>CM057457.1:408620000-411120000 GCA_016271365.2 Neoceratodus forsteri | reverse complement strand
ATTCCCAATCTCTCCAGTGTAGGGGTAGCCTGCAACAAATTTTCAAAGAGGTTCACTTTTTCCCCCTCCAGGAGCCATAGCTTAGAGGGATAATGAAGATATGCTCTGTACCCCTTCTTCCGAAGCAGTTTAACTACTTGTAAAACTTTTTTCTGTTTTGTCATCATACTAGGAGGGAAGTCCTGATCAAAAAATATCCTCTGCCCATCTAAATTCAGATCTTTTTTATCCCAAGCCATATGAAGTATCTTTTCTTTAGTAGGAAATTTGAAGAATTTCACTATGATGGATCTTGGGGGGCCCCTGGTTTGAGCTTGGGCGCTACTGCTCTATGAGCCCTCTCGATGCCAAACTCAAAATTTTCTGGAACAGATAATTCCTGCTGCAACCAGGTTTCCAGAAACCCAGTCACATCAGCCTGTTCACTCCCTATGGGAACTCCAAAAATGTGGATATTGTTCCTCCTGGCTCTAGCTTTGGCATCTTCGGCCCTGTTTGTGAGCTTGTGCTCTCTATGATGAAGGTAAGCAAGAGAGCGCCCGAATGCCATATGTTCATTTTGTAGAGTATCAACATGAGTTTCTACTGCTGAAGTACGGGATTTTAATTTCTTAAAATCTGACTGCAGGCTAGAGATCTTGGAATAAATTCTGTAAAGAATGCTCAACATCCGCTGCCCATCTGCCTCTGTGAATGTAGAGGTGGATTCTGAATCTGATTCTTCATCACCCGAGGCCGTTGCAACTGAGGACCATGAAAATGTAGGGCTAACAGGCCGCTCTTCCCCCGATGCTGCAAAATGTTTCTTCGGAGTAATAAGGTCTTTCTTCTTGGTCTTCCCCATTCTGCTACTTCTTAGCCAACTTGGGGAGGTAATTTTAAGTTAGATACCCGCTCGATGGTTTTTCTATATTTATTTAGCAACACACGGCTCCGGAGCGATGAGTTTAAGCCACCATTAGATGCGCTGCATCACCGGAAGTCCTGACTATCCTTTTTATCAATTAATGGGAGGATGGGGTAGTACCTGAGGACTGGAGGAGAGTGTATGTAATTTCTCTTCACAAAAGTGGGAGCAAGACAGAGGCAGGAAACTACAGACTTGTTAGTTTGACCTCAGTGGCAGGGAAAATGATAGAATCACTTCTGAAGGAAAGAACTGTTGAGTTCCTAGAGGCCAATGGGGTACAGGACCCAAGGCAGCATGAATTCACAGCAAGAAGGTCATGTCAGATGAATCTAATAGATTTCTTTGACTGGATGACCAAAGTGGTAGACCAAGGAGGGGCTGTGGACATGGCCTACCTAGACTGTAGCGAGGCATTTGACACAGTCCCACACAAGAAATTAATATACAAGTTAGCCAGCCTTGCAGTGGGTCCTAAGGTGGTAGCCTGGGTAAAAAAATTGGCTGGACAACAGTATGCAGAGGGTAATAGTAAACGGAGTCCACTCTGATGAAAGGGGGGTTACTAGCAGGGTACCACAGGGTTCAGTACTGGGACCGGTCCTCTTTAATGTCTTTATAAGTGACATTGCAGATGGACTGGAAGGAAAAGTATGTCTCTTTGCAGATGACACAAAGATCTGCAACAGGGTTGATACAGAAGGTGGAGCTGAAAGGATGCAAAGGGACTTGACATGGTTGAAGGAATGGTCAAATGTATGGTAGCTTAGATTCAATGCAAAGAAAAGCAAAGTAATGCACCTGAGAAACAAAAACCCAGTGGAAGAGTACACAATGGGGGGGGATACTAACAACAACAAAAATGGAAAGGGATCGGGGGGTAGTCATATCAGATGACCTTGAGGTGGGCAAGCAATGTGAGAAGGCAGTAAGGAGGGCTGGTGGGATACTAAGATGCATAGAGAGCGGCATCACCAGTAGAAAACAGGAAATTGTTATCCCTCTGTACAGACAGTTGGTGAGACCCCATCTGGAGTACTGCATGCAGTTCTGGAGACCCCATCTCCACAAGGACATAGGCAGGATGGAAACTGTCCAGAAGAGTGCAACTAAAATAGTAAAGGGTCTACACCAGAAGACATATGATGAGAGATTAAAGGAGCTTAATAAGTATACCCTTGAGGAAAGAGGGGACATGATAGAAACTTTCAAGTACCTCAAGGGAATCAACAAAGTCCAAGAGGGTAGCATCTTTCAGAAAAAGAGATGTGTAAGAACAAGGGGGCACAATTTGAAGATAGAAGTGGGATGGCTCAGAGGTAATGCGAGGAAGTATTTTTTCATGGAGAGGGTTGTGAATACATGGAACAGCCTTTCTGAGGAAGTTGTGGAGTCAAAACAATGGGGGCATTCAAGAATGCATGGGAACGACATAAGGCAATTCTAGTAGGGGGTAGGAGGAAGTAGGCTGTTGGTTAACTACAGTAGGATCTGTAGCTTAGGGAAATGGGAAGACTAGGTGGGCCAAGCGGTTCTTATTTGCTGTCAAATTCTATGTTTCTATTGATGCCACAGCTATAACTTTATCACCTACTTCTGATGGATAACTGACAGACAGCTGTACCCCACCCATCATATCTAATCTGTCGGCCTTCACCTTGGATTTAAGTAAGGACATTGGCATTGGCCGACATTGGAGGCTAGTAAACAAGTTGGGCATCTTGGAAGAAGGACCCAGGGTTGTACACAGAGATGTTTAGCAAAGGCAAATATACTAAACAAGTACTTTTCTCAGTTTTCAACAGGGATGGGGACAGTGAGAGATCAAGACTCATTAACAGAGGCATTCAGGGAAGGGGGGTTGACACCAGACCAGTCATGGGACAAAGGGACCTAGAAGAACTCGGGGGGGGGGGGATAAAAGCAAATAATGCAATGGAACTATATGGGAGCCACCCCAGAGCCCTAAAGGAACTCAGGGAAGTGCTGGCAGAACCACTGGCTGCCCTTTTCAAGGCATCACTACAGATAGGGGAGGTACCTCAGGACTGGAGAGGGGCAGATATCATCCCTCATGACAAGATTGGAAGTAGAGAGGAGGCAGGCAATTACCAGGCAGTAACACAAACCTCATTAGTGGGGAAGCTCAAGGAGTACTTAATTAAGGAGAGGATTATGAAGTTTCTGGTGGATAGCAGAGCATAGAATCCAGGGCAACATGGATCCTCAGCAGGAAGGTCCTGACAGATGAATCTTATAAAGTTCTTTGACTGGGCAACCGAGGAGGTGGATCAGGCAGGGGTGGTGCATGTGGCCTACCTGGATTTCAGCAAGGTGTTCGACACCGTCCTGCATAAGACGCTGCTAAATAAACTGTAGATACTGGGAGTGGGTCCTACGGTGGAAACATGTGTTTGGGAACTGGCTAAAGGAAAGAACCCAGCGGGTGCTGGTAAATGTCATGAGATCTGAGGAGAGGGACATTACCAGTAGGGTGCCACAAGGGTCGGTGCTAGGGCCCATGTTATTCAATGTCTTTATTATCTACAGTACATTGCAGAGCATCTGGAAGAAAGGTGTGCCACTATGCAGATAGCACCACAATTTGCAACAGGGTGAACACACCAAAGGGTGTGGAGAAAACAAAAACGACCTAAGCCAATGAGAGGAGTGATCAGGTGTCTGGCAGTTGAGTTTCAATGCTAGAAAGTGCAAGGTCAGGCACCTGGCTCACAGGAATCCAAGGGAGGAGTACAGAATGGGTGAGAAAATTGTGGTTACCATAAGTCAGGAGAGAGACCTGAGGGTTGTCATATCTGATGACCTGAAGGTGATCAAACAGTGTGAATAGGCAGTGGGAAGAGCAAACAGAATGCTAGGGTGCATAGGGAGGGGAATAACAAACAGGAGGAAAACGGTTGTGATACCACTGTACAGATCACTGGTGAATCCTTAGAAGGAGTACTGTTTACAGTTCTGGAGATCACATCTCCAGAAGAACTTTGACAAAATACAGGCAGTCCAGAGAAAGGCAATGGAGTTAGTACTGTACATGGACTGCACCAGAAACCCAACAAGGAAAGACTCGGGGATCTTAATGTCTGTTCACTGGAGGATAGAAGGGAGAGGGTAGATATGATAGAGACTTGCAAGTACCTTACAAGAATAGACATGGTACAGGTGGAAAGCATATTTCAGAGAAAACTGCACAAGAACAAAGGGGCATTATATAAGGCTGAAGGGTGGAAGGCTCAGGGATAATGTCAGGAAGTACTTTTTCAATAAACAAGTGGTGGACCCATGCAACGGCCTTGCAGCAGAGATATGGGGTGGAGGACAACAACAATAATATGGGGAGCAAGAGTACATGGAATTCACATGCAGGTACCCAGGAGGTGTCAAGATCAGGAGAACAGCAGATCAAATAGGATCTGTGGCTGCAGTACTGAGTAGGGAAATGGGCAGACTAGGTGGGTCGTATGGTCCTCATCTGTTGACAGATTCTATGTTTCCACATTTCTGTACCGAAACTGACTCATATCTGATGGTCTAAAGGTAAAAAGCAATATGAGATGACTATGTGCAGTAATGCTAAAGAAAGGGGTGAAAAGTGAACAATATCTAATGCTGCAGAATGGCATTGGTAATACCAAATGTAAAGAACATTACTGATAACTCAGCTAGACAACCATGTACAATTCTGGATGCCACATCTCAATAAGGATGCAACACAACAGAAGTGGATTAGAGAAGGATGCCAAAAATGATGGTAGAACTGCAGCAAGAGTCACATGAGAATAGACCAGATGATCTCAACAGTAATCACTGGAGGCGTGGTATGAGAGATGGGTTCAAATACCTCAGGTATATACAGTAAATATGATACATGAGTATGACAGAGAGAAAAAAAAAATTAACAAGGACCAATGATGTGAACGCATACAGAGTTGACATAAAATGATTTGCATCAATGAGAGTCTCCCATCACCAGGTGTAGTGGCAAAATCAGAAGTGAAATTGAAAGGCACATTAAACAAACATAACAGGAACTATAGCAATGGGATAAGGAGAGTAATCCACAGATAATTTTGAATCTGCTAAATATCATAGAGACATAAAACATGGGCAGAGTCTGTAGACCACAACATCCTTATCTGCTGTCTAATTCTAAGTATACGTGTTTCTACGCTAAATAGCTGGTGACATGTTCAGGACAACTTTATCAAGACATAACATTTAGGCACAGTTCAGCCTCTTTTTTCCATTATTTCTGTAGTGCTCCTTGCCAGTATTTAGTAGTGATGTAGTATGCATGACATCAGGATCTTGGCTCATGAAGACTTCATCTATTCCTGCTGTTTCCTCCCTATCTGAAGTCATACAACAGTGCTTGTGACCTCACAGTTACTCCCATGGCTACAGATTGAGATGTCCCAACAGATAATAATGACTTAAAGTAGGGATTAAACTGTAGAGGCTGAATAACTGAAAATGACATGTAAAGGACAACAATCATATGTTTAAAGACATCTATTTAGAACTACATTATGGAGAGGAGAAATATATGACATATTAATGCAACGCAATCCTAATTTTTCTTATTGAGGTTTTTACAAATTTCTGTGAGGCGACAGCTGGTTATACCACCGCACCACTTACCAGTCACACTGTTCTTTTTTTTCTTTCTTTCTTTCAAGCAGACCACTTTCACACCAACTGCTCTACCATCTGCCTAATGCTCGCCTACCAGGAAATTGGGGACAGACTTCCCACCTACCTTCGGTCTGACTAACCTCCTGGCTCTGAACCCCCCCCCCGAGGTGGGGCCACCATCCACTCCTGGTGCTCTATCTATAATCCAGAGCACCAGAACCTAGGCACGGTGAGGGATCGGCAGAGCTGGTAGGGCGATCCTGGCATTGGGTGTGTGGCAGCGGGGCACTGGAGGTTGCCATCGCCTATCCCAACAACCAGGGTTTTTCCAGCTTAGTTTTTCCCCTGGAGCATGGATATGCTATGGTATCTGTGCACCGGCGTGCTGATGTCTCCTGCCACTCCACCCCATTACAGTGTCGCTTCCATGTAGTACCACCGATCTCCATCGGGGACCACTATGGAGTGACACAAAGCCCTCAACCCACACCAGGACAGGAGAGCAGTCCTCTGGATGCTCAGTCCTCTCCCTTCCCTGCCGACCCTCAGTGGACCAAGTCTGTTCCTAAACCCAAGGTCGTTGGCATGGCGGGAGGTGTGGCTTCCAGCACCTCAATCTTCAATGCTGTTTGTCCGACCTTCACTCACATTGTTCTTGATGACACGTAGAGAAGTTGGATGGCTCACTGACTCCCTCTCGCATGCATACCCATCACCCACCTAGTATCAATCCCAATACCCGATCTGCACACACAGTACCCTGCAATTAGGTAGTTATTGTATAGTATGCCTGGGTGTCAGTAAACAATGTCCATTTATTTTTTGGGGTAAATTTCAACTGATATCTACTCAGTAACAAAACTGAAGCAGGAAATTAAAAATAAAAACGGGGGGGGGGGGATACCTGTACAAGTTCTGTATGCAGTACTTTCTGTCTCATTATGTCCATAACACTGTAACTCACATATTTGGTGGAGTGCCCTGGGGAAGAGCATCTTGTATCCCCATCAAGGTGTACTGGACCATCAGTGCTGGCTAAAATATTTTGCTGCTGTCATTCTAATACACATTCAAAAGCCATGATAATGTAAGACCTTTGATACAAGCAAAATGTACAGTAGGAAATTCCATACAGGTTAATGGACATCATCATTGTTAATGCCTTTCTTGGCATGAGTCCACTCAAAAATATTGCCGTTGCCAGCTCCAGATAACCATAGAGCATCTTTCTGGAAAATGGTTGGCTATACCATGTCCGGCTATGACCACTGCTGGATTTAATATGCAGTTCCACACATGTCCAAATTCTGCATTCAATAAACACCTGACATGGTTGGTGACATGTCACACCTGTGGAAAATATGTTAAGTAGTGCTTCATCATATACAATGACTTTTTTTGCCTCTCAAATGGCAATCAGTTGCTATATTTTTTGTTCCTGTAAATAATGCAAAAGATATACATCAGAAATTAATATGCGAGTGGTGGAGGCACTGTGGAACCTGAGCTTTAAAGCAGCATAATGTCAGCTCCTGAGATTCCTATTTGATTTGAGCATTAAAAACATATTTTTCCGCATCAGAGAACTTAACAAATTGAATAAGGAGACTGTAGATCATCAACTTTACAGGATGGGAAATCCTTGCAAGGATAGAGGCAACGAGGACCAAGGAAAAGGGGAAAAATGTAGTGACAGATCCGTCAATGTTATCAACATCCGCTCCTGAATTTATGACTGAGCATGGCTCCAGGGTAGAAATGCTACAAACCCTGGGCCATAAACTTCAATGCTTAATTTCCTCAGTTGAAGATTTGAGTCAGCGAGTTAACTCATTTAACACGAGTGACAGCAATGGAAACCATGGTAGAGGATATGAAAAAAGAACTGCTAAATGTACAGAAGCAGATGTCTGCCACAATGAGTGCTTCTGCTATGGTAGTGAAGGAGGTGCAACATTTTAGAGCCTGATTGGAGACCATGAAGAATCAGATCCAATTAGCAAATGTACGCATTATTGGCTTACCAGAAGGGATAGAGGGAGATCATCCGGTCACATTTTTAAAAGACTGGTTGCAGGAACAACTACAACCGGAGACCATATCTGAACCATTTAAGCTCCAGAAGGCCTACCAGGTAATGCCACATGGGCATTCTGACTCTTTAGCAGAACCTTGCACGCTGTTGGTGGTTATGGCTGGAATAGGCGAGAGAGATAATATTCTAAGTCTAGCAAGGAGATGGTATTACTTTGCCCCATGTAGGCATTCTACCCTTCTGGACATTTCATGGACTTTTTACGTTTGGGACATTCCATGCCATTCATGGACACAAATATAGTGCTAATTCAGAAGTTTAAACTTACAGTACTATTGTTTTAGGATCCCCCATATGATGTATCAAAATATGGTAGATGCATTATTTCCTTGCATTAAAGGGGTGTGATTCTCCGATGTGGTATAGTTTATTATCTCAATCACTGATATCGCTTCACTATCAGGTGATGTCCATATGGAAAAGCCCAATGGCTTGCATCACACATAGCAGTGCTCTATCATATAGTACATCTGGGTGCTGTGTCACAGTAAATAGAGTCAACTGTACAGAAAAAGTAACACACCCTGCATTCCATGATACCAAGTGGTGCAAACCACTTCCCCCTCCAGTAAAGCAGAGAACAGTAAGAACTAAGTCCATGATTGTCAAGACAATCCACAGTAGGTTGCAATTTACATCTAGCAATAAAAAACAATGCCATCATTTCTGTGCATGACATCTCTGTGCTGAATACCCCTTTAATTACAACAAAATCTTGTGGTCAATACACCCTATACAGAGCTGACCACAAAATCATCAGAGATTTTCTCTCCCAACCCACTGTACAACCTATTCAATGCACTGGCTAACAGCACCAAACCCACACGCTGTTTGATCTCAAGTTATAGAAAAGGCACCTGGCACATCCCTCTAATCTCCAGCTAGTCAAGTAATGTACTAATTTGCCCACAGAAATACTGTACACAGCTCAAATGTTAGGAAACATCTTCAGTGTGTTCTGTAAGCAGTACAACACTAAGAGGTGTGCACATTTTGAACACATGGCCAGGTGCACAGTGAGGCATGATGCAGAAGTCTCTGTACCTGCAGGCCCTGTACGTGCATTAGACATCTGTAATGCACACCTCTGGAGTGTCTCACTGTGCTTATAAAGTGGGCCTCAATATTTGTTTTCCACATGTATAACAGACTGTATATTACAGTTGACATATCGTAGTATTGCCATCTTTATAGCACTTTGTGACAGCATAGTCTGTCCGCCACAAATAGAAAGCTAATTTTCTTTCCATTAAGAGACTTAAAATCATGCACAGAGAACTGAGGAGAGGACACCTGTAATGCACACCTGCCAACAAAACAGAATACAGACTCTTCCTTGTCCATTTTAGGAAGGGTGTCTAGCTACCATATAAAATAATATCTAGATAACAGGAGATTTTCATTGCATGAAATGGATTTGCTCTTGGTGAAAACATGTCAACTCACATGTTATGCTTTTTTTGGCTCTGCTTACTACTCACTGGATGCCAGTGTGGATCATGGTGTGAATCATCAATATTTAATTTGGACGATGACACAGATATATTCCTAAGATCTTCAAGGTCATCTGTTATAGGTTCTTCACTAAGTTCAGCTATGTCCTTATCCCCGTACTGACCTCCTTGTGTGCAGTGCTGTACTTCAGAAAGCAGATCACATTGAACAACCTTATCACAAGTTTTTATAACAGATGAAGTCTGAGTACTACGTCTAACACCAAAATTTTAGGGTATGTCTGGAACAAGTCTACAAAAACATAAGGAGAAGGGCAACATTCTATTACATTACTCAGTCACTCAAAAGGTGTTCCACGCTGATATTCAGGTTAACTAGATCATATTAAATATTCTGATGTTCAGGTTACACCACTAAATGAGGTATCAGTCACCACCATATATATATGAAGCTAACATCAGAAATAGTGACACTTCTTCAAATAACGTGTTGTATGCCCGTGACATTTTAAAGATCATTACCTGTATTAAGTCCGGTTCCAGCAAAATTATCAGGATGCTCACCCACCTGATGAAATGTTCCTCTGTGATAGTTAACTTTTTTTCTGCATCTTAATGGAATGTAGTGGATTGTGTTGTGATGCCCAGGGGGCTAACAGCTCAGTCAGATCAACATCATAATGTAGGACACCATTCTGGTGCTTCCTTCTTTAATGGAATGGCATCAGGAATAAAATCAGCCTGTTCACTGGTGATACCAAGTTGGGGGTGGTAGTGAGCAATATAAAAGGATAGCAGTGGCTGCACCAAATACCTCAAGGGAATCAACAAAGTCCAAGAGGGTAGCATCTTTCAGAAAAAGAGATGTGCAAAAACAAGAGTGCACAATTTGAAGATAGAGGGGGGAACGGCTCAGAGGTAATGTGAGGAAGTATTTCTTCACAGAGAGGGTTGTGGATACATGGATCAGCCTTCTTGAGGAGGTTGTAGAGTCAAAAACAGTGGGGGAATTCAAGAATGCATGGGACAGACTTAAGGCAATTCTTGTGGGGGGATAGGAGGAAGTACGCTGTTGGTTAACTAGGATCTGCAGCTTATCCGTTAGGTAGGGGAAATGGGCAGACTAGGTGGGTCAAGCGGTCCTTATCTGCTGTCAAATTCTATGTTTCTATACTGACCTGACTAAACTGGAGGAGTGGTCGGACGTGTGGCAGCTGGGGTTCAGTGCTAAATAGTGCAAAGTACTGCACTTTGGAGCGAAGAACCCAGAGAGGAGTTACCAGCTGGGTAAAGTACAGCTAGGTACGACTGAGAAGGAGCAGGATCTTGGAGTGGTTGTGACTAGGAAAATAAACAACTCTGAGCAGTGCAGGAAAACATCAGCAAAGGCCAACAGGATGTAGGGGCGTATTGCGAAAGGAATGTCCCTCAGAAACAGGAAGGTGATCCTGCTTCTCTACAGGTCACTGGTCAGGCCACACCTGGAGTGCTGTGTGCAGTACTGGCACCCCATAACTAAAGAAGGATATCAGATTACTGTAAGGGGCACAGTGCAGATCAACTAAAATGAACTGCGATGAACTCATTCACAAATCTGGACTGTCATGTATGGTATGGGCTGCACGCCCATTGGCTCTAGCTCTGCACCAATGGGCGTGCAGCCTGGACTGATCAGGTCACGGTGGAGCGCGGGGCAGCAGGTGGGTGGGATGCTGCCGCCCGCCGGCTGCCGTGGGGAGCAGGGTGGAGGGGCTCGTGGGTGGGTGGGGTGGGGGACACTAGACACCAGGGAGATGTTTGGGGGGTTGTAACTTGACATTCTGCCCTTGTCGGGCATTACAGTCCACTGGACCACCAGGTAGATATTCGGGTTGGGGGTGCTTTTACATTCTGCCTGATCGGGCGGGGGTTGTTTCACGTTCTGCCCGCGATCGGGCATGAGAACTGTTTAGGGGGTGTATTCATACATACTGTCGCGATTGGGCATCGGGAGCTGTTTGGGGGAAGTGTATTCATACATGCTGCCCATGATCGGGCATTGTGGAAGCTGTTTGGGGGAGGTGTCTTGATCGCACTGCGCGATTGGGCATGGGAGATGTTTGGGGGTGTCTGGATACATACTGCCCGCGATCGGGCTGGTGGGGGCACAGGGACTGAGTTGGGGGCCAGCCACGGGGCGAGCTGCTGTGTTGCACCCTGCAATACAGCAGCTCACCTGTGAGTGGCCCTCAACTGATCCTTTTTTGGCTCAAAGTTGTGCAGGCGCAGGTTGGGGTTGCGCCTGCACAGCTCTACTGCAACCCGACTGAATATCGGGTTGTGCAGTTTATGCATGGTTCCTCCCTCATGTTGAGCATGCATTCATTTGCATTCGCTGTTGCTCAGCCTGTTTTCAGTGGGCGCAACTGCCTCCTGCTGAATATCGCAGAATGGCACAATATGGGACTTTAACGCATCGCGCAGCCGTGTTGCGCATGGAGCAACCCACGAATATCTGGGCCATAAAGTACCAACAAGCGCACAGCAGAATGGGGGGGGGGGAGGCTTTTTAACATGACTGGTATTAGCAAATGTTGGCAATAAATCAAGGAGGTCAGTACTTAAGTAATAAGTCATAACAAGGCATTCACTAAAATACCACCAACAGCTTAATCTGGTTCAGGGTCAGTTGGCATTCATCTGTATCCTCCTCCCCCTGGGTCATGCCTAAAAATAGGCAACAAATTGTCTAGTGCACTTATCCAGTCAACAAAAATGAAATAAAAATAAATAAATTCTTAGTACTACACATATGTACATGGTCAGAGGCATATTGAGGCATGATGAAAGCCAACTACATGCCCATGGGCATAATACAGCAGAATGTGAAGTCAAATGCCTTTAGTCACTCAATGTAAAGTAATCTTATTACCTTTACCATTCCCCCAAGTACCCTACTACTTATGAAAAACTAGACCCTTTATCAACTTTAAATAACCAATCTTTGCACAATGTTTCAAAGTTCAAGGAAAGATAGAATAGAAAATGTTGCAAGCAAGGTGAAAGACATGATGAGTTGTGGATTATGGTCAAATAACAGCATGGGCCCAATACTTTACGAGACACCAGGTGTTTCTGGCAGATACCTATGGTGCTGGTGAAGTACTCTTATCAGACCATAATCCACACCCTGGGGCATGTTATGGCACTTATAAAATGGGTACAACTTTTGCATCATAGTGTATTAACATTTCCATCATGTCAGTTTCAATTAGAGAGACATCAAATAGATGACTTGGAAACAAATTGTGGTACACAGTACTTTGAAACTGTGATACTGACATGTAGTGGTGAGGCCAGTAGAGGGCAGACGTCATAATGAGTGTAACCCACTCCCACCCCCAAAGCTTTATTCCCTGTTTCCCCCAGTTTTCATTTTCATTGACAGCTTTCTTTCCCTATGCAATGTTGCCTTTGTAGTGGGAAAGAAACAATAGATAGCATGTGACTATTTACAGATGACCGTTCAATGAGCCAGCCAGAAAACTGACTTCAGCCTCCCCCCCAAAAAAAAACTTTATTTATGTTTTAATTTAGTGGTGTGTTCATTTACCTATTTATTTTTCTTTAGGACTGTATTACAGCTGCAGGTTTTCTCCTCTGTAGACTGCCTGCACAGGGGATGGTAAAGCAAACATTTACAGAGCACTACTGAGTGAACCAACCACTTAGGGTTGACTTCCACTTTCCCGATGAGGTGTTTGGAGACAATGGTCAGCACTGTATCACATTTCCCAACGGCATTGCTTCTGCAGTGATGACTGTTACTTTAATATGAGGATAACAGTACAAGTGATAGTTTTTTTAACATTTGCAGCAGACCACTGTGCGAGCCAGCTGCAGAACACAGACTTGCAGTTGTGCGAGTGACATCAAGAATCGTGGTCATCTTTGTAAGGAAGGACTGCTGTCTGGGGTTAGGTTTCACCAAGATACCAATGGTTATGAGGCTTTCCATGCAATAAGTAGTACTGCTTGCGCAGTTATGGCCTCATGAGAACACGGCAGTCATTATCAAACAGCCAACTGGATGCACTGAGACTATGCCCATTTTATGTAGATGTGCAAAATACACACTCCTGAGATAGGAGATTTCAGCCATCACCCATATGTCATTCTTTTCTTTCAATGCCCAGTGCGACTGTTTCCCAGTGGATCACATGAATCCAAAATATCAGCATTATAGCAATAGTAAGATACTCAACCCCTACCCCCACCCCCACCATCCTCCCAAAACCACACACCAACAGAACAGTGGACTGGATAACATAAATTCATACAGTCCAGTATTGCAATACATGCAACAGCCCTGTTCATACCAAGAACAATAAAAACAATCATGAGAAAGACTCTACCATCATTGCTAAAATTAAGATGGCATGGAACAGAAAGAAAAAAACCACAAGAAATGTAACAAGACATAACAGGTCATAACAGGATATGTAGATGTATTGTTACTTATCAACTATAAGCAGAAGTAGTGACAGCGTGCTAAAACACACACAAAGAATAGCATATAGCTATTATAGAATCATAGAATTAAGATGGCAGAAGAGGACCCTTTTGGCCCATTGAGTCTGCTCTTTACTCCCCCGAACCCCTTACTCGATACCATTGTCAAGTGACCCCCATCACCCCACAACTCAATCCCTTATGTCTGTCCCATGCCCTCTTGAAACCCACCATGTCTGCCCCCAGCACCTCATCATGTAGCTTTTCCAAGGCTCCACCACCCTATCTGTGAAGTTCCACCCCCTCACAGTCCCCAACTCTTCCTCCTTCTACTCTTCGACTATGACCTGTGCTTTTAACACCCGTTTTCCATGTAAACATGCACCCCTCCCTCACCTTATTAATCACCTTTACATACTTAAATGTTTCTATCATATCCCCCCATTTCCCTTCTAGTTTCCAATGGGTACAGGTGCAGTTCCTCACACCTCTCCTCATATAGCTTCCCAAGCATACTAAGCACCATCTTGACTGCCCTTCTCTGAACCCTTTCGATCCCATTTATATCTTTACATAGGTGAGGACTCCAGAACTGAGCCCCGTACTCCACATGAGGCCTCACAATGGTTTTATTAAGAAGCATCACTACCTCCCACCTTCTGCTACTTATGCCCCTCCCTATGCATCCAATGCTATGCCCACCATGTTGCTGCATTGGTTACCATCCCCAGATCCCTCTACTGCTAAGTTGGCTTCTTTACTTCTCCCTAGAGATGGGTGAATTGGCCTTAATTTGCTCTGCAGAGTGATTCATAGAGTGAAGGCGAATTCGTGGAGTGCTCCGCAATGCAAAGCAGAGTACGTCGTGTTATGATAGGTAATGCAAAGCCCATTGAAAACAATGACTTTGCATGACTCCACCTTCCCAAACCACTACTCCACCAATTTTAAGGTGAGGTACATTGAAAACAAAGTACTACACCTCACTTCGCCTTGTTGTTATGCTCCAAAGGTGAATTTTGCAGGGATTCATGGGATTTCAGGTCACATGGGCTCTAGATTGTTCTGCACAGCCTCAGTTCAGGGTAGTGTGTGTAGGAAGCTGTAGGAGACAGTCTGGTCTGAGAGCTCTCTGTGATTCAAACCTTCTAAAAGCTACTAAAAAGCCTTTTTGAGTAATTGTTTGTTGAAACTTTAGTTCATTGATTGTAGGAAACCCTCCTGTGCTCATATCATCGAGTGCTTATTGTTTGTGTATGGATTTTGAATGTGTACTGAGAGACAGTGGAAATGTGCTTTGGGGGAAGGGCGTATCTGTGGTGTAGGTAGATTAACTTGGAGAAAAAGACAGTTCTTTCTGTTTTGGTGATATCTTTCTTGTATAACTGTGTTAAAGTACACACAGTAATATTTTCAATAATTCTTGACATTTTTTTGCCAATTGTTTTGGTGCAGCAGTGCATAATGTTAGTTTGTTTAAAATATGTGGTTATATTACTGAAGTTTTCAATTCCGGTACACATTACTTTGTGTGTGTGTGAGTATGTGTGTGAAGCATGTCATCAAATCAGACACCTTTTATCATGCCACATAGTACTTTCAGCAATGTGAACCTGCTATCCACTGCAGCTGCATGATTGTTGTACTTCTTTGTGGTATCTTTACTGGCACTAGTACCAGCGACTGTTACTGCAGTACACTGCCCCCCCGTGGTATTCTTTTCCAGATTTGACTATCTGATGGTGAGTACTGGTTGGGTGTTGTGCTTTTGTGTCTGCATCTCTTTAGTGCGCAGCACAATCTTAATCTGTCTGTGCATTTGCAACTCATTAGGACCCAATCTCCATCTGTAACTTAAATCACAGTTGTTTCTTTGGCTTCCCTTCAGAGTACTGGACTGGTGTGGGGCATAATTCTGCATGAACATTGTACTCATTAATATGTGTTTTTAAGTCAGGACCATCATCTTCACGAGTCACTTGTGATACAATTCACATTCTTCATTATCACAGTCACAAATGCAGTCACAAATCACGATTCACAATCACATCACAATTTCATGAATCACAAAATTAATTTTTTTACTACATACTTGGATGTATTTTAAGCCTGTTTTGTAGTATCTCTCCAGGCTTCATCACCCCACCGCTGTACTCATTAATAAGTGTTTTTAAGTTGGGGAGTTTTGTGCAACAGGCAGGTCATCGGGGAAGTACAGTCATAGGCATTTGCATTCCCATATAGTTCCATATTGGTTATCTCACACCGAATCACGTTCTTCATCATCACGGTCACAAATGCAGTTATAAATCACGATTCACAATCATGTCACTATTTCACGAATCACAAAATGAATTTTTTTACTAGTTACTTGGATGTATTGTAAGCCTGTTTTGTACTAGTATCCAGTGGTGCAAGTAGAAGAAAAGAAGTACAGGAACTCAGGTACTGGCAAATATGAAATGCAGAATGAAGTTCCTCAATCTGACGGATGACTGTATAGATACTATGGGATTCAGTTAGGGCTAGTGAAGTATTTCTAGGATAATATCAATGTTGTACAAGTCAAATTTTGTGATGGAATCCTTGGTTTCAGGTCACAGGCCCAGAAACTGTCATTATTTTGCTGATTTAAGAATTTCAGTTAAAGTATCAGAGGGAAGAAGTACAGGAACTCTGTTCCTGCTGCAAAAAAAGGTACAAAAAATTAGTTCCTATGCATTCCTGCTCACTTTCATCACTGCTAGTATCTCTCCAGGCTTCACCAGCCTGCTACTGTACTCATTAATAAGAGTTTTTAATTTGGGGAGTTTTATGATTCAGATTCAGCTCATCAGTGGAGTACAGCCATCGGCATTTGTGTTCCTTCCTGTACAGTATGTGAGTTACAGTACTGTAAGTAGTGGTGGGCAAAGTGGCCCCGATTCGCTCCGTGAAGTGATTCATGGAGTATCGTGGAATCCATGGAGTACTCCGCAATGTAAAGCGCAGTACTTCGCTTCATAATGAGGAACACGAAGTCCATTGAAACCAATGACTTTGTGTTATTCCACCTTCACCAAACCACTTGACGGAGGCAGTATAGTGCAGTGGTTAAAGGCTCTGAGCTGCAAATCTGGAGACCTGGGTTTGAATCCCACAGCCCCCACTTGCATATACTGTACGACCCTGAGCAAGTCACTGAACTTCCCTGTGCTCCCCAGGTTGCACCTGTAAAAATGCTTTCAGCTTAATGTGTCTCACCTGGTTAAACAATTGGGGGGGGGGGGGAACAGAAAAAAAGTCACCAATTTTAAGGCGAAGTACGTTGAAATCAATGTAATTTGCCTCACTTCACCTTGTAATTGAGCTCCAAATGAAATTCTGCAGTGATTCATGGCATTGCAGGTCACATGGACTCTAGAGTGGTCTGCACAGCCTCAGCTCTGGCCTGGGTAGTGTGTGTGTGTGTGTAGTGGTAGCTGGATAAAGTTTGCTCTCAGAGCAATGTGATTCAAAACCTCTAAAAACTGTTTAAAATGCTTTTTGCGTCATTTATTTGCTCAAAATTTAGTACATCAATTGTAGGAAACTCTTCTGAGCTCACATCGAGTGTTTATCGTTGTGTGATGATTTTGAATGTTAACTTAAAACAGTCAGTCTGACTGTACTGTGAAGTGTGCTTTGGGGAGGGGCATATTTGTGGTGTAGGTACATTAACTGGGAGAAAAAGGCAGTCTTTCTGTTTCGGTTATATTTTTCTTGTACAACTGTGTTTATGTACACAGTAATATTTTCAGTAATTCTTGACATTTTTTGCTGATTGTTGTGGTGCAGCAGTGTATAATTAGTCTGTTTAGAACACGTGGTTATATTACTAAAGGTTTTCAATTTACTACGAATTACTTGTAGTGTGTGTGCGATGCATGCCATGAAATCAGACACCTTTTATTGTGCCACAGAGTAACTGCAGCAGTGTGAACCTGCTATGAACCTGCTATCCACCTCAGCTGCATGAATTTTTTATACTGCTTTGTGGTATCTTTACCGGTAGTGGATTGTTACTGCCATGCACAAATCCCCAAATGGCAAAAGGTATTCCATTCCAGATATGGATTTTTTTTTTAACCAATTATTTTACCAGGTGAGACACACTAAGCTGAAAGCTTGTTTGCAGGTGCAACCTGGGAGCACAAGGAAGTTAAGTGACTTGCTCAGAGTCACACAGTATGCACCTAGGGGGCTGTGGGATTCAAACCCAAGTCTCAAGATTTGCAGCTCAGAGCCTTAACCCACTGTGCCATACTGCCTCATTTGTGACTTGTAAGCACTGGTTAGGTGGTGGTGTGCCTTTTCGTATGCATCCCTTGAGTGCGCAGCACAATCTTAATCTGTCTGTGCATTTGCAGTGCACCACTAATTCTGGGAGACTGCATTTCTTGTTACACTCTCATTTCACTTTGTCAGCACTGGGGAATTTTCTGGACACAAGACAATAGCATTTTGGGGATGCATATTAATGCATGACTGAGTGCACCATTAATTCTGGGAGACTTTGCATTTCTTACTACGCTCTCATTTCACTTTTTCAGCTCAGCACTGGGAAGTTTTCTGGACACAAGACAGTAGCACTTTGGGGATGCACATTAATTCTGGTGACTGTGTGGGTGGGGTGCTGCCAATATTGTTGTCACTCCGCCTTACTTCACGTTTAAGGTGGAATGACAATGCGAAGTAATAATAACAAAGCAAAGTGAGCCTTTCCTATGGGGCACTCCACATAGTGAAGTGCCAACGTGAAGTGTCCACTTCGTGGGCACTTCGCCAGCAGAATTTAAATTCGCTATATCTCTACTTCTCCCCCTAG
Organism: Neoceratodus forsteri; assembly: GCA_016271365.2. NCBI lineage: Eukaryota > Metazoa > Chordata > Ceratodontiformes > Ceratodontidae > Neoceratodus > Neoceratodus forsteri. The sequence goes on along the minus strand of CM057457.1, from coordinate 411,101,554 downwards.
TGTGTATGCCGATTGTGGGATTGTATGCCCTATGTGCATTACTGTACACCTTGTGGCATTGAATTTCAACTTCCAAGTTTAAGAAGCATTTGGATGGGATTGGGCCAGACATGGACGCTGACAGTAGGTGGGGAATAATCAGGAGGGGGGTGCAGGATAATGCCAGCACCTGTACAGGAGTAAGACGAAAATGCAGTAGGGCCCGTAACCCTGCTGGTGGACCAGGGAGGTTCAGGAGGTGGTGAGGGGAATGAAGACAGCTTATAGGCATTTCAAGTGCTCAAGGAGTGAAAGGGATTGAAGGGAGTACAAGCTGATGGCCAGAAGGGCCACTAGGGTGGTGAGGATGGCTAAGGCAAGGAAAGAGCAGAACCTGGCCAGGGAATTTAGGAACAAGGGGTTCTTTAGATACATTGGAGAAAAACAGAGGGTGAAGGGGCAGATTAGCAGGACTAAAACAGGGGAGGGATGGGCACAAGACCCGGGGGAACAGGCTGAGGTACTAAATGAGTACTTCGCCTCAGTTTTCATGAAGGAAAATGGGGGTCTGCATCATACATGGGAGGAGATAGTGAAACTGAGGAAGGGGGACCCTTACCAATCGGTGGGTCTGGGGAGAGGGGGCCATCACTGGCAGGAGGGGGGGAGGCAAAGCAGGGGGATGAGGTAGCAGAGGTGGAAATCATGGCAGAGTGAGGGAAGCCCTCAGGTCCCTTAAGACAGAGAAAGCATCGGGGCCAGAGAAATTACATCCCAGAGTGCTGAAGGAACTGGTGGATGTCCTGGCAAAACCCCTGGAGGAGCTTTTCAGCATCTCTCTGAGGACAGGCTGGGTGCCCCAGGACTGGAAGGTGGTGCATATAGTGCCTATCCACAAGGGGGGGCTCAAGGGAGGTGGCAGGGAACTACAGGCCCATCAGTCTGAAACTGGTGGTGAGCAAGGTGATGGAGGGCATTGTCAAGGGGAGGCTAGGGGGGACCTGGAAAAGTTGGGGTGCCTGGATGATAGGCAGCATGGATCTGTCCCAGGGAAATCATGTCAGACAAACCTTGTGGAGTTCTATGACTGGGTGACAAGTGCCTTGGACCTGGGTAGGCCAGTGGACATCCTCTTTCTTGAATTCAGCAAGGCATTTGATTCTGTTCCTCATGGAGGCCTGTTGGATAAGCAGGGAGAAATGGGGGTGGGGAACCAAATGATCAGATGATTAGGAAACTGGCTCCAGGACCGGACCCAGAGGGTCGTGGTTGGTGGGATAGTCTCATCCCCAAGGAGGGCCATTAGTGGGGTCCCTCAGGAATCAGTCCCTGGGCCCCTCCTGTTCAACACCTACATCTCTGACATAAGGAAAGGTATCAGGAGTGAGATGAGTCTCTTTGCAGATGACTCAAAACTGGGGACGGTGGTGGATGTGGAGGAGGGGAGGGTGGCCCAACAGGGGGACCTGGAGGCTCTGGAAAGGTGGTCTAGAAAGTGGAAGCTGAGGTTCAATGTAGGGAAATGCAAGGTACTGCACCTGGGAGCCAGAAACCTGGGCCAAGTGTACACTCTGGGGGGGGGTTGCTACAAGTCTCAGTGGCTGAGAGGGACCTGGGGGTAGTGGTGGATTTCAAAATGAACAACTATGAGACTTGTAGGAGGGCAGTGGCCAAGTCCAACAGGATGCTGGGATGCATCGCTAGGGGGATCACCTCCAGAAAGAGGGAAGTGATACTCCCTCTGTATAACTGCTTAGTGAGGCTGCACCTCGAGTTTTGTGAGCAGTTTTGGAGGCCACATTTAAAGAGGGACATTGAACTCCTGGAGAGGGTTCAGAGGAGGGCAACCAAAATAATCTGGGGCTAGGGGGAGAGAACCTATGGGGAGAGGCTCGAAGAGCTAAATATGTACACATTGGAAGAGAGAAGGGACCGGGAGGACATGATAGAGGTCTTCAGGTACATGAAGGGGGTAAATAGGGGAGAAGCAGTCAGGGTGCTCTGAAGGAAGGGGGGGCAACTAGAGGGCACGGGTGGAAGCTGGAGGGTGGGAGATTCAGGGGAGAATGGAGGAGGTGCTACTTCACTGAGAGGGTGGTGGAGCCATGGAATGCACTGCCCAGGGGGCTGGTGGAGGCAGAGATGTTGGAGGGATTCAAGAGGGGGTGGGACAGGTACAGGGGAAGGATTCTGGAAGCAAAGTCCTGTGCAGTGAGAATATCCGGGACTGGGAAGGGACAAACCAGAGAGGGCGAGGGGGGCAGCAAGGTCAGCTCCCAGGGTGGGGGCTGACCAAACGAGCAAACATGAAAGACTGTTAGGCTTATTCTGCTGGCATTTTAGTATGTTAGTATATTTTTGACCATCCTTTCAGAATCGTCAGGACCACCATCATGGCTTCCACCCTGTGGGGTGTCCACCCTACTGCAGGTCTTTATATCATCTGCAAATATGCACACCCTCCCATCCAGACCCTCTCCTATGTCACAGATATAGATCTTGACTAGGAGGGGTCCCTGTACTGACCCCTGTGGCACAGCACTTGTCACTCCCCTCTCCCTGTAATGTACTCCATTAACCACCACTGTCTAACTTCTGCCCTTCAACCTGATCTGCACCCACCAAGTTATTTTCCATCCCACCCCTAATCTTTCCTGCTTTTTTTTGGCCTTCTGTGAGGCACAGTGTCAAAGGCCTTCCTGAAGTGCAGACAAGCCATGTCCCTGATTGACCACCTTGGTCACACAAACCAAAACCTCTGTGAGCTTCATCTGATATAACCTTCCATTTGTGAAGTCATAATGCCTGTTGTTCTGCCATCTGCTGTCAACAAGGTTGTTTACCACCCTTTCCTTTATTAGTACCTCCAACATCTTACCCACCACTGAGGTTAGGTTAAGCGGGTGATAATTCTCTGTCTCTTCCTTGCTGACCCCTTATGCAATGACACCACATCAGCCTACTTCCAGTCACTTGGCACCCATCGTATATGCAGAGACCATTTACACAGCCACATCAGGGATGTAGCCAGCTCCTCCCTCAGTTCATGAAGTACTCTAGAATGAAAGCCATCTGGCCCCATTGCTTTGTCCATCTTCAACCTTCCTAGTTCCTGTCTTACTCTGTCCTCACTGAACAGGTTAAGATCCACCCACTTGCTTCCATTAACCTCTCACCTCTGGTCCCCTTCTTCCACTGATATGATGAAGACATGGCAGAAGTAGCTATTTAGCACCTCTGCCTTCTCAAAGTCACTTCTACTCATACTGCCTCTTCCCCCTCACCCATACTATCCACTTCCCCTTTTTCCCTTATACTTAAAAAAGTATCCCCCCGACCTGCATATCAATTCTCTTTTCTGTATCAGCTTTAGGCCTATTAATCTTCTGTCCTGCCACCCTTAAAGTGATTCACCAACTTCCCCTGATATCATGTTTGCTGATCACCTTCCCTTCATTGAGTGATGCAAAGCTCAGCTGCCCTGAAGTTAAGTATTAAATATATTCAGATGCTTAGTTTTTTAACATTTTTGTGCCACAGTTGTCTCTGCATGTTTTTTTCTTTGTTTGAAGTTCGCACATGAGCAGTGCATCCACATGCATGAGTGACATCAGCACAGGGAAGGTGTTCCCACTGCACCTTTCTCACTGCTCGTTCATTCATCTTTCCTGGACCCAGCCTCAGTGAGTGCAGATCCAAAACTGAACTGGCAAAAATTACAGCACTGATGACTGAAACTGTTTGTTATACTGGCAGCTGTTATACTTGCTTTTGGGATTGCAGAAGTGGTGATTTCTCCTGATTTTCAATTTACTCATCTGACTAAGCTCTGTGTCCTAGGTCCATCGGTTCTAGCAACATCACAATCTACATTGCTTGAGTACAGTGTTACAGTTTTAATAAGTGCTGCAAGTACATAATTATAACAAGTCTGTATAAAAAATTATTTTTTTTAACTGAGTGGAGCTGTAATCTGTAGCATATTGGGACACAAAAGGACAACTTTTGAACTGGGCAGATCTATAAACTGAAGTAAGCTTTTCACTATTGGTACGTAGAGGTCTGTGTTAAATGGATGACTTTTTAAACAGTTCAGAACTGTAATGTGCAGCAAGAGTATAAGCACTGAGCTGCACAGCCCAATCCCAGGAGAACAGTGCAATAAACTGCGTATTTTTGGCAAGTGCTGCTTCCAGTGTGATTGCTTCAGTAAACTGCCTTTGCTATTGCACTTCTGATTGTCACCACCATTATAGACAGTTTATATTTTTTCCTGTGCTTCTGTGTTTTCTTGGGCTTATTTGGTGTTCTCATGCAAGCACCAACACTGATCACCAAAGTATGCTTAGATGTGCATGAATAAAGGGACATGGTGCACTGAATTGTTTCTCCAGCTTGCCAGCTCCTCGCTAAGTTTATAAATGAATGCAATAAAATCAGTTATATACTTGTAACCCCTCACACCTGCCTTTTTAGCAAAATGACAGGTGGCATGCTGTTGAAGCTGACAGCAGTACCTGGTGGGGACCTGGGTTTGGGGAGGATGAGGTTACTCGGCACAGGGGAGCCTAGGTTTGGCTACTCTGGCCAGGGACACCCAAGTAAATCCGAACACAGGAAGCAATAACTGTAATGTCCAGAGCCAGGAATGGTATTCTTCAGTGTGGCTTTTATTCACATCCAAGCTGAACAAACAAAGCATAGACGGACCCCCATGGGGCTACATTTCCTGGTAATGCAGATTAGAGACTACAGAACACTTTATCACTATTTCCAGCCCTCAGGCTCTGAATCCACCAGGCACACAGCCCAGACTTGCACGCAGCTTTGGGTACACAGCCCAACTTGTACACACTTGGGTTTTCCCCACTGGCCCGGCTCCTCCGCCGGCCACTTGATCCACGGTCCATTTGAGGAATGAACCAATTATCCTGTCATGGCTCCCCACACCACACTAGAGTCTGTGACTCTTAGAGAGAATTTTTCTTACAACCCCACATCTGGGTACTTCCCCCCCATCACTGGCCAAGTGCCTGAGGCAAAGTAGAAAACACAGAAGAAATCCGTAGAGGTGGACCTGGTTACTAAAGATGGGGGGCCACCCATCTCCAGCTCTCACAGCCCATACCCGGCCATTTCTCTGGAAAAACTGAGCAATTTCTTTGCTGAACTTCTAAATGTAGATTAAGGGTAGATGTCTGTCACATCTCCTCAACAAATTATTTGCATCTCACAAAACTCTGGGATTTGACACAACTTTTACTTGCTTGGCCCATTTCTCTTGGCTTCCCAATATGTAGTTCAATCCCTAGATTTTTACACAAGTCCCAGGGTGAAGAAAACATATGCCCTTTTAGCCAGAGCAGACACTTACCCTTAAGTTGCAGGTGCCCCACAGGCGACTTACAAATCTTCCATCTTCCAAAATAAATTCTGGACTAATGCAGGCAGTTTTTCCTCCACTAGCAGAATTAAGGGGATTGCCCCAGGAATCTTCTGGGAATCTTTACATCCCCCCCCCTGGAGGGAGGGGGCACTGAGACCCAAAAACAGTGGTCTCCACCACTTGAGCACAAACTTCACTCTCTCAAGCCAAACTGCAGACTCTCTCTTTGAACACTCCCAATGTTCTATCTAACTCCCTTTGCTGCAGATTCCAATGTGGCTTATGCAGCTGCGAAAGTTCTATTAGTGATGTCATCCCACAGTCTCAGCTGAGACTGAGAACAGAGTGAGACAGTGTGAAACCCATTTAACTGGAGTTTCACAAGCTGCCTTCCCTGCTTACCACTAGGTCTTACTGGGATTCTAGTAACCCCGGATAACAAGGGGGTTACATACTGTACATAGTTATACTGTACATAGTTTACAGTGCATCTCAAAATTAAAAACACTTATTTTTTTTAACATTTTAACATACAGTCTTTATTTATAATTAGGATTATGGCATCATTGTATGTGATCCAGAGCATCAGCAAAAGAAGAGACTGCAGTTGCCATCCTCTCCAGACACTGTGGTACCAATGTACGGCTTCTATGGTGTTATATTGCAAAGTGTGCTACTCAGTTCAGCAGACTTGGGGAATAATGTCTGAACCAAAATATGGGTTACACAGCAATGAAAGCAAGGAGTCTACACAATGCACCATGACATCGGTAAGGCATGGGAGACAGTATAGTGCAGCATCTGTTGTATTTGCTGTACACTTTATGCATGTGCATCAGAGATCCACTGTAATGGAAAAAATAGGAAAACACAAATGGCTTGACACAGACCGAAGTGGTAATGAAGTATGGTGACATAAGGGAGGAAGGGTGGTTCAAATACAGTCCAACACTTGAGTACCTACCGCAAGGATATGTCCCTTTTTGTAGTGGACCAATCAAACGATACTTAGGCTATCTAAACATGAATGCAGTCTCTTTCTCCATGAGAAGGGTATTGGCAGTGTCATTTTTAACCTTGGGGGGTGGGGCACGATCACAGACTGTACTGTTTATTTTTTGCACAATTCATAATGCACCTGGAGGCACACATGCAGAGGCAATAAGCCAATGCCAGGATGGTATTACAGATGCTTATGCAGACACTAACAACAGCTGCAGTCTGTATAGTTCCTGAGCACTTAGACGTAACACAAAGCTGGTGCAATAATTCGTAGTTTTAAATTTATAACATGCCGTAAATAGGGGAACCGGTGACTTCAACATGTTACTCAATCACTGATACCTCTAAAGGGGAAAGTACAAGCAGGCCCCCACCCCCCCACACACACACATACACAGAGAAGAAAGCTATAGTGTAGACCAGTTGGCACTAGGGCAAAGACAGACCCAAACAGTATACATAATTTACAGATAATAAAAGTTCTATGCTGCAGCATTTTTCTAAGTGTATGTGTGCAGCTGGGGGGGTTTGGAGTGGTTGGGGTACAAGGTGCTTGCCTGTAATTTCCACCCTGTGCTCCATCAGAGTGAGTGACTGATAAATCAATTGGCGGGAGGTCACTACTAACTAGTACCAGGTGAGGAATTTGGACAAATTGGATTTGGACAAATTGTGAGCCATTTATCCTGCTCAAGCAATGCCACCAGATCGAGCCATGCTCTCAGTGTCAAGCTGGAGTGGCCAATAACTCGTTAGCATAGGGAAAGCAATCCTCCCCAAAAAGAAATATAAAAACCCAAGGTACTATCACTAGCATTTGTGTGGGCACATTGATGCTGGGAGTAACAGAACACACACCATACCTTGATTTTGCACAGTAAAATGACAGCAGTGATGGGAACCAAACCGTAGCACTAAGTAGCAAAATATAATATTAGCAGTCCGTGTTGCTAAGTCTGCTCTCAGTGCTGTACTGGAATGGATCGGGACTACTGCTGTGACTGCCTGAGCTACTGCCCACATCATTCTCGCTGCTGTCATAGGGTCATCCCTATGGGGATCTACTATGCAGTGGCTGTCAAAATGTGGCACTATGTCAGTGTCCGAAGGATCACTGTTAGTGCAGGACAACATAATGCTTTCATCATTGGACCCTGAAAATGAACTGCTTGACATTGCTATTGTCGTGCTGCATGCTGTGACCAAGAGCTCTGTTACCAAGACAGAATTGCTGTGACCAAGAACTAATTTTAATTGCAGAGCACAGATCTCCCTGTGGTGACATTGCAAAGGTAATGAGTGTCAAAGGTCACCAAATACAGGCTCCAATACACAAAATGACACTTCCTGGTTTGTGAGGGTGAAAACCTGATTTAACTTGCTAAAATAGGTTATGCATCTATCAAAATACATTGCGAATCAGTTCTATATGCATTCATGTATCAAAACTTGGTAAATCGCTTTAACTTCTCTCTGTAAATCTCTCTGTCCTCCTTCCTTTGAGTATTTCATGTTCTGAATGCCCTTTCTCTTTCCCTAATTACCCCAGTACCTCTTTGGTAAACAGGAGTTTGTTATACTGACTTGAAACAGAAGACATATAGAAGAGAAGGGAAAACCAAACAAAAAAATATGTTGGGCAGGGATTGCCCCAGACCAGGACATGGTTTTTTTAAGCATTAATCCACACCTGGTGAAAAAGTTGTGAGGTGTGAGACTGCAGGCCATGTAACTTCAACCACCCAGGTGTGGATCAATGCGCAATAAACCCATGCCCTATCATGGGTCAATCCTCTGATCACAAAGGCAATCTCATGTTAGAGTTTTATCTAAAGAAACATTGAAATAAATCTCTGTGAACATGTATTTGTAATAGAACAGCAAGAGGAAGGAGACGCTGTTAGAACTTTACTACTCTACTGGGACTAAAGAACTAGAACTCTACTACTGGGACTTTCAATTTAGGGTAAAACCAAAAAAAAGAGTTAGTGTGTTTGAGTTGGGGGAAGGGAATTGTTATCTATGCAGTTAGCTAGGTAAAGGAGGGGACTGTGAATTAAGGGGAGTGGCTTAGGTAGAAGGAAGCTAGGTGTTTGGATACAAAAAGTGCACTAGATAGCTTTTGGCAGAGAACAGCAAGAGGAAATAAGTGTTGTTAGAACTTTACTACTCTACTTGGACTTAAGAACTAGAACTCTGCTACTAGGACCTTTAGTTTAGGGTAAAATAAACAAAAAATTAGTTAATGTGTTTGTCTGAGTTGGGTAAAGAGAATTATCTGTGCAGCTAGCTGAGTGAAGGAGGAAACTGTGAATTAGGGGGGAGTGGCTTTGGTAGAATGAAGTCAGGTGTTTTGATTTAAAAACTGCCCTAGATAGCTTTTGGCAGAGAACAGCAAGAGAAAGGAGGTGCTGTAAGAATTTTACTACTCTACTGGGACTATACTGCCCTCCCCCCACCCTTAGCCAGTTCTATTATTATAGGCACATGATTTGACTGACAACAGGAACTTCCTGTTTGGGAGCAGGAAGGGAGCGATCACAGAGGCACAAAAGACTCACCATCCTAGAAGGAAAAGAGCAGCTCTCCACCCCCCCAGCTGCTAGAGATCCGATTCTGTGCAAGTAAGAAGGAGATTACTGAGGAATATAGGAACTTCCTATCCCAGAACAGGAAGATCAGGAGCTTTAAGGGCACAGAGGCAGTAGGAAAGTAGGGAGAAAAGAAATATATCAAATAAAAATAATTAACAGAGAAAGGAAAGGGTAAGTAAATAAAGCAACAGTTAAAGGGCCATAAATAAGAAACGATGGAAGTGGTGCAGTGTAGTGGCTGTGGGAGCAGCAGTCTTCAATGAGATGTTCTGGAGGATGCGGTGTTGTCCCATCTGCAGACACCTCTCTGGGCTGAGGGAGGAGGTTGCTCATCTCCAGGCTGAGCTGGCCAGGATTTGGGGGACCTCCTGTCCCACCCATTGACCACCAGTGCCACTGCTGCAGTCTCACAGCTTGCCAAGACAGATGAGTGACTGGACCACAGTGAGCTCCAGGAGGGTGAGGGTGATGGAACAGAGGCACATCCCTCCAGTTGTACCTCTCCACAATTCATATGCCATTCTGGCAGAGTGTGGTTCCTCGATGGAGGCACCTGCAGTGGAGACCAAGGAGGAAGCTGTGAACCTCCACAAAGGAGACCCACAAGAGGGTGCTATGGGACCCCAAAAGGGAAGGAAACAACTCCTAGTGGGGGGACTCCATTCTTAGGAGGGTAGAACTGGGGGAGGGTGGGAGAGGGAGGCCAGGTGCCTGCCTGGCACCATGGCTTGGAGGGACAGGGAGCAAATCCTCAGGATCATGGGAGAAGCTGAAAGAGGGAGGAAGAGGGATATCATTGTCCACCTAGGGACAAATAACCTGGCTGGGCACAGGATCAAAGCAGTTCAGGATGAGTTTTTGCAGTTAGTGAAGGGGCCTTAGACAAGTAGCATGCATGGTAACCTTCTTGGAGGTGCTGCCTGTCTATGGCATGGGTGAGGCTAGGGTGTTCTGCGCAATGGGATTCAATCAATGGTTGAAAAACTGGTGCAGAGCTCAGGGTGTTGGCTTCATTGGAGACTGGAGATCCACCTGGAGGGATGCAGGCTTATACTGGAGTGATGGCCTGTATTTATCCAGGAGAGGAACCAGGATTCTAGATGATAGGTTTTTATTGCTTCATTGGCAAGCATTTAAACTAGCCAAGGGGAAGGGGAGTCACTAAAAAGAAACAAAGAAATCCTAGCCCCCCCCAAAGAAAAGCAGGGTACTTTGTGAGGTAAACACCAAGATAAAGAAGTTGATAGGGAGAAAGGTAGGGTAAATGGAGAAAAAGGCAGTAAGGACAGGGATGGGGCAAAATGTGGGTAAGGCCATCAAAAAAGGAGAGTAATGACTACCAATGCCCATAGGATAGGTAAGAAGCTCCCTAAATTGGTGGCATTGATGGCAGAGGGATGCCTGGATATTGTGGCAGTTACAGAAACATGGTACACATAGAACCATGACTGGGATGCCAACATACAAGGGTACAAACTCTACAGGAGGGACAGGGAGGGTAGAAGAGGAGGAGGAGGAGAAGCTCTCTATGTAAGGGAAGGGATCAAAGCAACAAAACAAAAGGGTAAACAGGGAGGAGAGGAGGCACTGTGAGTCACCTTGGAGACTGGAAATGGCACCATAATCTGCACAAGGGCTGTACATAGACCCTCATCTCAAGGAGAGGAAATGGACAAGGAAATGACATAAGGCATCTTTAGGGTGGCAGAGAAAGGGGAGATATTGTTGATGGGGGAGCTAAATATGCCATATGTTAACTGGAGCACCTTTGCTGCAGCCACATCCAAGAGCAGGGCCATTCTCGATCCTCTACAGAGGGCATGCCTCAGACAGCTAGTGTTGGAACCCACTTGGGGGGGAGCAATCTTAGACCTGGTACTCCCAAATGGGGATGGAGAGAGGATCTAAGATCTAGAAGTGGCTGGCCATTTGGCAACAAGTGATCACCAAACAGTGTGGTTCACAATAAATTCAGCTGCAGAGCCATACAAAAGTGAGGGTACTATTCTTGAGGAGGGCTGACTTTGTCAACATGAGAAAATGCCTCCGAAAAGTACTAGCAAAAAGGCAAGAAGGAGGGGGTAGAGCAACAATGGGGAAACATCAAAACTGCCATCACAGAGGAAACAGGCCTCTGTGTGAAACAAATAAATCAAAATGAAAGAAAAAAGGTTCTCAAAAGAGGTGATGGGGAAGGTTAGAGAGAGAAAGTCAGCATTCAGGAAGTATAAGAAAATACAGAAGGAGCAGGACAGAGAACTGTACCAGTTAAAGCAGAAGGAAGTGGGGAAAGCAGTCAGAATAGCAAAGGCCCAAACTGAGGAAAAGATAGCCAACTCAGTTAAGGAGGGGGATAAAACATTTTATAGGTACACTGGAGAGTGAAGAAAGAAAAAGGAAGGGATAGTGAGGCTGAATAAAGGGGAGGGTGAGTGGACAGAGAGGAACTGTGAAAAAGCAGGGCCACTGAATGAGTACCTCTGCTCAGTATTCACAAAAGAAGAGAGGGGGTGGTACCTAATCCAGTCAATAGAAGCAATCTGGATGGGGTTGGGGGGATCAATGCCAGTCTTTTCAAAGAAGAAAGTGTTATGAAAGAACTCCTAAAACTGAAGGTGGACAAAGCAATGGGGCCTGACAGGATTCACCCTAGAATTCTAAAAGAACAAAGGGGAGAACTAGTGACACCACAGACTACCCTTTTGAACAAATCATGGGATGATGATGTGGTACCTGAGAACAGGAGGAAGACAAATGTGATTCCCCTTCACAAAAATGTGAGCAAGACAGACTGGAAACTACAGACCTGTCAGTCTGACCTCAGTGGTAGGGAAAATGATGAAATCACTTCTGAAGGAAAGAACTGTTGAATACTAAGAGGCCAGTGGAGCTCATGACCCAAGGCTGCATGAAGTCACAGTGGGAAGGTCATGTCAGATGAATCTAATCGATTTCTTTGACAAGGTGACCAAAGTAGTAGACCAGGGAGGGGCTGTGGACATGGTCTACCTAGACTTTAGCAAGGCATTTAACACAGTCCAACACAAAAGATTAATAAACAAATTAGCCAGCCTGGGAGTGGGTCCCAGGGTGTTAGCCTGGGTAAAACACTGGCTGGACAACAGAGCACAAAGGGTAATAGTAAATGGAGTGCACACTGAAGAAAGTGGGGTTACTAGTTGGGGTAGCGCAGGGTTCAGTAGTAGGTCCAGTTCTTTTTAATGCATTTATAAGCGACATTGCAGAGGAACTGGAAGGAAAAGTATGCCTCTTTGCAGATGACACAAAGATCTGCAACATGGTTGATATACAAGTGACAGTGGAAAGGCTGAGAAGGGAGTTGGCAAGGTTAAAGGAATGGTCAGACATAATGGCAGCTTAGATTCAGTGCAAAGAAGTGCAAAGGAATGCAGCTGGGAAACAAAAACCAAGGGGAAGAGTACACAATGGGGGGTGGTAGTAACAACAACAAAAATGGAAAGAGACCTGTGGGTTGTCATATCAGATGACCTAAAGGTTAGCAAGCAATGTGAGAAGACAGCAGCGATGGCTGGGGGGACACTGGGATACATTGGGAGAGGCATCAGCAGTAGAAAACAGGAAGTTGATATCCCTCTGTACAGACAGTTAGTGAGGCCCCATCTGGAGTACTGCATGCAGTTTTGGAGACCCCATCTCCACAAGGACATAGACAGGATGATGGCAGTCCAGAGGAGGGCAACTAAAATGGTGTAGGGTCTGCAACAGGAGCCACATGAAGATAGAGTAAAGGAGCTTAATATGTATACCCTTGAAGAAATGAGGGAGGGGGGGCATGACAGAAACCTTTAAGTGCCTCAAGAGAATCAACAAAATACAAGAGGGTAGCATCTTTCAGAAAAAGAGATACGCAAGAACAAGTAGCCACAATTTGAAGCTGGGAGTGGTGGCTCAGGGGCAATGTAAGGACGTATTTTTTCACAGAGAGGGTGGTGGACACATGCAATGGCCTTCCTGAGGAGGCCATGGGGTCAGAAACAGTGGGGGAATTCAAGAATGCATGGGACAGACATAAGGTCATTCTTGTGGGGGTAGTGTGGTGCCCCAAAGGTGGTACAATGGATGTTAATGTGTGCTGGGTTTCCACATCAATAAAAAGGGTTAAATAAAGCAGCTGAGTCCATGATGACAGTAACTTGCACACAGATTCTTAACACAGGTCCCAAATAGGTGGATAGTGACACCTGACAAAGAGAAGCAGGAGTCAGAAATAGATTCCAAATACTGTTCAGGATTTTATTCATACAAAATGGGAAAGGGAACACAATCACAGGGAACTTTTCCCTACCTTCCTGTATGAGGAGAACTCAAAATCCAATAACTATAACAGTCCCATTTTACGAGTGGTCTACACTCTACGCCCTGTATGAGGATGACTCTATGTACACTTGCAATAATCAGCTGTAACAACTCTGCTTTATGAGCGGTCTGTCTACTGAGATCAGCAACTCACTATGCAGTTTCTAATACTACCCCGAGGTGCACCTCTACCTAGGGCCTATTATCTGGGGTACTCCACTCTAAGGAATTCTAAATCATATTACTACAAGACTCTACATAACTCATAAGATGTAGTTCATGCACAGTTGAGTTTTCTCTGTCAAGAAGAAACTGGGTTACAGGCTATGAAGCACAAGATGAACACTTGGCTGACTGGGCTAAAAAGTGTGGGAATGCAGAGAGAATTTTGAACAAGGCATGAGTGTCTTGGCCACACCCCACCTCTCTTGGGGTGCCGGAATTTCAAAACAATGCAAAGATTTACTTGGCTCAAAACCCACTGAGGGCCACTGGAACTAAAACACAACAGTCCCGGCCACAGCCCACTTCTGGACTGCTGGGGAGGAAGAGGCAGATACTGCTCAACAAGCTACAGCCCACATCTGGACTGCTGGAAGAAGAAGAAGATACTGAACACCCAGCCACAGCACTCTTCTGGACTGTCAGGATCCGAAGAAGATGTTGAGAAGAAAGAAGTCTGTGGAACATGAGAGAACAATGGGGTTCTGGGAATCAAGGCTGGATGAGTCAAGGACTATGTAAAATAAGAAACAGGATGATGATGCAGGATACGGTAGCAGAAGATCTGAATGGCACTTCGATACAGATGTTAAAACAAGAAAACAGACGGTACCTTTGTACTGGGCCAGGCCGTACACTGGGAAATGGAGAGCAGAAAATAAACATGACGTTACAACTGAGACGACTGTGGCATGGTTCTTCAAAAATCTTTTGCTGTCTGCTTTGGAGATACACTGAAGATGATTTCTGGAGTACTGAAGAAGACCGATTTGGATACACGTTGGTGAAAGGATTCTGGAAACTTGCTGAAGACTGATTTGAACACCTCGCAACACTGAAATGCTGGCAACAAAGCAATACTTTCTGGCACTTTTACTGTTTGTAGCAATAATAGCAATGCAAATAAAGCCTCAGTTCTTGTTGCAGTGATCAATTATACAGTCTCAATGTCCAGACCACAGTAAATATACAGACAATTAACTTTTCTGGGTGAACCCTAGCTCTGGTGGACCTAACAGAGATCCCTCTAGCTAGATCAGGTTCTTCCTGTTACTGCAGTTCTGTATGGCTAACTAGATTCCCTGAACATCCAGGGTCACTAATGCTGCTGGGCCCTATAACACCTGGGGAATCTAAATGCTAGCAGTGGGCATAACGTGCCTCTTTTAATAGCAGTGCAATGTGGCAGTGGGCCTAACTTGCCCCTTTAAATAGCAGTGGGCCTAATTTGCCCCTTTTAGTAGCAGTGGGCCTACATGCCCCTTTTAATAGCAATGAGCCTAACTTGCCCCTTGTAAATACCTGGGCCTCCCTTGTGGACAGGGCCCCTTTAAATCATTAGGCATATTTGATTTAGCCCTTTTAAATAGCTGAGCCTGGCTTGCCCCTTTAACTTCTGGGCCTGTCTTAGGCTTGTCAGTCTCTTTGCCGAAACCACACCTCCCTAATTAATATTCATGGCCCTTCTTAGGCCTTTCCTCGCTAACCCCTCTCCATGGGCATCACCACACCCTGACAGCTTAAAATATTTAAATTTCAGAGCCCTTGCCCACCCCTTCACATCACTCAGCCATTCTTCTTTGCACCTAGTGCACAGCGCAAAGCACAAATTTTTAAAAATAAATAAAATACATTTTTCTTGTTCAGAGGTGGACAGCATGTTGCAGTGTGCTGCCACCGACTCACTGTACCAAAGCAGGGGAAGCAGATGTAGGCGGGGGGTGGGAGGTGCTGCTCGCAATAGAAGGGAAATTGTAGGCAGGGACCAGACTATAGGGGACCTTTCGAGGTCCTGGGACAGCATGCAACAATGTGGCAGCACAATTGCTACCTCCAGGGGACCAAAACATTAACTTTTAAATGAAAACAACAAACTGGGGCACCAAGCCCTACCAGGGAACAATGAGATGGTTTCTTTACTTGCTGGCACCTCACAGCGGCACCGTGGACCGAACATTCGACAGGTATGCTGCTTCTTCAGAGACTGGAGGCAGATGGGCATACAGCAAAGCCCTCAGGGACAGCTTCAGTTCTCCTGGCAAGCTCTTCTCATACCTCCTCACTTCCGGTGTCCTCTCTCCTCCACAGTCACCAATATTCTCCCCAACAGATAATTATTTTTTAAACAGTAACATTCTGGGTTCTAATTCTGGAAGGCATGGCAGGTGCCACATAGTGGGCATTCCATCTGATCAGCCTGGCATTCTATTTTCTGAAGCATGGCATTGCACTTAACTTCTGCATTATTTTCTGAACTATTTACAATATTGTAGACAGGGTTTGAACAGGTTTTGATGCTGGCATCTAAAACTGGGTACCTGGGCATGTTTAGGGCTCCTTTCTGCTGTACTGAGGCATCTATTAAAGCTGAGCACTTTTCCATTTTTTATTTCTGTGGTGCCACCAACCCTGGGGCACTGCAGTAGGAAGAAATAGGCTGTTGGTTAACTAGGATCTGCATCTTATCCAGTAGGTAGGGAAATGGGCAGACTAGATGGGCCAAGTGGTCCTTATCTGCCGTCAAAGTCTATGTTTCTAATAGAATAGTCCTTCCGCCTAATGGGGTTTTCCTTCTGAGGATAATGAAGTTGTACTTTTCCACTAGGTAAATTTGTCCTAATGAGAATGCTGTAATTCTAGTTTTTACAATATTTCTGTGGTGCAGCAGCTCGAGGAGTTTACTATTGCCCTGACAATCACAAGAGGTAATTCTAACACGGGTATCAACCAAAATCACAGAGACCATATTTTATTGAGCATGAAACTAGTGATGTATGTGGCACAAACCTAAACACCGCTAACTAAACCGAACAGATTACAAATTATCTCAAAAGATTACTCAACATCAATACACTTGCTCAGAACAGGTCACGTTGACAGTAGTAGCACTGTCCCGGAGCACTGTACTGTAGGTAGTATAGCTGCATCTGCTGGGGTATAGCCTTTCAAAGTTTCACACAGCACATCGTGACCTTCACAGCATTCCTAGATTAAGTTAGTTTATTTATTTATTGAAATGTTTCACCAGAAGGGCACACTGAACAAGTTGCTCGTCTCACAGTGCGACCTGGCGGGAGGGGTTGTGAAAGATGATCAGTTACAATAGTATGTGGGTAGTACAAACAGTACAACATTGTAAGATTGTGCAACAGTTGGAACACAAGGTATTGTACAATAAACAGTAGTGGAACATTGGGTAAATTACAATAGAAACACAGAAACATAGAATGTGACAGCAGATAAGGACCGCTTGGCCCACCTAGTCTGCCCATTTTCCTACCTAACAGATAAGCTGCAGATCCTAATTAACCAACAGCTTACTTCCTCCTACCCCCCACTAGGACTGCCTTATGTCTGTCCCATGCATTCTTGAATTCCCCCACTGTTCTTGACTCCACGACCTCCTCAGGGAGGCTGTTCCATGCATCCACAACCCTCTCTGTGAAAAATACTTCCTCACATTACCTCTGAGCCGCCCCCTCTATCTTCAAATTGTGCCCTTTGTTCTTGCACATCTCTTTTCTGAAAGATGCCACCTCTTGACTTTGTTGATTCCCTTGGAGGCTACTTGAAAGTTTCTATCATGTCCCCCTCCTTCCTTTCCTCAAGGGTATACATATTAAGCTCCTTTAGTCTTTCTTAGTATGTCTTCTGGTGCAGACCCTGCACCATTTTGGTGCCCTCCTCTGGACAGCCTCCACTCTGTCTATGTCTTTCTGGAGATGGGGTCTCCAGAACTGCACACAGTACTCCAGATGGGGTCTCACCAACTGTCTGTACAGAGGGATAACAACTTCCTGTTTTCTACTATTGATGCCTCTCTCTATGCATCCCAGTATCTCCCCAGCCTTCCTTACTGCCTTCTCACATTGCTTGCCCACCTTAAGGTCATCTGATATAATTACCCCAAGGTCCCTTTCCA
Organism: Neoceratodus forsteri; assembly: GCA_016271365.2. Lineage (NCBI taxonomy): Eukaryota > Metazoa > Chordata > Ceratodontiformes > Ceratodontidae > Neoceratodus > Neoceratodus forsteri. The sequence goes on along the minus strand of CM057457.1, from coordinate 411,084,111 downwards.
TTTTTGCTGTTGTCAGTATCTCACCCCCCATTGTGTACTCTTGCCCTACATTTGACCATTCCTCCAACCTTGCCAAGTCCCTTCTCATCCTTTCCACTCCATCTGGTGTATCAACCCTGTTGCAGATCTTTGCGTCATCTGCAAAGAGATGTATATATACATGTCCAAAATCATACAAAAGAACATATAAACATGCAAAACAATAATAATATGATAGAACCATTTATAGTGCATGAGTGTACTAGGAGCAGGCTCGATGTAGTACTCAAGTGCTGTTGGAGTAAAAAGGATGGGATTAAGTTGTGCACACTGGTGACCCAGAAGGGCAGGTGGAGAAGGGGGGGAGAGGCAAGAACTGAATATGAGGAGAAGGGGGTAGCCATTTCTTGATTCCCCCCTCAGGATGTTGAGAGCCCTGCCAGGCAGGGTCTTGGTAGGAAGGCAGAAACTGGGGATAGGTATTAAGGTGAGTTAAAGCAGGAACAGCTGAGGGAAAGGTAATTGTGTATGGCAGAGGTAAGGGAGTAGTTGGAGGAGTGTCATATTTCAAAGGGAAGGGAATTCCAGATTTTAGGGAAACAATGGGCAAAACCAGTCTGACCGATGAAGGTGGAGTGGCAAGGTGCGGGCGTCATTTGATCTGAGAGAGTGGGTGGGGAGAGGTGGAGAGGAGAGAAAGGATGAGAGATAGGAGGGGAGTCCTCCAAACCAGAATTTGAAAGTTAGTTTGGCACAGTGAGAGATGTGTCTGTGAGATAGTGGAAGGAAGGTTAGAGAGCGATAAGAGTTCACAGTGGTGGGAGCAGGAAGGGGAGTCAATAGCAAAGCAGCAGAAGGAGCTAGAGTGTCCAACTTGGTCAGAGAAGATTTGGGAGCAGCACCATAGACTACGTCACAGTAGTCAAAGATGGGGAGTATCATCTTCTGGACAATTTCGCGCCCTACAGTCAGCGGGATGCAACTATGATTCCTGTTCAGAGCACCAAGCTTGGGGCATAGTTTCTTCAGGATAGCATCGATATGCACAGAGAAGTTGAGGTGCTGGTACAGCCAAATTCCCAGATATCTAAATGAGGAGGTGTCCTCCAAGATGGTCCCATCAAGGGTCTGGAAGGTGGGTAGGACTGGGAGCCTAGAGAGTCTCTGCCTGGTGCCAAAAGTCATTGAGACTGTCTTCTTGGTGTTTAGAAAAAGCTGGTGAGAAGCAAACCAGAGCTGAACTTGGTTGAAGTCACGCTGTAAGCTGGTTTGCACAGCAACAGGGTTTTTGCTGGAACTGTACAAAACAGTCTTGTCAGCGTACATGTGGATAGAAGAGGATGAGCAGGCTGTGGGAAGATCATTAAGGAAAATGGAGAAGAGTAGGGGACCAAGCACTAAGCACTGAGCCCTGAGGGACACCAGTGTTGATGGGGAGTGGAGGGGAGATGGAATCAATGATTCTCACCAATTGGGTCCTGCCAATGAGGTAGGATTTAAACCAGTTGGTGGTTGATGGAGCAAGGCCAGCTGAGGAGTGAATCAGAAGCAGAGGATGGGAAACAGTGTTGAAAGCTTTGGCTAGGTCAACAAAGATGGGTGAGGTAATCATGCCATCGTCTGGGGTCAGTAAGCCTGAGGAGGGAGGTGGTTGTTGAGTAGTTCTTCCAAAAACCAGACTGGAAGGGGGTGAAGAAGGAGGAATCAGAGAGGAAGGGTAATAGTTGAGAGAGAACTAAATGTTCTTGAAGTTTGGCAAGGGTAGGAAGGAGGGAAATGGGGTGATAGTTGCCAGGAGTGGATGTGTCACCACCCTTGAGGAGAGGAAGAACTGCAGCATGTTTCCAGGATGAGGGTACTTGGGCAGAAATAAAGGACAGGTTAAGGATTAGGGAGATAGGATAAGCAATTGCAGGAGCAGAAAGGTAGAGAAGTTTAGGATCGAGCTCATCTGGTGAGGAACCTTTAGAGGGGTTGAGGGATAGGACAGCATTAAGAGCTTCATCAGAGGAGATAATAGAAAAGGAAAATGGGGAAGGGCAGGCATTGACTGAGGCGAAGGGTTGAAGTTAGTAGGTGGCAATGGGGAGAGGGAATTTAAAAGAGATGTGATGTGCGAGGTGTAGTAGGCATTAAATTCATTGGCCACGGAGCCAAGGTCTGAAACTAGGGAGTTATTTATTTTGAGAACTGGTGGGGGAGGGGGGAGGGGAGGGGAGAGAGAGAGAAGGGCATGAACTACCCTCCAGAATTTAGATGGAGAGTTAGTGTTAGTCAGGAATGAGGAGTTTAAATAATCAAACTTTAGTACATGAACTGTGTAGTATTCTGTACTTGGCATAGTCGTTTGGATGTTTAGTAGATCTGTGTTTTCTCCAGGCCTGTTCATGCTCCCTGAAGCAGGCCAGTAGTTCAGGGGTGATCCAGGGTAGGTGAAGTCCACAAACTCTGGTCTGTCTGAAAGGAGCAAAGGCATTCCAGGTGGCAATGAATTTATCCTTAAAATAATCACATGCTTGGTTGACAGAAATGGCAGTGGAGAGGGTGGCCCAGTTGGTAGAAGCGAGTGCAGAGCTGATTGGGGTAATGTCTAAGGATTTAAAGGACTGGAGCTGTATGATTTTAGGGGAGGTTTGGGGCGATGAACCTTGCGTATAATGAAGATGGGGTTGTGGTCACTAAGGGCATCGAGGAGCAGACTAGATTTAATGATGCAGTGCAGGTGGGTTGTGAGTGCCCAGTCAAGCAGGGTGTGGTTTTTGTGTTTTGGGATTAGGGCGCGTGGGCTCAAGTATAAGTTGAGTGAGGTTTAGAGCAGCAACATCATTGCATAGCTTGTTTAACTTGGGAGACAACCAATTTAGATTCAAGTCACCCATTATGAAAAGTTCACAAGATTGAGAGAGGGAGGTGATACTGGCTAAGAATTCAGTCATGACTGAGGGTTGAATGCTTGGGCAGCAATACATGCCAGCCACAAAGATTGGGACTGAGAAAGGAAAAGTCATGCAGGTGACAAGGGCTTCATAGGTAGCTGGGATGGAGGTAGATAGGGTGGTAGTAAACTGCAGTGAGGACAGGATATACATGGCCACTCCCCCTCCACAACCCCATTCGATCTTGTCTGGCGATGGAATACCCAGGAATAGAAATGGCACTGTCAGGGGTGCTTTTTTTGAGCCATGTCTCAGTAATAATTAGGATGTCAGGGGTGTGTGAAATCATGAGTTTGTAGGAGGTCGATTTTAGGTAGCAGGCTGCAGATGTTCAGGTGAAGGAGCTTCAGCCCATTAGGGAGGGTTGTAGTGGAAGTGGGGTTTGGAGACATGTTATTTGAGTAAGGAGCCAGGGTAGGAGAAGAAATAGGGCCAGGTTTGCGGTGGATGTTCCCTGATGAAAGAAGGAGGAGAGCAAGGATGACATTGTGAAGTTTAGGACTTTTGTTATTGGAGTAGGAAATATGTGAGGGAGGGGAAGAGAGAGGGAGGGGTGGAGAGAAGGAGATAAGGAAACGAAGAAAGGCAAAGTAACTAGGAAGGGAAAACAGAGATGCTGGAGGGTAGTAGGGAAAGAGGGGTCTGCTTACAAGGGGAGCTGTAGGGGTGACTGACATAATGAAGGAGGTATCTGGAAGGGAAGGGGAGAGAGAGAGAAGTGGTAATAGGTGTAGAGGGTAAGAACCATGAAGGGTGTGAATAGGAGGGAGATGGAAATAATTCTGGGTAAGGTAGCAGAGGCATTGTACAAGCTTACAGATTCAGATCACACCACTGAATGTTAAGAAGTTGATAATTTGCTTTAGGTATGAATGACCCAGAACTAGAAGTGTTAGGGGAGAGCAGTGGGTAGATGATGGCAACCTACAGGTGTTGTTGCCCTCTTTTGGCTTTACAGTATAATTTGCAAATGGAAAAGTAGGGAAAAAAAGGCAAAAAATCATTGACAGGCCAGTGCAGGTTACGCAAATGCTGCTCTGCACTGAACTGCTCACAGAAGCGTGCAACTGAGTGAATTGGCAAGCAAAAAGATCAGGACTTCACTACACAGCTGCTAAAGGAAGAAACATCAAAGGTCAGTGTTTCTCTGCAGTCTTATGCCCTAGTCCAAAGATTTCAGCACTGGCTGCAGTGTTGGCCAGGGAAACCAATGTCAGCGCCCCAGGCCGTCTGGAACCTTTCAGTACCTACTGACAGGAAGGCTCAAAAATTCTCTTTTCCTTGTTCTGGGTCCAGAACCAGATGTTACCTTATGGGCCAAGGAGGAGCGTGATCAGCAGGCACCTTCTCGGCCTGTCCTAGTATTAATCTAGAAGGGGGCAAGGCAAAAAAAAAAAAAGAAAAAAACCTCTAAGCAGAGAAAAAAAAATTTCTGAAGGAAAATAGGAAAAAAAACATGCAGTTCATCACCGAACAATGAGGGACATGCATGCACAAGGGATTCAGCACAGTTACAGTATAACTGTGATATACTCAAAAAGGGACTAACAAGTTCTTGACATCGCAACAATACCAGAATGCTATAAACAACAGGATTACAGTTAATACAAAACCTCTCCCATACATTACCAAAAGTGTTATGAAACAGTAATTGATTACCTCTACTTCTGTCTGTGCCTGTACTGTGCAATTTTGAGACATTTCTTCACCACGGTACGCTAGGCATTCTGGTTGTGCAACAAGCATGACAGTGCAACAGGTTCACAGTTTAGCAGCAGGTTGGGCCTTATGCATTGTGCAGGCAGTATGGCACATGCAGGGAGAGTTAGCCTTAGGGCCAGGAACTGGAGCGAGGTGGAGATGGCCAACCTCATGACAGTGGTCTCCCTGTAGAGGGCCATTTGTTTGGTGAAGTGGCACTGCAAGAGGCATGATCCCAGGTGTGGGCCTGTGCAGCACAGTGCCTAGAATTGTGCACCGGTGTGCCCAGAACTGGTGAGCAGTACCGTCATCATTATGGTGACCTACACTGCTGGGATCCAGAGTGGTTGCAGAGACTGCAGGACTGTGCCTGCCGTGGTGTGGTCCCGCAACCAGGTATGTATATGTGTGCATTGTGCATGCCATTTCTGACTGCTAGCAGGGGCATTGGGGTGTGGGGCTGGTACATGTGCACCTGCACACAGGCAGGACCACCTTGTATGGGTGCATCGGTGAAGTCATGGGGCCAGGCTGTCCACTGTGTGTCCCCATGATGCACTGTAACAGTGGTCCACCATGTTGTCCCGAGTTGTGGACCCTGTTCCCAGCATGGTGTTCTGTGGATGATGCATCATGTTGGGCTTGCATGGATGTGGGTAAAATCTTTGCATACGTCTCGTTGTCCCCCCCTCTCTTTGTGCTTCCTTTATGGGGGGGAGGCGCGCAGCTGGGCCAGGGAGGAAGCCAATAGGTGCAATCGCCAGCTGGTCACTGTTGCAGCAGCTGGACCCGATCACCAGGTGGCAGACAAGTGCATGACAATCGCTGCTGTCCTCAGTACCTGGGTTTGGGTGTTGGTGGGGGGCATTAAACACATGAGCCATTGTCTGCATGCTGTGCAAGTGCAAATACTGGTGATCAGGCACTGTTGCCAATGTTGGCTGGCAGCATGTGGTTGTCCCATCATGTGCATGGACTCTGTGTGCCGGTACCCTGTTGCTGTCACTGGAGTTGGCTGTGTGTGATCCACAGTACACACATGGAGATACTGCAGGGCCTACTGTACATGACTACTGCACATGGGGCCATCTGTGCCTTGCTGTAGGTGGCATGTGCACCTGTCTCAATGCTGGGTACTCCCTGGCTGACATCCCCTTCCTTGTGTGGCACAGGTTCCTGGACCAGTGTTGGTGTACACTGTGCATGTGCTGTTGGTGGCTCTGTCCATGGGATTGCCTAGACACAGTCCTCTACTCCCACAGCCGGGGGGCTTCCATTGAGTGTCACCTATCACTCAGTTGCTGTTTTGTGTTTCCCCTGCATAGGTTGTCCTGGGCCAGGAAGTGGCCGGCAGAATGTGAGAATCCTGGGAGGAGGTGTCCTGCAGCTCCAGCATATTGCCTTTGGGGTCTACCAGAGGCAGGCAGTGCACATACACCTTTCTTGGGGGATGCTGGTGGCCACACAGATGATAATGGCAGCGGTGTGCACATAGCTGAGGGAGAAAAGGTGGCTGTGGTGCTAGAGATGTATATTGTTGTACATAGCCCCACTTTACCTTCCCCTCATCCCTACAGTATATCCCATGCACCTTGTCATTCCCCTTCTATCTCACAGCCATTCCTGTAAATATTGTTGTAGTTCTGCCTTTGCAACTCTGTTGTGTTCTACATTTTACTTGTGCCCTTTTCCGGACTTCATTTTTCTGTTCCTGTTCTCATCTGTTTCTCATTTGGTACTGTTTTGGTTGTATACTTATTCAGATTCTTTAGCAAAACCTTTTTTTAGATCTGCTTGTGAGTTTCTGTGTCTCCCTCATGTGAATGTTGCTGCAGTGTGCTGTTGTTGACCACAGTTAGGGTCTGGATGGGCCATGCCATGGGCATTGGCGTGTCTGCAGTTGGACACTGGTTGGTACCCACTGTCTGGCCTGGCACTTCCCTATGAGATGTTCATCCATGGGTTGGGGTGGGGGGATGGCCCTGCACCTACCACCATGTCTTGTGCCCATACCCACGTCTAGCAGGTTGCCCTCCCCTGTTGCACTCCTCTTCCATGTTGCTGTGCTGCATGGTACCCAACCCTGTCTCCCTGTTCAGCATGTGGATGTTGGCCTCTGCACATTTTCTGTGTCATCCAACACTCCTGTGCCATTGTGGTTGTGACCTACCTCCACTACTACGGCCCTGTACCTCTGTGCAGCCCTGACTGTGTTCCGTGTCACCTGGTGCCACTTGCTCCATTTGCTATATTCAGTCTGCACTGTTGCTGCAACACATTACAGGTTGCTCCAGCGTATATCTGATTGTGCAATGGTGAATCTTTGCAATATTTCTATGCTTACATCAATAGTCATAATAAAGCTGGCACTACTGTGGGCCCACTGATACGCAATGGGCAGGATGTAATGAACCCTGTAGGCATGGCCAGTATTTTAAATGATTTTTTTCTGCTCTGTGTACTCTACTAAAAGATATGGACTAATTAATCAAGTAGTAGATGACAGAGATGTACTAGACTTAGAGATGAGTTCTAAGGAAGTGGTAGAGCTAGTTAATAAAATTAAAGATAACAAAGCAATTGGGTCAGATTCGATAGCTCCAAGACTATTAAAAGGGACAATCCCCACTGTTGTAGAACCTCTGACCTACTTGTTTAATCTATCCTTTAGGACTGCTCAAGTACCAGAGGATTGGAGAAGTGCTACAGTTATTCCATTGTTCAAAATGGGAAGTAAATCAGCGTGTTCGAATTACAGATCCATCGTCTGACCTCAATTATTTGTAAATTAGCTGACACTTTTCTAAAAAATAAACTAGAAGAGAATTTAAGTGCATCATGTGCCTGATTGTTGTTGTTGAGACCTAGGATTTGTAAGAATATTTTTTGCAACTTTTTAGAATTGTCCTGCTGGCTGAGGATTGAGCTCATTTTTATCCCTGGGTTCAGTAGAGTGGTTTCTGTTGCTGCAGTTCGCTGTTGTTGACCACGGTTGGGGTCTGGATGGGCCACGCCCAGGGCCCCTAGTGCTCTGCGGCAGAATTTTCTGATTTCTGTGACAGGGCTCCTACGCTTCTGTGGCAGCATTTTTTGATTTCTGCGGCATGATTTATTCATTTATGTGGCAGAATGCAGCCCTACCATTGGCTAAAGTATGAAGTGATGTCATTGATGATATCACCTGCCAAGCATAGAGGAGGGGCTTCAGGATAAACAAGATGGGTGCGGAAGCCTGGCACTATGGAAAAACTGTACATTTGAATGAAAATTCACCAAAAACAATGCATTCTGCAGCACTATATAAATTCTGTGGCAGAATGCAAATTCTGCAGAAAATTCCACAACTGCAGAATCGCAGAATTCCAGGGGCCTTGGCCATGCCATGGGCATTGGTGTGTCTGCAGTTGGACACTGGTTGGTACCCACTGCCTGGCCTGGCACATCCCTATGAGCTGGTCATCCATGGCTTGGAGGTGGGGGGATGGTCCTGCACCTGCCACCATGTCTTGTGCCCATATCCACATGTCTAGCAGGTTGCTCTCCCCGCTGTGTTCCTCCTCCATGTTGTTGTGCTGCGTGGTACCCTACCCTGTCTCCCTGTGTGCCTGTTCAGCATGTGCTGCCTAATGTTGTGTGCCAATCTTCCACTGTTCCTGCTTGTTGCCTTTGCACAGTGGTAATAGTGCTTGGCTATTCCATGTTGGCTGCGGGGACACAGGTCTAGAGGGGCCCAGTCCTTGCAGCCCTCTGTACCATGCGCATTGTGTGCCCTGTCCCATCAGTTGCCCATGCCCATTTGTTATTCTGCACTGGGTCCATGTATGTTGGCCTCTGCGCATTTTCTGTGTCATCCAACACTCCTGTGCCACTATGGTTGTGCCCTACCTCCACTGCTATGGCCCTGTACCTCTGTGCAGCCCTGACTGTGTTCCGTGTCACCTGGTGCTACTTCCTCCATTTGCTATATTCAGCCTGCACTGTTGCTGCAACACATTACAGGTTGCTCCAGCGCATATCTGATTGTGCAATGGTGCATCTTTGCAATATTAAGGGTATTTTTGTGCCAGAGCATTTCTGTGGTGTAGCTGCTGAATATTGCAGTTTTTTGTTGTGGTGCATCTAGATTGCACTGCACATCCACTTTTGCATGTTCTGTGCACATTTTTTTACCATCTAGGCCCCAGCGTATATTCAAAGTGTACTGAGACGTCTCAATGGCTAGTTCATAACATTATTGTGTGTGCTGTATAGATGGCTGCAGACTGTAAGGTCAGTGCTAATATGCATACTTGCTAACAATATACTGTATATCAAACTACTGAGTTTAGTTGCAGGTGAGCAGTTTAAAAAGGCCATCTAGTACATCTCAGACTCTTAATATAATATAATATAGGGCCCCAATACAAGTAATAAAATATCACATGCAATAAATCCATTAGGTAGGGAAATGGGCAGACTGGGTGGGCCAAGTGGTCCTTACCTGCCGTCAAATTTCAATGTTTCTATGTTTCAGATTGTTGCCATGTCTGAAAAGGGGGATGCTGTAATTATGGGTGATTTCAACTATCCCAGCATCAATTGGCTCAATGTTACATCTCATGGTGGGACTGAGAATCTTTTCTTAGATGCCTTTTCTACTGCTGGGTTACAACAATTGATTAATAAGCTGACAAGATGTAGCAACATGTTAGATCTGCTAATTACAAACACCGAGGGCAGTGTGCACAACATCAATTTAAGGGACAATTTGTGGGGATGCAATGAGAAATTAGTAGAATGTATATACAAACAGGTAAGGTAAAAATAAAGGGAAGGACGGTTATAAAGGATTATTTTAGAGTCAACTTTAACAAAATGAATAAGAAACCTGGGAATGAAAATGTGATTTCCAGAATAAGAATACTAGTGAAATATGGCATATATTCAAAAATGAGTTAAAGGAGATAGCAGACAAATCTGTTCCAAAAAAAAAAAGCTACATAACAAAAGGGGAAAACTGCCCTCATGGTGTACGAGGAAAGTCTTAAGACACATCAATAAGAAAAAGGTCTATGTGTTAATGAAAAGGTATCAAACTTCTGCAGCTTTAGACCAGTACAAACCAGAGGTTAAAAAACGAAATAAAATAATTAGAAAAGAACAGGTTAGAATTGAATTCAATATTGCACATAGAAAAGATGGGGGGAAGAATTTCTATGCTTACATCAATAGTCATAATAAAGCTGACACTAATGTGAGCCCACTGACACACAATGGGCAGGATGTAATGAACCCTGTAGGCATGGTCAATATTTTAAATGATTTTTTTCTGCTCTGTGTACTCTACTAAAAGATATGGACCAATTAATCAAGTTGTAGATGACAGAAAAGTACTAGACTTAGAGATTTCTTCTAAGGAAGTGGTAGAGCTAGTTAATAAAATTAAAGATAATAAAACAATTGGGTCAGATTCGATACATCCAAGACTATTAAAAGGAACAATCCCCACTGTTGTAGAACCTCTGACCTACTTGTTTAAGCTATCCTTTAGGACTGTTCAAGTACCAGAGGTTAGGAGAAATGCAATAGTTATTCCATTGTTCAAAAAGGGAAGTAGATCAGCGTGTTCGAATTACAGACCCATCAGACTGACCTCAATAATTTGTAAATTAGCTGACACTGTTCAAAAAAATAAACTAGAAGAGAATCTAAGTGTATCATGTGCCTGATTGCTGTTGTTGAGATCTAGGATTTGTAAGGATATTTTTTCAACTTTTTAGAATTGTCCTGCTGGCTGAGGATTGAGCTAATTTTTATCCCTGGGTTCAGTAGAGTGGTTTTTGTAGGTGCAGCAGTGTAGTAAATTGTGGTGTGGGTTAAATTATTGTAAAGAAGGGCAGTACACACCAGGGTGGTGGGGCAGTGGTGTAGTTGATTGTTTCTGACAGTCACCAGTGGCTGCAGAACACCCACCCACCCTTCCCCTCACTCCACAAACCCCAGGCGTGGCATTTCCTTTATAGCCAAGGTGCTGACATCACTTTCTCAACAGGTCAGGGGAAGAACTCTGTCATACCCTTAAGAACCCAGCACAGTGCATGAAGGGTAAGTACACACACACACACCAACAAATTAGAATATATATATATATATATATATATATATATATATTATAAGGGAGAGAGACGTGGGGAGTGGTGCAATGCACTAACTGTGGGGCAGCAGTTTTCCAGGAGATATTCTGGAAACTGCATTGCTGCCCTATTTGCAGGCAACTGTCAACTCTGAGGGATGAGGTTGCCCATCTCCAGGCTGACCTGGTAAGGACTAGGGAAGCCTCCCCCACCTAAAGAGCACCAGTGCCACAACCACTGCCTCAGAGGTTGTAAAGTATGAGGAGCAGTTGGACCACAGTGGGCTCTGGGAGGGTGAGGGTGGTGGAACAGAGGCACATCCCTCTAGTTGTACCTCTACACAATTCATATGCCATTCTGGCACAGCAAGGTTCCTCTATGATGACACATTCAGTGGAGACCAAGAAGAATGCTGGGGACATCCACAAGGGAGACCCACAAAAGGGTGGCACGGGTCACCACAGGGGAAGGAAACAGCTTCTGGTAGGGGAGTCAATTGTTACGGAGGTAGAACTGGGGAAGGGAGGGGAGAGGTTGGTAAGGTGCTTGCCTGGTGCCATGGCTTGTAGGGACAGGAAGCGAATCCTTAGGATTGCAGGAGCAGCATCACAGGAGAGGGAACTAGATATCATTATCCACCTTGGGACAAATGACCTAGCTGGACATGAGATCACTGCAGTGCAGGATGAGTTTGTGGAGTTGGGGAGGGGCCTCAGACAGGTAGCAAGCATGGTAACCTTCTCAGAGGTGCTGCCAGTCTATGGCATGTGTGAGGTACTGCACACCATGCAGTTCAATGAATGGTTGCAAACTGGTGCAGAGCACAGGGCTTTGCTTTACTGGGGGTCCACCTGAAGAGATGCAGATCTATACTGGCACGATGGTCTGCATCTGTCCAGGAAGGGAACCAAGCTCTTAGGTGATAGGTTCAAATGCTTCCTTGACAAGCTCTTAAACTAGCCAAGGGGTGAGGTGCTGATAGGAAGAAGGAAATTTCAAGCCTCCTCTCATAAAACATGGCAGGTAGTAAGGTAAACATCGAGGTACAGAGCTTGACAGGGGGCACGACAGGGGTAAATGGAAAAATAGACAAAGGCAATCAGAGCAGGGATGGGGGTAGGATAATGCCAACATTAAATGGAGGGCAATGAGTACCAATGTCCATAGTCTGGGAAACAAGCTTCCTGAGCTAGTAGCCCGGATGGAAGAGGAACACTTGGATATTGTGGCAGTCATAGAAACATGGTACATGGAGAACCATGACTGGGATGTCAACATACCAGGGTACACAATCTACAGAAGGGACAGGAAGGGTAAAAGAGAAGGCGCAGTAACTCTCTACATAAGGGAAGAGTCCAAAGCTACAGAACTGAAAGGTAAAGAAGGAGGACAAGAGGCACTGTGGGTCATCTTGGAGACAGGAAGTGGCATCTCAATCCGCACAGGGGTTGTATACAGACCCCCCATTTCAGGGGGAGGAAATGGACAGGAAGATAATAGAAGACGTTCTCAGAATGGCTGAGAAAGGGGAGATATTGTTGATGGGGACCTGAATATGCCAGATGTTAACTAGATGACATATACTGCAACCACATCCAAGAGCAGGGTCATTCTTGATGCCCTACAGGGGGCATGCCTTAGACAGCTAGTGTTGGAACCCACTTGGGTGGAAGCAATATTAGACATGGTACTCTCAAATGGAGAGAGGATCACAGACTTAAAAGTGAGTAGCCATCTGGGAACAAGCGACCGCCACACAGTGTGGTTCACAATAAGCACAACCTCGGAGAAAAGCAATACAAAAACAAGGATACTGGACTTTAGAAGGGCTGACTTTGACATAATGGGTGAATAACTAAGGAATGCACTAGCAAATGGCCAGAAAGGAGGGGTGGAAGAACAATGGAGAAAAAACAAAACTGCCATCATGAAGGCAACAAGCCTTTGTGTGAAACAAATAAAGAAAACAAAGTGGAGTGAAAAAAACACTATTGTTCTCAAAAGAGGTGGCAGGGAAGGTTAGAGAGAAAAAGGTAGTAATCAAAAAGTACAAAGAATCACAGAAGGAGCATGACAGGGAACTGTATCGGTTAAGGCAGAAAGAAGTGGGGAAGGCAGTCAGAATAGCAAAGGCCCAAACCAAGGAAAAGATGGCCAACTCAGTTAAGAAGGTGGATAAAACCTTGTATAGGTACATTAGGGAGCATAGAAAGGTTAAGGGAGGGATAGTGAAGATTAATAAAGGAGAGGGGAGGTGGGCAGAGGGAGACAGTGAAAAGGCAGAGATACTGAATGAATACTTTTGCTTAGTATTTACAAAAGAAGAAGAGGAGGAGTTACCTAAACCAAACAATGAAAGCACTCTGGGCAAGGGGGTTGACACCAATCCATTTACAGAAGAAAGGGTTGTGAAAGAACTCCTAAAACTCAAGGTGGACAAAGCAGTGGGCCTGATGGGATTCACCTCAGAATCCTAAAAGAACTAAGGGGGGACCTAGTGACGCCACTGACCACCCTTTTAAACAAATCATGGGAGGAAGAGGTGGTACCTGAGGACTGGAGGAGGGTGGATGTTACTCCCTTTCACAAAAGTGGGAGCAAGGCAGAAGCAGGAAACTACAGACCTGTTAGTTTGACCTCAGTGGTAGGGAAAATGATGGAATCACTTCTGAAAAAAAGAACTGTTGAGTACCTAGAGGCCAGCAGGGTACAGGACCCAGGCAGCATGGATTCACAGCAGGAAGGTCATGTCATATGAATCTAATCAATTTCTTTGACTGGGTGGCCAAAGTAATAGACCAGGGAGGGCTGTGGATATGGCCTACTTAGACTTTAGTAAGGCATTTGACATAGTCCCACACAGAAGATTAATAATTAAGTTGGCCAGCATGGGAGTGGGTCTTAGGGTGGTAGCCTGGGCAGCAAATTGGCTGCACAACAGGACACAGAAGGTAATAGTAAATGGAACTCACTCCGAAGAAAGGGGGTTAACTAGTGAAGTACATCAGGGTTCAGTACTGGGTCCAGTCGGCTTTAATGTCTTTATAGGTGACATTGCAGAGAGTCTGGAAAGATAGAAACATAGAATCTGATGGCAGATAAGGATCGCTTGGTCCACCCAGTCTGCTCATTTCCCTACCTAATGGATAAGCTGCAGATCCTTGTTAACCAACAGCCTACTTCTTCCTACCCCTTCCCCCTAGAATTGCCTTATGACTGTCCCATGCGTTCTTGAATTCCACCACTGTTTTTGACTCCACAACCTCCTCAGGAAGGCTGTTCCATGCATCCACAATCCTCTTCATGAAAAAATACTTCCTCACATTACCTCTAAGCTGTCCCCCCTCTATCTTCAAATTGTGCCCCCTTGTTCTTGCACACCTCTTTTTCTGAAAGATGCTACCCTCTTGGACTTTGTTGATTCCCTTGAGGTACTTGAAAGTTTCTATCATGTCCCCCTCTCCCTCAGCTCCTTAAGGCTATACATATTAAACTCCTTAAGTCTCTCTTCATATGTCTTCTGGTGCAGACCCTGTATCATTTTAGTTGCCCTCCTCTGGACTGCCTCCATCCTGTCTATGTCTTTGCGGAGATTGGGTCTGCAGAACTGCATGCAGTACTCCAGATGGGCTCTCACCAGCTGTCTGTACAGAGGGATAACAATTTTCCTGTTTTCTACTGGTGATGCCTCTCCCTATGCATCCCAGTATCCCCCCAGCCCTCCTTACTGCCCTTTCACATTGATTGCCCACCTTTAGGTCATCTGATATGACTACCCCCAGGTCCCTTTCCATTTATGTTGTTGTTAGTATCGCGCCCTCCATTGTGTACTCTTCCCCTGGGTTTTTGTTTCCCGGGTGCATTACTTTGCACTTTTTAGCACTGAATCTAAGCTGCCATACATTTGACCATTTCAACCTTGTCAAGTCCCTTCTCATCCTTTCCACCCCAAGTTGTGTGTCAACTCTGTTGCAGATCTGTTTCATCTGCAAAGAGACATACTTTTCCTTCTAGTCCCTCTGCAATGTCACTTATAAAGACATTAAAGAGGACGGGTCATAGTACTGAACCCTGTGGTATCCCACTAGTAACCTTCTCTTTGCAGATGACACAAAGATCTGTAACAGAGTTGATACATGGGGGGTGTGGAAAGGATGAGAAGGGACCTGGCAAGGTTGGAGGAATGGTCAGATGTATGGCAACTTAGATTCAATGCAAAGAAGTGCAAAGTAATGCACCTGGGAAACAAAAACCCAGGAGAAGAGTACACAATGGCAGGGGAGGTGCTAACAACAATAATGGAAAGGGACCTGGGAGTAGTCATATCAGATGACCTAAAGGTGGGCAAGCAGTGTGAGAGGTCAGTAAGGAGAGCTGGGGGGATACTGGGATGTATAGGGAGAGGCATCACTAGTAGAAAACAGGAAGTGGTTATCCCTCTGTACAGACAGTTGGTGAGACCCCATTTGGAGTACTGTGTGCAGTTCTGGAGACCCCATTTCTGCAAGGACGGGATGGAGGCAGTCCAGAGGAGGGCAACTAAAATGGTGCAGGGTCTGCAAGAGAAGCCATATGAGGAGAGACTAAATGAGCTTAATATGTATACCCTTGAGGAAAGGAGGAAGGGGGGGGACATGATTGAACCTTTTAAGTACCTCAGTGGAATCAACAACGTCCAGGAGGGTAGCATCTTTCGGAAAAAGAGATGCGCAAGAGCAAGGGGGCATAATTAAAGACAGAAGAGGAACAGCTCAGGAGCAATGTTAGGAAATTTGTTTTCACGGAGAGAGTGGTGGACACATGGAACTGCCTTCCTGTGGAGGTTGTGGGGTCTAAAACAGTGGGGGAATACAAACATGCATAGGACAGGCATAAGACAATTATATTGGGGGGTAGGAGGAAGTAGGCTGTTGGTTTTAGAATCTGTAGCTTATCCAATAGCATAGGTAGGGAAATGGGCAGACTGGGTAGGCCAAGCGGTCCTTATCTGCCGCCAAAGTCTATGCTTCTATCAATTATTGTGACAGTACACAACACGGATTCAGACAGAACAGGTTAGGTATAACAACTCACATGAGCTTTTATAACAAGGTAAACAAATTTATAAGTGATAATATGGCAATAGATGTAATATTACTTGATTTTCAAAAGGCATTTGATAAGATACTGCATGATTTGTTATTGGCCAGATTAACAACTATAGGGATTGACAATGGAAATATCAAAAAAGCTGAAGCACACACTAATTCCCAATAATGGAACGGACCCAGAGCTAAAGAAAGTACTTTTATTGGAAAAAAAAGAACAGCCACTTTTTCGGACAGCAAGTCCTTTATCAAAAGTTAAAAGGCTGACCCCAAACACCAGCTTATAAAGTGCTATCAATTAATTACATTAAACAAACACAATAAACACCACTAAAAACAGAAGCATATATTTAAAGAAATATGGAATGGTGGCAAAAACATTAACTCTACATTAAACAGATACTAAATTAATATCTACACTCCAGATAGGGTTTCAATTCTAAATGTGTATTAATGCCAGGAACTTTATAGGCATTAAGTCGCAGGATCCATTCATTTTCCTTCCTTAAAATTTTGTTACGGTAATTACCTCCCCTAAAATCATGTAAGACCTTTTCAATGCCCAAATACTTGAATGCATGCAAAATAAAAGTACTTTCTTTAGCTCTGGGTCCGTTCCATTATTGGGAATTAGTGTGTGCTTCAGCTTTTTTGATATTTGCTCTTGTATTTGCTGAAAGCACCACGTTTACCTTGTGCATGGTTCTTTGTTTGCGGATTGACAATGGATTGGTGTTGTGGACTGGAAATTGGTTGAGTGACAGGAAGCAGAGGTTTAGTGCTAATTTTTTTAATTCTCTTCCTCTTGAGATTGTGTCAACTGCAACCTTGGGATCATTTAAGTGGAAGCTGCATCAATTCCTAGTTTCCAGAGCATCGTGTGACTGCTATACCTAATCTCTGCTGACAGCTAAATGCACCGGGACCTCCCTCTTTTACCATTTGCCCCTGTACAGCCCTATCCTGTTGCTGCGCTATTCCACTCACAGCACTTCCTCCCTTATCCCTTTCTAATTCCTGCCCTCTTTTCATCCTACCTCATCCCTCTTCCTTTACACTCCACTCCCACTTCCCCCTTCTCCTCTGTTTCCTCACCTTGTTCTCTCCCTCTACCCCCTGCCCCGTTGGTCTTTTCTGCTTAAGCTTCATTGTGGAATCTCCCTCCTTGCTCTTATTTTGCCCCTTCCACCCCCCCAATTCACCCCATGTACTTTCTGTCCTTGTAAGCCCTTTCACCCCTCTTCAGACAAGGCCTCTGGCTGCACTTGACACAATATTTATCTTGCCATATTGTTGTTTTGTTTATGTAATTACTTTCCTCATGTTGTACTACTTACTGAAACCATTGTAATTTGCTATTCTTGTGACTTGATGTGGAACCTCTGTAAAAGAGCCCTTGGCTCAAAGGTCTCTCTGATTTGTTAAATAAATAAATAAGAATTAGGGGATGCATATCTGATTGCAAGCGGGTGACCAGCAGAGAGCCCCATGGGTCTGTCCTGGGACCTGTATTATTTTTGCTTTATGTTACTGATTTATATACAAATACAGAAAGTTGAATTGTTAAATACCCAACAATGTAAAAATAGGAGGACCAGTGAATACAGCAGAAGGGCTTGAACAACTGATACTAGATTTAAAAAAGGAGGAAGAATGGGCTAGGGCGGACAGAATGTATTTTAGTGTGGATAAATGTTCTGTTGCACAAATGGGCAAACTAAACAGCAACCAGGAATATTCACTTAATGCTGAATAAATTAAGAAAGTGGAAATTGAACAGGACTGTGGAATTATTATTGATCAGCATTTAGACTTCTCAGTTCATCGGTCAAGTATTATTAGGAAATCAAATTACATGGTTAGAAATATCAAAAGATCCTTTGTAGGCAGATCATCATCATTTATATTACCCTTGTACAGGACATCTATAAGACCATATCTAGATTATGGGTCTCCATTGTGGAACCCTCAGTTAAAGGGGATGGCAAAAAAATTGAAAGGATACAATGTAGATTAACTAAGATGATGGGTGGTTGGAAAAACCTAAATTATAAAGACAGGTTGAAAAAAATCTAACCTTTTTAGCCTGAAAAATAGAAGGTTGATGGGAGATTTATTGTTAATGTATAAGATCCTGAGAGATAAAGATGTAATGCAGGATCTACAGATAGAGGTACATCCCAAACCTGCAGGGCTTAGGACTCATAAACAGCAAATAAAGTAAGACACCACAACCAAAAGGGGCAGATTTAACTTTTTTACACAAAGAACTAGTAGGTTGTGGAAACAATTACCAATTAACCTTGTAGAATGCAATACCTTAACTTTGTTTAAACAAAAGTTGGATTAATTTCTTTTGGTTGGGGGACGTAGTTGAACTCGCTAATGCGGGTGGATGACAATATGGGCAGAAGTGCCTTCTACCATCCATAACTGCATGAATACCAGTATGAAAGGCATTCCTCTATTACTGAGCTGCGATTTATCATTACCAACACATCAGAATCTGTCATTGGAACTACAGTATGTTCCATAACAAACTGTCACTTCAGATCACAACCTCCACATATAAGAATGCAAGTGATATGATCACCACAATTAGAACATACCCTTTTAAAGATTTTCCTGAGTTTATTTAGCTTACATGTGTATTTGACAGCCACACACCAGAGACAATTTGGGCAATCAGTGGGGCAAAAGGGCGTGGCAGTACTTGAATCCACCAGGCATTTAAACATTTTAAGATCTGTGCAAACTAAAAAGTTTTCTTGTTTTTCTGTCCAACTCCTAGTTTCTCTCCCTCATGTGAATCAGTTGATGTCTTATGAAAGTACTTTGATCTGTAAACCTCTTGTCAGATTTAGAACATTTAAATGTTCGGTTGGTTGGGTTTTTTTCAGGGTTAGTGTCTCCAAATGATCAGGGATTTATACAGCCATGACAAGAATTTACCCCATTCTTAAGCCAGAGCATATTTAAAACAAATAAATCAGGAAATAAGTACTGTGTTAGACTTTATTGTTTTTTCTTGGTTAGTGTATCCAAATGTTCAGGGATTTCTAGTACAGTGACAAGAATGGACACCATTCTTCAACCAGGGCATATTAAAAAAAAAAAGAAAATCAGTACTGTATTAGTGTTTGATTACTGCGGAGAGAGCTCTTCTCAGCACATACATCTTCCCCAGGATGTCTTCCTTTAGCAGTTGATAAGGTGTCACAGATCTTGGTAGCATAGTTAGATGTGCCTTAAAGTTCTTTTTGATTAGCCCAGTTGCTCTGAGCACTGTTGGAACAATGTGTGTGTTCTTATTCCACATCGGTTTGCATTCTGATTGCATATCCTTGTATTTCATGATTTTGTGTCTCTCTGCACACAGGGCACTGTTGTCACTAGGGGTGGCTATTTCAATCAGCAATGTTACCTTTGTTGTTTTCTTATGTCTGTTTTTCTTGCTTCCATTTTCTTGGCAGTTGGTACTGGGGGATCCCATGTAAACATTACTTTGTCATTTTCTGCAATTATCTGTGGTTCATGTTTCTAGTTTTTCTCTGCTACCTATATACTAGTGTCTGCACAGTTTCCAGTGGTTCAGTCTTGCTACATTGTTGTGTCTTTTGGTATACAGGCCTTTTTCCAGGAGTACTTCACATCCAGCCAGAAGATGTGTAACTGTTTCTAATTCTGCATTACAGAACCTGCAGTTTTATGTTGTTCTACCTTTTCAATAGATTGTATGAACCATATTGTCCATAGTCCAGTATCTTCGGCTGCCATTATCAATCTCTCATCTTGGGTCAGGCCTTGATCGACTTGCGATTGTTCCAGCAGCTCCCTGTATTCTGCACTATAATTATAGACTATTCAGTTGTTCTTTCCTCTCTGTTGAGCTTTGTCCTTATATGCTTTTTCCTGCTTCTTTGTAGTTTCTGTTGCTAGTTGCTCCTCATCTACTGGTGGCTTATCTGTCTCTGCTGTACTCCTGGAAACTTCTCCTAACTTGATAACAGAGGTCATCGTAGGCTTGTTTCCTTCATGATACAGGACATTGACTATGTTTGGGTCCTGAGATGTCAGTAGGTATGTTTGTAGCCCCACAACTGTGAACCTACATGTGTAATCAGTGTTGATGAGGCCATGCCTTTCTCAGCCCATGAGATGTATAATTTCAGCATACACTGGTTTTAGTATATTGACTAGTAGGCAGTGAGCAATTTTTTGGTTTTTTATCTAGTGTGTCTAGCATTTTCTGTGACCAGTCTGTCACACCGAAGCTGTATAGTATCACAGGAAGGGCAAGCTGATTTATAGCTCACCCTCTGTTTCCTGTTGTTGAAGCAGTTTTCATTATAAACTTCAGCCATCTGAAATATTCCTTGCTGATTTTTGCTCTCATTTGTTCATGCTGTATTTTCACTCCTTCATCTCTTGGTTAGTGTCTCCAAATATTCATGGGTTTCTAGTGTTGTGATGAAAATGGACCCCATTCTTAACCCTTGCTGTGCTATGGACTGATATAATTTATTTATTTAGTTTTTGTTGACTGGGTAAGTCCAGAATTCCTATACATTCTAATTCTTGCTTCCATTTTCTTGGCAGTCCAATGGTTAAGCCTGGGAATAGTTAAAGGAAAACAATCAGAAAATCAGTACTTAGTCTCTGCTGTTTGCTGACAGCATTCTTCTCAGGACGCATAGCATCTCCAGGATGGCTTCCCTTTGCAATTCACAAGGTGTCATGGATATTGGTAGCATATTTAGACGTGCCTTAAAATTGCTTTTGACTAGCCTCCATTGCTCTGAGCACTACTGGAAGTATATGTGTTTTTATTCTATATTATTTTAGTTTTTGTTTGCACATCAACACATTTATATGATCTCGCCACAATGAATCATTTTATGTACCATCAGGCCACTCTTTTGGTGAAAGCACTTGTCACAATCAACAAATTTATGGTTTCTATTGACAGTGAATTTGCTGTTGTTTTATCAGGTTATTCTTAACACCAAACCCTTGTTTAATTCAACACATTTATATGGTCTTTCTCGGGGTTACTGTCTCCAAATGGCAAGGGATTTCTGAAACTGTGATGAGAATGGACCCCATTCTTAAGCCAGGGCATATTCAAAACTCAAGTAATCAGTACTGTATTAATCTTTGATGTTTGCTGACAGTGCTCTTCTCAGCACATGCAACGTCCCCAAAATGGTTTCCTTTTGAAATTCATAAGGTGTCACAAATATTGGTAGCATATTTAAATGTGCTGTAAAGTTCTTTTTGATTAGTCCCGTTGCTCCGAGCACTACTGGAACAATTTGTATGTCCTTATTCCACATCAGTTTGGTTTCTGACTGCTTATCTTGATATTTCATGATTTTGTGTCTCTCTGTATGCAGGACACTGTGGTCACTAGGAGTGGCTATTTCAATCAGCAATGCTACCTTTGTTCTTTTTTCTTGTATTACAATATCTGGTTTTCTCACTTCCACTTTCTTGGCAGTTGGTATTGGGTGATCCCATGTAATCATTACTTCTTCATTCTCTGTGATTCTTTGAGGTTCATGCTTCCAGCATTTCTCTGCCACCTGAATGTTACAGTGTTTGCACAGTTTCCAGTGGATCAGTCTTGCTACACTGTTGTGTCTTTCTGTATACAGACCTTCTACCATGAGTACTTCGCATCCAGCCACGAGATGCACAACTGTTTCTAATTCTGTACTACAGAAACTGCACTTGTCTGTTTCTCCTGTGTTTTCTATGGATTTTGTGAACCATCTTGAGCTTAGCCCACTATCTTGGGCTGCCATTATTAGTCTCTCATCTCGTGATCTAAATTCACCTCTTTTTAACCACTCATGGGTCAGGGCTTGATCGACCTGTGGTTGTTCCCATAGCTCTCTGTATTTTCCACTATAATTATGGGTTTCCAATTGTTTTTTCTTTTCTGTTGGTCTTTGTCCTTATACTCCTTTTTCAGGGTCTTTGCACTTTCTGTTGCTGACTGTTCCTTATCTACTTGTGGACTGACATCAATCTCTGCTAGCCTCCTGAAGGCTTCTCCTAATTTGATGAGTGAAGTCATCTTTGGCTTATTTTCTTCATGACGCAAGACCTTGACTATATTTGAGTCCAAGGATGTCAGTAGGTATGTATGTATGTAGCCCCACTATTGTGGATCTATATGTGTAATCAATCTCAATGAGGCCCATGCCTCCCTCTGACCTTGGGATGTATAATCTTGGCATGCACTGGTTTTTGTAAATTAATTGGTGAGCATGAAACTTTTTTTTTTGTTTTTATATCTAGCTGGTTCAACACTTTCTGTGGCCAGTCTATCACACCAAAGCTGTATGATATCACTGGAAGGGCGAGTTGGTTAATAGCTTGCAATTTGTTTCATGTTGTCAAAGCAGTTTTCAGAATGAGCTTCAACTTTCTGAAATATTCCTTGCTTATTTTTACTCTCATTTATTCATGTTGTGCTTTCTCCTTCATCTATGCCCAGGTATTTATACACTCCTTCTTGTTTAAGTTCTTTTATGTCACAAACCTCCACCAGATTCATATTTTCTTTATGAGTTAACTTTCATGCTACAAATGTTGCTTTGGCACATTTGTCTAGGCCAAACATCATCCGTATGTCATCAGAAAAGGCCTTAATTTGTAGTTGTTCTTTCAAATGTTTGTCAGATGAACTATAAAGTTTTAGGTCATCTACAAATAGAAGGTGAGATATTAGTTGTTGGTTGTTTTTGTTTCTGAGGTTCAAGCTGTATCCATAGCCTAGGTTGTTGATTAGGATCCTCAAGAGATTGAGAGCAAGGCAAAACAGAAGTGGTGACAGGGAGTCACCGTGAAATATCCCTCGTTGGATGCTTATATTTGGGATGGTGATTTGACCTTTCTCATAATTTAATTGCAGGGTGGTGTGCCACTTTTTCATTGTTGTGATGAAATTTATCAATGTGGGATGTATCTTGTAGATCTGTTAGCACTCAGTGATCCAGGAGTGTGGGATGCTGTCAAATGCTTTTTTGTAGTCGATCCATGCTATACTAAGGTTTTGGCATTTTGTGCAGCTCTCCATTATGGCTTTGTTCAACAGGAGATGGTCCTTTGTACCATATGATTTTCTTTTATTGCCTTTTTGTTCTATTGCCATGAGATTATTGCAGTCTAGATGATTGTAGACTCTGTCTGCATCAATTCCAGTGTATAGTTTATATGTTGTTGGAAAACAGGTTATTGGGCGATAGCTCTTAGGGAGACTGGCAGGCTCAGATTTGACAAGAAATGTGGTATTCTCTGTTGTTAGCCAGATGGGTGTCAACTCAGGATGTGCATATAAATAGTTTTTACAGGTGGCTAAATCTTGGTGTAAAGATGTTAGTGCTTTTAGCCAGAAGTTGGGTACTGCATCTGGACCTGCAGTTTTCCAGTTGGGGGCCTTCTTTATCTTCGCTTCTATCTCCTTAGCTGTTATTTCAGGCTACTCCATATCCCTGGTAGTGCCATTTCTTGTGCTGTCTTTTATTTCCTGTATCCACTTTGCTTCCCTATTATGTTCAACTGAGTCTTCATAAATGCTTCTCCAGAATTCCTCAATTTCTTTCTTTACCGGTGGTGTTTTTACTTTGGTTGTTTTCTTTCCCAGCTCCCTATAGAACTTCTCTGGGTCTTCTCTAAACCATTTATTTTGCATTTTTCCATTGTTCCTTTCTGTGTCTCTCCTGAGCTTCTTGGCTTGAGCAGAGATCTTAAGCTTGTTATTCAAGATGGTAAAATTTAGGTCCTGATCTGTTTTAGTACGGTGTTTTTCTTTGATTTCATCCTCTTTTCTGATAACTTTCATTGATCTATTACCCTTTCTAAACCCCTCCAGCAGTGATACTTCTGAACTTAGCTCCATAATTGTCCTTTCTATCCACTTTTTCCATGGTGGTATGCTACATTTCCCTGACTTTTTGTTCTTGTTTCCTTGCTTTTGTGGCACTGCTCTATGTATAAGTCTTGCTGCACAACAGTGTATTCTGTTTATTTCAGTGATATCATATAGATCCCTCTGGATGGTTCCAGTAACTTTATCTGTTTTGTTTGTTCCCTAATTGTGTATGTCATTTGTAATTTGTGCAATCTTTCCTTTTGATGTATTCTGACATATTTTTCCATTTTAATTAAGTCCAGCAGGTCTTCTCTCATGTTTTCTTCCTCTTGGTTTGGGGTTGTTCTTGTAACTAGCATTTCCTGCTCTTCCACTCCCTGTATGGGTTAAAATGGAATTCAGCTGTTTTTTTGGGATATGGCACTTGACGTGCACTTTGCTGAGTGTCTTTAGGAGGTGTGTCATGTTTTGTTTCATGTACCAGTATTGGCTGAGCAGTTGTCTGCTGTAGTGACTTACCAGATGATAAACACAGAAACAGAGAATTTGATGGCAGATAAGGACCACTTGGCACACCTAGTCTGCCCATTTCCCTACCTAATGGATAAACTGCAGATCCTAGTTAACCAACAGCCTACTTCCTCCTACCCTAACAGATAATGGTGGATGCCGAGTCTCTACCTCAAATCCTTCTTTCTTTAACTGTTCAAGGACCTCTATTTTGATGTTTGATTCAGTAAAAATACTACCAACAGCTTAATCTGGTTCAAGATCAGTTGGCATTCATCTGTATCCCCCTCCCCCGGGTCGTGCCTGAAAATAGGCAGGATTTGTCTAGTGCACTTAACCGGTCAACAAAAGCTAAATAAATAAATAAAATGTGTTGCCTTTCTAGATCACCAAACTGTGTACTCATTACATTCCACTTTTGTGTGGTTATTCTTTTCTTTGTGATGTTTGCCATATCTGGATGTCTCTGTCTATATGTCTGTTTGAATATATCTGCAGTTTTTGTTGCTATGCTGGTGAGAGCTGCTTTCTTTTCTGCATACATGCTGTACCATATCAGATCCATTTTCTTTGCTGTGTCCCATGCATCTACTCTTCCAGCTTTGACAACCTCTGGTACTTCCTTCTCTGTTGCTACTTCTTCATCTGCTTCTTTCTGTACTCTGCCCAAGCTAACATCATCTACATTTTTTTTTATTTGTCCTATTAGGGATCTAAAGTTGGCATCTGTCACACTGTTCAGTTCATCTGTGGTGACTATTCCTCCTTGCTGTAACTTGCTCCAAAGTCTAAGTGTATATCCTCTCACTGGAAATTCGGGGTGCGTTGCACAGTAAAAACAGTACATAATTTCTAGTTTGTCCTCGTAAGTCCACTTAACTGTTTCCAGTCCTCTGGGCTGGCCTGTCAGTCTTTTTAATCTTTGTGGCTTGCTGGCTTCTGCTGCCACTGTGGGACCCTGTTCTCCATGGTCTAATACTGCTGCAGGGGTAGTACTACTACTGTTCAGGGATGTGGCACTATCACCTCATCCAGCCCTTGCCCTAGTGCCTAGGCTAGGGTTTGGCACTTTTTTATGCTGAGATCTGTGCGCCCAATTTCTAGTTTCATTTTTATCACTTTCCATACTATATAGATGTTTTCTATACAGCAGTCTCGCCTTGGTGAGATTCTGTTAAAAACAGGGCCCACCATGTGAAGGTACTCACCAAGACTTGAGCACAAAATAACTGTGGCTTGTCACTAGTGTCACAGATTGCTCCACCAATGAGTCATCACTTTCATTTCATCACTCCATCTGAGCTCCAGACTGACTTCTCTGTCTACTCTTATCCCCAACACTCTTTTTGGATTTCAACACATTTATATGGTGTCTGTTTCTTGGTTAGTGTTTCCAAATGTTCAAGGACTTTTAATACTGTGGTGAGAATGAACCCCTTTCTTAAGTCAGGGCTTATTCAAAAATCAGGTTCCAGAGTGAATTATGTGATGTACTGTCAGGTAACACTTCTGGGCAAAACACTTGTCACATTCAGCACATTTATATAGTCTTTCTTGGGGGTAGTGTCTCCAAATACTCAAGAGTTTTCTAGTCCATGCCAAGAATGAACCCCATTCCTGAGCCAGGGCACAGAAACATAGACTGTGACGGCAGATAAGGACCGCTTGGCCCACCTAGTCTGCCTATATATATATATATATGAAATCAGTACTGTATTCATCTTTGATGACAGCGCTCTTCTCAGAACACACAATCCCCCCAGGATGGCTTCCTTTTGCAGATTATAAAGTGTCAAAAGTATTGGTAGCATATTTAGATATGCCTGAAAGTTATTTTTTATCAGTCCTGTTGCTCGGAAACACTATTGGGATGATTTGTGTGTCCTTACTCCACATCAATTTGGTTTCTGATAGCATTTCCTGGTACTTCACGATTTTGTGTTTATTTATTTAAAGAAATCAGAATTACAACCCTTTAAATCAGCGACTCTTTTACAAAGGCTCATCATCAAAATGACACATTCAAAGCACACAGAATATATAGGGTACCATGAGGGAATAGTTTACACATATGTATAAAATTAGAGTGAACAGCACCTATACTAGCAAGGGACAGAGGAATACAGAGTACTATGAGGGATAATTTACATATATGTACACAGTAACAGTGAAAAGTGTCCAACATGGGAGTGAACACTATGCAGGTCATATATGAGGGGGAAAACCACTTTACATCTTTGTACATAATTACAAAGAAGACTCCAAAATGGGCATCACTCTATGCAGGACCTTTGACCTGTACAATGTGGTAGCTAAAATATCAGAGTAAACAAAATGAAAAACTACAGTGTCAAAGCTGTAAAACACCTAGCAGATAGCACATATATTCTAGGAACAGGCAAACTGAGAGGCTTGAGCAGTGGCTATGTGCACTTACAGCTGTGGTTGGAGATAAGGTGTTGTCCAAGGGCTGATTTAAAAGGCCCTAGTCTTGGTTGAGTGGTGATAACAGTTGGGAGAGTGTTGCTCCAGGCTGGCACTCGATAACAGAAGGGTCTTTGCACCAGGAAATTCCTGACCCTAGGTACATGAAATGTGCACTTGAGGGTGTTTTGGGTGTGGATAGTTGGGGTGAAGGGAGTGAGAATGGAATTTAGGCCTGTAGGGGCAAGGTCTGTGACAGTTTTCTTGGTTAGGAGGCAAGTCTGATAGTGCAACCTCTCCTCAAGGTTGAGAAGGTCATATAAGGTGCATGTGTGGATAACTTTGCCAGAGCCTGTAAGTAGACGGCAAGCTTTATTCAGGGACAGTTTAATTTTATTCAGTGTGGTGTTAACCTCTGCATTATACACCAGAATACAATAGTCAACTAGGGACAGTACAGATGAGGTGATGGCCAGTCTGAGGGCTATGGGTGGAAGGCAGTTCTTGTGAAGGTGTAATAAGCCAATATGGGTGTTTATGACTGTGGTGAGGTTGTGAGTGCGGTCATGAAAAGAGAGGGAGGAATCAAAAGTGACACTCAGGTATTTGTATGTTTTTACTTGCTCTATGGGAAGGAGGGAGCCAGAGAGGATGGTGAGTGGGGTGTCCCTGTATTTGTTTTGGGAGTGTGAGGAAAGCATATGCTTTGCCTTTTATATGTTAATTACAAGTAATTGGTCCAGTAACCAGGATTCTGCCTGATTAAAAGTGTGCTGAAGTGCACTTTGAAGGAGAGAGGGGGGCCTGGTAGGATGTGAAAAACATGGCATTATCCACATAGAGTATTTTTTCATTACAGGAGCTGGAGAGTGAATTGAGATACAGACTGAAGAGCAGAGGTCCAAGAATCGAGCCTTTCGGAACACCTAAGTCAACCTGTTGCATGCTGGAGAGGGTATTGTTGATTTTTTTTATTAATTCTTTTTCCCTCTGATCACGGCCCTGCAGGAGCTTCTCTCAAGCATCCTGCCTGCTCCTGCGCACCTGAGGTCCCTTTGATCCTGTGCCTCCTTTCTCCCCTCTCTCCACAGCCAGCACCCCCAGTTTAACCCCTCTGGGTTGGGGCCGCCCCTCCTCTTTGGGTGTACTTACAGACATAGACTCTGGCTGTGGGTGAGGGCCCAGGTGGAGGATCTGGAAGGCCAGGTGAGGTGGATCTGGTGGTGGGCATGGAGGTCAAGTGCCATCGCCTACCCCACAGAACTGGGTGTTTCCATGTTATGGTGCCTCTCCTCCTTGCATGGTGACACCTTTAATGCTTGGCACACGGCAACCCTGCCAGCATCAGCCACACTGATTAACGTGCAGCCGACACACTGCAGCACTCCCCGATCTCCACCAGGAGCCACTGGTGCACTGAACTATCCCCAGCTCTCCCCCCCGGAGAGCAGCCCAGTGGGTGCTCAATCCTTGCCCCATCCCTGCCAACCCCCAGCGCACAAGCTCACTTCTGAACCTGGGTTGCCAGCATGGTGCGAGGTGTGGCATCGAGCGCCTCAACCTTCAGCGCCACCAGGCCAGGGTATCGTTGATATTTTACACACTGTAACCGGGCAGTGAGGTAGTTGAAGAACCAGGACACAGGACCATGTGCAAAACCTAGCTGGGAGAGAGTGGATATTAGGAGTGGGTGCTAGTAAGTGTGTAAGGACAGAGTCAAACACTAAGTGAAGCAGTTTTCAATCCAGTGTGTCATTACTAAACCCTGTGCCACTGATGGCTTTTAGTAGGTATGGTTTGGCCTCCAACGATGTGAGGGCCCTGCAATGGAAGGGGGGAGAGTGGAGGAGGGGGGAGCAGAAACAGGGTCGAAGAAGCTGGTGGGGAGGACTGAGCTGAGGTCCAAGAATGCTTCACTGAGTCTATCGGCAACACTCTGTGGGTCTGTGGTGAGCGAACCGTTGACATCTAACTGTACAGGGGTCAGCAACTTGGATTTTACATTCAGCTCCTTTATATTATCCCAGAACATCTGAGCAGATCCCCAGGAGGAGGCTAGAGTGGATCTGTAGTAATCTGATTTTGCCTTGTGGATGGTCCAGGTGTATTTATTGCGTGCCGCAACAAAGACTTGCCTATTGGATGGCTTACCAGATTCAATCGCACTGTGCCAGAGATTATCTCTGCTCTGCAGCTGACTGACTAGCACTGGCATAATCCATGAAGAGTTATGCTCCTTGATAGTAGATTTGGTGAGGGGCCAAAAATGTCACATGCTGTTTTGAAAGACTGTATGAAATAACTGAAGGTGGAGTCTATGCCTGGGGCTTGGGAAACTGGGGACCAGACCCAGTTGGCAAGGTGCTCTCTAAATTGTGCTAACTTGCCATGGTGTATGCACCATTTTAGGACCCGTTTTTGGTGCAGTTCTTTTTTTCAACTCACAGGACCAGAGAAGGGTGACTGGGGAGTGGTCACTGAGGGCATTGGGCAGCATGGTGGTGCTGTTGATTTTGTGTGGTCTGTTCCAGAGGACAATGTCCAGCAGAGTGACAGTGCCTTTGGTAGGATGGTACTGGAAGGGAGCAGATACCAGCTGTGTGAGGTCAAGGGCTGCAATGGGATCCTTGGCTTGGGAGGTTGTGCTGGACAGCCAGTTGATGTTGAGACTATCCATCATGATTTGTTTCAGCTTACTGGGTAGACTGGCAAGGTGTTCAAACAGTGACTAAAATGCAAGGTACTGTTGTGTAGGGATATAGACAGCTGTGAATATTAGTGGGGCTCTGGAGGTGCCAGTTGTGTTTTTAAGGGAGACTGCCTGGGCACCATGCTCCAGCTTTGATGGTGGCAGGGTAAGTCCTTCCAGTGCATCTCAGAGGTAAATCATGCAACCCCCTCCATGTTTCCCAACTCTGTCTTCCCAAAATAGTGTGTGTCCCAGTATGGCTATAAAGTGATCAGGGGTTTTGTTTGAAAGCCATGTCTCCACAAGTGCTAGGATGTCTGGTTGGTGTTGAGCAACCCAACCCTGCAGTTCAGCAAATTTTTAAGAATACTTCATATATTCAATGAGGCCATGCATAGGCCAGATGAGAATGGGCAGTTTGGGCTGGCTGCAGTGGGGCTTGGGTTGGGGTGGATGTTGCCCAACAACAGTACAAGAAGGGAAACGAGCCTGATAAGGGCCATGTGTTTTCTGAACCAGTTGGATGGGGTGATGCATGTGCCTTGGTCTTTGAGGGTTATTAGGAGGTGTGGCGAGGGACCAAAGGTCTGGGTTGGCCAGGTAGATGGAGGGCCATGGGGCATCAGGGAGGGTGGGATGCAGATCAGGTGGGCTGGGGTGCATAGGGAGTGCTAGCCATTGAGGATGGGCTGTGGAGTGGTACCATGGGGAATGAGTGTGGGTGTATAGGCAAGGGTGTGGTGCCCTCTGGGGGGATGGTCATGCTGAGCGTCATTAGTATGAGGAGCACCAGTCTGATGGGCACCTGCTGCACTGTAGCATCAGTCATGAACTGAGGTATAAGGGGTCCATAGTGATGCACTGAGATGTGGCAACCACTTTGGAGCAGTGGCAGTGACATGGACTCTGGTGCAAAGGGTGCAAGGCTCAGGCCCAAGGTCCGGAAGCTTGGTGGAAGTCAGTGAAAGAAGGTGTGCAGTGTGGGAATGCACTTTCAAAGTATGTGGTGAAGATTGTTAGTGTAAGGGCCAGCAGTGACTCCTGGGGCACTTTGGGTACTGCATGCAGGGCACTGGGATATGGGCTTGTAGAATATGGAGGAGGAGAGTGGAGAAGAAGTAAAGATAGTCAGCTCTAGAATAGGCTAGGGAAGCAGGAAGTTGTGCAAGTTGGCTCAGTACTGCCACATGGCGGCTGGAAAGTATAACCTGCAAATGGGAATATGGGGAGATATGAAATTAAGGGATATGAAGTCACATGTCTAGGGTGGTCCTTAAATTAAGGGCTGGCCTTGGGTGGGAGGGTGGCTGGGGCAGTCGACGCACAGCATCGATGGGCTAACACCCTTAAGGAACAAGCTGAGCCTGGAGGGGGCCTCTATTTACCTTAAGGCACCCCACGGTCCTATCCGTGTACTCTGGACACTTGTTGAAACTGAGTGGGGCAGGACCAAGGCCTAGAATGGGGAACAAACACAAAGAAAACCATTAGCATGCAGCAGAAGGGACTGGGGGTCTACTGCGCATGTGCAGACTGAGGGGGAGGGGCGCTACTGTGCATGCACGAGTTGCGAGGTACTGGAGGGGCTGTGGAGGAAAGGCCCTGAAAAGAGTGCCTGACTGCAGAAGACTCCAGAAAGAATATATGGTCACAGTCAGTAAATTGCACTTCTAAGCAATTACACTTCTAAGCAATACTGCCCTGAAAATACACACTAACAGCAGAATACAGACACTGTAAATCAAGTAATACAGTTAGCGACTCCTGACAGTGATGAAAGAAGGCTAAGAGGCAGAGATGCCAACAAAGAACTAGTGCAGCCCAAGCAGGAAAAACAGACTCCTCAGAGAAATGCAGAATAATGCCGGTGCTAGTGTCCACATCTAAGTTTGCCTGAGTCTATCTGTTGCAGTAGGAGGGCAGAGAAAAGAGCACCCTTAAGGAACAAGCTGAGCCTGGAGGGGGCATCTATTTACCTTAAGGCACCCCACAGTCCTATCTGTGTGCTCCAGGTCCTTGTTGAAGGTGAGTGGGGCAGGGGAGAGGTCCTGAGACCTTAAGGCACCCCGCGGTCCTATCCCTGTGCTTGCTGAAGCTAAGTGGGGCAGAGGAGAGGCCTGAGGCCTTAAGGCAGTCCGTGGTCCTATGTGTGTGTTCAGAGCACTTGTTGAAGCTGAGTGGAGTCTTTGTACACAGGACACTGTAGTCACTATGGGTGGCCATTTCAATCAGCAATACCATCTTTATTTTTTTTTTCTATTGTAATGCCTAGTTTTCTTGCTTGCTGTTGGTATTGGGTGATCCCATGTAAACATTACTTCTTCATTCTCTGTGATTCTTTGTGGTTCATGTCTTAAGTGTTTTTCTGCTACCTGTATGTTATAGTGTCTGCACAGTTTCCAGTGGATCAGTCTTGTTATGTTGTTGTGTCTTTCAGTATTCAGACCTTCTGCTATGAGTACTTCACATCCAGCCACAAGATACACACCTGTTTCTTATTCTGTATTATGGAACCTGCACTTGTTTGTTCTTTCTATGGATTTTTTGAACCATCTTGTCCACAGTTTACCGTCTCGGGTTGCTATTATCAGTAGCTCATCTCATGACTTTAAATTCACCTCTCTTCAACCACGGATGGGTCAGTTCTTTATCCACCTATGGTTGTTCCAGCAGCTTCCTCTATTTTCCACTGTAATTATGGGCTTTCCAGTTGTTCTTTCTTCTCTGTTGGTCTTTGTCCTTGTATTCCTTTTTCTGATTCTTTGCACTTTCTGTTGCTTGCTCTCTCGCTCCAGAGTGAATTCGCTGATGTTTTATTAGGTCACCCTTGCAGGCAAAAACCTTATCACATTCAGCACAATTATATGGTCTCTCCTGGGGTAAGTGTCTCCAAATGGTTAGGGATTTCTAATACTGTGACGAGAATGGACCCCATTCTTAAGCCAGAACATATTCAAAAGTGAAGAAATCAGTACTGTATTAATCTTTGATGTTAGCTGAGAGCACTCTTCTCAGCAGACGAAACATCCCCAAAATGGCTTCCTTTTGAAGCTCATAAGGTGTCACAGATTCTGGTAGCATATTTAAATGTGCCTGAAAGCTCTTTTTGATTAGTCCCATTGCTCCAAGCACTACTGAAACAATCTATGTGTCCTTATTCCAAATCAGTTTGGTTTCTGACTACATGTCTTGATATTTCATAATTTTGTGTTTCTCTGTATGCAGGACATTGTAGTGGCTATTTCAATCAGCAATGCTACCTTTGTTCTTTTTTCTTGTATTACAATATCTGGTTTTCTCGCTTTCACTTTCTTGGCAGTTGGTATTGGGTGATCCCATGTGATCATTACTTCTTCATATTCTGTGATTCTTTCATGCTTCCAGTGTTTCTCTTTTACCTGTATGTTATAGTGTCTGCACAGCTTCCAGTGGATCAGTCTTGCTACACTGTTGTGTCTTTCGGTATACAGGCCTTCTGCCATGAGAACTTCGCATCCAGCCAAGGGATGCGCAACTGATTCTAATTCTGTACTACAGAAACTGCACTTGTCTGATTCTCCTGTTTTTTTCTATGGATTTTGTGAACCATCATGTGCGTAGCCCACTATCTTGGGCTGCCATTATCAGTCTCTCATCTTGTGACCTATGTTCACCTCTTTTTAACCACTCATGGGTCAGGATTTTATCAACCTGTTATTGTTCCAATAGCTCCCTGTATTTTCCACTATAATTATGGGCTTCCCAGTTGTTTTTTCTTTTCTGTTGGTCTTTGTCCTTATACTCCTTTTTCTGATTCTTTGCACTTTCTGTTGCTGCCTGTCCCTTATCTAGTAGTTTATTAACATCTATCTCTGCTACCCTCCTGAAGGCTTCTCCTAAGTCATCTTAGGCTTATTTACTTCATGATGCAGGACCTTGACTATATTTGGGTCCAAGGATGTCAGCAGGTATGTATGTAGCCCCACTATTGTGGATCTGTATGTGTAATCAATCTCAAGGAGGCCCATGCCTCCCTCAGACCTTGGGATGTATAATCTTGGCAAGCGCTGGTTTTTGTATCTTAACTGGTTGGCATGAAACAGTTTTCTTGTTTTTATATCTAGCTGGTTCAACACTTTCTGTGGCCATTCGGACACACCAAACTATATGATATCACTGGAAGGGTGAGCTGGTTTATAGCTTGCACTTTTATTTCGTGTTGTCAAAGCAGTTTTCAGTATAAGCTTTAACCTTCTGAAATATTCCTTGCTTATTTTTACTCTCATTTGTGCATGTTGTGCTATTGCTCCTTCATCTATTCCCAGGTATTTACACTCTTCCTCTTTCTCAAGTTCTTTTATGTTACAACCCTCTGCCAGATTCATGTTTTCTTTATGAGTTAACTTTCCTGCTAAGAATGTTGCTTTGGCACATTTGTCTAGGCCAAATGTCATCTGTATGTCATCAGAAAAGGTCTTAACTTGGTTTACTCGGTTGCAAAGGACAAAAGAAGGCTACTGCCCATCGAGATTGTCCCCCACCACATTTATGGGACAATTATACCTTGAAGTTGTTATACTCGAGCCAAAAATCCAGCCTTTTTTTGAAGACTATATTAGAGCTACTGTCCACTAAGTATTGTGGAAGGAGATTCCACAGTTTGGGTGTTCTTACTGTAAAGTAGTTTAACCTTTTTGTTGTTTTAGCTTTAGATACAAATATCTGTTCGTTATGATACCGTGGGGAAGTCCAACTGGTAGAGAAATGTAAGCCACAGTGGTGCATTAACTCCTGAGAATTCTGGATTTTGTACAATAGGAGAAGGTCGCCTCTGGTACGTCTTGTTCATAGTGAGTGTAACCCCGTAACCCTTAATCTTTCCTCGTAGTCAAGTTTGGATAAATAAGGGACCATTTTTGTGGCTCTTCTCTGCACCCTCTCAATTCCGTCAATGTCCTGCCTCAAGTAGGGACTCCAGCAGGGGGATCAATAATCCAGATGGGGCCTGACATAAGCTCTGTACAAGGGAATTACGCATTCCTGTGTCCTAGACACAAACGAACGTTGGATCCGAGTGAGCAAGGCGTTAGATTTCCTAGCTATCATCTTGCAATGATCACTGGATGATAATTTATTGTTAATGATTACCCGAGATCTCGTCTCTAATGGTGACACATGAAGGGCAACACTGTTCAGAAAATAAGTCTGCCTAGGTTGTTCTTACCAAAGTGTACAACATGACACTTGTCTGAGTTGAGTGTCATCTTGTTTAAAACTGCCCATTCTTTTGATGGATTTAAGTTATTCCTCATGGATTCTCTGTTTAACGATGTAAGAACACAGCCACACAGCTTGGTGTCATCAGCAAATTTCGAGAGAACATTCTTGGGGCTAGCCTGCAGATCACTAATAAAGATGTTAAACAGGGTGGGTCCCAACACAGACCCCTGTGGGACCCCGCTGGTCACACTCACCGAGTGGGAAAGTGTGCCATTAATTCTGACTTGCTGATATCTTCCATTCAACCAACCTGACACCCAGTTAATTATGTAGTAAGAAAATCCCATATCATTCATTTTGTCAAGTAGGATGTCATGAGGGACTTTGTCGAATGCTCTACTGTAGTCGAGAAGTATCACATCCACAAGGATGCCATTATCCAATGCCATAGTGACATGATTATAGAAGGAAACCAAGTTAGTAGTACAGGAGTATCCCTGTCTAAAGCCATGTCGTGTAGTATCAGTCAAGTTACCCCCAATAGATTCGTACTCTAGTAGTTTCTTAATAACTTTCTCCATGATCTTGCTTATAACACAAGTCAGACTTATCGGACGATAATTTTCTGATCTGGAATAATTACCCTTCTTAAAGATTGGGACTACAGTAGCCATTGTCCAGTCCTGAGGGATAATTCCCTCATATAAGGATTTGTTGAATATAACTGAAAGTGGTTTTTCAATAGCAGCAGCTGTCTCTATTAGAAATTGGGGGCTGATGTTATCAAGGCCTGGACTAGAATTAGGTTTTGGGGATAAAATTGCTTTTAGTGTATCATCCTCAGTGATGATGTAAGAGGGGGTAACATTGTTTGCATGTTTGAAGCGCTTAGGAACCTCTTTCTTGGTAAATACTGAGCAGAATTGCTTGTTAAATGTGTCTGCCATATCCCTGTCTGTAGATATAATTGTGTCGTGTATGCATAAGGGCCCCATGTGTCTATTATTTATTTTTTTATTGTTAAGGTAGGAAAATAATGATTTATAGTTGTCTTTGGTATGGGCCAGACGAAACTCAAGTTTTTTTTTAAATTGCAGAATGGCTTGTTTTAGAGATTTTAGAGTTTCCCTGTATTGAGTGAACAATAATTTTTTGGGGTCTCCCTTGCTGTTTTTAACTTGTGTAAATAGCCTTTGCTTGTTTAAGGCTTTGATAGTATTGTTAAACCACAGAGGTATTTTCCCCTTTTTATTATATTTTTTTGTTATAGGAACATATAATTTTTCTGAGTAGTAAATGGTAGATTTGAAAAAGTCCCAGGATTCTTCCATGGAAAGAGAGGATAGTGTTGTATCCCAAGAAATTGAGTTTAATTGGTTATTAATAGCATTAAAATTAGCTTTATTATAGTTTTTCAATTCAGTACAATTGGTGATGTGTTGACTAAATGACAGTGTAAGGGAAATGGTGTAGTGATCACTTGATCCTAGTGGGGCCCCAATTATAACTTTGGATATTAGATTCCCTATATTTGTAATAACCAAGTCCAGTATATTGTCACCTCGTGTTGGTTCTGTAACGATTTGTTCAAGGCCCATATCAACCATGAGTGTAATTAAGTCTTTCTCGGCCTGCGTACTTCCAGTTAAAGAATACCAATTTATAGTAGGCAGGTTAAAGTCACCCAGTATAAGGATTTTTCGTTTAGAGGCCATATCTAAGATCTCATTATTTAAGCATGTAGAATATTCTTTATTAGATGTCGGGGGCCTGTAGCATGTCCCTACCATCAGTTGTGGGTAACCCTTAAACTGGATGTTAACCCAGATTGTTTCAATATCACTCATTGTGGGGATTTGGAAGGATATGTCGTCTCTAACATAGAGACATACCCCCCCCCCATTTGTCCCTGGCGGTCCTTATGATATAGTTTATACCCTGGGATGTGCCAGATCCAAGAAGTATCAGGATCCCACCAAGTTTCTGTAATAGAAATGAGTCCGTATTTATTCAGTTGACACACAGCTTCTAGTTCAGCTATTTTAACCTGGTTTAAAGATCTGGCATTTAGACTGAGTACCTCACACTCAGAAATGTCCGTAGTAGGTCTCTTTAGAGAACAGGATCTTTTGTCACTGATATCACCCCCGGGTTTTAGTTTAAAAGTTTATTAATGGCTGTTGTAAAGCTTTTACCCAGGGGCGAGCTACCCCTACCACTGAGGTGGAGTCCATCCCAGCAGTACAGTGAGTCTTTTAGATAGAAGGTTTCCCAATGTGTGAGACAGAGAATGTTCTGTCGGAGACACCAGCGTCTGAGCCAGTCATTAAAGGCCTTAATCTTTGTATTAATAATATCAGGCGCTCTTGGTACGGGTAGAATCTCTGAGAAGCATGCTAGGCTATTTTTTTCCGCTAGTACATTATTGAGTGCTATAATGTCCTGTTTAAGTTCGTCAATACTACCTCTATTTATATCATTTGTACCTGCGTGTACTAAGAACAATTGATTTTCACCAACCTCTTTCAATATGTTTTTTACAGTAGTAATGATGTCGGATACACGAGCACTTTGCAAGCTAGAGCAGGTACGGTTGAATTTGTCCATGTTACATATAGGGTGATCCAGATGTTTAATAATTGAGTCTTCAAGAACAAAAATTTGTGTAGTTAATGGGTGAGAATCCATATTGCTAGTAGTCGATGGTAAAATAACTGAATCGTGATTTTGGTCTTTTGTTCGGGATTTATTTTGTTTGGGTGTGGGGATCACAGTACAGTTATTCTCTCTCCTGAGGGGTGGACTACTGACTAGGGGGTCACCGCAGGTGGTATTGATAGTGACATCATGGGATGGAACATTTATGTCCTGCTTGAGGGCATCGTATTTATTGAATAAGGGTAAGGGTGGAACATTGCATCCAATTTGCCCCCCCCATGTTTTGATTTACCCTTGGGTACCATTGCCCAACTATCGGAGTCCTTTTGAAATACAGCAGGAGTAGAGGATGTAATGACATTAGTACTAATAACAGTTGCTGTCTCGTCAGCAGATGGGGGATTTAAAGATAAAGACTGACCCAACATGGAGTCAATATAGTCCTCCAATGCTTCAATCTCAGGACCAACTGTTGTGGAGACCAGTAAATGGTTGATTTCTTCTTGGAGGGTTTCTACCATTAAGCATTTGTTACATACAAAGTTGGTAATCTGGGGACCAGTGGCATACATAGAGCATGACAGGCAATAGTTGTTTGGAGCCTCCATGTTAACATGTCAGGCAGAACACCAGGTTATGTAATGTTTACAACAGCAATAATTAGTTTACTTACAGTTTCGGGGCCCTGGTTCCTGCTGTCCCAGCGGACACGGCAGACACGCACGACGCGCATGTCTCTGCGCGTGTCTCCACGCGCTTCGCCGCGTGCCCTGCTCGCTGCAGGGGCAAGCTTTTAATGCGAGTGACGACCCGGAAGTACAACTAGGAGTCACAGGGTCCTCGCGACGTGCAGCAGAGAGAAATCCTTGTCAAAGTGAAATTTAACAACGCAGCCTATAACTTGACACAGTGCAACACTATTGAAGTGTAATATAACGTTTTATTTGCTATAGAAAGCCCACTGTAGCTGGTTTCAGGACTGTTTACAGTTGTCCTGGTTACCAGCTCTCTTCCTGTTTCCTGCCTCGTTGGCAGTGTAGCAGGGCTCACACAATTCCAACAAAAATCACAGTTAAATGAAGTAGATCCTACCAGGCACAGTCTAGGACCTGTGCAACCTTGCAGGCAGTAATTTCAGTTGTTCTTTCAAATGTTTGTCGGATGAACTATAAAGTTTTAGGTCATCTACAAATAGAAGATGAGATGTTAGCTGTTGATTGTTTTTGTTTCTGGGGTTCAAGCTGTATCCATAGCCTAGGTTGTTGATTAGGCTACTTAAGGGATTGAGGGCAAGGCAAAACAGAAGTGGTGACAGGGGAGTCACCGTGAAATATCCCTCGTTAGATGATTATATTTGGGATGATGATTTGATCTTTCTCATAATTTAATTGCAGGGTGGTTTGCCACTTTCTCATAGTGTTTGTGATGAAGTTTCAGTGTGGGGTGTATCTTGTAGATCTGCAAACACTCAGTGATCCAGGAGTGTGGGATACTGTCAAATGCTTTTTTGTAGCCGATCCATGCTACACTAAGGTTTCAGCACTTTTTGCAGCTCTCCATAATGGCTTTGTTCAACAGGAGATGGTCCTTTGTACCAAATGATTTTCTTTTATTGCCTTTTTGTTCTATTGCCATGAAATTATTGCAATCTAGATGACTGTAGACTCTGCATCAATTCCAGTGTATAATTTATATGTCGTTGGCAAACAGGTTATTGGGCGATAATTCCTGGGAAGACTGGCAGACTCAGATTTGATAAGAAGTGTGGTATTCCCTGTTGTTAGCCAGATGGGTGTCAACTTGGGATGTGCATATACAAATAGTTTTTACAGGTGGCTAAATCTTGGTGTAAATATGCTAGTACTTTAAGCCAGAAGTTGGGTACTGCATCTGGACCTGCGGTTTTCCAGCTGGGGGCCTTCCTTATCTTCACTTCTCCTTAGTTGTTACATCAGGCAACTCCATATCCCTGATAGCGCCATTTCTTGTGCTGTCTTTTAGTTCCTGTATCCACTTTGCTCCCCTATTATGTTCAACTGGTCTTCATAAATGCTTCTCCAGAATTCCTCAATTTCTTTCTTTACTGGTGGTGTTTTTACTTTGGTCGTTTTCTTTCCCAGCTCCCTATAGAATTTCTTCAAGTCTTCTCTAAACCACCTGTTTAGCATCTTTTTTCCTTGTTCCTTTCTATGTATCTCCTGAGCTTCTCGGCTTGAGCAGAGATCTTGAGTTTGTTATTCGAGATGGTAAAATTTAGGTCCTGGTCTGTTTTAATACGGCATTTTTCTTTGATTTCAGTCACTTTCCTGGTGACCTTCATTGATCTATTACCCTTTCTAAACTCCTCCAGCAGTGAGTGGCTATTTCAATCAGCAATGCTACCATTGTTCTTTTTTCTTGTATTGCAATATCTGTTTTTCTCACTTCCACTTTCTTGGCAGTTGGTATTGGGTGATCCCGTGTGATCATTACTTCTTCATTCTCTGGGATTCTTTCTGGTTCATGCTTCCAGTGTTTCTCTTTTACCTGTATATTATAGTGTATGCACAGTTTCCAGTCCCAGAGTGAATTTGCTGATGTTTTATCATACCACCCTTCTGGGTAAAACCCTTGTTACATTCAACACATTTATATGGCCTCTCTCTCTCGCTTTCTCTGGGTTAGTGGCTCCAATTTTTTTTGGGATTTCTGAAACCGTGACAAGAATGGACCCCATTCTTTAGCCAGGGCATATTCAAAACTCAAGAAATTAGTACTGTATTAGTCTTTCATGTTTGCTGAGAGCGCTCTTCTCAGCATATGCAATGTCCCCAAGATAGCTTCCTTTTGAAGGTCTTAAGGTATCACAAGTATTGGTAGCATATTTAAATGTGCCTGAAAGTTCTTTTTGATTAGTCCCATTGCTCCAAGCACAATTGGAACAATTTAACTTTCCTGCTATAAATATTGCTTTGGCACATTTGTCTAGGTCAAATGTCATCCGTTTATCATCAGAGAAGATCTTAACAATTTGTAGTTGTGCTTTCAGATGTTTGTCAGATGAACTATAAAGCTTTATGTCATCTACAAAGAGGAGATGAGATGTCAGCTGTTGACTGTTTTTGTTTCTGGGGTTCAAGCTGCATCCATAGCCAAGGTTGTTGATGAGGCAACTTCATGGATTGTCCCTTAACACATTTAGCACAATTATATGATCTCTCTCGGGGTTAGTGTCTCTAAATCTTTAGGGATTTCTGATACCATGACAAGAATGGACCCTATTTTTTAGCTAGGGTATATTCAAAACTCAAGAAATTGGTACTGTATTAGTCTTTGATGCTTGCTGTGACAGCTCTTCTCAGCACTCACAACATCCCCAAGATGGCTTCCTTTTGAAGTTCATAAGGTGTGACAAGTATTGGTAGCATATTTAAATGTGCCCGAAAGTTCCTTTTGATTAGTTCTGTTTCTCCAAGCACTACTAGAACAATCTATGTGTCCTTATTCCACATCAGTTTGGTTTCCGACTGCATATCTTGATATTTTATGATTTTGTCTCTCTCTCTCTGTATGCAGGAACCAGTAGACACGAGGAGTGGCTATTTCAATCAGCAATGCTACCTTAGTTCTTTTTTTGTAATACAATATCTGGTTTTATCGCATCCACTTTTTTACTGTTGGTATTGGGTGATCCCATGTGATCATTACCTCTTCATTCTCTGTGATTCTTTGTGGTCCATGTTTCCAGTCTCTCTGTTACCTGTATGTTATAGTGTTTGCACAATTTCCAGTGGATCAGTCTTGCTATGTTGTTGTGTCTTTCAGTATACAGGCCTTCTGCCATGAGTACTTCGCATCCAGC
Organism: Neoceratodus forsteri; assembly: GCA_016271365.2. NCBI lineage: Eukaryota > Metazoa > Chordata > Ceratodontiformes > Ceratodontidae > Neoceratodus > Neoceratodus forsteri. Next base: position 411,043,092 of record CM057457.1, on the reverse strand, counting down.
CACGAGATACGCAACTGTTTCTAATTCTGTACTACAGAACCTGCACTTGTCTGTTTCTCCTGTTTTCTCTCTCGGGGGTTAGTGTCTCCAAATGTTTAGGGATTTCCCCAAGATGGCTTCCTTTTGTAGTTCATAAGGTGTCACAAGTATTGGTTGAATTCGCTGATGTTTTATCATATCACCCTTCTGGACAAAACCCTTGTTACATTCAGCACATTTATATGGTCTCCCTCAGGGTCAGTGTCTCCAGTTATTTTTGTGTATCCTTTTTCCACATCAATTTGATTTCTGATTGCATATCTTGATATTTCATGATTTTGTGCCTCTCTGTACGCAGAGCACTATAGTCACTAGGGGTGGCTATTTCAATCAGCAATGCTACCTTTGTTCTCTTTTCTTCTATTACAATATCAGGGTTTTCTTGCTTCCACTTTCTTGGCTGTTGGTATTGGGTGATCCCATATGATCATTATTTCTTCATTCTCTGTCATTCTTTATGGTTCATGTTTCCAGTGTCTCTCTACTACCTGTATGTTACAGTGTCTGCATAGTTTCCAGTGGATCAGTCTTGCTACATTGTTGTGTATTTCAGTATACAGGCCTTCTGCCATGAGTACTTTGCATCCAGCCAAGAGATGTGCAACTGTTTCTAAATCTGTACTATAGAACCTGCACTTGTCTGTTTCTCCAGTTTTTTCTATGAATTTTGTGAACCATCTTGTTCATAGTCCACTATCTTGGGCTGCCATTATCAATCTCTCATCTCGTGACCTAAATTCACCTCTTTTTAACCACTCATGGGTCAGGGCTTGATCGACCTGTGGTTGTTCCAATAGCTCCCTGTATTTCTCACTATAATTATATACTTTCCAGTTGTTTTTTCTTTTCTGCTGGTCTTTGTCCTTATACTCCTTTTTCTGATACTTTGCCCTTTCTGTTGCTGGCTGTTCCTTACCTACTAGTACTAGTGGATTAACATCCATCTCTGCTACCTTCCTGAAGGCTTCTCCTAATTTGATGAATGAAGTTCTGTACTACAGAACCTGCACTTGTCTGTTTCTCCTGCTTTCTCCCTCCAGAGTGAATTCGCTGATGTCTTATTAGGCTACCTTTGTGGCCAAACCTCTTGTCACAGTCAGTACATTGATATGGTCTCTCTCCAGAGTGAATGTGCTGATGTTTTGTTAGGTAACTCTTGCAGACAAAACCCTTATCACATTCAGCACAAATATATGGTCTCTCCTCAGAGTGAATTCGGTGATGTATTATCATATCACTCTTCTGGACAAAGCCCTTGTTACATTCAGCACATTTATATGGTCTCTCTACAGAGTGAATTCGATGATGTTTTATCATATCACTCTTCTGGGCAAATGCCTTGTTACATTTAGCACATTTATATGGTCTCACTCCAGAGTGAATTCGATGATGTTTTATCATATCACTCTTCTAGGCAAAAGCCTTGTTACATTCAGCACATTTATATGGTCTCACTCCAGAGTGACTTTGCTGATGTTTTTTCATATCACCCTTCTGGGCAAAACCCTTGTTACATTCTGCACATTTATATGGTCTCTCTCCAGAATGAATGCGCTGATGTGTTATTAGTTTACTTTTGTAGTCAAAACTCTTGTCACAGTCAATACATTTATATGGTCTCTCTCCATAGTGAATTTGCTGATGTTTTATCAGGTAATACTTCTGGGCAAAACTCTTGTTGCACTGAGCACATTTATGTGATTTCTTGTGAATTTGATGTGTTATACTTTTCTGTTGCACAGTAAAACTCTTATCAGTACCTTTAGCAACATTTAACTTGCTTGAACTCTTCTGATATTTGGAACATTTAAATTGCCCCTCTCCTTTATAAATTTTTTCTACAGTGATGAGATTTAGGCTAAGGAAACTCTTTTTGCATGAAGGATACTGATGAGGTTTTTCTGCTATGTTACTCAGCTGGTAACTCTCAATCGATGATTGCTGGTTCCAACTCTCATTACACCCAGACTTCCTAGTGACTGAAAATATATATTTAATTAGTATTTGCTTACAATAAGGAAATGCATTTGTTAGTTGTTTTATCTTAATCTTTTTGAGAGCTCCATCAACTTTCCTGAGATGTAACCTCAAAAATCTACTTTTTCAGACATCTCTAATTTACAATAATATACAGTATTTTGGATTAAATTATTTTACAGCATTTTGATTTATTGTTTTTATTGATAATAGTCAAAAAATGGATCTGACCAATTCTGGCTTTTCATTGGTCAGTACCTGGTGACAAGGGAGTATGTTGACAGGTAATAAAACATGGCAGTAGGGTATGCTAATCAAAAACAGTAATGATGCAGTACAAAAGATCATTAAGCAGCTCAAGTAGAACCATGTGGAAAATTTCCAGCAAGGAAGAAAATATTTTGAAAATGCAGACAGAAATCAAAGTCAGAGTAGGACAGAGAAAAATATCAGGCTGCAGATACCCTTTCCCTAAGTTTAAACAAAAAAAAGCAAAATCACATTTTAAAATATGGGCTGTCATGTAAGTAAGACATAGCACAATACAATGAGAACTGCCCCTTCCCTTGAATAAAATACAAACAAATTGTAAATTTTATTTTAAAGAGTTAGTGTACTGCTTGGGATGAATAGTAATTTTCAGATGCAGTCAGCTATTAGTCCTTATATCTCACATATTGTTTTCTTTTCTGTTTATTTAGAAGATTTTCCACCTGGCAAGACTGGGTGATGTGTGGAGCAGCACTCTGTCTTGGGGGGGGGATTCAGCTCTGTTCCTCCCACTACATCATCAGAAATTAGACCAATCACATTGAGGCATCTCAACCCTTGAAGCCTGAGCAGTGACTCTTACAAGCTACCAGTGAAAATGCAGGAAATTGTGAAATTGCTAGTAACCAGGGAGAGCCAGTCCCTACTGCTTCATGTGAAAGTGAAACCTGGCAGTGGGAAATGGTTCTCATTGGTTATTAGTGATGTCATAGTCAGTGTGGTCTCTGTGTTGATGTAATGGGAGGAACAAAGTGCTGCTCCACACTACACCCCAGTACTGCCAGGTAGAAAACTGTCTAATTAGCAAACAGGAAAGGAGAAAATACTTAAGATAAAAGAAGTGATAGCTTACTACATCTGAAAATTTCAATTAATTGCAGCCAGTTTCCAGGCAGTACACTAACTCTTTAAGGCATGTAGTAATCAGAGCCAGTCAAAATACAAAAAGACTGCAGCTATGCCAATAATAAACAAAACTCAATTTTTTAGAATACAGACTGTCACCAAAGTCAGACAGAGTAGAAAATATCTGCATCTCACCCCCTCTGTGGAGGGGTTGTGTGATAAAAGATGTACCAGAAACAGAACTTCAGGTTCAAGACACAATCACTTTGTGATGTTTATTTAAAAAACAGAAGATAACCATCAGCAATGGCATCTCCCCTCTTTAATACATCAGTTTTTCAGCAAAAGACTACGCATGTCCTTCCTCTGCACTTAGCACCTACTGACCCACTGATTTAACATTTTAGTGAAACCATTTTATCCCAATGTTCATCTTGTTTGTTTGGGTGTTGGGGGGCTCAAAAAGCAAGTTAAAGACAAAGAACTTCAGTGCAGAAGCACCAAAGCAAGGGTTTCCTCATTGGGCATTGGCAAGAAAGCAAAGTTTCAAAGATACACATCACCACATATACCACCATAATGCAAAGCATTATGGGATGCATATGCAAAACACCATGACATTTCAGACTGGCTCAGTTTACAGCAGGAATGCATGGTACCAAAAGGGCCTCTTCAACAACCTGCAATTTACATGCATTTAACAACACAAGATGGGGTTTTCTGATGTGTCTACCCGGTAACTTAATTTCTATAAGACAGTCACCCAGTACTTTTTACCTTTTTCAAAAACACCTAGTGCCATGGTATTTTCAGCATTTATAGTTTTCATACATATACGGTACATCAAGGTATTTTATGATATAGTACCATTGCATACTAAATTTAAAAATGAGGAACACAGCCTGTTGTTTTACATTGGTTCAGAGGCAACAAGAATAACCTCCCTGTATGAGGACCTGAGAGGGAAAAGGAAAATTATAGAGAGGGCACAAAAGCATAGCCAAGAAAGAGGAGGTGGTACCCATAGGTGTTCAACCTTATGGACTAGAAGTTGTAAAGGATAGATAAGGCTAAGAAATAGTAGAACTGTTGCAACAGATTCAAGGTCAGTCTTTAAAGAGTAGCAGGATCTCCCTATCACACCCTCCCGAATAAAAACAGAAAAAACTCTATTTTGTAATGCAGTCACCAGAGCCAGTCAATTTCTGTAATACAGACAGTCACCAGTCACAATGCAAAGCAAATGTATTCTGACAGGCTCTAGTGACTGTACTATAAAAATGTGATTCCCCTAAGTGAAGAACAAAATCATGTTTTTATAATGCAGATAGCTATGAGAGCTAGTCACAGTACAATGGAACTGTATTCTGACTGGCTCTGGTAACTATCTGCAATATACAAATGTGATTCCACCCAAGTTATAAAAAAAAAAAGCAAACTCACATTTTTAAAATGTAGACCATTATAATTAAAGAGAGTAAAAATCAGAATCACATTTTTACTCTTTAAGTATTTGAAATTACTCTACACTGGACAATCCCATGGGATATAGCATCTCATTTTCATGGGGGAAGGAAGGTCCCAGGGAGGATAGCATCAGTCAGCAGGTTAGCATAGTCCAGTAGGCTAAAGCATACACAGGAAAAACAAACAAGCTATAAATATGAACAGTAATCAAAACAAGCACACACAGTGAGTTCAATGCTTTTTTATAATACAGATAACATGTCACTAAAGCCAGACAGTACAGCTGAAAATATCCCGATAAGCATGTATTAAAGCAGAACATGTTTTATTACATAATGTTCAAAAATAAATGGATAAAAATAATTAATAGCAAGATCAGAAGCTTTTGTTTAAAAGAAGGAATTGGATATATGGATAATGAAAAGACGTTTAATAGAACATCTCTTTTCAGAAAGGATGGTATCCAACTAAGTCATGCTGGGTTAAGGGTAATGGCTAAAAAAATTCAAGAGGTTACTAACTTTCATTTAAACTGGGTTGGGGGGGGGGGGGATAGAGAACATTGATAAACGGCATGATACTGTGTTCTCGACCACAAATATTTCGGGTTGGAAAGCCATCTTGATAAATGCTAGAAGTTTACAGAATAAATATGAGGAATTAAGTATAATATTGCACAAGGATAATGTGCATATTGCTCTTATTAGTGAAACATGGTGGAATGATAAGGATGATTGGGGGAAAGAGATTGTGGGTTACAAACTTTATTCCCACTGTAGGAAATATAGGAAAGGAGGTGGTTTGGCTATTTATATACACAAAGACATCATCTCGGAAGAAATAAAATGTGACATAGGACAAATTGAACTTCTATGGGTTAATTTACTACCTACAAACCGACCCAAAATTATGTTGGGCCTTCTTTATAGGCCCCCATCAATGTCCTGTGAAGATGATAAGCTTCTACTGGATATCCTTAGCAATTTAGATACTTCTAAAGACTATTAATAACTGGTGACTTTAACTTACCCAATATTGATTGGGTCAAAGGCACTGGCTCTTCACCTCTGGATAGGCAGTATATAGAAGTTATGGACCGGGGGGGGGGGTTTGAACAGATGGTCCTAGAGAATACTAGAGGTAATAATATCCTGGATCTGATTTTCACTAATATGGGGGAAATGGTAAATTCAGTGGAAGTAAGCACCCCATTGGGAAGTAGTGATCATAACACTGTACTGTTTAATATCAAGGAAACGCAACTTAGTAGAGTTTTGGGAACTACTACCAAATTAAATTTTGAGAAAGCAGACTTCCATAAAATGAAAACAGAATTAGGTAATTGGGACTGGAAAAGGGATTTTGCTAATAAATCTGTACAGTACGCATGGGATTCACTTAGAACTAAAATAGATAAGTTAACAGTAGATTTTGTACCCATTATTATTAAATATCATAAAAACAGTGCTATCAAGCCGATTTGGTTTACAACATCAATCAAAAAATTAATAAATAAAAAAAACAGGATCTATAAGAAATTGAGAGTTTCTAAGTCTGATAAACTAATCATTGAATATAAGGATATCCCAAAAAAAGTTAAAATAGCCATACAAAAAGCAAAAGCTTCACATGAGATCAATCTTGCAAATAGAGTTCAAGACAACAAAAAGGCTTTTTTTTCTTATATTAATAATCAGAGAAGTATTTCTAATAGTATAGGTCCCTTTCTTACTGAAGAAGGGCTTACAGCAACCAACCAGCAGATGGCAGATATTCAAAACAATTTTTTTTGTTCAGTTTATAATCATAAAGATTTAGATGCCCATAGTACAAATAGACCCCTGGTACCTGGGTCAAAAATTCTGAAGCAAGATGATATTTATAAGAAAATAATAGGCTTAAATATCAATAAGTCTCCTGGCCCGGACGGTATGCATCCCAGGATATTGAGAGAGTTAGCAGACAAATTGACATATCCTTTAACATATATTTTTCAATTATCTATAAATTCTGGAGCTGTTCCTCATGACTGGAAACTGGCAAACATAGTACCCATCTTAAAAAAAAGGGCCCAGTACTGATCCTGGTAATTACAGACCCATTAGCCTGACCTCAATTTTGGGGAAACTTTTGGAAGGCATAATTAGAGATATAACAATGGAACACATGGAACGACTAGATATAATGGATCCACTCCAGCATGGTTTTGTGCAAAACAGATCTTGTCAAACTAATTTGTTGTCCTTTTATGATAGAGTGAGTAGGGAAATGGACATTGGGAACCCTGTAGATGTGGTGTTTTTGGATTTTGCAAAGGCTTTTGATAAATTACCCCACAAGGAATTATTGTCAACATTGGACAAAACTAAACTACCCAGTAATATCAGTAGATGGATTTCGGAATGGTTGAGGGATAGAAAGCAGAGGGTGGTTGTACATGGGGAATACTCAGATTGGGCCCCAGTTTCGAGTGGTATGCCCCAGGGTTCAGTTTTGGGACCAAGTTTGTTTAATTTGTATATTGCCTCACTGCAAATTAATAATAAGAATGTATGGATGCACAAGTTTGCCGATGACTGTAGATTGGGTGTGGTCCCAAGTGATAACATACATATAGAAGCACTACAACAATCTCGATTTAATAAGTAAATGGACTAAACTCAATAAACTCCAATTAAATATATCTAAGTGCAAGGTAATGCACTTTGTAAGAAAAATAAGGATACAACATATCAATTGGACAAAATTAATTTGGGAGTTGTTACTGAGGAAAAAGACCTGGGTATTATAATCACAAATGACTTAACATTTAGAGTACATTGTAGAAAACAATTAAAAAAAGCTACCCAGATCCTTAATTGTATTTTAAAATTCATAGCTAGTAGAAAGAGTGAGGTTTTGGTTCCCCTTTATGTTGCATTGGTCAGACCGCACTTGGAATATTGCGCGAGAGTTTGGTCTCCATATAATAAGGAGGATATACATACCCTGGAGGGTGTACAAAGAAGACTAACTAAACAAATAAATGGTCAAAAAAGTAAAGATTATTATGATAGATTAGTGAGTTTAAATCTATATTCGTTGTGTTATAGAAGATTAAGGAGTGATCTTTGCTTCTTATTTAAGAATATTGAAGATAAGGAGTTATTAATGAATCTAGGTATTGTACTTAATTGTGGGAGAACCAGTACTAGGAAACATATTAAACAATTATATCAACAAACATGGGAGCACAATTTCAGAAGAAATTGGTATAGCCTAAGAGTGGTTGGGATATGGAATAATTTACCATCAGGGGTTATACTTAGTTCCACAATGAATGAATTCAAAAAAGCTGTGGATCTACACTTTGGGATTAGCAAATTTACGTGTCAATAAATTAGGGAAGGCGGGCCTAATTGGATGGTTGTATCTATCCCTGGCTTGAATGTACCTATGAACCTATGAACCTATAATGTTACTGGTTCCAGTAGCCACTGTCCTGTGGACTTTGGGTTCCACTGAGCTAAGTGGTATAGGTCCCCATATTCAGTGACAGCAATGTGTGCTGTGTGAACAGGAGTACTTTGTGGCAATTGGTGAGCAGACAGCGTGGGGTGAATATTCAGACAATTACTACACTACAACAAAAGCCTGCTATTTGAGTATGGGGCCAGGCTGACACACTGCTACATAGAAACATAGACTTTGACGGCAGATGAAGACCGCTTGGCCCATCTAGTCTGCCCATTTCCCTACCTACAGGATAGGCTGCAGATCCTAGTTAACCAACAGCCTATTTCTTCCTACCCCCCACAAGAATTGCCTTATGTCTGTCCCATGCATTCTTGAATTCTCCCACAGTTTTAGACCCCACATCCTCCTCAGGAAGGCTGTTCCATGCATCCACTACCCTCTCTGTGAAATAATACTTCCTCACATTGCCCCTGAACCACCCCCATCTTTAAATTGTGTCCCCTTGTTCTTGCACGTCTCTTTTTCTGAAAGATGCTACCCTCTTGGACTTTGTTGATTCCACTGAGGTACTTAAAAGTTTCTATCATGTCCCCCCTCTCCCTTCTTTCCTCAAGGGTATACATATTAAGTTCCTTTAGTCTCTCCTCATATGGCTTCTCTTGCAAACCCTGCACCATTTTAGTTGCCCTCCTCTGGACTGCCTCCATCCTGTCTATGTCCTTGCAGAGATGGGGTCTCCAGAACTGGATGCAGAACTCCAGATGTGGTCTCACCAACTGTCTGTACAGAGGGATAACTTCCTGTTTTCTGCTGCTGATGCCTCTCCCTATGCATCCCAGTATACCCCCAGCCCTCCCTACTGCCTTCTCACATTGTTACACTAACCTTAAGGTCATCTGAGATGATTACCCCAGGTCCCTTTCCTTTTTTTTGTTGTTACTACCTCCCCCCCATTGTGTATTCTTCCCCTGGGTTCTTGTTTCCCAGGTGCATTATTTTGCACTTCTTTGCATTGAATCATGGCTGCCATACTTCTGACCATTTCTCCAACCTTGCCAAGTCCCTTCTCATCCTTTCCACGCCCCCTTGTGTATCGACCCTGTTGCAGATCTTTGTGTCATCTGCAAAGATTCATACTTTTCCTTCCAGTCCCTCTGCAATGTCACTTATGAAGACATTAAACAGGACTGGACCCAATACTGAACCCTGCGGTACCCCACTAGTAACCCCTCTTTCTTCAGATTGGACTCCATTTACAATTACCTTCTGTGCCCTGTTGTCCAGCCAATGTTTTACCCAGGCTACCACCCTGGGACCCACTCACAGGGTGGTTAATTTGACTATTAATCTTTTGTGTGGGACTACCTATATTTATTTTTATTTACCGGGTAGGTGCACTAGCCATAGCAATGACTATTTTCAGGCACGACCCGGGAGGGTACAGAGCAACAACAGGAAACAAATTACAGTACATAGCAGACAATAGCATAACATATGAACAGTGTCAGCAGGTGTAAACAACAAAACAGGGTAAAATACATAACAGTGTGAAAGTACAGCAGTAATACTAGTAGCTATACATTGAATCATAACTATGAGTATACTGCAGAAAATAGGGGAGGAAAATACAATGATGGCAATAATCTATAAAATAGTCAATCCAGGATAGTTGTAGTAGAGAAAATACAAGGCATGGAGGGAAGAGGGTGAGATAGGGTAGAGCTTGGGACAAGATAAGAGGGAGAAATTGTTGGTGAAAGGGCAGTAAGAGCAGGTAGGAGCAAGTGCAGAGTGTTAAGTGGGGCTAACAGAAATGGCCAGGGTAGTGAAGGTTAGGGAGAGATAAGTAAGCTAAGGCGGTTTGGAACAGGAGCACATGCTGGAAGCGGTGAGATGATTACGTAGCTCCTTCTTGAGCGTGGCATGGGAAAAGGCTCAGCGTAAATTTAGAGGGAGGGAGTTCCAGTATTTGGGGGAGTGACAGGCAAATACACTCGCACCTTTGAAGGTGCTGTGTCTGGGCATGTGGACAAGGGCATTTTCCATCGATCGTAAGCCATAGCAGGAAGTGTGGTTTCGGAAGAGAGTTGCCAGGGGCTTAGGTATCTGTGATCTGATAATGCTGTCAGTGATGGAGCCATATGCGTAGTACCATGATGCTTGTGGTGGGAGCCACCCCAGATCAGAGTAAAGGGGGCAGTGATGTTTCAGCTGGTGAGAGGAGGACACATAACGACAGACGTTGTTGTAGGTAACATCCCATTTCTTAAGGTTTGATTTACCCGCAGAGGCATATGTTGCAACAGCATAAGTGAAGGTTGGTAGGAGTATGCCTTGTGCTATGGCAAGCCTTGCTGAGGGCGTAAGGACATAGCTGGTTTAGTAAGCAATGCCGAGTTTCATGTTGACCAGCTTGCAGGTCTGCTGTATATGGAGATCAAAGTTAAGTAATGGGTCAAGTGTTATGGCTAGGTATTTAAAAGAGTCTACCACCCAGATAGATGTGCCATTAGAGGAGGAGACTCTGAATTTTGGTTGGGAGTTTCTGAGTTTTATAATGGACCCAAATAGCATGGTTTTGGTCTTAGATTCATTCAGGACAAGTTTATGTCTCAACAGCCATTGTAGTATTAGCTGGAAATCTTGGGAGGGACTTTGGTTGATCTCTTCAACAGTTTTCGCACTACTGTATAGGACAATATCATCTGCATATAACAGGGAGGTGGTCTGCAGGAGGTTAGAGGTGATGCTGTTGATAAATATGGTAAAAAGCAGCGGTCCTAAAATAGACCCTTGTGGCACACCAACATTTATGGTTGTTTTATTTGAGAGGGTGGAATTAAATTTAACAATTTGTGTCCTATCTGATAGGTAGCTGTCAAACCACTTGACTCCACTGGGCGAAAAGCCTAGAGATGTGAGGGTGGCTAAGAGGATGGGGTGGTCAACTAGGTCAAATGCCTTAGTCATGTCGATAAAAATGGCTCCTGTGAGAAGACCAGAATCCATGGCTGCTAGGGCATCCGACGTTAAATTTGAGAAGGGCAGTGGTGGTACTGTGACCCTTGGTGGAAACCATGCTGTGCAGATGTTAGAAGATTATATTTATGGAGGAATTCAATAGTTTGGGTAGCTACAAGCTTTTCAAGGATTTTGCTGAGAACTGACAAAATGGCTATGGGTCTGTAGTTTGAGGGATCCTTGTGGTCTCCCTTTTTAAAAACGGGGTAATTCTAGCAATCTTCCAGATGTCAGGGACAAAACCCTGGCATAGGGAGAGAGTAAAAATCCTAGCTAGAGGAGCGGGCCAGTTTCAATAGTTTAGGTTCTAGATTGTTGGACCCTACTGCAGTGAAATCAGAGATTTGTTTTAGTAATCTTAGTACCTCATGGTTAATGATCAATCTGAAGAAGAATTTAGGGCCTGTATAGCCAGGCAGGGTGCTAGTGTGAGGTAGGGTGGTGAAAGAGGAAGTGTATTTGGTTAGGTCTGAAAAGTCTGAGTTGAAAAAGTTTGCAGTGGTTAGGGGATTGATGCAGTGGACCCCATTTAGCAACATGTCATTTGGGGTAGGGGCTGGATTTGAGCCCAGGAGGAACTTTATGTGGGACCAGAATTTTTTGGAGTCATCATAGAAGGTAGTTAGTAGATCTTTGCAGTTGTCGCTTCTGGCCCATTTAATTTCCTTTTTACAGGAATTTCACAGTGTCTTATAGGTATTTAGGTCAGGTATTTGCCCAGAGCTTTTGTACTGGAGCCAACTTTTGTCCCTCTGCCTGAGTTTAGTGAGCAAGTTAGAGTTTAGCCAACGGGTATGCCTATTTTTTACCCAGCGGGTAGTAAGGTGGCAGTGTTTATCCTGAAGCACAAGAAATTGGGTCATGAAGTGATTTAGAGCTGCTGGAGCATTGTTGGTTTGGAAAAGGGGGGACCAATCAATAGCACCGACGTCAAGAAGAAAGGCCTGTGAGTCAAAGTGCGCATAGTTACGGAAGGTGACAAAACGTGGTTTCGACGGAGATGGTCTGCTTTTGCCCCAGATACAGAAAGTAGGGGTGTGGTCGGTGATGGCGTCAGCTAGTACCCCTGAGGTGACTACATGTTCAGGGTGGTTAGTCATTATCCAGTCCAGCAAAGTACTTGTGTTCGAGTGCAGGGCAGTTCTGGTGGGTTCACAGATCAGCTGGTGCAGGTTGTGGTTTTGTAGCCTGGATAGGGATGTGCATTGTGAGTTGCACAGCCAGTTAATATTTAAGTCCCCAAGTATAAGTACCCCATTTCTCCCAGAAAGAAATGAGGTTTGGTCCAGCAGCTCATCTAACCCTTTTAAGCTGCCAGCAGGGTGGTTGTAGGTGCATACAACGTGTAATTATTTGGTGCCGAGAGTGAGAAGGACATATAGCCCTTCATAGTGGGTTAGTGGTGTGAGGTGATGGAGGTGAGTTGAAGGTGGTCTTTGAAATAGATAGCCGTACCCCCCCTTAGGTGCTGGTCTGTCACATCTCAGGAGACTGTAAGATGGGATGGAGCAAAGGGAGTCAGGGGTAGAGGGTTTGAGCCACGTTTCAGTTAGGCATATTATATCAGGCTTGTAAAACGAGGTCCAGGATTCCAACTCGGCAAAATTGTGCTCAAGGCTCCTTATGTTGTGGTGAACCACAATTAGACCTTTGGCATTTGTAAAATGACTGGGTGTAGTGTTTACTGGACCAGGGTTGAGGTGAATATCAGCTGAGCGCAATATGGTCAGTAGGAGGAGATACCATAATTTGTGGGGCAGGAAGGGGCATAGAGTACTTATATGCAGGTGACAGTTTTTTAGGGCGTATGCAGCCATGTTGATCCAAGCCCTATTTAATAGTAATGGAGTGGAGTCATATTGGATAGTGGGCATCAGAAAAAGGTTCGAGTAGAGGTAATCATTGGACGGGAAGGATGGGTTAGCTGAGGCAACTCTGGATACTGTGGGAATAGATAGGTGGAGTAGAGGTAGCGAGAATGCAAGAAATGACAGTAGTACGTATTGGTTCATTGTAAGATATCCTAAAGGCAGATAGATTTGTCAGAGAAGAATCAGGAGACTCTGGGAGGATTAGGGAAAGAGAGGTAGGACTGTAACTGGACCCGAATTAACTACCCTTATATCGGTTGATAGCATGAGAGTCTTTAAAGTAAGGATCCTAGACTAGGCTTAGAGTCAAAGCTCACAGAGCTAATAATTGTCAGGTCGGTTTAAAGAGACTAGCTGGTTAGAACTCTGTAGGTTTAAGGAGACTAGCTGATGAAAACTGGGTAGTTTGAAAGAGGAAACAACTGGGAAGGTGGGGAAGTATGCAGGGCAAGTTACAGGGTGGAGCAGAAATGGAAAGAGAAGTATAGGTGATTTAAACAGGCTTTTGGCTAATCAGTTGTGTGTCTTCTGTAAAGGGGATTGGAGATAAGCTGGATAGGCTGAACCAGTAGAATGGGAGATCACCAACGTGGGCAGTACAACAGCATATTTAAAGGTGGCCTGGGAGGGGTGCAGGGGCAGGAGAAAAAGAAGCTGAAGTAAGCGGCACTCAGAAACGCCAAGGCACTGCTGTTTGAGTCTATGGAAAAGGCGCACCAATCGGCTTAGTCGAGGGATGCAGGTGGACCGAACAGAATCCATCTGCAGAATGCCGCACCAATGGGAGCCCGCCGAGGTGTGTTGATTCCCTGAGTACAATCAGCGGTAGTACCTGAGGTGTTGGATCCAGCACCAGAGACCGTGAGGGCAGCAGGAGTTTGTAGTTTTGGTCGGGCGGCCACTAAGACTGCCAGGCGAACCGACCTGATGAGAGAGGCGCCACTCATGCGAGTCCCTGAGGAGTAGAGGAGACAGGCAGTTAAATATATAGCTAGCAATGAGGGGTGGGAGGCTGGTGACAGACCGTCAGCAGGGGGTGGGAGTAATTAACTCTAAGACAAAAGGTAAAAGGTAGGGTAGTCAATGTACAATAGGCAGAGGGAGGGGCCAAGGATAGTGAGGTGAAAGCGAGGACAGAATGGAGGTAGGGTTATCAGTTTAGTGAGGTATCAGTTTAGTGAGGGGGAAGGAAGGTTTTATATTTTTAGAGAAGTTGATTGCAGCACAGATGCCACCGAGAACGCGGGGGGGGGGCAGGCAGGAGTTAGAAAGTCAGGAAAGAGACAGTAATAAGCATAATCTGGTTCCACAAGGCTACAGTCTAGGTCATCCACTGCAGTACTATAACATTAGGCTACACTTTGCATTTTAGGGCTAACAGTGTAAGGCTTAAAATCGTAAGCGATTATCCACAATAACATGCTAACAATAACAGTTTAACCTGAACATTTTAAATAGTAGAATTAAGGCTTTTACAAAAAAGAGGTCAGAGAAAAGAAGCTGAAGCAAGCAGCACTCAGAAATGCAGAGGCACTGCTGTTTGAGTCTATGGAAAAGGCACACTAATCGGCTTAGCCGAGGGATGCAGGCAGACCAATCAGAATCCATCTGCAGAATGCCGCACCAATGGGAGACTGCCAAGGCATGTTCATTCCCTGAGTACAATCAGCGGTAGTACCTGAGGTGTTGGATCCGGCACCAGGGACCGTGAGGGCGGCAGGAGTTTGTAGCTTCGATTGGGCGGTGGCCAGTAAGACTGCCAGGCGAACTGCCCTGATGAGAGAAGGTGAGTCCCTGAGGTGCTTGATCCTGCACCAGGGACCGTGAGGGTGGCAGGAGTTTGTAGCTTCAGTCAGGCAGCAGCCAGTAAGAAAGCCAGGCGAACCGTCCTGATGAGAGAAGGCGCCGCTGAGGCGCGAGTCCCTGAGGTGTTGGATCTGGCACCAGGGACCATGAGGGTGGCAGGAGTTGGTAGCTTCAGTCAGGCAGCGGCCAGTAAGACTGCCAGGTGAACCGCCTCGATGAGAGAAGGTGCCGCTCAGGCGCTATAGCTCCATAACACCCATTGTTGACTATGGTCTGGTCATCTATCGCTCAGCTTCCACCTCTACCCTCTGCAGAATATCAGTGGCACTCAATAAAGCATGCTGCTATGCTGGTGACCCGGGTTCGGGAACAGACTCGGGTTGCTGGGGGTCGGTGGGGTGAGGGAGGATTGAGAGTCCCTGCGGCTGCTCTCCTCCCTCTGGGGTGGGATACCAGGGGTGCCGCTAGCACCTGACGCCCCTGAAGTCAGTGGATGCACGGGTTTTGGGGCACCAGAAGCTCTACTGGAGTTGGGGAGGGGGGGGATGCTGTTAAGCGTGTGGATGTCAGCGTACATCAGCATGTCACCAAGCCTGGACATATGTCCTAAGTGCAGGCATCCCAGGGGAATGGGAGAAAACAGGGGAAAAATGTAACACCCCTGGCCCTACGAGCGTAAATGAAACTGGGGATGGAATGCCTCGGGGATTGCCCTGGCAGACGGAGTAGGAGGAGGTATGAGGCCTCCTCTGAAAGCTGTGGGAGCCAGGCAAATAAAAAAAATAAATAAATAAAGCATGCTGATATCTTACTGGAGCAACAGACCTTACCCACACATGTGAACTGTATGTTCAAACAGGTTGGCTTCATCTAAATGGGGAGGATTCACTATCAAACCTGCTTGCTGACTATGAAGGCACTTCTCAGGCTCCTGCCTACTGATGTTACAAACTTACTCAACCCATCTTGCAGCTCCCAGAGCACATGTAGCTCAGTCAACCAACTCTTCTTTGTCCCAAGATGCCGGACTACAAAAGGGCAATGACATTTTGCATATAGAGCACCACTATGGTTTAATGCGCTGCCCAGAGATCTCTATTCCTTCCCCAAATTGGGGCCATTTAAAGGCACTCTTCATCAGCATCTTGCAGCTAACAGTTCCTGTGACTGCTTTAGTTGATATGACACTACCTCATTAGTATTGACCACATCCTTGTGTACCTACTGTACTTCTCCCCTTTTCTCTGTGAATGACCACTTTCACCCTAACGGCTCTGCCCTATTTCCTGCCTCATTCACCGATCCTTCTTTCACCTCACTCCTGTCACGCTCCACCTTCTTTCCACTGATATCTTCACTTACCTGAACTTTTGTTCACCCAAATCTAACTACACCTACTGACAAAGCACCCTGGGCTATAAAATATTGACAAGAAAGTATTTAAAATGACAACATGATGTTAATATTCCAACTAAAATTAAAACTATGAATTGGTAGGAAATCAAAAATAACCTAATAAAGGGAGCTTTATTAGGTTATTTTTAATTTCCTACCAATTCATAGTTTTAATTTTAGCTGCAATATTAATGTCATATTGTCATTTTAAATACTTTCTTGTCAATATTTTATGTAATACCATCCATTATATGTCAGTCACCCTTCCCCCACTGACGTGGAACCTTTGTAAAAGAGCTGTTATTTGCTCCAAGGCATTGTAATCTGAGAATAAATAAATAAAAATAATGACTATGCATTGTGCTGACATAGCCTCAAGCAAAATATTGCCCACAGACACCTAATGAGGATAGCACAGCCCAAACAGGATAGCACCAGGGTTCCTGTGGGTCATATTCAGCCTAATATACGGAGACCTTTGGGCATGCAAGGATCTAAGAGCCATTTTCATGCCAATTATGGGCTCATTAGCTTGTATGCATATCCCCCATGAGCACCAATTCTATAGCTGTCTTGAACTATAGTGGCATGGTAGCACAACTATAACCAGGGCAACTACAACCAGGGCAAAGTGCAATAATTAAAGACAGAAAATGTTATTTCTTTTTTTTTTTATTATTTGTATGTGAATATATGTGATTGTATGTGAACATATGTATTTTGTATTGTCTATCTGTAATGACTTGCCAGTTGAACAATAAATTCCTTTTGAACTTGAACACAACTATTAGTTAGGGTTGAGTAGGTTGTTTAAGCAATATACCATGACAGGGAGTGGGTATATTGGTGGATTTACCACACCAGAAGTGGTAAATCCACCCATATACCCACTCCCTGTCATGGTATATTGCTATTATACAATGTTCAACTTGTTTTTTTTTGTTTTTATAGTGACAGAAAACTTTCACAGTGGATATACTGGAGGATTTACCACAGTCATGTGATCTGTTTTGACCAACGAGGTTACAGGATTTTCATACCCCATTGTATAATTAAAGTTAAACCCCTAGTTCTGCACTCAATAGCTTTGCCCCTGTTCAATGGAATTCCAAAGTTTGCATCCTAAGTCGGGGGGAGGGAGGGGCAAGGTCTCTTGAACTGCCAAGTTTCTTTTCAGTCCAATGTGCATATTTTCAGATCCAGATAGTGCAAAAAGGGGAAAGAGTCTTTTTTCTAGTATTTTTGTCACAACCTACAGCCCAGACAATTTGGAATGTTGGTCTAAAATGTTCAAAGTAGAAAGGGCCTATCCCAGAATTGTGTCTTTTACTGGTTTGATGAAAAACAATTTTAATTCTTTCCAGAGGGAGCAGCTAGGAAGATCTCAAGGTGCCCAGGAGGAAAGTCAGATGTCAGTACGTGCTGATGCTGTACCTTCCAAGATGGGCAGGAGGAGAGGATGCTGAACTTCAGATTCCCACATCCTAACTTTTGCTGTAACCTCATTTTTATAATTTACTACTGAAAGGGAGGACACAGTTATACCATAGAAAATACCTAAAAGCCTTTCTCAAATGCCTAATACTACTATTGCTACTTCTCTCAGGAAATATTCACCCCAACCGTGGATCTCCACAATCTGGCATCAGTGAAGTCTGACAGCTCTGCTACTCTATCGTTGGCAAGTATAAATATCTGCAACCTCCTTCCAAAAATCGATACCATCACTGCCTGGATCTCCCAACACAACCCGTACATACTACTGGTCACTGAGACATGGCTATCCCGAAAGATCCCTGACTACGCTAGCGCCATTCCTGGTTACACAGTCTTTAGGCATGACAGACTGACTAAAAACGGTGGGGGCTGTGCCCTCTACCTTAAAGACACACTTGTGGGTCATGTTCTGGCCCTACCCAACACTGGAAATTACATTCAGAGTCTAGCCATTAAGATACTACTAGGTGCACACAATAAGGCATTGACCATCGTGTCAGTATATATCCCAACTAAGCTGACTAATCAGGGTCTTCCCTCCCTCATCGACTGCATCAACTCCTGTGGGTGAAACTCAGAAGTAATTCTGCTTGGTGACTTCAATGTCAACTGGCTGGTCCCCTGTGCAAGCACCTATAAGGATGCCTTGGCAGCTGCCAACCTGGAACAAATGGTAGTCACCCACCAGGATAAACTACAGGTTGGGGACCTCCTCTCTCCTGGACTAAGTCCTCACTAATTGACCTGAACACATCACTAAATCTGAAGTACTCCCAGACACCTTAAGTGACCATTCTCTAGTTGCTTCCCTCTGGTCTAACAAATTCAACAAACCCCCATCATATTTCATTGTCAGTAGAATACTTCTACCTGGTCGATTGGGTCCATTAAACATGCACCTTCCAGTCACTTGACTGGTCTCCAATTGATGATGCTCAGGATGTGGACTCAGCCCTAGAATACTTTATCACTACCTTTAACGCAGCATGTGATGTTTATGCTTTGTACAAGAAATGAAAGATGAGGGGATTAGTAAACTCATGGGTGACTCATGACCTCCCTGAATGGATGAATTCCCAAGACCAACTATGGTACCGTGCTAAAGCATCCAACACCCTAGGGAATACTTAGGCCTATAAATCAGCATTTAATGCTTGCACAAGAGCTAGCCACCAGGTGAAAGCCTCCTACTATAGGAATGCCCTTGCAAACATCTGGCATGATGGGAGAAAGTTCTGGGACCTCTCCAAGTTAAACGGAAAAAAAAAAAAGTTTCACCTGCAATGCTTAACACCAATAGAAGTATCACCCTGGATAAAGTAACCATTGTGAACGCCTTCAACTCAACATTTTGTGACCTTAGTCATGTGCTCCCGCCTCCCACCTAACTTCTTTGATCTTACACCAACAGTAACCAATACCACCATTCCCTCAGGCAGCCCAGCTGTGACCCCCATTTCATTTTAAGGCCATCATTGAAGGGCTAGCCAGGAAATATCTACTCAAAGTATTCGGGAAGCTTAGGCATAGTGCTGACTCCCTTGATTTGAAACTATTCCCCTCACCTTTGATGAAGTTCTGCCACCACTTACGAAAATTCTCAACCGCTCTCTTATGCTCTCACAATTCCCAAGCAAATCAAAGTCTGCTGTGGTGACTCCTATCCACAAAAGGGGTGACAAGACTCTCACAAGCAACTATAAGCCTATATCAATCCTTCCCCCACTCTCCAAGGCTTTAGAAAGGATAGTTGCTGAGCAACTTGTAGACTACCTGGAAAAATATAACCTCCAATGTTCCCAACAACATGGTTTTCATAAAGGTCACAGCACCACCACTGCACTACTAGACTTCACTTCCTTCATTCACCAAACACTAGACCACAACCAACTGGCCGGCGCCACCTTTATTGATCTGACTAAGGTGTTTGATACAGTTAACCACTCCCTACTACCTGGATAACTATCACATCTTGGTCTTTCACCGGATGCCACTCGCTGGTTCCAAAGCTACCTTAGTGACTGCTCTCAGCAGGTCAGAATTGGAGACACCATCATGAACCCCCCTCCAAGTCCGTTGTGGTGTACCACAAGGTTCCATCCTTGGCCCCCTACTCTTCAGCATCTTCATGAACAAACTCCCTGCCACTTGCCATGACCGAATTCTACCCTATGCAGATGATGCAGTCATTTTCTCGAGCCACTCTAACCCCCATCACCTCCAGCAATAGCTACAGCATAGTTTCTCAGAAGCTGAAACCTGGATCAGGTCATGTAAACTCATCCTAAACTACTCAAAAACCAAATCAATGCTGTTTCATGGTACTCACAACAAACACAAACTCCAACAACTGCTAATCAACAATAGTGGTGGTATTGTGCTGGAACTGGTAGACCAGTTCAAATACCTGGGAGTGACCCTCGACTCCACTCTTCTATACTCCACACATATAAACTTGCTAAAACTGTGCATACATGCATAGGTCTGCTATATAGGCTTAAGCACTGTCTGACGGACGAAGCATTAAAACCTGCCATCCAGAGCTCAATCACTTCTTTAATTGACTATGCCCTCACATTTTTTTTTTTTTTACCAATTATTTTACCTGGTGAGACACACTAAGCTGATAGCTTGTTTGCAGGTGCAACCTGGGAGCGCGAAGAAGTTAAGTGACTGGCTCAGGGTCACACAGTATGCAAGTGGGGGCTGTGGGATTCAAACTCAGGTCTCCAGATTTGCAGTTCAGAGCCTTAAACCACTGTGCCATACTGCCTCCTCGAGGTGGATTTATGGATCAGCAAGTGACACTGCCCTCTGGCGTATAGCCATAGCCTTAAACAAGTCCTGCCAGCTCCTCACTGCAACCTCTAGACTCACACACACATGTGATCTCTATGAACATGCTAACTGGCTACAACTTCAAGGCAGAATTAAGTATTGACCTGCTTACTTGCAAAGAAGACAGCACTAGGCCTCCTTCCACCAGGGGGTCAGTCTATACTTTCCTCTCACTGTACCACCCGCCTTACTAGGAGTTCTGGAACACTACTCTTCACAGTTCCCCACTGTTGGATCACTCAAGGGAAGTGCTCCTACAAAATTAGGGCCTCTAACTGGTTCAACACACTCCCAGTGGATATCACCAATGCACCGAATCTCAGCTCCTTTAAGCACAAACTATGATAGCACTTAGTGGCCAGTGCCTGCTGTGACTGCTACAATTAAATTCCCTGCTCGCCCTCCTGGCCTCTCCATTACTTATGCACTCTCCCCACACCCAACTCTCTCCCTATTAACTCTTTCCAATATCTCATATCAGCCACCTCAGCCTCCTCCCTTGCCCCCCAGATTTCACTCCTCCCTCTCCTCCCTTTCTCCATTCCCTCTCACATCCTTGCCCCTCCCTTCATCTATTATCCCTGCACCTCCTAGCTCTCATATTCTCTCTCTCCTTTTCCCCAACCCTCCTTAACTCTCTTCTACTTTTCATTTCTCTCTTCTTTCCTCCACCGCCCATACTGTTACCCCTACTTACATCTCCCATCCTTTTTCCCATCCCTCCCTTCCGTCACCACCTACTCCTTTCCTTCACCACCTACCTTATCCCTCCAATCCCCAACCCCCTTGGTTCTTGCCTGTCCCTTACTACCTTGTCTTCTCACCAACTACCTCTGGCCTAATCATGCACTTGTCAGATCACTATTTCAACTGTAACTGCCCCAGGATCTCTTTGTATAATGTCTGGTGATATTGCACCATTGCTTCCATCCAAGTTGATCTTGGCAAAGCCTTTGGCAGCTCATGCATTCTGTAATGTTTTTACCTGTTATTAATTCTATTGTCTTGTCTTATCTGGACAAAGCCACTGGCAGTTCATGTACTGTAATTGTATTAACTGTTTTCTACCTGCCTGTTCTTGTCTATACTTGCCCATTGTCCATGACGTGGAACGTTTGTATAAGAGCACTGTTTTGCTCAAAGGGGTTATCCAAAATTGTCATAAATAAACAAATGCCACGGAAGAGTGGGAGTCATCATACTGTTTGAGTAAACACAGCTTATAGCTCATGTAGGGTAAAAGAAATGCCCGTAATGTGTGGATTCAGCTTTGGGAAAGGTTATATTTTGTCATTTAAATATAGCTCAGTTTGAAACACAGCAATAATCATGATAAGTATATAGGAGCTAAAGAGATATTTCAGGAATGTATATGTTCGCATAGGTATATACTTTCTCGAGGCAACTGGTTTAAAAAGAATGTAAGATCTGAATCATCAATTCAGCATGTCCAAATCAGTTAGGCAAATAAAAGAAATCATGGAATCCAGAGGAGAAAAGAAAAGTTGAGCTATGCTGTCAAAAATAATTGGTCGGTTAATTTCACCTGATTTTCACCCATTGTCTGAAGGTATACCAGCAATATTGTCCCCACTAGTAAGCCCAGTTAGAAAGAAAAAACAGACAAGGTAACACTGAATATTTTTTGTGTGCAAAAAGAATATGGCTGCACATAGTGTGTTGGGATCACATTTTGTATTAGCCCAAGTGGAAAATGGACAAATGCGGGGGGGGGGGGATGACTTAAAAGGTGATGTACAGATGACAGGTACTTCTGCCAGTCCTTCACATGAAATGCTACCTATTTTGGCACAATATGCTGCTTAAACAGGCCCCATATATACTCAGATCACCTTTGATGGTGTACAACATTTAGTTGGGCATTCTAGCATCAATGCAGCTTCGGCTGACTTACAACTGTAAGGCCTTCAAGGCCTATAGGAAGAAAGAGAGGATAGCTTATAATTTTAAAACAGAAGTATTGGAGGATATAAAAGGTTCTTTGCAATGAGTTACCATTGCTCTTTTAGATAAGAACACCAAATTTAAAGCACTGACCTCTAGAATGGAACACTTAGAGGAAAGAGTTTCCCAGATAGAAAACTCCATGTGAGGGGCTCCACAGCAGATACAGCAATTTGAAAAACAGATGTAGTCCTTGAGATTGAAAGTTACAGAACAAGATCAGGTGAAAAGAGTGAATGTTAGTCTATGTAAACTCCCAGAGGGAGTAGAAGGAGCTGACAATCCGGTGGTCTGTTTTGAAAAGATTCCAACTAACTGCACTATGAGATTCAATGAATGGTTGAAAAAGCTGTGGAGCCCAGGGTTTGTCACTGGGGACTGGTAGCCACCTGGATGGATACAGGCCTATACTGGCATGATGGTCTGCATCTGTCCGGGGGGGGAGCCAGAATTCTAGGTGATAGGCTTAAATGCTTCATTGACAAGCTTTTAAACTAGCCAAAGGGGGGGAGGCACTGAAAAGAAGTAGGGAAGTCACAGCCTCTCCCCACAAAACACAGTAATTAGCAATGTAAACAAGGTAGAAAAGTTCCGGAGCAGGACAGGGGTAAATGCAAGAAAAGGAAAAGGCAGTAAGGACAGGGATGGGGCTAAAAGGGCTAAGGCCATCAAAAAATGAAGAGTGATGAGTACCAATGCCCACAGTCTGTGTAACAAGCTCCCTGAACTAATGGCCCTGATGGAAGAGGGATGCCTGGATATTGTGGCAGTCACTGAAACATGGTACACAGAAAACCATGACTGGGATGTCGACATACCAGGATGCACAATCTACAGGAGGGACAGGGAGGGTAAAAGAGAAGGAGGAGTAGCTCTCTATGTAAGGGAAGGGAAGGGATTAAAGCAACAGAACTAAAAGAGCAAACATGAAGTAGATGAGTCACTATAGGTCACCCTGGAGACAGGAAATGTCGCCACAATCTATGGGGGTTGAGTTGAATGGCCTTACATCTTTGTAGTGGCACAGGAGAGGGTCCTGGTTGCATAGCTCAGCAGATGGGTAAAATTAATTTATGATACACTTACAGCAATAAAGTCAATTATATAAGTTCCACAAAGATACCTCTGAAGAGAAGAACTAGACAAGGATGTTCTTTATCCCCCTTAATTTTTGCTCTTATTATTGAACCCATGCTATCAAAATTAGAGAAAACAAAGAAATCTCTGGTATAATACTTAATTCGAACGAGGAAAAAGTAGGATTATATGCTGATGATATTTTACTGTACATCACCAAACCAGAGATATCAATTATGCATATAATTCAAGTAACAAATACATTTGGTCAGTGCTCAGGATATAGAATAAATTAGGCCAAACCAGCCTTTTTAAAACTAAATAAATAGGAACTGGAAGGGGACAGGATCAGTTGTGTTCCAGGACAGTAGCTGCTTCTTGTTGTTTTTACAGGATTTCTTGTGGATTTTACTTGGTAGAAGGTTATTTCTTTTCTTTCTTAATTCTAAGGGGCTAGCAGGGTATTGTTTTGGGTGCTGTTGGAAGTTTGAAAACTGGTTTGGTGGCTGTAAGTGGGCTCATTTGTTGGATGTTTCACTGTGTAACAGGCTGCACTGGTGGAGGCCTATTTCTTCTGATTTAAAACCTATTTGTGGATTTGCTGGGGCTGGTTCTTGGCTGCCGCCTGAGGGGCAGACACAGGGCTGATGCACTCTCTCTCGAGTCGGGTGTAGGCCCAAGACTCACCTTCCCACCCCTCCCTCCCAGAGCCTGCATTTATAGGGAACACCTGCCCCGCAATTGGAGGAAAAGGCTGCGTGGTGCTGCTCATGTAGTTCTAGTCACTGGGGTTGGAAGTAAAGGCTGGGGAGAGAGGAGCTTGGGGTTGTTCATTTCCTTATAAGTTTACTGTGTTGTACTGCACCTAGTAACAGGTTACCAGCTTTACTGTAGGGACTGTATCTAGGATTACTGGGTGACCTGATTAGGCAGTAGGGGTGTATCTTGGACTAGTGGGGAACCTGGTGGCTCACCCAAAGAAACCTAATTGGAGGGGGATGGGACCACACGTCATTAGGGCCGGCATCTTTGGGAGGGTGGTGGGGTGCACAGGGTGTGGAGCAGCCGTGATACTGGACTGGGCTTGGAAGTTCGGTGGTTGCCCAGTGTGCTACCAGCTGGCACAGCTTAGGGAGGAGGTTGTGGGAATTAGGAGATAGCTGGGGGAAGGGGGGAGGTATGATTGGGGAAGGGGCCAGGATTTCCACAGGTTGCACCCAAGCACTAGGGGTGGGGGGCATAGGAAAGGAGTGCAGGAGAATACTGGGGTCACATAGGGACCCTGGCAGAGAGGACCAAAAGGCCACCACAAGGAGGCAGGCAGGTAACTGGGGACCCTCACAAGAAGTCAGAGGGACAACATTCTCAGGAAGTAGGCAGATGGCTGGGCTGGACAGAAGGAAGCAAGGCGGAGGTGGATCATGACCTTATGCTCAGTAACCGCCCACTCCTCTTCTTCTGCTTGAGGAGAGGGGTGATGTAGCCACGACAGGGGTGGTTAGAGATGGAAAGGGAGTGGGGCCGGAGCAGGAGGAACAGGGGAACCTGGAATGCAGGAAAATGGGGAGCAGTGAATCAGAGCAGGAAGGGAGGGGAAAGAGGGAGGAAAGGGCAAGGAGAAGGACCAGTTGGGAGGAAAAGTGCAAGGAGAAGGACCAGAAGTACAAGGAGGATAAGTAAAGGGAGCTGAGGGTTTAGGCCAGAGGAGCACTACAAGCAAGGGAGGACTAAACGGAGACAGGAAGAAGGGAGGATGAGCCAGGCTAGTTTAGCAGATGGGGTAGAAGGACCAGTCGCGAGCAGTGAGGGAGAGTTAGTGAGGTATGTAGGATACTCAGGAGGAGGAGAGGCATAGACATCAAAGGGAAGGGGTGGCCAGTAATAAGGAGGTGGCATGTGGCACCCAGATAGGGGAGGAACAAGGAGCGCTGGGTGGAGGAGCCAGAAAGGATGAGGACATGGAAGGGGAAATGGAGGAAAAGGAGCGGTCAGAGTGCTCCTGTTGGGGATTCTATGTTCAGGGTATCAAATGGGATAGGAGGAGAAGCCTGACAGTTAGAACAAAATGCTACCCTGGATTAACGGTGCACAAGGCCAAGCACGGGTATGTCAGCTGGCAAAGGATTGTGGGGTTCCCACATACTGGTCCACCTGGGTACAAATGACATTGAGGAAATAGCTAGCCAGAGATACAGGCAAGTTTCAGGAGCTGCCAGCAGTCTGTCATGACATAGGGATCACAGTTTCCTCTCAGAAATCCTGCCGTGCCAAGGGCTAGTGGGGAACACAAAAGGAAGATTAGGAGATAAACCAGTGGCTCAGGGAGTGTGTGAGGCCAGAGGGTATGGGGTTGATGGGGATTGGGGAGACCTGGGAGGATAAGGAGCTGTATGCTAGAGATAGGTCCATCTCAATTTGGAAGGGAGGGGAATCCTTGTTGAAAATAGAGGGGTTCATTGGTGAAAAGGGGGTTTAAACTTGTGAAGGGGGAGGATGGAAGAAAAGGCTGTCGAGGGATGCTGATAAAGGAGGGACTTCTGTCTCCACCTCTGGGGAGCTGGAGGAATGCGGAAAGGCCAACTGGTAAAGCAGACCAGGGAAACAGAATCCCCATGGGAACATGAGCAGGGAAATGGAAGTATAGGAAAGGGTGGAAGGTAATTGTTAAATGCCAGGAGCTTGGGCAATAAAATGCTTGAGCTCCAGGCGATGCTAACTGAGGAAGGAGGATGGCAGTGTCACTGAGACCTGGCCACCGTAGAGGACACGACTGGGACCTGAACCTGAGGGTTACACTATGTTCAGGAAGGACGGAAGGAGGGAAGGGGAGGAGTGGTAGCAATGATAGTCAAAAACTGCATTGGCATGGGGGAGTAGAGGAGGCGGAGGGAACCGTGGAGGCGATTTGGGTCACCTTGATAACAAAGGGGGGGCAAGAGAGTAAAAATAGGAGTGGTGTTTAGACCCCTTGCACTGGCAGAGGAGCTGGAGGAGAGTCTGGTGGCAGATGTTGGGAGACACTGCAGACTGGGCAGGGGAAGGGTGGCAGTGTTGGGGGACTTAAACATGCCAGGAACAGACTGGGAGACTATGACATCCCCAGTGGCCAGGGAACAGAGGTTGTTGGATATCTTCAAGACGCTGCTCCTAACTCAGCAGGTGGGGAACTGACCAGGGAGGTGGTACTGGATGGATCCTGGCAGACAGCCACCAGATTGGGGGCCTGGAGGTAAGGGACCAGCTGGCGGGAGTGACTGCCACGGTCTGTCTCTGCCTGGACCTAGGAGGGTAGAAGGCTGCACAAAGACGGAGGTAACTGACTTCAGGGGGGCGGATTTTAAGGAAATGGGAAGGATCCTTAGGAGCATTTGGATGGATTGGGTCAGACATGGACGCTGGATAGTAGGTGTGAAATCATCAGGAGGAGAGGGGTGCAGAATGCTACCAGCACCTGTGCAAGAGTAAGATGAAAATGCGGTAGGGCCAAAAACCCTGCTGGTGGACCAGGGAGGCCCAGGAGGTGGTGCGGGGAAAGAAGGCTGCCTATAGGCAAGTCAAGTGCTCAAGGAGTGAAAGGGATCGAGGGGAGTACGAGCTGATGGCTAGAAGGGCCACTAGGGTGGTGAGGATGGTTAAGGCAAGGAAGGAGCAGAACCTGGCCAGGGAAATTAGGAGAGGGAACAAGGGGTTCTTTAGATACATTGGGGAAAAATGAAGGGTGAAGGGGCAGATTAGCAGGATTAAAATAGGGGAGGGATGGGCACAAGACCCGGGGGAGCAGGCTGAGGTACTAAATGAGTACTTCACCTCAGTTTTCACCAAGGAAAATGGGGGTGCTGCATTATACATGGGAGGAGGCAGTGATACTGAGGAAGGGGGAACCCTTACCGATCGGTATGTCTGGGGAGAGGGGGAGGCATCACTGGCAGGAGGGGGGAAGGCTAAGCAGGGAGAAGAGGTAACGGAAGTGGAAATCACAGCAGAGAGAGTGAGGGAAGCTCTCAGGTCCCTTAAGATGGAGAAAGCACCGGGGCCGGATAAATTACATCCCAGAGTGCTGAAGGAACTTATGGATGTCCCATGAACTCTTGGCGGAGCTTTTCACCATCTCTGAGGACAGGGTGGGTGCCCCAGGACTGGAAGGTTGATATAGTGCCTATCCACAAGGGGAGATCAAGGGAGGTGGCAGGGAACTACAGGCTTGTCAGCCTGTTATCGGTGGTGGGCAAGGTGATGGACGGCATTGTCAAGGAGAGGCTGGGGGTGAACTGGAAAAGTCAGGGTGCCTGGACGATAGACATCATGGATTCATCCCGGGGAAATCATGTCAGACAAACCTTGTGGAGTTCTATGACTGGGTGACGAGTGCCTTGGACCTGGCTAGACCAGTGGACATCCTCTTTCTAGACATCAGCAAGGCATCTGACTCTGTTCCTCACGTGGGCCTGTTGGATAAGCTGGGAGAAATGGGGGTGGGGAACCAGATGATCAGTTGGATAGGCAATTGGCTCCAGGACCGGACCCAGAGGGTCGTAGTTGGTGGGATAGTCCTCATCCACAAGGAGGGTCAGGTAGGGTCCCACAGGATCAGTCCTGGGCCCCTCCTGTCAACAGCACATCTCTGACATAAGGACAGGTATCAGGAGGAGTTGAGTCTCTTTATGGATGACTCAAAACTGGGGGTGTGGGGATGGGGAGGAGGGGAGGGTGGCCCCACAGGAGGACCTGGAGGCTCTGGAAAGATGGTCTTGAAAGTGGAAGCTGAGGTTCAATGCAGGAAATGCAAGGTACTGCACCTGGGGCCAGAAACCCGGCCAAGTGTACACCCTGGGGAATGCTACAAGTCTCGATGGCTGAGATGGACCTGGGGTGGTGGTGGATGTCAAGATGAACAACTCAGAGACTTGTAGGAGGGCAGCAGCCAAGGCCAACGGGATGCTGGGATGCATCGCTGGGGGATCATCTCCAGAAGGAGGGAAGTGATACTCCCTCTGTATAACTGCTTGGTGAGGCCGCACCTCGAGTACTGCATGTAGTTTGGGGGCCACACTTAAAGAGGGACATTAAACTCCTGGAGAGGGTCCAGAGGAGGGCAACCAAAATGATTTGGGGCTTGGGGGACAGGACCTATGAGGAGAGGCTCGAAGAGCTAAATATGTACACATTGGAAGAGAGAAGGGACCGGGGGATGATAGAGGTTCCCAATGTATAAGAAGGGGGTAAATAAGGAAGGAACAGTCAAGGTAGCTTCGAAGGAAGGAGGAGGGGGCCACTAGAGGGCACGGGTGGAAGCTGGAGGGGAAAATTCAGGAGAAAGGAGGAGGTGCTACTTCACTGAGAGGGTGGTGGAGCCATGAAATGCGCTGCCTAGGGGCTGATGGAGGCAGAGACGTGGAGGGGTTCAAGAGGGGTGGACAGGTACAGGGGAAGGGTTCTGGAAGCAAAATCCAATGCAGTGAGAATATCCAGAACTGGGAAGGAGAAGCCAGAGAAGGTGAGGGAGGCAGCGGTCAGCTCCCAGGGTGGAGGCTGACCAAACGAGCAGACGGAAAGACCGCTAGGCCTCATTCTGCTGACATTTTAGTATGTTAGTATATTTGGGGATACCGTGGCTCAGATATTCAGACTGCATCAGGCTGTGGCGCAAGCTCATGAAGCGCAACTTGGCCGCGCAGGGGCATTGACAGGGTGATATTCAACGGAGCTGCGCCATGGCACAGCATCGCTGGAATATCGCAGCCTGGCCGCCCCGAAAGCGCGATGTGCAGTGGCACTGTGCCAGCGCAAGTGGCAGAGTGAGGATGATGCACTAGCGCAAGTTCCATTGCACCAGGCGCACCAACCGCGATATTCAAAGTGCACATGAATGGGGCCATAATGCATGCAAGGCACAAATGGGGCCATTTGCATGTAACTATGGCCCCATTTGCATGCAGGTGCGCTGATCCATGGCGACTCTGCGCCTGGTGCCCCGCCAGGCTGCAGCCGTCGGGGACCGATGCTTCCTGCACATCGTGTCACGCAGCCTCACCGCCCGATCGCGGCATATGTAGAATAACATAACCGTCGATATCTCGTGGAGGTCCAGTGGACCGCTTAAAGCCTGATCGCTGGCGATTCGTGTAAAGATATGTCCAATATCCCTGGTGGTCCAGTGATCGTCAAGAATATCGCTGGCATATGTGTAAGACAAGTCCAATATCCCTGATGGTCCAGTGGATCGCTTGCAGCTCGAGTGCGTATTGTGTAAAGAATGTTCAATATCTTGGTGGTCCAGTGACTTGCTGCCGATCACGGCATTGTATAAAGATATGTCCATCTGGTGGTCAGTGGCCGCAGCTCGAGGGCATGTATTGTCAAGTGAGAGCCCAACATCCTGGTGGTCCAGTGGTACCTCCCAGCCGCCCACTGAGCCCCACCGCACCACCCCCGGTCAGCGGCGGCTGCAGCACCCCACCCACCTGCCACCCCGCCGCCTCGCCGACTGACAGTGTACGGTAGGGCTGTACGCCATTGGTCCACAGCGTGAGCCAATGGGCATGCAGCCTGTATCAGAGTGATGAGTCCAGATATGTGAATGGATCTATTCACATATCTGGACTGTGTAGTAGGCAGGGCTGCACGCCCATTGGCTCACGCCAGGACCAATGGGCGACAGCCCACTGCAGCACTGTCAGTCGCCAGCGGCGAGGTAGCAGACAAGGTGCGCCACCCGCCGCTGACCAGGGGGAGGCGGGCCCAGTGGGCGGTGGGGAGGGGGTACCACTGGACCACCAGGGATATTGGGAGCTCTCCTTATTATTACATATGCCCGCCGATCAGGCTGCGAGCGTCCACTGGACCACCAGGGTTATTGGACTTATCTTTTACACAGATGCCCGGGTTCGGGCTGAAAGCGGTCCACTGGACCACCAGGGATATTGGACTTATCTTTTTACACAGATGCCCGCGATTGGACTGCGAGTGGTCCACTGGACCACCAGGGTTATTGGACTTATCTTTTGACACAGATGCCCGCGATAGGGCTGCAAGTGGTCCACTGGACCACCAGGGATATTGAACTTATCTTTTTACACAGATGCCCACAATTGGGCTGCGAGCGGTCCACTGGACCACCAGGGATATTGGACTTACATTTAACAGCATTTGCCCACAATCGGGCACGGTGGGGCGCCACCACGAAGGTACAGCCGGAGCTCGGGTGGCCACCCACAGATGGCAACTGCCATGTTGCACCCTGCAATACGGCAGCTCACCTTTGGGTGGCCAGCTGTTGTCTTTTTTTTGGCTCACCTGTGTGCAGCGCGATAGGGGTTACATGCATGGGCTCAGCACATCCCGGCTGAATATCGGGATGCGGAGGCGCATTGGCACACCCCCTTACCGCCGCCAAGATACATTACTGATGCGCTCGGGCGATCGGGATGTGCCAGGCTCAATCCTCGCTTAATCATCGTCGTGGGCAGATCAGTGGCTGCGATGACGCAACACTGAGTATCCGGGCCCAGGAGTACAAATGAAAACTGCAGATGATAATATTAGATCTTTGGGAGTCAAAATAAGCCCTTTCATTAAAGACCTTTATAAATTAAATTATGAAGAACTATTAACGCATATTGACTCTGATCTTTAAAAATGGAACTCACTGTATCTAACATTGATCGGCAAGGTTAATCTAATTAAAATGCAAATTTTGCCTAAGGTACTCTTTTTGTTTGAAGCTATGACAATCCCAATCCCAACTATTTTTTTTTTTTGCAAAACTTAAAACTTTAATTATGAAATGTTTATGGAAAAATAATAGTGTGAGGACAGGCATGACTGGATTTTTATTTATATTATACCGCAGCACAATTAGTACAAATTTGGCATTGGCTTCACAAAGAAAAATTGGACTTTCCCTTCGCGCAAACTGAATTAAAAGCCCAGTTGTATAAGTAATTTATTAATTTGCTTTACTCTGGTATCCCTACTAAGAAACTAAAATCAGCAATAACCATTAAGACCACATATCAATGTTCAATCTATGCTCAAAACAGGATGAATAATATAGGCGATATCCCCAAGTATACCCCGATTTATAAAAATTATAATTTCATCCCATCAATATCATCACATATTTTTAAAACTTGGGAAGAAAGAGGGGGTGTACAATTAGGGGATATCTCTTTTAATAATGAAATACATACATATAAACAGCTGATTAAATATAATTTCAGTCTTGCCCATCTTTTTTAGTATAACCAACTTAAATAATTTCTTAAGAAAAATAAGATGCATACTAGTTGAGAGCCGCCCCGGCAATCATGATTAAAAATCTTTAGGAGAATAAATCTGGGGGAAAAACATTATTTCACAGATACATAATATGCTTCAAGAGACATTGGATCATAGCATTGATAAAATAAGGCAAAATTGGGAAGTGGATCTGGGTATCCATATTTCAGAGTCACTGTGGCAGGTCATTATAAAAACATATCTAGAAAATGTATCTTCAGTGAAACTGTAACAGATACAAATGAACACTACACACTGAATTTACTTCACCTCTAAAAAACTGCACTTGATAAATCCAAATATATCGGCTAAGTATCCAAGATGCCCCAATACAACAGGCACTCTAATTCATTTGATTGCATCACGCCCATGTCTGTCTTAAATTCTGGCATGAGATTGAGACATTTTCTCAATGAATTTTTAAGAAACAAATGTATTTTTCTTCAATGGTAAAGTTATTAGCAATTTTACTGGGAAAAAAGAGACTGGAACCACAGCAATGTAAAGTATTATCACTGTTTTTATAGTGGCAATGAAATGTATACTTCAAAAATGGAAGGACCCCAATCCACCGGGGTTCAATCAATGGCTGAATTTAGTCACAGATATATTTATCCTGGAACATATTTGGTATCTAAAAAATGGTAAAAGATCTCAGTTTTATGAAATGTGGAGCCAGTTCCAGTTGGAATTAAATAAGGAAAAGTAAATAACTTTAAAATAGCAATTTATATACATAATAAAGTATTAACAGGATCTCCCCTCTAAAGATGATCAGAGAATGGAGATAAGGTTCCTATCTGAAGTAAACATTTGATGAACAGAGTGGGCTCTGACCCATGGATCTGACAAGAGGGGAAAAATATTATTTCCAAAGTTATGACTTGAAATTTAATTTCACAACATGCTTAGGATGGTATTTTAGACACAGGATTGATACCAAAGAAAAATTTGGTCATTCAGAAGAGGATTCTCTCTTGTGAGGGGGTAATCATGTTTTCTGAGAAAAAACATGTTTTTTCATGTAGTAACCAACTATTTTGTTTTTCTTAATACCCATAAAAATGATGCCCTACAGAGACACCAACACATGTACTTCATGTTTCTAAATGAGACCTGCTTAAATCCATTCTGCAACTAGTGTTTTTGAAAAACCTAGAAATGTGTTTTTAAAGCTTATACAAATTATTATTCTGTGAGATCATTTTCTTATTTTGTATGGCCATATAGGATTAAGGCCATTCAAAAGAGGATTTTGGACATTATTTTTCTTACAGTATATTCTTTTGTATGAAGGAATCTTCTTTCATAAGAACATCTCATGAAAGATGCCTTCATATGAAAGGTTTTTCCACATGCTTCTCTTGTATAAATGTATCTTCCTCTGTGAGCGCATGGAAATCTCACAAAAGAAAATGCCTTCATATGAAAGAAGAGTATGAATTTAGTTTAGTTTTATATTCTTCTGTCGTATGAACCAATTCTCTTTTTGTGAGCTCAAGAAAATGTATTGAAAAGCAGTTCATATGAAAAAAGGAATTTACACTTGGTCTTTTTTCACATTTCAACATTTAAAAGCCATACTTCCATGAATAATTAAAGTTACAGGACACTCTATATATTAAATAAAAAGTGTAAATTAGTACTACAAGACTGACACATTATACACCCCCAAAACATATGACACCATGTAAAAAAATATACAAATAAAAAAAATCCCAGAGGATAAAATTGCAACTTTAAAAGGCATAACACTTGCCACTGTTTGGAGTTAAGGGGCAATCTATGCACCAAAATAAAAAATCTTAATGAGTACAGAATTAGCACATAATACCCCCAGAAATTCATGGGGTACACGCAGATCCCTCAAATTACCTCCCAACTTCACCATGGTGTCCAATCTACAACTAAAGTCTGATCATCACAAGAAATGCACAAAGTTCATATCTCCCATTGGAGCAGAACTAAAACAAGTTTGATATCAAGCAAACAAAAATGTACCTAGTTATGGCTACAAAAATCAAAAGCACATTTTTTGCCCATATGCAAGCAACCATCAAGAGTTGAGGCACACTTAATATCAGGGCTGGACGCATTTTAAAAATTAGGTACTTGTCCATGGACAAGTGGCTAGTCAAAAAGTAGTCCTGGTGCTTGAAATGGTAGTCTAGGTACAAAATGGCATATTTTTAGAGGAAAGTATAAAAATACAGAAAATCTAAACATATTTATTGAAGTATTAGTGTCGTAATAGACAAGAAGGAGAATACTATTATTTATTTATTTTTGTCAGGATAGAGAGGATTGTGACTGAAGTAGCATGTTGTGGCATCGGCATAGTTAGTGAGAATATCATGCAGCAGCAGACAGTACAGCATCAGCATCAGGAAAAGTTATAGTAGGAAGCCTGAGCTTGCTCCAGCTGGAGCATCAAATTCACTGTCATCATCAGCATCAACACTAGTGACAGCCTCAGGGATATTTTCATGTGAATCAGCATCAGCAGCAGAACTAGTAGTTAAACTAGCATGGCCATGACCTTGGTGTGTGCCAGGATTAGAGAGTAGCCAGTGGTTGATACCTTGATCTGGATCAAAGCTGTGTAATGCAGGACCTTCAACTGCTATATGTAGAAGTGACTGGAGTGTGTCATTAGCCAAACTTGTTCTTACTTTTGTTTTTATAAGATTCTGAATGGAGAATAATCTCTCATATCTAGCTGTAGACATATACCTAGCCATTAACATTTCTATTAGGTCAAGGATGTGAGCAAGCTGGGCCAGTCTCTCTCGCAGTAGTCATGAATTCACTTGCAGATATGGCTTATCAACTGCAGACTTGAGCATTGCTTTTTTTTTTTTTTGTTATTTGCCTGCCTTCCACGTCTTTCAGAGGAGGCCTCGTACCTCCTCCTACTCCGTCCGCCAGGGCAATCCCCATGGCATCCCATCCCTAGTTTCATCCACTTGTAGGGCCAGGGGTGTTACATTTTCCCAATTTTTCTCCCATTCCCCTGAGGCGCCTGCGCTTAGGACATACGTCCAGGCTTGCCGACGTGCTGACACACGCCGACAGCCATGCGAGTAACAGCGGCTCCCTGACTCTAGTGATAGAGCTGCTGGTGCCCTGAAAGCCTGTGCATCCACCGGCTTCAGGGGCATCAGGTGCTAGAAGCACTCCTGGTATCCCACCCCAGAGGGAGGAGAGCATCTGTAGGAACACTCAATCCTCCCTCCCCCCACTGACCCCCAGCAACCCTAGTCCGTTCCTGAAAACCCAGTTTGCCAGCATAGCGCGAGGTGTGGCGTCCAGCATCTCAACCCTCAGTGCCACCAGGCCGGCATGAGCATTGCTTTGAATGCAGAATACTCCCTTTTTATACTGGTCACGTGATCTTCAGAAAAAATATTGTGAAAGTAGTTAAATTACTTAAATCAGTCTTGCCAAATTGTGTAAGTTATTCTCGTGATAGATCGAAATTTTTGAAATCTAAACAACTGAACCATTTTAGATGTTCCTCGTGAAATTCTGAAAATGCTGGTCAATGTAAGGTACTGCTGCATCTATTAAACTGTGCAGCTGTGTATCAGTCATAAAATCTACTTCTGGGCAGTTTCCTTTAAACGTAAAAGGAACAATCTTGTCCTCACAGCTACGTTTTGAAATGAGATAGTTCATGCATTTCTCTACAGGGTTACATTGGTTTAGAAATGATGTCATAGACTTTCCAGGTCTTATGTTTAGCTTCATCAACTGGAGTAAGCATGTTTCGACAAGCTGGGGGATTTCTAATATTAGCAGGACATCCTTTTGGAATTCCAGTGATAGATTTTTCAATATTGGCAACAACTCTTGAAGAATAAATAGTGCTTTTACAAACTGTACATCTCTTAAACATACTTTTGCTTTGGCCCCATCATCACCAGCAGAGTTTGACACATATTCGAGGTCTTGAACTACTGCGGGCAGGTTGACTTGAACAGCATGAACTGAACGTGTCTTATCTACAAGCCAACAAAACTTGTTTTATCACACTGAAATAAGCCAGCTCAGTGTGTATGACATGCTTTTTCCTGAAATTCCCCAAGTTTCTTGGGGCTGTAGTGGTACATTTTTAAAATTCCTTTCAGGGTGTTTTCTACTTTTTGAACAAAGTTTTTTTTTTTCTCGACGTCGAGAACTCCAGTTTAGGGGCCACGCAATGCATGTGTATTCAGTGGGGGCACATTCTCAGATTTATGCTATGCCCATGGTAGGGTATCAGTGTCAGTGGCTTAGTATGTAGCACACTCGCCTCTGAGGCCAGGAGATCAGAAGGCTGTGGGTTCATTTCCCACATGGGTTAATAACCCAGTACTGACACTGCAGTGCAGCATGAGAGCGGTGCTGCACTTCTGAGGTGCTGTCTTTTGGATGAAACTTTAAACCGAGGTCCCATCTACCTGGATTGGTGGTAGTTCAGGTGGATGTTAAAGATCCTATGGCACTTATCGAAAAGAGTAGGGGAATTTCCCCAATGTCCTGGCCAAATTTCCCTCATTCACTAAAAATACAACTAACAGCTTAATCTGGTTCAATTTCAGTTGCTTACCATCTCTATCCCCGGCTACCCCTGATAAAGGGACTTCTAAGCTCAGTGGGCTTACCGGGTCAACAAAATTCAACAAACAAACAGTGGTATGGCCTATCATCACACTGGCACTATCAAAGTTGGCAGATATAAGAATCAGTCCTAACTTGCTCACATCATTAAGTTTTGCACTCAACAAACTCAAGCACAGAGCTTATTGCTTTAAAAACTCCATCTGCGTGAGAATGTTCAAGAGGTATAACTTTAATTAACACAGCTGTAACCTTTGTTTTTTAGTACCATCAACAAAACAAAGGAAAACATTTTTCCACTCTTCTATGCTTACATCTGCATGAACGGTAACAGATTTTGTATTTTTGACAGTCTGGAGCTGTGTTTTAGACATGACAGGTGATATTGCATTACAGAAATCTCTGGCCCATTTACCATTTGCGTAACTGCTGCCAAGTTTAACCCCATTTTTTTCCTTGCAATGTGCTAAGTCACTTCATATCTGAGAAGGGGCGTAACTTTTTAGCCAAGGAATATGCTGTTATAAATAAATGCCTCATTTTATTTTTGGTCGCTTCCTCCATCTGAGAAAATGCATGCCATATTGCAGTTTCAGATATGTTAAAATTGACTGCATGTTGACCAGTCTCCTGACTATGCTGGTTTGCACAAATTATACATGGATTTGACCTTTCAAGAGCTCTCAGTGACTCTGCTCTGAATTTTTGAACCAGTGGCAAACACACACACGTACACACAAACCTCCACCAATGTAGCTTGGTTTATTTTTATTTATTTTGTCTGTAGCCCAAAAAATGCTTTCTCCCTTTCCTCTGGCATCTCAGGGCAGGTTCGGTATAATAGCTACGCACACACTTCCACCAAAGCAGCTAGGTTTATTTTATTTTTTCTGTAGCCCCAAAAATACTTTTTTCCCTTTCCTCTCCCCTCTCAGGACAGATTTGGTATCACAGCCACACACACACACCTTCACCAATATAGTTAGGTTTATTTTATTTTTTTCTGTAGCCCCAGAAATGCCCTTCTTTTATCCTCTCATAGCAGATTCAGTCTCACAGCCACACACACACAACTCCAGCCCCAAACATGCTTTTTTCCTTTCCTCAACCCTCTCAGGGCAGGTTTGGTCTCACAGCCACACACACACCTCCACCAATGTAGCTACTCTAGTAGTAGGTAGGTAGATACTTGGGTATATTTTTTCTGTAGCCCAAAACACTGCTTTTTTCACTTCAATAGTAATATTTCTAGTAAGTCCTCAGTTGTTCCCAATGTCTGCTACCCTCACAGGGCAAGGGCACTAGAATAGGGCAGGGCAGGCAGGTTTGGTTTCACTGCCACCACACACTGCTTCACCAATGTATGTAGCTAGTTAGGTTTTATTTATTTATTTATTTATTTTTTTGCAACAATACTTTTCCCTTTCTAGAGAGTTTATTTAGTTGTCAGTTGTGCCCAGTTAAGGGTCCTCTGTTTACAACCCTTGCTTTTTACATTTAGGGCAGGCTCTGGTTTCAAAGTCACATACACCCCAAGTGGAAGTTGCTTCCACCACACTGTAGCAAACCTAGGTTAGGTGGTGAGGTTTAAACGTTATACTTTTCTTTTATGTGTAATATAAAAAAATAAAATTCTTCTGTTTCCAATTCCTTTAAATTGTTTTAGTCTTCAGTTGTTTTTCCCAAATTACTGTATGTTAGGTAAGCCTGGTACTCTTCAGTGGTCCCAACGCACAGTCAGCCCCCCCACACACACATGGCTTCCACCACTAGTAGACTGTAGTGACTGTGAGTTTTTTTAGAGGTAAAAAAATGTGTGTGTGTATCTCTCCCTCTCTCTCTATATATATATATATATATATATAGCCTTTAACACAAGTTGTCAGGTCCTCTGCCCTTTCAGTCCAACAGCAGGCTTGGTTTCACACCCACAAGTCACTCCCTTCCCAACATTTTACCAAGAGTACTAATTCTTAATAAAATAAATGCTTTACGCTTGGGGTTTCTTCATCTTCAGTTTCTCTGCCCTTTCTTTTAGTTCCTATGTCCTGACCTCCCCAGTCAGCCAGCTGAGTCCACACAATCTTAGTCACATACACATATATACTACACACACACAAACAGCCCGTTCCCTTTTTTCTATAGCTTTTAAGTTTTTTGCAGATTAGATTGAGAGTTACAGTCCCCAAAAGACAGTCAGCAGGCCAGACACCTTTTTATCATTAACTTTTCAAAACACCTCCAGATTTCATTCTTTACAGCCATCTCAGTTACACATCAAAAAAATTAGAAAACAATTAAAATTTTATATTTACAGTACAAGCATTCCAATTTATAGCTAGACATGTTTTTTCCTATGGTTAATGTATATCAATATAATGAAGAATGACTGGTTTGTGTCCATATGTCTAGTTATTTTAGCCTTTCTTTACAGTTTTTATACTTTGCCTCTAGTTAGGTTTCAATTTTTCTGTTTTTCATCTCCTTTTCTTTGCCAGGCAAATAGAGAGGTGTTACATCTCTGTGTAAGTCCCTTTTGAGCCCTAACTAAGGGACAAAGTCCTTATCATGTTCTAGCTGGTAAAGTACCCACTTACGCCACCTCAAGTCAAACTTTCTTGTGCGATCAGAGATTCTGGCTGAAAGTCTATCTAAGGTATATATTTAAATTGCTAATTTGCTCCACATGTCCCTTATAGGGATGGATTCGGTATACCATTTCCAAGGCACTGCCTTATGGGCTGCCAGGACAAGTGCAGTCACCTGTTGATATGTGTTTCTATCTAGCTTTACCCCTTCTGGCACTGTAAAGGTCAAAATATACAATGGTTGAAAAAGATCTGGGCAATCATATATTTCTGAAAGTTCTTTTATTATATCTTCCCAGACATTTCTTAATAGTTTGCATCCCCAGAAGACATGTGTGTGATCAGCCTTTCTGCACCCACACATACTCCAACATTCTCTCCTCACCTCACCCAAGAATTTCATTGTCACTGCTGGGGTGCAGAAAAATCTATTTTCCACATGTACTCTCTAAAGTATGAAGAGGTGCTAATTTTTTAAGGCCAGAAGATGGTCTCGCTGCCTTTGGAACAGACCCCTACCTGACTCAAGGCACAGAAACGTAAGCCATGGCCACAAGAGGGCCCTGTTGCTCTCAGAGCACACCCCTACCTGACCCAAAGCACAGAAATACAGGTTACTCACCTGTAACAGGAGTTCTAGGAGTGGTGTATGTTGTTCATCCACACTTACTGGCAGGTTCCTTGCCACGTTAAATCTTGCCAGAAGGTCTTCAAGCTGGCTCCTCCCACCAACCCGGGTGGTAAAACTCTCGGCTCCGCCCCATGACGCCAGATCTAGCCCGCTGGAAGCCAGGTTGCGGGTCGAAGCCGGGGAGGTCGGGTGGGTTGTGTGGATGAACAACATATACCACTCCTAGAACTCCTGTTACAGGTGAGTAACCTGTATTTCTAGGGACGTGGATATGTTGTTCAATCCACACTTACTGACACACTCCTAGCAGTTCCCTGGGAGGAGGGAGGCAAGGCGTGCACCCCCTACTTGGGAAATAAGGACTGGAGAACCGAGGTCCCAAAACCAGCATCCCGGCGTGACTCAAGGTCGATGTGGTAGTGGGTAATGAAGGCGTGTGCTGACTTCCAGGTAGCCCTGCAGATTTCCTGGATAGGGACGTCCCTGGAAGTAGCCACTGAAGCAGTGGTATGGCGGGTAGAATGAGCTCTTATCCCTTTGAGAGGCTCCATGCCCGCCAACCTATAGCAGAGATCTATGCAGGAGGTGACCCACCTGCCTATCGTCCACTTGGCTGCAGGTCTGCCAGGTGCGGCTTCAGCGTAGGTGACAAACAGCTGGCGAACCTCTCCCCGAACTTCAGCCATCCGCTCCTTATAATAAGAGAGCGCTCTTCTAGGGTCCAAAGTATGGAGTCTATATTCGGCCTCCGAGGTGTGACTGGGGTAGAACACCGGCAGAGTCAACACCTGTTTAAGGTGAAACTCTGACACCACCTTCGGAAGGAATTTCGAGTGGGGCGCAGGACAACCTTGTCCCTGTGGAAGACCAGATAAGGAGACTCGATGGAAAGCGCCTGGAGCTCTCCCATCCTTCTGGCTGACGTGATAGCCACCAAGAGGTGGTCTTCCATGACAGGTGAGAGATATCACACCTGTGCATCGGTTCGAATGGCTTGCCCATGAGCTTAGCCAATACCAGCAGTAGATCCCACAGAGGTGGAGGTTCTCGCACGGAGGGGATATGTGATCAAGACCTTTGAAAAAGCACCCGACCACCTTCTCCTGCACCACCGGCTGCTTCCCGGCCCACGCCCGCTAAGCAGAGATGGCTGCCAGGTGCACCTTAAGGGTTGTCGACCAAAGCCCTAGCTGAGAAAGGGACCACAGGTAGTCCAGAATGCTAGCCAAAGAACAGGAGGAAGGGTCCAACCCCTTATACTGACACCAAATGGAAAATCTCTTCCATTTGAAGGCATAGCATTTTCTGGTCAACTCCTTACGGGATGCCTCAACAACGTTGAGGACCTCGTCGGAAAGACCCAATGCCTGGAACTCTAGCCGCTCAGGAACCAGGCCATCAAGTGCAGGGATTGAAGGTCCGGGTGGAGTACCTTCCCCTTGTTGACTGAGATCAGGTCCGGGTGGTCTGGAAGCCGTCTCGGGAGCCTGGAGCTGAGGCTGAGGAGATCTGGATTCCAGAACTGGCGGGGCCAGTCTGGGGCTACCAGAATCACCTGCGCCTTGTCCCTCTTTGCCTTGACAAGCACCTTGTGGATCAAGGGAAATGGAGGGAAGGCGTAAAAGAGGCCCGGGGTCCACGGCCTTGAGAAGGCATCCCCCTGCAGCAAGCCCTGCTGAGGGGGGCGGGCATGAAACAGCCTCAGCTTCGCATTCTCCCTGGAGGCAAACAGGTCCACCTGAGAAGTGCCCCAGTGGGAGAACAGATCTTGTACTACCTCTGGCAGGAGAGACCACTCGTGAGATGCAGCACCTATCCGGCTGAGGGTATCGGCCAGAATGTTGGAGGCTCCTGCCACGTGGATGGTTAGGAGATCCACCTCCAGTCTGCTCACGAGAGACCAAGTGCGGAGAGCTTCCTTGCACAGAGGCAAGGAGTGTGTCCTACCCTGACGGTTTAGGTAGTACATGGTCGTGGTGTTGTCCGTCTGGACCTGGACCACTTGACCCCGTACAAATGGAGCGAAGGTGGTGAGGGCTAGTCGGACCGCTCAAAGCTCCAGCAGGTTGATGTGGCATCGAGCCTCCTGAGGGGACCAGAGGCCGTGTGCTCTGAGCTCCCCCAGATGGACATCCCGACCCATCAGAGAGGCGTTGGTCGTCAGAGTGACCGTCGGTTCTGGGCGGACAAATGGGATACCCTCCTGCAGATGAGTTGGAACGAGCCACCACTGGAGGCCGTTCCACATCTCCTGGGTCACTGTCACTGGCTGGTCCAGAGGACCGGAGTGCTGTGACCACTGGCGGGCCAGCCCCCATTGCAGGGGACGCATGTGCCAGCGGGCCCAACGGACCACGCTGGTGCAGGCCGCCATGAGGCCCAAGAGGCACAGGATGTCCCAGTCAGGGCACAATTGCCCAACCAGAAATGACTGGGCAAAGGAGGAAAGGACCTCATCCCTGTCCCCGGGGAGCCGTGCTCTGGCTCAAAGAGAATCGAGCTCTGCCCCGATGAGTTGAATCACCTGCATTGGCACGAGTTCCGATTTGGCCTTGTTGATGAGAAGGCCAATCTGAGAGCAGACCTGGAGGGCCAGATCCCTGGACTGCTCCACCTCCAACTTGGAGGGGGCTGCAATCAGCCAGTTGTCCAGGTAAGGGTACACCCGGACCCTTCGGCACCGCAGGAATGCTGTCACCACTGCCATGTATTTGGTGAAGACCCTGGAAGCTGGAGAGAGGCCGAAGGGCATGACCCAGAACTCGTAAAGGGATCCCTCTGCCCTGAAGCGGAGGAATCGCTGGTAAGACGGATGGATTGGTACGTGAAAGAACGTGTCCTGGAGGTCCAGAGAATAGAACCACATGCCTCGTTCCAAGGATAGAATGATCTGAGCCAGAGTGACCATCCTGAAGGTATGAGACCGTAGGAACTTGTTTAGGTCCTGTAGGTCTAGAATGGGGCACCAGCCCCCTGTCCGTTTTGGGACCAGGAAGTACCTGGACACAAACCCTAGGTCTGGTGGAGGATCCGCCACCTTCCTGATCACATCCTTCTGGAGGAGCAGGGCAATGTCGGCTCGATGAGCCGACAGAGAGGCTGCCGAACCCGTAGCCCCGTGGGGTGGCGGCTCGATAGGGTGAGACTGCTCGAATTCCAGAGGCAGACACTTCTACCACTTCCAGCACCTTCGGTCCGTGGTGATATCGGTTGGACCAGGCCCGGAGAAGTGGCGGCGTCCCCCACGGGGAATCCGGGAGAGGACGAGGTTGGGGGCAACACCCCTCAACCCGTCACTGGGCAGGCTTGGAGGAAGGGCCGGCCGAGGAGCCGCCTGGACCTTTCCCTCCAGCAGCAGGCTTGGCTTTGGGGTGCCAAGTGTGAGCCTGCTGGCCCTGAGGCTGGTGTTGCTGGGCCAGATGTGCCACAGGGGCTGAAGGACAAAAGGGCTTACACTGCTGCTGGCGGCCTTTGTCCTTCTAGGCAGACGTGACTGAATCCAAGGTGGCGTTGGACTTCTCGATCCATTGCAGATGACCCTCCACCCCAGGACCGAACAAGTCTGTACCCAAGAAGGGAACGTCTGCCAGCTTGTGCTGGGTATCTGCTGTAAAGGTGGAGATCCACAGCCAAGCTCTGCGGCACATGGCCACTGCAGCTGCTACTGATCGGGCACATGAGTCAGCGATGTCCAAGGAAGCTTGGAGCTGCTGTTTGGCCACCGCCCTTCCCTGATCCCGCACCTTCTTGACCGTCGTTTGACTATCAGCCGGGAGATGAGGAATCACCTCATCCAGGGAGCCCAAAAGGGCATATGAAAAGTGTCCCATCAGGATGGCCGAGCTGGTCTAACAAAGGCCTAGGGAGGAAGCAGCATAGACTTTCCGCCCGGAGTAGTCCAATTTCTTGGACTCCTTATCGGGTGGCTTGTCCACATCCCAACACCAGAAAACACTGTCGGTCACTAGCCCTCCGCGGAGGGGTGCTCCGAGAAACCGGAGAGTGAACCAGTGGGAACAGCATACTTCCGAGCCATCCTGGCCGAAGGTGCTGGACAAGAAGCTGGCCACTGCCATAGCTCCAGGGCCGGACCAACAATGGCTTCGGCCACTGGGAAGGCCTCCGTAGGGGAATCCCCTCGGTCCAGTATCTCCATGAGGGGATACTTGGACCGTTTTGAAACAGGTTCGAGATTCATCCCAGTGGACTCTGAGATGAGTTGAAGCATTCTAAGGAATGAGGATGGGCTCTCGTCCACCGACTGACCCTCAGTGGACTCCAGGTCAAGCGGCCTGGAGAACAAGGAGGAGTCATCGTCAGACTCCGAGGAGTCTGCGAACAGCTGCCAAGTGCCTGAACCACCCTCCACCTGCTGAGGTCAATTGGGAGTGAGGGTGAC
Organism: Neoceratodus forsteri; assembly: GCA_016271365.2. Lineage (NCBI taxonomy): Eukaryota > Metazoa > Chordata > Ceratodontiformes > Ceratodontidae > Neoceratodus > Neoceratodus forsteri. Next base: position 410,999,070 of record CM057457.1, on the reverse strand, counting down.
CAACAACCGGTGGGGCAAGCCCTGACCCGACCGAGAATCCTTGGTCGGGGCCCCAGTTTTAGGTTGTGGAGGTGGAGGTTCCACCACAATGGGTGGCGCAGCCAGTTTTGGCCGAACAACCGGTGCCGGCTTCGGCTCCTCGACTACTACGAGGGGTTGTTTCGGCCACTCCGGTGACAGCCACTTAATGGCCGGAGAAGGTGATGGAGTCGGCTTGTTCCCAGACAATAAGAGCTGCTGCCACATTAGATCCTCGTAGCACCGACACAAATTGCGCTGGAGCCTATCTTCCAAAGAGGACGATGAGGATGAGTGGCACCGCCGCTTTCCATGGTGCCGAGACCGCCGACGTCGTCGGGACCAGCTGGACCTGGAAGAGGTCTGAGACCGAGACCAAGACCTTCGGGAATTCCGAGGGTGGGTCTGAGAGGGGGCGGGGAAAACCCGCTCCTCCCTCGGTTCAGGGACCTTAACCGGGGACTCCGGCACAGGAGGCACAGGCAAGTCCTCAGTTTCCACTGGGGGAACCGGTGAAAAAGGGTTGTCGGCTTCTCCAGTCGACAGACTGTCCGAGGGTCAAGAAAAATCGCGACCGCGTCAATGGGTGTCTCGGCCGGCTGACCTGATGGGGACACCGTGAAGCCAGCGGCCTTAGCCGCAACCTCGACCGAAGTCGAGTATCGACTATCCGAGGAAGGGACCTCTCCGCTCCACAACATCGACAGTGGGACTTACCTTTGGAGTCCTTCTTTTGGATCGAGAGGAATGTCCAAGGCCCTTCTCCCTTGGTGGAGAGGGACTGGCAAAGCTCCTTGAAAGAAGCTGTGTAGGAGGAGCCCAAGGAGAGCGGGATAAATGCCGCAACTGAGGATGATGATGATGTGGCCTGGGCCGCCTCCTCCTCGACGGCGATCATCTGTTCGAGCTGTTCAGCCGAGTCTGCAGCCGCAGACACCGTCCAACGGGCCTCCTTCGACTTGACCAGAGGATAATGTTTCTCGGGTCGCCCCAACAGCAGTCGGACAGCGCGGTCCTCCAAGACTGAAGCCGAAAAAGATTTGCACAACTCACAAGCCTGTGAGTCATGGCCAAGTCCTAGGCAATAAATGCACGTGGGGTGCGGATCGGTCCGGGACATCTTCTGCCCACAGGGGCACCGACTAAATCAGGGAGTCGATTTGTCCATCGCAGCTGCAAGGGAAGGAGAACACCGAAGTCTTTTGAATTTAAGAACAAGTTTCAGATTGACCGAAGAGTGTGGATCCAGGCCTAAGACGCAGAGCGCTAAGGAGGGAACCTGAGCTTCCAAGCGGTAAGGAAGATCTGGCGTCATGGGGCAGAGCCGAGAGTTTTACCACCCGGGTGGGTGGGAGGAGCCAGCTTGAAGACCTTCCGGCAAGATTTAAAGTGGCAAGGAACCTGCCAGTAAGGCTGGATTGAACAACATATCCACGTCCCTAGAAATATAAGCCTCAGCCAGAGGAGGGCCCCCGCTGCCCTCAGAGCAGGCCTCTACCTGACCCAAGGCACAGAAAAATAAGCCTCGGCCGGAGAAGGGCCCTGCTGCCCTCGGAGCAGATCTCTACCTGACCCAAGGCACAGAAACGTAAGCCTTGGCCAGAGGAGGGCTTCGCCATCATCTGAAAAGACCCCTACCTGACCCAAGGCACAGAAACGTAAGCCTCAGCCAGAGGAGGGCCCTGCTACCCTCGGAGCATACCCCTACCTGATCCAAGGCACAGAAACGTAAGCCTTGGCCAGAGGAGGGCTCCGCTGACCTCGGAGCAGAACCCTACCCAACCCAAGGCACAGAAACATAAGCCTCAGCCAGAGGAGGGCTCTGCTGCCCTCGGAGCAGACCCCTACCTGACCCAAGGCACAGAAACTTAAGGTACAACTACAGGACACCATTACTAGGAAAACAAACTCTGCCTTTGTCTCTCTGTCTTTTGAATTTGGCACCTTTTGTGTCCACCTCTAATAGTAGGGTTCAGCAGCTTTGGACTCCATGTACTGCTTGTCTGCATTGCTTGTGACCACATCTGCAGCTTCTAATGATAGACAGTGCAACCTCAAAGTATATAATTAATGCTTTAAATTTTAAGCTTAAAAACCTTGCCTGCTGCTCCTGATATAGCTTAGAAAATAGAGAATTCATGAGTTTTAATTTCTAAGCCCTAAACCCTGCCTCCATCTCCCAATACAGCCTCTGGCACTTAAATTGTAAAAATCTCCACTTGCCAGGAGCCAAGTCTTTACCTAAAGCTAGTACGGGAAAGTGATTAATTTCTGAAGCCTTCCCTGGAGCTCACATAAAATTCATTACCTCCTGCTGCAGTGACTGATTTTAGAGGGTTTCTAGATGCTCAGTTCAAATTACTGTAAACCTTACCAGAGCTTCCCACTCATGGCTAAACCAGCTCAGCAGCAGCTCTCACAAACTGAACTACTCACATAGGCGGGTACAGTGAGAATTTGAAAACTGCTCTTCTTTCTCGACCTTGTGCAGTCCAAATTAGATCTACTCGCAGCCGCTTTGTGGCTGCTCCCCCACCACCACTCCACCCTTAGCCGGTATCAGTTATATAGTGTGAGGCATAGGCTAGACCATATCCAGGAGGAATTTAATGGAGGAATTTAACTATCTCCTCACTTTCTCATTAGCAGGCTATTTTTTTCTTACCACAAGAGGACAACCTGAATCTTGTTACAAATCATTTCATGCCCCCTAAAATATAGCCCTGCCTATAAACTTAAATAGTGTGTTTTCTTCCTTATTCCTCCCTACATACGCACCACACAATGGCCCTAGCACTAAACAAAAACATGACCATAAATCTGTGGGTAACACTCATGCTAGTTTCTATTTTTGCTTCCCTCATATGGCTCCCTTTACTACACTGCCCACCTGCCAAGCACCCTCACTACACCCATCCTGAGAATTCGAAGCTCTACAACATGCTTATGCTATCTCACATGCCCCTAGCCACCTCGCCACTTTTTGTTCCTTATAAGTTCATCTATCACTTAGCCTACACCTTGCTTAAATCCCCACTCTGCAATATCACCCTTTCTACCCCTTTCTTTCCCTGTAAACTATGGTATCTACTACTCCTAGCCTTAATGTTAGTTGGGGACATTGAACTAAACCCAGGGCCCCAAAGTAACCTACCCAACTCAGATTCAACCTGGAAGAACACCAAGGGCCTCCACATTGTTCATCTGAACATTAGAAGTCTTTCTCATGACTTAACAGAAATCGAGCTGTGTTTTTTTCAATATAACCCTGATATCCTTTGTCTATCTGAAACATGACTCAAACCCTCCACCCCTGATCACCTCTGCTCGATACAAAATTATAACCTAACCAGGCAAGACAGATACATAGAAATAGAAACACAGAATTTGATGGCAGATAAGGACCACTTGGCCCACCCAGTCTGCCCATTTCCCTACCTAAAGGATAAGCTGCAGATCTTAGTTAACCAACAGCCTACTTCCTCCTACCCCACACCCTAGAATTGCCTTTTGTCTGTCCTATGTATTCTTGAATTCCACCATTTTTGACTCCACAGCCTCCTCAGGATGGCCGCTCCATGCATCTACAACCATCTCTGTGAATAAATACTGCCTCACATTACCTCTGAGCCATCCCCCCTCTGTCTTTAAATTGTGTCCCCTTGTTCTTGCAGACCTCTTTTTCTGAAAGATGCTACCCTCTTGGACTTTGTTGATTCCCTTGAGGTACTTGAAAGTTTCTATCATGTCCCCTCTCTCCCGCCTTTCCTCGAGGTTATACATATGAAGCTCCTTAAGTCTCTCTTCATATGTCTTCTGGTGCAGATCCTGCACCATTTTAGTTGCCCTCCTCTGGACTGCCTCCATCCTATCTATGTCTTTGCGGAGATTTGGTTTCCAGATCTGCATGCAGTACTCCAGATGGGTTCTCACCAGTTGTCTGTATAGAGGGATAACAACTTACTGTTTTCTACTGTTGATGCCTCTCCAAGGCCCTTGACAAAGTGTGGAGGTGGTGTTGCTATGTACTATAAATCTCATTTGTTACTACCCCAAAATGTTTTACCCGCCCTCTCTCACTGTGAAGTGATTAATGCAACCTTACAACTTGACTCTAAGAATTGACACACAGACTGTACCTATAACCTTCCTGGTAGTGGCATCACTGGTCTTGAGGGACTCCTCTCCCAAAAGGACAATGCCATTGGCCATAATGAAGTCCTTATATTGGGGACCTTAACTTAAACTGGACCAGTAAATCAAACCAGGTCTCTTGCACTGTGGTATGAGGCCATAACTTTCACCAATTAATTACTGACCCAACTAGGGTCATGGCTCCCTCTCGGTCCAGTACACTCATCAACTGGGCTCTTACAAACCACCCTGCCAGTATAGTCTGTGCAGGTACCCTTGCAGATGTCATAAGTGACCACTCCCCAATCTACTGCATCTGGCGCTCCACTAGTAGATCATCTCCTCCTCAGAAACTCATCACCTTCTGTAATCTGGCTAACTTTAACTTAATGCAGTTTATGCGTGATCTCTCTAAGATAGACTGGCAACCCATTTACACCACAGCTAATGCCCAGTCTGCCCAAGACCACTTCCTCACCTGCTTTGGTCTTCTCCAAGACACCCATGCTCCCCGTGTAACACGTCATATGCATGGAATGCAAACAAAGTGGCTAACTAAAGACCTTCTCACCCAATCAAGGGTGAGAGACAAAACCTGGAGGTGTTTCAAGGTTTCAGGGCTTCAGTCTGACTATAACAACTACAGATTACTGTGAAACACTCGTAAAAGGAACATTCAATTAGCAAAAAGCTCCTTCTGCAAAAACTCACTAACAAAAGCTACAGGGGACTCCAAGAAATTCTGCTTAACCATAAAAACACTCCTCGGAGCTAATCATACAGCCACTACAAGCAATATGCTGTTAAATGGCATACACAGAGGGGAGGAGCAAGATGTCTGAACGTATGGTGAAGCTGTGAGGGAGGTCAGTGTTCCGTGGCTCTGTACATGCGTTAGTGAGTGCAGCAATGAGTTCTGTATAGCCAATAACTGAACATATGCCTGTTAAATGTAAAGAAAGGCAAAGCGGCTCATCAGAAGAATATAGCTCACCCCACATAAAGGCACTGGAGAAAACATTTAGACCTGAAACCAGCCCTGGAGGTTGGAAGACACCTGGCATTGTTGGTGGTTTCAAGCCAGGCTCTCCAGCACCACAAAGCCAAAGCTCTCATATGGTGACTCAACAACAATATATGCAAGGGCTACAAACAGCATTACTACCTCCCACATTCGACATTTCAGCAGCTGTTCAGTGTTCGAGTGAAAATCATGACGAGGACCAGGATCACCCAAAGATTACACCCAAGCCAGATGAGCTATACAGAATTGCGGACGTACAGTGCCCAGCTCAACGTTTAGATTCATCAAGATACACCATGGAGTCGATGGCGGACTCTACTGACAAGATCCTGCAAGGAATCAAACATCTAGACTGCAAGTTCCAAGCTCTGAGCCAGAAAGTGGATTTCATTCAAACTGAGGTTAAGCATAACTGTGAAGGTATTGTTGAACTAAATAAACAAACCCAAGATAATTCTCAGAATATTCAGAAGCTTACCAAAGCTGTTAAAGTGAATGAATTATCTACTGCAGCTCTTGTTAAAGACAATTATAATATGAACAGAAAGACTGAAAGCTTGAAAATCAATCGAGATATTGTAATTTGCACATACTGGGTTTGCCACTGAAGTTAGAGCGTAAATTTGAATGTACCTGAGACTTGGTAAAAGATATATTTGTTGAATGTTTTCGATTTACCCGAAGATAACCATCCTTTTGTAACCAAGGCATTCACGGTGCTTAAAAATCAAGAAATGAAACATCCCATGGATACAAATTAAAAAGCTACAATATTTTTTTACGCTAGCGTGAGAATCAGATCGGGACCATATTATAAAACTATTTAGAATGAAGAGAACACTTATGTACAAAGCTTTAAAATTGAATATCTTCTTGGACTTTGCATACCCCACCAGCAAAGACATAGCAAGTTTCTGCCGTACAGGCAAGAAATCCTAGAATTAGGTGCACAATTTCAGCTTCTGGCACCTGTCAAGGTGCGCATTAGACTTAAAGGAAAGACATATATATTTTTTTGAAATAGACCAGTTAACAGAATTCCTGAGGAGTCAATACAAGGATTCTGGAGAATCAGGAGAACCAGAGGGTGCTGAGTCTCCTACAACTTCTGACTTAGAGATGTTAGCTGCTGTGGACGCTGCAGAGGGGTCTGGGGATGTAACATAAAGTAGTCTGTTCTCTGTTATGTAGTTTTGCTTACTTGCATTTATTATATTTAGTAATTTCTAATGGGGGTTATAATATGAACACTAAAGAGGGATATAGTATAGTCATATGAGGTATTTACCTTGGGCTTGCTCACCACAGTAGCTTTTCCCCTTCTTTATACAAATGTGATATCCCCCCCCCTTTTCTTTGAGTTGGACTTGATAGATTCCTCTTAATTGACTACTTTCTTAGGAAATATAGTCATATGCAAAGGAAATCAAAAAATCTATAAAATATTATACAATAAAAAAAAGCATACACTGCAATAATCTGGTGACCATTGCCAATTCCTTCAATTGCCTTTTCTCAGACCTATCAAGCTACCTGGCCTCCATCCCTTCTGGACTCACTGCTTCTGAACCTCCACTCACACTTTCTTTTAGGTTCCAGACCATCACAACAGTGGAAGTTCTAAAACTACTACTCTCCACCCCTAACAGTACCAATTCAGGGTCTGATGGCTTAGAACTTGTGCTCCTGAAAGCTGCTACCACTCACATAGCCTCCCCCTAACAAAAGTATTTTACCTATCACTATGCCATGGCACAGTTCCCAACATCTGGAAAGTAGCTAGAATTATGCCCATTCCTAAAAAGGGTGATCCTAAAGAAATCACTAATTACCGACCAATAGCTATTCTCTCTGTGCTTAGCAAAATCTTGGAAAAATTAGTGGCAGCCCACTCCATTGATTATCTTTAGAAGCATAACCTTCTCTCTTACTCCCAGCATAGATTCCGCATAGGTCACTGCACTCCTAAAACTCACCAATGACATCTACACTGCCATGGACTCGGGCCTCCTGGCAGGTGCGTTTTTTATTGACTTAACTAAGGCACTAGATGTGGTTAATCATACCTTCCTCCTTGCAAAACTACGTTCCCTAGGTTTTTCTGCCGACGTTGTGGCCTGGTTTAATAGTTATCTGACCAACAGGGAACAGACTGTAGTTTTCAACTCAACCATATCTGACCTTTTGTCTATACACATTGGCATTCCCCAGGGCACCATACTTGGCTCCTTGCTTTTCTCAATCCTCATTAATGACCTTCTGCTGCTTGCACCTGCCTGTTCATCTCTGCTTTATGTGGATGTTCTTGTTATTTACCACAGTGCAAGAAATATCTCTGACATAAACCACTCTCTCGCCTTGGACTTCTTTAGTATTCAATCCTGGCTAACAGAGAACAACCTTGTTCTCAATACAAACAAGAAATACTCCATGCTCTTTGGCTCACCTGCCAGACTCAAAGCAAACCAAAACATGCTCAAAATATCATGTGACAGTTCTCCACTGGTCAGCGCTAGCTCCTTTAAATATCTGCCATTCTTCTTGATGAATCTCTGGACTTTGAGCTGCACATCACCACCACCTGTACATCTGTCAATGCAAAGATAGGAGGTGCCTACTGCACTAGCTATGCCCTCACCCCATCAGCCAGACTAGCTGAGGCACAAGGCATTCTGCTCCCAGACCTGGCCTACAGCTCAGGCATCTACCTAGCTGCCAAAAAATTCACCCTCCATAAATGAGACCCCACGGATACTATTTGCTGCTATGCCTCTGCATCTCCATGATACAAACACCACTGCCAGCTCTATGCAGACCTAAAATGGCCATGCCCCTCTGCCCATCAACTCCAGTTCTATGGCTCTCTAATTAACGGTATTGCCAGATCAGGCCTTCCACAATCCCTTGTCTCTCTGCTTCACTCACAAGCCCTCTCCTATGGGCTTCAATCTACTGACCAATCCCCTCTAGATATCCACAAATGCAAAACCAATATAGGTGCATGAGCTTTCTCATTCATAGCTCCAAAGTACTTGAACTTCATACCTTAAGCTATTCGTCAAGTTCTCACCCATGCTAGTTTCAAGAGAGTTCACTGTGGACACTTGTGTGCTACCAGCCCCTGCACTTGCTTTCATCCACCTTAGACCACTCCTTTTCCCCGCCTTCCACACCCCTAGGCAACTACTCGTCTTACACCTTTCTCCATCTCTCTTAATTACCCTCCTTTAAATGTTTCTTTCATCCGTTACCCTCTTCCTCTGCCTCCCACCACTCTCCCCTCTTCTCCCAGTTCTACTTTCCTAACGCAGATTGCCACATAATGACACTTATTTTGTATATTGTATATACTTCTTGTTTGCAGTGGTCTGTTTTTCTCATTTGTTTTTCTGCATTTTGTTTTCTTTTCACTGTCCAACCTGTGTTTGATTGATTCATGCTGACCTATGTTTCCCCAACCCTAAAGCTGACTGCATGTTGATCCCCCTCCCCTTTGTGCTACATATCTCACGTGCTGCATCACATGTATACACGTGTATTTGCATACTCATGTATGTTTCAACTTGTATCCTCCTGGGTCATGCCTGAAAATAGGCATTCTTATGCCAAGTGCACCCACCCGGTTACCGAAAGCAAATAAATACATAAAGGCTGAGAGGGTGAATGTCTGCCAGGTACCTTGGGGTACTTTTTCTTTAAATTCCTTCGACCAGCTCAGTCTCACTGATTCTGTGGAGTCCTCTGGTCTTTCCCCGAGGGCTGTGTAGATTTTATTGATCAAATGTTCCGGTGATGCCCCCTGTAAGTGTGTTTGGATTAGTGAGATTAACAGAGGAGGTTTTTGAGCTATTTCGAACATACATACGAACATACGAAATTTGCCAGCAGATAAAGGCCTAGAGGTCTATCAAGTCTGCTCGAATGTGCAGCTAGCACCCCTTATTCTGCAGCTGCCCTTCCCTTCCACCCTTCCCCTTCATTGACCTTCCCCTTTGTCCTGTCCCATCCCCTTTTGAAGCAGTCCACTGTTCTACTGGATACCACTTTTGCAGGTAACGCATTCCACCCAGCCACCACCCTCTCTGTAAAAGTGTCTCCTCATCTCCCTCCTGAACCTTCTTCCCTCCAGTCTCATATCATGGCCCCCTGGTGTCCCTTCCCTCCTTTACTTTGAACAGCCCCTCTGTACCTGTCTTGTTTATTCCTTTCATGTACTTAAAGGTTTCAATCATGTCACCCCGTCCCTCTTCTCCTCCAGCGAGTACATGTTCAACTCCCTCAGCCTCCTCTCGTATGATAAGTCCCCCAGCCCCTTGATCATCTTTGTCGCCCTGCGCTGCACCCCTCCAGTAACCTAATGTCCCTCTTCAGATACGGTGCCAACTACTGCATCCAGTACTCCAGGTGCGGTCTAACTAGTGACCTATACAGTGGCAGAATCACCTCCTCCTCGAGGATATACCCTTTGCAATACAACCCAGCATTTTGTTGGCCTTGCAGCTGCCTTCCTACATTGTGCCAAGTTGTTCATTGACCCTGTAATGAGCACCCCCCGATCCTTCTCCTCCTCTGTCTGGGCTAGCTGTACTCCCCCGAGCTGGTAACTCCTCCTTGGGTTCTTCATCCCAAAATGCAGCACCTTGCACTTTTTGGTATTAAATACCAGTTGCCAGGTGTCTGACCAGGTTTCAAGCTTTGCCAGATCATCCTGCAACCCCTGCCATCCCCCCTAGGTCATCCACCACCGCTCCTACCTTAGTATCATCAGCAAACAGACTGATCTTGCTCTGATGTCTAATGATATGTCTGCAATGAATATCCCAAACAACACTGGTCCCAACACTGAGCCCTGTGGAACACTGCTCGTCACTACCTTTGGGTGTGAGAGCTCCCCACCCACCACCACCTTCTGTTGCCTTCCCTGAAGCCAGTTCCCTATCCATCTCACCAGCTTTGCACCCCCCGTCTTCTAACTTACTTCCCAGCCTTCCATGCGGCACCAAGTCGAATGCCTTACTGAAGTCCAGATATTGGACATCCACCGCATGGCCCCTGTCCAGTTGCCTACTTACCCAGTCATCGAACTCCACCAGGTTGGTTTGGCAGGATCTGCCATGTATGAAGCCATGCTGTCTGCTGTCCTGTAGTCCTTTGGCCTCTAGGAGGGCCACCAGCCTCTCCTTCAGGATAGTCTCCATTAGCTTACCCACAACGGATGTGAGGCTCACTGGTCTGCAGTTTCCCGGTTCATCCTTGGGACCACTCTTGTGGAGGGGCACCACATGAGCCATCCTCCAGTCCTGAGGTACACACCCCAAATGTAGTGAGACATTAAATAGGTCTGCCAAAGGTCTTGCAAGGACCTCTGCCAGCTCTTCAGTACCCTGGGGTGGATGCCATTTGGGCTGGCACCTTGTCCACCCTCAATGCCTTCAAACCCTCCCGAACTCTGCCCTCCATGATTTCCCCATCTGTCACCACCTCCCCCCCATTGATGCTAAGGCCATTTCAGACTTCTGTAGGTATGATTTTAATAGCATATATCCATGCATGCACTTCCAGGGGAGGTGGTACTGTAGGTTGCCTGCAAAGCTATAAATAGAAGAAGTCCAGTGGTTCCCACAAATTGATATACAAATTTAGCCCCGTATTCTGACCACCCTGCCAACCTCTATCTATTCGGTTAGGTAAGAAGTCTGAATCATATGCAAAGGCTCTGAGGTATAATTCCTCCTTTGGGGTAAGAGAGTTCCTAATTGTCTTTTGTCAGTTTTTTTAATGGTTCTCTGGAATAAAGTGGGTATTTTAAGAGGGGTGTGTCTCCTGAGGGATTGCTAAATATATGTTCTTCAGAACTGAACAGGTCTCTCCAAGTAAGCTCTATGGTTTCCCAGTGGGCCACATATTGTGAATTGACCCAGCATACGAGGGTTTGTAAGTGAGATGCTTCTGCATACTCCCACAGGTCCAGGAGGTTGAGGCCTATATTCTTTCTTGGAAGCTGCAGGATAGTGCAACTCATCCTGGGAGGTTTTCCCTTACAGATGAAACATGAGATCATTCTGTCCCATGGTCTAGAGTAAAATTCTGTGGGAGTTATCGGGAGGGCCTAAAGGTAAAACAAAATATGGGAGAAGATGTTCTGTTTAATGGTCTCCACTCTTTCCACAAGTCCTATGGGTAGCTGAGTCCGTCGGGTGAGGTCTGCACCCAGCTGTTGCGTGAGCGGTTCCAAATTGAGCAGCTCTACATGCATCTCCTGTTTGGTTAATTTAATTCCCAGGTATTCCATGGCATATTTGCACCACTTCAAGGGATATTCTTTTTTTCAATTCTTTTGATAGGTTGTAATTATGTGAAATGACTTCTGTTTTGTGACTGTTTACTTTCTAGCCTGCCAGCTCTCCAAATTTGGTTAGATGTTTCCATACTGTTGGTATCGAACCTTCTGGGGAGGTTAGGGTCAGCAGAATATCATCTGCGAACAGTGACATTTTATGTTGGTGTGCCCATAGCAGCATTCCCTCCACCCTCAAATTAGTACTTATTGATACTACTAGGGGCTCGAGATACAGGGCAAAGAGTAGAGGGGATAATGGGCATCCCTGTCTTGTCCCACAGTAAAGTGGGAAGAGGTCAGATATCGAACCATCCAGCCTCAAGTAGGCCTGAGGGCTATAATATATATTTTGGAGTTGTTTGATTAACTTTCCAGTAAGACCAAAATGGGAGAGGGTCACCCAGAGGAAGGGCCATATGACTCTGTCAAAGGCCTTCTCTGTGTCGAACCTCAGAAGAACCAAGGGTATTTTTTGGGTTCGGACATAATCTGTTAATAGATATATCTATCTAACTGCATCATGCTCTTGTTGGGATCTAGTAAAGCTGACCTGGTTTGGATCAATTATATAAGGAAGAAAGGCTTCAAACCTTCTGGCCAGGATGGACATGTATACTTTGTAGTCATAATTTAACACTGAAATTGGGCGGCATGATTCTGGGCATCTATGGTCCTTCTGAGGCTCGAGGATAGCTGCCACTACTGCATATCTCCAGGAGGGAGGAGGGGGATCCCCTTTCTGAACTAAATGGTAGGCCAAGAGTAGCAGCTGGAGGAACTCAGCCTTAAACTTTTTATAGAATTCGTGGGGATATCCGTTTGGGCTTGGTGCTTTTAGTGTTTTGGCCTTTTTTAAAATACTTGTTCTATTTCTTGTGTTATTGGGGATATTAATGTTTGTGCTTGTATTTTATTTAATTTAGGTGGGGTAGTGTTTGTAAGTATGTATCTATCTGTTTCTGAAGGGGGTTGTGGTCTGGTATGTAGAGTTCTCAGTAATATGTTGCTAGAATATTTCTAATTTCCATAGGTGTGGTAGAAAGATTTCATTTTTGAGTCTTGCATGCTGGTGATGCGGGCCCTCATTTTATGCTTCCTTGGCCTCCATGCTAAATTCCTTGCTCCCCTTGGGCCTCCCTCATGATATGTATGTTTGAGGTACATCAGTTGTTGCTCTGTGTTGTGATTTAATATTTTCTGGAGTTTTTGCTTAATTACTTGTATTTGATTTTGTATTGTGAGGACTCTTTGCTTTTGTAGGTGCTGCAACGTTTGTAGTTCCTCTTGCAGTGCCTTGTAGTTAGTTTCCCTCACCCTTTTTCCCTGCTGAGTACTGTATGATTTCTCCTTAGAGAACTACATTCAGTGTGTCCCATAGGGGACACCTGTGGTAGGCACACTCTGAGAGAATAAATGGGATTGCATCTTCTATCAAGTCTTTGAATTCGGGGTCTCTCAGATGTGCTAGGTTTAATCACCAATGTGACCTTTTGACTCCTGCCCCCAATTCTTATTTGGCATAGACAGGTGCATAGTCCGACAGGATGGTTGCCCCGTGCCATATGTCGCTTAAGGTGTCCAAGTGTTCTGCCATCAAGAAAAGGTAGTCTATTATAGAGGCGGCTCCTGTGTGTTTTGCTTTGTGTCTATACTCCTGGATGTAGGGAAGCAATGTCTCCACACGTCTTCTATGCCTAATGATGAAACTGTCTGTTTGAGATATTTCTGTAGGGGTTGGTTCTGTGAGCCCGTGGTCTTGAGGCATCTAGGTCTGGGTTAAGAGTGATGTTCAGGTCCCCTCCCATTACAAACTGGCCATTTAACACTGCTAATAGTCGTATAAAAAATGTAGCTGGCTCTTTTTTTGGGGAATTGGAGTGCAAATATATTGACATCAGGGTAACTGGCCTCGCATGGAGGGATCCTGTTACAATTGCATATCTGCCACCCGGGTCTATAACTTTTTCTCTAATTTCAAATGAAATGCCCCTTGGTATAAGCACCATTCCTCCCGTTCTCCTTCCAGACTTGTGAGCTGCTTCTCCTACAACCTTGAATCCAAATCTGTTAAATTTCACATGTTCCCCAGAGAAGATATGAGTCTCCTGTAGGGGTATTACTTCTGTTTGTTTTTTTTATTTTTTGATTACTTGCATTAGTCTGGCTCATTTAATTGGATTATGAATCCCTTTTATATTTAGGGATATTAGTAATGGTTGCTTATTTATAGTCATTTTTATAGCTACCCTGCTCTGTACCTCCTCTCTATTCACCAGTTCCCATAACCCGGGGGGGAAGAACTCCTTGTAGTGTTCCCCTGTTTTTAATCCTATGGAGATGTATATACCTATCAGCGGTATAGATATTTTCTGGTTGTTACCTCTGGAGTCTCCCAAATATGGGAGCGAACAACTAACAAATAACATTTTAACACTTAGTATCAAGCAATTAAAACACTGCCAACAGGGCAACGGGTTGATGTGCAAACTTAATAACCATTTAGATTTCTTTTCCACCAAGTTTAAAATCTGACGGAGAAAGCTTCACTCAAACCAGGTGCATTTGTTATAGGCTTGTGACTTCCAAAATGGAGAAGTTTCTTTTGTACCTCTTTTGAGGGAGTATGACGTAGCTCCCAGGGGAGTTTTGTTACAGTTGAACAGTGGACTTCCTCAATCGCAGTCTACTGTGATTGTGACAGTAAGCCAGAGCCACAGGGTTAGTAGGGAGAGAGGTTTTCTTTGTCCCTTGAGGGGTATATGCTCTTTCCCCCATGGTTGGCTTGAGCAAGGTATCATCCCACATGACAAGCCGGCATGTTCGGTGGGTGTGTATATACAGGCAGTCAGCTATCTGCTCACTGAGCCCAGACACCTTTGTTTCTTTCTTCTAGTAGTGACTTTTAGGGGGACTCTTATTCTGGGTATCTGCTTTCCCCAGCTCCCAACTCCCCTTAGAAGTAATTGTAACTTTTCCCTCCCTTGGGCTGCAGCGAGAGACAGGCCCCCTTCTCCCGCAGCTCCCAGCAAAAGGGGTTTCCAATTCTCGTTTTGTTGAGTATTATGGCTACCCATTTTTTCTGTTTATTTTTGTTCTGTTGCCAATCTCCTCTCCAAGCCCCCAGCTCCTATCTCTCAGTCCCAAGATCAGGCTAAGCCTATACTAATAGAGGTGGCGGAGGGGATAGATAGAAGAAGGAACACATAGCTCTTTGAACATTTCAGTCCATGACCATCTATTCATAAGTAACATTCTTCTGTTATCCTGATGATATACTGTCAATAAGATTCCCTTCTAAAATCATGATTCCCCAAAACAATTTGATAACTGTTTAGTATATATTATGCCCCCCTGCAGTCCCAGTAGTAACTGATACCTTCTGTTTTTACCAAGGTTGATGGTCTACAGAGTTCAGGTCGAGGAATTTGTTCTGAATTTTTGCAGCAGTTCTTTTACATCTTGTAGGGTGCAGATGCCCTGTTGGCACTGAGTTTGCCATCCTGCAACTTGCTCCCAAGTGTTGTTTCAGAGAGTTGTTTCAGCTGTGCGCAAAGGGGGTATTACCGATAGTGAAACAAAGATTCCCTCTGCATTGAGTACCTTTATTGCTGCTTTGGGGTTTTCAAAATTGTGTGGACCTTCTGGAAATATGATCGTGAGGTGTGCAGAGTATGGCATGTTAAGTTTCAGCTGTTGCTGTTTCAGCATTCAGAGGATTGGTGCATACTCTCTTTGTCTAGCTGCAACTGCTGGAGAACAGTCATTGTCAAGGTACATGCACTTCCCATTGTGCTTTGCGTCCTTCATGCACCATGCTCTGGTTAGTATTTGTTGCTTTTTAGAGTAGTTCAAGAGGTTTAAGACTACAGGTCATGGGCCCTGGTCTGGTTGTTGAGGTTTGGGAAGCAATGCACGGTGCACCCGTTCAATGTCTAAAGATACTGCTGGGTCTACATAGAAACACAGACTTTGATGGCAGATAAGGACCACTTGGCCCACCTAGTCTACCCATTTCCCTACTTACAGGATAAGCTGCAGATCTTAGTTAACCAACAGCCTATTTCTTCCTACCCCCCATATTTATTGAGGTTTCGGAAAAGTACCTTTGAGTCAGAGTCTCCTTTACAAAGGTTCCACGTCACACAACTCAGATACAAAACAGACACTACAAGGCAGTTCACCTTCACCAGGGCACAAAAGTAAGCAATAAACATACAGCAGCGAGAAAGCTAACAGTTTGATACTAGGAGTAATAAGCACAGTTCTTAAAACAATACGATAATACTACTTAGAGAACCAGCTGAGCCTGACAGACTTAGGCTGGGGACTCAACGGGGTGGAAATAAGCCGGCCAGTGGCCTTAGTCAGGGAAGGGAAGGTAATCAGTGGCAATCACAGTAATTAGAGGACTGGAGGTGTTCTTTAAGCTGAATTTTGAAGGAGCCAATTCGGTTTTCGTTAGTAAAGGAGGTGGGTAGGCCATTCATCCAAGAGGGGGCTCTGTAGCTAAAGGACCTTTGGAATTAGGAGGTACGGCAGTGGGGTACTGTGAAGAGCAGCTTAATGAAAATTTGGGTGCGCTCAAGTGCTGGGGCTGAGTGGATTAGAGAGGTGAGCCGGGGGGGGCGAGGCCAATGGTAACCTTTTTTGCCATGATGCAGGTGTGGTACCTGATTCTGTTTTCAAGGTTGAGCCAGTTGGTGGTACTGTATAGCGAGCAAGTGTGGGTGAGACGGCAGGCTTTATTAAGGGCAAGGCATAGTCTGGACAGAGCTGAGGTGCTCGCTGCGCTATAAGTAAGTAAGCCATAGTCAAGTAGGGAGAGGAAAGAAGAGGAGACAGCGAGCCTAAGGGCGTGTTGAGTGAAACAGTGTTTGAAGCGATGCAGTATCCCTAGATGGATGTTGAGGGTGGTGGATAGGAGGTGTATATGCTGGTTGAAGCTTAGCGCTGGGTCTAAGGTAATGCCCAGGTATTTGAAGGAGTCCACCAGTTCGAGAGGGGAATAAATGACGGTTAGTAGAGGGGGCCAGTGCTCCCTCTGGGAGTTCTGTGGGTGGGCGAAGATCATAACTTTCGTCTTCTTATAGTTCAGGCTGAGGCGCTGTGAGGAGAACCAGTTTTCAGCATCACTAAAGGAGGTTTGAAGGGAGTGATGGAGTTGAATGGGGTCAGAGTTGGAGGAGTACAGGACAGCATCGTCCACGTAAAGTAGCAGGTTGTCTGTGCAGGACATGGGGAGGGAGTTAAGGAAGAGGCTGAACAGCAGTGGCCCAAAAATGGACCCCTGAGGGACGAAGGAGAGAATGGACAGTCTGCTGGATAAGGTGTGACCTATTTTGACCTGCTGGAATCGGTTTGAGAGATAGTCAGTGAACCAGCAGAGGGCGTTCCCGGGAGAAACCAAAGTTGGAAAGTGTGGTTAGTAAGAGAGAGTGGTTGATGGTGTCAAATGCCTTAGCAAGATCAATGAAGACAGCACCAGTGATATGGCCCCTGTCTAAGGCGGAGTGAATATGGGCAGTGAACTCCAGCAGGGCAGTAGTGGTACTGTGCTCCTTGCAGAAGCCATGTTGCTGTTTGCAGAGAAGGTTGTATTCATTGAGGTTCAGTGAGCTGATTGGAGACAATCCATTCTAGGGTCTTGGAGAGGGGAGGGAGGATGGAGATGGGGCGATAGTTGTTGGTGCTGGCACGGTCCCCACTTTTAAATACCGGTGTAATGGAAGCAGATTTCCACCGGTAGGGGAATTTACCCTGGCACAGGTAGCGATTTAGAATATGTGTGAGGGGGGTTGAGTACTTCCTGTAAGGTGAGTCGGAGGAGTTTCAGATCTAAGGAGTCACTGCTATAGCCTTATGTCTGTCCCATGCATCCTTGAATTCTCCCACAGTTTTAGACCCCATAACCTACTCAGGACGACTGTTCCATGCTTCTAGCACCCTCTCTGTGAAAAAATACTTCCTCACATTGCCCCTGAGCTGTCCCCCCTCCCTCTATCTTCAAATTGTGTCCGCTTGTTCTTGCGCATCTCTTTTTCTGAAAGATGCTACCCTCTTGGACTTTGTTGATTCCACTGAGGTACTTAAAAGTTTCTATCATGTTCCCCCTCTCCCTCCTCTCCTCAAAGGTATACATATTAGGCTCCTTTAGTCTCTCCTCATATGGCTTCACTTGCAGACCCTGCACCATTTTAGTTGCCCTCCTCTGGACTGCCTCCATCCTGTTTTTGTCCTTGCAGAGATGGGGTCTCCAGAACTGGACACAGTACTCCAGATGGGGTCTCACCAACTCTCTGTACAGAGGGATGACAACTTCCTGTTTTCTGCTGGTGATGCCTCTCCCTATAAATCCCAGTATCCCCGTCGTCCTCCCTAATGCCTTCTCACATTGCTTGCCAACCTTAAGGTCATCCGATATGATTACCCCCAGGTCCCTTCCAATTTTTGTTGTTACTATCTCCCCCCATTGTATAATCTTCCCCTGGGTTTTTGTTTCCCAGGTACATTAGTTTGTACTTCTTTGCATTGAATCCAAGCTGCTATACTTCTGACCATTCTTCCAACCTTGCCAAGTCCCTTCTCATCCTTTCCATGCCTCCTTTTGTATCAACTCTGTTGCAGATAGCTGCAGAACCTCACGTAACAGTCTATCCATGAAGGCACACACACATCTCTCCCTTCCTCACCCTCCGGCACTCCATGAATTCATAGATTACAACATCTCGACCTGTTTTCTAGGTCCTCACATTTCTCTGTTAGGCTCTTCTGTTTGTTTAATATATGCACAACCAGGTGCTCAAGTCTGTCAGTTCAGCTGTCTAGCTCAGTTTGATGTGCTTCAAGCTCCATGACTTTCTGTTTCATTTTTACTATCTCTGCATTTAGCTCAGCTCTAAAGTTAATGACCTATCCCGTGAAAGTTCTTATTTCAGTTAGGATGGCTGCATTACTGGACTGTGAAGGCTAAGGCTGTGGATCCACCATATTAAGACTGTTGGCAGTGTTGTGTGTAGTAGTTGTCGACAATCCCACTGAATCCACCAGTTTTTCTTTTACTTTTGCCTTTCGATGTACCCTCAGCTAGTTGTGGGCACTGCTTGCGGTAATTTGTTTTGATTTTTTAACTGTTGCTTAAGGTTTGGAGCATTTTTAGGTGTCTGAGGATCGAAGCCATCTCCTTAGTGCTGCATTCCCCATGGTGACGTCAGCGGAAGTTAGGCCAGATGCCTTTCAGTGATATCTCGTCCACGTGACTTGATCTATCTCCTCCACTTGACTTGATTTACATCACATCCCCCCTCCCCCAGACTTGATTTCCTGCCCCCTTGGTCCCGATGCCTTTACTTTTACATTTTTATAGCACATTCCAAAACAGATATTAGTAGCATATTACAGATTCAATCTGTAGGTGTATGATGATGAGTGATGGCCCCAAAACACACTGAAAGTGCGAGTCAAGGCACCACCACCAAATGCTACTGCAACTGGAAAGATGACAGAGCAAAATATAACAGCTCCCTCCTCTAGCACTGTCAGTAGCGAAATGGTGCCTCTTCAAATGTACGCTGAGCTACTGACACTGCTACCTCCACTCCCAAGTGCGATGGCCAAAAGCCAGGACTGACAGGCAATCTTCCTTCACCAATATGCTGCCTACCCCATCAGCAGGGCCACTGGAAAATTGCGGAAAATTTTACCCAAAAATGCGGGGATTTTCTTGCAAAAATTGCAGGAAAATTGCAGGGGTTCACTATACATCCCCTCTGCCCCCTAATAAATATTTTATTGTTTGCTGCAGCATGTATTGAGCACATAAATTATTAGATAAATGTATTGCCACTTGTAAATGCTTTTAATATGAAGATAGATGTGTGTTTTTGAAATGCACTGTAAACTAATCATTATGTAGCATATCTTCTAAAAATCAAGACATCTAAGTCATGCAATGCTAACTAGATTTTATTCAATAATTTACAGTTAGTCTGTACTGAATACATCCTGAAATAACATATTTTGCCAGTTTCTAGATGTTAAATAATGAAGCCTGTTTAAACTACTTGCTTTGGTGCAAGAAAAAAATAAACAGATAACCAGGGTGCCTAATAAAGGTCTAGTAAGAAAAATATTTATTTTGTTAAAATTATTACTGTTCTTAATTAGCATAGTAAGTACATTTTAAAATCACATGATAAAAGTATCAAATCATACCAATAGCTGTTCATTACATCATACAATAGTTTTTAATACATTGTACTTTTGTTCTTCTCGGTTTGCAATGATTTTACTTAGGTTGCAATTATTTTGTCTATTTGAAGGTACAGTAACTGTTTAACTATACTTAACCTGTTCAGCATGTTTTCAGAAATGTTATCTTTTTGTAGGATTTGTATGTGAGTATGCAGTTGTGGCAGACTGACATGTAAGAATCACTGTCACCAACCCCCTCATAAGCACATTCAAGTTTATAATCAGCAGGGCCATCCAAACTCTTGACACATTTGAATCAAAATCCTTTCAGATTGGAAGTATTTATACAAGGAAAATCTACCCTACCATTCAAAAACAAGCATTGTGGTCAAGGCTTCATTTAGGTGAATGGGGCACTTTGCACCTCTTCTCACAACTATTGTTTCAGTCTCTGTGTCAGCAAAAAGTTCTCTGATAGTCTGCTTTAACACAGATTTTAAGTGTTCAAGTCTACATATGCATGACCAGAGGATTCTGAAACCAAAGCAGGGAAGTAATCACATGATAGCAGAGTCACATTTGACCCCTTCTCACCTCACACTGTACTGTTTTGGTCAAATCCAAGTCTGTGTACCATATCTGAGTAGATTTCCTTGAGAATTTAAATATTTTTATACAATTTCAGGCAAAAATTCCATAAATGTAAGAAATTGCAAGAAATTGCGGATTTTGTGCAGAGAAGGGTGAAAATTGCGGAAATTGCGCCTGCAATTTTCCAGTGACCCTGCCCATCAGTGTGGCTATGTTGGACCAGATACAATTATATTTCCAACAGAGGTCCCTCACTCCCCTTGCTGCCTCCTCATGCCCATCCCTCATTTGAGTACTTGACTAATCCACTGTCTGCTCCTTGCTGTTACAGTCAGGGTTGTGGGTGCACATTCCACTGAGTGCCAGGATAGTCTCAGATGACTATAACTAAGACCATCAGGTGACTGCCCTGGCAATGCAAATGTAGGGGACATCTAGCAACTGGTGATGGAATCTGCAGGAAAAGAAAAACAGGTACACACACACACACACACACACACAGGCGCACACACACACACACACACACACACATAATTTTTAACTTTTTGGTAGTCTGTGGGACAAGCAGTAAATATCCGACAGCTTGTCCTCACTTAAAAAATGGTTGTCCCAAACATTAGGTTATGGGATTTATCAAGCCCTGCTTAATATATTTTTTATTTGAAGTATGCCCCACAAAAAACACTTACAACAAATTAATAAACCACCTTCCTCAACTCACAGAAGCAGGGCCCTTGCTTTCAAACCCACATGGATGTGTGCATCTATCTATGTAGGCATGGAATCACAGGGCCTACAGTGATCTGCACTTCTACAGTAATATGGATGTGTTCATGAAGGTTCAAATGAGGATATGATTCTGCAATCTCAAAAGGGAAGGCAATTCTTTGCAACATACTTTGGTAATGCACTAGTTAGGATTTAGATTAAAGCAACAAAAGTAGGAAATTGTGCTAGGGTTTTCAACCCTAACTCTTGCCCACTAGCCAACAAGCAACAACAGAAAAAGGAAAATTGCAGTTATGTAAGAACTTACCGTAACAGTAGATCTTTGAGAGGTTACTGCAGTAGGTCTTTACATATAGGACTGCGCCCCCTGGCGTCAGGTCCTCACGGTAATCTTGTAGATAGCAGTCATCAGCGGGGACTGCACCTGACGTCGGGGCGGCATGATGTCAGCCTGACTATAAAATGGGTGGTCCCGCACCCGCTCTCCAGTTCTTTTCCAATGGAGACATATAGATAGGTAAGGAGAGAACCAGAGTGAAAGCTCCTCAGACCCTGGTTATGCTCTAGTCCCGAAGGGCTAGATAGGATGAAAGATAAGGATAAAACATCCAAAAACTGGGGGAAGGACGGTGGGAAACTAAACCTACTGCAGGAACCTCTCTCGAAGATCTACTGTTATGGTAAGTTCTTACGTAACTGCAATATCTTACTTCGAGAGGGTTCCTGCAGTAGGTCTTCACATATAGGACTGAATACCAAGCAGTCCCAAAGAAAACAAAAACATAGGTGCATCTGGGAGGAGGAGAAGTCGCCATGAGGAATTACGACAGGAGGCCTTGCAAAACTGCAAGACCAAAGCCAGTTCTGTGCCGAGAGGCAATGTCCAGACTGTAATGCTTAGTGAAGGTATGAACTGACGACCACGTGGCCGCAGCACAGATCTCTGCCATGGACACATTCCTGAAAAAGGCAGTGGAAGTCGCCACACTACGGGTGGAGTGACCTTTGACTGCCCCTGGAAGGAGCTTCCCATATTTCGAATAAGAAAAATGGATGCAGTTAGCTAGCCATTGAAAGATGGTCCGCTTAGAAATAGCCCTGCCCTGGCACTGAGGGGCAAAGGCAATGAACAGTTGGCTAGATTTTCTAACCTCTTTAGTCCTGTTCGTATAGTACCTCAGGATCCAGTGCACATCAAGGGTGTGCAGAAGGTGTTCCCCCCTGTTGGAATACTGTGGGTAGTACACAGGTAATTCCATGCTCTGATTCAGAGTGGTTTCCGAAACTACTTTGGGCAAAAAGGAAGTGTTGGTCTGAAGGACTACCCGGTCCTTATGAAAAATCAAATATGGTTCTTTACAGACGAAGGACTGTAACTCCGAAACCCTTCTGGCTGAAATAACTATGACAAGAAATAAAGTCTTCCAGAAAAGGAAGCGTAAGTCGCAGGAAGAAGCTGGTTCAAACGGGGGTAAAGTCAGCTTCTCTAGCATGAAATTCAGATCCCAGAGAGGACAAGAATTCCGGATCAGAAGTTTCAAATGAAGGATGCCTTTCAAAAATGTTTTGGCAACCTCCAGCTGATCCAAGGTTTTACCCTCTACTGGGAGGTGGTAGGCCAATACCACAGAAAGGTGGACCTTAATAGAAGAATAGCTAAGGCCTGCCTCAGACAGATGTGCGAGGTACTATAGAACCTGAGAAGCTGAGTATGAATATGGATCCCAGCTCCTTGCATGGGCCTATATCGTGAACCTCTTCCACTTCATAACGTAGGTAGATCTGGTTGAGGGTTTTCTGGCCTCCACTAGAATGTGCGCAACCTGTGAAGATACCCCATAGTAAGAAATCGCTATGTCCACAGGTGCCACACATGAAGGTGGAGAGACTGAAGGCTCGGATGCACCAGGGTGCCCTGCTCCTGAGTCAGAAGGTCATGTGAAATGGGCAGAGGAACTGGGAGTTACAGTGCCAATTGTTACAGAAGAAGGTACCAAATTTGGCATGGCCAAAGAGGGGCAATCAAGATTGCGTGAGCCCCCTCCTGAAGGAGTTTCACCAGAACCTTCTGAATGAGAAAATGGAGGAAAGACATACAGAAACCTCCCTGTCCATGAAAGAGACAGCGCATCTCACAAAAAAGCACCATGCCCGGGAACGAGCGAGCAGAAAATGGGTAGTTTTGCATTGCATGGGGAGGTGAACAGATCTATCTCTGGCCGACCCCATCGAAGAAAGAGTTCTTCGACTACCTCTGATTTTAGCTCCCACTCGTGGGCCCTGGCCACTGATCGACTGAGACTGTCCACCAGGATGTTGGTGACGCCCAGAACGTGGACTGCTGTCAAGTAAAGGCTGTGCTGAATTGCCCAGTAAATACACACCTGCAAAGAGGATATGACCGGGTTCCTCCTTGTTTGTTTAGGTACCAGACAGTGGACATGTTGTCCGTCTGGACTAAAAGAGATCCCGGAACCAGAAGTGACTGGAATGCCTGGAGTGTGTAAAGAACCGCCCTGGTCTCCAGAACATTGATGTGGATCATCAGCTCCTGGTCGGACCAAGACCCTTGCGTCTTATGGGTCCCCAGATGGGCTTCCAAACTCAGATCTGAGGCGTCCGTGGTGAGAATTTGGGTTGGAATTGCAAGGTGGAAGGGAATTCCCTTTGACAGGTTTGAGAGATCTTGCCACCAGTGAAGATCTCTCTGAAGGCTGTTGGAGATCATGACTTTCTGGTTCATGTCATCCATCCACTGGTCCCATTTGTCTCGAAGAGACCATTGGGTGACCCTCATGTGAAGCTTGGCCATGGGAACTGTTGAAATGGTGGCCACCATCAGTCCCAATAGACGAAGCACCAAGTGTGCTGGGATCCATCGGGCCTGAGCCACGAGAGTGGCCTGAGAAGCTAAGGTCTCTGCCCGATCTGATGGCAGGAAAGCCTTGCCCTGAACTGTGTCTAGTACAGCTCCAATTAACTGGAGCCTCTGGGAAGGTACTAGCTGGGACTTGGGAAAATTGACCGTAATGCCCAGAGAAGCAAACAAGCTCAGAATGAAAGAGAGAGACTCTTTCAGGCTGGTAGGAGAGGGTGCTACGAGGAGCCAGTTGTCCAGGTACAGGAAGACATAAATGCCCTGATGGCGTAGAAATGCTGCCACCGCCGCTAAGCATTTGGTGAACACTCTGGGGGCCAAAGAGAGGCCAAAGGGAAGTGCTCTGAATTGGTAATGCTTCCCCAGGAAGACAAAATGGAGAAAACGGCGGTGGGCCGGGAGGATAGGAAAATACAGGTAAGCATCCTGCATGTCCAGGGAGCACAGCCAAGAACTGGGGTGGAGCAGGGGAAGGAGACCCTGAAGGGTCAATATGCAAAACTTTTTGTACTTTACGAAGAGTGTGCTGAGGTCTAGGATCAGTCTCAAGTCACCCGTTTTCTTGGGAACCAGGAAGAAGTGGGAGTAAAATCCCCTTCCTACTTGGTTTGACGGGGCGGGTTCTATGGCCCTCTTAAGAAAAAGTGCCTGGATCTCCTGAGAGACTATGGGGACCTGATCCCAAGGATAAAAGGACTGTCCTGGTGGTTCAGGGGCTGGAATTTCACTGAATTCTATTGAGTGACCTCGCTGGATGAGCTGAAGCACCCAAGTTTCTGCGGTGAAGAACCTCCAAACAGTCAGGTGGAGGCTGAACCTCCCTCCGACCGGTTCCTCCGGTGTTAATGGAGGGAGCAGAAGGAGGGGAAAGGAGCCAGGACACTGAGGGAAGGGGAGCTTTTGCTCCAGAGGCCTGTTTGGGAAATTTTGCCTTTGGGGTTTGAGCTCCAGATCCAGGTGCGTGCTTTTTTACCTGGCGCTTGGCCTGGGATTTGTTCCACCTTCTTTGGCGGCAAAAAGACTGCTTTTTCTGGCCTGTCTTGTATAAGGAGTGGACATCCTGCAAGGAGCGTCCGCTTTCCTGTAGCTCAGTAATTATGTCTTTAGCGTTGCCACCAAAGAGGATGGAACCCCTGAAAGGTGCATCCAGAAGAGAGGACTGCACATCCTGTGCCAGTCCCGCTATGCAAAGCCAGGAGAGGTGGCAGAGGCAGATCCCCGTGGCTGCTGCTCTAGCCACTGAGTCCACCGAGTTGTAAGTCACCCCAAAGGGTGTGATGACACGAGGATTTCCCCATCCTAACTTTATCTAACAACTTCTTTCTCAGGGTTTCATCCTGAATCTCTTGGAGGTCCCTTTCCAAATCTGAAAGAGAAGCTTTTTGAAAGGCGACCATGTGCGAGACATAATTCAACGAGCATATAGCACAAGAGGAGGAAGAGTATATTTTACGCCCGAATTGGTCGAGCTAACATGAGTCCTTATCAGGAGGTGAAGCGCTCAAATGTTTGGGCTGGGCTGAATGGTCGTGAACGGCCGTGATGACCATAGAGTCAGCCTTAGGATGGGAGTTAAGGTGAGATATCCTTTCTGGGGGGTAATAGGTGCAGTCAGCTTTGCAGGAGACCGCTGGTATAGAGGACGGTTGTTGCCAGACTGTGGTCACAAGGTCCTCATGGGGCCCCAACCACGGAGGAATGGGAATGGGGTCCGAGGTGGCCAGATCCAGGTGCTCCGCAAGACGCTTGCTTTGTGGGTCAACCTCTTTGGATGGCCATCCACCAGCCACCTGAATCAAATGCAATAAATCTCTGAAAGAGGGGTCCTTTGGAGGAGACTTTGGAGAGTCTTTTGGAGGGAACTCTACTGAAGATCTAGGCTCCGAGGCATCCGTGTCGGAGTCAGTGTCAGAGGGCTTGGAGCCTCTAGGCACTGAATGGTCTGGTTCCGTGATTCCAACAGTGAGAGAGGGTGATGCTGTGGCCCGAGGAGGCAGTGAAGAAGGCAGCCCTGGGGGTGGGTGCTTCCTGCACCGGCTGTCTTAACTCTGACAAAAGTTGCGCTGTAGCCACTTTCCACCAGAGAGGGACGGATTCATGATCCGCTACCGGAAGAGGAGGAGGAGGTGGAGGCTGGTAACTCGGATACCCTGGGTACTGCGGATAGTGTCAGGATGGGCAATACAAAGAGTACCCAGGATAACCCGGCATGGGATGTCCTAGAGTAGGATATCCCTGCGTCAGGAAGGATGATGTCGGAAAACCCGGCGTCTGGTAACCCGGTGTCGGGAGACCCAGAGATGGAGGCACCTGGCCCGGCGTTGGGTACTGAGTGACCGAGGGAGGGCTGCCCGCTGGCAGGAGAGAGGGCTCAGGAACTAGGAACCCAGTCGAAGGGCCCACAGGGGGCGGTGCCGTAGTGCCCGGAGGTGGCACTGGATCCTGGAGTGTGCCCAAAGAGCCAGAGGGTGGAGGCTCCATAACCGGATCCCCAGTCGGCAGTGGAACATTGTCTGGCGATGGCGGAAGGCCTGGTGGGGGGGACTCGAGGGGCCCCCGATGGCAGGTCCGAGTGTGATCCTGCTAAGGCAAAAAGCAACACATTTGGTGGCGAGTTTCTGGGGTGAAGAACCTATGGAGACGACAGGTCGACTTGTTCCTCACTTTGTCTGACGTCGGAGGCCAAACTGGAGCCTGATGGGAGAGTGGATGGATCCTGATGGGCGTTGGAGGAGCCAGCGTCTGAAACAGCAGATCCAGCCGGGCATGAGACGGCTGGAAGGCCGCCACTAGGCTGATCGGTGGAGGCTGCTTGCCCTTCGCTGGAGGTGAGGGGTGACTTATCGACAGCACAAGGTGAAGAAATTACCACCTCTGAAGAGGCTATCCCCGGCTGCCCGCTCACCTTGGCAGGAGGGGAAGAGGGGGCCTGGCGTAAAGAGGTGGACAGCGTGCCCAAAAAAGTACTCACAGTAGCAGGCCTCCCGTGTGGCAATGGACTCCGGTCCCGGCGCTTCTCTTCACTTTTCTTTTTTTGGGGCTGGCGATGATGACCTTTCCTGAGTTTTTTGAGCTCCTTTTCCATAGAAGCTAAGCGACGGGTCAGAAAGTGGGCCTCGGGGGACCGCTTGAGCCTGGTTCTGGTCGCCTGGTTGAAGGCCTGGCAGATGGAACACTCCTGGACATTGTGATTTGAACCTAGGCAAAGGAGGCAACGGAAATGGTCATCTCCGTGCGGAATTTGAGCACTGCATTTAGAGTACTTTTTCTTCTGTTTAGAAGACACCAATTGAAGAAATACTGTACTCTGAGAGAAAGTTATAAGAGTCGAAGGAAAACTTCGACAAAAAACAGCGCAGATGTTGGATTGCTGTTCTGACACGAGCTGAACGTTACTGAGGCGACGGTGGGAAAGAACTGGAGAGCGGGCGTGGGACCGCCCTGTTTATAGACGGGCTGATGCCATGCCACCCCGACATCGGGGGTGATCCCTGCTGATGATTGCTATCTACAAGTTTGCCGTGCGGACCTGACGCCAGGGGGCGCAGTCCTACATGTGAAGACCTACTGCAGGAACCCTCTCGAAGTAAGATTTACAGTTTCAGCTGCCCTGAAAGTTGATGAATCAGGGAAGGGATCTTTCCTGGGGATCTGGCCCCTAATGCTCACCCCATTTTGATATTGTCTTCAAATGTACAGAACTGTGTCTACCCACATGCTGCCAACAGATTGTTGGCCCTGCCTGAAGAAAACAAATTACATCTGATGTTGTTTGATCATGCAATGGGGTGAGGGTAAGGGCTGAGAGACCTACAGAAGAGATGACCCCTGATTCACCAAGATTTAGGGCTGTCAGAAGTTTTCTTGCCTTTGTTGCCTGGTGGTGGGGAGTTAGGCTTGAACACATTTCCCTGCTTTTGTCACTTAACACTAAACCCTAACTGGTGCATTGACACAGTTTTTTTTTTAATACAGAACATTGAATATAAGGTAACAGCGGGCGTCTTCAGATTGGCCACAGCCTGCAAGAGGGTCTGCCGGGGAGACACAAGAACAGATAAAATAAAACACAGTACTGTGTACACTTCTCCTATGTGGATCAGCCCTGGAAGGGTTGGGGTGATGGTTAGGGTACACACTCCTCAGCCTTTGCCAACACAAAATTCCTTCACCATAGTGGTGAGACAGGACAGCCTGGAAGAGGCACACAAGGTAGTGCCTAGGGAGACAAGGCAAATGCTGTTTTTAGGCACCCATTCCAGGAGGCTCTGGGTACCGTGCAAATACAAAATGCACAGAACAATACCAAAGATAAGACAAAAAGTAAAACAAGGCTAAATATAAAATGGCAGGCTAATAATATAGTTGAAATACAGCAAAAGCCTGAACAACAGCCGCTAATAAAGGTTAACATTAATACTTAGAAGAGTAAGTCCAGGAAGGCTTGACTGAACAGGTGGGTCCTTAGGTGGGCTTTGCATACCTCAACTGAAGGGGCCTTTCCTGACAGCTGGAGGAAGCAAATTCCACAGGATGGGGCCAGTGACATTAAATGCTCTGTTGCTGATAGTTTTTAGCCTTGTCCTGGGAATCGCTAGAAAGCCTTTAGAGAAGGAGGAGCAAATGGAGAAATTGAAGTGGTGGGTGTAAGAAGGTCCAATAAATAGCCAGGGCCCAGACTGTGTAGGGCCTTAAAGGTGAGTAAGTCCACCTTGAAGAGAACCCTCCACCTGGCCAACAGCCAGTGCAGTTAATGCAAAACCAGGATGATATCACTTTACTTAGACTGTCCAGTCAACAGCCTAGCAGTTGCATTCTGTACTAGTTGAAGAAGATGGAGGGTCACCCAAGACCCCGAGGAGGAGGGCATTAGGATGATGTGGAGGTCCTCAGAAGAGGAAGACCCAAAGTGGGAGGAAGATGCACCCAGCCCAAGAGGAAGCAGCTGTTGGAAGGTCACCCTATTGTTAGTGAGACAGATTTGGGAGAGACAGCTGGAGAGTAAAGAGAGGTAAAGTACCTCCTAGCACTGTAGCTTGGCAGGCTAGTGAGATGATCCAGAGCACTTCTTGGCCAACAGGTCACAGGTGGCAGCTAGATGTCATTGTCCTCCTGCACACAAATGACATGGCAAGAACTGGGGTAGGGGTAGTGCAGGGAATTTGTTGCAGGGGTGGGGTCTTAAGCAGGTAGTGTGTACAATGGCACTGATCAAGGTGTTACCTGTGTATGGTTGTAAGGAGAGTAGGGCTCTATGCAGCAGCACTTTTCATGATTGGTTGATGGAATGGTGCAGGGAAGATTCAGATACATTGGAGAATGGGGGCCAGCTGAGGTGGTTCTAGGACTCTACAAGGGTGAAGGTCTGCATCACAGACACATTAACATTGTCAACAGAAAAGGACAAGTAGACCCATCTAGTCTCCCTTTTTCATTTTTGTTCTGAGACCACTGACTATATGTAGTCATTGGTGTCCCACCCTCACCTCATTCCTTTATCTAATTTGTCCCTGTGCCAATTCCATGCATGCTTGAGCACCTCCTCAGTCTGCCCCTACTACCTCCTCTGGAAAGCAGTTCCCGTCATCCATCTCCCTTTCTCCGAAGAAGCAATTTTCTCATCTCTCTCCAAAATGTCCCCCATAGCTTCACTACATTCCTCCATGTTCTGGTGCCTTTTATTCTCTGAAAATAGACCCTCCACCAGCACCTTGTTCACACCTGTGCGGTACTTGTAGGTTTCAGTCATATTCTTTCTCACTTTCCTCAAGGGAGCACATTTTGTGTTCCTGCAGCCTTTCCACATATGTGTTCTCATGCAATCTTCACACCATTTCTTGTTGCCCTCTCTGTATCACCTTCAACTTGTTAATGTCCTTGCAGAGTTGTGGCCTCTAGAAGGACACTGCTTCAGGTAGGACCTCACTAGTGAGCCATGCAATGGCAGCACCACTTACCTCCTCCTATTAGATGTCCCCTTCCAATGCAACCCAGTACCCTATTAGCCTTTCCCACTGTTTTGCCACACTGACCAGCCTCCTTGTGATCATCAGATATGATGACCCTGAAATCTCTTTCTTGTTTGGTGACTGTGGCTCTTCTCCCTCATCGTATACACAACTCCTGGGTTTCACCATCTAGATGCATTATCTTGCTAACTTTAGCACTGAAGCTCAGCTGCTACTCCATAGGCCACTTCTTTAGTTTCCCCGGCTCCCTTTGCATTCTCTCCACCCCTTTATAAGTGTCCATCCTGTTGCAGATTTTTGTATCATTCATAAAGAGACACACCTCCCCCCAGCTTCTCCACATCGTTACTTATAAAAACAATTGAAGACGACCACTTCCAACACCTATCCCTGTGGCACCCAGTTAGTAACTCAGTTGTTCCCTGAGTGCTATAATTTTCCACCACCTTTTGTCTCTAATCCTTCAACCAGTTTAATACCCAGCTTATCACTTCATCCCTCATCTCTGGGCTGCTTAGTTCCTTAACTAGCCTACTGTGCAACACAGCCCTACTGAAGTCTGGATAGGCCACATCTACTGCTCCCCCATGATCCACCTCCCTACTAACCCAGTCAAAGAACTCTGTGAGAACAGTTTGACATGACCTTCCCCTGTGAAACCATGCTGTTGGTCATCTTGCATCTGTTTAGAACAGGACTTCTCTCCTTAGTGGGAGGCACAAACGTTACTTGGATGATCATTTAAACTAGCCAGTGGGGGGGAGAGTGTGTTTGCAAAAGAGGCAGGAATTGCCCACCTGTTACATGATGAAGAAACAGGGAGGCAGGGCCCAAGGAGAAGGTGCTCCCCTAGGCAGGGGCACAAAATGGAAAGGGTGCAGACAATGCAGAGGGCAAGTATGGTTTAAGCCAAGGATGCAAAAAGAAAAAAGTAAAAAAAAAAAACAAGAAGCAGAGAGGTTAACACGAGAAAAGGGGTCATTGGGAGAGACAGGCAGCAGCATAGGTAGTAGAAAAGTTGAGCTGCAGGCAGGGAGACAGTAAGGTATGGAACGCCATTTGCAGACAATGCAAGGAATCTGGACATCAAAGTCATCTTGGGGAGGTTGGCCTGGACTTGGTGGCTGTAACCGAGTCACGGTGCACTGGTAGCCATGACTGGGACATGGTCAGACCAGGCTACTCTCTGTTCAGAAGAAACAGGAAGGGCAGGAAGAGTTGTTCTATATGTTAGAAGGGAATTAAGGCTATAGAAACACAGGGGAACCTGGTGTAGAAGGAAGGGTTGGAGGTGATGTGGGTCATTCTAGAGACAGGAGCTTGGGCCACTAACCATACAGGGGTAGTATACATACCTCCAACACAGGTACAGAACTTGGATAAGGCACTAGTGGAAGCTGTCACAAGGATGGCAGATAAGAGAATGGTGCTGCTAGTTGGCAACTTCAGTCTTTCAGATGTGGATTGGAGCTGCAGCCTCAGCAAGGAGTTGGACCATACTTGACTCACATTGGGGACATTTCTCAGGCAGCTAGTTAGTGTACCCAGTTGGGATAGGGCAGCACTGAACCCTGTGCTTACTAACAGGCATATCATTGCAGACATCATAGTGGGCAGTCATCTAGGGACCAGTGATCACCATACAGTGTGGTTCAACATTAAGACAGGCGTCAAAGCAAACCACACAAAGACAAGGGTCCTGGACTTTAGGATGATGGATTTTAAAAGAAAGAAATGGGGGACTGCTTCAGAGGCTGCCTAGTGCGGGAGGACTGCCAGAGAGGGGGTAGAGGTACAGTGGGGGAAAATTAGGGAGGGGATAATTAAGGCAAACAGCCTCTGCATGAAGTAGGTAAACAAAAGCAAAAAGAAAAGACCATTGGGGTAGTCTAAAGAAATGATCACAGTGGTGAAGGAAAAAGGGTGGCATTCAGTAGGTACAAAGAAATGTAGAGGGAAGAAAACACAGAGGGGTACAAAGTAAAACAGGAAGGCAGGTAAAGAAGTGAGGCAAGCAAAGGTGCAGACAGAAGAAAGGCTACCCAATGGGGTAACTAAAGGATATGAGACTTTCTTCAGATACATAAGTGAGAAGAGGGATACAAGATGGATAGTAAGAATTGTGCTGGCTGGGGTTCAAACCTGACCCCTGGCTTACCTTCTTGGGTTTACTCCGTGTACATGGGATGGCCTTCTGACCTCACCAAGACCTTCGGGAGCAACCACCCCATTCAGAAATTTTGCTTGAATGGCGAAGTCTAACCAGCTGTGCATGTTGCATGCACTTGGCTGCGTGTTCAGTTAAAACCACACTACCTCAATCATGGTCTAGTCTCTTTGATTAAAATTCCCTTATCCTAAACCTTTATAGTTATTTTTCTTTTAATATTCTTGTACCACTTATATATACCAATAGTCACAATTAAACTTTACCCCTGTACTGTGAGTCTACAACTTTATAAGTAAAAATATTTAACCGAAAAGAAATACCAGGAAATGTCATCTTAATTCTTTACTTAAAGCTGGTATGCAGTATTAACATCATTTGGATCAGTAGTGCAAGCAAACAATGTATGATTAACTGGAGATTAAGTCTCTCCTACTTTTAGATACAATCATACAATAAAGTAAAAATAAAATAAAATAACATAAAATGCAAGTATCATCCCTCCCTGCTCCATATCAGGGATAACAGCAGTTCATAACACACAGTGCCATACCTTGATATCTCAAATGAAGTCCTAGGCAGAAGGATGTGCTGCTATAGCTCCTTCCTCTCTTCTGCCCTCCTTTAGCTTAAATTAGTCTAAATGTATATGTTTTTTGGATGTACTCTGTGTCACACTTCTTGTGAAAGTGTGTCTCATGACACTTCTTGTGAAGTATACTCTGTCAGCCGGTGGCATAGAGGGTTGGCGTGGGCGCCTTTACCATGCTGGTGACCGGGTTCGGGAACAGGTTTAAATGCCATAATTGGAAGGGGAAGGATGGAGCGTCTGTGGAACTGCTCTCCTCCCCTGGGGTAGGTGGGGTACGCAAGGTCGCTCTGCAGCGGCAGCTGGTGGAGACCGGGAGCACTGCAGAGGGATCACCATAAGGGGAACACCAGAAAAACAGAAATATTGCTCTGGACTTGCCGGATGACAGCTGCCAGCCCAGGACACCTCCAAAAGACTCCCACAGGGCCACCGAATGCCTCAGCAGCACCCAGGACCAAAAGGAAATAGTGTGCCAGTCTCCTCCCGGCCGGTGCCTTCCCCCTCAAAGGTGAGGGACCCTCCTGGCACAGGGTTACGCCGAGCTATCCCGTAGTTGGCTGCGGATCTGAGGTAAGGAAGGGCTTGTGTGGGGGATAGTAGGAGGATCATCTATGGGGTCATGTCAGCCCGAAGGAGAAGCAGCTCCTGAGCATGACAGGGGGTAAAAAATAGATAACACATACAAAAAAAAAGTATACCCTGTGACATACTTCTTGTAAAAGTATGCCCTGTGACACATTTCTTGTAGAAGTGTGTTAATCATGCAAGGTGCGAACAAAAATATCTTATTTTAAAAGTGGAATGTCATGTCAGATTCTTACTTTACTGGAACATTGTTTTGTAAGCTCCAACTCTTTTTTTGCTACATAGGAAACTGTGGTTTAGCTAGCATTCTGTCTAGCACGAAATCTGTTCTCTTTCAATTCCTTAAATAAAACCTCCCCATTTTACAATTCGTTCCAAATAAGACAAGCAGATATATTTTTCTTTTAACCTGTAAACTGCTAATAGCACAAACAACCTATAATGTATCTTTAAACTATTAGAACTATTTTACAATAAGACACACTCAATTTATTGGCTAAACAGAATTATGCTTGGCAATAAAGCTGTATTTAATTCAACTTAGGAGAAGCAGAAGTAAAGCATTTTTCAATTGTCATTATTTAATTTAGAGAAAAGTCAATAAGGCAGATCTACTTGTTGATTTGTCTCTGAGAAATAGTGGGTTCTTGCTCCATCATGTCTCTAGTTCTAGGAAAAGCTGCTTCTTTGGAATATTTGGATCAGGCAGTCCAAATAGGAACAAGGGGATTACAGGGTTTTCCTTCTTTGGAATATTTGGATCAGACAGTCCAAATACGGACTCAAGGGAATTACAGGTTTCCTTCTTTGGAATATTTAGATCAGACAGTCCAAATATGGACTCAAGGGAATTACAGGTTTTCCTTCTTTGGAATATTTGGATCAGATAATCCAAATACGGACTCAAGGGGATTACAGGTTTTGCTTCTTTGGAATATTTGGATCAGGCAGTTCAAATAGGGACTCAAGGGGATTGCAGACTCTGTAGAATAAGGAGGGAGACTGCACAGCATCATGACAAAGCAAGCATCCAAAAGAGGTACATACTTTGGTTAAATTTTCACAATAGAAGGGGCAATGGATGACCAGGGAGCAGCAGGAAAAATATGCGGTGGCGGTGAAGTACACAAGTCCATTTTCAGTGGAAAGAATCTTGAAGGGACTTGCAGATGTGAATGTGTACATGGCTTGGGACTGGAAGGGCTACGACCAAGGGCAATAAAGAAACTCAGGTAGTTGCTTGTTGTACTTCCGATGACTTAATTCAACTGGTCACTGGAAACATGCTTGGTTCCAAAGGACTGGAGGAGAGCAGATGTGGTCCTGTTCCATAAGAGTGGCAGCAGGATGGGGCAAACAACTATAGTCCTGTCAGTCTCACATCAGGTTATGTGGAAGGTAATGGAAACCCTGTTTAAGGAGAGGTTAGAGGAGTATCTTAAATAAAATGGGCTACAAGACCAAAGGCAACATGGAATCGTTGGGGTGTCGGAGGTCATGACAGATGAATCTGATTAACTTCTTTGACTAGGTGACAAGGGAAATAGATTATGGGAAGGCAGTGGATGGTATCTATTTGAACTTCAGCCAGACGTTTAACACTGTGCCATACAGGAGACTGATAAAGAAACTGAGCAGTCTTGTGGTGGGATTCAAAGAAATTCCTTCATACTTCCCATAAGTTTCTTTTCTGTTAGCTCCAACATTGTCAATGGGAATTAACACTCCCCCCCTTACCTTCAGTGATTTATTCTGTTCGGGAGAAGGGGTGAAGGTGGATCAACACAGCAATCCTTCTTACTGGGTAAGGCTTTTTATAGACCATACCTGGATTGGCATATCTGTGTCAGGAATTCTGAATTTATTTGTGTTTATTACTCCTCAGGCTAACTTATCAGAGACATGTGATTTTCAAACACTGTAAGACCTGCAGGGGGTGATGAAACCCTCCCCCTTAGGTTCACATTGCCCTAACAGTGTAATGCAATCCAATATATTGGTTTCTGTCCCCAACCTCAGTTGAACCCCTCAAGCTGGGGGGGTGCACCTGGTATACTGACTGGCAATGGCAAGGTTGAGTTGCATAAATCCTTATTATTGCTGTTAAATGAGATTCTGAGTATCGATGTTCTGCAGGGCATCCCCCTCCCCCACACCCAAGCCCAGGTGGGTCCATACAGGTATGTCCAGGTGAACTAGAGAAGGATTGGACTGATCTCCCAGCTCTACAGGCAAACCATGACCTTGACCATATGGAGGGTCAAGATGATGATACCGGGGTCACAAAGAAAATCCTAACCTGAAAGTACTTTCTGTTGAGGAGGAGGAGGACCCCTCAAAAGAGGAGGAGGAGGAAGGTGAGTGGATGGAGCCTAAGAGAAAGATTCAAATCCCTCCCCCTGTTTGATTTATAATCTCTATCCTACCTCATAATGGAGGCTTGTAGGGCATTACAGTTAAAGGAGGTACAGCCATGGAGGCTCTGGATGCGATTCTGATACTGTCTGAATCTTCTGATGCACTGAGGTGTTTTCCAAACGTTGTGCACTGTGACTAGATTATTAAAAGAGGAATGAGCAGACAAGGACCAGAAAAGGCACCTACCGTGAGATGATATCCATTTTTGAAGAATTCCCAGAACTGGGAAACTCCTCACTTGGCAGATTAAGCTGTACACAATTCTGTTAAGCACACAACTATACTGACCAAAGGATCTCTGCCCTTAATTGCAATGCATGATAAGAGAGTGGACACAGCATGCAGAAGAGCCTTTGCCTGCAATGGAGTAAATATTTGCACCTCCTATGCATCTTTGCTTCCAGAACTCTGAACTCCTGGATTTCAGCTCTGGGTAGTAGTATTAGTATTCATTTATTTGTGGCATCCTTTCTTAGAGGCTCAGGGTACCATTATATAAAACCAGGGCTAACTTTAGCCACTTCTATAATTCAGCATTCTAAGTAACATAAAATAAATGAAACAAAACAAAATAAAATAAAAAACTACATTAAATACATTTGTTAACCAGAGTGTGGAGGATACCAAACCACCCCAAATGCCTGCTGAAATAAATACATTTCCAGACCCCTTTTAAAGGCCTTCACTGAGGGGCTCTAAACAAAGTACCAGGCAGTGAATTCCAAAGTACCAGGCCTGCTACTTCAAATACCCTGTCTCCTGACATCTTCTGACTTGACCTTGACACTACCATGAAGCCCTCTTCAGTGGAGCAGAGTGGGCAAAAGGGCACCTAGGGATGCAGGAGTTCAGTCAGGTAGCCAGAACCACATCTGTGTAGGGCCTTATAGGTCAAGAGACCTACTTTAAAAGATACACCATTTGACTGGCAGCCATTGTAGATCTCGCAGTGCACAGTCTTGGAAGGTGTGTTGGTAACTGAACCTCTGCATTCTGCAGCAGTGTAGTGTACCTCCACTGACTGCAAGATAAAAAGCTTTACAACAGTTGAGCCTCCAGGTCACTAACGCATAAGCCAGCATAACCAGGTTGCCAGGAGGGATAAGGGACATAATCTGGCTGATTTTTTGCAAATAGAAAAAGACATTGCAGACTACTGCTGACATTTAAGCCTCCATTGGCAGACCCTCATC
Organism: Neoceratodus forsteri; assembly: GCA_016271365.2. Lineage (NCBI taxonomy): Eukaryota > Metazoa > Chordata > Ceratodontiformes > Ceratodontidae > Neoceratodus > Neoceratodus forsteri. The sequence continues at coordinate 410,962,242 of CM057457.1, read as the reverse complement.
CAAAATGACACCAAGATGTTTCACCTTAGTTATAGCCACCAGATCAGAGGAACTGAGACATAGCCTGGTCTCGCCAACTGCAGCCCCCGCCCCCCCCCATGGCCTGGCTCAATCACTAGAACTTTGATTTTCTCTGGGTTAAACCTCAGTCAGCACAATGACATCCTGTCTTGAATATTGGCTATGCATCTGTTAAACATGTCCAGTGCACTTACCATCCCGGGTGCAAAGGACGTATAGAGTTGGGTAATATCTACATAGCAATGAAACCTTAGCCAATATTTTCTAATGGCCATGCTCAGAGGCAGCATATAAACTGTGAACAGCCTGGGTGACAGGACAGATTCCAGGGGTATGCCAAAGGACAGCACACCCAGGAGCGAGGAAAATCTTCCTAACACTAGTCTCTGGGTTCTGTGTTTGAGGTAGGACTCATACCAGTGGAGGACTTTACCAGTGAGCTCTGCATACTCCTTAAGCCTGTCCAAAAGCAGATGGGAGATCTAGAAGGATAAGAACTAACTGATCACCTCCATCTCTTGCTTTGAGCAGGACATTGTGTAACTGGACAAGAATAGTTTCAATGCTATGCCTAGTCCTAAATCCCAACTGGACAGGCTGAAAGATGTCAAAGACTAGGAGGTGTGGTTCCAGCTGCAGCACAACTTTCTCAATAACCTTTCCCAGAAACAGAAGGTTAGAGACTGGATGTTAATTCTCCAAGATCGCTGGGTCCAAGGTTGGTTTCTTCAGAGTTGGCTTCACGAGAGTGTACTTAAGCACTACTGGTAAGCACCCATCTGATAGGGAACAGTGGGCAGTCATAGTGAATAGTAGGCCCAGACATCCAGCGAAACTCACGAGTAGTAGTTTTGGACCCTGATCCAGATTACAAAACATTGGCCACAGCTCTGTGATCACCCCACAAACCTCTTTCGTCTTCACTAGGTGGAACTCTTCTCAGGACCACTGACTATGGCTTGACTAAGAGGCTGTCCACTGCAGGGCTGTCCCAGCCCAGTTAGAGTGATTCCAACCTTAACAGAGGACACCCTTTCTAAGAGGAGTGGAGTGAACTCCTCACATTTCACATCTGTTAATGCTTTAATGGGTTTCAGACAAGCCAGATAAAGAAGCCTGTCTACAGTCTGAAAGAGCTGAGCCAGTCAGTTTCTCCCAGCAGCAATCTCTGTTGGCAGAAAATCCACTATTTTCTGAGTGACTGCCTTCTGATATTCCTTATAATGGGACTCCTAGAACTAGTTTGCAATCCAGGATCTTTGAACTCCTCCAACAGCAATCTAACCTGCATCCCCCGGCCTTCAAAGCACTAACTCAGTGTCAAACCACAGCAAGCTGAGATGCATCATGAGGGGACACACACAAACTGTCACAATGAGGTCAAAGGCCCCAGTGATTCCCCTATTATAGGCTTCCATTGCCACCTCTGTACACTGAGTGCAACCTGCCAGCATTTCCGAGCCGTCCAAAATCACCATAAGTCCTTCTGGACTAAGACTTCTCAAAAGTTAATACTGAACCACCTCCACAGGGGATGGACTACAAGGGGGTGACCTAAAACTGAATCTAATACAGAAATGGTCTGACCCACTGTCTGGTTCAATCTTGAGACTTCCCACCTTGAGCAACATTGAAAACGATTGGTCCAGAGTGTGACCATGTTGGTGGGTCATGGAAGTAATCATTTGTGCAAGACCCAGAGCTTCCATGTTCTGGAGAAAATCCTGACCAATTTGTGAACATTCATCATCCATGTAGGGTTTGAAATCACCAAGAAAAACCCATCTTGGTGATTCCAAAACCAGTCAGTGATGACAGATGTGAGTTCCTGAAGAAATTCCGCTTTGTGACCTGGAGGCTAGTACACAAGGAGGATCCTGCAGTCTGCACCCGGCCCCCTGCACAGTCATGTATTCAAATGACTCTTGTACCCCCCACTAGAAGTGCCAGCAGATTCAGATCAGATCTAAAACAGGTGGTACCTCCTTCCCCTGTGGTCTCTTCTCTGGCAGTACACAACTAAGAACCCTGCTGGGACCAGTGTAACTAGAACTGTGCTGGAATCATCCACTAGCCAGGTCTCAGTAATGTAAGTTGAGCTGTCAGCGGAAACAAGCTCCAGAATTTCACTGTTCGCTGATGACACAAAGCTCTGTAACAGAGTAGACACACCAGAGGGTGTAGACAGAATGAGAAGCGACCTGCAGAAACTTGAAGAATGGTCAGGGGTTTGGCAGTTGAAATTCAATGCAAAGAAGTGCAAGATAATGCATATGGGGCACAAAAACCCTGGCACAATATATCAGTTGGGGGTGAGGATATAGCATGCACCAAGCAGGAAAGGGATCTTGGGGTTGTCATCTCTGATGACCTCAAGGTAGGGAAACAGTGTGACAAGGCAGCAGGTAAAGCAAATAGGATGCTGGGATGTATAGGCAGGGCATCACCAGCAGGAAAAGGAGGTCATAATTCCACTATACAAGACACTAGTGAGGCCCCACCTGGAGTACAGTGTACAGTTCTGGAGACCATACCTCACGTAAGGACATAGACAGGGTAGAGAAGGTTTAGAGGAGGGCAACAAAGATGGTGCATGGATTGCATCACAAGTCCTATGAAGACAGGTTGAAGGAACTGAACATGTACTCCCTGGAGGAGAGGAGGGAGAGAGGGGATATGATAGAGACATACAAGTATCTTACAGGGAGGAACAGGGTGCAGGAAAACACTATATTTAAGCGAAAAAGATGTTCCAGGACTAGAGGGCATGGGAGGAAGTTGGAGGGAGGACGAGTCAGAGGAAACATGAGAAAGAATTTCTTCACAGAACGGGTGGTGGACAAGTGGAACACCCTGCCAGAGGAAGTGGTGGGGGCTGAAACAATCACAGGATTTAAGAATGCATGGGATAGACATAAAGGAATTCTAGAGGTCAGGGGTAAAGGGAAACAGACTTCTAGGAAAACAAACTGAACTTACAAGCTCAAATGGGCAGACTGGGTGGGCCATAGGCCCTTATCTGCCGACACTGTCTATGTATCTATGTATCTATGTATAACTGTGGTCCTGTTCCTCCACAGCCTGGCATTACATAGCATGCCCAAAAGAAACTGAAAGAGTCAGCTGGTCATTCAGTTGCAGACTCACTCAGTCTGGCAGGAACCCCCGAAACATAGAAACATAGACTTTGACAGGAGATAAGGATTGCTTGGCCCACCTAGTCTGCCCATTCCCTATATATTGGATAAGCTGCAGATTCTACATAACCAACAGCCCGCTTCCGCATACCCTTCACTATAATTGCCTTATGTCTGTCCCATGCATTCTTGAATTCCTCCACTGTGTTTGACTCCACGACCTCCTCAGGAAGGTGGTTCCATGTGTCCACCACCCTCTCCATGAAAAAATAGTTTCTGACACTGCCCCTGAGTCATCCCCCCATCTTCAAATGTGCTCCCTTGTTCTTGCACGTCTTTCTTTCAAAGATGCTCCCTTCTTGGACTGTGTTGATTCCCTCAAGGTACTTGAATGTTTCTATCATGTCCCCCCTCTCCCTCCTTTCCTCAAGGATATACATATTAAGTTCTTTCAGTTTCTCCTCATACGGCTTCTGTTGCAGACCCTGCACCATTTTAGTTGCCTTCCTCTGAATCGCCTCCATAGACTATCTATGTCCTTACAGAGATGGGATCTCCAGAACAGCAATCAGTACTCGAAATGGGGTCTCACCAACTGTCCGTACAGAGGGATAACAACTTCCTGTTTTCTAGAGGTGATGCCTCTCCCTATGCATCCCAGTATCCCTCCAGCCCTCCTTACTGCCTTCTCCCATTGTTTGCCTACATTAAGGTAATGCGCTATGACTTCCCGGAGGTCCCTTTCCATTTTTGTTGTTGTTAGTGCCTCCCCCCGCTGTGTACTCTTCCTCTGGGTTTTTGTTTCCCAGGTGCATTACTTTGCACTTTTTTTGCATTGAATCTAAGCTGCCATATTTCTGACAAGTCCCCCAACCTTGCCAAATCCTTTCTCATCTTTTCTATCCCACCTTGTGCATCAACCCTTTTGCAGATTTTTGTATCATCTGCAAAGAGGAATACTTTTCCTTCCAGCTCCTCTGCAATGTCTCCTATGAAGACATTAAAGAGGACTGGTCCCAGTACTGAACCCTGCAGTACCCCACTAGTAACATCCCTTTCTTCAGAGTGTGCTCCATTTACTATTACCCTCTGTGTCCTGTTGGTCAGCCAGTCTGTTACCCAGGCTATCACACTGGGACCCACTCCCAGGCTGACTATCTTGTTTATTAATCTTTTGTGTGGGACTATGTCAAATGCGTTGCTAAAGTTTAGGTAGGCCATACCTACAGCCCCTCCCTGGTCTACTACTTTGGTCACCTGGTCAAAAAAATTTATTAGGTTCATCTGACATGATCTTCCTGCTGCGAATCCATGCTGCCTCGAGTCCTGTGCCCCACCGGCCTCTAGGTACTCAACAATTCTTTTCTTCAGAAGTGATTCCATCATCTTTCCTACCACTGAGGTTAAACTAACAGGTCTATAGTTCCCTGCCTCTGCCTTGCTCCCACTTTTGTGAACAGGAATCACATGTGCCCTCCTCCAGTCCTCAGGTGCCACACTGTCCTCCCATGATTTGTTAAAAAGGGTAGTCAGTGATGTAACTAGGTCTCTCCCTGGTTCTTTTAAAATTCTGGGGTGAATCCCCTCGGGCCCCATTGCTTTGTCCACCCTGAGTTTTAGGAATTCTCGCAGGACCCTTTCCTCTGTGAATGGACTGTTATTGACCCCCCTGTCTGGAGTGCTTCTATTGCTTGGTTTAGGTACCCCCCCCTCTTCTTCTTTTGAGAATACTGAACAGTCCCCTGAGGATGGGGACTAAACATGTCTGTCTCTCTCTCTCAGGGACTAAACATGTCTCTCTCCCTCTCTCTCCCTCTCCCCCCCCCTCTCGTACTTGTCTAACCCCAGAACATCTCCTGGTCCTCAGTACACCTCTCGGTACCACTCCACTTCCCTATCCCTCTTCTTCCTCTCCCTCATAATACAAACCTCCCTGCAACACCGATATATGTAGGTCAATAGGAGAAGGATCAAAGGGGTGCTGGACCTTCAGCAGGGAAGCAGAGTAACTATGCCTTGGAGCCTGAGATGGATGCATGAAACACTTCCTTACCCTATGCTAACCTATAAAACCTCTCCCCCTTTTTTCTTTACCAAATAAACAAATCCCTCCCAGCAACCTAGAAAACCTACCATAGTCACCCACGAACACCCACCTCCCACACAACCAAAAAGCTTTTCCAATACTGCAATAATAAATGAAGACATTAGACCCAGAGATCATTGCAAACACCCTAAATGATACCTTCACGGACCTTAGTGGTGTCCTCTCATCTGATTTCTTTACTGATGCTGACCCCCCCAATTTCTACTTCTACTACTGCCTCTCCAACCAAACCACCCTTCCATTCCAAACTAGTAAAGGCACATGAAGTCTATAAATATGTAAAGAAGGCCATTTCTAAGTCCCAAGCAAGCAGCGACACTATTGACCTTAAACTTCTGTCCCTCACTCTGGAGGAAGTACTGCTCCCCCTCACAAAAATTGTCAATCTCTCCCTCTGCTACAGCCAATTCCCTAGGAAATGGAAAGCTGCAGTTGTCACTCCGGTGCACAAAAGTGGTAATTAGTCACTGCCTGGTAACTATCGCCCGATATCGATACTACCACCTCTCTCTAAGGCCCTTGAACGCTTGGTGGCGGACCAACTTTCAGACTACCTGGAAAAGCACAACATCCTATGCACTCAGCAGCATGGATTTAGGAAAGGCACAGCACATCGACTGCCCTACTTGAATTCTCAGGAGCAATCCACAATGCCATGGACAAAGGAAACCTAACTGGAGCAGTCTATTGGACTTAACAAGGCATTTGATACAGTTCACCATGGCCTACTCATCAAACAACTTCTATCCCTAGGGCTCTCGCAGGGTCCTGGTGACTGGGTAAAAAACTACCTTGCTCAGTGCTCTCAATCTGTAAAAGTAGCTGGAGTTCTCTCAGACTCAAAACCGGTTCGCTCAGGAGTTCCCCAGGGATCCATCCTGGGCCCCCTCCTTTTCAGCCTTTTCCTAAACTCCCTCCCCAAATCTTGCCTTGAACAATTAATCCTCTATGCCGATGATGCTGTGATTCTTGCCACTCATAAAGATCCGAACTTCTTACGTCTCAACCTTCAGCATGCTTTTTCCAAAGTTGAGATGTGGTTCCTTGAACATAAGCTGGTTCTAAACCACAAAAAAACTAAATCCATGCTCTTCTCTAACCCGCAAAACAAGAAACGGCAAGTCCCACTCACCACTAATACATACCAGGGGAAATACCCTTGAACAAGTGCCAATTTTCAAATATCTTGGTATCAACTTTGATCAAGGCCTAACCATTGCAACTCACATTGATAGTACAGCAAAAACTATTAACCAGCGAATTGGGATTCTGTATCGGAACCGACAGCTTCTTACCCATTCTGCACTGAGGATTGCCATCCAATCTTCTATCATCTCAGTCATTGACTATGGCTTAGTTATATATGGATCTGCCACTACTACAGCACTTAGTCGCATTACAACATCCCTAAATAAGGCCTGTCGGCTGCTCACTGGTTCACATCGACGTACCCACACATGTGAACTCTATGCTGACTCAGGTTGGTTGCAACTCTCAAACTGGATAAAGTACCTTACCTGCCTGATGGTGAAAAATCCCTCTGGGGCCTCACTCCACCCTGTATCCAAGACCTGTTATGCCCGGCGCTAGCACCCATTTTACCAGAAGATCAGAACACCAGCCTCTCCAAGTCCCCGTGCCGGACTTCTCAGGGACAAAGATCATTTGCCTATCGTGCCTCCAGCTAAAATGCCCTCAGCACTCATATTACTGCCTCCACCTCTCTAGGTATTTTCAAATCAAGGCTGTTCTCTCACCTTGCCACCTCCAGCTCCTGTGACTGCCCTGATTAAACCTCATATTTTCTCACTACCCACCCTGTTCCGTTATTTGACAAAGACATGTTTGGGAAACCTTTTCTCCTGCTATTGTCTGTTCCCCACACCTTTCACTTACCCTCTCTGTTCTGGACTTTTTCCCTATTTGTTTCTCCTAATCTGGCATGATCTCTTTCTTGTAATAATAATGTGATTATTGATATCTCATGTCCTTTTGCACAAGTGATTTGATATGTATTTGTATATGTTTTCTTGCTCTTAACACAACACAAATTGTTGTGTTATCTATGTACCCTTTGTACTGTACCTAATTGACGTGGAACCTTTGTAAAAGAGCCTCTGGCTCAAAGGTAGTAATTCCTAGAACAATAAACTAAACTAAACTAAGCTAAATTACAGTTACTTAGAAATAGCCCTTAGCTATTTCACTAATGTCCAGGTGCTACCATGCCTCATAATACTAAACCTAATAAACAGTTCATATGCAGTAAGAAAATTTGAATTCCAGACAGTAATGAGAAGAATGTTCCTGTTTTAAAAATTTGGAGTGAGGGTCGGAGTCAGTGGAGAGCAAGCAGCTCAGGTACAGGAATACAAGTTTGGCTACCTGAGTGCACCGCGGTGGGGGAGGGGGGATAGAACCAGAGAAGGCTGAAGTACCAGCTAAGTACTTGTAACTACATTCTGCTTGCTTTTTCAGGATTTGTTTTCCTGTTGTTCATACTGTGTGAGTGGGGAGGGGAAATACTACTTATTTTCACTATAGGGGGCCAAATGTACCAAAACAGGACATTTTATGCCTGTTGGGGCACCTTAACAATGATTTTTTTAAAAGGGACCAATTGTACCAGAACAGGAATTTGTGTGTGTGTCTTTGAATCTGTGTTGGAGTACATTAACAGGGATTACAGGGACTGATTAGTAGTCTGTTATGTACAATGTCAATTTAGTAGCTGGAGAGGACATCTGCGTGCTGCTAACTACAGCACATTACATACAGTACATCAGTGAAACAGATTGTTTATCGGCATTGACCAGTTAGATTCCACTCACTCTCCCCAGCCTACCCACTCCGGGCTACTCCACCTTTACAGACTAGTGCTTCCTGTTGCTGCACAGCAGCAGGTGATTACAGTAAATATTATACACATCTATATATCTATATAAACTTTGTCAATGTACCAGTTAGGGTTGAAGCAACAAAAGTAGGGAAATGAGATGTTAGGGTTGAGCCCCAATAGCCCCCATCCAATCCCACCAGCCTGCCCCACACCCACCCTACACAGAACAACAGGCATTGGGGTGTGGCTTGTGGTCATCAGGACTAACTCTCATCCCACTCCATGTGTAAGAAATTTGACATGGTACAGTACAGTACAGTACAGGAGAATATGGTGAAAGTTAGGCCTGATGGCCTCAAGGCACACTCCAACACTTGTTGGTCTGTGAAAGGTGGGTGTGGGGGTCTTAGGGTCTCAACCCGAATGTCTAATTTCCCTACTTTTGTCACTTTAACCCTAACTGATGCATTAACAAAGTTTTTTGCAATTTATTGCCTCTTCAGATAGTATAATAGTATCTTTATTTTACTGTGGGAGTGCAGGGTCTCCCATCCCTCCACAGATGCACATATGTATTTAGCTGTGGAAACACAGAGGTCTCAGCCCCCATACTTCCACACGTTAAGTTACGAGCAGGCATACTGAAATTGTAACATATAGTTATAACTGTGCCATCTTAAATAATTTTCACCCAAAATGTTCAATATAACCTTCTTATCACCTCACTGCATGTACCCAGTACAGAACACTTTCACATCCCTGTCAAATTATAATACTGAGCAACTGTTACACCGTTTTGCACCACATGTGTGGAAAAACATTTTTTTGAAATTGAAAAATTACAGATGTACTATTCATGAGGAGGTCTGAAAAACTGGTAATGTTGAAAATCTGGAGTGAAAATATGAAAAACTGGCAAAGTTATGAGTGTGCGTAGAAACTGTGTAATGCATGCTCGTAACGCAGTCATTGGGGGGAATTTTTTCACCAAACTTTCAACATGGGTCTTTTGGGACCTCCCTTCATGAACAGTTGCACTGTGATTTTGTTAATCCATCCCAAAAGTTGATTTTTGCTCAGCAACTGCGCCATTCTGTGCCACAGGTGTGAAAACATGTTTCAGGCAGGGTGTGAAAAATGACAGCTGCACTATTCATCAGAAGATATGAAAAAATGGCAATGTTGAAAATCTGGAATGAATATATAAAGAAATTGGCAAAGTTATGAGTGTGCATAGAAACTGCATGACGTACGTTGATAACACAGTTACTTTTTGGAATTTTTTTTTTTACCAATTGTGGGTTCGAATAGTTTGATAGTTATGACCATGAACAGTGGCACTGTTGTTCTGTTAATCGGTCCCGAAAGGTGATTTCACACAGTGACTGTGAAATCACCTTTCAGGAAGGAGTAACAAAATGACAGTGCCAGTGTTCATGAGGTGGAGTCCCAAGAACCCCATGTTAAAAACTTGGGGTCAAAATTCCTAAAAATGGCTGAGATATCAAGACAGGTTGAAAACCCCACTGACTGCCATTACATGGCGCTTACCTTGATTCTTCAGTTTGCAGTTTAACTTTGAAGAGTGCAGATGTGTCAAGTCCTCAGAAGATGACAGCACCTGACCTCTGGAGGTAAGTACAAGGTAGGGTGGGGTGCAGGAGATGGGTGCACAGAGGGGCCGTTTTCTTTTTTTCAGTAAAAAAAAAAGATGTCAGATAGTTTTTTTCAACAGCACATTTGGGCACACTGGGGTGGGCTCCCAATATGCTACATTAGTGTGGGGGAGGGATACATGCTGACACAGGGATTGGTCACCATGATGGAAGCAACACATGTATACGGGCTTGGTGGGCATCTGACACCATGAGAAGGCATCCTGGTGCTGGAAACATAGCTATTTATGCACACTGGGGTGGGCTCCCAATGTGCCACATTAGTGTGGGAGAGGGATACATGCTGACACAGGGACTGGGCACCCTGATGGAAGCAACACATGTATACAGGCTTGGGGGGGCATCTGACACTGAGAATGGGCATCCCAGTGTCAGAAACGTAAATTAAATATTTGTGCACTCTGGGGTGGGCTCCCAATGTAACGCAGTAATGCTGACATGGGAACTGGGAACCCCAATGTTGGCAGACAATAGAGGGACAGTTTGATACAGGACTCTGCATTGAAAATCTCGATGCAGGATTCTGCATAAAAAAAAAAAAAAGATGCCGGGGGATTGTTTTCTTTTTCTCAGTTACAAAAAAATTAACAACAAAATGGGAGACGTTACAACATTTTGTTTTCTCCCCTCACTAAGTGAAAAAACAAAATGGTGGCTGATGACGGATTTTCCTCGCAAAGAGGGATTCTGTGAGATAACTGAATCCCTCTTCGCCAGCCATTCAAAATCAGGGATCCTTGACTGAAACTGTGCATCTTTCCCAAAGACTGAACTGAGCATGCTCAGAACCTGAAATTTTAAAATGTAATAACTTTGGAATGGATCAGTATTTGTTCACCAAACCAGTGCTGGATTGTTCCTTTGGATAACCTCTATCTGTCCTGGAAATTTTAGCCACAATTCCAAACAGTGTGGGTGCAGAAGGATGAAGACAAAACAGGGAAAAACTGGCAAAAAAAAATAGTGCAAAATGCATTTTTTGATTATTCACTGCACGAAATCCACAAATCTGATTGAAAGAAAATTGGCAAATCAAGAGATATAGCACCTGACATTGTCTATTCCAAATTTTGAGCAAATCCTCTGAATTGTTGCTAAGTTATTCATTTTTTTTCAATTCTGTTTCTCACTCTGTGGTACTGGGCATCCTTCTGAGGTGCTCACTTGGCTAATACCTCTCCCTCCCTGCCTGAACCCTCACTGCTGCTATTCTCCCCACCTGAGTCCAGATAGGTCAGTCCCCTGGCTACCAAGTTACCCCTGGGGAGGGCTTGACCACCTATGACAACCTTGCAGACTCAAGGCCCTACCTGGACATCGGGTTGGTGCCTGATGAGATCTCTGGTGTGCTGCGCTGACCTTGGGATGTGGGCCTTGCCACTGGAGCCCTCATCATCTTCACAAGATCGCAGAGGGTTTTCCCACTTTTGCCCCGTAAGTGCTCCCCCCAAATGTGACATGCAATGACGCCATAGCACACGGCAACCCTGCTGGCATCTGCCGCACTTGCCCCTCATGTTAGTCGGTTATTCTGTAATACCTCTGCTCTCCATTGGGGGCCACAAGGACACTGGACAACCACACAGCCCTCCCCCTGGGAGAGGAGAGCTGTCTACAGATGCTTCATCCTCTCCCTCTCCTGCCAACTCCCAGCAACCCAAGTCGGTATCCGAACATGGGTGTGGCGCGCGATGTGGCATCCAGTGCTTCAACCCTCAGCACCACCGGGCTGGCCAGTTGCAAAGTTATGAACGTGGAAAATGTGGGGGGTTAACATTAAAGGGCATAATATAAGTCTCCGTGGCTTTGGTTTCCCTGGATGCTGAAAAGGCTTTTGAATGTGTATCCTGGCAATTCCTGTTCACCTCCCTTCATCGATTTGGAATTCCAGATAATTTTATTAAATGGGTCAAACTTCTCTACTCCTCCCCAACAGCTCGGGTGTGATGTAATGGGTGTCTCTCAGATCTGTTTCCCCTATAGAGGGGCACGCAACAAGGATGTCCCTTCTCCCCTCTTCTTTTTAACTTCTACCTGGAGCCCTTGATACATAAGCTACTCGCTTCCCCTACTCTTGAGGGTATCCAGATAGAAGGAAAGAAATATACCCTATTGGCATATGTAGATGACCTCCTTTTACATCTGGAAGACCCTAAAGTCTCTCTCCCCATCTTATTAGAGGAGTTGGATCAATTCTCTGCAGTCTCATCCTGCAGATTAAATCTCTCAAAGATGAGGATATTTCCTCTCAGTAATCATATTAGGAAGGTGGACTGTAATGATTTTGGTCTTGCTTGGGAACCTAAAGTTCTAACATACCTAGGGATCAATATTGCTACAGAAAAGGAAATCTTACCAAGTTAGTGCATGTATTGCAATCTGATCTGGACCATTGGGGTGTGCTTCCTGTATCTCTCTGGGGTTGTATCAACATTCTGAAAATGAATGTTCTACCAAGAGTACTATATCCACTGGGTATGCTGGGTCTCTTCTTCCCTAAGGTATGGTTTATGAAACCGCAGAGAATGCTTCACACCTTTCTGTTGTTACACGAGGTCGCTGCACCCTAACTGGTACCCCAGAGGTACACCGCAGACAGCTAGCATTTATGAAGGGAGGCAGTATTGTGCAGTGGTTTAAGGCTGTGAGCTGCAAATCTGGAGACCTGGGTTTGTATCCCACAGCCACCACTTGCATACTGCATCACCCTAAGCAACTCACTTAACTTCCCTGTGCTCCCAGGTTGCACCTGTAAACAAGCTTTCATCTTAGTGTGCCACTCCTTGTTAAACAATTGAAAAAAAAAAAAGAAAAAAAATGTATGTTACACTAACACATAGGGCTAAGGACATCTACCGTACAAGAGTAGATGTGTCAGGATATGTATGCTTATAATTGCTATATGCTTTACTTTCTAATATACAGTATATATATATATGTAATAGATATACCACTCTGAGGTGTGCGGTCGCGCTCTGATATACGCACTCCTTGGTGTGTGTTGTATGCACGAGGCCTGGTATGTGCCGACTTCCAGGTAGGAGCCCTGCAGATATCCTGGATAGGGACATCCCTGGAAGCAGCCACCAATGCAGCGGTATGGCGGGTAAAATGAGCTCTTATCCCTCTGGGAGGCTCCATGCCTGACAACCTATAGCGGAGATCTATGCAGGAGGTGACCCACCTGCTTATCGTCCGCTTGGCTGCAGGTCTGCCAGGTGCGGCTTCAGCGTAGATGACAAACAGCTGGTGAACCTCTCCCAGAATTTCAGCCCTACACTCTCTAAGAAGGTGAGTGCTCAACTAGGGTCCAAATGGAGCCTATATTCGGCATCTGAGGTGTGATTGGGGTAGAACACCGGCAGAGTCAACACCCGGTTATGGTGAAGCTCCGCCACCATCTTCGGAAGGAACTTCAGGTGGGGCGCAGGACAACCTTGTCCCTGTGGAAGACCAGATAGGGAGACTTGAAGGAAGCGCCTGGAGCTCTCCCATCCTTCTGGTTGACGTGGTAGCCACCAAGAAGGTGTTCTTCCACAACAGGTGGGAGAATTGCACCTGTGCATTGGTTCAAATGGCTTGCCCGTGAGCTTAGCCAATGCCAGCGGTAGATCCCACGGAGGTGGAGATTCTCGCACCGAAGGGGAAATGTGATCAAGGCCTTGGGAAGCGCCAGACCACCTTTCCTGCACCATCAACTGCCTTCCGGCCCATGCTCGGAGGGCAGAGATGACTGCAAGGAACACTTTAAGGGTCGTCGACCGAAGCCCTTGCTGAAGAAGAGAGGACCACAGGAAGTCCAAAATGCTCGCCGAGGAACAGGAGAAGGGACCAGGCCCTTCCCTAACACCAAATGGAGAAACTCTTCCATTTGAAGGCGTAGCATTATCCGGTCGACTCCTGACGGGACACCTCAACAACGCTGAGGACCTTGCCAGAAGACCCAAGGCCTGGCCACCAGCCGCTCAGAAACCAGGCCGACAGGTGCAGGGATTGAAGGTCCAGATAGAATACCTTCCCCTGATAACAGAGATCAGGTCCGGGCAGGCTGGAAGCCGCCTCAGGAGCCTGGAGCTGAGACTGAAGAGAGCTGGATACCAGAGCTGGCGGAACCAGTCTGGAGCTACCAGAATCACCTGCACCTTGTCCCTCCTTGCCTTAAGAAGTACTTTGTGGATCAAGGGAAATGGGGGAAAGCCGTAGAAGAGGCCTGGGGTCCACGGCCTCGAAAAGGCATCCCCCTACAGCAAGCCCTGCTGAGGGGGGCGGGCATGAAACAGTCTCAGCTTCGCATTCTCCCTGGAGGAAAAAAGGTCCGCTGAGGCGTGACCAAGTGGGAGAAAGATCTTGTGCTACCTCCGGCAGGAGAAAAACCCTCATGAGATGCAGCCCCTATCCGGCTTAGGGCATCGGCCAGGGTGTTGGAAGCTCCTGCCATCCAAATGGCTAGGAAAACCGCCTCCAGGCTGCACATGAGACCATATGCGGAGAGCCTCCTTACATAACGGCAAGGAGCACGTCTGGTCCTGGCGGGTTAAGCAGCACATGGTCGTGGTATTGTCCGTCTGGACCTGAACCACTTGACCGCGTATAAATGGAGTGAAGACAGTGTGAGCTGGTCAGACCACATGAAGCTCCAGCAGGTTGAAATGGCATTGGGACTCCCGAGGGGACCAGAGGCCGTGCACTCTGTGCTCCCCTTGATGGGCACCCCAACCCATCAGAGATGAATCGGTCAATAGAAGACAGTCGACTCAGGGCGGACGAACGGGATACCCTCCTGTGGATGTGCCAGAACGGTCCGCCATTGGAGAGCGTTCCACATCTCCTGGGTTACTGTCACGGGCTGGTCCAAAGGATCGCAGCATTGTGACCACTGGCTGGCCAGCCCCCCATTTAAGGGGACACATGTACCAACAGGCCCAACAGACCACGCTGGTGCAGGCCGCCACGAGGCCAAGGAGGCACAGGAAGTCCCGGGCAGGGCGCGATTTCCCAACCAGACATGATTGGGCAAAGAAGGAAGCACCTCGGCCCTGTGCGCCGGGAGCTGAGCTCTGGCTCGAAGAGTTGAGCTCTGCCCCAATGAAAGGAATCACCTGCTTCGGCATGAGTTCTGATTTGGCCCCGTTGAAGAGGAGGCCCAACTGAGAGCAACCTGGAGGGCCAGAACTCTGGACCGCTCCGCCTCCGCTCTGGAGGGGGTCACAATCAGCCAGCCATCCAAGTAGGGGTACACCTGGACCCTTCGGTGCTGCAGGAATGCTGTCACCACTGCTATGCATTGGAGAAGACCCTGGGGGCTGGGAAGAGGCTGAAGGGCATGGCTTGGAACTCATAAAGGGATCTCTCCGCTCTGAAGCGGAGGAATCTCTGAAGAGACGGACGGATCGGAAAGTGAAGAAAGCATCCTGGAGGTCCAGGGAACAGAAGCACACGCCTCGTTCCAAGGATGGGATATCTGAGTCAGAGTGACCATCCTGAAAGTCCGAGACCTTAGGAACTTGCTCAGGTCGTGCAGGTCGAGAATGGGGCGCCAGCCCCTGTCCGTTTGGGGACCAGGAAGTACCTGGACACGAGCCCTGGGTCTGAAGGAGGATCCGCACCTTCCTGATCACCTCTATATCGAGGCACAGAGCAACGACGGCTCGGCGGGCCGACGATAAGGCTTCGGACCTGTAGTCCTCCCGGGGGGCGACGGCTCAAAAGGAAAGGGCCTGCTGGAAGACCAGAGATAGGCCCTTACCTTCCACCTCCCACACCCAACGGAAGGGAAGTGGCAGAGCCTTCCCCCCCGGGGGGGACCCAGGTAAGGGTGACGAGGTCAGGGTGACGCCCCATGATCCGTCACTGAGCAGGCTTGGAGGGGGGACTGGTCAAGGGAGCACCTGGGCCTTTACCTCCTTGCTTCCCATAAGAGGAAGCCGCTGGCTTGGGTTCGGGATGCCAAGCGCAAGCCTGCTGGTCCTCTTGCTGGTGCTGAAGGGCCGGTCGTACCGCAGGGGCTGAAGGATGAAGGGGCTTACGCAGAGGTTGCCAGCAGCCCTTGTCCCTCTGGGCGGAGGTGACCGAGTCCAGAGTGGCATTGGACTTTTTGATCCCCTGGAGGTGTCCCTCCACTCCAGGGCCAAAGAGGTCAGTCCACAAGAAGGGGATGTCCGCCAACTTGTGCTGGGTATCCGCCGAGAAGGTGGATATCCTCAGCCACGCCCTGTGGTGCATGGCCACCGCGGTCGCTGCTGATCTGGCACCGGAATCACCTATGTCCAGAGCAGTCTGAAGCTGCTGCTTCGCCACCGCCTACCATGGTCTTGCACCTGCCGGACTGTGGTCTGCAGGTCGGCTGGGAGATGAGGGATCACCTCGTCCAGGGAGCCCAAGAGGGCGTGGGAGAAGTGTGCCATCAGCGCGGCCGAGCTGGCCTGTCGGAGACCTAGGGAGGACGCGGCGTAAACCTTGCGCCCGACATAATCCATCCTTTTGGACTCTTTGTCGGGAGGCAAATCCACATCCCGAGCAATTCCAGAACGCTGGAAGACGTTATCGGTAACTAACCCCTCTGCAGAGGGGTGCTCTGAGAAACCGGGCAAAGAGCTGATAAGCACTGCATACTTCCTGGCCATCCTGGCCGAGGGCGCAGGACAGGAAGCAGGCCACTGCCAAAGCTCCAAGGCTGGGCCAACAATTGCCTCAGCCACAGGGAAAGCCTCCGAGGGTGAATCCCCTCGATCTAGGATCTCCGTCAGGGGATAATAGGCCCGTTTAGATACGGGCTCGAGCATCCTGAACTCCGAGATGAGACTAAGCAGACCCAGGAAGGATGATGGGCTGTCGTTCAAGGACCTGTCCCGAGAGGACTCCAGGCCCACCCACCAAGGGAACACGGAGGAGTCGTCGTCGGACTCTGAAGGGTCTGCAAAGAGCTGCCTCAGGCCTGAGCCACTCTTCACCCGCCGAGGGCGGGCAGGAGTGAGGGTGACCGACAACCTGCGGGGCAGGCCGTGACCCGACCGAGGTTCCACCACAACCAGTGGGGCAGCTAGATTTGGTCGAACAACCGGCTCGGAAGTGGGCATCTCGACTGCGGCGAGCGATTGCGTCGGCCATTCAGGCGGCAGCCGCTTGATAGCTGGGGAATGAATCGGAGTCGATTGATTCCCGGACAACAGCAACTGCTGCCACATAAGCTCCTCGTAACGTTGATGCAATCTGCATTGAAGTCTCTCCTCATCTGAGGAGGAACGGTGTTGCCACTTCACTCAGTGCTCCGACCGAGACCGCTGAAGTCGGCGGGAGCGACTTGACCGAGAAGAAGACCGAGACTGAGACCAAGATCCTCGGTGAAACCGAGGGCGGGTTTGGGAAGGAGCGGGGAACACCCGCTCTTCCCTCGGCTCGGACGCTTTGACTGAGGACTGCCGCCACAAAGGCATGGGCAGAACCTCGGCCTCCACCGGGGAAACCGGCGAAGGGTTGATGGCTCTTCCAGTCGAACACCCGGGTGACGGGTCGAGAGAAAACTCGACTACGTCGATGGGAGTCTCGGCAGGCTGTCCTGACAGGGACACCGTGAAGCCAACAGCCTGAGCCGCAACCTCGACCGAAGTCGATGGTCAGTTGTCCGGGGAAGGAGACCTCGCCCGCTCCCACGAATGCTGACGGTGGGACTTACCCTTCGACTCCTTCTTCTTGGGCCGAGAGGAATGACCTGATGACCCCTCTCCCTTCGTGGAGAGGGACTGGTGAAGCTCCTTGAATGAAGCCAAATGAGAGGAACTCAGAGAGAGCGGGATAAATGCCACGACCAAGGAGGAGGGAGATGCGGCCTTGGCCGCCGCCTCCTCCAGGGCAATAGAGTGCTCGAGCCGCTCAGCCGAGTCAGCCATCGCGGACACCGCCCAATGAGCCTCTTTGGATTTTACCGCCGGGGAAAACTCCTTGGGGCACCCGAGCCTCAAACGGGCAGCACGATCCTCCAGGACGTTGGTCGAAAAGGCACGGCACAACTCGCAGACCTGCAGGTCATGGTCCAAGTCGAGGCAGTATACGTACGTGGAGTGTGGATCAGTACTGGAGATATTCCGCCTGCCAGGGCACCTCCGAGAGCTGGGAAATGAATTGTTCATCGCAGCCGCAAAGGAAAGAAAACCGAAGTTTAGAAAACTTTAAAACTAAATTCGGACGAACCGAAGAATCAGGAACCAGTCAAAAAACGCAGAGCGCTAAGGAGGGAACCTGAACTTCCAAGCAGTAAGGAAGACCTGGCGTCATGGGGCGGAGCCAAGAGTTTTACCACCCGGGTGGGTGGGAGGAGCCAGCTTGAAGACCTTCTGGCAAGATTTACAGTGGCAAGGAACCTGCCAATAAGTGTGGATGGACATATCCATGACCCTAGAACATGAGATTACCTGAGCACCTGTTGTTTGACCTGCATACCTCTACTGCAGATCACGTTTCTGTAGACCAGTATGTGGAAAAGTTGAGAAAAGACCTGATACACACTCATTTGTATGCTGCAAACTGCATGGGCAAGGCTCAGCAACAGTCCAAAATTCAGTTTGACAAACACACAAGAAGTGGATTGGCAAGTTGGAGATCAGGTAATGGTTCTCAGATTTACGCATCCAACACACTCTTTCTCCAATAAGTAGGAAGGACCCTACCCAATTGTCAACAAGCTCAGTCCAGCAGTCTATCAAGTTAGACTCATGCAAAACAACAAACTGACTGACAAGTGGTTACATGCAAACCAGCTGAAACTGTATAAAGGAGTATAAATACTTTTCCTCACCCCATTGGGTGGAATTGTACTAACCTTGCTAATGTTTGATTTTCCTTTTCGGATACACTGACAGGATGGCCATCTTGTTCCATTTTCTCATCTCAGGAGTTATCCCCTGCATCCGAGGCATGGTAAAGCACTTCCGTCCTCATTTTGATCCACCTCCAACTACCCCAGAGGGTGTCTCCACTAATATTCCCCACAATCTGATTACAGTTCAGGAAGATTCAGATGCCTACCTCACTGTCTCGGTTGTTGCTCCTGACAAAGCTACCCTACAAACTGAATGGCAAACCAAGTCTCAAGGACAAATTCTCCCCGTGGCCAAGCTCTCCAAGGGAACATTCCATGGTTGGTCCAATGCCAAATTATCCCCAAATGGTACCTTGTCCTTGCACCAAACTTCTCTTAGACACTCAGGTTTATATAATATCACTGCCTTAATTGACCCATCCTATTGTGATACGCTGTCTAAGGATTCTGCCAGAAAATGTTGTGCCACATATAACATGGTCTCAGCTGCCATGTATTTATCAATGTTATCTCCCACTGAAAAGAAGCTTTTGGAATGTTTAAAACAAAACCCTGGTCCTCACAGTGGTCTCACAGCCACTGCTCTACCTGGTTCACTTATTAACAACTTACAATATATGTATATACCTGTGTTTTTTAATTTGATTTACTGGAATATGAAAAAATGTGGTATGTGTCATACTACTAACACTTTGTTGTTTTATAGTACTTTGTTACTTGATAGCTTAGCAGCTTTTCAGATTCATAATCAAGACCCTATTGCTGGGGTACACACCACTGTGCATAGAGGCAACTTTCAGAGGAAACCTAGTACTTTGAGTGATGATTCACAAGGTCATAAAAGAACTGTACATGACACATCAGATGTCACTGGTACCATATGCACCCTCACTGGTCTCTTTGGTACTACAATGTCTATCTGGAACAAAGCAGACATTGCTACTATCAAAGCACATTCTCAGAAGTTTGAAATGGGTATAGAAACATAGAATTTGACGGCAGATAAGGACTGCTTGGCCCACCCAGTCTGCCCATTTCCCTACCTAATGGATAAGCTGCAGATCCTAGTTAACCAACAGCCTACTTCTTTCTGCCCCAACCCCGTAGAATTGCCTTATGACTGTCCCATGTATGCATGAATTCTACCACAGTTTTTGACTCCACAACCACCTCCAGAAGGCCATTCCATGCATCCACAACCCTCTCTGTGAAAAAATACTTCCTTACATTACCTCTGAGCTGCCCCCCGCCTCTATCTTCAAATTGTGTCCCCTTGTTCTTGCATACCTCTTTTTCTGAAAGATGCTACCCTCTTGGACTTTGTTGATTCCCTTGAGGTACTTGAAAGTTTCTATCATGTCCCCCCTCTCCCTCCTTTCCTTGAGGCTATACATATTAAGCTCCTTAAGTCTCTCTCTTCATATATCTTCCAGTGCTGACCCTGCACCATTTTAGTTCCTCTCCTCTGGACTGCCTCCATCCTGCCTATGTCTTTGCAGAGATTGGGTCTCCGGAACTGCACGCCGTACTCCAGATGGGGTCTCACCAGCTGTCCATACAGAGGGATAACAACTTCCTGTTTTCTACTGGTGATGCCTCTTCCTATGCATCCCAGTATCCCCCCAGCCCTCCTTACTGCCCTCTCACATTGCTTGCCCATCTTTAGGTAATCTGATATGACCACCTCAGTTCCCTTTCCATTTTTGATGTTGTTAGTATCTCACCGCCACTGTGTACTCTTCCCCTAGGTTTTTGTTTCCCAGGTGCATTATCTTGCACTTCTTAGCACTGAATCTAAGTTGCCATACATCTGACCATTCCTCCAACCTTGCCAAGTTCCTTCTCATCCTTTCCACCCCACCTTGTGTATCAACTCTGTTGCAGATCTTTGTGTCGTCTGCAAAGAGACATACTTTTCCTTCCAGTCCCTCTGCAATGTCGCTTATAAAGACATTGAAGAGGACCGGTCCTAATACTGAACCCTGCGGTACCCCACTAGTAACCCCCCTTTCTTCACAGTGGACTCCATTTACTATTACCCTCTGTGTCCTGTTCTCCAGCCAATTCTTTACTCAGGCTACTGTCTTGGGACCCACTCCCAGGCTGGCTAACTTGTATATTAATCTTTTGTGTGGGACTGTGTCAAATGCCTTGCTAAAGTCTAGGTAGGCCATGTCCACAGCCCCTCCCTGATCTACTACATTGGTCACCCAGTCAAAAAAATCTATTAGATTCATCTGACATGACCTTCCCACTGTGAATCCATGCTGCCTTGGGTCCTGCGCCCCTCTGGCCTCTAGATACTCGACAGTGCTTTCCTTCAGATATGATTCAATCATTTTCCCTATCACTGAGGTTAAACTAACAGGTCTGTAGTTTCCTGCTTCTGCCCTGCTCCCACTGTTGTGAAGTGGAATCACATCTGCCCTCCTCCAGTCCTCAGGTACCACCCCATCCTCCCGTGATTTGTTAAAGAGAGTAGTCAGTGGTGTCATTAGTCCTACCCTTAGTTCTTTTAGAATTCTGGGATGAATCCCATCAGGCCCCATTGATTTGTCCATTTTCAGTTTTAAGAGTTCTTTCAGAACCCTTTCTTATGCAAATGGACTGGTATCAACTTCTGTATCCAGAGTGTTTCTTTTGTTCAGTTTAGGTACCTCCCCCTCTCCATTTGTGAATCAATGACATCATATCCCTATTATTGTATGGTGTGTATGACCTTAATCAGGAACAAATATATACTGTATATACTGTAATATGCACGATATTGGTAAGGCATTTTCAGATTCTAAAGAAAAGATTAATGCCCTTATTGCACAAAAATATAAAGTGACAAACAAGCAATACACTGCCCCTGAAATCTTATGCTCTACCTATGGGTCATACATTATAACTACCATCAACAATTTTTTCCGTTATCTAGAATCTGGACGAATTCCTGATGTCATACATGATAGATGTATTTCTAAATGGTACTGTCATCACTGTAAATCTCCTGTGTTACCATGTGTATGCTACAGTCTCTTACTATTCCTATTTCTACTGCTAGGAATTTGGGATTTGTGACCAGACACCCTAATACTGGTCCATGCTTTACTTCTAAGAAATATTCTATTAAGGATACTATGTTTGTGTCTTTTATTGTTTCTTTACCAAGTTTTGATTCTACTACAGCTATATTTGGTAAACTAGCATCCGTACACTCCACTGGGCACCTTGATGAAGATATCTACAGAGAAAGTCTCGACTTGCCACCTCTTCTGGCCTTTGATCCTCTTCTGGATGCGTGGGTCTCACCACACACAAACTGCTGTGCTAAGAAATGGTATATTTATTTGTGTTGCTGTGATGTATTTGATGTTATTAAACCAGTATGTGGGTATTCTCCAGAGAGTATCGATTAGTCCTTTACCATGAATGATGACATTACCATGAATGGCACAGAATACCAGGACTCAACATCTGCTCCAGACGCTTCTCAACTGTACCAGTCTTATTGGAAGGAGGTTCATCGGCTGTCAACACAGATTTCCAACACAACCTGCTCTTGCCCAGTACAACTACAAAAATAGAGACTGCCTACTGCAAAAATGCAGTATAATTTGGATGGTGAATTTTGTGTGGTAAATAATTTTAGGCAATTTACTAATGGAAAACAGGCTCGTGCCATTTCTCAGCCTAACTTTTGCTTTGTTCCTTACCAAATGACCATTAATGGGCACACAGTTATTACCCCCTGTTCCCCTTATGGAACCTGATGATATTGATGGTAATCCTGATTATCTTCTTACTCTTTCAGAGTATTTACCTTATTTTAATGTACATATTGAGCCACTGACTAACACCGAAGTCACTTTTAGACAGAAAGCATATGCACCTCATCCACATCAGCAATAATATGACCAAAGCCAATGAAGCAATATATGATCTTAATAAGTATGGTGATTTTAATAGTGTACTTACTAATACTTGGTTAGAGATTACATTTAAAGGTTTTGTTATTATTCAAACATTTTTAATATTTTTTCCTTGTCATTATGGTTTGCTGCCTCGGGTGCACTCTCCGCCAACACCATGAGCAGCTTGAATTCCTTTACAAGGCTTGTGCGGCCGGTCTGTAAATGACACCTGCTCTCTTTCTCTCCACTTCTCTATTTCATCCGTGTTGCCCTGTTTGAGGCAACAAGGGAGGAATGTTACACAAGGTCCCTCCACCCTAATTGGTACCCCAGAGGTACACTGCAGACAGCTAGCATTTATGTATGTTATATTAACACATAGGGTTAAGGACATCTACTGTACAAGAGTAGATGTCAGGATATGTATGCATATAACTGCTATATGCTTCACTTTCTAATATATACATGTATTTCTTGCTTACAAGATGTTAGGACACCTGTGTCCTTGTAGTATTATGATATATGAGTCAGCATTGCCATCTTCTGATGATTTGTATTATTACATGTCTAGGTACACAAACTATGATTTCTTTGTTCTTACAAAGTGATGACTATTGCAAAATTGAATAATGTTATCTCGGACTGTGAAGCCACCTCTAATTTAGCCAGTAGGGCTCTCTGTAACTAGAAATGTCTCTATCTTACAGTAACTATGGTAACTATCTTACATATATAACGTAAGACATTACATCTTTTACCTCGGAAACCCCAGAGATTTCTACAGTCCTCAAGGTATAGGGAACGCATAGCAATGGCTCCCAGTTCCTAATGGTAAGAACTGCTTAAGGCAACTGTGATTTTCCTTTTGGTAGTAATAAACAAGATTTATTACTCTAATGCAACATATTTGTAATTCCTTGCATTTCCATTACTGCCCAGAACCTGAGAGTGAGGGTTTAGACCTCCTGACAGTGTAGAAAAACAAAATGGTACGGAGGGCATACTTCAAGTTAACAGCTCCTAAGTTACAAGGTGGGCTTGCCCTCCCTTCCCATTTAACTTACTATGGGGCTCAGCACATAAGCAGAATTCCCCTCTGGTGCAAAAAGGATACCCCAATAGTAGATAATACATATCTTCCCATCTGATTAGATATAGAGTGACATCTGGCATGTAAGTTCTCTACCTTGTTGTCTGCGCGTGCATATACATCCCCCTCTCAGTGTCCCCGTTCCCTCAAAGCCTCCCCGATTGGCTGGTCTCTTAAGGCCTTACACCAAGTGCAAAACCATTTCTCAGAGAACTGGCATCGTTCTCCTGCCCAGCCCAGCCGATGCTGAATAACTTGCACTTCTGGATTGGTCACCACGCTTTACCTCCCTCTTTCTGGCACAACTTAAATATGAGTACCTTAGCAGACTTTCTCCAAGGAGATGAATTAGCCCCATTTCCTGTTCTCCAAAATAAACTCCAGCTTTGGCAAGCAGATACAGTACAGTTACGTAAGAACTTACCGTAACAGTAGATCTTCGAGAACAGCTCTTGCAGCAGGTAACACCATTAGGACTGAAGCAGGCAGGTGGCAGGACCCCACGGAATTCTTCTAGCTAGCTATCTTCAGCGGGGACCGTCCCCGATATCGGTCCCGCCTCCGACGTCAGGCGTAGTACATAAGGGGGCGGTCCATCCAGATTCCCCAGTTCTCCCACCGGAGACTTCCGGCCGCAGGACGACATCAGAATGGGAGACCGAGGATCCACCACCAGAAGAGAAAAGGGCATAAACCCCTGCCAAAGGCTCAGAAAGCCATGCCTCCTCCAAGGGGGAAGGTGGGCGGGAAGGTACCTGCTGCAAGAGCTGTTCTTGAAGATCTACTGTTACGGTGAGTTCTTACGTAACTGTACTATCTTACTTCGAGATACAGCTTTTGCAGCAGGTAACACCATTAGGACTGATTTCCAAGCAATAATGCTTGTAAGCATTCTGGGAGGAGGAAAATAGGAAAATCCATACTAAGTCCTGACTCTAGGACAGGAGACCTGTATGCAGCCAGGCGAAACACGGCTCTTCACCGTGAAGCAATGTCCAGGCTATAATGCCTGATAAAAGTATACACAGAGCTCCAAGTGGCTGCAGCACAAATGGCAGAGGAGGAGAGCGTTATGAAGTGCTGCAAAGGTAGCCACCCCTAGTGGAATGGCCCTGGACTGTACCGGGAGGGGCTTCTGCTTTGTATCACAGCAGTATGATATATACTGGACAAGCCAGAGAGAAAGGGACTGCCGATGCACTGGTTGGCCCATCATCCTCTCAGCGAAGGAAACGAAGAGTTGCTCCAACTTGCGAAGCTGTTGAGTCCTGTTCAGGTAATACCTTAGACAGCGGTGAACATCCAGGGTGTGGAGCAGCGCTTCTCCTCTATTAGAATATTTAGGGAAATATACAGGCAGGCCAATGTCCTGATTGAGAGTGAGCGCAGAAACCACTTTAGGCAAGAACTTAGGATTCGTCCTCAGGGACACTCTGTCCTGGTGGAAAATCAAATAAGGTTCCTTACACATGAGAGCGTGAAGCTTGGAAATTCTCCTTGCTGACATAACAGCAACTAAAAATAATGTTTTCCAAGACAGGAAACGCAGCTCGCAATCCGCGGCAGGTTCAAAAGGAGGAAGTGTGAGTTGTTCCAGGACAAAGAGTAAATCACATGGAGGAACAGGGTCCTTAATGGGTGGCCTAAGGTGTAACACCCCTCTCAGAAATTCTCGAGAGGCATCAAGTTGTGCCACTGTGCGCTGTCCCACCAGGAAGTGGTAAGCAGAGATAGCGCAGAGGTGCACCTTAATAGAGGATTAGGCGAGACCCGAATGGAAAAGGGAGAGCAGGTATTCTAACACCGCTTTCACCGGGCAACCTAGAGGGGAAAGGCCACGTGCTTCCGACCACAAGCAAAAACGGCGCCATTTCATGGCGTACGTCACATGCGTTGCCAGCTTTCTGGCCGTGGAAAGAACTTCCGCCACCTCTTGCGAGACCCCGTGTCGCAAAATGGCTATGTCTCTAGGAGCCATGCATGCAGGTTCAGTGAACATAAGTCCGGGTGGACCAGTGAACCTTCCTCCTGAGACAAGAGATGGGAGCTGAAGGGCAACGGGACCGGAGGTTCCTGGGACAGCTGCGTGAGCAAGGGGAACCAGATCTGCCTGGGCCAGAAAGGGGTTACCAGGATCAATGTTGCGTGCTCCCTGCGCAGTTTGAGAAGAACTCTCTGGATCAACGGGAAGGGAGGGAAGGCATAGAGGAATCTGTTCGCCCAGGAGAGGGACAACGCGTCTCGCCACAAAACACCAGGCCCTGGATCTAGCCAGCAGAAATTGGGCAGTTTTGCGTTGGATGGGGAAGCGAATAAGTCCAGTTCTGGAGTGCCCCATCGAAGAAACAGATCCTCTGCAACCCCTTGAAGGAGTTCCCACTCGTGGACCCTGGCCTGGGAACGACTCAGGCCATCTGCGATTGTGTTGTCCACTCCGGGAACATGAACTGCAATCAGGTTTGCGCCATGTCGGATTACCCAATCCCACACTCTCATAGCTTCCCTGCAAAGGCGGTAAGAGTGTGCACCTCCTAGTTTGTTGAGGTAATACATCACTGTCGTGTTGTCTGTCTGAAGCAAAAGAGTACTCGACGGGATCTCTGACTGAAAGGACTGCAGGGCGTAAAGGACCGCCCTCATCTCCAGCACGTTGATGTGGAGGTGGGCTTCCTGAGGGGTCCATGTTCCCTGGGACCTCACCCCGTTCAAGTGCGCTCCCCACCCCAGCCCTGAGGCGTCTGTGGCAAGGATTGCCTCAGGGGATGGCGCTGTAAATGGGACACCCGCAGAAAGTGTCCCTGGGTCTAGCCACCATTGCCAGTCTTGAATCACGGCATTTGTGATCCTGACCAGATGCTGCATGTGGTCTTGCCTTTGGTCCCACTGCACCTTGAGCATCCACTGAGTTACCCGCATGTGAAGCCTTGCCAAAGGGATGGTCGGAATGGCTGCAGCCATGTGTCCGAGCAGGCGAAGGACCAGCCTGGCAGGGACAGGCTCTTCTCGGAGATCCTGATGAGGGATCTGATCGTTCGCTCTGTCATCTGGAAGAAATGCTCTCCCTTGAGCGGTGTCCAGGAACTGCGCCTATGAACTGCAGCTTCTGCGCCGGTACAAGGAGAGACTTCAGTAGTGATTATGATGCCCAGGGGCCGAAACAGAGCCTGGGTGCTCTAGAAAGCCATCAACAACGCCTCTCTGAGGCGGCCAGAGAAATAATCGTCCAAGTATGGGAACACATGGTGGCCCTGTCTCCTTAGAGATGCTGCACGACTGCCATGCATTTGGCAAAGACCCTGGGGGCCGATGACAGTCCGAGACAGGAGGCTCGGAACTGAGGTGGTGGCTGAGGAACACAAGCGCAGGAACCTCCTGTGCACTTGAGCTATGGGGATATGCAGGTGTCGTCCTGCATGTCCAGGGATGCTAGAAGGCATCCTTCTTTAGCATGGGAATAAGACCCTGCAGAGTCACCATTGCGAAATCATTTGTGAGCGACCGACATATTGAGTGTCGCTGAGGTCCAGGATTGAGACGGAGGTCCCTGTTTTCTTCGAACCAGAGCGAAGTGGGAATAGTATCTGTACCTCTCTGGTTCTCTGGAACATCTCTACCACCTCCTTTTACAGGGCGCTAGTATTTCTTGCCTGATGAGCAATTTGTGCTGACCAGAGTAGCAGGAGAGCAGAGGAGGCCTCGGGGTGGCTTGTCGAGGAATTCTATAAAGTGGCCTTTTTGACCAACTGAAGAACCCACCTGTCGGTGGTTATGGACTGCCATCCTGGCAGGTAATTATAATACAACCCCGACCTTGATGTCCCGTTGATCCTGAGGCGGGGGCCAGGAAGGAGTCAGGCTGTGGCGGAGGGGCCCAGCGAGCTGAGCCAGCTAGCTGGCGTGACTTGACCCGAGGCTGTCTTCCCTGGGCTCTGCGGGAACCGGAGCCCCTCTGTTGTGGACCGGTGCGGGACTGTTGTCTCTGTGTTCGTCCACGAAAATGGCTTTGGTTCCTACGAAAGGAACTAAGCCTTGGTCGGTACATTGCCTGGACCGACCTCACCGCCTTCCCGGCTTCTTGGAGCTTGGTGAGAACCTGCTCAGAGGGTGCACCAAAGAGAACTTCTCCTTCGAAAGAGGCGTCCATGATGTTCTTCTGGACATCCGGGGTAAATCCGGAGACACAGTGCCATGAGTGTCTCCGGAGGCATACGCCTGAAGCTGCCGCTCTGGCCGAGGAGTCCGCAGAATCATACGCGGCTCGCAGCACCTGGGTTCCCACATCCGAACCCGTACGGAGGAGCTGCAACATCTCCTCCTTCTGCTCACCTTCTGGCAATTTCTCTGCCAGATCAGTCCCTGTTCCCCACAAGGCATTTTGGAACTGCACCATGTGGGTCAAGCAGTTCAGGGACCTGATGGCGCAAGTAGCGGAAGCATACGTGCGCCTGCCCATAGCGTCCAGCTGTTTGGACTCCGGGTCCGGTGGCAGGGTGCTCAAATGTTGCGGTCTCTGGGACCAGTCATGAGAGGCTGTTATGACCAGAGAGTCGGCCAGAGGATGTTGAGCCAAGTACTGGTCCTCCTTAGGAGCCTTGTACAGGCGGTCAGCTTTCTTCGGCATCGCCGGGAGCGAGTGTGGGCGCTTCCGCCTGCCTTGTGACATCCACAAAGTGTCCACCAAGGGTGGTACCACCACAGGCTTAGGATCCTTCTGCCGAAGATACCTATCGAGGCGTAGTCTCTCGGGGTCTAATTCTTCTGCATCCCAGCCCATGTTCTCTTGGATATGTCTCATGATCTCTGAGAACGATGGGTCATCCGGAGAAGATCTAGGAAGCTCACGTGGGTCCGGAGAGGGGATATGAAGGGGAGAGGGGGATCTGGATCCCGAGAACTCCGATCTCGCATCCTCCGTCGAAGGCGAACGACGGCATCTTCTGGGTCTCTTAGGACTGGGTGACCCTGAAGAAGATCTAGACGGAGGTCTCCTTTATCTGATCTCCCCTTGGAGGTCCGTAGGCTCCTGGGGAGAGGTACTCGACCAGCAGCCCGGACGGAGAAGGGGCACAGGAGCGGAGGGGTGCTGAGTGGCGGAGGAGGAGGAGGAGGAGGAGGAAGAGGAGGTGGTGTGGGAACCATATCCCTTTTAATGGTATCCCACCAGTAAGTAAAGAGCTCCTTAACCTCGGAAAAGGAAAGGCCCGACGACGGACCGGGCGCCGGTGGCCTGTCGTCGGGTTCCAGCGTCTGCTCCTCAGGGGCCTCAGGTTGTGGGGAAGAGTTCCCTGGGAGGTGCGACAGGATCGGGTTCGCCCGTCTGGTCCTCGGGCTGCGTCAACTCCTCCTCCTCCGTGATAGTCTCTTGACCGACGTCGGTAGGAGGCATCGGGGTCCTCTTCTCTACATGTACGGATGCGGACGTCGGCCCTCCTGCCGACAACCGAAAGGGCGAAGGCCTGACCGGCGACGGGCGTCTGGCGGTCGATGGCTCCTGGGACCTGTGATGAGTGGCCGACGTTGGACAGGCCGACGTTGGGTCCGATGGCTTCTTAAGAGAGGTAAGCTCCTTGGTCTTCCACTGGGGAGGAGGAGGCAAGGAGGCAGACCTGACGCCGGGTTCGGAATGGCGGGAACCCGACTTGTGATAATGATGACGGTCCCCAGACCTGACCAGCACTTTGGAAGAAGATGACGAAGAGGGCCTGGAGGTCTTGGCCTGTGAGGAGGAAGAGGAGCCCGAAGGTTTCTTCACACTTGTGAGGGGAGGCTGAGAGCAGGCCCAGGAGGCGAGCAGTCGGACGGGAGCTGGAACTATAAGTCAGAGGCCCTAGGCAGGGGACTTGGAAGGAACCCTCTCCTGTGCTTTTCAGAGTGTTTCGGGCCTTTTCTGCTGAATCCTTGGAGGTGTCCATGGCCTTAATCTTCTCCTCGAGCAGGAGCATACTGCAGGCGCCTTCTGTGACGGATCTGGAATCGGCTGTTGAACCCCTGGCAGAAGTGCAGGACTGGGTGTGTGGTCTGGGCCTGAGGCACCGGGCGCAGGCTGAATGCGGATCCAGAGCGGGATTTGCTTCCCACAGGCGCACTGAGGATGGCCTTCAGCGGAGGTTGGAGAGGACATCAGACAGCAACTGAGAGCGAAGAAATGAGCGTTTTCCCGAAGAAGAACTTAACCATGCGTCGGCGCTGAAAGCGATCAAAGGGTCAGAGACATGCCAAGTCGATGGCGGGGAAGAACTGGGGAATCTGGCGGGACCGCCCCTTATGTACTACGCCTGGCGTCGGAGGGGACCCGATGTCGGGGTGGTCCCCGCTGAAGATAGCTAGCTAGAAGAATTCCGTGGGGTCCTGCCGCCTGCCGGCTTCAGTCCTAATGGTGTTACCTGCTGCAAGAGCTGTATCTCAAAGTAAGATCTTTAGGTTAAAAACACAATTGTCACCTTTCTGGGACCCAAACCCTGGGCTATGCAGCCCCTGGAAGGCCTGTCTTTGGTTTTCAAGTAGCAGACCAACCCCATGCAGTCTCCAGGGTATAAACAACTGCAAGCACTTGACCTTTGACTCCCCTCTGGAATTTGTTACTACTGGGTTCAAGCACCATCTCTCCCATCAGAGAAAGAGTTCTGGAAAAACATGTGGATCTCAGTTTATAAATACATTAAACAAGACTGGCTACGCTTGACCCAGTTCAACATTATGCACAATTTGTACTATACCCCGATAAAGCTACACAGAATAGGTCAACTCCCGTCTCCCATCTGCTCTCGCTGTAAACTGGTCCCAGGGTTGTTGTACCACCTCCTCTGGGACTGTTCCCATACTCAGGCCTTTTGGGATCTATAAAACAAGCTTTAGACCCATTATTGGGTTTAGAATCTCTATTCACTCTGGAATGTTGCTTACTGGCTATGTAGCCCCCTGGAACACCAAGAACACATAAAGCCCATCTTGCCCTATTTGCCTCCACAGAAAAACTGGTCATGTTAAGACACTGGAAGGAGGATACTCTTCCCTCAATGTTCTAGTGGTATTACGAGGCCTTGCTTTCTATTCAGTTAGAAAAGCATATAGCGAGTATGCAACATAGACTGCATACCTTTCAATGTATGTGGGATCCTCTTTTGGCCTTACTCTCCATATGGAAACCTTAGACTATTCCTGTGCCCCTTTTCCTCCTTTTTTCCTCCCCCTTTACTGACAGTCCCTTTTCTTTCTTTTTAAAGTCGCAGACTGCTTGGAGTGGGGGGGGTGGGAAGGAGGAGGAAGGGAGAGAGTGGGACGTTTACTGTTTGTATTGTAGTGTTTTGGTGGGTTTTATTTTTTGTATAATTGCAGCTTCCTGACATATACACTAATTATGCTTCTGTATGCTGCTTAAAAAAATGTAATAAAGTACATTAAATTAAAAAAAGGGCATTATATCTATATATGTGTGTGTGTGTATATATATACACATATACACACACATATTTTTTTTTTTTTAAGTTTTAGTTTTTGTTGACCGGGTAAGTGCACTAGACAAATCCTGCCTATTTTCAGGCACGACCCGGGGGAGGGGGATACAGATGAATGCCAAATGGCCTTGAACAAGATTAAGCTGTTGGTGGTATTTTTAGTGAATGAGGGAAATTTGGCCAGGACACCGGGAAAATTCCCCTACACTTTTTGGTAAGGGCAACTAAAATGGTGCAGGGTCTGCAAGAGAAGCAGTGTGAGGAAAGACTAAAGGAACTTAATATGTATACGTTTGAGGAAAGAAGGGAGAGGGGGAACATAATAGAAACTTTTAAGTACCTCAGTGGAATCAACAAAGTCCAAGAGGGTAGCATCTTTCAGAAAAAGAGATGTGCAAGAACAAGGGGACACAATTTAAAGATCGGAGGGGGTTCAGGGGCAATGTGAGGAAGTATTATTTCACAGACAGGGTAGTGGATGCATGGAACAGCCTTCCTGAGGAGGTTGGGGGTCTAAAACTGTGGGAGAATTCAAGAATGCATGCGACAGACATAAGGCAATTCTTGTGGGGGGTAGGAAGAAATAGGCTGTTGGTTAACTAGGATCTGCGGTCTATCCTGTAGGTAGGGAAATGGGCAGACTAGAGGGGCCAAGCGGTCCTTATCTGCCGTCAAAGTCTATGTTTCTATGGAATCTTTAACATCCACCTGAACTACCACCAATCCAGGTAGATGGGACCTTGGTTTAATGTCTCATTCGAAAGATGGCACCTCAGAAGTGCAGCACCCCTCTCATGCTGCACTACAGTGTCAGTACTGGGATATTAACCCAAGTGCCAGATGTGGGAACTGAACCCACAGCCCTCTGATCTCCCAGTCTCAGAGGCGAGTGTGCTACCTACTGAGCCACTGACACTGCATTATACACATACACACACACATATATGTATGTAATAGATAAACCACTCTGAGGTGTGCGGTTGCGCTCTGATATACGTGAGCCTTGGTGTGTGTGAACCACCCAAGGCATGTGTATATCAGAGCATGACCTCACACCTCAGAGTGGTTAATCTAGCTTATAAAATGTAAAAATTGTTTTGGCAGTGAGGGAGGTAAAAGTGCAGGTGTGCGGTCGTGCTCTGATATATGCACGGTCATGCGATATGTTTTATACAATCAGAACACTGGATTTGTTGGAGCTATTTTTATCCATTTTATACACATATATATATATATATATATATATTTATACAATGTATGTTTTGGGATAAATAGCAGGATAAAAAGTAATATCTCTGCCAGGTCATGGCGATATCAATGATATCTTCACATGTGAAGATATCACTGATATCTTCACACTCCTATACATCATCGTAATGAAAGTGAAAGTGTTTCACTTTCCATCATCCAGCTATCTTTGCTGTGTCCCTTTATGAGCTTGCCCCATCCCACAACACAAACATCTCTGTGATCCTGTTTGCATCTTCTAACAAATGAATTATTGAAAAACAAACTTTATTTGGTTGATCCTGCAACTTTCTTTTATCCACCTGTAACTGTAATGTAGCGTGGCCGAGCGCTATGCCCTGAAATGTAGCGTGACCGAGCGCTAGGCAGATTCAAAAGTGAAGCACTGTAAGATATTTTTCATTAGGGAGCCTGTGCTGTAAAACTTACAAAATGCTTCCTTTTCTGAATGCTGCCTGTATTTTGCGAAAAGAAGCTGCCGACAGTATTGAGGGAAGAGTGAGTGGGACGGCAGCTTCACAACACCAGACAGAAGCGCGAGCATGCATTGGCCAGGTGGATAAAAGAAAGTTGCAGGATCAACCAGATAAACTTTGTTTTTCAATAATTAATTTGTTTAAAGATGCAGGCAGGATCAACCAGATATGTATTATGAAAATAATTTTAAAGTGGCAACAGCAGATTTGTTTTCATAATATATGTAATCTGCTGTTTTGGAGCAGGGGGGTATGGAGAGTTGTTGGGGGTAGCCATGACTACATAAACTTAATAACAAACAATTTTTTTAATAATAATTTTAAAGTAGCAGGATCAACCACATATATAGTTTTTCAACAACATATGGCATCTGTTGTGTTGGTAGAGATACTGCAGTTTTGTGTTGAAATAGCCATCACTTCTATGTAGGGGATTGTATTAAGTGGACATCTGGAGCTTTTGTTGAGTGCTGCCCAAAACATACATTATATAAACAGAACATGACATGGCCTGGCTGAAGATATATTTATCTTCACTCGAGGCCAATGCATCATCATGATATCCACCGTATTTCGCCACCGTGAGATATCATGATATCATTGGCCTCGTGAAGATAAATATGATATTCCTCAGTCAGGCCGCGCATCATCCTCTATATACACAGAATATATATATATATATATATATATATATATAAAACAAGAACCTCAGTAGGTAGGCACTAAGACAAGGGTTACCCGAAGGCATTGGCGGGAAGTCAGGTTTCAAAGAAATACAAAACCACACATATCCCCATAATGCAAAGCATCATGGGCAGCATATGCAAATTCCCACAAAATATTATACTGGTTCAACTTTAAACAGAACTGCATGGTGCCGAAAGATCTCTCACACAGTATGCATTTTGTATTTCTTTGAAACCTGGCTTCCCGGCAAATGCCTTTTGGGGTAACCCTTGCATTAGTGCTTGCGTACTGAGGTTCTTTGTCTTTTAGCTTTTCTTTGTTTTTATCTGGCTCACCACAACCGAGCCCAGATAGACCAACTTAGGGTGGCTGGTTCATTCCACTGGGGTGTTATACAGATGAGGCATACTGATGAATCCTGGCAGGATAAAATATGTGTCTGTGTCTTCTGTTGGCACCCTTTGCATAATGTGTAAGAAGCCTTTCAGTACTATGCAGTTCTGCTTAAAATTGAGCCAGCATAATATTTTGTGGGGATTTGCATATACAGCTCATGATGCTTTGCATTATGGAGGTATGTGTAACTATATATTTTCTTTGCAAAAAAAATACATTAATGTATCAGTTAGGGTTTTTATTAAAGCATAAAAAGCTGGGAAACTGATATTAAGGTTACCAACCCTACCACCCCCCCACCCTTCACACAACAACTGGCGTTGGGGTGCGCGTTGGAGTCGTCAGCCCTAATGCTCACCCCATTCCTTCTGTAAACAAGATGAAATGGTACAAACAGGAGAATGAGGCACAATGACTCCAAGGCACACCCCAAGGCCTGTTGGTGTGTGGAGGGTGGGGAATGGGGTGTAGGATTGGTAACCCTAATGTTGAATTTCTTAGCTTTTTACATTTTCATGAAAACCATAACTGATGTATTAATGTAATTGTTTGCAATGAATTTCCCTTCTTTTTGAGAAAGTATAATGTAACTGGCATGTGGTTGTGGGAGTGCGCCTCCTCCAGGCCCTGCGCTCTCCTCAAGCTACCTATTGTTGTATAATGATATGCATAAGTAGGACTGCAATGCCCCTACTTACACATAAGTATGGGCATACTACAACCCTACAGTCATGAAAAGTAACCCTTGTAACACTAATCTGGCAATATCTCAGTAACCGTAGCAACAATGGCAAAACATTCTACTGCAGTTTTATTTATTTATTTAGTTTTTGTTTACCGGGTACGGTTGTAGCCACAAAATATGACTATTTTCAGACATGACCAGGGAGGCAGTTGTAATCACGAATTTGAAACCTCCAAAGGTGCTTTGGCCACCTAGAGATGCAGGTAGCAAAAAATCTGTATCTTGAGTCATTTCCGTGCAGGCGCTACAATTAAAGGGACGCACATGACTTGGGCATTTTCAGAATTTTTTCACCCAGTTTTCAGCATGGCATTTTGAGGACCCCACCTCATGAACAATGTCACTGTCATTTCATTAATCTGTCCCAAAAGTTGAGTTTGCACAGCAAACGTGCCATTCTGTGCCACCGGTGCGAAATCATGTTTTGGGCAGGATGTGAAAAATTCCAGCTGTATACTGTTCATGAGGAGTTCTGGAAAAGGGTAATGCTGAAAATCAGGAAGGAAAATATGAAAAATTAGCAAAGTTACAAGTGAGCATAAAAAACTGCAAAACGTATGCTCATAATGTGGCAATTTTGAGGAATTTTTTAAACAAATTTTCAACATGGGTTTTTTGGGAAATCCCCTCATGAACACTGACACTGTGATTTTATTAATCCATCCCAAAAGGAGGTGTGAAAAATGGCAATGTGGAAAAGTTGGAATAAAAATATTAAAAACTGGTGAAGTTACAAGTGTGCATAGAAACCACTCAATGCACGCTTCTAACACGACTGTTTTCAGGATTTTTTGAACCAGATTTTCAACATGGGCTTTTTGGGACCTCCCTTCATGAACACTGGGACAGTCATTTCGTTATTCTGTTCTGAAAGGTGATTCTGTGCAGCGATTGTGAAATCACCGTTGGAGACTGAGTAATGAAATAACAGTGTTCATGAGGTACGGTCCCAAAATGCCTATGTTGAAAATTTGGTGAGACAATACCGAAAAATGGCTGAGACATCCACATTTAAATTCTTTGTAACAGAGTCATACAAAGCAGGCTCTTAGTATGTATGATGAGATATGAACTAAGATCCTACTTTGCATGACTCACAAAGTAGGATCCTAGTTCGTATCTTATCATGCAAACTAAGATCCTATGTCATATGACATTGATATGAACAGAGAATTTAAATGTTATTCTAAGGGCATTTTCTGAGCAGTAAAGTGCAGAATGCACCTAGGGGATCCCAGTAAGCAAGATACGTTTTTTTTCCTCTCCAGAATATCATTTTGGCAGGTTTCCAATTCTGAAATTTTCAGGCAAAACTGAAAACAAGATGGCGGCCCTATGAAAGAGGAATTTTGTCATACAATGCCGGATTCCTGTTTTGTATCCTATAACTATATTGAAGTGCTTACTGAGCATGCTCAGAAATAATTTGTTTCTAATGTTTAAGTTGCAATAACTTAAAAATGGCTTATTGCTTTTTCACCAGACTAGCAAAATGCACACCTGTGGGGTAGTCCCTTTCTGTCTTGAAAATTTCTTACAAAACAAGCAAACCCTCTGGGCTGTAGGCAAGTTCAAAGAAAAATCCCAGCAAGGTCAATGAGTAAAAAATACAGGTTACTCACCTGTAACAGGAGTTCTAGGAATGGTATATGTTGTTCATCCACACTCATTGGCAGTATCCTTGCCGCTTTAAATCTTGCCGGAAGGTCTTCAAGCTAGCTCCTCCCACCCACCCGGGTGGTATAACTCTCGGCTCCGCCCCATGACGTCAGATCTGGCCAGCTGGAAGCTCAGGTTGTGCGTCGAAGCCGGGGAGGTCGGGTGGGTCGTGTGGATGAACAACATATACCATTCCTAGAACTCCTGTTACAGGTGAGTAACCTGTATTTCTAGGGACATGGATATGTTGTTCATCCACACTCATTGGCAGACTCCTAGCAGTTCTCCGGGAGGAGGGCAAAGCACACCCCATATACTTACTTGGGAAGAGAGACTGGAGAACGAGGCTAAAACCAGCATCCCGGCGTGACTCAAGGTCGATGTGGTAGTGGGTAATGAAGGTGTTTGCTGACTCAGGTAGCAGCCCTGCAGATTTCCTGGATAGGGGCGTCCCTGGAAGCAGCCACCGTTGCAGCAGTATGGCGGGAGAATGAGCTCTTATCCCTCTGGGAGGCTCCATGCCCGCTAACTTATAGCAGAGATCTATGCAGGAGGTTACCCCCTGCTTATCGTCCGCTTGGCTGCAGGTCTGCCAGATGCGGCTTCAGCGTAGGTGACAAACAGCTGGCGAACCTCTCCCAATTTCAGCCGTCGCTCCTTATAATAAGCGGCGCCCTTCTAAGATCCAGAGTATGGAGCCTATATTCGACCTCCGAGGTGTGATTGGGGTAGAACACGGCAGAGTCAACACCTGGTTAAGGTGAAACTCCGACACCACCTTCCGGAAGGAATTTCGGTGGGGGCGCAGGACAACTCTGTCCCTGTGGAAGACCAGGTAAGGAGACTCGATGGAAAGCGCCTGGAGCTCTCCCATCCTTCTGGCTGGCGTGATAGCCACCAAGAAGGCGGTCTTCCACGACAGGTGAGAGAGAGCACACCTGTGCATAGGTTCGAATAGCTTGCCCATGAGCTTTGCCAGTACCAGCAGTAGATCCCACGGAGGTGGGGTTTCCCCACTGGAGGGAAATGTGATCAAGGCCTTTGAAAGCGCCAGACCACCTTCTCCTGCGCTAATCACTGCTTCCTGCCCGCGCCTGGGCAGAGATGGCTGCCAGGTGCACCCTCTTAGGGTCAGCCGACCTAAGCTCCTTGACTAGAAAGGGACCATAAATAGTCCAAGATGCTTGCCAAGGAACAGGAGGAAGGGTCCAAGCCCTTGCCCTGACAAAAATGGAAAACCTTTTCCATTTGAAGGCATAAGCATTTTCTGAGTCGACTCATACGGACGCCTCAACTACATTGAGGACCTCGTCCGGAAAGACCCAAAGCCTGGAACTCTAGCAGCTCAGGAACCAGGCCGTCAGGTGCAGGGATTGAAGGTCCGGATGGAACACCTTCCCTGATTGACTGAGAGCAGGTCCAGGCGAGCTGGAAGCTGCCGGAGTCCTGGAGCTGAGACTGAGGAGATCTGGTACCAGAACTGGGGCCAGTCTGGGGCTATCAGAATCCACCTGCGCCTTGTCCCTCCTCGCCTTGAGAAGCACCTTGTGGATCAAGGAAATGGGGAAAGGCGTAAAGAGGCCCGGGTCCATTGCCTCGAGAAGGCATCCCCTGCAGCGAGCCCTGCTGAGGCGGGCATGGAACAGACTCAGCCGCGTTCTCCATGGAGGCAAACAGGTCCACCTGAGGTGTGCCCAAAGGGAGAACAGATGCTGTACTACCTCCGCAGGAGAGACCACTCGTGGGATGCAGCCCCTATCCGGCTCAGGGCATCGGCCAGGGTGTTGGAGGCTCCTGCCACGTGAATGGCCGGAGATCCGCCTCCAGGCTGCCAGACAGTGACCAAATGCGGGAAGCTTCCTTGCATAGAAGCATGGAGCCGCGTCCGCCCTGGCGGTTTAGATAGTACATGTCGTGGTATTGTCCGTCTGGACTCGGACCACTTGACCCGGAGGAACGGAGCAAAGGCGGTGAGAGCTAGGCGGACCGCCGAGCTCCAGCAGGTTGATGTGGCATCGGGACTCCAGGGGACCAGAGGCCATGAGCCCGGTGTTCCCCAGATGGGCACCCCAACCCATCAGAGAGGCATCGGTCGACAGAGAGACCGGCTGCTCGGGCGACGAACGGGATGCCCTCCTGCAAATGATCTGGAACGGTCCACCACTGGAGAGCATTCCACATCCCCTGTGTCACCGGCACAAGCTGGTCCAAGGGATCGCAGCGCCATGACCACTGGCTGGCCAGTCCCCACTGAAGGGGACGATGTTCCAGCGGGCCCAACGGACCACGCCTGGTACAGGCCGCCATGAGACCCAGGAGGCGAGGAAGTCCCGGCAGGGCGCAATTGCTCAACCAGAAATGATCGGGCAAAGGAGGAAAGAACCTCGGCCCTGTCCGCGCGGAGCCGCTCTGGCTCGAAGAGAGTCGAGCTGCGCCCGATGAATAAAATCACCTGCTTGGCTCGAGTTCCGACTTGGCCTCGTTGATAAGGAGGCCCAGTTGAGAACAGACCTGGAGGCCAGATCTCTGGACCACTCCGCCTCCTTCCTGGAGGGGAGCTGCTATCAGCCAGTCGTCCAGGTAAGGTACACCCGGACCCTCGGCGCCGAGAGGAATGCTGTCACCACTGCCATGCATTTGGTGAAGACCCTGGAGCTGGAGACAAGCCGAAGGGCATGGCTTGGAACTCGAAGAGAGATCCTTCCGCTGGAAGCGAAGGAATCTCTGGTGAGGCAGACGAGGATAGGGACCGTGAAAACGCTGGCCTGCAAGTCCAGAGAGCAGACCACACGCCCGGCGTTCAAGGATGGTATTATCTGAGCCAGAGTGACCATCCTGAAGGTTCGAGACCTTAGGAACTTGTTTAGGTCGTGTAGGTTCGAGAATGGGGCCAGCCCCGTCCGCTCGGAACCAGGAAGTACCTGGACACAAACCCTGGGTCTGAAGGAGGGTCCACCACCTCTCTTACCACCTCCTTCTGGAGGAGAGTGATGTCGGCTCGACGAGCAGCCAGTGAGGCTGGGGATCCAGAAGCCCCGAGGCGGCGCTCTGAAGGTGGTGCCTGCTCAATTCCAGAGGCAGGCCTCTTCCCACCACCTCAAGACCCACCTGTCCGTGGTAACAGCGGACCAGGCGGAGCAGTGCGGGCCGTCCCGCAGGGGACCCAGAAGAATGAGTGGCGGGGATGAGGCGACACCCCTCAGCCCGTCCACTGGGCAGGCTTGGAGGAGGGACCGGCCGAGGGACCTCCTGAAGCCCTCACCTCCTGCCTCCTGGCCAAGAAGGCGTGGCTTGGGTTTGGGATGTGAGGCCGAGCCTGCACAGCCCTGGATTGCTGGGCGGCGCGGAGGGCACAGAAGGGCGAAAGGAGCTTAGGCTGTGGTTGCGGCCTTTGTCCTTCTAGACGGAAGGGCCGAGTCAGGTGGCATTGGACTTCTCGATCCTCTGCAGGTGACCTTCACCCCAGGGCCGAAGAGGTCAGTCCCAAAAGGAACATCCACCAACTTGTGCTGGGTATCCAGTAAGGTGGATATCCTCAGCCAAGCCCATGACGCATAGCCACTGCAGCCGCCACCGATCTGGCACATGGTCCCCCAGCCAAAGCAGTCTGGGCTGCTGTTTGGCCACTACCCTGCACGGTCCGCACCTGCTTAACCGTAGTCTGCAGATCGGCGGGAAGATGAGGATGACCTCATCAGGAGCCCAACAGGGCATGAGAAAAAATGTGCCATGAGGCCGCCAGACTGGCTGGCGAGCCGAGAGGCGCCAGCGTAGACTTTTAGCCACATAGTCCAATTTCTTGGACTCCTTGTCGGAGGTTTGTCCCACATCCCTGGCGTTGCAGTAGCGCAGCTGTCGGTAACTCAACCCCTCAGCAGAGGGTGTTCAAGGACAGGAACGGTAGGGACCGCATGCTTCCTAGCCATCCTGGCCGGCGCAGGGCAGGAAGCAGGC
This sequence comes from Neoceratodus forsteri, assembly GCA_016271365.2. NCBI lineage: Eukaryota > Metazoa > Chordata > Ceratodontiformes > Ceratodontidae > Neoceratodus > Neoceratodus forsteri. Next base: position 410,922,039 of record CM057457.1, on the reverse strand, counting down.
GCTGCCAAAGTTCCAGTGCTGGACCCACTATGGCCTCGGCCACGGAAGGCCTCCGTCGGAGAATCCTCGGGTCCAGAATCTCCATGAGGATACCTGGCCCGTTTGAAGCGGGTTCAGCTCCATCGGTGAACTCCCGAGATGAGCGAAGCAGTCCTAGGAGACGGGCTATCGTCCATTGGCTGACCTCCTGAAGACTCCAAGTCCAGTCGCTTGGAGAAGAAGGAATCATCTTGGACTCGGAAGAGTCCTCGAAAGCTACCTCTGGCCTGAGCCACCCTTCACCTGCCGAGGTCGGTCGGGAGTGAGGTAACTGACAACCGATCGGGTGAAACCCTTGGCCGACCCGAAATCCTTGGTCGAGCCCCAGTAAGTGGCTGTGGAGGCGGAGGTTCCACGAGAATAGGTGGAGCAGCTGGTTTGGCCCGAACAACTGGCCTGGTACCAGCTCCTCGGGACAGTCGGGGGTTGTGTCGGCCCGTTCCGGTGACAGCCACTTAATGTGGCGAGGCGCGGTCGGCTTATTCCGGCCAGGAGGAAGCTGTTGCAACATAAAGGTCTCGTGCCGTCGGCGTAATTTCGGGAAGCCTCCCTCATCCGAGGAGGGACGGGGACAGCCGGCACCGCTTACTATGATGCGAGACGAGACCGCCTATGGCGGTGGGAGCGGCTGGACCGTGAAGAGGTCGAGACGAGACGAGAGTCCGGAATTTCAGGGTGGTGCGAGGTGTCGTAGAACCGGCCTCCTTAAACTCGGAAGGTCCATCCAGGGCTCCGGAACCGGAGGCTGGGCGAGCCACGGGATCCTCAACTCCTCCGGGGAACCGGGAGGGGAATCTCGGCTGCTAAAGGTGACAGCCCGTCCAATGGGTCGAGAAAATCTCGACTTCATCAGTGGAGTCTCGGTCAACTGACCTGGCGGGGACACCGTGAGGCCAGTGGCGGCAACCGGTGCGACCCGAAGCCGACGGTCGACGGCCGGGGAGAGGACCTTTCCCGCTCCCAAGAGCGTCCGACGGAGGACTTACCCTGTCCCTCTTTTGGACCGAGAAAAGGTCCAGCAGGCGCAGGCCCTTCTCCTTTAGTGGAGAGGGACAGACAAAGCTCCTAAAGGAAGCCGTGTAGGAAGAACCCAGAAGGCGGGATAATGCGGCCGAGGAAGATCTGACCCACGCCTCCTCGCCGAGGCGACCATCCGCTCGAGCTGATCCGCCGGAACACGCCGCCCGCGAGACACGCCAACAGGCCTCCTTGGACTTCACGGAGGAACGCTTCCGGGGCGGCCCAGTTGCAATCAGGGCACCACGGTCTTCGAGGGCGTGGGCCGAGAAAGATGAGCACAGCGCCAAGCCTGCGGGTCGTGCTCAAGGCCTAAGCAGTGAGACACCGCGTGGGTGTGGATCCGTCCGAGACATCTTCTGCCCATGGGCATCTCCGAAATCGGGAGTGGATTATCCGCCGCGGCCGCGAGGATCGAAGACTGAAGTCTTTTTGCAAAATATTATTTTTAAATCCATAAGCGGAGAAATAGGAACCAGTCGTAACGCAGAGGCGTTAAGGAGGAACCTGAGCTCCAAGCGGTAAGGAAGATCTGGCGTCATGGGGCGGAGCCGAGAATTATACCACCCGGGTGGGTGGGAGGAGCAAGCTTGAAGACCTTCCGGCAAGATTTAAAGCGGCAAGGATACTGCCAATGAGTGTGGATGAACAACATATCCATGTCCCTAGAATATGTTTTTTCACCTCTCCATAACCTGGAGACTGCACATCTGACCAGAACAAAACTAGCAAGATTAAGAGATCTTCCCCACAGGAAGTTGTATACCAAATTTCATGCAAATTTGTTTGACAGTTCCAAAGTTGTTAAAGTGCAAATTCTCGAGTTCATTTTTTTATCTATTGATTGAAATAGTTTCATCAGGAAAGGCACACTGAGCAACAAGATGCTCGTCTCCCGTTGCGACCTGGGGGGAGGGGATATAAGGGGGTTGGATAACACACAGGTTATCAACTGGAGCAAATAACAGAGGCAAATAGCAGCATATGGATACAATTGCATTAAACTACAAGCAACAACGCATGGAGTACACTGGATATTGTAATGAACATATAACAATTACCTGACATATAGCAGCAATACAAGGGAAAATTTAGCACACAGTAATATGCAGGTATAAGCAACAGGAGACATAGAACACATGATGGTGCAGGACAAAAAGGCACAGGGCAAAAGTGCATAGGTTGGGGCTATATGCCAGCATTTATAGCAAGCTAAGGCCGCTGGTCGGGCAGTGGGAAGCAATTGGCGCATGGCTGAATCAGGTACAGGAGCAATTAGTGGTGAGGAAGTTAGCTAGGGCAGTAGAAAGAGAGTGGGCAGAGGAGGAATGCTGAATTTGAGGTGGGAGATCATTCCATAGCTTGGGCAACCGGTGTGAGAAGGCGGCTTGCCCGGCAGTAGTCTTCTGCCTAGGGATTGATAGTTGGCAGTAGTCATAGGATCTAAGATAATGGGCGGGGAAGGGGGGCAGCTGAGAGCACAGAGGAGAGGTAGGAAGGGATGGTCCCAAGTCATAGGTTAGATACATATTTAGCACAGTGTGAAATGCGGTGCTTTTTGAGGGACGGTAGTGCCAGGGAATGGTAGAGGTCACAGTGGTGAGTAATGGGTGAGGCATCGACAGCAAAACAGCAGAAGGCATTAAAAAATATAGATAGGGTGGACTTAGGGGCTGCACCATAAACAATATCACAGTAATCAAAGGAGGGGAGTATCATCTTCTGGATCAGTTCACGTCGGACGGGGGGAGGGAGGCTACTGCGGTTCCTATAAAGTGCACCGAGCATGGGATGTAGTTTTTTTGAAATAGCATTGATGTGGTCTGAGAAGGAAAGATGGCAGTCGAGCCATACCCCCAAGTAGCGGAATGAGGAGACATCTTCGAGTTTTTGACCATTCAGGGTGTGGAAATAGGGAAGGAATGGGAGTCTGGACAGGCGTTGTCGTGTACCAAAAGTCATTGTGACAGTTTTTTTTACATTTAGGAAGAGCTGGTGAGAGCTGAACCATTGCTGTACTTTGTTGAAGTTGGCTTGGAGGTTAGTTTTTACCACTCCGGGGTCGGAGTCTGAGAAGAAGAGTACAGTGTCATCTGCATACACGTGGACTGAGGTAGTAGAGCAGATGAGCGGTAAGTCATTTAGGAATATAGAGAACAGTATGGGTCCCAGAACCGACCTCTGGGGGACACCGGTAGTTACGGGAAGGGGGGAGGAGACAGCATTTGCAACTCTAACGGACTGGGTTCTGCCAGAGAGGTAAGATCTGAACCAGTTGGTGGCAGCAACAGAGAGGCCTGATTCAGTGAGACAAGACAGTAATATGGGGTGGGAGATGGTGTCAAAGTCTTTCACAAAGTCGACGAAGACGGCTGAGGTGATCAGCCCACTGTCCATACCAGTCAGGATGGAGTCGGTAAGCCTTATCAGGGAGGATGCAGTGGAGTGTTCCTTTCTGAAACCTGACTGGTAGGGTGTGAAAAATTAGAGTCGGTGAGGAAGGAAGTAAGTTGGGTAAGCACAAGGTGTTCTTGTAGTTTTGCTAGTGCTGGGAGGAGGGAAATAGGGTGGTAGTTGGAGGGGGAGGTAGGGGCACCTCCTTTTGGGAGGGGGATGACAGTGGCATGTTTCCATGCTTGGGGGAAGGCAGCAGCGGCAAAGGACTGGGTTAAGAGTTTGGCAAGCGGAGTTGCTATGGCGGTGGCGGAGAGGTAGAGGAGTTTAGGGTCCAAGTCATCTGGGGATTTGCCTTTTGAAGGGTGGAGAGAAAGTACGAACATACAAAATTTGCCTGCAGATAAAGGCCTAGAGGTCTATCAAGTCTGCTCGAATGTGCAGCTAGCACCCCTTATTATAAGTAGTACATCTAGGGCATCCGCTGCAGTGATGTCATTGAAGGAAAAGGAGCGAGACCTAGTCAGGTTTGTTACGACTGTAGAGGGTGCGGTAGGTGCAGGGTTTGGCAGGGCAGAGAGGAGAGTGGCAGCACAAGTGGAGAAATAAATGTTGAACTCAGTAGCGACTGCTGTTGGCTCAGTGAGAATGGAGTTGTTAATATTTAGAACTGGAGTGGAATTGGCAGCTGGTGGGGTGAAGAGGGAGTGAACGACCTTCCAGAATTTTGAGGGGTTATTTAGGTTGGACTGTAGGGAGCTGCTGAAGTACTCTGCTTTAGCTAGGTGAGTGGCTCTGGTACACTTGTTTCGGAGCATGCGGTATGTGGAGAGATGTGGGAGGCCTGAGGATTTATGCGTTTTCCAGGCTTTGTCACGGGCGGTTTGACAAGCAATCAGTTCTTGGGTGATCCATGGCAGGTGGTTGCCTCATACCCTTGTATGTCGCAGCAGGGCATGTTTGTCCCAGACACTGAGGAAAGTGTCTTTAAAGTGGAGAAAGGCGTCGTCAATGGAGACCATAATAGGGGCGGGGGCCCAGTTTGCTAATGCAAGGTCATCTAACACCGGGGCGAGATTGAGGGATTTGAAGGAGCGTTGGACTAAACATTTGGGGGGGGATTCTGAGCGGTGGATTTTGCTCACTAAGAAAGTAACGCGGTAGTCACTGAGGGATTCAGGAAGAATATCGGCATTTATGACCCGATGAGGGTGTGTGGTAAGAGCCCAATTGAGGAGTGAGTGGTTACCAAATTTTAGGTTATGCCGGGTGGGCTCAATAATGATTTGAGAGAGGTTTAGTGCAGCAATTTCAGTCCTGGTTTTGTTGAGGGCAGGAGCTAGCCAGTTATGATTTAGATCACCCATAATATAAAGTTCCCCTGTCAGGGTTAGGCAGGAGATTTGCTTGAGGAGGTTGGTGACAGCAGAGGATGGTGCGCCAGGTTGGTAGTATATTCCTGCATGTAGACTGGTAGTGAGAAGGGAAGTGTCACCTGGAGTAAAATTAATTCATAGATTTTAGGGTCAGACTTGGCTAGGAAAACCAAATAATGCAAGTCCGAGCTGACAAAGATGGCAACTCAGCCGCCTCTTGTGGCTGTGTCCTGGCAGGCCAAAGTGTAGCCTGGGATGGCGACAGAGGAGTCGCTAATGTTTTTTGTGATCCAGGTTTTGGACTAGGTGAGGATATCTGGAGCATAGTGGGCATCAAGTACCTGGAGGGAGTCAAGTTCATGGACTAGGCTTTTTATATTTAGGCGCAGGAGGCGCTGGCCACGTGGGAGAGGGTCTCCAGGGAGAAGTGAGGAAGTGTCTGATGTAGGAGGGGGGCTTTCAGCAATTGAGAGGGTGCGTGGTTTGGGGGCCGGGGTTTGGGTGAATGTCACCTGCAGCAAGGAGCAGGAGCACAAGAGATAGGTAGTGGGCAAATAGCTGTATATGACTGATGGTGAGCGGATATTTCTTAGTTAGAAGGCTTGGGTGATGATTTGGAGTTGGGCAAGGGGGGAGTAGTTGAAAAGAAAACCAGGAGAGTGATGGGACAAAGAGAAAAGGGCTGGGACGTGTGGCTGAGTGAATCCAGGCTTGGGTGAAAGGGAGAGTGGACGCCGGAGTGGAGGAGTGGGGAAGCCCAGTGAGGTTGGGCAGGAAAAAGGGGAGGAGCATGGGAGAGGTGGGTGGCATGTTGGAGGGGAGGGAGGGAGAAGAGAACATGGATGAGCAGTGGCAGGAAGCCTAGTAGTTGGGCCATGGCACAAACCCAGCGTTATAAAGCCCCTAACTGTTGTGACAACTTAGAGGGGACAGGCATAGAGGGCCAGGGAAATGAGTGGTTCCTGCGGGAGGACGGAGGACCAGTGAAAATTAAGGCCTAGATAACCAATGAGGTGTGGCTGGCAATAGCCTGTAGGAGTGAGCTAGAAAGCCGGGCCGGGGTTTATGTGTATTTAATCAGGACCGGAGGGGGGTGGGTGGGCCGAAAAATTGGCAGCTATGGCTCCCTTCCTGGGGGTAATCAGTCCCTGAGGGCAAGTCCGTACCTGTGCTTCTGCGAGGGGCTGGTGGCTTCACACCTGGACTGCGGGTGGCAGTCTGGCAGCTCTGATTCATCAGAGAACCACGGCTGTGGCTCTCAGACTACCTGAAAGGAGAAGGCAGAGGAGAATTAAATAAGAAAGTCAGAGGGTAGGGCTGCTCGTGGAGCTAAAAAGAAATACAGACTGGCTTAAACAGAGGTGTTGCAGACCAAAATGTTAGGCAAGGTGCCTCAGAGTCTGAAAAAGCAATAACAGGGCTATCTAAAACACAATACTACAGTGAAGGGGGGGGGGGTTCAAAGGCCTGAGCTGAGATCGCTACTGGTCTTATGAGGAACACAATACAGGCATTTAAATTAAATCAGAAAATTTCAGTTATAAAATGCAAGCAAGACAGTTTTAATAGATAACAAAATCTAGTACAATATAGTCAAGCATTAACAGTGCAGAGCTATATGGAGCCAATCGGAGTGCTCCTGGGGCTGACTGTAGCCAGTGGGTCACAGCTGTAACAGACTCTGGATCTAAACCCAGAGACAACTGTTTTAACGTTCAAGTACCTACTCAACCCTAACTATAGGGATGCGACCGCATCTATGGTGGGCTGGGGAGAGTGGGCAGGATCTAACTGGTCAACACTGAAAAACAATCTGTTTCACTGATGTCTGTAATGTGCCTTACATCCCTCCTTTCTCACTGACCAAATCTATTATAATGCAGACAACTGCCTGCTCGTCCACACCTGGAATCAGTCCACTCTCTCCTCTGTGCACTTCTCATGTCCATCCTATCTGAATGACCAAATGTTTACAATGCAGAAACTTTCCTGCTCACCCACACCTGGAATCGGTCTGTTTTCTCTTCAGTGCACTTCTCATGTCCCTCCTCTCTGAATGGCCAAATGTTTTTTTTCCCTTTTCTTTAGATCCCCATTTCCACACATCCCCAATGTGCGTATGCACATCGCCTCCCACTCTACCTGTAACACTAATACTGCCTACGCCTGTGACAGGACCTCCATCTGGTGACAGTGGGACTGTGGCCAGGTGACCCCCCCCCTTCCCGGAAGAGGAGAGTCACTGCTCAATCCTGCTCCACCCTCCCCCATCGGCACCTCAGTGGCCCAAGGTTGTTCCTGAACCTGGATCACTGGCGTAGCATGAGGCAAGGTGTCCAGCGCCTCAGCTCTCAGCACCACTGGTCTGACCATGGCCAAATGTTTATAATGCATAAAACAGCCTGCTCATGTTTCCACCAACCTGCTTCGACAACTTTGTTGTCGACATCCTCTACCGCAACAGTCGAATTACCGGCAGTTGGTATTTTGCCTGTCAGGAAAACACCGTTTTTTTTGGGGGGGTGCCCCCAGACCCACCAATCTTTAGACAATCAACTCTGAGTTAGAGTTGATTTGAAACCAGCAAAACACCATTGAAACTGCAGCTGGTGTACAGCAGGATCTTTACAGCGACAATCTTGAATCTGCTCGAAATTGTCACCGTAATGGTCTTTTGTTGTAAGGGTTTCACTACAATAATGTGATATCCCTGTTTACCCATGCCTAGAATCAGCCCATTCTCTCCTTTGTGCGCTTATCATGTCCCTTCTCTCTGAATGACCATACCTTTATAATGCAGATACTTGCCTGCTCACCCACGCCAAGATTCAGACCATTCTCACTTCTGTGCACTTCTCATATTCCTTCTCTCTGAATGACCAAATGTTTATAATGGAGACACCTGCCTGTTCAAATATGCCTAGAATCAGTCCATTCCCTCCTCTGTGCACTTCTCATGTTCCTCCTCTCTGAATGGCCAAATCATTATAACATGGACACTTTCCTACTCACCCACATCTGGAATCAGTCCATTCAGTCCTCTGTCCACTTCTCATGTCATATGAACATACAAACATATGAAGAAGCCAGCAGAAGGACATTTGGTCTATCAAGTCTGCTCATATTGCAGGGTCCACAGCTTGAGCTAATGTCCCTGCCCTCCCTCCCCACTCCTCCCATCCTCCCTACCCATGATTCTTACATTCCCCCATGCCTATCCCAGCCTCTCTTAAAGCTGCTGACTGTCTTCAATGAGATGACCTCTTCCAGCAGCTCATTCCAAGAGCCCACCACCCTTTCTGTGAAGAAGTGCTTCCTGACCTCCATCCTAAATCTCCCACCCTCCAGCTTAAGACTGTGCCCCCTCGTGATATGGTTGCCACTCAGCTTAAAGAGACTCTCCTTATCAGCCTTATTTATCCCTTTCAAGTACTTGAATGTACCAATCATGTCTCCTCTCTCTCTCCCTCCCTCCCTCTCTCTCTCTCCCCCCCCCCCGTCTTCCAGGGAGTACATGTTCAGTACCCTCAACCTCTCCTCATATGCCTTGCCCTGCTGACCGGCTATCATCTTTGTAGCCCTCCTCTGTACCTTCTCTAGCAGGTTAATGTCCTTTTTGAGGTGTGGTCACCAGTACTGAACTCCATACTCTAGATGCGGCCTTACCAGTGACCTGTACAAGAGCAGTATAACCTCCTCTCTCCCCCGCTAATGCAGCTACTCAGACGCCATCCAGGTAATACTCTGTCCTGGGATTCTTGGCTCCAATATGCATAACTTTGCATTTTTTGGCATTGAAGCCAAGCTGCCAGATCCTGGAGCAACTCCCCAGCTTTTCCAGATCTTTCTGTAGGTCCCGTATCTCTTCAGCTGTGTGCACTCTCCCACAGAGCTTGGTGTCATCTGTGAATAGGCACATTTTTTTCTTAAATGCCATCCCCAATGTCACTGATGAAGACACTGAACAACAATTGTCCCGCTTCTCTGAATTACCAAATGTTTATAATGCAGATACTTGCCTGCTCACCCACCCATGGAATTGAGACCAAAGGCTCACTTTTCAAAGGGTGATGCAGGGCTTGCATTAAGCCCTGTGTCACACCTGTTTGGTGCAGCTGCATGGGTCTAAATGCAAAAAAAAAAACAAGGCCGTACTTTTCTTACCTTCTGCCATAGGTCAAAAACCCTCCCCTACATAGCTTAGCAGATTCTATCACTTCTGGGAGAACCTACTGAATATGTGAAAAAATGTAAATATCTGGGGCGTTGGATAGACCACAAGCTTACATTCTCTGACCATACTGAGGAACTATCAAAGAAGATAAGGCTGAGACTAGGCCTGCTCTCCCAGATCAAGCATCTCCTATCCTATGACGCCAAAAAAAAGACTGATCCAACCCACCCTTCTATCCTATTGGACTATTTCTATCCTTATTGGACTACGCCGACTTCCTCTATGGCCAAGGCTCTGCCTCCGCACTCTCTAAACTTGACTCGCTCTATCACCGAGCTTTGAGATTTATCTCTGCTCTACCATACCTCACCCACCACTGCTCTCTGTGTGCTGCAGTAGGCTGGACATCCCTCAATTCAAAAGGCAAAGAAATGCCGCCTTTTGGACTTTTAGTGCTATCACACACAAGCTTCCCAAGTATATCTCTGATTGCTTGCCCCTATGCACTGTAGGCAATTACTCCTTGCACAGCCTCTCATTTATCTCCTTATACATTTCTAAAGTTAAGTCACATTTTGGTAAAACGTCTATAAGCTATGTACTCCCTCATCTCCAGAACAAATTACGAAAAACTCTGAAGCTGGCTGCCCTGACAACCTTCTCCTCCTTCAAAAAGCTTTTCTTTCATTCCTTTATAGTATCATGTAACTGCCCCCTTCCCCAGAGGTCAGTGAAATAAGTGTTGGACATTCATCCATCCCCAGGCCTTGTAATTCCCTGTTTATCACTCCTCCCTTCTTCTCCCTATCATCCCTCCTACCCCTTTACCTGAACTGTTCATGTACATACAAGGGAGGCAGTATAGCATAGTGGTTTAAGGCTCTGAGCTGCAAATCTGGAGACCTGGGTTTGAATCCCACAGTCCCCCCTTGCATACTGTGTGACCCTGAATGAGTCACTTAACTTCCCTGTGTTCCCAGGTTGCACCTGTAAACCAGCTTAGTGCGTCTCACCTGGTTAAACAATTGGAAAGAACAATACTGCATAATAATGTGTATTTACAATATTTTTTTCTTAGCCTCTTGCATAATTGCCTGTATAGACCTTGCCTAGTCCTGTACTGTGTTGTATGTCCTTTTCCACATTGTATTACTTGATTGTACACCCATCTTTCTCCTTTGTATACTGTTTACTTTTATGTGCATTCGTCCAGGTCCACCTTGCAAATGAGATCGCTCAATGGTATTTTGCCCAGAAAAATAACGATTGATTGATTAATTGATTGAAACTCCTTTGGCACAAGTAAACCTGATTTTAGTACAACAGGCACAGTTGTGACAGTTTCCTCATTTTACGGCAGCTTACACCAAAGATTTGTCTCAAACCCCATAGAAAGAGTACCCCCAAATGGTGCAAGTTAGACCAGGGAAAAGCTGGCCTAACTTGTGGTATTTGGTGCTCAGGATTGAAAATCCAGATTGCTGGCTGGAAGAATCCACAAGCTGCAAGTGCCACATGCACGGCACACCAGGGGCTTGCAACATTCTCTGGGCTTTGAAAATCGAGCCCCATGTGACCCCAATCTCAGTATAATCTCATATCAATTGTAACAGTAATATGTTTCTTTTTAAAATACTTACTGGCTTTACTCCTGCCAGGCTTTCTAACATTATAACCTACTTGTAATTCCATACTCCCTCTCCTTCCGACTGTTTTTCCTTTTCTTCCATGCTTCCTCGCAATCATAGCTGAAAGAAATCCCATACAAACACATTATCTGGCCAACTATAAAACTTACCAGTGGGAATGACTTTAAGGTGATTCTTCTGCTCTGCAGTATTTTCCACCTTCTCATCAACAAAAGGGAGTTTGTCATTTCTGTTTTCATCCTCCAAATTAACAAAAGGGAGTTCATCATTCCTCTCTTCCATCTTCACATCGACAAAAGGCAGTTTGTCTTTCCTCTCTTCCACTTTCACATCAATACATGGGAGTTCTTCGTCCCTCTCAGACAGCAGTAACAACTGCTTATTTGGGACGTTGTAGCCTGTACATAAAACAAAATTACAATATAATACAAATGTTATTTATAATCAGAGCAACATAAAGGTAAAAGAAGACTTCCGAGAATATATGTATTGTACCAACTGTTGTTTATAGTTAAAAACTGATTGATGATGGTTCATAACCACAACACTTTTTCTATGGCAATAGCCACCTCTGAAGCCAGATTATTAATTTATATACTTACATAAGGAAGGAAGATCTGAAAAGTAATGTATGCCTCTTTGCAGATGACACAAAGATCTGTACCAGAGTTGATAAACAAGGGTAGTAGAAAGGATGAGAAGGGACTTGGCAAGGTTGGAGGAATGTTTAGACATATGACAACTTAGATTCAATGCAAATAAGTGCAAAGTAATTCACCTGGGAAACAAAAACCCAGGAGAAGAGTACACAATGGCAGGGGAGGTACTAACAACAGTAATGGAAAGGGACCTGGGGGTAGTCATATCGGATGACCTAAAGTTGGGGAAGCAATGTGAGAGGGCAGTAAGGGGAGCCAGGCGGATGCATAGGGAGGGGCATCACAAGTAGAAAAAGGGAAGTGGTTATCCCTCTGTACAGACAGATGGTGAGACCCCATCTGGAATACTGCGTGCAGTTTTGGAGACCACATCTCTGCAAGGACATAGACAGGATGGAGGCAGTCCAGAAGAGGACAACTAAAACGGTGCAGGGTCTGCATCAGAAACCATATGAAGAGGCTGAGAGGCAATATGTATACCCTTGATGAAAGGAAGGACAGGGGACATGATAGAAACTTTCAAGTACCTCAAGGGAATCAACAAAGTCCAGGAGGGTAGCATCTTTCATAAAGAGATTTGCAAGAACAAGGGGGCACAATTTAAAGAAAGAGGGGAGACGGCTCAGGGGCAATGTGAGGAAATTCTTTTTCACGGAGAGAGTGGTGAACGCATGGAACTGCCTTCCTGGGGAGGTTGTGGGGTCTAAAACAGTGGGGGAATTCAAACATGCATGGGACAGACATAAGGCAATTACAATGGGGGGGTGGGAGGAAGTAGGCTGTTGGTTAACTAGAGTCGGCAGCTTAGCCAATAGGTAGGGTAATGGGCAGACTGGGTGGGCCAAGCGGTCCTTATCTGCCATCAAGGTCTATGTTTCTATGTTATATATTCCTGCACATCCTGTCCTCTCCATACTTACATATCCCTGCTCTCAAGTTCTCTGTATACTAATATTCTTCTGAACCCTTTTTCTCTCCATACTAATATAAACCTAAACCCCGTTCAATTCATTCTTACATATTTCTGTACCTCCTGTTCTCTCTATATTTACATATTCCTGTACACACTGTTCCCTGCACATTTACATATTCATGCACTTCATTTCTCTCCATATTTACATATTCATGTACCCCCTTTTCTCTCAATACTTGCATATTATTCCTGTATACACTGTTCTCTCCATACTTACATATTCCTGCATCCCGTTCTCTCCATACTTACATATTCGTGCACCTCTTTTCTCTCCATACGTAACGCATTCCTGCACTCCCTGTTCTCTGCATACTTACATATTCCTGCACCCCATGTTCTCTCCATACTTACATATTCCTGTACCCTCTGTTCTCTCCATACTTACATATTGCTGTACACGCTGTTCTCTCCATACTTACATATTCCTGTACCCTCTGTTCTCTCCATACTTACATATTCCAGCACCACTGTTCTCTTCATACTTATATATTGCTGCATGCCGTATTTTCACTATACCTACATATTCCTGCCTCCATGTTCTCTCCATACTTACAGTCCATATTCCTGCACTCGTGTGCTCTACTTACTTATGTATTTCTACAATTCTGTTCTCTCCACACTTACATATTCTGTCACCCTTGTTCTCTTCATACTTAGATATTCCCGCACCCCGTTCTTACTTCTTACATTTTCTTATACCTCTGTTCTCGCCATGCTTACATATTCTTCCAGCCTTGTTCTCTTCATACTTACATATTCCCGCACCCCATGTTTTCTCCATACTTACATATCCTGTACACACTGTTCTCTCCATACTTACAGATTGCTGTACACGCTGTTCTCTCCATACTTACATATTCCTGTACCCTCTGTTCTCTCCATACTTACATATTCCAGCACCACTGTTCTCTTCATACTTATATATTGCTGCATGCCGTATTCTCACTATACCTACATATTCCTGCCTCCATGTTCTCACCATACTTACACTCCATATTCCTGCACCCGTGTGCTCTATTTACTTATGTATTTCTACAATTCTGTTCTCTCCACACTTACATATTCTGTCACCCTTGTTCTCTTCATACTTAGATATTCCTGCACCCCGTTCTTACTTCTTACATTTTCTTATACCTCTGTTCTCGCCATGCTTACATATTCTTCCAGCCTTGTTCTCTTCATACTTACATATTCCCGCACCCCATGTTTTCTCCATACTTACATATCCTGTACACACTGTTCTCTCCATACTTACATATTCCTGCACCTGTTTTTTCATACTTATATATTCCTGCATGCCATGTTCTCACCATACTTATACATTTCCACATGCCCTGTTGTCTCCATACTTACATATTCTTGCACCCCTGCTCTCCATATTAACATATTACTGCACTCTTGTTCTCTCCATAATATTTCTGTACCAGCTCTTCTCTCCATACTTACATTTTCCAGCACCTCCTGTTCTCTCCAAACGTACTTATTCCTGAACTCATTTTCTCCATACTCACATTTCCTGTACCTCTGTTCTCTCCATATTTACGCATTTCCACACCACTGTTCTCTCTATACTTACATATTCTTGAACCCCATGTTGTCTTCATACCTGCATATTCCTTCAAGCACCCCATGGTTTCATCATACTTACAGTACATATTCCTGCATTGCCTGTTCTCTCCACTCTTACATATTCCTGCATGCCTGTTCTCGCCATACTCACATATTCCTGCACCCCATGTTCTCACTGTACTTGCAGTCCATTTTCCTGCGTCCATGCTCTTTGCATACGTACAGATTTCTATACTCCTGTTCTTTCCACACTTACATATTCTGTCACCCTGGTTCTCTTCATACTTACATATTCCTGCACCCCGTCCTCTTAAGTCTTACATATTCTTACACCTCTGTTCTCACCACACTTACATATTCTTCCAGCCCTATTCTCACCACACGTACATATTCCTGCACCCCCTGTTCTCTCCATACTTACATATTCCTACATTGCCTGTTCTACCTCTCACAGCAGAGACTGGGCTATTCTCTCTTCAGTTTGTACCTTCACATGCTTACACTGCACCTTATGTCTCACAGCTGAGACTGGGCTATTCTCTCTTTCGTTTAATGAATGGTTGCAAAACTGGTGCAGAGCACAGGGCTTTGGCTTCATTGGGGACTGGGGGTCCACCTGGAGAGATGAAGGTCTATATTGGCATGATGGTCTGCATCTGTCCAGGAAGGGGAAACACGCTCCTAGGTGACAGGTTTAAAGGCTTCCTTGGCAATCTTTTAAACTAGCCAAGGGGGGGAGGTGCTGATAGGAAACAGGAAAGTTCAAGCCTCCCCCCACAAAACATGGCAGTTAGTAGGCTAAACACTGAGGTACAGAGCATGACAGAGGGTAGGACAGGGGTAAATGGAAAAATGGACACGGGAAATAAGAGCAGGGATTGGGTAAAAAAGGATAAAGCCAACAGTAAATGGAGGGCAATGAGTACCAATGCCCGTAGTCTGGGAAACAAGCTTCCAGAGCTAGTAGCCCTGATGGAAGAGGAACACTTGGATATTGTGGCAGTCACAGAAACATGGTACACGGAGAACCATGACTGGGATGTCAACATACCAGGGTACACAATCTACAGAAGGGACAGGGAGGGTAAAAGAGGAGGTGGAGTAGCTCTTTACATAAGGGAAGGGATCAAAGCTACAGAACTAAAAAGTATAGGGGGAGGACAAGAGGAACTCTGGGTCACCTTGGAGACAGGGAATGGCATCACAATCTGCTCAGGGTTTGTATACAGACCCCCGTCTCAAGGGAAGGAAACAGACAAGAAAATGATAGAGGGCATTCTCAAAATGGCTGAAAAAGGGGAGATACTGTTGATGGGGGACCTGAATATGCCAGATGTTAACTGGATGACATGGACTGCAGCCACATCCAAGAGCAGGGTCATTCTCAATGCCCTACGGGGGCATGCCTTAGACAGCTAGTGGTGGAACCCACTCAGGAGGGAGCAATATTAGACCTGGTACTCTCAAATGGAGAGAGGATCACAAATTTAGAAGTCAGTAGACATCTGGGAACAAGCGACCACTGCACAGTGTGCTTCACAATAAACACAACCATGGAGACAAGCCATACAAAGACAAGGATACTGGACTTTAGAAGGGCTGACTTTGGCATAATGGGTGAATACCTGAGAATGCATTAGCAAATAGCCAGAAAGGAGGGTGGAAGAACAATGGAGAAAAATCAAAACTGCCATCATGGAGGCAACAAGCCTTTGTGTGAAACAAATAAAGAAAACAAAGCGGAATAAAAACCACTATGGTTCTCAAAGAGGTGTCAGGGAAGGTTAAGGAGAAAAAGGCTGCATTCAAAAGTATAAGGAATCACAGGCAGACACAACAGGGAACTGTATCAATTAAAGCAGAAAGAAGTGGGAAGGCAGTCAGAAAAGCAAAGGCCCAAACCGAGGAAAAGATTGCCAACTCAGTTAAGAAGGGGGATAAAACCTTTTCTATGTACATTAGGGTGCATAGAAAGGTTAAGGGAGGGATAGTGAAGATTAATAAAGGAGAGGGGAGGTGGGCAGAGGTAGACAGTGAAAAGGCAGAGATATTGAATGAATACTTTTGCTCAGTATTCACAAAAGAAGAAGAGGAGGAGTTACCTAAACCAAACAGTAGAAGCACTCTGGATAGTGGGGTTGACACCAGTCCATTTACATAAGAAAGAGTACTGAAAGAACTCCTAAAACTCAAGGTGGACAAAGCAATGGGGCCTGACGGGATTCACTCTAGAATCCTAAAAGAGCTAAGGGAGGACCTAGTGACACCACTAAGCACACTTTTTAACAAATCATGAGAAGATGGGGTGGTACCTGAGGACTGGAGGAGGGAAGATGTGATTCCCCTTCAAAAAGTGGGAGCAAGGCAGAAGCAGGAGACTACAGACCTGTTAGTTTGACCTCAGTGATGGGGAAAATGATGGAATCACTTCTGAAAGAAAGAACTGTTGAGTACCTAGAGGCCAGAGGGGCACAGGACCCAAAGCAGCATGGATTCACAGCAGGAAGGTCATGTCAGATGGATCTAATCGATTTCTTTGACTGGGTGACCAAAGTAATAGACCAGGAAGGGGCTGTGGATATGGCCTACCTAGACTTTAGCAAGGCATTTGACACAGTCCCGCACAAAAGATTAATAATCAAGTTAGCCAGCCTGGGAGTTGGTCCCAGGGTGGTACCCTGGGTAGAAAACTGGCTGCACAACAGGACACAGAAGGTAATAGTAAATGGAACATGTTCTGAAGAAAGGGGGGTTACTAGTGGAGTACCTCAGGGCTCAGTACTGGGTCCAGTCCTCTTTAACATCTTTAGGTGACATTGCAGAGGGTCTGGAAGGAAAGGTATGCCTCTTTGTGAATGACACAAAGATCAGTAACAGAGTTGATACACAAGGGGGAGTAGAAAGGATGAGAAGGGACTTGGCAAGGTTGGAGGAATGGTCAGACATATGGCAACTTGGATTCAATGCAAAGAAGTGCAAAGTAATGCACCTGGGAAATAAAAATCCAGAAGAAGAGTACACAATAGCAGGGGAGGTACTAACGACAACAATAATGGAAAGGGATCTGGGTATAGTCATATCAGATGACCTAAAGGTGGGTAAGCAATGTGAGAAGTCAGTAAGGAGAGCCAGGGGGCTACTAGGATGCATAGGGAGGGCCATCACAAGTAGAAAAAAGGAAGTGGTTATCCCTCTATACAGACAGTTGGTGAGACCCCATCTAGAGTACTGCGTGCAGTTTTGGAGTCCTCATCTACGCAAGGACATAGACAGGATGGAAGCAGTCCAGAGGAGGGCAACTAAAATAGTACAGGGTCTACATCAGAAACCATATGAAGAGAGACTGAGAGAGCTTAATATGTATATCCTTGATGAAAGAAGGGACAGGGGGGACATGATAGAAACTTTTAAGTACCTCAAGGGAATCAACAAAGTCCAGGAGGGCAGCGTCTTTCAGAAAAAGAGATGTGTAAGAACAAGGGGGCACAATTTAAAGTTAGAGGGGGGACGGCTCAGGGGTAATGTGAGGAAATTCTTTTTCACGGAGAGAGTGGTGGACGCATGGAGCAGCCTTCCTGGAGAGGTTGTGGCGTCTAAAACAGTGGGGTAATTCAAACATGCATGAGACAGACATAAGGCAATTATAGTGGGGGGGTTGCAGGAAGTAGGCTGTTGGTTAACTAGAATCTGCAGCTTATCCAATAGGTAGGGAAATGGGCAGACTGGGTGGGCCAAGTGGTCCTTATCTGCCGCCAAAGTCTGTGTTTCTATGTTTCTCTCCACATGTACATATTCCTGAACTCATTCTCTCCTCACTTACATTTTCATAGACCCTCTGTTCTCTCCACACATACATACATATTCCTGCACCCCATGTTCTCTTCATACTTGCATATTCCTCCAGGCACCCCATGTTTGCACCATACATACAATCCATATTCCTGTATGTCTGTTCTCACCATACTTACGGATGTGACAGCCAGGATGCAATGCAGAGATGCTGAAGAATATCAGAGAATGCTGCAGTTCACTACAGAAGCCATTGTAAGTCAATGGCAATTAAGGCATTTTTGTCATGCAGCATTTTGTGACGTCATTACTGCAGGTTACTGTGCTTCATCATGGCTGACTCCACTGTACATATTCCTGCACCCCATGTTCTCACCATACTTACAGTCCATATTCCTATACCAATGCTCTTTGCATACTTACATATTTCTACACTCCTGTTCTTTTCAAACTTACATATTCTGGCACCCTTGTTCTCTTCATACTTGCATATTCCTGCACCTCATGTTCTCTCCATGCTTGCATATTCCTCCATGCCCCCCATATTCTCACCATACTTACAACATATATTCCTACACCCCTGTTCTCCTAATTATTACATATTCCTGCACCTCTGTTCTCTCCATACTTACACATTCCTGCACCCCGCCATTCTCTCCATACTTACATATTCCTGCACTGCTGTTTTCTCCATACTTACATATTCTGGCACCACTGTTCTCGCCATACTTACATATCACACTGGTTCTACATGATCTTCACTGGCTGTCAGTGAGGTTGCGGATTGAATCCTAGTTCAGATTACTGACCTATAAAGCTCTGCACGACCTGGGGCCTAGCTACCTGTGTGACCTACTGTCTGCCTACCAACTCTCCCCACCCTCTCCATTCTTCTGAGGAGGGCTTCCTGCCAGTTCCCAGGGCCCAACTGAAATCATCTGGTGAACGTGCTTATTTGGTTGCCAGTCCAGCCCTGTGAAACTCACTTCCAAGGTCTCTGAGAGAAGCCCCATTGAGAAGAGCTCCTGCAGTAGGCTACACAGTAAGGACTATGCCAGCAGGCAATAAGACCCAATGGAACAATTCTAGCTAGCAGTACCCAGTGGGGACTGCCCCTTGATGTCAGGCCACCTCTGACATCAACCAATGGTATAAAGGGGTGGTCCTAAGCCCCACCTCACTTCTCCTGCCAGAGACCCAGCAGATAGTACACAGGAGAACTGAAAAGGTTCTAAAATTCCCAGCAAGGGAAGGAAAGATCAGGGGACAGGTGGGAGGGAAAGCAGTGTCTGCAGCAAGAACTCTTCTCGAACAGCTATTGTTATGGTAAGTTCTTACATAACTGTACTATCTTACTTCAAGTTGGAGTTCTTGCAGCAGGCTACATAATAAAGACTGAGTACCAAGCAGTAGAAGTAGCCCAGGCCTGCAAAAGGGAGGAAGGAAAAGCTAAGTGGGAACCTTCAAAAAAGGATACCCTATACTACGCTGAATCCTGCTCGCCTCCTTGAGGCAATGTCCAAGTTGTAGTGCTTCACAAAAGCATGCAATGAGCTCCAAGTGGCTGCAGTGCAAATGTCCACTGCTGAGACACTGCATAGGCCAGCAACCCCTCTGGTGGAATACCCTTTCACCAAGCCTGGCATGGGCTTGTCATATGTATTGTAGCAGAAAGTAATACAGTTAACCAACCATCTAGGTAATGTCTGCTTAGAAGCTGGTGCTCCAAAAGTCTTGGGAGCAAAAATAATGAACAACTGGTCCAACTTATGGAAGGAATGAGTGCGATCAGTGTTATACCTGAATGCACTATGCACATCCAGGGAATGAAGAAGGGCCTCCTCCTGACTGGAATATCCTGAATAATATACAGGTAGGTGGATTTATTTGTTATTTCCATCTAGGATTATAATACCTTTGAGTGCAAGGCATTCTTTTACAAAGGTTCCACGTTAGTAGGTGAGGGTAACAAACAGACAAAGGAATACAGTACTAAACAGAGGTAATCTAAAATGACAAACGAACAACCAGGTGAACTAACAGAGGTAGTCTAAATGACACAATAGCAACTCAAATCAAGGAAAATAATAGGTAAACACAGTAATTATACCAGCAATTAAAGAGATGTGAGGTAAACAGCAGTTATGGTGAGGGGTAGGGGTAGCAGCACTGGGCCTTCTCAAGCAAGGCAAAAGTTAAAAAGAGGCAGGGAGCACTGGAAATGGTAGACAAAGGGAGAGCTGAAATGGGGCACAGGAAAAAGTTGGAAAGGGATGGGGGTGAGGGTGGAGGTGGAGGAACAGGAAGAGGAAGAGAGGTTGAGGCAGGATAGAAAACAGAGAGGAGGGGAGGAAGGTGTGAGTCTAGGGGAAGCATTTGACAAAGGGTTAGATTTTGACAATGGAGGCAGTGACATATGCATGATAATGGGAGTTACTGGAGGAAGCAGTCAGAGGAACTATTAGATACCAGGTACTGTTTTAGCAGGCGCTTGAATTGGCCAAGTTTAGGTAAAGAAGATCCAACAAAATGCAAGGAATTGAACCAAAGGGGAGCTCTTTAGGAGAAGGATCTCTGACCTTGGGTAGTCCAGCATTTTGGGACATGGAGTAGTTGGTTGCTGGATGAACAAGGGTGCTTGGAACTGCATGAAGGTGTCAGTAGTGGATGTCCTGGTTAAGGGTAAATTTGGACACCACTTTAGGAAGAAACTTAGAACTGGTGCACAAGGACACCCTGTCCTTGTGAAAAAATAAATAAGACTCCTTACACATGATGGCCTGAAGCTTGTAAATCCTCTGAGTCGCAGTAACAGCAACTAAAAATAATGCTCTCCATAACAGAAAGCATAGCTTACATTCTGCAGCTGGCTCAAAAAGAGGAACAGAAAGTCCCAAGGGGGAACAGTGTCCCAAATGGGAGGTTTCAGATGAAGGATGCCCCTTAAAAAGGTATGGGGCCGGTCCAAATGGGAAAAGGTTTTGCCTTCCACTGGTGCACGATAGGCTGAAATAGCAGACAGATGTACCTTAATGAGTGAATATTTTATTTATTTATTTATTTAATTCATATATCGGATTTACAATCCTTTGAGTCAAAGACTCATTTACAAAGGCACCTCGTCGCAGGGAGGGGAGACAATATATTTATGAAGCAAGACAGTGAGGAACAGTACAGGTGAGATACAAACAGCATACATAGCAGGCATTTCAAAGAGCAAGTAAACATAGGCAAGTTGCAGAAGAGCACACAAAAATAAGTCATTAGAGGTCCCAGTGGGTCACACAAGATACAGTGTGTGGTGTACAGACTGAAAACAGGCTAATCGAGAAAACTATCTGAGAATATCAGAGTCCTGAGTCTGAGAGGGAATGAAGATATTCCAGGATAGAGTTTACTGGACAAGTAAATGGGTCTAGGGAATGCACAGACACCTACGAACAGAAGCACTTGCTCTTCATGGGATATGTGGCCCATGTGGAAGGCTTGTGAGCCTCAACCAAGACATCAGCAACTCTCTGAGAGACCACAAAATGTGTGGAGACTAGATCTGTAGGAGCCATGTATGTAGATGCAAGGGTCTAAGGTCTGGATGAATCAGGGTGCCCAATTACTGAGACAGCAATCATGAGGACAGTGGCAGAGGGATCGGTGGTTCCACCACTAACTGATGGAGCAGGGGAAACCAAATCTGGTATAGCCAAAATGGGGGCAATCAGAATCATTTCCATCCCCTTTGCGTACAGCTTGAAGAGGACTCTCTGCAGCAGGGGAAAGGGAGGAGAGGCATAAAGGAACCTCTGCGCCCAACAAAGGGAAATGGGTTTTACCAGAAAACACCAGGCCCTGGACCTACCAAGCAAAAATTGGGTAGCTTGGCATTACACAGGGACACAAAGAGGTCCAGTTCTGGTTGTCCCCATCTTTCAAAGAGGTTGTCTGCTACTTCCTGTAGAAGCTCCCACTCATGGGCCTTGGACCGGGATCTGTTGAGACTGCTGGGCAAGGCATTTTGGACTTCAGGAACATGGACTGCTGTTAGAATGAGATTGTGATCTATGGCCCAGAACCACATCCACATCGCTCTTGGTAAAAAGGATACGAGTAAGTACCCCCTTGCTTGTTGATGCAAAAGACTACTGACATGTTGTCTGTCTGTATCAGCAAGGGACTTAGAAAAGGTCTGGCTGAAATGGCTGAAGGGCATATAAAATCGCTCTCATCTCAAAGATGTTGGTATACAGTAACAGCTCCAGAGAAGACCACATGCCTTGTGTCCAGTGATCCTGGAAGTGGGCTCCCACCTGAGCCCCAAAGCATCTGTTGTGATGAATCTGTCTGGAAAGGAACCCGATTCCAGGTCAGGAGATGTCTACCACCATGTCAGAGTCTGTGACACAGCTCTGGATATCTGATGGGCTCTTCAGGATCATTCGACCTCTGATCCCACTGAACCCTGAGGGTCCACTTGGGAACCCTCATATGAAGACAGGCTAAGGGCACTGTCACAATGGCAGCCATCATGTGACCCAGCAGCTGAAACACTGTTTGGGCTGGGACTTGGGGGGAGGAAGATTCTCCATGTGCAGGTGCCACAGGAAAGTGATCCTGTCCAAGGGAAGGAAGGCCCTTCCTTGGTCCATGTCCAAAATGGCCTGATGTATTGCAGATGCTGGCGGGGCCTGGGGCATGACTTGGAGACTTTCAATGTGATGCTCAGACTATAGAACATCACAAAGAAGTTCGACAACTCAAGGTGGACAAAAGCTGATCCCTGGATGGGGCATTCAGGAGCCAATCATTGAGGTATGGGTAAATTAAAACGCCCTGATGATGCGGGGCAGTGGCCACCATGACAAGGCATTTTGTGAACACCCGCAGGGCCAACAAATGGCCAAAGATCAAGGCCCAGAACTGGTAGTGCACTTCCTAGAAGACAAACCTGAGGAATCTTCTGTGCACCAGGAGAATCAGGATTTGCAGGTAAGTCCTGCATATCCAGGGAACAAAGCCAATCCCCTTGACATAGCATGGGATAAGGCTTGACAATGTAACCATCCAGAATCTCTTGTATTCTATGTAGTGGTTCTGGAGGCTCACATCTAGGATGGGGTGGAGATCCCTTCTTGGGAACCAAGGAGAAGAGGGAACAGAACCCTTCCCCCTCTGTGATGGGGGTACAGGTTCTATGGTCAGTTTGTCCAGGAGTGCCCAAATTTCCTTAGAAATGAGAGCTGCATGGGATGGGGAATAGTGTGAGGGGACCGGTGGATTGTCTGTGGGATTCTGAAGAAACTCCAATGTGTGTCTCTTCTCTACGATCTGAAGGACACATGTGTCTGACGTGATACTGCTCCACCTATCTAGGTAAAGGAAGAACTGACCCCCCTCCACTTCTCAACCTGACTCTGCTGGAAAAGGGGTGTCTGCAAAGAGTCAGGCAGAGGTTCCAGGTGCTGGCAAGGAGACCTGGGAGGATTTCATGCTCCTAGGTCCTGATGTCCCAGAGGGTTGAGTAGTGGCTTGTCATTTGAAAGGTCCTCTGAACTCTTGCCCTCTTGCTTCTTGTCTGTCCAAACAATGAAAAGATTTCTTTTTAGTTGAGAAAGGCTCTGACCTGTACTTTTGGTGCACATACTACATGGCCTTGCCCGAGTCTTGCAGGCCTGTAATACTTGTGTCAGAGTCTTCTCAGAAGAGAATAGACCCTTGGAAAAGAACTTCCAGGATGGCCTTCTGGAGGTCTTGCCTGAAACCTGATACTTTAAGCCAAGAATGCCACCTTATACATACTCCAGTGACTGCAGCCCAAGTGGCTGTGTCCACTGAATCATAAGAAGACTGTGACACATTTTCCTATCTCCTGGCTAAAGGCTATCCAACAATTCAGTCATTTGAGGGATGTTTGGCTGCATCTGGATTAGCTCCAAAAAGCCTGAGTGACTTCTGATATTCCACCATATGCACCTTAAAGTTTAAGGACCAAATGGTGCACGTGGCCGATGCATAAACTTTCTGACCAAATTGGTCCAGCCTCTTAAATTCCTTGTCTGGGGGCTGTGAGCTCATGTCCCTGGGCCGTTTGGTCCACCAGTGTGCTGACATGAGGATCATGGAGTCTGACTTAGGGTTCTCACCCAAAAAGGGTTCATTTTTGGGTGTCCTGTACAGCCTGTCTGCCTTCTTAGAGATGGCACCCACTGACAAAGGGTGCCTCCTTGCCAACTGGATGACATCTTGGAAGGGAGGAACTAAGGGAGGTACCACCAAGGGCTTTGGCCACTCATGCCCAGAAAGGTGTCAAGCCTGCATCTTTCAGGGTCTAGATCCCTAATGTCCCATTCATTCAGGAACTAAATATGGCATATAACGTCCATGAAGGCTGGACATACAGCAGGTGACCTCAGGGAGTCCCTCTGGTCATCTGATCGAGAAGGAGGAAAGAAAACTTGTTATCTGAGGACCTTGAGTAAGAAGAGAAACTCCCTCTAAAGGGATTTCATGAGGAGGAGGACCTGATGTATGAGTGCCTAGCCATATGGCTATGAGACAGGTGTTGGTACCTGGAGGAGGACCTGGATGAGGAGGCCCATCTCTGACCATGATAGGTGAAGGGCTCATCGTCAAATGCCCTAGCAGGAGGAGGAGTAGCTTTACATGGGGGAGGCAAGGACTTTCTAGGCTAATCTAGTTAATTATGAGAAGAATGACTTGAATTTGTATAACACCCCTATTCTTTGATTTACTTTATTAACCATTGACTGAATCTGAGGTGAAAAGATCAAACTGGGATGCAATAGTGTGCCAAAATACTTAAATTGAGACTCTATTTCAAGCAGACCACTCCAAAAATCAGATATCCTCAGTTCCAGAGTGTCAACCAACATAAATTGTGTTGTAGGGCTCCTGGCAACCACTAGAGTTGTAGGGCTCCTGGCAATCACTCCTTAAGGAAATAAAGGCATTCAGTCCCCCTCTATATTTTCAGGTAGGCCCACGATCTGAGTGTTGGATGCCCTTTGGGAGTTCTGTAAGGCTTCCAATCTATATTTCCGATGAGCAATTTCTTGTTGGATTTTATTTGTGGTAGTTAGGGCTTTTCTTGCCATAGATTCTGCTGCAGTTGCTGTATGAGATGCAGCTGCTATCTTTGCATCCTGTTCTTCGAATTTTGTAAGGATCGACTCTACCTTAGAGTCAATTGCTTGCATGGATATTTGCAGAGCATGGTGGTTCAGAGTCTGGAAAAGTAGGCCTCAAGGCTTCCGCTGGTGCAGTTTGGGTGGGTGGGTTCTTAGGGTTGCTTGCTGGCGCTTTGTTAATCCATACCATGGTGAAAGAAAGGTATCGCTGGATGTCGCTTGATCCACTGAACACAGTTTTTTAAGTAATATCAGCCCTTTTTCAAGTGTTTTTGCAATTTCAGCTCTTTTTATTAGGATTAGAGAAGAAGCTCCCACTGAGTGCGCCTCGTCAGTACACGTGCTCAACAGCGCCCCTCCCGCCATATGTTCTAATGGTCAATCTTTAGTGATGTTATATAAATATTAAAGAGACAGGGTCCCAGCACTGAGCCCTGGGGGACTCCACTGTTCACCTAAGCCCACTCATACAGCACTCCATTGATTGATACCCTCTGTCTTCTCTTTCCCAAACATGCACCTATCCAGTTTATTATATTTATGTCCAGTTTTATGTCCCTTAGTGTATTCAGTAACTCTACATGTGGAGGTTTGTCGAATGCCTTTGAGAAGTCCAAAATGACTACATCAACTGAATTACCATCATTCAGTGCTTTACCTGCATTCTCATAAAACACAACTAAATTTGTTTGATGTGATCTGGATTTTTTAAATCCATGCTGTACTGGATCTTCTAGATCAGACATTTCTAGATGTAATAGTATCTACTCTTTCAGTATGTCCTCTAAAATTCTACCCATCATGGATGTCAGACTTGCTGGTTTGAAGTTTTCAGGTTTGGTTTTAGATCCTTTTTTCAAAATGAGCACTACTGTATCTTTTCTCCATCCCTGTACCACCTCCCCTCTATCCAGAGAGGCCTGAAAAATATGAGTAAGTGGTGGAGCTATATATTCTGAAAGCTTGCAGAGGTCCCTAGGACGTATTTCATCTGGCCCGAGTGATTTATTTATATTTACTTTTTTTGTCTATCCAATATGTCATTTTGATTTCTTTTTATCTGACCAGGTTCTGATTTTATGTCCCCTCATTTATGTTCCGTCATGTTCCTATGGAAGACTGAGCAAAAATACTTGTTCTGGATATCTGCCATTTCTGTTTTGTCTGTAGACACTGTAATTCCCCTCCTTATTTGTAAAGGGACCTACATTATTTTGACCCTTTTTTGTGTGTTGTTTAAGAGTAAAAAGTTTTGTAATTATCGTTTTCTTTTGCTGCCAACTTGATCTCATACTCACATTTTTTTAATTGCCCTCTTGATATTTTTGACCATTTCTCTATATTTTTCTATCCCACCTATATTATGCCTGTCTTTGGTATCTTTATAACATGTATTCTTTTGTCTTATTAACCTCTTTAAACTTGGATTTAGCCACCGTGGCACTTTTTTTATTTTTGCTGTATTTCATTTTCCTAGGTATATAATTTAATATTTCTTTCCTTATTTTCTCTATCATAATCTCCCACATTTTGTTTACTGATTTTTTGTCAAAGTCTTTTGTCCATTCCCATACAGGAATACTAGCTTTCGTGGATGTGAAATCTGCCTTAGAGAAATTTAGCACACTTGTTTTGACACTCTTTACTTCGTCTTGTACCTCCACAGTTTTAAAGTACACTGTTTGGTGGTCACTATTTCCAAGTGGACTGTCCACCACTACCTCCTTTATTGTGTCTCCTATGTTTGTTAATATAATATCCAGGGTGTTACTCGATCTAGTTCATGCACTTTCTGCTCTAAG
Source organism: Neoceratodus forsteri (assembly GCA_016271365.2). Lineage (NCBI taxonomy): Eukaryota > Metazoa > Chordata > Ceratodontiformes > Ceratodontidae > Neoceratodus > Neoceratodus forsteri. Next base: position 410,895,456 of record CM057457.1, on the reverse strand, counting down.
CCAGCCTGATCAAAAACATCCAAGAATTGTTTCTCAGTGTTTGCAGTGCCCCTTAGTTTTTCCCAGTCGATTCCGGGCAGGTTGAAATCTCCCATAAATATGACTCTTTCTGACGGATCTATGCTTGCTACATGGTTTAGTAACAATACGTCACTCTCTGCCGGTATTGAGGGGGCCTATAAAGTAGTCCTAGCTTAATTTTTGCTGATGCATGAGGTGATAATTTCAACCATAACAACTCTCAAATTGTCCTGGTCCACTATAATCTCCTCACATTTTAATGATTCTTTTGTGTATACATATGGCTATATCCTCTCCTCTCTCCTATGTACCCTAGACTTACAAAATAGGTTGTACCCCTCAATGTTTTTCCCCAAATAGCATCCTTTTCCCACCAGGTTTCTGTTATTAAGGCAATTTGTATGTCGTGGGTATCTAGAAGTTGCTGAAATTCTTCAGATTTAGTTACCATTCTCCTAGCATTTATTAGGATGCCTCTCCATCCTTTTTGATGGGCACTGACTGTCTTTATATCTTTTGCTGTTAACTGACCCTCCCCCCTTTTGCCAGTTTAAATGAAATGCAATGACATAATTAACTTTTTTGCCCAGCATTCTGGCACCAGCTTTATTTAAGTGCAGTCCATCCTGCTTATATACCAATTTATTACTAAAGCTGGTGGAATTTTCCATGAACCCAATGTTGTTGACTTGCAGAAGAAGCATTACCACATATTCATTCTGTCTATGGCCAACTGCTTATGTCCGTATCTCCCATACACTGGGAAGATGCCAGAGATGATAATTCCTCCCACTTGGCTCTGACCCTTTTTATTGTTTTGTGATAGTCTTCTTGAATGGATTCCATCTTACATCTCCCCAAATCATTCATTCCTACATGCAATATAACCAAAGTTTTTTTTTGTGCCTTCCATTAATCCGTCTAGCAGTTTATCTATGTTAGCTAAGTGGACCCTGGGAGTGTGTTCACTATTGTGTGCATTTTCCTCCCTTTGCATACTACGGTATCCATGCCTCTTATGGTAGGACCCCCAATTATAAGGATATCTCTCTCTTCCCCCATACTGTGATTTTCATTTAGGTCCTCCTTATTAAGCATCTCTTTATTAGGACAGCTTTCCTTTAAATAATGAGCATCCACTAAGGAAACAAGAGGGGTCTTTAGAGTCTCTAGTTCTGGTCTGGGTACATCAGAGGGGCCTGCTGTCAGGTCTGCAGGATGGCTGGGCCCTGGCATTAGGTCTGGAGCATCAGGTGCACCTAGCGTCAGGTTATCTGTGGTCAGATCTGGTGGCGCCAGGTTGTCCGTCTGATCGGATGGCATTGCAGTGTCTGATGGTAGTTGGCCTGGCATCGAAGGAGGGGTCACTGGTTTAGCTGGTGAATGGTTTTCAGTAGGTGGAGGCAGTGGTGCTGGCTTGGCTGGCGGACGAGCCTCAGATGACAGAGTCTCCGCTGACGGTGTGGGAACATGTGCTGGAGGAGGTATCACCTGCAGAGACCTCAGAGAGGTCAAAGTAGAGGATATCAGGGACTGGCTTCAAATGTGTCCAGCATCCTCTGTTTAAGTGCCACTTGCCATCTCATGCCACCTGGTGTCAGCTCACTCCTTACTACCTACAGTGGCACTCAACAAACACGTGGTGCCCAATCTCTAACCTTTCAGGTTCCCAGATGTTGTACCTCCATGGGTCAGCGGTCCTTTATCTATAGAGCTGCTCAATGGTTCAATTCCCTCAATAAAGAATCACTTTCCTCTACTACACTTGGACCCTTCAAAAGGAATCTCAAACTTTACCTCACCTCTACCACTCAATGTGACTGCTTTGTTGAACAGAGATCTCTCTAAACACCTCCCAGCTCACTCATGTCTCACAGCCCGCCCTTTCCCAATCTCATTCCCTCTGGCACTGGGCCTTCCTTGTGACTCCTTTCCTGCTTCACATCTCCACTGGTACAAGACATTTTCCACTACCATCGGACAGTGGCTCATTAGCCTGCCAACTTCCTCTCCCAGTCGCATGCCTGCAATACTAACTGCCTATGGTGCCCTCTTTCTCTTATTGTTACTGCAGCCAGCTGCCTACTCAAGCTGCTCGTTTTATGAATATTATCTCAAAGTATGTTATAACTGAGTATCTTTATTTTTTCTTTTAGTTGTTTTGGTTGTTTATTGTGCATTCTTTTACTACCTCTGTATGTATGTTGACCCTCATCCTTTGACGTGGAACCTTTGTAAATGAGCAGTTTCTGCTCAAAGGTATTTGTAATCCGAGAATTTAATAAATAAATAAATAAATAAAGTGAGCGAACTCTGGACTGGGGGGTCAGCTCCAGACACTTCTTCCGGATGTCAAGCTTGGAAGAACAGCCCAATGAAGATGTCCCAGCCAAGTGGTCGACAGGAGACCTCCTGCCATTCAATGAAGGGCTGGCTGCTTCTCTGGACCTAGACCCAGGGGTGTGCTGGAAGGGCCTAAGTCTCAGAGGATGGCCCACAGGTCCTTGCCCCACAGTCCCCCGCCTGATGTCGGGATAAGGACAGGGGGCTTCATTAACGGTAGCCTAGAACAGGATAGGGATGCTAGAGTGCTTGCAGTGAGGAGAACTTGAACATGACTCGGATCAGTGCTTCTCCGTCTCCCTATGGTGGTGGATCCCATTCATCTCTTTGTCCCTGTGGGAAGACGGAGACCTGGGAGTCAAGGAAGAAGAGGGTCCCACTGGGGTTTGCTGCGGGGCAGCGAGTTGTTGCTCCATGAGATGACTCTAAGTTCTTCAAGTGGCGAGTGCAACCGTTAAAGCTACAACAGTGTGAACAGGCCTCCAAGTCGTGGTTAGGGCCTAAACAAATGAGACAGGCTGAATGGCTGTCTTTTGCCAGAATTTGTTTCCTACAAGTGCACTTTTATTTTATTTATTGAATATATTGGATTTGCAACCTTTGAGTCATAGACTCATTTACAAAGACTCCTCGTCAGAGTACAATACAGATCAATAAGCAGGCAGTATACAATAATACCAAGAGGGAGAAAAGAAAGGAAGGAAAAAAACAGGGTATGAACAGTACATTCAGTAATGAGGATGGAGCCTATACCATTGGGTAGATTTACAAGTCCGACTAAGGAGCTTGTAATTGTCAATGAATGGTACAATCAATAAAGAGGGTGAGGCCTATACAATTAAGCAGCTATACAGGTCCAGCTAAAGAGGTTGTAATTGCCATGATGCAAGCATTGTCATTAACACAGTCAATCTTGTGCAGAGAGAAGGAAACATTAATAGCAGTAGAGTAAAGAGAACTTTAGTCCACACTTTCTCCATGTGGTACTGGTGATACTGAAAGTTTATAGGCACCTGCTGGCATCTCCATCCCAGCTCCACTATTGAGACAGGACTGAGCAGGCCTAGCCTAGCCGGTGTGGTAGTGCTGAGCAGCAGCCCATACTTAGCCGGTGCACTGGCAGTGGCGGGTGGAGAGTATGTGGTCTTTGAGGGCTATTTTGAAGGGGCCTAGTCTGGAGACAGAGGTAACAGCCGGGAAAGAGTTCATTGTACCACAACGGTGCTCTGTAGGAAAAAGACCTTTGAGCTAGTGAGGTCGCAACCCTGGGAACAGCCCACATCAGTTTATTTGTCGAGGAGGTGTTTGTTGAGGCATGAGCAGTGCAGAGGAAGGCAGAAGCTCCAAAGGGGGTAAGGCCTAGTTGAATTTTTTTTGGTGAGGAGACTTGTTTGGTAGCGTACTCTTTCGTCTAGAGTGAGGATATTTGTTAGGGCATACAGGGTGCCACTGTGGGTATGCCTATCTACTCTAGCGAGGAGTATTCATGCTTTGTTGATGGCTAAGTGGACTTTATTTAGAGCAGTGTGGTCAGTGGCCAAGTAGACGGTTAACCCATAGTCTACTAGACAGAGAACAGAGGAGGTAACAGCAAGGTTAAGGGCCTGTGGCGATAGGCAGACTCTGTGCCGATACAGGAGTCCTGTGTAAATATTTATGGCTGAAGAAAGATTATTGATATGTGGGTGGAATGAGAGGCTGGGATCAAATGTTAAGGCCCAGGTATTTATAGGTATGGACCTGTTCCAGCGGGAGGAGGGCTTTGGAAAAGATTGTTAGCTGGGCATCGCAGTCCTTGCTTGCTCTGTCAGTGGGCAAAGAGCATTGACTTAGTCTTTTTTACATTGACCACCAGTCTGTGGTCAGTGAACCAGTTTTTGATGAAGTTGAAGGTAAGTTGTAGGGTGGACTGTAGGATTGTGGGATCTGAGTAAGAGGCAAACAGTATCATGTCATCTACGTAGAGCAGAAGATTACTTGGGCAGGATTTAGGCAGGGTGTTCAGGAAGATGTTGAATAATAAAGGACCGAGGATGGAGCCCTGGGGGACCCCAGAGCGGACTGGCAGAGTAGACGAGAGAGTGCTGTTTATCTTCACACATTGGAACCTATCTGAGAGATAACCTGTAAACCACATGATGGTTCCAGGGGACAGACCAGTGAGGCGGAGAGTACTTAGGAGCAGGGTGTGTGAGACAGTATCAAAAGCTTTCGACAAGTCTATAAATACAGCTCCTGCTAGGTGTTTCTTATCTAGGGCATTATGCAATGAGTTAGAGAACTCTGTGTGGGAGGTTGTAGTGCTAAGTCCAGCTCCCTACATAGTATGCTGTGCGCAAGCAGGTAGTCAGTGAGTTGGGTGGCAAAGATTTTTACCAGGGCTTTTGCGAGGGGCTGAAGAATGAGATGGGCCGGTAATTATTGGGTGAGGTGGGGTCCCCACTCTTCAGTATTGGGGTGATAGTGGCCATCTTCCAGTCAGTTGGAAACTGTCCTAGACATGGAGAGTTGTTTCGGAGATCAGTCAGGGGGGACAGCACAGAGTCTACTACCAAGTTATTTCCACTACTTCTATGTAGAAGACGGTGAAGACATTCACTAAATATTGCAAAATAAAGAAAAAAACAAGAATAGCAGAATTTCAGTAAAAGTGGTAGTCAACTGGTAGCAGAAGGCATTCATGGAGCCAATGTGCACAAGTAGACGGTGGGAAAAGAGCTGAAGCAGGGACTGGGGACCACCCCCTTTATACCACTGGCTGATGTCAGAGGCAGTCTGACATCAGGGGGCATTTCCTGATGGGTACTGCTAGCTAGAATGTTTTCCATGGGGTCCTAATGCCTGCCGGTGTAATCCTTATTGTGAGGCCTGCTGCAAGAGCTCCAACTCAAAGTAAGAGCCCATGAATTCAAACCTCAGCGAAGTACTCCTATTCCAAGCCAGTCCCACATCCACTATAATATTGACCCGTTTCTTTTAATAGTTTTGATTTTCTCCTTCTTATCCAGTTGTCACCCACCCTGCTGATTTATAATTATATTTCTACCCCTCCAGTTTTTAACCGTATCCCAATTCTTCCTAACCCCCTCAACAGCAGTTGGTGATTTCCCCTAGAGACTCATTATCTAGCCATATACTTACTGCTGGGAGTATCTTCAAGGTGATCCTCTTCTTGTGCCATCTCTTCCACCTTCACATCAACAAAAGGAACTTCCTCATCCCTCTCAACGAGCAATAGCAATTGTTCCTTTGGGATGTTATAGCCTGCACATTAAAAAAGAACCGAGGTAATACAGACATCATTTACAAACAGAGCTAGCCAAGTAAGGAATAAGGCATGACAGAGGTGGATTTATGCTATGGTACTATACTGTACCAAGGTAATACAGACATCATTTATAATCAGAGCTAGACAAGTAAGGAATGAAGCATGACAGAGGTGTGATTGTGCTATGGTAATGTACTGAACCAAGGTAATACAGACATCATTTATAATCAAAGCTAGACAAGTAGGGAATAAGGTATGACAGAATTGGGATTATACTATGGTAATGTACTATACCAAGGTAACACAGACATCATTTATAATCAGAGCTAGACAAGTAAGGAATAAGGCATGACACAGGTGGGATTATGCTATGGTAATGTACTGTACCGTAACACAAACATTATTTATAATCAGAGCTAGACAAGTAAAGAATAAGGCATGACAGAAGTGTGATTATGCTATGGTAATATACTGTACCAAGGTAATACAGACGTTGTTTATAATCAGAGCTAGACAAGTAAGGAATGAGGCATGACAGAGGTGGGATTATACTAGGGTAATGTTTTAAGGGGTGGGTTGGAGTCCCCAGCCTGAAGGGCTTTACCCATCCTGAGGTACATTAGCTAGAATAATCCTCCCAAAGGTATGTGTGTCTCTCTGCTTTCTCTGAGACTTCATGTGTATTTCTGGGAGATTTGTGTGAAGCAAATAAACAAAACAAAATGATATAAGAAACCACTATGGTTCTCAAAGGAGGTGGCAGGAAAGGTTAGGGAGAAAAAGAAAGCATTCAGGAAGTACAAGGAATCACAGAAGAAGCAGGACAGAAAATTGTATCAGTTAAAGCAAAAGGAAGCTGGGAAGGCAGTCAGAACAGCAAAGGCCCAAACCAAGGAAAAGATAGCCAACACAGTTAAGAAAGGGGATAAACTTTTATTGGTACATCAGGGAGTGAAGAAAGATCAAGGGAGGGATAGTGAGGCTTAATAAAGGGAGGGTGGGCAGAGGGTGACTGTGAAAAGGCAGAGATACTAAACAAATATTTTTGCTCAGTATTCACAAATGAAGAGGGGGAGGTACCTAAACCAAACAAAAGAAACACTCTGGATACAGAAGTTGATACCAGCCCATTTGCAGAAGAAAGGGTTCTGAAAGAACTCTTAAAACTGAAGGTGGACAAAGCAATGGGGCCTGGTGGGATTCATCCCAGAATTCTAAAAGAACTAAGGGTAGAACTAGTGACACCACTGACTACCCTCTTTAACAAATCATGGGAGGATGGGGTGGCACCTGAGGACTGGAGGAGGGCAGATGTGATTCCACTTCACAAAAGTGGGAGCAGGGCAGATGCAGGCAACTACAGACCTAACAGTATAACCTTAGTGATAGGGAAAATGATGGAATCACTTCTGCAGGAAAGAACTGTTGAGTACCTAGAGGCCAGAGGGGTACAGGACCCAAGGCAGCATGGATTTACAGTGGGAAGGTCATGTCAGATGGATCTAATCAATTTCTTTGACTGGGTGACCAAAGAAGTAGATCAGGGACGGGCTGTGGACATGGTCTACCTAGACTTTAGCAAGGTATCTGACACAGTCCCACACAAAAGATTAATATACAAGTTAGCCAGCCTGGGAGTGGGTCCCAAGATGGTAGCATGGGTAAAGAATTGGCTGGAGAACAGGACACAGAGGGTAATAGTAAATGGAGTCCACTCTGAAGAAAGGGGGGTTACTAGTGGGGTACTGCAGGGTTCAGTACTAGGACCGGTCCTCTTCAATGTCTTTATAAGCGACATTGCAGAGAGACTGGAAGGAAAAGTATGTCTCTTTGCAGACGACACGAAGATCTGCAACAGAGTTGATACACAAGGTGGGGTGGAAAGGATGAGAAGGGACTTGGCAAGGTTGGAGGAATGGTCAAATGTATGGCAGCTTAGATTCAATGCTAAGAAGTGCCAGGTAATGCACCTGGGAAACAAAAACCCAGGGGAAGAGTACACAATGGGGGGTGAGATACTAACAACAACAAAATGGAAAGGGACCTGGGGCAGTCATATCAGATGACCTAAAGGTGGGCAAGCAATGTGAGAGGGCAGTAAGGAGGGCTGGGGGATACTGGGATGCATAGGGAGAGGCATCACCAGTAGAAAACAGGAAGTTGTTATCCCTCTGTACAGACAGCTGGTGAGATCCCATTTGGAGTACTGCGTGCAGTTCTGGAGACCCAATCTCCTCAAAGACATAAACAGGATGGAGGCAGTCCAGAACAGGGTAACTAAAATGGTGTAGGGTCTGCACCGGAAGACATGTGAAGAGAGACTTAAGGAGCTTAATATGTATAGCCTCGAGGAAAGGAGGGAGAGGGGGGACATGACAGAAACTTTCAAGTACCTCAAGGGAATCAATAAAGTCCAAGAGGGTAGCATCTTTCAGAAAAAGGGATGTGTAAGAAGAAGGGGGCACAATCTGAAGATGGGGGGGCGGCTCAGAGGTAATGTAAGGAAGTATTTTTTCACAGAGAGGGTTGTGGATGCATGGAACGGCCTTCCAGAGGAGGTTGTGGAGTCAAAAACAGTGGTGGAATTCAAGCATGCATGGGGCAGTCATAACGCAATTCTAGGAGGTGGGGATAGGAAGAAGTAGGCTGTTGGTTAACTAGGATCTGCAGCTTATCCATTAGGTAAGAAAATGGGCAGATTGGGTGGGCCAAGCGGTCCTTATCTGCCGTCAAATTCTATGTTTCTCTGTTTTCTAAGAGGAATAGAGAGCAATTAACATTACTGAACAACATAGAAATCTCTCTGCTTTCTCACAGGGTACTTAAGGCTGTGCAGGGGGCAGTCAGTTGGCAAGTAGTTGCAGTCACTGCGGGAGTGACTGCATCTTTTCAGCTTCCAGGTGCTGGGAACAGTCGGGTCTTGCTGGTGAGTGGTTGTGGTCATATTGTGCTGGCAGGTAGTTACCATGTTGGTGAGTGTTTAGGTAATGCTGATGAGTGGAGTCAAACATTCTGGTGAGCAATCAAATCTTTCATGTACTGCCGCGGGATTCTGGTGGAGGACTGGTTCAGGGATGTTGTGGATGACATGCTCTCTGAAGTGCTGACAGGTGTGTGCTGTGCTATTATTGGCTGGTAGGACGATGCCATACAGGGAGGCAGTTGATTTGGCTACATTTGTAGATGAGCACTAGTAGTGTGTGGTGGAAGCCAAAGTAACAACGATCTGAAGGCTTGCGGAGGCAGTTTAATTGGGGGTATAGTGACATTCTGACCATGAAAGATTGTATCCTCAATTAATGCACCCCCAATGATGTTATATGGCAGGGATATGTGCTATTTTAATGTAGTGCCATGTGATGGCATCTGGACCAATGGGGACCTAAAATAAAGCAGTGCCCATTTTATACAGAAGATCCTCTCAAGAAAATCTGCATTCTACTTGTTGCTGCTTTTTATTAAAACTGATGGATAACCACAACAATATTCCATCACAAAATTATGGCTAAAGATTTGAATCCTCTGAGACAAATTTACTAATTTTCACACTTTTATATTCCTCAACCAATGATCTCACCATCTATCCATCCACCCATGCATCCATCCACATTCCTGCATTCCCTGTTCTAGATATACTTACATATTCCAGCACTTTATACTTCTACATTCCTGCCTCCTTATTCTCTCCATTACTTACATATTCCTGCACCACTGTTCCCTCCACACTTATGTATCCCTACAACCCTGTTCTCTCCATACTTATATTCTTGCACTCTTGTTCTCACCATACTTACATATTTCTGCACCCCTGTTCTCTCCATACTCACATATTCCTACACTCCATGTTCTCTCTGTACTTACCTATTCTTGCACCCACTGTTCTCTCTATACTTCTGTAACCCCTCTTCTCTCCAAGCTTAGATATTCCTGCATCAGCTGTTCTCTCCATTCTTGTATGTCCTCAATCACTTCTCACATGACTGACAGCAAGCTTCTCCTTCTAGTATATTTCAGCCTGGACTGGCTCTCCCCTACCTACAAGACCACCTTCCTCAGGACTGAGTCATTCAACCTCCCCCAGCTTGCTCTGAACCCACCCACTACAATCCTCACTCCCTGAATCATTCCTTCTTAGTCCGGGGTGCTTCCTTCTCATCCATACTGCATCACTGCTGCTGGCATCCTTCCTGATGCCTTCAGTAATCATTGAATAACCTATTGTGTAAGGAAGGTCCATATCCCTCACTCTGCCCCTAAATATATTGGGTATCACCTGCTCTGTGTCCTGGACACTGGTGACCTAGATGATGCAGACTGGTCCCCAGGTTTCTTAGCCCCTGATGTCAACTCTTTCCATTACCACTTTACAACCACCCTCACCTGCATACGAGATCTTCACCCCCCCCCCCAAAATAAAAGCAACATCACCCTGAATAACATTTTTTTTATTTATTTATTGAAATGTTTCACCAGGAGGGCACATTGAACAACAAGTTGCTCATCTCACGGTGCGACCTGGAGGAGGGTGTTACAAAGTGTTGTGAAGGATGATCAGTTACAATGGTATGGGGGTAGTACAAACAATACAACATTGTAAGATTATGCAACAGCTGGAACACAAGGTATTGTACTACAAACAGTAGCGAAACATTGAGTAAATTACATGTCCAAAATCATACAAAAGAACATATAAACAGTACTAATGTGACAGAACCATTTGCAATGCATGAGTGTACCAGGAGCAGGCTTGAGGTAGTGTGCAAGTGCTGCTGGAGTAAAAAGGATGGGGTAGGTTGTGCACATGGGTGACCTAGAAGGGCAGGTGGAGAGGAAAGGAGGAGAGGCAAGAACCGAATATGAGGAGGAGGGGTAGCCATTTCCTGATTCCCCCTTTAGGATGTTGAGAACCCTGCCTGGAGGTGGGTCAGGGTAGGAAGGAAGAAACTGGGGATAGGTATTACGGAGGGTTAAAGCAGGAACAGCTGAGGGAGAGGTAATTGTGTAGGGCGGAAGTAAGGAAGTAGTTGGAGGAGTGTCGAATTTCAGAAGGCGGGAATTCCAGATTTTGGGGAAGCAATGGGTGAAACCAGTCTGACTGATGAGGTTGGAGCAGCAAGGGACTATGCAGGTGCGGGCATCATTAGATCTGAGAGAGTGGGTGGAGGGAGGTTGAGTGGAGAGAGAGGATGAGAGACAGAAGGGGAGCACTCCAAACCAGAATTTGGAGGTTAGTTTAGCACAGTGTGAGATGCACCTGTGAGATAGTGGAAGGAAGGTTAGACAGTGATAGAGTTCACAGTTGTGGGAGCAGGAAGGGGAGTCAAGAGCAAAGCGGCAAAACATCCAACCTTCTAACCATGTGCAAATCTTGGGCTCATGCCGGGCTTTTTATCTTTATAAACCCTCCTGGTCCCCATCAAACCTGCACTTGTACAAATCTCTGAGGAACACCGAGTAATAGGGTGTGAGATAATTAACAATGCCAGAGACAAAATATTCAGTTTGGTGCTCACACTAACTTTGTGTGGCCCATTTATTCAAAAAAAATTAAATTCAGGCTTTTCTTGAGCTTTAACTTCCAAAACTTAAAGTAAGAGGCTTCTTATTTAAAATAAACAAAAAAGAAACAAACAAACAACAAAGTAAACAATTCAGTATAGCAACTGAGCTTCAGTATCCCCACATGGAATATTGCCACAGAGTGGTGCCTACGAACAGACAGAACCACTATCATCTGTGTAATCTGCCTATCTGCTAGGTCCCTTGTCTCCTCTCTTTATATAATACTCAGAGGATGACATCATTGGTCACATGTTCTGCCCCCTAACTGTAATACATCAAATAAACCTATTATAATACAATATTATGGGGCATCACACATACCTATGTCTTTATTTTTACTATATTAATTTCCAACATACCATATTACACACAGGAGTTTATCACAAAAATAGAATTTACTCATGAATATAAAATTGCTAATTATGGCAGATGACCCCTCCTACTTTTGGTGACCTCAAGTGTTGTTAGGACTATAAGACTAGCCCACTAGAGGGCCACTGTCCCTTAAGGAACAGTCAAGCACCTAAAAAGGAGAGGAGCCAGTCCCTCAGTATGTTCAGGCATTTTAAAATAAAAATAAAAGTTTTCCTCTAACCTACTTCTGTAACAGCCATCATTTCTTTATCTTGTTTTAAGCATTTGTATCCCTCAAGTCTTTTATTAAAAAATAAGCAATAATGTAGCTCTGTATACACAGACTTCATCCGGGAGACTTTTATTATTATGGGGTAGGGAACATTATTATGGGCTGTTTCGAATGCCACGTTAAGAACAACAGGCAAACATAAATTAAAGTCCTTTTTATTCCTTGTAGTTCTATCCCTTTATCTCCTCCACAGAGATGCACCTTGTCCATTTTGCATTCAGCCCATTGTAAGATTTTAAAACTCATTAGCAGCGTGCATCTAGTGTGTGACCATTTGAATGGCTACACAAACATTTTCCACCAGCATACATGGTGGACAGATGCAACAGAACCTGAGCTCTCTTTAAATAAAAGAACAAAAAAACAAAGAAACTTGCTTTGGTTCTGTCACTGTTGCCCAATACTCCTAAAGGGCAACAGAAGGCTTGGATGTGTTTTTTCTAAGTAAGCGCGAGGCGCGGTAGTGCATTTTCTCATCTTAAAAGTAACCGCTATCCTCTGGGCTTTGGCTTGGAGTGAACCAGCTGTTGACCTCTGACCAGGTGAGGAATCTGAGCAATGTGCTTGATGACAAACTGACACTTAAGTTTCAGGTGTCCGCTGTCGTCAAGTCCTCTTTTTACCATCTAAGAAACATCGCTTCGATAAAGCACCTAGTCCCGCCTGACGATCTTGCGACCTTGGTCCATGCCTTTGTGATCTCTCGTCTTGATTACTGCAATGCCCTATACCTAGGGCTGCCAGGGGTGGACGTTCCGTCACCTACAGCTGGTGCAGAACGCGGCTGCCTGATTGTTGACTGGCTTGTCAAGATCTTGCCATGTCACACCTGTGCTTTGTGGATTGCCCTGGCTGCCGGTGCAGTGAAGGATCACCTTAACGGGTCGGGTTGCTGGCCTACAATGCCCTACATGGGCAGGGGCCGTGCTATTTGCAAGACCTCCTATGCCCCTACTTCCCCCTTTGTCCACTCCGTTCCACAGATAAGAGATTGCTGCATATTCCCAGGGTCCCTTTGGTCTGGAGCTAGATCTTTTGCCTTTGTAGCACCTACCTTGTGGAATTTTCTACGTCGGATTTGACAGTGCCCGTCCATCGAGGCCTTTAGATCTGCCTTAAAGACTTAACTTTTTAACTTTGCCTTTTAGAAGGTTTAACCCCTGCCAATTTTATATTTGTAACCCCCTTGTTACCCGGGGTTACTAGAATCCCAGTAAGACCTAGTGGTAGGCAGGGAAGGCAGCTTGCGAAACTCCAGTTAAATGGGTTTCACACCGTCTCACTCTGTTCTCAGTCACAGCTGAGACTTGAGAGATGACATCACCATAGAACTGTCGCAGCTGCATAAGCCACATTGGAATCTGCAGCTCAGGGAGTGAGTTTAGAACTTTGAGAGTTTTCAAAGTCAGTCTTCAGTTTGTTTTAAAGCAAGAAGGAAGTGTGATCCTGTTTACCTTTTGAAAGTGGTGGAGACCGCTGCCCAGGTCTCAGCGCCCCCTCCCTCGGGGGAAGAAAAGTCCCTCTGTGGATTCCAGGGGCAATCCCCTATTTCCACTATGGAAGAAAGCTGCCTGTTTTCAGTTTCTGTTCTTGTATAACAGTAAAGTATGGATATTTCGCCTGTGGGACACCTGCAACGAATGGGTGAGTGTTTTGCTCCATTTGAAGGGGCAAACCAATTGTTTCATCAGTTTGGAAATATAAAGGAAGTCGGGATGTGGACTGCTATTTTAGGAGGACTATTTTACTAGGACAAACAAATAGGGCAGTCAAAAAGTCTGAAGTTTAATGGATTTCAAGTAATGCTGTAGAGGGGGTGCTTCAGGTCATCCACCGTTTAAACTACATTTTCACAGTTTAAGTTTATGTTTGGCCGGGTATGGGCTTTGGGAGCTGGAGGTGGGAACACCCCCCATCTTTAGTGACCAGGTCCACCTCTACGGATTTCTTCTGTGATTTACTATATGCCTCATGCGCCTGGTCAGTGATGAGGTGGGTACCCAGACGTGGTTCGCAAACTGAAAATCTCTCTAGGAGTCGCAGACTCTATGTGGTGTGGGGAGCCACAGGATGGGAAATATTCTCCTTGTTTGATGGGAGTTCGATGGAAGTAAGAAATCAAATCTCTCTAGGAGTCACAGACTCTAAGTGGTGTGGGGAGCCACAGCTTGGGAAAATATACTCCTTGTGTGATGGGAGTCTCTCCAAGTAAAGTTTGGGTTCATTCTTCAAATGGACCGTCAGTCAAGTGGCCGGCAGGGGAGCCGGGCCAGTCGAGCTGTGTATCCAAAGCGCATGCAAGTCCGGGCTGAGTGCCTGGTGGGTCCAGAGCCAGACAATAGTAAAAATGTGTTCATTCTTCAAATGGACCGCCTTTAGTCTCTATCTGCATATACAGTGAGCGTAGCCCCTTGGGGACCATCAATGCTTTGTCATGTGTCAGCTAGTTTTGAATAAAGCCACTGAAAAAATCCCAGTCCTGGTTCTGGACATTACAGTTATTGCTTCCTGTATTTGGATTTACTTGGGTGCCCCTGTGCAGAGTAGCCAAACCTAGGTCCCTTGTGCCAGGTAACCTTATCCTCCCGGAACCCAGGTCCCCACCAGGTATTGCTGCCAACGCCAACAGCATGCCACCTGTCGTTTTAGTAAAAAGGCAGGGGTGAGGGGTTACATATTTTTATATTTAATGTTAAGTATTTGTTTTTATGATAGTTGTGTTTAAACTTTCATCATGTACAATGTCATGATCTTTTGGAATGGCGTTTGATAAATAAATTCGCTTTGCTTACTAATAATTTACACCGATCAATTGTACTTTTTTGATGTAGTTTAAATACTATTTTGATGTAATTTAAATTCTTTTTTTTTATTCTGACTGTATTGTATTTGTTCTGCTATTATGATCTCTGTATTCCCTAAGACTGTATCATTCCTACTCCCCACGTCGCACCTGGAAACAAGCCTCAGCTCAGTGTGCAATTCCTGGTTCCACATTTTAAAATCAATCAATCAATCAGTACATGCAAACATACTACATACATATATTCCTGCACCCAATGTTGTCTCAATACTTACTGTACATAGTCCTGCACCCCTGCCTATATGCCTATACATGATTACATATTCCTGCACCACCATATTCCTGCACTCTTGTTCGCAACATGCTATTCCTTCACTCTATGTTCTCTCCATATCTACATATTCCTGCCCTAGTTATCTCCTTCCCTCCATATTCCTGCTTGTCCTGTTTTCTCAGTACTTACATATTCCTATACACCCATGTTCTCACCTTACTATAATATTCTTGCACTTCCTCCTCTCGCCATACTTACATATTTTTGCACTCCCCGTTCACTCCATACTTACATATTCCTACGCAGTCTGTTCTCTCCGTACTTATAATTTCCTGCACCCCTGTTCTTTCCATACTTATATATTCCTACACCCCCATTCTCTCCAGACCTACATATGCCTGCCCCCTTTTCTCTCCATAGTTATATATTCCTGCTCCCCATTCTCTAAATATGTGCATATTATTAGTCTGTCCTCTCTATACTTACATATTCCTGCACTCCCTGTTTACTCCATACTTACATATTCCTACATCCCATTCTCTCCAAACCGACATATTCCTGCACCCCCTGTTCTCTCAATACTTGTATATTCCTGCTCCACATTCTCTCCATACTTACATATTATTATACACCCTGTTCTCTCCATACTTACATATTCCTCCATGCCTGTTCTCTCTATACCTACATATTCCTACAAACTCTGCTATATATTCAAAAACAATCGCACAGTCAACATCACTAAATAACGCTGCTGAAGAAGTATGCTAGCATGAAAATATCTTTTTTTTTTTTGCATGCTCTGTCCTGATTGAACACTCCGTTGTATCCATACCTATACATTCCTACATTCCCTGTTCTCTCCAAACTTACATATTCTTGCACTCCCGGTTGTCTTCATACTTACCAAGTCCCGCATCCTCTGGTCTCTCCATACTTATACATTCCTGCACCCCAAGTTCTCTCCATGCTTACATATTTCTGCACCCCTGTTTTCTCCATACTTACATATTTCTGTACCTGCTGTTCTCACAGTACTAACAAACACATTCCTGCACCCCAGTTCTTGCCATACTTATATGTTTCTGCACCCCCTGTTCTTGCCATACTTATACATTCCTGCACTCACTGTTCTCTCTATACTTACATATTCCTGTACCTGTTTTCTCCATACCTACATATTCGTGCACCCCCTGTTCTTCCTTACTTATACATTCCTGCACCTCCTGCTCTAGCCATATTTACATGTTTGCACTCCATGTTCACACCACGCTTACATATCCTTACACCCCGTTCTCTCTGTACTTGCATCTTCCTGCACTAGCTGTTCCCTCCATACTTTCACATTCTTGTGCCCCATTCTCTCCATACTTATATATTCCTGCATGCCCTCAGGGACCCCGCTTGTCACTTGTCCTTCTTTCGATAAGGTGCCTTGTATTTTACCTTGCTGGCTTCTATTAGACAGCCAATTATTTATCCATTTAACTAAGATGGGAGAGAAGCTTGCTGATTGGAGTTTAGTAATGAGCTTGTTATGTGAGACCTTGTTGAATGCTTTATTGTAATCCAAAAGGATCACATCTTGGGGGCAATTAAGGTCAAGACCATGGCTTATATTTTCTTAAATGTCAATTAAATTTGTAGTACAGGAAAGGCCTTTTTTAAAGCCATGTTGTGCTGGATCATTTAGTTTTAGTACAACCATTTCTCTTTCAAGAAGTATTTTAATGATTTTTTTCCATTAGTTTGGAGAAGGAGGGTGAAAACGTTTGGTTGCAGTAAATATGGGCATTGGGTTTTGTATATAGGGCTTGGATCCATTGCACAAAGAGAGGAGGGAAGCCAAATCTAACTGGTGTTCTGAAGAGAAAGCTCCAGTTCACTCTGTCAAAAGCCTTTTCCATGTCCAGAGACATCAGGACTGCTGTGGAGAGGCAGTCCTGGGATGCGGAAAAAATGTGATCGAGCTTTCTCACATGGTCCGAAGAGGATCAGCTGGCCATGAATCCCACCTGTTCTTCAGCAGTCAAAGATGGCACAACCTCATTCAATCTACTGGCCAGAAGTATAGTTAGAATTTTAATATCGCAATTAGGGAGAGATATTTGTCTGTAGTTCGAGACCTGTTGCAGATCCCTCCTCTCTTTGTACAATACTATGATTGTTGCCTCAAAAATGTGAGGGTCCTGGCATTCTCCAGCCATGGCAATGTGAAACAGATGGAGTAGCCATGGGGCAAGTTCCTCTTTGAAAACTTTGCAAAAATTAGAGGAAAATCCATCTGGTCCGGGCGCTTTATCCAGTGCTAAGTCGCCTATTGCAGTTAGGATTTCATTTTCTGTGATTGGTGAGGATGAGCAAGTTTGTTGCTCTGTTGAAAGTTTAGGTAAAGGTAGGCCCTGCAGATATTCCTCTATGGCTTCTATTGAAGGAGGGTTCTCCCTGACACTATAAAGGTCTTTGTAAAAAGTCTGGAATTATTTTACAATCTCTTTTGGGTTTGTTTTTAAAGAGCCATTTTCTTTGGATCGGATGGCCTCTATTAGCCTAGATGCCTCTTGTTTCTTGACCCAGAGAGCTAATAGGTGACTGGCCTTCACGCCTTGATCTATGTAACTAGATTTTGTTTTAAGGATAGCGTATTTTGCTTTACCCCCCCAGCAATTCATTATATTGTGCTTTAAGATGAGTTAGTTCTTGATGCTGAATGTCCATGGAAGAGGGAGAAATCCCCTTTTCCAGTTGTCTAATTTTGTCAAGTAAGTCCTTCAGTTGATGTCCCCTTTTGGACTTCTTCATAGATGAGATCCGGATCAGTTCCCCCAAACTCCAGACCATTAAAGCCATTCTTGAGCTCTAGAAGTGCATTACAACCTGGTAGAGGTCACTTTTTAAACAGCTGTGGTAGAAGCTCCGTTAGCTCACTCACTCACTCACTGCTTGCTCGTTGGACCCAAACGAATGCCATTTATCTTTTACCCTAACTTGCAAAAGGGCTGGGTACATCATTCGAAAAATGTATCCCCGCAGGGATCAGTGGGGAGACTGTTGAGTGGAATGAGACCCTTTTTTGTCTCACTGAGGCTGGTAGATCCTGAGATACTCTTATCTTGTGGCCCTCCCACATTACTGCCTGAATGTTGCACAATTTTGTCAGGATATGCTGTCTGTCCAGGTAATTCAATAGTTTCAGGAGGAATTGTTTTCAGAGTGCTACTATCTCCGGGTCTGTAATCGCCCTCCATTTTTCAAGTGACACTGCTCATGCCTCAGTGTCCCTGACTTGTCTAGAGACATCTGAAAATCCATTTTTCAAGCCCGCTACATCCATCGTTAGGAGAAGGAGAGCCTCCTGAAGTGGCTTCATTTCTTGCAAGAAGCGTCTTCTGTTTGTGGTACTGCTGTCACCCTGCCTGAGGAAGCTGAAGGAGGTTTCCCCGGCTGTGGTCTAGATTTTTTTGTGGCCTTCTCAGGAGATGGTGGAGGGGTGTGCTGCGGAAGTTCCTGCCTCATATGGACCTCCATGTCCAGAATACCAGCGACTTTTTGGAGTCAATCGGTAAGTGAGCTTCTCCGATCTTTCGACGTGTAAAAAGTAAAGCTGTCTGTTTGAAATGCATTGAAATAGAACAGAATAGGAGTGGGGAGCAGGAGAAACTTGGGAGTGCTGATTTCTCTAGCTAGGCATCACGTGATCTCTAAGAGAACAGATGTTGGACTAATAGGTCTATAGTTTTCGGGTTTAGATAGATTCCCTTTTTTGAAAATAGGTACTACAATGGCCTTATGCCAGAACTAAACCCTCTTGAAGTGATTTGTAAAATATAAGAGCTAGAGGGAGCGCTAAGGCTGTAGATGCTGCATGTAGAAATCAGGGATTAATACTGTCCATTCCAGGACTTGAGGTTCTGTTTACAGATTTAAGTGCTGCCAGCGTATCTGCTAGAGAAACTGTATAATTGTAATTGCCTGATACAGTGGAAGAGGCCAATATAGGTGTTACCTTTGGAGTAAACACTGAACACACCCTGTTCTCTCCACATGTACATAGTCCTGTATCTCTTTTCTCTCTGTACTTACATATTTCTTAACCCCCTGTTCTCTCCATATTTACATATTCATCCACCCCTGTTCTGGTGGGGCATGGCTAGCCAGCAAGCATGGCAGACACATACTAGTGCAGCTCCTCAGGGCATCATCTTTCTTAAAGTATTTGCAGCTGCAAAATTGCGCTTTTACAAATTTAAATTGTGTTGCATATGGAGATTTGGACGATGGCACTGGGGAAATCAAAAAATAAACAGGCAAAACTTAATTTTGATACCCAACAGCAGCCGAGACAAAGTGTGGGTGCCGCGAGCAGCTCCAGGCCTTCAAACCAGGACTCTGAGTTGGTGGGGGTGCAGCACGACATCAGTATGGAGGAACTCACAAAATTGCTCCCTGGGATCCCAGCCACACTGCTGCAAATGCAGCAAGAAATGAAGTCTGGGTTCCTTAATATCACAACTCAGTTCGCTCACCTACAGTCCATAGTTACCGGCCTCACTGAAACAGTGGCAACTCACTCTATGCAGATTTGTGAGCTTGAGCACTGGGTGAGTGAAATGGAAAACTCTTAAGCTGGGGTCACCTCAGAGAGAAAAGGCCTACTATCCACTTTGGCTGAACTTAGGGACCGAAACGATGAACAAGAGAATCGATCGAGATGATCCAATATACGGATCATTGGGTTTCCTGAGGGGACAGAGGACTGGAACCCAAATACCGGGATTCGCCGTTGGCTCATAGAACAACTTGGCCTCCCAGAGGACTGTGTGGCCTTTGAAATTGAAACAGTCCACTAGGTGGGTCCACCTCCAAACCCGGGTGATAGGCCCCGGCACTGTTTAATAAAATATTTACGGTGTACTGATAAAGAAACAGTACTGCAGAAAGTTAAGAAGGCTGGCCATATTGTGGTTGGAAACTCAAAGGTGTACATTTATCAAGACTACAGCAAGGCTCTTCAATCCAGGTGGCAAAAGTTTAATCAGGCTAAAAGCAAGCTCTACCGGCTTGGCTGGAACTTTTCTTTCATGTATCCAGCTCAACTGCAGGTGGATAGGCTGGGACGGAGTCCATGCTGCTTCACATGCCCCAAATCTGTGAAGAAATGGATCGAGGAGGAGGAGGAGGAGTAGGGAGAAAGCCCAGCTGGCTGCATCATGAATACCAGTACCAGTGGAAGACTAGGTTTGCTGGCCAAGGCACCTGGCTTCACCTGAGCTCTTTCCTTCTAGGTTGCTTGAAAGGACAGAGCAAAGAACCTTACCAGAGCAAGGGAAAGGATTAAGACTTCTTTTGGCTAGGCAGATTTACTGTGTGTTGTTAGTTTTATTTTGTACTCACAGGGATTGTTACTGTTTGTTGCTAACATTTTATTGCTTTATTTTTCTCTGATTCAAATTGTTGTTGCTGGGTATACCTTCTGCTGCATTATTACAAGGTGTGCCTACAGGTGTGTACTAACAGATTACTGCTGCAATCTTCTGATTCAAATTGTCATTTGCAAGGTATATCTTCTGTTACTGCTTTATTTTTCTCTGTAGCAAAGTGTTTCTTACAGGGTATATCTTCTGTGAAATTATTACAGGTGGTGCTTTACAGGTTTTACAGTTTTATCTATCATTAGGATAAGCTTTCAGGGTTACTGCATTTGTTGCTGACTGACTGTTTCTGCTCTTACCTCCTTGTTTCTTTAGTCTGTGGTTGTTCTTTTCCGGCAGGGGAATGGCCCAGCCACCCACCACCATCCCCAACCACCCCACAATACACTCCTTTATAGGGTAGCACAGTCATGACATTCCCTGTGGCAAAGTAGGAAGGGGCAGATCAGTGGGGTATCCACATGGTGACCTCATTTACAGGAGCACTAGTAATTTAACTTGTTATAACAAGTTATTCAAAAACAAACAAACAAAACACAAACTCAAACTTTTATTTTCCTTTTCTTCCTTCTAATTACTTTGACCAGGTTATAAACCCAGCAACTTATCTGGAATGGATATCATTAACTGCTGGTACTGTGGTACACTTTTCAGAAGGGCAGTTTTACAGGATTTAGGACACTGTCCTACATGTTGGGCCATTGGAGATCTTAGGGCTCAGCTCCAGGCAGCAAGGGCAGAGATTGCGCACCTCAAATTTCATATTCAAGAGAAAATATATTATAAGAACCACCTGCCATTTCTCCAACATCCAACAGAAGTACCTCGACTGCAGAGGGTAGTTGGTCTGGGAGGTTGGCAGGTGGTTAGGAGGGGCAAGTTGGGTGCCCATCACTCGGTGCTCTCCTACATATTACTGCCACAAACCATATAAAAACTACAAACAGGTATCTGAATTTATCTCTGAAATTAAACAAAGGGGCAGAGGACACTGCAGAGCAGGACACTGCAGCACAGCAGCTAGCACAACAAAACAGGAACCAAAACAAAAAAAGCAAAAAGGAAATCCCAAAAACTTCTGATCATAGGAGACTCCATGATTCAGGGAGTTGATACCCATCTCCAGCCAGCGTGGAGAGACATTGACCAAATTGCTAAAATAGTTCAGGAAGCAGGAGAAAACATTGACATCCTGGTACACATAGGAACTAATAATCTTGCCAGCCGGTCAGTTGTGGAGACCAATGAACACCTGACCAGGCTGGGTGACAAACTATCATCCATTTTGTCCTGCATCTCCTTCTCTGAGATCCTGCCAGTCTGGGAGAGGGGGGCAGATGGGCGGAAGGTCAGAGAAGGGGAGACTGGGGAGCTAAACATGTGGCTCAAGTGCTGATGCCAGGAAAAAGGACACAAATTTGTAGGTAACTGGCAACAGTTTTGGGAACGAAAGTTCTTTAAATCTGATGGACTGCATCTGACTAAGGAGGAAGTCAGTGCATTGGGGCAGAAGTTTGACGTCTTTGCAGAATATTTAAACTAGCAAATGGGAAGAGGGATGCAGCACTCCATACATCAAATGGGAAGAACACCCCCCTCAGCTAGTGGTCAAACAGGAGTTCAGCATGTTTGCAGTTCATTTGCATCACCAGGTAAGGGAAAAAGGTCTGGCTACCCATACGACACGCAGGGGAAATGCCAAACCTCATCCAACAACTAACACCCCACAGTCTTGACAATGGAAAATCATATACACAAATGCTCGTAGTCTGGGAAACAAAATCCCAGACCTGCAGGCAATAATGACAAAGGCTAAACTGGACATAGCAGCAATTAGCGAGATGTGGTTTACCAGTAACCACACTTGGGAGACTTCAGTACCCGGCTATGTACTTTTCTGAAGAGACAGAGGTGCAAAGGGGAAGGGGTGTGGAGTGGCCCTGTAGGTCAATGAAAATATCAAAGCTACAGAAATTCAGAATACACATAAGGAGCCAGCAGAACTGTGGTCACCCTGGAAACAGCAAATGGGACTGCCATAAGATAAGAACTGGGGTTGTCTACAGGCCCCCAGACCGGGGGGGGCACATAGACACATTACTGTTAGAAGATATACAAAACATGACAGCTAAAGGGGAGGTTCTGATAATGGGAGACTTCAACATGCCAGATACAGACTGGTCAATACCAGCAGGAACATCTGCCAGAACTAGACACATGGTGGAGTCCCTGCAGGGGGAGGGCCTCAAACAACTGATACAACAATCCACAAGAGACAGGGCTATCCTAGATCTAGTACTGACTAATAGGGAAAGGATCATAGATCTCTAGGTAGAAGGTCACCTGGGGGCCAGTGACCATCACATGGTATGGTTCAATTTGGCCACTAGAACTAAATCATCCCATTCCAAGGCAAAAATATTGGACTTCAGAGTAGCTGACTTTGATAAGATGGCCAACAGAGTTAAGCTAGCCCTGGCAAAAAGAAATACAGTTGAGGGGGTACAGGCAAAGTGGGCAAGCATTAAAGATGCAATACTTGAAGCAACATCATATTGTGTTAGTGAGAAAAGGAAATGCAAAAGAAGAAGGAAACCACTTTGGTTCTCAAAAACAGTAGCAGAAAAGGTCAGAGCCAAAAGCTCGGCCTTCAGAAAATATAAGGGAACGCAGCAGGATGAAGACAGGGAGGCATACCAAACTTCCCTAAGGGAAGCAGGGAATAGAGTAAGGCAGACAAAGTCCCAAACTGAGGAAACACTAGTACAAGCAGTAAAAGAAGGTGACAAGATTTTCTATAGATACATTAGTGAAAGGAGAAAGTCCAGAGGAGGGATTGCTAAGATCAAAGGAAATAAGGGGTCATGTGAGGAGGAGGACCACGTAAAAGCATTTATCCTAAATAGACACTTCTGCTCAGTATTTACTGAAGAGAAGGTAGGGCAGGGCCCATAGCTCAGCACCATGGACACGGGGGGGGGAGGGAGGTGAGCACTAGTCCCTTCACAAAAGAAAGGGTCCTACAAGAGCTTGATAAGCTCAGGTTGGACAAGGCAATGGGACCTGATAGCATATATCCCAGGGTACTAAAGGAGCGAGGGTGGAACTAGCAGAGCCATTATCAGAACTGTTTAGTGAGTCTCTGAACACAGGAGAGGCCCCAGAAGACTGAAGAAGGGCTCATGTGATCCCGCACCACAAGAGTGGTAGCAGGGAGGAGGCAGGGAACTACAGTCCAGTCAGTCTTATCTCTGTAGTGGGCAAGATTATGGAGACATTCCTTAAGGAAAGGATAGTGCAACACCTGGAATCCATAGGAGCACAGGATCCAAGACAGCATGAGTTTGCAAAAGGAAGGTCCTGTCAAACTAATCTGATAGATTTCTTTGACTGGGTAATGAGAGTGGTGGACCCAGGGGGAGCAGTTGATGTCACCTACCTTGAGTTCAGCAAAGCTTTCGATACTACTCCACATAGATGATTGATTAATAAGCTGGGTAGGCTCGGGGTGGGTCAGAAGTTGGTCAACTGGGTGGAAAACTGGTTGGTGGGCAGAAAACAGAGAGTGGTGGTAAACGGCACACAGTCAGAAGAGATGCAAGTTACAAGTGGGGTACCTCAGGGATCAGTCCTGGGGCCAGTCCTCTGCAATATCTTCATCAGTGACATTGCAGATAGACTGGAGGATAAGGCTTGTCTGTTTGCAGAGGACACCAAGATCTGCAACACAGTAGATGATCCAGATGGGGAGGGCAGAATGAGAAGAGATCTGGATAAACTAGCAAAATGGTCAGAACAGTGGCAACTGGGGTTTAATGCAAAGAAGTACAAGATCATGCACATAGGGAAGAGAGAAACCCTGAAGCCACCTACAGGCTGGGAGGGGAGTTGCTGGCAGTCACAAGGGGAAGAAAGAGACTTGGGCATCATTATCACCGATGACCTAAAATCATCCAAGCAGATCACTAAAGCAGTAGGTAAGGCTAGGGGGATGTTAGGGTGTATTAGTAGGGGTATCACAAGTCAGAAGAGGGAGGTAATAATACCTCTTTACAAGACACTGGTTAGGCCCCATCTGGAGTACTGCATGCAGTACTGGAGGACACACCTTCACAAGGACATTAACCAAATTGAGGCAGTCCAGAGAAGGGCAACCAAAATGGTGCAGGGACTGCATCAGAAAACATATGAGGACAGATTAATGGAGCTCAATATGTATATCCTAGAGCAAAGGAGGAAGAGAGGTGATATGACTGAAACATTCAAACACCTTAAGGGCATTAACAAGGTGAAAGAGTCTAATACAGTATGTTTCAGTATAAGAAAAATAGCAGGACAAGACGACACAGCATGAGATTAGAGGGAGGCCAATTAAAGGGTAATATGAGAAAGTTCTTTTTCACAGAAAGGGTGGAGGATGCATGGAACAGCCTACCTCAGGAAGTGGTGGATATGAATACAGTGCAGGGCTTCAAACAGGCATGGAATAGGCATAAGGGAGCAATGCAGATGAGTATGAATAGATAGGCCATTGACAGAGCAAAGGCCAATGACACATTTATAAGGTAGAAAAAGAAATGGGCAGACTGGATGGGCCTTACGGTCCTTATCTGCCATCAACTTCTATGTTTCTATGTTTCTAGTACGAATGCTCATTTTGTTTGTTTTCCCCATATCTGGTGCTCTTATTTCCTCCTAGGAAGGTTATTGTTTCAACAGGGGCAATAGAACAGACTTCTATGGTCTGCAGTCCACTAATTGAAGCTGGAGGTTTACAACTGTCTTCTGACCATGTCTGGGGATACGGGTGGCAGCGGGAGTAGGTCTTATTCTTCTGCCTTACAAGTATCTGTGGGACCTACAAAGTTTAGTTGTTTGTTTTTTTTTTCTTTACCACTTGTTTTATTGGGTTGTTATATGGTCTTGTTCCTTGATTTCAGATACTCAGCTGAAGATGTGGTATATTTGACTATGTGTAGCCTACAGGCCCTCAGCCAGCTCCAAGGTACAGTGGGTGAGGATTCATGTATATTATCTAACTGTCTGGGCCTCTGAGGGGCTTGGTTGTGGGGCGGGCTATTGGACCCATTGAATTATTTTCACTCCTGTTGCCCACTGGACAATGATTTTGTGAGGCTACTTAAAGCAGGTTTATTTGTGGGCTGTGCGTCATTTGTGGCCTTGACTTTCTGGGACTGCCTGACCGTACCTGGCGGTGCAGGTAGCAGTGGGCTGCAAACTCTAGGATGCAGAAGAGGTACCTGCATCGTCTTGCAGGTAACTGGAATCCTTATCAGGCTGGACTTTCTTTCACTATCACTTGATGTGATATACTCCCCACTGTGGAGTCCAACTGGCATGCAACTCTGCTTGACAGAATACTTACTCTGTGCTGTGTCTCATTTATGTTAAACCCTGTTGGTTGCTTATACAGTATTGAGGTTATACATTATAGTATTCATTCTGTTTTATTCTGTCCTTTTGACTGGTGTATTAGGTTGCCCACCTTTCTAATGTTCACTAAGATGGGCACATTGCTCAATATCTGCCTACTGTTTGTACTGGGAATGCTGGTGGGCTTTGGCTCGTTTTGGGGGGGGGTTTGATTGTCAACGTTGGACCTGATTGGGGAGGGACTGGCCAGTAAGTAGTCTAGCAAGGTGGGATAATGTTTGGTTTCGGGGGGGGAGGGATGTACAGCAACAGGAGGGGCGGTGGTTCTTGGACTATGCCTATCACAGAGGATGCAGAGTGAGGGGGCAGCTCGATTGCACGTGTAATAGCTGTGTTTGGTACACATCTTGCACTGTCACCTGGTCTGGTGTTTTTTGCCTGTGAAGCAGGCATTAGTTTAGTAGTGGAACTAAAGGGGGTATTAGTTGCTTACGTCAGAGGGTGGGAGGGTTGTGGTCATTCTATATTACTTGTTTGGTGGGAAGAATGGATAGAGATGTGCACTTATTTCATGCAGATTAGGTGAACAGTCTTAGGACAACTGAAGATGATGGGGGATGATATAAAATGTGTGTCTTGGAACATAAATGGCTTTAAATCTATTATAAAGCATAGGAAAGTAATGGCAGAGGTGCGCAGGATTAAGGGGCAAATTTTGTTATTGCAGGAGACCCATTTTACTCCCACTCAGGCGCAGAGAACTGCTATTTTCATGGGGGGCATGTGGATTTCGGCCACATTCTCATCCAAGGCTCGGGGGGCCTTGACCTGGATCCCTAGGGGGGCCTCGATTGAGGTTTTGGGGAGTGTGGTGGATCAGACAGGTAGGTATGCCCTGGAAAAGTTAATGTTACAGGTAAGGGGGTTCTGATTGGTTCTATTTATGCCCCAACCTTGGAGTGCCCTAGTTTTTTTCAGAAACTCGCACTGGACATGGCAGGGTGGGAGGGCCCTTGGATCCTGGGGGCTGATTACAATTGTGTTCTGGACAGTGTTAGATCATTCTAATAAGCTCCCGATGCCCAAGTCACAAAATGCAAAGGCCTTAGAAACCTTACAGGCGGACTTAGACTTAGCTGATTCCTGGGAGCATGCCAATCCTATGGGGCAGGAGTACAGCTTTTTTTCACATGCACACCATTGATATGTGAGAATCGACAGGATATTAATATCTAGTTCTCTGGTAATGGAGGTTGGGGAGGCAGTATATCTCCCAATCATGACATCTGATTATGCTCGGCAATACATAGGGCTCAGGGGTTCGGGGGCTCATAAAGCACCCAGGAATTGGAAGCTTGACCCTCTACTTTTAAAGAATATGGAGTATGTTCTCTTCATGAGGAGGAGCATACGTGAGTACCTGCAAGTAAACCACTGGGGGGACACTTCTCATGGTATTAGATGGGAGGCCCTGAAGGTCTTCACAAGAGGCCAGACCATATATCTGGCCTTGCACAAGAGGGGGAACGAAGTAAAAGAGCTGGATTTTCTGAGAAATAAAATCACAGCCTGTGAGAAAGCCCAAATGAAGAACATCTCAGCTGCCCTATATGCGGTAGTTTAGAAGTTAAAATGGAAGTTCAACACCCTGGCCAGTGCCCAGTTGGAGAGGACTTTCCTCTTGTCCAACACTGTTGCATACTTTGATGGGGACCAAGCGGGAAACCTTTTAGCGTGACAGTTGAAGCGTAAGGAGGCGGAGAGAACAATATGACAGTTCTGCAATGCCCAGGGAGTAGTGGTGCAGAGTCTGGAGGAGATAAAGGAGGCTTTCTGTGTTTTTTTATGAATCAGTGTATACCTCTGAGTGTAACCCCCAGGAGGACTTAGATGTCTTTTTTCTGGGAGTACCTCTCAGTAGATTAAGTGCGGGGGAAGCTGAGGAGTTAGACTCTCTAACCACCAAACAGTAGATCCAATTAGCTTTGAGGACTCTGAAAATCGGGAAAGCCCCTGGTTCAGATGGGCTCCCCATAGATTTTTTTAAAGTGTTTGATGACCTCCTAGTGGATCCTCTGTTTGATATGCTTGAGGAGGGATTGTCCAGGGGTGAGTTACCCCCCCTCTACATGGTCTGCTATGATTACAGTATTGCCTAAGTCAGGTAAAGATCTTGCTAAGTGTGTTTTATACAGCCCAATTTCACTGCTGACCGCAGATTACAAGACTGTGGCAAAAGCTCTTGCATCTAGGCTTAACATGTTACTGCCAGAGATCATTCACCAGGATCAGTCAGGTTTTGTAAAAGGAAGAATGGGGAAGGGCAATATTGGGCATGCTTTAAACATAATTAATAGATGAAGGCGCAATTACCATGCTCATGGTGCCGCGGTGGTAGTGTTAGACGCTGAAAAGGACTTTGACCATGTGGAGTGGGGGTATCTGTTTGATACTCTGAGGAGAATGAGGGTAGGCCCCACCTTTTGCTCATGGGTCTGTAGTTTGTACCGGGGACCGCAGGCACAAGTCATGGTGAACGGGATTCTCTCCAGACACTTCGTTCTGGGTAGAGGCACTCGCCAGGGGGGTCCCCTTTCCCCTCTTTTGTATGTTTTATCGCTGGAGCCGCTTAGGGCGCACTCAGGGACACCCGGCATAAGAGGGTTCGGGGGTGAGGCCAGACACATACAGTAGCAATGTATGCTGATGACCAGTTCCTTTATTTGCAAAATCCGGCTCAAAATTTGCACATAGTCCACAACTTGATGCTCGCATTTGGAGATATTTCTGGTCACCGGGTAAACTGGTCAAAGAGTGATCTGCTACCAGTGGGCATGTTGGACAGAGCCCAGTTAATTGTCAACTTGGGAGGGCTACAATTAGTGAAGCATTTGAGATACCTAGGGGTGCAAATTTCTGCTTCTGTCAGGGCCTGATATGCTTTGAATGTGAAACCCCTACTTGCAAAGATCGCAGAGGACTGTGAGAGGTGGACTGTACTATCCTTCTCTCTCCTAGGTAGAATTGGGGTAGTGAAGATGACAATTCTGCCAAGGCTGCTATATCTTTACCAGGCACTACCCATTAGGATACCACAGGTGCACTTTAAACAGAGGCTATAACTCATAAATTCTTATGGCGAGGGAGAAGAGCCAAAATTAAAAGAACTCTGTTGCAGAGACCACCCAGGAAGGGAGGAGCAGGGTTACCACATTTTAGGGTTTATTACTGGGCAGCACAATCTGCCTTTCTACCCATGGGACCTTTGGGATCAGATTGCCTCTGGATGGGTTGGGTGGAGGAATTACTGGAAGGCAACCCTTGAAGTGAGATTGTGGTTGGCGCGTTGGGGGTGAATAAATACACAGTCTTTTTACTGCCACCATGTTGCATGCTTGGATTTGGGCACATCAATGCGTTAGGCATGTTTGTAGAGACCATTTTGAAACCGCTGGTTATGGAAAGAGACAGTTATATCCAAGACACTACGCACTTTTTGCGTGTACTTTCTGGTTATAAGGATTTACCACCTGATACCATTTTAGTGACAATGGATGTAACATCCCTCTACACTAATATTCCACACACAAATGGCATTGCAGCATGCCTTAAATACATACATGAGAAAGGACCGGACCAAAACATCAACCCTGGAGTGGTGGGGAACTTATGAATTCATTTTGACACATAACAATTTCAACTTCAATGGTAAGCATTATGTTCAAACTATGGGAACAGCAATGGGCACCAAAATGGCTCCACAGTATGCTAACCTCTTTATGGCTGACTTGGAGGAGGATTTTTTAAGGCAGTATCCCCACAAACCACTAGCTTATTTCCGTTACATTGATGATTTGTTTATCATCTGGACGGAAGGCACAGATGCACTCGAAGATTTTTATCACAAACTTAATAATCTCCACCCTACCATAAAGCTTACTTTGGAGTACTCTACCACCAAGGTTAACTTTCTGGACACCACAGTCATCATTAAGGATGGAACCTTACATACATGTATTTACAGGAAGCCAACAGACAGACAGAGATACTTGCACAGGAAAAGTAACCACCCAAACCATACAAAAAAATCTGTCATATACAGTCAAGCACTTCGTTGTCAACGTATTTGTTCAAATGAGAATGACAGAGATACACATTTGGCTATGTTGAGAAACACCTTTATGGAGCAGGGACACTCTTCCAGGGAAATTGACAGGATAACAGAACGGGCAACACAAGTACCAAGACAACAACTACTACAATATAAAGAAAAGACAGCTACAGAAAGAATACCCTTGGTAGTCACATATCATCCAGACCTTGAGCGTCTCGTAAGATTATTAAGATCTCCACCCAATATTTAGTGAGGATGACACCTTAATTGTATTTTAAGGAACTCCACTACTATCTTTTAAACAACCACCAAATTTATCCAGCCTAATTATTAGGAGCAAACTTTCACCAGAATAGAATACCATGTCACACAATGGCACACGACCCCTGCAATCAACGCCCTGTAAGACTTGTGGGCTCATTTCTACCTCAGACTGTGTGGTTACATCACAAAACAGACAATTCCAGGTGCATGGAGTTATACATGCATGTCCACGACATGTTGTTTATTTCATTCAGTGCAAGAGATGTCCACAAACAGGTTATGTAGGAGAGACCGCCAACTGCTCCGCACTAGGATGAACTCACACAGACATACTATTACAGCAAGGAAGACTGAAAAACCGTTGGGGCATCACTTCTCCCAGCCTGACCACTCAGTCTCAGATATGTCAGTAATGGTCTTAAAGAAATCTCAAAACACACAACAGAAGCGAGCTTTTGAGATTAAACTTATTTTACATCTCAATATGGTAGCAGATGGGATGAACGTGGATCTTGGCTTTATGGGACACTACAGAAACTAACATCCACAGACCTTTTCTTCTTCAAACTGACATATTATAGGACTTCAGCATGTGTGGGATGTGGATGTGTGTGTGTGTATGTGTTGTAAGGTATGTGATATAACAGATGTGGGGCTTGCTGTCACATTGAGGTAAGTCTCTAGCTATATGGAGTTATAATGTGTTACTATTTTTATTTCACACACATAATGAATATTCATTTCTCCTTACTTTTTATCTTTGCCTTGGGGGGTGGGGATTGATTCCATTGCACCATATCCAGATTACCCAGCCTGCTAGTGTACATACAGGAGTGTTATCTTATACTGTTATATATAATTTTTGTAATTCGATACATATTGGGGTGTGTGATCTCATTTGCTTGGGGGTCCTGCACAGATCTTTTTATATTAGGCTATTATTGTAGTAATTTGTGGATATATAGGTATGCTAGACCTCTGGTCTTACACATATACTTTATATTTACTTCTAGTTACCTTATCCTGGGGAGGGTGGCAGGTTTATTTCAAGGTAGCTCTATCTAGTATCCTTGGAAATGTTATTTTGCAGATAGTAGTAAGGTTAAATAGTGTTACTTTTTTACTCTGTAAATATTATGAGACATAAGACCTTTTACTCAGGATTTCATGACTAGTTGCATTCCTTTGGGGAACAATTGCAGTGACTGAAGTTTATATAGGTTCACTAGGAGAGTGAGTGAGTGTGTGTGTGTGTGTGTGTGTGTGACAGAGAGGGAGAGAGAGAGAGAAAAGGAGGGGGGAGAGAGACATCTCCTTTAAGCTATGTATCTCCCCCACCCACATTATTGTGATGTGGGGTGGGTTAGGTGGTATTGTTTGTATGAAAAGGAGGAGAGAAATTACATTTTTATCTCTTTTTCAGATTCCTTAGACACTTGTGGTACATCAAGTTGCTACATTCTCAGCATATATTGACATCAGTACATACCAGGCTACATGGTCTTAATTCCTTGAGGTTCCTTGACTAGAGTTTTTTGTTTGACACTAATATTATCAATTTATATTTAAATTATTATGTATATAGTCCTGAGGTTTTGAAATTTCTTGGGCCTTTTCTTTAGCTTGAGAATACAGCTGGATGACATGTCCAGCTAGGTTTTACATCACACAGTGTGCACTGATGCTTTTTAGACAACTTTACTGGTAATTCTTGTATTTAATGCTAACATTGTAATTTCATGCCCTATAACTATCTTAGTTTGTCTTTAAGCTGAGTGGGGTTGCCTTTCAGTAATCACATCCTTATACTAAATGTGGCACTCATAGCTTGATTTAGAAGTTATCTGCTTCAGCAGTGTTATCTTATGTCAATTAAATTTATATGCAGTAGGATTCTTTGTATGTGTTGTTGCAGCACATCTGAACCCAAGGTTCTTTTCAGACTGAAGAGCAGTATTGTACTGTTAAACTTCTCTGACATCATCTTCTGTTTTTTTTTTAAATGAGTATTTTAAACCAATGGGGATTTTTTTCTGTTTTTCTCTGCATTATCTAGCTGTTATAAGTATTGTATTTTCTAAACAACTGCCATGAGCTTCTGAAGAAGGACTGGTTGGTCCGAAAGCTAGAGCACTTTGTTCTTGTTGTTACATCTATGTTGGTCCATTAAAAGGTATCAAATCATTTGCTTCTGGATCTAGGCATGTTTGCAGTAATTCCCCAAATATTAGCCTGTTAAAGTTCATGTGACTTGGGCGGGGTGGGGGATGTTCTCCTGTAGTGATACAGCATCTTTGGGTTTGGAGGAGGAAGGGTCTCCAGACGATTAATCAGCAATATGAAGGTGGTCTGTTAAAAGGTTTTGTGCAATTGTGTACAGAAAGGAATATTCACTCAGGTGACTTTTCTTATACTTGACAAGCTGCCATAGATGCAGGAACACTCTCTCCACACTGAATGGCTGGTCTGATCCCTCCCTCCTACAGAAGGAGCTTTTTAGGCCTCAGCCGGGGCAAAATCCCTTATCAGTATAATACCGTACAATCCTGGGTTCCTTGCAACAGGGGCCAATATCCAACTAGGAAAAATGGAGTGTAGACCTACTCTTGCCTATTTATCAGTACACTTGGAGGTTGGCATGCTCTTACTATTTGAATTGCTCTCGCAGTAACAAGCTGCGTCAGATTCAGTTAAATTTCATGCACAGGGCTTATGCGACCCCTATGTAGTTACACACCTTGGATGCTACCAGGTTGTAGTACTGCCCTAAATGTGAAGTAGAGGTGGCAGATTTCATGCATCTGGCTCTCACGTGTCCTAAAGTGGCTCCCTTCTGGCATTCTATGCATGATATAATGAGTAGGGTTCTCGGGTATAGCCCCTCCAAGTCCTCTCTGGAATGCCTTCTTGGGGCAGATCCTCTTCACCCAAGTTGGAATTTGTCCAACCCACTGTGGTTGTTAGCCCTTATTAATGCTAGGAGAACGATAGACCAAGAATGGATGTCTCCGACCCCCCCAATCGATTGCTAGATGGGTAAAAAACTTAAAGTCTTGTATGGTTCTAGAAAGGGCTCAATTGAGTGCACAAGGCAAACTCTCCCAGTTTTGGGAAATTTGTGGCCCAATGCTGGAAGCAGTGGAGGGGGTTCTCATCCCCACCTGAGCTCCAACTGGTGCTTGTGAGAGTGGGAGAAGTGGAGGGATACTTACAAGGTGATGCCCTCAGTTTGGCTTACTATAACTATCGTAGCCATATTGTGGATACTGGCCAAAAGCGTGTGCTTCTGCTTAATGAGCTTCCATGGGTAATTACTGTATGTCATTCTATTCTGACTACCATATTGTATGAAATAACATGTATAATTGCAATGATGTAAATGATTTGAACTTATTGTATGCACATCTATCTTCCCAATAAAGAAATTTTACAAAAAAAAACGCCCCAAAAACCCTGTTCTCTCCAAACTTATATATTCCTCCATCCACATTCTCTCTATACTTGCATGTTCCTGTGCACACTGTTGTATTCTTACATAAAATTACTGCATCCCCATTCTCTCCATGTTTACGTATTCCTGTTCTCTTCTTCATTACATATTCCTGCACCCCTGTTCTCTCCATAGAAACATACACTTTGACGGCAGATAAGGACCACTTGGCCCACCCAGTCTGCCCATTTCCCTACCTACAGGATAAGCTGCAGATCCTAGTTAACCAACAGTCTATTTCTTCCAACCCCCCACAGGAATTGCTTTATGTCTGTCCCATGTATTCTTGAATTCTCTCACAGTTTTAGACCCCACAACCTCCTCAGAAAGGCTGTTCAATACGTCCACTACCCTCTCTGTGAAAAAAATACTTCCTCACATTGCCCCCGAACTGCCCCCTCTCTATCTTTAAATTGTGTTCCCTTGTTCTTGCACATCTGTTTTTCTGAAAGATGCTACCCTCTTGGACTTTGTTGATTCCACTGAGGTACTTAAAAGTTTCCATCATGTCCCCCTCACCCTCCTTTCCTCAAGGGTATACATATTAAGCTCCTTTAGTTTCTCCTCGTATGGCTTCTCTTGCAGACCCTGCACCATTTTAGTTGCCCTCTTCTGGACTGCCTCTATCCTGTCTATGTCCTTGCAGAGATAGGATCTCCAGAACTGGAAGCAGTACTCCAGATGGGGTCTCACCAACTGTCTGTGCAGAGGGATAACAACTTCCTGTTTTCTGCTGGTGATGCCTCTCCCTATACATCCCAGTATACTCCCAGCCCTCCCACTGCCTTCTCACGTACATACATAGATACATAGACAGTGTCGGCAGATGAGGGCCTGTAGCCCACCAGTCTGCCCATTTAAGTTGTAAGTTCAGTTTATGTTTTCCAGGAAGTCTGTTGCCCTTACCCCTGACCTCAGAATTCCTTTATGTCATCCCATGCATTCTTAAATCCCGTGATTGTTTCAGCCCCACCACTTCCTCTGGCAGGGTGTTCCACTTATCCACCACCCGTTCTGTGAACAAATTCTTCCTCACGTTTCCTCTAGATAGTCCTCCTCCAACTTCATCCCATGCCTTCTAGTCCTGGAACATCTTTTTCGCTAAAAATAGTGCATTCCTGCACCCTGTTCCTCCTGTAAGATGCTTGTATGTCTCTATCATATCCCTCTCTCCCTCCTCTCCTCCAGGGAGTACATGTTCAGTGCCTTCAACCTGTCCTCATAGGGACTTGTGATGCAATCCATGCACCATCTTTGTTGCCCTCCTCTGAACCTTCTCTACCCTGTCTATGTCCTTACGTAGGTAAGGTCTCCAGAACTGCACAGTGTACTCCAGGTGGGGCCTCACTAGTGTCTTGTATAGTGGAATTATGGCCTCCCTTTTCCTGCTGGTGATGCCCCTGCCTATGCATCCCAGCATCCTATTTGCTTTACCTGCTGCCTTGTCACACTGTTTCCCTACCTTGAGGTCATCAGAGATGATAATTCCAAGATCCCTTTCCTGCTTGGTGCATGCTATATCCTCACCCCCCAACTGATATATTGTGCCAGGGTTTTTGTGCCCCATATGCATTATCTTGCACTTCCTTGCATTAATTTCAACTGCCAAACCCTGACCATTCTTCAAGTTTCTGCAGGTCCTTCTCATTCTGTCTACACCCTCTGGTGTGTCTACTCTGTTACAGAGCTTTGTGTCATCAGCGAACAGTGAAATTCTGCCTTCTAGGTCCTGTGCAATGTCACTGATGAAGATATTGAATAATACCGGTCCCAGCACTGATCCTGTGGTACCCCACTGGTCACTCTTCCCTCTGTGGGTGACAGCCATTTACCACCACCCTCTGTGTCCTGCTGCCCAGCCAGTTACCTACCCACCGCACTACTGTCCTGCCCACACCCATATTCCCCAGTTTGTGCAATAGTCTTCTGTGGCACAGTGTCAAAGGCCTTGCTGAAGTCCAGATAGGCCATGTCCACTGCCCTCCCCTGATCCACCTCCCTAGTCACCCAGTCAAAAATTCAATGAGGTTGGTCTGACATGACCTTCCCTGGTGAAACCATGCTGCCTTGGGTCCTGTAGTCCATTGACAACCAGATGTTCCACCAATCTCTCCTTCAGTAGTGCTTCCATGATCTTCCCCACTACCGAGGTGGGGGCTGACTGGTCTGTAGTTCCCGCTTCCTCTTTGTTCCCACTTTTGTATAAGGGGACTACATCTGCTATCCTCCAGTCTTTGGGTACCTCCCTGTTTCTAGTGATCGGCTAAACAGGATAGCAAGAGGTTCAGCCACCACTTCTCTTAGTTCTTTAAGGACCTGGGTGCACCCCATCTGGCCCCATTGCTTTATCAACTCTTATTACTTCCAGTTCCTTCAGGACCCTTTCTCGTGTAAAGGGACTTGTGTCCATTTCTGCAACATTCTCACCCTTGTACTCCATTCAGACCCATTACCCTCCTCTTCCTCAGTAAAGACTGAGCAGAAATACCTGTTCAATATGTCAGCTTTACTGTTGTCATCCTCCACAGCCCCATCCTCCCCTTCAGTCTCACTATCCCTCCTTTGCCTTTCTTTTTCACTTATGTACCTGTAAAGGTTTGTCCCTCTACCCACTGATTTTGCAATGTGTTCTTCTGTCTGAGCTTTGGCTTCCCTTACTGACCTCCTGCCTCCCTTTGCTTCTCCTGGTACTTCTCCTATCCCCTTCTGCCTGTGTCTTTTTGTATTGCCTAGAATGCAATCTTTTGGCTTTCACTTTCTTTGCTACCTCTTTGGAAAACCATAATGGTCTCCTCTTCCTTTTCCTCTTGCTAACCTGCTTAATACATAGTTCTGTTGCTCTTGTAATCCCCATTTAAATACTTCCCACTGTTCCTCAATCCCTGATTCCTGCCCCATTCCCTTAATGCCTCTTTCAAGTATCTCCTCATTTTCCCAAAGTTTGCCCCCTAAAATCCAGGATAATGTTTTTGTGTGGTTTGGTGCTGCTCTTTCTGTGATTTCAAACCACAGTGACTGGTGGTCACTGTTCCCCAGGTGCTCCCCCACTCTTACCCCCATCACACTGTCCCTGTTTGTGAGCACAAGGTCCAGTATTGCCTTCTGCCGAGTAGGTTCCATGACCAGTTGCTTGAGGAAGGCACCCTGAAGGGAATTGCTTGCTAACCTTAAGGTCATCTGATATGATTACCCCCAGGTCACTTTCCATTTTTGTTATTGTTACTACCTCCCCCCCCCCAACTGTGTAATCTTCCACTGGGTTTTTGTTTCCCAGGTGCATTATTTTACACTTATTTGCACTGAATACAAGCTGCCATACTTTTGACCATTCCTCCAACCTTGCCAAGTCCCTTCTCTTCCTTTCCACACCTCCTTGTGTATCAACCCTGTTGCAGATCTTTGTGTCATCTGCAAAGAGGCACACTTTTCCTTCCAGTCTCTCTGCAATGTCACTTATAAACACATTAAAAAGGACTAGACTCAGTACTGAACCCTCCGGCACCCCACTAGTAAAATCTCCTTTTTCAGAGTGGACTCCATTTACTATTACCTTCTGTGTCCTGTTGTCCAGCCAATGTTTTAACCAAACTGGGACCCACTCCCCGACTGGTTAATTTGACTACTAATCTTTTGTGTGGGACTGTTTCAAATGCCTTGCTAAAGTCTAGGTAGGCCATGTCCGCAGCCCCTCTCTGGTCTACTACTTTGGTCACCCAGTCAAAGAAATCAATCAGATTTGTCTGACATGATCTTCCCGCTGTGAACCCATGCTGCTTTGGGTCCTATGCCCCACTGGCCTCTAGGTACTCAACAATTCTTTCCTTCAGAAGTGATTCAATCACTTTCCCCTACCACAGAGGTCAAACTGATAGATCTGCAGTTTCCTGCCTCTGTCATGGTCCCACTTTTGTGAAGGGGAATCACATTCACCTTCCCCAGTTCTCAGGTACCACACCATCCTCCCGAGATTTGTTAAAAAGGGTAGCCAGTGGTTTCACTAGTTCTCCCCTTAATTCTTTTAGAATTCTGGGGTTAATTCTGTCAGGCCCCATTGCTTTGTCCACCTTCAGTTTTAGGAGTTCTTTCAGAACCTTTTCTTCTGTGAAAGGACTGGGATCGACCCCCCTATCAAAAGTGCTTCTGTTAATTGGATTAGGCACCTCCCCATCTCCTCTTTTGTGAATACTGAGAAGAATTATTCATTCAATATCCCTGCTTTTTCACTGTCCCTGTCTGCCCACCCATTGTCCATTCTATTCAGACTCACTATCCCTCCCTTTGTCTTTCCACACTCCCTGATGTACCTATAAAAGGTTTTATTCCCCTTCTTAACCAAATTGGCTATCTTTTCCTCAGTTTGGGCCTTTACTATTCTGACTTCCCTCCCTGCTTCCTTCTGCTGTAACCGGTACAGCTCACTGTCCTGCTCCTTTTGTGTCTCTTTATACTTCCTGAATGCTATCTTTTTCTCCCTGACTTTCCCCGCCTCCTCTTTTGAGAACCACAGTGGCTTCTTCTTTCATTTTGATTTGTTTATTTGCTTCAAACAAAGGCTTGTTGCCTTTGTGATGGCTGTTTTGTTGTTTCCCCATTGTTGCTCCACCTCTCATTCTAGCCTGTTTGCTAGTGCCTTTCTAAGGCACTCTCCCATCTTGCCAAAGTCAGCCCTCCTGAAGTCCAGTACCCTCACTTTTATATGGCTTGACTCTGTAGCTGAGTTTATCGTGAACCAAACTGTTTGATGGTCACTTGTTCCCAGATGGCAACCCACTTCTAGATCTGAGATCCTCTCACTGTCCCCATTTGAGAGTATGAGGTCTAAGATTGCTCTCTCATGAGTGGGTTCTGAAACAAGCTGTCCAAGGCATGCCACCTGTATGGCATCAAGAGTGGCCCTGCTCTTGGATGTGGCTGCAGCAAATGTGCTCCAGTTAACATATGGCACATTCAGGTATCCAATCAACAGAATTTCCCCTTTCTCTGCCATCCTAAGAATGCCTTCTATCATATCCTTGTCCATTCCTTCCCCCTGACATGGGGGTCTGTATACAACCCTGTGCGGATTGTGGTGCCATTTCCAGTCTCTAAGGTGACCCACAGTACCTTATCTCCTCCCTGTTTACTCTTTTGTTCAGTTGCTTTTATCCCTTCCTTTACATAGAGAGCCACTCTTCCCCCCTTTCTCCCCTCCCTGTCTCTCCTGTAGGTTATGTACCCTGATATGTTAACATCCCAGTCATGGTTCTCTGTGTACCATGTTTCTGTGACTGCTACGATATCCAGGTATTCCTCTTCCATCAAGGTCACCAGTTCAGGGAGCTTGTTGCCCAGACTACGGGCATTGGTATGCATTACCCTCCATTTTCTGATGGCCTTACTCATTTTTGCCCCATCCCTGTCCTTATTGTCTTTGTCACTTTCTCCATTTACCCCTGCCCTTCTCCCTATCGACATCTCTATCTTGGTGTTTACCTCACTTATTACCCTGACTTTTGGGGGGGGGGTGTTAGGATTTCACTGCTACTTTCCAGTGCCTCCCCCTTTGGCTAGTTGAAATGCTTGCCAATGAAGCATTTAAAACCTATCACCTAGGATCCTGGTTCTCCTCCTGGACAGATGCAGCCCATCACGCCAGTATAGGCCGGCATCACTCCAGGTGGACCTCCATTCCCCAATGAAGTGAAATCCTTGAGCTCTGTACCAGTTTTTCAAACCCTGACTGAACCCCATGGTGTGGAGCACCTAGCCTCACCTACCCAAGAACAGGCAGCATCTCTAAGAAGGTTACCGTGCGTGTGACTTGTCTAAGGCCCCTCCGCAACTTCACAAACTCCTCCTGCACTGCTCTAATCCCTTTCTTAGCCAGGTCATTTGTCCCTAGGTGGACAATGACATCCAGCTCCCTTCCCTGTGCAGCTGCTCTGGCAATCCTGAGGATTCGCTCCCTGTCCCTCCAAGCCATGGCACCAGGCAGGCACCTTACCTCCCTCTCCCCTTCCTCCCCCAGTTCTACCTTCCTAACAGTGGAGTCCCTCACCAGGAGATGTTTTCTTCCCCTGTGGGGTCCCATGCCACCCTCCTGTGGATCTCCTTTGTGGAGGTTCCCAGCATCCTCCTTAGTCTCCACTGCGGGTGCCTCCATAGAGGAACCACGCTTTGCCAGAACGGCATATGAATTGTGGAGAGGTACAACTGGAGGGATGTGCCTCTGTTCCACCACCCTCACCCTCTCTGAGCCCACTGTTGTCCAATTGCTCCTCTTTCTTGGCAACCTCTGAGGCAACAGCAGTGGCCTTGGTGGTCCCTGGATGGGAAAGGAGGTCCCACAAATCCTGGCCAACTCAGCCTGGAGATGATCAACCTCCTCCCTCAGCCCAGACAGGTGCCTGCAGATGGGACAACACTGCATCCTCCAGAACGTCTCCCGGAAGACTGCTGCTCCACAGCCACTGCACTGCACCACTTCCATCATGTCTTATTTCTGGCCCCTTCACTGTTGTTTGGATTCCTTACTCTTTCCTCTGTTTTTTTTTTCTCTTCCTACTTACTTACTGCCTCTGTGCCCTTTAAGCTCCTGATCATCCTGTTCTGAGACAAGAAGAACCTATATTTCTCAGTCAACCCCTTACTTGCTCAGAGGCAGACCTCCAGCAGCTAGGGGGGCCGGAGAGCTACTCTTGCCCTTCTAGGATGGTGAGTCTTTGGTGGCTCTGTGATCACTCACTTTCTGCTCCCAAACAGGAAGTTCCTGTTGTCAATCAAATCCTGTGCCTATAAAAGTAGAACTAGCTTTGCAGGGGATGGAAGGAGGGCAATATAGTCCCAGTAGAGAAGTCCAGTCACACAGCAACTCCTTCCTCCTGGTGTTCTCTGCCAAGCCTCTGGCAGAAGCTACCTAGGGCAGTGTTTAAATCTAGCTTCCTAGAAACACAGAAACATAGAATTTGACGGCAGGTAAGGACCGCTTGGCCCACCTAGTCTGCCCATTTTCCTACCTAACAGATAAGCTGCAGATCCTAGTTAACCAACAGCTTACTTCCTCTTACCCGCCCTAGGACTGCCTTATGCCTGTCCCATGCATTCTTGAAGTCCCCCATTGTTCTTGACTCCACGACCTCCTCGGGAAGCTGTTCCATCACATCCACAACCCTCTCAGTGAAAAAATACTTCCTCACATTACCCCTGAGCCGTCCCCCCTCTATCTTCAAATTGTGCCCCCTTGTTCTTGCACATCTCTTTTTCTGGAAGATGCTACCCTCTTGGACTTTGTTAATTCCCTTGAGGTACTTGAAAGTTTCTATCATTCCCCTTTCTCCCTTCTTTCCTCAACAATATACATATTAAGCTCCTTTAGTCTTTCTTCGTATGTCTTCTGGTGCAGACCCTGCACCATTTTGGTTGCCCTCCTTTGGACAGCCTCCACTCTGTCTATGTCTTTGCGGAGATGGGGTCTCCAGAACTGCACACAGTACTCCAGATGGGGTCTCACCAACTGTCTGTACAGAGGGATAACAACTTCCTGTTTTCTACTATTGATGCCTCTTCCTATGCATCCCAGTATCCCCCCAGCCTTCCTTTCTGCCTTCTCACATTGCTTGCCCACCTTTAGGTCATCTGATATAATTACCCCCAGGTCCCTTTCTATTTTTACTGTTGTCAGTATCTCACCCCCCACTGTGTACGCTTCCCCTGTGCATTACCTTGCACTTCTTTGCATTGAATCTGAGCTGCCATACATTTGATCATTCTTCCAACCTTGCCAAGTCCCTTCTCATCCTTTCCACTCCATCTTGTGTATCAACCCTGTTGCAGATCTTGGCGTCATCTGCAAAAGACATACTTTTCCTTCAGTTCCTCTGCAATGTCACTTATAAAGACATTAAAAGGACGGTCCCAGTACTGAACCCTACGATACCCGCTAGTAACCCTCCTTTCTTCACTGTGTACTCCATTTACTACTACCCTTTGCTTCCTGTTGTCTAGCCAATTTTTTATCCAGGCTACCACCTTGGGACCCATTCAAAGGCTGGCTATCTTGTGTATTAATCTTTGTGTGGGACTGTATCAAATGCCTTGCTAAAATCTAGGTAGGCCATGTCCACAGCCCCTCCTGGTCTACTACTTTGGTCACCCAGTCAAAGAAATCTATTAGATTAGTCGTGACGACCTTCCCATCATGAATCCATGCTGCCTTGGGTTCTGTGCCCCACTGGCCTCTAGGTACTCAACAATTCTTTCCTTCAAGTGATTCCATCATTTTCCTACCACTGAGGTCAAACTAACTGGTCTGTAGTTTCCTGCCTCTGTCCTCCTCCCTTTTGTGAAGAGATCACATCTACCCTCCTCCAGTTCTCGGTACCACCCCATCCTCCCATGATTTGTTAAAGAGAGTAGTCGCGATGTCACTAGTTCTACCCTTAGTTCTTTTAAATTCTTGGGTGAATCCCATCAGGCCCCATTGCTTTGTCCACCTTCAATTTTATTAGTTCTTTCAGAACCCTTTCTTCTGTAAATGGACTGGTATCGACCCCCATCTTCAGAGTGTTTCTCTTGTTTGGTTTAGGTAACTCCCCCTCCTCTTCCTTTGTGAATACTGAGCAGAAATACTCATTCAGTATCCCTGCTTTTTCATGTCACCCTCTACCCACATTCCTTCCCCTTTATTAAGCTTCAGTATCCCTCCTTTGGTCTTTCTTCGCTCCCTAATGTACCTATAAAAGGTCTTATCCCCCTTCTTAACAGAATTGGCTAGCCTTTCCTCAGTTTGGGCCTTTGCTATTCTGACTGCCTTCCCAGCCTCTTTCTGCATTAGCTGATAAAGTTCTCTGTCCTGCTCCTTCTGTGTTTCCTTATATTTCCTGAATGCTGTCCTTTTCTCCTTAACCTTCCCTGCCACCTCTTTTGTGAACCATAGCGGTTTTTTCCTTCGTTGTGTTTTATTGACTTGCTTTACACAAAGGCTTGTTGCCTCTGTGATGGCTGTTTTTATCACTCCCCATTGTTCCTCCACCCCTCCTTCTTGCCTGTTTGCTAGTGCTTCTCTGATTCACTCTCTCATTTTCCCAAAGTCAGCCCTCCTAAAGTCTAGTACTCTTGCTTTTGTATGGCTTGATTATATGGCTGTGTTTATCGCGAACCACACTGTTTGGTGGTCGCTTGTTCCCAGATGGCTACCCACTTCTAAATCTGAGATTCTTTCTCCATCCCCATTTGAAAGTACCAGGTCTAAGATTGCTCCCTCCGAATGGGTTCGATACTAGCTGTCTGAAGCATGCCCCTGTAGGGCATCAAGAATGACTCTGCTCTTGGATGTGCCTGCAGCAAAGGTGCTCCAGTTAACATCTGGCATATTCAGGTCCCCATCAACAATATCTCCTTTTCTGCCATTCTAAGAAAGCCTTCTATCATTTCCTTGTCCATTCCTCCCTGAGATGGGGTCTGTATACAACCCCATCTGGATTGTGTGCCATTTCCTGTCTCCAGGGTGACCCAAAGTGCCTCATCTGCTCCTGTTTACTCTTTAGTTCTGTTGCTTTGATCCCTTCCTTTACATGAGAGCTCTCCTCCTCCTCTTTTACCCTCCCTGTCCCTCCTGTAGATTGTGTATCCTGGTATGTTGACATCCCAGTCATGGTTCTCTGTGTACCATGTTTCTGTGACTGCCACAATATCCAGGCAACCCTCTTCCATCAAGGCCACTAGTTCAGGGAGCTTGTTACACAGACTACGGGCATTGGTACTCATCACCCTCCTTCTAGCTAAGCCACTCCCCCTACTTAACAGAGCTTTCTACATGTAATTAAATTGCACAGATAACAATCCCCTTCAGCTACCTGAGATTTTCACCAAGATTAACTGCTCAGATAGCCATTCACTTCAGCCAAATCAAACACACTAACTTTTTTTTTATACCCTAACTGAAGGTCCCAGTAGAAAAGTTCTATTTCTTTAGTCCCAGTAGGGAAGTCCAGTTACACAGTAACTCCTTCCTCCTGGTGTTCTCTGCCAAGCCTCAATACTAAAATATTCCTGCACCCCTGTTCTCTCCACACAGACATATCCCTGCACCCTTGTTCTCGCCATACTTACATATTCCTGTACCCCATTCTCTCCATGCTTACATATTAGTGTACCCCAATCTCTCCATGCTTATGTATTCCTGTATTCCTGTTCTCGCCTTCATTACATATTCCTGCACCTCTGTTCTCTTCACACTGACATATTCCTGCACCCGTGTTCTCTTCATACTTACATATTCCTGCACCCCCTGATCTCTTCATACTTACCTAATCCAGTACCCCCTGTTCTCTCCATACTTTCATTGTTGCCTCCATACTGACATATTCAGTTATACGGCT
Organism: Neoceratodus forsteri; assembly: GCA_016271365.2. Taxonomy (NCBI): domain Eukaryota; kingdom Metazoa; phylum Chordata; order Ceratodontiformes; family Ceratodontidae; genus Neoceratodus; species Neoceratodus forsteri. The sequence continues at coordinate 410,851,490 of CM057457.1, read as the reverse complement.
GTTGGTTAACTAGGATCTGCAGCTTATTGAACAGGCAGAGAAACAGACAGACTGGGTGGGCCAATCGGTCCTTATCTGCTGTCAAAGTCTATGTTTCTAAGTTCCTGCACTCCCTGTTTTATCCATACCTACATATTCTTGTACCCCTATTCCTTCCATACTTCTATATCTCTGCACCCCATGTTCTCTCCACACTTACATGAACACAGACCTGAGCTCCCTGACTGGGCATGCTACCACTGTGGTGCAGCTTTCTCTTCTGCTGCCATCTGCCTCATCCTCTGCTAGCTGCAAGGAATCTCAGACCTGAGCCCCCTGATCAGGTGCATTCCCCCTGCACTGTGGCTTTCACTACCACTGCAACCTGCCTCACCCTCCACTAACTGCAAGGAATCTCAGACCTGAGCCCCATAATCGGGCGTACTCCCCCTGCAGTGCAGCTTTCACTACTGCCGCCCACATTACCCTCTGCTAGCTGTAAGGAATCTCAGATCTGAGCCCCCCTGACTGGGCGTGTTCCCTCTACGGTGTGTCTTTCAACATTACCACCACTGGCCTCACCCTCTGCTAGCTGTGTGGAATATCTGACCTGAGCTCCTGACCGGGAACGCTCCCCCTGCGGTGCAGCTTTCACTACCACCATCGCCTGCCTCACCCTCTGCTAGCTGCAAGGAATCTCAGACCTGAACCCTGCTGAGCAGGCACACTACCCCTGTGGTGTGGCTTTCACTACCACTGCAGCCCACCTCACTCTCTGCTAGCTGCAAGGAATCTCAGGTACAGTCCCTCCTAGGAGTGCTGGAGGCTTTTAATTTTTGGTGCTCACTAGCTACTGCTAGGCAAATGTCTGCTGTTGTGGTGAATTCCACCTGATTGACTCCTAGAGCATTCCTAAAGAACTTTGCTGTTAGCTATATTCCCAGCCTGGTTAGAAGCTTTCTGGCTGTCTTCTTTCTCTGAATTTTACTGCTGTATTTAAACTTCTACTTCTACTAAAGAAATGTACCTCAGCTTTATTGAACTGTGAATATTAGTGCAGCTGCAAAGCCTCTTTTTTTCTGTGTATTATTTTACTTTATACATTGATGCACTCTGTAGTTGTGATTTATTGTAGTGTTCCTGCATTTTAGCTGTTTCCTGACTAGATATAATTTAATTTGCTCTTCCCTCCCTCTCATCTGCTGCTTCCCCTTCTCTAAACCACCCTCAGAGCTCGATGATGACCTGCCCCCAGTTTCTTTGTCTCTCCACCTGTTGTGCTAACCCTGCCCCCCAATTAAACTAATCCTTCCCTTGATGCCTCAGGTCCCCTGCCGCTTTACTGTTTGTGTCTCTGACTACTCCCTGCCCCCCAATGTTTACCCTAGCTAATTTACCCATCTGTTGTTTCTCTCTCCCACAGACCTGAGCCCCCTGACCAGTTGTGCCCCCCCCCATGGTGCGGCTTTCACCACCACAGCCACCGCCCACCTCATCCTCCGCTAGCTGCAAGGATTCTCAGGTGCAGTCCCCTCATATGAATGTCGGAGGCTTTAAATGTTTTGGCTCTCACTAGCTACTGCTTGATGATTGGCCACTTTTGTGGTGAACTCCTCCTGACTGGCTCCTAGAGCATGCCTAAAGGACTTTGTTGTTAGCTATATTTCCAGCCTGGTTTTAAGCTTTGTGGCTGGCTATTCTACTCCAAATGTTACTGCTGTATTTAAACTGTATGTATTATGAACAACCTAGAAATAAATATACTTCAACTGTATTAAACTGTGAATATTAGTACAGCTGCAAAGCCTCTGATTTTCTCTGTATTGTTTTACTTTATATATTGATGCACTCTGCAGCTGTGATTTACTGTAGTGTGCCCGTATTTTAGCTGTTTCCTGCCTAGATATAATTTACTCTTCCCTCCCTCTCATCTGCCATTTCCCCTTCACTAATCCACCTTTGGAGGTCGGTGCTGACCCGCCCTGTCCCCAGCTTCATCTCTCCACCTGTTGTGCTAACCCTGCCCCCCCTCTGAATAAATTGATCCTTCCTGTGACACCTCAGGCCCCCTGCAGCTTTCCCCCTCTGAATGAGCAGACCCACGCAAAACTGGGAACCAAAAGCTTCATCAAAATCCATAGATGATGCAATGGCATACTTTTACGGGAAAAGCCTAAAGATTTGGAACAAACATGCCCCTCTGTGGCGCACCACGGTCAGGGGCGATCAGCACTCATGGATCACAACACTACTTTTGGCATGCCAAAGAGCCCAGGATCAAGCTTGGAAAACCCACAAAGCTTCTAAAGTCCCTAATAACCACAACATATAGAAACATATTAGAAGCTGACGGCAGGAGAAGACCACTAGGTCCATCTAGTCTGCCTATTTGTTTTAGACCTATTTTGACACTCTAGTTGCCCTTTGTAGTCAGGGCTCCCTTGTGTCTATCCCATGCATTCTAGAATCCCCAACAGCCTCTTGGGGCAGGCTGTTCCAAGCATCCACCACTCTTTCTGTGAAGAAAAACTTCCTGGTGAGAACCTACCCCCTTGCAACCTAAGGTCATGTCCCCTGGTCCTGAAACTCTTCTTGAAGTGAAAAAGTTCCTGTTCCTGTGCCTGTACCTTGTTAATGCCATTTATGTACTTGAATGATTCAATCATGTCCCCTCTCTCTCTTCTCTGCTACAAAGAGTACATATTCAGTTCCCTAAATTTTTCCTCATAGGACATGTACTTCAGAACCTGAATGATTTTTGTCACCATTGTCTGTACTGTTTCCACCCGGTCAATGTCCTTCCTGAGGTGAGGCCTCCATAACTGGACTCTGTATTCCAGGTGAGGCGTGACCAGCGATCTATACAGTGGTAGTACCACCTCTCTCTTCCTGCTCATGATTCCTCTCCCAATGCAGCCCAGCATTCTGTTCACCTTCAATGTTGCCTTTTCACACTGCTTACTAACCTTCAAGGCATCTGAGATTATAATTTCCAGATCTTGTGCCTGGTTTGAGGTTGCCAGTCTTTCACCTCCTAGGTAATACTCCTTTCTTGGATTTTTCTTTCCTATGTGCATGACCTTGCACTTTTTAGCTTTAAATCTCAGCTGCCACTCTCCAGACCATTCTTCTGGTTTCTTGAAGTCAGCTTCCATCTTGCTCACTCCTTCTGGAATGTCCACCCTGCTACTATACATATCTTGGTGTCATCTGTGAACAGACACACCTTCCCTTCCAGTCTGTCAGTGATATCTGCTATGAAAATACTGAAGAGCACAGGCCCCAGCACTGAGCCATGGGGCAACCCCGCTGGTCACCCTGCCTTCCATCAACTGCACTCCATTACCGGTATCCTCTGGATTCTGCCTTGTAATCAGTTTTGTACCCATCTGACTACTTCTGGACCAACCCTTGTGTAGTCAAGCTTCTTTACCATCCTTCTGTGTGGAACCAAATCGAAGGCTTTGCTAAAGTCTAGGTAGACCACATCTACTGCCCCACTGTTGTCCACTAGGTTTGCTAGTGTAGTCAAACAACTCGAGCAGATTTGTCTGGGATGACCTACTTGCTGCGAAACCATACTGTTTAGGGCCTTGTTGGCTACTAGTTTCGAGGAATGCTATAATCCTCTGTTCTGAGTAATGTTTCCATTAGTTTCCTACTACAGACGTGAGGCTCACCAGTCTGTAATTGCTAACCTCTTTGTAACTACCTGATTTGTGAAGTGGAACCACTATTGCCTTTTTCCAGTCTTCAGGTACCACAATACTCTTCAAGGATTTTGTGAATAGAAGCACCAGAGGGGCTACTAATTCTGCCCCCAATTCCTTAAGTACTATGGGGTGCATCTGGTCTGGTTCCGCGGCTTTGTCTGCTTTTAGTTTATTTAGCATCTCCCATACTTCAGCTTCTGTAAAGGGACTCATGTCTACCCCTGGTCCTGCGGTGTTGTGTTTTTTCAGGGCTGGGCCATCCCCTGGGCCCTCTTTGGTAAATACCGAGCAGAAGTATTTGTTGAGGATTTCGACTTTCTGTGGGTCACGTTTGGTACATTTCCCTTCTTCAGTAGGACTCTTTACTCTTCCCCCCTTTGTCTTCCTACATTTCCTAATGTATCTAAAAATGATTTGTCTCCTCTCTTTGCCCCTTCTACTATCTCTTCCTCTATCTGGACTTTTGCTTTTCTAATTTGTTTGCTTGATTCTCTCATTTTTTATTTGTACAACTCCCAGTCTTTCTCAGTTTTGTTTTCCTGGTTTATGCTGTACGCCTTCTTTTTTTTCTTTAACTGCCATAGCCACTTCTTTGGAAAACAATAAATGATTTCTTTTTATTTTGGTGACCCATCTGGCACATTGATCTGTGGCAGTCTTTATTGCTGTCTTGAGTCTCCTCCACATGACCTCAACATCTGTTTCCATTAACTGGCTACTTACTATGTTCCTCATCTTTTGGAAGTCAACCTTTCTGAAATCTAGCACCTTTATCTTCGAGTGGCTGGTGTCCTGTGTTATGTTTACCTTAAAGACTACCATGCGTTGGTCGCTGTTGCCCATATGACATCCCACTTCAATGTCCTTGATCCTTTCTGAGTCTGTGAGGACAAGATCAAGAATGACATTTCCCCTTGTTGGGGTTTTAACAAGCTGGCACAGTCCCATGCCTTGTAATAAAAATAAGAAGTCCCTACTTCTTCTTGTACTTACAAACAGCACTCTACTCAAGTGTACAAAAGCCACTCGCTTAACTAAAATGGATTACTTCTGTTCTACCTTCCAGTCTAACTTAAACAAACCATCCCAATTCTGGAAAGTCATACACTCCCTCTTCACACCACACCACACCCCCATTCTCACCACCTATTCCATTTCTTATAATAAACAACACATTTAAGTTTCTGATCACCTTAATGTTGCCACTGAATTTAATTCCTATTTCACCTCCTGTGCCTTTGTTCTCCTATCCTCACTACCATCTTCCCTGTCTGCTGACTCCCCCTCCTCTCCCAGCCTACCCTTCCTGTAACGTCTTCTCCTCTAAAATTTCTCCCTCAGATACCTTGGATGCATTGTATGTTCTTAATCCTTCCAAGGGCAACTCACCTGATGGACTGAAACCTAAACTGCTATATCTATCAGCTCCTGCTATCTCAGCTCCACTATCTGATCTTCTCAACCTTTGCTTTGTAACAGCTACCGTCCCATCTGCTTGTGTTCTTCCCCTGCCTAAGTGCATTTGTTACACATCTGCACACTATTATCCCATTTCTCTCCTTCCTACCCTTGCATGCTTCAAGAACATCTGGTTCCCTCACAACTCTCATTATATCTCTCTGACTTGAACCTCTTCACTCCATTCCAATCTGGAAGAACCATTCCACTACCACCTCCCTGATTTGGCTCAATGACTCCATCCTCTCAGGGGTGGACTGTGGCATATCACTACTGTGATTTGTGTCAATCTTGCAAAGGCTTTCAACACCAACTTCCACACTCATCTACTAAACACCCTATCCATAGGAGGCTTATCCAACTCTATCACCAATCACAGCCTACCTAGTAGGCAGGACCCAGTCTGTCAGAATAGCTGACACCACTTCCCCTCCACTCCCCATTAATACTAGCATCCCGAAGGGGTTCATATTGGGCCCTTATTCTCCATATTTCTAAATTACCTTCTTTCAGCCTGCTCATCTACCTCTATCCACATGTACCTCTATTTACATGTCCTCTTCACCTCCACCCAGTCCCCTGATGAAGTAACGACCAGAATGCAGCATAACCTCGATTAAGTTCAGCACTGGTTTTGCTCCCATCAGCTCTCCCTCAATGCCAAGAAGACAGTCCTCAATGACATTTGGCACAAGGCAGAGGCTCTCTATGCTCCTCTCCCTGCCTTCCTTCCATATCACTGATGGCACTGTCCTTAAAGACACTTCATCCTTTAGGTACCTTGGGGTATGGCCTGACCAATACCTCAACTTCTCTGGTCATGTGGACGTCATCCTGGAAAAGCTGCTCCCCAAGCTTGGTGCATTATTCAGGAACCATAGCTGCCTCCTGCTACTGGCCTAATGCGAACTTGTTCAGAAGATGATCCTACCTATCTTCGACTAATGTGATGTAGTCTACAGTGCTGCTCCTAAGTCCTCCTTATCCAGACTGGACACCATTTTTAACTCCTTCTGTTATTTCTCTCTGGACTCAATAAATCAATCAATTTTTTTTATTTATATGGCATCTTTCAACTGCCAAGGCACCTAACAAAACAATTAAAACAACTATAGCATAAAATCACATATATTATAGATATTATAAAATGCAGATAAAACCGACAAAGTGTTTGAGTCATTCCCCAAATGCTTGAATCCATAAAAAGGTTTTGAGAGCTTGTTTAAATCCCTCCATAGTCATGCACTCTCGTAGCTGTCAGGGTAGATAATTTCAGAGGGTAGAGGTTGCATGCATAAATGCACGGGCCCCAGAAGATTTTAAGCAAACCCTTGGAATCTCTAGCAACCCCTCATCAGCCAAGCAGAGCGATCGCCCAGGGCAGTAAGGGACTAGAAGCTCTTTCAGGTAGTCCGGACCCTGTCCATGTAGGGCTTTACAAGTCAGAAGTCCGACTTTGAAGGTAATTCACCACTGTACGGGCAGCCAGTGCAGTTCGCGCGCAGCACTGGAGAAATATGACAAGACCGAGCATTCTGCACCAGCTATAAGCAGCGAATATCCACCCCCGGTAGACCTAGGTATGGGGCATTGCAGTAATCTAGGCGTGAGGACACAAAGGCATGGACCAGTGTGGGAAGGTCACCAGGCGGAGATGCTTAACTCTGGAGATATTCCTCAGATGGTAAAAAGTGGATTTGATGACAACAGACACCTGCGAACATAGTGTCAGCCCTTTGTCAAAGATTACCCCCAGGTTTTGTACCCATTCAAAGACTGGGAGTGGTAAAACCCCAAGAAAACGTCCCGAGGATAAACCCACCCCCAACACCCCTATCTGGCGACCCGGGTCCACCATCAGCACCTCAGTCTTTTCCAAGTTCAACCTCAACCAGCTTGAATTCATCCACTCCTGGATTCTGTGAGGCAGTTATTAAATATTGAGAGAGCTCTATCCTGGTCAGGTGCAAAGGAAAGGTAGAGCTGGGTATCACCAGCATAGCAGTGAAACTCAGCCCATACCTTCTTACAATGTCTCCGAGGGGTAGCATGTACACTGCGAACAACATGGGGGACAACACCAATCCCCGAGGAACTGCACACGGTAACGAAACTGGGTCAGAGGAATAAATCCCCGACACCACCCTCTGAGTTCTTCTGGTGAGGAAAGATGTAAACCACCTGAGGACCATACCTGACAGGCCACAGATGAACCTCAGACAACCACGCAGAACCCCTTGGTTCACAGTGTCAAATGCTGAAAAGAGATCTAGAAGAACCAAGATGGAATGGTCCTTCTGATCTCTTGCCATCAGGAGATCACTGAGCACCCGAACCAGCGCTGTCTCAGTACTGCGTCTCTTTCGAAAACCAGACTGGAGAGGTTCATAGATATTATGGATGGTCAAATGGTTTTTCACTTGTATGGCCACTACTTTCTTGATCATCTTCCCCATGAATGGGAGGTTCGAGATTGGTCTGTAGTTCGCATGGCAGTCTGGGTCCAAAGAAGCTTTCTTCAGGGGGGTGTCACCACCGCCTCCTTCAGACAGCTAGGAAACTCACCTGTTTCCAAGGAGCACCAGACTATCCATGCTAGAACCAGACCAACAATGTCACTGCAACCCAAAATCAGGGTGGTTGGTCCTGGGTCCAAACTACAGCATGTATGGTGTATACCCTGGACAATCCGCACAATATCTACAAACTCCAGCCAGTTGAAGGTACTCCAGGAAAACTGAGGGGCAGTGACTGAACACCAGTTCAAAGCAACACACATAGAGTGTGCCGGTTGGAGTTCCACCCTGATGTCAACAACCTTAGCTGCAAAGAATCAAGCAAGCTCATCACACTCAACTTGCAAAAATGCTTTTTGGACCTGTAGACAGGCTGGGTTGCACAGTCTGTCCACAGTTCGAAAAAGCTGAGCTGGTCGGTTCTCAGTGGCCACAGTCTCCCCAGACAGGAACTCTGCCTTCTTACGGGTGATTGTGGATTGATAGGCTTAATAATGCTCCATCAATCCAAGGTGATTAACATCTAGGGCAGATCTCCACCAGCAATGCTCTAATCTTTGCCTAATCACCGCATCTCCCTCAAGGACCCATCAAACCAAGGGGACAGAGGGCAAAGGGAGAGAGGACGAACTCAGACAGGAGTAACGACATCCAGGGCTATAGAAATGGAGCCGTCACTAGGGCTTCTAGGTCACTGTTTGCCGATAGAAGGACCGATAGGTCAAGCACCGCCACCAGGCCTCCGGAGCTTACATCATGTAAAGGGCAGTACCTGATCATCTCCACAGGGGTAGGCCTACAAAGGGGGGCACAAAAACTGAACCTCACAGTGTAATGATTGGACCATCTGACTGGTTCCTCCCCCAAATCCGAGGCTTCGATCCCCAGGAGGAAAACTAATTCAAGAGAGTGACCGTGTTTATGGGTTGCAGTTGAAACAATCTGTGTAAGGCCCAGAGATGTCATCAACTGGCGGAAGTGCTGACCAAATTGTGAGAGTTCATCATTGACCTAAGCATTAAAGTCACCCAGGACCATCATCCTGGGCGACTCAAACACTATGTCGATCACGAAGTCCGTCACTTCCTGAAGGAACCGCTTCTCATTCCTGGGTGGACGGTAGATGAGGGCAATCCTACAACCTACACCTGCTACCACAGTACACTCAAATGACTGAGTCTCCTCAACTGGTACACTCGTGAGGCCCAATTCGGTCTTGAAACAGACCACAACCCCCCCACCGCGATCCAATTACCGAGTACCTGGCTGGAGTTGCCGCCTCCAATATGGGGCCAGAGTTCTTGTCCAGCCGGGTCTCGGTGACACAAGCCAGGTCCGCTGTTCCCACAAGATCTGCAATAACTGCAGTCTTGTTTTTAATGGACCTGGCATTGCACAACACTGCTCTAGTTGGATGAGCTTTTGTCCAAATGAGTGCGCACTGGGATGTGGTACCCAGAAACTACAAACCTGGATTTCCAAGAAAAGTTTCCAGCACACATAAACCACAAAAATGGGATGCATCAAGTAAAATTCAATTCATGGATAAAGGATTTAATCCATATTTTAATGAGCTTCCAGGGCCATCCGAGTCACATGCCCTCCAAAATTGGCAGTGTCCTTGGGTATGGAGACCAGACATGGAGAACCATGGTCTGAACTCCATTTCGCCCCAGGGCATCTTCTAGATCTTATGACCCTGATACGGTGGCCCTACTCATCCACCCTCCCCCTCCCCCAGGCGAGCAATACCCAGCACTTTACAGAGCTGGTAGGTTGTAAACTGCGATGGGGGGAGATAAAGGGATGGAGGGCATGAAGGGTGGAGAATGAATAGCACACAACCGTGGGGGAAGGCCTCCAGCACATTTTAATGACCCAAATAAGACTACACAATCTACTAGATAAAATAAAATAACAAAAGTCTTAATCACTAATATAACTACATATACACAAAACAAAACTCACTTTACTAATAAAAAATAAATCCTTCAACTCTCACTTCGGGGGGGGGTAAATAAAATCCACAACAAAATAAATTTTCATAAACTAAGAACAGAATTATCCTACTAACAATGCAAACTTATACCCAATCCAAAAAACTATATATAAAAATTGACAGAAGAAAAAATGTCCCGATCATCCAGTCCAAGCCTGCAAATTTAAGTTAAGCTCGATTTGAGCATAAACAGCCAGAGAACATTTAAACTGTAACTGATAACTGGGGAGTTCGAAAAGTCCATCCCCCAATGGTCCTCACACCACCAGAGGAGACCAATTGATGAAAAGTCTTAAAACTTTCCCCAACCCCCAAAATACTCTCACTACAAGGGGGGGGAATTGGAATGTGTCCAAACTTTTTAATAACAAAGTACACTCTCACTGTACCACAAGTAAAAGGAAAAAAAGACACTTTCACGGCCTTAAACAGAAATGTAAATGAACAATAAAGATGAGTCTGACCGTATTTGAGGGGGAAAAAAGTCCAGGATAGCCTGCTTTGATGGTAGACTGCTCTAGAGCCGGAGAAACCCCCGATAAATCCTGCTGGGTTGCCAAACTGCAGGTCCACAGCCACTGCTATGAGTCCCTCACCCAGGCTCACTTTCCAGCAAGTCCCAAGGAGAAACCCTAGGGGACACTGGTCTAAATCACCAGCTACTCAGTGGAGTAGAACCAGGACCCCCGCTCAGCCGCACACCACAGCTAGCCCACCCACAGGATCATGGTATTAACTATGAGCACCAAATCAAAAGCTGGTCTTCATATACCCACTGTTCCTGGACTCAAACCAGACTGCCGCCGTTCGGAATAAAATCCTCTGTGAATAATCCAATAATCCAATCCAATAGAATAATCCAGTAGTTTTCTCTTGAATAATCAAACTCCCCTCTCTACTCTTGCAACTCTGAGTCACAATGTGTACCCAAAATCTTCACCAGCAACTTCAGTTGCGCACGAAGCCACAAAACTGGCTACAAAACTTGATAGGGTATCCAGCAATATATAATGGCCCCCACAGAGTTTATCAAAGTAAGGAGGCAGCGGCCTGGCAAACCAAAAAAGCAGGGGCAGTAACAGGCCAAGACAGGGCGGCCCCAGAGCACACTTGGAAGTGGTCTTCTGAAGACACCCTGATACCGCTCAAGCATTTGGCACATTCTAACTGCAGCACTTCACTCCAATTCCAATTCAAAGAGGCAAACCACACAGTAAAATGTTTCAAACAACAATTAAAACACCAGACAGTCCAAAAGTAAACAGTATGCGTGGGCAAACGGCTGAACAAATAAAACTATTCCTCGTAATTAAATAACGATAAATAATAAACAAAAATAAACTTAAAAACACTAGGCTGTAAGAGCACTGACGACACTCCCAGCCTGGCGGCCATCTTTCATGATATGGCTGGGAAGACTCCCCTTCCCCAGTCATCATTGTAACCTTTACCACACCCTGGATTTTCCCTCATTAGAAAATCAACACCACCTCCACTGTGCAAAATTAATGTCTAAATTTTGGTTTGGTACACTTCCCCCATCTTACTTCCTTACTATCCATCCTCCCACCTCCTGCCCATTGTCTTAAATCTTTCGACTCTTGTTTATTTATATTAGTTTTATTTTAGTTTTTGTTGACTGGGTATGTGCACTAGACAAATTCTGCCTATTTTCAGGCATGGCCCGGGGGAGGGGGACACAGATGAATGCCAACTGACCTTGAACCAAATTAAGCTGTTAGTGGTATTTTTAGTGAATGGTGGGAAATTTGGCCAGGACACCAAGGAATTCCCCTACTCTTCCTGGTAGGGGGCACTGTGACTGGTTCTCCGATGACCAGTCTGCCTAGAGAGTCACGGAGGATGGATGTGTCTGGGACCGGGGAGCAGGTCTCCTCTCCGGTCGTAGAACTATGTGAGGCCGACAAGGAAAAGGAGAATTTGAATGAGGAGTTATTTATAGTGTATCAGTGAGTGTTGTTGTGTGGAAATCAATGACTAGAACAGGCTTGTTGTGTTTCACTAGCGACGTCAAATATCTGTTGTGCTGCACTAGCTACGTCAGTACTGAAGCACAACAGAATGAAACTTGCTCTTGCGCTGAATTCACCTTGAGCAAATGTCAACCATTGTCAGCGCTGTCACAGCTGTCATTTCGCGCTGCTCCTAAAAGTCTGTGACAGCGTACCTCACAACAGGGCAAAAGTCCAAGTAAACAGCCATGGATAACACATTAGACGCAGGCACGTCTGCTGAAAGGGCTAAATTCATCGCCGACCAAGAGAATAAAAGAACAATTAAAAAAAACTGAAAATGATGTTCATTTTTTCAAAAGTTATTTAGCCGATTGAGGGGAGACTAGAAATATTTGCGACATAGGGCTGTCCGAGCTTGATGAACTGATCGAAAAATTCATATTCAAAATAGAGTGACAAGACGGGGCACAATATGAGCCAAGTACAACTAGAGGAATAATTGGAAGCCTAGATAGATACCTTATAAAAAACAAATATGGGCATGCCATCTTCCATGGCAATCAGGACACATTCAAAGAGACATTGGCAATCCTGTCAGCAAAACAAAAGTATCTTAAAAAGCTTGGCAAAGGCAGTAAACCCATGCAATCTGAAGTGCTGACCCAGCAGGACATAGACAAACTGTACACAACCGGTACATAAAGTCCTGAATCCCTTCTTAACATGTTGTTTGTGAGCAATGGGATCTATTTCGTACTGCGCACAGCTGAGCTTTTGAGCAGTACTCCTCGTGATGGGGGGATCTGCAGCTCCTTGTGGACACAGAAGGGGAAAAATATCTGCAATATGTTGAGCGGCAAACAAAAACCCACTCAGGAGAGAACCCTCGAGATATTCGAGCAATAAAGCCTCGTATGTACAAAAACATAAGCACCCCCGAGCAGGACCCCATTGCTGCCTATGAACTGTATGCCAGCCACACCCCCCCAATGCTGCAGCACAATGCCCCTTTTGTACCTTGCACCAAATGTGAACTACAAGCCAGGCCTGTCTCAGTGGTTTCGCTCAATGCCAGTGGGCTAGAATAAAATCCGATCTATGTTGAAGTGAATAAAATACAAAGCCGGACTGCCACCAGATAAGTGAATCACCAACCACTCAACTCGTAAAACCTCAGTTCAAAGGATTATCGATGCAGACGTACCGCCAACAGAAGTCCAACAAGTGTCTGGGCATCGTTGCCTACAATCAATTAACAACTATAGTTCCCTGTCAGACCACAAACAGAAAAGAAACTCTGAAATATTTGCAGGTGGTTCAACAGTAAATTCAACAGCCTCTACCTGCTCAGCTTCTGCTGTGTCCTCTGCATCGGAAACAACACAGTCCTTGCCATCGAAAGCCCCAAAGCCACTGGACAACCGCATGAACTACTGTCAATCTGGAGAGAATCGCATCTTTCAACAGGCAGTCTCTGTAAAAATAATAAATCAGTATGTGCGAAAAAGACACAGGATTGCCATTACCAATGACAGCGCTGACGAGACCTCGGATGTTGATTAAGATAAGCCCCTCCCCAAGTTGACCTAACATTTCCTTTTCCTGTTGCCCAACACTGAAACGCTGCTCTGTATTTTTCCCCCACAGCCTGCAAGCAGAACTGTTTGAAATGAAGCCCTAGAAAGCAACAAAAGCTAAAAAAACAGAATTTCCTTTTTGAGTAGTTAACGTTGAGTTAACGTTGAGACTGTTATGCTGTTATGTTATGTTGTGTAAATGTAATGAAAGTTTTGTCTCGCTTGTTGAGAGGTTGTTCAAAAAATGCAATAAATTCTTGTTTTGTGTTAACTAATATTTGTTGTCCGTCTCATATTTTTTTTTTAATTACAAGGTCGCTGTGTTCTGGTTTACTTTTGTATTAGAAACATAGAAACATAGACTTTGACGGCAGATAAGGACCGCTTGACCCACCTAGTCTGCCCATTTCCCTACCTAGAGGATAAGTTGCAGATCCTATTTAACCAACAGCCTATTTCTTCCTACCCCCCCACAAAAACTGCCTTATGTCTGTCCCATGCATTCTTGAATTCTCCCACAGTTTTAGACCCCACAACCTCCTCAGGAAGGCTGTTCCATGTGTCCACCACCCTCTCTATGAAAAAATACTTCCTCACATTGCCCCTGAGCCGTCCCCTCTCTATCTTCAAATTGTGTCTCCTTGTTCTTGCACATCTCTTTTTCTGAAAGATGCTACCCTCTTGGACTTTGTGGATTCCACTGAGGTACTTAAAAGTTTCTACTATGTCCTCCCTCCCTCCTTTCCTCAGGGTATACATATTAAGCTCTTTAGCCTCTCCTCATATAGTTCTCTTGCAGACCCTGCACCATTTTGGTGCCCTCCTCTGAACTGCCTCCATCCTGTCTATGTCCTTGCGGAGATGGGGTCTCAGAACTGGACACAGTACTCCAGATGGGGTCTCACCAACTGTCTGTACAGGGGGATAACAACTTCCTGTTTTCTGCTGGTGATGCCTCTCCCTATACATCCCAGTATCCCCCCAGCCCTCCCTACCACCTTCTCACATTGCTTGCCAACCTTAAGGTCATCTGATATGATTACCTCCAGGTCCCTTTCCATTTTTGTTGTTGTTACTGCTTTTTCACTGTCCCTGTCTGCCCACCCATTGTCCATTTTATTCAGCTTCACTGTCCCTCCCTTTGTCTTTCTACGCTCCCTGATATACCTACAAAAGGTTTTATCCCCCTTCTTAACCGAGTTGGCTATCTTTTCCTCAGTTTGTGCCTTTGCTATTCTGACTACCCTCCCTGCTACCTTCTGCCTTAACTGGTACAGTTCTCTGTCCTGCTCCTTCTGTGTTTCCTTATACTTCCTAAATGCTATCTTTTCTCCTAACCTTCACCGCCACTTCTTCTGAGAACCATAGTGGCTTTTTCTTTCATTTTGATTTGTTTATTTGCTTCACACAAAGGCTTGTTGCCTCTGTGATGGCAGTTTTGATATTTCCCCATTGCTGCTCCACCCCTCCTTCTAGCCTGTTTGCTAGTGCTTTTCTAAGGCAATCTGCCATCTTGCCAAAGTCAGACTTCCTGAAGTCCAGACCCTCACTTTTGTATGGCTTGACTCTGTAGTTGAGTTTATAGTGAACCACACTGTTTGGTGGTCACTTGTTCCCAATTGACTACCCACTTCTAGATCTGAGATCCTCTCACTGTCCCTATTTGAGAGTATGAGGTCTAAGATTGCTCCCTCATGAGTGGGTTCCAAAACTAGCTGTCTGAGGCATGCCACCTGAAGGGCATCAAGAATGGCCCTGCTTTTGGATGTGGCTGCAGCAAAGGTGCTCCAGTTAACATCTGGCATATTAAGGTCCCCCATCAACAGTATCTCCCCTTTCTTTGCCATCCTAAGTATGCCTTCTATCATATTCTTGTCCATTCTCTCCCCCTGACATGGGGGTCTGTATACAACCTCTGTGCGGATTGTGGTACCATTTCCAGTCTCTAAGGTGACCCACAGAGCTTCTTCTCCTCCCTGTTTACTCTTTTGTTCAGTTGCTTTTATCCCTTCCCTTACATAGAGAGCTACTCCCCCACCCTTCTGCCCTTCCTGTCTCTCCTGTAGGTTGTGTACCCTGGTATGTTAACATCCAAGTCATGATTTTCGTGTACCATGTTTCTGTGACTGCTACGATATCCAGCCATCCCTCTTTCATCAAGGTCACCAGTTCAGGGAGCTTGTTGCCCAGACTATGGGCGTTCGTACTCATTACCCTCCATTTCTTGATGGCCTTACCCCTTTTTGCCCCACCCCTGTCCTTATTGCGTTTATCACTTTCTCCATTTATCTCTGCACTTCTCCCTATTGACATCTCTATGTTGGTGTCTACCTCACTTAGTACCTTGATTTTTGGGGGGGAGCTAGGATTTCCCTGCTCCTTTCCAGTGCCTCCCCCCTTGGCTAGTTTAAATGCTTGCCAATGAAGTATTTAAACCTATCACCTAGGATCCTGGTTCCCCTCCTGGACAGATGCAGACCATCACACCAGTATAGGCCTGCATCTGTCCAGGTGGACCCCCAGTCCCCAATGAAGCCAAATCCCTGAGCTCTGCACCAGTTCTTCAACCACTGATTGAATCCCATGGTGTGGAGCACCCTAACCTCATCCGTGCCATAGACAGGCAGCACCTACGAGAAGGTTACCATATGTGCTATTTGTCTAAGGCCCTTCCCCATCTCCACAAATGCTTCTTGCACTGCTCTGATCCCTGTCTTAGCCAGGTCATTTGTTCCTAGGTGGACAATGACATCCAGCTCCTTCCCCTGTGCAGCTGCTCCTGTGATTCTGAGGATTTGCTCACTGTCCCTCCAAGCCATGGTGCCAGGCAGGTACCTTACCTCCCTCTCCCCTTCCTTCCCCAGTTCATCTTCCTAACAACGCAGTCCCCCACCAGGAATTGTTTCCTTCCCCTGTGGGGCCCCATGCCACCCTCCTGTGGGTCTCCTTTGTGGAGGTTCCCAACATCCTCCTTGGTCTCCATTGTGGGTGCCTCCATAGAGGAACCACACTCTTCCAGAACGGCATAGAAATTGTGGAGAGGTACAACTGGAGGGATGTACCTCTGTTCCACCACCCTCACCCTCCCTGAGCCCACTGTGGTCCAACCGCTCCTCTTTCTTGGCAACCTCTGAGGTAACGGCAGTGACCCTGGTGGTCCCTGGGTGGAAGAGGAGGTCCCACAAATCCTGGCCAACTCAGCCTGGAGATGAGCAACCTCCTCCCACAGCCCAGAGAGGTGCCTGCAGATGGGACAACACTGCAACCTCAGAACGTCTCTGGAAGGCTGCTGCTCCACAGCCACTGCACTCACCACTCCCATCATGTCTTTTTTTTTCTGGCCCCTAACTGTTTGGAATACTTACTCTCTCCTCTGTTTGTTTATTTTTTTCTTCCCTACTTACTTACTGCCTCTGTGCCTTTTAGCTCCTGATCTTCCTGTTCTAAGAAAAGTTCCTATATTTCTCAGTAGTCTCCTTACTTGCTCAGAGTCAGACCTCCAGCAGCTAGGGGGCGGAGAGCTACTCTTGCCCTTCTAGGATGGTGAGTCTTTAGTGGCTCTGTGATCACTCACTTCCTGCTCCCAAACAGGAAGTTCCTGTTGTCAGTTAAATCCTGTGCCTATAAAAGTAGAACTGGTTTAGGGTGGGGGGTGGAGGGGGGAAGGAGGGCAATATAGTTCCAGTAGATAAGTTTTAGTTATACCAGTAGCTCCTTCCTCCTGGTGTTCTGTCTGTTCTCTGGCAGAAGCTATCTAGGGCAGTGCTTAAATCTGATTTTAACCTGGATCCTTCTAGCTAAGCCACTCCCCCTACTTTGCAAATCTTTCTACACTTAGTTAATTTCACAGATAACAATTCCCTTCTGACACCTGTGACAAGCACCTACATAAGTACACAGATAACACAGATAACATGTAGGCAAAAGAGTCAGTCATTGCTCATACACTATAAAAGGTTATGTATGAGCAAGTATGCAAAGACAAGGGTGTGCTTGAATCTTGAGGGTTCCTTGGTAACAGTGGACATCTCGAGCTACGCTCTCGAGGTCCACTGTTACCAAGGAACCCTCTCAATTCAAGCACACCCTTGTTGTGCATACTTGCTCATACACAATCCTCTACATTCTGGCTGAAGAAGAGATGACTAGCCTGGATTGCAGAACGGAATCCCAGAAGATGGCACCAACGGGGCAAAAGGCAGAGGAAATCCACGAGCTTATTGCTGCAGAAGGAAGAAGATTTCTAAGAAGAAAAACGGAACTCCAGAAGAAATTGCAGGAGCAGGGGATGAGTGGAGAGGTGGACTGCACAAAATGAGAGGATTACACTGATGCACAAAGGTAAGGAATGGGGTGAAGTGTGTTATGAGAATTTAACACATACCCAAGTTGTCAGAAGGCACATAAACCTTGAGGGCGAAGCCTGAGGGGTTTATGATAGCCATCCAACAACGAGGGTGTGTGTTAAATTTAAGGTCACACACGGCACCCCATATTTTGTTATATATAATTGAAGGGTTCCATTTTTCCCTCACAGTCAGCATGTTTACATGCAGTCAGTTTTCTGATTCCATGTGGGTTTCTGAGATTTCAGTTTTATGAGTTTGGAAAGAAGACTGCATGTAAATGGTGTATTTTCTGGTTTTGCAACCTACTTGATTTCTTGAAAAATCTGATTATGTCCTCTGGAGTTCTCTCACACAAATCAGAAATTGTGTAGATGTAAGCACTTGTGTGCAGTTGTTTTCCGAAAATCTTACTGGTGCATGTTTTGTGACAGTGCACTAGCCGGCTTGACAACTAATGTGAAATACGTGAGATAACTGTTTCCATCTGACAGGATTTGTTTTGCCAGATGGGAAGTGTGCTGTGGAGATCTGTGTTGTTGTGGCTGAGCAGCTTGAATCTGACAGTCTATGCCCCGATTCATATGCCTGGTGATACCATATATGATGTTACTTTTAAGCATCCATCTGGCCTAGAACGTTTCTGGAAACATAACAGTTGCTGAAAAATGGCACCCTGTGGAGACCTTTTTAAGCAATACCATTAACTAAGCCCATGTACAAAACAATAACAGTCCTCTTTTGAAATGAAGGGGTTAATGTGGCAGACATTTCATACTGGTTGAAGCAGCATTGCATAGTGAATGGGTATCTTGAGCCCATCTTGGATGAAGAACATTTATGGACTTATGGACATTTTATAAGGGGATGGAAATACAAAATCACCCCAAAACAAGAGATAAGTGTGATACAGCATCTCCCAAACTGTTTTTTTTTTTTTTTTTTTGAAAGGCGGGGGGGGGGGTGATATTTTACCCTGGCCAACCTCAAGTGTGCAACAAATGTGGGGAATTGGGGCACCTCAGCAATGTCTGTGAGAAACAAAAATGCAGACTCTGAAGAGAGATTGGGCATTATGGAGCACAATGCAAGCAACCTCTCAAGCGTAATCTGTGTGAGGAACATGGCCATACATTTAGAAATTGTTCTTGGGCATCTCACAATAGTAATGATCAGACAATGAGGGTGGAACATGATTTCTATGTGACTACAGCAAGAAACAATGTGTGCATATGAGTTAATGGCTCAACTAAATGCCACAGCTCTTGTGCCACAGAGAGATCTCTGTCCGATGTCATCTGTACAGGGAACTACTGAGGTTGTAGTACAGTTGGAGCAAGGTACGACCCCCCCATATGACCTCACAACAGAGATTACAAGAAACAGATCATAATTTGCAGGGCCAAGGCAAAGATCAGGTCCCTGCCAATGAGGAGCAAGAAGGAGCACTACTGAATGATGTTCATCCAAGGCAAGAGATCCTGGCTGAAGAAGAGTGGATGGAGACTGTGATGCCACCACCAGGATCAGTTGCAGAACCTCCCTTTCAAAGGGTTACAAGATCAAAATCTGCCCACAAAAGTGTTCCTGGACTGGATGACACTCCAGTACATAATACATATTATAAAAAGGGTCTGAGAAATGGAGCTTTCTTATTGGCTGCAAACATTCTAACAGCTTTATGTTAATCTTTTATTGACATACATGTAGAGCTTAACCATACACTGAACAAGATTTAACGCTGTTTTAAAACATTTTTTATTACAATAGCAATAAGGCACTCCCAGGGATTATGTTAATGGTCAGTTAATCACTTTCTAGGGGCACGTGGCACTCAGCTACATCTCGTGACACAGTGCAGCCCAAGACGGTGATTAACAGACCATTAACATAACCCTTGGTCATGTCTTATTGCTTAATTAATGGAGGTAGAGGATGAGGAAGCAGGTGGTGACTCTGATGGATCATCAGCGATATCTTCTCAAATGGCGGTTAACATGGGAATTGGTAAAGGTGATAAACCAAAGCTGAAAAAGAGAAAGAATGGAAAATAGAATGGACTAAGTGTTTATCTTGACTTTTTCTGTATACAAAGCTATTTGTTTTAATTTTGTGCATTTTGAACAGAGCGAGAATCCTTCTGACACACTTCGGTTTGTACCTTTAAAACACTTGCATTAGCGGCGAGGCGGCGTCGGGAGAACTGCTGCAGAGGCAGCGCCAGAGGCACGCAGAGATGCACGCAGAGACACGTGTGTCTGCGCGTGTCCACCAGGGACACCAGGACCAGGCAATCTTACTAAGACATACTCACATAAGGTAATAAACCTACAAACTATCACCTTTGTATCCTCATCATCGCAGATCATGAAGAAAGCAAATAAGATGTATTTTGAGTGTAAAATGTATACCACTCGTAAACAAGATTCAAAATTCCTGTGTGACAAATGTATTTTATTTGGGAACTTACAGGAGGAAATTAAGAAACTACAACCAAATGAGAATATGAGCTCTAAAATTAAAGCACTAGAAGAATATATAGATCATATGTCATCAATTGTGGAAGCTGATACTTCCTTCTCAAAATGTTTGAGAAACTCCTTTTCCAATGACCCACCACTTAATTGTTTACCACCTTCTATTGTGGCCGAACAGCCAGCAACTACTTCTACCCCCTTAACTACTATTACAAAACATTCAGTTGAACATCCCACTGAGACTGGAAACTGGACTCTAATCTCTCCAAAAAGGCATACGAAAACAAACTTGTCCCCAAACCCAATATGATTCCACTCTCAAATTCTTTTGAACCCCTCCCCGAATTGGTAGAGGATGACTGTAATGATATCCAAGGTATTATGCAGCATCTATCTGACAACCTGAACAAAGGAAAATACAAAATGCAATCGGATCATACAGTAACTGTGACCTCAGCACTTAAATCCCCGCAGGCCACTCCCCCTTTAAATACCTCCTTTGCACCTCAATCCTTGCACACTTCTGATGTGCTTATTCCAAAAAAAAAAAAAACAGGTATATGTATTGGGTGACTCCATAACAAAATATATTGATAGAATAGTTTGTAATCCAGACAAAGAAAATCGGACTGCCTCTAGTTACAGAGGAGCAAAAATAGCTGATCTCACATCAATAACAAAAACAATTTTGGCGGGTGCTGGAGAAAATCTCCTAGTGGTTGTCCATGTTGGTGCAAATGACATCACAGGGTCCCCACTTCAGCAGATCAAACAGGACTATGTGGCACTATGCAATGTATTTTTTTTTTATTATTATTATTTCTCCTCCAGAGCTCCGGCTGTGACCCCCGCTATCCGTTGTTCCCCCAGCGCCATCCCTGAACATCAGACCCCCTCCCTTATGCACCCCGCGACTTACCCTTCGCGGCAGGGTGGTGGGGAGCGACTCAACCCACCCCAACGGATCCATGCCAGGGAGATGCCCTTCCAGGAACGGCGTCGCAGGGAACAATTTCATACTGCCGGGCTCTCTTTTCCACTGTTTTTCCTCCCGGCGGGTCATGGCGTGCAATGACGCCAGTGACTGCGTGCACGTACGCTCCCGTGCGTGCCCCAATCAAGCGTCTGCCACGTCCGGCCCCCCCACAGCTTGCAGCTACATGCTGTCAACCCCAGCCTCCGCTATCAGGAAATCAAACGGCCACCGAATCCCCCTCCCGAGATGGAGAGCAGTCCTTGGATGCTCAATCCATCTCCTCCCCGCCGACCCACGGCAACCCATGCCCGTTCCCGAACACGGGTCGCCAGCGTGGCACGAGGTGTGGCGTCCAGCGCCTCAACCCTCAGCGCCACCAGGCCGGCTACTATGCAATGTATTAGTAGATCGTGGTTGCACCATATGTCTGTGGGAAGTTTTACCTATCCCAAGAGCAACCAGATACATTAACAATAAAATAAAAGCATTAAATGAATGGATCCACAAATGGATTTACAGACAGGGCATAAGCTGCCTAACCCATTGGGAGGATTTTGATGACAGGCCCTCACTTTTCTGTTGGGATGGCATACATCTCAGCAGAAGGGGAAGTGCAATCTTAGGACGAAAAAATGGTAACTTTCATAAACAATCATTTAAACTGATAGGAAGGGGGGAGATAGGGACACCCCCTCTCTCTAGTAATAGTAGTCCATGTCTATCTTACTGGACAAATCTTAACATTCTCTCACTAAATGCTTGATCATTAACAATTACTAAACTTGCTGAACTTGAAATTTTAACTAAAACTTTAAATTTAGCATTAATAGCAATTACTGAAACCTGGGGGAACACTGAAAAAAGTGGAGAGTAGAAATCCCTGATTTTAAGCATTACTTTAAAAAATAGACTGGACACAAAAAAAGGAGGTGGGGTTAGTCTGCATGTTCGTGATGACATTCCATCATATGAATCAACAATTACTGTACATTCTGAAAGTGTTTGGGTCTACATTCGACCCACCAGCGATCATCAACTTCTTATAGGTACTTGTTATCTCACCCCTTCCTCTGATATTGACCAAACTAAACGACTTTGTAGTGAAATTACTCAAATAGCTTGTAAAGATCCAGTTCTCATTTTAGGGGACTTCAATTCCCCCACTATAAATTGGGATGCACTTTCTGGAATTAATAAACACGAAGAACAATTCTTGTCAGTTATAATCAATATGGGACTTGTTCAATGTTTAAATGAACCAACAAAGGGAAATAACATACTGGACCTAGTTATAACTAACCCAGAGACACACATATCTGATATCCAACTGCTCAGCCCCTTGGGAAACAGTGACCACTTGTCCCTTTTTTCTCCATTCAATTACCCTTATTACCAAATACAAACAAATTAAAAATAAAACAATATAATAGAGCTGACTTTGAAGTCATTAATCATCAGATAAAATCCCTTAATTGGGAACAAATAATGTATCCAATGAATACTGAGATGGCCTGGGGCTTTTTGAAAGCAAAGATACTGGAACTTGAAAAAAAATATGTCCCGGATAAACTTAAATATAATAACAAAGGGAAAATCCCCCCATTGGTTCAACGGTAGTACTAAAACATTAATTAAACAGAAAAATAAACTGTTTCCAGCTCTAAAAAAATTTTCATCTGACCAGAAAAATGCCATTTTGCTTAAATATAGAGAGGTAGTCAGACGACTAAAGAAAACTGTTATATTGGCTAAACGTAATTTTGAATTTAAAATTGTGCACACTAAGGATTGTCATAAAGCATTATACACTTACCTAAATGGTAAAAAAAGTAATAACAATACGATAGGTCCCTTAGTCTGTAATAGTATGACTATAACATCTGATATAGAAACAGCTTCCGAATTAAATATTTTTCATCTGTTTTTGCTCCAGAAACTATTAATACTGTATCTATCATAGCAGACTTTAACTTTGAGCCATATGAAATTCTTTTTCAGGATATTCAGTGGGTCTTTGACACTCTAAAACAGCACACTAGTTCTGGCCCTGACAATATTAGCTCTAGATTTCTTATGGAGACAAAGAATACAATAACCCCCCCCTTGATTATTATCTTCAAAAAATCACTTTACGAACCTCAGTTCCAGCTGACTGGCACCCAGCCATTGTCACACCCATCTTTAAACAAGGTTCCCATTCTAAAATTGAAAACTACAGACCTATCAGTCTTACATCTATACCATGTAAACTCATGGATAAAATAATTAAATATCAACTAAAAAAATAAATGTCCATATTAAAAATTAATGATAAGTATCAACATGGCTTTAGAACAGGATTTTCATGTACCACAAACTTGATCACTTTTTACAATTATATTAGTTCTAATCTTGACTGTAAAATACCTACTGATGTCATTCTTTTGGATTACAGCAAAGCTTTCGATAAGGTGTCACACAATATTTTGGTTAACAAACTTAACCGCTTAGGTTTCTCAGCACCTATTATATCCTGGATAAATAGCTGGCTGAGTGGTAGAACGCAGAGAGTTAGGGTAAATGGTGTGTTATAGGAAGTGGGTGTGGTGGCTAGTGGTGTACCGCAGGGTACTGTCCTGGGCCCAGTACTATTTAATTTGTTTATTAGTGATATGCATGTCTCACCAAATAGCATAATGGTTAAATTTGCGGATGATACCAAACTTGGAGGGAAGGTTAATACCCTTGTAAACTGTCATAACTTGGCACTGGATCTTGCACTAATCGAACAAATGGGCTAGTATAAATAAAATGCACTTTAACATAGCTAAGTGTGCGGTACTCCATTTTGGGAAAAACAATCCTAGACAAACGTATTACTTGAACAATAGCATTAATAGGACATCTTCTGTAGAAAAGGATCTGGGTATTATGGTTAATGATAAACTAACTTCTTCTTCACATTGTTCAAAAATTGCAAATCAAACTAATGCATTACTGTGAAGAATAAATAAAACATTCATTTCCAAATCAGAAGAATGTCTCTTAACTTTGCATAGGTCACACATTAGGCCCTATCTTGACTATGGTTCTCCATTTTGGAATCCTTACTTAAAGACAGATATAAACAAAATTGAAAAAATTCAACACAGAGTCACCAAATTAGTACCCCATCTAACTCACTTGGAATACAATACTAGATTGAAAAAAAATGGATTACACTCTCTTGAGCGCAGACGAGCTAGAGGTGATCTTTTACAACTGTTTAAAATACTTAAATCACCTGAACAAATGGAACAATGCGGTATTGTTTATTCTGTAAGAAAAATTGTACCAAGACTTCATAATAGACAACTGGAAGTGAAAAAAGTTAATAACAGTAAAAGACTAAACTTTTTTTCTATCAGATCACCCAGACTACAGAACAAATTACCCCAAGATATTGTTGATTCAACAAATATTACAATATTCAAGCATAAACTGGATAAATGGATGAATGAACGGGACTTAGATAAATGATCCATCAATATGCAGGACAATCTCGATAGGCTATTAGCCTTCTTTTGTCCTAAAAACCAAGTAAGCCAAGTAAACCAAGTAATATGCAAACTAATATTAACATCACAACAGTTAATGCTAATAGCATTAAAAATGCTGAAAGACGTATAGTTGTGTTTGCTAGTCTGTATACAGGGGAGGGCAGCTAATTTTTGTACAGGATACTAGATTACACACAATTATGGAGACTGAGCAAGCAAAAAAGGATTGGCATTGGAGGTTGTCCTTGTGGTCAGTGGGGGAAGAGCCATGCTCTGGTGCAGGTATTTTGTTCTCTAACATGCATACACAAATTTTAAAGGTCTTGGATATATGCCCAGGTAGAGTTCTGATGGTAGATGTGATTATTTATGGTTTAGCATATAGGTTGATTAATATCTATGCACCCCAGTAGGCAGACAGACCGTCACTATTTCAAACTATAGAACCCTTCCTAGCTACTTGCAAACTAATCTTGAGGGGAAGGGGGAGATTTTAACTGGCTTGGCACCAAGAGATGGAGGGTAGAAAAACAGGAAACATTTACAGTGACACACATTGGTTGAATAATGTTATGTATATGTATATATAATGTATATGTTAAAAACTGTTTTTTAAAAGGTATCTATGAGACTGTAGATAGACTTCCTGAGCATACTTTTTTGTAAAGGGAGACTGTCTACAAGGATAGGTTTTTGGTTTATTTCTGATAGGATGACAGGAATAGAAGTGACTATCTTACCTTTGGAATATGGCGGTACAGGCCCAAATTGGGACAGTGCACAAGATTACTAGTGGGGGAAGCTACTGGAAATTAAATGCTTCTATATTACAGAATGAGGGTATACAACAGGAAATTAGAGATATTTTAGAAGTCCGAAGGGACAACATCTTTTTGTACGAAACTCCCAGTGAGTGGTGGGGGAATACAAAAAGAGACATCAGGGATTTATTAAAACAACTTCTGAGGAAAACAGCTAATGATAAGTATATAAAATATCTTAGATTATGGGCACAATTTTTAAAACTTCTACCACAGGCATGGATCTTAGGAGGAGATAGAGAGGCACAACCGCAGGACTTAAAGGAGAAAATGTATGAGTATCATAAAATAAGGGAGGGGGACATGGCAAAATGCCAGCAATTTGTAACACAAGGTAAAAAGGAGACAGTGAATCCCTATGAGGCAGAATTGCATGGAGTGAAAAAAAGTGATTTTCACATCCCTGACAGGACAAGATAGTAGGATAAAATATACTCAGTAAGCTATACAAAATACTGTTTATACACATATCTGTAAAACATTTTGGAAAGGAGTTTCTACACAGAGCTCTGAACTATTAAATGATATTGTAGTGTCAGAGATCTCAGAGGAAGAAAAGTAGAAATTGATCACACCTATTACTAAGGAAGAGATTAAGTTAGCTATTGATAGATTATCAGTGAATACGACACCTGGATTGGATGGCATATCAAATGAATCTTATAAGGAATTTATTGATGAGCTAGTTCCATGGTTATGGGAAGAGTATCAGGAGATACAATATGGGAGTAATGTGGTCCCTAGTATGCATAAGGGAGTTATGGCCTTTTTATATAAAAAATGTGATCCATAGAACATACAGAATTGGAGGCCTTTGAGCTTACTCACAACGGATTACAAGATATTTACTAAAGTCCTGACAGCTAGGTTAGCAAAAGTGGCAAAACCATTGATTCTACCACAACAAACATGTCCAGTGCCTGATAGGAACATTCAGCAGAATCTGATCTTCATAAGGGAGATCGTGGAACAGGGGTGGATATGGATTTGGATGGGTACACGATGACCTTAGATCATAAGGGAGATTGTGGAACAGGGGCTGGATATGGATTTGGATGGGTACACAATGACCTTAGATCATAAGGGAGATTGTGGAACTGAGGCTGGATATGGATTTGGATGAATACACAATGACCTTAGATCATAAGGGAGATTGTGGAACAGGGGCTGGATATGGATGGATACACAATGACCTTAGATCGCAAGGGAGGTTGTGAAACAGGGGCTGGATGTGGATTTGGATGGATACACAATGACCTTAGATCATAAAGGAGGTTGTGGAACAGGGGCTGGATGTGGATTTGGATGGATACACAATGACCTTAGATCAAAAAGGGAGGTTATGGAACAGGGGCTGGATGTATACACAATGACCTTAGATCATACGGGAGATTGCGGAACAGGGGCTGGATATGGATTTGGACGGGTACACAATTACCTTAGATCATACGGGAGATTGGGGAACAGGGGCTGGATATGGATTTGTTGGGTACACGATGACCTTATATCATAAGGGAGATTGTGGAACTGAGGCTGGATATGGATTTGGATGAATACACAATGACCTTAGATCATAAGGGAGATTGTGGAACAGGGGCTGGATATGGATGGATACACAATGACCTTAGATCATAGGGAGGTTGTGAAACAGGGGCTGGATGTGGATTTGGATGGTTACAATGACCTTAGATCATAAAGGAGGTTGTGGAACAGGGGCTGGATATGGATTTGGATGGGTACACAATGACCTTAGATCATACGGGAGATTGGGGAACAGGGGCTGGATATGGATTTGGTGGGTACCCGTGACCTTAGATCATAAGGGAGATTGTGGAACAGGGGCTGGATATGGATTTGGATGGGTACACAGTGACCTTAGATCATAAGGGAGATTGTGGAACAGGATCTGGATATGGATTTGGATGGGTACACAGTGACCTTAGATCATAAGAGAGATTGTGGAACAGGGGCTGGATATGGATTTGGATGGGTACACAGTGACCTTAGATCATAAGGAGATTGTGGAACAGGGGCTGGATATGGATTTGGATGGATACACAGTGACCTTAGATCATAAGGGAGATTGTGGAACAGGGGCTGGATATGGATTTGGATGGGTACACAGTGACCTTAGATCATAAGGGAGATTGTGGAACAGGGGCTGGATATGGATTGGATGGGTACACAGTGACCTTAGATCATAAGGAGATTGTGGAACAGGGGCTGGATATGGATTTGGATGGGACACATGACCTTAGATCATAAGGAGATTGTGGAACAGGGGCTGGATATGGATTTGGATGGGTACAGTGACCTTAGATCATAAGGAGATTGCAGAACAGGGGCTGGATATGGATTTGATGGTACACAATGACCTTAGATCATAAGGAGATTGTGAACAGGGCTGGATATGGATTTGGATGGATACACAATGACCTTAGATCATAAGGAGATTGTGGAACAGGGCTGGATATGGATTGGATGGGTACACAGTGACCTTAGATCATAGGGAGATTGTGGAACAGGGGCTGGATATGGATTTGGATGGTGACCTTAGATCATAAGGAGATTGTGGAACAGGGGCTGGATATGGATTTGGATGGATACACAGTGACCTTAGATCATAAGGAGATTGTGGAACAGGGGCTGGATATGGATTTGGATGGGTACACAGTGACCTTAGATCATAAGGGAGATTGTGGAACAGGGGCTGGATATGGATTTGGATGGGTACACAGTGACCTTAGATCATAAGGGAGATTGTGGAACAGGGGCTGGATATGGATTTGGATGGGTACACAGTGACCTTAGATCATAAGGGAGATTGGAACAGGGGCTGGATATGGATTTAGATGGGTACACAATGACCTTAGATCATAAGGGAGATTGCGGAACAGGGGCTGGATATGGATTTGAATGGATACACAATGACCTTAGATCATAAGGGAGATTGTGGAACAGGGCTGGATATGGATTTGGATGGATACACAGTGACCTTAGGTCATAAGGGAGATTGTGGAACAGGGGCTGGATATGGATTTGGACGGGTACACAATGACCTTATATCATAAGGGGGATTGTGAACAGGGCTGGATATGGATTTGGATGGATACACAATGACCTTAGATCATGAAATTGCATTTGATGCCGTAAAGCATGAGTGTTTATGGGAGACTTTACCTCAATATGGGATTCCGGAACAGTTTTTTGCTATGATTAGACGCATTTATGAACATGCTATGGTGATCCTGTTAGTTAATGGACACTTAGGGATCGCTATTCACTTGAGACATGGAGTTAGGCAAGGCTGTCCTTTGAGCCCACTGTTATATGTATTTTCTACTAATCAAATTTTAAGAGTAATAGAAAGATCTGAGGATGTAAAACCAGTATATAATACAGAAGGGCAGATATTTCAGAAAGTGTCAGCCTATGCAGATGATGGTATTATTACAGTGAGAGATTTGGAGTCTGGAAGGTGCATCCTGGAAATATTGAAGATGGAAGAGTTAAATGGAAGAACAGGAATAAAAATTTGTACTACAAAAAGTCAGACACTGGTATTGGGCAAGGAAAATTTTCCCACTCCAGTAATAAAGGAGGAAGAAAAGAGTGTATTTATTGAAAGCATACATTATACCAACCTTTTTATATGTTTCATATATATATCCCTTACAATTTAGCATGCATGCTAAGATAATCGGCCTTTTTTTTCCTATTTTTTATAGGGAAGTCGGTTGAATCTGGTGAAAAGGGCACATACCTATAAAAATAGAAAAGAAGGGTGGTTGGATATGCTACAGACATTATTTTACTTATTTGGGAATTGTTTTCTAGTGATATAAAGCCACTGGTGTTAAGGAAAACAGGCTTAGGGATAGAGAGTATGGAGAGGTGGGAAGCATAGTTTCTGGAGGCATGGGGATGAGGAAAGTGGCATGTGTCAGATAAAGCCTTGCCTATCTATGTACAGACATCATTGAAATACATTAGATTGTGGAAGATTACGTAACACTGGTTTGTGGATGCAGATAGAAAATCTTTTTATAAAACGCTGGTTGCAAATTGATGTCTAGAAGAATCTATATTTAAAATTGATTCTCACACAGATAGTAAACTATTGTTGGAAAGCATAATAGAGCCAAGAGTTCTGTTAAAAATGCAGGATGTTGTATGGCTGTGTGGACATCAAAAATTTAATGTCAAAGGTAATCAGAAGCACAAGACGGTGGAAGACAGGATGTGTATGGAAGGGACTTGTTGAGGAAAGTAGAGACTATGCAGCATTTATTTTTCAACTGTACATGTATTTAGGGATTTTGGAACTCCTCAGCTATATTATGGGGAGAGCAACTGTATGCACAGATTAATTATGGAATGTTGACATTAGGACAATTGACAAAGGCATGGCAGAAATGGAATAAAAGTACTATATGGGTGGTGTTCGCCTGTATTAAATGGTCCATTTGTCAAACTAGATGCCTAAGAGTATTACAGCAAAAAGAAGCAGATGTACAGGATATACTGTTTAAAGGCCAGTTGGAACGGAATAAAGTTTATAACTATGAAAAGAATTTGCTAGGAGAAAAGAAATGTTAGTATTTATGGAAAGGAATGGATTGGGTAGGTTAAGTGGGGAAGTATGTAAGATGGGACAGTCAGGAATCATAAGAAGATTGCTAAGATTACTAGAATATATTGTTTGTCATGAATGGTTGATGACATAATCATTTTAACTAATGCTCAGAAATGTTACGATTATATAATAACGAGAATTTGTGTTCAGATACTTTTTATTTTAGAGATGGCATTTCGGTTTAATTGTATGAGATTAATCCATTAAGTTATGTTTTCATTAAGGACTATGCTAAAGTGTTATGTTGATAATTTGTATGTATTTTGCCAGTTTCTGTTTTTGTTAATAAAAATTTCTCGTACTCTTTTCATGAAGTGCCATGGGATCTTTTAACATCCACCTGAACTACCACCAGAACAGGCAGATGGGACCTTGGTTTAACATCTCATCCAAATAATGTCACCTTAGCAGTGCAGCACCCCCCTCAAGCTGCACTACAGTGTCAGTATTGGGATTTAACCCAAGTACCTGGTGTGGGGATAGAACCCACAGCCCTCTGATCTCCTGGCCTCAGAGGCGAGTGTGCTACCTGCTGAGTCACTGACAATAGTAGTCATTCGTCTACTGACTGCGGCTGGCCAGACTGCCTTCTCACATCGCTTTCCTAAACTATGGAATGCACTTCCTCACCAGATTCACCACTCATCCTCCCCACACTCTGTCTGTTCAGCCCTACAAAACTTCCATTTGATAAACTGTACCTGTGGCTAATCCTGGGTTCTCCCTTCTCCTCCTCCTCCTCCTCCTCTTTTTCTTCCCATACAATACCATAATCCATCCCCTACTGCATCCCTCCTCTCCTAACTCCTATACTGTACCTATTCCTGTACCCCTTGTCTGCAACCTATACTCTTTTGGTAGTCGCCTGCTAGTTAGTTTAAGGTTATACATCTCTCTCCAATAAAGTGTGTACTCTAGCAGTTAGCACTTATCTGTTTCCCATGAATTTGCTGCACTTATTATGTACATTACTTTCCACGTTTCTCCACAATGTGTACACAGTCATGTTTTCAATGTAGAAATAGTTTTGTTTGGCTGTATCTATCCTACCCCCTACTACCATCTCCCTCAGGATACAGCTCGAGACAAGCAACTTGTTCAGTGTGCCCTTCCTGGTGAAACATTTCGATAAATAAATATCTTACATATTCCTGAAAGTACAGTTATGTAAGAACTTACCGTAACAGTAGATCTTCGAGAGAGGCTCTTGCAGTAGGGTAATTACATATAGGACTGACCCGGCAGGCGTCAGAACCCCACAGAAAAATTTGTAGCTAGCCGTCTCTGGCGGGGGTCCATCCTCACCTCAGATGACCGACGTCATGCGACGTCAGTATAAAGGGGTGGTCCCCCATGCCCGCCTTCCAGTTCTTTCCCGCCAAAGGCCCAAAAAAGGCAAGATGAGAGAGAAGCGGGTTATTTCCCTTCCTGGAAAAGGAGCTAAAAAAGCTAAGGGGGAAGGAGGGCTGGAAGGCATTACCTACTGCAAGAGCCTCTGTCGAAGATCTACTGTTACGGTAAGTTCTTATGTAACTGTACTATCTTACTTCGAGAGGGCTCTTGCAGTAGGTAATTACATATAGGACAGAATCCCAAGCAGTCTGGAACAAAGAAAAGCACTCGGGAGGAGGAAAACTAACATACCAATAGAACCTCTGGCTGTAAGGGTCTTAAATAGCAGGTTCCTAGTAGCTGCCTGCCACAGCCTGGTCGATAACTGACCTGCTCAGTAGTAATGTCCCAAAGTGTGGCATAAAAGTCCGTTGCTGTTAAAAAGTAATTTCACTCATAAATTCTAATTTCGGCATGCCTGCAAAAAAAACCACCGACTTCCCGGTCTTAATACCAGGGCCCCTATTAGTCGATCGATCGCTTTGTTTTGCTAAAATCCCAACTGTAAAGGGTATAGAAGGCTGTGGCAGGCAGCTACTAGGAACCTGCTCTTTAAGACCCTTATAGGTGGAAATATCAGCCCCATAGTACTCAATAGGGCGCGCTCATGCAGCCTTTGTTTTGTGACATCACAAAACAGAGCTGCGTGGGCCAACGGGGGCACATATTAAGACTGGAAGTCTATTTTTTTGCAGGAAGCAAAATTAGAATTTACGGCGAAATTACTTTAACAGCAACGGACTTTTATGCCACACTTCGACATTACCATTGAGCAGGTCAGTTGTCGATCAGGCTGTGGCAGGCAGCAACACAGATGATAGGAACCTGCTCTTTAAGAGAGAAGACCTTGCAGAACAGCCAGCCTGAAGCCTGCTCTACGGCGAGAGGCAATGTCCAAACTGTAGTGTTTCATAAAGGTATGGACGGAAATTCAGGTTGCGGCTGCGCAGATATCTGCCACTGACACATTCTTGAAACAAGCAGCCGAGGCAGCTACTCCTCTGGTGGAGTGGCCTCTGACCTGACCCAGCAGGGTCATGTGGTACTTGTCATAACAGAAGGTGATACAATGAGCCAACCACTTCGATAGGCATTACTTGGAAACTGCATTGCCCTCTCTTTTGTGAGCAAAAGAGACAAAAAGCTGGTCTGATTTCCTGAGATCCTTAGTCCTAGTGGTATAGTATCTCAGTATCCTGTGAAAATCCAAAGTATGCAAGAGGTACTCCCCTTGATTGGAGTGTTGCATAAAGAAAGCAGGTAGCTCAATGGACTGATTCAGCATAGATTCCGCTACGACCATAGGGAGAAACTTAGGGTTGGTGCGCAGAGCCACATGTTTCTTATGAAAAATCAAATAAGGAATTTTGCACATCAGGGCCTGAAGCTCAGAAATTCGCCAAGCTAAAGTAATAGCCACAAGGAAGAGAGTCTTCCAAGAGAGGAACTTCAAGTCTGCTGAAACTGATGGTTGGAAAGGAGGCAGAGTGAGCTTCTCGAGAACAAAGTTTAGATCCCAAGGAGGAGCAGGAATGCGGATGGGGGTCTCAAAAGGGGAACCCCTCTGAGGAAAGTCTTAGAGACTTCTAACTGCGTGAAAGTCCTGTCTCCAAAAGGGACATGGTAGGCCGAGATAGCCGCCATGTGGCCCTTCAAAGAGGAGTGGCTGATACCCAGGTCAAAGAGATGAAGCACATAGTCCAGGACTCTCTCGACAGGGCAAGAGAAAGGCTTGAAGTCCTTTGAAGAGGCCCAAATCGAAAAACGTTTCCACTTCATTGGTGTAGCTGGACCTAGTGGAAGGCTTTCTGGCCTCCACTAAAATATTTGCGACGAGCGGAGAAACCCCGAACCAGGCTTGAGCTACGTCCGCAGGAGCCAGGCATGCAACTGAAGGGATCTGAGACCTGGATGAACCAGGGTCCCCTGATCCTGGGTCAGCAAGTGCTGTGACAGAGGAAGAGGAAGCGGAGGTTCCTCTGAAAACTGCTGCATAAAAGAGAACCAAACTTGCTTGGGCCAGAATGGAGCAATGAGGATTATCTGGGCTTCTTCTAAACTGAGTTTGTGTAAGACCCTCAGAATTACGGGAACTGGAGGGAAGACAAAGATGAATCTGTCCCTCTAGTCAAGAGACAGAGCATCCCACCAGAAAAATGCCTGGAGCGAGCGAGCAGAAGGCGGGAAGTTTTGCATTTTGAGGAGACACAAACAAGTCTACCGGAGGGGTTCCCCAGTGCAGGAAGATGTTGTCTACTACCTCTTGATCCAGTTCCCATTTGTGGGCTTTGGCTGAAGACTGACTGAGGTGGTCTGCCAGTGTGTTTTCTACTCCCGGAACATGAACTGCCATCAGGTGAAGGTTGTGCAGAACAGCCCAACTCCAAACTCTCCTTGCTTCCCTGCACAGAGGGTATGAACAAGATCCCCCCTGCTTGCTGATGTACCAGACTACGCACATGTTGTCCGTCTGGATAGTTAGATGACCAGGAAGAATGCAAGAGAGCACACAAGATGTCTCTTAGGGCGAGCACAATTATATGAAGAGTCTGCTCAAGTCTGGACCAGGAGCCCCAAGTCCTGTGAGACCCTGGATGGTCTCCCCAACCCTCTCCTGAGGCATCTGTTGCCAATATTTGGGAGGGGGGTTTGATGCAGAAAGGAACTCCCCGGCAAAGGTTCACTTGCACCATCCACCACTGCAAGTCCCTGACCATGCAATCAGAGACCAGAACTTCCTGGTCTAGGTCATCCAATGTCTGGTCCAATTGAGACCAAAGCATCCACTGAGAGATATTCATATGGAGCCGAGTGCGAGGGACTGTCAGAATAGCAGCTGCCATGAGCCCGAGGAGGCAAAGGAATGACCTGGCACTGACTCTTCCACGAATGGAAAACAGACTTGTTTGAGCCTGGAGGATGTACACCCTGTCCGGAGGCAGAAAAGCCTTGCCGATGGTCGCATCCAGGATCGCCCCGATGAACTGGAGTCTTTGGCAAGGAACCAGATAGGACTTGGCCTGGTTGATGGTGATACCCAGGCTGGTGAAAACCTGCAGAATAAGGGAAAGAGAGCATAGGAATTCCTCCCTGGACAGGGCCGCCAGACACTTTCACAAGTCGACGCCGGGAAAGAACTAGAAGGTGAGCATGGGGGACCTCCCCTTTACACTGACGTCGCATGACGTTGGTCACCTGACGTGGGGGCAGTCCCCCGCCAGAGACTGCTAGCTAGAAATTTTTCCGTGGGGTCCTGATGCCTGCCGGATTAGTCCTATATGTAATTACCTACTGCAAGAGACCTCTTGAAGTAAGATCTCCTATTCTCTCCATACTTACATATTCCAACACCGCATGTTCTATCCATACTAACATATTCCTATCTTCCCTGTTCTTTCCATACTGACATATCCCTGCCACCCCTGTTCTCTCCATACTTGCATATTCCTGCACCACCTATTCTCTCCATACCGAGATATCCCTGCACCCCTCTTGTCTCCATACTTCCATATCTCCGCATCCCGTTCACTCCATACTTCCATATTCCTGCACTCCCGTTCTCTTCCTACTTACATATTTCTGCACCTCCTTTTCTCTCCATATTTACATATTCTTGTACCCCATGTTCTCTTCATATTTACTATGTGTTACTCAGCTGGACATCGCACGCACCACTGTGACGTGTATAAACAGGTGGGATTGCTTCTGATAGAATAAATATACAATGGCAATAAAGAATCCTGGCTCCTGATTGGTCAGTTGGCCATCACAGCAGGGATGTTATCCTGGCATAACATCCCTGCTGATCAACTAGATGATGATCTCATGGATAGTCTTGATGATTTTTTCCATCTTTTCTTAAAAAAAATATTTTTAAACACTAAAAAAATTATTTAAAATTATTTTTTTCTGTATAAAACAATGAGCCATTGTATAATAGGAATAATGCCCTCCAGGGTGGGTGTTATGTTGGGATAAAATCCCTTCTCGGGTGTTGGACCACCCACCCTGTCAGGCATTATTCCTTTATTGGTACATCTGTAAAAATGGTTACTCTTGATCTTGTTTCTTCATTACTTTATTCAGTTAAAAAAAAAACTGGATAACTTCTGTGACCTCAAAGAGAGAGCAGTACAATCTTGTTGAGCACTGAGGGAAAGTCTACCTTAATTTTCCTCTAGTTTGGCTGTAGACTGAAAGAGGGGAGTTCTTTTTTTTACTACTTTATTTTGAACTGTTCTGCTGCAAAGTTATAGGGGGCTCAAACAGTAAGTCTCTCTGTGCCATTCTGCTAGGGAAGAAGTAGGATTACTGATTTCCTTGGGCATGTCTGCTGGGGATGGGGCTAAACTGACTTATTTTCATTTACTGTTTTTTATTTCATAAGGGGATAAAATACAGCTTTTTTATTTGTTAGTTTGCTACTTGATGTTCTAAAATGTCTGTGTTTTTGGGTGACATTTTGTATCAGACTATTTCGGTACTGTTCAACTGATTTTTAATTTTTTTTATTTCAGACATGCTGTTCAGTTGGGGAATATCTGGCCCATACAGTGAGGCTCAGACTGCTTCTGGCTGGTTTGCACCAATTGGTTCTACAACACAGGGCCAGCTGGGAATGAAGAATGTGGACGTGTATAAGGGAGATGGCCTACGTCTGTACAGGAAAGGGACCGTTGTTTTCAGTGAAAGTGAACGGTTTAACTTCCTTATTGGCAAGGATTTAAACTAGCTGGGGGGGCAGAAGGAAACAGGGTGAATCAAACTGCCCACTCCAACAGGATAGTGCAATCAACATGGAGGACCATAAAGTTATGATATTTCCAGCGGTAACTAAACTCATGGGGGGGCAGCAGAGGACAGGAGGAAAGAGGTGAAAACAGGAAGGACAAATGGAGGAGGCAAAAAGAGGGGTGATGATAGGGAGAGGCATCACCAGTAGAAAACAGGAAGTTGGCCCTCTGTAAGGACAGTTAGTGAGACCCCATCTGGAGTACTGCGTACAGTTCTGGAGACCCCATCTCTGCAAAGACATAGATAGGATGGAGGCAGTCCAGAGGAGGGCAACTAAGATGGTGCAGGGTCTGCACCAGAAGACATATGAAGAGAGACTTAAGGAGCTTGGGGGAGAAGCAGGGAGAATCAAACTGCCCACTCCAACAGGATAATGCAATCAACATGGAGGACCATGAAGTTATGATATTTTCAGTGGTAACTAAACTCATAAGGGAGGGACAGCAGAGGACAGGAGGATGGAGGTTAAAACAGGAAGGACAAATGGAGGAGGCAAAAGGGGGTGATAAAAGGAGAAATGGCAAAACAAGGAAGGCCATCAATACTAATGCCCACAGCCTAGGAAATAAAATCCCAGACCTGGTGGCCTTGATGATGGTGACTGACCTGGACATTGTGATTATTACTGAGATACTGGAAACCATGACTGGGATGTAGCAATACCATGTTATACTCTGTTTAGGGGAGAGACACGGAGGGTAAAAATGGAGGGGGTTGGCTTTTTACATCAGGGAGGGTATTAGACCAACTGAGAAACAGGGAATGCAGGGGGTCAGAGGCAATGCGGGTCACCCTTGAGATGGGCTACAGCACAGCTATTCACAAGGGCATGATATACAGACCTCCAGTACAGGGGGAGGAGGTGGACAGGGCTCTAGTGGAATCCATCCACACAACGGCAACTTTTTTTTATTTATTTATTTATTTAGTTTTTGTTGACCGGGTAAGTGCACTAGACAAATCCTGCCTATTTTCAGGCACGACCCGGGGGAGGGTGATACAGATGAATGCCAACTGACCTTGAACCAGATTAAGCTGTTGGTGATTATTTTTTTTTTTTTAGTGGATAAGGACATTTGGCCAGGACACGGAAATTCCCTACTGCTAGTTTCGGTTGGCCAGTAGGGGGTTTGTTGCTGTTGCCAAGATGGCCACTGTGGCTAAGTCCACGGAGGGGAGGTGAGGTTGTGTCGACACGGACACGTAAGACGAATTGAAACCGCACTCAAGGCATGAGCGATGGAGTGCAGTTGGAGGTGAATGAATTTTTTCACGATGCTATGGCTACAACGGAGGTGCTGGAGAAGGATGTTTTGGCGCATGGAGCAGGGAGTTCCTTCAAGGCTGAGTATGCAGAGGATCCCTGGGCAAGTTTGCAGTTATCAAAAAGCGCTGTGCCTTTAAAACTGGCTGGCAAGGCTGCGCTGGTTTTAGTGAATGTGGAAGTGCGGTCGGGCTGGAAAGAGGTTGCCCGGTTATCTGTGATTTCGTTGGCGGCTCTGGAACTAACGGAGGAACAACGGGTTGGAAACTTTACGTTGGGGCTGAAGAAGGAAGCAGTGGAGGCGGCGGAAAGAGGACGTTTTGTGATCCAAAGGCATTTGATGCGGAAAGAGACTGGGTCTGTTTCGGCTAAGGAGAGGACACCCAGCCAAGGGGCCGTGAGTACTGTATGGCCCAAAGAGGGCTTCTCCACCTTTCACATTAACAGAGAGACTGGTTTCGTGTTTAAACCCGCT
This sequence comes from Neoceratodus forsteri, assembly GCA_016271365.2. NCBI lineage: Eukaryota > Metazoa > Chordata > Ceratodontiformes > Ceratodontidae > Neoceratodus > Neoceratodus forsteri. The sequence continues at coordinate 410,813,573 of CM057457.1, read as the reverse complement.
AAAATGGGTGTGGTGGGATTAGAAGCAAAGCCCCCAGTGACTTATCAGACTAAGGCTGAAGTGCAAGATGGGGTGACGGAATTCAGTTTTAAAAAAAAATCTGAACAGCAGAGACAAAGAGTGTCGCAATTGGCTGAGGAGGCTCATAATTTTTTCCCTGTAAATCTTAAAGAAAAACCTGTTTCAACATTGCAGCCTTTAGTGCATGATGAAAATTGGTCCCCACAATCAGCTTTGGTGGCAGCAGGGTGGAAGAAATTAGGGCAGGGATATGGCTGGATTTGGCATGGGATACTTCTTAGATTTAGAAAATCATCGCCAGGATGGCAACCTGGGGGGGGGGAAGATTAAAATGAAACCTATGGAAAGTAGAGCAGAAATAGAGAATAGCAAAGGGGAAAATGTGGATATTATAGTTAGACAGGGTGAAAGTGCAGCATTACAAAACCTAAGTACTGGGAACAGCAATGATGTGTCAAGGCCTACTCCTGAGAAACCCCTTATGTCTAGTTTATTTGCACAGAGTAAGAGGGAAGCTGCACCCCGGAGGAATGCAGCGCATTAGATATATGCGGATTAAAGGGAAAGGCCTAATAGGTATTTTGTAGGCAAAACGTTAATAAAGAGCCTTGATGTTTTCCTCGGGATGTTTTTGCTTTTATAAACATCTCAGGAGAGGATAACTATGATATTAGTTTTCGCCCCTGCTTTGTTGGAGCTTTTGGGAGAGGTATAATCAGGTAAAGTTCTTCCTTATGGTCCCCTTTTGGTTATCCCTCTCAAAGCCTTTAATTAAGTATGTGACGGTAATGTTTAGAAATGAGGGGGTACATGTAGAAGATATTGTATACTGGCTCTCACAGAAATGTGAAGTCCAGAGTGATCCAGAGCCAATTTTGGATTCTGAGCAGTTTTGGACAGGAAGGTGGAAATTTAAAGTCAAATTATGGCAAACAGCCTTGGGGATTGAGCATATCCCAAACTCCTTCTTGCTGGGAAGGGATAGGGGGGGTCTGTTTTTATAGCGGGCAGCCCAGGCATGTTATAAATGTGGAGCTCGGACGACTTATCCAGTACATGTGACCAGCCCAAGTGTGATAATTGTGGGAAGTGGGTCATGTAACCATGTTTTGTGTAAACTCAATAAAATGCGATCTTATGAAGAACAGAACCATGCTTTTAGGGATTGTCCATGGGCAGCAGAGAATAAGACCAGCTGTGGGAATTTGGATTTGATCATCCAAAAGCACAAGATGCCAGAGAATCTCAGCAGGGGTGGGGAATATCGCAAAGGCCCCTTCGGTACCGCAGAGCACCGTAGAACCTCAGGTAAAAGTAGGGGCTAGTGGGCTACAACTGCTCTGCCTAAAGTGCTGAAAAAGGAATTGGTAGAGGAAGTTTCTGATCTTCTGCAGCCAGTGTGTTATATAGCCCCAATGGGATTTAGTGGTTGCTCGGTTCCACCTTTGCAACACCATTGCCCCTAGAAGGTCAAGTAGGTCTTCTAAGTCACTTTGCCTCCGAACCAGAGGCCATTGAAACTAAAAACTCCTATGCAACTTTATTTTGGGGGGATTCAGAAATGGACATTGGGGATACAGATTCACAACTGTCGGTACAGGATGCCTTGGCGCCTCCTAGGAAGGAGTATAAGGGAAAGAAGAAAAAAAGAAGGAAAAAATGAACAGAAGTTTAGGAGTTGCTAAGTGGTTTGGTTACTTGTAATGGTTTTATGGGCTACATTAAACACCCATAGTCGTTTAAAGGCACAGAAGAGACAGGTGGTGTTTCAGTTAATACATGATCTGCAAATTTCTGTTTGTTTCCTACAAGAAACATGGATGTTCTCCAAAAACCAGATTGCTGCTTTTACTAAGGATTGGCCATGGGGACCGTCCTTTTGGTCGTTCGGAGAAGATAGGCGGATGGGGTAGGGATTCTTTCAATTCTTATAATTTTGTTTTGCATAAATTAATCGATTTAAGCCCTGGCAGAGTACTGATTGTAGAGGGATTGGTATACTCACCTCTACGTTTGATTAATATTTATAAACCCCAAACAAAGTCAGGGAGGGTAACTTGTTTGAAAGGATCCAACCTTTCTTGGTGATTTATCATCCATCCTTTGGGGAGGGATTTCAACTGTAGCATAGGAGGGCCAGGGAGGAGTGGGAAGGAAAAAATATATATTGATGACACACTGTTTAAGGAAATTATTAAAACAGCAGAGTTAGTGTCCTGTAATGATAACAGGACTACTGGTCCTAGGGGTACCTTCTTTAAAGGTGGGAAAAGCTTTACAATTGATTACCTATTTATTTCTAAAAATTCGACATCTAGTCCACAGATTATTCCGGTTGAATTTTCGGATCATGCTCTTTTGCTGGTAAAGGTAGGAGAAATAGAGGGATATGGTAGACAGCGGACTAGGTGGAAATTAAACACCTCCATACTACAAGAAAAAGTAGTTCTGAATTCTATTAGACTGATTTTACAAGCTAGATTATCGGTCAGTTTTTTGTATACGGATTTGGGGAAATGGTGGCAGGAAACAAAGGAGGATTGTATTTCATGGTTCAAAAAGTATGGGAAGAGGCATCAGAAAACTGAGTTTTTTGACTATTTAAAATTAAGGTCTCAATTACAACATGTACTTACATTGGCAAATTCCTCTGGTGAGGATTTTCGATACAAATTGCATCAATTAAAGCACAAATGAGGTGTTACAATATGATCGTGACAAAAACCTTACAAGCTGTGATTTCTAATCATATGACAAAATCTGTGGTTGGAGACCCTTTGAGCTTTGTAAATCTTTAAAGATCATGTCTCTTTGGATTTTTAAATCAAGGAATGGAAAGTGTCTCACAGTTCAGGCTATAAGGGATAAAATTCCAGAGCATTTTAGGGAGCTGGATTCCCATCATGCTCCTACTTACGACAGGTTAGCAGTTTTGGGCCTTCTATAGCAAAATAATTGGATCCTGAGATCTTAAAAGTATTAAGCAACCCTTTCTTATGCCGAGATTAAGGAGGTTATAAATACTCTGAATCCAATGTATCCCAGGTTTAGATGGACTTTCTAAATTATTTTATAAAATGTTTCAGTCAGAATTATTGAATTGTTTGGTTTTGGCTTTTAATTATTTTTGAGGAGGGTGAGTCCACGGTCCTTTTCAGAGGGTTTGCAGATATATATATTTAAGTCAGGGATAAGGGAGTTTCAGAATTGGAGACCAATTACCTTGCTGAATTCTGATTATAAAATTCTTACTACTTTGATCAACAATAGACTGAAAGTCATGTCTGAGGTTATGTTTACTCCGTTCAGCATTGTGGTATACCCAATAGGAGAATTCAGTCAGTTCTGTGTCTTATTAGGATATAATTGAGCAGGTGAATGACTTAGGAGAAAGGTATATATTGTCGTTGGATTTAGAAAAGGCTTTTGATAGAGTTAGTCATTTTTTTTGTTTGCCACTTTAGAATTTTTTAAGGTTCCGGGGGTTATTGAATTTAATTAAAGGGTTATATGCCTCTGCTCAGGTGTTCCACTTATCAAAGGAGAATTGGGAGAGGTTTTAAATGAAATGTGGTGTACTGCTGGGATGCCCTTAGCCCCTTCTTTATAATTTCTCTTTGGAACCTCTGCTTAGAGTAGTGAGCTCGCCTCCTTTGTGGTCGGGGGTGAGCATTCCTGGTACAAAGTCATTTATTACCATTCAGGCATATGCTGATGATGTATGCCTTTTTTTTCAAAATACTCACAAATAAAGGTTTTTTTTTCCGTGTTTGATATATATGCAAGCTTATCTAATGCAAAGATTAATTTAAATAAGTCTAAAGGTTTATTATTGGGTATGTCCCATCAAGACCCAGTGTATTTTAATTCTATATCGATTGCTACTGAGCCTTTGACAATTTTAGAGGTATTTTTTGGGCCCCAGAACCGCCCAGAGGATAATTGGAGATTGGTTTTGGATAAAATAGAAGCTAAAGTAAATAGATGGAAAAGGTTTAAATTTGCTAAAATTAAATGAATTCAAGTTTTAAAGCAATTTATTTTGCCAAGCCTACAGTACTTAGCTGTTATTTACCCCCTGCCTGCTCAGTACGAGACTAGGCTTTATAGTATTTGTTTTCAGTTGTTATGGGGCAACAGATTGAACCCCGTTAAAAGAGGTTTCACTTATCTGGATAGGAAACGGAGGTTTAGGGATGGTAGACCCAGTTGTTTTTTGTTTTTCGTTATTTTTTTCCTTTTCATTAAAATATGGTTTAGGCCCTTCAGGATTTCAGGAGATTTTCTTCTTTAAAAGTTTAATGAAGCGTTATCTAACAACTTGGTTGCATTGCGCACCTAAATTATCCCCACACTTATCTTTGCCGGAATATTTTAAGCCTGCAGCACAGAAATTATATAAATGGAAAGTAACCAAAAACCAAATTATAAGGGGTTCTTCGAGGACATTATATAATGATTTTATGACCTTGAGTTATCCTTCCAAGCCAAGCTTCAAAAATTGCCCTATAGGGCGGAATTCGGACGTATTGGAACAACTGAATAATCCCAGGTTGCCAGTTTATATGTGGGAGGTTCAATGGCGCATGATGTATGGGAAATTAAATGTTAGGGGAACTGCGAAATATAAAGCAAAGGAAGAAAGGTCTTGTCCTTATTTGGAATGCATAAACCAGGAGGAAACAATGGAACTTTTTTTCTACAGTGCTCTTTTCCGATTAAATTGTGGGAATATTTGGCAAAATTATGGGAATTACCTTGGTTGGCCAAGTTAAATTATGACATTTTGGTGATTGGGAGTTTTCTCCCCGTCCTTGCAACGGTATGAGAAGGGTACTTTGCGAGTATTTTTTGCATGTTTAAGGTATTGCCTATGGCAAACAATTATTATATCAAAGGAAATCCACCTTAGAAGGATTTAGATGTTATGTGACAAATGTTTTGAGTAAAGCTTTTTTATCAGATATGCAATTGTACAATGTGGATAAAGTTAGGATATGGTGGAAGGGGTTTTCACATATTATTAAATATAAATAGTAGGTAGGGAAACTGGTTTTCCCACCTAACCCCCTCCCTTTCCTTTTTTTTTTCTCTCTCTAGTTGAGGTGTCAATTGCATTAGGTGGTGGTGGGAAATGGGTTGGTAATTATTTACAGAGTCTGGGGGAAGGAGGGATTGGTTTATGAATATTTTTTTTGAATAAAAGGAGTTGGTTTTTATTTTGAATTTCTTATCTTGTCTATCCTATTGGAGCTCTGCTGGTACACTATGTTCTTTTCTTTGGGACATCTATTATGGGACTTTTGGGTAGACAATGTGTAGAGCTAGGTAGAGTGATTTCTTGTTTCCATAGGATTGGATTACTTTCTTCCGGTATTCTGTTTATCAAGCAATGTTTTTTTTGGAATTGTATTTATGTGTTTATTACAATAAAAGTTGCCCCTACTGTTTTCGATAAGTGCCATGGGATCTTTAACATCCACCTGAACTACCACCAATCCAGGCAGATGGGACCTCGGTTTAACATCTCATCCGAAAGACGGCACCTCAGAAGTACAGCACCCCTCTCATGCTGCACTACAGTGTCAGTATTGGGATATTAACCCAAGTGCCAGATGTGGGAACTGAACCCACAGCCCTCTGATCTCCCGGCCTCAGAGGCGAGTGTGCTACCTACTGAGCCACAGACACTGAGAGACAACTAAAGAAGTAGTGCAGCAGGTAGGTGATTTCAATCTGCCAGATGTGGATTACAGCATCCCAGCTGCTGCCTCAACCAGGAGGAGGGACATCCTGTACTCCATGCAAGTGGCAGGCCTCAGGCAGCTTGTACTAGAGCCCACTTGGGAGGGTGCAGTTTTGGACCTGGTACTCGGCAACAGAGACAGAAGTGCAGAAGTCAGGGTGGGCAGACACCTAGGTCCAGTGATCATCACGCAGTTTGGGTCAGTATGGAGTCAAGCCACACAAACGTGAGGGCCCTGGATTTCAGGAGGGCAGACTTTACTAAGATGGAGATATGTCTCAAAAATGCCCTGGCAAGAAGGAATGAATGGGGGGAGTTGAGGAGCAGTGGGCCCATCTGAAAGGAGTCATAGTGGAGGCACAAAAACAAGGGAAGGAGAAAGAAAGAATCACTATGGTTCTCAGAGGAAGTGGCCAGGGAGGTAAGAGCAAAAAAGATGGCTTTCAGGAAACACAAGGAAACATAGAAGGTGGAGGACAGGGTAGTATACCTGGGTAAACAGAGGGAGGTAGGGAAAGTAGTCAGGTGCGCAAAGGCACAAACTGAGGAAAAAAAATTGCACAGAAGGTAAAAAAAGGGACAAAACCTTTTAGAGGAACATTAGCGAAAGGAGAAAACCAGGAATGGAATTGTAAGACTTAAAGGGGAAAAAGGGAAGCATTTGGAAGGGGAACTGAAAAAAAATATCAATACTGAACAAATATTTTTGTTCTGTATTCACAGAAGAAGGAGATGAGGGACCATAGTTAGGCAACATGAGCAAATATGGAGGGGGGGAGGCGGACACCAGTCCATTTACGGAAGAGAGTGTTCTAAAAGAACTCACAAAACTGAAAATGGACAAGGCAATGGGACCAGATAGTACACATCCTAGAACATTAAGGGAACTACAGTAGGTAATGGTAGCACTACTGGCAGCCCTTCTCAATGAATCACTCAATATGGGAGTGGTTTCAGAGAACTGGAGGAGGGCAGACATAGTCCCTCTTCACAAAAATGTGAGTAAGGAAGAGGAGGATGGAAACTATTGACCAGTCAGCCTCAACTCAATACTGGGGAAAATTATGGAATGTACTTAAAGAAAGGACTGTGGAACACCTTGCATCCAGTGGAGCACAGGATCCGAGACATCATGGATTCACAGCAGGAAGATCATGTCAAACAGATCTAATTGATTTCTTTGACTGGGTGACTAGGGAAGTGGATCGGGGAAGTGGTGGATGTAGCCTACCTGGATTTCAGAAAGACCTTCTATACCATTCGACGTAGAAGACTGTGAACAAGCTGGGCAGCCTGGGAGTGGGTCACAAAGTTATAAACTGGACTAGGAACTGGTTGAGTGATAGAAGACAGAAGGTGGTGGTAAATGGAGCTGAATCTGAGGAAAGGAAGGTGACTAGTGGGGTGCCATAGGGATCAGTTCTGAGGCCAGTCCTGTTTAATATCTTCATAAGTGACACTGGGGAGGGCTGGAAGGGAAGGTGTGCCTCTTTACAGATGACACTATGATCTGCAACAAGGTGGACATTCTGGGAGGGATGGAAAAAGTGAGAAAGGAGAAAGGTAAACTGGAGGAATGGTCTAAAGTGAGGCAGCCGAGCTTCAATGTGAAAAAGTGCAAAATCATGCATTTGGAGCACAAGAACCCAGAGGAGAATTACATGATTTGGGTGTGGGGGGGGGAGCAGAACTGAGGGTCACTAAACTAGAAAGAACTCTGGGGGTAATCATATCTAATGATCTAAAGATGGCCAAGCAATGTGCCAAGGCTGTGGGGAAAGTCAGTGGGATGCTGGAGTGCACAGGGAGAGGTATCACCAGCAGAAGAAAAGAGGTGGTGATGCCACTGTACAGATCATTGGTGAGGCCTCATTTGGAGTACTGTATCCAGTTCCGGAGGCCACACCTCCATAAGGACAGAGACAGGGTGGAGGCATTTCAAAGAAGGGCAACAAAGATAAAGTCATATGAGGAGAGATGGGGAGACCTACCTCAATATGTATACCTTGGAGAAGAGGAGAGGTAGGGGAGATATGATAGAAACCTATAAATATCTAAAGGGCATAAATACGGTAGAAACATAGAAAGTGTGTTAGCAGAAGGGGACCTTGGGTCCACTAAGTCTGCCCAAAAATTTACTTGGAGATGCTCCAGACACCCATTACTCCTTAGGGTGCCTTGGCTTTGCACTCAGTAGTGCTTGCTGACTGTGTCCGTAACTTATCCCACCTGTGCTTTAAACCTGCCACTGTGGTGGCACTAACCACTATGGAGGGCAGTTTGTTCTATGGCTCGACCACCATCTCCATGAAATAATACTTCCTGATGTCCTTTTTGAAGGCCCCTCCTTTCAGTTTCCAGTTGAGACCACATGTAGACAAATTTATGCTCCCAGTGAACAGTTGTATGACAGTGTTTATGCCCATAAGGAGCTTATATTTTTCAATCATGTCTTCTCTGTCTCTACATATCTCCAGTGATTACATTTATTTATTTATTTATTTATTTATTTTGCATTTAGTTTTTGTTGACTGGGTAAGTGCACTAGACAAATCCTGCCTATTTTCAGGCACGACCCGGAGGAGGGGGATGCAGATGAATGCCAACTGACCTTGAACCAGATTAGGCTGTTAGAGGTATTTTTCGTGAATGGAGGAAATTTGGCTATTGCACCGGGGAAATTCCCCTGCTCTTTTCGAGAACTGCCATGGGATCATTAACATCCACCTGAACTACCACCAGAACAGGCAGATGGGACCTCGGTTTAACTTCTCATCCGAAAGACGGCACCTCAGGAGTGCAGCACTCCCCACATGCTGCACTACAGTATCAGTATTAGGATATTAACCCAAGTGCCTGGTGTGGGGAAAGAACCCACAGCCTTCTGATCTCCCGGCCTCAGAGGCAAGTGTGCTACCTGCTGAGCCACTGACACTGCCCAGTGCCCTGAACCTCTTCTCATAGGCTAACCCTTGCATGCTAAGAAACATCTTTGTTGCTCTCCTTTGGATAGTCTCCAGCCTTTCCACATCCTTCCTAAGATGCAGTCTCTGGAACTGGATGCAATACCAAGATGCAGCCTCACCTGGGATTGATAAAGAGGAACTATCACCTCCCTGTCTCTGCTTGCTATGCCGCTCAACATTCTATTTTCTTTACTATAGGCCTTATTACACTGACTCTGCTGCTTGAGGTCTGCACAAATGATGACTCTTAGGTCCCTTTCCTCTGTGGAAGAGGTCAACTTGACCTCATTAATGTAGTATTTGATTCTGGTTGCCATTCTTGCGTCCATTTTTTCAGTTTCCTGAGGTCCTTGGTCATGTCCCAGACTCTGTCAATGCTGTCCACCCTGACACTTAGATTGGTGTCATCTGCAAATAGGGCAAGGTTACCATTTATACCTACACATGACACTTATGAACACATTGAAAAGGGTCGGTCCAGGGACTGACCCCTGAGGCACTCCAATAACGACACACTTTACTGAGTATTTGACCCAATTAATGACTACCCTCTGTTTCCAGTCTGCTAGCTTGTTTCTCACCCATCTAACAATTTCCCTTGCTATACCCAAGTCTTCCTTCTTTTTCAGAAGATGCCTGTGTGAGACTGTATCAAAAGTTTTGCTGAAATTGAAGTAAAGTAAATTCACTGCAAGGCTGTTATCCAGTCCCTTGGTCACCTGGTCGATGAACACTAAGATATGTTTGACAGATCTACCTGCCACAAATCCATGCTGTTTGATGTTCTGTAGGTGATTTGTCTCTAAGTACTCTGTAAGATCCTGTTTGATAAGGGACTCCATCAGTTTGCCTACAACAGACGTTCAGCTAACTGGTCTGTAATTTGTTGTCTCTTCCCTGTTACCTCCCCCTATGGGATGGCACTACACTGGCCACCCTCCAATTCAGCGGTACAACCCTTATCATGAGTGATCTATAGAATAAGTGTCTCACTGGGTCTGCCAGCTCCCTCAATATTCTTGGATGTAAGCTGTCTGGGCCTGGGGCCTTGTCTGGTCTGACGGCCAAGAGGTCTTCTTTTACTATGGCTGTAGTGAATTCCTGAATGTTCATCCTTGTGATTCACCTTGCTGAGGCTGTATTACCACTGTCTGGCAGTGGACCAGGCTCCTCCTTGGTAAATACTGAAAAGAAGAATTTGTCTAGGGTTTCAACCTTCTGCTCATTGTCCTCCAAAACCTTGTCTTCATCATTCAGCCTTATAATCCTTCTTCCTTTCTTCCTTTTCTTCCTGATGTATCATTTTTCCCCCACTTTTAATCCCTCTCATGATCTGGAGCTCCTTGTCTGGTCTAGCCTCCCTCGCTACTCTCTTAGCTTCCCCACTTCTTTGAATGTATTCCTCCCATTTTACCTCACTCTTTTTTTGTCTGAATGCTGTATATGTCTGTCTTTTTTCCCTAATTGCCTCCCAACTTGACCTGACAACCATAGTCATCTCTCGTGTCTTTTTCTCTTTGATACTATTTTGATGCAGAGTCTAGTGGCTTCTAGGACTGTCTCTTTCATATTTTTCAATATGTCCTCCAATTCTAAGGTCTCTGAGATGTTTGTCAACTGTTCTTTCGCCAACTGTCTTAACCAGAAAAAGGGTATTGAAGGACAGCATCTTTAAGAAAAGGAGAAGTTCAGGAATGAGGGGGCATGACATGAGGTTACAATGGGTAGACTAAGGGTTATGTAAAGAAGAATTTCTAAATAGAAAGGGTTGTGGATACATGGAATAGACTTGTTTCCCAGTGGAGGTGGGGGGGGCCCACACAGTGGGGGAATTCAAAAATGCATGGGACAGGCATAGGGAAACCCTAGTGATAGGAACAAGAAGGTAAAGTCAGAGATCAAGTAGTGTCTGTGACTTTTGCAGTGGGTAGGGAAAAGGGGCAGACTGGATGGGTCTACCGGTTCTTATCTGCCGTCAATTTGTTTGTAGCATTTCCACTCAGTCAAAATTTCATTATCAATTACCTGTTCCCAGGATGAAAACCTCAATTAGTCAAAACACAATGTTTTACAAATTGCCATATTTTTACAATTCTCTATCGCTGTCTTTTTGTGAAACGTAATACGGTTAACAATATCTCGCTGTTAATTGTCAATGTACCTTCTTCTCTAGATAGACATATTTGACTGTGTATTTGTATATTTCTGGTTGTATTAGTAGCTGAAAAAGCTAATATTCTTCAGGTGGAAGCTACCTCTAACTGAAAGCTGAAAAGGTGAAATACTGAACTTTGAATTAGCAGGAAAGACAGTCTTGCTCACATTAGAGGGAGGTGTACCTTACCTTTTACATGTTATTGTTCTTTTGAATGAAGGGGCTTGCAATACTGCTTTGGAGATAGAGAGTTTAAACCCAGAGGGACTGAAATACTGTTTACTGTTTCTTTCCTTGTGCACAACTGACTTGTTTTGGGGCTGATTGCTTTCAGAGCACATATCACCATGCTGTATTGGGGCTGGAGAGGTTTACCTGTGTTTGACTCAACTGCTTGATGTAACCCCCCTGTTACCCCGGGTTACTAGAATCCCAGTAAGACCTAGTGGTAGGCAGGGAAGGCAGCTTGTGAAACTCCAGTTAAATGGATTTCACACTGTCTCACTCTGTTCTCAGTCTCAGCTGAGACTGAGGGATGACATCACCATAGAACTCTTGCAGCTGCATGAGCCACACCGGAGTGCTGCGGTTGAAAGTTAAGATAGAATGTTGGGGATTTTGAACAGAGTCTGTGTGCAGTCTTGGTGAGAGACAGTAGTACAGCAGTCTGTGTGCAGGCTCTCAGAGCTTTAAGCTCTGTTTTAGAGCTACTGTTAAGAAGGTGTGTGTTTCCACTGTAAGAGGGACACAGAAACTGATTGCTGAAGTGGTGGAGACCGCTGTCACTGATCCAAGTGCCCCCTCCTTGGGGGGGAAGGTTTGCCTGTCTTCCAGGGGGAACCCTCCTGGGTCCGACTAAGGGAAGAAGCTGTCTATTTCAAGTTGTTCTGCGGCACCAGAAGCTCTGAGAGAGAAATTCCTGTGCAGGAATCGCCTGTGGGGCACCTGCAACCAAAGGGTGAGTTCGCTCTGACAGAGGGCCAATGTTTTTCACCTGAACTGTTGAAACGTGGGGATTGGGCTACTTAATCTGTAGGAGGTCTAGTGTAATTGACATTGCCAGTTAACTCAAGTAGGTTCAAGTCCAGCACAAAGAGTGAAGTAAAGTGGGGATTGGACTGCTTAATCAGTGGGGGCCTAGAGCAATGGGCTATGTCAATTAAAAGCATGTTCAAGTCCAACACAAAGGGAAAGCAAGACAAGTAGAGGAAATGTGACATACCTTTAGCCTTAATCTACATTGCCAAGCTTTACAGTGTGAGGTGTTTACTGTCCAGAGAAATGGCTGAGTATGAATTGTGGAAGTGAGAGGTGGGAGACCCCCAATCAGTAGTAACCAAATTCACCTCTATGGATTTGCTCTGTGGCACCTTTACTTTCTCTCAGGTACTTGGCCAGTGCCTGAGGAAAGTACTCAGACGTGGGATTAAAAGGAAGTTTCCCTGATAGAGCTGAGGTGCTCTTAGGTGGTTTAGGAGCCACCAGAAAATGTTTCCATGACATATGGAAGGTGTCTGAGTGGCGTCAAGGGAGCCGAGCCAGGGAAAACCCAGAACAGTGTACAAGTTTGGGCTGTGTACCCAAAGCAGCATGCAAGTCCGGGCTGTGTGCCCAGTAGGTTCAGAGCCTGAGGGCTGAAGTGTTGAAGAAGTGTTCTTGATTCTTTTAATCTGCATTACCAGAAGTGTAGCCCCGTGGGGGTCCATCTATGCTTTGTTTGTTCTGCTTGCATGTGAATAAAGCCACACTTTAGAATCCCATTTCTGGTATTGGACATTACAGTTATTGCTTCCTGTGTCCGGAGTTACTTGGGTGCCCCGTACAGAGTAGCCAAATCTAGCCTTTGTGCCGAGTGACCTATTCCTCCTCGAACCCAGTCCCCACCTGGTACTGCTGTCAGATTTAAACAGCATATCACCTGTCGTTGCCAAATGATGGGGTTGGGGGTATTACAAAATGGAGGCACCGCTTTGGATTTGAAATTTAGGGAGGAAAGATGCTCAGGCAAAGGGGCTAGCGTTTTGGTTATCTGGCAGTAGGTAGCCCAAAAAGCTAAAGCAAGGTTAACTAGTGTGTCGCTGTGTGCTGTTGTCCATGTGCTGCTGTTAAATGCCAACTGTTTACCAAGGAGCAGTAAAGCCTGAGATAGTATGCCCTTGTCCTGCATCAAAAATTACAGCGTTTTGCCAGTTTTTTAAAATTGTTGTGACAAAGAAAAGTGTAGAAGACTAGGGGTAGCAAAAGGAAAATTGTGCTCTGGACGTTGGAATTGCTTTCTAGTGAATGGAGAGACTTGCTGTGTTAATGGCAATGACAAATGGTTGAAATGGGCTCCTGCCGTGGAGCCAATTAGAGAAAAAAAAAAGTGGTTTTGCAGTTTAAATTTGCCTGCTCGACGATCACTGTGAGGAGAAGAGCACTCGCGAGGGAGAGAGGCTCATTTGCATGGCATCGTGTGATTTATGAGACTGCAATCAGTCCCGCCCCCAAGCCAGCTTTACAGCGACTGCCCAGCATTTGAGAGGGATTGTGAGTGGAGTGCATGTACTGGCTTACTGAAGGAGCGTCGCGGTGACTGAAAGTGCTGTAAAAGTTTAAAAAATGGACTATACTGTCTAAATTCGGGCTCGACCCGCATCTCAATCGACTGGATTGTGAGTGTGGTGTTCGAAGGGACAATCGGCAGGACTGCCAACCCGCTTCTGTCCAGAGGCCTCCAAGACTGGCTGCAGGCCGTTTTCCATCACAGCAAATAACTATTGATAACAGTGAGTACCAACAGAAATAATTGCTCAAACCAGTGATTTTTGCCAAAAGCCAGCTGAATCTATGTGTAGCAGTGTAGTCGTTTTGCAAACAAAGACTGTGTTAAGTTTTTACCAGCAAAAGCAAGCTTGTTAAGCCATCAACTGTGAGCATAGTTATGGGTTCAGCGTCAGAGTAAAGTTTCAAAGCCATGAGAGAGACTGTGAGTTGTATCAAGTTATGTAGCAAGAGTTACAGGCAATCCTGTGCTTGAAATACTGAGGCTTTTAGGGACTGTGAGCTAGAGCAATGTTTTCAGCAAGTGAAAAGTCTGTGGTAAATCATATAAATGTGCTAGGAAAAAGAACAGTGCAAGTTTGTGCAGTTTTGAGCAAAGTTATCAGTAGAGTGTGTAAATCGGATGCACACTGGCTTGACCCAGTTTCAGAATGTTGATGCACAGGAGTGCTGCCGCCGCCATTACAGGGTGGGGTAGTAATGTAAACACAGCAGCATAGGAGCCATTTTGAAAGTGAAAGAAAGTTTTCAGTGATGTGGGACTTTCAATAACTGAGCGTTTGTTTTTCTCTGCAGTCATGGCATCAGGACCAGCCCACTACCCGGATCATGCCCGGGCTGTGGTAACAGCAGAAGTAAACAAGTTAAGGGACATTGAGAGGTGTTACTATGGAGGACAACTGTCTCCTCATGTGGCAATTCCTGGATACCCAGTGCAAGTGTGCTTAATATGCTTAAATGCTGGAAGGGACGTCTTCATGGTACCTCAGTGTTCGGGGTGCTTAAAGAAATACGTCTTGTTTAAAGTGCCCAAGATTCATTTGGCTCCCACATGGCCAAAAGTTAAAGAATCTGCAGTTGGCAGCACACAGCACCAGGTGGAGCCTGTTGGAGGAGGCCCCTTGGGGGAGTGGCACAAAGCTAGAGGGTGCAGATTTACAGACAGAACAATGTGCTGATGTTTCGGATTCTGGATCACAGAGAGACAATTCAGGCAGAGCATCAGTAGACCCTTGGAGAGGGGGGCCTAGCCCAAGTCTCATAGGAGAAGATGAGATGAGGTAGGCCTTGAAATGGGAGGTATCGACCTCCGCACCCAGCGAAGAGTGGATAGTCTCAGGAGTGAGGACGACTGCTCACTCCTGGGCACAGATTCTCAGTGAGGAAGAAGAAGAAGAGGGGGAGCCTATGTGGCCTTGTGAAAAAGGAAGTGGTACACAGCCTTAAGCTCTTGCCTCAGAGGAATGCATGGAAGAGAGTGGTGATGCTACTACCCTGGCTGTGCAAGAGAAGTCAGGGATCCATTTTTTGTCTCGTTGAAAATGCGTAGCTGGCAGAACCAGGACTGGCCACCCCCAAGCCAGGCCAGAGGTCTCAGGTTGACCAAAGCTAGTAAAGAGGAGAGACTGGTTTTAAGGAAGGCGAATGAAATCTATGGGATGTCCTTTTCTACCTTTCCTCGGAGAGTCTGGGAGGAGATTGAGAACAGCAGGAAATCCTGGATTTGGGCCAAAGCAATGAAATGTGTGCATCCTGGTGCAAACAAGCATGTCCGGAACAGAATGTTTCATGAAAAATACAGCCAGTGGAAAAGAGGCAGGACACTGTTAATGGACTCTGTTCGAATAGTGGATGGAGAGGGACGTGAAACCTTTCCCAGTGTGAATTATGTGTGCCCAGACAAGGTAATAATTCAAGCTCCTGACCCGTTGTGCTATTGGCCACAATGCAAAGACCTCCCTGCGAATGTGCCCATGCCTACCAAATGAAAAGCAGAGCAGTGGTAGCCAGTGCTGCCACTCCAGCCATTGCAGTGCCTTTGCTGTTCCGCCAGTATGGAAGTCCAGGACTCAGGTGCCCCACATTCATCAGTTCTACAGTGTACTGACTTTCCAGAATCCATCGACTGGCCCACCAGATAACTTCAGATCCAGAAAGAACACCAGCCCAGCTGTATCCTGATTCATCGCCTGGTAATCGGATGACGTCAGACAAGCTGTTTTCCTTTTGTTCCTGTTCCAAGGTTCCATCTCCAGAGATGACATCACCCCAGCAGTTTCCAAATGTGCCCTCCTGTCATTCCCAGAATATGTCCACCCAGTTGTATTGGAAGAATGCTGCCAGGGAGAGTCTTTGGCTGAGGACCAGGTCGGTGTTTTGTTCGTTCTACAAGGGACTGGTAAGTCCAAACTTTTCTATTCTTATGACACTGCATTACACACCGTATACTAGCAGACTCCAGATGTCTGAACTGTCCTTAAAGACTCTCCCCTTCGGATTTTGGCCTGCTAGGACTGTGCTTCACTGGGCTCCGGCCCAGGAGAGATTATTAAATGGACTAGCCTTCGGGCACTGTGGTCATTAGATGGGACTTTAAGGGCACTCCATTCCCCAAATGTGTATTGTAAATAATGTCATTGTTTTTCTACCGTTTTCTAATGTTTATACTGTTTTTCTACTTTTCTAAAAAAAAAAAAAATATTTTTGGGATTCTCCAGTGTTTTGATGGTAAGGGTTTAGACAGACTGTGTATGCAGATTAGGAGTGTGTGTTGTCTTTTTTTTTTCTTGCAGGTGCTCCTGGGAAGACAGAAGAGAAGACAAGAAGAGGAGGAGGGACTCATCAGAGTTCCTCACTAGTACTTTAGTGTGTAGTACTTAGAGTACTGTTGTTATTGTTGTTACTGTGTGTAACCTTTTTCTTCCACAGGTATGGTTGTGGGGGAGTTAGGGAGTAATGTAATGGTATGGTATCAACTCCTGGTGTGTGGTTGCATGGTGTCCAAGGTTGGGGAGGTCCCCTGTTTGTTTTGTTTTGGGATTTGAGTTAAAGGCAGACAGGTTTTCCCTAGAGGGCTGGGGAGATAGCCAGGCTGTGGTCCTGAATGGCCGTAGGGACTGCAGTGCTGATCAATTAGGGCTATGCTCTGGACAGTTCTACCACAGCCACTAGGTACCCATAGTTAACGGGTAGAGTAGAGGCTGATAAGTCAGCCAAAGGCCTCTAGGCCCTTAGTGTTGCCTGCCTGTGCTAGCACATGGCAGGAGAGGGCCTGATCACCCCCCTCCGCAGGTAGCACATAGGGTGAGATGGCCTAAGCCGGGTAAATAATGACTGCGGACAGTCATTTTCCTGGCCCAGGGTAAGTGTAACCCCCCTGTTACCCGGGGTTACTAGAATCCCAGTAAGACCTAGTGGTAGGCAGGGAAGGCAGCTTGTGAAACTCCAGTTAAATTTAAGTTAAAGTACCTTTGTGCCGAGTGACCTATTCCTCCCCGAACCCAGTCCCCACCTGGTACTGCTGTCAGATTTAAACAGCATACCACCTGTCGTTGCCCAAATGATGGGGGTGGGGGTATTACATTGATTTTTCTCTGTTTGTTTAGCGGGGTATTTTCTCAGTTAAATTGTTGTGCAGGTTGTCTTGCTGACAGGAAGGTCAACACTCATCGTAGTGGTTGGTCAGAGCTTTTAGCTGATTGTTTCAAGAGGGCACATTTGGGCACAAATCCCCCCTTCCCCTCACCCCACCCACCTCTGGTGCAATTTCTTTTATACCAGGGGTTCTGACATCATTTCCTCAGGATGGCAAGGTGCATACCATTGTCATATCCTTACCAGCACACTGCACTGACAATATAAGTGTACACATTATATATACTTATATAGAACAAAACAATAATAGGAAAAAAAAAAATGTACACAGGATAAACAGGAAGGTAGACAGACATGTGGGGAGTAGTGCATTGCACTGGCTATGAGGCAGCAGTCTTCTGGGAGTCTTTCTGGAGGCTGAGGTGCTGCCCTATTTGCAGGCAACTCTCTGCTCTGAGGAAGGAGGTTGCCCATCTTCAGGCCACACTGGACAGTAGTAGGGGAACCTCCTCACCCAGGAACCACCAGGGGCACCACAGTAGACTCAGGAAGGGTGAGGGTGGTGGAACAGAGGCACACCCAGTCAGTTGTACCATGCCTCAATCCATACACCTTTCCGGTGGAGCATAGTTCCCCTATGGATGCACCCACAGAGGAGATTAAGGAGGTTGTGGACAACTGTTGCAAGGGAGGCCCATAGGAAGGAGGCAGAGGACACCACAGGGAAAGGAAGAAGCTCCTGGTGGGGGACTCAATTATTAGGGGGAGAGAACGGGGGGAGCAAGGAAAACTGAAGTAAGGTGCCTGCCTGGTACCATGGCTTGGAGGGACAGAAAGCGCATCCTCAGGATCATGAGAACAGCTGCACGGGAGATGGAGCTGGACGTCATTGTCTACCTAGGGATGATTAACTTGGCTCAACATGAGATTAGAGCAGTGGAGGAGGAGTTTGTGGAGTTGGGAGGGGCCTTAGGCAAGTAGCACACACAGTAGCTTTCTCAGAGGTACTGCCTATCTATGGTATAGGTGAGGCGAGGTTACTCCGCATCATGTGATTCAATGAATGGTTGAAAAACTGGTGTGGAGCACATGGGTTTGCTTCACTGGGGACTGGGGTTCCACCTGGAGGGATACCAGCCTATACTGGCAGGATGGTCTGCATCTGTACAGGAAGGAAACAAGTCTTTTGAGCAATCGATTTAAATGCTTCATTGGCAAGCTTTTAAACTAGTCAAGGGGGAGGCACTGATAAGCGGCAGGGAATTCCCAGCCTCCTCCTACAAAACAGGGTACTAAATGAGAAAAAGACCAAGGTAGAAAGATCAGTGGGGATGCTGCAACAGAAGGTAAAGCCATCAAAAAATGGAGAGCAATGAGTACCAATGCCCGTAGTCTGGGTAACAAGCTTCCTGAATTAGTGGCCTTGATGGAGGAGGAACATCTAGATATCGTGGCAGTCACAGAAACATGGTACACACAAAACCATGACTGGGACGAAACATACCAGGATACACTAGCTACAGGAGGGACAGGGAAGGTAAAAGAGGAGGAGGAGTAGCCTTACATAAGGAAAGGAATCAAAGCAACAGAACAAAAGGATAAACAGGGAGGAGAAGAAGCACTGTGGGTCAATTTGAGACAGGCAATGGCACCACAATCTGCACAAGGGTTATATACGGACCTCCTCTCAGGGGAGGAAATGGACAAGGAAATGATAGAAAGTATACTTAGAATGGCAGAAAAAGGGAGATATTGCTGATGGGTGATCTGAATATGCCAGATGTTAACTGGAGTGCAGTTGCAGCAGCCACTTCAAAGAGTGGGGTTATTCTAGATGCCCTACAGGGGGCATGCCTTAGACAACTAGTATTGGAACACACTCGAGAGGGGGCAGTCTTAGACCTGGTTCTCTCAAATGGAGATGGAGAGAGGATCACAGATGTAGAAGTGGGTAGCCATCTGGGAACTAGCGACCATTGAACAGTATGGTTCACAATAAACACAGCAATAGAGTCAAGCCATACAAAGGCAAAAGTACTGGACTTTAGGAGGGCTGACTTTTGCCAAAATGGTTGAGTGCCAAGGAATGCACTAGCAAATGGGCAGGAAGGAGGGTGGAAGAACAATGGGAATAATAAAACTGCCATCACAGAGGTAACAAGCCTTGTGTGAAGCAAATAAACAAAACAAAATGATGTAAAAAAACACTATGGTTCTCAAAGGAGGTGGCAGGGAAGTTCAGGGAGAAAAAGAAAGCATTCAGGAAGTACAAGGAATCACAGAAGAAGCAGAACAGAGAACTGTATCAGCTAAAGCAAAAGGAAGCAGGGAAGGCAGTCAGAACAGCAAAGGCCCAAACCAAGGAAAATATAGCCAACTCAGTAAAGAAGAGGGATAAACCTTTATAGGTACACATCAGGAGCCGAGAAGACCAAGGGAGGGATAGTGAAGCTTAATGGGGGGGGGGGGTGACTGTGAAAAGGCAGAGATACTAAACAAATATTTTTGCTCAGTACTTACAAATGAAGAGGGGAGGTACCTAAAACAAATAATAGAAACACTCTGGATACAGAAGTGATACCAGCCCATTTACAGAAGAAAGGGTTCTGAAAGAACTCTTAAAACTGAAGGTGGACAAAGCAATGGGGCCTGATGGATTCATCCCAGAATTCTAAAAGAATTAAGGTAGAACTAGTGACACCACTGACTACCCTCTTTAACAAATCATGGGAGGATGGGTGGTACCGAGACTGGTGGAGGGCAGATGTGATTCCCTTCACAAAAGTGTGGAGCAAGGCAGAAGCAGAAAACTACAGACCTGTTAGTTTAACCTCAGTGATAGGGAAAATGATGGAATCACTTCTGAAGGAAAGAATTGTTGAGTATCTAGAGGCCAGAGGGGCACAGGACCCAAGACAGCATGGATTCACAGCAGGAAGGTCATGCCAAACGAATCCGATAGATTTCTTTGACTGGGTGACCAATGTAGTAGATCAGGGAGGGGCTGTGGACATGGCCTACCTAGACTTTAGCAAGGCATTTGACACAGTCCCACACAAAGATTAATATCTGCGTTAGCCAGCCTGGGAGTGGGTCCCAAGATGACAGCCTGCAAAGAATTGGCTGGAGAACAGGACACAGAGAGTAATAGTAAATGTAATCCACTCTGAAGAAAGGGGGTTACTACGGGCACCGAGGTTCAGTATTAGATTCAGCCCTTCAATGTCTTTATAAGCTTACATTGCAGAGGGACTGGAAGAAAAGTATGTCTCTTTGCAGATGACACAAAGATCTGCAACAGAGTTGATGCACAAGGTGGGATGGAAAGGATGAGAAGGGACTTGGCAAGGTTAGAGGAATGGTCAAATGTATGGCAGCTTAGATTCAATGCTAAGAAGTGTAGGTAATGCACCTGGGAAACAAAACCCAGGGAAGAGTACACAATGGGGATGAGATACTGACAAAAACAAAAATGGAAAGGGACCTGGGGTAGTATATCAGATGACCTAAAGGTGGGCAAGCAATGTGAGAGGGCAGCAAGGAGGTCTGGGGGATACTGGGATGCATAGGGAGAGGCATCACCAGTAGAAAACAGGAAGTTATTATCCTCTGTACAGACAGCTGGTGAGACCCCATCTGGAGTACTGCATGCAGTTCTGAGACCCAATCTCCAAGAAAGACATAGACAGGATGGAAGCTGTCCAGAGGAGGACAACTAAATGGTGCAGGGTCTGCACCGAAGACACATGAAGAGAGACTAAAGGAGCTTAATATGTATAGTCTCGAGGAAAGGGGGGGACATGATAGAAACCTTAGGCACCTCAAGGGAATCAACAAAGTCCAAAAGGGTAGCATCTTTCAAAAAAAGAGGTGTGCAAGAACAAGGGGGCACAATTTGAAGATGGGGGGGATGGCTCAGAGGTAATTTAAGGAAGTATGTTTTTCACAGAGAGGGTTGTGGATGCATGGAATGGCCTTCCGGCAGAGGTTGTGGAGTCAAAAACAGTGATGGAATTCAAGCATGCATGGGACAGTCATAAGGCAATTCTAGGGGTTGGGGGTAGGAAGAAGTAGGCTGCTGGTTAACTAGGATCTGCAGCTTATCCATTAGGTAGGGAAATGGGCAGACTGGGTGGGCCAAGTGGTCCTTATCTGCTGTCAAATTCTATGTTTCTGGCCCAACCGGTTTGTGGTAACCCTAACATAAAATAAGATAACAAGCCAATCAATAGAAACTGGCTCCCACAACTGGTTAATGTTACCCTTGCCCAGTTAGTGGCGAAGGATGGCTCGTGGCTCCCAGTTACCACTATTTTGAGCAGATTCGGGATACTTATTAAATCTATCTTCAAAGTTTACCAGTTAAAACACTTATTAGTAAAAGAGTTTGGGCCGCCTCCCCTCCTTCAGATAGGAAAAGGTTCCATGATGTGTTGCGAGCATTAATAGGACATAGACATTTTGTGTCCGAGATTTCCAAAAGTTTATATGACTGTAAATATCCTGAAAAATTCATACCAAAGACATACTGGGCAGTGTATTTCCCTAGTCTAGAAATAGATGGGGCAGCTCTTTGGAAAAATGTTCAAAGATATATTACTCAGGATAGATTGAAATTGACACAATTTCATATCTTGCATAATATATACTACACTCCTCAGAGACTCTATAGATTTGGCCTTATAGACTCTGCCTTCTGTTCCAGATGTGGACAGGAGGAGGGTACACTGTACCATATATTCTGGTCGTGCCCGAAAGTCACTACTTTCTGGAACAATATCCGTTACAGGATGGACTCCCTCCTGGGCCTTTCTGACCTTTTTAAACCTGAGGTGTGCCTGTTGGGAGATTACACTTCCATACCAGTTGTATCTAGGAGGTACCACATGGCCTTAATTTCATTATCTGTCAAAAAGGTTATCCTTCGGCACTGGAAGGATAATGCGGACATTTCTTTTTCAGAGTGCCTTAAGGAGATCTTAGCCAATCTTAGAATGGAGAAAATGGTGGCTAGTTTAAATAATAGGCTGACTAAATACAAACATATATGGGAACCTTTGTACACGCTGTTATGTATTTAGATTACCTCTCCAAGTAACCGCTTAGGATATCCCGGTGAACTTTAGATTAATCTGAGCTGTGCTGGGGAAGGGAAGGGAGGGAGGTTGGGGGTGTGGGGGGAGCAGCTTCTTCAACAGTTGTATGAACATTTTGCAAGTGGACTATCATAAGTAATGTATGGAGCTGCTCTCATATGTAACTGTGAAAACTAATAAACTTTGAATTTAAAAAAAAAAATTCTATGTTTCTATGAAACACCTGAGAGACAAAAAACACTTTTAGCAAAAAAAAAACAAAATAAAATAACATAGTGCAAACACTAATTTTGCTTAGCCTAATGATAAAAAGTCACAAAAACATAAGCACCACCTGTAATAATTTCACAGAAGATATACCCTGTAAGAAACACTCTGCTACAGAGAAAAATAAAGCAGTAACAGAAGATATACCTTGCAAAAGACAATTAAAATCAGAAGATTACAGCAGTAATCTGTAAACACACACCTGTAGGCACACCCTGTAATAATGCAACAGAATATATACCCAGCAACAATTTGAATTAGAGCAAAATAAAGGAATAAAATGTTGGCAACAAATAGTAACAATCCCTGTGAGTACAAAATACAAATAACAACACACAGTAAACCCGCCTAGCCAAAAGAAGTCTTAATCCTTATTGTTGCTCTGGTAAGGTTATTTGCCCTGTCCTTTCAAGCAACCTAGAAGAAAATAGCTCAGGTGAAACTAGGTGCCTTGGCTAGCAAACCTAGTCTTCCACCAGGACAAAGAGGGTAATAGTAAACAGAGTCCACTCTGAAGAAAGGGGGGTTACTAGTGGGGTGCCGCAGGGTTCAGTACTAGGATCAGTCCTCTTCAATGTCTTTATAAGTGACACTGAAAAGGTAATAGAAGGAAAAGTATGTCTTTTTGTAGACGACACAAAGATCTGCAACAGGGTTGATACACAAGGTGGGGTGGAAAGGATGAGAAGGGACTTGGCAAGGTTGGAGGAATGGTCAAATGTATGGCAGCTTAGATTCAATGCTAAGAAGTGCACAGTAATGCACCTGGGGAAAAAAAAACGGGAAGAGTACACAATGGGGGGTGAGATACTAACAACAACAAAAATGGAAAGGGACCTGGGGTGGTCATATCAGATGACCTAAAGGAGGGAAAGCAATATGAGAGGGCAGTAAGAAGGGTCTGAGGGGATACTGGGATGCACAGGGAGAGGCAACACCAGTAGAAAACAGGAAGTAGTTATTCCTCTGTACATACAGCTGGTGAGACCACATCTGGAGTACTGCGTGCAGTTCTGGAGACCCAATCTCCGCAAAGACAAAGACAGGATGGAGGCAGTCCAGAACACGGCAATTAAAATGGTACACGGTCTGCACCAGAAGACATATGAAGAGAGACTTAAGAAGCTTAATATGTATATCCTCAAGGAAAGGAGGTACAGGATAGAAACTTTCAAGTACCTCAAGGGAATCAACAAAGTCCAAGAGGGTAGCATCTTTCAGAAACAGAGGTGCGCAAAAACAAGGGGGCACAATTCAAAGACAGAGAAGGGAATGGTTCAGAGGTAATGTGAGGAAGTATTTCTTCACAGAGAGGGTTGTGATGCATGGGACAGCTTTCCTGAGGAGGTTGTGGAGTCAAAAACAGTGGTGGAATTCAAGAATGCATGGAACAGTCATAAGGCAATTCTAGGGGTTGGGGGTAGGAGGAAGTAGGCTGTTGGTTAACTAGGATCTGCAGCTTATCCATTAGGTAGGGAAATGGGCAGACTGGTTGGCCAAGTAGTCCTTATCTGCCATCAAATTCTATGTTTCTATTACTTATATTATTTGTCACATGCATCCTTTTTTTACTCTGTTATATGTTCTGGTTGTATTACTTGTATTATTTGTCACATACATGTTTTTTGTACTCTCTCCATACTTACGTAGTCCTCCACCCCATGTTCTCTCCATACTTACACATTCCTGCACCCTCTGTTCTCTCCATACTTATATATTACTGCACACTGTTCTCTTCATAATATATTCTTGAACCCCGTTCTCAACATATTTATGTATTCCTACATCCCCGTTCTCTCCATCCTTACATGTTCCTGCACTCCCTTTCTCTAAAATTACATATTCCTGCAGTCACTGTTCTCTCCATATTTACATATTCCTGCACACAGTTCTATCCATATTTATAGTCCTGCACTCCTGTTCTATAATTACAGATTCCTGCACCCCCTCTTTTCTCCATACTTAAATATTATTGCACCCCATTATCTTCAGACTTGCATTGCCCTACACCCCTATTCTATCCATTTTTTCCCATGTGAGCTCTATTTTTTCAAATGCATTTATTTTTATCTGTGTAGAAATATTCAACTCCCTATAGTCTTTACTGTGTATTGTGCTGTAAGATATGTAAATATCATGGAGTACTAAATATTATTTTTATATACGTCATGCTTTCTGTAATAGAGTTATTTCAGTTACAGTTATCCAGGGTGTGATCTGTTTACAAAGAGTCGGGCTACAGTTTCCATATCTAATGCAAAGTGTTCTCAGCTGTGATAAAAGGGGTGGGTTGCTTGCTCCCACTGTGCTGTGTAATCAGAGGCTCTAGTGGGATTCAAACCTCCAGATACCCCGAGTGAGAGTCACCCTGAGTGGTGGCAGTACTCCAAAGTAACCCTTTCAGGTGTCTGAACAGTAGTGAAAAGTGGTAGCAGTGCCGAATGAGTTCTGGGAGAGAATAAGTCTGTGACAAGTGTGTATTATCCTGCAGTATATGTTAATACTGTGAAGTATTTATATACTTCATGCTTTCTGTGACTGAGTACTTTCAACAATAGATAATCAGGGGTAAACTGGCAAGTCTGTGATCCGTTTCCAAAGATACAGTTCCAGGCTACAGTCGACACATGTAATTCAAAGTTTTCTCCAGCTGTGATGAAAGGGGTTGATCACTTGCCTTTTGGGAAACAGCACTGAGCTGTGGTACAGTGGATCTGGACCTAGAGATACCCTGAGTGATACTGCAGCTGGGTGGCATTAGAACACCAAGTTAACCCATTCAGGTGTCTGAACTGTTGTGAAATCTGGTAGCAGTGTAGGCTGAACTCTGGGAAAGAACCAGTCCTTGACACCCACCTACAGCACTGCATGCTGTTCTG
Source organism: Neoceratodus forsteri (assembly GCA_016271365.2). Classification (NCBI taxonomy): domain Eukaryota; kingdom Metazoa; phylum Chordata; order Ceratodontiformes; family Ceratodontidae; genus Neoceratodus; species Neoceratodus forsteri. The sequence goes on along the minus strand of CM057457.1, from coordinate 410,788,305 downwards.
CTATCATTACATGAGGACAGGTAGTGATAGAGTGGAGTCAGTCTACAGGAGGGCTACCAAGATGATTCAGGGACATCAAGATACACCCTACAAAGAAAGGCTAATGGACCTTAAGATGTACTTGCTGCAAACTAGGTGCAAGAGACAGAGAGCAAGGAACATGACAGAAACATACGAACATATGAACACTGGGACAGAACCTATGAACAAACCAGCAGAAGAAGGCCATTTGGTCTATCAAGTCTGCTCGTATTGTAGGGTCCACAGCTTGAGCTGATGTCCCTGCCCTCCCGCCCCTACTCCTGCCATCCTTCCTACCCATGATTCTTATCTTCCCCCATACATATCCCAGCCTCTCTTAAAGCTGCTCACTGTCTTTAACGCGATGGCCGCTTCCGGCAGAACATTCCAAGTGTCCACCACATTTCTAAAAGGGATAAAAAGTTGACAGAAGTAAATGATTCATCTTCAGTGTAAACTCAATTACTTGCATTAACATGAAGAAGCTGGTACAAGGCAGGTTAAATAAGAATGCCTGGAAGTACTTTTTTCTGCAGAGGATGGTGGACAACTGTATCAGTTAAAGCAGAAGGAAGCAGAGAAGGCAGTCAGAACAGTAAAGGCCCAAACTGAGGAAATGATAGCCAACTCAGTTAAGAAGGGTGATAAAACCTTTTATAGGTACATCAGGGAGCGAAGGAAGACCAGGGGAGGGATAGTGAGGCTTAATAAAAGGAAGGGAGGGGTGGACAGAGGGTGAATGTGACAAGGCAGAGATACTAAAGAAATATTTTTGTTCAGTATTCACAAATGAAGAGGGGAGGTACCTAAACGAAATAATAGAAACATTCTGGATATGGGGGTTCATACCAGCCCATTCATAGAAGAAAGAGTTCTGAAAGAACTCTTAAAACTGAAGGTAGACAAAGCAATGGGGCCTGTTGGGATTAATCCCAGAATTCTAAAAGAGCTAAGGGTAGAACTAGTGACACCACTGACTACCCTCTTTAACAAATCATGGGAGGATGGGATGGAACCTGAGGACTAAAGGAGGGCAGATGTTATTCCACATCACAAAAGTGGGAGCAGGGCAGAAGCAGGAAACTACAGACCTGTTAGTTTGACCTTAGTGATAGGGAAAATGATGGAATCACTTCTGAAGGAAAGAACTGTTGAGTACCTAGAGGCTAGAGGGGTACAGGACACAAGGCAGCATGGATTCACAGTGGAAAGGTCATGTCAGATGAATCTAATAAATGTCTTTGACTGGGTGACCAAAGTAGTAGATCAGGGAGGGGCTGTGGACATGACCTACCTGGACTGTAGCAAGGCACTTGACACATTCCCTCACAAAAGATTAATATACAAGTTAGCCAGCCTTGGAGTGGGTCCCAAGATGGTAGCCTGGGTAAAAAACTCGCTGGAGAACAGGATACAGGGGGTAACAATAAACAGAGTCCACTCTGAAGAAAGGGGGGTTACTAGTGGGGTACCGCAGGGTTCAGTATCAGGACTGGTCCTCTTCAATGTCTTTATAAGTGACATTGCAGAGGGACTAGAAGGAAAAGTATGTCATTTTGCAGATGACACAACAATCCGCAACAGGGTTGATACACAAGGTGGGGTGGAAAGGATGAAAAGGGACTTGGGAAGGTTGGAGGAATGGTCAAATACATGGCAGCTTAGGTTCAATGCTAAGAAGTGCAAAGTAATGCACCTGGGAAACAAAAACACAGGGGAATGTACACAATGGGGGGTGAGATACTAACAACAACAAAAATGGAAAGTGACCTGGGGGTAGTCATATCAGATGACCTAAAGGTGGGCAAGCAATGTGAAAGGGCAGTAAGGAGGGCTGGGTTGATGCTGGGATGCATAGGGAGAGGCATCACCAGTAGAAAACAGGAAGTTATTATCCCTCTGTACAGACAGCTGGTCAGACCCCATCTGGAGTACTGCATGCAGTTCTGGAAATCCCTTCTCTGCAACGACATAGACAGGATGGAGGCAGTCCAGAGAAGGGCAACTAAAATGGTGCAGGATCTGCACCAAAAGGCATATGAAAAGAGACTTAAGGAGCTTAATATGCATACCCTCGAGGAAAGGAGGGAGAGGGGGATATGATAGAAACTTTCAAGTACCTCAAGGGAATCAACAAAGTTCAAGAGGGTAGTATCTTTCAGAAAAAGAGGTGTGCAAGAACAAGGGGGCACAACTTGAAGATAGAGGGGGGGATGGCTCAGAGGTAATGTGAGGAAGTATTTTTTCATGGAGAGGGTTGTGGACGCATGGAACAGCCTTTCTGAGGAGGTTGTTGAGCCAAAAACAGTGGCAGAATTCAAGAATGCATGGGCAGACATAAGGCAATTCTAGGGGGTGGGGGTAGGAGGAAGTAGGCTGGTGTTTAACTAGGATCTGCAGCTTATCCATTAGGTAGGGAAATGGGCAGATTGGGTGGGCCAAGCAGTCCTTGTCTGCTGTAAAATTATGTTTCTATGTTTCTATGCTAATGAAGCTGTCTGTTCAAAATCAATGTTAGGGTTCAAGAATAATCAGGACAGACACATGGGTATGGGGGGCAATGAGGATAAAAAGAGAAGGGAGAAGGCAAGTGACCACTAGGGGACTCTTTCTTATCTGTTAGGCAATGATAAGGGCAGAACAGATAGATAAAATGGACTTTTCCTGCTGTCAAGTCCTTCATCTCCTGCAAAGTCCTTCCCTCTGAAAACACAGACTATCCCAAAATGAAAGTGGAATGCTAAGCCCACAGTGGTGGGTTCAAAAATGCATGGGACAGGAATAAGGGAATCTTATGGGAAGGGAAGGGGTGTGAATGGGCTAAAGATCAAACAGGATATGCAGTGATACTATAGGCAGGGAAATTGGGGCAGACTGGGTAGGCCAACTGGCCCTTAACAACTAAAAAATTCTATGCTTCTAAGTGTCAATGTACTTTACATACTGCATTTTCCAAAAAATGTACAGGAGTGTTATAACGGAGCCCCTAAGCCACTCTTTTCATCCTTTCTCCCAACATGTTATCAGACTTGACGTTGCTAAAAGTAAGCCCATCCCCCTCAGAATAAAGATTCCTCCTCTGAGCCTTGGTTGATCCTTACCTACTGAAACCATGGTTTCATAGTTCTGCACCATCACATCCCTGTGAAGCTCCTTCTCCTGTTTGCTTAACAATTTCCATTCCTCTTCAGAAAAATCAACAGCAACATCTTCAAAGGTTTCTGGTACCTGAAAGAACATGAGACATGTTTAATTGCTTTTGGTTTCACATTACATATTGTGTGTACATGACACGTTGAAAAATCAGCAACTTTTTACACAGGCTGGGGATGGGCAAGGTTAAGATCCACAGTCTACAAGACTAAGAGGCTTTGCTGGCACTCCCAGAACAAGTGAAGACAGACAGAGATTGTAATGTAGGGCAGACAAGGAGGGAGTAGAGATGGAATAAGGATATTAGGAAGGGGATAGGTGGAGTCAGTCAAGTGAGGGGAGAGATACCTAGCTAGTAGAAGAAACCAGCCTGTCTGAACATCAGGCATCTTGGGACTAAAATGGGGGACCTATAGACAATGGCGATGGAAGCCCAGCTGGACATAGTTGTCATCATGAAAATGTAGGTGACACAAAATCCCATCTGGGGTCTGGCTATCCAAATATGTGTCCTATTTTGAAGGGATATGAAAAAGGGCAGGAGAAGGGGTTACGCTATACACTGAGACTGTAAAAAAGCAATAGGGAAGAAGTTTGTTCGGTGGTGGGGACAGAATGAATATGGGTTCAGCTTATAGTTTAAATATGTAAGAACCTCAGAGTGCTGGTGATGGTGTCATAAAGATCACCAAATCAGTTCAGGGAGGGCTGCAGGGCATCAGCAAGACCACATCAGAAGGGCAACCACTACGGAAACACAATCTTGATGGAGGATCTCCTACCAGACTGGGAAATGTTGGGGGGTTAAGAGTGCCAGGAACCAAGTTGTTGTAGATTCAATGCAGGATGGCTTCCTTGTACAAGGGGTGATAGGGCTAACCAGAGATGGAGCCATCCCTGACTTGGTACTGTCAAATCAGGACATAGTAAGACAGGCCAGAGTAAAACAGACTCTGGGGATGAGTGATAATTACTCAGCATGGCACAGTATTAACCCTAGAAAGCCAGCACCTCAAGTCAAGGACAATTGTGTTGGATATCAGGGCAGTGGTTTTTGAAGACATAGGGAAGATCCTCCATGACAAACTGAGGGATTGGCAGGGACAGAGAGAGGGGAACATCAATGTGAGTCTGACAGAGGTCACCAAAGCAGGAAGGGAAAAAACACAAAATGAATTAATCCAATTTGATATACAAGAGAAGTTAGAGAAGCAGTAAGAGCAGAAAGGGTAGCATGAAAAATGTACAATGAGGATCAGTGACACTGAGGGCAACAGGGAGGTATACCTAGGAAAGCTAAAGGAGAACAATTATTTAATTTATTAATTTGAAAAGTTTCACCAGGAGAGACATACTGAGAGCTCATTTCCAGATCTGTCCTGGGGTAGAGGGTAGAAGGGAAAATAGACATGTGCAAATCAGTACAAAAGTTTTACATGTGCATTAAGAGTGCAAAATTATACATTGTAGCATAAAACACAAGCACAGCATTATACCACAAATAAACATCAAGGTGTGCACTGATAGATTACAAAGTGTTAAACACTGGTCACTGCATAATCAGACATATAGCAGCCCTCAAGAATGGGGTAGAGGAGGGCATGGTAGCCAGGAGGGCTAATCCGCCATGGTGAAGAACAGTCAGAGGGGAGGAGTTGAAGGGGAAGAGGCAGGTGACAGGAGGAGGACAGGGAGAGTGGGGAGGAAGAAGCAGAGGGCAGTTGGGGGAGGAGGTTAAGGGGGCTATAAAGATCATAAAATGAGATGGGGAGGAGGAGGAGAAAAGGAAGAGGTCAGGGCAGGTGCAGATGGGGACAGTGTGAGCATGAAGAAAGAGGGAAAAGAGGTGGCAAAGAGGGTGGGGAGTGAGAGAGATTTCCAGAGTTTGGGAAGATGGTAGGAGAAAACAGCTTGACCAGTTGAGGACCTTCTACAAGGGAGAGCTAGAGTGTGTTGACTAGAGCGATGGAGGGAATAGGCAGAGTTAGAAGCAGTGGAGAGAAGAGAGGTAAGATGGGACAGAGTTCAGCTAGTGTTTAGCAATAAGGGCAGAGCCATGAGCATTGGCTTTCAGAGAAGGGGGAGAGAGAGAGAGAGAGAGAGAGAGAGAGAGAGGTAAAGGTGGCAGGGGTGGGTCTGGAGGGGTGGCAATCCAGGACAAACCTGCAGAAGGAATGAAAGAGGGTGTCCAGTCTGCCCAGTGTAGACTTAGGAGCACTGCCGTAGATAATGTCACCGTAGATGAAGAGGGGAAGGATCATTCTCTGAACAATGGCTCTGCAGGCAAACAAAGAAATGCAACTATGGTACAATTAGTCAATGTGCCTGTCACACAAAACCCTAATGTCCCATTTTCTTGTTGTGCTGTAGGGCATTAACATGGGCTTTTGAATGTGGCAGTACTTTGCACATGCAAGAGAGACTGAAGACCTGCCACCACTATAAAACATAGATGAGGCCCCTCTGCAACCATCTGCATAGACATTTGCAATGTTGATGAGAAGTATTCTATGCTGCTAATGACTGTGACACTCAGCAGCTGGCAAAAGAATACTATGGACATGGGAACGTTCCTCAGTGTTTTGGAATTTAGTAACAACGATGTTTAATCAATATGAATGGAATGAAAAAACTTCTGCATGGGTCATGAAACCTTTTACTTTAAATGGAGCAAAATACAACATATAATAGGAAGACAGAACACCAATATGCATCAAGCTATTACATCTGAAGTAAGACTGGCTATTGCAATTTGGAGATGGAACACAAACAAGTATTGGACCATTGGACACTTGTTTGGCGTGTCTAGGGTGGTGGTCTGCTCTGTTGTATGTGAGGTTTGCAATGCTTTCATGGACACCTGCATGCACATGATAACAACCCCTACAGGCACACAGCTACAAGATATCTTGAATGGCTTTGGGGAAAGATTTAGTTTATTAGCACAGACAGCCAGTGCAATAGATGGCAGACACATACCAGTTTAGGCACCAGTAAAAGATGCGGCAGACTTCTTCAACCATAAAGGCTGGCACTCTATAGCGATGTAGGCAGTGCTGGACCACCAGTATTGCTGTCAAGATGTTAGCACTGGATGGCCTGGTAAAGTTCACAATGCCCGTATTCTTGCAAGCAGTGGACTGTATGCGAAGGCTATGGATGGACTTCTTTCTCCCAACGTGACACATGAAATATGTGGGGTACAGGTGCCATTTCATTTACTTGGTGACCCAGCCTACCCATTGATGTCATGGCTGATGAAGCCAGTCCCTGACATCAGAAACCTCACAACTGAGCAGAAACACTTTACCCACTGTCTGTCAAGTGACGGTATGGTAGTGGAGAATGCCTTTGGTTGGCTAAAGGGAAGATAGTGATGCCCGCTAAAAATGCTTGATACACACATTTCCTTTGTTCCATCCATGGTGCTTGTGTGCTGCATTCTACACAAACATTTGTGAGCAAAATGGGAAATTTTTAATTTGGAAGGGATTAGAGAGGCTGATGATTACTTGCAAAAGCCGTCAGGCACTGAAATGCAAGACATGCAAAGGGGCACAGCTGGGGATCAAGCAAGACAAATCAGAAATGCTGTTACTCTACATCTCAGCAGACAGTACAATGACTAAGATAATTTGTGGCATGGACGTACATTGGGCAATAAAGAGAACCGTGAAGGTACACCACACCAGTTGTTTTCTGTGTTTGATTACTGCACTGTTCTTTTTATGTGTCTAAAAAAGATCACTTGTGTGGCCAGAGAAGTAAGTATGGAGTCGCTAGACAAGCTGGCTGCATGCAGTCATCCAGTGCATGACGTGGTTCTTGCATATCTGCAAATCTCACATAGGTGGTTACGCTTAAGAAGTATAGTATGAAAGTTGTCATCCTGGTGTTGGCAGTTGGACGTACAATGTTCGTTGCGTGCCATGCATGCTATTATTGTCTCACAGAATGCACCCAGTGTTGATGTCCTCCTGCCATTTGATTCAGTTGGGTTCCAAGGGAAGTCACCTATCATATTCTCAGTATAGTTTATGGTTGAGCAAGCCAAAGTTCGGTCCTCCTGCCATCGACACCAACATGCTAGTGCAGCAATAGTACTAATGAAGAGGAGGGAGTGAGGGGCATTACTAGTGGAGAGATTGAGCATGGCGTGGCAAGGGGAGGGATAATACTGGGAGAGGTGAAGAGGGAGAGGGAGGTTGGCAGTCAAGCAGGAAGAGGGAGAGGGTCTCAATTGAGAGAGGCAGGGGGGAGACAGTGGGGCAAATGGTAAAAGCGCCATCTTGAGTGGCCCTGGGAATGAGAACCTGGATGGGGGGGGTGGTGACGGGCACGAGGAAAGAGGAGGGGGGTGTACTTGTGTTGGGGGACTCCATACTCAAGGGGATGAGATGGGGCCAGGCACAGTCAGATATGGGTGGAGTCCATACTGGGATTAAAGCCAGACAAAGCAGAATAGGCAATTCTAAGGTACGCAAGGAGGGGAAGGAGGAATATGCACATTGTGGTACATGTGGGGACAAATGGCCTAGGAGGGGAAATGGTAGAGGTAGAAAGGGAGAGGTTACAGGAAGGGGGAAGGTTGTGCGAGGAGAATGGGGAGTCTGTGGCCTTCTCAGAGGTGCTCCCAGTACCCTGCGCAAGCACAATGAGAAGGGAGAGGATTGGAGAGTTGAATGCATGGTTGGTAGAATGGTGTCAAACTAAGGGGTATGGGGTTGTGGGTGGATGGGGCAGTACCTGGGATAATAACAATCTGTTTGCAAGGGATAGACTGTATCTCAGCGGGGAGGGGAAGGAGGTATTAAAGCAAAGACTGGGGAGGTATACTGCGACAAAGATGGATTTGAACAAGTTAGGTGGTGGCAAATGGACAGCAGATAGGCAGGGATCTGATAGAGTGGAGTCACAGCCTACCCCCTAGGCTAGCAGGGAAGGAGTCAGTGTGGCCGAAAAAGGAGGGAGCAGAAGGGAGGAGATGGAGGGTGATGAAGAGAAGGGGGCAGGATAGAGGGTGGTCTTGCTAAATGTAAGAAGCTTAGGCAAAAGATCCACTGAGCTACAGGCACTCTTCGCAGTGTTGAGGGTGGATATTGTGACTGTTATAGAAATGTGGGCAACCAAGCACCAGGGCTGGGACCTGGCAATCCCAGGGTACAAATCATACAGGAAGGACCATGAGGAGGGGAGGCAGAGTGGGGTGGCAGTCTATGTGAGGGACAGGATCAAATGCACAAGGGACCAGTGGGAGGGAGGAAAGGAGAACAGAAGCAATCTGGCTGCAGCTCATATACTCAAGAGGTAGAACTGAGGTTTGGGGTGGTATACAGGCCACCATCCCAGTCTGAGGAACTTGACAGGGAATTAGTGGGACAAATTAGAAAGGTATGTAGAAAAGAGAAGGTGGTCATCGTGGGGGATTTCAACTTGCTGGGGGTTGACTGGAGCATTCCGGTCACCATCAGTGCTAGGGAGCAAGTGCTCCTGTATGTTATCCAGGAGGGTCTCCTGACGCAGTTGGCTAGTGGATCTACTAGGTTAAAGAACACTTCAGATCTGGTATTGTCGAATGTGGAGGCAGTAAGGAAAATAAGGGTGGAGGACCCGCTAGCTGACAGCAGTCACCAAATGATGTGGTTTAATATCATGATATACAGGGAGCCAGAGAACTCAGTAACCCAGATGGTCAACTTCAGTGGGGCAGACTTTGGGATGATGGAGGAAGTACTGAAAGGGAAACTGGAGGGCATAAGACAGGAGATGGACATGGAGCAAACATGGGATATTATTAAATGGGGGATTACAGAGATGAAGGAAGCCTGCACCGAGACACAGAGTAAGAGGAGCAGAGCAAGAAAACCAGGCTTTTTTGTTTGTTTGTTTATTTTTGTACTGTATTTAAATGATATGGTTCAGAGTGTGGGTGCTTCAATCTTTTGACATTTCTTGAAGACTTCATGCAACATCACCACCATATCATTTTTCAAGCCAATTTTAATTTTATACCAAATTAAACAAATTTTGTTGAAAGGGAGACCATATTTGACTGTGCATCTCTATCGCATTTTCAGATGTACACACAACTCTGTCTAGCCTAGCAAACTCCAGCATTTTTTCCCTCCATTCTTCCTTAGAAGGAGCTTCCACTTGTTTCCAATGCTGGAGTATTACCTTGCCAGCAATTAATATACCAATATTCTAAAGGATCCTTTGTGTTCCCCGTGGGTCCCTAACTTGGCTCAAATCTATTTTAAAGCCAAATATTGCAATTCCAGGATCAAAGGGAAACAACTGACCCAACGGTATCCCCAGTAAAGACCATATATATTTCCAAAATGGTATAAGTTTCACACACTTAAACAACATATGGGATTACAAGCCCCTTTCATTCTGACATCTTTGGCAGAATTGTGAAATAGTGTTATCTATCTTATGTAATCTAGTAGGTGTAAGGTAAGTTCTATGAACTATTTTAAAGTAAATTTGGCAAGTAAACCATGCTGGTTTAACAGAGAGGCAGTGGAGGTGGTGAGGTCAAAACAAGAGGCACACCAGAGGTATAGGGGAACAGGGAAGGAAGGGGACAGGGAGGAGTATGCAAGATTGTCCAGGGAGGTGACTAGAAAAGTAAGAGAAGCCAAGGCCCAGAGGGAGCTGAGATTAGCACAGGGAATTAAAGGGGGAGAGGAGAAAGACTTTTTTCAGATTCATCAGGGAGAAAAGAAAGTGCAAAGAGACAATAGTGAGAATACAAAAAGGGTGGAGAGTGGACAGAAAAGGGGGAGGAGCAGGCAGAACCACTGAATGAATACTTCTACTCAGTATTCACGGAAGAAAAAGGAGGACCACTACCACCATGGGCTGGGAGGGTGTGGATGGGGGGAGAGGAGGTGGCAGATGGAAGGATTGAGAGAGGCAAAGTCCTAAAGGGACTGAGTGTGCTGAGGGTAGACAAGGCACCAGGGCCTGATAGTATCCACCCAGGGTGCTGAGGGAGATGGCAGAGGTGTTTTGGCGGAGCCACTGGTGGATCTGTACAGCACCTCACTGGAGTCGGGATGTGTGTCACTGGACTGGAGGATGGAACATTTATTTATTTATTGAATTTTGTTGACCCGGTAGGCCCACTGAGACTGGAAGTCCCTTTTTCGGGGGTGAACCGGGGGGTGGGGATACAGATGGTAACCAACTGAAACTGAACTAGATTAAGCTGTTGGTGGTATTTCTAGTGAATGGAGGAAATATGGCAGGACGACGGGGGGGGGTGGAATTAACATACTAACATACTAAAATGCCAGCAAAATAGGCCTAATGGTCTTTCGAGTCTGCTCGATTTTCAGCACCCGCACTGAGGGCCGATTTTGGTGCCCACCCTTCCCCCTTGGGTTATACTGTCTCCAGTCCCAGAGGTTCCACTTGTATTGGGCCTGGTCAGATTTACCTTCCCCCTGTACCTGTCCCATCCCCTCTTAAACCTGTCCACAGTCTCCACCTCTACCAGTTCCCTGGGCAGTGCATTCCATGGCTCCATCACCCTTTCAGTGAAATAACACCTCCTCCTCTCCACTCTGAGCCTTCCCACTTCCAGCTTATACCTGTGACCTCTCGTTGTCCCACCCTCCTTCCTTTGGAGCACCTTGACTGGGCCACCCTTGTTGATCCCTTTCATGTACTTAAAGACCTCTAACATGTCCCCCCGTCCCTCCTCTCCTCCAGGGTGTACATGTCGAGCTCCTTGAGCCTCTCCTCATAGGTCATCTCCCCCAGGCTCCAGATCATTCTGGTTGCCCTAATTTGGACCCTCTCTAGAAGTGTAATGTCCCTCTTTAAATGTGGTCTACAAAACTGCACACAATACTCGAGGTGTGGCCTAACCAAGCTGTTGTACAGTGGAAGGATCACTTCCGCCTTCCTGGAGGTAATGCCCCTGGCAATGCATCCCAGCATCCTATTTTCCCTTGCTGCTGCCCTCCTACAGGTCTCTGAGTTGTTCATTTTGACATCTACCACAACCCCCAGCTCCCTCTCACCCTCTGTGACTTGAATCGTGTCTCCTCCCAGGGTATACTCCGGGCCTGGATTTCTGACTCCCAGGTGCAGAACCTTGCACTTCCCCACATTGAATTTTAGTTTCCATTTTCCTGACCACCATTCCAGAGCCTCCAGGTCCCCCTGCAAGGCCACCTTCCCCTCCTTCTCATCCACCACTGCACCCAGCTTTGAGTCATCTGCAAAGAGACTCATTTCACTCCTGAGTCCTTTCCTTATGTCTGTGACATAGGTGTTGAAGAGGAGTGGCCCCAGCACTGACCCCTGGGCACCCCACTAGTAACCCGCCTCGGGGATGAGGTTAACCCTCCAACCACCACCTTCTGAGTATGCTCAGAGAGCCAATTTCCTGTCCATCTTAGTAACCATCTCCCTACCCCCATTTCCTTCAGCTTAGCCAGCAGGCCACTGTGGGGTACTGAATCAAACACCTTGCTGAAGGCCAGAAAGAGGACATCCACTGGCCTACCCTAGTCACCCAGTCATAGAACTCAACAAGGTTCCCCTACTCTTTTCAAAAAGTGCCATGGGATCTTTAATGTCCACCTGAACAATCACCAGAACAGGCAGATGGGACCTCAGTTTAACGTCTCTTTCAAAAGATGGCACCTCGGGAGTGTAGCACCCCCCTCATGCTGCACTACAGTGTCAGTATTGGGATATTAGCCCAAGTGCCTGGTGCGAGGATAGAAACCACAGCCTTCTGAGCTCCCAGTCTCAGAGGCAAGTGCGCTACCTGCTTAGCCACTGCCACGGACAATGAGTGCCATTACACAAGCGCAGACCAAGGGATGAACTGGGTAATTATCATCCGGTAAGTCTCACCTCCATAGTGTGCAAACTCATGGAAATGATACTAAAGGAAAGACTGGTGTTCAGGGTTTTAAATAATTGATTAGCAGTTTTTTTCTTGGGACAATACTAACTGTACAGAAAGCATTTATATAGATTTTCTAGAAGTGTTATATTTGTTAAACACAGTGAGGCAAGTGCTATGCATTTTCACCATGTTTTAGAACTTTTATGAGCAAAACGCTAATCAATTTTTAGAGTTAAATAAAACCCTGGTGTTGTACCTAGAGGACAACGGCCTCCAAGATGTGAGGCAGCATGGGTACATTTCGGGGAAGTCCTGTCAAACCAACCCGATAAAATATTATGACTGGGTGACAACTGACCTGGATAAGGGTCATTACTTGGACTCCAGCAAGGCCTTTGACTCGGTGCCTCATGGGCGACTTGGGGAGAAGCTATCTGGTGTAAGGGTGGGGCAAAAATGATGAACTGGATTACAAGCTGGCTGAATGGGAGGCTGCAACAGGCGGTGGTGGTGGGAGGGGAACTCTCAACTCCTAAGCCGTTGACGAGCGGGGTGCCACAGGGCTCTGTGCTGGGCTCTTCATACCAGACATTGTGCATCGGGTGGTGAGCAAGGTAAGTCTGAAGATAGAAACATAGAATTTGATGGCAGATAAGGACAGACGACACCAAAATGGGAGCAGTGATGGATGTAGAGGAGGGATGGAAGCAGTTGCGAGAGGACCTAAGCAAGCTAGAGGACTGGTCAGAGAGGTGGCACCTGGGGTTCAATGCAAAGAAATGTAAGGTTATGCACTTCATGGCGAAGAACCCAAGGACAGAATACTGGTTGGAGGGGGTAAGCTGGGAATCTCTGAGGAGGATAAGGACCTAGGGGTAATGGTAACAGGGACCATGAACAATACTGTCCAGTGCAGGAGAGCAACTGCAGAAGCGAATAAAATGCTAGGGTACACAGCGGGGGTTCATCCAGGCAAAGAGAGGTGCTCTAGCTCCTCTACAGGTCACTGGTAAGGCCGCACTTGGAGTACTGTGTGTGATTTTGGAGGCCATACCTAAAGCATGACATCAGGCTACTGGAAGGGTGCAGAGGACGGCAATGAAGATGACATGTGGAATGGAGGGGAGATACTATGAGACCAGGCTGGAAGACCTGAATATGTACATCCTGGAGGATAGAAGAGATAGTGGGGACATGATAGAGACATTCAAGTATCTGAGGGTAATTAAGACGGATGGGGCAGATGGGGTCTCTAAGCTAAGGAGGGGGAGGGACACCGGGGGCATGGGCTAAGAATGGGGGATTTAGGAGGGAAATGAGGATACACAGTTTCATGGAGAGGGTGGTAGGAAAATGGAATGCACTGCCAGAATGGGTGGTATTATGTAAATCTGTGAACAGCTTTAAAAGGGCATGGGACAGGAAGCAAGGGAGGGTGAGGGTGGGGGGCGGAAGTGGGATGACAAAGGGGGATGGGGCAGCTGCAAACTAGGAGCACTAACTGCACACTTGAGAAGACAAAGATAGACCGGGTGGTCTGTTTCCACTGGCACATTCATATGATCATATGTGCGACTACCTTTCAGTGTGCCCCCACAGGGCATGTGTTGACACAAATCCTAATCATTAATGGTTTTGGTTCATGGAACAAGTCATTACTGAAGCCCTTGCCATTGCACAGGCTTGGATTTGCCATTCTTGAGGTGAGTATGGATCCCATCAGGACACTGGTGCATTGAGGCACAGCATAGAAACATAGAATTTGATGGCAGATAAGGACTGCTTGGCCCACCTAGTCTGCCCATTTCCCTACCTGATGGATAAGCTGCAGATTCTGGTTAATCAACAGCTTACTTCCTCCTACCCTCCCACCAGAATTGCCTTATGTCTGTCCCATGCATTTTTGAATTTTCCCACTGTTCCTGACTCCATAACCTCCTCAGGAAGGCTGTTCCACGCATCCACAACCCTCTCTGTGAAAAAATATTTTCTAACATTACCTCTGAGCTGTCCCCCTCTATCTTCAAATTATGCCCCCTTGTTCTTGCACATCTCTTTTTCTGAAAGATGCTACCCTTTTGTACTTTGTTAATTCCCTTGAGATACTTGAAAGTTTCTTTCATGTCCCCCCTCTCCCTCCTTTCTTCAAGGGTATACATATTAAGCTGCTTTAGTCTCTCCTTGTATGTCTTCTGGTGCAGACCCTGCACCATTTTGGTTGCCCTCCTCTGAACAGCCTCCACTCTGTCTATGTCTTTGCGGAGATGGGGTCTTCAGAATTGCACACAGTACTCCAGATGGGGTCTCACCAACTGTCTGTACAGAGGGATAACGACTTCTTGTTTTCTACTGTTGATGCCTCTCCTTATGCATCCCAGTATCACCCCAGCCCTCCTTACTGCCTTCTCACATTGCTTGCCCACCTTTAGGTCAACTGATATAATTACTCCTAGGTCTCTTTCGATTTTTGTTGTTGTTTTTATATCACCCACCATTGTGTACTCTTCCCCTGAGTTTTTGTTTCCCAGATGCATTACCCTGCACTTCTCTGCATTGAATCTGAGCTACCATATATTTGACCATTCCTCCAACCTTGCCAAGTCCCTTTTCATCCTTTCCACCCCACCTTGTGTATCAACCCTGTTGCAGATCTTTGCGTCATCTGCAAAGAGACATACTTTTCCTTCCAGGTGCTCTCCAATGTTACTTATAAAGACATTAAAGAGGACCGGTTCCAGCACTGAACCCTGCAGTACCCTGCTAGTTGCCCTCCTTTCTTCACTGTGGACTCCGTTTACTATTACCCTTTTTGTCCTGTTGTCCAGCCAGTTTTTTATCCAGGCTGCCACCTTGGGACCCACTCCAAGGCTGGCTAACCTGTATATTAATCTTTTGTGTGAGACTGTGTCAGATGCCATGCTAAAATCTAGGTAGGCCATATCCACAGCCCCTCCCTGGTCTGCTACTTTGGTTATCCAGTCAAAGAAATCTATTAGGTTTGTCTGACATGACCTTCCTGCTGTGAAACCATGCTGCCTTGGGTCCTGTGCCCCACTGGCCTCTAGGTACTCAACAATTCTTTCCTTCAGAAGTGATTCCATCATTTTCCCTACCACTGAGGTCAAACTAACTGGTCTGTAATTTCCTGCCTCTGCCCTGTTCCCACTTTTGTGAAGTGGAATCACATCTGCCATCCTCCAGTCCTCAGGTATCACCCCATCCTCCCATGATTTGTTAAAGAGAGTAGTTCGTGGCGTTACTAGTTCTACCCTTAGTTCTTTTAGAACAGCTTCTAGACAAGCAAGCTGTATTGCATGGGAAGGTGAACACAACTGAACATGTGCACAATGTAGTGTGAGGAATCACTCGCTTAGCATCCACAGCTCCCTCTGCTATTCACACGTTGTCAGTCCCCTCACCACTGTGATAGGCTCACCTTATGTAGCAATACCAATCATCACTTTTGCTTCCCACTCCCTCTTGCTTTCTCTCTCTCTCTCTCCCCCTCTCCCCCTTGTTTTCCCTCACTCACCATCCAGTGGCGGAGCCAGATTTGGGAGCCAGGGGGTGCCACTCAGTCAATCGCGGACTCCAAAATGGGCACTAAACAGTGAATAAAGATGGTGGTGGGGTGCCACTACTCACTCTTTTCTCCTGTCTTTCTCCCAACTCTCCCCTTCACCCCTTGTATCTTGACCTGTCCACTGTCTGTATCCCCCCTTGCCTATTTCTGCTCCCCACCTCTACCTGCTCACTGCTCTCAAACTACCCTCCTGACACCACCTTATTGCACACCAACCACAGATATCTAGACAAGGCTCCATTTGGGCTGCAATAATGACAAGGCCCCTTTGGCCACACAATATTCTTTTAATTCCATCTAAAGCATTACTCTGTTTTCTGTTGTTGCACTTCTTGAAACTGCTTGTATTATTGTCCTGTATTCATTTGTCTCTATTCCTCTCCATTGTATGTTGTAGAACCTTTGTAAATGAGTCCTTACTCAAAGGTTGTTTTCCAATTATTAAATAAATAAATAAATAAAACGAACAACAAAACAGCACAGTACATGAATAAGTCACAGTACTGGACAGAAACTTTTTCAGCCAAGAAATGGAATTTGAAATCAGGAACTGCAATGAACTAATAACAGACTGCACGGCAAAGACTGAACACAGTAACATATTTAATATGGAAACACAGTGACAAACACAGAACAAGAAAAAACAACATATACTGCACACTTAGAAAAAATACACTGCACACTTAGAAAAAGTATACTGCACACAATTCCATAGTATAGCAGTACCCTGTAAAACACCGGTGATACCAGTCCATCATTCAGTGGTAATACAACCGCTGTTCTGGTATGTCCCACCACCAAAAGCAACATTGTGACTTCGCTCATCATTTCTGTACGTGTCCCCACCACTCTGACACATTAAGCAAACATGCTGCTAAACAGACAGGGATAGTGAAAGTTGGCACATAAGCGCACCAGTGCTGTGTGAAATCCCTTTTGCATTTACCATACGTTTAGGAAATTGCTGAGAGAGAGAGGCCAGAATTGTTGTCGCTGGGTCCTGTGTGACTGCCATCAGGATTCCACGGTTGGGATAGCTGAAATACATGAATGTGGGGAGTTGACGTATTGGGTACATCACCGGTGCTTGTAGTAGTGGTTGCCAATCCCATTCAGTCAGGAGCTACATACAGCATTGTGTACTCATGATCCATGCAAAAACGTTCCATGCAGTCACTGTGCTTGATGCGTCACTGCTCCATTTCCATGCTAAACTTCATGCACCGCCGCTGCCTCTTCATGTGAAAATATTTTGCATTGGACTGGGCCATATACCGTCCTTAAAGTGTTCTGACAACGCTGAAACAACAGAATCAGCATGATGTTTGCGATCATGGTGCATGCTAAGTGAGGGCTGAGTATCTTGACTCTGGGACGCCAGTACATTTACTCAACATCAATGGCCAAAAATGCTGTGGAGTGACCTTCACCTGGATCAGGGCTTGCTGGATTTTGGTTTTCTTCAGTATTTGACTGACCCCTCAATTTGTTATCATCATGATCATCTTCAGTAGCCTGACTGAGGCCACAGGAAGTATCCATCACCACTGTTGGTGAGGTAGCAGTCTGGGTTCCAAGAATGGCATTGATGGAACAGGGTCAGGGCAGGGCACTATGATATGGGGGGGGGGAGGGCAGCCACAGAGTACTATCCGATAGCTGCACAATCAAGAAGACTTGACAGACCATATGCACTGTATCTGCTGGCACATTTTGTATGCTCATATGTTTGGTATTGGAATTTGGCACTCCCCCACCCCAAAATGACACTCTACAGTCTCTGGATGTTTATTCTTGGGTGCTTTCGTTGTAAGATAAAACCCAGAAATGGCACTGGACAGTTGTTTAACATCTGCTTTGGTGGGTAACATATGCATTGGGCAAGGAGTTGAGTCCTTTACCAGAGAGTTAAAGTACTGGCAATACCCTCCACCATTGTGATTCAGCCAAAACATTAAGAAACCCTGGCTAGAAAATTCATAGGTAAAGGCTAGCCAAGTGTCAGACCACCATCACCCAACATTAAATTCAGGGCTTCCAACCTGTTTGGTGACCATAGTCAAGTCTTGCTTATTCACCACTCTGCTCCCCTTTACACATCCTCTTCTATACATATATACTGAGCAAGTGGCTAGACAAGAAAGCGCAATCTGCACTGGTGTGTAAAAAAAAAGGCCTGGAGTTGATTGTAATCAATCCACCAGGCGAGCCACTAGGTGCCTACCTAGCATTGCTCATGTGCCTTATTTTAAGAAGACTTGGAATAGTGCCCTAGTATACTGCCACAGCAGCTAACAAAAGTGGCATCATATGGGCAGGTCACCATGAGCGTCCAGGGGCATACAAATTGTGCACTGTTTAGTCCATACTGTGTTTTTGGGGAGTGCAGTACCAGCAAGAAATTGTGACTATGGAATGCCCATATTTGCAGTACCACAGTATTCCACCTCTGTCTGGAAAGGGGGGGAGTGGCAGCCCTGTTAGAATACCCACAATTGTGCAGTGATACAAGACCATCAAACATGGGAGAATAAACTGGCTATGGTCCAGGACTGCGCAATGGCACTTACATATATTACAACTTTAAGGAGAACACTGAACAGCCAAAAAGCATCCTGAGTATGTACTTGGCATATAACTGAGTAGCAAGCGATCTTGAGGAAAGCATCTATTTCAGCTGATCCCTGCTAAAGTGAAATGGGAGATACCCAACAAATAATGGTACAGAGATGCTGACAGCTCACATCAAAACACACATGCCATACATCCAGATTTAAGGGCACATAAATGCAGCACTGCTTCCTTATTGTGCCCCGATACTGTGCATATGAGGCACACCCAGATGCATGCTGTTGGTAGAAGTGCCCATCCCCAGACAGTACTAACAGCACTGAAACTGATATACATCTAAATTGGCTCTTAGTGATGATTCAATGAGGATTGGCTGATTGAAACATAAGTCCTTAGGTGCTGTGATGGTTGGAGGCTGTGGCAGATGGCTTGTTTCTTGCAGAAGGAAATCAGGTGGTCACAAGAATGAGTTCTTATTCTGTAATCTTGGTGGTAAACGATCTGAAAAAGGTGAATGACACACCACTGCACAAACACTGATTGGGCAGTATCACAGGGTTGGGGGTACTATTTCAGGCCTAACAGACGGCGAACAAATGTGTGGCAAGCACCATGAAACAACAGTAAATTTTAAATCACCCACTTGTTTGCACTTTGACAGGATGCAACATACGCAGACTCCCCTCCATCACCACCCCTCCCACCCTGGTTTGCAACCGGAACAAAAGTGACTACAGCAGAACTTCAATATGGACCTTCAGCATCAGTGTACAATGTACACAATGGTACCATCTGAACAGTGGTCATTCAGCATTTCTGAACCAGCTGATGGAATTACTTGTTGGGCTGCACTATAGCAAACACCCGTGTGAACCAGCTTAAAAACAACAAACTGTACAGAACCAGGAGGAAGATCACAACCCCTAACATTTCACACCACAACGCATTTCTACAGGATCCCTGGATCTCAGCTTTCACTGCAACATTTAAGTAGTCAGATAATTTAAAGTCACTGTAAACTTTTTATCAGTACAATTAGATGTGGTCTGCTACTGATGGCATTACTGATAAACCAATTCTTGTAGTACTATTACGGGCAGCAGCTGTTTTTCTACTGTTGGTAGTGGGCGTACCATGGATGACTGTGGGCCAATCAGCTTCCAGCATTTTCCCTACCTGTTTTACAAGGAGAGTTGCAAGCCTTAGCCTTTCAGTCTTAAGCCCCCTTTCACCACCTGGGTATTTCTGTATACCGCAGCAAACTGAGTATTATTACTTAAATATGTGCTGTTAAAGTTAAAATAATGCATTTCATAAACTAGACAGAAAGCACTTGATTCAAAAGTTAACCATTTTCTTCCTCTACCTACCTTTAGGGCCTCCAGCTTGGGAACAGTGCTGTGGCACTCATGCACAGGAGACTTTTCACAGGCTGCATGGACAAATTTATGTTCATCTGGTTCCTCACGCACCCATCCTAGTGGCTGTTGCTGCTGGTCACAGGTGTTGCTCTTTTCGGGCTCCTCTTTATTTCGAGTAAGACGTTTTACAATCTCCACTATCACTGCAAGTTTCCTGCTCGGAGTACCTTCTGCTCCAACACATCACAGCATTCACCACAGGAGACATTTCCATCTACGGACTCCCAGTACCTTGTGATACAGGCTCTGCAAAAGTTGTGCCCACAATCTATTATGACAGGATCATTAAAATAATCCACACAGATGGGACACAGAACTTCATTTTTCAGTAGTTCTAGCTCTTTTGTTGCTGCCATGTTCACTGCTGTCTGTTAAAGATGTCTACTTCCCTTCTGTTTCCTAGAAAACAAGAACATATAAACGTAGAAATGGTGTGTTCCTCTTTCAATACTGACCATGTCATACACTATTAAAAACTCTTGCTCTGCTACTGACCCTTATTATGGTGTTTTATTGCTACACTGGAGGGCCAATCTCCATCTTTTTACAGAGGTATCCGTTATGTCATGTAAAACTGTAAGAGGGTGTCTTTTACGTTCTGTTGCTGTCTACAAGATAAGAAAAACTTTCCTGCCATTTATGAAGGGACTCTGGTGTGCATATCATGTAGGTGCATTACTTCACTTCTGTAATCCCCTGAAGCTGGATAGCTAAACCCAATCATGAAGGGAGACCGGTGTGCATATCATGTAGGTGCATTACTTCACTTCTGTAACCCCCTGTAGTTAGACTGCTAAACCCATTCATGAAGGGAGACCAGTGTGCATATCATGTAGGTGCATTACTTCACTTCTATAATCCCCTGAAGTTGGATAGCTAAACCCATTCATGAAGGGAGACCAGTGTGCATATCATGTAGGTGCATTACTTCACTTCTGTAACCCCCTGTAGTTAGACAGCTAAACCCATTCATGAAGGGAGACCAGTGTGCATATCATGTAGGTGCATTACTTCACTTCTGTAATCCCCTGAAGTTGAATAGCTAAACCCATTCATGAAGGGAGACCGGTGTGCATACCATGTAGGTGCATTACTTCACTTCTGTAATCCCCTGTAGTTAGACAGCTAAACCCATTCATGAAGGGAGACCGGCGTGCATGTCATGTAGGTGCACTGCTTCACTTCTATAACCCCCTGTAGTTAGACAGCTAAACCCATTCATGATGGGAGACCAGTGTGCATATCATGTAGGTGAACTACTTCACTTCTGTAACCCCTGTAGTTAGACAGTTAAACTTATTAATATCATATTGGTGGGATATTGGGGAAAATTGCAAACAAGGCACAGGTGAAACCATGCCTGCATCTTACCAGTATGCCTTTCAAATCACATTATTCAAACAAGATTTCATTCACTTCATTTACTTGTAGACTCAGCTTAGTAAACATAAAACACAGAAAACCCACTGACAGACACTGTTACCTACATAATTCCAGCTTCCATCCTAGGCATACAAAAAAAATCTTTAAAAAAATTCAGGCAATTCTATGCCATCAAATCTGATCTGATGAAAGAACAAGAAACAGTCAGTTCTCCTCACTTCAGAATTCCCTAATCCAGCAGGGGGACACACCCCATGACAAATTGACAGAGAAATTGAATGGGCCATACAAATACCATGAGAAAATCTGCTGTAATACAGGCAAAAAAGATCAAACTGATCACACACCCCTAGCTGTCACTCACAGCCCTATGATAAAACCCCTTCAGCAAGTTATTAAAGATGCTGAGTGAAGAGGAATACTTAAAGAGCCAATGATGTGAAAAGTGCTACACTGCAGAATCTGAATAAGCATACCCCCAGTGCGTTTCATACCAACAACTAGATTTTTGCATTACATCATTTTAATGTTATTAGCCATTTTATAACCCTGAGTTCACTACCTGTTCAAAACAGCCTGTTTCACTAAAGAGCTGCTGCTGATGTCATCTAGGGGACTCACAGCCTAGTATTCTCCTCAGTAAGCTTATAGGGCCTGTTCCTTCGAAGCTGTAAGTAAAGATCATGTGAAACAGTCATCAAAGGTGATGGGAGGAGTGGGAAGGGAGAGCAGGGACATTAGCTCAAGCTGTGGACCCTGCAGACTTGATAGACCAAATGGCCTTCCTCTTCTGGCTTCTTCGTATGTTCGTAAAAAACCTATATGCATTTCAGGTTTTGAAGCAAAGTTGACAAAATTTTATTGTTTAATGCCTTTTTGGCATGGTCCATTTCTCCAGGGTCACTGGATGCTGACTCAGTATTCCTCTGGGCTACTGAAGCCATTTAGAGTGCTACTCTACTGTGCCCATTAGGAAACTATTTGCTGCTAGTATTGTAATATTGGTAACCTCACTGCTCTTTGTCAGTGTCTGCCAGACAATATGTTGTAATAGAGGCCTTATATGTGTTAATTCCTACTGGGGTGGAAGTGTTAACACTGGTAAAATTATCAATTTAATTAAGAGTAGAACATAGATGAGCATGAATGTAGGTCAAAACAGCCTAATAGGGAGAAAAAAAAGGTGCTGACTAAAATTAGAAACTACTAGTAAGGTTTCAAAAAAGCATTACCTCTCCCACCCCCATTTACAAGGAGATGGACTAACTGTTTTAAACTGCCATTCTTAGAAATCTCCTTAGTTGAATGATAGGTGTGAATGATCTCAGCCTTTCACCACACCAGACACATATTCAGTCTGCAAACCTCACAATAGTGTGCTATGACCTAGCATCCAACAATTCTTCAAAAAAAGGACCACAACAAAAAGGCACCCACACAAAATATTGTTAGCTTTGTTACAAAACCTGAAACACACACATTTTTTAAAGTAATATTTACTGACTGGTGCTGCCTATTTTACTTGTGGAAACCATTGCACATGATCTCTACAGCTTTGGAGAAACAGGTCCTATAAGCTTGCTGACAGGGAGTACTAGACTGTGTGTCCCCTAGATGACATCACCAGCAGCACTTCACTGAAACAGGCTTTTTTGAACAGGTAGTGAAATCAGGGTTACAAAATAGCTCATAACTTTAAAATGAAGTAACAGAGAAATCTAGTTCTTGGTATGCGATTTACTGGGGTATGCTTATTCTAATTCTGCAGTGTAGCACTTTTGGCCAGATGGTGTCAGCTGCTCTTTAAGGGCATCTTCCCTGAACCACCTGTAATTACATATAAGCAGCCCCCCAACCTCTCCAACATAATAATCTATAACTCCCAGCAGATCAAAATAACTGGGAAACAAGAGACACAACACCATGCAGGATGGCAAGATGTAAGACCTGCAGCCACAGATGCACACAGACCACCATCAAGACAAGCCAGAACAGCAAAATAAACATAAATGGATCCTACACGTCAATCCAGCAATGTAGTTTACCTAATTCAGCGTAAGAAGTTTGCAAATGAATGCTATATTGGGAAAACTAGGCAACCACGGCAAACCAGTATGAACCACCACTGACACACAATAATAAAGCCGGTTAACAGCACACCATTTTTTCACAAACAAATCATTCCCTCTCTGATGTATCTGTCCTGATACTAAGAGGCAAATTCAAAAACATACAGGACAGTAGGATGTGGGAACTGAAATATATCAAGCAATTAAAATTGAATATTTGTGGACTGAACAGGGACACTGGATTTATGACACACTCTTTTGTTACTTGTTACCCCAAGTTTTTTCTTCGTTCCTTCCAGCTGTTTTTAATTACCTGTTCCTAACATCCTTCCTGCCTCTCTTATAAATATCTTTTCAGCTTCAGTGCTGCCCACCCCTACCCCACCAGTTGATTAGTTCTTCTCAACCATCACTGTGTATACAAACCTTACACTCTGTTTATCAAGGCTCTCATGTTCAAATGAGATGCACAGCGAATTCCTGGATAGCCAAACATTTCGGGTCTTGCATGGACCATCATGGGCATGGCCATATTCAAAGACCACTAATGCACCACCACCCCAGCTGCAACCGCTGTGCACATTACTGTGATGCGCCTATGCAAATGAAAGGGGGTCCCCATGCATGGGCCGCACATCACACTATTGAGACCCCAAAACGTGCAACTATGGCCAGCTGTGCCAGCGCATAGTTACACTATTGAAACCCTACTATAACTATGCATGGGGTAGGTTGGTGCCCTGTGTGCAGTCTAGGGCCAGGCACACCTTTTCCCGCTCCCTAGCCCTGATCACTGTACAAAAAATAGAATCCTGCAGCCCCGTTTCCATAGTGTAGGGACCCCCCTCCCCAGCCCTGACTGCTGTAATATAAAATCCTTTCCGTGATCACCCTGGTAGTCTAGTGTGTCCCCCGGTCATCATGAAATTAAACATCCACCCTGATCGCCTGGTACTGAAGTGCCCCCCTCCCCAGCCCTGACTGCTGTAATATAAAATTCCTTCCATGATCACCCTGGTTGTCTAATGTGTCCCCCAGTCATCATGAAATGAAACGTCCGCCCTAGTCCCCTGGTACTGAAGTGCCCCCCTACCCAACCCTGACTGCTGTAATAAATCCCTTCCATGATCACCCTGGTAGTCTAGTGTGCCCCGGTCATCATGAAATGAAACATCCACCCTAATCCCTGGTACTGAAGTCCCCCTCCCCAGTCCTGATTGCTGTAATATAAAATCCTTTCCATGATCATCCTGGTAGTCTAGTGTGTCCCCGGACATCATGAAATGTAACATCCGCCCTGATCCCTGGTACTGAAGTGCCCCCAGCCCTGACTGATGTAATATAAAATCCCTTCTGTGATCATCCTGGTAGTCTAGTGTGTCCCCGGACATCATGAAATGAAACATCCACCATGATCCCTGGTACTGAAGTGCCCCCTCCCCAGTCCCAATCGCAGGTGTCAAACAAAACCCAACTCCCTATTCCCTGGTAGTCATTTGCCCCCCCCAGCCTGTTAGCCAGTGACCCACCACCTCATTCCTCCCAACCTGACTGGAGCTGTCGACTGACAAAGCCCACCTGACTTGTCCTTGCCTACTCCTGTCCCTTATTCTAAGTCCTCATCTCATTCTGCCAGTGGCAACGATCGCCACAATCTGAAGGGGCCAGTTCCAGGCATGACTTGTCCTTCCCTACCCTATCCCTTACCCCCACATCTCTCCTGCCCTATCTACCCTCTGCCCTTAAAGGAATTAGTTCACTTGAGCTAATAACTTGCACTTTTAGTTCTGTCTGAGGTGCTGCTAGATTGCACTAGTCCTGTGTTAACTTGCCCCATGCAACTGACTTTTTTGTTCACTTTGCTCTGGTAAAGTTCCCCCCATCTTTATCCTCTCCTTCCCCAGCTGGTCTCCCCTGTCTACCCCTCTACCCTCCTTGCTGTCCCCACACTGCACCTTATCCATTCAATAATTGCTAAATAATCTGCCTCTTAACTGTGATCCATTCCTGCAAGGATTTAGCTCCAAGGCTACATTAAATGTCTGTACTATGTTCCTCAGATACGCCACTTGTAATTAAATGCATATTCCACAGGTGTGATATATTTAACTGTATGTTATGTCATAGATGCGATTGTATGATTATTTATGACATTTTTCAACTGTTTGTCTTGTTACAAATGTAATTGAATATTTAATTTCTCAGATATGTTAAATGTTAAACTGTATGTCTAAGTCTTCATCCAATTGTACCGCACCCTGCCCCGGTCGCACTGGGAGATGAGCAACTTGTTGTTCAGTGTACCTTCATGGTGAAACATTTCAATAAATAAAGAAAATAAATAAAGCTCACACTGCACCGGCCAGCCATAGACTGAACTGTACAGGAGTGCTGTGCTGTATATAGTATACATTCATTGGGTGACAGGTCAAGCACTAGGTGTGTATCATATACTGTACAGCACTGCCGCACAGTTCAGTCAGCAGCTGGCTGGTGCAGTGTGAGGTGGGCTGTGTCAGTCACTGACTGAACCATACAGGAGTGCTGTGCTGTATATAGTATACATACATATACCACTTTGGTTCTCAAATACAGTAGCAGAAAAGGTCAGAGCCAAAAGGCTGGCCTTCAGAAAATATAAGGGAACACAGCGGGATGAAGATAGGGAGGCATACCAAACTGCCCTAAGGGAAGCAGGTAAGGCAGTAAGGCAGGCAAAGTCCCAAACTGAGGAAACACTAGCACAAACAGTAAAAGAAGGTGACAAGACTTTCTATAGATACATTAGTGAAAGGAGAAAGTCCAGAGAGGGTATTGCTAAGCTTAATGGAGAAAAGGGAGCATGTGAGGAGGAGGACCCTGTAAAGGCATCTATCCTAAATAGATACTTTTGCTCAGTATTTACTGAAGAGAAGGTAGGGCAGGGCCCACAGCTCAGCATCATGGACACAGGGAGGAGGTGAGCACTACTCCTTCACAAAGAAGGGTCCTACAAAGGCTTGCTAAGCTCAGGGTGGATAAGGCAATGGGACCTGATGGCATACATCCCAGGGTACTGAAGGAGCTAAAGGAGGAACTAGCAGAGCCGTTAGCAGAATTGTTTAGTGAGTCTCTGAGCACAGGAGGTCCCAGAAGACTGGAGAAGGGCTCATGTGATCCACTCCACAAGAGTGGTAGCAGGGAGGAGGCGGGGAACTACAGACCGGTCAGTCTCTTACCTCAGTAGTGGGCAAGATTATGGAGCACTCCTTAAGGAAAGGATAGTGCAACACCTGGAATCCATGGGGCACAGGATCCAAGACAGCATGGGTTTACAAAGGAAGGTCCTGTCAAACTAATCTCATAGATTTCTTTGACTGGGTAACCAGAGTGGTGGACCAAGGGGAGCAGTTGATGTCGCCTACCTTGACTTCAGCAAAGCTTTTGACACTGTTCCACATAGAAGATTGATAAATAAGCTAGGTAGGCTCGGGGTGGGTCAGAGTTGGTCAACTGGGTGGCAAACTGGTTGACTGGCAGAAAACAGAGAGTGGTGGTAAATGGTATACAGTCAGAAGAGATCAAGTCACAAGTGGGGTACCTCAGGGATCAGTCCTGGGGCCAGTCCTATTCAACATCTTCATTAGTGACCTCAGAGATGGACTAGAGGGTAAGGCTTGTCTGTTTGCAGATGACACCAAGATCTGCAACAGAGTAGATGATCCAGATGGGGTGGGCAGAATGAGAAGAGATCTGGATAAACTAGCAGAATGGTCAGAAGAGTGGCAACTGGGATTTAATGCAAAGAAGTGCAAAATCATGCACATAGGGAAGAGAAACCCTGAAGCCACTTATAGGCTGGGAGGAGTTGCTAGCAGTCACAAAGGAAGAAAGAGACTTGGGCATCATCATCACTGATGACCTAAAATCATCCAAGCAGACCTCTAAAGCAGTAGGTAAGGCTAGGGGGTGTTAGGGTGTATTAGTAGGGGTATCACAAGTCGTAGAGGAGGTAATAATCCCTCTGTACAAGACATTGGTTAGGCCCATCTGGAGTACTGCGTGCAGTATTGGAGCCACACCTTCACAAGGACATTAACCAAATTGAGGCAGTCAGAGAGGGCAACCAAAATGGTGCAGGGACTGCATCAGAAGACATATGAGGACAGATTAACAGAGCTCAATATGTATACCCTTGAGCAAAGGAGGAGAGAGGTGATATGATCGAGACATTTAAACACCTTAAGGGCATAAACAAGGTGAAAGAGTCTAACATGTTTAAATATAAGAAAAATAGCAGGACAAGAGGACACAGCATGAGATTAGAGGAGGCGATTAAGGGGAATGTGAGGAAATTCTTTTTCACAGAAAGGGTGGTAGATGCATGGAATGGCTTACCACAAGAAGTGGTGGCTATGAATACAGTGCAGGGCTTCAAACAGGCATGGGATAGGCATAAGGGAGCAATACAAATGACTATGAATAGATAGGTCACTGACAGAGCAAAGGCCGATGGCACATTTATAAGGTAGAAAAAGAAATGGGCAGACTGGATGGGCCTTGCGGTCCTTATCTGCCGTCAACTTCTATGTTTCTATGTTTCTATGTTTCTATGTTTCATTGGGTGTCGGGTCAAGCACTAGGCGTGTAGCGTATACTGTACAGCACTGCCGCACAGTTCAGTCAGCAGCTGGCTGGTGCAGTGTGAGGTGGGCTGTGCCAGTCACAGACTGAACCATACAGGAGTGCTGTGCTGTATATAGTATACATTCATTGGGTGTCGGGTCAAGCACTAGGCGTGTAACGTATACTGTACAGCACTGCCGCACAGTTCAGTCAGCAGCTGGCTGGTGCAGTGTGAGGTGGGCTGTGCCAGTCACTGACTGAACCGTACAGGAGTGCTGTGCTGTATATAGTATACACCCATTGGGTGACGGGCCAAGCACTAGGCGTGTATCATATAGCCTGTGGCAAGCACTGCCGCACAATTCAGTCAGGCAGCTGGCTGGTGCAGTGTGAGGTGGGCTGTGCCAGTCACTGACTGAACCATACAGGAGTGCTGTGCTGTATATAGTATACATTCATTGGGTGACTGGTCAAGCACTAGGCGTGTATCATATACTGTACAGCACTGCCACACAGTTCAGTCAGCAGCTGGCTGGTGCAGTGTGAGGTGGGCTGTGCCAGTCACTGACTGAACCATACAGGAGTGCTGTGCTGTATATAGTATACATTCATTGGGTGACGGGTAAAGCACTAGGCGTGTATCATATACTGTACAGCACTGCCGCACAGTTCAGTCAGCAGCTGGCCGGTGCAGTGTGAGGTGGGCTGTGTCAGTCACTGACTGTACCATACAGGAGTGCTGTGCTGTATATAGTATACATTCATTGGGTGCCGGGTCAAGCACTAGGCGTGTATCATATACTGTACAGCACTGCCACACAGTTCAGTCAGCAGCTGGGTGGTGCAGTGTGAGGTGAGCAGTGCCAGTCACCAGCTCTGGCCAGGTTGAGGGGGAGCAAGGTGGTGAGTCACTGGCTAATGGGGTGGAGGGGGGCCACTTGACTACTAGGGAATGGGAAGCGGGTTTTTGTTTGACATGCACGATCAGGGCAGGGGCAAACTTCACCATCTGGAGATCGGGCAGATGTTTTATTTCATGATGCTTGGGGTTGAAGAAGGGGCGTCACTTGACTACGAAGTAGTCGGAGCAGATGTTTAATTTCATGGCGACTGGAGCGGGGGTCACACTAGACTAACAGGGTGATTGTGGAGGGGATTTTATGTTACGCTGATCGGGGCTGGGGAAGGGGTTCCCTACACTATGGAAATGGGGTTATAAGATTTTACTTTTTGTACAGTGATCAGGGCTGGGAAGGGGGCTGGCCCGACACATTCTGCCAGGCACAGCCATGCAAATGAGCCCATAATGTGCATGCGAATGGCCTCTTTGTTCCATGCATGCCAAATGGGCTTATTTGCAAGTTTGGGCTGAATATCACCCCTGGGGGCTGCAGCACATACAGGAATGCACCACACATTCCGCTATGGGCATTTCTCACCCCACACCCTGGCTGCACTGTGCGGGACTTAGCACACCGTGCTATGCTCCGCACATCCAGGTTCCGATTATTTAAAACAGATTGCATGATCTGTTTGGCTCACACAGTCTGTTTGAATATGGCAGCAGAGCCAGTCGACCCAATTTATTTGTGTGGCACACAGTTTTGCATGTGCATCCGACCTGTTCTGAATATAGGGCCCCTAGGCCTTTGTTGTTTTGTGTTCCTTCATTTCTTCATAGCTTCCAATCATTTCTTATCACTTCCTACCCATCTACCCTTCCTGCTTACTATAAACACCTTGTATCTCAAGTCTTTCTTATCTGTGTTCTTGTCTGGTCACCTTCTTATTACCTCTTCCTAGCACCCCTTCATTGTCACATGATCTGTTCCTAGTAACTGCTACCCCTCACCCTTAGTCCTTCTCACACATCCTATTTGCATTACTTTGTAACTTATACAGACTCTTATCTCAGGGCTTTATTGCTCTGTATTCCTTTCTTCACTTCTAAGCTTCACACTGCCTACCATTCTACGCATCGTGTAATTCTCTTCAATTATTTTTATACATTGCTTCACAACATATATAAATACTGCTTATGTTGCTCAGTTTTGTTATTCACCTGAAGAAGGGACCTGTGAGGCCCCAAAAGCTTGTGTAGAATTCCATCTTTGTACAAAACAGTCATTGATCTAATAAAATGTATTAAAACTTCCAGCATGTCCTTAGTAAACACAGAAATGCAGAAATACAGAATTTAGTGGCAGGTCAGGACAGCTTGACCCACAGAATGTGTTCATTTCTTTTCCCTGCCTATAGTGTTGTCACGGACCCTACTTGTTCTCCACTGAGAACTGAAACCCTCCCTTCCCCAGTGCATGCATTCACAGACTGCCTCTCCCCCAGTCAATGCTAGGGGCCAGGTGAGGGTCCAAAACTGAAACCCTCCCTCCTCAATTCATGCAGTTGCAGCCTGCCTCACCCCCAGCCAACACTAGGGGCAAGCAAGTGCTGGAAACTGAAACCCTCCTCCCTCCCCGAAACATGCAGTCTCAGCCTGCCTCACCCCAACCAATGCTAGAGGCTGGGTGAGTGCCAGAAAATGAACCCCCCCCTCTGCCAACGCATGCAGTCTCAGCCTGCCTCACCCCCAGCCAATGCTAGGGGCCAGGTGAGTGACAGGAACTGAAACCATCCCTCCCCAACACATGCAGTCTCAGCCTGCCTCACCTTCAATCAATGCTAGAAGCCAGGTGAGTGCCGAGAACTGAAATCCTCACTTCACCAATGCATGCAGTCTCAGCCTGCCTCACCTCCAGCCAAAGCTAGGAGCCAGGTGAGAGCTAGAAATGAATACTCTCTCTCCACTAATGAATGCAGTCTCAAGCTGCCTCAACCCCTGCCAATGCTAGGGGCCAGGCAAGTGCCAGGAACTGAAACCCTGCCTCCCCCAATGCATACAGTCTTAGACTGTCTCACCTCCAGTCAACGCTAGGGGCCAAGTGAGAGCCAAGAACTGAAACCTTCCCTCCCCAATGTATGCCATCTCAGTCTGCCTCACCCTCAGCCAACACTAGGGGCCAGGTGAGTGCTGAGAACTGAAACCCTCCCTCCAATGCATGCAGTCTCAGGCTGCCTCACCCCCAGCCAATGCTAGGGGCCAGGCAAGTGCCAGGAACTGAAACCCTCCTTCCCTTCTCCAATTCATACGATCTCAGCCTGCCTCATCCCCAGCCAGTGCTAGGGGCCATGTTAGTGTCGGGAACTGAAACCCACCCTCCCTCGTTCCCCCTTCCTCCCTCCACCAGTGCATATAGTCTCAGCCTTCCTCACCCACAGCCAGTGCTAGGTGCTTGGAAAATGCTGGGAACTGAAACCTTCCACCAATGAATGCAGTCCCAGAATGCCTGACCTCAGCCAATGCTAGGGGTCTCACAAAAGCCGGGAACTGACACTCTTCCTCCAGCAATGCATGCAGTCTCAGTTTGCCTCACCCCCAGCCAACACTAGTGGCCAGGCAAGTGCTGGGAACTGAAATTCTCTCTCCCTCAATGTATGCAGTCTCAGCCTGCATCACCCCCAGCCAACGCTAGGGGACATGCAAGTGCTGGAACTGGAACCACCCCACCCTCCAATGCATGCAGTCTCAGCCTGCCTTAAACACAGCCAATGCTAGGGGCCAGGCAAGTGCTGGGAAATGAAACCCTCTCTCCCCCAATGCATGCAGTCTCTGCCTGCCACACAGCCAATGCTAGGGGCCAGGCAAGTGCTGGGAACTGAATCCCTCCCTCCCCCAATGCATGCAGTCTCAGTTTGCCTCAATCCCAGCCAATGCTATAGGCCAGGCAAGTGCCAGGAACTGAAACCCTCCCTCCCACATGCATGCAGTCAGCCTGCCTCACCCCCAGCCAACACTAAGGGTCAGGTGAGTGCTGTGAACTGAAAACCTCGTTCCCCCATGCATGCAGTCTCAGCCCATGTCACCCTCAGCCAACACTAAGGGCCAGGTGAGGGCAGGGAACTGAAAACCTCCTTCCCTCAATGTATGCAGTCTCAGCCTGCCTCACTCCCAACCAATGCTAGGGGCCAGGTGAGTGCTGGGAATTGAAACCCCCCCCTCCCCAATGTATGCAGTCTCAGCCTGCCTCACTCCCAACCAATGTTAGGGGCCAGGTGAGTGCCTGGAACTGAAATTCTCCTTCCCCCAGTGCATGCAGTCCCAACCTGCCTGACCCCAGTTAATGCTAGGGGCCAGGCAAGTGCTGGGAACTGAAACTCTCCCTTCTCCAATGCATGCAATCTCAGCCTGCCTCATCCCCAGCCAGTGCAAGGGGCCATGCAAGTGTTGGGAACTGAAACCCACCCTCCCTCGTTCCCTCCCTTCCTCCCTCCACCAGTGCATATAGTCTCAGCCTGCCTCAATCCCAGCCAATGCTATAGGGGCAGACAAGTGCCAGGAACTGAAACCCTCCCTCCCCCAATGCATACAGTCTCAATCTGCCTCACCCCCAACCAACACTAGGGGACAGGCAAATGCCAGGAACTGAAACCCTCCCTCCCCCAATGCATACAGTCTCAGCCTGCCTCACCCCCAGCCAACACTAGGGTCCAGGCAAGTGCCAGGAACTGAAACCCTCCCTGCCACATGCATGAAGTCAGCCTGCCTCTCCCCAGCCAACACTAAGGGCCAGGTGAGTGCTGTGAACTGAAACCCTCCCTCCCTCCCCAATGCATGCAGTCTCAGCCCATGTCACCCCTAGTCAACACTAGGGGCCAGGCGGGTGCCAGAAACTGAAACCCTCCCTCCCTCAATATATGCAGTCTCAGCCTGCCTCACCCCAGCCAATGCTAGGGGCCAGGCGAGTGCAGGGAACTGAAAACCTCCTTCCCCCAATGCATGCAGTCTCAGCTTGCCTCACCCCCAGCCAATGCTAACGGCCAGGTGAGTGCTGAGAATTGAAAACTTCCTTCCTCCAATGTATGTAGTCTCAGCCTGACTCACCCGCAGCCAACATTAGGGGCCAGGTGGGTGCTGGGATGTGAAACCCCCTTCCCCCAATGCATGAAGTCTCAGCCTGCCTCACCCCCAACAAGTGCTAAGGGCCAGGTGAGTGCCAGGCCCTGAAACCCTCCCTTCCCCAATGAATGCAGTCTCAGCCTGCTACACTCCCAGCCAATGCTAGGGGCCAGGTGAGTACTGGGAGCTGAAACCCTTCCTCACCCAATGCATGCAGTCTCAGCCTGTCTCACCCTCATCCAATGCTACAGGCCAGGTGAGAGCAGGGAACTGAACCCTCCTCCCCCAATCCATGCAGCCTCAGTCTGCCTCACCCCCAGCCAGTGCTAGGGGCCAGGTGAGTGCCAGGAACTGAAACCCTCCTTCCCCAATAAATGCAGTCTCAGCCTGCTACACTCACAGCCAATGCTAGGGGCCAGGTGAGTGCAGGGCATTGAAACCCTTCCTCCCCCAATGCATGCAGTCTCAGCCTGCCTCATCCACAGGCAATGCTAGCGGCCAGGATTTGTGTCAGGAACTGAAACCCTCCCTCCCTCCCCCAATGCATGCAGTCACAGCCTGCATCACCCTAAGCCACTGCTAGGCACCAGGTGAGTGTCAGGAACTGAAACCCTCCCTGCCCTAATGCACATAGTCACAGCCTGCATCACCCTCAGCAAATGCTAGGCACCAGGTGAGTATCGCGAACTGAAACCCTCTCTCCCAAATGCATACAGTCTCAGCCTGCCTCACCCCATTCAATGCTAGGTGCCAGGTGAGTGTCAGGAACTGAAACCCTCCCTCTCCCAACACATTCAGTTACAGCCTGCATCACCCTCAGCCAACGCTAGGCACCAGGTGAGTGTCAGGAACTGAAACCCTTCCTTCCCCAATGAGTACAAGCTCAGCCTGCCTCACTCTCAGCCAACACTAGGGTCCAGGCCAGTGCCGAGAACTAAAACTCTTCCCCAGCCATAGCTCTACTAATCACTTCTCTCCTCAACCTTTCCTTCTCCTTGGCCTCTGTCCCTGACACTTGAAAACATGCTTCTGTTGTTACTCTTACCAAAGGTGGTGATCCCTCCTGCACTTGCAATTAACGGCCTCTCTCTCCCTACTTCCAACCCTTGCGAACCAAACCATCATATGGAAGATGGCCGCCAGGCTGGGCATGCTGCAAGTTGCATTCTGCAGCTGAGTTTTTATTTTGCTTTTTATTCATTTGTTTTTGCCATTTTCCCACTCTTCCCGCTGGTCTTTGTATTGCTTAGTTTAGATTTATTAGTTAGTTAGGGTTTTGGAGTGAGGCAGTTGTTGTTTGTTGTTTAAAAGTTTATTTTTATACAGGCAGATTTGTTTGAGAAAAAAAAATCCCCATTAACAACAAATTCATGTGGTTACATATCTATAAGTTACAACAATGAAACATACATAATATGTATTAAGTACATACAAAACACGTACTATCAAACAAATAAAAACAGAAATAACAATTTCTCTAAAAACAATAACAACAAGCTTTCAGATAACTATGCAGTTTAAGTTTAAACATGTGCAAATCAGCAATCTCAGTTAATTCAGACGGTAACTTATTCCAAACCTTTGCTAGACCATTCTGAAGTATTAAATCCCCCCATCCTATTCATATTTCGCATCAGAGGCAGCTTCCTAGATGTTTTCCTTAATCTGAATATTTTAAATTTAAATTCAGACAAATTAAGTGATTTAATGGATGCAATTTTTTATTATTGGGGTGAACTAGGCTATGGCAAACCACTGATCATAAGTACTTCCTCCATGCTGTTAGATACAGCCAATCAAGTTCCTGATAGACCAAGCATTGATGAGCCCCATATCTTTTCCTTAATATATAATTTCCCATCCTATAGTACATCCGATCATCTTATCCAAGGACTTTTGATATGAATGCATATACAGTGAAGATCCATATTCAATTACAGGCAACAATAATTGCTTTATCAGTCTGATTTTAATATCCCTGGACAAGCATCCAGACAGCCTTCTAAGGGCTCCCAATCTTTGACTGACTTTTTTAGTTTGTGACAAAATGTGTTCAGAAAAAGAAAGCTGGGAGTCAACAACAACTCCCAGATATTTATAGGTGGTTACCTTCTGAACCTTAGTCCCATCAGAAAAGGTTATCTGTATATCCGTGATGTTCTTTTTTGCATGAGTTCCTACTGAGAAGGTCATACTCTGCATTTTTTTTAATACTTATTATGAGTCTAGAATCCCTCATCCAAGTCTCAATATTAAAAAAGTCTGTCTGGAGCCGCTGTCTCAGGTCCCCAGGATTATTTGCAGATGCAATTAATACAATGTCATCTGCATAAAGCCTGATTTCAGTGCTAGTTATATGAGTTACAACGCTATTTACATACAGTAGATGTTAAATAATATAGGGCCCAAAATAGGGCCCTGTGGTACACCTCTATCTAAATCCAGGAGACCTGAGACAGAGGTCCTACACATCACTCGTTGCCTACAACCGGATAAGTAGGACCCAAACCATAGAAAGGTTTCTTGTTGCACCCCAGTATCCAGTAACCTGTGCAAGAGAATCTCATGATGCACCAAATCAAAAGCCTTACTAAAGTCCACGAATGCCGCCCCAGTGCATTTACCCTGATTTAATGATGTGGCCACCATATCACCAAAATCAATTAGGGCGGTGTTCGTGGATCTACCCTCCCTAAACCCATATTGATACTTTGTTAAGATCCCCTCTTGTTCAAGATACTGATCAAGCTGGTAATTTACCAAACTTTTCCAGAATCTTTGAAAGAATAGAGAGCAAGGTGATAGGTCTATAATTAGAAGGAGCTGTAGAGTCCCCACCTTTATAAATGGGAACAATTTCTCCCATCTTCCATAGTTCATGTACAAAGGAAGATTGTATACACCAATTATAAAAGTATGTAATTATTGGAGCAATTATATCAGAGCCTAATTTCAAGAACCAAGGGTCAATGCCATCTATTCCGCCTCTCTTTGATACTTTCAAACTTTTTAATTCTTTAACTACATTCTTTACCTCAACCATCTTAAGTTTAAATCCCCTATTATTAACTGTAGGAGTAACAGACTGTATTTGTTCGGAGCGAGTTACCTTCGGTTTTGGAATTTCTAAGTCTGGTAATCCCTTAAAGTAATGGTTTAATAAACTGGCTACCTCTAATGGATTATCTATCAACCTATCTCCCGAGTTAGTTTTGTACGTTATCGGGATTTGAGATTATCCCTGTAGTATATACTAAGGACGCTCGAATAGTCCTGTTACTGCCCAGAGGAAAAGGGATTTGTGTTCTGCCCTGCTAAACCCTGCGGAATATATCTGGTATAGAAACGGACTCACTGTTTTTAGCCGTTTGTCTTTGTTTGTGCCGAGATATCTGAAGCTGAGGAGAGGGAGCGAGATTTATTGGGAGGAGGCTGTGTTGCACTGCTAAGTGGAGCCTGTCTATGGGAAGACCCCTTCATTTTTTGGGGGGGGACTGGCTGAATTTGTGATCTCTTGGGCTGCCTGCATGATCCAGTTCGATCATTGGAGCAGATCCTGAGCTGTGCTCTGAATTTCACTTCAGTGGGGGTCGGTTGTTGGTGCTGCGAGTGGGCCCGACTTCGTCCGGTGACCTACTGCTGGATTTGCTGTCACATGGGGGACCCAGCTTTAGATTGGCCAGGGAGCTGGTGGACAAGCCTGTTGTTCTCCTAGGTCCCCGGGGGTTGACAACTGTGTGGTCACTACCCGGGAACAGAAGGGGTGCAGTGATTATTTCCGGTGGTGGTCTCTTTTGATGGAGTTCTGTAGGGCCCCTGTTTTGCTCCTGACTGCTGACCCTGGAATAATATTCTGCTGGAATAACAGCCTCTGCATATGGTGTTTGTTTTCGTTCGTTTTAATTGAGTGGATTTTCTGTTTGTACTGCCCGCAGTATATGGAATATTCCTTACTTTGCTCCGGATTATCCGTTAATATTTTGAACTTTGCTATTATGGACAGTGAGTGTGTTCCTATTCTGGTATTCCCCAGTGGTGAGAGGACCTGGGCATCCACACTTCATTTATTTCTATTTGTTTTGTGAAAGAAGATGTTTTGGATTTTAAACTGTTTTTTGATTTACTGTGTGTAAACTTTGGATTCTTAACTTTGGGCAGTGAGAGTGCCCT
This sequence comes from Neoceratodus forsteri, assembly GCA_016271365.2. Classification (NCBI taxonomy): domain Eukaryota; kingdom Metazoa; phylum Chordata; order Ceratodontiformes; family Ceratodontidae; genus Neoceratodus; species Neoceratodus forsteri. Next base: position 410,751,497 of record CM057457.1, on the reverse strand, counting down.
GAGTTTTACTTCTCCCAGGCTGTGAGAGGACCTGGAGGGGTACTCATAAGCTCCATCTTCTGCATATCCAGTTAGAGGGGGATGTAGGAGATTTTATTTTTTGTTAGTGTTTCTTTTTGTTTTCTCCGACAGCCAAGTGTTGGATTGAAGTATCCATGTAGTGGGAGGAAGGGTTTATTGATTGGTGAAAAGTTTACTTTATTTTTATTTGATTTACTTTTGGTTTGGGTGGTGAGAGAATCTCAATTTCTTTTTTGTTATATGTTATGTTATGTTATGTTATGTATGTGTGGGGGGGATTTTAGTTGTCTTTTGATTTAAGCTCAGACTTGTTTTATTTAATAGTAGGAGGGTGGTATTTTAAACTGTTTGGTTAAAATTTATTTTGGTGTGGTTAGTGTTATTGTAATTAGGTTTTGTATTGCTTTTGGTTGTGTAGCTGCAGCATGTGTTGGCCTCTAACCCTCATGGTGGCACACTACTCTTCCTCCTCTCTTCATGCCCTTCACCCTTTTTATTCTCTCCCTCTCCAATTTGAGACTTACCAGCACTGTAGAGCACTGGGAACTATGCGTAGGAGAGGGAGATGAGTGAGTGGTGGTGAACAGGGGAGGAGAGATGGGGGGGGGTCGCCGTATTAGGGTAGTTGGATCCAGAAGGCACCCTGAGGCGAAATGGAACCCAGATCACGGTTCACCATGCCTGGTGCCCATACCCAAGGGCACTACTGAATTTGGTAGGCAGATGGTCTGGACAGCCCCCGAGGTTCGTGCAACTCAGGCGGTGTTGTGCAATGCTAGATCCATCAGGAACAAGACCGGCATTATTGATGATCTTGTTGGTTCGGTGGACCTGGCTTGCATCACCGAGACCTGGCTGAATGAAAATCCTGGCCCCGTATTGGAGGCTACTACTCTGACTGGGTACTCGGTGATACACCGCCCAAGACTGGATTGCGGGGGGGAGAGTGTTGCGGTCTGTTTCAAAACTGAACTGGGCCTCACAAGTGTAGTAGTTGAGGATTCTGAGTCCTTTGAGTGTACAGTGGTATCAGGTGTAGGCGTTCGAATCGTTCTCATCTACTGTCCACGCGGGGATGGGAAGCGATTCCTTCAGGAAGTGGCGGACTTTGTCATCGACATGGCGTTTGAATCACCCAGATTGATGGTTCTGGGCGATTTCAATGCCTGGGTCAATGACAAACTCTCGCAATTTGGTCAGCTCTTCCTCCAGTTAATGACTTCTCTGGGCCTCACACAGGTGGTTTCCACTGCTACACATAAACATGGACACTCTCTGGACTTAGTCTTCTTGCTAGGGATCGGAGCCTCCGACGTGGGGGTATAACCAGTAGTTTGGTCAGATCACTACACCATGGGGTTTAGTATTTGCACCCCCCCTTAGAAGGCCTACCCCTGTGGAGATGGTTAGGTACCATCCTATATGGGATATAAATTCCCAAGGCCTTGCGAAGGTGCTTGACCTATCATCCTCTGTGTTGGCAAGCAGTGATCCCGAGACCCTTGTGTCAGCCTAAAATTCGGCTGTTACGGTGGCTCTGGATTCTATTGCTCCAGTCCATGTGTGCCCCATTCATCCCAAGTCCCCTTGGTTTGATGGGACTTTGAGAGAGATGCGGAGACAGGGACGAAGGTTAGAACATTGCTGCCGTAGATCCGCCCTTGATGCCGATCACCTTAGAGTGATTGACCATTATTCAGTCTATCAATCTGCAATCACCGTAAGAAGGCAGAATTCTTGTCCAGGGAGACTGCGGTTGCTCGGAATCGACCAGCTCAGCTATTTCGAACTGTAGACAGACTGTGCAACCCAGCCTGTCTACAAGTTCAGAAAGCTTTTTCACAATTAGAGTGTGAGGAGCTTGCTCGATTTTTTGCAAATAAGGTGGCCGACATCAGGGCAGATCTGCAGTCAGCAACTTCTAGGTGGTTGCGGTTGGTCAGTGTGAGTTCGCTATACCTCAGTTTTCTTGGAGTTCCTTCAGTCGGCCTGATTTCATGGATGTCATGAGGATTATTCAGAGTGTGCACCCTACATGCTGTAGTTTGGATCCTGGATCGACCTCCCTAATTTTGGGTTGTATTGATATCATCAGTCCAGTCCTTGTGCGAATAGTCTGGTGCTCCCTGGAGTCAGGTGATTTCCCTAGCTCCCTGAAAGAGGCAGTGGTGACACCACTCTTGATGAAAGCTACTCTGGACCCAGACTGTTTCACTAACTACAGACCTATCTCTAACCTTCCCTTTGTTGGGAAGGTGATTGAGAAAGTAGTGGCAGCTCAACCGGAGGACCATTTAACCATCCATGACATCTATGAACCCCTCCAGTCTGGTTTCTGTAAAAGACATAGTACCGAGACAGCGCTGGTTCGGGTGCTCAATGATCTCCTGATGGCGAGAGATCAGAAGAGACGCTCCACCTTGGTTCTTCTAGATCCCTCTTCAGCTTTTGACACCATGGATCACATGGTATTGATAGCATGCCTGAGGCATTTATGTGGAATATCGGGAACCGTCCTTTGATGGTTCACCTCATTCCTGATGGGGAGATCACAAAGAGTTGTGTCCGGGGTATTTTCCTCGGCACCAATGACTTTGTTGTGTGGGGTGCCTCAGGGATCTGTGCTGTCACCCATGTTATTTGCGGTGTATATGCTACCCCTCGGAGACATTGTAAGAAGGTATGGGCTGAGGTTTCACTGTTATGCAGATGATACCCAGCTATACCTGTCTTTTGCACCTGACCAGGATGGAGCTTTCTCGGTCTTTAACAACTGTCTGAAAGAAATCCAAGAGTGGATGGATTCTAGCTGGCTGAAGTTGAACTCAGAAATGACAGAGGTATTGGTTGTGGACACTGGTCAACAGATAGAGGGGTTGGGTGTGGGTGTGCCTTTAGGAATTTTTCTTGGTGGCATTTCTCTCCCAACCTCTGAACGGGTGTGTAACCTGGGGGTGGTCTTTGATGACAGACTGACACGCAGTCGCAGGTGTCGGCTGTCGTCAAGACCTCCTTTTACCATCTTAGGAATACTGCCAGAGTTAGGCACCTGGTTCTGTCTGACGACCTTCAAACATTGGTCCACGCCTTTGTGTCCTCACGCTTAGACTTCTGCAACTCCCTTTACTTTGGGCTTTCAGGGGTTGAAAATCGCTGCCTCCAGCTGGTGCAGAACGCAGCAGCCTGGGTTTTGACAGGTTCTAGTAGATCCTGTCATATTACTCCGGTGTTGCGCAAACTGCACTGGCTGCCTATATGGTGGCGGATCACCTTTAAAGTTGGTTTACTGACTTTCAAAGCCCTTCACGGTCAGGGTCCGGCCTATCTGAAAGAACTTCTGGTTCCCTACTCCCCTGGTCGATTGCTCCGCTTGGCCAATGTGGGTGAATCTTAAATCATCTGGCTCTAGAGCATTTTCTTATGCTGCGCCTACCCTTTGGAATTCTCTACCCCATCAGTTACGGGAGTGCACCTCTGTGGAGGAATTTAAGAGAGGCTTAAAAACTTTCCTCTGGCAAATGGCCTTTTTTGGAAATTGAATTGTATCTGGAATATGATCTTTTATCTATGATGAGACTTTGGATTTTAATGTGTTTTATACTTTTTAACTTGTAAAGCACTTTGGAATTGGAAAAGCGCTGTATAAATAAAAAAAATATATATTATAAAATGGAGGAGCATATTGTACTCTCTCAGTTTCCCCCTTCCTTGACTCAACCTCCTTTTTCATCCGTTTCCAGTCTGGGTTTCCTAAATCCCATTTCACCATTCCCTCTCTCCTCAGGCTTACTGAACCCATTCTCTCTGGAGTGGATTAGGGCCTTATCACCTCTGCCATATTTGTTGACTTGCCAAAGCCTTCAACATGGTTGCCCACCCTCTACTATTCGACAAACTTAAAGCAGCGGAGCTTTCCATCTCTGCTTCCAACCTGTTCCACTGCTACCTTGAGGGTTGGACTTGGTCAGTTAGAATAGTGATTCCATATCTCCATCTCTCCCCATCAGTACTGGTGTCCACCAAGACTCCCTCCTTGGACCTATACTCTTCTCTACTTTCCTGAATGATCTCCCTGCTGCCTGTACCTCTGTATCAATACATATGTATGCAGATGATACAGTTGTTTTTACCTCTAGTTCCACCCCCTCTGATCTGAGGTTCAAGTTCCAGCCAGACTAGGGTAATATCCAGCGCTGGTTCCATTCAAATCATCTGTCCCTTAACACCAAAAAAATCAGTCTCAGTGACCTTTGGCTTGAGAAGAAGCTCTCCCGGCTTGCTGCCCTCCCATCCTTCCACACCCTTGATAGAACACCGCTCGACAATGAGCCGTCCTTTAAGTACCTCGGGGTCTGGCTCAACCAACACCTCACTTTTTGCACCCTGAGCTAGGGGCCCTGTACAGGAACCATGGTTACATCTCCCTGCAGGCTCATAGAGCCATCATCTAAAAACCGATTCCCCCAGTTTTTGACTATGGAGACACCGTCTACAGTACAACTCCTAAGTCCACTCTGACCAGACTGGATTCTCTGTTCCACTCCTTCTGTCATTTTGCTCTGGACTGCCCCAGCCAGCACCCACCATTGCTCCCTTTATATCTCACGCTCCTTCCTCCCCCCCAAAGTTAAGCACCTCACTCACTGTTCCTCCTTTGTAGCCAAATACTGGCTAGGCTCTCTCCCTTCATATCCACCTCTTTCCTTCCCCCTTCCTTCTCATTACTCCCTTCATAGCTCTGGCTTCCATTCCCTGGCACCCTGTCTAGGTCAAGCTCTGCTGGACAGGCTGTCTTCTCGTATAATTTCCCCAAACTTTGATATTCTCTTCCGCTTTCTATCTGCTCTGCCGCTACATTATCTTTCCTTGTTCCTCCTAAATTTCTTGTTTCAGTCCTGCAGCTGCATCTGATCCTGCCTCTGTTCCACTCTTACATTTTCTTCCTATACCTCGTCCCTTCTCCTGCCCCCCTTACCTTCCACTCGCAAACATTTAATGCACACTGCACTTTAACTGAAAACTATTGCTACACTCCTGGATGTTTTTCTCTGCAATATCTCATTCCAATTGTATATAATAATTATACAGACTGTCTGTTATATCTTGTATTGATTCCTCTCCACTCGTACATATTTTTGTCTAAAAACTTGCCATATGCCCCTCCTTTAACACCCCCCCCCGTGCTCCTCTAGAAATGAGCATCTAGGAGCAAGGAAGTGATTCTGCCGCTGTACAATGGACTGGTTAGACCACACCTTGAGTACTGTGTACAGTACTGGAGACCACACTTGAAGAGGGACATACAGCTCCTGGAGAGGGTACAGAGGAGGGCAACTAAGATGATACGAGGGCTAGGGGATTTGAAGTATGAGGACAGACTTGAGGAGCTCTGCCTCTGTTTTCATTGGAGGAGAGGAGAGACAGAGGGACATGATTGAGGTCTTCAAGTACCTCAAGGGAATAAATAGGAAACATACAGGGATCTTTAGACTAAAGCAGGAGATATCACCAGAGGGCATGGTTTGAAGTTGGAAGGTGGAAGGTGAGGGGGAAAGAGGAGGAGGTTTTTCACTGAGAGGGTGGTGGACCCTTGGAATGCACTGCCTGGCAAGCTGGTTCAGAGATCCACAGTGGAGGGCTTCAAGAGAGGGTGGGACAGACACAGAAAGTGGATGTATCAGATGACGGCCTGTCCCGGGGGGTGGGGATGGATGATAGGGGTTTCTGGAACACAAGGAGGGGGAGGGCCTCGGCATCCAACTAGGGATCTGAGGTTCGAGCAGACTCGATAGACCGTAAGGCCTAATCTGCTGGCAAATAGTATGTTAATATTGGCTCAGTATGTCTTCCCTGGTGAAACATTTGAAACAAATATATAAACAGGGTGAGGAGGGGAGATATTTCAGCAACCCTCCCCCTGCCCTGGAGACACAGCCAGTAACCTTGAAAAAGACTGAGAAACAAACTGATTCTCACTCAGCTTCCTAAGAAGCACAGAAGGGCCTGCCAGCAAGGAATCACAGTTCACTCTCGATGAAGGGTCCCCTTCTTACAACTTGCCCAGCTATCTAAGAGACCTGATGCCTTTCTGTGGTCATTGGTCTCTCAGACAGTAGAAGGGTTTCTACAATGGAGAGCTCACCTTCTTCCCATCATGCTTGCCCCCTCATTCATCCCATAAGTGCCATCATGTGTGAATCATGTCTGCCCCTCCTCCATCCCATAAGTGCCATCATGTGTGGATCATGTCTGCCCCCTCCTCCATCCCATAAGTGCCATCATGTGTGGCTCATGTCTGCCCCCTACTCTGTCCCATAAGTGCCATCATGTGTGGATCATGTCTGCCCCTCCGCTGTCCCATAAGTGCCATCATGTGTGGATCATGTCTGCCCTCTCCTCTGTCCCATAAGTGCCATTATGTGTGGATCATGTCTGCCCCCTCCTCTGTCCCATAAGTGCCATCATGTGTGGCTCATGTCTGCCCCCCTCCTCCGTCCCATAAGTGCCATCATGTGTGGCTCATGTCTTCCTCCTCCTCCGTTTCATAAGTGTCATTATGTGTGGATCATGTCTGCCTTTCCTCCATCCCATAAGTGCCATCATGTGTGGATCATGTCTGCCCCCTCCTCCATCCCATAAGTGCCATCATGTGTGGATCAAGTTTGCCCCTTCTCCGTCCCATAAGTGCCATCATGTGTGGATTATGTCTGCCCCCTCCTCCATCCCATAAGTGCCATGATGTCTGGCTTCTCTTGTATGAATAAGAAGAAAGCCTGAGTGATGAATCAGTGGCAGTAAAACACTTCTCCCCATGGTAACTTGTCTTGCTCTTGTTACAACTGTATAAATGCCTCTTAGTATTAGTGACAAAAGGAGCCAGCACATGACATCACCACCTCAGCCACAAAATCAGAGTCCACAACCGAGGCCCTGGTGACCAGGAGGCTTGGTGCATCCTGCTACATCACCGGCTGCTATCCTTAGAGTGGGACTAAACAACTGCCACCGGAGAAGCTACTTTCCAACAAGGCCATGCATGATCAGACCCCTGCCCTGTGGCAGGACATGCATGACCAGACCTCTGGCCTGTAGCAGGCCAAAATGAAAAAACAGAGATGACCTACACGACTTGGCCCTACAGAGAAACACAGTGGCTCTGCTTGCAGGTGCAGAGAGTACCTGGCAATGTTCCCCAAGAGCTGAGTGACAGTGTCTGCTACCAATCTGAAGAAAAGTTTACAACCGATAGAAAAACACATTGCTAACTGCAGACACCAACAGAAATGACCATAGCTTGCCTGAAGGGATACTCACCCCGGACAAATTGGCAAGTATCTCATGTGACGTGCCTTGGTGTTCCCGTGGAGATAGCAACAACTGGCAATTTGGTGGGAGCAGTAGGCTTTCAGGTCATAGGAGAGACCCTCTTACCTGCTCAGCTAGATAGGGTGTGGCTCTATTACCCACAGGAGATGGCTGTTTCCTCTAAGCTGACTACTACCACGATGGAAGGATATGGAAATGACAAGGAAATGCAGGTGGTAACAGCAACTACAAAACAGTGTGGGGAGACAGACTATAAAGTCAGGGAAGTATTAACTTAGCTCAAAAAGGTAGTGTGCAGGGAAGACAAAGGAATGTATGGTACTTGTAAGGAGTTGTCAGATGTGGAAGAAATGTGGGGGAGGATAAAAGAAGCTATTGTGGAGGCCACTGAGCTATGCGCCAAGAGAGCAAGCAAAAATAAGAGGAGGAGGAAACCTCTTGGTACACTAGGGATGTAGCAAAAGACGTAAAAGCAAAGAGAAAGGTCTTCAGGAAGTTCGAGGAAAAACAGGTGGAAGTGGACTGGGGAAGATACCAGGTAAGCCAGAGAGAAGCTGGGGAGGAGGTAAGGAGGGCAAAGGTGCAAATAGAGGAGCGCATAGCTAGAGGGGTCAAAAAAGGGAATAAGACTTTTTTCGGTACATCAGTGAAAGTAGGAAGGCTAAGCAGAGAATACTCTAGTTAAAAACAAAAGAAGGGGAGTTGATACAAGGAGACAGGAGAAAAAGCAGAACCACTAAACAACTACTTTTGCTCTGTGCTCACTAAGGAAGAAGAAGGCATAGGCAGCAGAGCAGGAAAAGCTAAGGCAGGGGAAGTGGATAAGAGTCCATTCCGGATGGAGGAAATTTGGGGAGAACTGGGCTGTATGAAGGCTGACAAGGCAATGGGGCCAGATGGGATGCACCCAAGGGTGCTAAGGGATCTAAAGGAGATGCTGGCAATACCATTGACTGGAGTCTTCAATAAGTCCCTGGAGTCTGGGGTGGTACTGGAAGACTGGAGGCAGGCAAATGTGGTCCCGCTGCATAAGGGGAGGGGGATAGAGGAGGTGGGAAATTACAGGCCCGTGAGCTTGGCATCAGTGGTAGGCAAGGTCATGGAGAAACTACTGAAAGTCAGGATCACCAACTACCTGGAGGAAAGAGGCCTGATGGATCCAAGTCCACATGGTTTTACAAGGGGCAGATCCTGTCAAACAAATTTGATAAGAGTTTTTTAGACGCGGTCACCAAGGAACTGGATCGGGGAGGGCAGTAGATGTTGCTGATCTGGATTGCAAAAAGGCATCTGACTCTGTGCTCCACAGGAGACTGCTGTATAAAATGTCATGCCTGGGGCAGAGGGTCATTAAATGGGTGGGAAGCTGGCTGGGGGACAGGAGGCAGACGGTCATTATAAATGGGGTGGCATCCGGAGAGGGCACGGTCTCAAGCGGGGCCCGTCAGAGATCGGTGTTGGGGCCCCTACTATTTAATCTATTTGTAGGAGACATTGTAGAGGGCCTTGAGGAGGTGTGAGTCTGTTCGCAGATGACATTAAAATCTGCAATAGGGTAGACACTCAGGAAGGGGTAGAAAGAATGAGAAGAGTTTTGGGGAGAATCAAGGCATGGTCAAAGAGGTGGTGGCTTTCATTCAACACAGAAAAGTGTAAAATCATGCATCTTAGTTACAGGAATCGGAGGGCAGGGTACAGTATGAGGGGCACAGATCTGGAGGTAACGGAACAAGAAAGGGACCTAGACATCATGATATCAGAGGACCTGAAGGTGGAAAGGCAGTGCGGGAGTGCAGTGGCTAAGGGCAGCAGGATGCATCGGAAGGGTATCACCAGTAGAAAAGGGAGGTCATAGTACCCTTGTACACCCATCTGGTTAGACCGCATTTGGGATATGGAGTCCAGTTCTGGAGGCCATACCTCAAAAAGGATGTATGGAGGCTGAAGTGAGTTCAGAGGAGAGCAACGAAGATGGTAAAGGGGTTCAGCCACCTGTCCTATGAAGAAAGGTTGAGAGATTTAAACATGTACTCCCTGGAACAGAGGAGGGAGAGAGGGGACATGATCGACACCTTAAAGTACCTTAAGGGTATAAATCAGGTGCCAGTGGAAAGCATCTTCCAGCTGAATGGAAATCAGAGGATGAGGGGGGCATGGCTTGCAGGTGAAGGAGGGGCAGTTCAAGGGAAACTTTAGGAAGTACTATTTCACAAAGAGGGTGGTGGATAACTGGACTAGGCTCCCGGAGGGGGTCGTTGGAGAAGCAACAGTGAAAGACTTCAAAAAGGAATGGGACAGCCACAGGGGAGTTTATTTATTTATTTAGTGATTTGGAAAAGACCTTTGAGTGCAAGCTCTTTTACAAAGGTTCCTCGTCATAGATTGCAAAACAAAGAACAATGGGAGAAAGCAAAGATACATTACAATGAACGATACAGATTGGATTCAGAACTTATAGAATAACTCAAAACATAGGTACAAGTTAAAATAACAAGAAAAACACTTTATGAGGGTGGGGGGGGTAAGCAGCCAGAGTGCCTTGTCAGTGGTTCAGAGGGATGGGGATAGCTGGCAGTGGGGTGAAGAAAGGAGGTACGAGAGAGAGGTATGTAATGCAGTGGAGGTGAAGGTTGGGGGAAGAAGGGTGATAAGGTACAGGGATAAATGGTGGGGTGAGGGGAGGCTGAGTGGAGAAGACATGCTAAAGCAAAAGGCTGGGTGTGAGGGGGCATGGTCAGGCAGCCTGCATTAGTAGTGACTGTTGGGGAAACTCACGGGACTGTGAGTTGGGGGAGAGTGGGGTGGTGGGTGCCGAAGGAGCATGACGCAAACTGATTGCTGAGGCAAGTCAGGAGAAGGGATAGAGGGAGGGGGTATCTGAGGTCTGCCTAGTGCTTTCTGGAGGGCAGAGAGAGCAGGTGTGGCTGGACTCAGGGGCAGGTGCACTTAGAGAGTGTTATTAGGTGCTGTTTGAGGTCAGTTTTGAATTGTGCCAGACAACAGGTGGCCAAGAGGTGCCCAGGGAGTTCATTCATCAATAGGGGGGCCCGGTAGGCATATGCACGTTGCCCAAGTGAGGTGCGATGGAAGGGGATAGCCAAGGCCCCTCTAGTCCTCCTTTTGGTGACCTGTAACAAGTTGGCCGCCTTGATCAAATTGCCTACAAAAGGTGGAGAGTTTTACCCAATAGACCCTTCTTCCCTAGGATGCAAGTCTGGAATTTGACCCTGTTTCTTAATGACAGCCAATCTGAGTGCCACGCTCAGCATCCAGGGTGAGTCTGCAGGCTTTGTTGAGCGCAGTCTGAACCCTCTTGAGTGCTCCATTGCTGCCTCATAGACCACTAGTCCATAGTCAATAGTAGATATAATTGAACTATGGACTGAGAGGCAGAGGGCCCCCCAAAGAGAGGTGTTGCCTGTGCCTGTACAGGACACCTATCTTGGTACTGACTGTCTTGACCAAAGAGTCAATATGGTGCGCAAATGTGAGGGTATCATCTATTATGACCCCCAGATACTTGAACAAGTGAACTTGTTCCAGTGGCTCACTGCATGAGTTGGAGATGATGAGAGGGTGGTGCTTATTTTTGTTGTGGGGGCTGAACATAAGCATGGCCTTGGTCTTCTTGTAGTTTAGTAGCAGCTTATGACTACAGAACCAGTCCTTGAGTTTGGAGAAGGAGTTCTGCAGCTCAGATTGTAGGGCAGCCTAAGACGTGCTGCTGTTCAGGAGCATAGCATCATCTGCATATAGTATGAGTTTGGTGTTGCAGGCTGTGGGAAGGTCCTCTAAGAAGAGGCTGAAGAGTAGGGGCCCCAGTATTGATCCCTGGGGCACCCCTAATCATACCTCTCTTGCACTGGATACTGTTTGCCCAATTTTGACATACTGATTTCTCCATAACAGGTAGTCTTGGAACCAGCAAAGGGCATTGGGCGCCATACCCATGTTTTGCAGTTGGGTCAGTAACAGGGGGTGGTTGACTGTATTGAAGGCTTTAGTGAGGTCAATAAAGACAGACCCCACCAGTCTGCCTTCATCCAGGGCCTTATGTGCATAGTTCATGTAGTCCAGCAGGGCGGTGGTGGTACCCTGATTTTGTCTGCAACCATGCTGGTTGGGGCATAGTAGATTATACTTATTGAGGTAGTCAATCAGTTGACCATCACAATCTTTTCCAGTGCTTGGACCGGGGGGGAGAGATTGAGATGGGTCTGTAGTTGGCCAACAGAGACTTGTCGCCTCCTTTATGCACTGGCGTAACTAGGGCCTGCTTCCAAACCACCAGGAATTGGGCCAGGGCCAGGGACTTATTGTACAGCATGGTAATGGGCACTATAAGAACGTCCAGGGTGAGGGATAGAAGTTTTATGTCTAGCCCGTCACTGCCCAATCTGGTCTTACCTAGTATTTTGTTGACCATAGTAAGGGCCTCCTTCACTGTCACCCTTTTAAAGTAGAAGGTCGGGTGAGAACACTCGGTAGATATGTCGTTAAGAGTGCTGAGGGTGGGGGGAGCATGTCCCAGCAGATAGCTAGACAAATGGGCAGACTGGGTGGGCCTGTCGATCCTTTTCTGCCGTCACACTTTTATGAATCTATGACTCTATTCTTTGAATCTACTTAGTGATGGAAGGAGGTCTGTATCCTGGTCAAGAAATGCAGTGCCCACCAGGAGGAGGAGGTTAAGTGAATGGGGTAAGGGGATGAATGTCTAAAGCAAATATACCCCCTTAGGGGTTATGTGAATATCCCTTTAAGAGTGTCTCTCAGCCTCTGCTGTGATGCCCTTGAAGGACAGGGTCAGCTGATCTGCCTTGGCATTCCGAAAGGGGAGGAGTCAGTGTTCTCTGCTGGAAGGCATGGATTCTGCTGAGCCAGAATGTGGGAGGCTAGTGCCTGACACACAGTGATAGCACCCACTGTCTGTAAGTTTCTCAGTAGAAGCTGTAATCATGTAAACTGTGCTCATTTGTGGCATCTTCCATCAAACAAGGACCTGGGGGAGTGCTCCTCTGCAGAAGGAGAAAAATCTATTTTGTAAAACAGTTCAGAAGTCTGTCTGTGAGGAAAAGTATACCAGAGAGTACTGTGGGCCAAAGATCTGAGGTGATAGTTAATCTTTACTTGATGTACAGGTTTGGGCAACACTTAGGAACAGTGTACCAGAGTGTGCTGTGGGCTAAGGATCTGAGATGATATTTAATCTTTATTTAATGTACGGGTTTGGGTAACACTCAGGAACAATGTACCAGAGAGTGCTGTGGGATAAAGATCTGAGGTGATATTTAATCTTTACTTGATGTACGGGTTTGGGTAACACTCAGGAACAATGTACCAGAGAGTGCTGTGGCTAAAGATCTGAGGTGATACTTAATCTTTACTTGATGTACAGGTTTGGGTAACACTCAGGAACAGTGTACTGGAGTGTGCTGTGGGCTAAAGATCTAAGGTGATATTTAATCTTTACTTGATGTACAGGTTTGGGTAACACTTAGGAACAGTGTACCAGAGTGTACTGTGGGCCAAGGATCTGAGATGATATTTAATCTTTATTTAATGTACAGGTTTGGGTGACACTCAGGAACAGGGTACCAGAGAGTGCCATGGGCTAAAGATCTGAGGTGATATTTAATCTTTACTTGATGTAGAGGTTTGGTAACACTCAGGAACAGTGTACAAGAGAGTGCTGTAGCTAAAGATCTGAGGTGATATTTAATCTTTACTTGATGTACAGGTTTGTGTAACACTCATGAACAGTCTACCAGACAGTGCTGTGGGTTAAAGATCTGAGGTGATATTTAATCTTTACTTGATGTACAGGTTTGGGTGGCACTCAGGAACAGGGTATCAAAGAGTGCTGTGGGTTAAAGACCTGAGGTGATATTTAATCTTTATTTGATGTACAGGTTTGGGTGACACTCAGGAACAGTGTACCAAAGAGTGCTGTGAGCTAAATATCTGAGGTGATATTTAATCTTTACTTGATGTACAGGTTTGGGTAACACTCAGGAACAGCGTACCAGAGGGATCACGTGATGGGCTGAGTCGATCGAGACGTCTTCTGTGCTGCTCCAAGACCCGATGTACGAGTTTACCTATTAGATGCTCAGAGGTCTGCCAGATTCAGCTGATACTAAACTAGTAAAGCGAGGAAGGCTCGTCGGTTTCGATTTTGGGCAGCAAGTTTAAAAATAAAGGGAGTGGAATAAGCGCTAAGACTGTGGCGCTGCAGTCGGAAGCAACAGGCCGTTTTCCGAAAGGCAAGATGGAGGCTGAAGTTGCACAGCCTCTTGCAGCTGATCCCCTGCGACCAAAGGCGGGCCCAATCCCTACCCCTACGGAGACAGAGGCGGACCTGGGAAAAGGCAGAGGCAGGCCAATCTACGAGGATATCCAGGAGATTAAAAACTTCTGCAAGGGTTGGTGGTGGACTGCAACTGCATGCATCGGTATTACACTTTCGCCAAGAAGCATGGGGGACGAAGCTAGGATAGCCTCTCAGAAAAGAAAATCAACCACGCTGGAACAGGAGCTAATAAATGCCAAAAAGCAAATCAGGAAACTCGAGGAGAGAATGGGCGATCAGGAGTCGAGAAGCCAAAGGAACAACCTGGTACTGGCAGGGCTTCCAGAAAGGGCTGAAGGATCAGATTGTGTCACCTTTATACAGGACATGCTTTTGAAATTGTTGGGCCCATCGCCATTCGGGGAAGCCTACAACCTTGAGAGGGCCCACAGAGCACTAAGGGAAACACCCCCGCTGGAGCGAGACCCAGGGTGATCATTATGAGATTTCTCAACTATAAAGAAAAGTCTCATGTACTGTTCAAGGCTAGACATAATAAAACACTTCAATGGAATGGCACGACACTCTGGATGTTTCAGGATCAAACCCCATCGGTCAGGGAGAAACAGAGGGAATACTTAGAGATCAAGAAAAAGCTTTATCTAGCAGGCATTAAATTTCGTCTGCAATACCCTGCAACACTGATGATTTGAGACTACAATCGGAGAGAAGCGATACCTATCTCGAGGGATGCTCTAGAAAGCTTCGTGCGTTGAACTTCCTGAACTGTTTAAGTGCGACCTGAACTGGACTAGCATTGGAAAGGGATGCACCGATTGGACTTAAGTATTAGTGGACAAGGGGAAATAGGGAGGTTTACAGGTTGCAAAGTGATGACAAAACATTTTCTATTATGGTTTATGCGTTTACTTTTATATTGATAGAATGTTTGGGGTCATACTAAACTTGTTGGGTTAGGGTGGGTCAAGTCTACGTGGCCTGTATTAGGGATTTATTGGGGACTCCCCTGGATCTAGTGGAAAGAATTCGGGGGCTACCGAAGATAGGGTTTTTGCAGGGGAAGGGTGATCTTTTCGTGGGACATACAAGGGTAGCACTATCGCAAGCTCACCAGAGTCAGAAGGATCAGCTTAAACAAAAGCATGACGAGTCTTTAGTGGGGCTCGACCCACCCATGAGCTGCAGTATGCTGGAGTATATCTGACTGCATCTACTGAGATGGCAGGGCCAGTTTTTTTTTTTTTTTAACTTTCCGGTGCTCTTGAGATAAGAGGGGGAAGACCGAGGGGGATGATAGTAAAATGGAGTAAGGGGCAGAAAGTCAGAGAGAGATTAGATGATGGGCAGGCTTTCAGAGTGATAGGGTTATTGAAAGAGGGCAGGAGGAGCACAGAGGGGGGTTCATCCATGATTCGATTTATGCTAGGAGGACAATCGAAGGATCGGGGGCAGGGGGGAGGGAGGACATGGGGGATCTGGAAAGAGAGAGAGAGAATCCAAGAGAGGAAATCAAGGGAAGGTAGACCGTGAAAGGGGCACGGAAAAAGAGATCACTCGTTACAAACCTCGCGTTTTAGATGGACAATGATCGGTTTTAGAATAATTTCATGGAACGTCAAAGGTCTCGGGGCAGACGTAAAAGAATGGTTATTTTGGAGACATTAATCACTTGGGAGCTCACATAGCTGCTTTACAGGAAACCCACTTACTAACGGAGGAACTAAGCTGTCTTAAGAGGCTATGGGTGGGCCAGGTCTATGGGGAGGGCAAGGAAAAGGCGTTGGGGGGTGTGGTGATCTTAATAAGAAGATCCTGTGCATTTAAGGTGGAGTAGGTGTTGGTAAGGGAAGATGGCAGGGGGATATATCTCTCAGGGATTCTGTCTGGTAAGGCACTGTCAGTGGCTTCTGTTTACAGTCCCACTCCCTCTACTGCGGACTTTTGTGCTTCTGTTGAAAAGGACATAGCAGCTATCCCTACAGACACGCTCATTTTGGCTGGGGACTGGAACGCTTGTCTTAATAATCTGGAGGATAGGATACCCCCATCTAGTAGCCCCCTGAACAGGGCACAGACTGCCTTGAACAGGATGCTGGAAGTGACAGCGTTGGTGGATCCGAGTAGGACCCACTCGAAGGGGGGCAATACTATGACCTTTCTCCGGCCCACAAGACTCAATGCGTATTAATTTTTTCTAGTTAATAGGAAGCACTTAGGGAAGTAAAGGATATGATGACAGATGCCAAGTACTCGGACCTCTCCTATTTTTCTTGATGTGGGAACCAAGTCCTGCCCCCTAGACCCGCTCGGTGGAATTGAATGATCTGTTGCTGGCAGAGACTGCAGTGCGGGAGGAATTAGAGGAAGCTTTGCGTGGGATCTTACAGCATCAAATACCCTCTCTAAAAAACCAAAATCTGGCTTGGCGACGCCTTAAAGTGTTGTATGTGGGGATATGCAGGGTCTGGCAAGCGCAAAAGAAATAGACTGAGGAAGGCAAGGGAGGAATTTATTTTGGGGGCAATAGATTCAAGTATTCTGGAGGGGTCCTCCGGGAAATTGACTCGGAACTTAAAACCCTGAGAGGGAACATGAAATTATGTATGGAAGGTGGAATATTGGTTGGAAGAGATTCAGGCTAAATACCTAATGCAGGGGGATGTCCCAGGCGCTTACTTGCAGCTAGGGTCAGGGAATGGGAAGCAAGCAGAACCATTACCACTATTTGGTAATGGGGAAGCTGATAACGGATTCCTCAGCAAATGGCAGATGACGGCGTCTTACTTTAATGACCTATATCAGGTGGGAAACTCAGCTGGAGAGGAGGAAATCAATGCCTTCCTGGAAGAATACCTCTTCGGTGTTGGACCATCTACAGGCTAGAGAATTAGCGGCTCCTATAAGGGAATCAGAGATATTAGAGGTGGTGCAATCTCTGCCGGCTGGTAGAACCCCCGGACCAGATGGTCTTACAGCTCAGTTTTATCAGACTCACATACAGACTTTACTTCCAGTTTTGCTAAATTTTTATAATACCATTATGCAAGTGGAGATGTTCCACCCACCACTGTACCAGGCATATATATCACTGATTCCTAAACCAGACAAACCTAAGGATCGAGTGGATAGCTACAGGCCTATAGCTCTAATGAATCAGGATATTAAGATCTTAACAAGAATATTAGCTAATAGAATTCTGAGTGTTGCTCCAAGCTTAACTGGTCAGGAACAGGTGGAATTTATGCCAGGGAGGGGGGCTCATGACGCCCATAGGAAGTTACATCATATTCTTAGCTATGCACCGGATTCCCAATTACCTTTAGCTTTGATATCGCTAGACGCCCGAAAAGGCATTCGATAGGGTCTCCCATCTTTTTTTGTTTGCCACAATGAGGAAGATGGGCTTCCCGAGGGCCTGCTCAGAGGTATTAAAAACTTGTACGCGGCCCCATCGGCTAGGGTACTGTGCAATGGCTATATTTCACAGGAAATTCAGCTGAAAAATGGGACTAGACAGGGGTGTCCTCTATCACCGATATTATCCAACATCTATTTAGAGCCCCTGTTGAGGGCCATAATGGAGGAGGAACTTATAATAGGGGTACGGTTAGGGGGAAGGGAGCTTAAATTTTCAGTTTTCGCTGATGATATTCTTTTGCACTTAGAGGACCCGGCTTCCAGTTTCGAGGGAGTAAGAGTTTTAATTGGGCGATATTCAGCGGTTTCAAATTATAAGCTGAATCTGACCAAGACTCAGATTCTCCCTTGACCCGTATGTATATAGGGCAGATTTAGCTCCATTACAAACGGTGGAAGGCAGATAGGATTAAGTATTTGGGTATATGGATTACGGCAAATGGAGAAAAAGGGGCGGAAGCGAATATGAAGGGGGTTTTATCTGTAATAAGAGGGGACATACTAAGATGGAATAATCTTCCATTGAATTTTATGGCCAGACTGGGCCTTATTAAGATGAATTACTCCCTAGGTTATTATACCCAGTGTATATGGCCCCTTATGACATTCAGATAACATGGTTTAGAACAATTAGGAATCTTCTCTCTGAATTTCTATGGAATGCTAAACCACCCAGGAGAAAGCATGAAGTATTACGTTTACCACAGGCAAAGGGAGGGATCAAATTGCCTGATCTTCACGTATATTACGTGGCGGGACAAATGGGTCTTATGCTTAGTTGGGCTAGGAATTTGGAAGGAATCATATACACCAATATGGCTACAAATGGAGAGCAAATATTGAGAGAGTGTGGCCTCTACTTGGAAGCAATGTTGTTTGCCAATTTTGAAAAGAGTTTATTAAAGGGGCAGGAATCCGATCGTGAAATCAACAGAGCCTGGTGGTCCTCCTTACCTCTGCACAGAGAAAGTACAGATGAAAGCCTGGGACCAACCAATTTTGGGTAACCCCACTTTTGAAATTGGGGGCAGGTACTAAATGCCAGTGGGTTAATCAAGTGAGGGTCTAAGGTAAGGATCTTATTCAGGGCGAAAGGGTCAGTCTACGGTTTCATTGGAAGGACTGCCTTTCTTTCAAAGATTGCAGCTGACACGACTGCTGGAGGAGTGATGAAAAGGAATGGAGGGTTTTAGATAGCTCTTTTACTTGGGATCATCTAGAGAGTGGACCGAAGTCAAGTGCTCTATCGCAGGTGTATATAGCGTGTTGGTGGAGTTCTTAGTCCGACCTCACCCATACAAGTCTCATATTGGGATAAAGTAATGGCTCCTAGAAATCTCGTTTGGGATTCTATTTGGAAAAATTATAGGTACATACCTATACCCAAGTTTATAGTATGCAGTTTTTATTGTCTCTAACATATATTTTACCCTGTAAAACTATATGACAGAAAGCTTAGACAGACGGACCTGTAGCTCAGATGTGAGTCGGGAATAGGAGACCTCTTACATGTGCTATGGGAATGTTGCAAAATTTCACCTCTGTGGGGGGAAATTAGACAATATGGACCCTTTGTTGAACTATACTGAATATATAACTCCGGAGGTTTGTGTCTTGGGTGATTTGTCAACAATACCTGGAGTCTTACCTAAATTCCACCTGTCTCTGATAACTGCATTAGTCAAATCCTTTTTGGTTCAACATTGGAAGGATGATCAAGTATACATGTATAAGCAGTGGATTTGGGATTTGATGGGGGCTCTGGGTAGAATAAAGAAACAACTCTGTTTGGAGGGGAAAAAAGGGTTATATGCGAAGAGATGGTCAACCTTAGAAGCGATTTATGCCCTCCAGAGACTAGGTACCCAAATACAGGTCTGTCTGTCAGGCTGCGAATAGCGTGAGATTGATATGTGGGAGGGAGAAGTGGTCAAAAATTTGTACTAAGTTGACCCTATTGACTATTTATGCAAGGGTATGGACAAAACATGATCCAAGCAAGAACTGATAGAGTTTGGGACTCTGGTCTACCAGGCACCGGGGGGGGATGGGGACTCTCTCTCTTTCCAGAGGGCACGGCAGGATTCCACCCTTGAGTGGGAGTATCAGAGGGAAAGAGGTCAATGGTAAGTTAATACCTATAAGACAGTATGTATGCTGCTATGGTGGATTTTGCTTTCGTTTTTGTTCCTTTTCTTAAAGAGCTGCATAACCCGATCTCTTATTTTGTAGGGTTGTAATTACATGTAACAGTCGATTATGTTGGGATGTGGGCTGTATTATTACATATTAGGAAAGCTAATTGTATTTTTTGTATTCCTGGAGATGGATTCCTGCTGTGCATGTAAATATGGGGTTGTACATAGTTCTCACAGTCAGTTTTGGACTGTGTACCCTGACTTGTCCAGGTTTGTCTTTGTTGATTCAATAGTTTGTAAAATATAAAAAAAAGTCAATAAAGATTTGTTAAGAAAAAAAAAAAGGAACAGCGTACCAGAGAGTGCTGTAGCTAAAAATTTGAGGTGATATTTAATCTTTACTTGATGTACAAGTTTTGGTGACACTCAGGAACAGTGTACCAGAGAGTGCTGTAGCTAAAAATTTGAGGTGATAATTAATCTTTACTTGATGTACAAGTTTTGGTGACACTCAGGAACAGTGTACCAGAGAGTGCTGTAGCTAAAAATTTGAGGTGATAATTAATCTTTACTTGATGTACAAGTTTTGGTGACACTCAGGAACAGTGTATCAGAGAGTGCTGTGGGCTAAAGATCTGAGGTGATATTTAATCTTTACTTGATGTACAGGTTTGGGTAACACTCAAGAACAGCGTATCAGAAAGTGATGTGGGCAAAAGATCTGAGGTGATATTTAATCTTTACTTGATGTACAGGTTTGGGTGGCACTCAGCAGTGCCCACACCCATCCCTGACAGGATGCCAATTCCATTCAGCAGTGGAAATACCTCAAAAAATGTTTGGGTGGGCCTTTCTGCCCATAATGAAGATGTGCTGTGCCCAGTAGGCACCTTAGCTATGCCCAGTTGGGCTTGGAGTCTGTGACTGAGAAGTAAAATAGAAAAGTGGAAAAGAGGATCAGGAAAGGATGTGCTTTGTGAAGGACAGAGTAGATCCCAGAGAACCCCTCACTGGATCAATTGGCAACAAAATGCTGACAGCTGAGAGATTGAATTAGCCCAGTGGCTAGTGTCTAAGAAAATAGGCTACTGAAAGTCTGTTTAGATTGTCACTCAGTCTCAGGAGTGGGGATCCCCAGGAGTAAATGGGCTTCCTCAAGGCCAGAAAGATGTGAATAAAGTACCCCATCAGGGTTTATTCCAACCCAGAAGAGTCAGTAAAATACCACCTTACAGTAACCGACAAATGAATTGTGTCAGCTGGAAAAAGGATAACAGCATCTGAGCTCAAGAAAAGATAAGATCCTCTGTTTTTACAAATAATTCCTGTTTGGACATTTCATTTGTTTTATACCAAGTTATGCTAACCCCCTTAAATCTGCAGCCTAGCCAGCCCTGCAATGTGTTTGTTGATGTCCTGAGGTCACCACAGTGCTTGGGAGGTCAAGTAAATGTACTTTTTTTCCCCCTTCTATTTATAGCCCTGATATGCAGCCCAGCCACACACTCCTTCAGGCGGCTAAGCCCTTTTTCCACTGCTCCGACCTCCCAGCTGCTGTCTGCTGCTACCCTAACCCCGGTTGTCCTGGTGTATCCAATCACTGGGGGGGGGGGAGCTCCCCTATGTGCCTTCAGAGGGGCCAGGTGGGGAGACTCGCTCGGTTTCCAATTACACCAGCTTCCATCTTTACTGGGGTGGGTACAGAATCAGTGCTAACCGACTACACAGCAGTGAGGAGGGCGAGTCGCCATCATCTAGGCAGCTGGGTGGCCTTTTCCTTGTTCTGTTGCGCCACCTCGAGTGCACGCTGTGGTGTTCTTGCATAGGCGTGCATGTGGCGCATGGTCACCCATGCCACAAAGCATGTCTTGGCCGAACTCGGCCACAAGGAGCCACTAGATAGTGATGCGCTCCAACCCACCCTCATGGGAGGAAAGCGTTCAAAGGATGCTCTGGATCTCTCCCTGCTGGCCTCCGCTCCTGATGTCCCAGGCTCAGGAGTGAACCCAAGTTGCCAGTGTGCCACGTGAACGCCTTCACCTGGTGCCACAGAGCAGGCTCCAAGTAAATGTACTTTGTTTCTTAATAGACGACCCCTTCCAGGTGACCATAACCCCAGTGATACCCCTAGACATGCTGGGATCCACCCACCCACCCCCTACACAGGCCATTCCCCACCCCCTACACAAAAGTAAAGGTTACCTTTTGTAGGTGGAGGTTAGTGAGGGTAATGGCAAATGTAGCCAGAATCTTGAGCCCAAAGAAAGCATAATAAATAAATAAATAAAACAGTTTGGAAAAGAACAAAAATCCTTTGAAATAACACTGCCTGCTTGCTTACATGTACAAAATAACCTACTCTGCACGGTTTCTACTTTGCCTTTTGTTTTCAGCACAGGTAAACAGATTTTCTTCTCATCTCCAACTTCATGATCCTCAGTTAGTCTCTAACACCAGCTCCTGATAATTAAAGACTGCACTGTTCAGAATCATTAGGGATCCGTTGGATTCAGGAGAACAATTTGTATCATGTCCAAAAACAAAAAAAGGTCCCTCTGCAACACCCATGTTTGTTATCTATAGGTTACCACTGGTGGCAGAATGAGGATACGGAAGGACAGCAAATGCAGCCACAAGAGAAGAGAAGGTTAAAAAACAAAACAAAGAAAGCAGTTTGTCAGCAAGCCTTGCAATAATATCTGTGTCTTTACAAATTCAATTATTGTGATTTGAAACATTGTAAACTGATCCCATGTTGCCCAGTTTCTGCCTTGCCTTTTTAAACACACTCTGACACAGTAATCCTTGCAATCAGTAATTACCTCCAACTTCAGGATCCCATGTTTCAGCCTCCAACACTGCCTCCTGATAAAGTTTCAAAACCACACAGAAGTTTTGAGTAGCTTCCCTTCTTCAACACTCAGAATCCTTTGGACTAGGAGAAGAAATGATATCCACAGTTCAATCTGCAGCACCCTTGGTGCTCCTGTCTGTAGCAGCTGTCAGTCTAATGTTATTTCCTGTCCGACTCTGAAATGTGTCCCACGCCAGCATGCAACTCCAGCTGAAAACCAGCAAACTGCTGTAAGAAAATGTGACATATTTGAGTGCAAAGATTGTATTTTCTAATTATTTTTTGAGGCATCAGCTGACTATAAATGGACTGACACTGCTGACTTGCATCTCCTAGTTTATAGTGAGATAATCTGAGAGTTAATCACTATAAACAGTAAACTACAAGAAAAGGTGACATAATGTGAATTGAATGTAAAGGTTGTATCTGCTAATATTTTTTTAAGTCATCAGGTGTTTTAAAAGGACTGACACTGCTGACTTGCATCTCCTAGTTTAAAGTTCCAGGACACCCCTGCAAATAAGCTTTGTTTGGCTCACAGCCACCAGATTTTGAATAAAAATAAAAGTACTTTCTCCAACAGTGACAAGTCAAAACAGGATGTGCTAGCATGTAACTGTAAATATTTAGCAACCCCTTTCTCTCACTCCCCTTGCTGCTGCACCTTATGAATATTAATAAGTTGTTTTGAGTGGTGAGTGTGTGTTTGGGGAGGGACACATAACAGAGGGAGACAGGAAGTAAACCTTAGGCTCTGAAAAGTGCTGGAGAAAGGAGCGCAAAGATATCTGTTTTTTTTGTGGATTGACATCCTTTGTTTTTCTGTCCCAAACTCTGAGGAGCAGCAGCTGCTTGTGTTTCTGAACAGTGCAGTTTGTGGTTTTGGAGTCTGAAACAGAGGATCACGAAGCTGGAGGTAAGGAATGCTGAGCACACGGGGAGCTGAAGAGGGAACTGGTTTTCTGTGGCTAGATTGCCTTTGTTCTTCTAGTCCCACACTCTGAAGGGCAGCAGTAACTGCTTGTGTTTCTGAACAGTGCAGTCTGTGGTGTTGGAGACTGAAACAGAGGATCACGAAGTTGGAGTTAAGGAACACTGAGCTGCTGTGTAAACCAACCAAAGGAAAACTTTAAAAAGATAAAAGGGGTCAGGTAGTATTTATAAATGTGTGCAGAAAATCAGTTATAGGAAGGTGTTCGACTGGAAACTACAAATGAATAATTGTGACAGATTTGTTTATTTCTTACCAGGATTGGGTCACTACACCTAAAAATTGTTTTTCCCCACCACATCTGCTTGCAGGCTGTTCCAGGTGTCCACCACCCCTTCTGTGAAGAAATGTTTCCTCACATCCCTCTTAAATGCCCCCACCCGGTGCTTTTTCTCCCCTCAAAGAGATTCTCCATTTGCACATTCTTCATCCCTGTGAAATACATATCTCAGTTATGTCCCCTCGCAGTCTCTTCTCTGCAGGGAATACATGTTGAAATCCTGCATCCTCTCCTCATATGGCTTTTTGTACAACCCTTCCTTGGTTCTGGTAACCTTCCTCTTGACTGCTTCCACCATGTCTGTGTCCTTTCAGAGGTGCAGCCTCCAGACCTGGATACAGTACAGTACTCTAGGTTGGATCTCTCTAGTGAGTGATACAGTGGCAACACTGCCTCCCTTCTCCTGCTGGAAATCCCCTTCCCTAGCATCCCACTAGCCTTCCTACTCCCTTGTCACTCTGCCCTGCCACCTTTGGATCATCAGAGATGAGTACCACGAGATCTCTTTCTTGTGTCATAATGATCAGTACCTCCCCCCATCTTATACACAGCTCTTGGGTTTCCCTGCCCCTGGTGCCTGACTTTGCCTGTTCTGCCATTGAAACCTAGCTGACACTCCATAGATCATACTCTAGGTTACCCAGATTCCTTTATATTCGCTCCACCCCTTCCTGAGTATCTAGCTTGTTGCAGATGTGTGCCATCACAAAAAGATGCACCTTCCCCCCCCCCCAATTTCTCAGCAATGCCACTTATGAAGACATTGGAGAGCCTGGTAACTGCCTGGTTAAATAAAGTTTGATTGATTGGTTGACGAAGATCTGTCCCAGCACTGATCCCTGTAGTAGTAACTCGCTGGTTGGTCTCTCATCCCCCGAGTGTCTGCCATTTACTGCCACCCTCTGCCTCCTAGCCTTCAACCAATATAATACTGAACTTACCACTTTCTCCCCAATCCCCAGGCTGCTTAGTGTCCTTAGTAGCCTCCTGTGCGGCACTGTGTGGAAGGTCTTACTGAAGTCCAGGTAGGCCACATCCATTGCCCTCCCCTGACCCACCTCCCAAGTCACTCAGTCAAAAGATCTATGAGATTTGTTTGGTGTGATTGCCCCCCTGTGGAACTATGCTAGTGATAGTTCTGCAGCCTCTATGCCCCCAGGTGCACCATCAGTCTCTCCTTCATCTGGGTCTGAATGAATCCCCCAACACTGATGCGAGACTGACTGGCCTGTAGTTGCTAGCCTCCTCCCTGCTGCCACTCTTGTGCAGAGAGACAACATCAGCCCTCCTCCAGTCCTCTGGAACTACCTCTGTCTTCAGTGGGGGTGCTGAACAGTTGCCAGAGGGGTGGCCTGCACCATGTTCAGTTCTTTTAGAACCCTTGGTGAATCCGATGCAGTCCTGTCTCCTTTTTCTCCATTAGGGCTTCCAGTCCATTCTGAACTGTTTCCTCCAAAAATGAACTTGTCTCCACTCCCTCCAGTGCCTGTTGAGACATGTTGGTCCATCCCCCCTACTGTGCAGCACGCCCACCCTCCTGACTCTCCCTATCCCACCCTTCCTTTATCCTTTTCATGCATGTATCTGAGGAAAGTGTTACTCCCTTCTTTTGACCTCCTTGGTGATCCTCTCCTATATTTGTGCCTTAGCTGCTCACACCCTCCTTCCTGCTACTCTTTGTTTTTCCAAAAACATCTTCCTGTCCACATCCATTTGGGTGTCCTTGTACTTCCTGAATGCAGATTTCTTTCTCCTTCACCACCTTAGCCACCTCCTCTGAGAACCAATCAGCCTTGTCCTCCTCCTTCCCTTACTTACTTCCTTCAAACATCATGTCATTGCCTTAGCTAATCCCTCTTCAGTATTTTTCCGTTGGTTCTTCACTCACCCCCTGTCAATCACCCCTAAGGTATTTACTGAGGCAAGGCAAAGTTTATTTGTAAGGTGCCCAATCCCGGAGACTCTGGGTGCCGTACATAAAACAAACAATAAACAGGGTATCAGATAAAATGTCATATAGAAAATAAACAATAAAACAGCAGCAATATCAAACTAATAAAACAGTCGCATCATAAACTGCAGATTTTCTTCAGAATTGTTTGGCAGATCAGCTCTCGACCCTGGGAAGGCCAGAGGAAAAAAGATGGGATTTTAGGCAACCTTGAACCTCTAGATGGATGGGGCCGCCATGATATCAGCTGCCAACGAGTTCTGTAGGACCGGCCTGGCGATATTGAAAACCCGGTCTCTAGAAGCTCTTAACCTCGTCCTGGGATCTTCAAGGAGGCCCCTGGTCAAGGAACGGAGGGAGTGGACTGAGGTGAATGATGTCAGAAGATCATCCAGGTAGCCAGGGCCGAATCCATGTAGGTCCTTATAGGTGAGTAAACTCACCTTGAAGATAACCCTTCATCTGATCAGCAACCAATGCAGAGGTCACAGCACTGGGGTTACATGGCTAGACCTAGGAACGCCAGTCAGCAGCCTGGTAACTGCAGTTTGCACCAGCTGTAGCCGGCAAAGGGTACCTGCAGTGACCCTGGTCCCCAAAGTAGAGAGCATTAAATCAGTCGCACCTGGATGTCACAAAGGCGTGCAAAAACAAGGGCATGTTCTTGGGCAGAACTAGGGGTTTGATCCTGGTAATGTTCCTTAAGTGGTAAAAAACACTTTTGAGGACAGCCGACACCTGATCTTCAAGTGTCAGTCTGTCATCGCCAAGATCTCGCACCCTAGGGGAGGTTGTAAACAGTGTGGGTCACAGAGGTAATCCAGTAACCTTGTTGAAGGCACTCCCATCATGCTCTCATACTGGCCCAATCACTAATATCTCTATCTTGTCCAGGTTAGTCACTACCCCCTGGAGAACATCCAATCATTGATACTGGCCAATCGGATATTAAGCACTTCCACAGCATCTGTTGATCCTGGTGCAAAGGACAGGTACAGCTGGGTATAATCTGCATAACAGTAAAATCCTACACTAATGAGCTCAAACAGGGGGTGCATATACACTGCAAATAACATCAGCAACAAAATTGACCCCTGAGGTACTCCACATGGCAGGAGCTTGGGGGAGGAGGAGACACTTCCCATCACCACCTGTGGCTTCCTGCCAGAGAGAAAGGATTCAATCCAGCTGATGACAGTGCCAGCGAGGCCACATTACTCTCTGAGGCAGTCAAGAAGCACAATGTGATCTACAGTGTCAGAGGCTGAGGAGAGATCAAAGAGCACAAGAATTGACTTGTCTCCTCTATCTCTCAGTCTGAGGAGGTCATTATGCACACTAACACCATTTGGTGCTGTGCCTAGCTCTGAAACCTGATTAGAGCAGCATATAGATGTCTAAGGACATGAGGTGCTCCTCAAACTGCTGCGCCATGAGTTTCTCAACAAACTTTCCCAAAAGGGGAGGTTGGAGAGAGGATGGTAGTTCACCAGGGTGTCCGAGTCGAGAGGTGGCTTCTTCAGAATGGGCCTCACCAGAGCCTCTTTCAAGGCTTCCAGAAAGACCCCTTCTGGCAGTGAACATCAGACAATACTGGCAAACACCAGGCCAATGGAACCAACGCATCTCACCGAGAAATGAGTTAGAGCCGGGTCCAGTTCACAGTACGTGTGCTTGAGTTGTAAGATGACCTCAGAGACCTCAGCCACTTCTACCAGTTTGAACTTGTCCCAGGCAAGTGGAGAGCCCCTGTTCCCTCCAAAACGACCACTGTGAGTCACTATGTGGCTTGCTAATGTGATCCCCTGTCAGATAGAGGACACTGTCCAAAAATAACCAAACAAACTCATCACATAAAGTGATTGAAAAGGCTTTTTTGGGCTTTAGACAGGATGAAGAAGTCTGCTGACAGTCCTATAAAACTGAGAAGGTCAGTTCTTCCCGGAAGCAATATCCCTAGACAGGAACTCTTGATTGGGGTTGATTGCCCCCTGGTAATCAGAATAATGAGTACACAGGACCAGTTTGTCCACATTCGACCGGGTCCTCTGCCAACAATGCTCCAACTTTCAACCCCTGATCTTCATCACTTTGAGATCCAATCAAACCATGGAGATCTCAAGTAAGAGGATCTGGGTCATACACAGACCAGTGCAAGGGTATTAAGAGTCCTGGAGACCACCCTGTTATATGCGGTCACCACCTCACTCGTACCCTTCACACATGGAGCATCTACACTAGATAGATCAGCTACCACCAATAGTCCCTCCAGGGACGATCACCTTAACGGGCGATAACTGACCATCTCCACAGGGGGAGGACTCTCGGGGGGGGGGGGGAACCAGGAACTTCACCGTGCAGTGATCAGACCATACAACCTAATCAGTGTCAAGGCTAGTTACCTTTAACCCCAGTGTGCACACCAGGTCAAGTGTGTGGCCACGGTGATGGATTATGGAAGTAACTGGTTGTGACAGCCACAGTGATGACATCAACTAGAGGAGGTGGGAACCAAAATGTGAGACCTTGTCATCAACCCAGGCAATGAAGTCACCCAGTAGAAAACATCTGGGGACTCCAACACCTTCAACGTTGAAGTCCGCCACCTCCTGCAGGAATTCTTCCTCTTCCCCAGGAGGACAGTACATAAGAAGAATCCTCCATCATACGCCTGGACCCTCACACACTGCCATACACTCAAAAGACCTGGTTGTCCCCACTAGGTGCACAGTGAATCCTAAGTCAGATTTAAAACAAATGGCCACTCAGTCATCCCTGCATTCCCACCATGGGCAGTGCACCACAGAGTACCCAGTGGGGACTGATGCCTCCAAAATCAGCCTGGCATCGTCACCCAACCAGGTCTCTATGATGCAAGCCAGATTGACTGAGAAGTCAAGTCAGCTATAATTGGGGTCTTGTTCCTCATCAATCTGGCATTGCATAGCACTCCCTGCAGGGGACTGGTACGCACTGCAGCCCTTTTGGCTATCTATCCACTCGGTCTGGTGGAGACCCTGGGGATGGAGACCAAGCACATCTGGCCTCTCCATAGACTCTGTATAAACCCAGGGCATTTCCTGCACCTCACTAGCCCAGTACCTTTCACCTCTGCTGGGCCCACAGCTTCCCACCACCAATAGTCTCTACACCCCTTGGTGATGCTCCTGACAGCATCTCACAATCATAGCTGACACAGGAAGGTTGGCAAAAGGGCAGAGGTCACACAGCTGGGAAGCATTATAGGCAGTCTGCAAGGGCCCAGAGCCCCAGCACATCCCATGTGACCAGCATCACAAACACTGCTTTCTTACTTGCTATAGTTATAAACCAAGCACAACCACACACAACTGAACTAATACAAAAAAAAACAACTACCTAACCAAATATACCACTTACACACATACATTACACCCTCTATAACCTAACTCCAAACACTCCCCCCCCACAGACCACAAGTTTCCCACCCAAAAATAACCCCAACTCCAGTGCACAGCAATAAAATACTAAAAGGGAGAGATCAAATAATGCGTGCTGTGCTGTGACAGTAATCCCAAACTGCTAAGGGATTTAAATATCAAATTATAAAGTAAAGTGATGTCAAACCAAAGGGCACCAGCAGGCAGTTCAGTCAATTCAGTCCTGGTATAAAATATCAGTTCCAAAGAACTGAAGGAGAGGGAAATGGCCCCCACATCACCATAACCCAGATGAAACTTCTCTACTGCTGGAACCAACGAATAAAGCTGAGACTCACACTCCTCACACAAGTGCAAGAATCAGCTTCAACACAGACTCTTCATGTTACAACTCTCCCCCACTCAGGACCAAATGCAGTTCCAAAGAGAAGGAAAAAGTTCAGTTCACACCAGTACTAATTCCATAATCCAGAGCTCCAGAGTCAGAGATAGGACCCAACCAGACAACACTGGGGCCAACGCTTACAAGGCCATCAGGCGCACAGTCCGAGGACAGGAACAAATCTCCCAGTCATCAAGCTCACACTCGTCGAAAGGCAGCTCCACAAGCACAGCCGCCAAACTTTGGCCCACACAGAGCCAAACAGGGGGAACTGACCCAAAGGAGGGCCCCTCCTTTCCGATCAGTCAAGGGCCCTAGTCCAGGTGGAAGCGGTGACAAATGGGGTTTTCCTGGGGCAGTGAATCTCTTATCACTCGCCGCAACTCCAGCCCTCCAAGCACTTTTGCCAGACTCCTTTGACCAGGATCACCGCAAACAACCGGATCCCCCACGTGCCCAAGAATGATGGAAAGTCCTCAGCAGATGGCTAGGCTTAAAGGGACGTGACTACTATGTTCTGATCCTCAGAAAACTCTTTCTTGGTCTGAGAGGTGAGAATAATAATTCCAATTAAAATTAGTTCAGTTCAAATGATCCCTTCAGCTGTAACTTAGTGAGGGATATCGGTGCAGCACACAGAAAATAAAACTATCTCTCCTATACTGCCTCACTGAATTTCCCTGCCTAACGCTCTGTCCCTGCACTTCAGCTAACTAAACAAAATAAAATACTAAACACTTTGCTCTCCCATTATTGAATAAGGTTCAGTAGTAGTGCAAGAGTTTTAACTGTGACCAAGTAAAGCAGAAGTCACAGTCTGGTGTGGGTGCTCAGTGACAAAGCAAGTTACAGCCCAGTACCAGAAGTCATAGCACGTCCAACATATCTTTCCATAAGAAAAGTGTCAAGCAAGTGGTTCTTTTTCCAAAATGTTTTTCAGGTTTTATTTTTCTCACCACAGGAGTATAGCCTATTCAGGTTCAGGCACAGGAATATAGCAGCAAAGCTTCTAACATTTCACCAAACCCTTGGATTTAATGAAGATCTTTGTAAAAGCCAAGGGTTTGGTGAAACGTTAGAAGCTTTGCTGCTATATTTCTGTACCTGAACCTGAATAGGCTACACTCCTATGATGAGAAAATAAAACCTGAAAAACATTTTGGAAAAAAAAACACACTTGCTTGAGACTTTTTCTTGCGGAAACGTGTGGGGTGTGCCTTGACTTCTGGTACTGAGTTTTTAACTGTGCATGACGTAGTCAGCAGTGAAAGCAATAATAAAACATCATAATAAGGTTCAGTAGCAGTAACCCATGATAGGGTTTATATTTTATGGGGATTAATCAACACCCCGAGTGTGTTGTGTGGCACGAGGCCACAGGCCAAGTGTCCTCACGTTGCCCGTGGTATTGATTAATCCCCAATAACTGCACACCCTGGAGTGGGTTATTGTTCTTATAACATGGGGTGTCGCAAGACATGAAAAAAATACAAGTAAAGCATGATTAAGTCATGAAAACATAGGGAGTTTTTTATGTGTTCTGCCACCACCACAAATACATAGCGATGATAGTGCTGAATTGCTGCTACGTATACACTGCTGAATCTACGCAAGCAACTCATCAAGAGGTTTTACACACTACACATATAAAAAAAACAATTAGTGTATCACAGGAACGATTCACTATGACTTCACAGAGAATCATTGTGAAGCACAGCTGCTGTGATCTCCTATATCTGGAGAACTGACTCTTGTACTGAGCCATCCATCTGGCAAGACAGAAACAGAGAGCAAGAGTGACACTGGGATGGGGAGATGCAGACACTCAGTGTCCCACAGCTGCTGCAATGCCCTGTGTGATTGTGTCTATGTGTGTCTCTCTCACTCTCTGCAGTATACAGAAATTCAGCAGTGTTCTCCCTGAATCACTGTCTGCTCCTGTCAGCAGCAACACACACAGACTGTGAACCAGAGAGAGAGAGAGAGAGAGAGAGAGACTGAGACTGAGACTGCATAACAGGTTCACGTGGATTCCACAACCTGTGGCTGTATCTCCACACCTCGTGGTCCTCGGTCTACATGAGGTAGCTTTTTCAGGGGTAGCTGCAGGATGCCCCACTGTTTGTCTCCCTCTCTCTCTACACTGGTGACACTGCTTCTGTCTCTTTCGTTGCTTCGATGTCGGAAGGGGGAAGCAATGAACTCTGGTTGCATGCTGAACACAGCATCACACAGTCACTGAAGTCTGTGGCTCCTGCACTGACCAGGGAACTTGTGAGTGGTACAGTAGGACTGTGGGCAACATTTGGCGATTTATGGACAAGGTGACATGCCGGCATTTCTGTACTCATGCAGTGAAATGTCAGTGATCTGAGGGGTGGGTGGGTATCTCTGTGGCGCTGTTGGGATACTGACTGCTGGAGTGCCGCTGTCTGACAGGATGTATGTGATACATAGACACACTGCCTGGCACCAGCAGCTTCTGCTGGGACAGTACCCCTGGGCAGTGGAGTTGGGAGGGGGGTGGGGGTTAGCAAAGACACACACAGATGACTCCATTGTGAGCAAAGGAGATGTAGGTGACAGGCGTCATACACAAGTAAGGCTCAGCAACATGTTTCCCTGTGATGCGTGCCTCACTGTGCCACAGTGTGCTTGATGGCTGTACTAGCAGAAACAGATGGGGATAATAAAATGCTGTGTGGCATTGCATATGTAACCCCCGAGTGGCACTACTCCTAGAGTTACTACCCCTGCCTTGTGGGCCCATACAAGGTTGAGGGGCCTTGGTTCCCACATTTATTTTAAAACTGGTTCTTTTCCATAATATTACCTTTGTGCAGTGCCTCTACCCTGAGTTTAGCTTTTAAGTGGGCTAGCTCTTACCTGGTACAACTCCCTGAGATGTCATACTACCCACTGTAACCATTAGCCATCCCAACACATGACCCGATAGACATTTCCCCACATTTCAGACATTTTACATTTAATGACTCTCCCTAATAATATGCCCATGGCACCATCATTTGCAAATAACAATAAGAACAATTTATTTACGGGGGATTAGGGTTAAGGAATGGGGAAACCAAATGGGTAGAGGCTATGCAATCAATGTCATTATTATTTACAGTATGTACAGAGGATTTAGAGTTTTGGGTTTGTGCTGGTGATAACCCTCCAGCTGGGTGGATACCTGGTAGACAGATCAGACAGAAATCACATTATGCCATCCTCGATGACCAGAGCCCCGGATATTTAACTAACTGCATTTAATCAGATGGAACCACATTATCATGTTACCCACAATCTGGTACCAGTTCCCCAAACCTGGCATGAGACCCCGCAATCCCACACATTTAAACCTGGGTACCCAGTTACCAAGACAGTCCCTTGATGCTTGAAGGCCTGGTGGATGGTGCAGCTGTTTGTTGGCCGGCCTGATTCAAGAAAGAATCCGTGCTTGAACTTGAAAACACTTAGGAAGATAAAACTATTTACAGTCATTCGAATCCAAGGCCACGTGCAGGGATTTCCCCTGCATGTTGCAGTTGGACACACTCGGTAGGTGTAGCCAGCTGGGTACACTGGGTTTGTAAATCAGTTGTTTCTTTCTGAACATCCATCACATTTATATATATGTAACCTCTAGGTGGTGCTATCCTAAGGGCTACTACCCTGCCTGCATGACTAAGCGCAGGTTGAGCGGCCTGAGCTCATTGTACGGGTGCCTCCACCTGGAGGAATGTTTCTGGGGTAGTGTAATTGCTGTTGGTATAGCCCTCCGGGATACTATAACCCCCCACCAACCCCTCTAGTGGCCTAAACAGCATAGCAACAAAACATTCACATGGATCGTATAGCAGTAATGACTTGCTCACACCTCTTGCACTTACCACCAGGACTGGATCAGCTGCAAGTGCCCTGAAGACCCCCTGTAAAATAAGACCTGTAATGCAACAGCTCAATGGCAGTACAATACCCCCACCAAAAAGGTACACACTAGCCAGGTTAAATGCAGAAACAACACAATCTGATTTGTTCAAGGGGATGTGAACAGGGGTGAGGCATGAATCTAGCAGATGATTAATAGATCTGATTAGTTCAGGCTGAATATGCATGCACAATGAGTCCCTCGTAAACCTTCACACAACCCTGGGTATCCAGTAGTTAAGCAGGCTAGCCTGAAGCGTTGCCTGAGGCAGGCTGGCATTGCAGCTGTTGTTGGGGCCTTTAGGAAAGAAAACAATTACGTGCACATTGACTCAGAATTTGTAATCTGGAGCCAGATTGCTCAGTTCATTGTAATAAACCCAAACAAGTAAATCAGATGGCACACAGTGATTGCAGCTTTGTTGCAGGGAGCTACCCTGTTTAGTACTCACGCTACCCAGACCAGGAGGCAGGACTGACGAGATGAAGACCTCTGGATGTTTGTTCTGGATTGCCAGGGGAAGCAGGGCTGACACGACTCACTGTGGTTGTCGCTACCTGACCGATGGTGTTGAGCAGGGGGCCGTATCCCCAAGCAGGTCTTTTGTCAGAAAAGTCTCTACGGTGGGAGCGGCAGTCTAGGCCGAGATGGCAAGACCCAGACAGAGTGAACAGTCTGGATGCAGTCCGTGATGGATGCTGGAGAAGCTTCCAGCTAGCATAACACACTCGGGGGTGAGGAACCAAATCGTGCCCCACACAGCTCATTCAGCACATTTATAAGCAACACAGTAATTAGCCACAGTTTGGATAACAGTCCAGTTGCAATAAAGCAGGGTCTCTTCGCAAACCTCTCAGTCCATGACTCACTTCGGTATCTGGCAGGGCAATTGCTTCTGGAGCAAGCCTTCGGTCCACTTGCAGGCAACGATTACACACTTTTCTCTTCAGATTTAGGGTTCTGACCAGGAAATCGGATAAAGTCCAACTTTCTCACTCACAGCAGTTCTTCTCACTGAAAGATGTGGCAGGCAGGCCAGTGCAGCCTTCCCTCTGATTCTCCCATGCTCCTACGCAGGAGCAGCTACTCGATGGCGCGAGCTGTTCACTCTCCAAACTGTAGGTCACAACTGACTCTGCTGCAGGCAGTTCTGGGAATTTCCTCTGGGATCTAAAAGGTTTAGTTGGCTGAGGGAACTGTATGTCACAGCAAGGGCTCCCCCTCCAGGTCCATTTAGGCATCAAACCTTAAAAACTACAATTCCTACAGATTTCAATCCAACAAGACCTCTTGGGGCAGTCTCTATTTTAGGTCCCCTGAGGTTCGATTGGTCAAACTCTGACAGTCCAGAACAAAAAATGGTGGCTGTTATGCAAAAAGTCCAAGCTACAAGAGAAGGCAGGTTAAACACACTTCTATATTATTATTAATAAGGCAGATAAACAGTAAATGAACACAGTTCCTAACAGAGCTCCCTCTGCGCATATAGTGACTGCAGAATGGAGCAGAAATACCTCTCTCCTGGCAGGTCACAAGCTCTAAACTACTCGGACCCAGCCCAGACTAATTCCTAACACGGCATAATGACTGTTTTTAAAGAGACAGGCACGGAGGTTTACTATAGCGCTCTCATGCAGGCTCATACAGCTACTGCAGATGCAGGACACCATCCCGATGCTGCACATTAGGCAGCCCAGGAAGACATCTCAGTAAACCCCAATTTGTAGGGGGGTTACGTATGTTCTCGTACATTCCGCACATTTATATTTCAGACACATCTGGTACAATCAATAAAGGAATAGCATCTTCAACCAGGGGCCAGAATGGTTGCCCTGGTCTGTTTGATTAAGAAAAGTAATTTCCGGGTTACAGAAGTCAAATTCAATCAACATGGGGTCTCAGTCCGATTTGTGGTACATGGCTGTAGATTGCAGCTCCACTGGATATCTTGACCAGACAATTCAGAAAATACTGGACCTCCCAGGCAAAGTCAGGTTGAGCCCCTGTACTGAATGTTCCCCTTCCAGCCCTGTAGGCTCCATAGCAGACAGCAAGTATTAGCACATTTATATGATACGCTGGGCTCACTTGGGACCCCCAGAATAGTCGGGTCCGCCTGCGCTGGGCAAGACAGGCACAGCAGAAATGAACATACAAAATTTGCCAGCAGATAAAGGCCTAGAGGTCTATCAAGTCTGCTCGAATGTGCAGCTAGCACCCCTTATTCTGCAGCTGCCCCTCCCTTCCACCCTTCCCCTTCATTAACCCTCCCCCTTGTCCTGTCCCATCCCCTTTTGAAGCAGTCCACTGTTCTACTGCATACCACTTCAGCAGGTAACGCATTCCACCCAGCCACCACCTCTCTGTAAAAAAGTGTCTCCTCATCTCCCTCCTGAACCTTCCTCGCTCCAGTCTCATATCATGGCCCCTGGTGGCCCTCCCCTCCCTTACTTTGAACAGCCCCTCTGTACCCGTCTTGTTTATTCCTTTCATGTATTTAGAGGTTTCAATCATGTCACCCCTGTCTCTCCTCTCCTCCAGTGAGTACATGTTCAACTCCTTCAACCTCCTCTCGTATGATAAGTCCCCCAGCCCCTTGATCATCTTTGTCGCTGCGCTGCACCCCCTCCAGCAACTTAATGTCCCTCTTCAGATATGGACGCCAGTACTGCACGCAGTACTCCAGGTGTGGTCTAACTAATGACCTATACAGTGGCAGAATCACCTCCTCCCCCCTCGAGGATATACCCCTTGCAATATAGCCCAGCATTTTGTTGGCCTTTGCAGCTTCCTTCCTACATTGTGCCGAGTTGTTCATTGACCCTGTAATGAGCACACCCAGATCCTTCTCCTCCTCTGTCTGGGCTAGCTGCACTCCCCCTAGCTGGTAACTCTTCCTTGGGTTCTTCATCGCAAAATGCAGCACCTTGCACTTTTTGGGATTAAAGCCCAGTTGCCAGGTGCCTGACCAGGTTTCAAGCTTTGCCAGATCATCCTGCAACCCCTGCCATCCCTCTAGGTCATCCACCACCACGCCTGCCTTGGTATCATCAGCAAACAGACTGATCTTGCTCTTGATGTCCCATGATATGTCTGCAATGAATATCCCAAACAACACTGGTCCCAACTCTGAGCCCTGTGGAGCACCGCTCGTCACTGCCCTTGGGTGTGAGAGCTCCCCACCCTCTACCACCCTCTGTTGCCTTCCCTGCAGCCAGTTTCCTACCCATCTCACCAGCTTTGCACCCGCCCCTGTGCCTACTAACTTCCTTCCCAGCCTCCATGGGCACTGAGTCGAATGTCTTACTGAAGTCCAGATACAGGACATCCACTGCATGGCCCCTGTCCAGTTGCCTAGTTACCTAGTCATAGAACTCCACCAGGTTGGTTTGGCAGGATCTGCCACATATGAAGCCATGCTGTCTGCTGTCCTGTAGTCCTTTGGCCTCTAGGAGGGCCACCAGCCTCTCCTTCAGGATAGTCTCCATTAGCTTACCCACGATGGATGTGAGGCTCACTGGTCTATAGTTTCCCTGTTCATCCTTGGGGCCACGCTTGTGGAGGGGCACCACATGAGCCATCCTTCAGTCCTGAGGTACACACCCCGAATGTAGTGAGGCATTAAATAGGTCTGCTAAAGATCCTGCAAGGACCTCTGCCAGCTTCTTCAGTACCCTGGGGTGGATGCCATCTGGGCCTGGTGCCTTGTCCACCTTCAGTGCCTTCAAAACCTCTCGAACTCTGCTCTCCATGATTTCCCCATCTGTCACCACTTCCCCCCCTGCGTCTGCCATTTCTCCCACCTTGGGTGTCACCCCCCTCTTCTCTTGAGTAAATACTGAGCAGAAGTACTCATTTAGTGCTTCCGCCTTATCGCACCCTGCTTCCACCCAACCCCCCTCCTTCCTAATCCTTACTATGTGGTCCTTACAGCTCCTTTTCTCCCTGATGTACTGTACTTAAAGAGGTCCTTCTCCCTTCTTAATGCCTTGTGCCAGCCTGAGTTCCGTGAGATGCTTTGGCTTCCTTACTGCCCTTGTCACCTCCTCTCGATTCTGTCAAGTACCTCCCTGTCCTCCCTCCCTGTTTCTTGACTTCCTAAAGGCAGCTCTTTTCTCCTTACCTTTTCCATGACCTCCTTGCTCAACCAGATCGGTTTCTTAGCCTCGCCTTCTTGCTCTGGGCTTTGCAGCAGGTTCTGTGCTCCACTATCCCCAGCTCTATGAGCTCCCACCTCTGGTTAGTGTCCATACTAGATTGAATTCTGGCCAGGTACCCTTTACCACTTCCCCATCCTCCCAAAGTCGGCCCTCCTGAAGTCCAGCACTATTTTGCCAGATTCCACTCCTTCCTTGCCCATATCCAATGTGAGCCATACTGAGCGGTGATCACTCCCTGACAGCAGTTCCTCCACTGTAAGTTCTCTCACAAAGTCCCCATTTGCCAGCACAAGGTCAAGGGTATTTCCTAACCTGGTTGGTTCACTGACCATTTGCAGCAGGAAGCTGTCCTGGAAGGCATCCAGCAGTACCTGCTCCCTTCTGTTCCTGGTTGTTGGGGTGCTCAGTCCACGCCTGGCATGTTGAAGTCCCCACAATCACCACACTACCCTTCTCGAGGTCCTCCTGATCTGTCCGCTAGTTCCCTGTCTAACTCCTCCGTCTGAGATGGTGGCCTGTACACCACTCCCATTCTAAGAATCCTATTCTTGGAATCCTGGATTTGCATCCAAAGTGACTCCATACTACCCTCCCTTCCTCCCTTACACACTTCAGTCCTTCCTTCACATATAGTGCCACCCCGCTCCTTTCCCAATCACCCTGTCCCTCACGAAATAATCTGTACCCCTAGTACAGACAGGTCCCAGTCATTGTATTGGGTGGCCCATGTTTCTGATGACTGCTATGTCCACCTCTCCTCTGCCATGAGAACCTGTAACTCTGCAGTTTTCCTCCCAAAGCTCTCTAGCATTAAGGGTAACCACCTTCCACCCTTTTCCCCTCCCATCCTGCCCTCCTTTCCTAGCATCACCAACAGTATTTGCCATTTGTCCTTTGTCACTGTTATGGGGGGTAAGCTCATATGGTTTTCCAACCTGTGGTCTCTGCATATCTCTTCCCCAACTGCCACCCCCCACTCCTAGTTTAAATTCCCAACTTTCTCTATGTACTCCTCCATCCTCTGTTTGAACACTTTCTTTCCCTCCTCACTCAAGTGTAGTCTGTCCTTGACATAGAGACTGCTGTCCTCCCAGGTCCCTCCCCACCCCCCAACAGCCCATACCCTTTAGCACAATACCAGGTTCTTAGCCATCTGTTAAATTCCTCTATTCTCAGCTTTCTTGTTGTGCTTGCCTTTGCAACGGGAGTATCTCTGAAAAAGTTACTGATCTTCCTGCCCCTCACATAATTGTGCTAGTTCCTCAAACCTCCTCTGGACTGTATTTACTGTCTTGTCAGCCAGGTCGTTTGTCCCAAGATGTATAATTAAATGAGGCTTGTCCCTACCCCTTCTAGCATATTTCAGAACAGACTGTCCCACCCTTTCCGCTGTCATTCCTGGCATGGCCTCCACCCAAATGCGACTATGCCTCTCTCCCTTGCTACCCCACCTAACTCCTCTTAGTATTGAGTCCCCCAGCACTAAGATTCCACCCCTCTTACTCCCTGCTTGCTTCCATTCATCTCCCTCTCTCATTTCCAGCTCCTCTTCAAGGTGCAGACCATTTGGTCCATCTCAAAAGAGCACAGGATCCATAAGGGGTCCACCCATGCTGGTCTAAGGTTAGGTGCAGCAGGATGCAGACCAAATGGGTGGTATAAATCAGTACAGTCATTAAGGGCATTGGCAGCCTTAGTTAAGCACTTTCTTTCATTCTTTGTACCAGGGGTACATCAGTACTCACTCAGGCTCCTCACAGTAGGATCTCCACAATCAAGGTTCCTGATGTCTTCAGTTCTCTCACAACTGAAGTGAAATCAGCTCTCACAGGTGGCTTGATGTTGTTGCAGGTCCACATCTTCCCCTGATGTGGAAGGAAGGACTAGCACCTGGAGGACATTCTGGCAACCCCCAGGCTAGCAGGTTCTGCATAAACTAAATTACTTTAAACTGTTACTGCTAATAAGTCACTAACCCCCTCCTGGGTGGAGGGGCTTAACTGGATCACCAGGTCCAGTTGCATGGCTGGGGGCCTCAGCCCCCACCCCTGTTGGGGGCATTCGCTTGAATCTGGAAAATACTGACAACACAGTATTTTATAGTGCTCACCTGAGGCTCCTAAATGCCTGAAGCTATTGGGTTCTTGGCCTCTGACTGGCTGGAGGGATTGTCAATCAAGAAAATGAATTATGCATGAACCTCACTTGATGCACAGTTGGTTTTCTGTTTTGGCCCCCGAAATTAGGTTCCTGAAGTTCCCAGTGAACACTTGGTAGTTTCTCATGAGCTTTGGCTAATGTCCCACAAGTCCTGGCTAAAAAATTCTAGCTTTCCGATTGGCTGTCACTGTTTGAAAATAGTTGCTTAACACACAGTCCTTTAAGCAGATTTGATACAGTCCCAAATAATGTCCTGGTGCAACCAGAATAAACAAAATATTTCCCAAGCGCCGCAACAATTTAGCAGCCACTAGTGTGTTCTTGCTGTCACTGCCCAGAACAAGTAAATTTCTCAGTCCCCGTGATTGTCGCTAGTTGCCAGTATTTAAGGATGTCTTGCATCAGGCAGACCATCTTTCTGAGTCCCAACATCTTACTGGTGCAGCCAGGATCGAAGCATTTATTTTATTTAAACACTTTGCCCCTTTCACATTTGCTCCCATACCCACAAAGCAGTTGCATTATTTTTTTCAGTTAGAACACATTTCCTTTCTTTTTGGCAGCAGTCAAAACACAGCTTTCCTTAGGGCAAAAGTGTCCTTATGAATATTTATTACATCAGTGCTGTAGAGCTCATTAATATTCATGAGCCCAAATTTGGACAGCTCGTGGATCTTTTTATTTAATTTAATACATGGGCTTTCAGGGTCCTTCTCATGGTCACCGAGTCCCACTTAGCAGGTGGGGACACCAGGACTGCCGAATCTCTCTCCCAATCAAACAGCAAGAAGAGCAGTCAGAAAATCAAAGGTGTCACCAGCACCTGTGCAATCCCCGCTGCACCAGAGCACATTTGCAGAGTGGGAGAGCATGGTCTGGATTTTGGAGCCCCGCAGGGCTTGGAATTACTCTGTGGCTGCTTTCTGGGGCACAGGGGCACAAACAAGAACTTGGGCCAGAGTGGGGACCATTAAAAAAAAAAAAAATAGCAAGCATTTCTGGAGGCGCCAGGTAGGAGAGCAAACTAGGAGCTATGGGCTACAGGTACACCCCCACATTGGAAGGGGTTACGCATACTATAAAATGGCCAGGAATAACGAAGGGCATGGTTGCAGTTTCCACTTGGTGTCCTGAGGTCCACAGGGCGGGTGGGTGGGGAGACACCCATTGCCTAGGGGGTACTGCTAATTTCTGGTGGTGGACACATTGTGAGGGTACTGCTGATTCCTCCTGCTGCACACTTTCATGTACTGTGAGTTTGCCATACATGGAGACAGTCACCTCCATTCTGTGTAAAGCAGAATTAATGGTTGCCTTTCAAAGTGTGTTTTGGGCACAATAACAAGATCTAATCCACTCACTGATGTGATCACTCAGGAAGAATGCTTCATAGAAACATAGAAACATAGAATTTGACGACAGATAAGGACCGCTTGGCCCACCTAGTCTGCCCATTTTCCTACCTAACAGATAAGCTGCAGATCCTAGTTAACCAACAGCTTACTTCCTCCTACCCCCCACTAGGACTGCCTTATGTCTGTCCCATGCATTCTTGAAGTCCCCCACTGTTCTTGACCCCACGACCTCTTCAGGGAGGCTGTTCCATGCATCCACAACCCTCTCAGTGAAAAAATGCTTCCTCACATTACCTCTAAGCCGTCCCCCTCTATCTTCAAATTGTGCCCCCTTGTTCTTGCACATCTCTTTTTCTGGAAGATGCTACCCTCTTGGACTTTGTTAATTCCCTTGAGGTACTTGAAAGTTTCTATCATGTCCCCTCTCTCCCTTCTTTCCTCAAGGGTATACATATTAAGCTCCTTTAGTCTTTCTTCGTATGTCTTCTGGTGCAGACCCTGCACCATTTTGGTTGCCCTCCTCTGGACAGCCTCCACTCTGTCTATGTCTTTGCGGAGATGGGGTCTCACTACTTGCTGTGGTTATATCATGGATTAATAAACGGTTACCTGATGGATCTGTACTCATCAGGGACCTGTCTTTGTCTACCCCATGTTATATGAGATTTACTGTGCATGATGTGATAAGTACTGAAAGCAATAATAAAAACACCATAATGAGGTTCAGTAGCAGTGCAAGAGTTAACTGTGCATGATGTGGTCAATACTGAAAGCAATAATAAAACACCAGAATAAGGTTCAGTAGCAGTGCAAGAGGTTTTAACTGTGCACGATGTGGTCAGTACTGAAAACAATAATAAAACACCATAATAAGGTTCAGTAGCAAGGTAGAGAGTTTTTAACTGTGCAAAGGTTAACAGCATGCTAGGTTGTCTAGCCAGAGGCATATCCTCCGGGAGGGTGGATGTGATCCTGCCACTGTATAGGTCTGACAGCCATACCCGAGGAAGGACATAACATTACTGGAGACGGTGCAGTGCAGGGCAACAAAACTAATCCAGGGCCTAGGGGACTTGCCCTCTGAGAACAGGCTGAGGGAGCTGAACATGTACTCCCTGGAGGAGAGGAGGGAAAGGAGGGACATGATTGAAACCTGCAAGTACATGAAGGGAATAAATAAGATGGACACGGAGGGGCTTTTCTAGTTAAGGAGGAGAGACGCCCGAGGGCACAAGCTGAGATTGAAGGGGGGAAGGTTCAGGAGGGAAATGAAGAGACACATTTTTACAGAGAGGGTGATGTCAGGGTGGAGCACGTTACCAGAGAAAGTGGTAGCCTGTAATACAGTGGTGTGCTTCAAAATGGGATGGGACAGGGTAAGGGGGAGGGCCAGGGAAGGGGGGAGGTGAGATAGGAGCAGCTGCAGTATAAGGGCTGCTTGCCGCACAACCAAGTAGACTTGATAGACCAAAAGGCCTTTATCTGTTTGCACGTTCGTATGACGTGGTCAGTACTGAAAAAAAATAATGAAACACCATAATAAGGTTCAATAACAGTGCAAGAGTTTTTAACTATGCATGACATGGTCAGTGTGGAAAGAGGAATAAACTCATTCTATGTTTATGTATTTCTATGTTCCAGGAAACAGACGGGAAGTAGACACCTCTAACAGACATCAGTGAACATGGCAGCAACAAAAGAGCTAGAACTACTGAAAAATGAAGTGATGTGTCCCATCTGTGTGGATTATTTTAATGATCCTGTCATTATAGACTGTGGGCACAAC
The DNA here is from genome assembly GCA_016271365.2 of Neoceratodus forsteri. Classification (NCBI taxonomy): domain Eukaryota; kingdom Metazoa; phylum Chordata; order Ceratodontiformes; family Ceratodontidae; genus Neoceratodus; species Neoceratodus forsteri. The sequence goes on along the minus strand of CM057457.1, from coordinate 410,709,013 downwards.
TTTTGCAGAGCCTGTATCACAAAGTACTGGGAGTACGTAGATGGAAATGTCTCCTGTGGTGAATGCTACGATGTATTAGAGCAGAAGGTACTCCGAGCAAACAAGAAACTTGCAGTGATAGTGGAAATTGTAAAATGTCTTACTGGAAATAAAGAGGAGCCTGAAAAGAGCAACACTTGGGACCAGCAGCAACAGCCAATGGGACAGTTTGGTGTAGAATCAAATGTAAAGTCTCCTGAGCATGAATGCCACTGCATTGCTCCCAAGGTGGAGGCCCTAAAGGTAGGTTAAGGAAGAAAGTGATTAACATTTGAATCATGTGCTTTCTGACTAGTTTAAGAAATGCATTAATCTTAACTTTAGCAGCATGTATTTAATTAATAATGCTGCTTGCTGGGGTATACCAAAATACCCAGGTGATGAGGGTGGCTTCAGACTGAAAGGCTAAGGCGTGTAGCTCCCCTTATAAAACAGGTAGGGAAACTGCTGCAAGCTGATTGGCTGACAGCCATTTATGGTACAACCACCACCAACAGTAAAATAACAACTGCTGCCCACAGTAGTACTACAAGAGTTGGTTTATCAGCAGTGCCATCAGTAGCAGGCCACATCTAATTGTACTGATAAAAGGTTTACTGTGGCTTTAAATGATCTGGCTACTTAAATGTTGCAGTAAACGCTGTGATCCAAGCCTCCTCTAGAAGTGTGATGTGGTGTGAAATGTTAGGGCTGGTGGTCTGCCTCCTGGTGCTGTACAGATTGTTGTTTTTAAGCTGGTTCACGCGGTTATTTGCTGTAGTGCAGCCCAGCAAGTTGTTCCATCAGCCAGTTCAGAAATGCTGAATGACCACTGTTCCGATGATACCATTGTGCAAATTGTACACTGATGTTGAAGGTCCGCATTCAAGTTCTGGTGTGGTCACTGTTGTTCCGGTTGCAAGCCGGGTGGGAGGGTTGGTGATGGAGGGAAATCTGCGTATGTTGCATCCTGTCTTGGTGTAAACAAGTGGGTGATTTAAACTTTATTCACTGTTGTTTCACGGTGCTTGCCACATGTTTATTCAGCGTCTTAGGCCTGAAATAGTACCCCCAACTCTCTGGTACTGCCCAATCAGTGTTCGTCCAGTGGTGTGTCATTCACCTTTGTCAAATTGTTTATCACAAAATCACAGAATAAGAAGAATTCATTCTTGTGACCATCTGATTTCCTTCTGCAAGAAACAAACCCTCTGCCCAGCGTCCAACCATGACAGCAGCTAAGGACTTATGTTTCAATCAGCCGATCCTCGCTGAATCATAGCTAAGAGCCAATTTAGATATATATCAGTTTCAGTGCTGTTAGTACTGTCCGGGGATGGGCACTTCTGCCAACAGCATGCATCTGGGTGCACCTCATATGCACAGTATCAATGGGCACTTCTACCATCAGCATGCATCTGGGTGTGCCTCATATGCACAGTATCAATGGGCACTTCTACCAACAGCATGCACCTCGGTGCACCTCATATGCACAGTATCGATGGGCACTTCTACCAACAGCATGCATCTGGGTGCATCTAATATGCACAGTATCGATGGGCATTTCTACCAACAGCATGCATCTGGGTGCACGTCATATGCACAGTATTGGGCCACAGTAAGGAAGAAGTGCTGCATTTGTGTACCCTTAAATCTGGATGTACAACATGTGTGTTTTGATGTGAGCTAGCAGCATCACTGTACCATTATTTATTAGGCATCTCCCATTTCACTTTAGCAGTAATCAAGCTGAAATATATATTTTCCTCAAGATCGCTTGCTACTCTGTCATATGCCAAGTACATACTCAGGATGCCTTTCGGCTGTTCAGTGTTCTCCTTAAAGTTGTAATATATGCAAGTGCCATTGTGCAGTCCTGGACCACAGCCATTCTATTCTCCCATGTGTGATACTGCAAGTATGGGCATTCCATATTCACAATTTCCTGCTGGTACTACACTCCCAAAAAACACAGTATGGACTAACAGTGCACAGTTTGTATGCCCATGGATGCTCATGGTGGCTTGCCCATATGATGCCACTTTTTGTTAGCCGACTGCTATGGCAGTATACCAGGTCACTATTCCAAGTCTTATTAAAATAAGGCGCATGAGCAATGCTGGCTAGGCACCTACTGGCTCATCTGGTGGACTGATTACAATCAACTCCAGGCCTTTTGTTTTACACACCAATGCAGATTGTGCTTTCTTGTCTAGCCACTTGCTTAATATATATGTATAGAAGAGGATGTGTAAAGGGGAGCAGAGTGGTGAAGAAGCAAGGCTTGACTATGGTCACCAAACAGGTTGGAAACCCAGAAGTTAATGTTGGGTAATGGTGATCTGACACTTGGCTAGCCTTTACCTGTGAATTTTCTAGCCTGTGTTTCTTAATGTTTATATCGAGTCACTGTGTTGGAGGGCATTGCCAGTATTGTAACTCTCTGGCAAAGGACTCAGCTCCATGCCCAGTGCATACGTTACCCATCAAAGCAGATGTTAAACAACTGTCCAGTGCCATTTCTGGGTTTTATCTTACAATAAAAGCACCGAAGAATAAACATCCAGATACTGCAGAGTGTCACCTAGGGGTGGGGGAGTGCCAAATTCCAATACCAAACATATGAGAATACACAATGTGGCAGCAGATACAGTGCATATGGTCTGTCAAGTCTTCTCGAGTGTGCAGCTATCAGATAGTACTCTGCGGCTGCCCTCCCCGCCCCGTATGATAGTGCCCCTCCCCGACCTTGTTCCATCAGTGCCATTCTTGGAACCCACACTGTTACCACGCCAACAGTGGTGATGGATACTTCCAGTGGCCTCAATCATGTCGCTGCAGATGATCACGATGATAGCAAATTGAGGAGTCAGTCAGACACTGAAGAAAACCAAAATCTAGCAAGCCCTGATTCTTGTGAAGGTCACTCCACCAGCATTGTTGGCCATTGATGTTGAGTAAATGTACCAGCACCCCAGAGTCAAGATACTCGGCCCGCACTTAGCATGCACTGTGATCACAAACATTGTGCTGATTCTGTTGTTTCAGCAATGTCGGAACACTTTAAGGACAGTATATGGCCCCGTCTGATGCAAAATATTTTGACATGAAGAGGCAGTGCATGCAGTTTATCATGGGAATGGAGCAGTGACACATCAAGCACAATGAGTGCATGGAACATGTTTTATTTATTTACTTATTTATTAGAAAAGTTGGATTTACAACCTTTGAGTCATGGACTCATTTACAAAGGCACTTCGTCGCAGGTAGACAGAGTTACATAGTGTGGTTACAACAGTGAGAACAGTACAGGTGCAAACATTAAACATAGAGTACACATAGGTTACATAATAATGTTACTTATAATAGGTTACAGTCATATACATGGCACCCAAGGGTTACATTGGGGGTACAGCAATGGACATACCTAGATAATACCTGGAGAGGGTGGAGGTAGGGATGGGGAGTGAGGTGGGAGGGAGGGGGAGAGGATAGACTGTCCGAAGGACGTTGTCAAGTCAGGGAGGCCAGACGTGACAACATGGACATGGATCATGAGTACACAGTGCTGCAGCTCCAGACTGAATGGGATTGGCAACCACTACTACAAGCACTAATGATGTGCCCCATGTGTCAACTCCCCACATTCATGTACTTCAACTATCCCAGCCATGGAATCCTGACGGCAACCACACGGAACCCAGCGACAACAATTCTGGCTTTCCCCAGTAGACATGCTTTTCTTTGTCTCTCTCTCTCTCTCTCTGTCTCTCTCTTAGCAATTGGCTAAATGTATGGTAAATGTAAAAGGGATTGCACACAGCTCTGGTGTGCTTATGTGCCAACTTCCAGTATCCCTGTTTGTTTAGCAGCATGTTTGCTTAATGTTTCAGAGTGGTGGGGACACATACAGAAATGATGAGAGAAGTCACAGTGTTGCTTTTGGTGGTGGGACATGCCAGAACAGGGGTTGTATTACCACTGAATGATGGACTGGGATCACCGGTGTTTTACAGGGTACTGCTGTACATAATGCTATGCATATGTTCAATATATAATTGTGTACAGTATATATTTTCTAAGTGTGCAGTGTTTGTTTTTTTTTCTTGCTCTGTGTTTGTCACTGTGTTTCCATATTAAATATGTTACCGTGTTCAATCTCTGCCATGCAGTCTTATTAGTTCATTGCAGTTCTTGATTTCAAACTCCATTTCTTGGCTGAAAAAGTTTCTGTCCAATACTGTGACTTATTCATGTACTGTGCTTTTTTCGATGTTCATTTTATTTATTTATTTGGTAATTTGGAAAACAACCTTTTGAGTAAGGACTCATTTACAAAGGTTCCATGTCATACAATGAAGAGGAATACAGACAAACTAATACAGGACAATAATACAAGCAGTTTCAAGAAGTGCAACAACAAAAAACAACAGACTAATGCTTAAAAGAACATTGTGTGGCCAAAGGAGCCTTGTCGTTACTGCAGCCCAAATGGAGCCTTGTCTCGATATCTGTGGTTGGTTTGCAGTAAGGTGGTATCAGGAGGGTAGTTTGAGAGCAATTAACAGGTAGAAGTGGGGAGCAGAAATAGGCAAAGGGGAAATACAGACAGTGGACAGGTCAAGATACGAGGGGTGGGGGGAGAGTTGGGAGAGAGGCAGGAGAGAAGTGTGAGTAGTGGCACCCCGTCACCATCTTTATTCATTTAGTGCCCATTGTGGAGCCATGATTGACTGAGTGGCATCCCCTGGCTCCCAAATGCTCTTAAACCTGGCTCCGCTACTGGAAGGTGAATGAGGAAAACGAGAGAGAGAGAGAGAGGGAGGGAGGGGGAGAGAGAGAGAGAGAGAGAAAGAAATGCGATGATTGGCATTGCTACATAAGGGGAGTGTATCACAGTGAAGGGGGACCGACAACGTGTGAATAGCAGAGGGAGCTGTGAATGCTAGGTGAGTGATTCCTCACACCACATTGTGCATATGTTCAATTGTGTGCACCTTCCCATGTAATACAGCTTGCTATGCCTCAATGCACCAGTGTCCTGATGGGATCCATATTCACCTCAAGAATGGCAAATCCAAGCATGTGCAATGGCAAGGGCACCAGTAATGACTTGTTCCATGAACCAAAACCATTAATGATTAGGATTCATGTCAACACATGCCCTGTGGTGGCACACTGAAAGGTGGTTGCACATATGAATATATGAATGTGCCGGCAGAAACAGACCACCTGGTCTATCTTTGGCTTCTCAAGTGAGCAGCTAGTACTCCTAGTTTGCAGCTGCCCTACCCCTCCTTGCCATCCCACTTCTGCCCCCCCACCCTCACTCTCCTCTGCTTCCTGTCCCATGCCCTTTTAAAGCTGTTCACAGAATTACCTGATACCACCAATTCTGGTAGTGGGTTCCATTTTCCTACAACCCTCTCTGTGAAACAGTGTCTCTTCATTTCCTCCCAAATCTTCCCCCCTTTATTCTTAGCCCATGCCCCCTGGTGTCCCTCCCCCTCCATAGCTTAAAGACCCTGTCTGCCCCCTCCTTATTAATTCCCCTCAGATGCTTGAATGTCTCTGTCATGTCCCCCTATCTCTTCTATCCTCCAGGGTGTACGTATTCAGGTCTTCCTGCCTGGTCTCATAGTATCTGGCTTTGTATTTCCTGGATTTTTCTGCATTTGTGGGACGCCGCTCGTTAGCGGCTGGAACTGTGTCCGGAGTTCGAGCTTGGACTTGCCTCTCCCTCCTGGTGTTTGCTGCCCTCTCTGTGGGCTGTTTGCTCACTAGCCCCCTGAACTGGCTAACGCACACAGCGTGAGAGGCCGTGTTGAATTCTCCGATTCCAGCTGGAGCTGGAGGAGTGAGTGGGGGAGTTAACATTGTTGTGGAGGGGCCGGGGAGGATTCTACATAAATGTAAGCGCCGCCCGGTGCTGGAATTTCCCTGTTTGGAACGAGAGGAGGGAAGTGGGCTAGTTCATTGAAGGTTTTTAACTGTGTTAGGCTGTTTAAGGTAGGAATGTTTTAAATTGTTTTGAGTTTGTATTAATTAATTTGTGTTTGTTAGTTTGTTTAATTAGAAATGTGTAGGGGGTCTGTAGGGCGACCTGTGGGGGCTAGGATCACCTATGGGAACTCGCAGCTGCACGCTCTGCGTCCCTTTATCCCTCTCCCTGTGTCTGATACTATTATCAGGCGTTGCAGGGAAGTGGGGATTGTAAGGGATTGCTTTGCCTGTGGGCTGTGGGATGACCAGGAGCGGGTTGATGGAAGGATAGAGGTGGTTAGGTCCAGGAGACGCCCTGGATTATTTAGGGCATCTAGGCGAATCCGGACGTGGTTGGTGCCCATTTCCAGGGAGACCACCAGACCGAGTGGTCAGGTAACCCGAAGGGCTGCACCACCCTCTATACCTCTGACAGCAGTGCTGTGCAATGCCAGGTTAATCAGAAACAAGACGGCAATTATTGCTGCCTTGATTTCATCGGTCGACCTGGCTTGCATTACGGAGACCTGGGTGGGAGATGATGCTGGCCCTGTTTTTGAGGCTGCAGTCCCACCAGGGTATACTGTGGTGCACTGCCCCAGAGAAAATCGCAGGGGTGGCGGTGTAGCCATTTGTTTTAGATCTAGCCTGACCTTCACCGTGCACCCGGTGGGAACCTCGGGTTCATTTGAGTATGTGGCCATTCATGGAGGACTCGGCATTGGCTGCAGGATCCTCCTCATCTATCGCCCTCCTGGCCCGATGGGGGGTTTCCTGCAGGAATTTGCCGAGTTTGTTGCCGACGAAACATTGGATTCCCCCAGATGTGTTTTTCTGGGGGATTTCAATGTCTGGGCCGATGATAAAGCTCAAAAGTGCACCAGTGAATTTCTGCAAAGTATGTCCTTGTTGGGGCTGATGCAGTTTGTTGATGCATGTACTCATCAGGATGGCCACACACTGGACCTGGTGTTCTCACTGGGGCTCGAGATTGCAGATCTTGCGATTGATCAGGTATTTTGGTCTGATCATTGCACGGTGAAGTTCACACTTGGGGCTCCCGCCGTAAGTTTTTCCCCTGCTGAGATGATTCGCTGCTGCCCTTTATGTGATCTTACCCCTGAGGGTTTTATGGCGGCAGTTGACTTATCTAGTATGGGTGGTGCATGCGTCAGAGCTGTTGATGTCGGGGTGGACGCCTATAATAAGGTGTTATCTGACACCATCAACTCCCTCGCACCTATCTGTGTACGACCCAGAACTTTGTACCTGAGGTCTCCTTGGTATGATGGAGATCTTAGGGAAATGAAGAAGATGGGTCGGAGATTAGAGCGCTGCTGGAGGAAGTCCCGTCTGGAGATGGACAAACTGGTCCTGCGTTCGCATTATTGCGCATATCAGGAGGCAATCAACCGAAAGAAGACAGTATTTTGTCTCGGGAGATTGCTGCCGGGAGAAACCGACCAGCCTCACTCTTCCGGACTGTTGATAGACTTCTCCATCCTGTCTGTCTCCAGCCCGGAAGAGTTTCCTCAAATGAGGATTGTGAGGATTTTGCTCGTTTTTTCTCGGACAGGGTGTCTTTGATCCGGTGGGAGGTTTCTTCAGCCAGCAATACCATTGCTGATAGTGGTCGCCAGTTGTTTTCTGAGTGCACTCGCCTAGTTGGGGAGAGTTTAGGCCAGTGGAGGTCCGTGAGGTTATTGAGGTGGCAGTCAATCTGACATACCTTTTGGTGAACTGGACCCAGTGCCAACGTTTGCTTAATGAGATGCATTGACTCTGTTGGCCGGTGTTTGCCCTGATTGTCCGGTGCTCCTTGAGTCAGGGTGTCTTTCCAGATGCCTTGAAGGAGGCTCTGGTAAGACCCCTTTTAAAGAAATCTTCTTTGGACCCAGAGATCAGGGCAAATTACCGTCCCATCTCCAATCTCCCATTTTTGGGGAAGATTGTTGAGAAGGTGATATCGCTTCAGTTGGAGGAACGTCTCATGACTCACGAGTTGTACGATCCCTTCCAGTCAGCTTTTCGGGCCAGACATAGCACTGAAACTGCGTTAGTTTGGGTGCAGAATGACGTCCTCAGGGCTAGAGACTGAGGGGACAGGACAATTCTTGTTCTCCTCGATCTCTCTTCAGCATTCGATACTGTGGACCATTGTGTGTTGCTTCTCTGCCTGAGGGAGTTATGTGGACTCACCGGTATTGTCATCAAGTGGTTTGAGTCCTTTCTCACCAATAGAAGACAGCGGGTTGTGATGGGAAATTTCTCATCTACACCCTGCCTCCTTTTGTGTGGAGTCCCTCAGGGTTCGATATTGGCCCCAATGTTGTTCGCAGAGTATATGTTGCCCTGGGGGTCATTAGGAAGTATGGTCTGAGTTTCATTGCTATGCTGATGATACTCAGCTATACTTATCCTTTGCCCCAGGAACATCAAACGCAGTGGATGTGTTAAATATCTGTCTGGCTGAGATTAGTGACTGGATGGCCTCCAGCTGGCTACAACAGAACCCTGACAAGACTGAGGTATTGGTAGTGGAGTCGAACAGAGTTCGTGATGGGATGGCCTCTGACTCTGCAACTGGACTTGTGCTAGGAGCTGTGTCATTGATGGTATCCCCTTGGCTGCGAAATCTTGTTGTGATTCTTGACAGGAACCTGTCCATGGAGGTTCAAATATCTTCTGTGGTTCGTTCCTGTTTTTTCCATCTTAGAAACATTGCCAGGATTAAGCCCCTTGTTCTGTCTCTGGACCTCCCTAACTTCATACATGCCTTAGTCACTTCTAGGCTTGACTACTGTAATGCCCTCTATCTCATGGTCTCTGGGGGCTCTCTTGGCAGACTGCAGCTAGTGCAAAGCGCTGCTGCCCGGCTTTTGACCAGGCAAAGTAAATTCTGTCATATTACACCTGTATTGCGCGAATTGCACTGGCTGCCTGTTAGATGGAGAGTGCTCTTCAAGGTGGGTTTTCTCACCTATAAGGCCCTACACGGGCAGGGCCCTGGTTACCTGTGAGTTCTCCTGGTACCTTCTTCCTCTACCTGTAATCTCCGCTCTTCTAGTGGTGGCCTCCAAACTGTTCCAAGAGCGAGATTAAAATCTGCAGGCGACCGAGCCTTTAGTGTTGCCGCTCGCCGCTCTTTGGAACTCCTTACCAACTGTAGTTAGGGAGGCCCCCACTATAATTGCCTTTAAGGCTCGCCTGAAGACTTTCCTATTTTTGCAAGCTTTTGGGGTGTAATTCTGATTATTTATATGTATTATTTTTAATTTATATATTTATGCGGTATGAAATGCTGTAAAGTTTTGTGCAGTGCCCAGAGCCTTTGGGATTGGGCGTCTTTTTAAATAAACTTGCCTTTGCCTTTGCCTATCTCCCCTCCATTCCACATATCATCTTCATTGCCCTCCTCTGCACCCTTCCAGTAGCCTGATAGGCTGTTGGTTAACTAGGATCTGAAGCTTATCCGTTGGGTAGGGAAATGGGCAGACTGGGTGGGCCAAGCGGTCCTTATCTGCCATCAAATTCTGTGTTTCTATATTGTGCTTTAGGTATGGCCTCCAAAACTGCTCACGTACTCCAAGTGCGGCCTTACCAATGACCTGTAGAGGGGCAAGATCACCTCTCCTTGCCTGGACAAAACCCCCCTCGCTATGTAACCCAGAATTTTGTTCACTTTGGCAGCTGCTCTCCTGCACTGGACAGTATTGTTCATGATCCCTGTTACCGTTACCCCTAGGTCCTTCTCCTCCTCAGAGCTCCCTAGCCTACCCCCCCGCCAGTATTCTGTCCTTGGGTTCTTCACCCTGAAGTGCATAACCTTACATTTCTTTGCACTGAACCCCAGCTGCCACCTCTCTGACCACTTCTCAAGTTTGCTTAGGTCCTCCTGTAGCTGTTTCCATCCCTCCTCTCCATCCACCACTGTTCCCATTTTGGTGTCATCTGCAAACAGACTTACCTTGCTCACCACCCCATGCATAATGCATGATATGAAGAGCCCAAATAATACTGGCCCCAGCACAAAGCCGTGTGGCACCCCACTTGTCAACGGCTTAGGAGTTGAGAGCTCCCCTCCCACCACCACCTGTTGCAGCCTCCCATTCAACCAGCTTGTAATCCAGTTCATCATTTTTGCCCCTACCCTTACACCAGTTAGCTTCTCCCCAAGCCACCCATGAGGCACCAAATCAAAGCCTTGCTGAAGTCCAAGTAATGACCCTTATCCAGCTCACCTGTCGCCCAGTCATAAGATTGCATCAGGTTGGTTTGACAGGACTTCCCCAAAATGTACCCATGCTGAGTCACATCCTGGAGGCCATTTTCCTCTAGGTACGACACTAGTCTTTCCTTTAGTATTATTTCCATGAGTTTGCACACTATGGAGGTGAGACTTACCGGACGATAATTACCCAGTTCATCCCTTGGTCCACTCTTGTATAATGGCACTCTTTGTTAGTGTCAGTGGCTCAGCAGGTAGCACACTCACTTCTGAGGATGGGAGAAGAAGGTTATGGGTTCTATCCCCACTCCAGGCACTTGGGTTAATATCCCAATACTGACACTGTGGTGCAGCATGAGGGGGATGCTGCACTCCAGAGGTGCCGTTTCTAAAATGAGATGTTAAACTGAGGTCCCATCTGCCTTTTCTGGTGGTTGTTGAGGTGGATGTTAAAGATCCCATGGCACTTCTCGAAAGAGTTGCAAAATTTCCCTGGCATCCTGCCAGATTTCCTCCATTCACTAGAAGTACCACCAACAGCTTAATCTGGTTCAGTTTCAGTTTACCATCTGTATCCTCCCCCAATCGCCCCTGAAAAAGGGACTTCCAGTCTCAGTGAGCCTACCGGGTCAACAAAATTCAGTAAATAAATAAATGTGCCATACTCCAGTCCAGTGACACACATCCCGACTCCAGTGAGGTGCTGTACAGATCTACCAGCGGTTCCGCCAACACCTCTGCCATCTCCCTCAGCACCCTGGGTGAATACTATCAGGCCCTGGTGCCTTGTCTACCCTCTGTGCCCTCAGTCCCTTTAGGACTTTACCTCCCTCAATCCTTCCATCTGCCACCTCCTCCCCCATCCCCACCTCCCAACCCATGGTGGTAGAGGTCCCCTTTCCTTCCATGGATACTGAGCAGAAGTATTCATTCAGTGCTTCTGCCTGCTTCTCCCCCTTTTCCATCCACTCTCCTCCCTTTTTTAGCCTCACTATTGTCTCTTTGCACTTCCTTTTCTCCCTGATGTAAAATGATGTATCTGAAAAAGTCTTTCTCTCCTCCCCCTCAATTCCTTATGCTAATCTCAGCTCCCTCTGGGCCTTGGCTTCCCTCACTTTTCTGGTCACCTCCCTGGACCATCTAGCATACTCCTCCCTGTCCCCTTCCTTCCCGGTCCCCTATACCTCTGGTGCGCCTCTTGTTTTGACCTCACCACCTCCACTACCTCTCTGTTCAACCAGCATTGTTTCCTTGTCAAATTTACTTTAATATAGCTCATAGACCTTACCTTGCACCGACTAGATTACATATGATAGAAAACACTATTTCACAGTTCTGCCAAAGATGTCAGAATGAAAGGGGCTCATTATCCCATATGTTGTTTAAGTGTGTGAAACTTATACCACTTTGGAAATGTATATGGTCTTTACTGGGGAGCCCATTGGGTCTGTTGTTCCCCTTTGATCCTGGAATTGCAATATTTGGCTATAAAATTGATTTGAGCCAAGTTAGGGACCCACGGGGAACACAGAGGATCCTTTGGAATATTGGTATATTAAAGGCTGGCAAGGTAATACTCCAGCATTGGAAACAAGTGGAAGCTACTTTTAAGGAAGAATGGAGGGACAAAATGCTGGAGTTTGCTAGGCTAGATAGAGCTGTGTGTACATCTGAAAATGTGATAGAGACACACAACCTAATATGGTCTCCCTTTAAGCAAAATTAGTTTAATTTGGTATAAAATAAAAATTGTCTTGAAAAATGATATGGTGGTGATGTTGCATGAAGTCTTCAAGAAATTTCAAAAGATTGAAGCACCCATGCTCTGAGTCATATCATTTAAAAACAAAAAACAAAACAAAAAAAAGCCTGGTTTCCTTGCTCTGCTCCTCTTCCTCTGTGTCTCGGTGCAGGCTTCCTTCATCTCTGTAATCCCCCGTTTAATAACATCCCGTGTTTGCTCCATGTCCAGCTCCTGTCTTATGCCCTCCAGTTTCCCTTTCAGTACTTCCTGTATCCTCCCAAAGTCCACCCCCCTGAAGTTTACCATCCGGGTTACTGAGTTCTCTGGCTTCCTATACGTCATGATATTAAACCACACCTTTTGGTGATTGCTGTCAGCTAGCGGTTCCTCAACCCTTATTTCCCTTACTGCCTCCGCATCCAACAATACCAGATCTAAAGCGTTCTTTAGCCTAGTAGGTCCACTAACCAACTGCATCAGGAGACCCTCCTGGATCGCATCCAGGAGCACTTGTTCCCTAGCACTGATGGTGACCGGAATGCTCCAATCAGCGCCTGGTAAGTTAAAATCCCCCACAATGACCACCTTCTCTTTTCAACATACCTTTCTGATTTGTCCCACTAATTCCCTGTCAAGCTCTTCAGACTAGGATGGCAGCCTGTATACCTCCCCAAACCTCAGTTTCCTACCTCCTTATATGAGCTGCAGCCAGATTGCCTCTGTTCTTCTTTCCTCCCCCCTCATTCCTTGTGCATTTGATCCCGTCCCTCTCATAGACTGCCACCCTTCCCTCCTCATGATCCTTCCCATATGATTTGTACCCTGGGATTGCCAGATCCCAGTCCTGGTGCTCAGTTGCCCATATTTCTATGACAGCCGCAATATTCACCCTCCACACTGCCAAGAGTGCCTGTAACTCAGTGGATTTGTTCCCTAAGATTCTCGCATTTAGCGAGACCACTCTCCATCCTTCCCCTTTCTCTTCATCACCCTCCATATCCTCCCTTCTACTCCCTCCCTTTTTGGCCACTCTGCCTCCTTCCTTGCTAGCCTGGGGGTTATGCTGTGACTCCACTCTTTCAGATCCCTGCCTACCTGCTGTCCACTTGCCACCCCCTAACTTGTTTTAAATCCACCATTGTCGCAGTATACCTCCCCAGTTCTTTCTTTAATACCTCCTTCCCCTGCCCACTAAGGTACAGCCTATCCCTTGCAAGCAGATTGTTATTATCCCAGGTACTGCCCCAGCCGCCCACAACCCCATACCTCTTAGTTCAACACCATTCTACCAACCATGCGTTCAACTCCCCTATCCTCTCCTTTCTCACTGTGCTTGTGCAGGGTACTGGGAGCACCTCCCAGAAGGCCACAGATGCCCCATTCTCCTCGCACAACCTTCCCACTTCCTGTAACCTCTCCCTTCCTACCTCTACCGCTTCCCCTTCTAGGCCATTTGTTCCCACATGTACCACAAAGTGCATATTCCTCCTACCCCTCCTTACGCACCTTAGAATTGCCTGTCCTGCTTTGTCTGCCTTTAATCCCAGTATGGGCTCCACCCATATCTGACTGTGCCTGTCCCCCCCTTGCGGCTCCATCTGATCCCATTGAGTATGGAGTCCCCCAACACCAGTACACACCCCTCCTCTTTCCTTGTGCCCGTCGCCACCCCCCCATCTAGGTTCTCATTCTCAGGGTCACTCAAGATGTTGCTTTTACCATTTGCCCCAGTGTCTTCCCCCTGCCCGTCTTAATTGAGACCCCTTTCCCTCTTCCTGTTTGACTGCCAACCTCCCTCTCCCTCCTCACCTCTCCCAGTCTTATCCGTCCGACTGCCATGCCATGCTCAATCTCTCCACTAGTCATGCCCCTCACTCCCTCCTCTTTATGAGTACTATCCCTACACTAGAATGTTGGTGTCTATGGCAGGAGGACGGAACTTTGGCTTGCTCCATCATAAACTATACTAAGAAATGATAAGTGACTTCCCTTGGAACCCGACTGAATCGAATGGCAGGAGGACGTCAACACTGGGTGCATTCTGTGAGACAATAATGGCATGCATAGCAACGAACATTGCACATCCATCCACCAGCACCATGATGACAACTTTCATACTATACGTGTGAAGTGTAACCACCTCTGTGAGACTTGCAGGTATGCAAGAACCATGTCATGCACTGGATGGCTGCGTGCAGCCAGCTTGTCTAGTGACTCCATACTTGCTTGTCAGGCGACACGTGATCTTTTTTAGACAGATAGCAAGAAAAGTGCAGTAATGAAACACAGAAAACAACCAGTGTGGTGTACATTCACAATTCGCTTTATTGCCCAATGTATGTACATGCCACAAATTACCTTAGTCATTGTACTGTCTGCTGAGATGTTGAGCAACAGCATTTCTGATTTGTCTTGCCTGATCCCCAGCTGTGCCCCTTTGCATGTCTTGCATTTCAGTGCCTGATGGCTTTTGCAAGTCCTCACCATCAGCCACCCTGATCCATTCCAAATTAAAAACATCCCCTTGTCACTCACAAATGTTGTGTAGAATGCAGCACACAAGCACCACGGATGGAAAAAAGTAAATGTGTGTATCAAGCCTTTTCAGCAGGCATCGCCATCTTCCCTTTAGCCAACCAAAAGCATTCTCCACTACCATACCGCCACTTGACAGACAGTGGTTAAAGTGTTTCTGCTCAGTTGTGAGGTTTCTGATGTCAGGTACTGGCTTCATCAGCCATGACATCAATTTGTAGGCTGGTTCACCAAGTAAATGAATGGGCACCTGTACCCCACATGTTTCACGTGTCACATTGAGGAAAAAGAAACCCATCCATAGACTTCGCATACAACATAGACTTTGAAACATAGACTTTGATGGCAGATAAGGACCGCCCGGCCCATCTAGTCTGCCCATTTCCCTATCTACAGGATAGGCCGCAGATCCTAGTTAACCAACAGCCTATTTCTTCCTACCCCCCGCAAGAATTGCCTTATGTCTGTCCCATGCATTCTTGAATTCTCCCACAGTTTTAGACCCCATAACCTCCTCAGGAAGGCTGTTCCATGCATCCACTACCTCTCTGTGAAATAATACTTCTCACATTGCCCCTGAACTGCCCTCCTTCTATCTTTTAAATTGTGTCCCCTTGTTCTTGCAAGTCTCTTTTTCTGAAAAATGCTACCCTCTTGGACTTTGTTGATTCCACTGAGGTACTTAAAAGTTTCTATCATGTCCCCCCTCTCCCTTCTTTCCTCAAGGGTATATATATTAAGCTCTTTTAGTCTCTCCTCATACGGCTTCTCTTGCAGACCCTGCACCATTTTAGTTGCCCTCCTCTGGACTGCCTCTATCCTGTCTATAGTTCACTGCTTGCAAGAATACGGGCACTGTGAACTTTACCAGGCCATCTAGTATTAACATCCTGAAAGCAGTACTGGTGGTCCAGCACTGCCTACATTGCTACAGAGTGCCAGCCTTTATGGTTGAAGAAGTCTGCCACATTTTTTGCTGGTGCCTAAACTGGTATGTGTGTGCCATCTATTGCACTGTCTGTCTGTGATAAACTAAATCTTTCCTTAAATCATGTGCATGCAGGTGTCCATGACAGCATTGCAAACCTCACACACAACAGAGCAGACCACCACCCTAGACATGCCAAACAAGTGTACAATGGACCGATACTTGTTTGTGTCCCATCTTTAAATTGCGATACTTCAGATGTAATAGCTTGATGTGTATTGGTGTTCTGTCTTCCTATTATATGTTGTATTTTGCTTCGTTTAAAGTAAAAGGGTTCATGACTCATGCAGAAGTTTTCATTCCATTCATACTGATTAAACGTTGTTGTCACTAAATTCCAAAACAACGAGGAATGTTCCCATGTCCACAGTATTCTCTTGCCGGCTGCTGAGTGCCACAGTCATTAGCAGCATAGAATACTTCTCAACAACATTGCAAATGTCTATTCAAGTGGTTGCAGGAGGGCCTCATCTATGTCTGATAGAGGTAGCAGGGCTTCAGTCTCTCTTGCATGTGCAAAGTACTGCAACATTCAAAAAGCCCATGTTAATGCCCTACAGCAAAACAGGAAAATGGAACGTTAGGGCTTTGTGTGCTTGGCACATTGACTCATGGTACCATAGTTGCACTCCTTTGTTTTCCGGCAGAGCCATTGTTCAGAGAATGATCCTTCTGCTCTTCATCTGCGGTGACATTATCTATGGCAGTGCTCCTATGGCTACCGTGGGAAGACCGGACACCCTGTTCCATGCCTTCTGCAGGTTTGCCCTGGATTGCCACCCCCTCCAGACCCACCACTGCCACCTTTACACCCCTCTCTCTCGCTGTCTCTCCCTTCTCTGAAAGTCAAAGCTCACGGCTCTGTCCTTGTTGCTAAATGCTGGCTGAACTCTGTCCCATCTTACCTCTCTTCTCTCCACTGCTTCTAACTCTGCCTATTCCCTCTGTTGCTCTAGTCAACACACTGTAGCTCTCCCTTCTAGAAGGTCCTCAACTGGTCAAGCTGCTTTCTCCTACCATCTTCCCAAACTCTGGAAATCTCTTCCATTTTTCCACCCGCTTTGCCACATCTTTTCCCTCTTTCTTCATGCTCACACCGCCCCCCCCGCAGCTGCCCTAATTGCTTCCCTTTTCTCCTCCTGCTCCCCTCCTCATTTTCTGATCTTACAACCCCCTTTAACCTCCTCCCCCACCTGCCCTCTGCATCTTCCTCCCCACTCTTCCTGTCTTCCTCCTGTCACCTGCTTCTTCCCTTTCAACTCCTCCCCTCTGATTGTTCTCTACCATGGTGGGTTAGCCCTTCTGGCTACCATGCTCTCTTCTACCCCATTCTTGAGGGCTGCTGTATATCTGATAATGCATTGACCAGTATGTAACACTTTGTAATCGCTCTGTACCTCTCAGTACGCACCTTGATGTTTATTTGTGGTATAATGCTGTGCTTGTGTTTTATGCTACCCTGTATAATTTTGCACTCTTAATGCACATGTACCAAGCAGGAAAGGGATCTTGGGGTTGTCATCTCTGATGACCTCAAGGTAGGGAAACAGTGTGACAAGGCAGCAGGTAAAGCAAATAGGATGCTGGGATGTATAGGCAGGGGCATCACCAGCAGGAAAAGGGAGGTCATAATTCCACTATACAAGACACTAGTGAGGCCCCACCTGGAGTACAGTGTACAATTCTGGAGACCATACCTACGTAAGGACATAGACAGGGTAGAGAAGGTTCAGAGAAGGGCAACAAAGATGGTGCATGGTTTGCATCACAAGTCCTGTGAAGACAGGTTGAAGGAACTGAACATGTACTCCTGGAGGAGAGGAGGGAGAGGGATATGATGAGACATACAGTATCTTACAGGAGGAACAGGTGCAGGAAAACACTATTTTTAAGCGAAAAGATGTTCCAGGACTAGAGGGCATGGGATGAAGTTGGAGGGAGGACGATTCAGAGGAAACATGAGAAAGAATTTCTTCACAGAACGGGTGGTGGACAAGTGGAACACCCTGCCAGAGGAAGTGGTGGGGGCAGAAACAATCACGGGATTTAAGAATGCATGGGATAGACATAAAGGAATTCTAGAGGTCAGGGGTAAGGGGAAACAGACTTCTAGGAAAACAAACTGAACTTACAAGCTCAAATGGGCAGACTGGGTGGGCCATAGGCCCTTATCTGCTGACACTGTCTATGTATCTATGTATCTGTGTAAAACTTTTGTACTGATTTGCACATGTCTATTTTCCCTTCTACCCTCTACCCCAGGACACATCTGGAAATGAGCTCTCAGTATGTCTCTCCTGGTGAAACTTTTCAAATTAATAAATGAAATTATTGGTCTCCTTTAGCTTTCCTAGGTATACCTCCCTGTTGCCCTTAATCTGATCCTCCTTGTACATTTTTTCATGCTACCCTGTGTGCTCTTACTGCTTCTCTAACTTCTCTTGTATACCAAATTGGATTTATTCATTTTGTGTTTCCCTTCCTGCTTCAGACAAGCTTTGGTGACCTCTGTCAGACTCATTTTGATGTTCCCCTCTCTCTGTCCCTGCCACTCCCTCAGTTTGTCATGGAGGATCTTCCTTATGTCTTCAAAAACCGCTGCCCTGATATCCAACACCATTGTCCTTGACTTGAGGTGCTGACTTTCTCAGGCTAATACTGTGCCACGCTGAGTAATTATCACATCCCCAGGGTCTCTTTTACTCTGGCCTGTCCTACTATGTTCTCATTTGCCAGTACCAAGTCGAGGATGGCTCCATCTCTGGTTAGCTCCATCACCCATTGTGCAAGGAAGCCATTCTGCATTGAATCTACAACAACCTGGTTCCTGGTATTCCTAACCCCCAACATTTCCCAATCTGGTAGGAGATCCTTCATCAAGATTGTGTTTCCATAGTGGTTGCCCTTCTGATGTGGTTTTGCTAATGCCCTGCAGCCCTCCTTGAACTGATTTGGTGATCTTTATGCCACCATCACCAGCACTCTGAGGTTCTTACATATTTTAACTATCAGCTGAACCCATATTCATTCTATCCCCACCAACCCCCGAAGATTCTTCTCCTTTATCACTTTTTTACAGTCTCAGTGTATAGCGTAACCCCTTCTCCTGCCCTTTTTTATGTCCCTTCAAAATAGGACACATATTGGGATAGCCAGCTCCCAGATGGGAGTTTGTGTCACCTACATTTTCATGATGACAGCTATGTCCAGCTGGGCTTCCATCACCATTGTGTGTAGGTCCCCCATTTTATTCCCAAGATGCCTGATGTTCAGACAGGCTGCTTTCTTCTACTAGCTAGGTATCTCTCCCCTCACTTGACTGACTCCACCTACCCCCTTCCTAATATCCTTATTCCATCTCTGCTCCCTCCTTGTCTGCCCGACATTACAATCTCTGTCTGTCTTCACTTGTTGTGGGAGTGGCAGCAAAGCCTCTTAGTCTTGTAGACTGTGGATCTTAACCTTGCCTATCCCCAGCCTGTGTAAAAGTTGCGGATTTATCAATGTGTCTTGTACACACAATGTGTAATGTGAAACCAAAAGCAATTAAACATGTCTCGTGTTCTTTCAGATACCGGAAAACTTTGAAGATGTTGCTGTTGATTTTTCTGAAGAGGAATGGAAGATGTTAAGCAAACAGGAGAAGGAGCTTCACATGGAAGTGATGGTGCAGAACTATGAAACCATGGTTTCAGTAGGTAAGGATCAACCTAAGCTCAGAGGAGGGATCTTTATTCTGAGGGGATGGGCTTACTTTTAGCAACTTCAAGTCTGATAACATGTTGGGAGAAAGGATGAAAAGAGTGGTTTAGGAGCTCCGTTATGCCACTCCTGTACATTTCTTGAAAAATGCAGTATGTAAAGTACATTGACACTTAGAAACATGGAATTTTTCAACAGTTAAGGACCAGTTGACCTACCCAGTCTGCCCAAATTTCCCTGCCAATAGTATCACTGCATATCCTGTTTGATCTTTAGCCCATTCACCCCCATCCCTTCCCACAAGGTTCCCTTATGCCTGTCCCATGCATTCTTGAACCCCACCACTGTGGGCTTAGCCTTGCACTTTCATTTTGAGATACTCTGTTATCGGAGGGAAGGACTTTGCAGGAGATGAGAACACAGGATTTGACAGCAGAGGAAGGCCATTTTATCTATCTGTTCTGCCCTTATCATTGCCTAACCGATGAGAAAGAGTCCCCTAGTGGTCACTTGTCATCTTCTTCCTCTTTTAATCCTCATTGTCCCCCCCATACCCATGTGACTGTCCTGATTATTCTTGAACCCTAACACTGATTTTGAACAGACAGCTTCATTAACATAGAAACATAGAATTTGATAGTGAATAAGGACTGCTTGGCCCATCCAATCTGCCCATTTCCCTACCTAATGGATAAGCTGCAGATCCTAGTTAACCAGCAGCCTACTTCCTCCTACCCCAACCCCCTAGAATTGCCTTATGTCTGTCCCATGCATTCTTGAATTTCCCCACTGTTTTTGACTCCACAACCTCCTCAGGAAGGCCATTTCATGCATCCACAACCCTCTCCATCAAAAAATACTTCCTCACATTACCTCTGAGCCGTCCCACCTCTATCTTCAAGTTGTATCCCCTTGTTCTTGTACACCTCTTGTTCTGAAAGATACCACCCTCTTGGACTTTGTTGATTCCCTTGAGGTACTTGAATGTTTCTGTCATATCCCCCCTCTCCCTCCTTTCCTCGGCGGTACACATATTAAATCTCTCTTCGTATGCCTTCTGGTGCAGACCCTGCACCATTTTAGTTGCCCTCCTCTGGACTGCCTCTATCCTGTCTATGTTCTTGTGGAGACTGGGTCTCCAGAACTGCATGCAGTACTCCAGATGAGGTCTCACCAGCTGTCTGTACAGAGGGATAATAACTTCCTCTTTTCTACTGGTGATGCCTGCCCCTATGCATCCCAGTATCCCCCCAGCCCTCCTTACTGCCCTCTCGCATTGCTTGCCCACCTTTAGGTCATCTGATAAGACTACTACAGGTCCCTTTCCATTTTTGTTGTTGTTAGTGTCTCACCCCCCCCATTGTTTACTCTTCCTCTGTGTTTTTGTTTTCCAGATGCATTACTTTGCACTTCTTAGCATTGAATCTAAGCTGCCATACATTTGACCATTCCTCCAACCTTACCAAGTCTCTTCTCATCCTTTTCACCACACCTTGTGTATTAACCCTGTTGCAGATCTTTGTGTCATCTGCAAAGAGACATATTTTTCCTTCCAGTCCCTCTGCAATGTCACTTATAAAGACAATGAAGAGGACCGGTCATAGTACTGAACCCTGTGGTACCCCACTAGTAACCCCCCTTTCTGCAGAGTGGACTCCATTTACTATTACTCTCTGTGTCTTGTTCTCCAGACAGTTTTTTTTTTTTAACCCAGGCTACCATCTTGGGACCCACTCTAAGGCTGGCTAACTTGTATATTAATCTTTTATGTGGGACTGTGTGAAATGCCTTGCTAAAGTCTAGGTAGGTCATGTCCACAGCCTCTCCCTGATCTACTACTTTGGTCACCCAGTCAAAGAAATCTGTTAGATTCGTCTGACATGACCTTCTCACTGTGAATCCATGCTGCCTTGGGTCCTGTGCCCCTCTGGCCTCTAGGGACTCAACAGTTCTTTCCTTCAGAAGTGATTCCATCATTTTCCCTATCACTGAGGTCAAACTAACATGTCTGTAGTTTCCTGCTTCTGCCTTGCTCCCACTTTTGTGAAGTGGAATAACATCTGCCCTCCTCCAGTCCTCAGGTACCACCCCATCCTCCCATGATTTGTTAAAGAGGGTAGCTAGTGGTGTCACTAGTTCTACCCTTGGTCCTTTTTAGAATTCTGGGATGAATCTCATCAGGCCCCATTGCTTTGTCCATGTCACAGCGTGTGGGAATAAACTTCAGATGAGGCAAATTTACAGGTTTAAAACACACTTTGGTGTGATATTTATTTTTCAAAAGTTTAAAAAATAATAAATGAAAACAAAAAAATTGCAAAGAAAATCACTGCTTAACATCAGTAGTTTCTCACAAAATATAGTACTGGATCTTACAGCTCTTAAGACCCTTCTCATCTGCATTAAACAGCTTGTCTGCCTCTCTTCTCCCTCTCCTAGGGCTGAGTCCATCTGGGCTGAACCGAAGTAAACTCACTGAAGAGGTATTTATATCTTTTTGATGGGATCACCTGACTAGCCCTCTTTTAGTTGCAAGTCTGTGCATGTTGCTTCATGTCTGAACATGTTTCAAAACCAAGGGGGAGGGGTTATTTCAGGGGACTTCCTGGTTTAGTTAAAGGTACAGTGTATATTTCCACAGATATTGACTTTCTATATCTCTGATCCACAGTGACTAAGCTCTTTTATACTTAGAACCTTATACAGTAACAAGTTTATAATGTGAATTTGTGAAACTACCTTTAGGATTTCTTATAACTGTACTAATCATGACATTATTATTTTATATGATGTCTGACACCTTTTTTCATTAAAAGGGCTTTACTAACTGGATTCATTCCTATTTAAAATAGCCTTCATACTTTGTTTACACAAAATGCACTTATGCACTTTACACAACACCTCTCCAGGTGTTTGGCATAGTTCTAGGGATTGGATGGTTGGAAATGGAAAAAGAATGAAACTAGAGAACTAGTAGGAAGTTAAGGAGGGAAAGTAAAGAACTACAATAGGTGGCCAACCTGGGGGGGGAGGGGAAGAAGAAAAGCAAAGAGAAAAGCATTAACTGTTGGAGCTAGGAAATAAGGAGATAGAAAAGTGGTCCATCAGTCACAGCCGAGGGTGTGGCCTAACTCTGCCACACACCTCCCTCCTTAAGAAAAAAACAGTTCTCCAAACTATACTGTTTTTTCAAGAACCCCCTCTCAGTCACAAAAATTCTACCAAAACAGTAGAATGGGGGTTGGTTGAAACTTTCTCCCACCCACTATGAGAGCTTCACCAGTACATTAAAAAAAGAGGAAGTAATACACAGCAGTTTTATGCTGTCTTCCAGCTTCCTCTATACTCATCACCTGGCATCGTTTCAGCCCTGTGCACCCACTATTATACCTTCATCAGTACATTAAAAAAGAGGAATACACAGCAGTTTTATGCTGACTTCGCGCTTCCTCCATACCTATCACTTGGCATCATTTTAGCCCCGTGCACACACTTATCATACCTTCACCAGTACATTAAAAAAAGAGGAAGTAATATACAGCAGTTTTATGCTGACTTTGAGCTTCCTCCATACCCATCACTTGCCATCATTTCCACTAAGTGGCCCAATCATAGGTTCCACCCCATCCTAGATCTTCCATGACCCTAGGTTCCTCATTTTATATCATACAGTATAGACATTTCTTTTAATGTTATACATTTCTTGTAATCATTTCATACTTATCATTTATCCATTTCCCTTTCATATATTTTCTGGCAAAGAACTTTCTCATGCTGAACATCAACCAGCCAGCTCCTAACTCCAAAACCCTTTGGGGTTTCCTTTCAACCCTTACACCATTTTGGTACCCTCATCTGACTGTACTCAGCACCAGCCTTAATGCTATATTCATTTTAAACATTACATGTTTATACATTTCATACCATATCACAGGGGGTTCAACACATGGGAAAGTCCATTCAGCCACCATGGTGTCTTCCCTGTTGCTTGTAGTCTTCACCCTAGTATGCAAATGTCCTGAAGCAGTCTTACCTGGGGCCTTCATCTCATCGTCTTCCACGTAGCAGCAGCCCAGAAAAATGGGCAACAATGGGATTTCAAAAGTGACTGGCAACAAAGGTTCCTTCAGGGGGTCCTCCTCCTCTAGAACCCATGGATCCTGCTCCTCTGTTTTGGCCATAAAATCCTCCAGTCAGGAACCCTCCATCAGCACCTGACGGGGGTACTGTGCCTCTCTCCGGCGCTGGTCCACCTCCACGTTCCATCAGTCTCCAATCCAGTTAGTAATTATTTTTTTTTTATTTTAAGAATCAGTTTACAACCTTTGAGCCAGAGGCTCGTTTCCAAAGGTACTTCGTCACATAAAGACATACATTGTGTTTTTGGTTACATAGCAAAGATTTGCAAAACAATCGGCGTTCAACAGAGGCGCCACGTCACATTGTGGTCAGACAAATACAACTGGGTACAGGGTACATGTAATTGATAACAGGTGTTACACATCAGTGAGCAATCTGGTAGGTAAACACTGAAACAGCTGGCACTGGCCAGGTTAAACATAGGCATGGTGTACAGGGAAGTGGTGGAGGGGATGGTTAGGTGGAGAGCTGCACGGGGGCATTGTCAAGAGAAGCAGAGGTGGAGGCTATGTTCAGAGACAGGAGCAGTTACAAGTGCTGAAGATGTGGTTCCGAAGTGTGGTTTTGAACTTGGAGATAGTGATGGTGGCAGGGAGAGAGTTAAACCAGGTTGGGGCTCTATAGCAGAAGGACCTCTGGCCACGGGTGGTTCTTGATCTGGGGACCTTTAGAGTGGTCTTGTAGGAAGACCGTGTTGCAATGGTGGGAGGGCTCTGGTGGATGGATGCCGTTACCCCAGGGGGGGAGAGCCTGAGTAGGGTTTTTTTGGTGAGGAGACAGGTTTGATATTGGAGCCGTTCATCCAGGGTAAGCAGGTTAGCATCGACATACAGCTGACAGGTGTGTGTGAGCCTGGGGGCACCAGTAATCAATCTGCGCTTTATTCAGGGTTAGGTGAATTTGTTGAGTGCAGTGGTGTCTGCAGCACCATATACTGGTAGACCATAGTCTACAAAGGGACAGAACGGATGATGTAACAGCTAGCGGAGGAGAGCATTTGGGGAAGGCAGGGTTCTATGGCGGAATAGGATGCCAAGCCGTGTGTTAGTGGCGGATGTTAAGGGCCGATGTGGTTGTGAAATGTGAGGGCTGAATCGGAGGTAACCCCAAGGTATTTGTAGGGAGCAGACTTGTTCTAGTGGCTGGTTGGTACTTGGAAGGATATAGAGTGGGTGGTTGCTAGCTCTGTTTTGGGGGTGGGAAAAGAGCATAGTTTTGGTTTTCTTAAGATTGATGATGAGTCTGCGCTCCTTAAACCAAGCCTCGGCACTGTTGAAAGACTGCTGTAGGGAGTCCTGTAGGGAGATGGGATTGCGGTGGGTGGCAAAAAGGACAGTGTCGTCTGCATACAGTAGAATTTTGCCAGGGCATGCACTGGGCAGGGTGTTCAGATACAGCGAGAAGAGAAGGGGGCCCAGGATGGAGCCTTGGGGGACCCCAGAGAGAATGGGACGGGTATCGGAGAGTGTGCTATTAATTTTTACACACTGAGATCGAATGTCAAGATAGCTAGCGCACTATGCCAGGGGGCCAGCCGAGAGACCAGTGTGGCAGAGTGCATTCAGCAGAAGTGGATGGGAGACAGTGTCGAAAGCCTTTGAGAGGTCAATGAACACTGCACCAGCTAGGGAGCTGGTATCCAAGGAGGAGTGTAGAAAGTTGGAGAATTCAATAAGGGCAGTGCTGGTACTGTGACCCGCATGGAAGCCATGTTGCTCTGGGCATAAGATGTTATGCTTAGCCAGATAATCAGTGATTCCCCTCTGGTCCTCCTCACCTGGGCTCTGGTATGCACACTGGGAAGCTCCTCCTCCAGAACCTTGTCCTCCATGGGATCCTGTAGGTATGCCATCCTGATCTTTGCTCCCTATGTCTGGATACCAGGGCTGGTATCTGGGTACTGGTGTACCACTTGTTTCTCTGGACAACCAGTACTATCCCACTTCTGACACCAAGTTTGTCACAGCATGTGTGAATAAACATCAGATGAGGCAAATTTACAGGTTTAAAACACACCTTGGTGTGATATTTATTTTTCAAAAGTTTGAAAAATAATAGATGAAAATAATAAAATTGCAAAGAAAATCACTTCTTAACAGTAGTAGTTTCTCACAAAATACAGTACTGGATGTTACAGCTCCTAAGACCCTTCTCATCTGCATTCAGCAGCTTGTCTGCCTCTCTTCTCCCTCTCCTAGGGCTGAGCCCCTCTGGGCTGAGCTGAAGTAAACTCACTGAAGAGGTATTTATATCTTTTGGTGGGATCACCTGACTGAGCCCTCTTCTGGTTACAAGGCTGGGCATGTTGTTTCATGTCTGAACATGTTGTTTCAAAACCAAGGGGGGAGGGGTTATTTCAGGGGACTTCCTCGTTCAGTTAAAGGTACAGTGTATATATCCACAGATACTGACTTTCTAGATCTCTGCTCCTCAGTGACTAAGCTCTTTTATACATAGAACCTTATACAGTAACAAGTTTATAATGTGAATTTATGAAACTACCTTTGGGATTTCTTATAACTGTACTAATCATGACATATTATTGTTTTATATGACTTCTGACACCTTTTTTCTTTAAAAAGGCTTTACTAACTGTATTCATTCCTATTTAAAATAGCCTCCATGCTTTTTGTACACAAAATGCACTTATGCACTTTACACAACACCTCTCCAGGTGTTTGGCATAATTTTAGGGATTGGATGGTTGGAAATGGAAAAAGAATGAAAATAGAGAACTAGTAGGAAGTTTAGTAGGGAAAGAAAAGAGCTACAGTAGGTGGCCAACCTAGGATGGGGGGGAGAAAAAAAGCAAAGAGAAAAATGTTAACTGTTGTGCACAGACATTTTGATAGCTAGGAAATAAGGAGATAGAAAAGTGATCCATCAGTCACAACCGAGGGTATAGCCTAACTCTGCCACAGTCCACCTTCAGTTTTAAGAGTTCTTTCAGAATTCTTTCTTCTGTCACTGGGCTGGTATCAACCCCCATATCCACAGTGTTTCTATTGTTTCGTTTAGGTACCTCCCCTCTTCATTTGTGAATACTGAGCAAAAATATTTGCTTAGTATCTCTGCCTTTTCACAGACACCCTCTGCCCACCCTCTCCCTTTTATTAAGCCTCACTATCCCTCCCTTGGTCTTCCTTCACTCCCTGATGTACCTATAAAAGGTTTTATCACCCTCCTTAACTGAGTTGGCTGTCTTTTCCTCAGTTTGGGCCTTTGCGGTGCTGACTGCCTTCCCTGCTTCCTTCTGCTTTAACTGATCCAGTTCTCATTAGGCAGTCTGTTCCAGATGTCCATCACCCTCTGCATAAAAAAGTACTTCCTGGCATTCTTGTTTAACCTGCCTTGTACCAGCTTCTTCATGTTACTGCAAGTAATTGAGTTTACACTGAAGATGAACCATTTACTGCTGTCAGCTTTTTATCCCTTTTAGAAATGTGGTAGTAAGTGAGGTAAACACCAAGACAGAGACATCGATAGGGAGAAGGGCAGGGGTAAATGGAGAAAATGACAAAAGCAATAAGGACAGGGATGGGGCAAAAAGGGTTAAGGCCATCAAGATATGGAGGGTAATGAGTACCGATGCCTGTAGTCTGGGCAACAAGCTCCCTGAACTGGTGGCCTTGATGGAATAGGGATGCCTGGATATCATAGCAGTCACAGAAACATGGTACACAGAGAAGCATGACTGGGATGTTAACATACCAGAGTACACAACCTGCAGGAGAGACAGGGAGGGGAGAAGAGGGGGAGGAGTAGCTCTCTATGTAAGGGAAGGGATAAAAGCAATGGAACAAAAGATTAAATATGGAGGAGAGGAGGCACTGTGGGTCACCTTAGAGACTGGAAATAGCACCACAATTCGTACAGGGGTTGTATACAGACCCCCATCTCGGGGAAGGGAATGGACAAAGATATGATAGAAGGCATCTTTAGGATGGCAGAGAAAGGGGAGGTACTGTTGATGGGAGACATGAATATGCCAGATGTTAACTGGAGCACCTTTGCTGCAGCCACATCCAAGAGCAGGGCCATTCTTGATGCCCTACAGGGGGCATGCCTCAGACAGCTAATTTTGGAACCTACTCATGAGGGCGCAATCTTAGACCTTGTACTGTCAAATGGGAACAGTGAGAGGATCTCAGATCTAGAAGTGCGTAGCCATTTGGGAACAAGTGACCACCAAACAGTGTGGTTCACGTTAAACTCAGCTACAGAGTCAAGCCGTACAAAAGTGAGGGTACTGGATTTCAGGAGGGCTGACTTTGGCAAGATGGGAGAGTGCCTTAGAAAAGCACTAGCAAACAGGCTAGAAGGAGGGGTGGAGCAACAATGGGGACACTTCACAACTGCCATCACAGAGGCAACAAGCCTTTGCGTGAAGCAAATAAACAAATCAGAACAAAAGAAAAAAACACTATGGTTCTCAGAAGAGGTGGTGGGAAAGGTTAGGGAGAAAAAGCATTTAGGAACTATAAGGAAACACAGAAGGAGCAGGACAGAGAACTGTACCAGTTAAGGCAGAAGGAAGCTGGAAGGGAAGTCAGAATAGCAAAGGCCCAAACTGAGGAAAAGATAGCCAACTCAGTTAAGAAGGGGGATAAAACCTTTTAGAGGTACATCAGGGATCGCTGAAAGTCAAAGGGAGAGATGGTGAGGCTGAATAGAATGGACAGTGGTGGGCAGAGAGGAACAGTGAAAAAGCAGGGATACTGAATGAATACTTCTGCTCAGTATTCACAAAAGAGGAGAACGGGGAGGTACCTAATCCAATTAACAGAAGCACTCTGGATAGGGGGGTCGATCCCAGTCCTTTCACAGAAGAAAGGGTTCTGAAAGAACTCCTAAAACTGAAGGTGGACAACGCAATGGGGCCTGACAGGATTCACCCCAGAATTCTAAAAGAACTAAGGGAGGACCTAGTGACACCACTGACCACACTTTTTAACAAATCATGGGAGGATGGTGTGGTACCTGAGGACTGAAAGAAGATGAATGTGATTTGTTAGCTAGGCATGGGATCAGTGCAGTGCAGTGCAGGATGAAATGGTGGAGGTGGGGAGGGGCCTCAGACAGGTAGTAAACACGGCTACCTTCTCAGAGGTGCTGCCAGTCCATGGCAGGGGTGAGGCTAGGGTACTACACACCATGCAGTTTAATGAATGGTTGCAAAACTGGTGCAGAGCGCAGGGCTTTGGCTTCATTGGGACTGGGGGTACACCTGGAAAGATGAAGGTCTGTACTGGCATGATGGTCTGCATCTGTCCACGAAGGGAACCAAGATCCTAAGTGACAGGTTTAAATGCTTCCTTGGCAAGCTTTTAAACTAGCCATGGGGGGAGGAGCTAATAAGAGGCAGGAAATTTCAAGCCTCCCCCCACAAAACATGCCAGGTAGTAAGGTAAACACTGAGGTACTGTGCTCAACAGAGGGCAGGACAGGGGTAAATGGAAAAATAGACAAGGGCAAAAAGAGCAGGCATGGGGGAAAAAAGGATAAAGCCAACATTAAATGGAGGGCAATGAGTACCAATGCCCATAGTCTGGGAAACAAGCTTCCTGAGCTAGTAGCCCTGGTGGAAGATGAACAATTGGATATTGTGGCAGTCACAGAAACATGGTACACAGAGAACAATGACTGGGATGTCAGCATACTGGGGTACACAGTCTACAGAAGGGACAATGAGGGGAAAAGAGGAGGTGGAGTAGCTCTATACATAAGGGAAGGGATCAAAGCTACAGAACTAAAAAGTAAAGGGGGAGGACAAGAGGCACTCTGGGTCACCTTGGAGACAGGGAATGGCATCACAATCCGCACAGGGGTTGTATACAGACCCCTGTCTCAAGGGGAGGAAATGGACAAGAAAATGATAGAGGACATTCTCAAAATGGCTGAAAAAGGGGAGATACTGTTGATGTGGGACCTCAATATGCCAGATGTTAACTGGATGACATGTACTGCAGCCACATCCAAGAGCAGGGTCATTCTCGATGCCCTGCAGGGGGCAGGCCTTAGACAGCTAGTGTTGGAACCCACTCAGGAGGGAGCAATGCTAGACCTGATACTCTCAAATGGAGAGAGGATCACAAATTTAGAAGTCGGTAGACATCTGGGAACAAGTGACCACTGCAGTGTGCTTCACAATAAGCACAACCATGGAGACTAGCCATACAAAAACAAGCATACTGGACTTTAGAAGGGCTGACTTTGGCAAAATGGGTGAATACCTGAGGAATACACTAGCAAATGGCCGAAAAGGAGGGGTGGAAGAACAATGGGAAAAATCAAAACTGCCATCACAGAGGCAACAAGCCTTTGTGTGAAACAGATAAAGAAAACAAAGCAGAGTAAAAAAACACTATGGTTCTTAAAAGAGGTGGCAGGGAAGGTTAAGTAGAAAAAGGCTCCATTCAAAAAGTATAAGGAATCACAGAAGGAACATGACAGGGAACTGTATCAATTAAAGCAGAAAGAAGTGGGGAAGGCAGTCAGAATAGCAAAAGCCCAAACAGAGGGAAAAAATAGCCAATTCAGTTAAGAAGGGGGATAAAACCTTTTATAGGTGCATTAGGGAGCATAGAAAGGTTAAGGGAGGAATAGTGAAGATTAATAAAGGAAGAGGGGAGGTGGGCAGAGGGAGACAGTGAAAAGGCAGAGATACTGAATGAATACTTTTGCTCAGTATTCACAAAAGAAGAAGAGGAGGAGTTACCTAAACCAGACAATAGAAGCACTCTGGGTAGGGGGATTGACACCAGTCCATTTACAGAAGAAAGAGTCCCAAAGAACTCCTAAAACTGAAGGTGGGCAAGCAATGGGGCCTGATGGGATTCACCCTAGAATCCTAAAAGAACTAAGGGAGGACCTAGTGACACCACTGACCACACTTTTTAACAAATCATGGGAGGATGGGGTGGTACCTGAGGACTGGAAGAGGGCAGATGTGATTCCCCTTCACAAAAGTGGGAGCAAGGCAAAAGGAAACTACAGACCTGTAAGTTTGACCTCAGTGGTAGGGAAAATGATGGAATCACTTCTGAAAGAAAGAATTGTTGAGTACCTAGAGGCCAACGGGGCACAGAACCCAAAGCAGCATGGATTTACAGCAGAAAGGTCATGTCAGATGAATCTAATTGATTTCTTTGACTGGGTGACCAAAGTAATAGACCAGGGAGGGGCTGTGGATATGGTCTACCTAGACTTTAGCAAGGCATTTGACACAGTCCCGCACTTTGACTTTGGCAAGATGGGAGAGTGCCTCAGAAAAGCACTAGCAAACAGGCTAGAAGGAGGGGTGGAGCAACAATGGGGAATTATCAAAACTGCCATCACAGAGGCAACAAGCCTTTGTGTGAAGCAAATAAACAAATCAAAATGAAAAAAAAAGCCACTATGGTTCTCAAGAGAGGCTGTGAAAGTCAGGAAGAAAAGATAGCATTCCGAAGTATAAGGAAACACAGAAGGAGCAGGACAGAGAGCTGTACCAGTTAAGGCAGAAGAAGCAGGAGGGAAGTCAGAATAACAAAGGCCCAAACTGAGGAAAAGATAGCCAACTCAGTTAAGAAGGGGGATAAAACCTTTTATAGGTACATCAGCGAGCATAGAAAGACAAAGGGAGGGATAGTGAGGCTGAATAGAATGAACGGTGGGTGGGCAGAGGGGGACAGTGAAAAAGCAGAAATACTGAACTAATATTTCTGCTCAGTATTCACAAAAGAGGAGGAGGTGCCTAATCCAATTAACAGAAGCACTCTTGATGGGGGGGAATTGATCCCAGTCCTTTCATAGAAAGGGTTCTGAAAGAACTCCTAAAACTGAAGGTGGACAAAGCAATGGGGCCTGATGGAGTTCACCTCAGAATTCTAAAAGAATTAAGGAAGGAACCAGTGAAACCACTGGCTACTCTTTTTAATAAATCATGGGAGGATGGTGTGGTGCCCGAGGACTGGAGGAAGGCGGATGTGATTCCCCTTCACAAAAGTGGGACCAAGACAGAGGCAGGAAACTACAGACCTGTCAGTCTGACCTCTGTGGTAGGGAAAGTGATGGAATTGCTTCTGAAGGAAAGAATTGTTGAGTACCTATAGGCCAGTGGGGCACAGGACCCAAGGCAACATGGGTTCACAGTGTGAAGGTCATGTCAGACGAATCTGATTGATTTCTTTGACTGGGTGACCAAAGTAGTAGACCAGCGAGGGGCTGTGGACATGGCCTACCTAGACTTTAGCAAGGCATTTGACACAGTCCCACACAAAAGATTAATAAACAAATTAGCCATCCTGGGAGTGGGTCCCAGGGTGGTAGCCTGGATAAAACATTGGCTGGACAACAGGACATAGAAGGTAATTGTAAACGGAGTCCACTCTGAAGAAAGGGGGGTTACTAGTGGGGTACCGCAGGGTTCAGTACTGTGTCCAGTCCTTTTTAATGTCTTTATAAGTGACATTGCAGAGGGACTGGAAGGAAAAGCATGCCTCTTTGCAGATGACACAAAGATCTGCAACAGGGTTGATACGCAAGGAGGCGTGGAAAGGATGAGAAGGGACTTGGCAAGGTTGGAGGAATGGTCAAAAGTATGGCAGCTTGGATTCAGTGCAAAGAAGTGCAAAATAATGCACCTGGGAAACAAAAACCCAGGGGAAGATTACATAATGGAGGGGGGTAGTAACAACAACAAAAATGGAAAGAGACCTGCAGGTAATAATATCAGATTACCTTAAGGTTGGCAAGCAATGTAAGAAGGCAGTAGGGAGGGCTGGGGGATACTGGGATGTATAGGGAGAGGCATCATCAGCAGAAAACAGGAAGATGTTATCCCTCTGTACAGACAGTTGGTGAGACCCAATCTGGAGTACTGCGTCCAGTTCTGGAGACCCCATCTCTGTAATGACATAGACAGGATGGAGGCAGTCCAGCGGAGGGCAACTAAAATGGTGCAGGGTCTGCAAGAGAAGCCATACAAGGAGATACTAAAGGAGATTAATATGTATACCCTTGAGGAAAGGAGGGAGAGGGGGGACATGATGGAAACTTTTAAGTACCTCACTGGAATCAACAAAGTCCAAGAGGGTAGCATCTTTCTGAAAAAGAGATGTGCGAGAACAAGGGGACACAATTTGAAGATAGAAGGGGGACAGCTCAGGGGCAATGTGAGGAAGTATTTTTTCACAGAGAGGGTGGTGGACGCATGGAACAGCCTTCTTGAGGAGGGTGTAGGGTTTAAAACTGTGGAAGAATTCAAAAATGCATGGGACAGACATAAGGCAATTCTTGTGGGGGGGGTAGGAAGAAATAGGCTCTTGGTTAACCAGGATCTGCAGCTTATCTTATAGGTAGGGAAATTGGCAGACTAGGTGGGCCAAGCGGTCCTTATCTGCCATCAAAGTCTATGTTTCTATGTTTCTTTCATAATCTTCTCACTGTCTGTCTCTTGCACCTGATTTGCAGCAAGTACATCTTAAGGTCCATCAGCCTTTTTTTGTAGGGTGTATCTTGATGTCCCTGAATCATCTTGGTAGCCCTTCTGTAGACTGACTCCACTTTATCCCCACCTATCCTCATGTAATGATAGCAGAACAGCATGCAGTGCTCTAGGTGGGTGTCAAGGGCTGGTTCTTTCCCAGAGTTCAGCCTACACTGCTACCAGATTTCACAACAGTTCAGACACCTGAATGGGTTAACTTGGTGTTTTGATGCCACCCAGCTGCAGTATCACTCAGGGTATCTCTAGGTCCAGATCCACTGTACTGCAGTTCAGTGCTGTTTCCCAAAAGGCAAGTGACCAACCCTTTTCATCATAGCTGAGAAAACTTTGAATTACATGTGGTAACTGTAGCCTGCATATCTCTTTGGAAATGTATCACAGACTTGCCAGTTTACCCCGATTATCTATTGTTGAAAGAATTCAGTCATAGAAAGCATAAAGTATATATTTATATATATATATATATATATATATATATATACACACTCCACAGTATTAACGTATGCTACAGGATAATACTGTACATACTTGTTCTCTCTCAGAACTCATTTGGCACTGCTGCCACTTTTCACTACTCTTCAGACACCTGAAGGTTACTTTAGAGTACCGCCACCACTCAGTGTGACTCTCACTCTGGGTATCTGGAGGTTTGAATCCCACTAGAGCTTCTGATTACTAGTGATTGTCTAGTGCACTTACCCGGTCAACAAAAACTAAATAAAATAAATAAATTACACAGCACAATGATCTTTCTCATAGGGGAAGCAACCCACCCCCTTTGTCACAGCTGAGAATACTTTGCATCAGATATGGTAACTGTAGCCTGGCTCTTTGTAAACCGATCACATCCTAGATAACTGTAACTGAAATAACTCTGTCACAGAAAGCATGAAGTATATAATAATATTTAGTGATCCATGATATTTACCTGTGTTACAGGACAATACACAGTAAAGACTATAGAGAGTTGAGTATTTCTACACAGATAAAAATAAATGCATTTGAAAAGATAGAGCTTACACAGAAAAAAATGGATAGAATAGGGGTGCATGGCAATGCAAGTCTGAAGAGAATAGGGGTACAAGAATATATAAGTATGGAGAAAAGAGGGGGTGCAGGAATCTGTAATTATAGGAAGAACAGGAGTGCAGGAATATGTAAGTATGGATAGAACTGTGTGCAGGAATATGTAAATATGGCAAGAACAGCGACTGCAGGAATATGTAATTACAGAGAAAGGGAGAGCATGTAAGGATGGAGAGAACAGGGGTGTAGGAATACATAAATATGTTGAGAACAGGGGTTCAAGAATATGTTATTATGAAGAGAACAGGGTGCAGTAATATAAGTATGGAGAGAATATGGAGTGGAGGAATATATAAGTATGTTGAAGACAAGAGTGCAGGACTATGTAAGTAAGGAGAGAACAGAGGTGTAGGACTGTGTAAGTATGGAGAGAACGGAGGTGTAAGACTATGTAAGTAAGGAAAGAACGGAGGTGTAGGACTGTGTAAGTATGGAGAGAACAGAGGTGTAGGACTGTGTAAGTATGGAGATAACAGAGGTGTAGGACTGTGTAAGTATGGAGAGAACGGGGTGTAGGACTATGTAAGTAAGGAGAGAATGGAGGTGTAGGACTATGTAAGTAAGGAGAGAATGGAGGTGTAGGACTATGTAAGTAAGGAGAGAATGGAGGTGTAGGACTGTGTATGTAAGGAGAGAATGGAGGTGTAGGACTGTAAGTATGGAGAGAACAGAGGTGTAGGACTGTGTAAGTATGAAGAGAATGGGGTGCAGGAATATACAAATATGGAGAGAACAGGGGGTGCAGGAATATGTAAGTAAGGAAAGAACAGGGGGTACAGGAATATGTAAGTATGGAAAGAACAGGTGGTCCAGGAATATGCATATATAGAGAGAACTAGGGGTGCAGAATATGTAAGTATGTTGAGAACAAAAGTGCAGGAATATGTAAGTAAGGAGAGAATGGAGGTGTAGGACTGTGTATGTAAGGAGAGAATGGAGGTGTAGGACTGTGTAAGTATGAAGAGAACGGAGGTGTAGGACTGTGTAAGTATGAAGAGAATGGGGTGCAGGAATATACAAATGCGGAGAGAACAGGAGGTGCAGGAATATGTAAGTAAGGAAAGAACAGGTGGTCCAGGAATATGCATATATGGAGAGAACTAGGGGTGCAGAATATGTAAGTATGTTGAGAACAAAAGTGCAGGAATATGTAAGTAAGGAGAGAATGGAGGTGTAGGAATATGTATGTATGCAGAGAACAGTGGGTGCAGGAAAATGTGAGTATGGAGAAAGTAGAGGGTGTTGGAATATGTAACAACTGAGAGAACAGGAGTGCTGGAATATGTAAGTATGGAGGGAACAGTAGGTGCAGGAATATGTAGGTAATGGATAGAACACAGGGTGCTGGAATATGTAAGTATGGAGAGAAAAGGGGTGCTGCAATACATTTGATGGTTGTGTTTATTTTAAAAGGGCCCATTTGCTTGGGTAACCAGAACCTATAATAGAGTACACAACATGCATGTGACACATAATACAAGTAATACAACTAGAAATATGCAAATACACAGTCAAATATGTCTATCTAGAGAAGCAGGTACATTGACAGTTAACAGTGAGGTATTGTTAACCGTACTACATTTCGAAAAAAGACAGAGGTAGAGAATTGTAAAAAGATGGCAATTTGTAAAACATTGTGTTTTGGCCAGTTGAGGTTTTCATCCTGGGAACAGGAAATTGATAATGAAAATATGACTGAGTGGAGATGCTACAAAGAAATTGAAGGCAGATAAGGACCGATAGACCCATCCAGTCTGCCAATTTTCCCTACCCACTTGATCTCTGACTTTACCTTCTTGTTCCTGTCACTAGGGTTTCCCTATGCTGGTCCCATGCATTTTTGAATTCCCCCACTGTGTGGGCCTCCACCACCTCCACTGAGAGACAAGTCTATTCCATGCATCCACCACCCTTTCCATTTAGAAATTCTTCTTCACATAACCCTTAGTCTACCCATTACAACCTCATGTCATTCACCCTCATTCCTGAACCTCCCCTTTTCTGAAATATGCTATTCTCCAGTACCCTTTTTCTGGTTAAGACAGTTGGTGAAAGAACAGTTGACAAACATCTCAGAGACCTCAGAATTAGAGGACATATTGAAAACTATGAAAGAGACAGTCCTAGAAACCAGTAGACTCTGCATCAAAACAGTAGCAAAGAGAAACAGACACAAGAGATCACTATGGTTCTCAGGTCAAGTTGGGAGGCAATTAGGGCAAAAAGACAGGCATATACAGCATTCAGACAAAAGAAGAGTGAGGTAAAATGGGAGGAATACATTCAAAGAAGTGCGGAGGCTAAGAGAGCAGCGAGGGAGGCTAGAGCAGACAAGGAGCTCCAGATCATGAGAGGGATTAAAACTGGGGGGAAAATTATCTATCAGGAAGAAAAGGAAGAAGGATCATAAGTCTGAATGATGAAGGCAAGGTTTTGGAGGACAATGAGCAGAAGGCTGAAATCCTAGACAGATTCTTCTGTTTGGTATTTACCAAGGAAAAGCCTGAGCCACTGCCAGACAGTGGTAATACAGCCTCAGCAAGGGGACTCACAAGGATGAACATTCAGGAATTCACTACAGCCAGAGTAAAAAAAAAAAGGCCTCTTGGCCATTAGACCAGACAAGACCCCAGGCCCAGACAGCTTACATCCAAGAATACTGAGGGAGTTGGCAGACCCAGTGAGACACTTATTCTATAGATCACTCATGATAAGGGTTGTACCACTTGATTGGAGGGTGGCCGATGTAGAGCCATCCCATAAGGGAAGTGACAGGGAAGAGACAACAAATTACAGACCAGTTAGCCGAATATCTATTGTAGGCAAACTGATGGAGTCCCTTATCAAACAAGATCTCACAGAGTACTTAGAGGCAAATCACCTACAGAACATCAAACAGCATGGATTTGTGGCAGGTAGATCTGTCAAACATATCTTAGTGTTCTTTGACCAGGTGCCTAAGGAACTGGATAAAGGCCTTGCAGTGAATTTACTTTACTTCGATTTCAGCAAATCTCTTGATACAGACTCACATAGGCATCTTCTGAAAAGAAGGAAGACTTGGGTACAGCAAGGGAAGTTGTTAGGTGGGTGAGAAACAAGCTAGCAGACTGGAAACAGAGGGTAGTCATTATTGGGTCAAATCTTCAGTAAAGTGTGTCATTACTGGAGTGCCTCAGGGGTCAGTCCTTGGACCAATCCTTTTCAACGTGTCCATCAGTGACGTGTAGGTATAAAGGGTAACCTTGCCCCATTTGCAGATGACACCAAGCTTAGTGTCAGGGTGGACGGCATTGACAGAGTCTGGGACATGACCAAGGACCTCAGGACACTGAAAAAATGGATGTAAGAATGGCAACCAGAATCAAATACTACATTAATGGGGTCATGCTGACCTCTTCCGCAGAGGAAAGGGACCTAAGGGTCATCATTCGTGCAGACCTCAAGCAGCAGAGTCAGTGCAATAAGGCCTATAGTAAAGCAAATAGAATGTTGAATGGCATAGGTAGCAGAGACACGGATAGTTCCTCTTTATCGATCCCAGGTAAGGCTGCATCTTGGGTATTGCATCCAGTTCCAGAGACTGCATCTTAAGAAGGAGGTGGATAGGTTGGAGACTATCCAAAGGAGAGCAACAAAGATGATTCTTGGCATGCAAGGGTTAGCCTATGAGGAGAGGTTCAGGGCATTGGGGATGTAGTCACTGGAGACACGTAGAGACAGAGGAGACACGATTGAAAAATATGAGCTCCTTAAGGGCATAAACACAGTGTCATACAAATAACTGTTCACTAGGAGCATAAATTCCTCTACATGTGGTCTTAACTGGAAACTGAAGGGGGGGCCCTTCAAAAAGGACATCAGGAAGTATTACTTCATGGAGAGGGTGGTTGAGCCATGGAACAAACTGCCCTCTGAAGTGGTTTAGTGCTACTACAGTGGCAGGTTTAAAGGATAAGTTAAGGATACAGTCAGCAAGCACTACTGAGTGCAAAGCCAAGGCACCCTAAGGATTAATAGGTGTCTGGAGCATCCCCAGGCTCCAGGTAAATCTTTGGCCAGACTCAGTGAACCCAAGGCCTCCTTCTGCCAACACACTTTCTATGTGTCTACCCTATCATGCCCTTTAGATATTTATAGGTTTCTATCATATCTCCCCTACCTCTCCTCTTCTCCAGGTAATACATATTGAGGTCTCCCCCATCTCTTCTCATATGACTTTTGGTGCAGGCACTGCACCATCTTTGTTGCCTTTCTTTGAACTGCCTCCACCCTGTCTCTGTCCTTGTGGAGATGTGGCCTCCAGAACTGGACACAGTACTCCAAATGAGGCCTCACCAGAGATCTGTACAGCGGCATCCCCACCTCTTTTCTTCTGCTGCTGATACCTCTCCCTATGCACCCCAGCATCCCACTGACTCTCCCCACAGCCTTAGCACATTGCTTGTCCATTTTTAGGTCATTAGATATGATTACCCCAAGATTTCATTCTTGTTTAGTGACCTTCAGTATCTCTTCCCGCCCCACCCGAATCATGTGATTCTCCCCTGGGTTCTTGTGCTCCAAATGCATGATTTTGCACTTTTTCACATTGAAGCTCAGCTGCCTCACTTCAGACCATTCCTTCAGTTTACCTATGTCCCTTCTTACTATTTCCATCCCTCCCAGAATGTCCATCTTGTTGCAGATCATAGTGTTATTTGCAAAGAGGCACACCTTCCCTTCCAGCCCTCCCCAGTGTCAGTTATGAAGACATTAAACAGGACTGACCCATAATTGGTCCCTGTGGCACCCCGCTAGTCACCTTACTTTCCTCAGATTCAGCTCCATTTACCACCACCCTCTGTCTTCTATCACTCAACCAGTTCATAGTCCAGTTTACTACCTTGTGACCCACTCCCAGGCTGCCCAGTTTTTTCACAGTATTCTGTGTGGAATGGTATAGAAGGTCTTACTGAAATCCAGGTAAGCCACATCCACCGCTTCTCCCAGATCTACTTCCCTAGTCACCCAGTCAAAGAAATCAGTTAGATTTGTTTGACATGATCTTCCTGCTCTGAATCCATGATGCCTCTGTGAGCGAATCCGTGAATCTGCTTCTGTATTTCCTGAAAGCCATCTTTTTTGCCCTTACCTTCCTGGCTATTTCCTCTGAGAACCATTGTGATTCTTTCTTTCTCCTGCCCTTGTTTTTTTGCCTCCACTATGACTCCTTTCAGATGGGCCCACTGCTCCTCTGCTCCCCCAATTCATTCTTCCTTGCCAGAGCATTTTTGTGACATATCTCTGTCTTATTAAAGTCTGCCCTCCTGAAATCCAGGAACCTCACCTTTCTGTGACTTGACTCCATACTGATCCAAACTGCGTGATGATCACTGGAACCAAGGTTTCTGCCCACCCTGACTTCTGCAGTTCTGTCCTGTTGCCGAGTACCAGGTCCAAAACTGCACCCTCCCAGGTGGTCTCTAGTATAAGCTGCCTGAGGTCTGCCCCTTGCATGGAGTACAGGATGTCCCTCCTCCTGTTTGAGGCAGCAGCTGGGATGCTCCAATCCACATCTGGCAGATTGAAATCACCTACCCTCAGCACTACTTTTTTAGCTGCCATTGTGTGGATGGATTCCACTAGAGCCCTGTCCACCTCCTCTCCATGTGATGGAGGTCTGTATATCATGCTCATGTGAATAGCTGTGCTTTTGCCCATCTCAAGAGCGACCCACATTACCTGTGACCCCCAGCATTACCTGTTTCTCAGTCGGTCTAATACCCTCCCTGATGTAAAAAGCCAACCCCCTCCATTTTTACCCTCAGTGTCACTCCTCTAAACAGAGTATAACTTGGTATTGCTACATCCCAGTCATGGTTTCCAGTATCATATCTCAGTAATAGTCACAATGTCCAGGTCAGTCACCATCATCAAGGCCACCCGGTCTGGGATTTTATTTCCTAGGCTGTGGGCATTAGCATTGATGGCCTTCCTTGTTTTGCCATTTCTCCTTTTACATAGAAACATAGAATTTAATTAAGCAATAAGGCACAACAAGGTGTGTGTTATCGTGTAATAACGTCACTCCTGGGGTGGGTTGAAGCACAAGGCGAAGCCAAGTTCTTCACCACCCCAGGAGTGACGTTATTACACAAGATAACACACACCTTGGAGTGCCTTATTGCAATTATACAATGGCTCGATGTTATAGAAAACAAACATAAAAATGTTTTTAGTAGATTTTTAGTGAGGCAGTATATCTTTGTTTCTGAAAAAAGAAAGCCATATCAGCCATATGCTCATCCATAAAATCAGCACAGTGATGAGTTATTGTGTAATAACATCACTGTCTCAGGCACACACTGACCAATCAGAGTCCAGGAAATGTTCTTGCCATTGTATAATGGCAGATAAGGACCGCTTGGCCCACCGTTTCTGCCCATTTCCCTTCCTAATGGATAAGCTGCAGATCCTAGTTAACCAACAGCCTACTGCGTCCTACCCCCCACTAGAATTGCCGTATGTCTGTCCCATGCATTCTTGAATTCCACCACTGTTTTTGACTCTACAACCTTAGGAAGGCTGTTCCATGCATCTACAACCCTCTCCATGAAGAAATACTTCCTCACATTACCTCTGAGCTGTCCCCTCTCTATCTTCAAATTGTGCCCTCTTGTTCTTGCACATCTCTTTTTCTGAAAGATACTACCCACTTGGACTTTGTTGATTCCCTTGAGGTATTTTAAAGTTTCTATCATGTCCTCCCTCTCCCTCGTTTCCTCGAGGCTATACATCTTAAGCTTCTTTAGTCTTTCTTAATATGTCATCTGGTGCAGACCCTGCACCATTTTGGTTGCCCTCCTCTGGACAGCCTTCACCTTGTCTATGTCTTTGCGGAGATGGGGTCTCCAGAACTGGACGTAGTACTCCAGATTTGGTCTTACCAACTGTCTGTATGGAGGGAGAAAAACTTCCTGTTTTCTACTGGTGATCCCTCTCCTTATTATCCCCCCCTTTTTGCCTCCTCCATTTGTCCTTCCTGTTTTAACCTCCTTCCTCCTGTCTTCTGCTGTCCCCCCCTTATGAATTTAGATCCGCTGGAAATATCTAACTTTATGGTCCACCATGTTAATTGCACTATCCTGTTGGAGTGGGCAGTTTGATTCTCCCTGCTTCCTTCTGCCACCCCCCCCCAAGCTAGTTTAAATGCTTGCCAATAAAGAAATTAAACCATTCACAATGGTCGCCTCCTTGGACAGACGTAGGCCGTCTCCCTTGTACAGGTCAGCATTCTTCATACCCAGCTGGCCCTGTGTTGTAGAATCAATCGGTGCAAACCAGCCAGAAGCAGTCTGAGCCTCACTGTATGAGCCAGATATACCCCTCTGAACAGCATGTATGAAATTAAACAACAAAATGTCACCCAAAAAACAAAGGCACTTTAGAACATCAAGTAGCAAACTAACAAATAAAAAAGCTGTATTTTATCCCCTTATGAATTCAAAAAAGTAAATGAAAATCAGTCAGTTTAGCCCCATCCCCAGCAGACAAGCCCAAGGAAATCAGAAATCCTACTTCCTTCCCTAGCAGAATAGATACATACATAGATACATAGACAGTGTCGACAGATAAGGGCCTATGGCCCACCCTGTGTGCCCATTTAAGTTTGTAAGTTCAGTTTATGTTTCCAGGAAGTCTGTTGCCCCTTACCCCTGACCTCCAGAATTCCTTCATGTCTATCCCATGCATTCTTAAATCCCGTGATTGTTTCAGCCCCCACCACTTCCTCTGGCAGGGTGTTCCACTTGTCCACCACCCGTTCTGTGAAGAAATTCTTCCTCACGTTTCCTCTGAATCGTCCTCCCTCCAACTTCATCCCATGCCCTCTAGTCCTGGAACATCTTTTTCGCTTAAAAATAGTGCATTCCTGCACCTTGTTGCTCCCTGAAGATACTTGTATGTCTCTATCATATCCCCTCTCCCTTCTCTCCTCCAGGAGTACATGTTCAGTGCCTTCAACCTGTCCTCATAGGACTTGTGATGCAATCCATGCACCATCTTTGTTGCCCTCCTCTGAACCTTCTCTACCCTGTCTATGTCCTTACGTAAGTAAGGTCTCCAGAACTGCACAGTGTACTCCAGGTGCGGCCTCACTAGTGTCTTGTATAGTGGAATTATGACCTCCTTTCCTGCTGGTGATGCCCCTGCCTATGCATCCCAGCATCCTATTTGCTTTACCTGCTGCCTTGTCACACTGTTTCCCTGCCTTGAGGTCATCAGAGATGATAACTCCAAGATCCCTTTCCTGCTTGGTGCATGCTATATCCTCACCCCACAACTGATATATTGTGCCAGGGTTTTTGTGCCCCATATGCATTATCTTGCACTTCCTTGCATTGAATTTCAATGAATAGCACAGATAAACTTACTGTTTGAGCCCCCTATAATTTTGCAGCAGAACTATTCAAAATAAAGTAGTAAAGAAAACTTCCCTCTTTCAGTCTACAGCCAAAACTAGAGGAAAATTAAGGTAGACTTCCCTCAGCGCTCAACAAGATTGTACTGCTCTCTCTTTGAGGTCACGGAAGTGATCCAGGTTTTCTTTTTTTACTGAATAAAGTAATGAAGGAACAAGATCAAGAGTTCCAATTTTTTACAGATGTATCAAAATGTAATAAGTACCTTTATTCTAACAGAAGCAGTCCCACCTGTTTATACAAGTCACAGTGGTGTGTGCGATGTCCAGCTGAGTAACAAATAGTAAATATGAAGAGAACATGGGGTGCAAGAATGTGTAAATATAGAGAGAAAAGGGGGTGAAGG
This sequence comes from Neoceratodus forsteri, assembly GCA_016271365.2. NCBI lineage: Eukaryota > Metazoa > Chordata > Ceratodontiformes > Ceratodontidae > Neoceratodus > Neoceratodus forsteri. The sequence goes on along the minus strand of CM057457.1, from coordinate 410,666,292 downwards.
AATATGCAAGTATGGAGAGAACAGGAGTGCAGGAATTTGTGAGTATGGAGAGAATGGGATGCGGGGATGTGGAAGTATGGAGAGAACAGGGGTGGCAGAGATATGTCAGTATGGAGAGAACAGGGAGGATAGGAATATGTTAGTATGGCTAGAACAGGGGGTGCCAGAATATGTAAGTAGGGAGAGAATGAGTTCAGGAATATGTAAGGTATTTATTTATCGAAATATTTCACCAGGAAGGGCGCACTGAACAACAAGTTGCTCATCTTATGGTGCATCCTGGGAAGAGGGTAATAGGGGTTAGGATAGATACAGCCAAACAAAACAGTTTCTACAGTGAAAACATGACAATATACATATTGCGGAGAAATATAGAAAGTAACATACATAATAAGTGCAGCATAAGAACAAATTTTACAGTAAAGTCATGGGAAACAGATAACAGCTAACTGCTAGAGTACATTCTTTATTGGAGAGAGATATATTTTTATTTATTTATTTATTTGTAAAAATCAGTTTACAGCCTTTGAGCCAGAGGCTCGTTTCCAAAGGTACTTCGTCACATAAAGACATACATTGTGTTTTTGGTTACATAGCGTAGGTTTGCAAAACAATAGGCGTTCAACAGAGGTGCCAACGTCACACTGTGGTCAGACAAATACATTTGGGTTACAGGGTACATGTAAATTGAGAACAGGTGTTACACAAGTTGGTATCAATAGTGAGCAATCTAATAGGTAAACACTGAAACAGCTGGCACTGGCCAGGTTAAACATAGGCATGGTGTACAGGGAAGTGGTGGTGGGGATGGCTAGGTGGAGAGCTGCCCAGAGGGCGTTGTCAAGAGAGGTAGAGGTGGAGGCTACTTTCAGAGACAGGAGCAGTTACGAGTGTTGATGATGTGGTTTCGAAGGGTGGTTTTGAACTTGGAGATGGTGGTGGCATTGGTGATGGGGGCAGGGAGAGAGTTAAACCAGGTTGGGGCTCTATAGCAGAAGGACCTCTGGCCACAGCTGGTTCTTGATCTGGGGACCATTAGAGTGGTCTTGTTGGAAGACCGTGTTGCAATAGTGGGAGGCTCTGGTGGATGGATGCCGTTACCCCAGGGGAGAGCCCAGTGAGGTTTTTTTGTGAGGAGACAGGTTTGGTATTGGAGCCGTTCATCCAGGGTAAGCAATTTAGCCTCAACATATAGCTGACAGGTGTGTGTGAGCCTGGGGGCACCAGTAATCAATCTGCAGGCTTTGTTCAGGGTTAAGTGAATTTTTTGAGTGCAGTGGTGTCGGCAGCACCATAGACTGTTAGGCCATAGTCTACAAGGGACAGAACGGATGATGTAAGAGCGAGCCGGAGAGCATTTGGGGGAAGGCAGGTTCTATGGCGGAAGAGAATGCCAAACCGTATGTTAGTGGCGGATGTTAGGGCATCGATACAGGTGACTACCAAAAGAGTATAGGTGGTAGAAAAGGTGTTCAATGGAGGAGGATAAGGAGTAGGTGCAGTGTAGGAGCTAGGAGAGGAGAGATGCTGTAGGGGATGGATTATGCTATTGTACCAGAAGAAGAGGAGGAGGAGAAGAGAGAACCCAGGATTAGCCACAGGTACAGTTTACCAAATGGAAGTTATGTAGGGCTGAACAGATAGAGTATGAGGAGGATGAGTGGTGAATCTGTTGAGGAAGAGGAAGTGCATTCCATAGTTTAGGGAAGTGATATGAGAAGGCCATCTGGCCAGCCATGGTCAGTCAACGAATGACTACCATTGTCAGTGGCTCAGCAGGTAGCACACTCACCTCTGAGGCCAGGAGTTCTATCCCCACATAGAAACATAGAATTTGACGGCAGATAAGGACCGCTTGGCCCACCCAGTCTGCCCATTTCCCTACCTGATGGATAAGCTGCAGATCCTAGTTAACCAGCAGCCTACTTCTTCCTTCCCAACCCCCTAGAATTGCCTTATGACTGTCCCATGCATGCTTGAATTCCACCACTGTTTTTGACTCCACAACCTCCTCCGGAAGGCCGTTCCATACATCCACAACCCTCCCTGTGAAAAAATACTCCTTAAATTACCTGAGCCACTCCTTCTATCTTCAAATTGTGCCCCTTGTTCTGTAACACCTCTTTTTGAAAGATGCTACCTCTTGGACTTTGTTGATTCCTTGAGGTACTTGAAAGTTTCTATCATGTCCCCTCTCCCTCCTTTCCTTGAGGCTATACATATTAAGCTCCTTAAGTCTCTCTTCATATGTCTTCCGGTGCAGACCCTGCACCATTTTTAGTTGCCCTCCTCTGGACAGCTTCCATCCTGTCTATGTTCTTGAGGAGATTGGGTCTCCAGAACTGCATGCAGTACTCCAGATGTGGTCTCACCAGCTGTCTGTACAGAGGGACAATAACTTCTTGTTTTCTACTGGTGATGCCTCTCCCTATGCATCCCAGTATTCCCCCAGCCCTCCTTGCTGCCCTCTCACATTGCTTGCCCACCTTTAGGTCATCTGATATGACTACCCCAGGTCCCTTTCCATTTTTGTTGTTGTTAGTATCTCACCCACATTGTGTATTCTTCCCCTGGGTTTTTGTTTCCCAGGTGCATTACCTGCACTTCTTAGCATTGAATCTAAGCTGCCATACATTTGACCATTCCCTAACCTTGCCAAGTCCTTCTCATCCTTTCCACCCCACCCTGTGCATCAACTCTGTTGCAGATCTTTGTGTCATCTGCAAAGAGACATACTTTTATTCCAGTCCTCTGCAATGTCGCTATAAAGACATTAAAGAGGACCGGTCCTAATACTGAACTCTGCGGTACCCCACTACTAACCCCACTTTTTTCAGAGTGGATCCATTTACTATTACCTCTGTGTCCTATTCTCCAACCAATTTTTACCCAGGATGTCGCCTTGGGACCCACTCCCAGGCTGGCTAACTTGTATATTAATCTTTGTGTGGGACTGTGTCAAATGCCTTGCTAAAGTCTAGGTAGGCCATGTCCACAGCCCCTCCCTGATCAACTACTTTGGTCACCCAGTAAAAGAAATCTATCAGATTTGTCTGGCATGAGTTTCCCGCTGTGAATCCATGCTGCCTTGGGTCCTGTGCCCCTCTGGCCTCTAGATACTCAACAATTCTTTCCTTCAGAAGTGATTCCATCATTTTCCCTACCACTGAGGTTAAACTAACAGGTTTGTAGTTTCCTGCTTCTGCCTTGCTCCCACTTTTGTGAAGGGGAATCACATCTGCCCTCCTCCAGTCCTCAGGTACCACCCCATCCTCCCATGATTTGTTAAAGAGCGTAGTCAGTGATGTCACTAGTTCTACCCTTAGTTCTTTTAGAATTTTGGGAGGAATCCCCATCACGCCCCATTGCTTTGTCCACCTTCAGTTTTAAGAGCTCTTTCAGAACCCTTTCTTCTGTAAATGGACTGGTATCAACTTCTGTATCCAGAGTGTTTCTACTGTTTGTTTTAGGTACCTCCCCCCCTCTTCCTTTGTAAATACTGAGCAAAAATATATGTTTGGTATCTCTGCCTTTTCACAGTCACCCTCTGCCCACCCTCCTCCCTCCCTTTATTAAGCCTCACTATCCCTCCCTTGGTCTTCCTTCGCTCCCTGATGTACCTATAAAAGGTTTTATCCCCCTTCTTAACTGAGTTGGCTATCTTTTCCTCAGTTTGGACCTTTGCTGTTCTGACTGCCTTTCCAGCTTCCTTTTGCTTTAACTGATACAGTTCTCTGTCCTGTTCCTTCTGTGATTTCTTATACTTCCTGAATTCCTTCTTTTTCTCTTGAACCTTCACTGCCACTTCCTTTGAGAACCATAGTGGTTTCTTACCTCGTTTCATTTTGTTTATTTGCTTTACACAAAGGCTTGTTACCTCTGTGATGGCAGTTTTTATTATTCCCCATTGTTCTTCCACCCCTCCTTCCTGCCCATTTGCTAGTATATTCCTTAGGCACTCACCCATTTTGGCAAAGTCAGCCCTCCTAAAATCCAGTACCTTTGTCTATGTATGGCTTGACTCTATTGCTGTGTTTATTGTTAACCATAGTGTTCGATGGCCGCTAGTTCCCAGATGGCTACCCACTTCTACATCTGTGATCCTCTCTTCATCTCCATTTGAGAGAACCAGATCTAAGATTGCTCCCTCTCGAGTGGGCTGCAATACTAGTTGTCTAAGGCATGCCCCCTGTAGGGCATCTAGAATAACCCCACTCTTAGAAGTGGCTGCTGCAACTGCACTCCAGTTAACATCCAGCATATTCAGATCACCCATCAGCAATATGTCCCCTTTATCTGCCATTCTAAGTATACTTTCTATCATTTCCTTGTCCATTTCCACCCCCTGAGAGGGGGGTCTGTATACAACCCCTGTGCGGATTGTGGTGCCATTGCCTGCCTCCAAATTGACCCACAGTGCTTCTTCTCCTCTCTGTTTACTCTTTTGTTCTGTTGCTTTGATTTCGTCTCTTATGTAGAGAGCTACTCCTCCTCCCCTTTTACCCTCCCTGTCCCTCCTGTAGATAGTGTATCCTGGTATGTTTACGTCCCAGTCATGGTTCTGTGTGTACCATGTTTCTGTGACTGCCACGATATCCAGATCTTCCTCCTCCATCAAGGCCACTAATTCAGGAAGCTTGTTACCCAGACTACGGGCATTGGTACTCATTGCTCTCCATTTTTTGATGGCTTTACCTTCTGTAGTGGCATCCCCCACTGACCTTTCTACCTTGGTCTTTTCTCATTTAGTACCCTGTTTTGTAGGGAGGATGGGATTTTCCTGCTGCTTATCAGTGCCTCCCCCCTTGACTAGTTTAAAGGCTTGCCAATGAAGCATTTAAACCGATTGCCCAAAAGACTTGTTCCCTTTCTGGACAGATGCAGACCATTCTGCCAGTATAGGCTGGTGTCCCTCCAGGTGGAACCCCAGTCCCCAATGAAGCCAAACCCCTGTGCTCCACACCATTTTTTCAACCATTTGTTAAACTGCATGGTGCAAAGTACCTGCCTCACCCATGCCACTGACAGGCAGTACCTCTGAGAAGGATACTGTGTGTGCTACTTGTCTTAAGCCCCTCCCCAACTCTACAAAGTCCTTCTGCACTGCTCTAATCTCATGATGAGCTAAGTCATTTGTCCCTAGGTGGACAATGACGCCCAGCTCAGACTCCCGTGCAACTGTTCTCGTGATCCTATGATGCGCTCCTGTCCCTCCAAGCCATGGCACCAGGCAGGCACCTTACTTCAGTTTTCCCTGCTCCCCAGTTCTATCCCCCACAATTGAGTTCCCACCAGGAGCTGCTTTCTTCCCTGTGGTGCCCTCTGCCTCCTTCCTGAGGGCCTCTCAGACAGTTGTCTGCACCTCCTTAGTCTCCTCATGTGGTGCATCCATAGGGGAACTATGCTCCCCAGAATGGTGTGTATGGATTGTGGAGTGGAACAACTGACTGGGTGTGCCTCTGTTCCACCACCCTTACCCTCCCTGAGCCCACTGTGGTCGAACTGCTGTGCTTTCTTCGCAACCTCTGAGATAGTGGTGGTGGCTCTGGTGCTCCCTGGATGGGGGAGGTTCCCTTGCCACTGTCCAGTGCGGCCTGAAGACAGGCAACTTCCTCCCTCAGGGCAGATAGTTGTCTGCAAACAGGGCCCACACCAGGCACTTGGGTTAAATCCCAATACTGACACTGTAGTGCAGCATGAGGGGTGCTGCACTGCTAAGGTGCCGTTTTTTGGATGAGATGTTAAACCAAGGTCCTATTTGCCTGTTCTGGTGGTAGTTCAGGTGGGTTTTAAAGATCCCATGGCACTTCTTGAAAACAGTAGGGGAATTTTTTAATAACAAACAAAAACAGAAACTGGCACAATACATACAAAGTATCAACATAACACTTTAACATAGTCCTTAATGAAAACATAACTTAATGGATTAATCTCATACAATTAAACCCAAATCCCATTTCTAAAATAAAAAATATCAGAACACAAATTCTCGTTATTATATAATCATAACATTTCTGAGCGTTATTTTAAATGACTATGTCATCAACAATTCATGACAAACAATATATTCTAGCAATCTTATTATCATTCCTGACTGTCCCATCTTACATGCTTCCTACTCAACCAACCCAATACATTCCTTTCCATAAATACTGACATTTCTTTTCTCCTAGCAAATTATTTTCATAGTTATAAACTTTACCCAGTTCCAACTGGACTTTAAACAGTATATCCTGTACATCTGCTTCTTTTTCTGTAATACTCTTTGGCATCTATTTTGCCAAATGGACCATTTAATACAAGCGAACACCACCCATATAGTACTTTTATTCCATTTATGCCATGCCTTTGTCAATTGTCCTAATATCAGAATTTCATAATTAACCTGTGCATGCAGTTGCTCACCCCATAATACAGCTAGGGAGTTCCAAACTCCCTAAATACATGTACAGTTGAAAAATAAATGCTGTATGGTCTCTACTTTCCTCAGCAAGTTCCTTCCATATACATCCTCTCTTCCACCGTTTTGTGCTTCTGATTACCATTGACATTCATTTTTTGATGTCCACACAGCCATATACCATCCTGCATAGTTAACGCTATGGGCTGTATTATACTTTCCAACAATAGTTTACTATCTATGTAAGCATCAATTTTAAATATAGATTCTTCTAGACATCAATTTGCCACCAGCGTTTTATAAAAAGATTTTCTATCTGCATCCACAAACCAATGTAACATAATCTTCCACAATCTAATGTATTTCAATGTTGTCTGTACATAGATAGGCAAGGCTTTATCCGACACATGCCACTTTCCTCATCCCCATGTCTCCAGAAACTGTGCCTCCCACCTCTTCATACTCCCTATCCCTAAGCCTGTTTTCCTTAACACCAGTGGCTTTATATGACTAGAAAACAATTCCCAACTACGTAAACTAATGGCTGTAGCATATCCAGACCACATTCTTTTCTATTGTTATAGGTATGTGGTCTTTTCACCGGATTCAGCCGACTTCCCTATAAAAATAGGGGGGATAAAAGCCCCATTATCTTAGCATGCATGCTAAATTGTAAGGGATATATATGTAAAACATATAAAAAGGTTGGCATAATGTATGCTTTCAATAAATACTGTCTTTTCTTCCTCATTTTCCATGATTGTACTTTTCTATGTGCATATTTGTATACTTTGTTCCAATTTGCTTATTCAGCCTGTATTGTACCAAATAAAAGACCCAGTATTTTTACTTCCTCCTTTATTGCTGGAATGGGAACATTTTCCTGCACTGGTGCCTTGCCCAATACCAATGTCTTACTTTTTGTAGTATTCATTTTTATTCCTGTTCTTCCCATTAACTCCTCCAATATTTCCAGGACTCACCTTCCAGACTCCAAATCTCTCAATGTAATAGTACAAATATCTGCCCTTCTGTATTATATTCTGGTTTTACATCCTCAGATCTTTCTATTGCTCTTAAAATTTGATCAGTAGCAAATACTTATAACAGCTGGCTCAAAGGACAGCCTCGCCTAACTCCATTTCTCAAGTGAATAGGGATCCCTAAGTGTCCATTAAGTAACGGGATCACCTTAGCATCTTCATAAATACATCTAATTATAGCAATAAACTGTTCTGGAATCCCATATTGACATAACATCTCCATAAACACTCATGCTTTACGGCATTGAATGCAGTTTCTTAAGCTAAGGTCATAGTGTACCCATCCAAATCCATATCCAGCCACTGTTCTACAATCTCCCTTATGATCTAAGGTCATTGTGTACCCATCCAAATACATATCCAGCCCCTGTTCCACGATCTCTCTTATGATCTAAGGTCATTGTGTACCCATCCAAATCCACATCCAGCCCCCCTTCCAGAATCTTCCTTATGATCTAAGGTCATTGTGTGCACATCCAAATCCATATCCAGCCCCTGTTCCACAATCTCCCTTATGATCCAAGGTCACTGTGTACCCATCCAAATCCATATCCAGCCCCTGTTCCACAATCTCCCTTATGATCCAAGGTCACTGTGTACCCATCCAAATCCATATCCAGCCCCTGTTCCACAATCTCCCTTATGATCTAAGGTCACTGTGTACCCATCCAAATCCATATCCACCCCTGTTCCACGATCTCCCTTATGATCTAAGGTCATTGTGTAACCATCCAAATCCATATCCATCCCCCTTTCCCTTATTTTATGATACTCATACATGTTATCCTTTAAGTCCTGTAGTTGTGCCTCTCTAGCTCCTCCTAAGGTCCATGCTTGTGTTAAAAGTTTTAAATATTGTGCCCGCAATCTTAAGATGTTTTATAAACTTATCATTAGCTGTTTTCCTCAAAAGGTGTTTTAATAAATCCCTGATGTCTCTTTTTGTATCCTCACACCGGTTACTGGGAGTTTCATACAAAAACTAATGTCCCTTCGGACTTCTGAAAGATCTCTAATTTCCTGTTGTATACCCTCATTCTGTAATATAAAAGCATTTAATTTCCAGTAGCTTCTCCCAATAGTAATCTTATGCAATGTTCCAATTTGGGCCTGTACAGCCATATTCCAAAGGTAAGATAGTCACTTCTATTCCTGTCGTCCTATCAGAAGCAAACCAAAACTCTATCCTTGTAGATAGTCTTCCTGAACACACTTTTATAAAGGGAGACTATCTACAATCTCACAGGTATCTTTTAAGAAACAGTTTTTAACATATTATTCAACCAATGTGTGTCACTGTAAATGTTTCCTGTTTTTCTACCCCAATCTCTTGGTGCCAAGCCAGTTAAAATCTCCCCCTTCCCCTCAAGATTAGTTTGCAAGTAGCTAGGAAGGGTTCTATAGTTTGAAATAGTGACGGTCTGTCTGCCTTCTGGGTTGCATAGATATTAATCAACCTATATGCTAAACCATAAATAATCACATCTACCATCAGAACTCTACCTGGGCATATATCCAAGACCTTTAAAATTTGTGTATGCACGTTAGAGAACAAAATACCTGCACCAGATCACGGTTCTTCCTCCACTGACCACAAGGAGGACCCCCAATGCCAATCCTTTTTAACTTGCTCAGTCTCCATAATTTTGTACAATCTAGTATCCTGTACAAAAAGTAGCTGCCATCCCACCGTATACACACTAGCAAATGTAACTGTACGTCTTTCAGCATTTTTTGTGCTATTAGCATTAACTGTTGTGATGTTAATGTTAGTTTGCATAAGCAGAAAAAGTCAAGATAAACACTTAGTCCATTCTATTTTCCATTCTTTCTCTTTTTTGGCTTTGGTTTATTACCATTACCAATTTCTATGTTAACCTCCATTCGAGAAGATATCACTGATCCATCAGATTCACCACACCCTTCTTCATCCTCTACCTCTATTAATATGTATTATGTACTGGAGTTTCATCCAGTCCAGGAACACTTCTGTGGGCAGAGTTTGATCTTGTAACCCTTTGAAAGGGAGGCTCTGCCACTGATCCTGGTGGTGGCATCACAGTCTCCATCCACTCTTCTTCAGCCAGGATCTCTTGCCCTGGATGAACATCATTCAGGAGTGCTCCTTCTTGCTCCTCATTGGCAGGGACCTGATCTTTGTCTTGGCCCTCAAATTATTATCAGTTTCTTGTAATCTCTGCTGTGAGGTCATGAGGGAGGGGGGTCATACCTTGCTCCAAGTGTACCACAACCTCAGTAGTTCCCTGTACAGATAACCTCAGACAGAGATCTCTCTGTGGCACAGGAGCTGTGGCATTCAGTTGATCCATTAACTCATATGCACACATTTATTCTTGCTGTAGCCACATAGAAATCATGTCCCACCCTCATTGCCTGATCATTACTATTGTGAGATGCCCAAGAACAATTTCTAAATGTACGGCCATGTTCCTCATGCAGATTACACTTGAGAGGTTGGTTGCATTGTGCTCCATAATGCCCAATCTCTCTACAGAGTCCACACTTCTGTTTCTTACAGACATTGCTGAGGTGCCCCAATTCCCCACATTTGCAGCATGCTTGAGGTTGGCCAGGGTAAAATATCACCCCGTCTCTCCAAAAAAAAAAAAACAGTTTGGGATAAGCTGTATCACACCTTTCTCTTGTTGTGGGATTATTTTGTATTTCCATCCCCCAGTCCATAAATGTTCTTCATCCAAGATGGACTCAGGATACCCATTCACTATGCAGTGCTGCTTCAACTATTATGAAATGTCTGCCACATTAACCCCTTCATTTCAAAAGAGGACTGTTATTGTTTTGTACATAGGCTTAGTTAATGGTATTGCTAAAAAAGGTCTCCACAGGAGGCCATCTTTCAGCAACTGGTATGTTCCTAGAAACGTTCTAGGCCAGACGGATGTTTAAAATTAACATTATATAAGGTATCACCAGGCACATGAATCGGCATAGATCTCATATGCATAAATCTTCATACTATTTTTGAACAAGACGTGCCCCACAAACAGCCTATCTGGTATATCAGTTGTATCTCCACTGAATTGAAGCCTGACTGCATTTCATCTCATGGCAGGCTCCGGGGCATTTCTAATAGTATTTGGAAACCGTTTTTCTTTGGCTTTTGCATGCCACGCTTTTGCAGTTACAGTGGGAATCCCTGCTTCATTATCACAGGGAGCAGACGCTATAGGACTGTTCGGCACATTTTCCATTATCTGCACAGCAGCCTCAAGAGCTGGGACAGGGGGTCATTCTCCAGCCCCTGCTGTGCATCATCTCCTTCCAACCCCCTGATGACAGATAAAATTGTACCTGGCTCAGCGATATCTTCTGTTTCATTACCCACAATCACCTGTCCAGGCATTATCTGTGAGGTTTGGGAAGTACTGGTCTGACCAGAGCACTCCTTCTGGTATACAGGACCCACTGTCTTATCAAGCAATCTCAAGATGTTAGCATCTCACCCAGTGCCATCTGCATTCTTGATCCATCCTGCTGTTTCTAAGGACTTAGCCACCCAGTCTGCAGGTGCTATTGTAGACTATATCAACAACACTGCAGCTGTTTTTTGTACATGCTGGTGGTAAAGGCACCTGAGCCACTTCCCCACCATTCCCTTTGCTCTTTTTCCCCTTTATTCTGTATATAATTACTGGGTTCCGTTTTCTCCTATAGGAAAAAACGTGCATTAAATACCGTAATACCTGAGTAGGTATTACAGCATTCACGCAGCTTTTTCCCATATAAAACTAGACGCGCAAGACAGCTTGAGACTGTCGGATTCAAGCTGCTCAGCCACAACAACACAGATCTCCACAGCACACTTCCCATCTGGCAAAACAAATCCTGTCAGACGGAAACAGTAATGTTACGTACGTATTTCACATCAGATGTCAAGCAGTTAGCGCACTGTCACAAAGCATGCACCAGTAAGATTTTCGGAAAACAACTGCATGCAAGTATTTGCATCTATGTGATTTCTGATTTGTGTGGGAGAACTCCAGAGGACATAATCAGATTTTTCAAAAAATCGGGTAGGTTGCAAAACCAGAAAATACCCCATTTACATGCAGTCTTCTTTCCTGACTCATAAAACTGAAATCTTAGAAACCCACACGGAATCGGAAAACTGACTGCATGTAAACACGCTGACTGTGAGGAAAAAATGGAACCCTTCAATTATATATAACAAAATATGGGGTGCAGTGTGTTACCTTAAATTTAGCACACACCTTCGTTGTTGGATGGCTATCATAAACCCCATGGGCTTCGCCCTCGGGGTTTATGTGCCATCCAGCAACTCGGGTGTGTGTTAAATTCTCATAACACACTGCACACCATACTTTATCCTATATTTCTTTGCTAGACAGTTTTTTTTCAGACCCTCCTGTAGAAATCCCGATTGTAAAATGTATCTTTTTGGGCTCAAGATTTGTAGCTACCATTTGTTTCCCTACAGAAATATCTTCCGTCTGCTGCAGCCTCTCATCAGTTTTTAACTTAGAAGAACAGTCTTGCAGCACAATTTCTTCCTTTTTACTTTCTTGCCTTCCGGTCCCATCTGATTTTGTGCCACTCACAAACTAAGGTACCTTAGTAATCGGACAGCCATCCTGGGGGTTCTCAACGTCTTCTTCCTCCATAACTCCAATATTCGTTCCTCGCCCCTCTGTCCGAATGTCCATGTGTGCATCAGTGTAATCCTCTCATTCTATGCAGTCCAACTCTCCACTCATCCCCTGCTCCTGCAATTTCTTCTGGAGTTCCATTTTTCTTCTTAGAAATCTCCTTTCTTCTGCAGCAATAAGCTTGTGGATTTCCTCCGCCTTTTTCCTCATTGCTGCCATCTTCTGGGATTCCGTTCTGCAATCCAGGTTAGTTATCTCTTCTTCAGCCAGAATAAATAACTCCTCATTCAAATTCTCCTGTTCCTTGTCGGCCTCACATAGTTCCATGACTGGAGAGGAGACCTGTTTCCCAGTCCCAGACACATCCATACTCCGTGACTCTCCAGGCAGACTGGTCATCGCAGCACCAGTTGCAGCACCCCTACCAGGAGAGTAGGGAATTTATTGTTGCCCTGGCCAAATCTCTATTCACTAATAATACCACTAACAGCTTAATTTGTTCAAGGTTAGTTGGCATTCATCTGTATCCCCCTCCCTTGGATCGTGCCTGAAAATAGGCAGAATTTGTGTAGTGCACTTACCCAGTCAACAAAAACTAAAATAAAACTAAAATAAATAAACAGGAGGTGGGAGGATGGATAGTAAGGAAGTAAGATAGGGAATGTGTACCAAACCAAAATTTAGACATTAATTTTGGGGGAAGTGTGCCAAACCAAAATTTAGATATTCATTTTGCACAGTGGAGGTGGTGTTGATTTTCTAATGAGGGAAAAGCCAGGGAGTGGTAAAGGTTACAATGATGACTGGGGGGGGTCTTCCCAGCCATTCCATGAAAGATGCATGCCAGGCTGGAAGTGTTGTCGGCTGCTTTTACAGCCTAGTGTTTTTTAAGTTTATTTTCATTTATTATTTATCATTATTTCATTACCGGGAATGGTTTTGTTTGTTCATCTTTTCGCCCATGTATACTGTCTACTTTTGGGTTGTCTAGTGTTTTAATTGTTGCCCTGAACTTTTTACTGTGTGTTTTACCTCTTCAAATTGGAATTGGAGTGAAGTGCCGCAGTTAGAGTGTGCCGAACACTTGAGCGGTATCTTGGTGTCTACAGAAGACTGCTTTGAAGTGTGCACTGGGGCCTGTCTTGACCCGTTACTGCCCCTGCTTTTTCAGTTTGCCGGGCCGCTGCCTCCTCACTTCGATGAACTCTGTGGGGACCGTTATATTGCTGGATACCCAATTGAGTTTTGTTGCTGGTTGTTTGGCTTCGTGTGCGACTGAGTTTGCCAGTAAAGATTTTGGGAACACGTTCTGACTCAGAGTTAGAAGAGCGGAGAGTGGAATTTGGTTATTCAAGAGAAGACTACTGGATTATTCTATTGGATTGGATTATTGGATTATTCACAGAGGATTTTATTCCAAATGGTGGCAGTCTGGTTTGAGTCCAGGAGTAGTGGGTATATGAAGATCAGCTTTTGATTTGGTGCTCTGAGTTAATGCCCTGATCCTGCGGGTGGGCTAGCTGCAGTGTGCGGCTAAGCAGGGGTCCTGGTTCTATTCCGCCATCTAGCCGACGATTTAGACCAATGTCCCCTAGGGTTTCTCCTTGGGGCCTGCTGGAAAGTGAGCCTGGGTGGGGGACTCATAGCAGTGGCTGTGGACCTGCAATTTGGCTACCCAGTAGGATTTTTCGGGACTTTCTCTGGCTCCAGAGCAGTCTACCATCAAAGTGGACTATCCTGGACTTTTTGTCCCCTCAAATACGATCAGACTCATCTTTATTGTTCATTTACATTTCTGTTTAAGGCAGTGAGAGTGCCTTTTTTTCTTTTTACCTGTGGTACAGTGAGAGTGTACTTTGTTATTAAAAAGTTTGGACACATTCTAATTCCCCCCTTGTAGTGAGAGTATTTTGCAGCTTGGAGAAAGTTTTGAGACTTTTTCATCAATTGGTCTCCTCTGGAGGTGAGAGGACCATTGGGGACTGGAATTTTCGAACTCCCCAGTTATCAGCTACAGTTTAAATGTTCTCCGGCTGTTTATGCTCAGATCGTGATTACCTTAAATTTGCAGGCCTGGACTGGATGATCGGGACTTTTTTTTGTTTATTGTATCGATTTTTATATAAAGTTTTTTGGGTTGGGTATAAGTTTGCATTATTAGTAGGATAACTCTGTTCTTAGTTAATGAAAATTTATTTGGTTATAGATTTTATTTAACCCCTTTCCCCCTTGAAGTGGGAGTTGAGGGATTTATTTTTTATTTGTAAAGTGATTTTTGTTTTGTGTATATGTAGTTCTATTAGTGATTAAGATTGTTTTGTTATTTTGTTTTATCTGGTAGATTGTGTATTCTTATTTGGGTCATTGAAATGTGCTGGAGGCCTGCCCCCACGGTTGTGCGCTATTCATCCTCCACCCTTTTATCTCCCCCCATTGCAGTTTATAACCTACCAGCACTGTAGAGCACTGGGTATTGCTCGATCAGGAGGAGGGGAGTCAGGGGGGTGCAAACAGTGGAGGATGAATGAGCAGGGCCACCACATCGGGGTCGTAAGATCTAGAAGATGCCCTGGGGTGAAATGAATTTCAGACCATGGTTCTCCATGTCTGGTCTCCATACCCAAGGGCACTACCAGTTTTGGTGGGCATGTGACTCGGATGACCCTGGAAACTCATCCAACTCTAGCGGTGTTATGCAATGCCAGGTCCATTAAAAACAAGACTGCAATTATTGCAGATCTTGCAGGAACAGCAGACCTGGCTTGTGTAACCAAGACCTGGCTGGACGAGAACTCTGGCCCCATATTGGAGGCTGCAACTCCAGCTGGGTACTCTGTGATCCACCGCTTGAGATTGGATCACGGGGGGGGGGGTGCGTTGTGTTTCAAGACCGAACTGGGCCTCACGAGTGTACCAGTTGAGGAGACTCAGTCATTTGAATGTACTGTGGTAGCAGGTCTAGATTGTAGGATCACCCTCATCTACCGTCCACTCAGGGATGAGAAGCAGTTCCTACAGGAAGTGGCAGACTTCGTGATCGACATGGCATTTGAGTTGCCCAGGCTGATGGTCCTGGGTGACTTTAATGCCTGGGTCAATGATGCACTCTCACAGTTTGGTCAGCACTTCCTCCAGTTGATGACATCTCTGGGCCTTACACAGATTGTTTCCACTGCTACCCACAAACACGGTCACTCTCTTGACTTAGTTTTCCTCATGGGGATCGAAGCCTCGGATTTGGGGTGGAACCAGTTGGATGGTCCGATCATTACACCATGAGGTTCAGTTTTTGTGCCCACCTTCGTAGGGCTACCCCTGTGGAGATGGTCAGATACCTCCCTTAACAAGATGTAAGCTCCGAAGGCCTGGCGGCGGTGCTTAACCTATCGATCCTTCCATCAGCAAACAGTGTCCTAGAAGCCCTAGTGATGGCCTACAATAAGGCCATTTCTATGACCCTAGATGTCATTGCTCCCGTCTGAGTTTTTCCTCTCTCCGTTCACCCTCGATCCCCTTGGTTTGAGGGGTCCTTGAGGGAGATGTGGCAACTAGGATGAAGGTTAGAACTTGCTGGCAGAGATCTGCCCTAGATGCCGATCACCTTAGATTGATGGACCATTATCAAGCCTATCAATCCACAATCACCTGTAAGAAGTCAGAGTTCCTGTCCAGGGATATTGCAGCCGCTCAGAACTGACCAGCTCAGCTTTTTCAAACCATGGACAGACTGTGCAACCCAGCCTATCTACAGGTCTGTTTTCACAAGTTGAGTGCAATGAGCCTGCTCGATTCTTTACGGCTAAGGTGGTTGACATCAGGGCGGAACTCCAACCGGTACACAATGGGCGTTGCTTTGAAATGGTGTTCGGTCATTGCTCCTCAGTCTTCCTGGAGTACCTTCAGCCGGCAAAACTTTGTGGATATCATGCAGATTGTCCGGGGTATGAGCCCTACATGCTGTAGTTTAGACCCAGGACCAACCACCCTGATTTTGGGTTGCAGTGACATCGTTGGTCCAGTTGTAGCATGGATAGTACGGTGCTCCTTGGAAACAGGTGAGTTTCCTAGCTCCCTGAAGGAGGCGGTGATGACAGCCCCTCCTGAAGAAAGCTTCTTTGGACCCAGACTGCCATGCAAACTACAGACCAATCTCAAACCTACCATTTATGGGGAAGGTGATCGAGAAAATAGTGGCCATACAACTGGAGAACCATTTGACTGTGAACCTCTCTAGTCCCGTTTTTGAAAGAGACACAGTACTGAGATGGTGCTGGTTCGGGTGCTTAATGATCTTCTGATGGCAAGAGATCGGAAGAACCGTTCCATCTTGGTTCTTCTAGATCTCTCTTCAGCATTTGACACTGTGGACCATGGAGTTCTGCTTGGTTGCCTGAGGTTCATCTGTGGCCTGTCAGGTACAGTCCTCAGGTGGTTTACATCTCTCCTCACGAGAAGAACTCAGAGGGTGGTGTCGGGAATTCTTTCCTCTGACCCAGTTTTGTTATCCTGTGGGGTTCCTCAGGGATCGGTGTTGTCCCCCATGTTGTTTGCAGTGTACATGCTACTCTTCGGAGACATTGTAAGAAGGTATGGGCTGAGATTTCACTGCTATACTGATTATACCCGGCTCTACCTTTCTTTTGCACCTGACCAGGATAGAGCTCTCTATTTAATAACTGCCTCACAGAAATCCAGGAGTGGATGAATTCCGAGATGGTTGAAGTTGAACTCGGAAAAGACTGAGGTGCTGGTAGTGGACCCAGGTTGCCGGATGGGGGTGTTGGAGGTGGGTTTACCCTCAGGACTTTTTCTTGGGGGTTTACCACTCCTGACCTCTGAACAGATGATAAACCTGGGGGTAATCTTTGACAAAGGGCTAACGTTACATTCGCAGGTGTCAGCTGTCATCAAATCTACTTTTTACCATCAGAGGAATATCTCCAGAGTTAAGCATCTTGTTCCATCTGGTGACCTTCCCATGCTGGTCCATGCCTTTGTGTCCTTACGCATGGATTACTGCAATGCCCTATACCTAGGGCTACTGGGGAAAGATATTCACTGCTTACAGCTGGTGCAGAATGCTGCAGCCCGGTTATTGACAGGAACCCCCTCGGTCCTGTCATATTTTTCTGGTGCTGTGTGAACTGCACTGGCTGCCAGTACAGTGGTGAATCACCTTCAAAGTCAGACCTCTGACTTATAAAGTCATACATGGACAGGGTCCAGACTACTTGAAAGAGCTTCTAGTCCCTTTCTGCCCTGGGCAATCACTCTGCTTGGTTGACAAGGGGTTGCTAGAGATTCCAAGGGTTTGCTTAAGATCTTCTGGGGCCCTTACATTTATGCATGCAACCCCTACCCTTTGGAATTCTCTACCCTGACAGCTACGGGAGTGCACGACCATGGAGGGATTTAAACAGGCTCTCAAAACTTTTTTATGGATTCAAGCATTTGGGGAATAACTCGAACACTGTGTGTCGGTTTTATCTGCATTTTATAATATCTATAATATATGTGATTTTATGCTACATTTGTTTCAGTGGTTTTGTTAGGCACCTTGGCAGTTGAAAGGTGCCATATAAATAAAAAAAAATGATTGATTGACTGAGTCCAGAGGGAAATAACAGAAGGAGTTAAAATGGTGTCCAGTCTGGATAAGGAGGACTTGGTAGAAGCACTGTAGACTACATCACATTAGTCGCAGATAGGTAGGTTCATCTTCTGGACAAGTTCACATCGGGCCAGTAGCAGGAGGCAGCTATGGTTCCTAAATAATGCACCAAGCTTGGGGAGCAGTTTTCCAGGATGATGTCCACATAACCAGAGAAGTTGAGGTGTTGGTCAGGCCATACCCAAGGTACCTAAAGAATGAAAGTGTCCTCAAGGACAGTGCCATCAGTGGTATGGAAGGAGGGCAGGAAGTGAGCATAGAGAGCCCCTGCCTAGTGCCAAAGGTCATTGAGGACTGCCTTCTTGGCATTCAGGGAGAGTTGATGAGAGCAAAACCAGTGCTGAACTTTACCAAAGTCATACTGAAGTCTGGTTACTACTTCATCAGGTGACTGGCTGGAGGTGAAGAGCACCATGTCATCAGCGTACATGTGGCTAGAGGTAGATGAGCAGGCTGAGGAAAGGTAATTTAGAAATATGGAGAATAAGATAGGGCCCAACATGAACCCCTTCAGGATGCTAGTATTAATGGGGAGTGATGGGGAAGTTTTGTCAGCTATTCTGACAGACTGGGTTCCACCTACTAGGCAGGCTGTGAACCAGTTGGTGACATAGTTCGATAAGCCTCCTGCAGAGAGGGTGTTTAGTAGATGGGTGTGGGAGGTGGTGTTGAAAACCTTTGCAAGGTTGACAAAAATTGCAGAAGTGATATGCCACAGTTCATCTTTGAGAGGATGGAGTCAGTGAGCCTAACCAGGGAGGTGATAGTGGAATGGCTCTTCCAGAACCCAGATTGGAATGGAGTGAAGAGGTTCGAGTCAGAGATATAACGAGAGCTGTGAGAGAACCAGATGTTCTTGAAGCTCAGCAAGGGTTGGAAGGAGTGAAATGGGATGATAGTTTGCAGGTGTGTAACAAATGCACTTAGGCAGGGGAAGAACAATGGCATGTTTCCAAGCAGATGGGATGGTAGCTGTTACAAAGCAAAGGTTGAGAAGATCAGATCGTGGAGCTGAGATAGCAGGAGCTGATAGATATAGCAGTTTAGGTTTTAGTCCATCAGGTGAGTTGCCCTTGGAAGGATTAAGAGCATACAGTGCATCCAAGGCATCTGAGGGAGACATTTTAGAGGAGAAGACATTACAGGAAGGGTAGGCTGGGAGAGGAGGGGGAGTCAACAGACAGGGAAGATGGTAGTGAGGCTAGGAGGGCAGAGGCACAGGAGGTGAAATAGGAATTAAATTCAGTGGTAACACTATGGTGATCAGAAACTTAAGTGTTGTTTATTATAAGAAGTGGGATATGTGGTGAGAATGGTGTGTGTGTGTGTGTGTGTGTGTGTGTGTGTGAAGAGGGAGTGTATGACTTTTCAGAATTTGGATGGTTTATTTAAGTTAGACTGGAAGGTAATACAGAAGTAATCCACTTTAGCTAAGCAAGTAACTTTTGTGCACTTGAGTAGAGTGCAGTATGTGAGTACAAGAAGAAATAGGGACTTCTTATTGTTACTACAAGGCACCAGACTGTGCCAGCTTGTTAAAACCCCAACAAGGGGAAATGCCATTCTTGATCTTGTCTTCACAAACTCAGAAAGGATCAAGGACATCAAAGTGGGATGTCATATGGGCAACAGCAACCAACGCATGGTAGTCTTTAAGGTAAACATAACACAGGACACCAGCCACTCGAAGATAAAGGTGCTAGACTTCAGAAAGGTTGACTTCCAAAAAATGAGGAACAACATAAGTAGCCAGTTAATGGAAACAGAAGTTGAGGTCATGTGAGGGAGACTCAAGAGAGCAATAAAGACTGCTATGGATCAATGTGCCAGATGGGTCACCAAAGAAAAAATAAATCCTTTATGGTTTTCCAAAGAAGTGGCTACCACAGTCAAAGAAATAAAAGAAGGTATACAGTATATACCAGGAAAACAAAACTGAGAAAGACTGGGAGTTATACAAATAAAATATTAGAGAATTGAGCAAACAAATTAGAAAGGCAAAAGTCCAGACAGAG
Source organism: Neoceratodus forsteri (assembly GCA_016271365.2). Lineage (NCBI taxonomy): Eukaryota > Metazoa > Chordata > Ceratodontiformes > Ceratodontidae > Neoceratodus > Neoceratodus forsteri. The sequence continues at coordinate 410,646,514 of CM057457.1, read as the reverse complement.
GAAAAGATAGCAGAAGGGGCAAAAAGAGAGGAGACAAATCATTTTTTAGATACATTAAGAAAAGTTGAAAGACAAAAGGGGGGAGAGTAAAGATTCCTACTGAAGAAGGGGAATGCACCAAATGTGACCCACAGAAAGCCGAAATCCTCAACAAATACTTCTGCTCAGTATTTACCGAAGAGGGCCCAGGGGATGGACCAGCCCTGAAAAAACACAACACCACAGGACCAGGGGTACACGCGAGTCCCTTTACAGAAGCCAATGTATGGGAGGTGCTAAATAAACTAAAAGCAGACAAAGCCATGGAACCAGACCAGATGCACCCCAGAGTACTTAACAAACTGGGGGTAGAATTTGTAGCCCCTCTGGTGCTTCTGTTCACAAATTCCTTGAAGAGTGGTGTGGTACCTGAAGACTGGAAAAAGGCAATAGTGGTTCTACTTCACAAATCAGGTAGTTGCAAAGAGGTCAGTAATTACAGATTGGTGAGCCTCACGCCTATAGTAGGAAACTAATGGAAACATTACTCAAATAGAGGATCATAGCATTCCTTGAAACTAGCAGCTGACAAGGCCGTAAACAGTATGGTTCACAGCAGGTAGGTCATGCCAGACAAATCTGATCGAGTTTTTTGACTACACTACAAAAATAGTGGACAACAGTGGGGCAGTAGATGTGGTCTACCTAGACTTTAGTAAAGCCTTTGACTTGGTTCCACACAGAAGGCTGGTAAAGAAGCTTGACTACACAAGAGTTGGTCCAGAAGTAGTCAGATGGGTACAAAACTGGTTACAAGGCAGAATCCAGAGGATACAGGTTAATGGAATGCAATTGATGGAAGGCAGGGTGACCAGCGGGGTGCCCCATGGCTCAATGCTGGGGCCTGTGCTCTTCAATATTTTCATAGCAGACATCACTGACGGACTGGAAGGGAAGGTGTGTCTGTTTGCAGATGACACTGAGATATGTACATTAGCAGGGTGGACATCCCAGAAGGAGTGAGCAAGATGGAAGCTGACTTCAAGAAACCAGAAGAATGGTCTGGAGAGTGGCAGCTGATATTTAAAGCCAAAAAGTGCAAGGTCATGCACATTGGAAAGAAAAACCCAAGAAAGGAGTATTACCTAGGAGGTGAAAGACTGGCAACCTCAAACTAGGAACAAGATCTGGGAATTATAATCTCAGATGCCTTGAAGGTTAGTAAGCAGTGTGAGAAGGCAACATTGAAGGTGAACAGAATGCTGTGCTGCATTGGGAGAGGAATCATGAGCAGGAAGAGAGAGGCGGTACTACCTCTGTATAGATCGCTGGTCAGGCCTCACCTGGAATATGGAGTCCAGTTCTGGAGGTCTCACCTCAGAAAGGAAATTGACAAGGTGAAAACAGTACAGACAACGGTGAAAAAAATTATTCAGGGTCTGAAGTACATGTCCTATGAGGAAAGATTTAGGGAACTGAATATGTACTCCTTGTAGCAGAGAAAAGAGAGAGGGGACAGGATTGAAACATTCAAGTACATAAATGGCATTAACAAGGTACAGGCACAGGAACTTTTTCACTTCAAGAAGAGCTTCAGAACCAGGGGACATGACCTTAGGCTGCAAGGAGGTAGGTTCTGTACAAACACCAGGACATTTGTCTTCACAGAAAGAGTGGTGGATGCTTGGAACAGCCTGCCCCAAGAGGCTGTGGGGGTCAACACTGTGGGGGGATTCAAGAATGCATGGGATAGACACAAGGGAGCCCTGACTACAAAGGGCAACTAGAGTGTCAAATTAGGTCTAAAACAAATGGACAGACTAGATGGATCTAGCGGTCTCCTCCTGCCATCAACTTCTGTGTGTCTATGTTTCTATATATTATGGTCATTAGGGAGTTTAGAAGCTTTATGGGTTTTCCAAGCTTGATCCTGGGCTCTTTGGCATGCCAAATGTTGCATGATGATCCTTGCGTGCTGATCGCCTCTGACACTGGTGCGCCAAAGAGGGGCATGTTTGTTCCAAACCTCTGGACATTTCCTATGAAAATATGCTGTAGCATCATCTATGGATTTTGACGAAGCTATTGGTTCCCAGTTTTGTGTGGGTTAACTCATTCAGAGGGGGATGAGGTTCAAGGATTTATATGATCAAATTTATGTCAGCACCCAGTCAGGTCATATCAAAGTGCTTTATTTTAAAAAAGTACAACATTGTAAAATGTTCTGGCTCACTGAAATAGTGTCAAAAAGCAGGTACGCCGCATAAAACAATCTTGCATTTCACTCTGCTAACCACTAAACTTCATCAGAGATGTGTGGCAATAACACCAACATCTTTAAATACTGTAAAATACATGTGCTTATGTATTATGACTAAAGTGCTTCCACTTACAATTTATACAACATCAATGTGGTTCCCATAGCAGTGGCTGCCTATACTCTCTGTAGAGAATGATTAGTATTAATGGTTACCATGTTAACAAACAGCAAATTCATTTTATTTTGTTATCATAACAGGTTCCCTCCCAATACAATAAGGTGAGGGTTAAATTATTTTCCACACATCCTATTAATTTCATTGTTCCTTTTGCTTTTATATTTAGGTCAAATGTTAATTATTTGTTCCTCAGATTCAAGAGAGAATGGGGGAGATGTATGGGTGATTTATATGATCAGATTTGTAGGCTTTTGTGAGGGGCCTTACTCCTATGGATTTTGCATACGATAACGGTCATGTGGTGATCACAGAGGGTATCTGGTAGTAAGCCAGATTTAATAACCCTATTGAAATGGGATGTGAGGGCCTAGTCGATTAGGGAACAGTTACCGGTTTTATGGTTCATACAGGTTGGCTCGAGAATGAGTGTGCGCTAAATGATGGGCAGTTATATCCTTACATGCTTTATCAAGATTTGGGGACAATCAGTCTTGGTTGAAATTACCCATTATATATAGTTTGTTTAAAGGGATGTGAGAGACTGTGGTACTGATGAGATCAGTGATAATATAGGAGTGGAGACCCAGGCAACAATAGGCAATAGCAATATTTAAGGGTATGGAGAATGGGAGGGATGGTTTGAGGAAAAGTGCTTTGTATGCTTTAGGGACTGATGTGGAAAGGATGGAGGTAAATTGAATGGTTGAAGAGACGTAAATTGGCTCACCTCCACCCCTACCAGTTTGATCTTACCAGGAAATATTGTAGCTGGGAATGGAGAGAGAGAGAGAGATGTGAGCTGTATTATTCTTAAGCCAAGTTTGAATGACGATAATATTTGGGACAAGGGAAGCAGCTAGTGGCTGGAGTAGGTCTAACTTTGGGAGTGAACTACATATATTTAGCTGTAAAATTTAAACCGCAGGGAAAGTCAAGGGGGTTGTTATGGGATATGCCAGCAGTTACAGGTGCTGTTTTTGGGGTGCCCGGAGGGCATGGCCCTGGGTTAATGTCACCAGAAGATAAAAGTAGGAGTGTGATGATCAAGAAGGGAATTTTCAAACTCTTATACCAGGGCGGAGATCTAGTTAGACGTGTAATGGGGGGGTCATTGAGGCACAGGTCAGGAAGCATAGGGAAAACCAGGAGTAGTTGTATAATTCACCAAAACTTTATTTACAGTGGCAGTAACAGAAAAAAAAAATAAATGTGTTCAGAATAACTATGTACAGAGAAATAAAATAACATCTTTTTTCAGTCTCTCTGTGTCCCTTTTTCTTCCAAAATCTCTTAAAATTCCACCTCAGCTCTCTTATAAGTCATTGCAACCCCCGCTCTAAACATACATCCTATCCTTGTATATTTCAGGCAGGCTAAACACAGTGTGCTTGAGGCCCTTTTTGCATAAAGGCCTAAAATGTGAACTCCAGTAACCTAGTTCTCAGTACCTATTCTCAGTTATGTCAAAATACAATCATATACATTTCAACAGTAATGCTATATATCTTCCAAACACAAGGGATCCCATTGTCAGTTACATTTCCATACATTGATTTGCTCATAATTTTATATTAGCAGATATAGATATGCATGGGGAAAAAAACAGAAAGGAACAGAAAACTGAGAGACAGAGTGAGGCAGAGAATTGCAAGACTGTTTGGGTTGATCAAGTCCGAAGTCTCACAAAAAAATTTGGTTGCGCAACTATAAAGAGAAGAGACAGAGAAGAAAAGACTAGATTCTTGCATTTAAACACTTTCTCCATAACAAATAGGACAGGGTCCTATTCTACCCTGTCACAGAGGATGAGGTTGACATTTTTAATATGTGAATCAGGGTGTAATAGGTTGTTATGGGTAAGAGAGAGTCACTAGGACAGAAAGGGTAGTGTGTCCATGTAACAAGGGTGGGAGGGGGAATCCCAGCAAGGTTGTACTCCGGGGGTTAAACGTAATGAAGCTGGTGGAGGGAGGCAGTTTAGGAGAGGGAACCGGAGTGAGAGTGAAGAGGGGGAGACAGAGTCAAGGAGGAGAATAATGAACAATCTATGAGAGGATAGAGACATAACGAGCAATGAATATAGCAGTGAGGCTAAAGACATACTGGGAGTTTAGCAGTGATGAGGTAAAGTGTTAAAAAGAACGAAGGAAGCAGCAGCTGTAAAGTAAGGCAGGTACAGCCACTAGTATTAATTAACTGATAGAGCTACTAACTTTATTGGCAGCAGCCACTATATGAGGTGGTACAGGCAGAGGAATTGTAATTTGACTTTTGATGGAGGATGCTGCTGAGTTTTGATTGGACAAGCTAGACTGCTGGGTGGAGCCCAAAGTGCAGCTAATGGATTTAAAGAGTGATGGGGCAGGAGAAAATTTGGAGCAAGAAAAAACAGCTGAAAAACTTAAAACCAGGCTGGGAATATAGCTAACAGAAAAGTCCTTTAGGCACGCTCTAGGAGCCAGTCAGGAGGAGTATCCATGAAAATGGCCACTCAACAGGCAGTAGCAAGTAAGCGCCAACACATCTAAAGCCTACAGCGCTCCTAGGAGGGGACCGTACCTGAGATTTCTTGCAGCTAGTAGAGGATGAAACAAGGGTGGCACTAATGAAAGCCACACCACAGGTGGTGCGCACCAGGTCAGGGGAGTCAGGTCTGTGGGAGAGAAAAAGAGCAGAGGGTTAAATTAGCTAGGATAACAATTGTGGGGTGGGGACTAGTCAGACACAAACAGTAAAGCGGCAGGGGACCTTAGGCGTCATGAGAAGGATCAGTTTATTTGGAGAGGGGGCAGGATTGGCACAACAGGTGGAGAGATGAAGCTGGGGACAGGTTGGGTCAGCACCGAGTTGCAAAGGTGGATTAGAGAAGGGGAAGCAGCAGATGAGAGGGAGGGAAGGGCAAATGAAATTATATCTAGGCAGGAAACAGCTACAATACAGGCACACTACAGTAAATCACAGCTGCAGAGTGCAACAATGTATAAAATAAAACAATACAGAAAAAGATCAGAGGCTTTGCAGCTGCACTAATATTCACAGTTTAGGTATATTTCTTTCTGGGTTGTTAAGCATAGAGACAGTTTAAATACATTCGTTCCAAATGAGTGTGCACTGGGACGTAGTGTTCCAAAACCAAACGAATCACTTGTATAGGGTTTCAGGTACATACAACTCAAAGAAACGCTATGGTTTGAAATATTTATTGCACAGACAAAAACCCAAGCTTGCTTTTATGTCTGTGCAATAAATGTTTTATATTTTACGCATTCTCTTATGAGTTGTATGTGCCCGAAACCTTCTGTGCTACAGTTTAAATACAGCAGTAAAATTTGAAGTAAAAAAAGACAGCTGCAAAACTTAAAACCAGGCTGTGAATATAGCTAACAGCAAAGTCCTTTAGGCATGCTCTAGGAGCCAGTCAGGAGGAGTTCACCACAACAGTGGCCAATCACCAAGTAGAAGCTAGTGAGAGCCAAAACACTGAAAGCCTCTGGCACTCATAGGAGGGGACTGCTCCTGAGAATCCTTGCAGCTAGCGGAGGGTGAGGTGGGCAGTGGCAGTGGTGGTGAAAGCCGCACTACAGGGGGAGCACACCTGGTCAGAGGGCTCAGGTCTGTAAGAGAGAGAAAGAGCAGATGGTTAAATTAGCTAGGCTAAACATTGGGGGGGGGGAGTAGTCACAGACACAAACAGTAAAGCGGCAGGGGGCCTGAGGCATCATGGGAAGGACTAGCTTAATTGGGGTGGAAGGTTAGCACAACAGGTGGAGAAACAAAGAAACTTGGGGCAGGGCAGGTCATTGTCAAGCTCCGAAGCTGGTTTAGAGAAGGGGAAGCAGCAGATAAGAGGGAGGGAAGAGCAAATTAAATTATATCTAGTCAGGAAACAGCTAAAATGTAGGAACACTACAGTAAATCACAACTGCAGAATTCATCAATGTATAAAGTAAAATAATACACAGAAAAAACAGAGGCTTTGCAGCTGCACTAATATGCACAGTTCAATACAGTTAAGATACATTTCTTTAGCAGAAGTAGAAGTTTAAATACAGCAGTAAAATTCAGAGAAAGAAGACAGTCGAAAAGCTTCAAACCAGGCTGGGAATATATCTAATGCAAAGTTCTTTAGGAATGCTCTAGGAGTCAGTCAGGAGTAATTCACCACAAAAGTAGACATTCGCCAAGCAGTAGCTAGTGAGCACCAAAAATTGAAGGCCTCCAGCGCTCCTAGGAGGGACTGTACCTGAGATTTCTGTCAGCTAGCAGAGAGTGAGGTGGGTGGCAGTGGTAGTGAAAGCCACACCACAGGGTAGCGCGTGCCTGGTCAGCAGGGCAAAGGTCTGAGATTTCTTGCAGGGGTGCAGGAATATGTCGGTATGGAGAGAACAGGGGTGCAGGAATATGTAATGAAGAAGATAACTGGAATATATAAGCATGGAGAGAATGGGGTACAGGAATATGTAAGTATGGAGAGAACAGGAGTGCAGGAATATGTCAGTATGGAGAGAACAGGGGTGCAGGAATATGTCAGTATGGAGAGAACAGTGGTGTAGGAATATGTCAGTATGGAGAGAACAGGGGTGCAGGAATATGTAATGAAGGAGAGAATGGGAATATGTAAGCATGGAGAGGAACAAGGGGTGCAGTAATTTTAGATAATTATACAACAGCGTGCATAGGAATATGCAAGTATAGAGAGAACGTGGGTGGAAGAATATTTAAGTATGGAGAGAACAGCGGTGGATTTTTTTTTTTTGTAAAATGTTTTTATTGGGAAGATAGATGAGCATAGAATAAGTTCAAATTATTTACATCATTGCAATAATACAATGTTATTTCATACAGTGTGGCAATCAGAATAGAATGACATACAGCAATTGCCCATGGAAGATCATTAAGCAGAAGCACACACTTTGGGCCAGTATCAACACCATGGCTACGATAGTTATAGTAAGCCAAACTGAGGGCACCACCTTGTAAGTATACCTCCACCTTTCCCACTCTCACAAGCACCAACTGAAGCTCAAGTGGGGATGAGACCCCCCCCCCCCACACTGCTTCCAGCATTTGGCCACACATTTCCCAAAACAGGGAGAGCTTGCCCTATGCACTCAATTGAGCCCTTTCTAGAACCATACAAGACTTTAAGTTTTGTACCCATCTAGCAATCGGGGGGACGGGTCAGAGACAACCATTCTTGGGCTGTCATTCTCCTAGCATTAATAAGGGCTAACAACTACAGTGGGTTGGACAACTTTCAACCTGGGTGAAGAGGACCCCCCCACCCCACGAGAAGGAATTCCAGAGGTGACTTGGAGGCGCTATACCCCAGAACCCTACTCGTTATACCATACATAGAATGCCAGATGGGAGCCACTTTAGGACACGTGACAGCCAGATGCATGAAATCTGCCACCTCTGCGTTACATTTAGGGCAGTACTCCAGCTTGGTAGCCTCCAAGGCGTGTAACTACTTAGGAGTTGTATAAGCCCCGTGCATGAAATTTAACTGAATCTGACACAGCTTGTTACTGCAAGAGCAATTCAAATAGTGAGAGCATGCCAACCTCCAATTGTACTGATAAATAGGCAAGAGTAGGTCTACACTCCATTTTTCCTGGCTGGATACTGGCCCCTGTTGCAAGGAGCCCAGGATAGTACGGTATTATACTGATAAGGGCTTTTGCCCCAGCTGAGGCCTTAAAATCTCATCCTCTGGGGGGAGGGGGTCAGACCAGCCATTCAATGCAGAGAGAGTGTCCCCGCATCTATGGCGGATTGTCAGGTATAAATGTCAGACCAGCCATTCAACGTGGAGAGAGTGTCCCCGCATCTATGGCAGATTGTCAGATATAAATGTCAGACCAGCCATTCAATGCGGAGAGAGTGTCCCTGCATCTATGGCAGATTGTCAGGTATAAATGTCAGACCAGTCATTCAATGCAGAGAGAGTGTCTTCAATGCAGAGTGTCCCCGCATCTAGGGTGGATTGTCAAATATAAATGTCAGACCAGCCATTCAATGCACAGAGTGTCCTTGCATCTGTGGCGGATTGTCAGGTATAAATGTCAGACCAGCCATTCAATACAGAGAGCATGTCCCTGCATCTATGGTGGACTGTCAGGTATAAATGTCAAACCAGCCATTCAGTGCAGAGAGAGTGTCCCCACATCTGTGGCAGAGTGTCAGGTATAAATGTCAGACCAGCCATTCAATACAGAGAGCGTGTCCCTGCATCTGTGGCGGATTGTCAGTATAAGAAAGTCACCTGAGTGAGTATTCCTTTCCATACACAATTGCGCAAAACGTTTTAACAGACCACCCTCATATAGCTGATTAATGATCAGGAGACCCTTCCTCCTCATCAGGAGAAGCCCCCCTCCGCCCCGAGTCGCATGAACTTTAACAGGCTAATATTTGGGGAATTACTACAAGCATGCCCAATGCACTAATGTGCCCAAATCCAAGCATGCAACGTGATGGCAGTAAAAAGATTGTGTATTTATTCAGCCCCCTACACCCCCAACGGCCAACCACAACATCATTTCAAGGGTTGCCTTCCAGTAAGTCCTCCTCTGAACCCAACCAGAGGCAATCTGATCCCAAGGGTCCAGTGGGTAGAAAGGCCAATTGCGCAGCCCAGTAATAAGCCCTAAAATTTGATAGCCCCACTCCTCCTTCCCTGGGTGGTCTCTGCAACAGAGTTCTTTTAATTTTGGCCCTTCCCCCTCACCATAAGAACTTATGAGTTATAGTCTCCAACTGTTTGAAGGGTGCTAGTGGTATCCTAATTGGCAGTGCCTGGTAAAGATATAGCAGCCTTGGCAGAATTGTCATCTTCACCACCCCAATTCAACCTAGGAGAGAGAGAGAGAGAGGGGTAGTGCAGTCCACCTCTCACAGTCCCCTGCGATCTTTGCGAGTAGGGGTTTCACATTCAAAGCATATAAGGCCCCGACAGAAGCAGACATTTGCATGGGTATTTCAAGTGGTTCACTAATTGTAACCCTCCCAAGTTGGCAATTAACTGGGCTCTGTCCAACATGCCCACTGGCAGCAACTCAGTCTTTGACCAGTTAAACCGGTGACCAGAAATATCAGCACATGCGAGCATCAAGTTGTGGACTGGGAGAATCTTGAGCCAGATTTTGCAAATAAAGGACCTGGTCATCAGCATACATTGCTACTTTATGTGTCCAGCCTCACCCCCTGAACCCTCTTATGCCCGGGTGCAACCTGAGGGCTGCCCCTAGTGGCTCCAAAGATAAAACATACAAAAGAGGGGAAAGGGGACACCCCTGGTGAGTGCCTCTACTCAGAACAAAGGGTCTGGAGAGAATCCCATTCACCATGACTTGTGCCTGCGGTCCCCGATACAAAGCACAGTCCCATGAGCAAAAGGTGGGGCCTACCCCCATTCTCCTCAGAGTATCAAACAGATACCCCCACTCCACATAGTCAAAGGCCTTTTCAGTGTCTTCACACCCCCACCGCAGCACCATGAGCACAATTATTGTGCCCTCATCTGAAAATTATGTTTAAAGCACGCCTAATAGTGTGCTTCCCCATTCTGCGTTTTACAAAACCTGACTGATCCTGGTGAATGATCTCCGGCAGTAACATGTCAAGCCTAGATGCAAGAGCTTTTGCCACAGTCTTATATTCTGCAGTTAGCAGTAAAACTGAGCCTGTATGAAGCACACTTAGTAAGATCTTTACCTGACTTAGGCAACACTGTAATCATAGCAGACCGTGTAGAGGGGGTAACTCACCCCTGGACAATCCTTCCTCAACCATATCAAACAGAGGATCCATGACTAGAAGATCATCAAATGCTTTAAAAAAAAATATGGGGAGCCCATCCAGAGCCAGGGCTTTCCCACTTTTCAGAGTCCTCAAAGCTAACTGGATCTCCTGCTTGGTGATTGGAGAGTCTAACTCCTCACCTCCTCCGCACTTATTCTACTGAGAGGTACTCCCAGAAAAAAAGACATCTAAGTTCTCCTGGGAGGGGTTACACTCAGAGGTATACAGAGATTTATAAAAAAAAAAAAAAAAAAAACACCAAAGGCCTCCTCTATCTTCCCCAGACTCTGCACCACCACTCCTTGGGTGTTGCAGACCTGTCCTATTGTTCTCTCCACCGCCTTACACTTCAACTGCCACACTAAAGATTTTCCTGCTCAGTCCCCATCGAAGTATGCACCAGTGTTGGACAAGAGGATAGTCCTCTCCAACTGGGCACTGGCCAGGGTGTTGGACTTCCATTTTAACTTCTGAACTACCCCATATAGGGCAGCTGAGGTGTTCTTCATATGGGCTTTCCCACAGGCTGTTATTTTATTGCTCAGAAAATCCAGCTCTTTTACTTCGTTCCCCTACTTGTTTGAAGCAAAATATATGGTCTGGCGCCTTATGAAGGCCTTCAGGGCCTCCCTTCTAATACCATGAGGAGTGTCCCCTTGGTGGTTTACTTGCAGGTACTCCTGTATGCTCCTCCTCATGAAGAGAATATACTCCATATTCTTTAAGAGTAGAGGGTCAAGTTTCCAATTCCTGGGTGCTTTATGAGGCCCCGAACCCCTGAGACTTATGCAATGCAGAGCATAATCAGATGTCATGATTGGGAGATATACTGCCTCCCCCACCTCCATTACCAGAGAACTAGATATCAATATCCTGTCAATTCTCACATATGAATGGTGTGCATGTGAAAAAAAGTTGTACACCCGCCCCATAGGATTGGCATGCCGCAAGGAATCAACCAAGTCTAAGTCACCTGTAAGGTTTCTAAGGCCTTTGCATTTTGTGACTTGGGCATCAGGAGCTTATTAGAATGATCTAACACTGTGTCCAGAACACAATTGTAATCAGCCCCCAGGATCCAAGGGCCCTCCCACCCCACCATGTCTAGTGCGAGTTTTTGAAAAAAACTAGGGCATTCCACGTTTTGGGGCATAAACAGAACCAATCAGAAAACCCCCCTTACCTGTAACATTAAATTTTGCCAGGGCGTACCTACCTGCCTGATCCACCACACTCCCCAAAACCTGACTCGATGCCCCCGTGGGCCTAAATCCACATGCCCCCCCACGAAACTAGCGGTTCTCTGCACCTCAGTGGAAGTAAAATGGGTCTCCTGCAATAACACAATTTGCCCCTTACTCCTGCGCACCTCTGCCATCACCTTCCTATGCTTTATAATAGATTTAAGATCATTAATGTTCCAAGACACACATTTTATTTCATCCCCCATCATCTTCGGGTATCCTAAGACTGTTCACCCAATCTGCATGAAATAAGTGCACATCTCTATCCATTTTTCCCACCAAACAAGTAGTATAGAATGACCACAACCCCCCACCCTCTGACATAAGCAACTAATACCCCCTTCAGTTCCACTACTAAACTAATGCCTGCTTCACAGGGAAAAGCACCAGACTGGGTGACAATGCAAGATGTGTACCAAACACAGCTATTACAGGTGCAATCAAGCTGCCCCCCCAACTATGCATCCACTGCGACAGGCATAGTCCAAGAACCACTGCCCTTCCTGTTGCTGTACACCCCTCCCGAAACCAAACATTATCCCATCTTGCCAGACTACTTACTGGCCAGTCCCTCTCCAACCAGGTCCAACGTTGACAGTCACCCCCCCCTTAAGCAAGCCAAAGTCCACCAGCATTCCCACTATAAGCAGTAGGCAGATATTGAGCAATGTGCCCATCTTTTTTATTTTGTTTATTGTTTATTGAGTACAATCGGAATTACAAACCTTTGAGTCACAGACTCTTTTGCAAAGGCTCCACGTCAGTTACAGGGTGTAGAGGGTAAACAAATACAGAACATACACGAAACATGAACAGGCAGTATTTACAGTCACTGTACTGACAGAGCAGTCCAGGCTTAAACATTAGAAAACAATGAGGTAGTTAGTAGCATTCTTGTAAACCTTAGACAGAGACAAGTCAGTGGCAGATTCATGGGGTCAATAGAGACCCTGTGTCAGGAGAAGCGGGGGGTTTGGTAGGACAGTTGGGTAGGCATCGTTAGCTACAGACACATTTTGCACTCTGAAGTAGATGGGCTTTGAGACCCGTCTTGAACAGTGAGATGCTGTGGGTCTGGGTGAGTGGTGGGGGTAGCGCATTGAGCCAGCAGGGGGCCCGGTAGCGGAAGGATCTTTGCCCTAGGGATGTTCTACGGAGGGGGACTTGGAATGTTGGGCTTGCTGTGAGTCTTGTGTTGCGCCTGCGAGGGGCTGCACAGATAATGGGGAGTAGGCCATAGGGGGCTATCTGGAGATGTATTTTTTTAGCTAGGATGCAGGTGTGGTACCTTAGTCTTTGTTGGAGATTTAGCCAACCAGACAAAGTATAAAGGTTGCAGGTGTGGGTAAGTCTGTCACTACCTGTAACTAAGCGGCAAGCTTTATTCAAGGCAACCTTTAAATCGCAAAGTGTGGAGGGTTCGGCAGAGCAATATATAACCATCCCATAGTCAACTAGGGAGAGGATGGAGGAGGTGACAGCAAGTTGCATAGCCTGTGCAGGCAGGCAGTGCTTGAGTCGGTAGAGGATGCCCACTCTGGAGTTGACAGCGGAGGAGAGAAGTTGGATGTGCCTGTGGTAGGAGAGGGAGGTGTCTAATGTGATGCCCAGGTATTTAAAGTTTGTAACATATTCCAGAGGGATACCAAGTGAGTTTTTAATCTTAGTGAACATTAGAAAGGTGGGCAACCTAATACACCAGTCAGAAGGACAGGATAAAACAGCTGAATACTATAATGTATAACCTTAATACTCTATAAGCAACCAACAGGGTCTAACATAAATGAGCCACAGTACAGGGTAAGTATTCTGCCAAGCAGAGTTGTGGGCCAATTGGACTCCATAGCGGGGAGTACATCCCATCAAGAGTTAGTGAAAGTGCAGCCTGATAAGGACTCCAGTTCCCTGCAAGACGATGCAGGCACCTCGGCAGTGTCCTAGAGTTCACAGCCCACTGCTACCCATACCCCTAGGCATGCTCGGGCAGTCTCAGGAAGTCAAAGTCACAAATGACACACGGCCCAAAAATAAACCTGCTTTAAGTAGCCTCATTAAATCATTCTCCAGTGGGCCAACAGGAGTGAAAATAATTCAACGGGTTCAGTAGCCCGCCCCACAGCCAAGCCCCTCAGAGGCCCAGACAGTTAGATAATATACATGAATCCTCACCCATTGTACCTTGGAGCTGGCCAAGGACCTGTAGGCTACACATAGTCAAATACGCCACATCTTCAGCCGAGCATCTGAAATCAAGGAAACAGACCATATAACAATCCAATAGAACAAGTGGTAAGGTAGAAGGAAAAAACAAACACTAAACTTTGTAGGTCCTACAGGAACTTGCAAGGCAGAAGAATAAGATCCACTTCTGCTGCCACCTGTATCCCCAGACACAGTCAGGGGACAGTTGTAAAGCTCCAGATTCAATTAGCGGACTGCAGACCATAGAAGTCTGTTCTACTGCCCCGTTGAAACAATAATCTTCATAGGAGGAAATAAGAGCACCAGATACAGGGAAAACAAACAAAACGAGCATTCGTACTATTAATATCAGCCCATGGTACTCATGATGCAGCCAGCTGGGCTTTCTCCTTCCTGGCCTCCTCCTCCTCAATGCATTTCTCTGCAGCTTTGGGGCATGTGAATTAGCGCGGACTCTGTCCAGGCCTATCCACCTGCAGGCGAGCTGGATACATGATAGAAAATTTCCAGCCAAGCCAGTAGAGCTTGCTTTTAGCCTGATTAAACTTTTGCTGCCTGGACTGAAGATCCTTGCTGTAGTCTTGATAAATGTACACCTTTGGGTTTTCAACCACAATAGGGCCAGCCGTCTTAGCTTTTCTGCAGTACTGTTTCCTTATCAGTATACCACAAATATTTTATTAAATAGTGTTGAGGCCTATCACCCGGGTTTGGTGGTGCACCCACCAGGTGGGCTTTTTCAATTTCAAAGGCCGCACAGTCCTCCAGGAGGCCAAGTTGTTCTGTGAGCCAGTGGTGAATCCCAGTATTTGGGTTCCAGCCCTCTGTTCCCTCAGGAAGCCCAATGATCTGTATATTGGATCGTCTCAAGCGATTCTCTTGCTCATCAATTCGGTCCCTAAGTTCAGCCAAAGTGGACAGCAGGCCATTTCTCTCTGAGGTGACCCCAGCATAAAAGTCCTCCATTTCACTCACCTGGCACTCGAGCTCACAAATCTGCATAGAGTAAGTTGCCACTGTTTCAGTGAGGCCGGTAACTATGGACTGTAGGTGAGTGAACTGAGTTGTGATATTAAGGAACCCAGACTTCATTTCTTGCTGCATTTGCAGCAGTGTGGCTGGGACCCCAGCAAATGATTTTGTGAGTTCCTCCATACTGATGTCATGCTGCACTCCCACCAACTCAGAGTCCTGGTTTGAAGGCCTGGAGCTGCTCGCAGCACCCACGCTTTGTCTCAGCTGCTGTCTGGCATCAAAATGAAGTTCTGCTTGTTTATTTTTCGATTTCTCTGATGCCATCATCCAAATCTCCTTAGGCAACACTATTTAAATGTGTAAAAATGCACTATTAAGAAAGAAAATTGCCCCGAAGAGCTGTGCTAGCATGCATCTGCCATGCTTGCTGGTTAGCCACCCCCACCACCAGAACAGGGGTGGATTAATATGTAAATATGGAGAGAACAGGGGGTTAAGAAATATGTAAATGTGGAGATAACAGAGGTACAGGAATATGTACTTGTGGAGAGAACAGGGTGTTTCATAATATGTACATATGGAGAGAATGGGGTGCAAGAATATGTAACGTGAGAGAATGGGGTGGAAGAATAAGGAAGTATGGAGAGAGCAGGGGGTGCAGCAATATGTAAGTATGGGGAGAACAGGGCACATGGGAATATATAAGTATGGAGAGAATGGGGCACAAGAATGTGAGTGTGGAGGGAACAGCTAGTGCAGGAAGATGCACGTACAGAGAGAACAGGGTGTAAGGATATGTAAGCATGGTTTGAACATGGAGTGCAAACATGTAAATATGGCTAGAGCAGGAGGTGCAGGAATACGTAAGTAAAGAGAGAACAGTGAGTGCAGGAATGTGTAAGTATGGCAAGAACAGGGGTGCAGAAATATATAAGTATGGCAAGAACTGGGGTGCAGGAATGTGTAAGTACTGCAGGAACAGTAGGTGCAGAAATATGTAAGCATGGAGAGAACATGGGGTGCAGGAATGTATAAGTATGGAGAGAACATGGGGTGCAGGAATGTGTAAGTATGGAGAGACCAGAGGGTGCAGAAATTGGTAAGTATAAAGACAACAGGGAGTGCAGGAATATGTAAGTTTGGAGAGAACAGGGAATGTAGGAATATATAGGTATGGATACAACATAGTGTTCGATCAGGACAGAGCATGCAAAAAAATAAAGATATCTGCCTGCTACTATACTCCTCCAGCAGCATTATTAAGTGGTGGTGAGTGTGGGATTGTTTTTGAATGTACAGCAGTTTGTAGAAATATACAAGTATAGAGAGAACAGGCGTGGAGGAATATGTGAGTATGGAGAGAACAGGGTATATAATATATGCAAGAATGGAGAGAATGTGGAGCAAGAATATATAAGTATTGAGAAAACGGGGTGCAGGAATATGTAGGTTTGGAGAGAATGGGGTGTAGGAATATGTAAGTATGGAGCGAAAAGGGAGTGCAGAAATATGTAAGTACAGAGAGGACAGACTGTCTAATAATATGCACATATTTAGAGAATGGGGAGCAGAAATATATAAGTATGGAGAGAACGGGGTGCAGGCATATATAGGTCTGGAGAGAATGGGGTGTAGGAATATACAAGTATGGAAAGAACAGGGGTGCAGAAAATTGTAAGTACGGAGAGAACAGACTGCATAGGAATATGTAAGTATGGAGTGAACAGACGGTGTAGGAATATGTAAGTATTGAGAGAACGGGGGGGGTGTAGGAATATGTAAGCATGGAGTGAATTGAGAGTGCAAAAATATGTAAGTATGGCGAGAGTAGGAAGTGCAAGAATGTTATTGTAAGGAGAGAACATGGGTGTATAGGAATATGTAAGTACTGAGAAAACAGGAGAAGCAGGAATATGGAGTGAAGTAGATAATTAGGGCAGGAACATGTAGATATGGAGAGAACATAGAGTAAAGGAATAGCATGTTGCAAACAAGAGTACTGGAATATGGAAATATAGAGAGAACAGTCGGTGTAGGAATATGCAAGTATGGACAGAAATGGAGCATAGCAATATGTAAGCATGTGGAGAAGAGCAGGTGTATGAATATGTCAGTATGTTAAAAGAAAGAGTTTAAGAATATGTATGTATGTCTAGAACAGAGTACAGGAATAGTTATATATGGCGAGAACAGGGGGTGCATGAATATGTAAGTATGGTGAGAACATTGGGTGCAGGAATATGTATATGTATACCACTAGTATATGAAGAGAATTGATGCAGGAATATGTAATCATGTATAGAACAGTGGTGCAGGACTATGTGTATTGAGACAACTTTGGTTGCAGGAATATATGTATGTAGTATGTTTGCGTGTATTGATGGCTTGATCGATTTTAAAATGTGGTAACCAGGAATTGCACACTGAGCTGAGGCTTGTTTCCAGGTGCGACGTGGGGAGTAGGAATGATACAGTCTTAGGGAATACAGAGATCATAATAGCAGAACAAATACAATACAGTCAGGATAAAAAAAGGAATTTAAATTGCATCAAAATGGTATTTAAACTACATCAAAAAGTACAGTTGATCGGTGTAAATTATTAGCAAGCAAAGCAAATCTATTTGTCAAATGCCATTCCAACAGATCATGGCGATGTATATGATCACAATTTAAACACAACTATCATAAAAACAAATACTTAAAATCAAATATAAAAATGTAAAATTAGCAGGGGTTAAATCTCACAAAAGGCAAAGTTAAAAAGGTAAGCCTTTAAGGCAGATCTAAAGGCCTCGATGGATAGGCACTCTCAAATCCGACGTAGAGAATTCCACAAGGTCGGTGCTACAAAGGCAAAAGATCTAGCTCCAGACATAGTCAAATGGACCCTGGGAATATCCAGCAATCCTTCATCTGTGGAACGGAGTGGACGAAGGGAGCGGTAGGGGCATAGGAGGTCTTGCAAATAGCGTGGACCCTGCCCACGTAGGACATTGTAGGCCAGCAACCCAACCTTTAAGATGATCCTCCACCACACCAGCAGCCAGTGCAATCTACAAAGCACATGTGTGACATGGCAAGATCTTGACAAGCCAGTCAAAAATCTGGCAGCTGCATTCTACACCAGCTGTTGGCAGTGAAGGTCCACTTCTGGCAGCCCTAGGTATAGGGCATTGCAGTAATCAAGACAAGAGGTCACAAAAGGCATGGACCAAAGTCGCAAGACCATCAGGCAGGACTAGTGCTTTATTCAAGCGATGTTCCTTAGATGGTAAAAAGAGGTCTTGATGATGGCTGACACCTGAAACTTAAGTGTTAGTTTGTCATCAAGCACAATGCCCAGATTCCACACCCGGTCAGAGGTCAACAGCTGGTTCTCTCCAAGCCAAAGCCCAGAGGATTGACCAGCCAGTGACCCCTCTACCTGATAACCTGGGTCCACAATCAACACCTCTGTCTTATCCAGATTTAACCTGTGCCAATTGGCACTCATCCAGTCTTGAATCTCAGAGAGGCAGTTATTAAAGACCGAGACCGCGTCATTTTGTTCAGATACAAAAGACATGTACAGCTGATTATCATCTGCATAGTAGTTAAAGCTCAGCCCATACCATCTTATAATGTCTCCCAATGGTAGCATATACACCTCAAACAGGATGGGTGACAGCACAGAACCCTGTAGTACTCCACGTGGCAGGGCACGAGGGGCCGAGGAAAAAAACTCAGACTCCACTCTCTGTGTCCTGTCAGTAAGAAAAGATCTAAACCATCTGAGGGCTGTTCAAGACAGTCCACAGAATAACTGCAGGCTCTCGAGCAACACCTCATGATCCACGGTGTGAAATGCTGTAGAGAGATCAAGGAGGACTAAGATAGAATGAGTCTTCTGATCCCTCGCTATCAGAAGATCATTAAGGACACGAACCAGCGCTGTCTCAGTATTATGCCTCTTCTTGAAACCAGACTGTAGAGGATCGTAGATGTCATAGGTGGTAAGATGCTCCTCGAGCTGCAACATGACTGTCTTCTCCATAACCTTGCCCAAGAAAAGTCAGGTTAGAGACAGGCCTGTAGTTGGCAAGACAGTTGGGGTTGAGCGATGGTTTCTTCAATAAGGGGCATACTGCTGCCTCCTTCAGGGTATCCAGAAATACCCCAGACTCTAACGAGCACCCAACAGTCTCAGCCAGGACTGTTCTGATGACCTTTATGCACCCCACCAGGAGGAGTGTTGGACCTGGGTCTAAACTACAGTAAGTCAGTCACAGTCCCTGAAGAATCTTCACAATGTCCACGATCACCAACTGGTTGAAGTCAAACCAGGTAGACTGGGAGGCTGTAATCTCCCAACAAGCATGGCTTTTCCCATTCGAGCAAGCTGCACCGATCTCTGACCTGATGTTTGCAAACTTATCCATGAAAAATCAAGCAAACTCGCCACATTTTTCTTGTGGAAAAGCTTCCTAATCCTGTCCTCAATACTGAAGAGATGAGCCGGTCAATTTCGAGCAGCTGTAATCTTCCTGGACAGAAACTCTGCTTCTTATGGGAGACCATGGATTGATAGTCCTTATAATGGGACAGCAATCTAAGTTTGTCGTCAATCAGGCCAGAGTTCCGCCGGCATCTCTCTAAGCTTCTCCCTACTCTCCTCAACTCCCATTGAACCAGCAGGTCTGAGGGCAAAGAATAATAGGCAAACCTAGACAGGAGCTATGGAATTATTGGTCAGATGGGGGGATGTGGGGGGGGGAGATAGAGGAGGAGGGGGAACATGACCAAAGGTAAGCAGAAAGGAGTCAGAGTAGATTTTGGAGTGTAGGGTAGGAACAGGAATTCCAAAAGTCCTGTGAGAGCTGAGTCCATCCAAGAGGGAGATGTTAGGAGAAAGCATATTGACTGGCCATAGAGCAGGAATATATGAGGGAGAAGGTGTGTGGGTGCATAGATCGCAGAGAGGAGGAAGGGACTGCAGGGGATAGGTGAGAGGATAGATAAGACAGAAGAGTCCCAAACCAGTATTTGGCAATGAAAGACAAGGGGTGGACTAGCCTTCTGTGATATAGCGGGATGAGAGGAAGAGAGGACTAGAGAGAGCAATGGTGAGTACAAGGAGGGGAGTTGGTAGCAAAGCAGCAAAAGGAATTTAGAAGGATGTCAGTTCTGGAGAGCGATATGTCGGGGCAGTGCCATATACTACACCGATGTAGTCAAAGAGAGGAATCATTTTCATGACAAGCTCCCAACAAACAGGAAGGGAGAGGCTGTCCTTATTTTGATAGAGAAAGACAAGTTTAGGGCAGATTTTAGAGCATATGGCATCAGAATGGATGGAGAATTCAAGGTGGCTAACTAGTCAGACCATAAAGTATCTGAAGGCAGGAACTACTATGAGAAGAGAGCCATCCTGGGTGAAGAATACCAGAGGGATCTGGAGTTTTGCTAGCTTCTGCCTAGAGCAGAAGGTCATAACAACTGTTTGCTTAGTGTTTACTGTATTCTTATTTGGTTTGTGTGAAACCAATTTGGAACTGTTAAAAATATTATTGGAGTGGGGCTTGCACTTCTATGGTGGATGGTCCTAAAGTATAGATTACGGTGTTGTCTGCAAACATTTGGCAGTGGGAGTTATAGAAGATAGAGAGGAGATCATTTATATGAACACAGACAAAAGAATAGGGCTGAGGATGGACTCTTGAGCAACACCAGCGAGGATGGCGGAGGGACAAAGAGTTACCCACCTAGACAGATGGCTACCTTCCAAGGAGGTAGAAGCTGAACCAGTTAATAGTGGGAGCTGCTAGACTGATTGAGTGAAGCTCTTTTAGCAGGAGTGGGTGTGAGGCAGAATCAAAAGCTTTAGCCATAGCTATGAAAACAGTGGAAGTTTTATGGCCCTGGTCCATAACTGAGAGAATAAAGTCAATGACTCACAGCAGGGAACAGATAGAAGAATAATGTTTCCTGAAACCTGACAGAAAGGGAGAAAGAACTCCAGTAAAGCATAGGAAGTCTGAAAGCCTTGAGTAGACAAGGGACTCTTGTAGTTTGGTGAGTGAAGGAAGGAGAGATAAGTTGGAAATTGCTTGGAAAAGATGCATCTCCACCTTTGTGAAGAGACAATGCTTTGGCAACTTTCCAGGCCTGTGGAACAGTACTAGAGGAGAAGGAGAGGTGTAAGAGGTGCACGAGAGCGGTTGCTACAGCTGGAGCAGAGATGCAGAGGAGCTTTGGATTGAGGCCATCAGGGTTAGGATTGTTAGGAATAAGTTACTTAAGTGCCCGGAAGACTTCCCGAGGAGTAACCAGGGGAAACAATAGCCACCAGAAGGGGAATGGAGAGGGCCAGGGGAGGCAGGAAGGGGATGGCCAGGGCAGTGTGCAGATGGTGAGAAATTTATTGAAGACCCATGCAATAGAGGACTGGTCAGAGACATGTGAACTATTTAACCTGAGGACAGAAGTAGCAGATTGTGATGGAGTGTCAATGAGGTAGTGGATAACATTCCAGAAGAAGGCAGGCTTGTTGAGATTATTGTAAAACCATATCTTGAAATATCTGGCTTTTGCTGAGCCTGCAGCAACGATACCTTGGTGCAGGTGTTCCTCAGAGATTTGTACAAGTGCAAGTTTGGTGGGGACCAGGAAGATTTATAAAGACAAAGGGCACAGGCATGAGTCCAAGATTTGCACATGGTTAGAAGGTTAGACGTTTTGCCGCTTTGCTCTTGACTCCCCTTCCTGCTCCCACAGCTGTGAACTCTATCGCTCTCTAACCTTCCTACCGCTATCTCACAGACACATCTTATGCTGCTAAACTAACCTCCAAATTCTGGTTCAGAGTGCTCCCCTCCTGTCTTTCATCCTCTCTCTCCACTCCACCTCCCTCACCCACTCTTTCAGATCTAATGACACCCGCACCTGGACAGTCCCTCGCTACTCCACCCTCATCAGTCAGACTGGTTTCACCCATTGCTTCCCCAAAATCTGGAATTCCTCCCCCCTGAAATTCAACACTCCTCCTCCAACTACTTCCTTATCTCTGCCCTACATAATTACCTCTCCCTCAGCTGTTCCTGCTTTAACCCTCTGTAATACCTGTCCCCAGTGTGTGTTTTCCTACCCTGACCCACCCCCAGGCAGGGTTCTTAACATCTTAAAGTGGGAATCAGGAAATGACTACCTCTTCTCCTCATATTCGGTTCTTGCCTCTCCTCCTCTCTTCTCCGCCTGCCCTTCTGGGTCACCCATGTGCACCCCGCACCCCATCCTTTGTACTCCAACAGTACTTGCACACTACCTCCAGCCATCTCCTGGTACACTCATGCACTAAAAATAGTTCTGTCACATTATTACTGTTTTTATACGTTTATATGTTCTTTTGTATGATTTTGAGCATGTAATTTACCCAATGTTCCGCTACTGTTTATAGTGCAAGACCTTGTGTTCCAACTGTTGCATAATCTTACAATGTTATATTGTTTGTACTATCCACATACTATTGTAACTGATCATCCTTCACAACACTATGTAACCCCCTCCCCCAGGTAACACTGTGAGATGAGCAGCTTGTTGTTCAGTGTGCCCTCCTGGTGAAACATTTCAATAAATAAAAAAATAAAAAAATGTTATCCAAGGTGATGTTGTTTTATTTGGGGCGGGGGTGAATATCTTGGATACAGGTGAGGGTGGCTGTAAAGTGGTAATGGGCAGAGTTGACATCAGGGGCTAAGAAACCTGGGGACCAGGCTGCATCATCTAGGTCTCCAGTGTCCAGGACACAGAGCAGGTGATACCCAATATATTTAGGGGCAGAGTGAAGGACATGGACCTTCCTTACACAATAGGTTAGTCAGTGATTACTGAAGGCATCGGGAAGGATGCCAGCAGCAGTAATGCAGTATGGATGGAGAGAAGCACCCAGTCTAAGAAGGAATGATTCAGGGAGTGAGGATTGTAACAAGTGGGTTCAGAGCAAGCTGGGAGAGGTTGAATGACTCAGTCTTGAGGAACGTGGGCTTGTAGGTGGGAGAGAGCCAGTCCAGGCTGAAATATCCTAGAAGGAGAAGCTTGCTGTCAGTCATGTGAGAAGTGATCGAGGACATACAAGAATGGCGAGAACAGCTGATGCAATAATATCTAAGCTTGGAGAGAAGAGGGGTACAGAAGTATAGAGAGAACAGTGGGTGCAAGAATAGGTAAGTGCAGAGAGAACATGGCGTGTAGGAATATGTAAGTATGGAGAGAACAGGGTTGTAGGGATATGTAAGTATGGATGGAACAGGAGTGCAAGAATATGTAAGTATGGAGAGAGTAAGGGGACAGCAATGTATAAGTATAAAGTACAGGGAATGCAAGAATATGGATGGATGAATGCATCTTTTAACTAAATCAGGGCTGGTGTTTAAAGATTCTGATCACAACCTCGGAGGTCACCCCCTTCAGCTTCAATATAGGAAATTCAATTTAAAGCAACAGAAATTTTTCTGTACTCTATGTGCCTTACCAATTGAGGTGATTACTAGTAACTCTAAGTCTACTTTTAAATTCTGACTGGACAAATTGACTCTTTCTAGTACTCCTCTTAGTTATTATTAGACTCAAGGAGCATTTATGGGCCTTGTGCCCCCTGACTTCTATTCATTCTTAGTATGCATGGGTGGATGGACAGATGGTGAGATCATCGTTGAGGAATATAAAAGTGTGGAAATTAGAAAATTTGTCCCCGAGGATTCAAATCTTTAGTCATAATTTTGTGACGGAATATTATTGTGGTTATCCATCAGTTTCAATAAAAAGCAGGAACAAGTAGAATATAGATTTTCTTGAGAGGATCTTTTGTATAAAATGGGCAGTGCTTTATTTTGGGCCCCAATGGTCCAGAGGCCATCTCGTGGCACTACATTAAAATAGCTTATATACCCCTGCAACATTATATCATTGGGGTGCATCAATTGAAGACACAATCTTTCATGGTCAGAATGTCACTATACTCCCAATTACACTACCTCCGCAAGCCTTCAGATTGTGGTTACTTTGCCTTCCACCACACGCTACTAGTGCTCATCTACAAATGCAGCCAAACCAACTGCCTCCGCATACGGCATCGTCCTACCTGCCAATGGTAGCACAGCACATACCTGTCAGCACATTAAACAGCATGTAATCCACAGCATCCCTGAACCAGTCCTCCACCAGAATCCCTCAGCAGTACATGAAAGATTTGATTGCTCACCAGAATGTTTGACTCCACTCATCAGCAGGACCTAAACATTCACCAACATGGTAGCTACTTGCCAGCACGATATGACCACAACCACTCACCAGCAAGACCCGACTGCTCCCAGCACCTGGAAACTGACCAAATGTTAGAAGGTGCAGTCACTCCCACAGTGACTGCAACTGCTTGCCAACTGACTGCCCCCTGCAAAGCCTTAAGTACCCTTTGAGAAAGCAGAGAGATTTCTACGTTGATCAGTAATGTTAATTGCTCTATCTTCCTCTTCTCCCAGAAAGACACATGAAGTCTCACAGATAAGCAGAGAGACATCCATACCTTTGGGAGGATTATTCTAGCTAATATAGCTCAGGATGGGTGAAGCCGTTCAGGCTGGGGACTCTAACCTACCCCTTGAAACATTAGCCTAGCATAATTCCATCTCTGTAATGCGTTATTCCTTACTTGTTTAGAATCTGATTATAAATGATGTCTGTGTTACCTTGGTATAGTACATTACCATAGTATAATCCCACCTTTGTCTTGCTTTATTCCTTACTTGCCTAGCTTCCTCTGATTATAAACAACGTGTGTTTTACCTTAGTACAGTAAATTACTATAGCATAATCTCACCTCTGTCATGCCTCATTCCTTACTTGTTTAGCTCTGATTATAAATGACGTCTGTATTACATTGGTACAGTACATCATCATTGCATAATCCTACCTCTGTCATGCCTTATTCCTTACTTGTCTAGCTCTGATTATAAACAACATCTGTATTACCTTGGTACAGTACATTGCCATAGCATAATCCCACCTCTGTCATGCCTTATTCCTTACTTGTCTAGCTCTGATTATAAACAATGTCTGTATTACCTTGGTACAGTACATTACCATAGCATAATCCTACCTGTGTCATGCCTTATTCAATATTTGCCTAGCTCTGATTATAAATTATGTCGGTATTACCTTGGTACAGTACATTACCATAGCATAACCCCACCTCCATCATGCCTCATTCCTTACTTGTTTAGCTCTGATTATAAGTGATGTCTGTATTCCCTTGGTACAGTACATTACCATAGCATAATCACACTTCTGTCATGCCTTATTCCTTACTTGTCTAGTTCTGATTATAAATTATATTTGTATTCCCTTGGTACAGTACATTACCAGAGCATAATCCCACCTGTGTCATGCCTTAGTCCTTGTTTGTCTAGCTCTGATTATAAATGACGTCTGTATTACCTTGGTACAGTACATTACCATAGTATAATCCCCCCTCTGTCATGCCTCATTCCTTACTTGTCTAGCTCTGATTATAAATGACATATGTATTACCTTGGTATGGTACATTATCATAGCATAATCCCATCTCTGTCATGCTTTATTCCTTACTTGTCTAGCTGTGATTATAAATGACAACTGTATTACCTTGGTACAGTACATTACCATAGTATAATCCGATCTCTGTCATGCCTTATTCCTTACTTGTCTAACTCTGACTATAAATAATATCGGTATTACCTTGGTTCTTTTTTAATGTGCAGGCTATAACATCCCAAAGGAACAATTGCTATTGCTTGTTGAGAGGGATAAAGAAGTCCATTTTGGTGATGTAAAGGTGGAAGAGATGGCACAAGAGGAGGATCACCTTGAAAACACTCCCAGCAGTAAGTAGATGGCTAGATAATGAGTCTCTAGGGGAAATCGCCAACTGTTGTTGAGGGGGTTAGGAAGAATTGGGATACAGTTAAAAACTGGAGGGGTAGAAATATAATTATAAATCAGCAGGGTGGATGACAACTGAATAAGAAGGAGAAAATGAAAACTGTTAAAAGAAACTGATCAGTATTATAGTGGATGTGGGACTGGCTGGGAATAGGAGTACATGGCTGAGGTTTTAATTCATGAGATCTTACTTTGAGTTGGATCTCTTGCAGTAGGCTTCACGATAAGGATTATACTGGCAGGCATTAGGACCCCATGGAAAACATTCTAGCTAGCAGTACACAGCAGGGAATGCCCCCTGATGTCAGACTGCCTGTAACATCAGCCAGTGGTATAAAGGGGATGGTCCCCAGCCCCCGCTTCAGCTCTTTCCCCACCGTCGACTTGTGCACATTGGCTCCATGAATGCCTTCTGCTACCAGTTGACTGCCACTTTTACTTCAATTCTGCTATTCTTGTTTTTTTCTTTATTTTGCAGTATTTAGTGAATGTCTTCACCGTCTTCTACATAGGAGCAGTGAAAATCAAAGTACGCTTGCAGGAAACAAATTCTGGCAAAAGACAGCCATTCAGCCTGTCATTTGTTTAGGCCCTAACCACGACTTGGAGGCCTGTTCCCACTGTTGTAGTTTTAAGCGCTGCACCTGCTACTTGAAGAACTTAGAGTAATCTCGTGGAGCAACTACTCGCTGCCCTGCAGCAAACCCCAGCGGAACCCTCTTCTTCCTTGACTCCCAGGTCTCCATCTTCCCACACGAACAAAAAGACCAACGGGATCCACCACCACCACAGGGAGATGGAGGAGCACAGATTTGAATCCTGTTCAAGGTCTCCTCACTGCAAGGCACGTCCCTCGAGTCTCCTCTTCTGCAGGAGCGTAGATTCTGCCCTTCCAGCATCCCTATCCTGTTCTAGGCAACTGTTAATGAAGCCTCCGGTCCTTATCCCGACATCAGACAGGGGTACTGTGGGGCAAGGACATGTGGGCCATCCTCTGTAACTTAGGCCCTTCCAGCATACCACTGGGTCTAGGTCCAGGGAAGCAGCCAGCTCTTCACTGAATGGCAGGAGGTCTCCTTTCGCCACTTGGCTGGGACATCTTCTTCATTGGGCTGTCCTTCCAGGCTTGACATTGGGAAGGAGCATCTGAGCAGACCCTCCAGTCCAGAGTTCGCTCACTTAAACAGAGGATGCCGGACACCCGATGCCAGTACCTGATATCCTCTACTTTGACCTCTCTGAGGTCTCTGCAGATGATACCTCCTCCAGCACATGTTCCAACACCATGAGTGGAGACTCTGTCATTTGAGGCTCATCCATCAGCCAAGCCAGCTCCACTGCCTCCACCTGCTGGAAACCATTCAGCAGCTAAACCAGTGTCCCCTCCTTCAATCCCAGGCCAACTACCATCAGACACCACAATGCCATTCGATCAGACGGACAACATGGCACCACCAGATCTGACCACAGACAACCTGACGTCAGGTACACCTGAGACTACAGACCTGATGCCAGGGCCCAGCCATTCTTCAGACCCAACAGCAAGCCCCTCTGATGTGCCCAGACCAGAACCAGAGACTATGAAGACCCCTCTGGTTTCCTTAGTGGATGTCGGCTCATTATTTAAAGGAAAGCTGTCCTAATAAAGAGGACCTAAATGAAAATCACAATATGGAGGAAGAGAGAGAGAGAGAGAGAGAGATATCCTTATAATTGGGGGTCCCACCATAAGAGGTGTAGACACCCTAGTATGCAAAGAGAGGAAAATACACTCAACAGTGAACACACTCCCAGGGGTCCACTTAGCTAACATAGATAAACTGCTAGATGGATTAATGGAAGGCACAAAAAAAACTTTGGTTATATTGCATGTAGGAATGAATGATGTGGGGAGACATAAGGTGGAATTCATTCAAGAAGACTATCACAAAATAGTAAAAAGGGTCAGATCCAAGTGGGGGAAGTTATCATCTCTGGCATCCTCCCAATGTGTGGGAGATACGAACATAGGCAGTTGGCCATAGACAGAATGAATATGTGGTTATGCTCCTTCTGCAAGTTAAACAACATTGGGTTCATGGTAAATTCCACTAGCTTTAGTAATAAATTGGTGTATAAGCAGGATGGACTGCACTTAAATAAAGCTGGTGCCAGAATGCTGGGCAAAAAAAATGAATGACAACATTAAATTTCATTTAAATTAGCAAAAGGGAGGTAGGGTCAGTTAACAGGAAAATTTATAAAGACAGTTGGTGCCCACATTGTAACTAAATCTGAAGAATTTCAACAACTTCTAGATACCCATGACATACAAATTGCTTTAATAACAGAAACCTGGTGGGAAAAGGATGCTATCTGGGGAAAAAACATTGAGGGGTACAACCTATTTTGTAAGTCTAGGGTACATAGGAGAGGAGGGGGTATAGCCATATATACAGAAGAATCACTAAAATAAAGGATATACATAGATACATAGATACAGAGATAGTGTCGGCAGATAAGGGCCTATGGCCCACCCAGTCTGCCCATCCGAGCCTGTAAGCTCAGTTTGTTTTCCCAGAAGTCTGTTTCCCCTTACCCTTGGGCTAGTGATGTAGTGTATGTCCCTTGCTCAGCTCTTTCATTGTTGGCACAATGCATTCATGTTCCATTATATACCTCCGTGGTTGAGAGGGACACAAACCACACCATACAGTTCTAAAATGGTACTGAACACCAGAGTGTAAATCAGAAACACCCACTGAAGTTACTAATAGGCCTGTAACAATAACAGAACCGAAACCAGTTTTTAAAAAGCAGCTTCTACTGGGAACAATGTTTCTCAGGTTCACTGCAGTTTTTACTTTAAACTGTGGGTGTTCTTATACAGCTGAGAAAATAGAAGGAAACCTGGGGCAGCCATATTTAATGGAGCACTCCTCTAATTATTTCAGAGCTTAGAAAGATTACAAAGCAGACTCAAAATGGCATTGTACAAGACAGAAGGAAAAAAAAGCAACCTAAACTGGATAAAAGGTATATAGGTACAAACCTTTCACCAAATTACTGCTTTAAAGTCAAGTCTGATGGTGGTGAGCTTAAACCTTCATTTACCTTTCAGACTGAAGAGGGCAGTGGTTCTGTACCTTGCTTAAATCCAAGTTGGCCTCTGGAGATACGGCATCCCCCCCTTGGGCTAGTGAGGTAAAAATGACTGTCTTAAATGACAGCAGGTCCAGTTTCATTGAAAACATCAAGAATATGGATCAGTTCCTGCCAGTTAATTTTATATCATTATATGGTGCCAGATTCAAGGGAAGAAAAAAAAAAAACACAACTACAAAATCTCCATGTGTATCTCATAAAATTGTATTGACCCTTCCCCCAACCCATTTTTCCACTCTATGCAGCAGCAATTTATCATCAGTTTCTAACAGATAAACTCTTCTTTTTGTGGCGCTGTTTTGGCTCTTCAAGCAGATCCCAATTCTGATGATGCAGGCAGTTTCCTTCCCAACACTAGATCGTGCTCAGAAATTCCTTGACCTTCTCAAGCAAATTTTAGCACTTCACTTTGTCACCTTTAAATTCTTCATGTACGTCTAATGTCAAAATGGGTATTTCATTCAGGTACTCATATTCCATTCGTAGGGATTTATGCTGGAGCCAGCTCTCGTGTTTGTGGTGCAGCTTCTCAAGGTACTCCATTGGGATATCCTGCTCTTCCTGGCGGCCTCGCAAATGAAGCTTTCCATACAACTCTCCGGATTTGCCCGAAGATAGATGATTCCATCAAGTTCACTATCTTTCCCAAACTGGCTGTGTAGCCACTCATGCCAGTCCTGGTATACTGTCCATTCTGTCTCACTCATGCAGTCAGACTCGTAGAGATTTGAGGCAAAGATGTATCTATCACTGTACACAGATCTTTCGAAAAACTGCACAGGGTTCTCAGCCTCCTTCAGCTTGCCACTGAGGGATCGGATCTGAGCCCGAATTCTGCTCAGGCAGGCATAGGACTGGAATGTGAAAGACCACCTTGCTGGTTTTGTATACATCATCTGAAGCAAATTTCCACCACTTTTCTGCGATGTTGTTAGCTCCTCAAAATCGCCATGGTCCGACTGAACATTACACCATCTTGCTATTGGTTCAGGGACTACCTCCCAGTCTTCATCTGCTTGCTCCAACAGACGTACAAACGTAGTCTTCCCAGCAGCGATATTGCCCTCAATGGATATCTTCTTCACTCTCTTTTCAAAGCTGTCCTCGAGCGGTGTGGGACAGGCTCTCTTGGCTGGGGTAGCCATCGCCGCACTCTCTGGATCTTTGGGGTAGCACTTGCAGTCAGTCTCACTTCCACACTCGGTATGCCACTGCTGTCACTTGCAGTTCTGTGTTTTTGACTTTGGCGTGCAGCCTCCACAGCGTGTTTACATCACTTCCTTTTCACTAATCACCACGTATGCATGACACTAGTGTTACCTTAGAACTAGCATTCCACGAGTGTTACCGAATAACTGGCGCAGTAGCGGTGATGTCCGCTGGTACCCACTAATACTAGCTGCATGTAATAGCGATGATTCAACGTAGCAAGTATCCAGGCATCTACTTACTCGGGACAGATACCCAGACAATGGGATCTGAGGCACCCGAAAACGTACAGACGCAACGCTCGATCAGCGCTTCCCCAACAATAGGAAATGGTATTATTGTGGACCAGGACAATTTGAGAGTTGTTATGGTTGAAATTATCACCTCATGCATCAGCAAAAATAAAACTAGGATTACTTTATAGGCCTCCCTCAATACCTGCAGAGAGTGACATATTGTTACTAAACCATATAGCAAACATAGATAGGTCAGAAAGAATAGTATTTATGGGAGATTTCAACCTGCCTGTAATCGACTGGAGAAAAACTAGGGGCACTACAAACACTGAGAAACAATTCTTGGATGTTTTTGATCAGGTTGACTTAGAGCAGAAAGTGCATGAACTAGAACGAGTAGTACCCTGGATATTATATTAACAAACATAGGAGACACGATAAAGGAGATAGTGGTGGACAATCCACTTGGAAATAGTGACCACCAAACAGTGTACTTTGAAACTGAGGAGGTACAGTAGAAAATGAAGTAGAGTGGCAAAACAAGTGTGTTAAATTTCAGTAGGGCAGATTTCACATCCACAAAAGCTAGTATTGCTCTATGGGAATGGACAAAGGACTTTGACAAAAAAAAAATCAGTAAACAAAATATAGGGGATTGTGATAGAGAAAATAAGGAAAGAAATACTAAATCATATACATAGGAAGATGAAATACAGCAAAAATAAAAAAGTGCCAGGGTGGCTAAATCCACGTTTAAAGAGGTTAATAAGACAATTAAACCATTGTAATTTGCTATTCTTGTGACTTGACATGGAACCTCTGTAAAAGAGCCCTTGGCTCAAAGGTCTTTCCGATTTGTTAAATAAATAAAAATAAAACAAAAGAATAAATTGTATGTAGATACCAAAGATGGACATAATATAGATGGGATAACAAAATATAGAGACATGGTCAAAAATGTCAAGAGGGAAATAAAAAAATCAATTTGAGTATGAGATTAAGTTGGCAGCAAAAGTAAAAGATAATTACAAAATGTTTAACACTTACATAAACAACAACAATAAAAAGCGGTCCAAATAATGTAGGGCCCTTTACAAATAAGGAGGGAGTTCTACAGACAATACAGAAATGACAGATATCCAGAATGAGTATTTTTGCTCAGTCTTCAATAGGAGCACAACAGAACATAAAAGAGGTGACATAAAATCAGAACCTGTCAGATAAAAAGAAATGAAAATGACATACTAGATAGACAAAAAAGTCAATATAAATAAATCTCCATGGCTGGATGAACTACGTGCTAGGGTTTTCTGTGAGCTTTCAGAATATATAGCCCCACTGCTTATTCATATTTTTCAGGCCTCTCTCGATAGAGGGGAGGTGGCACAGGGATGGAAGAAAGCTACAGTAGTGCCCATTTTGAAAAAAGGATCTAAAATCAAACCTGAAAACTTCAGACCAGTAAGTCTGACCTCCATGATGGATAAAATTTTAGAGGGCATACTGAAAGAGCAGATACTATTACATTTAGAAGAGTCTGATCTAGAAGATCTGGTACAGCATGGATTTAAAAAAAAAATCCAGATCATGTCAAACAAATTTGCTTGTGTTTTTTGAGAATGCAAGTAGAGCACTGAATGACTGTAGTTCAGTCGATGTAGCTGTTTTGGACTTGTCAAAGGCATTCAACAAACTACCACGTGTAGAGTTACTGAATACAGTAAGGGACATAAAACTGGACATAAATATAGTAAACTGGATAGAGGCATGGTTGGGAAAGGGAAGACAGAAGGTATCGATTAATGGAATGCTGTCTGAGTGGGCTCAGGTGACCAGTGGAGTCCTCCAGGGCTCAGTGCTGGGACTTCTTCCAAGTCCCTTGCTGATGCAGACAGACAACGTGTCAGTAATCTTTTGCATCGATAAGCAAGGGGGGGACTCACTCATATCCTTTTTACCAAGAGAGATGTGGGTGTGGTTCTGGGCCATTGACCACAACCTCACTCCAACTGTAGTCCATGTTCCCATAATCCAAAATGCCATGCTAAACAGTCTCAGCAGATTCCAGTCCAAGGTTCATGAGTGGAAGCTTCTACAGGAAGTAGCAGGCAACCCCTTCGAAAGATGGGGACAAGCAGAACTGGACCTCTTTGTATCTTTGTGTAACGCCGAGCTACCGAGTTTTTGCTTGGTGGGTCCAGGGCCTGGTGTTTTCTGGCAAAACCCATTTCCTATTGTTGGGTGCAGAGGTTCCTTTATGCCTTTCCTCCATTTCCCCTGCTGCAGAGAGTCCTCTTAAAGCTCCAGGCAGAGGGGATGGAAATGATTCTGATTGTCCCTCATTTGGCTATACCAAATTTGGTTTCCCCTGCTCCATCAGTTAGTGGTGGAACCACTGATCCCTCTGCTGCTGTTCTCATGATTGCTGTCCCAATAAATGGGCACCCTAGTTCAGCCAGACCTTAGACCCTTGCATCTCCATACATGGCTGCTACAGATCTAGTCTCCACACAGTTTGTGGTCTCTCAGAGAGTCGATGATATCTTGGTTGAGGCTCACAAGCCTTCCACATGGCCCACATATCCAATGAAGAGCAAGTGCTTCTGTTCATGGGTGTCTGTGCATTCCCTAGACCCATTTACTTGTCCAGTGAACTCTATACCAGAATATCTTGTTTCCCTCTGAGACACTGGACTCTGATATTCATTCATTCATTAAAGTTCATCTGTCTGCTATTTCAGCCTATTGTGCACCAGTGGAAGGAAACATAGAAACACAGAATTTGACGGTAGATAAGGATCACTTGGCCCACCTAGTCTGCCCGTTTTCCTACCTAACAGATAAGCTGCAGATCCTAGTTAACCAACAGCCTACTTCCTCCTAACCCCCACTAGGAATGCCATATGTCTGCGCATGCATTCTTGAATTCCCCCACTGTTCTGGACTTCACAATCTCCTCAGGAAGGCCACTTCATGCATCCACAACCCTCTCCATGAAAAAATACTTCCTCACATTATCTCTGAGCCGTCTCCCCTCTATCTTCAAATTGTGCCCCCTTGTTCTTGCACATCTCTTTTTCTGAAAGATACTAACCTTTTGGACTTTGTTGATTCTCTTGAGTTTCTGTCATGTCTCCCCTCTCCCTTCTTTCCTCAAGGGTATACATATTAAGCTCCTTGAATCTCTCTTCATATGTCTTCTGGTGCAGACCCTGCACCATTTTGATTGCCCTCCTCTGGACAGCCTCCACTCTGTCTATGTCTTTGTGGAGATGAGGTCTCCAGAATTGCACACAGTACTCCAGATGGGGTCTCACCAACTGTCTGTACAGAGAGATAACAACGTCCTGTTTTGTACTGTTGATGCCTCTTCCTATACATCCCAGTATCCCCCCAGCCTTCCTTACTGCCTTCTCACATTGCTTGCCCACCTTTAGGTCATCTAATATAAATTAATAACCCCCAGGCCCCTTAACATTTTATTGTTGTCAGTATCCCACCCCACATTGTGTACTCTTCTCCTGTGTTTTTGTTTCCCAGGTGCATTACCTTGCACTTCGTTGCACTGAATCTAAGCTGCCATACATTTGACCATTCCTCCAGCCTTGCCAAGTCCCTTCTCATCCTTTCCACTCCATCTTGTGTATAAACCCTGTTGCAGATCTTTGTGTTATCTGCAAAGAGACATACTTTTCCTTCCAATTCCTCTGCAATGTCACTTATAAAGACATTAAAAAGAACTGGTCCCAGTACTGAACCCTGCTGTACCCCGCTAGTAACCCTCCTTTCTTCACTGTGGACTCCGTTTACCACTACTCTTTGCATCCTGTTGTCCAGCCAATATTTTATCCTGGCTACCACCTTGGGACCCACTCCAAGGCTGGCTAATTTGTTTATTAATCTTTTGTGTGGGATTGTATCAAATGCCTTGCTAAAATCTATGTAGGCCATGTCCGCAGCTCCTCCCTGGACTACTATAATTACTATCATGACTCTTGGCCTTATCCCTTAGGTTATGGCTACAAAACAGCTCCACTTTCTAGGGGATTTGAATCTGTTTTTCATTTTTCTATAAATTTACTTTTAGATTTGGTTAGAAAACAGACACACCTATGCCTAAGAAATTTTATAAATTTGGATTTATTTTTTCTAAAGCTTTGTGATTTTGGAAAGACTGGGCTAAAAGGAAGAATGGTTAAGTCAGTTTTTCTGCTTCTGTGTTTACTATAGTGTGAGGATATTAATCCCAATCCAGGCCCTGACATTAGACATAAGATAGGCAAGGGTATTCTTTTTACTCATTCTAACATTAGGAGCTTTGTGCCTAAAATAGATCTGGTGAGTGACTTTGCAAATGAAAATCATACTGATTTTATGATATATACTGAAACATGGTCAAGTGATAAGGTGGTAGATGGGGATATCACGATTAGTGGTTATAATGTATATAGGGAAGATAGGAATAAAAGGGGAGGTGGGGTTTTAATTTATGCTTTGGATTACCATTCCTCAAATCAAATTCACCTGGGAGTAAGTGCAGATATATGTGAGCATTTAGCACTTGAAATTAAATTTCCAGTGGGAAAACCAATATTACTTATTTGGGTTTATCGTCCCCTAAGAAGGTAAAAAGTAGGATGCAACAGCTTACTGATATACTTTTTTCCTTCATTGATACCCATGAAATCCTACTCATGGGAGACCTTAATGACAATTGGTTGCATTCAGCTAATGCAGGAGTATTGGAAAACATGGCACTCTTATTGGGCCTGGAAAAACTTATAAAATAACCCACTCATCTTAATATTAAAAATCCAGCTGAATCAGCCTGGTTAGATTTAATTTTGACAAATGCGCCCTTTCAATATGTAAACGCAGGGGTATTAGAGACTTAGTGATCACAATGTCATATATTGTGTTAGAGGTAAAGCTTTTTTGTCAAAGCAACCTAGGCTTATTTCCTATCGAGCCACTAGGAAGTTTGACTATTTAGCCTTTATTGAAGGTCTAGATAGAATTAACTGGGACAGAATGTTTATGATTCCTGAAATAGATCTGCCCTTGAATTATTTTCTTTCAGAGTTAATGCAGACCATAACTATCATTTGCCAATGAAATTAAGGAAAATAAAACAATCTTCTGCTCCATTCCGGAGGAGGTTGTGGAGTCAAAATCAGTGGTGGAATTCAAGCATGCATGGGATAGTCATAAGGCAGTTCTGGGGGATGGGGGTAAGAAGAAGTAGGTTGCTGGTTAACTAGGATCTGCAGCTTATCCAGTAGGTAGGGAAATGGGCAGACTGGGTGGGCCAAGCGGTCCTTATCTGCCGTCAAATTCTATGTTTCTATGGTATTCACCAACACTGAGAAAGTTAAAAGGAAAAAAGGTTCAAGCTTGGGTAAAGGCAAGCAGCTGAAATTCTCTAAGGGACTGGCAATATTATAGAAGCCTTAGGAATTCCTATGTAACTGCTGCTAGAGAAAGTAAAAGATCATATTATAGCTCTGAATTGGAGAATTCTGTTGGGAATGTTAACATCTTTTGGGATATAATTAAAGAGATAAATGGTCACCTCAAACAGGATGGGAATTGTAAAATTGATATTTCAGGTTATGGGGGGAAGGAGTCCCTTGCAGATGGGTTCAATAATTATTTTGTGAACTCTGGGAATTTTTTTGGTGGTCCTAACCCTTGTAATATTAATGACTATTTCCCGCCGCATTTAGATTAATCTAATTTGTTTTCTTTTAAAAAGCTGGAGGAATATGAGGTTATTGAGGCTTTGTTGGATTTAAAGACAACAAAGAGTGGTGGCTCTGATGGACTGACCCCCTATCTATTAAAAATCTCAGCTTTAAAGATAGCTGCTCCCCTCACTTATTTGTCTAATTGGTCTATTAATGAGGGAGTAATGCCCTCTGATTGGAAAATAGCTAGGGTTGTTCCGATCTTTAAGGGAGGGAGTTGGGATCAGTTTAATAATTATCAACCAATTTCACTTTTGTCCCAGGTTTCAAAGTTGTTGGAAAGATTTTTGGCTAGACAATTGACTGATTTTTTTGAATCAGAATGATTTATTTGATAAATATCAGTCAGGATTTCGTAAATCTCATGACACAATCTCCGCCATGTCGAGGGTCTTGGATGATGTCAACAAAGCTATAGATAAGGGCCTTTTGACTGGTGCCATCTTTGTTGACCTCTCCAAGGCCTTCGACACGGTGGACCATCAAATTCTTCTTTCCAGCTTGAGGGACATTGGATTATCGGGTAGTGCCCTTAAGTTGTTTACTTCTTATTTAGAGGGTAGGATGCAGTCAGCCATTGTTAATAAGATTGTTTCAACGCCTTTTCCATAGTTTGAGATGTCCCTCAAGGATCGGTGCTTAGACCCTTACTTATTTTGATTTATCTGAAAGAGCTTGGATGCCATATGAATAATATGGCTTACCAGTTGTATGCGGATGATACTATAGTTTATACCTCTGCTCCTTCTGTGGATGAGATCCAAGTAAAATTACAGTTAAGTTTTGATAGACTATATGGATATTTGATACAACGGAAACTTAAAATGAATGAAATATAAGACAAAATGTGTGATATTTGGTTCTACTATAAAACTTAGAACTTGCACTAAACTATCAGTGTTTGATCCTGAGGGAACTAAATTAGATCAAGTGATGACTTATAAGTACTTGGGTTTTTGATTGGACCCCTCCACTACTGGCAAATCGCATGTTGATGAGTTAGTTAGATTAGTGGGGAAAAGGGTGGGTTTACTATATCGAAACAAAAATTGTTTGGGTGAATGTATGATAAAGAAAATTGTTGAATCACAGATTTTTCCTCTCTTTGATTATGGAGACGTATTTTATGATTATTCTCATTCTGGAAAGTCATATAGATTAGAGGTACTTTATAATCATCTGGTGAGACTGATTTTTACTATTTTCTAGGGATACCCACCATTGCCTGATGTATCACAAATTAGGATGGATTTCTTTGCCAGATAGAAGACAATTACATAAATATCTTCTGGCATTTAAAAGTATCACAGCAGTGGACTATCTGGCCAAAAGGTTAGAATTTAGGGATGTTAATCCCTCTCTAAGGAATGCGGCCTATCGGGAGTTGGTAATACCCAGATCAAAAACTAAACGTTCTGACTTCTTTTTCAGCCAGCTAGTCCCTAAATTTTGGAATATGATACCCTTGAAATTTTGTTTGTATAATAGCAAAACCCTGTCATGAAAAGTTGTTAAAACCTGGTTCTTGGATTCATTTTTTGCTCAAACTAAGGCCTGCTGTGGCTAACTGGTTATAGCGACATAATTGTGTATGTAATTGTATGTATTTGGTGTGTTATATATTGTATGTTTGTATTTATTGTAATTGTTGTAACTTAATTTTTATTTAACCAAGGGTCACCATTTTAAATGAGTTTTACTCAGTGGTCTAATCCATTTAATAAAATGAATGAATAAATGGTCTACTACTTTGATCACCCAGTCAAAAATATCTATTAGATTCATTTGACATGACCTTCCTGCTGTGAATCCATGCTGCCTTGGGTCCTATGCCTCACTGGCCTCTAGGTACTCAACAGTTCTTCCCTTCAGAATTGATTCCATCATTTTCCCTACCACTGAGGTCAAACTAACTGGTCTGTAGTTTCCTGCCTCTGCCCTGCTCCCACTTTTGTGAAGAGGAATCACATCTGCCCTTCTCCATTCCTCAGGTACCGTCCCATCCTCACATGATTTGTTAAAGAGAGTAGTTGTTAAAGAGATTAGTCAGCGGTGTCACTAGTTCTACCCTTAGTTCTTTTAGAATTCTTGTGTGAATCCCATCAGGCCCCGTTGCTTTGTCCACCTTCAGTTTTACTAGTTCTTTCAGGACCCTTTCTTCTGTAAATGGACTGGTATCTACCCCCTCCTCCAGAGTGTTTCTCTTGTTTGGTTTAGGTACTTTCCCCTCCTCTTCCTTTGTGAATACTGAGCAGAAATATTCATTCAGTGTCCCTGATTTTTCAATGTTACCCTCTGCCCACATTCCCTCCCCTTTGTTAAGCCTCAGTATCCCTCCCTTGGTCTTTCTTCACTCCCTAATGTATCCATAAAAAGGTCTCATTCCCCTTATTAACATAGTTGGCTATCCTTTCCTCGGTTTGGGCCTTTGCTATCCTGACTGCCTTCCCTGCTTCTTTCTGCTTTAACTGATAATGTTCTCTCTCTTGCCCCTTCTGTGTTGTCTTGTATTTCTTGAATGCTATCCTTTTCTCCTTAACCTTCCATGCCACCTCTTTTTAGAACCATAGTGTTTTTTTCCTTCATTGTGTTTTGTTGATTTGCTTCACACAAAGACTTGTCGCCTCTGTGATGGCTGTTTTGATTACCTCCCATTGTTCCTCCACCTCTCCTTCTTGCCCATTTGCTAGTGCTTTTCTGAGGCACTCTCTCATTTTCCCAAAGGCAGCCCTCCTAAAGTCCAATACTCTTGCTTTTGTATGACTTGACTCTATGGCTGTGCTTATCATGAACCACATTGTTTGGTGGTCGCTTGTTCTCAGATGGCTACCCACTTCTAAATCCGAGATTCGTTCTCTGTCCCCATTTTAAAGTACCAGGTCCAAGACTGCTCCCTCCCGAGAGAGTTCCAGTACTAGCTGTCTGAGGCATGCCCCTTGTAGGGCATCAGAAATTACCCTGCTCTTGGATGTGCCTGCAGCAAAGGTACTCCAGTTAACATCTGTCATATTCAGGTCCCCCATCAACAATATCTCCCCTTTTTCTGCCATTCTAAGGATGCCTTCTATCACTTCCTTGTCCATTCCTTCCCCCTGAGATGGGGGTTTATAAACAACCCCAATGCGGATTGTGGTGCCATTTCTTGTCTCCAGGGTGACCCAGAGTGCCTCATCTGCTTCCTATTTACTCTTTAGTTCTCTTGCTTTGATCTGTTCCCTTACATAGAGAGCTACTACTCCTCCTCTTTTACCCTCCCTGTCCCTCCTGCAGATTGTGTATCCTGGTATGTTGACATCCCAGTCATGGTTCTTTGTGTACCATGTTTCTGTGGCTGCCACAATATCCAGGCATCCCTCTTCCATCAAGGTCACTAGTTCAGGGAGCTTGTTACACAAACTACAGGCATTAGTACTTATCACCCTCCAGTTTTTGATGGCCGTACTCCTTTTAGCCCCATCCCTGTCCTTACTGCCTTTGCCTTTTTTTGCATTTACCTCTGTCCTGCTCCCTAATGACTTCTCTACCTTGCTGTTTACCTCACTAATTACCTTATTTTGTGGGGGGATGCTGGGATTTCCCTGCTTCTTTTCAG
This sequence comes from Neoceratodus forsteri, assembly GCA_016271365.2. NCBI lineage: Eukaryota > Metazoa > Chordata > Ceratodontiformes > Ceratodontidae > Neoceratodus > Neoceratodus forsteri. Next base: position 410,606,990 of record CM057457.1, on the reverse strand, counting down.
TGCCTCCCCTTTTGCTAGTTTAAATGCTTGCCAATGAAGCATTTAAACCTATCATCTAGGATCCTGGTTTCTCCCTTGACAGATGGAGACCATCGCACCAGTATAGGCCTGCATCCCTGCAGGTGGCTCTCCAGTCCTCAATGAACCCAAAACCCTGAGCTCCACACCAGTTTTTCAACCATTCATTGAATTCCATGGTATGGAGTACCCTAACATCACCTTTGCCACAGACAGGCAGCACCTTCAAGAAGGTTACCATATGCACTACTTGTCTAAGGCCCTTCCCCAACTCTACAAACTCCTTTTGCACTGCTCTGATCCCATTCCTAGCCAGGTCATTTGTCCCTAGGTGGACAGTAACATCTTGATCCCTCCCTTGTGCATCTGCTCCCACAATCCTGAGGATTCACTTCCTGTCCCTCCAAGCTGTGGCACTAGGCAGGCACCTTACCTCCCTCTCCTCTTCCTCCCCCACTTCTGTCCCCTAATGATTGAGTCCCCCACCAGAAGTTGTTTCCTTCCCCTGTGGGGTCCCATGCCACCCTCCTGTGGGTCTCCTTTGTAGAAGTTCCCAGCATCCTCCTTGGTCTCCACTGCAGGTGCCTCCATAGAGGAACCACTGTCCACCAGAACAGCGTATGAATTATGGAGAGGTACAGCTGGAGGGATGCACCTCTGTTCCACCACCCTCTCCCTCCCTGAGCCCACCTTGGTCCAGCCGCTCCTCTTTCTTGGCAACCTCGGAGGTAGTGGCGATGGCCTTGGTGGTCCCTGGGTGGGGGAGGAGCTTTCACGAATCCTAGCCAGGTCAGTCTGGAGACAGACAACCTCCTCCCTCAGGCCAGAGAAGTGCCTGCAAACAGGGCAGCATCGCAGCCTCCAGAATGTCTCCCAGAACACTGCCGCCCCACAGCCATTGCACTGCACCACTCCCATCATGTCTTATTTTGTGTCCCCTTTCCTGTTGCTCTCTGTGCTTACTCTTTCCTCTCCTTACCATTCTCACTCTTCCTTGCCCAGAGTCAGACCTCCAGCAGCTAGAGGGGCAGAAAGCTACCTTTTTCCTTCAGGGTTGACAAAAGTAATGTCTCTCTATGATCCTTCCTGTCCTACTGCCAAACCTTTGCCCATTTGGACCTGGCCCGTACCTTTTTAAGGGGCATCCTTCATTTGAAACCTCCCATTTGGAACCCTATTACCCCTTGGGACTTTCTGTTCCTCCTTTTGAGCCAGCTGCAGAACATAAGCTACACTTTCTGTTATGGAAAGCATAATTTTTAGTTGCTGTTACTGCGGCTCAGAGGATTTACAAGTTTCAGACCCTCATGTGTAAGGAGCCTTATATGTTTTTTCACTTGGACAGGGAGTCCTTGAGCACCAATCTTAAGTTTTTTCCTGAAGTGGTGTCCAAATTCACCTTTAACCAGGACATCCACTACTGACATCTTCATGCAGCTCCAAACAAACTTGTTAATCTGTCAACCAACTACTCCATGTCCCAAAATGCTGGACCACCCAAGGTCAGTGATCCTTCTCCTACAGAGCTCCCCTTTGGTTCAGTTCCTTGGATTTTGTTGGCTCTTCTTCACCTAAACTTGGCTAATTCAAGTGCCTGCTAAAACAGTACCTGGTATCTAATAGTTCCTGTGACTGCTTCCTCCAATGACTCCTCTTATCCTGCATATGTCACTGCCTCTGTTGTCACCTAACCCTTTGTCAAATGTCTCCCCTAGACTCTCACCTTCCTCCCATCCTCTCTGTTTTGTCTCCTGCCTCAACCTCTCTTCCTGTTACTCTGGTTCCTCTTCCTCCATCTCCACCCCATCTCTTCCCAGCTTTTTCCTGTGCCCCATTTCAGTTCTCCCTCTGTCTACCTTTTCCACTGCCCCTCCCCCTTTTTGTTCCTATTGCCTAGCTTGACAAGGCCCATGGCAACTACTCCTACCCCTATAACTGCTTTTTACCTCACGTCTCTTTCATTGCTGGCATAATTACTGTGTTTACCTATTATTTTCCTTGATCTGAGTTGGCATTGTGTCATTTAGACTACCACTTTTAGTTCTTCTGGGTGTTCTTTTGTCATTTTAGATTACCACTGTTTAGTATTCCTTTGTCTGTTACCCTCACTGACTGACGTGTAACCTTTGCAAAAGATCGCCTTGCACTCTAAGGTATTATAATCCTAGATAGAAAGAAGTAAAAATGAATACATCCACTTACCTGTATATTATTCAAAATATTCTAGTCAGGAGGAGGCCCTTCTTCATTTACTGGATGAAGTGCATAGGGGGGTTCAGGTATTATGTTGATCGGACTCTTTCTTTCCTTAAGTCGGATCAGTTGTTCATTATTTTTGCTCCCAACACTTTTGGAGCACCAGCTTCTAAGCAGACATTACCTAGATGGTTGTGAAATGCATAACTTTCTGCTACAATAAATATGACAAACCCTTGCCAGGCCCAGTGAAAGGGCATTCCACCAGAGGGGTTGCTTCCCTGTGCAATTTCTAAGCAGTGGACATTTGCACTGCTGCCACTTGGAGCTCATTGCACACTTTCATGAAGCACTACAACCTGGTCATTGCCTCAAGGAGGTGAGCAGGATTCAGCGTAGTACAGAGCCTCCTTTCTTGAAGGTTCCCACTAATCTTTTCCTTCCTCCCTTTTGCAGACCCAGGTTATTTCTACTGCTTGGTACTTAGTCTTTATTGTGTAGCCTGCTGCAAGAGCTCCAACTTGAAGTATGATAGTACAGTTATGCAAGAACTTACCATAACCTTCGAGAAGAGCTCTTGCAGCAGATGCTGCATTCCCTCCCAACTTTCCCCTGATCTTTTCTTCCCTTGCTGGGAATTTTGGAACCTTCTCAGTTCTCCTGTGTACCATCTGCTGGGTCTCTTCAAGGAGAAGTGAGGTGGGGCTTAGGACCACCCTTTTTACCACTGGTTGATGTCAGAGGTGGTCTGACATCAAGGGTGATCCCCACTGGGTACTGCTAGCTAGAATTGTTCCATTGGGTGCTAGTGCCTGCTGACTTGGTCCTTATTGTGTAGCCTACTGCAGGAGCTCTTCTCAGGGGGGCTTCTCTCAGACCTTGGAAGCGAGTTTCACAGGACTGGATCAGCAACCAAAAAAGCTCATTCACCAGATGATTTCACTTGGGCCCTGGGAACTGGCAGGAGGCCTTCCTCAGAAGAATGGAGAGGGTGGGGAGGGTTGGTAAGCAGACAGTAGGTCACACAGGTTGCTAGGCCCCTGGTCATGCAGGGCTTTATAGGTCAGTAATCTGAACTAGGAGGCAATCCATAACCTCACTGGCAGACGGCGAAGACCATATAGAACCAGTGTGATATATAAGTATGGCAAGAACAAGGGTGCCACAATGTGTAAGTATGGCGAGAACAGCAGTGCAGGAATATGTAAGTATGGTGAGAACAGAGGTGCAGGAATATGTAATAATTAAGAGAACAGGGGGTGTAGGAATATCTACTGTAAGTATGGTAAGAACATGGGGTGCATGGAGGAATATGCAAGCATCTAGAGAACATGAGGTGCAGGAATATGCAAGTATGAAGAGAACAAGGGTGCCAGAATATGTAAGTGTGGAAAGAACAGGAGTATAGAAATATATGTATGCAACGATCATTGGTGTAGGAATATGGACTGTAGGTATGGTGAGAACATGGGGTGCAGGAATATGTACAGTGGAGTCAGCCACGATCGAGCACAGTAACTTGCAGTAATGACATGTCACAAAATCCTGCATGACAAAAATGGCTTAATTGCTATTGACTTACAATGGCCCCTGTAGTAAACTGCAGCATTCTGTGATATTGTGCAGCATCTCTGCATTGCATCCTGGCTATCACATCTGTAAGTATGGTGAGAACAGTCATACAGGAATATGGATTGTATGTATGGTGCAAACATGGGATGCCTGGAGGAATATGTAAGTATGGAGAGAACATGGGGTGCAGGAATATGTATGTATGGAGAGAAAAGAGTGTATATGAAAATGTTAGTGTGGAGATAATGAGTTCAGGAATATGTAAGTATGGAGAGAACAGAGGTCGCAGGAATATGTAAGTGTGGAGAGAACAGGGTTGGAAGACTGTTAAGTATGGCAAGAACAGAGGTGTAAGAATATGTAAGAATGAAGATGACAGGGTGCAGGAATATGTAAGTATGAAGAGAACCAGGGTGATAGAATATGTAAGTGTTGAGAGAACAGGAGTATAGAAATATGTAAGTATTCAAAGAGCATGTGTGCAGGAACATGGACAGTAAGTATGGTGAGAACACTGGTGCAGGAAAATGGACTGCAAGTACAGTGAGAACATGGGGTGCAGGAATATGTGAGTATGGAGAGAAGAGGCGTGCAGGAATATGTGCTAAGTATGACGAAACCGTGGGGTGCTTGAAGGAATATGCAAGTATGGAGACAACATGGGGTTCAGGAATATGTAAGTATAGAGAGAACAGGGATGCAGAAATGTGTTAATATGGAGAAAACAGAGGTACAGGAAATGTAAGTATGGAGTAAAATAGTTCAGAAATATGTATGTGTGGAGAGAACAGGAGGTGCTGGAAAATGTAAGTATGGAGTGAAGAGTGAGTACAGGAATATGAAGTATGGAGAGAACAAGAGTGCAGTAATATGTTAATATGGAGAGAACAGGTGCAGGAATATGTGAGTATGGAGAGAACAGGGCATGCAGGAATATATAAGTATGGTGAGAACATGGCATGCAGGAACATATAAGTATGAAGAAAACAGGGGTGTTGGAATATATATATATATAAGTATGAAGAAAACATGGGTGCAGGAATATATAAGTGTAGAGAAAACAGGGTGTGGGAATATGTGTGAATATGTAAATGTGGAATGAATAAGGGGTGCAGGAATATGTAAGCATGGAGACAACATATGGTGCAGGGATGTATAAGTATGGAGAGAAAAAGGGGTGCAGGAATATGTAAATGTAGAGTGAACAGTGTGTACCGGAATTCTCTATAAATACCACCAACAGCTTAATCTGGTTCAAAGTCAGTTGGCATTCATCTGTATCCCCCTCCCCCGGGTCGTGCCTGAAAATAGGCAGGATTTGTCTAGTGCACTTACCCGGTCAACAAAAGCTAAATAAATAAAATAAAATAAATAAAAAATGTAAGTATGGAGAGAACATGGGGTGCAGGAATATGTTAAGTATGGAAAGAACAAGACTGGAAGAATATGTAAATACGGTGAGATCAGAGGTGGATTTCTAGAATGCATGGGACAGTCATAAGGCAATTCTAGTGGGTGGGGGTAGGAAGAAGTAGGCTGTTGGTTAACTAGAGTCTGCAGCTTATCCATTAGGTAGGAAAATGGGCAGACTGGGTGGGCCAAGCGGTCCTTATCTGCCGTCAAACTCTACCTTTCTGTGTTTCTATGGTGAGAACACGGCATGCAGGAATATATAAATATGAAGAGAACAGTGGTGCTGGACTATGTAAGTATGGAGAGAACAGTGTGTACAGGAATATGTGAGTATGAAGAGAACATGGGGTGCAGGAATATGTACGTATAGAGAGAACAGGGGGTGCAAGAATATGTAAGTATGGAGAGAACAGTGGGTACAGGAATATGTAAGTATGGAGAGAACAGTGTGTAAAGGAATATTTAAATATGGAGAGGACGGGGGGCTCTGATGAGCAGCTAAGCAGCAAGACACATCTCCCGGAGTCTGCATCAAGACCTTAAAATAGCATTTTGCGCTTAAAAGTTATAAATCTGGGTTCCTGTGCTGTATTTGCCCGTAGGAAGCATAAATATGGAAGAATATCTCACAAATGGATCCGGAAACCAGCCAGGAATGCTGGGAAGAATCTTAAGAAGCAGTCAGCTGGGCTCTAGCTGGAGCCAGCAGGCCCGATTTCCTCTCGGCAGAGGTGATTGTGTTGGGGCAAGAGGCACGACGCAGGTACTGGCTGCCCTAAACCCGCTTTGGAAAAGTTGGAGAATCAAATCAAGCAAAGCTGCAAGAAATAGCGGAAAGAACTGCAGCACATGGCGAAAGGCTGGCGGAGTTGGAGGAACGCACAGCCTCGAGGTAGAGGACCTAATGCAACCTATACCAGAGAAAATTTCAGTATTGGAAAAGAACTGGAGGAGCTCAGGGAGGCTTTTGACTACCAGGAGAACTATGGAGACGGAATAATCTCCGCTAAGAGGGCTTCCAAGGGAAGGAGGGCTCGACATATATTAAAATTTTGTGCTGAGAAGTTACCAAAAATCTTGAACCTGCAACCTAAAGGGGTAAACACAAGATCGAGAGGGCCCACAGAGCAGTACTTCCTAAACCAGGCCCAGGCCAGCCTCCAGAAGTATTGTCATCAGATATCATAATTTCCAGGACAGAGAGGCAGTAATAAAAGCCTTTAAGATCAATCAACCTGTGGAGTTAGATGGAGGAGAATTCATGTTACACAGGTCTACTCAATAGATTGCTCAAGAAGAGGTGGATGTTCGCGCCAATGGCTCAGTTGAGGGAGATGAAGGTGGAACATTACATGATTTATCCGCGATTTTGAAAATCAAACATGAAGGAGCGGTATACTGCTTTGGGAAGCGGAGAAAGCAGATACTTTAGAAAGGAACTCAAGAAGAAAGTGGGTGAGACGAGCCTGTGGAAATGATGGAGAAGGACTGTGAGACATTAACTTTACTTAAAGAGGGATGTACCTCAGCTACATTTTAGTTCACTCAGATTTTATTTTACAACTTTAAAACCGGAAGGCTGCGGGTCAAACAGACTGGTATTGAAGCTAACTTATGGAGAGGAAGGACATTTGCTGCTACGCAGACAGAAAGGGTTTGGTGAAGCTGGGGCAGTGCTAGAAGAGCTACCGCAGAGACGATGTGCAAAGGAGGCCATGGTGGACTGGGCTTGGCGTGTGAGAATGTTTGAAATCACGCGGCCTGCTCCATCAGCCTCAGTCCGATCTGGCTGGTGAAGAAGAGACCCCATACTTAGAAAAGACTGGAATTAAAATGTTGGATTTAAATAAATGGGGGGGCGCACATGTGGGATATTAATGTGATTTAATCTGGGCTATGAGAGATTGGGGAGAAGGGGGCACCCAGATTTGGAATGTAAATATGTTATGCTTTGGTTAGGGCCTATATAGGCCACAGAGGAAAAGGTCTGGGGAGTAAGGGAGGCAGCTGTTCTACTAGCAGATTTAAAGGTGCTTAATGGCAGAAGTGAGTAATAGAAAATGTTTGGGATTGGAGTGGCGGAAGAAAAGTTACGAGGTTTGATGGTGGAGAATAGGAGTGATGTTATAGTGGGGGGTAAATGGGGTTCGGTAAGGTTCTTGAAGGCAACATAATGGTCTATCGAGATTCACGCTTAAGGAATAAGGAAAAGAGGATGCATATGAGAAAAGAGTTACAGATATGAGTGAGGAAGCGGGAAGCCTGATATTATGCAATAGGGGAAGGCTGAGGGAAGGTGGGAATCATAAGAAGGAGTGGTTATGGACAGATAAAGGGTAATGAGAACAGACAATGGTGGAGATGATCTGGTAATACAATCTTGGAACGTATATGGTCTCTCTCTCTCCGACTAAGAGAAGTGTGGTGCTGGCAGTACTGAAGAGAGCATGTACAGGTGGCTCTCCTGCAGGAAACCCATCTAGCACCGGGGAGCATACACAACTGAAAAAGGGATGGGTGGGTGCATGTTACGCTGCCTCGTATAGTCCATCAGGTAAGGAGTGGCAGTTTTGGTGCATAGACACTTGCCTTCCAAGTTACAAGGGTTCTGCAGACCCTGGAGGGTAGATATGTATTTGTGTCTGGGACTCCATGGCCTGAATGTTACTTTGGTAGTGTGTATGCACCGCTATTATGGACCCGGAGTTTATAGTAATATTGTATCCATATTAATGAGGGAACAGTTTGAGAACTTGGTGATGGGGAGACTTTAATTGTACACCTGATGCTGTCCTGGATCATTCGAGGGAAGGGACGAGGGATCCTTGTATTAAGAGATGGAGAGAGGGCTTGGCGAATTGAATCTAGTGGATACCTGGAGAACAGCGCACTCCACAGGATAGAGAATACACTTTACTCAAACCCACATGGACATGGTCGAGAATTGACCACGCTTATGTGACGCTGGGCTGGTATGAGAAGCTCAGGAAAGTGTTGCATACTCCCATACATATCTCAGACCATGCAGGAGTGGTTGTGTCCTTTTGTTCTCCGGGTGAGAGGGAGAAACACGGACATGGAGATTCCTCACGATATGTTGGGTCTCGCAGGAGTTTCAGGAGCACGTGAAGGAGCAATTTAAATTTATATGGAGGTTAATACACCAACTGCCACTTCTAAACAAATGCTGTGGGATGCGGGAAAGCGATATGAGTGGGCAATTATAGGGTACATGGCTGCTATAAGAAAAGCAGATTGAACGACTAACAGACCTCAGCAGGAGCTGAGAATACTGGAGGGTAGGGTAGCAAGGGAGAAGGAGGTGAACAAGAGAGGCAACAGCTGACTATAACAAGGCAAGCGCTAACACCTTATTGATGGATGAAGCTAGGAAAAATGTTTTATTTGAAACACAGGGTATATGAATGGGAAATAAGCCAGGCCCTCTATTGGTAAGCCTGGTAAAGGAGGAAGAATGCGTGCATATTGGGGTTAAAAATAAAAGGAGTCAGGTAGTCACTAAATATAGAGAGATTAGAGATGTATTTAAAGAATACTATGAGGAATTGTACAGGGCAAGTGGAGAGGGCAGTGAGAAGCAGATGTTCGAGTTTTTGTCTAGATATAAACTACCTCAAATACCAAAACAACAGCAGGAGATACTTGGGAAGGAAATTACGCGAGAGGAAATTAGTAAGGCAATAGATAAGATGAAGGTGGGGAAGGCATGTGGTCCAGATGGTCTCCCCATGGAATACTATAAGGTACTGAAGGAGGAAGTACAAGGAATAATGTGGGAAGTATTTAAGGAAGGGAGAGAGGAGGGAGTACTGCCTGACTCAAATGCTTCTGCCTTGGTATGTGTGATCCCTAAACCAAACAAGGACCCAATGGAATGTTCATCATATAGGCCTATATCTTGTTAAATAGTGATGCTAAGATATTCGCTAAAATTTTAGCTAGCAGATTGGAGAATATCCTTCCAGAATTGATTCACCCAGATCAAACGGGTTTTATAAAGGGTAGGCATTCGTATCATAATATTAGGAAGATCCTTAATGTGGTGGCTTATGCTAAAAGAATGGGGGGGCATACAGCTGTACTATCCATGGACGCAGAAAAGGCGTTTGACAGGATTGAATGGCCATACTTGTTTGTGGTTCTGGGGCGGTTTGGGTTAGGGGAAAACTTCATCAAAATGGTAAGGGCACTATATCGGGCACCTAAGGCTGCGGTTTTAGTTAATGGGAACATGACTGAACAATTTGGACTTCATAGAGGGACAAGACAGGGATGCCCCTTATCCCTGCTGCTTTTTGCAATAGCGATTGAACCGCTAGCAATAGCTGTTAGGGAAGATGCAAGAGTTCAGGGGATAAGAGGGAAAAGTGGAATCAGCATAAAATAACCCTGTATGCGGATGATATGATGTTATATGTGAGGAACCTTACAAGCTCCATGCCCGCCCTGCTGGAAATTATAGGTCAATTTGCTACATTCTCAGGCTATAAATTGAATTTGGGAAAATCTGAAATTCTATTATTGGGAGAAGAAAGAGAAGAGGCAAATGATACATGGGGCCTTAAAAGGGTGGGCACATACCTTACATGTCTAGGGATCAAAATAGGTAGGGACCTGAGATCACTCTATAGGCTGAACTATGCCCCGCTATTGAAAGTGTTAAAAGGAGATATGGATAGATGGAGAAATTTGCCCTTGTCCTGATGGGACGACACTTGCTTAGATGAACGCATTCGAGACTCCTATACCCACTCCAGATGCTGCCAATGAGACTGACAGGGAAGGATATAAAGATCTTTGAAAAGCACTGCTCGGGTTTATATGGCAGGGAAGAAGCCTAGGGCTAGCTTGAATAGGTTAAAGCTGACCAATCCAAGGAGGGCTGAATTACCTGGATATGAAATTGTACTCTGGGTGGCACAAATGAGGATTATTAAAGATTGGGTATATAAGCCAAAAGAAGCTAGCTGGATGGACTTGGAGGAGGAGGGACTGGGGGTGAGGGTGTCGTCCGTACTGGCAGAAGCAGGTAATAGGGGGTTGCGAGACAAGCGGGTTTCGAATATCTTAGTGAAAGAAGTAGTAGACAGCTGGGAACAAATTAAAAAAGTGGTTGGGCATAAGAGGGGAGAATCTCTTATTTTGCCGCTCACAGTGAATCTGTTTTTTATTCCCGGAATAGGGGATCCCAAATTTCAGAAATGGGAAGACAGTGGGATAATGTGCCTTAATGACTTAAGGGGAAAGGGAACGATTCGGGACTTTGGAATGCTGAGGGTAGACCTGGGTCTCCCTGCACATCATATGTTCAGGTACTTCCAGGTGAGAAAGTATGTGCAAGATATTGAAAAGAAAAGAGGCCGGATGCTAAAATACAGATCCTAGAAGATCTGTTACAGCAACTAAAACAGAAACCCGTGAGGTATGATTAGACAACCACATTTGCTCTGGCGCCCAAGGGCCAGATATGACAAACAAAACTAGATGCCTGTGGGAAAGGGATTTGGGAATCTCACTCTCTGAGGAGCAATGGGCCTTAATGAAAGGGACGTATCAAGGTCGCCTGTTTTGTAATAAATATAGGGAGGTAGCATATAAATTTGTACACAGAATGTACGCTCCACCTGTGGCAGTGAATAGATATAACTCAGCAATCTCGGCTATTTGTCAAAGATGTGGGTCAGCTTTGGGTACCTATCTACCTCGTTTTGGTCGTGCCAGACATCCAAGAGTTTTGGGCTAAGGTAGCACAGGAGTTGACAGTTATGTCGTGGACAATAGTCAAAGTAGAACCACTCACATTGCTGTTTGGGTGGATGGTGCACCTCGGGAAGGGTGGGAGAGGTTGAAGAGATGGATGGGAGTACTCCTAGTACTGGCAAAACAGTGTATTCTGAATACTTGGGTTTCAGGAGACAAACCCACAGTTCGACAGTGGAGGAACCTTATATGGGATGTGCTACAATTAGAGAGGTTGACATATAAGATTAAAGGAAGGGAAAGGCAGTTTGAAAGCATGTGGGTGCCCTATCTAAATTCTATGAAGCCCTCGGAACAGGAATTAATAATGTATGGATAAAGGTGGAGGAGTAAGAATGGACATATCTGTACAAGTGAATTCTCGATTAGCTGGGGGGGAGGGTGTGGGTGGTGTAGGAGGGAGGAGGGCTCTTCTATACCTTTATCTTTTCTATTTTCTGAGCTTTCTACCCTCATGCTCTGTTTTTCCTACTTTCGCTCATCTCCACTGAGAGCAGTGTTTTAGATAGGATATATAGAGGTTGGCTGAGGGATGCTGGAAGTACAAATTTTATCAGTATCATCATGGTACTATATGCCAGTGTTGGCTGGATGAGATGTGGGGAACTTATGGCATGCAATATGTAATATCTGATAAGTGCTGGTGGAGATATCCTTTTCTTACTCTACTGATGTATGGGTAAAAGAAACTAATAAAAAGATTATACAAAAAAATAAATATGGAGAGGACTGAAGTGCATTGATATGTAAATGTGCAGAGAACAGTGTGTACAGGAATATGTAAATATGGAGAGAACAGGAGGTACCAAAATATGTAAGAATGAATTGAACGGGGTTTAGACATATATTAGTATGGAGAGAAAAGGGGTTTAGGAGTATATTAGTATACAGAGAACAGGAGTGCAGGGGTATGTAAGTATGGAGAGGACAGGATGTGCAGAATATATAAGTATATAAATTAATAATCTGGCTTGAAAGGTGGCTGTTGCCATGAAAAGTGTTGTGGTTACAAACCATCATCAATCAGTTTTCACCTATAAAAAATAGTTGGTACAATACAGATATTCTTGGAAGTATTTTTTTACCTTTGTGTAGCTCTGATTATAAAGAACATTTGTATTTTATTGTGATTTTGTTTTATGTACAGGCTACAATGTCCCAAATGAGCAGTTCCTATTGCTGTCTGAGAGGGACGAGGGACTCCCATGTATTGATATGAAAGAGGAAGAGAGGAATGACAGACTGCCTTTTGTTGATGTGACGATGGAAGAGGGGGATGGGGAGCTCCCTTTTGTTGTTGTGGAGGAGGAAAAGAGGAATGACGAACTTCCTTTTGTTAATTTGGAGGAGGAAGAAAGGAATGACAAACTGCCTTTTGTTGATGTGAAGATGGAAAAGATTACAGAGCAGAAGGATCACTTTGAAGTCATTCCCACTGGTAAGTATCATAGATGGCTAGAGTATGTGTTTGAGTGGGATTTCTTTCAGGTATGACTACGAGGAAGTTGGAAGAAAAGGAAAAACAGTTGGAAGGAGAGGAAGTATGGAATTACAAGTAGGCTATGATGTTAGAAAGCTTGACAGGAGTAAAGCCAGTAAGTGTTTTAGAAAGAAACATATTACTGTTACAATTGATACGAGATTATACTGAGATTGGAGTCACATGGGGCTTGATTTTCAAAGCCCAGAAAATGTTGCAAGCCCCTGGTGTGCCAAGCATGTGGCATTTGCAGATTGTGTATTCTGCTGCTCAGCAATCTGGATTTCCAATCCTGAGCACCAAATACCACAAGTTAGGCCAGCTTTTCCCTGGTCTAACCTGCACCATTTGGGGGTACTCTTTTTATGGGGCTTGCTTGAGACAAATCTTTGGTGTAAGCTGCCGCAAAATGAGGAAACTGTCACAACTGTGCCTGTTGTACTACAATCAGGTTCACTTATGCCAAAGGAGTTTTAATCAATCAGTCAGTCTCTATTTTACCAGGCGAAGTACCACTAAGCAAGTTCATTTGCAAGGTGGACCTGGACAAATGCACATAAAAGTAAACAATATGCAAAGGAAAAAGATGGGTGTACAATCAAGAAATACAATGTGGAAGAGGACATACAACATAGTACAGTACTAGGCAAGGTCTATACAGGCAAATATGCAAGAGGCTAAGAAAAAAATATTGCAAATATACATTAATATACAGTATTTTTTTTCCAATTGTTTAACCAGGTGAGACACATTAAGCTGAAAGCTTGTTTACAGGAGCAACTTGCGAGCACAGGGAAGTTAAGTGACTTGCTCAGGGTCATACAGTATGCAAGGGGCTGAGGGATTCAAACCCAGGTCTCCAGATTTGCAGCTCAGAGCCTTAAACCACTGTGCTATACTGCCTCCCTTGTATGTACATGAACACTTCAGGTAAAGGGGTAGGAGGGGTGATAGTAAAAAGAAGGGAGAAGGAGTGATAAACAGGGAATTACAAGGCCTCGGATTGGATGTCCAACACTTATTTCACTGGCCTCACGGGGGTTACAGGATAATAATAATAATTTTATTTATAAAGCGCCTTTCAGTGTATCAAGGCGCTGAACATTTTAAGATTATAAATTCAAATTTCAAATACAGATCTTCAAAACACATATAAAAATGTACCACAATAACATCAGATATTAAAACATAATAAATTATAATAAAATTACAGTCATACTGAAATTAGCTTAGTTATCCAAGAAGGCCATTTGCCATAAATGTGTTTTCAAATATGTACTGTACTATAAAGGAATGAAAGAAAAGCTTTTTGAAGGAGGAGGAGGAAAAGGTTGTTAGGGCAGCCAGATTCAGAGTTTTTTGTAATTTATTCCGTAGATGAGGGAGTACATAACTTATCAATGCTTTTCCAAAATGTGACTTAACTTTAGAAATGTATATTTGTATGATGTTGGAGAGCACCTGGAAGGAAAAGTATGTCTCTTTGCAGACAACACAAAGATCTGCAACAGAGTTGATGCACAAGGTGGGGTGGAAAGGATGAAAAGGGACTTGGCAAGGTTGGAGGAATGGTCAAATATATGGCAGCTCAGATTCAATGCAAAGAAGTGCAAGGTAATGCATCTGGGAAACAAATACCCAGGGGAAGAGTACACAATGGAGGGTGAGATAATAACAACATAACAATAAAAATCAAAAGAGACCTAGGAGTAATTATATCAGATGACCTAAAGGTGGGCAAACAATGTGAGAAGGCAGTAAGGAGGACTGGGGGGATACTGGGATGCACAGGGAGAGGCATCAACAGTACAAAACAGGAAGTTGTTAACCCTCTGTACAGACAGTTGTTGAGACCCTATCTGGAGTACTGCGTGTAATTCTGGAGACCCCATCTCCACATAGACAGTGTGAAGGCTGTTCAGCGGAGGGCAGCCAAAATGGTGCAGGGTCTTCACCAGAAGAAATACGAGGAGAGACTAAAGGAGCTTAATATGTATACCCTTGAGAAAAGGAGGGAGAGGGGGGACATGATAGAAACTTTCAAGTACCTAAAGGGAATTAACAAAGTACAGGAAGGTAGCATCTTTCAGAAAAAGAGATGTGCAAGAACAAGGGGGCACAATTTGAAGATAGAGGAGGGACGACTCACAGGTAATGTTAGAAAGTATTTTTTCACAGAGTGGGTTGTGGATGCATGGAACAGCCTTCCTGAGGAGGTTGTGGAGTCAGGAACACCGGGAGAATTCAATAATGCATGGGACAGACATAAGCCAATTCTAGTGAGGGTAGGAGGAAGTAAGCTATTGATTTACTATAATCTGCAGCTTATCCAGCAGGTAGGGAAATGGGCAGACTAGATGGACCAAGCAGTCCTTATCTGTTGTCAAATTCTCTGTTTCTATGTATAAGGAGATAAATGAGAGGCTGTGCAAGGAGTAATTGCTTACAGTGCATAGGGGCAAGTACTCAGAAATATACTGGGGAAGCTTGTGTGTGATCGCTCTAAAAGTCCAAAAGGCGGCATTTCTTTGCCTTCTAAACTTGAGGGATGTACAGCCTACTGTGGCATACACAGAGCAGTGGTGGGTGAGGTATGGTAGAGCAGAGATAAATCTCAAAGCTGTGATAGAGTGAGTCAAGTTTAGAGAGTGCGGAGGCAGAGCCTTGGCCATAGAGGAAGTCGGCATGGTCCAATAAGGATAGAAAGGTGGTTTGGACCAGTCTTTTTTTTTTTTGGAGTCATGGGATAGGAGATGCTTGATCCAGGAGAACAGGTCCAGTCTCTGCCCTAGCTTATTTGAAAGTTCCTCAGTATGGCCAGAGAATGTAAACTTATGGTCTATCCAAAACTCCAGATATTTAAATTGTGTCACATATTCAGTGGGTTCTCCCAGAAGTGATAAAATCTGCTAAGCTAAGTAGGGGAGGTTTTTGACTTATGGCAGAAGGTGAGAAAAGTATGGCCTTTGTTTTTTTTTTGCATTTAGACCCGTGCAACTGCACCAAACAACAGGTGTGACACAGGGCTTAATGCAATCCCTGCATCACCCTTGGAAAATTGAGCCTTTGGTCTCGATTCCAGGTGTGAGTGAGCAGGCAAGTATCTACATTATAAACATTTGGTAGTTCAGAGTAGTGGAACATGAGAAGTGCACAGAGGAGGGAATGGACTGATTCCAGACATGACTGACCAGGCAAGCGTCTGTGTTATAAAGATTTGGTCATTCAGAGAGGAGGGACATGAGAAGTGCACAAAGGAGAGAATGGGCTGATTCAGGCATGGGTAAACATGGGTGTCACATTATTGTTGTGAAACCCTTACAACAAAAGACCATTACAGCGACAATTTTGAGCAGATTCAAGATTGTCGCTGTAAAGGTCCTGCTGTACACCAGCTGCAGTTTCACTGATGTTTTGCTGGTTTCAAATCAACTCTGACTCAGAGTTGATTATCTAAAGATTGGGGGTTCTGGGGGCATAGCCCCCCACATGAGCACAACCCCCCCCAAAAAAAAACTGTTATCCTGACAGGCAAAATACAGACTGTTGGTAATTCGACTGTTGCTGTAGAGGATGTCGACAACAAAGTTGTCCAAGCAAGTTGGTGGAAACATGAGCAGGCATATTTTTTGCAGTATAAACATTTGACCATGGGCAGCCCAGTGGCGCTGAGGGCTGAGGCGCTGGACACCTTGCCTCACTCTGCGCCAGTGACCCAGATTTGGGAACAACCTCAGGCCACCAAAGTGTTGACGGGTAGGGGGGAGGTGGGAGCAGGATTGAGTAGTGGCTCTCCTGTCCCAGGAGGGGGTGGTCACCTGCCTATAATCCCACCGTCACCAGATGGAGGTCCAGTGACAGGCGTAGGCAGTATCGATGTGATAGGTAGGGTGGGAGGCATCCCGCAAGACAAGCATATGCATGCCTCCACATGTGCGCATCACGTTAGGGACATGTGGGAGCAGGGATCTAAAAAAAGGGAAAAAAACATTTGGCCATTCAGACAGGAGGAACATGAGAAGTGCACAGAGGAGTGAACAGACTGATTCCAGGTGTGGGTGAGCAGGCAAGTGTCTGCATTGTAAACATTTGGTCATTCAGATATGAGGGACATGAGAAGTGCACAGAGGAGAAATGGATTGTTTCCAGCATGGGTGAGCAGGCAAGTGCCTATATTATAAACATTTGTTCATTGA
This sequence comes from Neoceratodus forsteri, assembly GCA_016271365.2. Classification (NCBI taxonomy): domain Eukaryota; kingdom Metazoa; phylum Chordata; order Ceratodontiformes; family Ceratodontidae; genus Neoceratodus; species Neoceratodus forsteri. The sequence continues at coordinate 410,590,334 of CM057457.1, read as the reverse complement.
GAGAGGAGGGGCATGAGAAGTGCACAGAGTAGGGAATGGACTGATTCCAGGCGTGAGCGAGCAGGCAATTGTCTGCATTATATAGATTTTGCCAGTGAGAAAGGAGGGATGTAAGGCACATTACAGACATCAGTGAAACAGATTGTTTTTCAGTGTTGACCAGTCAGATCCTACTCACTCTCCCCAGCCCACCGCACATGCAGTCGTATCCCTATAGTTAGGGTTGAGTAGGCACTTGAATGCTAAACTCAAGAACTTTGCAACTATTGAACGAATTTGCACGAAATTTGGTATGCAACTTCCTGTGGGGTAGATCTCTTAATCTAGCTAATTTTGTTCTGGTCAGACGTGCAGTCTCCAAGTTATGGAGAGGTGAAAAAAACATGTTTTTACCCATTGACTTTGCTGGGATTTTTCTTTGAACTTGCCTACAGCCTATAAGGTTTGTTTGTTTTGTAAGAAATTTTCAGGACAAAAAGGGACTACCCCAGAGATGTGCCTTTTGCTAGTCTGGTGAAAAGCAATAAGCCATTTTTTAAGTTATTGCAATTTAAAAATTAGAAAAAAATAATTTCAGAGCATGCTCAGTAGGCATTTCAGTATAGTTGTATGCTACAAAAAAGGAATCCTGCATTGTATGAAAAAAATCCTCTTTCATATGGCCACCATCTTGTTTTCCATTTTGCCTCTAAAATTCAGAATTGGAAACCTGCCAAAATGATGTTCTGGTGAGGAACAAATGCGTATCTTCCTTACTGGGACCCCCTAGGTGAATTCTGAACTCTACTGCTCAGAAAATGCCCTTAGAATGTGTTTTTATTTAACATTTAAATTCTTTGTTCATATCAATGTCATGTGACATAGGATTTTAGTTTGTGTAATAAGGTACAAACTGTGGTTCTACTTTGTGAGTCATACTAAGTAGGATCTTAGTTCATATCTTGTCATGCAAACTAAGAGCCCACTTTGCATGACTCTGATACAAAGAATTTAAATGTGGGTGTCTCAGCCATTTTGTGGTATTTTCTCACCAAATTTTCAAAATAGGCATTTTAGGACCCTACCCTGTGATCACTGTCACTGTTATTTTGTTGCTCTGCCCCCACCAGTGAGAGTTTGGGCTGATGACTTCAAAGGCAGACCAGACGCCTGTTGGTGTGTGAAGGGTGGGTGGGTGGTAGGGTTGTAATGTTAACATCAAATTTCCCAGCTTTTTATGCTTTAATAAAAACTCTAAGTGATGCATTAATGTATCTTTTTGCAGTACATATATGTAGTTACACATACCCCATTAATGCAAATTATCATGGGCTGCATATGCAAATCCCCACAAAACAGTATGCTGGTTCAACTTTAAGCAGAACTGCATGGTACTGAAAGGCTTCTCACACAATATGCAAAGGGTGCCAACAGAAGACACAGACATGTGTTTTGTCCTGCTAGGACTCATCGATGTGCCTCATCTGTATGACACCCCAGTGGAATGAACCAGACACCCTGAGTTGGTCTGTCTGGGTAGGGTCGTGGTAAACCCAATAAAAACAAAAAAAAGGTAAATGACAAAGAACCTCAGTACACAAGCAATAATGTAAGGGTTACCCAAAGGGCATTGGCTGGGAAGCCAAGTTTCAAAGAAATACAAAATGCATAACGTGTGAGAGACCTTTTGGCACCATGCAGCTCTGTTTAAAGTTGAACCAGTATAATAGTTTGTGGGGATTTGCATATGTAGCCCATAATGCTTTGCATTATGGAAATATGTTTGATTTTGTATTTCTTTGAAACCTGCCTTCCTGGCCAGTGCCCTTTGGGGTAACCCTTGTCTTGGTGCTTGCATATTGAGGTTCTCATGCTTGAGAGGGGGGAGCACAGTGGATGTCTGCATGCCTGTGCATAGATGTCATTACACATCTGTGCTCCCATTGCGGAGAAATTAGAAAAATGCTGGACATGACCGATCAGCTTGATGGCCGCACCCTGCCATGTAGGGAGGACTGTTGTGAAATTGCACTTGGGGGATTTGGTGCTGGTCCGACTGGCAGGGATGAGGAGCCCTCCTGCAGGTCAGCCACGGCAGTGCCAGACCCCCCCATCATGTGAATGAGCCTGTTGCTCTCCCCATGGGCAGGACCAGCGGCTGGATGCCCCCACTAGTAGGCGCTGCAGCAAACGCAGGTAAAAAGAGTTGCGATGCAAAAAAAAAAAAAGAAGGAAAAGGGACCATCAGTAAAGGGGAAGAAAACTAAAAAAAGAGAAAAAAGGCAGAAAAGGGGCATGTGAATAGTCTAAGGGTTCCATAGGGAGAGTAAGGCCAAAAGAGGCTCCCAAATACATTGAAAGGTAAGCGGCCTGTGTTGCATACTCGCTATATGCTTTTCTAACTGAATAGCAAGCAAGACCTCGCAATACCACTCCAACAGCGAGGGAAGAGTATCCTCCTTCCAGTGTCTTAATATGACCAGTTTTCCTATGGAGGCAAATAGGGCAAGATGGGCTTTATGTGTTCTCGGTGTTCCAGGGGGCTATATAGCCAGTAAGCAACATTCCGGAGTGGATCGAGACTCCAAACCCAATAATGGGTCTAAAGCTTTATTTGTAGATCCCAAAAGGCATGAGTATGGGAACAGTCACAGAGGAGGTGGTACAACGACCCTGGGACCAGTTTACAGTGAGAGCAGATAGGAGACGGGAGTTGATCTATTCTATATAGCTTTATTGGGGTATAGTACAAATTGTGCATAATGTTGAACTGGGTCAAGTGAAGCCGGTCTTGTTTAATGTATTTATAAACTGAGATCCACATATTTTTCCAGAACTGTTTCTCTGATGGGAGAGACAGTTCCTGAACCCAGTAGTAACAAATTCCAGAGGGGAGAAATGGTCAAGTGTTTGCAGTTGTTAATACACCCTGGAGACTGCATGCTGTTGGTCTCTACTTGAAAAAACAGACAGGCCATCCAGGGGCTGCATAGCCCAGGGTTTGGGTCTCAGAAAGGTGAGAATTATGTTTTTAACCTACAAGAATTTAAAGGTTTCTGCTTGTCAAAGCTGGAGTTTATAGTGGAGAACAGGAAAGGAGGCTAATTAATCTCCTTGGAGAAAGTCTGCTAAGGTACTCTTATTTAAACTGGGCCAGGAAGAGGGCAGTAAAGAGTAGTGACCAATACAGAAGTGCAAGTTATTCAGTATGGGCTGGGCAGGAGAACGATACCAGTTCTCTAAAAAATTGGGAATGCTTTGAGGGAACGGGGACTCTGAGAGGGGGATGTATATGCAAGCGCAGGCAACAAGATAAAGAACTTGCATGCCAGATGTATCTCTATATCTAAACAGATGGGACAATATGTATTATCTGCTATTGGGGTGACCTTTTTTGCACCAGAGGGGAATTCTGCTTATTTGCTGAGCCCCATAGTAAGTAAAACGGGAAGGGAGGGCAAGCCCGCCTTATAAGTTAGGAGCTTTTAACTTGAAGTACACCCTCCGTACCATTTTGTTTTTTTACAGAAAGGTGTCAAACGTTCTCTGCAGTCTCATAAATCATGTCTTAGGCAAAAAAAGAGACCCAGCATGCCCAGCAGATATAGTAGTCTCGGTAGAACATTCATTTTTAGAATGTTGATACGACCACAGAGAGATATAGGAAGTACACCCCAATGGTCCGGATCAGACTGCAGTACTTGCAGCAACTTTGTAAAATGTTCTTACACCATGGTAGGTATATTCCTAGCAATATTGATCCCTTGGTATGTTAGAACTTAATAGGTTCCCAAGCAAGACCAAAAGCATTACAGTCCACCTTCCTAGTATGATTATCGAGAGGAAATATTCTCATCTTGGAGAGATTTATCCTGTAGGATAAGACTGCAGATAATTGATCCAACTCCTCTTATAAGACAGGGAGAAAGACTTTAGGGTCTTCCATATGTAAAAGGAGATCATCTGCATATGCCAATAGAGTATATTTCTTTCCTTCTATCTGGATTCCCTCAAGAGTAGGGAAATTGAGTAGGTTATTTATCGAGGGCTCCAGGTAGCAGTTAAAAAGAAGAGGGGAGAGGGGACATCTTTGTCGAGTGCCCTTCTCTAGGGGTAGCAGATCCAAGAGACACCCATTGCACCACATCCAAGCTGTTGGGGAGGAGTAGAGAAGTTTGACCCATTTAATAAAATCATCTGGAATTCTAAATCGATGAAGGGAGGTGAACAGGAATTGCCAAGATACACGATCAAAAGCCTTTTCAGTGTCCAGGGAAACCAAAGCTGCAGGGACTTAGATTATGCACTTCAATGTTAAACCCCAAATTTTCCACGTTCATAACTTTGCAACTGGCCGGCCCGGTGGCGCTGAGGGTTTGAGGCACTGGACGTCACATCTTGCACCATGCTGGTGACCCATGTTCGGATACAAACTTGGGTTGCCGGGGGTTGGCAGGGGAGGGAGAGATTGAAGCATCTGCAAACGGCTCTCCTCTCCTGGGAGGAGGGCTATGGGGTTGTCCAGTGTTCTTTCTGCCCCCAATGGAGATCAGAGGTATTACAGAATGACTGACTAACATGAGGGGCAAGTGCGGCAGATGCCATGGCGTCATTGCATGTCACATTTGAGGGAGGGGGAAAGCACTCATGGGGCAAAAGTGGAAAAACCCTCTGCGGTCTTGTGGAGATGATGGGGAATCCAGTGGTAAGGCCCACATCCCAAGGTCAGCTCAGCAGCACCAGAAATGATCTCAGGCACCAATCTGATGTCCAGGTAGGGCCTTGAGTCTGCAAGGTCACCACGGGTGGGCGAGCCCTCCCCAGGGGTAACTTGGTAACCAGGGGACTGACCTATCTGGACTTAGGTGGGGAGAATACCAGCAGTGAGGGTTCAGGCAGGGAGGGAGAGGTATTAGCTGAGTGAGCTCCTCGCAAAGATGCCCACAGAGTGAGAAACAGAATTGAAAGAAAATAAATAACTTAGCAACAGTTCAATGGATTTACTCAAAATTTTGAATAGACAGTAACAGGTGCTATATCTCTTGATTTGCCAATTTTCTTTCAGTCAGATTTGTGGATTTTGTACAGTGAATCATCAATAAATACATTTAGTGCTACTTTTTGCCAGTTTTCCCTGTTTTTTCTTTATCCCTCTGTGCCCACACTGTTTGGAATTGTCACTGAAATTTTCATGGTAGATATAGGTTATCCAAAGAAACAATCCAGCACTTGGTGAAAAAATATTGATCCATTCCAAAGTTATTAAATGTTAAAATTTCAGGTTCTGAGCATGCTCAGTTCAGTCTTTGGGAAAGATCAGTCAGGGATCCTTGGTCATGAATGGCTGGCGAAGAGGGATTCAGAAATCTCACAGTATCCCTCTTCGTGAGGAAAATCCGTCTTCGTCAGCCACCATTTTCTTTTCTCACTTAGTGAGGGGAGAAAACAAAATGTAACATCTCCCATTTTGTTGTTCATTTTTTTTAACTGAGGCAAAGAAAACAGTCCTCTGACATCTTTTTTTTTTTTTTAATGTAGAATCCTGCATCAGAATTTTCAGTGTAGAATCCTGTATCAAACTGCCCCTCTATTGTCTGCCTACATCAAGGTGCCCAATTCCCGTGCCGGCATATGTTTCTCCTCCATCACTTGACACATTGGGAGCCCACCCTAGTGTGCAGAAACATTTAATTTATGTTTCCGACACTGGGATGCCCACTGTTGGTGTCCGATGCCCCCCCCAAGCCCGTAAACACGTGTTGCTTCCATCAGGGTGCCCAATCCCTGTGTCAGCATGTATCCCTCCCCTACATTAATGTGGCTCATTGGGAGCCTACCCCAGTGTGCCCAAATGTGCTTTTTTAAAAAAAAAACACCTGTTGAAGAAAACTCTCCAATATCTTTTTTTTTTACCTGAAAAAGGAAAATGGCCCCTCTGTGCACCCATCTCCTGCACCCCACCTTACCCTACACTTACCTCCTGAAGTCAGGTGCTGCCATCTTCTGAGGACCGGACACGTCTGCACTCTTCAAAGCCGAAGTGCGAACTGAAGAATCAAGGTAAGCTGCAATGTAATGACAGTCAGTGGGGTTTTCAACTTGTCTTGATATCTCAGCCATTTTTAGGAATTTTGACCCCAAATTTTTAACATGGGGTTCTTGGGGCCTCACCTCATGAACAATGGCACTGTCATTTTGTTACTCTTTCCAGAAAGGTGATTTCACAGTCGCTGCTTGGAACCCCCTTTCGGGACCGATTAACAGAACAATAGTGCCACTGTTCATGAGGTGCAACATGGGCTTTTTGAGATCCTACATTTGGTAAAAAAAAAAATAATCCAAAAAGTAACTGTTATGAGCGTACATTGTGCAGTTTCTATGCACACTCGTAACTTTGCCAATTTTTTTATATATTCATTCCAGATTTTTAACATCTTCTTATGAACAGTACAGCTGTCATTTTTTAACATCCTGCCTAAAACATGTTTTCACACCTGTGTCGCAGAATGATGCAGTTGTTGAGCAAAAATTAAAATTTGGGATGGATTAACAAAATCACAGTGCAACTGTTCATGAGGGGAGGTCCCAAAAAGCCCATGTTGAAAGTTTGGTGAAAAAATTCCCCCCAATGACTGCAAGACAAGCATGCATTGCACAGTTTCTACCCACGCTCATAATTTCACCAGTTCTTCATATTTTCAACATTACCATTTCTCATACCACCACGTCATGAATAGTACATATGTCATTTTTCAAATCCTGCCAAAAATGTTTTTCCACACCTGTGGTGCAAAACAGGGTAACAGGTGCTCAGAATTACGGTTTCACAGGGATGTGAAAGTGTTCTGTTCTGGGTACATGCGGTGAGGTGATAAGAAGGTTATGTTGAACATTTTGGATGAAAATTATTTAAGATGGCACAGTTATAACTACATGTTACAATTTCAGTACGCCTGCTCGTAATTTAACATGTGGAAGCATGGGGGCCAGAGACCCCTGTGTTTCCACAGCTAAATACATATGTGCATCTGTGGAGGGATAGGGGACCCTGTGCTGCCACAGTAAAATAAAGACACTATTATACTATCTCAAAAGGTGAGGCAATAAATTGCAAAACACTTTGTTAATGCATCAGTTAGGGTTAAAGTGACAAAAGTAGGGAAATTAGACATTCAGGTCGAGCCCCTAACACCCACCTTTCACAGACCAACAAGTGTTGGGGTGTGCCTTGGGGTCTTCAGGCCTTTCACCCTATTCTCTTATACTGTACCATGTCAAATTTCGTACACATGGAACGGGATGAGAGTTAGGCCTGATGACCCCATGGCACACCCCAATGCCTGTTGGTCTGTGGTGGGTGGGTGCGGGGTATTAGGGGCTCAACCGTAACATCTAATTTCTCTACATTTGCTGCTTCAACCCTAACCGATGCATGAATAAAATTTATATAGATATCTAGATAATATATACTATAATCACCTGCTCCTGTGCAACAAGAGAAAGTACTAGTCTATAAAGGTGGAGTAGCCCAGAGTGGGTAGGCTGGGGAGTGGATGGAATCTAACTGGTCAGTACCGATAAACAATCTCTTTCACACATGTACTGTATGTAATGTGCCTTAGTTAGCATCCAGATGTCCTCTCAAGCCACTAAAGGGACACTTACTGAATAAAACAGACTACTAGTTAGTCCCTGTAATCCCTGTTAATGCACTCCAATACACATTCAAGCGCACATACACATTTAAGTTCTGGTACAATTAGTCCCCTTTAGAAAATGGCCAGAAAGCATTCTCTATCCTGATTGGCTGAAACTAACTCTAAACTAGGCATTTATTTTTCAATAGATGCCCACTCAAAAGTAAGTGCCAGTCAAGTGCCACTTCCTGCGCACAATTCTACAGTGGTGCCCAGCCTGCATTTTAATTGGCTGAATACATAAAGTAAAAATTGTAAATACCGCCATCTTTTCTCTCAAGCTTAGCGAGAAGGTACTAATCTCCTCAACCGAACACAAACACTTTTTACCTCAATCAGCTCCCTGTTTTCACATCAACAAAAGCCACACAAGTTATCTTACAGTCACAAGACTAACAACCCACGATAGCGGTGCCACTCTCCGACTGCACTTCCATAGTACCATGCTGACATCTCCCGACAATGGTCTCTCACTACAGTTCTGACCGCAGACAGAAGGTAAACAATCAGTCAGCACAATGCCCCCACAGTTACTGAGCCTCACAGAGAAATATAAAAATGTACCTTACAAGTTCAGGAGATCAATAAAACCAAGAGGAAGTCGTTTTTCTCGTTCCTACTAAATCGCTCTCAAACGTCACATGAGTGTTCGGTCCTGTGACCTTTGAGAGCACTGAAGCAGAAAAACTCTCTTGAGACTGTTAGTCTGGGCGACTGACTATATTTCGGAACTCGGTAACTGTGAGGCTGACTGATTGTTACCTGTCTGCCGATCAGAAGACACAGTGAACCCGTGATCGAGATCGGCACTAATGCGAGATGCAGGTCAGGAAAATAACACACAGTTAAGCTTGTTGAAAAAAGCGATTGTGCACTTCCAGAGAGTCAAACAGAAAATTTTCAGGGCACACTGCCAGTGTGCGTGTGTGTGTGTCTCTGTCTGTCTCGGGGGGTGCCAATCCACCTGAATGCTGTAGGGTATGGACTACTTTATTAATAAACTTATTTCTAATACACATGTTCATTTGTCAGTCATTAATTAGTATACAACTTCAAGAAAATATACACAGATGGCCATTTTCTAAGCGCAATAATACCCTCCAGGGTGGGCATTATTGGGAAATACCAGACCTTCCAGGGGCTATAAGGCCCTCCGCCTGCAGCGTCGGGCCTCATTACTTCCCTGGGCGGTCCAATATTTCCAATAATGCCTGTAATATTGCTTACGTAAAATTCACTGTTAATGTGCCCCAACAGGCACAAAATGTCCAGTTCTGGTACATTCAGCCCCCTGTAATAAAAATAAGTAGCATTCCCTTCCCCACTCACACAGTATGAACAGTGGGAAAACAGTCCTGAAACAGCAAGCAGAACGTAGTTACAAGTACTTAGCTGCTACTTCAGCCTCCTCTGGTTCTGTTCTCCCCCCCCGATGCACTCAGGCAGCCAAACTCATACTCCTGTACCTAAGCTGCTTGCTATCTACTGACTCCGACCTTTTAAAACAGAAACATTCTTCTCATTACTGTCTGGAATTTAAATTTTCCTACTGTTTATGAACTGTTTATTGGGTACTGTATTATGAGGCATTGCAGCACCTGGACATTAATGAAAAAATTAAGAGCTATTTCTAAGTAACTGTAATTTAGCTTCATTTATTATTGCATTATTGAAAAGACTTTTTGGTTATATGGAAGTTGGGTGTTGGTGGGTGGCTGCAGTAGGTTTTCTAGGTTGCTGGGAGGGATTTGGTTATTTGGTAAAAAAAAAGGGGGAGAGGTTTTATAGGTTAGCATAGGGTAAGGTAGTGTTGCATGCATCAATCTCGGGCTCCAAGGCATAGTTACTCTGCTTCCCTGCTGAAGGCCCAGCACCCCTTTGATCCTTCCCCCATTAACCAACATATACCAGTGTTGCAGGGAAGTTTGTATCATGAGGGAGATGAAGAGGAGGGATAGGGAAGTGGAGTGGTACTGAGAGGTGTACTGAGGACCAGGAGATGTCCTGGGGTTAGACAGGTACTGAGAGGTGTACTGAGGACCAGGAGATGTCCTGGGGTTAGACAGGTACCGAGAGGTGTACTGAGGACCAGGAGATGTCCTGGGGTTAGACAGGTACCAGAGCGAGGCCAGACATGTTTAGTCCCCATCCCCAGGGGACTGTTCAGTATTCACAAAAGAAGGGGGGTACCTAAACAAAGCAGTAGAAGCACTCCAAACAGGGAGGTCATTAATAGTCCATTCACAAAAGAAAGGGTCCTAAGAGAACGCCTAAAACTCAGGGGGTGGACAGGCGCAATGGGGCATGACAGGATTCACCCCAGAATTCTAAAAGAACTAAGGAGAGACCTAGTGGCATCACTGACTACCCTTTCTAACAAATCATGGGAGGACGGTGTGGTACCTGAGGACTGGAGAAGTGCAGATGTCATTCCTCTTCACAAAAGTGGGAGCAAGGCAGAGGCAGGGATCTATAGACCTGTTAGTTTAACTTCAGTGGTAGGGGAAAATAATGGAATCACTTCTGAAGGAAAGAATTGTTGAGTACCTAGAGGCCAGCGGGGCACAGGACTCGAGGCAGCATTGATTCACAGTGGGAATATCATGCCAGATGAACCTAATAGATTTCTTTGACCGGGTGACCAAAGTAGTAGACCAGGGAGGGGCTGTAGATATGGCCTACCTAGACTTTAGCAACGCATTTGACACAGTCTCACACAAAAGATTAATAAACAAGTTAGCCAGCCTGGGAGTGGGTCCCAGGGTGATAGCCTGGGTAACAGATTGGCTGACCAACAGGATGCAGAGGGTAATAGTAAATGGACTATACTCTGAAGAAAGGGATGTTACTAGTGGAGTGCAGCAGGGTTCAATGCTGGGACTGGTCCTCCCTAATATCTTTATAAGAGACACTTAGAGGGGCTGGAAGGAAAAGTATGCCTCTTTGCAGATGATACAAAAATCTGCAACAGGGTTTGTACACAAGGTGGGATGGAAAGGATGAGAAGGGACTTGGCAAGGTTGGAGGAATGGTCAAAAATATGGCAACTTAGATTCAGTGCAAAAAAAGTGCAAAGTAATGCACCTGGGAAACAAAAACCCAGAAGAAGAGTACACAATGAGGGAGAGGCACTAACAACAACAAAAATATAGATGAGTATGAATAGATAGGCTATTGACAGAGCAAAGGCTGATGGCACATTCATAAGGTAGAAAAAGAAATGGGCAGACTGGATGGGCCTTGCGGTCCTTATCTGCCATCAATGTCTATGTTTCTATGGTTCTAAAATGGAACGGGATTGCGAGGTAGTCATATCACATGACCTTAAGATAGACGAACAATGTGAGAAGGCAGTAAGGAGGGCTAGAGGGATATTGGAATGCATAGGGAGAGGCATCACCAGTAGAAAACAGGAAGTTGTTATCCCTCTGTACATACAGTTGGTGAGAACCAGCAGAGCCATTATCAGAACTGTTTAGTGAGTCTCTGAGCACAGGAGAGGTCCCAGAAGACTGGAGAAGGGCTCATGTGATCCCACTTCACAAGAGTGGTAGCAGGGAAGAGGCAAGGAACTACAGACCAGTCCGTCTTACCTCATAGTGGCCAAGATTATGGAGGCACTCCTTAAGGAAAGGATAGTGCAACACCTGGAATCCATAGGAGCACAGGATCCAAGACAGCATGGGGTTACAAAAGGAAGGTCCTGTCAAACTAATCTCATAGATTTCTTTGACTGGGTAACCAGAGTGGTGGACCAAGGGGGAGCAGTTGATGTTGCCTGCCTTGACTTCAGCAAAGCTTTCGATACTATTTCACATAGAAGATTGATTAATAAGCTGGGTAGGCTCGGGGTGGGTCAGGCGTTGATCAACTGGGTGGCAAACTGGTTGACAGGCAGAAAACAGAGAGTGGTAGTAAATGGTATACAGTCAGAAGAGATGCAAGTCACAAGTGGGGTACCTCAGGGATCAGTCCTGGGGCCAGTCCTCTTCAGTATCTTCATCGGTGACATTACAGATGGACTGGAGGGTAAGGTTTGTCTGTTGGCAGATGACACCAATATCTGCAACAGAGTAGATGATCCAGATGGGGTGGGCAGAATGGGAAGAGATCTGGATAAACTAGCAAAATTGTCAGAAGAGTGGCAACTGGGGTTTAACGCAAAGAAGTGCAAGATCATGCACGTAGGGAAGAGAAACCCTGAATCCAGCTATAGGCTGGGAGGGGAGTTGCTGGCAGTCACAAGGGAAGAAAGAAACTTGGGCGTCATCATCACCGATGACCTGAAATCATCCAGGCAGACCACTAAAGCAGTAGGTAAGGCTAGAGGGATGTTGGGGTGTATTAGGGGCATGACAAGTCGGAAGAGGGAGGTAATAATCCCTCTTTACAAGACACTGGTTAGGCCTCATCTGGAGTACTGCGTGCAGTACTGGAGGCAACACCTTCACAAGGACATTAACCAAATTGAGGCAGTCCAGAAAATGGCAACCAAAATGGTGCAGAGACTGCATCAGAAAACATATGAGGACTGATTAAATGAGCTCAATATGTATACATTAGAGCAAAGGAGGAAGAGAGATGATGTGATATTCAAATGCCTTAAGGGCATTAACAAGGTGAGAGTCTAACATGTTTTAGTATAAGAAAAATAGCAGAACAAGAGGACACAGCATGAGATTAGAGGGAGGCCAATTAAGAGGTAATGTGAGGAAGTTCTTTTTCACAGAAAGGGTGGTGGATGCATGGAACAGCCTACCTCAGGAAGTGGTGGATATGAATACAGTGCAGGGCTTCAGACAGGCATGGGATAGGCATAAGGGAGCAATACAGATGATTATGAAAAGATAGGCTATTGACAGAGCAAAAGCCAATGGCACATTCATAAGGTGGAAAAAGAAATGGCATACTGGATGGGCCTTGCGGTCTTTATCTGCCTTCAACTTCTGTGTTTCTATGAGACCCCATTTAGAGTACTGCATGCAGTTCTGGAGAACCCACCTCAATAAGGACATAGATAGGATGGAGGCGGTTCAGAGGAGGTCAACTAAAATGGTACAAGGTCTGCAACAGAAGCCACATGAGGAGAGACTGAAAGAGTTTAATATGTATACTCCTGAGGAAAGAAGGGAGAAGAGGGACATGATAGAAACATTCAAGTACCTCGAGGGAATCAACAAAATCCAAGAAGGGAGCATCTTTGAGAAAAAGATGTGCAAGAACAAGGGGGCACATTTGAAGATGGGGGGATGACTCAGGGGCAACATCAGAAAGTTTTTTTTCATGGAGAGGGTGATGGACACTTGGAACACCCTTCCTGAGGAGGTCGTGGGGTCAAAAACAGTGGAGGAATTCTAGAATACATGGGAGAGACATAAGGCAATTAGAGTGAAGGGTATGAGGAAGCAGGCTGTTGGTTAGGGAATGGGCAAACTAGGTGGGCCAAGTGGTCCTTATCTCCTGTCAGTCTGTTTTATGGTTCTTGCTGGACTGAGTCGGCAACTGAGTGACCAGCTGACTCTTTGAGTTTCTTTTGGGCAGTGCTATGTAATGCCAGGCTGTGGAGGAACAGGACCACAATTATAGTGGATCTTGTTTCCTCTGTCAGCTCAGCTTACATTACTGAGACTTGGCTCGGGGATGATTCCAGCACAGTTCCAGTTACACTGGTCCCAGCAGGGTTCTCAGTTGCGTACTGCCAGAGAAGAGACCACAGGGGAAGGAATTGCCATCTGTTTTATATCTGATCTGAATCTGGTAGCACTTCTAGAGGGGGGGCACAAGAGTCATTTGAATACATGGCTGTGCAAGGGGGCCCGGGTGTGGGCAGCAGGATCTTCCTTGTGTACTAGCCTCAAGGTCACAAAGTGGAATTTCTGCAGGAAATCACATCTGTCGTCACTGACCTGGTTTTGGAATCACCAAGATGGGTTTTTCTTGGTGATTTCAAACCCTACATGGATGATGAATGTTCACAAATTGGTCAGGATTTTCTCCAGAACATGGAAGCTCTGTGCCTTGTACAAGTGATTACTTCCATGACCCACCAACATGGCCATACTCTGGACCAATTATTCTCTCTGGGTATCACGGTGGGAAGTCTCAAGATTGAACCAGACAGTGGATCAGATCATTTCTCTATTAGATTCAGTTTCAGGTCACCCCCTTGTAGTCCTTCCCCTCTGGAGGTGATTCAGTGTTGACATTTGAGAAGACTTGGTCCAGAAGGACTTATGGTGATTTTGGACAGCCTGGAAATGCTGGCAGCCTGCACTCAGTGTGCAGAGGTAGCAATGGAAGCCTGTAATAGGGGAACCACTGGCGCCTTTGACCTCATTGTGACAGTTTTGTGTCTGTCCCCCTCATGATGCACCTCAGCTTACTGTGGTTTGACACTGAGTTAGTGCTTTGAAGGCCAGGGGATGAAGGTTAGATTGTTGTTGGAGGAGTTCTAAGATCTTTGAGAGCAAACTAGTTCTAGGTGTCCCATTATGACTGTATAACTGTTCTCAGCGTGTAAATAACTGCTCTAAGTTACTAATAATTTTCTTTCACATTTCCTCTTGATCCCTTCCCCTCTTTCCCCTCACCCCTCCATGGCTTTCCCTCTGTCCCCTCTCCCCCCCCCATTATATCTCATGAGCTTCCGTGCTCATTTTAAAATGCTTCGTTCTATGCCTTCTCACCTGTGATGAGGTCCCTGGGCTGATGCCATCCCTTATCTTACTGATTATTAGATAATAAGCTGAGTCTGTTCTCCTTTTCCTATACAGGGTTGTTTCATAAGACCCCACCCCCTCTAATATGACCCTTTGAATTCCAGGTTTTAATCAAATATGCACCATGGCATACATTGTTCAATATCACATGTATTGGAACTTTCCTAGTTATACACTCTTGTAATGTCTTGTATAATTCCTTGTTTTGTTTGTTCTCTGTCTCATACTTTCCCAGTATGTATTGTTCCTCTGACATGGAACCTATGAAATGAGCTTGTTCTCAAAGGTGTTTTCTGAAATTTCAATAAGTAAATAAATAAATTAAATTATAAGTAATATCAGAAGGCAGTCACTCAGAAAATAGATCTTCTGCTAAGGGAGATTGCTGCTGGAAGAAACTGACTGGCTCAGCTCTTTCAGACTGTAGACAGGCTTCTTTATCTGTCTTGTCTGGAGCCCATAAGTGCATTAACAGCTGGGAAACAGGAGGAGTTCACTCCACTCTTCTTAGATAGGGTGTCCTCTTTTAAGGTTCAGATCACTCCAGTTGGGCTGGGACAGCCCTGCAGTGGACAGCCTCTTAGTCAAACCACAGTCAGTGGTCCTGGGAAGGGTTCCACCTAGTGAAGATGAAAGAGGTTTGTGGGGTGATTACAAAGCTGTGACCAGTGTTTTGTAATCTGGATCACAGTCCAAAACTACTACTCGTGGGTTTCACTGGACATTTGGACCTAGTATTCACTAAGAGTGCTCACTGTTCCCTATCATATGGAAGCTTCCCAGTAGTGCTTAAGGCACTCTCATGAAGCCACTTCTGAAGAAACCAACCTTAGACCCAGAGATCTTGGAGAATTAACGTCCAGTCTCTAACCTTCTGTTTCTGGGAAAGGTCATTCAGAAAGTTGTGCTGCAACTGGAACCACACATCATAGTCTTTGACATCTTTCAGCCTGTCCAGGTGGGATTTAGGGCTAGGCATAGCATTGGAACTGATCTTGTCCAGCTACACAATGCCTTGCTTAGGGCAAGAGATGGAGGTGATCGGTCAGTTCTCATCCATCTAGATCTCCCATCTGCTTTTGATACTGTGTACCTTGGGCTGCTTTTGGATAGGCTTAAGTATGCAGGGCTCACTGGCCAAGTTATCCACTGATATGAGTTCTACCTCAAACACAGAATCCAGAGGCTAGTGTTTGGGAGATTTTCCTCACTTCCGGAGGGTCTGTCCTTTGGCATACCCCTGGACTCTATCCCGTCACCCATGCTGTTCACAGTTTATTTGCTGCCTCTGAGCATGGCCATTTGGGGGGGGGGGGGAAGCTGCAGTTGGAGAGACCAGGCTGTGTCTCAGTTTCTCTGATCTGGTGGCTGCCACTAAGGTGAAGCATCTTGGTGTCATTTTGGATGAGGGTCTGCCAATGGGGGCTTAAATGTCAGCGGTAGTCTGCAATGTCTTTTTCTATTTGTAAAAAATCTGCCAAATTACAGTATGTCCCTTATCCCTCCTGGCAACCTGGTTATGCGTTTGTGACCTGGAGGCTCAACTATTGTAATGCTTTTTATCTTGTGGTCAGTGGGGGTACACTGCACTGCTGCAGAATGCAGAGGTCCAGTTACCAACACACCTTCCAAGACCGTGCAATGGAAGATCTACAATGAAATGTCAAATGTGTATCTTTTAAATTAGGTCTCATGACACAAGGCCCTACACAGATCGGGCTCTGGTACCTGACTGAACTCCTGCATTCCTAGGTGCCCTTTTGCCCACTCTGCTCCACTAAATAGGGCCTCATGGTATTGTCAAGGTCAAGCCAGAAGACGTCCGGAGACTGGGTATTTGAAGTAGCAGGCCTGGTCCTTTGGAACTCACTGCCCGGTACTTTGTTTAGAGCCCCTAAGTGAAGATCCTTAAAAGGGGCCTGGAAATGTATTTATTTCAGCAGGCATTTGGGGTGGTTTGGTATCCTCTTCACTCCTTTTAGCAAATGTATTTAATGTAGATTTTTTTTTATTTAATTTAATTTATTTTATGTTACTTATAATGCTGAATTATAGAAGTGACTAAAGTTAGCTCTGATTTTATGTAATGGGGCCCTGAGCCTCTAGAAAAGGATGCCACGAATAAATGAATACTAATACTACTACCCAGAGCTGAAATCCAGGAGTTCAGAGCTCTGGAAACAAAAATGCATAGGAGGTGCAAATATTTACTCCGTTGGAGGGAAAGGCTCTTCTACATGCTGTGTTCACTCTCTTATCATGCACTGCAGTTAAGAGCAGAGATCCTTTGGTCAGTATAGTTGTGTGCTTAACAGAAATGTGTACAGCTTAATCTGCCAAGTGAGGGGTTTCCCAGTTCTGGGAATTCTCCAGAAATGGATAACATCTCACCTATGGTCTCGGTAGGTGCTTTCTCTTGTCCTTACCTGCTCATTCCTGTTTTAAAAATCTAGTCACAGTGCACAATGTTTGGAAAACACCTCAGTGCATCAGAAGATTCAGACAGTATCAGAATCATGTCCAGAGCCTCCTTGGCGAATACCTCCTTTAACTGTAATGCCCTACAAGCCTCCATTTTGAGGTAGGATAGAGATTATTAATCAAACGGGAGGGATTGGAATCCTTCTCTTAGGCTCCGTCCACTCACCTTCCTCTTCCTCTTTTTTGAGGAGTCCTCCTCCTCAACAGAAAGCACATTCAAATCAGGATTTTCTTTGTGACCTCGGTATCATCATCTTGACCCTCCAAATGGTCATGGTCATCGTTTACCTGTAGAGCCAGGAGATCAGCCCTATCCTTCTCTGGTTCACCTGGATAATCCTGTATGGGCCCACCTGACTTGAGGGGCCCACCTTGGGTTTGGGTGTGTGGGTGTGGGAGGAGGGTGATGCCCTGCAGAACGTCGATACTCAGAATCTCATTTAAGAGCAATAATAAGGATTTATGCAACTCAGCCTTGCCATTGCCAGTCAGTGTACCAGGTGCACCTCCCCCCAGCTTGGGGGTTCAGCTGAGGTTGGGGACAGAAACCAACATATTAGATTGCATTACACTGTTAGGGCAATGTGAACCTAAGGCTGAGGGTCTCATCACCTTCTGCAGGTCTTACAGTGTTTGAAAATCACACATCTCTGATAAGATGGCTTGAGGAGTAATAAACAAAAATAAATTCAGAATTCCTGACAATAATATGCCAATCAGGGTATGGTCTATAGAAACCTTACCCAGTAGGAAGGATTGCTGTTTTGATTCTCCTTCACCCCTTCCCCCGAACAGAATAAATCACTGAAGTGTGGGGAGTGTTAATTCCCATTGACAATTTTGGAGCTAACAGAAGAGAAACTTGTGGGAAGTATGAAGGAATTTCTTCTTTGAATACTGCTACAAGACAGCTCAGTTTCTTTATCAGTCTTCTGTATGGCACAGCGTCAAACATATGGCTGAAATTCAAATAGATAATATCCACTGTCTTCTCCTAATCTATTTCCCTTGTCACCTAGTCAAAGAAGTTAATCGGATTCATCTGGCATGACATCCCATGCCCCTGTGATTCCATGTTGCCTTTGGTCTTGTAGCCCATTAGATTTAAGATACTCTTCTAACCTCTGCTTTAACAGGGTTTCCATTACCTTCCACCACAAACTGATGTGAGACTGACAGGATTATAGTTGTTTGCCCACATCCTGCTGCCACCCTTATGGAACAGGACCACATCTGCTCTCCTCCCGTCCTCTGGAACCAAGCCTGTTTCCAGTGGCCAGTTGAATTAGATTATTAGAAGTACAGCAAGCAACTACTGGAGTTTCTTTATTGCCTTTGGGCATAGCCCTTCCAGTCCCAAGTCTTGTATACATTCACATCTACAAGTCTCTGCAGGATTCTTTCCACTGAAAATGGACTCGTGTACTCCCCCCCTCCCCCTGAATTTTTCCTGCTGCTCACTGGTCATCCATTCCCCCTTCTATTGTGAAAATTTAGCTGATGTATGTACCTCTTCTGGATGCTTGCTTTGTCACAATGCTGTGCAGTCTCCCTCCTTATTCTGCAGAATCTGCAATCTCCTTGAGTACTATTTGGACTGCCTGATCCAAATATTCCAAAGGAGCAAAATCTGCAATCCCCTTGAGTCCCTATTTGGACTGCCTGATCCAAATATTCCAAAGAAGCAGTTTTCCCTAGAACTAGAGGACATGATGGAGCAAGAACCCGCTATTTCCCAGAGACAAATCAACAAATAGATCTGCCTTATTGACTTTTCTCTTAATTAAATAATGACAATTGAAAAATGCTTTACTTCTGCTTCTCATAAGTTGAATTAAATACAACTTTATTGCCAAGCATAATTCTGTTTAGCCAATACATTTATTGTAAAATATTTCTAATAGTTTAAAGATACATTATAGGTTTTTTGTGCTATTAACAGTTTACAGGTTAAAATAAAAATATATCTGCATATCTTATTTGGAACTAACTGTAAAATGGGAAGATTTTATTTGAGGAAGTGAACACATTTCGTGCTAGACAGAATGCTAGCTAAACCACAGTTTTCTATGTAACAAAAAAGAGTGCTTGCAAAGCAATGTTCCAGTAAAGCAAGATTCTGACATGACAGTCCATTTTTAAAATAAGGTATTTTTGTTACCAACTTGCATGATTAACACACTTCTACAAGAAATGTGTCACAGGACATACTTCTACAAGAAATGTGTCACGGGGTATACTTCTACAAGAAGTGCATCACAAGACACACTTTTACAAAAAGTGTAACATGAGATACATCCAAAAAATATATAATTTAGACTCATTTAAGCTATAGGAGGGCAAAGGAGAGAAAGGAGCTGTGGCAGCACGTCATTCTGCCTAGGACTTCACTTGAGATATCAAGGTATGGCACTATGTGTTATGAACTGCTGTTGTCCCTGATATGGAGCAGGGAGGGATGATACTTACATTTTATGTTATTTTAGTTTATTTTTACTTTATTGTATGATTGTATCTAAAAGTAGGAGAGACTTAATCTCCAGTTAATCATACATTGTTTGCTTGCACTGCTTATCCAAATGGTGTTAATACTGCTTACCAGTTTTAAGTAAAGAATTAAGACAAGATGACATTTCCTGGTGTTTCTTTTTGCTTAAATATTTTTACTTACAAAGTTGTAGACTCACAATACGGGGTAAAGCTTAATTGTGACTATTGGTATATGTAAGTGGTACAAGAATATTAAAAATAACTATAAGGGTTTAGGATAAAGTAATTTTAATCAGACAAAGCAACTAGACCATGACTGAGGTAGTGTGGTTTTAATGGAACACACAACCAAGTGCATGCAACATGCACACCAATTTAGACTTCCCCATTCAAGTAACATTTCTGAATGAGGTGGTTGCTCATGAAGGTCTTGGTGAGGTCAGAAGGCCATCCCATGTACACGGAGTAAACCCAAGAGGGCAAGTTGGGGGTCAGGTTTGAACCCCAGTCAGCATAATTCTTACTATCCATCTTGTATCCTTCTTCTCACTTATGTATCTGAAGAAAGTCTCATATCCTTTAGTTACCTCATTGGGTAGCCTTTCTTCTGTCTGCATCTTTGCTTGCATCACTTCCTTACCTGCCTTCCTGTTTTACTTTGTACCCCTCTGTGTTTTCTTCCCTCTACATTTCTTTGTACTTACTGAATGCCACCCCTTTTCCTTCACCACTGTGATCATTTCTTTAGACTACCATGATGGTCTTTTGTTTTTGCTTTTGTTTACCTACTTCATGCATAGGCTTTTTGCCTTAATTATCCCTTCCCTAATTTTCCCCCATTGTACCTCTACCCCCTTTCTGGCAGTCCTCCCCCACTAGGCAGCCTCTGAAGCAGTCTCCCATTTCTTTTAAAATCCATCATCCTAAAGTCCAGGACCCTTGTCTTTGTGTGGTTTACTTTGACACCTGTTTTAATGTTGAACCACACTGTACAGTGGTCACTGGTCTTTAGATGATGCCCACTATGATGTCTATAGTGATATGGCTGTTAGTAAGCATGAGGTTCAGCACTGCCCTATCCCAACTGGGAACACTGACACCTGCTTTAATATTGCACCACACTGTATGGTGATCACTGGTCCCTAGATGACTGCCCACTATGATGTCTGCAATGACTGATATGGCTGTTAGTAAGCATGAAGTTCAGCACTGCCCTATCCCAACTGGGTACACTGACACCTGCTTTAATGTTGCACCACACTGTACAGTGATCACTGGTCCCTAGATGACTGCCCACTATGATTTCTGCAATGATATGGCTGTTAGTAAGCACGAGGTTCAGCACTGCCCTATCCCAACTGGGAACACTGACACCTGCTTTACTATTGCACCACACTGTATGGTGATCACTGGTCCCTAGGTGACTGCCCACTATGATGTCTGCAATGACTGATATGGCTGTTAGTAAGCACGAGGCTCAGCACTGCCCTATCCCAACTAGGTACACTGACACCTGCTTTACTGTTGAACCACACTGTATGGTGATCACTGGTACCTAGATGATGCCCACTATGATGTCTGCAATGATATGGCTGTTAGTAAGCATGAGGTTTAGCACGGCCCTATCCCAACTGGGTACACTGACACCTGCTTTACTGTTGAACCACACTGTATGGTGATCACTGGTACCTGGATGATGCCCACTATGATGTCTGCAAAGATATGGCTGTTAGTAAGCATGAGGTTCAGCACTGCCCTATCCCAACTGGGTACACTGACACCTGCTTTAACGTTGCACCACACTATATGGTGATCTTTGGTCCCTAGATGACTGCCCACTATGATGTCTGCAATGATATGCCTGTTAGTAAGCACGAGGTTCAGCACCGCCCTATCCCAACTGGGAACACTGACACCTGCTTTACTATTGCACCACACTGTATGGTGATCACTTGTCCCTAGATGACTGCCCACTATAATGTCTGCAGCGATATGCCTGTAAGTAACATGAGGTTCAGCACCACCCTATCCCAGCTGGGTACACTAACACCTGCTTTAATGTTGAACCACACTGTACAGTGATCACTGGTCCCTAGATGACTGCCCACTATGATTTCTGCAATGATATGGCTGTTAGTAAGCACGAGGTTCAGCACTGCCCTATCCCAACTGGGAACACTGACACCTGCTTTACTGCTGAACCACACTGTATGGTGATCACTTGTCCCTAGGTGACTGCCCACTATGATGTCTGCAATGATTGATATGGCTGTTAGTAAGCACAAGGTTCAGCACTTCCCTATCCCAACTGGGAACACTGACACCTGCTTTACTGTTGCACCACACTGTACGATAATCACTGGTCCCTAGATGACTGCCCACTATGATGTCTGCAATGATATGGCTGTTAGTAAGCATGAGGTTTAGCACGGCCCTATCCCAACTGGGTACACTGACACCTGCTTTACTGTTGCACCACACTGTACGGTGATCACTGGTCCCTAGATGATGCCCACTGTGATGTTTGCAATGATATGCCTGTTAGTAAGCACGAGGTTCGGCATTGCTCTATCCCAACTGGGTACACTGATACCTGCTATAATGTTGAACCACACTGTACAGAGATCAATGGTCCCTAGATGATGCCCACTATGATGTTTGCAATGATATGCCTGTTAGTAAGCACGAGGTTCAGCACCGTCCTATCCCAACTGGGTACACTGACACCTGCTTTAATGTTGCACCACACTGTATGGTAATCATTGGTCCCTGGATGACTGCCCACTATGATGTCTGCAATGATATGCCTGTTAGTAACATGAGGTTCAATACTGCGCTGTTCCAACTGGGTACACTGACTATCTGCCTGAGAAATGTCCCCAGTGTGAGTCAAGTATTCTCCAACTCATTGCTGAGGCTGCAGCTCCAATCTTCATCTGGAATACTGAAGTTACCAACTTGCAGCACCATTCCCTTGGCTGCCATCCTTGTGACAGCTTCCACTAGTGCCTTATCCAAGTTTTCTACCTGTGTAGGAGGTATGTATACTACCCCTATATGGTTAGTGGCCCAAACTCCTGTCTCTAGGATGACCCACATCACCTCCAACCCTTCCTTCTACACCAGGTTCCCCTGTGTTTCTATAGCCTTGATTCCCGCCCCCCCCCACATATAGAAAAAACTCTTCCTGCCCTTCCTGTTTCTTCTGAACAGAGAGTAACCTGTTATGACCATGTCTCAGTCATGACTGCCAGTCCACCATGACTCCATTACAGCCACCAAGTCCAGGCCAATCTCCCCCAAGATGACTATGAGGTCTAGATTGCTTGCATTGTCTGCACATGGTATTCCATATCTTACTGTCTCCCTGCCTGCAACCCAACTTTCCTACTGCCTGTACTGATTCCTTTCTCTCCCAGTGACCTCTTTTCTCATGTTAACCTCCCTGCTTCTTGTCTTTTTTTTGTTTGTTTTTTTACTTTTCTCCTTTTGCATCCTGGGTTTAAACCATACTTGCCCTCTGCATTGCCTGCACCCTTTCCTTTTTGTGCCCCTGCCTAGGGGAGCACCTTGTCCTTGGACCCTGCCTCCCTGTTTCTTCATCATGTATCAGATGGGCAGTTTCTGCCTCTCTTATAAACACAGTCACCCCCCCCCCGCTAGTTTAAATGATCATCCATGTAACATTTGCACCTCCCACTAAGGACAGAAGTCCTGTCCTGAAGGGAGGGGGATGACCAGCAGCATGGTTTCACGGTGGGGGGGGCATGTCAAACTGTTCTCACAGAGTTCTTTGACTGGGTTAGTAGGGAGGTGGATCAAGGGAGAGCAGTGGATTTGGCCTATCTGGACTTCAGTAGGGCTTTCGGCACAGTGTTGCACAGGTGCCAGTTAAGGAACAAAGCATCCCGGAGGTGGGGGACACAGTGATAACCTGGGTATCATACTAGAAAGGATTAGTGACAAAGGGTGGTGGGAAACTGCAGACACTCAGGGAACAGCTAAGTTACTAGCTGGGTGCCACAGCAATAGGTGTTGGAATTGTGGTCTTCTTCAATTATTTTTATAAGTAACATTGTGGAGAAGCTGGGGGGAGTTGTGTCTCTTTATGAATGATACAAAAATCTGCAACAGGATGGATTCTTATAAAAGGGTGGAAGGAATGCTAAGGGAGCTGAGGAAACTAAAGGAGTGGCCTATGGAGTGGCAACTGATCTTCTGTGCCAAAGCCAGCAAGGTAATACATCTAGATGGTGAACCCCAAGAGTCGGGTATAAGATGGGGGGAGAACCACAGTCACCAAGCAAATAAAGATATCTCAGGGTCATCATATCTAATGATCACGAGGAGGCTGGTCAGTGTGGCAAAACAGTGGGAAAGGCTACTAGGGTGCTGGGTTGCATGGAAGGGGACATCTAATAGGAGGAGAAAGGTGGTGCTGCCATTGTTAGGCTCAGTAGTGAGGCCCCACCTGAAGTAGTGTCTTTCTAGAGGCCACAACTCTGCATGGGCATTAACAAGGTGAAGGTGATACAGAGAGGGCAACAAAAAGTGGTGCGAGGGTTGCATGAGAACCCATATGTGGAAAGGCTGCAGGAACACAATATGTACTCCTTTGAGGAGAGGAGAGTGAGAGGGAATATGATTGAAACCTACAAGTACCTCACAGGTGTGAACAAGGTGCTGGTGGATGGTCTGTTTTCAGAGAAGAAGGCACCAGAATATGGGGGATTGCAGTGAAGTTATGGAGGACATTTTGGAGAGACATGAGAAGATTGTTCCTTTAAAGAAAGCATGATGGATGACGGGAACAGCTTACCAGAGAAGCACACATCTCAACTGTCCCTGCTTTTCAGGGATGTCCCTGATTTGGCTTAAAAATTTTGCTCTGTCCCTCATAAAATTTCTGGTTTTGTGACAGAACAGTGGAGATTAAAAGCACAAAATAATGTCAAACATTAAAGTTACAGACTTGTTCTTCTACAGAAAATGCATCTCAACACAAATCCCTTTATTCTATCAGCTGAGTGAATAGTGCCAATTTTTAAGATGTATCCCTGATTTAGGGTCTTTGTCCCTGATTTTTTTAAGCCTTGTCCCTGATTTATGAGGCAAGAGGTTGAGAGGAATGCAGAGGAGGTAGTGGGGATAGACTGAGGGGAGCTTCAAGCATGCATTGGATTGGCACAGGGACATATCAGATAAAGGAATGAGGTGAGGGTGGGACTCCAGTGACTACATATAGTCAGTGGTCTCTGAACAAAAATGAAAAAGGGAGACTAGATGGGCCTACGTCTCCTTTTCTGCCGACAATGCTAATGTTTCTGTGATGCAGACCTTCACCCTTGCAGAGTTCCAAAACCACCTTGGCTGGCCCCCATTCTCCAGTGTATCTGAATCCCTGCACCATTCCATCAAACAGTTGTTGACAGTGCTGCTGCAGAGCGCCCTATTCTCCTTACAGCCAAACACAGGTAACACCTTGTTCTAGGGACGTGGATATGTTGTTCAAGCCACACTTCTTGGCAGGTACCTTGCCACTTTAAGATGGTCTGGAAGGTCTTCAATCTGGCTCCTCCCACCCACCCGGGTAGTAAAATCCTCAGCTCCGCCCCATGGCACTAGATCTTCCTTATCACTTGGAAGCTCAGGTTCCCTCCTTAGCACTCTTGTATTTTGTAGGCCTGGATTCTGAATCTTTGGATTTTTGTCCTAAAATTATTTTAAAACTCTCTCGAGTTCGGTCTTCACCTATCGCGGCTGCGATGGACGACAAGTCCATTCGGGTTCCACCAGTGCCCCTGCAGGCAAAAGATGTCCCGCACCAACTCTCACACCATGTGCGTGTACTGATTTGGGCATGACAATAATCCACAGGCTTGCAGCATGTGTCTCTCATTTTCTCTGTCAGTGTTGGAGGACCGCACTGCCCACTTCAGCTGGGGTGACCGGAGAAGAAGTTCAAGCCAGTTAAATCAAAGGAGGCCCATTGGGTGGTGTCCATGGCAGCAGGCTCCGCCAAGACACAGGAACAGTTTTCGGCCCTCGAGGAGGAGGCGGCCCAGGCTGTGGTGAGCTCCTTCTTGGCCTCAGTGTTCATTCCTCTCCCTCTGGGTTCCTCCTACATGGCTTCCTTTCAAGATCTATGTCAGTCCCTCTCAATGAAGGAGAGGGCCCTTCCAGGTCTTTTCATGCTCGTTCCAAGAAGCAGGATCTCAAAAGTAAGTCCGAGTGTCTACATTCTTTGGAGCAGAAGAGGACTCACTCCCCACGTCATCTCCTCTCGACTTCAGTTGAGGTTGTGGTTCGAGCTGCTGGTTTCGCGGAGACCCCATCAGACCAGCCAGCCGAGACTCCTGTCGACAAGGCCGAGATTTTTCTCAAGCCTACTGACAGGTTGTTGACCGAAGAGGTCAACATATCTTTTCCTCAGCCACCGGTACCCCTGGTGCCTGTTGAGGACTTGACCCTGGGCCGAAGTCTCTGGTTAAGGACCCTGAACCAGAGGATCAGTGGGTTTCCCCCGCTGCTTCCTCGACCCACCACTGACATCGTTGATGGTCAAGGTCTCGGTCCTCTTCCGCCTTGGGACGGTCCTGCCAACATCAGTGGTCTTGGTCCTGACACTGTGGAAAGCAGCGTCACCGCCTGTCCTCTTCCTCCTCGGCCAAGGAGAGGCTTTGATGCAAGTTGCATTGACGCTATGAGGACCTTATATGACAGCAACTTATTTTAGCTGGTAGTCAACCGGTGCCAGCTCCCACTGTGGCTCTTAAGTGGCTATCGTCTGATTTGCCGAAGCCATCTTCCACCCCCAGTTCCTCGGTTGAGGAGCCAGCTCCAGTGCTGATTGCTTGGCCTAAACTGGCTGCTCCATCCATAGTGGTGGAACCACCGCCTCCTCAGCTGAAGACTGGGGTACTGACCAAGGATTCTCAGCTGGCTCAAGGTTTATCGCACAGGCTGTCGGTCACTCTCACCCCTGATCACCCTCAGCATGTGGAGAGTGGCTGAAATGGTTGACAGCTGTTCACAGATTCATCAGAGTCCGATGATTCCTCACTGTATTCCCGTCCAGTTGACTTGGCATCTTCGTGGGGGTCTGTCCATGGACGAGAGCCCATCCTTGTTCCTGGGTATCCTTCAACTCATCTCACAGTCCACCGAGATGAGGCTGAAACCCGTGCAAAAATGGGCTAAATATACTCTCACAGAGATCCTGAAAAAGGGGTACTCCTCCTCGGAGGCCATCGTCGGTTCGGCCCTGGAGCTCTGGCAGTGCCTGGCCTCTTGTCCTGCACCTTTGGCCAGGATGGCCCGCAATCATGCTGTCCCTATTGGCTCCGTCTCCAGTTTCTTAAAACATCTCTCAGCTGAGGGGTTGGTAGCCGATAGTGTGTTCTGGCACTCCAGAAACACTAGGGACTTGGACAAGCCCCAAGATAAGGAGTCCAAAAAGCTGGATTTCTCTGGGAAGAAAGTCTATGCTGCCACCTTCCTAGGCCTTTGTCAGGCTAGCTTGGCTGTTCTGATGGCACACTTCTCCCACGCCCTGTTGGGCTCCCTGGATGAGGTGCTCCCTCATCTTCCGGCCGACCTTCAGATCACAGTCAAGCAGGTCTAGGATCAGGGAAGGGCTGAACAACATCTCCAGACTGCCTTAGATATCGGAGACTCTTGTGCCCAGTCAGTAGCAGCCGCAGTGGCCATGCACCACAGAGCTTGTCTGTGGATCTCGACCTTTATGGCAGATACCCAGCACAAGCTGGCAGATGTCCTCTTTTTGGGCACTGACTTGTTCAGGCCCAGGGTGGAGGGTCACCTCCAGCGCATCAAGAAGTCCAGTGCCACTTTGGACTTAGTCGCTTCTGTCCAGAAGGACAAAAGCCACCATCAGCAGCATAAGCCCTTTCATCCCTTCATTCCTGTGGCACGTCTAGCCCAGCAACACCAGCAGGGCCAGCAGGTTCATTCTTGGTGCCCCAAGGCCAAGTCCATTGCATCCCTGGTCAGGAAGCCTGGGAGGAAAGGTCCAGGTGGTCCCTCTGCCGGACCTTCCGCTAAGCCTGCCCAGTGACTGGTTGCGGGGTGCTGCCCTCAACCCCATCACACCTTCCCTAGGTTTCCCCATGGGGGCTGGCTCAGCCACTTCCTTTCTGCCTGGTCCATTATCACCACAGACCACTGGGTGATGGAGGTGGTCAGCAGGTACATGCCTCTGGAATTCGAGCAGGCCCCTCCCTTTCGAGCCCGTACCCCATGGGGGGCTACCAGTTCTGCAGCCTCTCTGTCAGCTTGCCGAGATGACATAGCTCTGCTCCTCTGAAAGGGGGTAGTCAGCAAGGTGGCGGATCCTCCTCCTTGCCAAGGGTTTGTGTCCAGGTATTTCCTGGTCCCAAAAACAGAGAGGGGCTGGTGCTCCATTCTCGATCTGCATGTCCAGAACAAGTTCCTAAGGCTGCACATCTTCAGGATGGTCACTCTGGCTCAGATCATACCATCCCTGGAACTAGGCATGTGGTTCTGCTCCATGGATCTTCAGAATGCATTCTTTCATGTCCCAATCCATCAGTCGCATCAGCGGTTCCTCCGCTTTTGAGCAGAGGGCTCCCTCTACAAGTTCCAGGCCATGCCCTTTGGCCTTTCTTTATCCCCCAGGATCTTCACCAAATGCATGGCAGTGGTGGCAGCATTCCTGCAGTGCCAAGGGATCTGGATCTACCCTTACCTGGACGATCGGCTGATAGCAGCCCCCTCCAGGTTGGAGGTGGAGCAGTCCACGGATCTGGCCCTCCGGGTTTGCTCTCAATTAGGCCTCCTTGTCAATGAGGCCAAATTGGAACTTGTGCCGATCACAGGTGATTCAGTTCATCGGGGTGGAGCGTGACATTCTCCGAACTAGAGCCTGGCTCCTGGTGAACAGGGCCAAGGCCCTTTCCTTCTTTGTCCAATAATTTCAGGTTGGTAAATTGTGCCCTTCCCAGTACTTCCTGTGCCTTCTGGATCTCTTGGCGGCCTGCACCAGTGTGGTCCATTGGGCCCACTGGCATATGCACCCCCTGCAATGGGGGCTGGCCCGTCAGTGGTCACAGTGCTCAGGTCTTCTAGACCAGCCAGTATCCATGACCCAGAAGATGTAGGATGACCTGCAATGGTGGCTCATCCCAACTCATCTGCAGGAGGGTATCCCGTTTGTCTGCCCAGAGCCAACGGTCATCTTTATGACCAACGCTTCTCTGATGGGGTTGGGGTGCCCATCTGGGGGAACACAGAGTCCACAGTCTGTGGTCCTCTCAGGAGTCCCGATGCCACATCAACCTAATAGGACACAGAGAGTAATAGTAAATGGAGTCCACTCTGATGAAAGGGGGGTTACTAGTGGGGTACCGCAGGGTTCAGTATTAGGACCAGTCCTCTTCAATGTCTTTATAAGTGACATTGCAGAGGGACTGGAAGGAAAAGTATGTCTCTTTGCAGATGACACAAAGATCTGCAACAGAGTTGATGCACAAGGTGGGGTGGAAAGAATGAAAAGGGACTTGGCAAGGTTAGAGGAATGGTCAAATGTATGTCAGCTTAGATTCAATGCTAAGAAGTGCAAGGTAATGCACCTGGGAAACAAAAACCCAGGAGAAGAGTACACAATGGGGGTGAGATACTAACAACAACAAAAATGGAAAAGGACCTGGGGGTAGTCATATCAGATGACCTAAAGGTGGGCAAGCAATGTGAGAGGGCAGCAGTGAGGGCTGGGGGTATATTGGGATGCATAGGGAGAGGCATCACCAGTAGAAAACAGGAAGTTATTATCCCTCTGTACATACAGCTGGTCAGATCCCATCTGGAGTACTGTGTGCAGTTCTGGAGACCCAGTCTTCGCAAAGACATAGACAGGATGGAAGCTGTCCAGAGGAGAGCAACTAAAATGGTGCAGGGTCTGCACTGGAAGACATATAAAGAGAGACTAAAGGAGCTTAATATGTATAGCCTCGAGGAAAGGAGGGAGAGGGGGGACATGATAGAAACTTTCAAGTACCTCAAGGGAATCAACAAAGTCCAAGAGGGTAGCATCTTTCAAAAAAAGAGGTGTGCAAGAACAAGGGGGCACAATTTGAAGATGGGGCGGCTCACAGGTAATTTAAGAAAGTATTTTTCAGAGAGGGTTGTGGATGCATGGAGCGGCCTTCCGGAGGAGGTAGTGGAGTCTAAAACAGTGGTGGAATTCAAGCATGCATGGGACAGTCATAAGGCAATTCTAGGGGATGGGGGTAGGAAGAAGTAGGCTGCTGGTTAACTAGGATCTGCAGCTTATCCAGTAGGCAGGGAAATGGGCAGACTGGGTGGGCCAAGCGGTCCTTATCTGCCGTCAAATTCTGTGTTTCTATGTAGAGCTCTGAGCAGTCCGGCTAACCCTAACCGCCTTCACGCCATTTGTCCGGGGTCAAGTGGTCCAGGTCTAGACGGACAATACCACAACCATGTACTTCTCAACCGACAGGGTGGGATGCATTCCTTGCCCCTGTGCAAGGAGGCTGTCTGCATATGGTTTCTCATGCTCAGCCTGGAGGTGGATCTCCTAGCCATCCATGTGGCAGGAGCATCGGACAATCTGGCCGATGCCCTCAACTGGATAGGTGATGCATCCCACAAGTGGTCTCTCCTGCTAGAGGTAGTGCAATATGTGTTCTCCCACTGGGACATTCCTCAGGTGGACCTGTTTGCCTCCAGGGAGAATGTGAAGCTGAGGTTGTTTCATGTCCGCCCTCCTCAGCAGGGCTCACTGCAGGGGGATGCCTTCTCGAGCACGTGGACCCAGGCCCTTCTACACTTTCCGCCCATTTCTCTTGATCCACGAATTGCTTCTCAAGGTGAGGAGGGGCAAGGCACAGGTGATCCTGGTAGCCCCAGACTGGCCTCGCCAGTTCAGGTATCCAGATCTCCCCAGCCTCAGCTCCAGGATCCCGAGGCAGCTTCCAGCCCACCCAGACCTGCTCTCTGTTAACAAGGGGAAGCTATTCCATCTGGACCTTCAATCCCTGCACCTGACTGCCTGCTCTCTGAGTGGCTAGAGTTCCAGGCTTTGGGTCTTTCCGACGTGGTCCTAAACGTCATTGAGGCATCCCATAACTAGTTGACCAGAATGTGTTATGCCTTTAAATGGAAGAGATTCTCCATTTGGTCCTAGGGCAAGGGGCTAGACCCTCATCCTGCCTGTTGGCTAACATTTTGGACTACCTGTTGTCCCTTTCTCGGCAAGGGTTTCGGTCAATGACCATTATGGTGCACCTGGCAGCCATCTCTGTGTACCGGGCCCAGGCCGGCAAGCAGTCAGTGGCACAGGAGAAGGTGGTCTGGTGCTTTTTCAAAGGCTTAGATCACATATCCCCTCCGGTGCATGAACCTCCACCTCCATGGGATCTACTGCTGGTATTGGCTAAACTCATGGGCAAGCCATTCAAACCAGTGCAAAATTGCGATATCACCCACCTGTCATGGAAGACCGCCTTCTTGGTGGCTGTCACGTCAGCCAGAAGGATTGGGGAGCCCCAGGTGCTTTCCATAGAATCTTCTTACCTTGTTTTCCACAGGGACAAGGTTGTCCTATGCCCCCACACGTAATTCCTTCTGAAGTTGATGTTGGAGTGTAACCTGAACCAGGTGTTGACTCTACTGGTGTTCTACCCAAATCACACCTCGGAGGCCGAATACAAGCTCATACTTTGGACCTGAGAAGAGCACTTGCCTACTATGAGTGTATGGCTGAAGTTTGGGGAGAGGTTTACCAGCTGTCACCTACGCTGAAGCTGCATCTGGCAGACCTGCAGCCAAGCAGATGATTGGCAAGTGGATCACCTACTGCATTGATCTCTGCTATGTGTTTGTTGGTAAGGAGCCTCCCAGAGGGTTAAGAGTTCATTCTACCTGCCATACCGCTGCCTCAGTGGCTGCTTCTAGTGACATCCCTATCCAGGAAATCTGCAGGGCTGCTATCTGGAAGTCAGCACATGCCTTCATTTCCATTATCACATTGACCTTGAGTCATGTCATGATGCTGGTTTTGGGGCCTCAGTTCTCCAGTCCCTTTTTCCTAAGTAGGTGGTGTGCACCTTGTAACCTCCTCCCAGAGAACTGCTAGGAGTCTGCCAAGAAGTTTGGATTGAAGAACATATCCACATCCCTAGAAATACAGGTTACTCACCTGTAACAGGAGTTTTAGGAGTGGTTTATGCTGTTCATCCACACGACCCACCTGACCTCCCCTGCTTTGGTGCACAACCTGGCTTGCAGTGGGCTAGAACTGGTGCCATGGGGTGGAACCGAGGATTTTACCACCTGGGTGGGTGGAAGGAGCCAGCTTGAAGACCTTCCAGCCCATCTTAAAGCAGCAAGGTACCTGCCAAGAAGTGTGGATGAACAACATATACCACTCCTAGAACTCCTGTTACAGGTGAATAACCTGTATATCAGTGCCACTGTACACACTACCTGCTTAAGACCCCTACCCTGCATTACCCCACCCTGATTCTTGCCATGTCATTTGTCTGCAGGTGGACAATGACATCTAGCTGCCACCTGTGACCTGTTGGCTGAGGAATCCACTGGATCATCTCACTAGCCTGCCAAGCTACAGTGCTGGGAGGCATTTTACCTTTCTTTGCTCTCCAGCTCTCCCTCCCAAGTCTGTCTCACTAACAGTAGGGTGCCTTTCTAGTAGCTGCTTCCTCTTGGGCTGGGTGCATCTTCCTCCTACTTTGGATCTTCCTCTTCTGTGGACCCCCACATCATCCTAATGCCATCCTCTTCAGGGACTTGGGGGACCCACCATCAGCTTCAGTTAGTGAAGAATGCAAGCACTAAGCTGTTGACTGGACAGCCTAAATATAGTGATATCACCCTGGTTTTGCATTGACTACATTGGCTGATTGTCAGGTGGAGTGTTCTCTTCAAGGTGGGCTTGCTCACCTTTAAGGCCTTACACAGTCTTGGCCCTGGCTATTTATTGGTTCTTCTTACCCCGCCGCATAAATCCCTCCCTTTACTCCTCTTCTAGGGGATTCCTAGCAGTTCCCAGGACAAGGATAAGAACTGTCAACAGAGCATTTAGTGTCACCGGCCCCATCCTGTGGAATTTGATTCTTTCAGGTGTCAGGGAAGGCCCCTTCAGTTGAGGTACACAAAGCCCACCTCAAGAACCACCTGTTTAGTCAGGCCTTCCTGGATTTACTCATTTAGGCATTAACATTAGCCTTTAATAGCTGCTGTTCAGGCTTTTGCTGTATTTCAACTAATATTAGCCTGCTGTTTTATATTTATCCTGGTTTTACTTTTTGTCTTATCTCTGCTATTGTTCTGTGCATTTTGTATTTGCATGGCAACCACAGTCTTCTGGAATGGGTGCCTAAAAAATAACATTTGCCTTGCCTCCCTAGGCACTACCTTGTGTTCCTCTTCTGAGCTGTCCTGTCTCACCACTATGGTGAAGGGATTTTGTGTTGGCACAGGCTGAGGAGTGTGTAACCTAACCATCACCCCAACCCTTCCAAGACCTATCCATATAAGATAAATGTACACAGTACTGTGTTTTATTCTGCCTGTTCTTGTGTCTCCCCATCTTGCGTAGCCTCTTGCGGACTGTGGTCACTCTGCAGACACCTGCTGTTACTTTATATTCAGTGTTCTTTGCAAAAAAAAAAGGTGTTAATGCACCAGTTAGGGTTCAGTGTAAAGTGACAAAAGTAGGGAAATCTGTTCAACCCTAACTCCTCACCCCACCACCAAACAACAAAAGAAAGAAAACTTCTGACAGCCCTGAATCTTGGTGAATCAGGGGTCATCTCTTCTGTGGGGTTCTTAGCCCTTACCCTCACCCCATTGCATGATCAAACAGCATCAGATGTCATTTGTTTTCTTCAGACAGGGCCAACAGTCTGTTTGCAGCATGTGGGTAGATACGGTTCTGTACATTTGAAGACAATATCAAAATGGAGTGAGCATTAGGGCTGAGATCCCCAAGAAAGTGCCCTCCCTTGATTCATCAACATTCAGGGCAGCTGAAACTGTAATTTATTTTTTCTTTTGTTGCTTGTTGGCTAGTGGGTAAGGTGTTAGGGTTGGAAACCCTAGCACAACATTTCCCTACTTTTGTTGCTATAATCTGAATCCTAACTGGTGCATTACCAAAGCTTGTTGCAAAGAATTACCTTCCCTTTTGAGATAGCA
Source organism: Neoceratodus forsteri (assembly GCA_016271365.2). Lineage (NCBI taxonomy): Eukaryota > Metazoa > Chordata > Ceratodontiformes > Ceratodontidae > Neoceratodus > Neoceratodus forsteri. The sequence goes on along the minus strand of CM057457.1, from coordinate 410,556,748 downwards.
GAATCATATCCTCATTTGGACCTTCCTGAACACATCCATATTACTGCAGAAGTGCAGGTCACTGTAGGCCCTGTGATTCCATGCCTACATAGATAAATGGATGCACACATCCATGTGGGTTTGAAAGTAAGGGCCCAGCTTCTGTGAATTGAGGAAGGCAGTTTATTAGTTTGTTGTAAGTATTTTCAGTGGGGCATCCTTCAAAGAAAAAATATATTAAGCAGGGCTTGACAAATCCCATAACCCAATGTTTGGGATAACCATAGTTTAAGTGAGGACAAGCAGCCTGATATTTACTGCTTGTCCCGCAGACTACCAAAAAGTTCCAGTTTTTTTATTGTGTGTGTGTACCTGTTTTTCTTTTCCTGTAGGTTCCATTGCCAGCTGCTAGATATCCCCTACATTTGCATTGCTAGGGCAGTCATCTAATGGCCTCAGTTATAGTCATCTGAGACCATCCTAGCACTTGGTGGAATGCGCACCCACAGCTCTGACTGTAACAGCAAGGCACAGACAGTGCATTAGTTAAGCAGCCAGATTGGGGATAGGCACAAGGAGACAGCAAGGGAAGGGAGGGACCTCTGTTGGAAGCACAATTGTGACTGGTCCAACACAGCCAGACTGACAAGGTAGGCAGCATGTTGGTGAGGAAGACTGCCTGTCAGTTCTGGCTGTTGGCCATCGCACTTGGGGGGTGCAGCTGGCAGCATCAGTAGCTCGGTGCACATTTGAAGAGGCGCCATTTGGCTACTGGCACTGATAGAGGAGAGAGCTGTTAAATTTTGCTCTGTCATCTTTCCAGTTGTAGCAGCATTTGGTGGTGATGCCTTGGCCCATGTTTTCTATGTGTTTTGGGGGCAACACTCATCATCATACAACTACAGATTGAATCTATAATATGCTACTAATATCTGTTTAGGAATTTACTATAAAATATATAACATAAAAGTAAAGACACTGGGACCGAGGGGGCAGGAAATCAAGTCTGAGGGAGAGGGGATGTGATGTAAATCAAGTCAAGTGGAGGAGATCGGTCAAGTCAGGTGGCAGGCATATTACTGAAAGGCATCTGGCCTAATTCCATTAATGTCACCATGGGGAATGCAGCACTAAGGAGATGGCTCCAATCCTCAGACACCTAAAATTGCTACAAAACTTAAGCAACAGCTAAAACAATCAAAACAAATTACCACAAGGAGCGCCCACAACTAGATGGGTGAACGTTGGAAGGCAAAAGTAAAAGAAAAATAGGTGGATTCAGCAAGATTGTCAGTGATTACTACACACAACACTGCTGACAGTCTTAATATGGTGGATCCACAGCCTCAGCCTCTACAACCCAGTAATGCAGCCATCCTAACTGAAATAAGAGCTTTCACAGGAGAGATCAGTAGCTTTAGAGCTGAGCTCAACACAGAGATTGTAAAAATGGGACAGTAAGTCATGAAGCTTGAAGCACATGAAACTGAGCTAGACAGCCAAATTGACAGACTTGAGCACCCGGTTGTGCATATATTAAACAAACAGAAAGGCTAGCAGAGAAATGTGAGGACCTAGAAAACAAGTTGAGACGTTGTAATCTACTAATTCATGGAGTGCCGGAGGGTGAAGAAGGGAGAGATGTCTGTGCCTTCATGGATGGATTGTTATGCAAGGTTCTACAGCTAGACCCAGCAGTATCTTTAGACACTAAATGGGCACACCGTGCATTGCCTCTCAAACCTCAACAATCAGACCAGCACCCATGACCTGTAGCCTTAAGATTCTTTAACTACTCTATAAAGCAGCAAAAATTAACCAGAGCATGGTGCATGAAGGAAGTAATGTACAATGGGAAGTGTATGTACCTCAACAATGTCCATTCTCCAGCAGTTGCAGCTAGACAAAGAGAGTATGTACCAATCCTCTGAATGCTGAAACAGCAACAGCATAAATTCAACATGCCAAACCCTACACACCTCACGATCATATTCCCAGAAGGCCCACAAAATTTTGAAAACCCTGAAGTAGCAATAAAAGTACTCAATGCATAGGGAATCTCTGTTTCACTACCAGAAAGACCCTCTGTGTGCACAGCTGAATCAACTCTCAAACAACACTTGGGAGCAAGTCACAAGATGACAAACCTGACACCAACAGGGCATCTCCACCCTACAAGAGGTAAAGGAAGTGCTGCAAAAATTCAGAAAGGGTCTCTCAACCTGAACTCTGCAGACCATCAACTTTGGTAAAAACAGAAGGTATCAGTTACAACTGGGACTGCAGGGGGCATAATTTACACCCAACAGTTATTGAATTGTTTTGGGGAATCATGATTTTAAAAGGGGATCTTATTGACAGTATATCATCAGGATAACAGAAAAATGTTATATATGAATAGATGGTCATGGACTGAAATGTTAAAAGAGCTATGTGTTCCTTTCTTTCTCTGTCCCCTCCACCATCTCCATTAGTATAGGCTGAGCCTGGTCTGGGGGCCTGGAGGCCTGGAGGGGAGAGTGGCAACAGAACAAAAATAAACAGAAAAACTGGGTAGCCATAATACTAAACAAAATGAGAATTGGAAACCCCTTTTGCTGGGAGCTGAGGGGGAGAGGGGCACATCTCTTGCCATAGCCCAAGTGAGGGAAAAGTTACAGTTACATCTAAGGGGAGTTGGAAGCCATAGAAAGCAGACACCCAGAATAGGAGGTCCCCTAAAAGTCACTACTAAGAGAAAGAAACAAATGTGTCCAGGTGTCAGTGAGCAGAAAGCTCACTACCTATATATACGTGTCCTTCCAACATGTCTGCTTCCCATGTGGGATGATACCTTGCTCAAGCCAGCCACCAGAGGGAAAAGCATATACCCCACAAGGGATGAAGGAAACATCTCTCCCTGCTAACCCTTTTACTGTCACAATCACAGTAGACTGTGACAAAACTCACCTGGGAGCTACATCATACTCCCACAAAAGAGGTACAAAAGAAACCTCTCCAGTTTGGAAGTCACAGGCCTATAGCAAACGCAGCTGGTTTGAGTGCAGCTTTTTTAGTCGGATATTAAACTTGGAGGACAAGAAATCTAAATGGTTATTAAGTTTGCAGATCAACCTGTTGCCCTGTTGGCATTGTTTTAATTGCTTGATATTAAGGGTTAAAATGTTATTTGTTAATTATTACGTAAATTGTTTACTCCCATGTTTTGGAGACTCCAGAGGTAACAACCAGAAAATCTTTTTATAGCTGGTAGCTGTATACATCTCCATAGGATTAAAAACAGGAGAAAACACTGAGTTCTTCCCCTCTGCAGTTATAACTGGTGAATGGAGAGGAGGTGCAGAGCAGGGTAGCTATAAAAATGTCTATAATATGACTAAGCAATCATTAATAGTGTCCCCTAAATATAAATGGGATTCATAATCCAGTTAAACAAGCAAGATTGATGCAAGTAATCAAAAAAGAAAACAACAGAAGCAATACCCCTACAGGAGAGACATATGTCCTCTGGGAACATGAAAAATGTAACACATTTGGATTCAAGATTGCAAGAGAAGCAGCGCACAAGTCTGGAAGGAAAAGGGGAGTAGTGGTGCTCATACCAAGGGGAGATCCATTTGAAATGAGAGAAAAAAGTTATAGACCCAGGTAGCAGATACGCAATTGTAACAAGATCCCTCCATGAGAGGCAGGTTACCCTGGTGTCAATATATTTGCCCCATAGGTTTCCCCCCAGAAAGAGGCAGCTAAATATTTTACACAACTACTGTATTAGCAGTGTTAAATGGTCAGTTTGTAATGGGAGGCGACCTGAACATCACTGTTCACCCAGACCTAGATACCTCAAAACCACAGGTTCACAGAACAAACCCCCTACAGAAATATCTCAGACGGTTTCATCATTAGGCATAGCAGACATGTGGAGACACTGCTTCCCTACAACCAGGAGTCTACACACATAGCACAACACGCAGGAGCTGCCTCTAGAATAGACTACCTTTTCATGATGGCAGAACACTTGAACACCTTAAGCAACATATGTAACAGGGTGACTATCCTGTCAGAACATGCACCCATCTATACTACATTAGAATTGGGGACAGGAGTCAAAACGTCACACTGATGATTAAACCTACAGCAGCTCATCTGAGAGACCTCAAATTCAAAGAGTTGATGCAAGATGCAGTCCCACATATTCTCTCAGAGAGTGCCCACCCAGAGTTATCTGAAGCTGTTCTCCGAAGCTGCCTGACCGTCGAGAGTTTTAAGTTAGAGTTAAAAACTTATCTATTCTCGATAGCATATGGAGAGCGATTTTTACTGTGATTTTATTGTTATTACTGTTGTTATTATATTTGTAGCTAAATGTTTGTCCACCTGTACAGCGCTTTGGTTTCTGAAAAGCGCTTAAAAATAAATTTTACTTACTTACTACTACTTACTATCCCCTATAATATTATGGGACACACTGAATGTAGTTCTCTGAGGAGAAATCATACAGTACTCAGCAGGGAAAAAAGGGAGAGGGAAACTAACTATAAGGCACTGCAAGAGCAACTACAAATGTTGCAGCACCTACAGAAGCCGAGAGACCTGACAATACAAAATCAAATACGAGTAATTGAGCAAAAACTCCAGAAAATATTAAAAAAACAGAGCAACAACTGATGTATCTCAAACATACACATCATGAGGGAGGCCCAAGGGGAGCAAGATATTTAGCATGGAGACTAAGGAAACATAAAACCAGTACCTACATCTCCAGCATGCAGGACCCAGAAATGGAGAATTTTTACTAGATCGATAAAAATTAAAAATATTCTAGCAACATATTACTGAGAACTCTACACACCAGACCGGAACCCCCTTCAGGAACAGATAGATACATACTTAAAACACTACCCCTACCTAAATAATAAAATAAAATACAAGCACAAACATTAATATTCCCAATAACACAACAAGAAATAAACAAGTATTTTTAAAAAGTCAAAACACTAAAAGCACCGGGTCCAAATGGATATTTCCATGAATTCTATAAAAAGTTTAAGGCCGAGTTGCTCCAGCCGCTACTTTCGACCTATCCTTTAGTTCAGAAAGGGGATCCCCCTCCACCCTCCTGGAGATACGCAGTAGTGGCAGCTATCTTCAAGCCTCAGAAGGACCATAGATGTCCAGAATCATACCACTCAATTTCAATGTTAAATTACGACTACGTAGTATACATGTCCATCTTGGCCAAAAGGTTGGAATCCTTTCTTCCTTACATAATTGATCCAGATCAGGTTGGCTTTACTAGATCCTGACAAGCACATGATGCAGTTACATGCACATAGCTATTAATAGATTACGCCTAAACCTGAAAAATACCCTTTGTCCTTCTGGGGCTCGACATGGAGAAGGCCTTCGACAGGATTGCATAGCCCTTCCTCTAGGTGACCCTTTCCTGTTTTGGTCTTCCTGGAAAGTTAATCACATAACTCCAAAATATATATGATGCCCCTCAGGCCTACTTGAGGCTGAATGGTTCGATATCTGACCTCTTCCCACTTTACTGTGGGATGAGACAGGGATGCCCTTTATCCTCTCTACTCTTTGCTCTATATCTCAAGCCCCTAGTAGCAGCAATAAGAATTAATTTGAGGGTGGAGGGAATGCTGCTAGTGGCACACCAACATAAAAGTTCACTGTTTGCAGATGATATTCTGCTGACTCTAACCTCCCCAGAAGATTAGATACCAGCAGTATGGAAACAACTAATTAAATTTGAAGAGCTGGTAGGCTATAAAGTAAACGGTCAGAAAACAGAAGTCCTTTCACATAATTACAGCCTGTCAAAAGAAATAAAAATAGAATATACTTTTAAGTGGTGCAATCAGGTTATGAAATATCTGGGAGTTAAATTAACCAAACAGGAGATACACGCAGAGCTGCTCAATTTGGAACCACTCACGTCACAGCTGGGTGCATAACTCTCCCAATGAACTCAGCTACCCATAGGATTTTTGGAAAGAATGGAGACCATTAAACGGAACACCTTCCCCCATATTTTGTTTTACCTTCAGACCCTCCCGATAATATCCACAGAATTTTACTTTAGACCATGGGACAGAATGATCTCATGTTTCATCTGGAAGGGAAAATCTCCCAGGATAAGATGCACTATCCTGCAGCTTCCAGGAGAGAACAGAGGCCTCAACCTCCCAGACCTATGGAAGTATGCAGAAGCATATCCCTTACAAACCCTCGTATGCTGGGTCAGTTCACAATATACGGCACACTGGAAACCATAGAGCTTACTTGGGGAGACCTGTTCAACTCTGAAGAACATATATTTAGGAATCCCTCGGGAGGCACACCCCTCTTAAAATACCCACTTTATTCCAGAGAACCATTAAAAAATTGGGGAAAGATAATTAGGAACTCTTCTTACCCAAAAGGAGGCACCATACCTCCGAGCATTTGCATATGATTCAGACTTCTTACCTAACCGAATAGATGGAGGGTTGGTAGGGTGGTCGGAATACAGGGTTAAATTTGTTTGTCAATTATTGGGAACCACTGGACTTTTACTATTTATAGCTTTGCAGACAATCTACCACCTCCCCTGGAAGTGCATGCATGGATATATGCAATTAAAATCATACCTACAGAAGTCTGAAATGGCCTTAGCATCAATAACCCAAAAATCCTCTCTGTTACTCTCACTAATCCAAACACACAGGGGGCATTGCTACAACATTTGATCAGTAAAATCTACTCAGCCCTCAGAGAAAGACCAGAGGACACCGCATAATTGGTGAGATTGAGCTGGTCAAAGGAACTTAAAGAAGAAGTACCCCAAGGTAGCTGGCAGACATTTGTCCTCCCAGCCTTAAAAATAAGCATCTCTCCATACTGGAGAGAGTACATGTGGAAAATCAGAAATAGATTTTTCTGCACCCCAACAGTAACAATAACGTTTTTGGGTGAGATGGTGGGAGAATGTTGGAGGAAATGTGGGTGCAGAAAGGCTGATCACACACATGTCCTCTGGGGATGTAAACTATTAATTTTATTTATTTGTTTAGTTTGTATTAACTGAGTAGATGCACTAGCCACAAAATAACTATTTTCAGGCATGACCCGGGAGAGTACAACAAAAAGAGAACAGCGGAACAACAGTAACATGGGTACAATAATACAAATAGAGGAACAGTACGACAGTGCTACAAAAATACAATGGGTAGAAACAACAAAAAATAATGGCAAGCATTATACAAATAATGGCAGTAAAATATATAATAAATGCAGAAACCATGGACCCGACCTGTGGAGTGAGAGGGTTAATGACAGGTTATATAGACAGAAATGTTCAAATATAACAAGAAAGCCTGACAGAAGGAAGGTCAGCGGTGGTAATTGGCAAAACAACAGTGGATGGTCAGCAACAAGGTTCGAGAAGGAAGAGAGCTAGTAGTCAAGAATTTATTCACAAAGAGAAGGAAAAATATGGGGTGGGAAGAGGAGCCAGTCTTGGAGCTGGATTAGAGCAGGGGTAACATTATTGGTAAGTCTCAGGAGCTTCAAGTTGGGTCAAATCATGTACAAGCATCAGCTAAGGATAGATATCGACGATATTCACTTTTAAATCTAAAGTGAGACTGAGACAGGTGGAGGTAGAGTGGAAGAGCATTCCATAACCTGGGAGCAGAGAATTGGAAGGCCCCTGTGCCTTTAGTCATCCGATATCTTGGAATATAGAGCAAGGATTTGTCAGCTGATTGCAGGCCATGGGAGGATGGTTGAGGGACCAGCAACACCACCAGCTGAGATTTTTTTTCCCGGATGATCGAGTCCATTAGTGATCCAAGGTAGTATTGTCTATTGGCAGAGGGTGAGAGCCAATCCAGATCCTTATAAAGAAGGCAGTGATGTTTGAGTCAAGGCGACGAAGAGGCAAATCGGCATATATTGTTCTAAGTTACGTCCCATTTTAGTAGGGAGGTTTTATGGGCAGAGGTAAGAATAGAGGCACCATAAATAAGGGTCGGGAGCAGAATACCTCGAGCAATTGCTAATTTTGCCGAGGGTGTAAGCATGTAGCTAATTTTGTAAGCCATTCCCAGTTTCTAGTTTACAGCTTTGCACGAGGACTGAATGTGAAGATTAAAATCTAAGGACTAGTCCAGTAGGATCCCAAGGTACTTGAAGGAAGTAACATTTTCAAGTGGAATTCCTCCTGGATGAAGAACCTCCAGCAAACTAGAACAGGCCTTAATCTTCGGTGCGGAACCTAGGAGCATGGCTTTCGTTTTCTTTTCATTTAGTACAAGCTTACAGTCTAGTAGCCAGTCTAAGACCTTATTGAAGTCTGAGGTAAGTGATGTGTTTATGCAGGCAATACTAGAAGAACTAGTATGGATGATCAGGTCATCAGCATAGAGAATAGCCAAGCAAGATTCCTGGACCTCAGCTGCATTGTTGATAAAAATTGAAAACAGAAGGGGCCCAAGAATAGAGTCCTGGGGGACCCCAAGGTTGATAGTAGATGTATTGGACAGGGAGGAGTTAAATTTGACAGCTTGCGACCTGTTTGACAGGTAGCTACAGAACCAGTCCACAACAGGGGTAGAGAAATGGAATTTATGGAGAGTGGAGAGAAACGGGATGGTCTACAAGGTCGAAAGCCTTAGTGAGGTCAATGAAGATGGCACCTATGAGTTTTCCAGAATCCATGTTGGACAGAACATCAGTAGATAGTTGAAGAAGAGCCGTGGTGGTGCTATGACCTTTTCTGAAACCATGCTGGGTGTCCGAGAGGAGATTGTAGCATGTAAAGTAGTCAATGATCTGTGATACAACTATTTTCTCTAGGATCTTGCTAAGGACAGAGAGAATTGCAATAGGTCTATAATTGGCCATGTTCTTTGGGTCACCTTTTTTAAAGACAGGTATTAATCTTGCAGATTTCCATAGGTCCGGCACGGTGCTGTGGATAAGGGATAAAGTGTAGATTCTGGCAATTAGAGAGGCAATGAGTGGAGCAGCCAGCTTAAGAAGATGAGGTTCCAATGAATCAGAACCAGAAATGGTATTGGCAGATATGGATCTCAGTAATTTCAGAACTTCTGCTCTTGATATAGCCGTGAAATAGAATGGTGGAGCTGGAGGAGCATCATACGATAGGGCAGTATGATTGTCTGATGGTAGCGTGGTAGGTAGACTGGAGTGCAATCCACTAGGTTGTAAAGCCAAGGTATAGTGTGACTAATCAGAGAAAACATTGTTAAAACTGTTTGAGATGGTCCTAGGGTCTTTACAATGTGCCCCATTTATGATCATTTCATCAGGAGTGACCGACTGTGAATTACCCAGAAATGTTTTGACATGGGTCCAGAATTTCCTCGGGTCGCAGTAGCTGCTTTTAGTAGCTCTAACTTGTCTCTTACATCTGTTCCTTAGTTCACGATAGACAATAAGGTCTGACTCTAGGCCAGTTTGTTTGTAGTGAATCCAGAGCTTGTCCCTCCAGCGCAGATTAGCAAGCAGATCTTTATGCAGCCACCTTGTCTGTTTTCCTCTGATACTCCTAGTAATCTTGTGGGCATGTTTATACTGAATGGCAAGAAATTCATTTATGAATATCTGTAGAGCAACCTCCACATCCTTTGTTTGATAGACACCTGTCCAGTCGATATTGGAGACATCCTAGAGAAATGCATCCTGGTCAATATGAGCTAGATTTGTAAACGTGATTAGTCTTGATGGAGGAGATGGAGACGCAACCATAGATGGGATACAAAAAGTGGGTGAGTGGTCTGTTAGTGCATCCACAAGGATTCCTGCTTTTGACACATGTTCATAGAAACATAGAATTTGATGGCAGATAAGGACTGCTTGGCCCACCTAGTCCGCCCATTTCCCTACCTAACGGATAAGCGGCAGATCCTAGTTAACCAACGCCTACTTCCTCCTACCCCCTATTAGAATTGCCTTATGTCTGTCCCATGCATTCTTGAATTTCTCCACTGTTTTTGACTCTATGACCTCCTCAGGAAGGCTGTTCCATGTATCCAGAACCCTCTCTGTGAAGAAATACTTTCTCACATTACCTCTGAGCCATCCCCACTCTATCTTCAAATTGTTCCCCCTTGTGTTTTGCACATCTCTTTTTCTGAAAGATGTTACCCTCTTGGACTTTGTTGAGTCCCTTGAGGTATTTGAAAGTTTCTATCATGTCCCCCCTCTCCCTCCATTCCTCGAGGCTATACATCTTTAGTTCCTTTAGTCTTTATTCATATGTCTTCTGATGCAGAAGCTGCATCATTTTGGTTGCCCTCCTCTGGACAGCCTCCACCCTGTCTATGTCTTTGTGGAGATGGGGTCTCCAGAAATGTATACAGTACTTCAGATGTGGTCTTACCAACTGTCTGTACAGAGGTCCAACAACTTCCTGTTTTCTACTGCTGATACCTCTCCCTATGCATCCCAGTATCCCCAAGCCCTCCTTACTGCCTTCTCACATTGCTTGCCCACCTTTAGGTCATCTGATATTACTACTCCCAGGTCCCTTTCCATTTTTGTTGTTGTTAGTATCTCACCTTCCATTGTGTACTCTTCCTCTGGGTTTTTGTTCCCCAGGTGCATTATTTTGCACTTCTTTGCATTGAATCTAAGCTGCCATACATTTGACCATTCCTCCAACCTTGCCAAGTCCCTTCTCATCCTTTTCACTCCCACCTTGTGTATCAGCCCTGTTGCAGATCTTTGTGTCATCTGCAAAGAGATATACTTTCCCTTCTAGTCCCTCTGCAATGTCACTTATAAAGACATTAAAAAAGGACTGGCCCCAGTACTGAACCTTGCGGTACCCCACTAGTAACCCTCCTGTCTTCACTGTGGACTCCATTTACTATTACCCGCTGTGTCCTGTTCAACCAGTGTTTTACCCAGGCTACCACCCTGGGACCCACTCCCATGCTGGCTAATTTGTTTATTACTCTTTTGTGGTGGACTGTGTCAAATGCCTTGCTAAAGTCTAGGTAGGCCATGTCCACAGCCCCTCCTTGGTCTACTGCTTTGTTCACCCAGTCAAAGAAATCAATTAGATTTGTCTGGCATGACCTTCCCGCTGTGAATCCATGCTGCCTTGGGTCCTGTGCCCCCACTGACCTTTAGGTACTCAACAATTCTTTCCTTCAGAAGGGTTCCATATGGCTAACCATCACCCAGTCTAGTAGTGTACCCATTTGATGGGATGATGTGGCCCTAGTTGCTTCAGAGATCAACTGATGAAAATTATAACTAAGCATGAGTGATTGCAAGGAGATTTGTGCTGACCCTGACCAACTGAGGTTAAGATCACCTAGGATGACAGCTTCATTATGATTTACAGTCTGGGAGGTGATGTCAAGGAATTCTTGAAGACCTACTATTCCCCCAGCAGGAGGATTATAGGCACAGATAATATGAAGCTTCTTTTCCCCCCATACAATAGTTGCCTGTATGAATTTGCACACTGCGGGAGAGGCAGATGCCGGGACAATAGCGATGTTGAGGTGGTTTTTGAAGAATAGAGCAACTCCACCTCCATGCTTGTATGAGGATCTATCCCACCAGAACAGGGAATAGTTAGGCAAGGAGCATACATTATCAGGTATACTGGGTTTTAGCCAAGTTTCTGTGAGACAGAATATATCAGGATTGTAAAGTTTCACCCAGGCCTCAAGTTCCTCATGATGACAGGTAAGACTTCTGATACTGATATGGGCAATTAATAACCCTTTCTTGGACATCCCAGATAACTCAGTTGGGGAAGAGAAACAGGTAGGAGGACTTGGATATATTTTGACATCCCCAGATAACATAGAAACATAGAATTTGATGGCAGATAAGGACCGCTTGGCCCACCCAGTCTGCCCATTTCCCTACTTGATGGATAAGCTGCAGATCCTAGTTAACCAGCAGCCTACTTCTTCCTACCCCTCCCCCCCAGAATTGCCTTATGACCGTCCCATGCATGCTGGAATTCCACCACTGTTTGTGACTCCACAACCTCCTCTCGAAGGCCGTTCCATACATCCACCACCCTCTCTGTGAAAAAATACTTCCTTAAATTACCTCTGAGCCACCCCTTCTATCTTCAAATTGTGCCCCCTTGTTCTTGCACACCTCTTTTTTTGAAAGATGCTACCCTCTTGGACTTTGTTGATTCCCTTGAGGTACTTGAAAGTTTCTATCATGTCCCCCCTCTCCCTCCTTTCCTCGAGGCTATACATATTAAGCTCCTTAAGTCTCTCTTCATATGTCTTCAGTGCAGACCCTGCACCATTTTAGTTGCCCTCCTCTGGACAGCTTCCATCCTGTCTATGTCTTTGTGGAGATTGGGTCTCCAGAACTGCCTGCAGTACTCCAGATGGGGTCTCACCAGCTGTCTGTACAGAGGGATAATAACTTCCTGTTTTCTACTGGTGATGCCTCTCCCTATGCATCCCAGTATCCCCCTAGCCCTCCTTGCTGCCCTCTCACATTGCTTGGCCACCTTTAGGTCATCTGATATGACTACCCCCAGGTCCCTTTCCATTTTTGTTGTTAGTATCTCACCCCCCATTGTGTACTCTTCCCCTGGGTTTTTGTTTCCCAGGTGCATTACCTTGCACTTCTTAGCATTGAATCTAAGCTGCCATACATTTGACCATTCATCTAACCTTGCCAAGTCCCTTCTCATCCTTTCCACTCCACCTTGTGCATCAACTCTGCTGCAGATCTTTGTGTCATCTGCAAAGAGACATACTTTTCCTTCCAGTCCCTCTGCAATGTCACTTATAAAGACATTGAAGAGGACCGTTCCTAATACTGAACCCTGCGGTACCCCACTACTAACCCCCCTTTTTTCAGAGTGGACTCCCTTTACTATTACTCTCTGTGTCCTATTCTCCAGCCAATTCTTTACCCAGGCTGTCATCTTGGGACCCACTCCCAGGCTGGCTAACTTGTATATTAATCTAGAATAATGATCATGGCTAGGAACCAAAGCCTTGCACAGTGGCAGGTTAGGGTGAAAGCACATCTCCGTGGTAGCTTCCTCCTGGCATATAGAGGGTAATAGATGCTGCCTCTAACAAGGAGGATAGGGTTAGGTTGAAGATCAGGCTTTGTCTCTGCAATCAAATTAGAGAAACTATAGTTGCAGTAAACCTCTGAGGAGTCTTTTGACATTTGGTTACATGGGAGAGCCCATGTAGTAGTATCCAGGCTGAGTAAAAGGACAAATGACAGGAGTGCCCATAGCAGACTATACTTCACCATAGTGTCACTATTTGACTTGGGTAGGAAGGCTAGTGGTATACTGAGACAGAAGATTAGCACTTTAGGATAAAGAAATAGTGTGTGTAAAATTAGGACTGCCAAAGGTTACTATGTTACACCGTTTTAACCCTTGGCCAAAATTAGAGATAGAGCAAAAACAACAAAATGTTTCCTGCTAGCATAGCAATTATTTAGAAGAAACAGAAAGTAAAACCCTGCAAAGGTTAATTAGGAAAGCAGACCAGCCGGAGGATCTACTTGTGGTCAGTAGCGGCTCTAGCCCCAAATGGTTACCAGGGCACAGCAAATTGCAGTCAGGGCACTGATATATTGTTACAATGGGGGAAGCTCTGCAGCATACGGGGCACCAACTGGGGCACATAATTTTTTTACCGGGGCACGTGCCCTGGCGGGCCTTGGTGTAGAGCCGCCACTGCTTGTGGTAAAGATTACAGTGAGGAAATGACCTTTTCAAGATATATTAGAAGGCACCCCTAGTGGCAGAATTTTATAAGGAACCAGTGGGAGACTAGACAGATAGCAGTGATGTTCGTCAAAAGTCAATGCAAAGCAGAAGGCGCTGAAGCCCAGAGACTGATAATCCGACAGAGAAAGGCAGGGCCATACAGTGGCCAAGCAGAGAGCAGCAGTCCAATTAGAGGAGGGTGGCAGCAGGTGGCTGCCTATCAAACCCACAAAGTGCTACCCTGGAGCAGCCTGGACACTTGAAGGTGTCCTGTTCATCAGGAGGATGGAGGTGTGGGCTGCTGGCAGGATTAGCCATGGCTGCTCACTGGGAGCCTGATCAGGGACAGTGGATCTATTTTAAGATATAAAATGTAGGTTAAGATAGGGCATTTGAGCTAGGGCAGGGGTACCAATGCAACTTGAAAATTATTCGGGGTAGCAGGTGAGGAAACTCAGGTATGGAACTGTACAGTAGATAGCAGAGCAGGCGCTAAGCAAAGCTGATAGGCAAGCAGATGGTGAAAATAAGATGTCTTTAAAGGGAAGATAGGACAAATGTTAGGCCTAATAGCTGCACTCTGTATCTTTAAGAGGAGTTGCAATATTAGTGAGAGGGGAGGATGAACATTGCTAGGGGTGTTTGCCGAGGGGGGAGGGAGAATATTTAATAAAGGCTGGAGATGAGGGATGTGAGGGTGGGCACAAAAATTCAAGCAGCAAGGAGACAGAAGGACAGAAAGTGAAAGAGGAATTGAATTATTTGCAGGGCAAAGCTTACAACTGTGACCCAAATGGAATCTGGTCTAAACAGAAAAAACTGTATCACTTTAAACTTAGTTTCTGATCCAGGGTAGCTTACCACTGGACCTTAAAACAAAGACAGCTGTAATATTTTACAATCTACAAACCTGCAACCTAAATGAACTTGCACTTCAAACTACCCTTGGAGTGCAAAATTGCTGTAAACAGGTTTTGGTTTGCGTTTAAGTTAGGATTTACAAGACATTTTGGAGAGACTTAACAAGTACCACAATCAGAATATAACATTTGCTTAAGGTCCAGAAGAAACAGCAGTAGCATAGAATTAAAGAACTGCAGCAGCCCACCAGCAGGCAGAGTTGATGGTTCTGGACAGTAAAGTTTCTGCAGCGTGCCTTCGGTCTGGTGATCAGTGGACAGTACAGCGAGGAAGGCAGCCGGCGGACAGAAGGGGCCCACCCGACTGCTTGCAGCAGCAGAGGCACCCATGTCAGGGATGAAACAGAAGAAATTTCTGGGAAGATACAATAAAAGAGCTTTCAGAAATATATGATTGCCCAGACCTTTTTCAACCATTGTATATTTTGACCTTTACAGTGCCAGAAGGGGTAAAGATCAATAGAAACACATATCAACAGGTGACTGAACTTGTACTGGCAGCCCACAAGACAGTGACTCAGAAATGGTGTACCGAATCCATCTCTACAAGGGACATGCGGAGGAAATTAACAATTGAAATATACACCTTAGAGAGATTTTCAGCTAGAATCTCTGATCACACAAGAAGGCTTGACTTGAGATGGTGTAAGTGGGTACTTTACCAGCTAGAACATAAGGACTTTGTCCCTTAGTTAGACCCTACTAGGGGCTTACACAGATATGAAACCCCGCTCCATTTACCAGGTAAAGAAAAGGAGATACAAAAGCAAAAAATGTAAACTTAACCAGAGGCAGAGTACAATAACTGTTGGATGAAAGGCTAAAATAACCAGACATATGAACACAAATCAGTCATTCTTCATTATATTGATATATATTACCCATAGGAAAAAAGTGTAGATTTAAATTGGAATGCTTGTACTGGAAATATAAAATTGTAATTAATTGTTTTCTGATTTATTTGATTTGTAACAGAGATGGATGTAAAGAATGAAATCTGGAGATGCTTTGAAAAGTTAATTTAAAAAAAGGTGTCTGGCTTGCCGACTGTCTGTTGGGGACTGTAACTCTCAATCCAATCTGCAAATAAATTAAAAAGTATAGAAAAAAGAGAAGGGACTGTTTGTGTGTATGTGTAGCATATATGCATATGTGACTAAGACTGTGTGGACTCAACCAGCTGACTGAGGAGGTCTGGACATTAGAACTAAAAGAAATGGCAGAGAAACTGAAGATGAAGAAAACCCAAGTATAAATCATTTATTTTATTAAGAATTAGATACTCTTGGTAAAGTGTTCGGAAGGGAGTGACTTGTAGTTGTGAAACCAAGCTTTCTGTTGACTGAAAGAGCAGAGGATCTGACAACTTCTGTTAAAGGATGTGTGTGTGTGTGTATGTGTGTGTGTGTGTGTGTGTATATATATATATATATATATATAATATATATATGTGTTCTATATATATATATATGTGTATATATATGTGTGTGTGGGTGTGTATATATATATATGTGTGTGTGTATGTATGTGTATATATATATATATATATATGTGTGTGTGTGTGTGTATATATATATATATATGTGTGTGTGTTATATATATATATGTGTGTGTGTGTGTGTATATGTATATATATATATATATATATATATATATATATATACACACACACACTACAATCTACTGGTGGTGAAAGCCATGTGTGGGAGGAAGGGGGCTGGCTGTGTGCATTGAGACCACTAAAGAGAACCAAGCTTACCTAACATACAGTAATTTGGGAACAACAACTGAAGACTAAATCTAACGATTTAAAAGAATCAGAAACAGAAGGATTTTATTTTTTTTTATATTACACAAAATTAAAAGTATAATGTTTAAACCTCACCACCTAACCTAGGTTTGCTACAGTGTGGTGGAAGCAACTTCCACCTGGGGGGTGTGTGTGGCTTTGCGATCAGACAGAGCCTGCCATAAATGTAAAAAGCAAGGGTTGTAAACAGAGGACCTTTAACTGGGCACAACTGACAACTTAATAAACTCTGTAGAAAGGGAAAAAGTATTGTTGCAAAAAAAAAAAACTAGTTAGCTATATACATTGGTGAAGGGGTGTGTGGTGGCTATAAAACTGAACCTGCCTGCCCTGCCCTATTCTAGTGCCCTTGGCCTGTGAGGGTAGCAGACGTTGGGAACAACAGAAGACTTGCTAGAAATATTACTATTAAAGTAAAAAAAAAAAAATTTGGGGCAACAGAAAAAAAATATACCCAAATACCTACCTAACTACTACTGCAGTAGCTACATTGGTGGAGGGGTGTGTGTGTGTGTGCATGCTTGTGAGACCAAAGGGTAGAGGAAAGAAAAAAGGCATTTTGGACTACAGGAAAAAAAAAAAATAACTAGCTACATTGGTGGATATACCTACCCTGAGAGGGCAGAAGAAAGGGAAAAAGCATTTTTGGGGCTACAGAAAAAAATTAAAATAAACCTAGCTACATTGGTAGAGGTGTGTGTATGACTATGAGACCAAACCTGCCCTGAGAAGGTAGAGGAAAGGGAAAAAAGTAGTTTAGGGGCTACAGAAAAAATAAAATAAACCTAGCTGCATTGGTGGAGGTATGTGCATGGCTATGAGACTGAACCTATCCTGAGATAGTAGAGGAAAGGGAAAAAGCATTTGGGGGGCTACGGAAAAAATAAATTAAAATAAACCTAGCTATATTGGTGGAGGTGTGTGTGTGTATGTGTCTGTGAGACTAAACCTGCCCAGAGAGGGTAGAGGAAATGGAGAAAGCATTTTGGGTGCTTGATACAGAAAAAAAGCACTTAACTATGTATAGTGGTGGAAAGGCTTGCTAGAGAGAGAAAGCAGTCAACAGCTTCCTTAAGTCAGAGATACTTTGGTAGACTACACTGAATTGAATTGTATGCTGCTAGAGAGAGAGGCAGAGAGAAAGCAGTCAAAAGCTTGCTTAAATCAATGAGGTGATTTAATAGACTACACTGAACTGAACTGTGTTTTTGAATTGAATTGTAAGTAAGTAGTTTTGATTCTTTGTTTTTTTGGGGTTGACTTTTCTTCGTTAACTTTTATTTGCCAGAGAGGAACTCTAGCTGGGAGATATTTGTAATAATTTTTAACTAGACCTGTTACTTAACAAGTGTCTGCTAAGGGGAGGAGCTGAAAGTGGCCTGGGGAACTGTGGATTTAAAACAGGAGTTGTTTGTGGGCCCTGTCTGCTAGAGAGAGAGAGAGAGAGAGAAAGCAGTCAAAGCTTCCTTAAATCAAGGATGTAATTTAATAGACTACAGTGAACTGAATTGTATTTTTGGATTGAATTGTAAGTAAGTAGTTTTGATTCTTTGTTTTTCGAGGTTGACTTTTCTGTACCACACCATGACCTCCATTACACTAGAGGAAGCAGGAGGCCATGCGCCACGCCAGCAGCACTCTCTAAATCCAGGTTGTGGAGAAAAAGATGTTTATATAAGTGAACTGGATTCATTACCAAAAACAAAAGGAGTTAAAATATGATTTAAAAAGATGTTGCATGCACAAGCTGATGAGGATTCTTTTTGATATAGTATGGTACAGACAAGCATTGATGAAGGAGTCTGATCCAAAACGTCTGCATTATTTGACAGTATCACCTAGTCATACATACATATATATGTGTATATATATATATATATATTTAAATAAAACAGATTTGTATCATATACATACATTTGGTGAGTGGGCTGCTTATTTACCAATCTGTACTTATTGATCTTTTTAGTTATGATTGGTAGTGGCTTCTCCCTTATTTAACCTTTTTCTTTGTACCAAGGTTGGCTGGACTGGACTTTCTCCAGATATGAACTTTTATTTGCCAGGGAAGAACTTCAGCTGGGAGATATTTGCAGTCATTTGTGACTAAACCTGTTACTTAACCTCTGTGAAACTGGTGTCTGAAAGGAAGGAAGGCACTCCAGGGTTTTAAATAATTTATTAGCAGTTTTTTTTCTTGGGATAATACTAATTATACAGAAAGTATTTATATAGGTTTTCTAGAAGTGATATGTTAAACACAGTGAGGCAAGTGCTATGCATTTTCACAATGTTTTAGCACTTTTATGAGCAAAACGCTAACCAATTTTTAGAGTTAAATAAAACCCTGCACTCTTTGGGGTGGAGGGTCAGAGTTGTAGTTGATTGTTTCTGGAGGGCACAGGTTTACTCTCACCCACCGCAAGCCCATACCCTCCTTTATATCAGGGTTAATGACATCACTTCCCAAAATTGCTAACAACATACACCTGTTCATATCCTTAAAGGCACAGAACACTGAATAGAGGGTAGAAACACAAGCTTGCACACACTAAAACAGGAACACAAAGAACAAAAAAAGAAAAACATCTGAAACAGGAAGGGAGACCGACATGTGG
This sequence comes from Neoceratodus forsteri, assembly GCA_016271365.2. Lineage (NCBI taxonomy): Eukaryota > Metazoa > Chordata > Ceratodontiformes > Ceratodontidae > Neoceratodus > Neoceratodus forsteri. The sequence goes on along the minus strand of CM057457.1, from coordinate 410,537,668 downwards.
GGAGTGGTGCAATGCACTGGCTGTGGAGCAGCAGTTTTCCGGGAGACATTTGCTGCCTTATTTGCAGGCACCATTCTGGTTTGAGGGAGGAGGTTGCTCGTCTCCATGCTGTCCTGGCAAGGATTCAGGAAATCTGCTTCCCCACCCAGGCTACCACCACTACCTCAGAGGTTGCCACAAAAGAGGAATGATTGGACCACAGTGGGCTCAGGGAGGATGAGGGTGGTGGAAAAGAGATGCATCCCTCTGGTTGTGCCTCTCTACAATTCATTCACCAGTCTGGCAAAGCATGGTTCTTCTATGGAGGCACCTGCAGTGGAGACCAGAAGGATGCTAGGAACCTTCACAATGGAGACCCAAAGGAGGGTGGCACAGGACCCCAAAGGGGAAGGAAACAGTTCCTGGTGGGGGCTCAGTTGTTAGGGGGTAGAACTGGGGGAGGGAGGGGAAAGGGAGGTAAGGTGCCTGCCTGGAGCCATGGCTTGGAGGGACAGGAAACAAATCCTCAGGCTCATGGGAGTAGCTGCAAGGGGGAGTGAGCTGGATGTCATCATCCACCTAGGGACAAATGACCTGGCTGAGAATGGGATCAGAGCAGTGCAACTGGAGTTTGTGGAGTTGGAGAGGGTCCTTAGATAAGTGGTACACATGGTAACTTTCTTAGAAGTGCTGCCTGTCTATGGCATGGATGAGGCTGGGGTACGCCACACAATGGGATTCAATGACTGGTTCAAAAACTGGTGCAGAGCTCAGGGATTTGGCTTCACTGGGGACTGGAGCTCCACCTGGAGGGATACAGGGCTATACTGGTGCGATGGTGTGCATCTGTCCAAGAGGGGAACTAGGATCCTAGGTGATAGGTTTAAATGCTTCAGTGGCAAGCATTTATACTAGCCAGGGCCGGTACTCAAAAGGAGAACAGAAATCCTAGCCCCCCCCCAAAAAAAGATCAAGGTAGTTAGTGAGGTAAACACTAAGATAGAAAAGTCAGTAGGAAGAAGGGCAGGGGTAAATGGAGAAAAAGACAAAGGCAGTAAGCACAGGGATGGGGCAAAAAGAAATAAGGCCATAAAAAATGGAGGGTAATGAGTACCAATGCCCATAGTCTAGGTAAAACGCTCTCTGAAATGGTGGCCTTGATGAAAGAGGGATGCCTAGATATTGTGTCAGTCACAGAAACATGGTACACAGAGAACCATGACTGGAATGTCAACATACCAGGGTACACAATCTACAGGAGGGACAGAAAAGGTAGAAACATAGAAACATATACTTTGATGGCAGATAAGGACCGCTAGGCACATCTAGTCTGCCCATTTCCCTACCTACAGGATAGGCCGCAGATCCTAGTTAACCAACAGCCTATTCCTTCCTACCCCCCGCAAGAATTGCCTTATGTCTGTCCCATGCATTCTTGAATTCTCCTACAGTTTTAGACCCCACAACCTCCTCAGGAAGGCTGTTCCATGCATCCACTAACCTCTCTGTAAAATAATACTTCCTCACATTGCCCCTGAACCACCCTCCTTCTATCTTTAAATTGCGTCCCCTTGTTCTTGCAAGTCTCTTTTTCTGAAAAATGCTACCCTCTTGGATTTTGTTGATTCCACTGAGGTACTTAAAAGTTTCTATCATGTCCCCCCTCTCCCTTCTTTCCTCAAGGGTATACATATTAAGCTCTTTTAGTCTCTCCTCATGCGGCTTCTCTTGCAGACCCTGCACCATTTTAGTTGCCCTCTCTGGACTGCCTCTATCCTGTCTATGTCCTTGCGGAGATGGGGTCTCCAGAACTGGACACAGTACTCCAGATGGGATCTCACCAACTGTCTGTACAGAGGGATAACAACTTCCTGTTTTCTGCTGCTGATGCCTCTCCTTCACATCCCAGTATACCCCCAGCCTCCCTACTGCCTTCTACATTGCTTGCTAACCTTAAGGTCATCTGATATGATTACCCCCAGGTCCCTTTCCTTTTTGTTGTTGTTACTACCTCCCTACCCATTGTGTATTCTTCCCTGGGTTCTTGTTTCCAGGAGCATTATTTTGCACTTTTGCATTGAATCCTAGCTGCCATACTTCTGACCATTCCTCCAACCTTGCCAAGTCCCTTTTCATCCTTTCCACGCCTTCTTGTGTATCAACCCTGTTGCAGATTTTTGTGTCATCTGCAAAAGGCATACTTTTCCTTCCAGTCCCTCTGCAATGTCACTGATGAAGACATTAAAAGGACTGGACCACATACTGAACTCGCGGTACCCCACTAGTAACCCGCCTTCTTCAGAATGGACCCATTTACAATTACCTTCTGTATCCTGTTGTCCAGCCAATGTTTTACTCAGGCTACCACCCTGGGTCCCACTCCCAGGCTGGTTAATTTGACTATTAATCTTTTGTGTGGACTGTGTCAGATGCCTTGCTAAAGTCTAGGTAGGCCATGTCCACAGCCCTCCCTGGTCTACTACTTTGGTCACCCAGTCAAAGAAATCTATTAGATTCATCTGACATGACCTTCCCTGTCGAACCCATGCTGCCTTGGGTCCTGTGCTCCACTGGCCTCTAGGTACTCAACTATTCTTTCCTTCACAAGTGACTCCATCACTTTCCCTACCACAGAGGTCAGACTGACAGGTCTGTAGTTTCCTGCCTCTGTCTTGGACCCACTTTTGTGAAGGGGAATCACATTCACCTTCCTCCGGTCCTCGGGTACCACACCATCCTCCCATGATTTATTAAAAAGAGTAGCCAGTGGTTTCACTAGTTTCTCCCTTAACTCTTTTAGAATTCTGGGGTGAATTCCATCAGGACCCATTGCTTTGTCCACCTTCAGTTTTAGGAGTTCTTGCAGAACCCTTCTTCTGTGAAAGGACTGGGATCGACCCCTATCAAGAGTGCTTCTGTTAATTGGATTAGGCACTTCCTCCTCTTTTGTGAATGCTGAGCAGAAATATTCGTTCAGTATTCCTGCTTTTCATTGTCCCCTCTGCCCACCCACTGTTCATTCTATTCAGCCTCACTATCCCTCCGCTTGTCTTTTCACGCCGCTGATGTACCTATAAAAGGTTTTATCCCCTTCTTAACTGAGTTGGCTATCTTTTCTCAGTTTGGGCCTTTGCTATTCTGACTTCCCTCCTGCTTCCTTCTGCCTTAACTGGTACAGCTTTCTGTCCTGCTCCTTCTGTGTTTTCTTATACTCCGAATGCTATCTTTTCTTCCTGACTTTCACAGCCACCTCTTTGAGAACCATAGTGGCTTTTCTTTCGCTTTGATTTGTTCATTTGCTTCACACAAAGGCTTGTTGCCTCTGTGATGGCAGTTTGATAATTCCCATTGTTGCTCCACACCTCCTTCTAGCCTGTTTGCTAGTGCTTTTCTGAGGCACTCTCCCATCTTGCCAAAGTCAGCCCTCCTAAAGTCCAGTACCCTCACTTTTGTATGGCTTGACTCTGTAGCTGAGTTTAATGTGAACCACACTGTTTGATGGTCACTTGTCCCCAGATGGCAACCCACTTCTAGATCTGAGATCCTCTCACTGCCCCCGTTTGAGAATATGAGGTCTAAGATTGCTCCCTCACGAGTGGGTTCTGAAACTAGCTGTCTATTGCATGCCACCTGTAGGGCATCAAGAATGGCCCTGCTCTTGGATGTGGCTGCAGCAAATGTGCTCCAGTTAACATCTGGCATATTCAGATCTCCCTTCAACAGTATCTCCCCTTTCTCTGCCATTCTAAGAATGCCTTCTGTCATATCCTTGTCCATTCCTTCCCCTGACATGGGGGTCTGTACACAACCCTGTGCAGATTGTGGTGCCCTTTCCAGTCTCCAAGGTGACCCACAGTGCCTCCTCTCCTCCGCTTACTCTTTTGTTCAGTTGCTTTTATCCTTCCTTTACATAGAGAGCTACTCCTCCCCTTCTCCTGCCTGTCTCTCCTGTAGGTTATGTACCCTGGTATGTTAACATCCCAGTCATGGTTCTCTGTGTACCATGTTTCTGTGACTGCTACAATATCCAGGCATCCCTCTTCCATTAAGGCCATCAGCTCAGGGAGCTTGTTGCCCAGACTACAGGCATTGGTACTCATTACCCTCCATTTCCTGATGGTCTTACTCCCTTTTGCCCCATCCCTGTCCTTCTCCTGCTCCTAGAAGAGGAGCTACATGATAATTGGAGGTGGGGCTTAGTCAGAGTTGAGGTAGCAAGTGATTTTTGTTTTCTTAGAAGAAGCCAGAGCCAGAAGGGGAAGGCAACAGATTCATTTCAGTGCTTTACAGTAATTGTGCATTGCTATTTTTGTTTTAAACTTAGATTCTGGGGTTTTAGTGACACTGTAATTTCTTTGCTGTCTTTATTAAGAATTGTTTTTGGGCTATTGAAAATTTAAAACCTAGTTTGTTGTGCTTGTAGTGGTGATGTATTTCTTTGCTGTCTTTAATTGCTGCAAATTTTGGCCCCCCCCTGCCCGCAACTCTTAATTATATACCTGGTAAATCTGATTGACAGGAGCTAAGCACAGGATATGGTAGGGGTTGTGGAGTAGGAGGAGCATAAGGAGGAAGAAGCCCGCCCTCAGTATGACAAGTGTTTTGACTTATTTTTTATTTATTTTTTCTTTTTTAAAGAAAAGTATCCGAGGAACAGTGGCAGGATTTTTAGAACAGCAAATTAATAAGAAGGGAACTAGGAGAGCTTCAGTAACAGACAAGTACTGTAATAGCATATAAGTGTAGTATAATGTGGGGAGTGATGCTGTGAACTGGCTCTGGAGCAGCAGTTTTCCGGGAGACATTTACTGCTTTATTTGCAGGCACCTTTCTGGTTTGGGGGAGGAGGTTGCTTGTCTCCATGCTGTCCTGGCAAGGATTCAGGAAACCTGCTCCCCTACCCAGGCCACCACCACTACCTCAGAGGTTGCCACAAAAGAGGAATGATTGGACCACAGTGGGCTCAGGGAGGGTGAGGGTGGTGGAACAGAGATGCATCCCTCCGGTTGTGCCTCTCTACAATTCATTCACCACTCTGGCAGAGCATGGTTCTTCTATGGAGGCACGTGCAGTGGAGACCAGGTGAATGCTGGGAACCTTCACAATGGAGACCCAAAGGAGGGTGGCCCAGGACCTCACAGGGGAAAGAAACAGCTCCTGGTGGGGGCTCAGTTGTTACAAGGGTAGAACTGGGGGAGGGACAGAGGGAGGGAGGGGAAAGGGAAGTAAGGTGCCTGCCTGGAGCCATGGCTTGAAGGGACAGGAAACAAATCCTCAGGTTCATGGGAGTAGCTGCAAGGGGGAGTGAGCTGGATGTCATCATCCGCCTAGGGACAAATGACCTGGCTGAGAATGGGATTAGAGCAGTGCAACAGGAGTTTGTGGAGTTGGGAAGGGTTCTTAGATAAGTGGTACACACAGTAGCTTTCTTAAAAGTGCTGCCTGTCTATGGCATGGATGATGCTGGAGTACTCCACACAATGGGATTCAATGACTGGTTCAAAAACCGGTGCAGAGCTCAGGGATTTGGCTTCATTGGGGACTGGGGCTCCACCTGGAGGGATACAGGCCTATACTGGTGCAATGGTCTGCATCTATCCAAGAGGGATATTACCCCGCCTACTTGGGCTGTGTGGCTGGGTGTTTGTGTTGTCTCTGTCAATAGTTTAGTTTTGTGGATTTTCCTGTGTTTTGGCTTGGAGGAACTAGACCATTCTTGGATGTGTGCTGTATGAAAGTTTCCTGGACTAAGAAACTGGAAAACATCACCAGCAGATATTGGGATTCTCATGATAAATCAACTTTTTTGGAAGCCATCAAAATCAAAGTAAGTACAGCTAAGAAATTCTACAAGCTCTGACGTGGGGAGTGCAAACTGAATCAACATTTCCGTCTACCTTGTTGCTAAAGGGAACTGCATGTCTTTGAGAACCATTCACAACTATTTAAACAAAGGGAAGTCACTGACAAGTGGTTTTAACTTCCTGCATATGCCCCAGGCCAGTGTTCCAGGAATTTAACACATCCTTTGTCTTGTTACCATAGAACAAACAGTTTACTGGTCATTTTCCTGTGGATTTGATTATTTTACATCATTTGGCAATGAGCAAATTCTCCCTCTGGAGGCACACCACCGAAACTGATCTGTCCCTGCTCATGTGTGAGCCTTGGGCACATCTAGCCAAATTGTATACAACTATTTCAATGTTGCATTTTCAACATTACCACCTGGCATACTTCTATTCAAAAAAGAAACACAACCTCTCTCTGACTGAACTCTGCCTATGCACCCTGAAACTTGTGCTCCTCCTCCTGCTGCTATCAGGGACTGTTCACCCTAACCCCGACCAAACTCCTCCAACCAGAATAAACCAGCAGGCACCTCTCAATCATGTGCCTGAACATCTGCAGTTTACTTCGAAGCTTGATGCACTGCAAGCCTTTACCACCCAACACAACCCGGATATTCTGTCAGTAGTTGAAACTTGGCTCACCCCAAAGATTCCTGACCAGGCAATCACCCTTCCTGGCTACAATGTCTTCCGGTTGATCAGAAGTCCAAAAGAGGTGGAGGGTGCCTTATATGTGAAAGACACTTTCCGAGGACACCCCATTGATTCCAATCTTCCAGGAACACCTGCTCAGATTCTTCCCATCAGACTTCTATTAGGCGCCCACAATAAGGCTCTCACAGTTGTCACTGTTTACATACCTCCTAAAGAACAGGGACCTGGTCTAACGCTGTCCTTGACTTTGTCAAATCCCACCCATCGGACTCGAAATCATCCTTCTTGGTGACTTTACACATTGCTCTCAGCTGAATGTGGGTCATTTAAGGACTGCTATATCAGCTAACCTGACTCAAATGGTTGACTATGCAACCAGAAAGAACTACAGAACTGGGACCTGCACCCTACTCGACTGGATCCTAACCAACCACCCCTCCCGGATCACGAAAACCTCAGCCCTCCCGACTCACTCAGTGACCACTCTTCCATCAGCTGTACCTGGTCAAACAAATTCTATAAGCCCCTCCAAAATCAGCACCAGCAGAGTCCCACCCGTGGTCAGCTACCCCACCTCAAATCACACCTCAGTCTGCAGGACTGGTCCCCATCTTCAAGGCAACAGATACTAATACTGCACTGGAGCAATTTATTCACATTTTCAATGAAGCCTGTAATAAATTTGCCCCTCTCAAAAAGCGTAAAGTTAAATCGCTCAGTAACCCTTGGCTGTCAGGAGACCTCCTAAAAAAACTTAAATCCAGGGACCACCTCTGGGAACTGTCTAGAAACTCTGGTAAGCAACTCGACATCCAGAATTATAAACAGGCACGGAATGACTGCACCAAATCCATTCGGCAACAGAAATCTGACTACTATAAAAATGCCCTCACTAACTCCTGGGGAAATGGGAGGGATTTCTGGAAAAACATTAAAGAGGTTACTGGGAAGCAGTCAAAATCCTTGCCGAACATTCTCAACATAAATGGGCACACTACACTCGACTCTAAAACTATTACGTAACACTTTTAACATTGTTTTCACTGACCTTAGCAGTGTTCTCCGCTCCAACTCTTCCAAGACGTGTCAACTCCCATCCCCCCAACTCCTCCACCCACGCCTGTCACCCACCTTTCTACTTTAAAGCACTAAAGAAACATCAAGTCCAAAACTACATTGCCAAAGCCATCAGCAAATTTAGAACAAACAATGACACACTTGACCTCAAGCTACTGGCCCTAACGCTTGACGAGGTACTTGGGCCCCTCACCAAAATCTTTAATCTCTCTCTTTCCTCTAGCCAATTCCCAGACAAATGGAAAATGGCCACTGTTATCCCAATTCACAAAAGTGGTGACAAGGCTGACCATGTGAACTTCCGTCCTATCTCCATTCTGCCTCCCCTATCGAAGGCACTGGAACGTATAGTAGCGGACCAACTTACCGAGCATCTGGACAATTATAATATTTTCTGTAAACAGCAACATGGCTTTAGAAAAGGTCATAGTACATCCTCTGCCTTACTCGGACCACCAGCTCCATTCACAGCTCCCTTTGACAATGGACAACTAACTGGTGCTATTTTCATCGACCTGACCAAAGCCTTCGATACTGTCCACCACTCCCTCCTGCTGAGCCAACTAAAAAATGCTGGTCTCTCCAATGATTCAATCTCTTGGTTCAAAAGCTATCTTGAAAACCGCACCCAGCATGTAAAAATTGGAGATGTGCACTCTGATTCAAGACCTGTCCTCTCTGGAGTCCCCCAGGGTTCAATACTGGGCCCCCTACTCTTCAGCCTGTTCCTTAACACCCTACTGGACTCCTGCACTGAACATATCACCCTGTATGCCGATGATGCAGTAATTCTTGCCACACACCAGGACCCAAAGAAATTGCAAGAAAATCTCCAACTCGGCTTCTCCTCGGTTGAGAATTGTCTCACAAAGCACAAACTGATCCTTAATCAAAAAAAAAACAAAGGCCATGATCTTCAGCAGCTCCCATAATAAACATAAGCACTTCCAACTCTCCGTTATCACCAGACAAGGTGCCGCACTGGAACAGGTCAAAAACTTTAAATACCTTGGGATCACCCTTGACCCTCACCTCTCCTACACTGCCCACATCGACCATGTCGCCAAAGCCGCTAACTCCCGGCTAGGCCTGCTATTCCATCATAGGAAACACCTGACACCTGAAGCACTCACTGTGCGCTGTCCAGAGCTCCATTATATCCATCATTGATTATGGCATTATCATTTACGGCTCTGCTACAACCACTGCACTCAAACTTGTATCCACCGTCCTCAACAAGGCCTGTCGACTTGTCACTGGCTCCCAACGCCTAACTCACACCTGTGACCTCTATTCTCAAACTGGATGGTTGAATCTTGCCAATCGAATAAAACACCAAACTTGTATTACTACTAAGAAAATATTGCTGGGCCTTGCCCCACCGGAGTCTGTGCCCTCATACAACCAAGAATCCACACCCGACATACCAGGGGATCGAAACCAACTTCTGCAAGTCCCGCATTGCCGCACAACACAGGGCCAAAGATCCTTTGCTTACTGGTTCACTAGTTGGTACAACAGTCTTCCCAGCAACATCTCATCTTCTCTATCACTCAGCACTTTTAAGACTTGTCTCCGCCTAACACTGACTGCCTCCAACCTCTGCGACTGTTGTGGCTAAGCATATCTTTTGGTTCCATAGCTGAAGATCCCCTTTTGGACCCACATCTACTCCTGCACTTTGCCAGCACCCCCCCTTTCCTATCTTTACCTCCCCTGCTGGCCCATGACAAATGCCACCTGGCTGCACTACCTCTATTCTCATCCGCCTTCCACCTCTCCTCTCTCTGTCCCCCCCAACCTACCTCCCCTTCTCTCCCATCCACTTAGTCTCCCTGATTTCACCCTCCTCCTTTCCCTTTCCCTTCCCCAAAGTTTCACCTTATTGTTCTTTTTTCATCTACAATGACTGTGTTGTTCTTTTTTTTAAATTTTATAAACTGTTATCTTTGCTTATGATTGTCTCAATTGTACCAGTGACGTGGAACCTTTGTAAAAGAGCCTTGGCTCAAAGGTATTTGTAATCCTAGAACAAATAAATAAATAAAAAATAAAAAAAGGGGCACTAGGATCCTAGGTGATAGGTTTAAATGCTTCAGTGGCAAGCATTTAAACTAGCCAAGGGGGGAGGTACTCAAAAGGAGAATGGAAATCCTAGCCCCCACCCCAAAAAAAAGATCAGGGTAGTCAGTGAGGTAAACACCAAGATAGAGCAGTCAGTAGGAAGAAGGGCAGGGGATAAATGGAGAAAAAGACAAAGGCAGTAAGGAAAGGGATGGGGCAAAAAGAAATAAGGCCATGAAAAATGGAGGGTAATGAGTACCAATGCTCATAGTCTAGGTAAAAAGCTCTCTGAAATGGTGGTCTTGATGGAAGTGGGATGCCTGAATATTGTGGCAGTCACAGAAACATGGTACACAGAGAACCATGACTGGAATGTCAACATACCAGGGTACACAATCTACAGGAGGGACAGAGAAGGTAGAAGAGGAGCTACATGATAATTGGAGGTGGGGCTTAGTCAGAGTTGAGGTAGCAAGTGATTTTTGTTTTCTCAGAAGAAGCCAGAGCCAGAAGGGGAAGGAAACAGATTCATTTCATTGCTTTAGAGGAATTGTGCATTGCTATTTTTGTTTTAAACTTAGATTCTGGGGTTTTAGTGACATTGTAATTTCTTTGCTGTCTTTACTTAGAATTGTTTTTGGGCTGTTGAAAATTTAAAACCTAGTTTGTTGTGCTTGTAGTGGTGGTGTATTTCTTTGCTGTCTTTAATTGCTGCAGATTTTCGCCCCCCGCCCTGCCCCCAACTCTTAAGTATATGCCCTGTTAAATCTGATTGATTGACAGGAGCTAAGCACAGGATATGGTAGGGGTTGTGGAGTAGGAGGGGTATAAGGGGGAAGAAGTCCACCCTCAGCATGACAAGTGTTTTGACTAATTTTTTATTTATTTTTCCTTTTTTAAAGAAAATTATCTGAGGAGCAGTGGCAGGATTTTTAGAACAGTAAATTAATAAAAAGGGAACTAGGAGAGCTTCAGTAACACACAAGTACTATAATAGCATACAAGTGTAGTATAATGTGGGGAGTGGTGCAATGCAGTGACTGCGGGACAGCCATATTCAGGTAGACCTTCTGGATGCTGAGATGCTGCCCTATCTGCATGCATCTTTCTGGTCTGCAGGATGAGGTAGCCAGACTCAGAGCAGAAGTAAACTGGGTCAGGAGTACCATCACCCCTATCCAGAGACAACCCAGTCCAGTGCCGTTGCTGCAAAGGATGCTGAGAACGAGGAGCACTTGGATAACAGTGGGCTCAGGAAGGGTTAGGGCAGTCAGGTAGAGGCACATCCCAGATCCTATTCCACTCAAGAACTCATATGCCACACTGGTAAATGGGGACAACCAAATAGAGGTACCCAGAGAAGTGGAAGGAAAGGATGTGGAGGTTAGCCAAGGAGGTGACCTCAGTGGGGAGAGCAGTGGACTCCAGAGGAGGAGAAGGAAGTGAATTCTGGTGGGAGACTCCAGCATAAGAGGGATCCAGCTAGGAACACAGGAGGTGGAGGACAGGGAGGTGAGGTGCCTACCAGGTGCCACGGCATGGAGGGATGGAAGAAAGATCCTAGGGATCGCTGGGAAGGCAAGACAGGAGGGTGAGCTGGATGTCGTTATCCACCTAGGTACTAATGACCTGGCAAATGGGGAGCCAAAGGAAGTTCAGGAAGAGTTTAGGAAATTGAGGAGGAGTCTCAAGCAAGTAACTACTTCTGTCACCTTCTCAGAAGTACTACCTGCTAGAGGCATGGGAGAGCATAGGGGTGCATGCATCAGGAACTTTAACTCATAGTTGAAGAACTGGTGCTGTGATGAAGGGTTTGGATTCATTGGTGACTGGGGACCCACCTGGAGGGATGGAGGCTTGTTCAAGCATGACGGCCTGCATCCATCCTGGAGGGGAATCCAAGCACTCAATGATAAGTTTAAATGCTACATTGACAAGCATTTAAACTAGCCAAGGGGTGGTGACAGGCCAGCAAGGAAGGTAACTAATTGCCCACTCCCCACAGCTAGCAGTGGAACCAGTGAACTGGAGGAGTGGATATACGAACATACGAACATACGAAATTTGCCAGCAGATAAAGGCCTAGAGGTCTATCAAGTCTGCTCGAATGTGCAGCTAGCACCCCTTATTCTGCAGCTGCCCTTCCCTTCCACCCTTCCCTTCATTAACCCTCCCCCTTGTCCTGTCCCATCCTCGCTTGAAGCAGTCCACTGTTCTACTGCATACCACTTCTGCAGGTAACGCATTCCACCCAGCCACCACCCTCTCTGTAAAAAAGTGTCTCCTCATCTCCCTCCTGAACCTTCCTCGCTCCAGTCTCATATCATGGCCCCTGGTGGCCCTCCCCTCCCTTACTTTGAACAGCCCCTTTGTACCTGTCTTGTTTATTCCTTTCATGTATTTAAAGGTTTCAATCATGTCCCCTGTCTCGCCTCTCCTCCAGTGAGTACATGTTCAACTCCTTCAACCTCCTCTCATATGATAAGTCCCCCAGACCCTTGATCATCTTTTGTCGCCTCTGCGCTGCACTCCTCCAGTAACTTAATGTCCCTTTTCAGATACGGACGCCAGAACTGCACGCAGTACTCCAGGTGTGGTCTAACTAATGACCTATACAGTGGCAGAATCACCTCCTCCTCCTTGAGGATATACCCTTGCAATACAACCCAGCATTTTGTTGGCCTTTGCAGCTGCCTTCCCACACTGTGCCGAAGTTGTTCATTGACCTGTGATGAGCACACCCAGATCCTTCTCCTCCTCTGTCTGGGCTAGCTGCACTCCCCTAGCTGGTAAGTCCTCCTTGGGTTCTTCATCCCAAAATGCATCACCTTGCACTTTTTGGCATTAAAGCCCATGCCAGGTGTCTGACCAGGTTTCAAGCTTCGCCAGATCATCCTGCAACCCCTGCCATCCCCCTAGGTCATCCACCACTGCGCCAACCTTGGTATCATCAGCAACAGACTGATCTTGCTCTTGATGTCCCATGATATGTCTGCAATGAATATCCCAAACAACACTGGTCCCAACACCGAGCCCTGTGGGACACCACTCGTCACTGCCCTTGGGTGTGAGAGCTCCCCACCCACCACCACCCTCTGTTGCCTTCCCTGCAGCCAGTTTCCTACCCATCTCACCAGCATTGCACCTGCCCCTGTGCCTACTAACTTCCTTCCCAGCCTTCCATGTGGCACTGAGTCGAATGCCTTACTGAAGTCCAGATACAGGACATCCACTGCATGTCCCCCGTCCAGTTGCCTAGTTACCCAGTCATAGAACCCGACCAGGTTGGTTTGGCAGGATCGGCCACGATGAAGCCATGCTGTCTGCTGTCCCTGTAGTCCTTGGCCTCTAAGAGGGCCACCAGCCTCTCCTTCAGGATAGTCTCCATTAGCTTACCCACGATGGATGTGAGGCTCACTGGTCTGTAGTTTCCGGTTCATCCTTGGGCCACTCTTGTGGAGGGCACCACATGAGCCATCCTCCAGTCCTGAGGTACACACCCGAATGTAGTGAGGCATTAAATAGGTTCGCCAAGGTCCTGCAAGGACCTCTGCCAGCTCCTTCAGTACCCTGGGGTGGATGCCATCTGGCCTGGTGCCTTGTCCACCCTCAGTGCCTTCAAACCCTCTCGAACTCTGTCCTCCATGATTTCCCATCTGTCACCACTTCCCCCTCAGGCCTGCCATTTCACCCATCTTGGGTGTCACCCCTCTTCTCTTTAGTAAATACTGAGCAGAAGTACTCATTTAGTGCTTCCGCCTTATCATACCCTGCTTCCACCGACCCCCTCCTTCCTAATCCTTACTATGTGGTCCTTACAGCTCCTTTTCTCCCTGATGTACTTAAAGAGTCCTTCTCCCCTTCTTAATGCCTTGTGCCAGCCTGAGTTCCGAGATGCTTTGGCTCTTACTGCCCTTGTCACCTCCTTCGATTCTGTCAAGTACTCTCTGTCCTCCCTCCCTGTTTTCTTGTATTTCTAAAGGCAGCTCTTTTCTTCCTTACCTTTTCCATGACCTCCTTGCTCAACCAGCTCGGTTTCTTAGCTCTAGCCTTCTTGCTCTGGGCTTTGCAGCAGGTTTTGTTGCTCACTATCCCCAACTTTATGAGCTCCCATCTCTGGTTAGTATCCATACTAGATTGAATTCTGGCCAGGTACCCTTTTACCACTTCCCCATCCTCCCAAAGTCAGCCCTCCTGAAGTCCAGCACTCTTGTGCCAGATTCCACTCCTTCCTTGCCCATATCCAATGTGAGCCATACTGAGTGGTGGTCACTCCCTGACAGCGGTTCCTCCACTGTAAGTTCTCTCACATCTCTCATATCTCTACAAAGCAGTGTGCAAAAGATGGAGATAAGTGCCCAAGAGGTGGATATGAAGGGGCAAAATTCAACAGAAGGGCAGACAGCAAGGAGAACCAGGGATACAGAATAACCAGGGAAAGGGCTGGAGTAGAACAGCTAAGCAGTCTAGGGAGGTCAAATCATGGAAAGCCATGTATGCCATTGCCAGGAGCCTTAGCAACAAGATGGAGGATCTAGAGGCTGCCATGGTGCAATCAGACCTGGACATTGTGGCCATCACAGAAACCTGGGGTGTAATGATAACCAAGACTGGGAGATGGCCATACCTGGCTATAAAATATTCAGAAGAGACAGGGCAGGTAGGAAGGGAGGAGGAGTGGCACTGTATGTGAAAAATGACATAAGGGCACAGAGATCCAGGAAGAACAAAATGGGGGAGAGATACAGTGGGTTAAGCTGGAAAGGAAAATGGGGCCAGCCATCCGCATAGGTGTGGTCTAGAGACACCAGCCCAGGAGGAAGAAACAGGGAGCTGATGCTAGCCATCCAAAGGATGGCAGACAAGGGTGAGGTAGTTCTGGTTGGAGACCTCAATATTCCAGATGTGGATTGGAGCATCCCAGTAGCAGCATCAACTAGGAGCAGATTTATCCTGGACTCCTGTCAGTGTGCCTTGCTTAAGCAACTGGTCATGGAACCAACTTGGCAGAAGGCAATATTGGACCTTGTGCTCACAAACAGGGGCAGTGTGATGGGGGTAACAGTGGGGGAGCACCTGGGGAACAGTGACCACCAGTCATTGTGGTTTGAAATCACAGAAGGAGCAAAACCAAACCACACAAAAACATGTATCCTGGATTTTAGGGGGACAGACTTTGGGAAAATGGGGAGATGCTTGAAAGAGGTATTAAGGGGAATGGGGCAGGAATCAGGATGAGGAACAGTGGGCAGTATTTAAAATGGGGATTACAACATAATTATGCATTAAGCAGGTTAGCAAGGGGAAAAGGAAGAGGAGGCCATTATGGTTTTCCAAGGAGGTAGCAAAGAAAGTGAAAGCCAAAAAGATTGCATTCAGGCAATAAAAAAAGACACAGGCAGAAGGCCATAGGGAGAAGTACAAGGAGAAGCAAAGGGAGGCATGGAGGTCAGTAAGGGAAGCCAAAGCTCAGACAGAAGAGCACATTGCAGAATCAGTGGGTAGAGGGGACAAAAGCTTTTACAGGTACATAAGTGAAGAAAGAAAGGCAAAGGGGGGATAGTGAGATTGAAGGGGGAGGATGGGGGCCGTGTGGAGGAAGACAACAGTAAAGTTGACATGTTGAACAGTTATTTCTGCTCAGTCTTTACTGAGGAAGAGGAGGGTAATGGTCTGAAGGGAGTACAAGGGGTGGGAATGGTGCAGAATTGGACACAAGTCCCTTTACACGAGAAAGAGTCCTGAAGGAACTGGAAGTAATAAGAGTTGATAAAGCAATGGAGCCAGATGGGGTGCACCCCAGGGTCCTTAAAGAACTAAGAAAAGTGGTGGCTGAACCTCTGACAATCCTGTTTAGCTAATCACTGGAAACAGGGGAGGTACCCAAAGACTGGAGGATAGCAGATGTTGTCCCCTTATACAAAAGTGGGAACAAAGAGGAAGCGGGGAACTATAGACCAGTCAGCCTCACCTCAGTAGTGGGGAAGATCTTGGAAGCACTACTGAAGGAGAGATTGGTGGAACATCTGGTTGTCAATGGACTACAGGACCCAAGGCAGCATGGTTTCACCAGGGGGAGGTCATGTCACACCAACCTCATTGAATTTTTTGACTGGGTGACTAGGGAGGTGGAGCGGGGAGGGCAGGGGCATGGTCTATCTGGACTTCAGCAAGGTCTTTGATACTGTGTCACATAGAAGACTATTACATAAACTGGGGAATATGGGTGTGGGCAGGACAGTAGTGCAGTGGATAGGTAACTAGCTGGGTGGCAGGACACACAGGATGGTGGTAAATGGCTGTCACTCCACAGAGGGAAGGGTGGCCAGTGGGGTACCACAGGGATCAGTGCTGGGACCAGTTCTATTCAACATCTTCATCAGTGACATTGCACAGGACCTAGAAAGCAGAATGTCCCTGTTTGCTGATGACACAAAGCTTTGTAACAGAGTAGACACACCAGAGGATGTAGACAGAATGAGAAGGGACCTGCAGAAACTTGAAGAATGGTCAGGGGTTTGGCAGTTGAAATTCAATGCAAAGAAGTGCAAGATAATGCATATGGGGCACAAAAACCCTGGCACAATATATCAGTTGGAGGGCTGAGGATATAGCATGCACCAAACAGGAAAGGGATCTTGGGGTTATCATCTCTGATGACCTCAAGGTAGGGAAACAGTGTGACAAGGCAGCAGGTAAAGCAAATAGAATGCTGAGATACATAGGCAGGGACATCCCCAGCAGAAAAAGGGAGGTCATAATTCCACTATACAAGACACTAGTGAGGCCCCACTTGGAGTACGGTGTACAGTTCTGGAGACCTTACTTACGTAAGGACATAGGCAGGGTAGAGAAGGTTCAGAGGAGGGCAATGAAGATGGTACATGGATTGCATCACAAGTCCTATGAGGACAGGTTGAAGGAATTGAATATGTACTCGCTGGAGGAGAGGAGGGAGAGAGGGAATATGGAGACATACAGGTATCTTACAGGGAGGAACAGGATACAGGAATGCATTATTTTTAAGTGAAAAAGATGTTCCAGGACTAGAGGGCATGGGATGAAGTTGGAGGGAGGATGATTCAGAGGAAACATGAGGAAGAATTTCTTTACAGAACAGGTGGTGGACAAGTGGAACACCCTGCCAGAGGAAGTGGTGAAGGCTGAAACAATCAAGGGATTTAAGAATGCATGGAATAGACATAAAGGAATTCTGGAGTTTAGGGTTTAGGGGCAACAGACTTCAAGGAAAACATAAAGTAAACTTACAAGCTCAAATGGGCAGACTGGGTGAGCCATAGGCCCTTATCTGCCGACACTGTCTATGTATCTGTGTAGGAGTGGCTCTATATGTAAGGAAAGGAATCAAAGCAGCAGAACTAAAAGGTAAACGGGGGGAGAGGAGGCACTACGGGTCACCCTGGAGACTGCAAATGGCACCACAATCTGCACAAGGATTGTATACAGATCCCCATCTCAGGGGAGGAAATGAAGAGGAAATGATAGAAGGCATCATTAGGATGGCAGAGAAATGGGAAATATTGCTGATGGGGGATGTGAATATGCCAAATTTTAACTGGAGCACCTTTGCTGCACCCACATCCAAGAGCAGGGCTATTCTCGATGCCCTACAGGAGGCATGCCTCAGACAGATAGTTTTGGAACCATTTAGGAGAGAGCAGTCTTAGACCTGGTACTCTCAAATGGGGACAGAGAGAGGGATCTCAGATCTAGAAGTGGGTGGCCATCTGGGAACAAGTGACCACCAAACAGTGTGGTTCACAATAAACTTAACTGTAGAGTCAAGCCATACAAAAGTGAAGTAGATAATGGACTTCAGGAGGGTTGATTTTGTCAAAATGGGAGAGTGTCTCAGAAAAGCACTAGCAAACAGGCAAAAAGGTGGGGTAGAGGAACAATGGGGGAAACATCAAAACCACCATCACAGAGGCAACAAGCCTTTGTGTGAAACAATAAATCAAAATGAAAGAAAAAAACACAATGGTTCTCAAAAGAAGTGGTGGGGAATGTAAGGGAGAAAAAAGATAGCATTCAGAAAATATAAGGAAACACAGAAGAAATGGGACAGAGAACTGTACCAGTCAAAGCAGAAGGAAGCGAGTAAGGCAATCAGAATAGCAAAGACCCAAACTGAGGGAAAGATAGCCAACCTGGTTAAGAAGGGGGGAAAGAACTTTTTATAGGTACATTAGGGAGCAAAGAAAGACTAAAGCAGGGGATACTTAGGCTGAATAAAGAGGAGGGTGGTTGGGCAGAGAGCGACAGTGAAAAAGCTGGGATACTGAAAGAGTACTTCTGCTCAGTATTCACAACGGAAGAGCAGGAGGAGATACCTAATCCAGTCAATACAAGCACTCTGGATGGGGGGGGTGATATTTGTCCTTTCACAGAAGAAAGGGTTCTGAAAGAACTCCTAACACTGAAGGTGGATAAAGCAATGGGGCCTGATGGGAATCACCCCAGAATTCTAAAAGAACTAAGGGAAGAACTAGTAACACCACTGACTACCTTTTTTAATAAATCATGAGAGGGTGGTGTGATACCCGAGGACTGAAGGAGGGCAGATGTGATTCCCCTTCACAAAAGTGGGAGCAAGACAGAGTCAGGAAATTACAAACTTGTCAGTTTGACCTCAGTGGTAGGGAAAATGATGGAATCACTTCTGAAGGAGAGAGTTGTTGAGCACCTAGAGTCCAGTGGGGCACCGGACCAAAGGCAGCATGGATTTGCAGCAGGAAGGTCATGTCAGAGAAATCTAATTGATTTCTTTGACTGGGTAGTAGCAGACCAGGGAGGGGCTGTGGACATGGCCTACCTAGATTTTAGCAAGACATTTGACACAGTCCCACACAAAAGATTAATAAACAAATTAGCCGGCCTGGGAGTGGGTCCCAAGGTGGTAGCCTGGGTAAAACACTGACTGGACAACATGACACAGAGAGTAATAGTAAATGGAGTCCACAGTGAAGAAAGAGGGGTTACTAGTGGAGTATTGCAGAGTTCAGTACTGGGGCCAGTCCTTTTTAATGTCTTTATAAGTGACATTGCAGAGGGAGTGGAAGGAAAAGTATGTCTCTTTGCAGATGACACTAAGATCTCCAACAGGGTTGATATACAAAGTGGGGTGGAAAGGATGAAAAGGGACTTGGCAAGGTTGGAGGAATAGTCAAATGTATGGCATCTTAGATTCAACGCAAAGAAGTGCAAAGTAATGCACCTGGGAAACAAAAACCCAGGGGAAGAGTACACAATGGGGGGTGAGATACTGACAACAACAAAAATGGAAAGGAACCTGAGGTAGTCATATTAGATGACCTAAAGGTGGGCAAGCAATGTGAAAATGCAGTAAGGAGGGCTGGGGGAATAATGGGATGCATAGGAAGAGACATCACCAGTAGAAAATAGGAAGTTGTTGTCCCTCTGTACAGACAGTTGGTAAAACCACATCTTGAGTACTGTGTATAGTTCTGGGGACCTCATCTAAGTCATAGACAGAGTGGAGGCTGTCCAGAGGAGGGCAGCCAAAATGGTGCAGGGTCTGCAGCAGAAGACATATGAAGAAAGACCAAAGGAGATTAAGATGTACAGCCTTGACCAAAGGAGGGAGAGGGGGGATATGATAGCAACTTTGCTAATTCCCATGAGGTATTTGAAAGTCCAAGAGTGTAGCATCTTTCAGAAAAAGAGATGTGCAAAAACATAGAAACATAGAATTTGACGGCAGATAAGGACCGCTTGGCCCACCCAGTCTGCCCATTTCCCTACCTAATGGATAAGCTGCAGATCCTAGATAACCAGCAGCCTACTTCTTTCTACCCCAACCCCCTAGAATTACCTTATGACTGTCCCATGCATGCTTGAATTCCACCACTGTTTTTGACTCCACAACCTCCTCCAGAAGGCCATTCCATGCATCCACAACCCTCTCTGTGAAAAATATCCTTAAATTACCTCTGAGCTGCCCCCCTATCTTCAAATTGTGCCCCTTGTTCTTGCACATCTCTTTTTGAAAGATGCTACCCTCTTGGACTTTGTTGATTCCCTTGAGGTACTTGAAAATTTCTATCATGTCCCCCTTCTCCCTCCTTTCCTCGAGGCTATACATATTAAGCTCCTTAAGTCTCCCTTCATATGTCTTCCGGTGCAGACCCTGCACCATTTTAGTTGCTCTCCTCTGGACAGCTTCCATCTTGTCTAATTCTGTGCGGAGATTAGGTCTCCAGAACTGCATGCAGTACTCCAGATGGGGTCTCACCAGCTGTCTGTACAAAGGGATAATAACTTCCTGTTTTCTACTGATGATGCCTCTCCCTATGCATCCCAGTATCCCCCCAGCTCTCCTTGCTGCCCTCTCACATTGCTTGCCCACCTTTAGGTCATCTAATATGACTAAGTCAAAGTCAACTTTATTTAAAAAGACGCCCAATCCCGAAGGCTCTGGGCGCCGTACAAAACCTTTACAGTTTATCATACTGTATACATTCAAATTAAAATCACAAAACATATAACTTAGACCCCAAAAGCCTGCACAAATAAAAAGGTCTTTAGACCACTCTTAAAGCTCTACAGTGGGGGCCTCTCTCACTTCAAGCGGCAATGAGTTCCAGAGAGCTGGAGCAGCAACTCCAAAGGAGCGATCCCCTGCTGATTTCAACCTAGCTCTCGGAACTGTGAGGAGGCCACCACCAGAGGAGCGAAGATCCTGGACAGAGGTGGACGGTACCAGTAGATCAGAAAGGTAACCAGGGCCCTGTCCATGTAGGGTCTTATAGGTGAGAAATCCCACCTTGAACAAAACTCTCCACCTGACAGGCAGCCAGTGCAAATCGCGCAATACCGGAGTTATATGACAAAACTTACTTTGTCCGGTCAAAGCCTGGCAGCGCTTTTGCACCAGCTGCAGTCTGCGAAGAGAAGTTCCAGAGACCCCAGATAGAGCGCATTACAGTAGTCAAGTCTTGAAGTGACCAAGGCATGTACCAAAGTAGGGAGGTCCAGAGTCGGAACAAGTGCTTAATCCTGGCGATGTTTCTAAGATGAAAGAAACAGGAACGTACCACGGAGGATATTTGAGCCTCCATGGACAGGTTCCTGTCAAAGATCACACCAAGATTACGCACCCTTGGGGATGCCATCAATGACACAGCTCCTAGCATAATGCCAGTCGCTGAATCAGAGGCCATCCCATCACGTAGCTCTGTTCGACTCCACCACCAGTACCTCAGTCTTATTAGGTTAAGTCGCAGCCAGCTGGAAGACATCCAGTCATTTATCTCAGCCAGACAGATATTCATCACATCCACTGCATTTGATGTTCCTGGTAAAGGATAGGTATAGCTGAGTATCATCAGCATAACAATGAAAACTCAGACCATACCTCCTAATGATCTCCCCGAGGGCAGCATGTACACTGCGAACAACATTGGGGCCAATACACCAACCCTGAGGGACTCCACATGAAAGGAGGCAGGTCAGAGATGAGAAATTACCCATCACAACCCGCTGCCTCCTGTTGGTAAGAAATGACTCGAACCATTTGATGACAATACCGGTGAGTCCACACAACCCCTCAGGCGGAGAAGCAACACACAATGGTCCACAGTATCAATGCTGAGGAGAGATCAAGGAGGACAAGAATTGTCTTTTCCCGATCTCTAGCCCTAAGGAGATCATTTTGCACCAACTAATGCAGTTTCAGTTTTATGCCTGGCCCGAAAAGCTGACTGGAAGGGATCGACAACCTCGTGGGTCATGAGATGCTCTCCCAACTGAAGTGATACCACCTTCTCAACAACCTTTCCCAAGAATGGAAGATTGGAGACAGGACGACATTTGCCCTAATCTCCGGGTCCAGAGAAGCTTTTAAAAGGGGTCTCACCAGAGCCTCTTCAAGGCATCCGAAAGAGACACTGACTCAAGGAACACCGGACAATCAGAGCAAACACCGGGCCAACAGTGTCAATGCACCTCATCAAGAAGCGCTGTCACAGGGTCCAGTTCACAAAAGGTATACCTCAAATTGGCCTATCTCAGTGACCTCCACGAACTTCCACTGGCTTAAACTCCCCACTCAGAATGAGTGCTCTTGAACACGACTGACGCACCACTGACAGCAATGATATTACTAGTTGAGGAAACCTCCCTACCGGATTGCAGACACCGTGTCTGAGAAAAACCGAGCAAATTCCTCACAATCCTCATTCGAGGAAACTCTCCCGGCTGAAGACAGGAAGGATGGAGAAGTTCGTCAACAGTCCGAAGAGTGAGCTGGTCGGCTTCTCCCAGCAGCAATCTCCGGACAAAAATAATGTCTTCTTTTGGTTAATTGCTCTGATATGCGCAATAATGCGCATTCAGGACCAGTTTGTCAGCCCCTAGACGGGATTTCCTCCAGCAACGCCAAATCTCCGACTCCACTTTCATTTCCTGAGATCATGATCATACCAAGGCGATCTCAGGTATGAAGTTCTGGGTCGTACACGGACAGGTGCGAGGGAGTCAATGGCACCAGATAGCACCTCATTATAGGCAGCTACCCCGGCGTCAACGGCTCCGACGCATGCATCACCCACCCTTGATAAATCAACTGCCGCCATATAACCCTCAGGGGTAAGATCTTTCAACGGGCGGCAGCGAAATATCTCAGAAGGGGAAGAAATTGTGACGGGAGCACTAAATGTGAACTTCACTGTGCAATGATCAGACACAAGCTTATTTCAACAATATCGAGATCAGTGATCTCGAGTCCCAGTGAGAACACCAGGTCCAATGTGTCTATCCCGATGAGTAGGCACGCCAACAACTGCACCAGCCCCAAAAGGGACATATACTGCAGTAACTCATCGGCACACCTTGACTTTTCTCCAGCCCAAACATTGAAGTCCCCAAGAAAATACATTTGGGAATCCAATGTTTACCGCAACAAACTCGGGTGAAATTCCTGCAGGAACTTCCCCCATCGCCCAGGAGGGCGATAAATGAGGAGGATCCTGCAGCCAACGCCAAGTCCTCCACGAACAGCCACATTCAAATGAACCCGGGTTCCCACCGTGCACAGTGAAGTCCAAATCTGATTTAAACAAATTGTTACACCGCCACCCCTACGATTTTCTCTGGGGCAGTGAACCACAGTGTAGCCTGGGGACTGCAGCCTCAAAAACAGGGCCAGCATCATCTCCCACCCAGGTCTCTGTAATGCACGCCAGGTCGACTAATGAAACGAGCGCGATGATAGCCGTCTTGTTTCTGACCGACTCAGGCAGTACAGCACTGCCGCCAGAGGAATTGAGGGTGATGCAGCCCTAAAAGTCACCTGGCCACTTGACCTGGTGGCCTCCCTGGCAATAGGCACCAACCACCTCTGGCTTCTCCTAGGTGCTCTATTTATTCCAGGACGTCTCCTGGACTTAACCACCTCAATCCTTTGATCTACTTGCTCCTGATCATCCCACAGCACATGTGCAAAACAGTCCCCATACCCCCAGGTCGCTTTCCATTTTTGTTGTTGTTAGTATCTCACCCCCCATTGTGTACTCTTCCCTTGGGTTTTTGTTTCCCAGGTGCATTACCTTGCACTTCTTAGCATTGAATCTAAGCTGCCATACATTTGACCATTCCTCTAACCTTGCCAAGTCCCTTCTCATCCTTTCCACCCCACCTTGTGCATCAACTCTGTTGCCGATCTTTGTGTCATCTGCAAAGAGACATACTTTTCCTTCCAGTCCCTCTGCAATGTCGCTTATAAAGACAATGAAGAGGACTGGTCCTAATACTGAACCCTGCGGTACCCCACTAGTAACCCCCCTTTCTTCAGAGTGGACTCCATTTACTATTACTCTTTCTGTCCTATTCTCCAGCCAATTCTTTACCCAGGCTGTCATCTTGGGACCCACTCCCAGGCTGGCTAACTTGTATATTAATCTTTTGTGTGGGACTGTGTCAAATGCCTTGCTAAAGTCTAGGTAGGCCATGTCCACAGCCCCTCCCTGATCTACTACTTTGGTCACCCAGTCAAAGAAATCTATCATAATCGTCTGGCATGACCTTCCCTGCTGTGAATCCATGCTGCCTTGGGTCCTGTGCCCTCTGGCCTCTAGATACTGACAATTCTTTCCTTCAGAAGTGATTCCATCATTTTCCTATCACTGAGGTTAAACTAACAGGTCTGTAGTTTCCTGCTTGTGCCTTGCTCCCACTTTTGTGAAGGGAATCACATGTGCCCTCCTCCAGTCCTCGGGTACCACCCCATCCTCCCATGATTTGTTAAAGAGGGTCGGTGGTGTCACTAGTTCTTCCTTAGTTCTTTTAGAATTCTGGGATGAATCCATCAGGCCCCATTGCTTTGTCCACCTCAGTTTTAAGAGTTCTTTCAGAACCCTTTCTTCTGTAAATGAGCTGGTATCAACTTCTGTATCCAGAGTGTTTCTACTGTTTGTTTTCGGTACCTCCCCCTCTTCATTTGTAAATACTGAGCAAAAATATTTGTTTAGTATCTCTGCCTTTTCACAGTCACCCTCTGCCTACCCTCCCTCCCTTTATTAAGCCTCACTATCCCTCCCTTGGTCTTCCTTCGCTCCCTGATGTACCTATAAAAGGTTTTATCCCCCTTCTTAACTGAGTTGGCTATCTTTTCCTCGGTTTGGGCCTTTGCTGTTCTGACTGCCTTCCCAGCTTCCTTTTGCTTTAACTGATACAGTTCTCTGTCCTGCTCCTTCTGTGATTCCTTGTACTTCCTGAATGCTTTCTTTTTCTCTTGAACCTTCACTGCCACTTCCTTTGAGAACCATAGCGGTTTCTTACATTGTTTTGTTTTGTTTATTTGCTTCACACAAAGGCTTGTTACCTCTGTGATGGCAGTTTTTATTATTCCCCATTGTTCTTCCACCCCTCTTTCCTGCCCATTTGCTAGTGCATTCCTTAGGCACTCACCCATTTTGGCAAAGTCAGCCTCCTAAAGTCCAGTACGCTTGCCTTTGTATGGCTTGACTCTATTGCTGTGTTTACAAGGGGCACAATTTGAAGATGGGGGGGGGACAGTTTAGAGGTAATGTGAGGAAGTATTTCTTCACAGAGGGGGTTGTAGATGCATGGAACAGCCTTCCTGAGGAGGCGTAGAGTCAAAAACAGTGGGGGAATTCAAGAATGCATGGGACAGACATAACTCAATTCTAGTGAGGGGGTAGGAAGAAGTAGGCTGTTGGTTAACAAGGATCTGCAACTTATCCATTAGACAGGGAAATGGGCAGACTAGGTGGGCCAAGCAGTCCTTATCTGCCATCAGATTCTGTGTTTCAGTGAGGACAAGAGTGTTCCTTTTACATTTAAAGGGAACTGCCCAGAAGTAGATTTTATGACTGATACACAGCTGCATAGTTTAATAGATGCAGCAGTATTTTACATTGACCAGATTGTTCCTGTTACATTTAAAGGGAACTGCCCAGAAGTGAATTTTACGACTGATATACAGCTGCACAGTTTAATAGATGCAGCAGTATCTTATATTGACCAGCATTTTCAGAATTTCATGAGGAACATCTGAAATGGTTCGGTTTTTAGATTTCAAAAATTCCTATCTATCACGAGAATAACTTGCACAATTTGGGATGACTGATTTGTCATTTGTTAGACTTCTTTCGCAACTTGTTTTCTAAAGATCATGTAACCAGTATAAAAAGGGAGTGTTCTGCATTCAAAGCAGTGCTCAAGTCTGCAGTGGATAAGCCATATCTGCAGATGTATTCATGACTACTGTAAAAGACTGGCCCAGCTTGTTCACATCCTTGACCTAATAGAAATGTTACTGGCTTGGGGTGTGTCTACAGCTACATGCGAGAGAGTATTCTCCTTTCATAAGCTTATAAAAACAAAAATAAGAACAATCTAATAGATTTCTTTGACTGGGTGACCAAAGTAGTAGACCAGGAAGGGGCTGTGAACATGGCCTACCTAGACTTTAGCAAGGCATTTGACACAGTCCCACACAAAAGAGTAATAGTCAAATTAACCAGCCTGGGAGTGGGTCCCAGGGTGGTAGCCTGGGTAAAACATTGGCTGGACAACAGGACACAGAAGGCAATTGTAAATAGATTCCACTCTGAAGAAAGAGGGGTTACTAGTGGGGTACCGCAAGGTTCAGTATTGGGTCCAGTCCTTTTTAATGTCTTCATCAGTGACATTGCAGAGGGACTGGAAGGAAAAGTATGCCTTTTTGCAGATGACACAAAGATCTGCAACAGGGTTGATACACAAGGAGGCGTGGAAAGGATGAGAAGGGACTTGGCAAGGTTGGAGGAATGGTCAGATGTATGGCAGCTAGGATTCAATGCAGAGAAGTCCAAAATAATGCACCTGGGAAACAAGAACCCAGGGGAAGAATACACAATGGGGGGGGGGAGGTAGTAACAACAAGAAAGGAAAGGGACCTGGAGGTAATCATATCAGATGACCTTAAGGTTAGCAAGCAATGTGAGAAGGCAGTAGGGAGGGCTGGGGGTATACTGGGATGTATAGGGAGAGGCATCAGCAGCAGAAAACAGGAAGTTGTTATCCCTCTGTACAGACAGTTGGTGAGACCCTATCTGGACGTCCAGTTCTGGAGACGCCGTCTCCGCAAGGACATAGACAGGATAGAGGCAGTCCAGAGGAGGGCAACTAAAATGGTACAGGGTCTGCAAGAGAAGCCGTATGAGGAGAGACTAAAAGAGCTTAATATGTATACCCTTGAGAAAAGAAGGGAGAGGGGGACATGTTAGAAACTTCTGTACCTCAGTGGAATCAACAAAGTCCACGAGGGTAGCATCTTTCAGAAAAAGAGACGTGCAAGAACAAGGGGACACAATTTAAAGATAGAAGTGGGGAGCAGTTCGGGGGCAATGTGAGGAAGTATTATTTCACAGAGAGGGTAGTGGATGCATGGAACAGCCTTCCTGAGGAGGCTGTGGGGTCTAAAACTGTGTGAGAATTCAAGAATGCATGGGACAGACATAAGGCAATTCTTGTGGGGGGGTAGGAAGAAATAGGCTGTTGGTTAACTAGGATCTGCGGCCTATCCTGTAGGTAGGGAAATGGGCTGACTAGATGGGCCAAGCGGTCCTTATCTGCCGTCAAAGTCTATGTTTCTAAGTTTAGCCGATGACACACTCCAGTCACTTCTGTACATAGCAGTTAAAGGTCCTGCAATAGACAGCTTTGATCCGGATCAAGCTATCAACCACTAGTTACTATCTGGTCCTAGCACACGCCACATTCATGGTCATGCTAGCACAAATACTAGTGCTGCTGCTGCTGATTCACATGAAACTCTCCCTGAGGCTGTCACTAGTGTTGATGATGATGATGACAGTGAATTTGATGCTCCAGTTGGAGAAAGCTCAGGCTTCCTACTATAACATTTTCTGATGCTGATGCTGTATTGTCTGCTGCTGCATGATGTTCTCACTGACTGTGCTATTGGTGCCACATGCTAATTCAGTCACAATCCTCTCTGCCCTGACAAATAAATAAATAAAAAATATATTATTCTCCTTATTGTCTGTTACAACACTGAATAACTGATACTACAATAAATATGTTTAGGTTTGCTTTATTTTTATACTTTCCAATAAAAAATATGCTGTTTTATCCCTGCACTACCATCTCAAGCACCAGGACAACTACTTCTTGACAAACCACTTGTGCATGGACAAGTACCTAGTTTTTAAAATGTGTCAAGTCCTGATATTAAGTGTGCCTCAACTCTTGGTGGTTGCTTGTATATGGGCAAAAAATGTGCTTTTGATTTTCATTGCCATAATTAGGTGCATAGAAACATAGAAGTTGATGGCAGATAAGGACCGCAGGCCCATCCAGTCTGCTCATTTCTTTTTCTACCTTATAAATACACCATCGGCCTTTGCTCTGTCAATGGCCTATCTATTCATACTCATCTGTATTGCTCCCTCATGCCTTTCCCATGCCTGTTTGAAGCCCTGCACTGTATTCATATCCACCACTTCCTGAGGTAGACTGTTCCATGCATCCACCGCCCTTTCTGTAAAAAAGAACTTCCTCACATTACCCCTTAATTGGCCTCCCTCTAATCTCATGCTGTGTCCTCTTGTCCTGCTGTTTTTCTTATATTGAAACATGTTACTCTTTCACCTTGTTAATGCCCTTAAGATGTTTGAATGTTTCGATCATATCACCTCTCTCCTTCCTTTGCTCTAGGGTATACATATTGCGCTCCATTAATCTGTCCTCATATGTTTTCTGATGCAGTCCCTGCACCATTTTGTTTGCCCTTCTCTGGACTGCCTCAGTTTGGTTAATGTCCTTGTGAAGGTGTGGCCTCCAGTACTGCATGCAGTGCTACAGATGGGGCCTAACCAGTGTCTTGTAAATAGGGATTATTACCTCCCTCTTCCAACTTGTGATACCCCTACTAATACCCCCTAACATCCCCCTAGCCTTACCTACTGCTTTAGTGGTTTGCTTGGATGATTTCAGGTCATCGGTAGTGATGACGCCCAAGTCTCTTTCTTCCCTTGTGACTGCCAGCAACTCCCCTCCTGAGCTATATGTGGCTTCAGGGTTTCTCTTCCCTATGTGCATTAAACCCCAGTTGCCACTCTTCTGACCATTTTGCTAGTTTATCCAGATCTCTTCTCATTCTGTCCAC
This sequence comes from Neoceratodus forsteri, assembly GCA_016271365.2. Classification (NCBI taxonomy): domain Eukaryota; kingdom Metazoa; phylum Chordata; order Ceratodontiformes; family Ceratodontidae; genus Neoceratodus; species Neoceratodus forsteri. The sequence continues at coordinate 410,509,366 of CM057457.1, read as the reverse complement.
CCCCTCTGGATCATCTACTCTGTTGTAGATCTTTGTGTCATCTGCAAACAGACAAACCTTACCCTCCAGTCCATCTGCAATGACTCTGAAGATATTGAAGAGGACTGGCCCCAGGATTGATCCCTGAGGTACCCCACTTGTGACTTGTATCTCTTCTGACTGTATACGGTTTACCACCACTCTCTGTTTTCTTCCCGTCAACCAGTTTGTCACCTAGTTGTCCAACTTCTGACCCACCCCAAGCCAACCCAGCTTATTAATCAATTTTCTTTGTGGAACAGTATTGAAAGCTTTGCTGAAGTCAAGGTAGGTGACATCAGCTGCTCCCCCTTGGTCCACCACTCTGGTTATTCAGTCAAAGAAATATATAGTATTAATTTGACAGGACCTTCCTTTTGTAAACCCATGCTGTCTTGACTCCTGTGCTCCTATGGATTCCAGGTGTTGCACTATTCTCTCCTTAAGGAGTGCCTCCATAATCTTGCCCACTACTGAGGTAAGACTGACTTGTCTGTAGTTCCCTGCCTCCTCCCTGCTGCCAGTCTTGTAAAGTGGGATCACATGAGCCCTTCTCCCATCCTCTGGGACCTCTCCTGTGCTCAGAGACGCACTAAATAGTCCTGATAATGGCTCTGCTCATTCACCCTTAGCTCCTTTAGTACTCTGGGATGTATGCTATCAGGTCCCATTGCCTTGTCCACCCTAAGTTTATCAAGCTCTTGTAGGATCCTTTCTTTTGTGACAGGACTAATGCTCAACTCCCTCCCCACTGTCTCCGTGGTGCTGAGCTGTGGGCTCTGCCCTACCTTCTTTTCAGTAAATACTGAGCAGAAATATCTATTTAGGATAGATGCTTTTACATGGTCGTCCTCCTCACACGCCCCCCCCCCTTATCTCCTTTGATCTTAGCAATACCCCTCTAGACTTTCTCCTTTCACTAATGTATCTATAGAAATTCTTGTCACCTTCTTTTACTGTTTGTGCTAGTGTTTCCTCGGTTTGGGACTTTGCCTACCTTACTGCCTTCCCTGAGGGAAGTTTGGTATGCCTCCCTATCTTCATCCTGCTAGCTTTTTGGCTCTGATGTTTTCTGCTACTGTATTTGAGAACCAAAGTGGTTTCCTTTTTTTTTTGCACCTCCTTTTCTCTCTAACACAATGGGATGTTGCTTCAAGTATTGCATCCTTAATGCTTACCCACTTTGCCTGTACCCCCTCACTTGTATTTCTTTTTGCCAGGGCTAGCTTAACTCTCTTGGCCATCTTATCAAAGTCAGCTCCTCTGAAGTTCCATATTTTTGCCTTGGATTTGGATGATTTAGTTGTAGTGGCCAAATTGAACCATACCATGTGAAGATTGCTGGCCCCCAGGTGATCTTCTACCTGGAGATCTGTGGTACATTTTTGTTGGCTTGATATCAAACTTGTTTTGGGTCTTCTCCAATGGGTTATATGAACTTTTGTGCATTTCTTATGATGATCATACTTTAGTTGTGGATTTGACACCATTGTGAAGTTGGGAGGTAATTTGGTGGAGTTGTATATACACCCCTTGAATTTCTGGGTGTATTATGTGCTAATCCTGTACTCACTAAGATCTTTTATTTTGACACATAGATTTTTCCTTAACTCCAAGTAGTGACAAGATATATGCTTTTTAAAGTTGCAATTTTATCCTCTGGGAATTTTTTTTTATTTGTATGTTTTTTTACATGGGTCATATGTTTTGGGAGTGTATACTGTGTCAGTCTTGTAGTACTAATTTGCATTTTTTATTTGATACATAAAGTATCCTGTAACTGCACTTATTCATGAAATTATGGCTTTGAAATTTGAAAAAGACCAAGGTTCAGATATTCAAACTACGCCAGGCTGTGGCGCAAGCCTGTGCGCTGCTCAAATTTGTTGCTCAGGGGTGTGGCCAGGGTGATATTCAGCGGAGTTGCGCTATGGCATAACTGCTTTGAATATTGCACCCTGGCCACCCCCACTGTGCATGGCGCAGTGGAACTGCACCAGCGCAAGTGGTCAGAGTGCAGCATTGAGATGTGGTGGTGCAAGTGCCATTGTGCCATGCACAGCTCCTGTGATATTCAAAGGGTAACATGCAAATGGGGCCATAATTTATACAAGGCACACGGGGGGCCATTTGCATCTGATTACGGCCCCACTTGCATGCCATTAGCATGCAGGTGCACTGATCCCCGACGACTTGCACCTGGCGCCCTGCCAGGCAGCAGCCGTTGGGGACCAACGCCCCCTGCAGCCCGATTGCGGGACATCCCGTAAGGGACAAAGAGCGTCTCCTATCCCCGGTGGTCCAGTGGACTGCAAGTAGCCTGAACACGGGCATAACTGTATCCTCCCGAAGCCCACTATCCCTGGTGGCCCAGTGGACCGCGAGTAGCCCGATCACGGGCATAACTGTATCACCCCCCCGAAGTCCAATATCCTTGGTGGTCCAGTGGACCATGAGTAGCCCGATTGCGGGCATAACTGTATCCCCTCCCCTGAAGTCCAGTATCCCTGGTGGTCCAGTGGACCACACGGAGCCCGATCACGGGCGGCATTCCTCACCCACCCAAGTCCAAAATCCCTGGTGATCTAGTGGACCCCCCCACCACCCCGCCCCCGTCAGCCAGTGGGTGGCAGCACCCCACTCGCCTGCCGCCTACCGACTGACAGCTCAGTATGGCTGCATGCCCATTGGTTCAGAGCATGAGCCACTGTGTGTGCAGCCCATCAAGCCTTTGATAAAGGGTCCAGTGGGACCAGAAATGCATCAGGCATTTCAGTAAATCCTTTTAAAATGTTTCCCTTCTGGGCTAAGTTCTTTTGTGGTGGTGAGTGCCTGGATTTGTGTTTTTTGCCTTCTAGTTTTCCATGGCACCCAATCCTAGTGCAAGCTCCTTTGTGTTTTTTGTGTTAAAGTTGACACTGTATATAAACTTACTGGATTATCAAACTGGGAAAAAGGTAAGAGTTTATCTGAGGTCTCTCATAGAGTTTTTAAGGGTTCATTATGTACACCTGGTTAGGTGCCTGTAGGTGAAAGATATCTAGCATTTCCCTGAAGAGCAGAATTATCTGAGCCTGTACATTGGGTACACTAGCAAGAGGTTCACAGTTTGAATCCCTCCAGAACTTGAGACCAAAGGTGATTCAAACCCACAAAACAGACAGGAGGGTTACCCTGTTCTGTTTACCTGTTCACAATACTGCGCTCAGAGGTTGGCACTGTGGGAGCAGATGGATGACCTGCTTAGTGGGGTTGTGACAGATTGGTTGGCAGCGGTGCGGAGAAATTTGGTATTACACACTTTTATTGTTCAGTGTTTCAGCTTAAAACACTCAGCTCACTTGCAAAACAAGAAAAGGCAGTGATTTATTCTTAAAAAGGAAATAAAACTATATCACTTGGCTTACAGTCATGTTCCTACCTGTTTTAATTTTTTTTTTTATAAAGTTCAAGTTAGGGTAGCCATAGTTAGGGAAGAAGATGGTTTCCAACTACAGCGGGCACACTGTAGACTACTTAAAGCAGTTGTGCATGGAAAAAAGGAGTCCTCTACGAGGTGAAAGCCACCAAGCAGAACCTCATGGATGCCCTGATGGTAGCACTTACCTAGAGCATTGAGTCACAGACCATGACTGTAAGGGACTGAACCTTGAGTGTGGAAGGGCTAGCAGCCAGTGCAGTGTCCAGACCCGATGAGGAGGGCAACAGGGCCAGTGCCAGCAAAGGGCCACAGCAGCAGGGGAAGGTTACCAGCACTCTGGATCCAGAAGTACTCTGGCTACATATTGAGTTGCACAGAATGGAGCTAGAGTTCCAGAGAGAAGAGAGGCGAGAAGAGCGAGCTGCAGAGGAGAAGCGGAACCGTGAACAGTGAGAGGCGGACAGTGAACAGTGAGAGGTGGACCATGAGGAGTGTGAGCACCAGCAAGCTGCAGAGGAGAAGAGGGCCCATGAACAGTGAGCAGCAGACCTTGAGGAATGTGAGTGCCAGAGGCAACATGAACTGCAGAAGCTACGACTCCAACCACCAGCACCAGAGCAGGTAAGTGGCTTGGGTTTAACTGGGACTACAGGACTGGGTTACAAATTGAATTCCAAATTGATAGCTGAATTTAAAGAGGGGGAGGATACAAATGCTTTTTTAAATTCTTTTGAAAAAGTTTGTATTCAGGCTAAAATTCCTAGGGAGTCCTGGAGCTTTCAGCTATCCCCGCTACTTACCGGGAAATCTCAGGATGCATTGAGTCACATGGACAATGAGTACAGTAATGATTACAGCAAACTAAAAGCTGCACTTTTAAAAAAGTTTGATTTAACTGCTGAATCATATAGAGCTAAATTCCATAAGCTCAGGAGAAACCCTGACATGAGCTATGAGGAGCTAGCCATGAAACATCAGTTTTAAAAACGTTAGTGGGAAGGAATTGAAGCAAATTCTGTAGATAAAACTGGAAATGTAATTCTGTTAGAACAGTTTTTCTTGGCATGCCGAACAGAGCTGAAAACCTGGTTGGAGGACCGAGATCCCAAAACAGTGCAAGAGGCTGCTGAACTCTCGGACTGTTATGCCAAGAGCAGACCTCCTCTGAGAGCAAATGGGGTGGGCATGGCAGCACAGAAAGGGAAAAGCACACCTTCAGGGCAGCTAAAACCCTCTCTGCCTCCACCACGGTTTCAGAGAAAAGATTTCTCTGAGAAAAGAAATGAATGTTGGTTGTGTAAAGAAATTGGACATATTGCCAGGCAGTGTCCCAAACAGATGAGCAATATGCAAGGTGGTGCTAGGAAGGAAGTGGATTGTTTGTGTGTCCCTGGAAGCATGCCTGTGAACATGAGGGAACACATGCACCCAGTCATGGTGAATGGTGTACAGACACAAGGGTTAAGGGACACAGGGACATCCCTGACGTTGGTAAAAGGGGATCTGATACAGCCTGATCAGCTTATACCCAATAAATACGTCACTGTACAAGACTTTAATGGTGGGGAGAAAACATTGCCCCTCACTAGTGTTCTCCTTGACTGGGATGAAACAGGGGGAACTGTGCCACAGGTGGCTGTAGCCAAAACATTAGCAGTGGACATCATCCTTGGCAACCATCTCCAGCAGGGGATGGTATGTGCAGTTACCCATAGCCAAGTGGCAAGGGAAAATTGTAGTTCCCTGAACCTCACAGAAGCCATTGTGGAAACCACTGGGAGACTGGTTCCCCAGCTGTGTCTCCTGATATGGAGACTCATAAAAAGGAGTAGAATTTTCCCCAGTAGCACTTAACCACACAGCAACAGAGGGTTACTCCAAAGAGGGAGGGGTGACTCATTGTCAGAGGATTAGGAATGACAGTGATCCTGAGTGCCCTGATGCTAATGCTAGGGACCCTAGTTTAGAGACAGAAGATGACCTGTCCCATGCCTTAGGAATGTTTGAGGAGTTTGCAGCTGCTCAGAGAAGTGACCCTAGTCTAGAAGCCGAGGGCTTGGGTAGACTCTGACGGAGCACAGGAAGGTGATGGCAGACAAGGTTTATTGGGAAAATGGACTGATGTATACTCAGGCTGCGCAGACAGAGGGAGGGGTGCTAGGCAGGCAGCTTGTTGTTCCACAAGGGTATTATGAGCAGTTGCTCAAGATTACATATAATATTCCCTTGTCTGGTCATCTGGAAATCGCACGCACTACGCAGCTGTTGGCCCAGAATTTGGCCTAACTTCACCCAGCAGGTGAAGGAGAATTACAGGTCTTGTCACCAGTGCCAAGAAATAGAGAAGGCGGGCAAGAAAACCCAAGCTGCCCTGATTCCATTGCCCATAGTGGAGGAGCCATTACATAGGGTGGGAATGGATATTGTGGGGCTCTTAAATACCCCAGCTCCTCAGGGAAGAGATTCATCCCGACTGTGGTGGATTATGCCATCCGGTACCCAGAAGCAGTCATCCTGTCCTCACTGAGGACAAAGTGGTAGATGCCTTACTTGGGATTTTCTCCCATGTTGGGTTTCCACAGGAGCTTATCACCGATCAAGGGGGTTCTTTCATGTCAGACCTAATGAAATGTTTATGGGAGAAGTGTGGGGTGCTGGAGAGATGCATGACACTGTGTCACCCACAAGCCAATGGGCTTGTGGAAAAATTCAATGGTACCCTGAAGTCAATGCTCTGGGCATTTACTGAACAGCATGGGAGGGACTGGGAGAAATACCTTCCCCACCTGTTGTTTGCATACAGGGAGGCGCCTCAAGAGTCAACAGGATTCCCCCCCTTCAAACTCTTATATGGATGCCGGGTACGTGGGCCCTTAGACTTGATCCAGGAGAACTGGGAAGGCAAGCTCGCCACTCAGGGAACTCCCATAGTGGATTATGTCCTTAGGTTTAGGGAAAGGCCAAAGGAGCTTATGGGAACAGCCCAGAGCAACCTGGCAGCTGCCCAACAGAAACAAAAAGTGTGGTACAATCGCAGAGCCAGAGCTCACTCATACGTGGTGGATCAGGAAGTCATGGTCCTTATTCCGGTCCTGAAAGACAAGCTGCAGGCTGAGTGGGCAGGACTGTACAAAGTAGTTAGGAAGGTAAATGACATGAACTATATTGTAGACATACCTGACAGAAGACAGATGGAAAGGATGTACCATGTCAACATTATGAAGCCATATGCTAATAGGGCTGACATGGTGTTTGCAGTGTGTAGTCTTTGGGAGGGGACAGACAAAGTAGACCCCCCTTCTGGACTTGCTTGAAGAAAGCAGGCAGGAGTCTGACCCCGAACAAGATCCAGGAAGTAAGGGAGGTTTAAGCAGACTTTGCCCCACTGTTTAGCACCAATCCTGGACTAACTCCCTTAGCGACGCACAATGTGGAGACAGGGACACAGACACCCATACAGCGGACAGCATATCGGGTGTCAGAGGCTGTCCAAAAGGACATTAAGAGGGAAGAGATGGAGATGCTGGATTTAGGGGTACTCCAGAGATCCCACAGCCCATGGGCCTCACCCGTAGTCCTTGTGCCCAAGCCAGATGGTTCTGCTCATTTCTGTGTGGACTATCATGGACTGAATGCAGTCACAAAGTCAGACACCCACCCGATGCCCCGGACGGATGAACTCCTGAACAAGTTAGGAGGGTCGACCTACCTTATGACCATTGACCTGACCAAGGAGTATTGGCAGATAGAGTTAATGGACAGAGCTAGAGAGAGGTCAGTGTTCATCACTCCAATTGGCTTATTTGAATTTACAGTACTACCTTTCAGAATGAAGAATGCCCCGGCCACTTTCCAAAGGTTGGTGAACCAGGTGTTAAATGGTGCTGACGAGTACATCATGGCGTACCTGAATGACTTTGCCATCTTTAGTGCCAGCTGGGAGGAACACCTATCCCACCTTAGAGAAGTGCTGGGCAGGATACAGAGGGCCAGGCTCACTGTCAAAGCTGAGAAGTGCCAGGTGGCCATGGGAGCAGTGGCATACCTCGGGCATGTGGTAGGCCAGGGAGAGCTCCGTCCTAACCAAGTAAAAATAGAGGTAATCCAGGCAAGGCCCAGACCAAAAACACTGAAGCAGATCAGGAGTTTTCTTGGGACAGCAGGGTACTATAGGAAATTTGTACCCAATTACAGTACCCTGGCAGCTCCCCTATCTGACCTGGTAAAGAAAAGGATGCCAAAGAAAATTACCTGGGACCCAGCCTGGGAGAAAGCCTTTACCAGACTAAAGGAGGCACTGTGCAGTTCTCCTGTATTGACAATTCCTGACTATAGCAAACTTTTTATAGTTCAGACTGATGCCTCACACGTGGGTATTGGGGCAGTACCGAGTCAAACATCTAGCCAAGGGAAAGATCACCCAGTAGTGTACCTGAGTAAAACATTACTTCCCAGGGAGCAGGCATACTCTACTGTGGAAAAAGAATGTCTTGCTATAGTGTGGGTCCTAAAGAAGTTGGAGCCATACTTATATGGGCAGCATTTTATGGTACAGACTTACCACAACCCCCTGTTTTGGCAGATGCAAATAGGAAAAACTAATGGTAGATTGTTAAGATGGAGTCTTGCTTTGCAAGGGTATGACATGACAATTCTACATAGGGCAGGAGTGAAAAATCAGAACTCATATGGTTTGTCTGGTGTCTATGAAAAGTGAACTGATTTGGGAAGCTCATCCCATGCAGGGGATAGAGCCCCCAAATTCAGTCTAGGTTGGGAGGATTGTGACACTTGGACAGCTGGTTCTGATTACACTATGCTTTTTGTAAAATAAAAATTTGTTATTGAGTGTTTCTCTTGAGACATGCTGTGTTCCTGGGATGCCCCCGGGTTTCAAATACAAGATGTTAACCTAGAAAGTCATGAGATAATTAAAGACTAGAAGAGGCATAAATTAAGGATCTCCTGTTTATGTGGCTTAGTTGTAGCTTGCCAGCTGGCAGGATAGAGATCATAAGCTTTTATGATGTTTAGAGGAAGAAACCAGGTTATGTCACTTAGGTGCTAAGTCATAAATGTTCTCTGATGTCTATGAAGGGCAGGAAGACACACTGGCCCAGATATTCAAACTGCGCTCAAAAGTAGCGCAACAGCAGGAGCAAGCACAAACCAGTTGCGCAAATGCGCAACAGGTGCGATATTCAAACATGGAGCAGAGCAAATTGTGCAAGCAACCAACGTCTGAATATCGCACATACTGCGCCATCGTGCAACCAGGAAGGAGAAGCTGAGCCAAAATGTTGCGCTATGGAGCAACCAGGGAAGCTCAGCTGAGCATTCCAGAGCTGCTATAGTGCAAGCACAGCCCCCAGAGCAATGGAACTGCACATCCAGGGAGGCAGGCTGGGGCCCACCACCAGCCATGCCACACATGGGCACAGGAACACACTGCAGAACCCACACCACACCTGCACACCCCAAGAACAGCATCACTGGGGGTGGGACAGATGATCTACCTGCCCATGGGGACAAGCCAACAAAGCATAGCAGAGCCATGACACCCCAGCACAACCACTGGCAGGCTGAGAGTGCCACACACAGGGGGTTGACAACCACAGTGCACATCAGCCCCCCATACGCACAGCACACCCTGCACTGTGACCCCAAGACACCACCCATGTGCAGTGACTGGCACTGCAGGAAACCATGCAGTCCCCCCAGCACTCGGCAGCCCCATGCAACACAGAAGCCTACAAGCCAGACACACCCTGTGCACCCAGCAGTGGGTGGCAGCAGACGGCAAGACCAACAGAAAGTCACTGCCATGCTGGAGATACCTCCCCATGCACACACACACACACACACACACACACACACACACATACCCAGGACCATATCACCCCAGATGGCATGTACACCACTGCAACTGAACAACCATAGCCAGCTGCAAAACAGAGACCAACACAGTATTCATATCAAAATATAAATGTATTATCAAAATGTGTAAGTGCAAAACAATCAACTATAATTATTTACAAGGGGGTACGGGTACAAGGTAGGTGGGCAAGGGTAGGGATGAACAACTTGGAGAGGGAAGGCAGGTGGTAGGGAGGGTGAAGTGGGAAGGGTAATTTGGTCTAAGGCCCAGCAGGCTGGTCCTCCTCTGCTCGGTGTCACTGTTCTCGGCGATGCCTCCTGCAGGCCATGTCTGTGAATGTCTCTCAGGATGGCCTGGTTTTCTAGGGACCTTCTGTCAGCCTCGATGTCCCGCTGTATCCTCCTGAGAACTATGAGGCCTAGGAAAATGGGAACACAGTCAATGGCTGTGACTGACCATAACCCTGAACACCACCCAACCTGCAAGCCACATAGCCCAATGTCCCACACCTTGATGGCATGCACCCACCCACAGTGAACATGCACATGGCTATCACAAACAGGCGGCACCAGCTATGCGCACCACCGCCGCACACACACTGCCCACGCCAATCACAGTACAAACTAGGCTGGCAAGGACGTGGCAACGTGGTGCGATGCTAGTTACACAGCTATGTGCCCAGTGCATGCCTGACCACCAGTGACGATACACAGACGCATGTGATACTGCACAGTGATGCATGTCACCTGTGTCGTGCCTACATACATGGATACATAGACAGTGTCGGCAGATAAGGGCCTATGGCCCACCCAGCCTGCCCATTTGAGCTTGTAAGTTCACTCTGTTTTCCTATAAGTCTGTTGCACCTACCCTGACCTCCAGAATTCTTTATGTCTATCCCATGCATTCTTAAATCCCGTGACCAAGTCAGCCCCACCACTTCCTCTGGCAGGGTGTTCCACTTGTCCACCACCCATTCTGCGAAGAAATGCTTTCTCATGTTTCCTCTGAATCGTCCCCTCCAACTTCATCCCATGCCTCTAGTCCTGGAACATCTTTACGCTTAAAATAGTGTTTTCCTGCACTCTTCCCCTGTAAGATACTTGTATGTCCCCATCATATCCCCTCTCTCCTCTCCTCCAGGGAGTACATGTTCAGTTCCTTCAACCTGTCTTCATAGGACTTGTGATGCAATCCATGCACCATCCGTGTTGCCTCCTCTGAACCTTCTCTACCCAGTCCATGTCCATACGTAGGTATGGTCTCCAGAACTGTACACTGTACTCCAGGTGGGGCCTCACTAGTGTCTTGTATAGTGGAATTATGACCTCCACTTTCCTGCATGGTTGTGTTGTGCATGGCTGGTGGTCTTGCCCCTCCACCAGCATGCAATAGCATCCATGAAGTAATGATACTCACACTCCTCAAGCAGCTGGGTCTGCTGCTGCTGCTCCTGCTGCTGCTGCTGGGGCACAACACCCACCGGCACCGGGGCCCTGGCACGGCCCACCTCACCCTCGCCCTGCGTCCCCAGTTTCTGGCCTGTGGGAGACATATGTTGAGACAAACATCAGTGTGACTCAAAAGCAGAGTGCCCTCTGCCCCAGTGAGAGTGCCTGCCCACACAGCCATAACCATCCATCGCACAGCTGCACACACTGACACAGCCAACCGTGTCCGAGCCGGCACCTATGCACAGCCACCCAAGCACACACACCCCCTACAGAGAATATAGGTGCATAGATGGTACACTCACCTGGCCTAGGCACCAGCCCACCTGGCACGTGACCGCAGCCGCAATGTGTTGTCTGGTTTCTGGCGGAGGTCACTGTACACGTGCCGGCACTGCTCAGCAGACCGGCCCCATCCAGTGACCTCCACCAGGTCAGTGGCCACTTGCTGCCACACGTGTCTCTAGGCATGGTGAGGGGGCCTCACCATAGAGTGCCTCACAGTGGGCTCCACCAGGGCTACCAGGTTGGCCACCCAGTGGGCTCCAACTCACTGCCTCTCCCAGCCATCTCAGCCAGTTTACAGCAGGCAATATGGCGCCCGCTGCACTGTAACCCCACGTGGAGATGTTGCGCAATAGACCACCACAGGCTCCAATCGCGCTGTTCGAACAGCGCTCATTACCACATGGCGCTGTCACCAGACAGTGCAATAGGGACGCATACATGGCATGCGAATCGCGCCAGGGCAGAGGCATACACAAGGTCACGGCAATGACGCAAGGCTATGCACAGCGCCATCGGACGTATAGGCATCCTGCGCGACTGCCAAGCTGCGTACCAGTGCCACAGTGGACCATTGCGCAGTAGTGCCACAGCGCCATATAGTGCCCAGTGCTGTAGCGCCACTGGCACAATGGTGGCCATGGCCTGAATCGCCTATCGCGCTCAGCAGGTCTGCAGCATGATAGACGCATGCGTAAGCTGTCTGAGCATGCGCAATGCAGTGTAGCATGCAGGCACAAACCTGCGCCATTGGCTCAGCCGGACCTTCCGTATTGCGCAAAGTGAAAATTCGCGATATTCAGCCGACATATGCAAATCATTCATCAGCTATTCCAAGGGCGCGTGTGGCGCATTAGCATGTCATTAAGTTGCGCCACCTCATTTGCATGTGTTGCGCTATAAAAATGCGACAGTGGGTTGTGCTGGCCAGATTTGGTTACTGCAGGTGAGGGGTGAGTTACATGCTGTGTGATGCTCAGGACAATGCTCATGGGCAGGGGTGCTGGAGGATGATAAAGGCTGAGGGGGCTGAGAATCAAAAGGGCACTTAGAAAGGGACAAAGGACACTTTTTCTATTAGTATCTGCCATACGGAGAAGAAACGTGGGGGGCTTCCCCCCCGGCCGGCACCTATGCTCATGGGGAAATGCTGTAGACTGCACAGTGACAGGTGTCCACTTCCACCCATACAGATCACCATGACTGACCAGAGACAAGGTGAGGGTGAGGACGGCGGGCGTAGGAGGAGGCCGAACTTCACAGCTGCAGAGACGGAGGCCCTCTTCCAGGCCTACCTGGAGGATGAGCCACTATTGAGTGGACGGAGGGGCACCCCTCAGGAACGTGCAGCTGCATGGGAGGGGGTAGCTCGGGCTGTCAACCTGCACGGAAGCCACCAGTGCTCCGTGCAGGAATGCAGGAAGAAGATGGGGACTGACCGCAGGAGGCTGAAGGAGAAGGTGGCAGCCTTCAGGGTGGCACGTGCTGGCACTGGTGGGGGCCCACCAGTGGTGTTGCAGCTGACCCCAACAGAGGAGACACTGGTCGCAGCCATGCAACCGAGTGCCATTGCGGGTGTACCAGGCGGAGGATTCCAGACATGTGGAAGCCCATCACTGCACGGTATGACATGGTGGTGGTGGGGGGGGCGGTTGTTCACATGCACTCACATGTACTCTCTTTCTGTTACAGATCCTGTTCGTCTTCAGGAGACGGTGGTGGTGGTGGTGGTGGGTCCAGACAGTGATGCAGATCTGCTGGACGTGGAGGAGGGACCATCCACCTCCGCCACCAGCCAGCAGGCACTGCAGCAGCATGAACGCTGGGCCAAAACTCTGGTGTCAGTGATACGGGTGCGGGGTGCACAGCCTGTGTCTCAGCAGTCTGGCATGCAGGTATGCCAGCATGCTGTGCCTATGGCAGGCACGCACCTGCACCATTGATGATAGCAGCCCTGCAATGGGCAGTGATGGGTGTGTGTCCCATGACGGACACATGGCAGGCCAGCAAGTGCCCCTGGGCCTTCCTGGTTCACACCTGTGTACTAGCATGCTGGCACAGTCCCAGGCTGTGCCTGTCAGCACCGGTGAGGCAGCACCGGTGGCTGTGCAGGTGTCTGGCACTGTTGCCAGCACGGAGGTGGAACAGGTGGACCTGGGGGCGCAGCAGTTGGAGGGGCAGCAGCAGCAGTTGCACACCAGATCTGGGGGTACAGTGTCAAGCAGTGGCACATGTCCACCGCCTTTTGATCCGCCCATACCTGGTCCTGGCGAACAGCGCCCACCCTCAAGGGGTGCTGTGCACCAGGACCATCCACACCCTGGGGGTCACGATGCCATTGGGGCACAGTACCTGGCGCGCACACCCACCTGCTGCAGGAATCGTACAGCTGCAGGGGCGGGTTGCAAGGTCCGGAGGCACTGTCTGTGTCCGTGAGGGCATAACGGAGTGTGCTCGGACCGAGCCGAGCTGGTCCTTATGCGGACGGATGTGACCGCTGCCATTGACAGGCTGACCCAGGCAGTGGTCTCGTCGCGGACGATTGGGCACACTGTCAGGTGCCCTGTACCACACACCCCACACAGTGCGCCTCCACTCCCTCTCCCGCGCCGCGGCGACACCAGGCCTGTCGACGCCGGGTTCTGCTGTGGGCATCCCGAGCACCCCTGGTGCACGTTTGTTTGGCATGATGCAGACCCCTGTGCGGGCAAGGTTGCGTTCGCGCAGTGGGACCTCTGGTGTTGCAACAGCACCACCCCATGTGGCCCCTGCTCAGCCTGCCAGGGCTGCTGGGCCACGGCGGGCCGCCCACGCATCCGTGGTGGCTGTGGGACAGTGCTACCTGACTGAGCTGTCTCCCAGTGTGGGCCCTGTCTGGTGCTGCCCTGTGTGCAATGTGTGTCATGGTGGGCAGTGCACTGCTGGGTGCTCTGCTCACCATGCTGACACACGGACCACCTGCACACTCTCCCAACTGCTGTCCACAGGTGCGTGTGCATGATGATGCCTGCATTGCACTGTACACCACAGTGGCAGGTGCCCAGGTCCCGACACACGACTTGTAATGGTACAGGTGGTGGGGTGGTCGGTGGTGCTGTGTGTTGCAATGTCATCTTCCGAGTGCTGTGCTTCTGCCCATGTACACTGCCTGGTGTGTGTGTGTGTCCATATGAGTGCTCACCCTCCTGATGGTGTGTTGGTATGCCTGGAACCTTCAACTCCCTGACCTTCATGCACGGTGTGTTCCCCTGTGTGCCTGTGGTTTGTGCATGGACAGTGGCTTGCACATGTCCCTTGACTTACCTGTGTTGGGCGTAGTGCTCTTCTGCAATGGTGTCCCGGTGCAGCTGGGCCTGCCGGGTCAGTCGGGGGTCCCTCCGTCCTAGGGGGGGCTGCTCATCACCAGCATCACCGGCGCCACTGGCGTCCCCATTGCTGTCCCCCTCTTCGACCTGTATGGCTATCCCATGGTCTTTGACCATGTTGTGCAGGATGCAACAGGCCAGGAATATCCCACAGGCCTTTTGGGGGTTGTACTGTAGGAATATCCCACAGGCCTTTTGGGGGTTGCGCTGGGGTCGTGGGGCACCGGTACGGTGTGAGCAGCCAGGGATGGAGTGGGTATCCGCAGTCACCTGTGTGGAGATAGTGGAGAGCAGTGTCATGTCAGGTCCATATTGCCCATAGCCTTGTGTGCCACTACCATGGCACCTGTGTCATTCCCACCCTTGTCCAGAGTTTGCATTCCATACATGTGTACTCACCCACTAGATGTCCTGTGGGGATGTCCCCACTCTCGAATCGATGGCACAGTGCAGACTGGTGCCATATGAAGGCATCATGTGCTCTGCCAGGGTGTGTGGCACAGACATTGATAATGCGCCCAGTGGCATCACACACCACCTGGCAGTTGACACTGGAGAACCCCTTTCGGTTCCGATATGCCTGGCCGTCGGGGCCAGGTGGTGTCTGAAGAATGGCCACATGGGTGCAGTCTTTGGCCCCTAGCACGCCAGGCATACATGCTACCCTGTGGAACTCCTGCATGTTTGCTGTACGCTCTGCCGCGGTGCTGGGGAAATGGATGTACTCCGCAGCATGTGGCAGCAGTGCGCTGAGGAATTGGGTGAGGATGCGTGACGTGGCCGACTGCGTGATGCCTGTGGTGTCCCCTGTCGGCCTCTGGAAGGTGCCCGTGGTGAGCAGGCACATGCAGGCTGTCACCTTGGTCTCCACAGACAGAGCGTGATCTGCGTGAGGGTGCCTGCAGCACATCACTGCACAGCTCACAGAGCCATCTCAGTATTGCCCTGTTCAGGTGGTACCGCCCACCATCTCGACATCTGTGTACAGCTCAAGCTGATGCAGGCACGATACCGCTTGTCAGGGGCATACCGATGGGGCCCTCCGCGCCACGCCCCTGCAGCATGGTGTCTCACCCTCATTACAGCTTCCATGTGGAAGCTGGCACTGTCCATCTCCCTGGCTTCTGCCCCGGCTGCTGTTCCTGTGTTACCCCGCTGCCCCACTGCTGCTTCCACTGCACCGGCACCCCCGCTGGCCTCTGTCCTCCTGGACCTCACTGCCCCATCTGCCCTTCCAGCTTCTGTCTCTCTCTCTCTCTGTCTCTGTCTCTCCCCCAGTTTGCAGCCTGTTATGGTTCTTGCGCCGCCTTGAGCCTTTTTATTTTGGCTCAATTCCGCTACTGCGCAACTTCCGGCTGAGCCACTCTTGCACATTGCGCAAGTGTTCGAATATCGCATTGCGCACTTTATGCGTGGACCCGCCCCCTTCGGTTGCGCATGCCTTCATTTCCATTGCGCTGTTGCTCAGCATGTTTTTGGTGGCGCAACTGGCCCCTTCTGAATATCACAGAATGGCGCATTTTTGGAGTTGCGCACGGCACAACCCTTTTGAATATCTGGGCCACTAGATCAAAAGGGTCATATGGGGAAGCAAGTTTTCTTTGCTGATGTCACCTTATTTAATTTACATCCTGATTGATAACACATCCTGGTTACATGATTTTTAATGAACAGAGGAGGAGCTGGGCAACATCATGAAGGAGGCAGATTCAAGACAGTTTTTTAATTATGCTGTGATTGACCTTTAGAGATACATTCTTGTTTGGACTCTTGAAGAAATAGCATCTATAAGCACTGTAAGAAGATATACATTAGAAAGATAAGTTTAATTGTATTTGTGGTAAGAATTTGCACTTTTTTAAACCTTATTTTAAGCAATTGTATGCATTGTGATATACTGTTCTGTGTTTACATTTTTATTCATTTATAAAGTAAAGCTCTATTTTAAAGAAACTGCTTGGTGTGCCTTTGAAATTCTTTCTTTGACAAGTGAAGCATATATGGTTAAAGTTGACACTGTGCATAAGCTTACTGGTTTAACAAACTCGGAAAAGGGTAAGAGTTTATCTGAGGTTTTCCATAGAGTTTTTAAGGGTTCATTTTGCACACTTGGTTAGGTGCCCATAGGCGAGAGATATCTGGCATTTCCCTGAAGAGCAGAATTATCTGAGCCTGTACATTGGGTACGCTAACCAGAAGTTCACAGTTTGAATCCCTCCAGAACTTGAGACCAAAGTGATTCAAACCCACAAAACAGACAGGAGGGTTACCCTGTTCTGTTTACCTGTTCACAATACCACGTTCGGAGGTTGGCACTGTGGGAGTAGAGGGCTGACCTACTGAGTGGGGTTGTGACATATATTTCATTATTGTAAGAGATATTCCGTAATTGTATAGCCCCTGTTTCTTCCCAAGTTTTAAACATATGTGATGATATTGATAGGATGAAAATATTAATTTTTATAAATTGGGGTATACTTGGAGATATCTCCTATATTATTCATCCTGCTTTGAGCATAGATCCAACACTGATATGTGGTCTTAGTTGTTATTGCTGATTTTAGTTTCTTAATAGAGATACCAGAGTAAAGCAAATTCATAAATGACTTATACAATCGGGCTTTTAATTCTGTTTGCATGAAGGGAAAGTTCAATTTTTCCTTGTGAAGCCAATGCCAAATTTGTACTAATTGTGCTGAGATATAATATAAATAAAAATCTGGTAATGCCTGTCCTCACACTATTATTTTTATATTAAAAATGTCATAATTAAAGTTTTAAGTTTTGCAAAAAAATAAAATAGTTGGGATTAGGATTGCCAGAACTTTAAACAAAAAGAGTATTTTAGACAAAATTTGCATTTGAATTAGATTAACCTTGCCAATCAGTGTTAGATACAGTGAATTCCATTTTTTAAGATCTGAGTCAGTATGTGTTAACAGTTCTTCATAATTTCATTTATAAAGATCTTCAATTAAAGGGCTTATTTTGACTCCCAAATATCTAATATTATCATCTGCACTTTTCATTTGTACTCCTGATATCCTCTAAAATATAGGATATTTATTTAGTTTTAACAAGGCTGTTTTGCCCAATTTATTCTATATCTTGAGAACTGACCAAATGTATTTGCTACTTGAATTATATGCATAATTGATATCTCTGGTTTGGTGATGTAGAGTAAAATATCATCAGTGTGTAATCCTACTTTTTCCTCCTTCGAATTAAGCATTATACCAGAGATTTCTTTGTTTTCTCTAATTTTGGTAGCTAGGGGTTCAATAATAAGTGCAAAAATTAAAGGGGATTAAGGACATCCTTGTCTAGTTCCTCTCTTCAAAGGCATCTTTGCTGAACTTATATTATTGACTTTATTACTGTAAGTGTATCATAAATTAATTTACCCTTTGCTGAGCTGTGCAACCAGGCCCATCTCCTGTGCCACTGCAAAGGTGGAAGGCCATTCAACTCAACCCCCATGCTGCTTGTGGTGCTATTTCCTGTCTCCAGAGTGACCTATAGTAACTCATCTACTTTGTGTTTACTCTTTGGCCAAGATATTCAAAGGGGTTGCACCATGTGCAACTCCCAAATGTACCCCAGTGCAATATTCAAAGGGGAATGTTGCGTAGCACAACATCCAATGCGCTGGGGCACATCAGTAATGTATGCAGCACAGATGCAAGGGGCGTGCCCATGCATATGCTGCACATTCCGATATTCAGCCCAGGATGTGCGGCGCATATGCTGGCACAACCCTGACATGCGCTGCACACTGGTACGCAAAGTTGAACTGAAAAAAACAGGCTTAAATGCTGGCCACCCACAGGTGGGCAGCTGTATTGCTAGGCACAACACAACAGCCACGAGCCATGGGTGGCCACCCGCCCAGCAATACCACTGTCCATAAGCACCCTGTCCCCCCGTAAACCAGTGCCCCCCCACCCACATGCCTGATCGCAGGCAATCGTAATAAACGTGAAATCCTGGTGGTCTAGCGGTCCACCCCATGCCTGATTCAGGTCCACCCCATGCCCGATTGAGGACTGTCGTATAGACTAGACCTACCTGGTGGTCTAGTGGTACCCCCTTCCCCACCCATCCACACAGGACCCCTGGCCACCCAGCACCCCTCCTGTCATTGGTGGATGGCAGCACCCCACCCACATACCACCCAGCCGCCCACCGAATGATAGCATGCAGTATGATTTGTACATCCATTGGTCCACAGTGTGCACCAAGGGGCTTGCATACCATACAGTACTACACAGGACCAGATATGGGAATGAACATGCTCCCTGTCTGTCTTGTACTGGCACTGTGCCACTGTACCATGCGAAGAATGTGTGCCCTCCATGCCATATTCAACGGTGCTGAGCCATGGCGCATTACCATTGAATATCACTCGGACCTGGTCCCAGCACAGAACACTTGCACTGCGCCCAAGCTTGCGTCACTGCCCAGCACAGTCTGAATATCCGGCACTTTCAATTTTGTTGTTTAAATCCCATCCCTTACATAAAGAGCTACTCCTTCCCCTTTTTTACCCTCCCTCTCCCTCTTGTAGATTGTGCATCCTGGTATGTCAACATCCCAGTCATGGTTTTCTGTGTACCATGTTTCAGTGACTTCCACAATATCCAGACATCCCTCTTCCATCAGGGCCACTAGTTCAGGGAGCTTGTTACACAAACTATGGTCACTGGTTCTCATCACCTTCCATTTTCTGATAACCTTACCCCTTTTAACCCCATACTTGTCCTTATGCCTTTGTATTTTTTGATTTACCCCTGTCCTGCTCCCTAATGACTTCTCCACCTTGGTGTTTACATTGTTAATTATTGTGTTTTTGTGGGGGGAGGCTGGGATTTCCTTGCTTCTTTTTGGTGCCTCCCCCCTTGGCTAGTTTAAATGCTTGCCAATGAAGCATTTAAGCCTATCATCTAGGATCATGGCACCCCTCCGGACAGATGCAGACCATCGCGCCAGTATAGGCCTGTATCCCTCCAGATGGCTCCCCAGTCCCCAGTGAAGCCAAACCCCTGATCTCCACACCACTTTTTCAACCATTCATTGAATCCCATGGTGTGGTTGGTTAGAAACTTTTCAAAATAGACCACCGGATTTTCAGTTCCTTCTACTCCCCCTGGGAGTTTACCTAGCTTAACATTCGCTCTTTTTACCCAATCTTATTCTGTAACTTTCAGTCTCAGGGCCTCCATCTGTTTTTCAAATTGCTGTATCTACTGTGGAGCCCCTCGCGTTTAATCTTCTATCTGGAAAACTCTTTCCTGTAAGTGTTTCATTCTGGAGGTCAGTGCTTGACATTTGGTGTTCATATCTAAAAGAGCAATGGTAACTCATTGCAAAGAACCTTTCATATCCTCCAATACCTCCATTTTAAAATGTAAACTATCCCTGCTCCCCGCTTTTTTCTTATAGGCCTTGAAGGCCTTATGATTGTAAGCCAGCTGAAACTGCATTGATGCTAGAATACTGAACTAAATGTTGTTCACCATCAAAGGTGATTTGAGTATATATGGGGCCTGTTTGAGCAGCATATTGTGCCAAAATAGGTAGCATTTCATGCGAAAGACTGGCAGAAATACTTGCCATTTGTATATCACCTTTTAAGTCATCCCCCTGCATTTGTCTGTTTTCCACTTGGGCTAATACAAAATGTGATCCCAACACACTATATGCAGCAATATTCTATTTACACACAAAAAAAAAATAATGTTGCATTGTCTGTTTTTTCCCTCTAACTGGGCTTGCCAGTGGGGACAATATTGCTGGTATACCTTCGGGCAATGGGCGAAAATCAGATGAAATTAACAGACCTTCTCTTATTTTTGACAGCATAGCTCAACTTTCTTTTCTCCTCTGGATTCCGTGATTTCTTTTGTTCACTGAACTGATTTGGACGTACTGAATTGATGATTCAAATATTACATTCTTTTTAAACCAGGTGACTTGAGAAAATCATATGCCTATGCGAACATATATATGCCTGAAATATCTCTTTAGCTCCTGCATACTTACGTGATTATTGCTGTGTTTCAAACAAAACTATATTTAAATGACAAAATAAAACCCTTTCCCTAAGCTAAATCAAACCTCTGCACATTACGGGTATTTCTTTTACCCTACATGAGCTATAAGCTGCGTTTACTCAAACAAACAGTATGACGTCTCGCACTCTTCCATGGTGTGTGGTTTTTTTTTTTTTTATGACAATTTCAGATAACACCTTTGAGCAAAACAGTGCTCTTATGCAAAGGTTCCACATCGTGGACAATGGACAAGTATAGACAAGAACAGGCAGGTAGATAACAGTTAATACAATTCAGGGATTTATTTAACTCCAAAAATTGATTAGCGTTTTGCCCATAAAAGTGCTAAAACATTGTGAGAATGCATAGCACTTACCTCACTGTGTTAAACAAACATAACACTTCTAGAAAACATATATAGATACTTTCTGTACAGTTAGCATTGTCCCAAGAAAAGAACTGCTAATCAATTATTTAAAACCCTGCAATTACAGTACATGAGCGCCAGTGACTTTGTTCAGATAAGACAAGACAATAGAATTAATAACAGGTAAAACATAGAATGCATGAACTGTCAAAGGCTTTGTCAGGATCAGCTTGAACAGAAGCAATGGTACAATATCATCTGACATTATACAAAGAGAGCCTGGGGTGCTTACAATTGAAATTGTGATCTGATAAGTGCATGAGAGGGCCAGAGGTAGTTGGTGAGAAGACAAGGTAATAAGGGACAGAGGGAGATTGGAGGGATAAGGTAGGTGGTGAAGGAGAGGAGTGAGTGGTGATGGTGGGGAGGGGATAAGGGATGGGAGATATTAGTGGGGTAACAAGGTGGGTGGGGAGGAGAGAAGAATTAGGATGGGTAAATACGAGAAAAGAGAGAGAAAGTAGAAGTAGAAGGGAGTTAAGGAGGGCTGGGGAGAAAGGAGAGAGAAAATATGAGAGCTAGGAGGTGCAGGGGTAATAGATGAGGGGAGGGACAAGGATGCGAGAGGGAGGAGTGAAATCTGGGAGTCAAGGGAGGAGGCTGAGGTAGCTGACATGAGATATTGGAAAGAGTTAATAGAGAGAGAGTGGGGTATGGGGAGAGTGAATAAGTAATGGAGAGGCCAGGAGGATGAGCAGGAAATTTAAGTGTAGCAGTCACAGTAGGCACTGGCCACCAAGTGCTGTCATAGTTTGTGCTTAAAGGAGCTGAGATTTAGTGCATTGGTGATATCTATTGGGATTGTGTTGAACCAGTTAGAGGCCCTGCTTTTGTAGGAATGCTGCCCTTGAGTGGTCCAGCAGTGGGGAATTGTGAAGTGTAGTGTTCCAGAACTCCTGGTATAGTGGGTAGCACAGTAAGGGAAAAGTATAGACTGAACCCCTAGTGGAAGGAGGCATAGCATTGTCTTCTTTGCAAGTAAGCAGGTCTGATGCTTAATTCTGCCTTGAAGTTGTAGCCAGTTAGCCTGTTCATAGAGATCACATGTGTGTGTAAGTCTAGATGTAGGAGCCGGCAGGCCTTGTTTAAGGCTATGGCTATATGTCAGAGGGCAGTGTCAGTAGCTGATCCATAAACTATGAGGCCATAGTCAATTAAAGAAGTGATTGAGCTCTGGATGGCAAGTTTTAATGCTTCATCTGTCAGATAGTGCCTATGCCTATGTAGTAGGCCTATGTGTGTATTCAAAGCTTTAGCAAGTTTATTTATATGCATGGAGTATGAAAGAGTGGAGTCAATGATCACCCCCAGGTATTTGAACTGGTCTACCTGTTCCAGCACAGTACCACCACTATTGTATATTAGCAGTTGTTGGAGTTTGTGTTTGTTGTGAGTACCATAAAACAGTATTGATTTGGTTTTTGAGTAGCTTAGGATGAATTTATGTGACCTGAACCAGATTTCATCTTCTGAGGAACTATGCTGTAGCTGTTGCTGGAGGTGATGTGGGTCAGAGTGGCACAAGAAAATAACTGCATCATCTGCATGGAGTAGAATTTGGTCATGGCAAGTGGCAGGGAGGTCATTCATGAAGATGCTGAAGAGTAGGGTGCCAAGGATGGAACCTTGTTGTACACCTGAATGGACTGGGAGGTGGGGGTTGAGATGGTGTCTCCAATTCTGACCTGCTGAGAGCGGTCACTAAGGTAACTTTGGAACCAGCGAATGGTGTCATGCGAAAGGCCAAGATGTGATAGTTGTCCAGTTAGTAGGGAGTGGTTAACTGTATCAAATACCTTAGTCAGATCAATAAAGGTGGTGCCGGCCAGTTGGTTGTGGTCTAATGTTTGGTGGATGAAGGAGGTGAAGCCTAGTAGTGCAGTGGTGGTGCTGTGACCTTGAAGAAAACCATGTTGTTGAGAACACTGGAGATTATAGGTGGGCTCAGGGAAGGGAAGGGTGGTGGAACAGAGGTGCATCCCTCCAGTTGTAGCTCTCCACAATTCATATGTTGTTCTGGCAAAGAGTGGTTCCTCTATGGAGGCACCTGCAGTGGAGACCAAGGAGGATGCTGGGAACCTCCACAAAGGAGACCCACAGGAGGGTGGTACGAGACCCACAGAGGAAGGAAACAACTCCTGGTGGGGGACTCAATCATTGGGGGTAGACATGGGGGAGGAAGGAGATAGGGAGGTAAGGTGCATGCATGGCACCACGGCTTGGAGAGACAGTAAGTGAATCCTCAGGATCACGGGAGCAGCTGCATGAAGGAGGGAGTTGGATGTCATTGTCCACCTAGGGACAAATGACCTGGCTGTAAATAAGATCAGAGTGTTGCAAAAGAAGTTTGTGGAGTTGGTGTGGGGCCTTAGACAAGTAGCATGTACGGTAACCTTCTCAGAGGTGCTGCCTGTCTATGACAAGGATGATGCTAGGGTAGAGCCAAAAGGCTGGCCTTCAGGAAATATAAGGAAACACAGCGGGATGAAGATAGGGAGGCATACCAAACTGCCCTAAGGGAAGCAGGGTAGGCAGTAAGGCAGGCAAAGTCCCAAACTGAGGAAACACTAGCATGAACAGTAAAAGAAGGTGACAAGACTTTATATAGATACATTAGTGAAAGGAGAAAGTCCAGAGGGGGTATTGCTAAGCTTTAATGGAGAAAAGGGAGCATGTGAGGAGGAGGACCATGTAAAGCATCTATCCTAAATAGATACTTTTGCTCAGTATTTACTGGAAGAGAAGGTAGGGCAGGGTCCACAGCTCAGCACCATGGACACAGGGGAGGAGGTGAGCACTACTCCTTTCACAAAAGAAAGGATCCTACAAGAGCTTGCTAAGCTCAGGGTGGATAAGGCAATGGGACATAATGGCATACATCCCAGGGTACTTAAGGAGCTAAAGGTGGAACTAGCAGAGCCATTAGCAGAACTGTTTAGTGAGTCTCTGAGCACAGGAGAGGTCCCAGAAGACTGGAGAAGGGCTCATGTGATCCCACTCCACAAGAGTGGTAGCAGGGAGGAAGCAGGGAACTACAGATCAGTCATTCTTACCTCAGTAGTGGGCAAGATTATGGAGGCACTCCTTAAGGAAAGGATAGTGCAACACCTGGAATCCATAGGGGCACAGGATCCAAGACAGCATGGGTTTACAAAAGGAAGGTCCTGTCAAACTAATCTCATAGATTTCTTTGACTGGGTAACCAGAGTGGTGGACCAAGAGGGAGCAGTTGATGTCGCCTACCTTGACTTCAGCAAAGCTTTTGACATTGTTCCACATAGAAGATTGATGAATAAGCTGGGTAGGCTCGGGTGGGTCGAAGTTGGTCAACTGGGGCAAACTGGTTGACGGGCAGAAACAGAGTGGTGGTAAATGGTATACAATCAGAAGAGATGCAAGTCACAAGTGGGGTACCTCAGGATCAGTCCTGGGCCAGTCCTTCAACATCTTCATTAGTGACCTTGCAGATGGACTAGAAGGTAAGCTTGTCTGTTTGCAGATGACACCAAGATCTGCAACAGAGTAGATGATCCAGATGGGGTGGGCAGAATGCGAAGAGATCTGGATAAACTAGCAAAATGGCCAGAAGAGTGGCAACTGGGATTTAATGCAAAGAAGTGCAAGATCATGCACATAGGGAAGAGAAACCCTGAAGCCACCTATAGGCTGGGAGGGGAGTTGCTAGTGGTCACAAAGGAAGAAAGAGACTTGGGCATCATCATCACTGATGACCTGAAATCATCCAAGCAGACCTCTAAAGCAGTAGGTAAGGCTAGGGGGGGTGTTAGGGTGTATTGGTAGGGGTATCACAAGTCGTAAGAGGGAGGTAATAATCCCTCTTTATGAGACACTGGTTAGGCCCCATCTGGAGTACTGCGTGCAGTATTGGAGGCCACACCTTCACAAGGACATTAACCAAATTGAGGCAGTCCAGAGAAGGGCAACCAAAATGGTGCAGGGACTGCATCAGAAGACATATGAGGACAGATTAACAGAGTTCAATATGTATACCCTTGAGCAAAGGAGGGAGAGAGGTGATGTAATCGAGGCATTCAAACACCTTAAGGGCATTAACAAGGTGAAAGAGTGTAACATGTTTAAATATAAGAAAACTAGCAGGACAAGAGGACACAGCATGAGATTAGAGGAGAGCCGATTAAGGGAGAATGTGAGAAAATTCTTTTTCACAGAAAGGGTGGTGGGTGCATGGAATGGCCTACCTCAAGAAGTGGTGGCTATGAATACAGTGCAGGGCTTCAAACAGGCATGGGATAGGCATAAGGGAGCAATACAAATGAGTATGAATAGATAGGCCACTGACGGAGCAAGGGCCAATGGCACATTTATAAGGTAGAAAAAGAAATGGGCAGACTGGATGGGCCTTGCAGTCCTTATCTACCGTCAACTTCTATGTTTCTATTCCACACCATAGGATTCAATAAATGGTTGAAAAACTGGTGTGGAGCTCAGGGTTTTCGACTCATTGGGGACCAGGAGCCACCTGGAGGAATAACACAGGCTTATACTGGCAACGATGGTCTGCATCTGTCCAGGGGGATCCAGGATCCTAGGTGACAGGTTTAAATGCTTCATTGGCAAGCATTTAAACTAGCCAAGGGGGGAGGCACTGAAAAGGAGCAGGGAAGTCCCAGCCTCCCCCCACAAAGCGCAGTAGCTAGAGAGGTAAACACCAAGGCAGAGAAGTCAGTAGGGAGCAGGACAGGGATAAATGCAGAAAAAGGTGTTAAGGACAGGGATGGGGCTAAAAGGGGTAAGGCCATAAAAAATAAATGGAAGGTGATGAGTACCAATGCCCGCAGTCTGTGCAACAAACTCCCTGAACTAGTGGCCTTGATGGAAGAGGGATGACTGGATATTGTGGCAGTCATTGAAACATGATACACAGAGAATGATGAGTGGGAAGTCAACATACCAGGATACACAGTCTACAGAAGGGACAGGGTGGGTAAAAGAGGAGGAGGAGTAGCTCTCTATATAAGGGAAGGGATTAAACCAACAGAACTAAAGAGTAAACAGGAAGTTGATGAGTCACTATGGGTCACCCTGGAGATAGGAAATGGCACCACAATCCGCATGGGGGTTATGTATAGACCCCCATCTCAGGGGGAGGAAATGGACAAGGAAATGATAGAAGGCATCCTTAAAATGGCAGAAAAAGGGGAGATATTGTTGATGGGGGACCAGAATATGCCAGATGTTAACTGGAGTACCTTTGCTGCAGGCAAATCCAAGAGCAGGGTCATTCTTGATGCTCTACAGGGGGCATGCCTCAGACAGCTAGTGTTAGAACCCACTCAGGAGGGAGCAATCTTAGACCTGGTACTCTCCAATGGGGAAGGGGAAAGGATCTCAGATTTAGAAGTGGGTAGCCATCTGGGAACAAGTGACCACCAAACAGTCTGGTTCACAATAAACACAGGCATAGAATCAAGCCATACAAAAACAAGAGTATTGGAATTTAGGAAGGCTGACTTTGGGGGAAAAAGAGAGAGTGCCTTAGAAAAGCACTAGCAAATGGGCAAGAAGGAGGGGTGGAGGAACAATGGGGAATAATCAAAACAGCCATCGCAAAGGCAACAGGCCTTTGTGTGAAGCAAATCAATAAAACAAAATGAAGGAAAAAAAGCACTATGGTTCTCAAAAGAGGTGGCAGGGACAGTTAAAAAAGGATAGCATTCAGTAAATATAAAGAAACACAGAAGGAGCAGGACAGAGAACTTTATCAGTTAAAGCAGAAGAAGGCAGGAAGGCAGTCAGAATAGCAAAGGCACAAACTGAGGAAAAGATAGCCAACTCTGTTAAGAAGGGGGATAAAACCTTTTATAGGTACATTAGGGAGTGAAGAAAGACCAAGGAAGGGATACAGAGACTTAATAAAGGGGAGTGAATGTGGGCAGAGGGTGACAGTAAAAAAGCAGGGATACTGAATGAATATTTCTGCCCAGTATTCACAACAGATGAGGGGGGAGGTGTCTAAACCAAACAAGGGAGACACTCTGAATAGGGGGGTCGATACCAGTCCATTTACAGAAGAAAGGGTTTTGAAAGAACTCTTGAAACTGAGGGTGGACAAAGCAACGGGGCCTGATGGGATTCACCCAAGAATACTAAAAGAACTAAGGGTAGAACTTGTAGCACCACTGACTACTCTCTTTAACAAATCATGGGAGGATGGAGTGGTACCTAAGGACTGGAGGAGGGCAAATGTGATTTCACTTCACAAAAGTGGGAGCAGGGCAGAGGCAGGAAACTACAAACTAGTTAGTTTGACTTCAGTGGTAGGGAAATTGATGGAATCACTTCTGAAGGAAAGAATTGTTGAGTGCCTAGAGGCCAGTCCTGTGCCCCACAGGACCCAAAGCAGCATGGTTTCACAGCAGGAAGGTCATGTCAGATGAACCTAATAGATTTCTTTGACTGGGTGACCAAAGTTGTAGACCAGGGAGGGGCTGTGGATATGGTCTACCTAGATTTTAGCAAGGCATTCGACACAGTCTCACACAAAAGATTGATATACAAGTTAGCCAGCCTTGGAGTGGGTCCCAAGATGGTAGCCTGGATAAAAAACTGGCTGGACAACAGGACGCAAAGGATAATAGTAAACTGAGTCCACAGTGAAGAAAGGAGGGTAACTAGTGGGGTACCGCAGGGTTCGGTACTGGGACCGGTCCTCTTTAATTTCTTTATAAGTGACATTGGAGAGCACCTGGAAGGAAAGGTATGCCTCTTTGCAGATGACACAAAGATCTGCAACAGGGTTGATACACAAGGTGGGGTGGAAAGAATGAAGAGGGACTTGGCAAGGTTGGAGGAATGGTCAAATACGTGGCAGCTCAGATTCAATGCAAAGAAGTGTAGGTAATGCATCTGGGAAACAAAACCCAGGAGAAGAGTACACAATGGGGGGTGAGTTAATAACAACAACAAAAATTGAAAGAGACCTAGGAGTAATTATATCAGATGACTTAAAGGTGGGCAAACAATGTGAGAAGGCAGTAAGGAGGGCTGAGGGGATACTGGGATGCATAGGGAGAGGCATCAACAGTAGAAAACAGGAAGTTGTTATCCCTCTCTACAGGCAGTTAGTGAGACCCATCTGGAGTACTGTGTGCAATTCTGGAGACCCCATCTCCACAAAGACATAGAGTGGAGGCTGTTCGGAGGAGGGCAACCAAAATGGTGCAAGGTCTGCACCAGAAGACATACGAGGAGAGACTAAAGCAGTTTAATATGTATACCCTTGAGGAAAGCAGGAAGGGGGGGGACATGATAGAAACTTTCAAGTATCTCAAGGGAATTAACAAGGTACAAGAGGATAGTATCTTTCAGAAGAAGAGATGTGCAAGAACAAGGGGGCACAATTTGAAGATAAGGGGGGACAGCTCAGAGGTAATGTTAGAAAGTATTTTTTCACAGAGTTGTGGATGTATGGAACAGCCTTCCTGAGGAAGTTGTGGAGTCAGGAACAGTGGGACAATTCAAGAATGCATGGGACAGGCATAAGGTAATTGTGGTGGGGGGCAGGAGGAAGTAAGCTGTTGATTAACTAGAATCTGCAGCTTATCTATCAGGTAGGGAAATGGGCAGACTGGGTGGGCCAAGCGGTCCTTATCTGCCATCAAATTCTATGTTTCTATATTTTTCCAGGTACTCTATAAGTTGTTCAGCAACTATTCTTTCCAGAGCCTTGGAGAGTGGGGGAAGGATGGATATAGGCCTGTAGTTGCTTGTGAGAGTCTTGTCACCTTTTTGAGGATCTGAGTCACCACAGTGGACTTCCATTTGCTTGGGAATTGTGAGAGCATAAGAGTGGTTGAGAATTTTTATAAGGGGTGGCAGAACTTCATCAAAGGTGAGCATGATGAGTTTCAAATCAAGGGAGTCAGCACTATGCCTAAACTTCCTGAGTACTTTGAGTAGATATTTCCTGGCTAGACCTTCAGTGATGGCCTTAAAATAAAATGGGCACAGTTGGGCTGCCTGAGGGATGGTGGGATTGGTTACTGTTGGCGTAAGATCAAAGAAGTTAGGTGAGAGCACATGACTAAGGTCACAAAATGTTGAGTTGAAGGCATTAGCAATGGTTACTTTATCCAGGGTGAAATTCCATCACTGTTGTGCATTGCCAGTGAAATTTTGTTTTTTTTCCCCATTTACCTCAGGTTGTCCCAGAACTACCTTTCATCATTCCAGGTGTTTGCAAGGGCATTCCTTTAGTAGGAGGCTTTCCCCTGATGGATAGCTCTCGTTCAAGCATTCCATGATGATTTGTAGGCCTGAGTATTCCCTGGGGTGCTGGATGCTTTAGCACAGTACCATAGTTCATCACATGATTTCATCCGTTCAAGGAGGCCATGAGACACTCTTGGGTTGACTGATCCCCTAATCTTTCATGTCTTGTACAGAGCATGAACGTCACATGCTGCATTAAAGGTAGTGATAAAGTATTCTAGGGCTGAGTCCACATCCTGAGCATCATCAATTGGAGACCAGTCGAGTGACCGGAAGGTGCATGCTTAAAGGACCTAATCAACCAGGTAGAAGTATTATATTGACAATACATTTTGGTGGGGGGTTGTTGAATTTGTTAGATCAGAGGGAAATGACTAGAGAATGGTCACTTATGGTGTCTGGGAGTACTTCAGACTTAGTGATGTGTTCAGGTCGATTAGTGAGGACCCAGTCCAAGAGAGAGGAGGTATCCAACCTGTAGTTTATCCAGTTGGGTTACTGTACCATTTGTGCCAGGTTGTCAGCTGCTAAGGCATCCTTATAGGTGCTTGCACAAGGGGCCAGCCAGTTGACATTGAAGTCACCAAGCAGAATCACTTTTGAGTTTCGCCCACTGGAGTTGATGCAGTCGATGAGGGAGGGAAAACCCTGATTAGTCAGCTTAGGTGGGATATATAGAGACTCAGTGGTCAATGCCTTATTGTGGGCACATAGTAGTACCTTAATGGCTAGAATCTGAATGTCATTTCCAGTGTTAGGTAGGGCCAGAACATGACCCACAAGTGTGTCTTTAAGGTAGAGGGGACAGCCCACACCTTTCTTAGCTTGTCATGCCTAAAGACTGTGCAACTAGGAATGCACTAGTGGAGGCAGGGATCTTTTGAGATAGCCACGTCTCAACCACTGATAGTATATGTGGGTTGTGCTGGGAGATCTAGGCAGTGATGGTAGCAATTTTCAGAAGGAGGCTGGAGCTATTTATACTTGCCAAGGATAGAGTAGCAGAGCTGTCGGACTTCACTGATGCCAGATTGTGGCGATCCACGGTTGAGGTGAATATCTCCCAAGAGAAGTAGCAACAGTAGTATTAGGCATTGGAGAAAGGCTTTTAGTTATTTTCTGTGCTGTAACTGTGTCCTCCCTTTCAGTGGTAAATTATAAAAAATGAGGTTACAGCAAAAGTTAGCAGGATATGGGAATCTGAAGTTTGGCATCCTCTCCTCCTGACCATCTTGGAACCTACAGCATCAGCACATGCTGACATCTGAATTTCCTCATGAGCACCTTGAGTTCTTCCTAGCTGCTCCTCTGGAAAGAATATTGTTTGTCATCAAACCAGTAAAAGACAATTCTGGGATAGGCCCTTTCTACTTTGAACATTTTAGAGCAAAATTTCAAATTGTCTGGGCTGTAGGTTGTGACAAAATACTAGAAACAAACTCTGTCCTCTTTTTGCAATATTTGGATTTGAAAATATGCACACTGGACTGAAAAGAAACTTGACAGTTCAAGAGATCCCCCCAACTTAAAATGCAAACTTTGAAATTCCATTGAGCAGGGGCAAATCTATTGAAGTGCAGAACTTGGGGTTTAACATTAAACAACCTAACTATAGTTGTGTTCAAGTTCAGAAGTAATTTATTGTTTGACTGGCAAGTCATTACAGATAGACAATACAAAATACATATATTCACATACAAGTACAAAAAAATAACATTTTCCATCTTCAGTTATTGCACTTTGCCCTTGCTATAGTTATGCTACCATGCCACTGTAGTTCAAGACAACTGTAGAACTGGTGCTCATGGAGGATATGATTACAAGCTAATGAGCCCAAAATTGGCATGAAAATGGCTCTTAGATCCCTGCATGCCCAAAGGTTCCAGCATATTAGGTTGAATATGACCCACAGGAACCCTGGTGCTTTCCTGTTTGGGCTGTGCTATCCTCATTAGGCTTCTGTGGGCCATTTTCTCTTTGAGGCTGTGTCAGCAATATGCATAGTCATTATTTTTATTTATATATTCATTCTCGAATTACAGTGCCTTGTAGCACATAATAGCTCTTTTACAAAGGTTCCACATCAGTGGGACGGGTGACAGACATATAATGGTTGGTATTACATGAAATATTGACAAGACAGTATTTATAATGACAATATGACATTAATATTGCAACTAGAAATAAAACTATGAATTGGTAAGAACTCAAAAATAACGTAATAAAGCTCACTTTATTACGTTATTTTTGATTTCCTACCATTTCATAGTTTTAATTTTAGTTGTTATGTTAACATTATATTGTCATTTTAAATACTTTCTTGTCAATAATTTATAGCCCAAGGTGCTTTATCAAGTAGGTATAGTTAGATTTGGGTGAACAAAAGTTCAGGTAAGTGAAGATAAACAGTGGAAAGAAGGTGGAGGGTGACAGGAGTGAGGTGAAAGAAGGATCAGCGAATAGGACAGAGCTGTTAGGGTGAAAGTGGTCATTCACAGAGAAAAGAGAAGAAATACAGTAGGTACACAAGGATGTGCCAATACTAATGTAGTGTCATATGAATTAAAGCAGTCACAGGAACTGTTAGCTGCAAGATGCTGACAAAAAGTGCCTTTAAATGGTCCCAATTTTGGTAAGGAAGAGAGATCTGTGGGCGGCGCATTAAACCATAGTGGTGCTCTATATGCAAAAGATCATTGCCCTTGTCTAGTCCGGCATCTTGGGACAAAGAAGAGTTGGTTGACTGAGCTATGTGTGTGTGCTGGGAGCTGCAAGATGGTTTGAGTAAGTTTGTAACACCAGAAGGTAGGCGCATGATAAGTGCCTTTGTAGTCAGCAAGCAGGTTTGATGGTGATTCCTCCCGTTTAACTGAGACCAACCTGTTTTAACATGCAGTTCACATGTGTGGGCAAGGTGTATTGCTCCAGAAAGAAGTCAGCATGCTTTATTGAGTACCACTGATATTCTGCGGAGGGTAGTGGTGGAAGCTGAGCCATAGATAACCAGACCATAGTCAACAATGGGTACTGTGGAGCTATAGATAGCACTATGTCTGCCTGGTCTATATTTAAAGGCTTTTGTTGTAGTGTAATAATTGTCTGAATGGTTACCCCAAGCTGTCTGCTCACCAATTGCCACACAGTACTCCTGTCCACACAGCACATGTGGCTGTCACTGAATATGGGGACCTATACCAATTAGCTCAGTGGAACCCAAAGTCCATAGGACAGTGGCTACTGAAACTACTAACCTTATGTAAGAAAACATGTTCTGCATTAATAAATACTTGTTGGGATATTTCCAGCTGCACTGTCTGGCTTTAGTGACATGTTATCTGTATTATAAAAAGCATTGAAATCGCTGTGTGTGCTTGTTTTGATTACTGTTCATATTTACTTATATTTACAGCTTGCTTGTTTTTCCTCTGTATACTTTAGCCTTTAGATAACTATTCCTACTGGACTATGTTAACCTGCCAACTGATGCTATCCTCCACTCCCACCCCCCATGAAAATGAGATGCTGTATCTCAAGGGATTGTCCAGCTTGGAGTAATTTCAAATACATAAAGAATAAGAATGTGATTTTGATTTTTACTCTGTTTGACTTTAATGGTCTAAATTTTGAAAATGTGTTTGGATTTTTTTTTTATACTTGAATGGAATCACATTTTTATATTGCAGATAGTTACCAGAGCCAGTCAGAATAGAGTTCCATTGTACTGTGACTAGCTCTCATGACTATCTGCATTATAATAATCAGTTTCCCCTTTTTCCCATAGGGAAACCATGATGTAATTTGCCATTATAAAGGAGTGTTTATAACAGCAAACACATGCACGGTTCCCCTTGCTGTGCGCATGCTCACGCAGCAGTGCCACCACTCAAGACCGCTGACTGCTTCCATCTCTCCCGAAACAGCATGGCCACTGCCAGAACAACTCGGCAGTAAGTTCTGTCCCCCCACACACACAGTGAAAACCTCACAGACCAAGACAGAAAAGGGTGTTTTAAAATATGCCGATTCAAATCGGCACCTGACAAAAACGAAGCCACACCAAGGATGCACCGGAAGGTTTTAATTTTTTATAATTGATGAGGTGAAAAAAGGGAAGCTCAGCAATTACATAAAATAAAATATGGGTCGGGATGTGTGTGTCAAACTCGATTTTATACGCACCCTCATTGTGGGATGCTTTTTACAAACCCCTAGTGCTTTGCCCTCAGGTGTTTATGTAGCATCCCACAACTCGGGTGTGTGTAAAATCTCATTACACACCCCGACCCATACTTTATTCTCTATATAAAAACATGATTTTGTTTTTCACATAGGGGAATCACGTTTTTATAATACAGTCACTGGAGTCAATCAGAATGCATTTGCTTTGCATTGTGACTGGTGACTATCTGTATTACATAAATTGACTGGCTCTGGTGACTGCATTGCAAAAAAAAGTGTTTTTTTTTCTGTTTTTACTTGGGAGGGGTGTGATGGGGAGATCCTGCCATTCTTAAGGACTGACCTTGAATCTGTTGCAACAGTTCTACTATTTCTTAGCCTAATCTATCCTTTACAATTTCTAGTTCATAAGGTTGAACATGTATGGGTACTACCTCCAGGTCCTTGTACAGGGAGGTTATTGTTGTGACCTTTGAACAATGTAGAACAACAGGCTGTATCCCTCATTTTTAAATTTGGTATGCAATGGTACTATGTCATAAAATACCTTGATGTATTGTATATGTATGAAACCATTAAATGCTGAAAATACCATGGTACTGGGTGTTTGATAAAGGTAAAAAGTACTGGGTGACTGTATTATAGAAATTAAGTTGCTGGGTAGACATATCAGTCTTAGTTATTTATTCGAATTAGCTTTTGGATAGGTTTATTGCTGCTTTTTATTGTTTTTATGTCATTATTTATTATGTAAGATGTTATTTTGTACTTGCGCTTTGATATGCTGAAAAGCGCATTATAAATAAAATTTGATGATGATATCAGTTGTGTTAAATGCATGTAACTTGCAGATTGTTTGAGAGGCCCTTTTGGTACTATGCATTCCTGCTGTAAACTAAGCCTGTCTGAAAGGTCATGGTGCTTTGCATATGCATCCCATGGTGTTTTGCATTATGGGCAGGGACCCTGGTTTTCCATTTTTACCGGTAACACCGGTAACAATCACGGAATCCTGCTTGGTTTGCGGATTTTGAATTCTTGTACCGGTGCCTCACGGAAATTGCATGTCACTGCACAGAATCTCTAAGATTTCAGTATTTTTTAATTTTTTTTATTTTCTCTTTCTATGTCCCCTTCTCACAGCATCAGTTTCCACTTTTCAGAGATCCCTAGGCTGGGTATCCCCTAGCTTAATCCCCAGGTAATGCTCAGGAGCTCCTGTGGGCCTGCCCTATCCTGCCTGGATTGTACCCCAGGTGAGAAGGAGGGACTGAGGTCACCCCTCCACACTCACTTAGTGTGTGTCGGGCAGCTCAGTGGGTCTCTCATGGAGCCTATTTATGAAGTCTGGGGCACCTGGGTCCCTTCTGCCAGTGGCCGATGAGAGTGATTTTTCCTTGTTTGGTCTCTGTCCCTGAGGGCACCAGCACTAGAGATCAAAGGAGGTAGGTCACAGAGACATGCCACTGCTCCAGATTCTGGCTAGTGTCCTCCCTCCTGATCACTCTTCAGCATTTTGCACCACCACCAGTGGTCACACAGGTGGTGGTAAGAAGCAGGACCTGCAGTCCACCCTCCCTGGAGGAGGAGGCAGTCCCCAGGTGCTCAATCCTAGTCCCTGGCCAGACCTCCAGCAACCTGAGTTTGCTTCTGACCCTGGGTCGCTGGCATTGCAAAAGCAAGCAATAGTGCTACCGCAGCACCAGCTGGCTGACCCAGATTTCAGCATCTTAAAATGAATGCTGCTGTGTTTTGCATTCTTTCTGCTTTGTTGCATATAGAGTCAGTAAGGAAATTACCTGCACTGCTTTGTTGTAATCAGCCATTCAGCAACCAACCATGCCTAGTGGTTAGAGTAACAAATGGTGATTGAACTGGGTACATACAACAGACTTTGGTTTGAGTCCCACAACCACCGCCTGCATACTGTACGACTCCAAGCAAGTCACTTAACCTCCCCAGTGCTTTTAGGTCACTCCTTAAAACAGGCAGTTCTACCTAGTGGACCCTACCTCTTTACAAAGAATATATAAAAAAATACCAATATATGTTTACTACATCATAGAATAGTGGTCAGGGTACCATGTAATTTACCTGAGTTTTACTTGGGCTGCAATGATTTTGTATAGGTAAAGATAAATATTCAGATACATTTTATGTGTTTTATAAGCTAGTTTTTAGATTTTAG
Organism: Neoceratodus forsteri; assembly: GCA_016271365.2. Taxonomy (NCBI): domain Eukaryota; kingdom Metazoa; phylum Chordata; order Ceratodontiformes; family Ceratodontidae; genus Neoceratodus; species Neoceratodus forsteri. The sequence continues at coordinate 410,473,848 of CM057457.1, read as the reverse complement.
TCAAGTTTTTATTGTATTCTTTGCATATAAGCATCTAGGTTGTAGATTGCTAAATGCAGGATCACTGTTACCAACTAACTTATTCAAGTTTATAATCAGCATGGCCATCCAAAATCCTCAGTTGTTTAAATGAAAACTAGTCTGAATGAAAGTATGTTCATGAAAAACAAACTGGCTTACTGCTTATGAAAAGACTTCAGAATTAGCACCCCATTTAGGTAAATTGGATCAGTTACACCTTATCACCCACCTGCTGTTTCAGTCTTAGTGACAACAAAAAGTTTTCTTATAGACTGCTTCAACAAAAAGCAAATGTTAAGTATTTAAGAGTACTTATGTTTGGCCAGTGGATTTTGAAAGCACAGTCAATAACATACAGAAGGTAAGACCCCAGGGGCTGTATGATGCTGGTGGGCAGAGTAGTGTTCAATTCACATCTGAACAAAGACATGAAAACTGGGAGACACCCTTTTCATGGACACCAAGTAAAAAAAAAGCAGCCACATGTCTGGGAGATGCATGAATCAATTTGAAGGTCCTCCACTAATCACTTGTGGATTTTTAGGTGAAGACACTTTATTTCAAAGAAGCAAATTCAAGCAGTTTCTTTTTGCTCCTCCTACCCCTGGCTATCCACTCCTTCAGGCCTGCCAAGGCCCCCTACCACCTGCTGAGTCCCGACCAACATCCACTGACCCTTACTGCTGTGCTGCCAGGTAACCCAAAGTAACCTTTCATTGAGTGGGCCCCTACCCCTGTGGGAGGCTACCAGGGGAAGAGAATTGCCCCAAAGAGCTTCCTGTGTATCCTGGACATGGCAGGGGTCAGACCAGACACATGTCTGGGGCTTCTGGCTTATGGAGGGACCAACAGCCATCCTTCAGTTGGTCAGCGAGTATTTTCCCATGTTTTTGGGAGTGTGATAGGCCACGTGATGTCAAGGCACAAGCCGACGTCCATCATGCTCCCTCCTGCAGTGAGGACTGACATGCTGTCATGCCTGTGGCCTCCACCACGGGCCAGCAAATGCTGAGCCATGAACCCACCCTCACTCCCAGGAGAAGGTGAGTGGTTGTTGGGTACTCAAGCCTTCACCCACCAGCTGGCCCTCCAACACCTAAGTCTGTTTCCTAACTATGGTCAGCGGAGTCACAGGCAGAAATCCAATTCAGGCAGTTAAATTATAGATGGGGGAAAAACAAAGGTAGTCCACCTTAGCTGTGATAGTTCAGATTAATTCACTTCTGAGTTCTAACAAGCAAAGAGACCAAGTCATTTGTAACTTGTGTATGTGGGGTGTGGGTGTTGAAGAAAGGGGATCATAGTGCTGTCACTACTGCCATCACCCTGAGGGATGTGGACTGCATTGCTGCCACTGCGATCACACCGAAGGGGTTTTGGGCTGTAGTGCTTCTGCCATCACCACTGGTGGATGGGGAATGTAGTACTGCTGCCGTCCCACCTGAGGGATGGGGGCCATAGTACTGATACTGCCATCACACATGAGGAATGGTGAACTTAGTACTACTGCTTCTGTCACACCTGAAGGGGGGGAGGTCGTAGAGCTGTTGCTGCTACCATCACACCAGAGGTATGGGGGTCATAGTGCTGCTTCCATCACACATTAGGGATGGGGGCTGTAGTTTTGCTGCTGCCATCACCAGGGACACTGGTTTACCGGGATTGAGAAAGGGCATATTCCATTTTGCACATTGTAAAGAACGGTATTGTCACCGGTGTCTGCTAAGCCAAAATCCGGTTTTACCGGTATTTGGTTCTCTGTGCTATATTTAACAATTTTTAACTCTGCTAACATGCATTTTAGCAATTTTGACCTCCACTATTGCACATCCTTCCATCCTTGTACCAATTTAAAGTTATTTTAGGTACAAGATGTGATGGCAACAGCAGCACTATGGCCCCATCCCTAAGGTGTGATACAAGCAGCACTACAGCCCATTCCCTCAGATGTGATGGCAGCACCAACATAGCACTATGGCCCCATCCCTCAGGTGTGATGGCAGCACCAACTGCACTATGGCCCCATCCCTCTGGGGTGATGGCAGCAACAACATCACTATGACCTCCCTCCTTCAGGCATGACAGAAGCAGTAGCACTGTGGTCCCCATCCCTTAGGTGTGATGGCAGCAGTACTACTTTCCCCATCCACCAGTGGTGATGGCAGAATCACTACAGTCCCACCCCTTCGTGTGATGGCAGTAGCAACAATGCAGTCCACATTCCTCTGGGGTGATGGCAGTAGTGACAGCACTATGATCCCCTTTCTTCAAACCCACACCCCACATGCACAAGTTACAAATGATTTGGTCTCTTTGCTTGTTAGAACTCAGATGTGAATTAATCTGAACAATCACCACTAAGGTGGACTACCTTTGTTTTTCCTATCTATAATTTAACTGCCTGAATTGGATTTCTGCCTGTGACACAGCTGACCAGGGTTAGGAAACAGACTTGGGTGTTGGAAGGCCAGCTCGTGGGTGAAGGCTTGATTGTCCAACGACCACGCACCTTCTCCTGGGAGGGAGGCTGGGTTCACGGCTCAGCATTTTCTGGCCCCTGGTGGAGGCCAGAGGCACAACATGTCAGCCCTCACTGCAGGAGGGAGCATGATGGACATCGGCTTGTGCCTTGACATCATGTGGCCTGTCAAGAAAATAGGAAAACACCCGCTGGCCAACCAAAGGAGAGATGTTGGTCCATCCATAAACTGGAAGCCCCACACGTGTGTCTGTTCTGACCCCTGCCATGCTAAGGATACACAGGAAGCTCTTTGTGATAATTCTCCTCCCCTGGTAGCCTCCCACAGGGGTAGGGACCCACTCAATGAAGGGTTACTTTTGGTTACCTGGTAGCACAGCACTAAAGGGCAGTGGATGGTGGTCGGGAAAGGGGGCCTTGGCAGGCCTGAAGGAGTGGATGGCCAGGGGTAGGAGGAGAAAACAAAACTGCTTGAATGTGCTTCTTTGAAATAAAGTGTCTTCACCTAAAAATCCACAAGTGATTAGTGGAGGACCTTCAAATGGATTCATGCATCTCCCAGACATGTGGATGCTTTTTTTATTTGGTGTCCATGAAAGGGTGTCTCCAGTTTTGTGTCTGTTCAGATGTGAATTGAGCACCACTCTGCCCACCAGCATCATACAGTCCCTGGGGTCTTACCTTCTGTATGTCATTGACTGTGCTTTCAAAATCCACTGGCCAAACATATGTACACTTACTTAACTTTTGCTTTTTGTTGAAGCAGTCATCAGAAAACTTTTTGTTGTCACAGAGACTGAAACAGCAGGTGGGAGAAAAGGTGCAAATCATCCAATTCACCTAAGTGGGGTGCTGACTGTGAAGTCTTTTCACAAGTAGGAAGGCTGTTTCTTCTTTGTGAACATATTTTCATTCAGACTAGTTTTCATTCAAACAACTGAGGATTTGGATGGCCCTACTGATTACAGTATAAACTTGAATAAGCTAGTTGGTAACAGTGATCCTGTGTTTAGCAATCTACAGTCTAGAAGCTCATATGCAAACAATACAATGAAAACCTGACTAAAATCTAAAAACAAGCTTATAAAACACATAAATGTATCTGAACACTTACCTTTACCTATACAAAATCATTGCAGTCCAAGTAAAACGTAGACAAATTACATGGTACCCTGACTACTATTCTATGATGTAATAAACATATATTGGTATTTTTTTTATATTCTTTGTAAAGGAGGTAAGGCCCACTAGGCAGAACTGTCTGTTTTCAGGAGTGACCTAGAAGCACTGGGGAGGTTAAGTGACCTGCTTGGAGTCACACAGTATGCAAGTGGAGGTTGTGGGGAATCAAACCCAAGACTGCTGGATGTACCCAGTTCAATCACTGTTTGTTACTCTAACCACTAGGCATGGGTGATTAAACTGAATGGCTGATTACAACAAAGCAGTGCAGATGATTTCCTCACTGACTCTATATGCAGCAAAGCAGAAAGAATGCAAAGCACATCAGCATTCATTTTAAGATGCTGAAATCTGGGTTGTCCCACTGGCGCTGCAGTAGCACTATTGCTTGCAATGCCAGTGACCCAGGGTCAGAAGTGAACTCGATTTGCTGGAGGACTGGCCAGGGGAGTAGGATCGAGCACCTGGGGGGACTGCTCACCTCCTCCGGGGAGGGTGGGATGCAGGTCCTGCTGCTTTACCACCACCTGTGTGACCACGGATGGCGGTGCAATGGTGCCGCAGAGTGATCAGGAGGGGAGGACGCTAGCCAGGATCTGGAGCAGTGGCATGTCTCTATGTAACCTACCTCCTTGGAACTCCTCTAGTGCAGATGCCCTCAGGGACAGAGAACAGAAAACCAGGAACAATCACTGTACATTGGTCACTGGCAGAAGGGACCCAGGTGCCCCAGACTTCATAACCAGGCGCCATGAGGGACCAACTGAGCTGCCCGCTACACACTAACGGAGTGTGGAGGGGTGACCTGGGGTTCCCTCCCTTCCCACCTGGGGGGATACAATCCAGGTAGGATAGGGCAGGCCCACAGGAGCTCCTGAGCATTACCTGGGGTAAAGCTAGGGGATACCCAGCCTAGGAATCTCTGAAAAGTGGAGACTGATGCTGTGAGAAGGGGAAGGGGACATAGAAAGAGAAAATAAAAATAAAAAATTAAAAAGATGCTGAAATCTTAAAGATTCTGTGCAGTGACATGCAATTTCCGTGAGGCACCGGTACAAGAATTCAAAATCCCATACCAAGCAGGATTCCGTGATTGTTACGGTGTTACGGTAAAATGAAAACCAGGGTCCCTAGCCATCACATCTTGTACGTGAAATAACTTTAAATTGGTACAAGGATGGAAGGATGTGTAATAGTGGAGGTCAAAATTGCTAAAATGCATGTTAGCAGAGTTAAAATTGTTAAATAATGTACACAAAACCAAACACCGGTAAAAACGGATTTTGACTTAGCAGACACCGGTGACAATACCATTTTTTACAATGTGCAAAATGGAACATGCCCTTTCTCAATCCCGGTAAACCAGTGTCCCTGATTATGGGGGTATGTGTGATGTTGTGTATCTTTGAAACTTGGCTTTCTTGCCAATGCCCATTAAGGTAACCTTTGTTTCAGTGCTTCTGCACTGAGGTTCTTTGTCTTTAGCTTTTTTTTAGCCACTCCTAAACACCCAAACAAAAAAGACAAACATTGGGATGAAATGGTTTCACTAAAACATTAGATCAATGGGTCAGTAGGTGCTAAGTGCAGAGGAAGGACATGTATAGTCTGTTGCTGCTGACTGATGTGTTGAAGAAGGGATATTGCATTGTTGATGGTTATCTCTGTTTTTTAAATAAACATCACACAGAGATTGTATGTTAAACCTGAAGTTCTGTGTCTGGTTCATCTGTTATCCCACAACCCCTCCACATAGGGAGTGAAATGCAGATATTTTCTTCTCTGTATGACTTTAGTGACAGTCTACATTTGAAAAAAAATCGATTTTTGTTTATTAATTGGAGTAGCTGCAGTAGTTTTGAATTTTGAACAGCTCTGATGACTACCTGCTTTAAAACTGAATTTTAAGGGAAGGGGGTAGCTATAGTTGTATTGTGCTCTGCCTGACACATAGTATGTGACAGCCCATATTTTAAAATGTTATTTTGCCCTTTTTTTAACTTGGGCAGAGGGTAGCTGCAGACTGATATTTTACTCTGTTCTACTCTGACTCTGATTTCTATCTGCATTTTGAAAATATATTTTTTCCTGCTTGTTATTTTCCACGTGGTTCTGCTTGAGTTGCTTAATGATTGTCCTGTATCATTACTGTTTTTGAGATGTAGATATTTTCTACTTTGTCTTACTCTGGTGACAGTCTGCATTTAAAAAAATAAATTTTTATTATCGGCATAGCTGCAGTCTTTTTGTATTCTGACTGACTCTGATTACTACATAACTTAAAGAGTAAGTGTACTGTCTGGGAACTGCCTGGAATGTATTTACATTTTCAGATGTAGTCAGCTATCACTTCTTTTATCTTAAGTATTTTTTTCCTTTTTCGTTTTCTAATTAGATGACTTTCCACCTAGTAGTAATGGGGTGTAGTGTGGAGCAGCACTCTGTTCCTCCCATTACATCAACACAGAGACCACACTGACTATGACATCACTAGTAACCAGTGAGAACCATTTCCCACTGCCAGGTTTCACTTTCACATGAAGCAGCAGGGACTGGCTCTCCCTGGTTACTAGTGATGTCACAGTTTCCTGCATTTTCCCTGGTAGCTTGTAAGTCACTGCTCAAGCTTCAATGATTGAGAAGCCTCACGGTATTTGAAACATAGAAAAATATAATTTGACAGCAGATAAGGACCGCTAGGCCAACCTAGTCTGCCCATTTCCCTACCTAATGCATTTATTTATTTAGTTTTTGTTGACCGGGTGGGTGCACTAGCCATAGGAATTATTATTTTCAGGCATGACCCGGGAGATTACAGGGTAACATTACAGAGAATGCAAAAGGGTAATATAACAGAAGAATGCAACAGGGTAACATTACAGAGAGTAAAAACCAGGTAGGTACAATAAGGTCTACACAGTAATATTCTATAATGGGTTAATCAGCTACAAGATTCAAGGTGTTGAGAGCTGGTAACATGACATATTAACACAGTCATAACATTGGGATGGGGTGTGTTGGCAGTGCAGTAAAAACAGTATTGTTACATAATACAAGGGATAACTCAGTGATACCAAGTCACATATTCAAGATAGCATAGACATAAAGCAGCTGTGACCCTGAGAGAAAGGTAATTTTCAAACAGGCCAGAGAGTTATGGGAAACAATAACAAAGGCCAAAAAACAAAATATCAAAACAAGGAGCATACCTATATTCTGATGTCTGCAAAAACAAAAAACAGATAAAAACAAAATAGATTAGTGCCCAGTGGAAAAGGGGGTGATTCAGAAGTTGGGGTAGGGTAAGTTAAACGATAGGAGTCAGGCAGGTAGAGGGTGAGGCAGTGGAAACAAGGCAAGAGAGAATATGCCTCACGAGGAAGGGTGGTCAAACATGTACTGCTGCAGAGGGCTGGGAACAGAACAAGTAAGTGCTAAAGGGAGTTTGAAGCAGGGGAAAGGCAAGCAGAGCTAGGTAGGTTAGGAACAGTGTGGCAATAGGGATGCAGGCCTGTAGGGTAGGGGGTGCAGCTGGGGAGGAGTGAGAGACATGGTAATGTGGCGGGAGCAGGTTGAGAACTAAGGTCAGGCATGGGGACAGGGAGCTAAGGTGGATTAAAGCTGGAGCATTGGTTAGATGAGATAAGATGGAGACGGAGAGCTTTTTTAAAGGTGTCATGAGTGGGTGCATAGGCTGCAGATCCTAGTTAACAAACAGCCTACTTCCTGCTACCCCCCACTAGAATTGCATTATGTCTGTCCCATGCATTCTTGAACTCTTCACTGTTTTTGAGTCCACTGCCTCCTCAGGAAGGCTGTTCCATGTATCCACAACCCTCTCCATGAAAAAATACTTCATCACATTACCTTTGAGCCATCACCCTCTATCTCCAATTTCTCATGATGTAGTGGGAGGAACAGAACTGACTTTTTTCACCTTTCAACAGAGTGCCGCTCCACACATCACTCAGTCTTGCCAGGTGGACAATCTTCTAAATAACAAACAGAAAAGAAAAAAATACTTGAGATATAAGAACCAATAGCTGACTGCATCTGAAAATTACTATTCATCCCTAGCAGTACACTAGTTCTTTAAAATAAAATGTTGATTGTTGTATTTTACTCAAGGGGAAGGGGTAGTTATCATTGTATTGTGCTGTGTCTTACTTATGTGACAGCTCATATTTTAAAATGTGATTTTGCTTTTTTTTTTAAACTTAGTGAAAGGACATCTACAGCCTGATATTTTAGACTGCCCTACTCTGACTTTGATTTCTGTTTTCATTTTGAAAATATTTTTCTCCTCACAGGAAATTTTCCACGTGGTTCCACTCGAGCTGCTTAATGATATTTTGTCCTGTATCAATACTGTTTTGGATTAGCATACCCTACAGCCATGTTTTAGTACCTGCCAACATACTCCCTTGTGACCAAGTACTGACCAGTGAGAAGTCAGAATTGGTCAGATCCATTTTCTGAATATTATCAATAAAAACAATAAATTGAAATGCTGTAAAATAATAATGTAATCCAAAGTACTGTATATTGTTGTAAAATGAAGATGCCTGCAAAAAAGCAGATTTTTGAGGTTACATCTCAGAAAAGTTCATGGAGCTCTCCACAAGATTAACATTAAACAACTAACAAATGCATTTCGTTATTGTAAGCAAATACTCATTAAATATTTATTTTCAGTCACTAGGAAGTCTGAATGCAATGAGAGTTGGAGCCAGCAATCATTGATTGAGAATTGCCAGCTGAGTAACGTAGCAGAGAAATCTCATCAGTATCCTTCATGCAAAAAGAGTTTCCTTGGCCTACATCTCATCACTGTAGAACAGATTTATAAGGGAGAGGAGCAATTTAAATGTACCAAATATCAGAAGCGTTCAAGCAAGCTAAATGTTGCTAAAGGTACTGATAAGAGTTTTACTGTGCAGCAGAAAACTATAACCCACCAAATTCACAAGAAATCATATAAATGTGCTCAATGCAACAAGAGTTTTGCCCATAAGTGTTACCTGATAACACATCATAGAATTCACTCTGGAGAAAGACCATATAAATGTGCAGAATGCAACAAGAGTTATGCCCAAAAGGGTAACCTGATATCGCATCAGCGAATTCACTCTGGGGTGAGACCATATAAATGTACTGACTGTGACAAGAGTTTTAACCACAAAGGTAACCTAATAAACCATCAGCGAATTCACTCTGGAGAGAGACCATATGCATGTGTTGAGTGTAACAAACGGTTTCATGAGAAGGGTACACTGATAGCACATCAACAAACTCACTCTGGAGAGAGACCATATAAATGCATTGACTGTGATAAGAGTTTTGGCCACAAAAGAAGCCTAAAAAAACATCAGCGAATTCACTCTGGAGAGAAACTATATAAATGTGCTGAATGTAACAAGGGTTTTGCCAAGAAGGGTGATATGATAATCCATCAGCAGATTCACTCTAAATGTGATAAGGGTTTTGCCTGCAAGGATGGCCTAATAAAACATGATCAAATTCACTCTGGAGAGAGACCATATAAATGCACCGACTGTGGTAAGAGTTTTGGCGACAAAAGAGGCCTAATAAGACATCAGCGAATTCACTCTGGAGAGAGACCATATACATGTGCTGAATGTGACAAAAGTTTTGCCCATAAGAGTCATCTAACAGTACATCAGCGAATTCACTCTGGAGAGAGACCATATAAATGCATTGACTGTGACAAGAGTTTTGGCAGCAAAAGTAATCTAATAAGACATCAGCGAATTCACTCTGGAGAGAGAACTGGAACAACCACAGGTCGATCAAGCCCTGACCCATGAGTGGTTAAAAAGAGGTGAATTTAGGTCACGAGATGAGAGACTGATAATGGCAGCCTAAGATAGTGGGCTACGCACAAGATGGTTTGCAAAATCCATAGAAAAAACAGGAGAAACAGACAAATGCAGGTTCTGTAGTACAGAATTAGAAACAGTTGCGCATCTCATGGCTGAATGTGAAATACTCATGGCAGAAGGCCTGTATACCAAAAGACACAACAATGTAGCCAGACTGATCCACTGGAAACTGTACAAACACTATTATATACAGGTAGCAGAGAGACACTGGAAACATGAACCACAAAGAATCAGAGAATGAAGAAGTAATGGTCATATGGGATCACCCAATACCAACAGCCAAGAAAGTGGAAGCAAGAAAACCCAATATTGTAATACAAGAAAAGAGAACAACGGTAGAATTGCTGATTGAAATAGCCACCCTTAGTGACTAGAGTGTTCTGCATACAGAGAGACACAAAATCATGAAATACCAAGATGTGCAGTCAGAAACCAAACTGATGTGAAATAGACACACACAAATTGTTCCAGTGGTGCTTGGAGCAACTAGACTAATCAAGAAGAACTTTCAGGCACACTTAAATATGCTACCAATACTTATGACACCTTATGAACTTCAAAAGGAAGCCATCTTAGGGGATTTTGTATGTGTTGAGAAGAGTGCTATCAGTAAACATCAAAGACTAATACATACTAATTTCTTGAGTTTTGAACATACCCTGGCTGAAGAATGGGGTCCATTCTTGCCACAGTATCAGAACTCCCTAAACATTTGGAGACACTAACCCAAGAGAGACTATATATATATGTGCTAAATGTGGTAGGAGTTTTGGTAGTAAAAGTAACCTAATAAAACATCAGCAATTTCACTCTGGTTGCTGACTGAAATAGCCACACCTAGTGACTACAATATCCTGCTTACAGAGGGGACATAAATTGCAATTGCATTTACTTTATCACTGATTAACACAACTACCTTAGGTTTCAGGTTGGTAAAACCATGTGCTTGTAATTAATGAGATGCATAGTAAATGTAATGTTGCACATAAATGTGTAGAAGAAAGAACAGGAGTAGTTGCTGAGTGGTTACTGTGTTACAAAATAGGACAGCAATGTATGTCACATGTTGTGTGACTACTCTTCCGACTGATGAAGATTCTCATAGTTGTTCAAAATCAGTGCATAAGCATTTTTTAAGTGGCATGGTAGCCTCTGCTTAAAATTGCTTATGGAGTCATTGCATTCAACCCACCCAGTTTGGTACCTCAACAAAGTAATGTAATGTCCTGAATGTGCAGACTGTCCTTGGTGGTAGATCACAGCGTGAGTGTCAAACACTGTTTGATTGAATGTTACTCTGCCAGCTGTACAATCTGTGATAGGTGTGTCAACTCTGAGCCCGTGAGAGTCAAACCTATGCAGGAGAAGCATACGTATTGAGATGAAGTCCTGAGCCGTATAGACTGAGTACAAGATCCTCCGCACCTAACACAAAGGTGACCACTTTCTGCATTCATAAACAACTTTTGGAACTTTACACTTTGACAGTGAGGAACATACAAATAAATCCAAAGCATGTTTTCAGTGGTTTCTCTCTGTGAATGGCCTGATGACACACATTCATATTTGATAACATACGAGACAGTAAAGTACTGTCTCATTGGAATGCCCTCTTCATCCAAAGTGTTTATGACAGCCGTCATAAACTCAGTGGCATCCTGTTGCATGTTACCTGCAAATATATTGTGTCCACCATATGTACATAGAACCTGCTGGAGAGGTGTAAAAGAGTATGCATTGTGTAGCTGCTCAAAAGTGACATTTACAACTAGTTTCAATGCCTTTGGTAAGGCAGTTTCTTCATAAGCTGATATAGCCTGCACAAAGTGTGGCACATAGAGAAATGCTTGCATAGCTGAATTAGCATAGCAGTTACTGTAACTCCAGTACTGTTATCAAATGCTGGGACAACAGCTATACCAAGTGACTTCTTATGAGCAGGTGATGTTGCATCTGTATTTGACATTGTAACCGTGTTGGTAATCTGTGTAGTTAATTCAGTAGTGGTTGCTTGTTTCCCCTTCTTGCTAGCTGAAGATCTGACTGTGAAATTTGATCCAATCACTTACATAGGTAGTGGTATAAGAGGCATCTTTGGCTTGTATAGAGTATGTAAGCTGTTGTAATCAACAATACAATGCTTGTCAGCATGTATCTTCTGTGGTGCTAGTGTGATGATGTGCAACCTAGACAGACCACGAATGCATGCAAGCAAGCGCGACATAGGTCATGCCATCCTTGAAAATGTCAGTGCCTATGTCCACCATCACTGAATCCAAACTCAAGCCTTGTACTTGTGTATGGAAACAGCATATGCAGCACATATAGGGAACTGTTTCCTGTTGACATATGTATTCTTGAAGACCTGGAACTTAACACAGGTCCGATCTATCTCCACAGACTGTTGCATGTTGTCAAACTGAACAACGGCCTGAATAAACGTCTTCTGAACATTGTACTGAAAGTCTATGAGGTGACCCATTGCACCATTTACCATGTCACGTTTAACATCCAGATTTCGATGCAGCATGGCACATGTATTCTTGCAAATGGTATGAACAGCTTCTAGTCCAGCTGTACCATATACACCTGACTTAAGTTCAGACAGGTGCTCAGTCATCTTTGCTACCAGCTTAGAACTTAAAATAACACAGTCAGCTGTATCAACAGCATGTAGTGTGATCATTTCTTGATTCTCTCTCAGCAACATAACACTGTTGAATTCAGGAAATTTTTTTAAGTTGTGGCATAAGACAACCAATCTGTGTGCCGTTGGAGTAGACATCACTGAAAAATCACATGCTGTATGTATGGATGTAGTATCTGTAGTGATTCTTCGGCTATTCAACATTGAAAGATGTGGTGGTGACAATGTACCTGTATGAGCTTGATCCAGCAGTGCCTTGTAAGCCAGATTACCACTCTACCTCATGCTCTCACACAACTCAGTATACGTGAATAACTCCCACATGTTACAACCGCCAATGCAGCCAAGTGTATTCTTTGCATGCTTGATAGACAGAGTTGCAAAGGCATGATCTGCATTAACTGGTGCAAGTTGTAAAAGGTCTCCAAATACAAGGATGCTTTTACCAACAAATGCATCTCCAGAGTCAGTGGCCAAAATCTCCTGTAGACTAAGGTGTATACAGACAAGCATCACATTAGATACCATGTTGATCTCATCAGTGATCAGGTGCTTCATTTTAGTATACATAGAACGAAGCTGAGATGCAGCCTCAAATTACAGCTTATGATACTCTCCTGTTTTACCATGCTCCACTGGCAACATGAACAGATGGTGTAGGGTTACTCCACCAATGTTGTATGCAGCCAGTTCAGTGGAAGCAGTAATAGCAAGAGACATTGGTGAGTCTGTCAGTGTTCTTATTTCAACCGTAATAGCCTCTATAAGGAAACTATTACCCGTACCTGCTGAGCCACTAACAAACATTAGTAGTGGCTTATGCTCATGACACTTACATTTCTTCTGTTCATGTAGTATATTATATTGAACAGCATCTGTGACTGCAGAGTGAACCACACATTGCTGCTCATTGAGTCTCTCTCTCAATTCCACTGGATCAACACTGCAGTGTGTGCCATGCTCCACAGCACTTTCCACTTCTGATATGAGTACTTCTGTGGCATTGAGAGGCAGAGGCACTCAAAGTGTACCTTGTCCTTCTGGATCAAGGCTATCCTCTGAACTAACTGGAGTACCCTCTTCAAGTTGTTTCTGTGCATTTTCAGCTTGTTCCTTCTCAGCATCTAGTCTCTGTATATATGTCTCAGAGTATTCAGTTTTGAATGTCTCATGACTTTGATTAAATTGTTCCTCAGATGTATCACAGTCACCTTTCAAATCAGCTTCATTCCTCCAGGGTTTGAATAAGAATAGTAGAGCAAAGTAATGCTCTCTGCTCTCAGATGTGCCTAGATATAACTTGCAATGGTCAATGAGTCAAGGCTTACATCTCTTAACGAGACAGCCATATACTCCTGTGACCTTCTAAATATTTTGTGTACAATCAGGTGAGACATCAGTCTTGAAGTCATGCCACTTAGCTACCTCAACTAGAGACATATCGTATATGTTATTGTGTCTTCTGGAGTAGTACATGTCAATCAGATTATTCTTTAATATCTGCTTAGAAGAAGATCTGTTTAGGGCCAGTTCCTCAATCTCAGTGTGAGGTATTAATACATATTTGCACTTCTCTTTGTAGTCAACTCTGAGAAAGTACACAGCATGAGATTTGCCATACAAATGTGTACCAATCAGTCAATCATTGGCCTCATATACGCCACATTCTCTGTGTGACAGGGTCTTCAACCCAAGTGACTTGCTTGAATTGCCAATATCTTCCCAAAGATCTTGCAAGGTAGTTTGTTCATGTTCAATGATGTACGAAGTGACATACCGAACCTGAGCCAATGAGTTGTTAGCCACAGACTGAACATGTATATTAGCTTGCCACATCAGAAGAAGTGTGGGGTTGTAATCATTGATGTACACCCCTTCTCCTCTCTGGGTCAGTCATATACCCTCTTGGTTGATTTTGCCTTCAAGTGATCTTGCATTGCTGAAAGGAGTTTATTCATGCAACCATTCTGACACACATCTAGGAAATCCAAAACGACATCCTGTGTACCAATCAGATTTAATTTTCACTGTACGATGGCAATATTTGGTTCAGATATGTCATTGGAACTTTTGTACCAACTTCCACAGTGTAGAACTATCATACTTGTCTGGTATGTGGCAAGTAATTTAACACTTTATGAACATTAGCACGTCTGCTGCTTCATGTTCACCTGTGCATTGAGGGACTGGAAGGAAAAGTATGTCTCTTTGCAGATGACACAAAGATCTGCAACAGAGTTGATGCACAAGGTGGGTAGAAAGGATGAGAAGGGATTTAGCAAGGTTAGAGGAATGGTCAAATGTATGGCAGCTTAGATTCAATGCTAAGAAGTGCAAGGTAATGCACTTGGGAAACAAAAACCAAGGGGAAGAGTACACAATGGGGGGTGAGATACTAACAACAACAAAAATGGAAAGGGACGTGGGGGTAGTCATATCAGATCTAAAGGTGTGCAAGCAATGTGAGAGGGCAGCAAGGAGGGCTGGGGGGATACTGGGATGCATAGGGAGAGGCATTGCCAGTAGAAAACAGGAAGTTGTTATCCCTCTGTACAGACAGCTGGTGAGACCCCATCTGGAGTACTGCGTGCAGTTCTGAAGACCCAGTCTCCACAAAAACATAGACAGGGATGGAAGCTGTACAGAGGAGGGCAACTAAAATGGTGCAGGGTCTGCACCGGAAGACATATGAAGAGAGACTTAAGGAGCTTAATATGTATAGCCTCGAGGAAAGGAGGGAGAGGGGGGACATGATAGAAACTTTCAAGTACCTCAAGGGAATCAACAAAGTCCAAGAGGGTAGCATCTTTCAAAAAGGTGTGCAAGAACAAGGGGCACAATTTGAAGATGGGAGGCGGCTCAGAGATAATTTAGGAAGTGTTTTTGAGAGGTTGTGGATGCATGGAACAGCCTTCCGGAGGAGGTTGTGGAGTCACAAACAGTGGTGGAATTCAAGCATGCATGGGACAGTCATAAGGCCATTCTAGGGGGTGGGGGTAGGAAGAAGTAGGCTGCTGGTTAACTAGGATCTGCAGCTTATCCATTAGGTAGGGAAATGGGCAGACTGGGTGGCCCAAGCGGTCCTTATCTGCCATCAAATTCTATGTTTCTATGTTTCTATCCTTGATACATAGTAGCATATGAATATGAGGAGCACCTCGTGTCTGATACTCCATTCTCCAGATATAATGTTCAACAATACCTAGAGGCGGATTGTCCTTAGACAAAATGAAAGGCAGAATATAATGGAATCGCTTGTGAAAATGCCTACTCACAGACACTGGGTCAAGTGAACACATCTCTCCGAGAGCCATTGATGAAATGCCCTCGACATCAGAATTTGCCCACTTCAAGAGTTCCGTCAACTCATCCCTGATATACTCAGCACAGCTGAGTGTCACAAACCATGTTGCTGCACCATACACTCACAGCATGGTCATCAACTCAGAGTGTCTGCGATACCAGTATTCCTTGGTGCCACGTAGACTTAACAGCATGGATGGCAAATTGACCTGTACAGTTTCATCCTTTTCTTTTAGTTTCTGCAAAAACTGTACGGCAGTGATTCCATCAAGTGGAGTCGTGAGCTGTATAGTATGTGCAATTGATGCAAAGAGTATGCTAAGCTCACTCTCCCATAGTAGGTGAAACAAATACCGTATGTTGCATCTGAATTTGCCATCCTTACTGAGCACCCGACTGGTACAGTATTCTGCACCTTGTTCACGTACTTCTCTATCATCTAAACATCCACTTGACCTTTTTGGAATTAAACCTGGAAAGCAGCGCAATTCCAAAGTCACTTCCCAAATGCTAACAGGGTTGCCTTCCAACTGTTTCATCTGCTATAGATCAATGTTATCCCCAACTGGATCTCTACCATGTAGCAGATGTACTGTGTATTGTTCATGCATATTGTCAGTTGTTTGTACACTGACCTTCTCAATCATTGGCTTGCTGGTCTCCAACACACTGTAATGAGCAGACACATTACTCATGCAATTAATGTCAAGGTCTGCATAGAAGGGATTGTTGCTTTTCAAGTAAGTGAGAGCCTGCTTCACCTTCTCTACATTGACATCATCCTGCCAGATGACCTATGACTTAATTGGAACACCATTAACAAGAATCACCAAACTGTTCTCACTGGAGATTGCCTCCACATTCTCCTGCAAAGGAAGTGGAAGATACATAACGGAACCCTTAAGAGACTTATTGAGCTCTTTTTGTGGGATGTTCCATGTCCTAGTATTCAAGCATAGAATAGTTTGAAATGGTTTCATAGTTTGAATAAGAATCCGTTCAAACATATTCAATCTGGCAATCTCAACAGGTGTAACATCTGCTTCCGGTATTGTTCAACACTGACCTTGGTGGCAGACTATTATTTTTCACCTTGCAAAAACAGTGTTTACACATCACAATGGTTGACTACAACTGAAAGTCACTATTTAATAGCAGATATGCCAAGAGTCTAAACCACATGTCATCGTACGATGACAAGGTTTCCAGATTAACTCTGTTTGTTTCCTGTAACACAGACTATCACATGACACACATACAGAGTCAAATTTTTTCTGTCTTTGCCAACTCAAATTTAGCAAAACTCATTAAGATGACTGTACTGAGCAACAACTCGGTGCACATCATATACCCTATAGACAAAGTTATGCACACCAGAATGATGCACTGCTAGCATCCGCATGTGGTGAAAGATGCTGTCACAAACACCACTATCTAAACATGCTAGTGAATGACCCATAAGTCCAGTATCTGAACGGATCTCTCAAAGGTCTGTAGTCTCAAACAGTGTATGTCTCTCTTTATGATCACTAACGACAAACAGATTAATAAAGTGCTCAACTTTATCAAATGATGATTGCCTTCGATTGCATGTCGCATCACGTCTAAGCTAGACAGTGACACCTACGAGGCTGAACAGTTGACTGAGATTCATCTTCTGAGTCAGTTGCTCTGTCATGACAGACTGTTAGCACATTATATAGTTTTCCATCCTCATCAACACAGAATTTGCTGTCCTTTTTCTGTATGTTATATGATTCTTCCCAGAAATATGCCTCTGAGTGCTGTGTGTGAAGCCAGTTACCTGTGAAAACATCACAGAAGTTATGTTGGTTCAAAATTTGGTAGTGTTTTAACCTCATCTTTATGCCATAGACAACTTTCCTAAATTGTTCCAGTACATCTGCCATTTTCCACCACAAGTGTTAAAGAACAAATATTGCTCTATTGACAAATGTGCAAACTCTGAGATGCAATTTCATCAATGACAGATGACCCCTAAGTTTTCTGCATTCACGTCTCATCACAGCTTCAACAAGTATATCAACCTTAGCTTTAGATGCCAGTGATCGATACTGCTTTTGCTTCCTCAGGTGACTAGCAACAGTCAGACTTTGTTCCTGTTGCTGAGTGTGTCTTTTAATGCTTGGCTTTGCAACAGATTTCTTACATCGAAAAGTTTCTTAACCTGCTGCTCAGTTATACATTGTTTTCTTGCAGTTGAGCAAGTCTGTAAAATGTCTGTGGAAGGTGTAACTGCTAAAGTAACCCTATGTAGAGACCGAGTACTCTGCACATGTTTTGATGTAGCATGTGTGCAATTGTAGTCACTCTTATGCAACACTGTACTACTATTATACCTCTTTCATCTGTGCATAGCACTGTGTCTCTGTTTAAATTGCATTTTTTTCTGTCCAATTTCAAAGCAGTCTTGTAAAATAAAATGTTAGACTCAGACACCTGTATAAAAAACAGAGAAAAAGAGACACTCAGTGTCAAGTAATAATTGTTAACTCTACCTCCAATAGCTCCATGTTATGTCTGAACTATCCATTGTTTACCTGACATAAAATGGCCAGCCAGGAGGCAACGAGTTAAGTAACATTGCATAGTTATATAAACTGGGTGGAATTTTCAAAGGGGTTGCGCATGGCGTAACATTGTTGTGCCATGCGCAACCCACTGATGCGCCCTGGCACAATATTCAAAGGGGGATGTTGTGCTGCACAAATCCCGATGTGCTGGGGTGCACCAGTAATGTATGTGGCGCAAGTGCAGGGGCCATGACCATGCATATGCAGCACATCCTGATATTCAGCCCGGGATGTGCAGCACATATGCTGGCACATACCCGCTTTGCACCACTCGGGGGGGGGGGTGCAAGGTTGTGCCGGTGAAACCAGGAGCAAATCCTGACCACCCAGAGGCAAGCTGCTGTATTGCAAGGTGCAACATGGCAGCCTCTTGCTGTGGGAAGCCACTCGACCACCAGAGACACAGACCAGGTTCCGTGCCCCCCATGCCTAATCGTGGGCATAAAATATGTGTAATTACCATGGTGGTCCAGTGGACCCTACCCCATTGCCTGATCACAGGCTGTTATATACAGTACATTACCCTGGTGGTCCAGTGGACCCGATCCTCAGCCCGATCATGGGCTTCAGTTGTAAAGAAATGCCCAGGTGGGCCAGTGGTATCCACTCCCCACCTACCTGTCACGCCACTCCTGGCTGCACGTTGACTGACAGCGTACAGTACGGCTGTACGCCAGTTGGTCTATTGCATGGGCCAATGGGGGTGCAGACTGTACTGTACTACACTGTCCCGATATGGGAATGGTTCAATCACATTTCGGGACTGTGTAGAACAGTACGGTCTGCATGCCCATTGGCCCACACAGTGGACCAATGGGTGTACAGCTGTACTGTATGCTGTCAGTCGGCGGGCTGCCGGGTGATTTGCTGGTGGGGAGCTGCCACCCGCCCGCTGACCAGGGGTGGAGTGGGATGGCAAGTCTAAGTGGGCAGGTGGGGAAGAGGTTACTGCTGGCCCACCTGGGCATTTCTTTACAACTAAAGCTCGTAATCGGGCTGGGGATCAGGTCCACTGGACCAGCAGGGAGATTAATTTACTAATTCGCCTGTGACCAGGCAGGGGAGCAGATCCACTGGACCACCAGGGATTTATTTACGTTATGCCTGTGATCGGGTGTTGGGGTGTGTTGCCGGCCATGGGGCAGGGGCGTCGGTCCTCAACGGCTGCAGCCTGGCAGGGTGCCAGGCGCAAGTCACCGGGGATAGGTGCGCCAGCATGGAAGTGGGACCATAATGACATGCAAATGGCCCCATTTGCACCTTGCATGCATAATGGCCTCATTTGCATGCCCAGCGCTGAATTTTGTGGTTGCTAAGCCTAGCGCACTCACACTTCCCTGCTCCTCACTTGCCACTTGCATTGGTGCAGTGCCACTGCACCGTGCGCAGTGGGGGCAGCCCCTATGCCATATTCAGTGGTGCTGAGCCATGGCGCAGCACCATTGAATATTGTCCGGGCCATGCCCTGGCACATCCCAGTTGCACTGCACCCAGGCTTGCGCCTCTGCCTGGTGCAGTCTGAATATCCTGCCCCCTGCATTTCTTTTTTAGAACATAAACATAGAAACAGAGAATTTGATGGCAGATAAGGACCGCTTGGCCCACCCAGTCTGCCCATTTCCCTACCTACTGGATAAGCTGCAGATCCTAGTTAACCAGCAGCCTACTTCTTCCTACCCCCAGCCCTTAGAATGGCCTTATGACTGTCCCATGCATGCTTTAATTCCACCACTGATTTTGACTCCACAACCTCCTCCAGAAGGCCATTCCATGCATCCACAACCCTCTGTGTAAAAAAAAATACTTCCTTAAATTACCTCTGAGCTTCCCCCCATCTTCAAATTGTGCCCTCTTGTTCTTGCACACCTCTTTTTTTGAAAGATGCTACCCTCTTGGACTTTGTTGATTCCCTTGAGGTACTTGAACATTTGTATCATGTTCCCCCCTCCCTCCTTTCCTCGAGGCTATACTTATTAAGTTCCTTTTGTCTCTCTTCATATGTCTTCCGGTGCAGACCCTGCACCATTTTAGTTGCCCTCCTCTGTACAGCTTCCATCCTGTCTATGTCTTTGCAGAGATTGGGTCTCAGAACTGCACACAGTACTCAGATGGGGTCTCACCAACTGTCTGTACAGAGGGATAATAACTTCCTGTTTTCTATTGGTGATGCCTCTCCTCTGCATCCCAGTATCCCCAGCCCTTCTTGCTGCCCTCTCACATTGCTTGCCCACCTTTAGGTCATCTGATATGACTACCCCAGGTCCCTTTCCATTTTTGTTGTTGTTAGTATCTCACCCCCATTGTGTACTCTTCCCTGTGTTTTGTTTCCCAAGTGACTACCTTGCACTTCTTAGCATTGAATCTAAGCTGCCATACATTTGACCATTCCTCTAACCTTGCCAAGTCCCTTCTCATCCTTTCCACCCCACCTGTGCATCAACTCTGTTGCAGATCTTTGTGTTATCTGCAAAGAGACATACTTTTCCTTCCAGTCCCTCTGCAATGTTGCTTATAAAGACATTGAAGAGGACCGGTCCTAATACTGAACCCTGCGGTAGCCCACTAGTAACCCTCCTTTCTTCTGAGTGGACTCCATTTGCTGTTACTCTCTGTGTCCTATTCTCCAGCTAATTCTTTACCCAGGCTGTCATCTTGGGACCCACTCCCAGGCTGGCTAACTTGTATATTAATCTTTTGTGTGGGACTGTGTCAGATGTCTTGCTAAAGTCTAGATAATCCATGTCCACAGCCCCTCCCTGATCTACTACTTTGGTCACCCAGTCAAAGAAATCTATCAGATTTGTCTGGCATGACCTTCCCGCTGTGAATCCGTGCTGCCTAGGGTCCTGTGCCCCTCTGGCCACTAGATACTCGACAATTCTTTCCTTCAGAAGTGATTCCATCATTTTCCCTATCACTGAGGTTAAACTAACAGGTCTGTAGTTTCCTGCTTCTGCCTTGCTCCCACTTTTATGAAGGGGAATCACATCTGCCCTCCTGCGGTCCTCAGGTACCACCCATCCTCCCATGATTTGTTAAAAAGGGTAGTCAGTGGTGTCACTAGTTCTACCCTTAGTTCTTTTAGAATTCTGGGATGAATCCCATCAGGCCCCATTGCTTTGTCCACTTTCAGTTTTAAGAGTTCTTTCAGAACCCTTTCTTCTGTAAATGGGCTGGTATCAACTTCTGTATCCAGAGTGTTTCTAGAAAAAAGTGCCACAACACAATATCTGTAGCAGTAGAACAGTACTTGACAGAGAACTTAATATTTAAACCTGTTCCACAATTGAAACAGCATAACAACAACAATGAATATGTACTATTATGCCACCAAGACATAGCTGCATCTTAAATAGTTATCTGAAACACTACAAGTTACAGGTGACACAAATGTAGACACAAAACCCACTAAGAATTGTAACGTTAACATAAACACAGTAATGGAAACATAAAAATAGAAACTGGAATGGGAATATAAATGCAATCAGAAATGCAAACAGAAACAGTAATGGAAACAATAAAAATAATTTTTATCCAAAGACATACAGAAAGAGCAACATCCTCAGTAGCATAAACAGAAACAGTAACAAAACATTAATGTAAATGCAAGCATTAAGTAAACACAAATGATACAAATAACTGTAAGAGTCATGTTAAAAAAAAACAAAGTGAACCATTAATGGTAACAGTAAAAGTCAGACCAAGAAAACCTCAAACGCACATGATTATGCAAATGCAATCAGAAACACAAACACACACAGAACTGGTAATGGTAACAATGAAACAAAGACGAACAGTTATGTAAATGGTAAAACAAATGTCAAGCAGAAACATAAACACAAATGATGAGTAACTGTAAGATTACAATTCACAAAAATACAAAGTGAAACGGTAACAGTAACACTAATGAAGATGTTAACAGAACTGGAACCACAAATAGTTTCATATACACAAGCAGAAATGCAAACACAAACAGTAACAGTAAAGATGACATAAACAGAAACAGTAACATAAATAGCAAGTCAACCACAGACATGAACACAACTAGTAATGGTAATGGTAGTACAAACAGAAATGGTGACGCAAACAGCAGCAGAACCACAAAGTGAAATAATAACAAAGCAGTGTAAGCAATACAATTACTGAATCATAATAGAAATGCAAATGTAAATGCTAACAGTAACAATGACAGAGAAATGGAAATGGCAACAGAAACCACAGTGGAACCAGAAATACAAATATGAATGCAGACAGTAATTCTAACTGAAACTATAAGTTGTAGTTGTGATATCAGAAAAAATAACGTAATAAAAACAAATTTTAAAAAGTTTCAGATTTTTTTAAAAGCACAGTTTAATTGGCAACATTTTTGCAAAGTACTGTTGAATACACAAAAGTGTAGAATAACACTTTCAAAAAGTAATATGCAAAAACATCAAATAGTACTTTTGCAAAGTAGTGTCGAATACATGAAAGTGTTGAATTGTGCTTTCGCAAATTTTGATACTTTTGCAAAGTAGTGTTGAACACACTAAAGTGCTGAATAGTACTTTTGCAAACTGCAATACTTTCACAAAATAGTGTTGAATACATGAAAGTGTCAAATATGCATGCTAAAACACCCTAAATAAAGGAAAGCCAATGAGAAACAGTATTGTATTTGAATGACAGGCACAAAGGCCAATAGCAGAACACATTTATCTGGTGATCTCAAACAGCGAATCAGAAGCACTGAATTTTGGAGAAGAAGGAAATGGCAGCCATCTTAGACCACACTGCCGGACCTTGTTGATTATTGGTTAAGTACCTACCATTTTGTACAACATTTTACTAAATTATTAAGTCCGATAATTGCACAAAAATAACACAAAATAAAACTTTTTTTAAGCTCTATTGTAGTAGAAAGTATTTGTCATGCTGTGCAAGCAGTTATAACAGTTTAAAGAAAAGTTATTGGTGAGTACTTATGAGCCCAGATGACAGCAGCAAATGGAGGCAGTAAGCAGGCAGCACATGCATCATGAAATGACAGAAAGCCAATCATTCCAAGTTATTTACTTGTGATTGTTTAACACGGCCTATTAAAATGTAGTATTTTCCCTCCTAGAAAGTTGCAACATGTCTGTTTGACAGAGACTACAACCATTCACTGTAATTGTAGTACATGCAGACACTATATTGGTTAACTGTGAAAAAGGTCTAAACCAATAGTTTTTTTTATACTGTGTATTTGCCCAGCTCACCAATGCAGAGTTGTAGAACAGAGAGAAATCTCAGTTCCATATTCAGTAGTAACGAGACACCGCAGCAGACTGTCTGATTTATTTGGTATCTCTGTCCACATCTCAATTTAAAAGCTTAGAATGGCAGATAACAGCAAATGCACTGTGTGGTTGGTTGGAAGCAGTTTAATTAGTTGAGCTTCTGACAATGCTCAGACAAGTCAATTTGGCAAGAACCTGCAGCTTCCAAATTGTTCTATCAAGTGGTTAGGCAGGAGAGGTATGAGGTGGGAGCATCTCATGCCAAAAATGCACAGACTATTGAGCACTCAAGCTGCTCCAGACATACTGCTGATTCATCTTGTAGGCAATGATTTAGGCACCAAGCGATGGGTAGATTTAGTATCGGAAGCAAAATTGGACCTTGCTTCTATTATGAGTATGTTACCTGCCTGTAAGATATTTTCAGAAATTATAGAGCGTAGGGTCTGGCAAGCAGAACAGCACATGTACCTGCTTGACAGGACATGAAGAAAGGTAAACATACAAATTTCTGGATATCTGTGCATGTGTGGCATGCACACTGTACGTCACCCTGAAATTAAGTATTCTAAGGATTGACTATATCTACCAGACGGTGTGGACTTCTCACATGCTGGCAATTGCCTTTTTTTGGGAGAACTTTGAGATGGAATCCTCACAGTACTCTAAATATCAGAGTGTTTAAATGTACCCTTTAAAAAAAATGGTTCTTTTAAGAACCAAAAAACCTTGGTCAAAAAATAGAAAAGTTGCATACATAACACATCACATACACATACAGTCTATGTTGCTGCGCCATCTTAACACATGCCATTGAACAAGTTCAACTGTTACAGCTAACAGTTTCCAAGTGGTGGCACATTCAGGCTGCAATACCTGTTCTTACACTGTCAGGCCATTGCCTGGGTGAGGACATGCAGATCCTCACTGTCCTCACTTGTGTGCAGGTATTATCAGCAACATATTATGTAAATGTTTATGGGTTTAGTTCAGATGTGACTATACACTCAGGATGCTATACCAGGTATTTGATTTTTTTTGGGGGGGGGGCATTGCCTACATGCTATCATTCAGCTGTTTAGTGTCCTGCATTGTCTGCAACTGTTACCATACAGCTATAATGTGAATGATTGTGTCTTGCATTGTACTCTGGCTGTGGAGTCAGTGTACAATACTTGCTGTTGGAGGCTATAGACAATATCTGCTCAGAACATTCACCTCCTCAATATCCTAACTTGTGCACAGCTATTGCCAGGTACATATAATATTAATGTTTATGGCTGTAGTTGGCCTATGCCTATGGACTGTGGATCAAACATGCTATAGGGTAGGGGAGGGGGCATGGCCTGTCTGATGCCATGCAACTCTAACTGTTGTAAGTTGTGTACAGCTGGTATCACAGACATATAATGTTAATGTCCATGGCTATTTTTGACCTCTACTTGTGCAGTCATGATAAAATAGTAGTCCTTGTTCAGTGGGAGGGGTGGGGGCAGAGACTGCCTTATGCCATACAACTACTAAGTGTCCTAACGTATTGCCACCTACTATTAGAGAACTGCAAGATTCATATATATAGCGTCACCTGTACTGTGACTCAGAAGTGTGTATTCAATACATTGTCAGCAGTGATGTATCATTTGCTAGGTAACGGTATACATCTCTCAGGATACTTAATGTTCTGTACCTGGTACAAATGAGGAGTAATGTACCATAGGAGTGTACCATAGGAGTGTAAAAGCCTCTTTGCATATACATAGTTAAAATTTGTTATCCTGAATGAAGCTAGCCTTAGAATAACAGATAGCCAACATATACTTATGTTTCTATTGTATCTCTATTTCAGCTTCAAAAAAACTTTGAAAATGAGGATCTGGACCTTGAAGGAGGTGTGTTGTCTGGTTGAGGCGGTGCAGACAAAAAGAAATCCACATGTGCTTATGAGGAGCACTAACAAGAGACGGGACACCACGTGGAGGCGTATAAACATACATCTGAGCCACCGCTTTCTTGTGCAGAACAAGACAGCCCAGATGTGTAAATACAAGTGGAAACTGCTGCACCAGCATTTCTACCAGCTTAAAAATAGGGAGGGAATACTGGATAATGACGTGGGTGGTACTACCTCACCCATGAAATGTGGGAAACTGCGGGCAAGCCTGATACTGGGGAGCGCCTATCACATCGTAAGTATACAAGCAATATTCTACTCATCATAATATGTATAACAGATTCAATAATTATGTACACTAAAAGTTGCTAGCACTATGCATTATTGTATATTATATTAATAGTACAAGACATAAATGTACAGAAGGTATAATACCTGTAGTACTTTGCCTTTCAAAAGGTGTCATCGGCAATAATAAGCATTTGTTTGTGAATATGTTACCAAAGTGTGATCACTATTTGTAATAAAAGTATTCCTCTGCGTGCTGTTAATATTATATGTGTCTTCCAGTATAGTCAGTGTCTTGTATTGTAAAATATTAACATAATTTTACTGCATAGTGTAGCATATTATGTAACTGAAGATACCGGAGATCCTATTGCAGGTGGAACATAGGGTAGGGTGCAGGTAGCCAGTAAGTGACAGAATAATAAAGACATGACATTTCTTAATCAGCAGAAAATATAGTCAACTATCTACTGAAGTTGTGGGATAACTTAAACACCAATTTAAATATGTATTATTATTCATTAACAGGATATTGTAGGCGCACCCCACCACAGGCAGAGATGGTACCAGCCCAGGTTGAGGCTGCGGAGGGTACTGAGTCTATCTCAGAGATAGTGATCATTGTCAAGTCAGAAGGTAAGAGAAACATATAACAATGATAAGAATAACTGATTACCCGGTGTATGGGGGGGCATTGCCTGGCTGAGGCTGTAGAACTCATTAGTGTGCTAACTTGTGTGCAGCTGGTATCAGAGGTATAATGTTCATGTCTATGGCTTTAGTTGGGCTATAGCTCCACTGTCAGTATCCAATACATGGTCTGTCGGGGGGGATTGCCTCACAGAGGCCGTTCTAGTCCATGGCTTTACTGGAGCTGTGGCTTTACATTCAGCATCCAATACTTGGTGTGTGGCGGGTGGGGGCATTGCCTAGCTGAGATCATGCAACTCCTCAGTGTCCTATCTTGTGTGCAGCTGGTATGAGGGAGGTATACTGTTGATGTTCATGGCTTTAGTTGGACTCTGGCTCTGCAATGAGGATCCAATACCTGGTCTGGGAGGGGTGGCGGCATTGCCTGGCTGACACTGTGCAACTGCTCAGTGTCCTAAATTCTGTGCAGCTGGTGTCAGGGAGGTATAATGATAATGTTTATGTCTTTGGTTGGGCTGTGGCTCTGCACTCAGGATCCAATACCTGGTCTGTGGAGGGTGGGGGCATTGCCTGGCTGAGACCGTGAAACTCCTCAGTATCCTAACCTGTGTGCAGGTGATAGGAGGGAGGTATGCTGTTGATGTTCATGGCTTTACTTGGGATATGGCTGTGCACTCAGGTTCCAATATCTGGTGTGTGGGGGGTGGGGGCATTGCCTGGCTGAGGCCATGCAACTCCACAGTGTCCTAACTTGTGTCCAACTGGTATCAGGCAGGTATACTACTGATGTACATGCCTTTAGTTGGGCTGTGGCTTTGCACTCAGGATCCAGCACCTGGTGTGTAAAGGCAGGTGGCATTGTCTTGCTGAGGCTGTGCAGCTCCTCAGTGTCCTAACTTCTGTGCAGCTGGTATCGGGGGATTTAACATCAGTGTTTATGCCTTTACCTGTGTTTCGCCTCTGCAGTCAGAATCCTGTACCTGATCTTCAGGATGGAGTGTCACTTTCTGGCTGAGGCCATTCAAGTAGTCAGTGTCCTAATTTCTGTTCACCTGCTATCAGGGAGATATTACATCAGTTTTATGCCTTTACTTGGGAAGTGGCTCTGCGCTAAGTATGCTGTGCATGATCTTGAATATTGGAGCACTGTCTGCCTGAGGCCATGAAAGTACTCAGTGTCCTAACTTAAGGTCAGCTGGTATCAGAGATATATAACATCAGTGTTTATGCCTTTACTTCAGATGTGCCTCTGCACTCATGATCCTTTACCTGATCTTGGGGGGCTGATAGTCACTGTATGGCTAAGGACATGCAGCAACTCAGTTATGTTATGCTAACTTTTGTACCGCTGGTATCAGGAGGATATAACATCAGTGTTCATGCCTTTACGTGGTATGGTCTTGGTGGGTAGGGAGGGCAATGCTTGGCTGAGACCATGCAAGTACTCAGCGTCCTAACTTCTTTTTAGCTGGTATCAGTGAGATATAACATCAGTGTCTATGCTTTTACTTGGAATGTGCCTCTGCACTCAGGATACTATACCTGTTCTTGTGCGGTGAGGGGCACTAACTGGCTGAGGCTATGCAAGTAATCACCGTCCTAACTTCTGTTCTTTATGCACATTGCTATATAATATATACCAGTAAAGTAGACTTACTAATGTTACATATTGCCTATTATACTTTTTGTTTACAGGGGCTCAAACAGCAGGAACAATGTGCAGTTGGCATTGTAGCTGTGTACACAGACTTGAGCAGAAGGTTGACCTCCTACTATGGGGCAGCAAAAAATGCTGTCCCTGTTGCAGGCATGACAGGGCATGGTCAGACTTCTGCTTCAGCCTGTTGACACAGCTACAGATGCCACCACCCAGTGCAGCACCGCTTCACTGCATGCAGCAACATCTAGTCTCCCTGGCCAGAGCTGAAGGCCCCTCCACAGAATCCGGTATCTCTTCCCTGGTGCAGCAGTTTGACACTTGTGTTGTACCTCCACATGTCTCTAGTCTACTGAGCTGCACCACATCTCCTCTGTTTTTGTCTTATAAAAAAATGTGTGTGTGTATATATATATATATATATATATATATATATATATATATATATATATATATATACATACATATACACAAATAATCTTGTTTTTATGTTTCTTTTTATTTATTATTTTGAACATTTTATTTTTTATAATCAGTATATTTTTATACCTTTTTTCTTAAAGACAGAATTGTATTTTGTAATACATATTTTTTAAAAAAAATATATTTTACATAAATATTTTTGCAAAAAACAGCGAAGTGTGTTTATTATAAGCATTGGAAAGTGATGAGTATTTGTGACAAGAAATAACAAAACAACTTAAAGTATCCTACCTTGTATGCAGCTGGTGTCAGGGAGGTATACTGTGGATGTCCATGGCTATACTTGAGCTGTGGCTCTGTACTCAGAATCCAATACCTGTTCGGGGGTTGGGGGCATTGCCTGGTTGAGGCCGTGGAACTCCTCAGTGTCCTAATGTGTGTGCACCTGGTATCAGGGAGGTATTGCATGGATGTCCATTGCTTTACTGGGGCTGTGGCTCTGCACTCTGGATAACTGCTCGGGGGTGGGGGCATTGCCTGGCTGACACCATGCAACTCCTCAGTGTCCTAACATGTGTGCAACTGGTCTCATGGAGGTATTCCATTGATGTCCATGACTACTTGAGCTGTGGCTCTACTCTCATAATCTAATACCTGCTTTTAGGGGAGGTGAGGACATTGGCTGGCTGAGGCCATACAACTCCTCAGTATCCTAACTTGTGTACACCTGGTATCAGGGAGGTATGCTGTTGATGTCCATGGGTTCACTTTAGTTGTGGGTCTGCACTTAGTATCCAGTACCTGTTCTGGAGTGGTGGGGACATTGCCTGCCTGAGGGCATGCGACTCCTCAGTGTCCTAACTTGTGTACAGCTGGTATCACAGAGGTATACCGTTGATGTCCATGGCTTTACTTGGGCTGTGGCTCTCACTCAGGATACAATACCTCGTCTGAGGGGGTGGGTGCATTGCCTGGCTGACACCGTGCAACTGCTCAGTGTCCTAACTTGTGTGCAGCTGATATCAGAGAGGTATAACAATTTTTATGCCTTTAGTTGGGCTGTGGTTCTGCACTCAGGATACAATACCTGGGCTGTGAGGGATGGGGCCATTGCCTGGCTGAGACTATGCAACTCCTCAGTGTCCTCACTTGTGCACAGCTGGTATCAGGAAGGTATACCGTTGATTTCCATAGCTTTACTTGTGCAGTGACTCTGCATTCAGGATCCAGTACCTGCTCTGAGGGGGTGGGGGCATTGCCTGGCTGACACCATCCAACTGCTCATTGTCCTAACTTCTGTGCACCAAGTATCAGGGAGGTATATTGATAATGTTTATGCCTTTAGTTGGGCTGTGTCTCTGCACTCAGGATACAGTACCTGGGCTGTGGGGCATGGGGACATTGCCTGGCAACTCCTCAGTGTCCTAACTTGTGTGCAGCTGGTATCAGGGAGGTATACTGTTGATGTCCATGGCTTTACTGGGGCTGTGGCTATGCATTCAGAATCCAGTCCCTGGTGTGGCGGGGGATGAGGTCATTCCCTGGCTCAGCTGTACAACTCCTCACTGTCCTAACTTGTGTGCGGTTGGCATTAGGGAGGTATACTATTGATGTCCATGGCTTTACTTGGGGTGTGGCTCTGCACTCAGGATGAATAAAGGAAAGAACACGGGCTTGACAACAATCATAGAAGAATGAAGTCCTCACGTTAGGACACTATAAAACTGATTTTAATGTTGCAAATATCAGTAAAAACAAAACATTGTAAAAGGTAATAAATACCACACATAAATGGTAGCAACACCCCAGTAACCGTCAACATTTCACATCATAATCAGACACTTTATCAAGACATCAGCAGCTCAGATAATCACCACTTAAATAGTGCATACCAATCACACACACCCCAACAGCCACACACTTGCTTTAACCAATGCAATTAATTAAAGTGCTGCTCACAAATGCTATTAGAAACAGGAACAGACTATAGCTACAAATACTTAAATACCATTACAACTACCTATTATAATAAAAACATGTTGGTAAATAAACACTAAGTGCTCATAATAATTGCATACTTTAAGTAAATACTGCTATAGCCTAAAAACCTATTTATTAATAAGCACTAACTAAAGTGCTCAACTGTACAACTCCTCACTGTCCTAACTCGTGTGCAGCTGGTATGAGGGAGGTATACCATTGATGTCCATGGCTTTACTGGGGCTGTGGCTCTGCACTTTGGATACCTGGTCTGGGGGGCATTGCCTGGCTGATGCCGTGCAACTTCTCATTGTCCTAATGTGTGTGCAGCTGGTCTCATGGAGCTATACCAGTGATGTCCATGTCTTCACTTCAGCTGTGGCTCAGCAATCACGATCCAGTGCCTGCTTTTGAGAGGGTGGGGACATTGGCTGGGTGAGGCCATACAACTCCTCAGTATCCTAACTTGTGTGCACCTGGTATCAGGGAGGTATGCTGTTGTTGTCCATGGGTTCACTTCAGCTGTGGGTCTACACTCAGTATCCAATACCTGTTCTGGGGGTTGGGAGTATTGCCTGCCTGAGGGCATGCAACTCCTCAGTGTCATTACTTGTGTGCACTTGGTATCAGGGGGATATACCATTGATGCCCATGGCTTTACTTGGACTGTGGCTCTGCACTCAGGATCTAATAACTGGTGTGTGGGGGGGTGAGGGCATTGCCTGCCTCAGCCGTGCAACTCCTCAGTCTCCTAACTGATGTGCAGCTGTTATCAGGGAGGTATTCCATTGATGCCCATGGCTTTACTGGGGCTGTAGCTCTGCACTAAGGATCCAGTACCCAGTCAGGGGTGGGTCCATTGCCTGGCTGAGGCCGTACAACTCCTCAGTGTCCAAAAATGTGTGTAGCTGATCTCATGGAGGTATATAGTTGATGTCCTTGACTTCACTTGAGCTGTGGCCCTTCACTCAGGATCCAATACCTTCTTTTGTGGGGGTGGAACAATTGGACGACTAAGGCCATACAATTCTTCATTGTTTTAACTTGTTTGCACCTGGTATCAGGGAGGTATGATGTTGATATCCATGGCTTTAGTTGGTCTGTGGCTCTGTACTCAGTATCCAATACCTGGTCTGGGGGGTGGCGGCATTGCCTCGCTGAAGCTGTGCAACTCTTCAGTGTCCTAACTTGTGTACAGCTGGTGTCAGGGAGGTATACCATTGATGTCCATTACTTTAGTTAGGCTGTGGCTCTGCACTCAGGATCCAATATGTTGTCTGTGGGGGGCGGGAGCATTGCCTGGCTGACACTGTGCAACTCATCAGTGCCCTAATTTGTGTGCAGCTGATATCAGGGAGGTATAACGTTGCTATCCATGTCTTTAACTGGGGCTCTGGTTCTGCAGTCATCATCCAATACCGGGGTGGGGGCTTTGCCTGGCTCTGCTGTACAACTCCTCAGTGTCCTAACTTGTCTGCAGCTGTTATGAGAGAGGCATATCATTCATGTTTATACCTTTAGTTGGGCTGTGGTTCTGTACTCAGCATCCAGTACCTGGTCTCGTGGGGGCTGAGGCCATGCAGTACCTCAGTGTCCAAAGTTGTGTGTAACTGGGATCAGGGCGGTATACCATTGATGTCAATGGCTTTAGTTGGGTATGGCTGTGCACTCAGGACCCAATACCTCATCTGAGAATGTGCACTATAAATACTGAGTGGTATGTGGTGGTGGGAGCATGGGGCCCAACTCCCACCATACTTCCCATTTTGTGTGATAACCCTTACAGTAATGATAATGCTAACAGTAACAGTAACGGTAATGGTAATCCTATTGGGAATGTTAATGCTAACAGTAACACCAACGGTAACAGTAATGAGAACAGTAGTGGTAATGCAAACAGTAATGGAAACACAAATGGTAACAGTAATACAAACAGCAACAGAAATGAAAATGATAACAGCAATGGTAAGGCACAAGGAAACAGTAATGCAAGCACCAACATAAATCCAAGTGCAAATGCAAACGGTAATAAAAATGCAAACGCAAATGGTAAGGAAAACACCAACGGTAATGGTGACACAAATGGAAATGCAAATGCTAACATTAACGGCAATGGTGACACCAAAGGAAACAGTAATGCAAATGGAAACAGAAACTCAAACAAAAATGCAACTGCAAATGGTAACGCACACGGTCATGCAAAACAAAATGCTAATGCAAACTGTAATGAGAACAAAAGCAGAAACGTGAATGGAAATGCTAACATTAAAAGTAACACAAACACACACATGAACGGAAATGATTATGCAAATAGTAATGGAAATGCAAACGGTAACGGTACTACAAACAAATGCAAATGCAAACAGTAACAGCAATGGTGGAGCAGAAGGAAACAGTAATGCAAGTGACAATGTTAACACAAGCGCAAAAGCTAACGGTAACGAAAACGCAAATGCAAATGGTAACGGAAACGGTAATGAAAACACCAATGGTAATGCAAATGGAAATGCAAACACTAACAGCAATGGCAGTGATGACATCAAATGAAACAGTAACACAAACAGAAATGCAAACACAAATGGTAACACACATGGTCATGCAAAAGGAAACGCTAATGCAAACTGTAATAGGAATGCAACTGGAAACACGAACACAAACTCTAACAGCAAAAGTAACAGACACTCACACGTTTTGTGTCTTAAAAAGGTGCACTGAGAAGCACAGTGAATACAAAGAATGTGGACACAATAATGGCCCTCGAACCAGAAAATGAGTACTTGGATTACTAAATTGCTTAAATCTCTGGAACTGTACGACATTGAAGAAAAACTGAAATCTCATATTATGTACAACTTTACAGGATAGTTTAAGAATTTTTGCAGCGAAAAGTCAGCATCTCGAACCGTTTTCGAGATATGGGACCCGAAAGGTGAAGCGGATGCCGTAATGTTATCTTATGGGAAAAAACATCAACTTTGGAGTGCCATAACATTGCAGCCCTATTATATTTTGGCACCAAACCAGAAAAGGCATATCTGTGTGATGTTGGCTTTGTTCTCTGCAGATTTCTGCCCAAAAGACCAAACTGTTGTTTTGCAGCAGGGTGGCAAACATTTCCTATTGTTTTTGGCATAGTTTCGCAAAGTACTTTCTTAAATCACGACACTTTTGCAAAAAAAATCAAGAACTTGTCACATATGCAAAAGTACTTTGAGACACTACTTTTTTTTTTAAATTAAAAAACATATTTCTGGGGTGTTTAACCCCTCAAAAAAGACATGGCTAGTATCCTCAGGGCTCGGCTAGGTGAACACAAGAACTGTGTCCCTAGAGGGTCCCAAATTTAAATGCCAAGCATTTCTCTGATCACCAACTAAAAAAAATGGCCGATTTGTGAAAGGGTCATATGCGAAAGTAGAAATCGCATTTGTGACACTTTTGCGTATATTGTTAACTTTTCCTATAGTCTATAATGGGATTCAGGTTTTTGTGAATAACTTTTGAACCATTTAATATTTTTTCACGAAATCTTCATATGAACATACGAAGAAGCCAGCAGAAGAAGACCATTTGGTTTATCAAGTCTGCTCACATTGCAGGGTCCACAGCTTGAGCTAATGTCCCTGCCCTCCATCCCCACTCCTCCCATCCTCCCTACCCATGATTCTTATCGTCCCCCTATGCCTATCCCAGCCTCTCTTAAAGCTGCTCACTGTCTTTAATGACATGACCTCTTCTGACAAGGCATTCCAAGTGCCCACCACCCTTTCTGTGAAGAAGTTCTTCCTAACATCCCTCCTAAACCTCCCACCCTCCAGCTTAAGATTGTGCCCCCTCGTGATATGGTTGCCACTCAGCATAAAGAAACTTTCCTTATCAGCATTATTTATCCCTTTCAAGTACCTGAATGTCCCAATCATGTCCTCTCTGTCTCTCTCTCTCTCTCTCCTGTCTTCCAGGGAGTACATGTTCAGTGCCCTCAACCTCTTCTCATATGCCTTATCCTGCTGACTGGCTATCATCTTTGTAGCTCTCCTCTGTACCTTCTCCAGCAGGTTAATGTCCTTTTGAGGTGTGGGCACTGGTTCTGAACTCCATACTCTAGATGCGGCCTTACCAGTGACCTGTACAAGGACAGTATAACCTCCTCTCTCCTACTACTGATCCCCCTAGCTATGCATCCCAGCATCTTGTTTGTCTTTGCTGCTGCTTTCTTGCACTGCGTGGAATGCTTCTGGTCACTAGTGATCATCACTCCCAGGTTCTTCTCCTCCTCTGATGCAGTTACTCGGACTCCACCCGGGTAATACTCTGTCCTGGGACAGAAAGGCACATCGGGGACCCTGGCTGCATGTTCCTGAAGTTTTTGCACTGACCGCACAAAACGTTTGAACTGTAGGTGCGAGCAAAGACACTTGCAAAAAAAGCAATTTTTTGCATTTTTTGGTGCTGTATAGCTCCGAAACATTATGCATCCAATCAGAATGCAACTTGGCAGATCCAGAGATCTATCATACCAGACTGTGCATTCCAAATTTCAGGCAAATCTGTCATATGTTGGCAAAGTTATTAAGGTGCCAAATTTCAGATTTACCCATAAATGGGGTACTCAACCCTAACTATAGTGGCACAGATATATATATATATATATATATATATATAGATGTATATAGATATATATAGATATAAATAGATATATAGATATATTAGTGCTACAGTAGTGGCACTATAGTTAGGGTTCAGTGTCCCATTTAAGGTTAAATCTGAAAGTTTGCAGCTTAATAACTTTGCCACTATATGACGGATTTGCCTGAAATTTGGAATGCGTGGTCTGGTGCCATACATCTCTGGATCTGGCAAGTTGGGTTACAGTCGGTTGTATGGTTGCAGAGCTACAGAGCACCAAAAAACGTATAGATTACAGGTTTTGGTACATTTCTTTGCTTATGCCTACAGCCCGAATGTTTTGTGTGGTCGGTCCAAAAACTTCAGGGAACATGCAGCCGGGGTCCCCGATGTGCCTTTAGACATGTTGTGAAATAATATTAAACAGTTCTAAAGTTATTCAAAAAACACTGAATCCAATTATAGTCTATGGGAAAAGTTAAACCATTGCAAAGTGTCACAAATGCAGTTTTTAGTGTTGCAAATGACCCGTTTACTTTAGTGATTCAGCCTTTTTTTTCAGTTGGTGGTGAGAGAAATGCTTGCCATTTAAATTTGGGACCCTCTAGGGACACAATTCTTGTTGCGTTCACCTAGTCAAACCTTGAGGATGCTAGCCATGTTTTTTAATTTATATTACACATTTATACATATACATATATATACATACACATGGCAAAAAAATCAATTGAATGCATTAGTTAGGGTTGTTCCACAGTGACAAAAGTGAGAGAAGTTGGTGTCAGGGTTGCCACCCCTACCTTTCCACCCCCACCGACAGGCATTGGGGTGTGCATTGGGGTAATCAACCTAACTTTCAGCCCATTCCATGTGTAAAGAAGCTGAGGTGGTGCAGTATAGGAGAATGGGGTGAGAGTTAGGCATGATGGTCCCGATGCCTATTGGTGTGGGTGGGGTGGGGGTGAGATGGTAGAGATGGCAACACTAACACTGAATTTCCTTGCTTTTGTTGCTATGGAGTAACCCTAACTGATGCATTAAACAGAGTTTTTTTGCCATGAATTTCCCTTTTTCTTTTGAGAATGTGTACTATACATAGTGAATGATATGTGGTGGTAGGAGCGTGTGGCCCAAATGCAAATGGTAATGAAAATGCAAACAGTAATGATAATGCAAATGCAAACAGAAGTGGTAACGCCAATGTTGACGCAAAAGGAAACTGTAATGCAAACGGTAATGCAAATGCAAGCACAAAAGCAAATGAAAATGATAACGCACACAGTGACTTCAAACGGAAATACTTATGCAAACAGTAATGGAAATGTACAGGCAAATGGCAACACAAATGGTAATGAAATTGCAAACAGTAACAGTAACGCAAATGCGAGAGGAAACAGTAATGCCAATGGTTATGCAAAAGCAAAAAGTAATGTAAATGGTAATGCAAGCACAAAAGCAAACAAAACTGTAATGGAAATGCAAGTGCAAATGTGAGCACAAACACAGATGGTAACTCAAATGGCAAGGAAAATGGTAACACAAATGGAAATGCAAATGAAAGTGCAAATACAAATGCAAATGGTAAATGCACACAACGACATAAATGAAAATGCTAATGAAAACGATACTGGAAACGCAAACGATATTGATAAAGCAAATGCACATGGTAACACCAATGGTGACTCAAAAGGAAACATCAACGCTAATGGTAACAAACGGTAGCGCACATGATGACACAAACAAAAACGATTATGCAAATGGTAATGGAAATGCAAGCACAAACATAAATGCAAACACTAATGGTAATGCAAACGGTAATGGAAACACAAACAGCAACGCAAATGCAAATGGTAACAGCAATGGCGACACATAAGGAAACAGTAATGTAAGTGACAATGGAAACGCAAGTGCAAATGTTAGTGGTAACAGAAACACAAACACAAATGGTAATGCAAGTGGTAACAGAAACAAACGGTAATGGTAACGCAAGTGGAAATGTAAACATTCACAGTAATGGCAATTGTGATGCCAAAAGAAACAGTAATGCAAATGGAAATGCAAACACAAACAAAAACACAAATGCAAATGGTAACATGCATGGTGGCACAAACTGAAACGTTAACACAAATTGTAATGGGAACACAAGTGAAAACATGAACGCAAATGCTAATGGTAAAAGTAATGCAAATGCACCATGTCCCAAAAAGGTGTATTCAGAAGCACAGTGAATACAAAGAATGTGGGCACAACAATGGCCCTTGGACCAGAAAATGAGCACTTGGAATACTAAATTGCTTATATGTCAGGACCTGTACAAAGTAGAAAAAAACATTAAAATCTCATATTATTTATGACTTTCCAGGCTAGTTTTGCTCTTAGCTCTTCAATGGGGGACGCAGAATTTTAGCGACTAAAAGTCCCTATTTCGAACAGTTTTCAAGATACGGGACCCAAAACGCGTGGCTGATGCCGCTGTGTTATACTATGGGAAAAATCATCAACTTCAGAGTGCCATAACTTTGCAACTCAGTAAACTTTTGCCACCAAACCACCAAAAGGCACATCTGTGGGATGTTGGCTTTCTTCCCAGCAAATTTAGCCCAAAAGACCAAACTATTGTTTTGCAGCAGGGTGGCAAAGATTTCCCATTGTTTTGGGCATAGTTTCGTAAAGTACTTTTGCAAATCACAACACTTTCGCAAAACAAATCACGAAAATGTCGCATATCACGAAAGTACTTTGCAACACTACCTTTTAAAAAAAATTAAAAATGCGAAAGTGGCGAGTGTCAGTTGCCATAGCAACGCATGCTCACACTTTCGTCTGCTGTTCTGAAGCTGCCAACTCACTCGCTCTTCTCTTACTGTTGTCGGCAGCTTCTTCTGTTAAAATATAGCCAGTATTAGGAAAGCGTTACAGTTTTTGAGCAATTTACAGCACAGGCTGTATAATTGAAAGTAACTGAGATTTCAATATTGTTCCGCTCGGTCACGCTACATTTCAATGCGTTCTGATTGGTCAATGAGTGAAAGGAAGTCGCAGGATCAACCAGATATGTTTATATTTAATTATTTGTGTTAAGATGTAGGCAGGATCAACCAGATATGTATTATTCAATGAGTTTACTGCAGCAACATGAAACAATTTTATTTAAGAATATATGTAATCTGCTCTTTTGAGGGAGGGGCTATAGAGAGTTGTATTGGGTGGTCAGTAAGGTTAGCCAGAATCCAGACACATTTTGGCATAATAATTTTAAAGTAGCAGGATCAACTACATATATATTTTTAAACAACATATGCATCTGTTGTGCTGATAGACATAGTGCAGATTTGTGTTGAAACAGCTAACATCTCTATGTAGTGCAATGTATTAAGTGCACATTTGGAGCTTTGTTAGATGCAGCCCAAAACATACATAGTATAAACCCGAATGATATGACATGGCCCAACTGAAGATGTCATATTATCTTCACCGAGGGCCAATGACATCATGATATCATTGGCCTCTCGTGAAGATAAATATGATATCTTCAGTCGGGCTACGTTCATATCCTATATATATATATATGTATATATATATATATATATATATATATATATATATATATATATATATATATATATATGTATATGTATATATATATATATATATATATATATATATATATACATATACATATATATATTTATATAGATATATATACACACACACACACACACACACACACACACACACACACACACACACATATATACATACATAAACACATACATATATGCCCTGGCTCAGGAATGGGGTTCATTCTTGGCACAGTACTAGAAAACTCTAAATATTTGGAAACACTAATCCTGATAAAGACTACATAAATGTGCTCAATGTGACAAGAGTTTTGCCCAGAAGTGTTACCTGACGGTACATCGGATAATTCACTCTGGAACCTGATTTTTGAATGTGGTCCATTCTCATCACAGTATTAAAACCCTTGAACATTTGGAGACACTAACCAAGAAAGAGACACCATATAAATGTGTTGAAATCTAAAAAGAGTGTTAGGGATAAAATTAGCCTGAGAAAACATTAAAGAAGTCAGTCAGCCAGCAAAGAAAGTGAGTGGAAGCAAGAAAACCCGATATCATAATACAAGAAAAGAGAACAAAAGTAGCATTGCTGATTGAAATATCTACCCCTAGTGACTACAGTGCCCTGCGTACACAGAGACACAAAATCATGAAATATCAAGATATGCAGTCAGAAACCAAACTGATGTGGAATAAGGACACACAAATTGTTTCAGTAGTGCTTGGAGCAACTGAACTAATCAAAAAGAACTTTCAGCTACACATAAATATGCTACCAGTACTTGTGACGCCTTATGAACTTCAAAAGGAAGCCATTTTGGGGACGTTGCATGTGCTGAGAAGAGCGCTCTCAGCAAACATCAAAGACTAACACAGTACTAATTTCTTGAGTTTTGAACATACCCTGGCTGAAGAATGGGGTCCATTCTTGCCACAGTATCAGAAATCCCTAAACGTTTGGAGACATTAACCCCTGAGAAAGACCATATACATGTGTTGACTAAGACAAGGTTTTGGTGTTAAGGAGAGCTTGATAAAACAACAGCAAATTCACTGTCGATGGAGACCATAAATATGTTGATTGTGACAAGTGCTGTCACCAAAAGAGTGGCCTAATAGTACATAAACAGATTCACTGTGGCAAGACCATATAAATGTGTTGATGTGCAAACAAAAACTAAACTAATGTGGAATAAAAACTCATATCATTCCAGTAGTGCTCAGAGCAGTGGGGGCTAATCAAAAGGGACTTTAAGGCACATCTAAATATGCTACTAATGTCCATGACACCTTGTGAATTGCAAAAGGAAGCCATCCTGGAGATGCTATGCATCCTGAGAAGAGTACTGTCAGCAAACAGCAGAGACTAAGTACTGATCTTCTGATTGTATTTTCTTTAAATATGCCCTGACTTAACCCTTAGGTTGGTAACAGAATTTGAATGTATAGGAATTCTGGACAGATATATCAGTCTATGGCACAGCAAGAGTTAAGAATGGGGTCCATTTTTATAACAGCACTAGAAATCGAGAGATGAAGGAGTAAAATACAGCATGAGCAAATGAGAGCAAAAATCAGCAAGGAATATTTCAGACAGCTAAAGTTTATAATAAATACAAAATAACTCACACCCCCACAATGCAAAGCATCATGGGCTGCATATGCAAATCACCACAGAATATTATGCTGGTTCAACCTTAAGCAGGAATGAATGGCGCCGAAAGGCCTCTCACACAGTTTGCAAAGGGTGTCAACAGAAGACATAGACACGTGTTTTGTCCTACCAGGACTCATTAGTATGCCCCGTCTGTTTGACACCCCAGTGGAATGAACCAGCTACTCTAAGATGGTCGTTCTGGGTTATGCTGTGGTGAACCCAATTAAAACAAAAAACAGTTTAAAAGACAAAGAACCTGTGTGTGCAAGCACTGAGGCAATGGTTACCCCAAAGGGCATTTGGCTGGGAAGCCAAGTTTCAAAGAAATACAAAATCACACATGCCCCCACAATGCAAAGCATCATGGGCTGCATATGCAAATCACCACAGAATATTATGCTGGTTCAACTTTAAGCAGAAATGCATGGTGCTGAAATGCCTCTCGCACAGTTTGCAATGGGTGCCAACAGAAGACATAGACACGTGTTTTGTCCTACCAGGACTCATCAGTATGCCTCATCTGTTTGATACCCCAGTGGAATGAACCAGCTACCCTAAGATGGTCGATCTGGATTATGCTGTGGTGAACCCAATTAAAACAAAAAACAGTTTAAAAGACAAAGAACATCTGTGTGCAAGGACTGAGGCAATGGCCTCCAGCATCTGGCTGAGCCTGTCCATTTGCCTTGCATTGCCCCTGTCCTGCTGCTCGGCCAGCTGACACACCTCTGCCTGCAGTGCGCACACCTCAGTGGCAAGCAACGCCTGATTCTCTATGGGTGCCCACAGTAACTGGGTGTGCTCTACCAGCTACTCTGCATCCTGGACCTTCTGGCCCATCTTCTGAGCAGCTGGGGTTGACACAGCACACTGCACAGCCTCCCGCTCTGCTGGACACTGCACAGTGGGCTTTACAGGGGGTATGGTGTTATCTGGTGCACTGGCAGTGTGCACCGAGTCACGCTGTCCATTGTCACTTGCATCCTGCTGCTGCTGCCCGACTGTCTGCTTGGCAGTGCCCTGCACTGCTGCTGCCACAAGAGCACCATTGCCACCCACGCCAGATAGTGGTAGTGACACACACCACTGTGCTGGCTGTGATGGGACACAGCTGTGTAGCTGTGACCAAGGCACAGGGCCCTAATGGTGCCTGTGCAGCAGGAAGGGATGTCAGGCACCACCCCCCCATGCTGTCCAGTACAAGGGTTACATCATCATCGGTGTCTGACAACAACCCAAGCTGGGTCTCTACACACAGCACATTCAGGCTGTCATTGTGCAGGAACCCAGCCAGGGAGTTATCCTACCCCATGACTAGCACATCCACATGCCCAACACCACCAAGACATGGTCTGTCCCTGCTCTGGATGCCCATGGATGATGACAGTCTTGCATCCATGTCCATGGCCATGGACACCTCTGACTGGCCTCTGCACGGAGGTGTGCTGGTGCTGCAAGATAGTGACGGTGGGTTAGTAGTGAACCGATACCCATGTGCCCCCCCCACATGCCACTATTTCCATGTTCACCATGTTGTACTGGAGGTCTGCATCCACACATGAATGTGGCAGAAAGCATGGCATCATGCACACCTGAACACCCCTCCCCACACTTGACATGCCTGGTTTCTGAGTGCATACTCACCATGCAGTGAGGAGCTGCCACCCATCTGGAATCCACCACCAGGCACACCCTCCACCACAATGCAGCCAATTCTGGCTGCTGCAAGCTGCTCTGTGGCCATCAGTGGTGGCACTGTTGACAGTCCACCACCAGTCGTCCTACAGGATGCCCATATGGCCACCACCTTGTCCTTGATGCACCTCCTGTCCATGCTGACCATTTTCCTGCACTCCTGCAGAGTGCGATGGTGCCAGCTGTAGGTGTTTACATAGCTGGCCACCTTCTCCGAGCCCATCACCCACTCCCATGGTGTGCATGCCACCACTGAGCGGGCTGTTCCTGTCCATATATGTCTCAAAGAGTGCATTTGTCTCTGCTGCTGTGAAGTTGGGCCTGTGCTTGCGTGCGTGCAGGCCCCAGACTCTTCTCTCCAGCACTGGTTGACATTCCACCACCTGTGGACATGAACAGTACAGTGGGTCAGTGTCAGCACAGCACTGTGCAGCCCTCTGTTGCACTGTTGTGGTAGGCCGCTGTTCATCCATGTTGCCTGTCACTTACCTCAAGGGTTGCAGTACCAGTTTATGGCCAGTGCCAGTCTGTGGTGGTTATAAGGTACATTGCATGCAATTGAGTCTGTGCATAATGGTAATGATATACTAATGGCCCTACTGTACCATATATAGGCTGAAGTGATTTGCATACGGCATCTCAATATTGCAAATTTGCTCTGTGTGCAATCAGACTGTGCCAGAGCAACTCCATGGCACAAGACCTGCACATGTGGGGTGAGCATGCCCACAGTGTGCATGTGTACAGCACAAAGCACAAGGCAATCATGGATCTTGCACAGCAAGCACAGTGCTGTGGTGTTGCGCATGCAGCGCTGGTATGTAATTATGCATGCGCGCGTTTCCTGGCTGCAGTTCCTATCCCGCACATGTGCACTGTGTGTGGGGTGCTAACCTCTGACCCATGGGTCGTAAACATGACACCATTCACCCACTAGGCCACAGCATGATGCAAATGCCCATGATTGCGTTCTGGACATGCACTGTGGCCGTGCATCCCCATGTTGCGCAGTTGCATCCTTGCATTTCCTTTTGCACACCTTGCACATGTGGCCACTACATGCATTGCTCCACCACCATTGCAGTAGCATTGTGGACATGGCACAGGGTGTGTCCTGTCATGTGTTGAACTGGAGTGCCCTGGAAGTCATCAATCTAGTGGCTGTGGTGCAGCCCTATGAGGAGCAGCTCTGTGGAAAGGTGCCCCTCCAGCAGCCCAGGAGGGCTGTCTGACACAGTGTGTCTGAGACCCTGGAGAGGAGGACGGGTGTGGCCAGGACACCAGAGTAGTGCCACTACTGTTACGGGGACCTGTGGCAGAGGGACCCAGACCTTCTGCACAGGATGCAGGCACACTTACAGTGTGGTGTGGTGCCGCAGTCAGGTGTGCGCATGTGTGCCCGGGTGGTGTACTGTAGTGTCTGTAGGGCTGCGCAGCATGGTCCACAGTGGGGTACAACACCATCTTGGTGGGCACTGCATGTTCTGCATGACTGCTGCACATTTTCAGTCATGCTGGCGTGGGTGCTTAGAACAGACTGGGACACACCCAGCACTCTGCAGGCTGTGTGAAGGTGGAGGACTCTACATATGAGCATGTGTGCTGATGTTCACCTCTCTTCATTCCCTCCACAGGGCCAGAGGACCACAGGCTGGGCCAGGGCAGACACAGCAGCCAGGGTGGAGCCCCCTAGGGACCAGCTGGCAGCATCTGCTACACAGCGAGGGGCAGGTAGACAATGTCACATTCCTTGTATGTGGCCCTGTGGGATGGCAATGCAGACAGGGTCTGGCCATGGTCACCTCGGCAATATGCCTGGACAGCTATGTCTGTCACACAGTCTATTGTGCATGCCACTGTGGCCCATCCCTTGGCTGCCGTGTTCCAGCTGTTGAAGGGGAGGGTGTGTGCACAGCTTCCACCATGTGTGCTGTGGTGGTGCCTTTGCCCTGTGCCATGTGACCGTGTGTGAGCTTGAGCATGTGCATGCTGCACTGCACCGTCTGCACCACCATGGTGTGCTATGTCGATGGCTGACACTAACCTCTGTGTGAGGATCCATTGCAGTCTCTCCAGGGGTGTGTGTGCCCCCACTGTCCACTGCGCATTGTGGGTGAGCAAGTGTATTTGGGGCATTGCACTGATTGCCTGTCCTGTCTCATCCCCTAGGTGGCTGTCGACCAGTGGCAGGGAGGTGTGCATGGGCACAGCAGAGGACACAGCACCAGATCCTGGTAGTCATGCGGAGGGTCCTACAGTTGATGACGTCTGTCCTGTGGGAGACAGTGGCAGTCAGATGGGT
Source organism: Neoceratodus forsteri (assembly GCA_016271365.2). Lineage (NCBI taxonomy): Eukaryota > Metazoa > Chordata > Ceratodontiformes > Ceratodontidae > Neoceratodus > Neoceratodus forsteri. The sequence goes on along the minus strand of CM057457.1, from coordinate 410,429,704 downwards.
GCTGGAGTGATGAGGCATCTGGCCATGGCAAACAGTAGGGCCAATTTTCTATATAGCCCTCTTTCCCTCACTTTCCCTGCAGCCCCCCCACCCTATTGTACAACCTCTGTTACATGTCCCCATTCTACAGTCTTCCTCCCCTGTCCCTGACCTTGTTACTGTTGTTTGGTATGTTATTCTTTTTCCATACAGAGCGTTTCAGGTGTTGGTCAATGGCATAAGCACAGGGGGGTGCATGTGTGGGGTTCTCAAGGGTTCCATGCTGTTCCCAGTGGTGTGTCACATGGAGGTGGGGGCTGTCTCCAGGGTTTGGTGGGTTTTTCGTGTGTCATCACAGTCACTGTGGGGGTGTGGTCAGGGGTGGGCAGGCAGGTGCATTCAGGGGGACTGCACACAGACATGGGTGTCCTGGTGGCCTGGTCCCACTGCTGGGGTTTGGATGTGTGCATCTACTGTTGCACTCCCAGTCATCTGGCATGTGACCACCTGCCTGGGTTATGCCTCATTCAGTGCCTTACATCAGTGCAGCCTGTAGGGGTGTGGGTCATGGGTGTGTTTGTGTCCAGGGACATGGGGATGGTCATCCACTGTGGACAGGCATTAGCCATGTCTGCCGGGCTGGTGGCCTGTGTGGGTGGGGGACATCTCTGGTGGCCTTGCAGTGGCCATTGTCCACACCTGTTACCTGCTGGTTGGGCAGCCAATGGCTTCTGGGGTGCTGTTCTGGTGACTGCTCCTGTTGCATGGTCATGGACCAGCTGTGGTTGGTGCAGTGCATGGCGCCTCTGTTGGTGGCTGTGCCCCGTCATGTGTTTCCCTGTGTTCCATCCAGATCAGTACCTCTGTGTGAACCAGTGCACCCTGCTAGTGGGGTCTGATGCCCATTGTCCCTGTGCTTCCTTGGCTGTGTGTCCCTGAGCCTGTTAATCTTGCCCTGCTCCCTGGGTTTATGTGCAGGTTTGCTCCATGCATCCATGGTTGCACCAGCGCAACTCTGGTTGTGCCATGGTGCGTTGCCATATTCAGCCAGTTTGCATGGACACATTTCTGGTGGCGCATCCTCTGAATGTGGCTCCCAGTTTGACATGGCACATTGGACTTGCGATGGCCTTTGATGCATTTCTGAATATCTTGCCCATCATGTACAAGGGTAATATAAATGATGTTTATTTGCTTACAAGGGATCTTTTAATATTTCTAATCATGTAATTTGATTTCCTAATAACACTCAACCAATGAACTGACAAGTCTAAGTGCTGATCAATAATAATTCCACAATCCCGTTCAGTTTCCCCTTTCTTAATTTATTCAGAATTAAGTGAATATTCATGTTTGTTATTTAGTTTACCCATATGTACAACAGAACGTTTATCCACACTTAAGTCCCTTTCATTCACCCTAGCCCATTCTTCCTCCTCCTTTTTTAAATCTGGTATCAGTTGTTCAAGCCTTTCTGCTGCATTCACTGGTGGTCCTGTTTCACATTGTCAGTGACTTTAACAATCCAACTTTCTGTATTTACATATACTGTAAATCACTGACATAAAGTAAACATAATACAGGCCCCAGGACAGACACATGGGTCTCTCCGCTGGTCACCCCCTTGCAATCAGATACACATCCCCCTATTCTAAACCTCTGCTTCCTATCACTCAACCAATTTCCAGTCCACAACACCAACCTGCTGTCAATCCCTGTAGTTGTTATTTAGGCTAATAAATCATGTAGTACTTTATCAAATGCCTTTTGAAAATCAAGTAATATTATATCTAGTGCCATATTATCTCTTATACATTTGTTTACTTTGTTATAAAAGTTTGTTTATTTATTTATTTGCTTTTGGTAACCAAGTAAGCACACTAGACAGCTAGTGCCTACTTTCAAGTGCGACCCGGAAGAATTATAAGGTATACATGAGAGAAGTACATAGTCAACATTACAAACCGGAGCAACATGCTCCAACAGTGGAATAAAACAAAAGGGATTTTAAAGCAGTAGTACATAGCGTAGGGATTAGCATAGATGCAACAGCAGTGGGTCACACAGCATAGGGTACATACAGGCCCAAAGGGCAACATGGGGGGTATAGGACCGCCCCATGGCTTTTAATAACAGTACATAGCATAGCCAATAGTATAATGCATCACAAAGTAACAGGGGCAGAAAGTGCCTAGCTGGGGTACTGTTGAGGGTAGGAGGGCTGTGGGACTGGGCATTAAGTGGCACACAGGCAGGTCACAGCAGCTTTTATGAAGTTCCAGAGGGAAGTTTTGAAGGTGGAATGGGAGGGGGAGGCACGAACTTATGAAGGAAGGGAGTTCCACAATTTAGGGGCGTGGGTGGTGAATGCCTGATTGCCTGTGAGGGTGTGGGTCTTGGGGACCAGGCGAGTCTGGGACACGCAAGAACTGAGGTGGTAGACGGGGGAGGTGTGTTTCAGGGGAAGGGCGAGCGAGGCAGGAGTGGCCGTATGAACTATGTTGTCAATGAAGATCTTATTTCGAGAGGGCTCTTGCAGTAGGTAATTACATATAGGACTGATGCCAGCCAGGCGGCCAGGACCCTGAAAAATTTCTATTCTTGGTTCCAGCGGGGAACCGCCCACATCAGGTGACTGGCGTCACTCTGGCGTGGGTATAAAGGCAGTCCCAGACACCCGCCTTCAGTTCTTTCCTGCTCGTTAGCTCATGTAGCACCTCGTGGTTAAGTTCTTTCATTAGTCCTGTTACTTCGTCGTTTTTTTCCGAAAAGTTTTCAGTATTTTATTCTTCCATCGTCAGGTGAACATCGGTTTATGTCGTCCCCTTCTAAGATGAAGTGCGACTCGTGCGGCACCCAACTGCCTCACAAAGACGGTCACTCCCTCTGTCTCTTCTGCCTAGGCCCCTACCACGCAGTCGACAAGTGTCCGCACTGCCTCTGGTTCAATGCGGCCACCCGCAAACGACGCCAGCAGTCCCTTGAAGCCCATCTCCTCAAGGAAAAGATGTCTGCGATGGAGAAAGCTGAGAAAATTAAGGCAGGCGTCGACTTCCCCTGAAGGACATAAGAAGCGGGACAAGGATAGGCACCGGGAGAAGGCCTCCTCTTCTGCGACTTCGACTGGGGTCACGGGTAAGGTAACATCCCCTCTGGGGGACCGTCCGACGGCAGCCTCCAAGGCTTTGGAGGAGGCGTCGGCCCGCCCGTCGGGCTCGAGTTCGGGCCTGCCGGGTGTCTCCGGGCTAAAGGAGACTCCTGCCTCCAGTGCAGTTGCAACCCCACGGCTTACTGGTGTGGGCGCCTCCCGTAAACTGGACGTCGGCTCCTCCGACGTGCACCGGGAGAAGGCTCCTAAATCGCCCGACCCTTCGGGGCAGCACCGGGCTGTATCTCCCTCTGACCGAGCTTCTTCTCTTCCTCGGTCCGTCTCGGACGTGAGACTCCTGAAGCTGGAGGCCGGCTCCTCTGGCGTCCGTCGGGTTCTGGCCCATAAGCCACACGTCGGCTCCTGCGACGTGTGCCGGGCCTCCGAGCCTACATCGGAACCTCTCACTTCCGTCGTGCCAGGCTCTCCGCAGCCTTCGCTGCCATCAGGGGAGCCCCAGTCCCCCTTGCCTGACTCCGGGGATTTTTTCCCTCCTTCCCTGGACGAGGCTCAGCACCCTGGGCTTCCGTCAGATTCCCCCCCCCCGGGATTCAGATCTGACGCTGGCCCCGACGCCGGCCTCGCTGACACCGGCCCCGCTGTCGCCGGCCCCTCCGATGTCAGCAGGGGACTTTCTCCCTCCTTTGGGCCCTCCACCCCAGGGGCCTATCCCGGTTGATCCACCCCTGGGGTACCCAGCTGGGCCGTCTGCTCCAGCAGCTCCTCCAGTGCCTGGGTACCGGCCGTCATACCCGACGCCGGTCCTCCCAGGCCGGCAGTATCCTGCGCCTCCGTACCTGGTGCCGAACCCTTCAGCATCGCAGTACCAAGCACCTCACTACCCATCTCTGGGATTTCCGCAGCTGGTTTTCGGATACTCACCCTACGGATATCCTCCGTTTAACTATCCCCCTCCTTCTCCACCGCCCCCGAGGCCGCCGGTGGACCTCCAGGAGACTCTTGCCTCCTGGTGGGCTGAGGCCAAGGCTCAGCTCACCAGAGAAGTCGAGAGCCGTCTTACTACAAGGGTGCCTCTTCCGGCCCCCGTACACCCTAGACGGTGCTCTTCCTCCCCTCCTCCAGTTCCCCGGGCTTTTCTCTCGGGTCCCAGAGGGGCAGGACACGCGTTCTTGGACTCTTCCCACTGAACCCGTTCCTCCCCCTAGACGGGTGAGGGAGTCTTTCTCTGCTTCAGATTCTTCCTCTGTGGCCCTCTCGGACTCCTTGGAGGCCTCCAATGGACTTTCCAAGAAAGACAACGAGCTGCATTCTCCGTCCAAACCCTGGCCGAGGACTCCTCCGAAGTCTCCTCCGGAGGATCCTTCGTTCATGGAGTTGCTTAAGAAGATCCAGGAAGTCCATCAGTGGCAGTCCTTAGATCCAGATCCTCAGTGGGTGAAACTCACTGAACATCTGGACTGGCCCCTTATGGCTCCTACTTTAGTGCCACCCTGGATTGATCCTCACGCCCACCTTGTTTCCACTATTTGGAAACAAACGTCGGCTCTAGCCTCACTTCTTAGGAAGTTGAACAGGCTATATCAGGCTCTGGAGGGTGTAGATTTTTAGACTCTCACCCCGTGCAGACTCGGTCGTGATCACGCGTCACGCTCGGCGGCATCAAAACACCTCAGCTCGTCTCCCCGGATAAAGGAATCTCACCTTCTGGATCAGTATGGAAAGAAGATCTGTCTTCTTCCACACTGGGTATTAGGCCCTGAACTATGTAGCACATATGGGGATTACCAGAAGGCCATCCTTACTCCGAGGCGGAATCCAAGATGGGACTCCTTGCCTGACTCTCAACTCAAGCAGGAGTTGGCCGACCTAGTCCGTTCTGCTCGTTCGGCCAGTCGCCACATGCTAAGGACGACCTACGATGCAGTGGACACCGCAGGACAGAGCTCTGCGTTTGCCGTAAGCCTTCAACGGCACGCATGGCTTCGTGTGTCAGGTTTGGTCCCAGAGGTGCAATCTGCCATCCAAGAAGCACCTTTCAGGGGTTCTGTGCTTTTTGGCGGTGATGTCAAGGACATCATCACTGACTTGCAGGAGAAGGGGACGGCCCTTAAATCTGTTGATTCATTGTACCGTCCCCATCCCCCGCAGCGCCGTCCCTTTCGCAGACGCAGCCAGCCTCAAGCGAAACCCCAGGGAAGGCGGGCCACTAAACACCGGGCCCCCACAGCTGCCAGGCCCCCGCTGCCCAAAAAAGCGACGGGCACTCCAGCTGCAGCGCTGCCTCACACCACCTGACTCCTTCCCTCTCCCACTGCCTCCGGACGCCCCGGAGGAACTGGTAGGAGGGAGGTTCTCCCTCCTCCTTCTGGATTGGGAGAGGATAACTCCGGATTCATGGGTGCTTCAGATCATCGCAGAGGGACACTATATAGAGATTCTACAGAAACCTCCACGTCACCCCCCCCTGAACTCCGCTTACTCAAGGGACCAGCTTCCTTTGGTCAGCGAAGAAATCTCAGCACTTCTTGTGAAACAGGCTATAGAACCCGTCCCTCCTCACCTCTACAGAGTGGGGTACTATTCCCACTTCTTCCTTGTACCAAAGAAGACGGGAGATCTCAGACCGATTCTCGATCTCAGCTCCCTGAACCTGTTTGTGGAGTACAAGAGGTTCAGGATGCTCTCCCTTCAATCCCTTTTGCCCCTGCTTCGGCCAGGCCAATGGCTTTGTGCATTGGATATGCAGGATGCGTACCTGCACTTCCCCATTCGCCCTTCACACCGAAAGTACCTCAGGTTTGCGTTCCAGGGGGTCCACTACCAATTCCGAGCGCTCCCATTTGGTCTTTCCTCAGCTCCTCGGGTCTTTGCCAAATGCCTGGCAGTGGTAGTGGCCCACCTGTGCTCTTTGGGAGCTCAGGTTTTCCCCTACCTGGACGACTGGCTTCTGGCGGCCCCGTCCAAGGAGGAACTCCTGCATTTCCTCTCCCTCACCCGGCAGCTTTTCACTGGCCTGGGTATTACCATCAACCATTCTAAGTCTCACCTGGAGCCTTCACAAAGGCTCCAGTTTATCGGGGCAATTCTCGACACAACTTTGTGCAAAGCTTTTCTGCCTCCAGACAGGGGGGCCTCCCTCCAGTCGCAAATTTCCCTCCTATTAGAACACAGGAGGGTCCCGGCGAGGTCAGTGCTCCATCTACTGGGGCTTATTGCAGCGGCTATCCCAACGATTCTGCGAGCTCGCCTCCACATGAGAATCTCTCAGTGGACTCTTCGATCTCAGTGGGATCAACGAGTAGATGACCTAGATCTTCCAGTTCTGATCTCCTCGCCGATGGTAAGAGACTTGCAGTGGTGGATGGTTCAAGAGAACCTCTTCCAGGGATCCCCCTTTTTTCTTCCTCCCCCCGATTAGACTCTAACCACGGATGCTTCAGGTGAAGGTTGGGGAGCCCATCTGGGTCCTCACCGGACCCAAGGCCTTTGGTCAAACTTGGAGATAGCTCTCCACATCAACGTTCTCGAGCTCCGAGCAGTGCTTTATGCGCTCCAGGCCCTTCACCAATACATCATTCCCGGTCACCTAGCCGTCCAAACGGACAACTTGTGCATGGTGTGGTACAACAACAAGCAGGGAGGGACTCTATCCTACCCGCTGTGCAGGGAAGCCATGAGGGTCTGGGATTGGGCCACTCTCCACAACCTTCACCTCACGGCGATCCACGTCCCAGGAGTAGACAGTGTCCTAGCAGACAGACTAAGTCGCTCATCGGCTCTTCCACACGAGTGGGAATTGGACGAAAAAGTCTTAAAAAACATCTTCCAGGTTTGGGGGACTCCTCAGATAGACCTGTTCGCCTCCCCACAAAATGCAAAGCTTCCAATCTTTTGCTCGCTCACTCCAGAGCGAGGCGCTTTCTGGAGAGATGCTCTATCTCTAAGCTGGAAGGACAGATTCATCTATGCTTTTCCCCCAACTCCACTGGTCCCTCATGTGTTACAGAAACTGGCTCTAGAAGGAGCGAGAATGATTCTGATCGCTCCTTTCTGGCCCAGGCAAATCTGGTTCTGTCTTCTACAACAATATTCAGAGGTTCCTCCTCTTCCTCTTCCTTTATCTCCAGGATTGCTGACCCAGGATCAGGGGACCCTGATCCATCCGGGACTCAAGTCCCTTCAACTTCATGCTTGGCTCTTGCAAACCTAGCTCAATCTCATTTGGAGTTCCTCCTAAGGTAGCGAGATTTTGGTGGAGGCCAGGGACCCTCCACTAGGTCCACTCATGCATGCAATGGAAAAGATTTCGACTCAGCGCGTCCAGGAAGTGGAACCCTTTCCTGCCCGGTTACCATTCTGCTGGAGTACATATGCCATCTTTTCACCTGGGTCTCAGTCACCCTCTTTGAAGGTCCATATGGCAGCTATCTCAGCCTACCATGTCCCCTTTGTTGATAAGGCTTTTGCCCAGCTGGAAGTCTCCAAAACCTTCCTTAGAGGGGTCCTTCATCTCAGGCCCCCGGTCCGGACCCCAGCTCTGCCTTGGGACATAAACTTTATCCTCGAAACTTACTTTTCCTCCCTTTGAGCCTGCGGCTTCCGCAGACTTGAAGTTTTTATTGTGGAAGATGCTTTTTGTTGTGTCCATTACTTCAGCTCGTAGGATTTCCGAGCTACAGGCCCTGATGTGCAAAATCCCTTATTTGATTTTCCACAAAGAACGAGTAGCTCTTCGCACGAATCCTAAGTTTCTCCCAAAGGTAGTAGCGGAATCTACCTTGAATCAGTCTATTGAATTACCTGCTTTCTTCACGCAGTACTCCAATCAAGGAGAATACCTGCTTCATACCATGGATGTTCACAGGATTCTGAGATACTACACCGATAGGACGAAGGATCTCAGAAAGACCTGATCAGTTGTTTGTCTTTTCACTCACAAAAGAAGGCAATGCTGTTTCAAGCAATGCCTATCAAAATGGTTAGCTCATTGTATCACTTTCTGTTGTCAAACAAGTACAGCAAGACCCTGCGGGTCAAGTCAGAGGCCACTCCACACGTGGAGTGGCTGTCTCTGCGGCTTGTTTCAAGAATGTGTCGGTGGCAGACATCTGTGCTGCCGCCACTTGGACTTCCGTCCACACCTTTACTAAACATTATAGTTTGGACATTGCCTTTCGCCGTAGAGCAGGCTTCGGGTTAGCAGTGTTGCAAGGCCTCCTTTCTTGAGGTTCGCAAACTTTTTACTACTTATTGGAGTAGTTCCTCCTCCCGGTGCCTTTCTTATTTGTTCCAGACTGCTTGGGATTCTGTCCTATATGCAATTACCCACTGCAAGAGCCCTCTTGAAGTAAGATAGTACAGTTATATAAGAACTTACCGTAACAGTAGATCTTCGAGAGAGGCTCTTGCAGTAGGTAATGCTCTTCTGCCTCCATCCCCCAGGCTTTTTCAGCTCCTTTTCCATTGAGGGAAATAATATCTGCTTCTCTCGTCCGGCCTGTAGCAGGAAAGAACTGGAAGGTGGGCATCTTGGACCACCCTTTATACCCGGCGTCATATGATGCGGTCACCTGATGTGGTAGGTCCCTTGGGATTGCTAGTAGAAATTTTTCCCTGGGGTCCTGCCAGGCCGTCAGTCCTATATGTAATTACCTACTGCAAGAGGCTCTCTCGAAGATCTACTGTTATGGTAAGTTCTTACTTAACTGTACTTTTCCAAGGATGTAGGTCCAGTGTTTTTCAGGGGGGAGCCATTCCAATCGAGAGCAGAGCGTACATCGGTGAGTGAGACGGGGAGCCAAGAGTGCGAAGCGGCAGATGTTGTTGTACATGGTGTCCCACTTTGTGAGGCTTGAGGATGGGACAGAAGCAAAGGCAACGAGATCATAGGAGAGGGTAGGAAGTAATATCCCCCTAGCTATGGCCAGCTGGGCAGCGGGGTAAGGCAGTCTTTAGCCCTATACGCTAGGCTAAGCTTGCAATTTGTAGCATTACATATGTTTCTGATGTGTCCAGAGAGGTCTAGGTGAGGATCGAGGGTAAGTCTAAGGTACTTAGCAGAGTCAGTTGTCAGCAGGAGGGAGTCACTGGACCCATGGATTTTGAGGGACGTTGTGCAGGAGGAGATTTTGGTCGCTGTGCCAAAGAGCATGGCCTGTGTTTTCTTCCAGTTGACTGAGTTTGTGCCCATCAAGCCATGCTCTGATACGGGAGAAATCAGAGTTGAGCTGGGTATTAATGCTGGTAGCATCAGGGGCACTGGCTTAGATGACCAGGTCATCCACATACAGGGTTAGGTGCCCTTTTGTGGCTACAGAGGGTAAATCATTGAACAGGGAGAACAGGATGGGTCCAAGGACAGATCCTTGTGGTACCCCACTGTTCACAGGTAAGAGGGTTGAGAGGGTATGGTTGAAACAGGTGAGTTGTTGCCTGTCCCCAAGGTAGTTGGCAAACCAGTCGAGGGCACGGAGGGAGAAGCCAAGGGTCTGTAGTGTGGAGAGGAGGAGGGGATGGTCCACACAGTTGAAGGCTTTGGATAGATCAACAAATATAGCCCCCGTCAACTTGCCCTTGTCTGTTGCGGCCCTGATCCTAGTGGTGACCTCAGCAAGAGCTGTCGAGGTGCTATGGCCTTTGTGGAAACCATGCTGTGATGAGGAAAGGACATTGTATCCCTGTAGGTAGTGGGATAGTTGTTAGGCAACAGCTTTTTCCAGGAGCTTGCAGGCAGTCGATAGTATGGCAATAGAGTGATAATTGTTGATATCTTTAGGGTCACCATTTTTCAGGATGGGGACAACCCTGGCAACTTTCCATATGTCAGGGATGACCCCTGAGATAAGCGAGGCGTTGAATATGTGAGCAAGAGGTCGGGCAATGATAGGGGCCCCCAGGCTAAGTAGCTTAGGTTCCAGACTGTCCTGACCCGCTCCTGTGTGGTGAGAGCGACCAGCAAGGAATGCCTGGGTCTCACCACCAGTGATCTTTTTCAGGTAGAAAGGCAGATGAGGGGTTGGAGACCCACGAGCATGTGCTGGGGCAGAGGACTGTGGGGGGTGGTGGTGGCCGGCAGGTCCGTGAAGAGGCAGTTAAAGGAGGATGCAGTGGTTAAGAAGTTATTGCAGTTGGCTTTGCCAATGATCATGTCTGTGACTTGCACTTTGGTTGAACCACCGAGATGATTGTTTACGTTCTTCCAGAAACGTTGTGGGTCATCTGCAGCGACAATCAGTGCAGCACTGCAGTACTCACTTTTCACGGTATGTATGGCCTGTTTGCTGGAGTTCCTTAGCTGTTGGTACTCCTGGAGGTCTTTTTGGTTGCGAGAGTCCCTGTATTTTGCTCAGGACTTGTCACGCCGCTTCATAAGGGAGAGAAGCTTGCTGTGAAGCCATTTCGTGGCCGAACCTCTGACTCTCCTCTTAGGTAGGGGAGCATGCCTATTTTGGAGTGGGGCAAATACTGCAATGAAGAGGTCTAGAGCTTCGGGGTCATGTCTGGCCATGACACTGGACCAGTCAGCTCCCTGTAGGTCCTCGAGGTAATTTGGGATTATAAGTTTTGAGTACTCCCTCATTTGCATCACTCTACAGGGAACTTTGGGTGGGTTCGAGCCCCACATGCAGTAGATCGGTGAGTGGTCGGAGAGGGAGTCAGGAAGAAGCTCCAAGTTAACAATTTTGTCAAGATGTTTGCTCAAGACCCAATTGATGAGCATCCCCTTGCCACCACGATGAGAGAGCCTGGTGGGTTCCATGATGCCCTGATTGAGTGAGAGGCCTGAGAGCATAGGCTCAATCAACTTAGCATTGGGCTCCAGACAATTAAGGTTTAAGTCACCTAGGATCAGGAGCTCACTTGAGCACACCTTGTCCTGGAGTAGCTGTAAGAGTGTCGAGAGTCCCAGCACACCCCCCTTAGGAGGGTTGTATGCGCACACTGTGCACCTTCTTGGTCTTACCAAGTAGGAGAAGTGTGTGGAGAAACTCGCAGGGTGTGGGTCCCTGGGTTTGGTGTGACACAACGGAGATGTTTAGGTGCACCTTATGATAAATAAGTACTCCCCCACCTCGTTTACTGCCAGCCCTGTCATGTCAGACCATGCTGTAGCCCAAGAAGGAGCAGGCAGAGTCAGGGGTGCAAGGTTTAGCTTACGTTTCTGTGATGCACAAGACATCAGGCTTGTAGAAGGCAGCCCAAGCAGTAAGTTCCACGAGATTTTGTAGGAGACTGCGGATGTTTAAATGGGCTACCTTTAACCCCTTAGCCACCCCCCCCAGGCAGGGAGAGGACTGAAGGAAACCAGGAACACAGGAGGACCCTGGTTGTTGGCTGAGTGACCAGCCTGAGTGAGAGGGGCCATGTCACAAGGTAGCGAGCTGCCCTGACATGATGCACTTCTCTGGAACACACCCGAGTAAAGTGACAAGACAGGGGAGGAGGGAGGGATGGGGTGATGCCGAGCAGGAAAGAAACCAGGAGGTTGTCTAGAGTGAGGTAACTAGGGACTGTGGGTGAGGCTGGGATTTGGGTGGGAACTACGAAGGAGGGTGGGAGTGAGCTAGTAGTATGAGCACAGAGGGAGGTGCATAAAGTGAGGCGACTACAGAGAATTAGGAAGAAAGAGTGCTCTTGAGTGGAAAATGCCCCTAGTGGAAAGGCAGGAGCTTACAGTTGTGTGGGCTGCAGGGATTTGGGAGAGACGAATATGTGAGATGAGGTGAAATGCCCCTAGTGGAAGAACTGTATAACCTGCTTATGGAGAAGTGGGCTGATAGGTTTTCAGCCAACATGTGACCACCACTATATCAAGGAGTGATGACCAGGGGTGGTGGGGCAGCCGGCAGGGCCAGAGCTCTGTGCACCACAAGCACCAGGAATGCAGGCAGAGAGGATCGGACTTGGCAAGCTGGCGTTCCTCAGATCCAGGTAGGAGGCACCGCGGCCCCAATTTTATGCTGATAAAAAGTCAAAAACAGGAAAAGTCCAAAAGAGATCAGTGTCTAAGGGGAGTCGCTTAATCAGCGCTTCTGCTCCAGTCCAGTGGCTGTTACGTGCAGTTGTTGAGTCGGCGATCTGCAAGTGAATTCTCAGGGGGTGGTGGTGGAGGGCCGGTTCAGCAGCCCTCATGCACCACAGGACCCTGTGGAAGCTCCGTGCACCCTGTGGGGATAAGGAAATACATGAGGATATATATTCAGTGGGGAGTTGGGGGGAGGGTAAAGGAACAAGTGGAATGATTTAGGTTGGGGTACAGGGAGAGCAGCAGGTGAGGGGAAAACCTAAAAAACAGGCTGAATGGCACTTTTCTGCAGTGCGATTGAGACAACACAGGTTATCTATCTAGGTGGTAGGCAAGGAAAGATTGCCAGAGCTCAGTTTAAAGTACCAGTTAGCCCCAGGTAGATGCAGACAAAATCAAACAGCATCAGCATTAAGACAACTCAAAGCAGGATTTCAAATTAGTGTCTGCTCAGTATTACAATAACAGTGTCTGCTGGGGCTCAGAACTTTTTGGGGCTATGTCGGTTTAAACAGGCAGTACATTGAATTAAAGTGTTTAAACAGGCAGTACATTGAATTAAAGTGGCAGTGCAGGTAGTTAAAATGGCAGTGCAGGTAGTTCCTACAGACCCCCTGACAAGAAGGCAGTTACACGTGCAGGTTGTGGCCTCTGTCACCCAAGATATGGCGAGTTAAAGAAATTAAGGCAACTCGTCACTGGGGCAGGTACACAACTTTATCTGGGGACCTCTCACGTTAGCCGCTCGCTTCCTCTGTCTAAAGGACTGAGCGCTTAGGTAGCCAAGGTAGGAATAAATCAGCCCAGGTTTGCTAGAGCCCAGTTTAAAAAATAAAATTTTGTCCTATGCAGATGCAGACAGGATCAAAAGCATCAACAATCAGGTTGTACAGAGCAGGATTTAAACAGGAGTGTCTGCTCAGGTTCAGGCCCAGCATCAGCATTGAGTTTGTTCAAAGCAGGATTATAGGCAATGGGGTTACATAGATTTACACATGCAGTACAAGCAGTCAAACTAGGCAGTGTTGTAAAAAAGGCAGTGTAGGTAGTCAAAGTAGCAATACAGGTAGTAACTGAGGACCCCCTGACAAGATGGCGGTTACACTTGCAGGTTGTGGCCTCTGTCGCCCAAAAAATGGTGAGTTAAGGAAATTAAGACAACTCATCACAGGGGCAGTCACCCGCCTGTACAAAAGACCTCTAAAGGTAACCACTGGTTTTTCCTTTTTAACTATGCAAGGGTAAGTGGAAAATAGAAGTTAAAAAAACAGTCTCTACACATACACCGGCCTCTCCTCTGCGCAGCACAAGCACCAGGAATGCAGGCGGAGAGGATCGGACTCGGCGAGCTGGCATTCCTCAGATCCAGGTAGGAGGCACCACGGCCCCAGTTTTATGCTGATAAAAAGTCCAAAACAGGAGAAGTCCAAACGAGACCAGTGTCTAAGGGGAGTCGCTTAATCAGTGCTCCCGCTCCTGTCCAGTGGCTATGTTACCTGCAGTTGTTGAGTCGTCGATCCGCAAGCTAATTCTCTGGGGGGGGTGGTGGAGGGCCAGTTTGGCAGCCCTCATGCACCACAGGACCCTCTGGAGCTCCATGCACCCTGCGGTTGTTGAGTCGGCGATCCGCAAGTGAATTCTCGGGGGTTGGTGGTGGAGGCTCAGTTCGGCAGCTGCTCTCTCTAAATCTGTGTTGTGTACTGTCACGATAATTGATAGTGCTTAAATTATTTTATAGTTCATTTTTTAGAAAAGTGTCAGCTAATTTACAAATAATCGAGGTCAGACTGATGGGTCTGTAATTGGAACACGCTGCTCTACTTCCCTTCTTGAACAATGGAATAACCGATGCTTTTCTCCAGTCCTCTGGTACTTGAGCAGTCCTAAAGGATAGATTAAACAAGTAGGTCATAGTTTCTACAACAGTGGGGATTGTCCCTTTTAATAGTCTTGGATGTATCGAATCTGGGCCAATTGCTCTATTATCTTTAATTTTATTAACTAGCTCTACCACTTCCTTAGAACTCATCTCTAAATCTAGTACTTCTCTGTCATCTACAGCTTGATTAATTGGTCCATATCTTTTAATAGAGTACATAGAGCAAAAAAATAATTTAAAATATTGGCCATGCCTACAGGGTTTGTCTCATCCTGCCCATTGTGTATCAGTGGGCCCATATTAGTGTCAACTTTATTATGACTATTGACATAAGCATAGAAATTCTTCCCCCTGTCTTTTCCATGTGCAATGTTGAATTTAATACTAACCCTTTCTTTTCTAAATATTTTCTTTATTTTTTAACCTCTAGTTTGTACTTGTCCAAAGCTGCAGAAGTTTGATAGCTTTTCATTAACACATAGGCCTTTTTCTTCTTATTGATGTGTCTTAAGACCTTCCTCATACCCCATGAGGGCAGTTTTCCCCTTTTGTTATCTAACTGTTTTTGGAACATATTTGTTTTCTACCTCCTTTAATTTATTTTTGAATATATGCCATATTTCACTAGTATTCTTATTTTGTAAATCACATTTCCATTATCAAGTTTTTAATTCATTGTTCATTTTGTTAAAGTTAGCTCTAAAATAATTATTTATAACTGTCCTTCCCCCTATTTTTTCCATTACCTGTTTGTATATACATTCTACTAATTTATGATCGCATCCCCGCAAATTGTCCCTTAAATTAATGTTGCGCACTCTGCCCTCGGTGTTTGTAATTAGAAGATCTAATATGTTGCTACATCTTGTTGCCTTATTAATCAATTGTTGTAACACAGGAGTAGACAAGGCATCTAAGATTCTCAGTCCCACCATGAGATGTAACATTGAACCAGTTGATGTTGGGGTAATTGAAATCACTCATAATTACAGCATCCCCCTTTTCAGACATTTCAACAATCTGTGGACTTATTGCATCTGATATTTTATTGCTTCTGTTAGGGGCCCTATATTATATTAAGAGTCTGAGACGTACTAGATGGCCTTTTTAAACTGCTCACCTGCAACTAAACTCAGCAGTTTGATATACAGTATATTGTTAGCAAGTATGCATATTAGCACTGACCTTACAGTCTGCAGCCATCTATACAGCACACACAGTAATGTTATGAACTAGCCATTGAGACGTCTCAGTACCCTTTGAATATACGCTGGGGCCTAGATGGTAAAAAATGTGCACAGAACATGCCCAAGTGGCTGTGTAGTGCAGTCTAGATGCACCACAGCACAAAACTACAATATTCAGCAGATGCGCCACAGAAATGCTCTGGCACAAAAATATCCTGAATGTTGCAAAGGTTCAGCATTGCACAATCAGATATGCACTGCAGCAACCTGAAATGTGCTGGAACAACAGTGCAGGCTGAAACAGCAAATGGAGCAAGTAGCACCAGGTGACAGGGAACACAATCATGGCTTGCAAAGATACAGGGCTGTAGCAGTGAAGGTAGGGCACAAACACAGTGACACAGGAGTGTTGGATGACACAGAAAGTGTGCAGAGGCCAACATCCATGGACACAGTGCAGAGCATCACAGAGGCATAAGCAACCAATGGGACAGGGCACACAATGCCAACGGTTCAGATGGCTGCAGGGACGGGGCCCCTCAAGATCTGCATCCCAGCAGCCAACAAGAAATAGCCAAGTACTGTTACCACCATGCAAAGACAACAAGCAGGAACAGTGGAAGACAGGCACACGGCATTAGGCAGCACATGCCTAACAGGTGCACAGGGAGAGAGGGTAGGGTACCATGCAGCACAGCAACATGGAAGAGGAACACAGCAGGGTAGGGCAACCTGCTAGACATGTGGATATGGGCACAGGACATGGTGGCAGGTGCAAGGCCATCTCCCCACCCCCAACCCATGGATGAACAGCTCTTAGGAAAGTGCCAGCCCAAGCAGTGGGTACCAACCAGTGTCCAACTGTAGAAACACCAATGGCCATGGCATGACCATCAAGACCCCAACCATGGTCAACAACAGCTCACTGCAGCAACATTCATGTGAGGGAGACACAGAAACCCTCAAGTGGATCTGAAAAATGGTTTTACTAAAGAATCTGAACAAGTATACAATCAAAACAGTACCAAAAGGGAAACAGATGAGAACAGAAACAAAAAATTGAAGTCCTCAAAAGGGGCACAAGCAAAATGTAAAACACATTGGGGTTGCAAAGGAAAAACTACAACAATAATCTACAGGAATGGCTGTGGGATGGGAGGGGAACAACAAGGTGCATGTGAAATAGGGATGTGGGGAAGGTAAACTGGGGCTATGTACAATAATATACATCTCTAACACCGCAGCCACCTTATCTCTCTCAGCTGTCTGTGCACCTCTGCCACTAGCATCTGCGTGGCCACCAGCATCCTCTGTGAAAGGTGCATGTGCACCACCTGCCTCTGGTAGACCACAAAGGCCATACGCTGGAGCTGCAGGACACCTCCTCCCAGGATTCTCACATTTTGTCAGTCGCTCCCTGGCCCAGGACAACCTATGCAGGGGAAACACAGAACAACAACTGACTGATAGCTGACACTCAATGGCAGCACCCCTGGGTTGTGTGAGTATAGGACTGTGTCTAGGCAATCCCATGGACAGAACCACCAACAGCACATGTGCAGTGTACAACAACAGTGGTCCAGGAACCTGTGCCACACAAGGAAGGGGATGTTGGACAATGAGTACCCAGCACTGAGACAGGTGTACATGCCACCTGCAGCAAGGCATAGATGGCCCCATGTGTAACAGTCATGTAGGCCCTGTAGTATCCCCATGTGTGCACCTTGGGTCACACACAGCCAACTCCAGTGACGACAACTGGGTACCAGCACACAGAGTTCATGTGCATGCTGCTGGCCAGCATTGGCAGCAGAGCCTGATCACCAATACTTCCACAGCATGCATGCAATGGCTCATGTGTTGAATGCCCCCACCAACACCCAAACCTAGGTACTGAGGACAACAGCGATCGTCATGCACCTTCCTGCCACCTGGCAATTGGGTCCAGCTGCTGCACTAGTGACTGGCTGGTGGCTGCCCCTATTGGCCTCCTCCCTGGCCCACCTGCACTCCTCTCACCATAAAAAAGAAAGCACAATGAGATGTATGCAAACACCAAACACCCTACCCACTCCCATGCAAGCCCAACATGATGCACCATGCCACAGAACACCATGCTGGGGACAGGGTCCACAACTCAGGACAACATGGTGGGCCATTATCACAGTGCATCACAGGGACACACAGTGCACAGTCCAGCCCCATGACTTCACTGACACACCCATGCAAGGCTGTCCCGCCCTGTGTGCAGGTGCACGTGTACCAGCCCCACACCTGATTGTCCCTGTTAGCAGTCAGAAATAGCAGGTACAGTGCACACACATGCATAACTGGTTGTGGGACCACACTGTGTCAGGCACAGTACTGCAGTCTCTGCAGACATTCTGGATTCTGGCAGTGTAGGTCACCATAATGGTGACGGTACTGCTCACCAGTTCTGGGCACACTGGTGTGCCTTTCAGGGCACTCTGCTGTACAGGCCCACAGCTGGGACTGTGCCTCCTGCAGTGCCACTTCAGCAAACAACTGGCCCTCTTCAGGGACGACCACTGCCATGAGGTTGGCCATCTCCACCTCATTCCAGTTCCTGGCCCTAGGGCAGACTCTCCCTGCATGTGCCATACTGCTTGCACAACGCACAAGGCTTAACCTGTTGCCTACTGCTAAACTGTGAATCTGTTGCACTGCTACCCTGGTTGCACAACCAGAACAACCAGTGCATTGTGGTGAAGAACTGTCTCAAAATTGCACAGTACAGACACAGACAGAAATAGAGGTAATCAATTACTGTTCCATAACACTTTTGGTAATGTATGGTAGAGTTTTTTATTTACTGCAATCCTGTTGTTTACAGCTTTGCTATGGTATTGTTGTGATGTCAAGAACTTGTTAGTATGTCACAGCGATACTGTAACTGTGCTTAGTTCCTTGTGTATGCGTGTCCCCCATTGTTTAGTGATGAACTGCATGTTTTTTCCTATTCTCTTTCAGAAATTGATTTTCTCTGCTTAGAATTTGTTTTTCTCTTTTTTTTTGGCTTTGCCCCCTTCTTGATTAATACTTGATCTACGAATGCTGTGAAGATCACGATGTGCTATGTGAAGCTTTGAAAGTCTGCACCCCAGAATATGCAACTATGCTACCAACAATACAGTGCTACTACTGTCAACATGACCTGTTCTGAGCAAGCATATTGATGTTGAGTAATCTTTTGAGATAATCTGTAATCTGTTCGGTTTAGTTGGCAGCGTTTATGTTTGTGTTGCATACATCACTTGTTTCATACTCAATAAAATATGGTCTCTGTGATTTTGGTTGTTAGAATTACCTCTTGTGTTTGTCAGGGCAGCAGTAAACTTCTCGAGCTGCTGCACCACAGAAATATTGTAAAAATTAGAACTACAGTATTCTCCTTAGGACAAATCCATGTAGTGGAGAAGTATAACTTCATTTTCCTCAGAAGGACAAATCCATTAGGTGGAAGGACTATTCTGTTAGAAACATAGACATGGATGGCGGATAAGGACCGCTTGACCCATCTAGTCTGCCCATTTCCCTACCTACTGGATAAGCTGCAGATCCTAGTTAACCAACAGCCTTTTTCTTCCTACTGCAGTGCCCCAGAATTGGGGGCACCACAGAAATAAAAAGTAGAAAAGTGCTCAGCTTTAATAGGTGCCTCAGTATAGCAGAAAGGAGCCCTTAACATACTCAGGTGCCCAGTTTTCGATGCTAGCATCAACACCTGTTCAAATCCTGTCTAAAATATTGTACATAGTTCAGAAAATACTGCAAAAGTTAAGTGCAATACCATGCTGCAGCAAATAGAATGCCAGGCTGAGCAGATGGAATGCCCACTGTGTGGCACCTGCCATGCCTTCCAGAAGAACCCAAAGTGTTACTGTTTAAAAAATAATTATCTGTTTGGGAAAATATTGGTGACTGTGGAGGAGAGAGGACACAGAAAGTGGGGAGGGATGAGAAGAGCTTGCCAGGAGGACTGAGGCTGTCCTTGATGGCTTTGCTGTGTGCCCCACTGCCTCCAGTCGCTGAGGAAGCAGCATACCTGTCGAATGTTTGGTCCACGGTGCCACTGTGAGGAGCCAGAAAGTAAAGAAACCATCTCATTGTTCCCTGGTAGGGCTTGGTGCCCCATTTTGTTGTTTTAATTTAAAAGTTAATGTTTTGGTTCCCTGGAGGTAGCGATCGCACTGCCACATTGCTGCATGCTGTCCCAGGACCGCGTAAGGTCCCCTGTCATCTGGTCCCTGCCTACAATTTCCTTCTCACTGCGAGCAGCACCTCCCACCTCTCATCTGCGTCTGCTGCCCCGCTTTGGTGCAGTGAGTCGGCAGCAGCACACTGCAACGCACTGTCTGCCTCCAAACAACATTTTTAAAACTTTGCACTTTGCACTAGGCGCAAAGGGGAATGGCTGAGTGACTTGAAGGGACAGGCCAGGGGCTCTGAAATTTAAATATATTAAGCTGTCAGGGCATGGCGATGCCGACGGAAAGGGGTTAGCGAGGAAAGGCTTCAGAAGGTCCATGAATATTCATGAGGGAGGCGTCGTTTTGGCAAAGAGACTGACAGGCCCAGAAGTTAAAGGAGAAAGCCAGGT
Source organism: Neoceratodus forsteri (assembly GCA_016271365.2). NCBI lineage: Eukaryota > Metazoa > Chordata > Ceratodontiformes > Ceratodontidae > Neoceratodus > Neoceratodus forsteri. The sequence goes on along the minus strand of CM057457.1, from coordinate 410,409,904 downwards.
TCAGCCATTTCAAAAGGGCCTTGTCCACAAGGGAGGCCCATGTATTTACAAGGGACTAAATCAACTAGGTCCAATGCTTTAAAGAGGCCCTGCCCACAAAGGAGGCCCAGGTATTTACAAGGCGAAAGTTAGGCCCACTGTTATTAAAAAGGACAAGTTAGGCCCACTGCTATTTAAAGGGGAAAGTTAGGCCCACAGCCACATTGCACTGCTAATAAAAGGGGCAAGTTAGGCCCACTGCTGGTCATTTAGGTTCCCCAGGTGTTATACGAGCCCAGCAGCATTAGTGACCCCAGATGTTTAGGGAGTCTAGTTAGCCATACAGAACTACAGTAACAGGAAGAACCTGATCTAGCTAGAGGGACCTCTGTTAGGTCCACCAGAACTAGGGTTCACCCAGAAAAGTTAATTGTCTGTATATTTACTGTGGTCTGGACATTGAGACTGTATAATTGATCACTGCAACAAGAACTGAGACTTTATTTGCATTGCTATTATTGCAAAAAACAGTAAAAGTGCCAGAAAGTATTGCTTTGTTGCCAGCATTCCAGTGTTACAAAATGTTTGAACCAGTCTTCAGCAAGTTTCCAGAGTCCTTTCAGCAACGTGTATCCAAATCAATCTTCTTCAGTACTCCAGAAATCATCTTCATTGTATCTCTGAAGCAGCCAGCAGCAGAGTTCTGAAGAACTGTGCCGCAGTCGTCTCAGTTGTAACGTCCTGTTTATTTTCTGCTCTCCAGTTCCCAGTGTACGGCCTGGCCCAGTACAAAGGTACTGTCCGTTTTCTTGTTTTAACATCCATATCGGAGTGCCATCCAGATCTTCTGCTACCGTATCCTGCATCATCGTCCTGTTTCTTACTTTACGTAGTCCTTGGCTCATCCAGCCTTGGTGCCCAGAACCCCGTTGGTCTGTTACGTTCCACAGACTTCTTTCTTCTCAACATCTTTGTGTCCCAACAGTCCAGAAGAGGACTGTAGCTAGGTGTTTAGCATCTTCTTCGCATCCCAACAGTCCAGAAGAGTGCTATGGCTGGGTGCTCAGTATCTTCTTCTTCGTCTGCCGGCAGTCCAGAAGTGGGCTGTTGCCAGTTGTGCAGCACCTTCCTCTTCTTCCCTGGCTGTCCAGAAGTGGGCTGTGCCTTGGCTGTTGTGATTCAGTTCTAGCAGCCCTCAGTGGGTTTTGAGCCGAGGAAGTCTTGCATTGTTTTTTAATTCTGGCACCCCTAGAGAGGTGGTGTGTGGTTGAAACACTCATGGCCTGTTCAAAATCCTTTCTGCATTCCCCAACTTTTTAGCCCAGTCAGCCAAGTGCTCCCTTTGTGTTTCATAGCCTGCAACCCAGTTTCTTCTTGACGACAGAGAAAACTCAACTGTGCATGAACTACTGCTTATGATTTATGTAGTCTTGTAGTAACATGGTTTAGAGTTACTTAGAGTGGAGTACCCAGGTAATAGGCCCTAGGTAGAAGTGCACCTCAGGGTAGTATTAGAAACTGCATAGTGATTTGCTGATCTCAGTAGGCAGTCCACTCTTAAAGCGCAGTTGTTACAGCTGATAATTACAGGTGTACATAGTCACCCTCGTGTGTAGACTGCTCTTAAAGTGGAGCTGTTACAGTCATTGGATTTAGAGTTCTCCTCCAACATGAGAGTAGGGAAAAGTATTCCGTGTGACTGTGTTGCTGTTCCATTTTGTATGAATAAAATCCTGAAAACTATTTGGAATCTATTTCTGGCTCCTGCCTCTCTTTGTCAGGTGCCACAATCCACCTATTTGGGAACCTGTTAGTAATTTGTGTGTAAGTTACTGTCATCATGGACACAGTTGCTTTATTTACCCCTTTTTATTGATGTGGAATCCCAGTGTAACCCCTAGGTGGTGCTATCCCAAGGGCTACTACCCCTGCCTGCTTGGCTAGTTGCAGGTTAAGGGGCCTGGGTACTGAAACGGGTGCCTCCCCCAGCAGGACAGGGTTATTAGTAGCAAGGCTAACCTGGGTACAGCCTTCTGGGACACTGTAACCCCCCCCCTTCCCCTCTAGTGGCCTAGACAATATGCAACAAACACTTTCACAGTAGCCCCTATCCAGCATCCAATCCCCACACTGTTTGCACTTACCACCAGGGCTGGTACTACCAGTTCAACCCTGGAGAACCCCTGTAAAACAAGGTTAGGCATAGCAAATAACAGTACAGTGCTTTTGGTACAAACTGGAAACACAGTCAGATTAAATGGAAAAAGCCTTTGATCTGATTTGTTCAGAGGAACTGAACAAGGGAGGGAGGGGCATAATCAGGTTGATTGATTCTAAAACTGATCTAGTCAGGCAATTATGCATGCACTTTTAGTCCCTGCACAGCCACACGCTCTGGGTACCCAGTTGGAAGTAAGGTGGGCTAGGCTGGAACGTTGCCCTGAGTAGGCCAGCATTGCAGCTAGCTGGGCCCTATAATGAAAAGAAAAGGCATGCACACCCACACACAATTTGTAATCCGGAGCCTGGAGGCTCAGTTGTGATGATTTGACAAAACAATGAAATCAGATGACACACTTTGATTGAGCTGTTGTTGCAGGGAGCTACCCTGGTGTTTACTCATGCTACCCAGTACAAGACACTAGATGGATGAAATGGAGGCTGCAGGATGACTTGCTGGTTTGCCAGAAGAAGCAGAGCCCACACAATTCACTGTGGTGTCGTGATGATGAGCAGGGGGCCCAGGCAGGTCTCTCGTTGATGGTCTCCTCCGTGGCGTGAGTCACTGGCTGGACCAATGTGTGGCAGCCCAGACCAATTGGAGATGAATGCAGATTCCATCTGGCAGGTGCTAGATGCAGCTTCCAGCAAGCAAAGCACAATTAAACAGTTGGGAGCCAAATTGCGACTCACTAGCAGGTTACAGCACATTTACAGTAAAGCGATCACCATACCACCAAGCGGATAGCAGTCCATTCACAATATCAGTGTCTCTGAGCAAAACCGGGAGTTCTACAATGAATGGCTCTCTAAACAGGCTGATCATGTACAGCAAATCTTCGGTCTTCTTCAGGTTTGAGTCTGGTCACAGTTCAGTGGCTCCTTCACATTCCAGTTCAGATATAGTCCAGTTACCAAGCCTTTCAAAGGATTCCCTCTCGAGGGACAGCAGGCAGACAGGCCAAACTCATCCTCTCCACCAATCTCCCACACAAACTACGCAGAAGCAGCTGCTTGATTCTCTTGAGTTATTTACTCTTTCAGGTCCTCACACCAACTGACTCACTGCAGCAGGCAGCTTGGGAATTTCCCTCCGATCCAAAAGGTTTAATTTGTTTATTCATCTGTCTGTCAAAGCAAGGGCTCCCCCTCCAGGTGTATTTAGGTGCCAAAGGCTCAAAACTACAATTCCTATAGAAGTTCACTCCCACAAGACCCCTGGGGACAGACTCCATTTTAGGGCCCCCAAATTGGCCCATTTTAGCAGTTCAGGACCAAGATGGTGGTGATAAACAGAACTGTCCATGTGGCAAAGAAGGCAGGTTAGACAAACTACAATACCATTACTATTCTAATAGATAATCAGCAAATAAGTGTAGCTTCTAATGGAGCTCCCTCTGCACAAATAACAATGACAGAATGGATCAATCATCTGGCAGTCCGGGCGGGACTCAAGCATAGAAACACTCAGCCCCTTCCCAGATTAAATAAGCACCACGTTATAGGTAGCTCTTAAAGAGACAGAGCACAGAGGCATTAAGGCATTCTTATACAAACACTTTTAAAACGCTAAGACACAGGATACCAGCCTGGCAGTGGGCATTTAGGCACACCCAAGGAAGACTTTCGGGAACCCCCATTTGTAGGGAGGTTACACTAGCACACATCAACATCCATTGTACCACCTTTTGGGCACCACACTACCCCCACAAGAATTGCCTTATGTCTGACCCATGCATTCTTGAATTCCCCCACTGTTTTTGACCCCACTTCCTCCTCACAAAGGCCATTCCATGTGTCCACCACCTTCTCTGTGAAAAAATACATCCTCACATTGCCCCTGAGCCATCCCCCCGCTCCACCTTTAAATTGTGGGTACTTGTTCCTGCATATATCTTCTTCTGAAAGATGCTACCCTTGTGGACTTTGTTGATTCTCTTGAGGTACCTTAAAGGTTCTGTCATGTCCACCCTCTCCCTCCTTTCCTCAAGGGTATACATATTAACCTCCTTTAGTCTATCTTCATGTGGCTTCTGTTGCAGACCCTGCACCGTTTTAGTTGCCCTCATCTGGACTGCCTCCATCCTGTCTATGTCGTTGCAGAGGTGGGGTCTCCAGAACTGCACATGGGGTCTCTCCAACTGTCTGTACAGAGGGATATCAATTTCCTGTTTTCTACTGGTGATGCTTCTCTCTATACATCCCAGTGTCCCCCAACCATTCCTACTGCCTTCTCACATTGCTTGCAAACCTTTAGGTCATTTGATATGACAACCACCAGGTCCCTTTCCATTTTTAGGGCTGCATGGGTGGAGCCTGCAGTCCTTTTACAAACAGAGTGAGGACTCTGCAAATTTTTCTTAATTAAAAAAAAAAACATTCTCTCCACTCATCACAACCCCGCCTCTCTCTGGCGCCTGTGCTGTTTTACTGCAGCTCCTCCCAACCAAGCTCTCGAAACCCTCCTGCTGCTGCCCACTGTGCACTGTACCCCCCCGCTGTTCCCGTCTCCTTTATTCTGAGCATGCACTCAGCCAAATCTTATAGTACTCGAACAAAATCCCCCTCCTGATGAGTGTTTCCTGGTGAGGTGAGGCAAAAGCTTCAGAGTTGGGGAAACCGCTCTAACGCAGTTCAAAATATGCACAGATTTCTCCTGGTCGTGTGCAGAGCAGATATGTGAACTAAGCTTTGCGTGCGCATGCATGTGTGTGTATGTGTTAATCAGCAGACACTGGTTTCTCTCCCACCTGTAGAGCCAGGGACCAAGCATCACTGCTCTGCAGGGCTGCTCTCATGTCCTCCACCAGTTCCCGAAGGCTGGCATTCTCATCCTCCTGTTTCACGATCCTGTTCTCGACTTCCTCCAGGGCTATGATCTCTTCATGCTACGATCTCCTCATAACATTCCCGGGAGCACTCAGCTGATGGGTGGTGGGAGAGGTCCCCAGTTCCTCAGCTCACTCCACACAGTCCTCAGGTGCTGCACCACCGCCTCAAAGGACTCTTCGGGTGGATTTGCATCTCGATGTGCTCACTCTCCTTCCCTACAGGCAGTGACCTGCCACACAGTAACAGCCAGCCTTGGTGCTGAAATAGCTGCAGAGATTGGCGTGGAACTGCCGGAACGTCAGCTCTGCAGGAAGTTGATCCAGGATGCCAGAGCACTCCTCTGCCTCCTGCTCCAGTCCCAGCACCTCGCAGAGTATCCCGAAGTCCTCCCCTGGAATCTTGCCTTCCCCCTCGAAGTCCAGATGATGGAAGATCTCCTGCATGTACTGATCCAAACCAGTGGCCAGCATGATGATCTCATTCTCCACCCTGCGATCCAAGCCACATTGCTAACTATCCACTGAGTTCTGAAAGCTGGCTAACTGTAGAGATCGCAGGTATCGGCTGAGGAGGCGCACTCCATCGTTAGACCTTTCTGATGGGTATGGGAACCGCTTAATGAGAAGAAACAATAGCAGTGATTATACACGAGTAGGAATGTGCAGCAAGTAAGAGAGCCCACCCAGCCCCACGATCAGCCTTACTAACTTTGGGGTTCAGCATAGAATGTGCATGTAAAGTGTATCAGCAGTTTACTGTTCCTCCCAACCGGATGGGCTGCCACAAGTTTCAAGTGTCACTCTGCACTGGATCTGCTGCCTGGCTCTGCTACTTAAACTTCAGAATCTGACTGCCTGGCATCAAAATAAAAGAATAGTTTTGACTTCTTACACATGCTCAGTTACACGGCAACAGAGAGGTTAAGTTTGCTCGGTCACTGCCAGGGATTTCATGTTTTACTGGATGAGGCTAAGTCACACTGGTTGGCTTTGGATAATATGCTTAACAGAACCATAGAACCATAGTAAGGCTGAGACTCTAAGAGGATCTAAGCAACCACGCAGCCCACAATTAACTGTGGGCCCCCAACTATAAAATCACTCACTTATAACATAGCTTTAGTTTATTTTAAAGTATTCTGTAATACATGGATTCAAATGATTTAAATGTCAGGGCTGGGAAAATGTTTTATACTGTATTAGAATTCTCATAATATGAAAAAGTATTTTTGTCTTGAAGTGTAGTTTGGCGTAAGTTTAAACTAGAGAGAAAATCTTCTGATACTGACAGTTTAGCACTAGACAGTGAGAGGAAGGACCTCTGAACACCAGAGACTGCTTGGCATGGATACTGAGTGTAGTGGGTGGGTGATGCTGGACACTAAGGACAGCTTGACAGTGGACATTTCAAAGGAGTTTTTGCAACAAGATTGAGTCAAGGAGCAGGAAAGACTGCAGGGGCAAAGTAAAACTAGCAGGGCATCAGTGAAGACTCGATGCACTCCTGGTCCTTTTTTAGGGCTGTAGAGGGCAGAGCCTGCAGTCCTTTAATGAACAGAGTGAGGACTCTGCATTTTTCCTTACTTAAAAAACCCTGGATTCTCTCCGCCTATTACAACCCTGACTCTCTCTCTGGTGCCTGTGAACTTTTGCTGCAGCTCCTCCCCCACCAATCTCTCAAAACCCTCCCACTACCACTCACTATGCACTGTACCACCCCACCCCTCTGTTACCACCCCCTGTATCCTGAGCATCGTACTCAGCCAAATCACATAGAGCTTGAAAAAAATACCCCTCCCAATGAGCGTTTCCTGGTGGGACTTGTCATCAATGCCATTATTTGTAATCATTCCCCCCCTCACATTTACAACCTATACATACCTGTCTGAACCTGCACAATTCAAGGCTTAACCTTAAAATTTTATTTTATGCCTGCCACAGCCGTTTATTTATTGTGCCTGCAAATCTCCAGCTCTGTGCATGCCCAGTAGCAGCATTTACCTGGTGATGTTATCGATGGACTGCACTCTCAGTCCACTACTGAAATGCTATGCCTGCCAAGTCCTGTCAATTTCACAAACAAAATGAACGACACAGGTCAACCGGGTCTTGTGCTGTACCAAGGAAAGGCAGCTAGCCAAACAAAGTGTCATGGCTCAAAAGCAAAGCAGCACCAACTGTGTTTCTGCAGAAAATCTTTTTACTGGCAAAATTGTAAAATACAAGCAGAAATAAACACACATCAGTAATATAAACAGCAAAAACTAGACACCCAGCGCTTTAACTCTTAAGTCTTCATCAGGTCCTGTCATGTTTTCCACATAATGCACTTTATGTGAGGTTCCTTTGCTCTGCCCCGATTTCAGTGAGGTTCAAGATCAGATCTTGTCACTGGCACTTTCAGTAGCTAGAGCTGACAGCACTCAGCTGTCTCACGATCAGCTAGCTAGAGCGCCACACTTTTCTTGTTTTGGGAAAAAAAGCTTCTTTTGGCATTTTGTTGTTTACTTTATCTTGCACATATTGTAACCCTCACAAATCATTATGATGACACAACAAGGAGGCAGGAGGGAGAACATGAAAAGAGGGGTATTTCCATGGAGAAGTCTGTAAATTTAATGATCACTGATGTTCACACAGCAATTCATTTGTGCCTGTTTGATGCGTCATGGTAACTGTGTGTGGGTCACAATTTGTGCCAGATGAAGTAAAAATCCAAATACCAAAAAAAGTATTTTATCCTCTCAAACAAGAAAAGTCTGGTGCACAAGTTGTTCATGAGACAGGTGAGCACTGTCTGCGCAAGCTACTGAATATGCCAGTGACACAATCTTGAACCTCACTGAAATTGGGGCACAGCAAAGGAACCATACATAAAGTGCATTATGAGGAAAATATGACTGGACTCAGCAGGCAGAGTATTTCAGTACTAGATTTATTACTCAGAAAGATACATTATTGGAAAATAGGTTAACTATTGTTATTTCATCCAGATTTATAAACAATAAAAAAAATCAGTGTGAAACAGCAATATAACACTTCTTTTTCCATAACATATCCATTATGTGTAATAACTCTAGTACAGAAATACTCTGCCTGCCAGTCTTGTCATGTAGTGTTTGGCTTCTTAACCCTGGACTACTCCTACTGTAAATAATGAAAAAAATGGAAATGATAGCTACAGAAAAGCATTTAACTACAGAAAAGAGCTTCAAGCTTACCTTGCCCCTGTCATGCTGTGGTATCTGTATAAAGCAGGGAAACCTATTGCTTTTTAGGGGGAAAGAGTAAAGCAGGCAAGAATGACCAAGCAGTCAGTGACACATATATTGTACAACTTACAAATCCTGCTGCAGGAGGCTGTGAGGCAATGTCATGTCACGTTGTCTGCAGCTGAAAAATTAAACATTTGCAGCATTTTACTATTCTGCAGATGATATAAAGATGACATCTTCAGTCTATAAGTGGTCATGCACATGCAGTCTGTACAGAAATTGTAATTTTATAACCAGTTCAACGTGACCTGTTACATGATGTGCTGCTATCTGATGTGCGTCTTATGAGGTTAAACCCGTTATATTATTTTTAGACTGGATGCTTAAAGAGTTTCATAATTGGTTCTTGTGTTGCGGAGTACTGCATCAGATTACACAAGTGGCGTAAGTGATATTGGGATTGGTGCCGAATGATTAATTTGGAAGCTTTTTAGCAAACTGATCTGACAATGAAGCCTCTTTTGTTGAGTTATACTTCTTTGTGGAACTGTAATTAGGTTCTGTGTTGGTTAGATGGCTGAGTGATGTTGTTATACGCTCTTCAAGATGCAAACATGTGGCAACACAGGACATTCTACCGCAGTCTTGCATTTATTAGAGATGCAGGAGAAGGCACCTGCTAGAAGGCTACCAGTGCACCTTGCTTTCTTAACATTTGTATGGTGTGTGTGTGTGTGTTTGTATGTGTGACTGCAGGCATACTGTCACTTTTTCGCTGTTAAATGAGTTTCGTATTCAGAACCTGTTTGTCTGGGGACTGTGTCAGAGCAGGTAATGCAAGCCCTGTCACACCTGTCAGCTGCTGTTTATTGTTAGGAATCTCACTGATTTATTTCCCTCAGAATTTTCCTCTGTCCCTCATAAAATTTATGTTTTTTGTGACTAAACAGTGGGGATTGTAAGCAGAACATAATGTCAAACATTAAAATTACTGTCTTGCTCTACAGAAAAGTAATCTTACACCAATTGATCTGCGTGGGGTCAGTTTTCTTAGCAGAACACGTACTGTCAGGGTGACAAATAAGTTCTCCTTGAAGTGCCAAGAATGATTTTCTATTTAATTTGCATATTTGTGTCTGCAGCAGAGTAAGCTAGTGCTATTCCAATTTCTGACTGAGCAGAACACATACTGTCAGGGGGACAGTTTTCTGTTTCTTTTGTATTTATTTAACTACAGCCTCAAATGCATATTTTTGTCTGCAGCAGAGAAAGACTCAGTGCTGTTCCCATTTCTACTGCTTTGCCTATAAATCCATTCTGTTAAGCAGACCTGAAGCTCTCTGCAAGGATGTTGCTAAACTTGTTAATGTTCTAAACGTCTTCTCTCTGTTTCTGTAGCTGCTGTGGTGCATTGTATCTGTTTGATACATTTGCAGTATATTATATATACTTTTATAATTCATTGTGCTTGATAATGACCTATGCCTGCACTGTGCTTTCAAGCAGTTAGGTAATCCATCTCGGTGGGCTAGCCAGAGAAAAATGCATTTGAAGCTGCAGTTAAATCTTAAATGCAAAAGAAAATCAACTACAAAAATGTCCTTGTAGCACAGTGTACACCTCCATATGTTTTCCTAATAATGTGTATGCCTTCCTTAGAACAGAAACTAAAACAAACCTTACTACTTACAAATCATTGTGTTGTTTCTCCTTAGAAAATTGTCTTTTTATTTGCTGGGCTCTGATTGGCTGCTACCCCTTCCAGAGGGGTACATTAACTTTCAATAGATGCCCAGCAAATAAAAAGTGCCAACCCGGCTGCCCCTTCACTCACTCTAACCTCCTTCTGCATGGCCACCTTGCTTTCTGATTGGCTAAAAAAATGGGGCACTGAATTTGAAATAGACGCCATTTTTTTTATGTATGTTAGCAAGCGACCATTTCCCAGACTGCAACTATCGCATCCCCCCCCCCCCCAAAATGAAACTGTCACCAACGGCACAATGGCAATTCTGGTATAACAACATGAAGAGAAAAAAATAAAACTCATCGTAACCAGACCGTACTCATCACGCTCATTGCTTCTCATACTGCTGGCTATCACCTACAACTCATATACCCTCCACTGCCAGCCCAGTAAAATCCTAAAAGAATTATATGTAAAAAAAAAAAAACCAAAAAAAAAAAAAAACAAAGCAAGCAAGAAACACACACGTTATTTAATTTGCAGCTGAAAGACAGGAAATTAGTGTTTCTGTTAGCATAATAACTGCACAGCTCATCTCCCGACAGAAATCTTGTGCCTCCTTCAGACGTCAACTGCTGTTTGCAACTGCTTACACCCCCCTGCCCTGCTATCAGAACACATCTGAAATCAAACGTTTATTTGAATTTTGTATTAATATTTGTAAGTTTCTCTCATACCTTCACGCACTGGCAATCAGGCAGTAATCCAGCACTAAAAGAACGAAACTGTAGCTGAACTCACACACGCAGCCTGCAACAAATCTGTATAGCTGACACGCAGGCTGCAACAAATCTATTTTCAAGAAAACCAGCTTTCAAGATAGCCACAGAATAACGTGATCGGCAACAAAATAGAAAACTTTTTTTTATTTTTTTTAAAAGCACTACAAGGAGCGAGGTAACTCTATGTCTTCTTCTGAATGGCTCAGTGGGGGGGGGTAGTGGATGGAACACCACAGACATGGACTACTTTACAACAGAGAGTCTTCAACTTCATTTTCAGTCAATATTTTGTATTTCTTTTTAATTTTATTAAATCCCCTTATAAAAATGCCACAGGTAGCCCATTTTGGACCGGCCAGGAGCTATAAGGCCCTCCGCCTGCGGCGTCAGGCCTCATTACGCCCCTGGCCATTCCAGTATTGCCCAATACCGCCCACCCTGTCGGGCATTATTGCTTACATGCCTCCTTAACAATTCCACATAACTTCATTATGCAGCCCTGGTGGATCTGACCAGATTTTGTGGTTAGTAAACCCCCCCCCAAATGTGTACTCTTCACATTGGTTTTTCTTTCCCAGGTACATTACTTTGCACTTCTTTGCACTGAATCTAAGCTGCCATACTTCTAACCATTCCTTCAAACTTGCCAAGTCCCTTCTCATCTTTTCCACCCTCACTTGTATATCAACCGTGCTGCAGATCTATGTGTCATCTGCAAAGAGGCATACTTTTCCTTCTAGTCCTTCTGCAATGTCATAGAAACATAGAAACATAGAATTTGACGGCAGATAAGGACCGCTTGGCCCACCCAGTCTGCCCATTTCCCTGCCTACTGGATAAGCTGCAGATCCTAGTTAACCAGCAGCCTACTTCTTCCTACCCCCACCCCCTAGAATTGCCTTATGACTGTCCCATGCATGCTTGAATTCCACCACTGTTTTTGACTCACGACCTCCTCGGAGGCCGTTCCATGCATCCACAACCCTCTCTGTGAAAAATACTTCTTTAATTTACCTCTGATCCACCCACTTCTATCTTCAAATTGTGCCCCATTGTTCTTGCACACCTCTTTTTTTGAAAGATGCTACCCTCTTGGACTTTGTTGATTCCCTTGAGGTACTTGAAAGTTTCTATCATGTCCCCCCCCTTTCCTCGAGGCTATACATATTAATCTCCTTAAGTCTCTTTTCATATGTTTTCCGGTGCAGACACTGCACCATTTTAGTTGCCCTCCTCTGGACAGCTTCCATCCTGTCTATGTCTTTGCGAAGACTGGGTCTCCAGAACTGCACACAGTACTCCAGATGGGGCCTGACCAGCGGTCTGTACAGAGGGATAATAACTTCCTGTTTTCTACTGGTGATGCCTCTCCCTATGCATCCCAGTATCCCCCCTTGCTGCCCTCTCACATTGCTTGCCCACCTTTAGGTCATCTGATATGACTACCCCCAGGTCCCTTTCCATTTTTGTTGTTGTTAGTATTTCACCCCCCATTGTGTAATCTTCCCCAGGGTTTTTGTTTCCCAGGTGCATTACCTTGCACTTCTTAGCATTGAATCTAAGCTGCCATACATTTGACCATTCCTCTAACCTTGCCAAGTCCCTTTTCCTTTCCACCCCACCTTGTGCATCAACTCTGTTGCAGATCTTTGTGTCATCTGCAAAGATACATACTTTTCCTTCCAGTCCCTCTGCAATGTCGCTTATAAAGACATTGAAGAGGACCGTTCCTAATACTGAACCCTGTGGTACCCCACTAGTAACCCCTTTCTTCAGAGTGGACTCCATTTACTATTACTCTGTGTCCTATTCTCCATCCAATTTTTACCCAGGCTGTCATCTTGGGACCCACTCCCAGGCTAGCTAACTTGTATATTAATCTTTTGTGTGGGACTGTGTCAAATGCCTTGCTAAAGTCTAGGTAGGCAATGTCCATAGCCCCTCCCTGATCTACTACTTTGGTCACCCAGTCAAATAAATCTATCATATTTGTCTGGCATGATCTTCCTGCTGTGAATCCATACTGCCTTGGGTCCTGTGCCCCTCTGGCCTCTAGATACTTGACAATTCTTTCCTTCAGAGTGATTCCATCAGTTTCCTGTCACTGAGGTTAAACTAACAGGTCTGTAGTTTCCTGCTTCTGCCTTGCTCCACTTTGTGAAGGAATCACATCTGCACTCTCCAGTCCTCGGGTACCACCCCATCCTCCCATGATTTGTTAAACAGGGTAGTCAGTGGTGTCACTAATTCCACCCTTAGTTCTTTTAGAATTCTGGGATGAATCCCATCAGGCCCCATTGCTTTGTTCACCTTCAGTTTTAAGAGTTCTTTCAGAACCCTTTCTTCTGTAAATGGGCTGGTATCGACTTCTGTATCCAGAGTGTTTCTACTGTTTGTTTTAGGTACCTCCCCCTCTTCCTTTGTAAATACTGAGCAAAAATATTTGTTTAGTATCTCTGCCTATTCACAGTCACCCCTGCCTACCCCTCCCTTATTAAGCCTCACTATCCCTCCCTTGGTCTTCCTTCACTCCCTGATGAACCTATAAAGGTTTTATCCCCCTTCTTAACTGAGTTGGCTATCTTTCCTCAGTTTGGGCCTTTTGTTCTGACTGCCTTCCAGCTTCCTTTTGCTTTAACTGATACAGTTCTCTGTCCTGCTCCTTCTGTGATTCCTTGTATTTCCTGAAAGCTATCTTTTCTCTTGAACCTTCACTGCCACTCCGTTGAGAACCATAGTGGTTTCTTACATCGTTTAGTTTTGTTTATTTGCTTCACACAAAGGCTTGTTACCTCTGTGATGGCAGTTTTATTATTCCCATTGTTCTTCCACACCTCCTTCCTGCCCATTTGCTAGTGCATTCCTTAGGCACTTACCCATTTTGGCAAAGTCAGCCCTCCTAAAGTCCAGTACCTTTGCCTTTGTATGGCTTGACTCTATTGCTGTGTTTATGTAGAACTATACTGTTCGATGGTCGCTAGTTCCCAGATGATTACCCACTTCTACATCTGTGATCCTCTCTTCATCTCCACTTGAGAGAACCAGGTCTAAGATTGCTCCCTCTCGAGTGGGCTTCAATACTAGTTGTCTAAGGAATGCCCCCTGTAGGGCATCTAGAATAACCCTACTCTTGGAAGTGGCTGCTGCAACTGCACTCCAGTTAATATCTGGCATATTCAGATCACCCATCAGCAATATCTCCCTTTTTTCTGCCATACTAAGTATACTTTCTATCATGTCCTTATCCGTTTCCTCCCCCTGAGAAGGGGGTCTGTATACAACCCCTGTGCGGATTGTGGTGCCATTGCCGGTCTCCAAATTTACCCACAGTGCTTCTTCTTCTCCCTGTTTTCCCTTTTGTTCTGCTGCTTTGATTCCTTCCCTTATGTAAAGAGCTACTCCTCCTCCTCTATTACCCTCTCTGTCCCTCCTGTATATAGTGTATCTTGGTATGTTTATGTCCCAGTCATGGTTTTGCATGAACCATGTTTGTGTGACTGCCATGATATCCAGATGTTCCTCCTTCATCAAGGCCACTAATTCAGGAAGCTTGTTACTCAGACTACGGGCATTGGTACTCATTGCTTTCCATTTTTTGTTGGCTTAAACTGTGCCCTCACAAAACAATCAGCTAAGAGCTCTGACCCACCGCTGCGATGAGTGCCTTCCTGTCAGCAAGATACCATACACAACAATTTAACAGAGCAAATCCTTGCTAATCAAACAGAGAAAAATCCAGACATCCAAGTCAGACACAGGTAAACCTCCTCAGCCCCAAACAGCCTGGTGGTTTGTGCTTCGAAATCAGTCAGCCCCAAAATAAGTCAGCTGTGCTTTAAACTCTTCCTGCACTGCAAATCTTAAGAACTGTAACAAGACTGTCTTTTCCTGATTAAGTTCCTTATTTCACCTTTCAGTTAGAAGTAGCCTCCACCTGCAGAATATCTGCTACAAACCAAAGACAATTGTAAGGTTCGCCTCCCTCTCTGTTGTGAGCACAACTTGCTTCTTTGCAAATCCTATGTTCAAGTATTGTAGCTCCCAGCAAGAGGTAGCTTGCCTTATAAAATATTAGCTCTTCTGACGAGTTTGCTATAAAACACTTGCTTATAATACTATTGGTTCTAGGTGTGTTACCAAAGCTATATAATGATTAGTAGCTATGGTGTAATCACTTCCTGAGAAGTCTGGAATTTCCTTTTAAGGCACACAAAAGATAAACACAAAAACAGTTTACTGTCTGGGTCAAATACATAACCTGTACCTGCACTTTTTTCAGGATTTGTGACAAATGTTTAGCCCAGGGTTTAAACTCTTCCTGCACTGAAAATCTTAAGAATTGTAACAAGACTGTCTTTTCCTGAATAAGTTCCTTATTTCACCTTTCAGTTAGAAGTAGCCTCCACCTGCAGAATATCTGTTACAATCCAAAGTCAATTGTAAGGTTCACCTCCCTCTGTTGTGAGCACAACTCGCTTTCTTGCAAATCCTATGTTCAGTATTGTAGCTCCCAGCAAGAGGTAGCTTGCCTTAAAAAATATTAGCTGTTCTCCTATAAATGCATTATAAAGGACTGGATCCAGTACTGAACCCTGCAGTACACCACTAGTAACCCCACTTTCTTTGGCATGGACTCCGTTTACTATTACCTTCTGTGTCCTGTTGTCCAGCCAGTGTTTTACCCAGGCTACCACCCTAGGACCCACTCCCAGGCTGGCTAATTTGTTTATTAATCTTTTGTGTGGGACTGTGTCAAATGCCTTGCTAAACTCTAGGTAGGCCATGTCCATAGCCCCTCCCTGGTTTACTACTTTGGTCACCTAGTCAAATAAAACGATTAGATGCATCTGACATAACCTTCCCACTGTGAATTCATGCAGCCTTGAGTCCTGTGCCCCACTGGCCTCTAAGTAGTCAGCAGTTCTTTCCTTCAGAAGTGATTTCATCATTTTCCTTACCCCTGAGGTCAAACTGACAGGTCTGTAGTTTCCTGCCTGTGTCTTGCTCCCCTTTTTGTGACAGGGAATCACATCAGCCTCCCTCCAGTCCTCAGGTACCATACCATCCTCCCATGATTGGCGTCACTAGTTCTCCCCTTAGTTCTTTTAGGATTCTGGGGTGAATCCCACCAGGCCCCATTGCTTTGTCCACCTTCAGTTTTAAAGAGTTCTTTCAGAACCCTTTCTTCTGTGAAAGGACTGGCATTGACCCCCCTACCCAGAGTGCATCTATTGATTGGATTAGGTACGTCCCCCTCCTCTTCTTTTGTGAATACTGAGCAGAAATATTCATTCAGTATCTCTGCTTTTCCACTGTCCCTCTCTGCCCACCCACTCTCCCCTTTATTCAGCCTCACTATCCCTCCCTTTTTCTTTCTTCGCTCTCTAATGTACCTACAACAGGTTTTATGCCCCTTCTTAACTGAGTTGGCTATCTTTTCCTCTGTTTTGGGCCTTTGCTATTCTGACTGCCTTCCCCACTTTCTTCTGCTTTAACTGGTTTAGTTCTCTGTCCTGCTTCTTCTGTGTTTCCTTATACTTCATGAATGCTGACTTTTTCTCCCTAACCTTCCCCGACACCTATTTTGAGAACCTTTTTTCTTTCATTTTGATTTGTTTCACACAGAGGCTTGTTTAATTTGTGATGGCAGTTTTGATGTTTCCCCATTGTTGCTCCACCCCTCCTTCTTGGCTCTTTGCTAATGCTTTTCTGAGGCACTTTCTTATTTTGACAAAGTCAGCCCTCTTCAAGACCATTAACCTCACTTTTGTATGGTTTGACTCTGCAGCTGAGTTTATTGTGAACCACACTGTTTGGTGGTCAGTTGTTCCCAGATGGCCACCCACTTCTAGATCTTAGATCCTTTCTCCATCCCCATTTGAGAGTACCAGGTCTAAGATTGCTCCCTCCCAAGTGTGTTTCAACATTAGATGTCTGAGGCATGCTCACTATAGGGGATCGAGAATGGCCCTGTTTTTGGATGTGACTGTAGCCAAAGTGCTCCAGTCAACATCTGGCATATTTAGGTCCTCCATTAACAATATCTTCCATTTCTCTGCCACCCTAAGAATGTTTTCTGTCATTTCCTTGTCCATTTCCTCTCCCTGAGACAAGGGTCTGTATACAACCCCTATGTGTAGATTGTGGTGCCATTTCCAGTCTCCAGGGTGACCCACAGTGCCTCTTCTTCTCCCTGTTTACCTTTTTGTTTTGTTGCTTTGATTCCTTCACTTACATAGAGAGCTACTCCTCCTCCTTTTCTACCCTCCCTGTCCCTCCTGTAGATTTTGTACCCTGGTATGTTGACATCCCAGTCATAGTTCTCTGTGTACCATGTTTTTCTGACTGCCACGATATCCAGGCATTCCTCTTCCATCAAGGCCACCAATTCAGGGAGCTTGCCACCTAGACTACGGGCACTGGTACTTATTACCCTCCATTTTTTGATGGCCTTACCCCTTTTGGCCCATCTCTGTCCTTACTGCCTGCTTCTCCATTTACCCCACATTTCTCCCTATCAGCTTTTGTATCTTGATGTTTACCTCTCACTAAGTACCCTCATTTTTGGGGGGGCTAGGATTTCCCTGTTCCTTTTCAGTGACCCCCCTGGTTAGTTTAAATGCTTGCCAATGAAGCATTTAAACCTATCTAAGATCCTGGTTTTCTTCCTGGACAAATGCAGACCATCACTCTGGTATAGGCCTGCATCCTTCCATGTGAACCTCCAGTCTCCAGTGTAGCCAAAACCCTGAGCTCTGCACCAGTTTTTCAATCACTGATTGAATCCCATGGTGCAGAGCACCCTAGCCTCACCCTTGCCATAGACAGGCAACACCTCCAAGAAGGTTACCACACAGGCTACTTGTCTAAGGCCCCTCACCAACTCCACAAACTCATCCTGCACTGTTCGGATCCCTTTTCCAGCCAGCTAATTTGTCCCTAGATGGACAATGACATCCTGCTCCTTCCCCCTTTCAGCATCTCCTGTGATCCTGAGGATTTGCTTCCTGTCCCTCCAAGCCATGGTGCCAGGCAGGCACCATGCCTCCCTCCCCTCCAAGTTCTACACTCGTAAGAATAGAGTCCCCCACCAGCAGTTGTTTCCTTCCCTTTCGGGGTCTGATTCCACCCTCCTGAGAGTCTCCTTTGTGGAGGTTCCCAGAATCCTCCTTGGTTTCCACTGCAGATGCCTCCATAAAGGAACCACACCCTGCCAGAATGACATTTGAATTATAGAAAGGTACAATTGAAGGGATATGCCTCTGTTCCATCACCCTCACCCTTCCTGAGCCCGCTATGGTCCAATGACTCCTCTGTCTTGGCAACCTGTGAGACTGCAGCAGTGGTCCTTGTGGTCCATGGATGGGAAAGAACATCCTCCAAATCTTGGCTAGCTCAGCCTGGAGATGAGCAACCCCCTCCCTCAGCCTACAGGGGTGCCTGCATATGGGACAACACTTCATCCTCCAGAACATCTCATGGAAGACTGCTGCTCCACAGCCACTGCATTGCACTGCACCACTCCCATCATTTCTTATTTGTGGCCCTTTAACTGTTGTTTTGTATACTTACTCTTTTCTCTCTCTGTTATTTTTTTTTATTTTTATATGTAACCCCCCTACAAATGGGGGTTCCTAACAGCCTCCAGTACTGTCGCTTTAAGAGTTGCCTACTTGCAGGTGTTAGTGGTTTGGATGGGGAGGACTGGGGTTTCTTTGTTCAAGTCCCGCCTGAGCTGTGGTGAAATCGCTCCCCTTGCAGTGGTCGCTATATGCCCAGAGGGAGTCCGTTTAAATTATGTAACTGTTTGGCCAGGACTAGCTAGCATGTTGATGGAAATGCAGTTTGTTTAACCTGTTTCCTTTTGCAGCTGAGACTGTGTGTGCTGTGCCCCTCCATTTTGGACCAGGATGTTCTGAAGGGTCAGATAGGGGCAGGGGGTATCTCAAATGGAGTTGGCTGACCAATGAAGATACAGTTAGTAATTGTGGGAAGTGAAGTCTGGACCAAGGTGCCTTTTTGCACCACTGAGAGTAAGATTAAGTGACTGGCATCTGTAGCCAACCAATGGGATCAGCTGGCGCCCGAACGGAGAGGATTGTCCCATACTGCCAAGTAGCAGAGGTGTTGTGGCTGTAGATGAGGAAGGAGCTCAGGGCTCCTGCATCATTGAATGTTCACGTGGGAAGTGCGCGAAAGGCCTGAGTTGGCCATTTGAATAGCCAGCGAACTTCAGACTGAATCCGTGAGGCGGCGATCAGAGGAGGCTGTGTAAAAGCACAGCTACCTACCAGGCTCAACCTGTAGAGGACTGGAGAATCTGCTCAATCACGCTCGGTCTGTCAGGAAAGTTGAAGCTGCAATGAGACTTCATGATAGCTGTGAGTTCGGTCGGGCCATAGGAGCAGCTGCCTGGTATGGTACCCTCTGTTATTTCCCAAATAAATGTGTGGAGAAGTATCTGAAGTTCCGCTCAGCCCTCAGGGTGATGTGAGAGTGGTTTTCCTTCTGAAGTCGTGAGTACTAAATCAGGGTAGCTCCCTGTTAAACATTGCTAGCCAGGGCAGGATTTTCTGGTTGCTTTGCTGACTACATTAGCTGAGCCTGCTGGCTCCATCAAATCAATGTAGCATTGAAATGTTCATCTGTGTCAGGGCCCCAACCAGCTGCATCAAGGAACTAGCCTTTAGGGCTTGGGTACCCATAGACAGTAACTTATAGGTTAGGCCTGTGCACAGAGCCCTAGGTAAACATTCATATATTGTAGTGGTAAACTGATCAGCCTGATTCCTCCCAGTCCTTGTCTCCCTTTGAATAAATCAGATTGCTTGTTTTCAAAAGTACACTGGCCAGTCTGTGTATTAATGGGAAATACTGCACAGTGAATAACATGGTGAAACTGTAGTCTGCTTTCAGGGGGTCCCCGTGAGTGAGCTGATTGGTCTGTGCTGGGGGTAAGTGTATATGGTAAGGACGCTGGAAATTGACCCATGTGGGGTCACTAGTGGGAAGAAAGGGCAGGTTGCAGCAACCCAGAGGCTGTGACGAGTCAACCGTCACTGTTCTAACTCAATCTCTGGGTGGAGGCACCAACAACGGATCTGGGACCTCACCCTGTCAAGCAGTTAGGGCAGGCAGGGATAGAAGGATTAGGATAGCACCCCTAGGGGTTACAATTGAGGCACCACTGGATTAGCATCCCCTAGTGGCCGAGTGGGTAAAGTGCATAACTATGGATAATTTTAAGGAGAAACTGGAAGGGGATATCATGGCTAAGATTATGCTGGACCCTATTAAAATGATGGTACATAAATTGATGGGGTGGGGTGAAGCTGAAGAGCTTGACTCTCAGAGAATTGTGCTACTACTAGATGTACCTCTGGGGACAACGACCGCTGACATTATTTCTGCCATGGATTGTGTCAAATGTTTGGCAAGGCAGAGGTGAAGGGGCATATGGCTGACCTGCTCAATCAGATTTTGCAGGTGTTACTTTTGTGTAGCATAGCCATTGACCATGAGAGGGTACCCGCAGTGATTTACCCAGAAGGTGTCCAAATGGGGTGGAGGGTTATTCACGTTCAAAGTGGGTTGGTCACCCCTGGGAAGTTTCCCCAGACTAATAGTTTCAAAGATAAGCTATCTAAATTGTTAGCTGGGGAAGGGAGGACCACCCCAGAGCTAATGCAGGCTTTGGACCTTTCCAGTGAACCCACCCCTTGGACTTCTCCTGGTACCTCTCCAGAGCCCCCCAAGAGTTCTATTTTGGCTCCACTGCCCCTAGTGGTTCCCTCTATACAGCTGGATTATTACCATAGGCTAAAACGTTTCTCTGGCACAGTGCCCATGCCTTCAGGGGAGGATGATTTGGAGGCATGGATGGACTACGTCACCCCCCCCCGGTTCAGGAGTGGCAGTGCTCTGAGGGGGAAAAACAAAAGAGACTGATAGAGAGCCTGCAGGGTCCAGCTTTAGAAGCCATTCGGTTTTTCCAGGCCACTAGCCCGGAAGCTACTGCCGCAGAGTATCTTTCTGCTCTAGAGGGAGTGTTTGGGAGCACAGAAACTGGGGAAGACTTATTGTGGAAATTCAAGTCTGCTAAGCAGTGGAGAAATGAGTAGCTCGCCTTTGTCACCTAGGGTGGAAAGGGCTTTACAGAAGGCTCAACCGGTGTTGGGGATCGCTACTCCAGCCTTGAACCAGGTCAGGTTGGAAACATGTTCTGAGTCCGCCGAATTTTTCCAGTGTGATACTGTTAAACTTGTTGCACGATCGGCAAGCTGCCCCGCCTGAAATATTGTCAACTGATGAGGGAGATTAGAGAAGGGAGACTGATGAGGAGGGTGGGACCCTTATGGGGGCAGTGAATTTGAGCCAAACTCCTGAGTCTAGCGAACCCGATGAGATCCACCCTTCAGGAGGGCCTGATGTATCCCCAGAGTTACAGGGAGGGGTAGGGGTGTGTGCCATTTCCTCTGATCCCCAAGTAGAAAGTGAATTGAGGGCCGAGGTCAGGAATTTACGAGTACTGGTGAGGGACTTGAAGCGATCCACTACCCACCCTGTTAGGTCTGGGGAACCTGAGTTATCTAGAAACCAATGCCCTGGCCCAGGGGAATCCTCTTGTCCCCTAGAGGGCCCCCAGCAAATGAAGTATTCCCCTCCAAATAGAGACCCCTGGGACCCCAAGTTTTTTTTTTTTTTATTTAGTTGTTTAACCAGGTGTAGCACACTAAGCTGAAAGCTTTTTCACAGGAGCGACCTGGGAGCACAAGGAGGTTAAGTGACTTGCTCAGGGTCACACAGTATGCAAGTGGAAGCTGTAGGATTCAAACCCAGGTCTGGTCTGCTGGATGTCACCAAATTTGCAGCTCAGAGCCTTAGACCACTGCGCTATACTGCCTCCTGAAGTTCTGTTACCATTGTGGGGAGGATGGACACTTTCAGACTGAATGCCAGTTGCCGGAGAATTTAAGGAAGGTCAACAGTAGACTGATCACTTGGCATCGCAGGGTCCACGTCTGACCCCCCAGAAAGGGTTTTGTGACCCAGGCCAATGCCCAAGCAACTGTTAATGCTGTGCCCCCTGAGTGGTCTGATGTGGTCGGGCCCTCAATGGAGGCCCCAGTGCAGGTAAATCAGATTCCCACCCAAGCTGTATTGGATAGCGGCTCTCAGGTGACCATTATGTTTCAGAACTGGTATCAGACCCATCTACCTGAGGTGCCACTACAACTCTTGGATGGTCTACATGTATGGGGGCTGAGTGACAAGGCTTATTCGTATTTGGGGTACATCCAGATCTGGTTGTCATTTCCTACTTCTGTGGCTGGAGTGGATGAACAGGTGTAAACTGGTTCCTAAGTCTGCCCTCACTGACCCTCGTGTATGATGTAAGTCTTGTTGATTGGGACTAATGCTCACGTGTTTGGCTGGTTAGCCCAGCTGTGTTCTGAAAAGCAGGTGTCCAGGACTGGGTGAGCCCTTAGGATACCTATCTTGATCCAGAAGGCCTATGAGGCTCAGAGAAAAGCTAGTCAGGAGGAGCCTGAAGGCCCGGTGGGTGTTGTCTGTAGGAAGGATCCAGAGTTGTTGCTATTAGCTCCAAATGCCCAGTGTGTCTTGCAGGGGGAGGTTCAGCTTAAAAAAGATGTCCAAAATAAACTATTAATGCTGGAAGCGCCTGGAGAAGGGAAGTTGCCTGGAGGACTGCTGGTTAAACCCAATACCTTGCCTGCTAGAGCCCACGCTTATGCCGGGAGAGTAATGGTTCAAGTTCACAATGTGTCTGACAAAGAGATTTGAGTAAATAGGGGATGCACCGAGGCTACTGTGCATTGTGCAGATACTGCAGTGCTCACTCATAGCAAGGATTTGGGGAAAGATAACAGTCACGCCGGACTTGTTTGATTTCAGTGACTCCCCGTTGCCTGCTGAATGGAAAGCAAAAGTCAGTGAGAAGCTTGCCCAAAGAGACCAGGTTTTTTCCCTGAAGGAATGGGATGTGGGCTGTGTGCAGGGGGCCGAGCACTGCATTCGCCTGCATGATGTAAGGCCTTTCCGAGAGAGGTCTCGGCGTTTGGCCCCTGCTGATATAGATGATGTGAGATGGCATCTGCAAGAGATGCATGCTGCTGGTGTGATACAAGAATCCAGGAGCACTTATGCTTCCCGCTGTCGTGAGTGGAGGAAAGAATGGGACTGTTCGGATGTGTGTGGACTACCGTACCCTGAACCGGTGAACCATCCCTGACCAGTATACTATGCCCCGCATACAGGATGCCTTGGACTGTCTGAATGGCAGTAAGTGGTTCTCTGTGTTAGATCTCCACAGTGGATACTGTCAGATCCTAATGGCTCCTGAGGATCGAGAGAAGACTGCATTCATTTGCTCCCTAGGCTTCTATGAGTTTATCTGGATGCCTCAAGGGATCTCAGGTGCCCCAGCTACTTTTTAGCACCTGATGGTACGTGCGGTGGGGGATATGAACTTGCTCGAGTGCTTGGTTTTCTTGGATGATATCATAGTATTTGGCAGCTCATTGGAAGAACATGAACGTCGATTGTTCAAGCTTTTGGATCGGTTGGAGGATTTTGGTCTTAAGTTACCTTTAGACAAGTGCCAATTCTTTCAAACTTCTGTAAAATATGTGGGCCACATAGTATCCACTGAAGGCATAGAGACTGACCCCAGCAAGGTGGAGGCATTGACTACTTGGCCTCAGCCAAAGAATTTGAAAGAACTGCAATGGTTCCTGGGGTTTTGTGGATATTATAGGTGGTTTATTAAAGACTATTCTTGAGTGATCCACCCCCTCCTCAGCCTTACTCAGGGGTACCTTCCCACCTACAAAAAGTATACAAAAGTTGTGCTCTCTGGAACAGAAAGAAGGTATTTTTGTCCGAATGATGTGTTTGGAAACCGCTGGACTACTGAGTGTGAGGAAGCTTTCTATGACATTATATATCAACTTACCCATGCCCCAGTGCTGGCCTATGCTGACCCAGCCAAACTGTACGTCCTCCACACTGACACCAGCCTACAGGGATTGGGGGCTGTCTTATATCAGGAGCACCTCAATGGGCTAAGACCTGTAGCTTTCACCAGCAGAAGCCTGACTCCCTCAGAAAAAAACTATCCAGTGCATAAATTAGAGTTCCTGGCCCTGAAGTGGGCCATTGTTGATCAATTTCACGACTACTTGTACGGTGCCAAGATATTGGTAAAGACTGATAACAATCTTCTGACATACGTGCAGACCTCAGCCAAGCTGGATGCCACTGGCCATAGGTGGCTCTCTGCCTTGGCCACCTACGACTATGCTGTTGAGTACCGAGCAGGCCTAAACTATATAGATGCGGATGCTCTCTCTTAGAGGCCTGTGTCCTGAACTGACTGGGTTAGGTTGTCAGAACCTGGCATAAGAGCCCTTTGACACAAATTTGACAAAGAAGAACCAGTGGCTTCTGATACTGTAGACTGCATGGTGGATTGCTTGGGGCCATCCGAGACCTGCATACCTGCTGCTTGCTGTCATTTTTCTTCATTAGACACTAGTGCATTGCCCCAATTTGACAATGATAGTCTCCAACGGGCTCAATCCCAAGACCTCATAATAAAAACTGCTTTGGAGGCTCTGCAAGCAGGGAGAGACATGTCCTAACTGCGGTCCGCTGAATTGAGAACTGCCCTATTATACAAAGAAGGCCCAAAATTGAAATTGAACAATAGACTGTTATACAGGGAGACTGTGGACAAAGAGGGGCGAATAGACAAACAACAACTGGTGTTGCCCACCGCTTTTAGAGAACTGGTGTTGCGTTCCCTGCATGACCACATGGGGCATCTTGGCATAGACCGAACTCTTGACCTGGTACGGACTCGATTCTACTGGTCAAAAATGAGTGCAGATGTGGAGCAGTATGTCAAGGCCTGCAGTCGCTGTTTACAAAGAAAAGCCCTACCTCAAAGAGCTGCCCCCCTGGTCAGTATCACTACCAGTGCCCCTATGGAGTTGGTCAGCATTGATTTCCTAAGCTTAGAACCTGATCTGAAAAACATCAGCAACATATTGGTGGTCACTGATCACTTTACCAGGTATGCACAGGCTTTTCCTACTAAAGATCAGAAAGCAACCATGGTGGCTAAGGTGCTTGTTGAGAACTTCTTTGTCCATTATGGGGCCCCTCAGAGAATCCATTCTGACCAGGGGAAGGACTTTGAGAGCCACCTGGTTAAAGAAATGCTATCCTTGTGGGGAGTACAAAAGTCAAGAACCACCCCGTATCACCCCCAGGGGGATCCCCAACCTGAAAGGTTTAACCGCACATTGCTTGATATGTTGGGCACATTGCAACCTAAAGACAAGTCTAGATGGAGCCAGCAGATTAGCACGTTGGTACATGCTTATAACTGCACCAAAAGTGATGCCACTGGATTTTCCCCGTACAGATTGATGTTTGGGAGAGAGGCTAGACTGCCAGTGGATGTGTGTTTTGGGGTTTCCCCGGATGGGGTACAAGCAGCAAATCATCTACAGTATGTACAGAAGTTGAAGGCCCAATTAAATCATGCCTACCAGCTGGCCCAGACTATGGCTGCTAAGCGAAACCTTGCCAATAAGGAGAGGTATGATGAGAAAGTGAAAGCAATGGAACTGAAAGAAGGAGATAGAGTGCTATTGGGGAATTTGGGACTGCATGGCAAACATAAGATTGCTGACAGATGGCATCACCTCCCTCATATTGTTGTGGGAAAACTGGCAGATCTACCTGTAAATAAAGTGCGACCTGAAAACAATTCAAAAGATGTGAAAACTATACACAGAAATCACCTGCTGCCAATTGGGCAAATCTTGATAGAAGCTGAACCTCCAAATGCCCCCCCCCAGACCTATGACTAGAGCTGCTGCCAAGGAGAAACCCAGACCACTTGATCCTTCAGCAAGTCAACTAAGGCCTTCTCCAACCCCCTCTGATGAAGATGATCGTCAGTCTGTGTTTGAAGACAGCGAGAATAATATTGAATACTATCCTTCTTATGAATTGAGCCAACTGTTTTGGGGCAATCCCCTAATCAACTCTGGAGATGAAGTTGAGCTTTCTGGACTATCTGAGCCCCAGCTTTGTCTCTGGGGTCAGTACTCCCAGAAGATGAAGTGAGTGGCATCCAAGCTGAAGGGGTGGGATTCTTGAGCCTGGCTGAACTGTCTGGCCTGGCTGAACTATCTGACCTTTCCGAAAAAGGAAGTGATGTGGGGGAGCAAGCCAGCAATATGCCAGAAACTGAAGAACATTTTGAGTGCCCTGATGGTTCCTTGTCAATACCCAAACTGTCCCCAGCTGAGCCAAGTAGTGTGGGTCCTGATATAGAGGGTCATCTCCCCGAAAGTACTATGGGCATGGGGTTCTCTTCCTCTGTGGAGGTTCCCTCTACTAATCTAAATGAGGTGGAAATGGAGTCAGGGCCTGTAGCAGATTTTAATGAGACCCATAGACGCACTGGCCGAGAAGTACGGCCTGTGATAAGGTTGAGTTATGAGTCCTTGGGTCAGCCTGTGGACCTGCCCTTAAATGTAGTCCATAAAGGGGTGTATGTGTCCCCGAGCTCCTTGCCAAAACTAGCTTTTGGAAATGACTCTAGACTGTTAGTATTGCCCTCTGAGTATGGTACTCCTCCCCTAGTTAGCCGGCAGGTAGCTGATAGGGAAGGGCCCCCTCTTTCCAGGTGTCATGGGCAGGAAGTAATGATCTGATTTAAAAAGAGGAAAGTTGTCTGTATGTGTAATATTGCATAAATAATAGTAAACTGTGAATACAGTGCCAATGTATGTAGCAAAAGGTCTAATGTGCTGTCACTCTGAACTGTTTTGCTTTAAAGTGATTTAAGGGTGACTACTTGACACGGACGCCAAGTTCTTTCCAGGCCAGGAAAGGTGTAACCCCCTTACAAATGGGGGTTCCTAACAGCCTCCAGTACTGTCACTTTAAGAGTTGCCTGCTTGCAGGTGTTAGTGGTTTGGATGGGGAGGACTGGGGTTTCTTTGTTCAAGTCCCGCCTGAGCTGTGGTGAAATTGCTCCCCTTGCAGTGGTCGCTATATGCCCAGAGGGAGTCCGTTTAAACGATGTAACTGTTTGGCCATGACTAGCTAGCATGTTGATGGAAATGCAGTTTGTTTAATCTGTTTCCTTTTGCAGCTGAGACTGTGTGTGCTGTGCCCCTCCATTTTGGACCAGGACATTCTGAAGGGTCCAATAGGGGCAGGAGATATCTCAAATGGAGTTGGCTGACCAATGAAGATACAGCTAGTAATTGTGGGAAGTGAAGTCTGGACCATGGCGCCTTTTTGCACCACTGAGAGCAAGATTGAGTGACTGGCATCTGTAGCCAACCAATGGGATCGGGTGGCGCCCAAGCAGAGTGGATTGTCCCATACTGCCAAGGGGCGGAGGTGTTGTGGCTGTAGATGAGGAAGGAGCTCTGAGCTCCTGCGCCATTGAGTATTCACGCGGGAAGCGCGTGAAAGGCCTGAGTCGGCCATTTGAATAGCCAGTGAGCTTTGGACTGAATCCGTGAGGCAGCGATCAGAGGAGGCTGTGTAAAAGCACAGCTACCTACCAGGCTCAACCTGTAGAGGACTGGAGAATCTGCTCAATCGTGCTGGTCTGTCAGGAAAGTTGAAGCTGCAGTGAGACTCCCGATAGCTGTGAGTTTGGTCGGGCCATAGGAGCAGTTGCCTGGTATGGTACCCCTCTCTTATTTCCCATATCAATGTGTGGAGAGGTATCTGAAGTTCCGGCTAAGCCCCGCGGAGGTTGTGAGAGCGTTTTTCCTTCTGGAGTCGTGAGTACTAAATCAGGGTAGCTCCCTGTTAAACGTTGCTAGCCAGGGCAGGATTTTCTGGTTGCTTTGCTGACTACATTAGCTGAGCCTGCTGACTCCATCAAATCATTGTAGGATTGAAATGTTCATCTGTGTCAGGGCCCCAACCAGCTGCATCGAGGAACTAGCCTTTAGGGCTTGGGTACCCATAGACAGTAACTTATAGGTTAGGCCTGTGCACAGAGCCCTAGGTAAACATTCATATACTGTAGTGGTAAACTAATCAGCCTGATTCCTCCCGGTCCTTGTCTCCCCCTTGAATAAATCAGATTGCTTTTGTTTTGCAA
Source organism: Neoceratodus forsteri (assembly GCA_016271365.2). NCBI lineage: Eukaryota > Metazoa > Chordata > Ceratodontiformes > Ceratodontidae > Neoceratodus > Neoceratodus forsteri. The sequence goes on along the minus strand of CM057457.1, from coordinate 410,382,020 downwards.
AAGTACACTGGCTAGTTTGTGTATTAATAGGAAAATACTGCACAGTGAATATGGTGTATCTGTACCTTGCTTTTCAGGGGGTCCCTGGAGTGAGCTGATTGGTTTGAGCTGGGGGGTAAGTGTCTATGGTAAGGACACTGAAATCGACCTATGTGGGCCTCTAGGGGGAAGGAACTGGGGGCTACAGCAACCCAGAGGGCTGTGACCAAGTCAACCTCGACTGTTCTAACCCTGACCTCTGGGTGGAGGCACCTGCCAATGGATCTGGGCCCCTCACCCTGTCACAGTTAGGGCAGGCAGGGGTAGTAGCCCTTAGGATAGGGCCCCCTAGGGGTTACATATATCATTTTTTTCTCCCTGCTTTCATACTGCCTCTGTGCCCTTAAAACTCCTTCTTCTCTTGTTCTGGGACAAGAAGTTGCTCTATTCCTCAGTAGTGTCCTTCTTAATTGCACAGAGTCAGCCCTCCAGCAGCTGGGGAGGGGAGGTTAAGAGCTCCTCTTTTCCTTCTAGGATGGTGAGCCTTTTGTACTTCTGTGATCACTCCCTTACTGCTCCCAAACAAGACGTTCCTGTTGTCGGTCAAATCCTGTACCTATAATAGTAGAACTGGCTAAGGGGGGGGGGCAGTATAGCCCCAGTAGAGTATTAAAATTCTAATAGCACCTCCTTCTTCTTGCTGTTCTCTGCCCAAAGCTATCTAGGGCAGTTTTTAAATCCAAACACCTGATTTCCTTCTGCCTAAACCACTCTCCCTAATTTATAGTTTCCTCCATCCAGCTAGCTGCACATATAATAATTCCCTTTACCCAACCTAGACGAACACACTAACTCATTTTTTTGTTTATTTTACCCTAAATTAAAGATCCTAGTGGTAGAGTTCTAATTCTTTAGTCCCAGTAGAGTAGTAACGTTCTAACAGCACCTCTTTCCTCTTGCTGTTCTGTGCCAAAAGTTATCTAGTGCACTTTTCATATTCAAACAGCTAGCTTCCTCCTACCTAAACCACTACCCCAATTCACAGTTCCCTCCTTCACCTAGCTAACTGCACAGATAACAATTCCCTTCCCCCAACTCACACTAACTCTTTTTTTGTTTTTACCTAAATTGAAGGTCCCGGTAGTAGAGTTCTGGTTCTTTAGTCCCAGTAGAGTAGTAAAGTTCTAACAGCACCTCCTTCCTCTTGCTGTTCTATTGCAAATGCATGTTCACGGAGATTTATTTCAATATTTCTTTAAATAAAACTCTAACATGAGATTGCTTATGTTATCAGATAGGTCATGGGTTTATTGAGTATTGATCCACACCTGGATGGCTGAAGTTATGTGACCCGCAGTCTCATGCCTCACAACCTCTTCCCTAGGTGTGGATTAATACTTAGGAAAACCCATGCCCTGTTGTGGGTCAATCGCTGCCCAACATATTTTTTCATTTGGTTTCCCTTCTGTTCTGTAAGTCTTCTGTTTCAAATCAGCATAACAGACCCACATTTACCAGGGAGGTGCTAGGGGTAATTAGGGAAAGAGAAAGGGCATTCAGAACATGAAAGACATACCCAGAGGAAGGAGGACAAGGAGACTTACAGAGAGAAGTTAAGGGTGGCAGGACATAAGACTAATAAGCCTAAAGCTAATACAGAAGAGAGAGAATTGATATGCAAGTCAAAGGGGGAGATACGTTTTTTAGGTACAAGGGAAACAGAGGAAGTGGTTAGTATGGGTGAGAGGGAAGATAGCCTACAAGTAGAAGCAGACTTTGAGAAGGCAGAGGTGCTAAATAGCTACTTCTGCCTTGTTTTCATGGTATCAGTGGAAGAAAGAGGACCAGAGGTAGGTGAGAGGTGAATGGAAGCAAAAGGGTGGATCTTAGCCTGTTCAGTGAGGACAGAGTAAGAGAGGAACTAGGGAGGTTGAAGATGGACAATGCAATGGGTCCAGATGGCTTTCATCCTAGAGTACTTTATGAACTGAGGGAGGAACTTGCAGCATCCCTGATGTGGCTGTGCAAATGGTCCCTGGATATATGATGGGTGCCAATCGACTGGAAGTAGAAGAAGAAGAATCAGCATTTATATAGTGCTTTTCATACACAGTATCCTAAAGTGCGTTACAAGCAGTGCTAGACTGGTAGTGAAGTGACTGAATGTGGGGTGGCGGCCATATCGCACATCATCACCCACACACAGCCTGGATAATTGCATGAACCAGTTTATGGGAATGGGAATGTTGGCCAGGACACCGGGAATGTTCCCTGCTCTTTGTGAAGAGTGCCCTGGGTTCTTTTACTTCCACCTGGACACCTTCCAGGATGGGCAGAAGGGACCTCGGTTTAACGTCTCATCTGAAGGACGGCACACCCCAGCAGTACAGCACCCCCCAATATTGCACTCGGATGCCAGCAATTTTTAGGTGCAAGTCCAATCCTGGTGTGGGACGAGAACCCACAACCTTCTGGTCCAGAGGTGGATGTGCTACCAACTGAGCCACACTGACAATAGGAGTAGGCTGATGTACTGCTATTGCGTAAGGACAGCAAGGAGGAGCTAGAGAATTATCACCCACTTAGCCTAACCTCGGCAGTGGGTAAGATGATGGAGGTAATACTAAAGGAAACAGTGGTAAACAACCTTGTTGGCAGCAGATGGCAGGACAACAGGCAGTATGGCTTCACAAATGGGATGTTATGCCAGATGAAATTCATAGAGGTTTTCATTTGTGTGACCAAGGTGGTCGATCAGGGAGGGGCGGTGGACATGGCCTGTTTGCACTTCAGGAAGGCCTTTGACACTGTGCCTCACAGAAGGCTGAAAAATAAGCAGGAAAGATTAGGGGTGGGATGGAAAATAACGAGGTGGGTGCAGATCAGGTTGAAGGGCAGAAGTTAGACAGTGGTGGTTAATGGAGTACATTGCAGGGAGAGGGGGTGGCAAGTCACAGGGGTCAGTACTGGGAATCTTCCTATTCAAGATCTATATCTGTGATATAGGAGAGGGTCTGGAGGAGAGCATGTGCATATTTGTTGATGATATGAAGATCTGCAGTACAGTGGACACCCCATGGGGTGGAGACCATGAGGGTGGTCCTGACGATTCTGAATGGGTGGTCAGAAATTTGGAAGTTGAAATTCAATGCCACAAAGGTACAGTAATGCACATGTGGTGTAAAATCCCACAATCAGCATACACACTAGTGGGAGAAGTAAAGAAGCCAACTTAGCAGTAGAGGGTTCTGATGGTAACCAGTGCAGTAAGATGGTGGGCACGGCAAAATGGGATATTGGCATGGATAGGTGGGGCATAAGTAGTAGAAGGTGGGAGGTAGTGATGCTTCTTTATAAAATCATTGTGAGGCTTCATGTGGAGTACAGGGCTCAGTTCTGGAGTCTTCACCTATGTAAAGATATAAATGGGATAGAAAGGGTTCAGAGAAGGGCAGTCAAGATGGTGCTTAGTATGCTTGGGAAGCTATATGAGGAGAGGTGTGAGGAACTGCACCTGTACCCATTGGAGACTAGAAGGGAAAGGAGGGGATATGATAGAAACATTAAGTATGTAAAGGTGATTAATAAGGTGAGGAAGGGGTGGATGTTTATTTGGTAATAGTTGAAGAGTAGAAGGAGGAAGAGTTGGGGACTGTCAGGGAGTGGAACTTCACAGATAGGGTGGTGGAGCCTTGGAAAAGCTAAATGATGAGGTGCTTGGGGAAGACATGGTGGGTTTCAAGAGGGCATGGGACAGACATAAGGGGTTGAGTTGTAGGGGGAAGGGGTCACTTGATAATGGTGTCGAATAAGGGGTTCGAGGGAGTAAAGAGCAGACTCAATGGGCCAAAGGGGTCCTCTTCTGCCATCTTAATTCTATGATTCTATAATAGCTGCATGCTATTGTTTGTGTGTGCATTTTAGCATGGTGTCACTACTTCTGCTTATATTTGATAAGCAACAATACATCTACATATCCACTACCTGTTACGTCTTGTTTTTTTCCTTGTGTTTTAATTTTTTCTTTCTGTTCCATGCCATCTTAATTTTTGCAATAATAGTAGAGTCTTCTTCGCGATTGTTTTTATTGTTCTTGGTATGAGCAGGGCTGTTGCTTATATTGCAGTACTGGACAGTTTGAATTTATGTTTTCCAGTCCACTGTTCTGTTGGTGTGTGGTTTGGGGGGATGGTGGAGGTGGGGTGGAGGTTGGGGCTGGATATCATACTATTGTTATAATGCTGATATTCTGAATTCATGCGATCCATTGGGAAACAGTCACACAGTGCACTGAAAGAGAAGAATGACATATGGGTGATGGCTGAAATCTCCTATCTCAGGAGTGTGTATTTTGCACATCTACATAAAATGGTCATAGTCTTAATGCATCCTGTTGGCTGTTAAGGACTGCCGTGTTCTCATGAGGCCATAACTGTGCAACCAATACTACTTATTGCAAGGAAAGCCTCATAACCATTGGTATATTGGTGAAACCCAACCCCAGATAGCAGTCTTTCCTTAAAAAGATGACCACGATACTTGATGTCACCTGCAAAACGGCAAGTCTGTGTGCTGTAGTTGGTTCACACAGTGATCTGCTGCATATGTTAAAAAAAAAACTATCACCTGTATCATTATCCTCATATTAACGTAACAGTCATCATAGCAGAAACAATGTTGTTGGGAAATGTGATACAGTGCTGACCACTGTCTCCAAACATCTCACCTAGAAAGTGGAAGTCAATCCTAAGTGGTTGACTCACTCAGTAGTGCTCTGTAAATGTTTGCTTTACCATCCCCTTTGCAGGCAGTCAGCGGAGGAGAAAACCTGCAACTGCAATATAATCCTAAAGAAAAATAAATAGGTAAATGAACACACCACTAAATAAAAACATTAAAAAAGCTTTTGGGGGGAGGGGGCTGAAGTCAGTTTTCTTGCTGGCTCAGTGAACGGTTGTCTGTAAATATTCACATAGAGGATAATGGATGGGTAGGTAGTTATAATGAGGATTTTACACCCCCCCCGGAGGAGTGGGATGCCACATAAACCCCAAGAGCGAAGCTCGAGGGGTTTGTTAAGGCATCCCACCCCGGGGGGAGGTGTAAAATCCGAGTTTTACACTCCTACCCATCTTTTATTTTGTATAATTACGGGGGGTGCAATTTTTTCACTACAGCAATTATACGAAATAACTTTTGGTATGGAGTCGAGCCATGGACCGTTGGAGTTTTAGCACGGTCCATAACGTCTGCCTCGTAAACTGAAGCAGCTTTTTTTTTTCTTAGGGCCGATTAGTTCATTGTTATTTTTTTGTGCCCCATAGTATTATGTTAAAATAAAAGAAGAACTTACCACTGACTTCTGTATGGGAAGTTGTGAGCACCGAAGAGCTGGGACAGACCATGCAGAGAGCAGGAAGATTGCGGCAGGTGCATGAGCTGAAGTAGGTAAACCGGGCACGTGAATGTCATTATAACCAGCTGGTTATAACTCTAGAATTATAACCTGGTTTCCCTATGAGAAAAAATGGTCGCCAGTTATTATATGCTATTCATGGTTTCTTTCCCACTGCAAAGGCAACATTGCATAGAGAAAGAAAGCTGTCAATGAAAATGAAAATCGGGTAGGAGCTTGGGGGTTACACTCATTATGACATCTGCACTCTACTGGCCTCACCACTTCATGTCATTACCGCAGTTTCAAAGTACTGTGTATTGCAATTTTTTGCCAAGTCATCTATTTGATGTTTCTGTAGTTGAAATTGACATGATGGTAAATGTCAATACACTATGTTGCAAAAGTTGTGCCTATTTTATTAGTGTCATAACAGGTCTAATAAGAGTACTTCACCAGCACCATAGGTATCTGGTGGAAACGTGGTGCCTCATAACATACTGGATCCATGCTGTTATCTGGCCATAATCCACAGCTTGTCATGTCTTTCACCTTGCTTACATTATTTTATTTTATTCTGTCTTTGCTTGAACTTTGAAAAATTGTGCAAAGATTGGTTATTTAAAGTTGCCAAAGGGTCTATTTTTCATAAGTAGTAGGGTTCTTGGGGGACGGTAAAGGTAGTATGACTAATGGCATCTGACTTCATGTCCTGCGGTACTAGGCTCATGAGCATATAGTTGGCTTGTCATCATGCCTCAATAGACCTCTGACTATGGACAGATGTGTAGCCCTAAGAATTTATTTATTTATTTATATTTAGTTTTTGTTGACCGGGTAAGTGCACTAGACAGTTTCTTGCCTATTTTCAGGCATGACCTGGGGGGAGGGGGATACAGATGAATGCCAACTGACCTTGAACCAGATTAAGCTGTAGATGTATTGTCTTGTTATGACTTATTACTGAAGTAGAGCCCTTTCTGATGTATTGTCTTATGACTTATTACTGAAGTAGAGATCTCCCTGATGTATTGTCTTGTTATGGCTTATTACTGAAGTAGAGATCTCCTTGATGTATTGCCTGTTATGACTTATTACTGAAGTAGAGATCTCCCTGATGTATTGTCTTGTTATGGCTTATTACTGAAGTAGAGATCTCCTTGATGTATTGCCTGTTATGGCTTATTACTGAAGTAGAGATCTCCTTGATGTGTTGCCTCTTATGACTTATTACTGAAGTAGAGATCTCCTTGATGTATTGCCTGTTATGACTTATTACTGAAGTAGAGATCTCCTTGATGTATTGTCTTGTTATGACTTATTACTGAAGTAGAGATCTCCCTGATGTATTGTCTTGTTATGACTTATTACTGAAGTAGAGCCCTCCCTGATGTATTGCCTCTTATGGCTTATTAAGTACTGACCCCCCTGATGTATTGCCAACATTTGCTAATACTGGTCATGTTAGAAAACATGACTCTCCCCCTATTCTGATGTGGCACTGTTGGTACTTTATGTTTTTACAAAGCACCTTTCTTTGTGCGGCGCTGTACTGTCATGTGACTCCATTACGTTTGTCATAGTTGTAACTTGTGATTTTCTTCAGCACTGCAAGAAACAGAAGGGATCATATTTAACCCCCAACATGGCATGTGTGTGATCCATTCTAATTCCTAATGTCATGAGCTGTCCCTGTGCTGCCTTGCATTATGATGTCCCTGTTCAAGTAGTGTGGGGGCCTGCTCCATGCCAACCTATGGAGTGTGGTTGCTAAGGTTAGTTTTTATTTTTTACCATATTTGTACTTCACACTGCAGTAATTTATTCCAGTTTTAAGGTGAGTCATTACTTGAATACTGGGTTAAAACCATTTTTAAATTGGAGAAATAAAAGATAAAGCACCCCTCCAGAGGCTTGCATGGAGCATGTACTGTACGTGTGCTAGGCGCATATTATTATATGAACATATCATCATATGAACTTGCTAGCAGAAACAGGCCACATGGTCTATCAGGTCTGCTCGAGTGGGCAGCTAGCACCCTTACCTTGCAGCTGCCCTACCCTTTCACAATAACTCCACCTCACCCTGTCCCATCCCCCTTTGAATCCTCCCCCCACTGCCTTACAGGATGGCACCTCCTCTGTCGGAGTGTTCATTTCCACCACAACCCTCTCTGTGAATAGGTGTTTCCTCATTTCCCTGCTTTATCATCCCCACTCCAATCTAAGATCATGAACTCTTGTGTCCCTCCCCCTCCTTAACTTAAATATCCCTTCTGTGCCTGTCTTTTTAATTCTTTTTAAGTACTTAAATGTCTCAGTCATATGCCCCGATCCCTCCTCTCCTCCAGGGACTACATATTCTACTCACTCAGCCTCGCCTCATATGGCCTGTCCCCCAGTTCCTGGATCATCTTAGTTGCTCTGCGCTGTGCCCCTTACAGTAATCTGATATCCTTTAGTTACTATTTCTGATGTTAGCTTCATATATATGGTGGTGACTGACACCTCATTTAGTGGTGTAACATGAACATCAGAATATTTAATATTATCTAGTTAACCTGAATATCAGTGTGGAACACCTTTTGAGTGACTGAGTAATGTGATAGGCTGTTGCCCTTCTAATTATGTTTTTGTAGACTCGTTCCAGACATACCCTAAAATTTTGGTGTTAGACGTAGTACTCAGACTTCATCTGCTATAAAAACGTGTGATAAGGCTGTTCAATGTGATCTGCTTTCTGAAGTACAGTACTGCACACAAGGAGGTCAGTACGAGGATAAGGACATAGCTGAACTTAGTGAAGAACCTATAACAGATGACCTTGAAGATCCTATGACTATATCTGTGTCATCATCCGATGGGAATATTGATGATTCACTTCACGATCCAGATTGGCATCCACCGAGTAGTAAACAGAGCCAAAAAAAGCATAACATGTGAGTTGACATGTTTTAGCTGAAAGCAAATCCATTTCATGCAATGAAAATCTCCTGTTATTTAGATATTGTTTTACATGGTAGCTAGATACCCTTTATGAAATTGGCAAAGAAGAGTCTGTATTCTGATTTGTTGGCAGGTGTGCATTACAAGTGTCCTCTCCTCCATTCTCTGTGCACAATTTTAAGTCTCTTAATGAAAAGAAAATCAGCTTTCTATTTGTGGCGGACAGACTATGCTGTCACAAAGTGCTATAAAGATGGCAATACTACGATATGTCAACTGTAAAAATACAGTCTGTTATACATGTGGAAAACAAATACTGAGGCCCACTTTATAAGCACAGTGAGACACTCCAGAGGTGTGCATTACAGATGTCTAATGCACGTACAGGGCCTGCAGGTACACAGCCTGCTGCATCATGCCTCACTGTGCACCTGACCATGTGTTCAAAATGTGCACACCTCCTAGTGTTGTACTGCTTACTGAACACAATGAAGATGTTGCCTAACATTTGAACTGTGTACAGTAGTTTTCCGGGCAGATTAGTACATTACTTGACTATCTGGAGATTGAAGAGATGTGTCAGGTGCCTATTCTATAACATGAGATCAAACAGTGTGTGGGTTTGGTGCTGTTAGCCAGTGTGTTGAACAGGGTGCACAGTAGTTTGGGAGAGAAAATCTCTGATGATTTTTTGGTCTGCTCTGGTACAGGGTTCATTGACTGTGAGATTTTTTTTTTTAATTAAAGGGGTATTCAGCATAGAGGTTTCATGCACACAAACAGTGGCATTGTTTTTTGTTGCCAAATGTAAACTGCAACATAGAAACATAGACTTTGACAGCAGATAAGGACTGCTTGGCCCACCTAGTCTGCCCATTTCCCTACCTAGTGGATAAGCTGCAGCTCCTATTTAACCAACAGCCTATTTTTTCCTACCCCCCACAAAAATTGCCTTGTGTCTGTCCCATGTGTTCTTGAATTCTCCCACAGTTTTAGACCCCACAACCTCTCTAGGAAGGCTGTTCCACAGTTTTAGACCCCACAACCTCTCCAGGAAGACTGTTCCATGCGTCCACCACCCTCTATGTGAAAAAATACTTCCTCACATTGCCCCTGAGCCATCCCCCCCCCCTCTATCTTCAAATTGTGTCCCTTTGTTCTTGCAAATCTCTTTTTCTGAAAGATGCTACCCTCTTGGACTTTGTTGATTCCACTGAGGTACTTAAAATTTTCTACCCCCTCCCTTCTTTCCTCAAGGGTATACATATTAAGCTCCTTTAGTCTCTCCTCATACGGCTTCTCTTGCAGACCCTGCACCATTTTAGTTGCCCTCCTCTGAACTGCCTCCACCCTGTCTATGTCCTTGCAGAGATGGGGTCTCCAGAACTGGACACAGTACTCCAGATGGGGTCTCACCAACTGTCTGTACAAGGGCATAACAACTTCCTGTTTTCTGCGGGTGATGCCGCTCCCTATACATCCCAGTATACCCCCAGCCCTCCCTACCGCCTTCTCAAATTGCTTGCCAACCTTAAGGTCATCTGATATGATTACCCCCAGGTCCCTTTCCATTTTTGTTGTTGTTAGTACCTCCCACCCAGTGTGTAATCTTCCCCTGGGTTTTTGTTTCCCAGGTGCATTACTTTGCACTTCTTTGCATTGAATCCAAGTTGCCAAACTTCTGACCATTCCTCCAACCTTCCTAAGTCCCTTTTCATCCTTTCCACGCCTCCTTGTATATCAACCCTGTTGCAGATCTTTGTGTCATCTGCAAAGAGGCATACTTTTCCTTCCAGTCCCTCTGCAATGTCACTTATAAAGACATTAAAAAGGACTGGACCCAGTACTGAACCCTGTGGTACCCCACTAGTAACCCCTCTTTCTTCAGAGTGGACTCCATTTACAATTACGTTCTGTGTCCTGTTGTTCAGCCAATGTTTTACCCAGTCTACCACCCTGGGACCCACTCCCTGGCTGGTTAATTTGACTACTAATCTTTTATGTGGGTCTGTGTCAAATGCCTTGCTAAAGTCTAGGTAGGTCATGTCCACAGCCCCTCCCTGGTCTACTACTTTGGTCACCCAGTCAAAGAAATCAATTAGATTCACCTGACATGACCTTCCCGCTGTGAACCCATGCTGCCTTGGGTTCTGTGCCCCACTGGCCTCTAGGCACTCAACAATTCTTTCCTTCAGAAAGGATTCCATTACTTTCCCTACACAGAGGTCAAACTGACAGGTCTGCAGTTTCCTGCCTCTGTCTTGGTCCCACTTTTGTGAAGGGGAATCACATCAGCCTTCTGCCAGTCCTCAGTTACCACACCATCCTCCCATGATTAGTTAAAAAGGGTAGTCATTGGTGTCATTAGTTCTCTCTTTAATTATTTTAGAATGCTGGGGTAAATTCCATCAGGACCCATTGCTTTGTCCACCTTCAGTTTTAAGAGTTCTTTCATAATCCTTTCGTCTGTGAAAGGACTGGGATCAGCCCTTCTCTCCAGAGTGCTTCTGTTAATTGGATTAGGCACCTCCCCCCTTCCTGTTTTGTGAATACTGAACAGAAGTATTCATTCAGTATCCCTGCTTTTTCACTGTCACTCTGTCCACCCACCATCCATTCTATTCAGCCTCACTATCCCTCCCTTTGTCTTTCTACGTTCCATGATATACCTATAAAAGGTATTATCCCCCTCCTTAACCGAGCTGGCTATCGTTTCCTCAATTTGTGCCATTGCTGTTGTGACTTCCCTCCCTGCTTCCTTCTGCCTTAACTGGTACAGTTCTCTGTCCTGCTCCTTCTGTGTTTCCTTATACTTCCTAAATGTTATATTTTTCTCCCTAACCTTCACCGCCACTTCTTTTGAGAACCATAGTGGCTTTCTCTTTGATTTTGATTTATTTGCTTCACACAAAGGCTTGTTGCCTCTGTGATGGCAGTTTTGATATTTTCCCATTGTTGCTCCACCCCTCCTTCTAGCCTGTTTGCTAGTGCTTTTCTAAGGCACTCTCCTGTCTTGCCAAAGTCAGCCCTCCTGAAGTCCAGAACTCTTACTTTTGTATGGCTTGACTCTGTAGCTGAGTTTATCATGAACCACACTGTTTGGTGGTCACTTATTCCCAAATGGCTACCCACTTCTAGATCTGAGATCCTCTCACTGTCCCAGTGTGAGAGTCAGATTGCTTCCTCATGAGTAGGTTCCAAAATGAGCTGTCTTGAGGCATGCCACCTGAAGGGCATCAAGAATGGCCCTGCTTTGGGATGTGGCTACAGCAAAGGTGCTCCAGTTAACAACTGGCATATTAAGGTCCCCCATCAACAGTATCTCCCCTTTTTCTGCCATCCTAAGTATGCCTTTTGTCGTATCCTTGTCCATTCCCTCCCCCTGACATGTGGGTCTGTATACAACCCCTGTGCGGATTGTGGTGCCATTTCCAGTCTCTAAGGTGACCCACAGTGCCTCCTCTCCTCCTTGTTTACTGTTTTGTTCAGTTGCTTTTATCCCTTCCCTTACAGAGAGAGCTACTCCCCCCTTCTGCCCTCCCTGTCTCTCCTGTAGGTTGTGTACCCTGGTATGTTAACACCCCAGCCATGGTTCTCTGTGTACCACCTACTGTGCAACCTACTGTGGATCATCTGGACAGTCATGGACTTGGTTCATACTGTTCCTGTTTTACGGTGCTCTAAGGGGGGAAGGGGGTTTGCACCACTTGGTATCATGGAATGCAGGCCATGTTAATTTTTCTGTACAGTTGACTCTATTTACTGTGACACAGCACCCAGATGTGCTATATGATAGTGCACTGCTATGTCTGATGCAAGCCGTTGGGCTTTGCCGTGTGGACATCACCTGATAGTGAAGAGATATCAGTGACTGAGATAATAAAATATATCACATTGGGGACTCACACCCCTTAATACAAGGAAATAATTAATACATACACCATATTTTGATGCATCATATGGGGGATCCGAAAACAATAATACTGTAAGCTTAAACTTCTGAATTAGCACGATATTGGTGCCCTTGAGCAGCATGGAAAGTGAAATGTCCGGGAGGGTACAGCCCCTAGATGGGGCAAAGTAATACTATCTCCTTGCTAGACTCAAAGTGTTACTTCTCTCACCTATTCTGACCGTAACCACTAATGGCATGCGAGGTTCTGCCAAAGAGTCGGAATGCCCACATGGCATTACCTGGTTGGCCTTCTGGAGCTGAAACATTTTGGATATGGTCTCCGGTTGTAGTTGTTCCTGCACTCATTGTGGCAGATGTCTGCTTCTGTACATCTAGCAGTTCTTTTTTCATACCTTCTACAGTGGTGTCCACCACTGTCACTCATGTGTTGAATGAGTTAATTTGCTGACTCAAATCTGCAACTGAGGAAATTAGGCATTGAAGTTTATGACCTAGGGGTTCTAGAATTTCGACCCTGGAGGCATGCTCAACCGTAAATTCAGGAGCAGACACTGATCTTTTGCTACATTTTCCCTTTTTCTTGGTCCTTTTTGCCTCTATCCTTGCAAGGATTTTCCATCCTGCAAAGTCGATGATCTACAGTCTCCTTATGCAATTTAAGTTCTCTGACATGGAAAAATATGCTTTTAATGCTCAAATCAAACAGGAATCTCAATAGCTGATGTTAAGTGCTGCTTTAAAGCTCAGGCTCCACAGTGCCCCCCTCCCCATACATAATTTCTGATGTGTATTGTTTACATTATTTACAGGAATGAAGAATTAATAACCGATTGCCACTTGAGAGGCAACATAAATTCACTGTATATGAAGAAGCACTAGTTAACATATTTTCCACAGGTGTGACGTCACCAGCCATGTCAGGTGTGTACTGAGTGCAGAACTGGGACATGGAACTGCATATTAAATGCAGTAGTGGTCATAGCCGGACATGGTATAGCCAACTATTTTCCAGAAAGATGCTCTATGGTAATCTGGAGCTAACAACGGCAATATCTTTGAGTGGACTCATGTCAAGAAAGGCATTGACAATGATGATATCCATTAACCTGTATGGAATTTCCTGCCATACATTTTGCTTCTATCAAAGGTCTTACATTATCCTGCCTATTGAATATGTATGGGAATGGCAGCAGCAAAATATTTTAGCCAGCACTGATGGTCCAGTACACCTTGGTGGGGATACAATATGCGCTTCCCCAGGGCACTCCACCAAATATGTGAGTTACAGTGTTATGGACCTAAAGAGACAGAAAGTACTGCATACAGAACTTTTACAGGTATGCCCCCATTCTTTTTTATTTCCTGTTTCAGATTTGTTACTGAGTAGACATCGGTTGAAATTGCCCCCCAAAAATGAATGGACATTGTTTGCTGACACTCAGGTGTACCATGGAAGACCTGCCACATTGCAGGGTATTGTGTGTGTGGATTGGGTAATGGGATTTGATGCAAGGTGGGTGATGGGTATGCATGTGAGAGGGAGCCAGTGAGTCATTCAACTTGACTATGCATCATCAAGCACAATGTGAGTGAAGGCTGACCAAGTGGTGTTGAAGACACGCCTCGTGCCATGCCAGAAACCTGGGTTTCAGAACAGACTCGTTTCACTGGGGGTCGGCAGAGAAGGGAGAGGACTGAGCATCCAGAGGACTGCTCTCCTCTCCCGGTGTGGGTTGTGGGCTTTGCATTGCTCCATAGTGGCCCCCAATGGAGATCTGTGGCACTACATGGAAGCAACACTATAATGGGGTGGAGCAGCAGAAGACATCAGCACGTCAGTGCACAGATGCCATAGCATGTCCACACTCCAGGGGAAACACTAAGCTGGAATACTCCTGGCTCATTGGATAGGTGACAGCAAACTCCAGTGCTCCGCTGCCACACATTCAATGCCAGGCTCACCCTACCAGCTCTCCCGATCCCTCACCTTGCCTTGGTGCTGGTGCTCTGGATTATAGATAGAGCACCAGGAGTGGATGGTGGCCCCACCTCAGGGGGGGTTCAGAGCCGGGGGGTTAGTTGGATCATAGGTAGGTGGAGAGTTTGTCCCCAGTTTCATGGTAGGCGAGCATCAGGCAGGTGGTAGAGCAGTTGGTGGTGAGAGTGGTCTGCTTGAGAGAGAACAAAAAGAACAATGTGACTGGCAAGTGGCATGGTGGTGTAACCAGCTGTTGCCTCACAGAAATTTGTAAAAACCCTCAATAAGAAAAATTAGGATTACGTTGCATTAATATGTCATATTTCTCCTCCCCATAATGTAGTTCTAAACAAATCTCTTTAAACATATGAGTGTTGTCCATTTCATGTAATTTTCAGTTCTTCAGCCTCTACAGCTTACTCCCTACTTCAAGTCATTATTCTCTGTTGTGACATCTCAATCTGTAGCCATGGGAGTAACTGTGAGGTCACAAGCACTGTTGTATGACTTCAGATAGGGAGGAAACAGCAGGAATAGATGAAATCTTCATGAGCCAAGATCCTGATGTCATGCATATTAAATTGCTACTAAATACTGGTGAGGAAGACTACAGAAATAATAGAAAATAGAGACTGAACCGTGCCTAAATGTTATGTCTTGATAAAGTTGTCCTGAACGTGTCACCAGCTATTTAGCATAGAAACATATAAACTTAGAATTAGATAGCAGATAAGGGATATTGTGGTCTACAGACTCTGCCCATATTCTATGTCTCTGTGATATTTAGCAGATTCAAAATTACCTCTGGATTACCGTCTTTGTCCAATTACGATCGTTCCTGTTATGTTTGTATAATTACTGGCGACCCTATTTAACAGCCAGATTATGAGTACTGTCAAATGCCATAATAACTCAAAATCTGGTTGTTACGGCATTCTGATCATTTAATACACTTGTGCAAAGCTGCACAAACCGTGCAAAAAAAAATTATAAAAAATAAAAGATAGACAAGTGTGTTTTTATGGATTTTTCTACACACCCTCGGTGTGTGATAACTGTATAAACCTCTCGAGCTTCGCTCTCGAGGTTTGAGTCATCACACACCTCAGGTGTGTAAAAAAAAAAAAAAAAAATCCATAACATACACTTACCTATCCATTATTCTCTATTTAATGCACCTTTCACTTCCACTTCTGATTTTGCCCCTACAGCCTGTGATGGGAGAGTCTCATTGATGCAAATCATTTTTCACATAAGACATACAGTACTTTCTCATGACAATTGCATGTCAGCTCTGTATGCTTTCATATCATTGGTCCTTGTTACATTTTATTCTCTGCCGTACTCATGTATCATACTTACTGTATATACCTGAGGTATTTCAACCTATCTCTCATATCACCCCCTCCGTATCCTCCCCTCCAGTGATTACTGTTGAGATTATCTAGTCTATTCTCATGTGACTCTTGCTACAGTTCTACCATCATTTTTGACACCCTTCTCTAATCCACTTCTGTTGTGTTGCATCCGTATTGAGATGTGGCATCCAGAATTGAACATGGTTGTCTAGCTGAGTTATCAGTATTGTTCTTTACATTTGGTATTACCAGTGGCATTCTGCGGCACTAGATATCTCTCACTATGCACCCCATTTCTTCAGTGTTACTGCACAAAGTCATCTCATATTGTTTGTTTACATTTAGACCATCAGATATGAGTTGGTTTTAGTACAGAAACGTGGAAACATAGAATCTGTCAACAGATGAGGACCATACAATAACCTACGAAGTGGGTGCATGAGGAAGGGCGCCATCCATTACGGTGACTCCTTCCCAGCGCAATCGACTCATAGCAACAGAAAGGTAGTATCACATAGACCCGGACCATATAGCCCACTTAGTCTGCCCATTTCCCTACTCAGTGCTGCAACCATAGATCCTATTTGATCTGCTGTTCTCCTGATCTTGACATCTCCTGGGTACCTGTATGTGAATTCCATGCACTCTTGCTCCCCATATTGTTGTTGTCCTCCACCCAATACCTCTGCTATAAGGCCACTGCACAGGTCCACCACTCGTTTATTGAAAAAGTACTTCCTGACTTATCCCCGAGCCTTCCACCCTTCAGCCTTATATACTGCCCCTTTGTTCTTGTGCAGTTTTCTCTGAAATATGCTTTCCACCTGTACCATGTCTATTCTAGTAAAGCACTTGTAAGTCTCTATCATATCTACCCTCTATCCTCCAGTGAATAGACATTAAGGTCCCTGAGTCTTTCCTTGTTGGGTTTCTGGTACAGTCCATGTACAGTACTATCTCCATTGCCTTTCTCTGGAATGCCTGTATTTTGTCAAAGTCCTTCTGGAGATGTGATCTCCAGAACTGTAAACAGTACTCCATCTAAGGATTCAACGGTGATCTGTTCAGTGGCATCACAACCTTTTTTCCTCCCTCTTGTTATGCCCTTTCCAGTGCACCCAAACATTCTGTTTGCTCTTCCCACTGCCTTTTCATACTGTTTGCTCACCTTTAGGTCATCAGATGTGACAACCCTCAGGTCTCTCTCCTGACTTGTGGTAACCAGAATTTTCTCACCCATCCTGTTCTCCTCCCTTGGATTCCTGTGATCCAGGTGCATGATCTTGCACTTTCTAGCATTGAAACTCAACTGCCAGACACCTAATCACTTCTCTCATTGGCTTAGGTCCTTTTTGTTTTCTCCACACCCTTTGGTGAGTCCACCCTGTTACAAATTGTGGTGCTATCTGCGTAGTGGCACACCTTTCCCTCCAGATACTCTGCAGTGTACTGTAGTTAATAAAGACATTGAATAACACTGGCCCTAGCACTGACTCTTGTGGCACCCTACTGGTAACCTCATTCTCCTCAGATCTCATGACATTTACCAGCACCCTCTGTGCTCTTTCCTTTAGCCAGTTCCCAAACACACATTCCCACCATTTTTATTTTTATTTATTTATTTGTTCTAGGATTACAAATACCTTTGAGCCAAGGCTCTTTTACAAAGGTTCCACGTCATTGGTACAATTGAGACAATCATAAGCAAAGATAACAGTTTATAAAATTAAAAAAAAAGAACAACACATAGTCTTGTAGATGAAAAAGAACAATAGGGTGAAACTTTGGGAAAGGGAAAGGAGGAGGGTGAAATCAGGAGACTAAGTGGATGGGAGAGAAGGGAGGTAGGTTGGGGGACAGAGAGGAGAGGTGGAGGCAGGATAAGAAGAGGTAGTGCAGCCGGGTGGCATTGTCATGGGCCAGCAGGGGAGGTAAAGATAGGAAGGGGGGGTGCTGGCAAAGTGCAGGAATAGATGTGGGTCCAAAAGGGCATCTTCAGCTATGGAACCAAAAGATATGCTTAGCCACAACAGTCACAGAGGTTGGAGGCAGTCAGTGTTAGGCGGAGACGAGTCTTAAAAGTGCTGAGTGATAGAGAAGATGAGATGTCACTGGGAAGACTGTTGTACCAACTAGTGGCCCGGTAAGCAAAGGATCTTTGGCCCTGTGTTGTGCGGCAATGCGGGACTTGCAGAAGCTGAGGTTTCGATCCTCTGGTATGTCGGGTGTGGATTCTTGGTTGTATGAGGGCACAGACTCCAGGGGGAAGGCCCAGCAAGATTTTCTTAGTAGTAATACAAGTTTGGTGTTTTATTCGATTGGCAAGATTCAACCATCCAGTTTGAGAATAGAGGTCACAGGTGTGAGTTAGGCATTGGGAGCCAGTGACAAGTCGACAGGCCTTGTTGAGGACGGTGGATACAAGTTTGAGTGCAGTGGTTGTAGCAGAGCCGTAAATGATAATGCCATAATCAATGATGGATATGATGGAGCTCTGGACAGCGACAGTGAGGGCTTCAGGTGTCAGGTGTTTCCTATGATGGAATAGCAGGCCTAGCCGGGAGTTAGCGGCTTTGGCGACATGGTTGATGTCGGCAGTGTAGGAGAGGTGAGGGTCAAGGGTGATCCCGAGGTATTTAAAGTTTTTGACCTGTTCTAGTGCGGCACCTTGTCTGGTGATAACGGAGAGTTGGAAGTGCTTATGTTTATTATGGGAGCTGCTGAAGTTCATGGCCTTTGTTTTTTTTTGATTAAGGATCCTTTTGTGCTTTGTGAGCCAATTCTCAACCGAGGAGAAGCTGAGTTGGAGATTTTCTTGCAATTTCTTTGGGTCCTGGTGTGTGGCAAGAATTACTGCATCATCGGCATACAGGGTGATATGTTCAGTGCAGGAGTCCAGTAGGGTATTAAGGAACAGGCTGAAGAGTAGGGGGCCCAGTATTGAACCCTGGGGGACTCCAGAGAGGACAGGTCTTGAATCAGAGTGCACATCTCCAATTTTTACATGCTGGGTGCGGTTTCAAGATAGCTTTTGAACAAGAGATTGAATCATTGGAGAGACCAGCATTTTTAGTTGGCTCAGCAGGGAGGAGTGGTGGACAGTATCAAAGGCTTTGGTCAGGTCGATGAAAATAGCACCAGTTAGTTGTCCATTGTCAAGGGAGCTGTGAATGGAGCTGGTGAATTCGAGTAAGGCAGAGGATGTACTATGACCTTTTCTAAAGCCATGTTGCTGTTTACAGAGAATATTATAATTGTCCAGATGCTCAGTAAGTCGGTCCGCTACTATACGTTCCAGTGCCTTCGATAGGGGAGGCAGAATGGAGATAGGGCAGAAGTTCGCATGGTCAGCCTTATCACCACTTTTGTGAATTGGGGTAACAGTG
Source organism: Neoceratodus forsteri (assembly GCA_016271365.2). NCBI lineage: Eukaryota > Metazoa > Chordata > Ceratodontiformes > Ceratodontidae > Neoceratodus > Neoceratodus forsteri. Next base: position 410,363,062 of record CM057457.1, on the reverse strand, counting down.
GCCATTTTCCATTTGTCTGGGAACTGGCTAGAGGAAAGAGAGAGATTAAAGATTTTGGTGAGGGGCCCAAGTACTCATCAAGCGTTAGGGCCAGTAGCTTGAGGTCAAGTGTGTCATTGCTTGTTCTAGATTTGCTGATGGCTTTGGCAATGTGTTTTCGGACTTGATGTTTCTTTAGTGCTTTAAAGTAGAAAGGTGGGTGACAGGCGTGGGTGGAGTTTGGGGATGGGAGTTGACACTGTGGAAGAAGTTGGAGGAGAACACTGCTAAGGTCAGTGAAAGCGATGTTAAAGTGTTCGCAATAGTTTTAGAGTCGAGTGTAGTGTGCCCATTTATGTTGAGAATGTTTGATGAGGATTTGACTGCTTTAATGTTTTTCTCCAGAAATCCCTCCCATTTCCCAGGAGTTAGTGAGGGCATTTTATAGTAGTCAGATTTCTGTTGCCGAATGGATTTGGTGCAGTCGTCTCCGCACCGCTTATAATGCTGGATGTCGAGTTGCTTACCAGAGTTTCTAGCCAGTTCCCAGAGGTGGTCCCTGGATTTAAGTTTTTAGGAGGTCTCCTGACAGCCAAGGGTTACTGGAGCGATTTAACTTTACGCTTTTTGAGAGGGCAAATTTATTACAGGCTTCATTGAAAATGTGAATAAATTGCTCCAGTGCAGTATTAGTATCTGTGCCTTGAAGATGGGGACCAGTCCTGCAGACTGAGGTGTGATTTGAGGTGGGGTAGCTGACCAGGGGTAGACTCTGCTGGTGATGATTTTGGAGGAGGTTATAGAATTTGTTTAACCAGGTAAGCTGATGGAAGAGTGGTCACTGAGTGAGTCGGGAGGACTGAGGTTTTGGATCTGGGAGGGGTGGTTGGTTAGGATCCAGTCGAGTAGGGTGCAGGTCCCAGTTCTGTAGTTCTTTCTGGTTGCATAGTCAACCATTTGAGTCAGGTTAGCTGACATAACGGAGTCCTTAAATGACCCACATTCAGCTGAGAACCAATTAATGTTAAAGTCACCAAGAAGGATGATTTCGGAGTCCGAAGGGTGGGATTTGACAAAGTCAAGGACAGTGGTTAGACCAGGTCCCTGTTCTTTAGGAGGTATGTAAACAGTGACAACTGTGAGGGCCTTATTGTGGGCGCCTAATAGAAGTCTGATGGGAAGAATCTGAGCAGGTGTTCCTGGAAGATTGGAATCAATGGGGTGTCCTCGGAAAGTGTCTTTCACATATAAGGCACACCCTCCACCTCTTTTGGACTTACAATCAACCCGGAAGACATTGTAGCCAGGAAAGGTGATTGCCTGGTCAGGAATCTTTGGGGTGAGCCAAGTTTCAACTACTGACAGAATATCCAGATTGTGTTGGGTGGTAAAAGCTTGCAGTGCATCAAGCTTCAGAAGTAAACTGCAGATGTTCAGGCACATGATTGAGAGAGTGCCTGCTGGTTTATTTTGGTTGGAGGTGTTTGGTCCGGGGTTAGGGTGAATAGTTCCTGATAGCAGCAGGAGGAGGAGCACAAGTTTCAGGGTGCATAGGCAGAGTTCAGTCAGAGAGAGGTTGTGTTTCTTTTTTGAATAGTAGTATGCCAGGTGGTAATGTCGAAAATGCAACATTGAAATAGTTGTATACAATTTGGCTAGATGTGCCCAAGGCTCACACATGAGCAGGGACAGATCAGTTTCGGTGGTGTTCCTCCAGAGGGAGGATTTGCCCATTCCCAAATGATGTAAAATAATCAAATCCATAGGACCCACTTCCAGTGTCTCCAATTTATTTAGCAGTGTCTTATGCAGGATGGTGTCAAAAGCTTTGCTGAAATCCTGGTAGGCCACATGCACCACTCCTGCCTGATCCACCTCCTCGGTTGCCCAGTCAAAGAACTTTATAAGATTCCTCTGTCAGAGCCTTCTTGCTAAGAATTCATAATGCCCTGGATTCTCTGCTCCGCTATCCACCAGAAACTTCATAATCCTCTCCTTAATTAAGTACTCCATAAGCTTCCCCAATAATGAGGTTTGTGTTACCGTCCAGTAATTGCCTGCATCATCTCTGCTTCCACTCTAGTCCTGAGGTACCTCCCCTATCTGTAGTGATGCCTTGACAAGGGCAGCCAGTGGTTCTGCCAGCACTTCCCTGAGTTCCTTTAGTGCTCTGGGCTGGCTCCAATCTGGCCCCATTGCCTTATTTGCTTTTATCCCCTCCCCCCAAGTTCTTCTAGGTCTCTTTATCCCGTGAATGGTCTTGTGTCAACCTCCTTCCCCTGAATACCACTGTTAATGAGTCTTGATCTCTCACTCTTCTCATCTCTGTTGAAAACTGAGCAAAAGTACTTGTTTAGTACCTCTGCCTTTGCCAGGTGTCTCTGTGTACAACCCTGGGTCCCTCTTCTAAGATGCCCAACTGGTTTACTAGCCTCCAATGCTGGTCGATGTCAACGTCCTTACTTAAATCCAAAATGAAGGCCGACAGGTTAGATATGATGGGTGGGATACAGCTGTCTTGTCAGTTATCCATCAGAAGTAGGTGATAAAGTTATAGCTGTGGCATCAATAAAAACATAGAATTTGATGGCAGATATGGACTGCTTGGCCCACCTAGTCTCCCCATTTCCCTAAGCTGCAGATCCTAGTTAACCAACAGCCTACTTCCAACTACCCCCTACTAGAATTGCCTTAAGTCTTTCCCATGCATTCTTGAACTCCCCACTGTTTTTGACTCCATGACCTCCTCAGGAAGGCTGTTTCATGTATCCACAACCCTCTCCATGAAAAAATATTTCATCACATTACCTCTGAGTAGTCCCCCCTCTATCTTCAAATTGTGCCCTCTTGTTCTTGCACATCTATTTTTCTGAAAGATGCTACCCTCTTGGACTTTGTTGATTCCCCCGAGTTACTTGAAAAATTCTATCATGTCCCCTCTCTCATCGAGAGTATACATATTAAGCTCCTTTAATCTCTCATCATGTGTCTTCTGGTGTAGACCCTGCACCATTTTAGTTGCCCTCCTCTGGACAGCTTCCATCCTGTTTATGTCCTTGCAGAGATGGGGTCTCCAGAACTGCACCCAGTACTCCAAATGGGGTCTCACCAACTGTCTGTACAGAGGGTTAACTTCCTGTTTTCTACTGGTGATGCCTTTCTCTATGCATCCCAGTATCCCACCGGCCCTCCTTACTACCTTCTTACATTGCTTGCCCACCTTAAGCTCATCTGATATGACTACCCCCAGGTCCCTTTTCATTTTTATTGTTGTTAGTATCTCACCCCCCATTGTGTACTCTTTCCCTGGGATTTTGTTTCTGAGGTGCATTACTTTGCACTTGTTTGCGTTGAATCTAAGCTGCCATACATTTGATCATTCCTCCAAACTTGCCAAGTCCCTTCTCATCCTTTCCACCCCACCTTCTGTATTGACCCTGTTGCAGATTTTTGTATCATCTGCAGAGAGACATACTTTTCCTTCCAGCCCATCTGCAATGTCACTTATAAAGACATTAAAGAGGACCGGTCCCAGTACTAAACCCTGCAGTACCCTGCTAGTAACCCCCTTTCTTTAGCGTGAACTCCTTTACTATTACCCTCTGTGTCCTGTTGTCCAGCCAATTTTTTAACCGGGCTACCATCTTGGGACCTACTCCAAGGCTGGCTAACTTGTATATTAATCTTTTGTGTGGGACTGTGTCAAATGCCTCTCTAAAGTCTAGGTAGGCCATGTCCACAGCCTCTTCCTGGTCTACTACTTTGGTTACCCAGTCAAAGAAATCTATTAGATTCATCTGACATGACCTTCCTGCTATGAATCCATGCTGCTATGGGTCCTGTGCCCCACTGACCTCTAGGAATTCTACAATACTTTCCTTCAGACATGATTCAATCAGTTTCCCTGCCACTGAGGTCAGACTAACAGGTATGTGGTTTCCTGCCTGTGTCTTGCTCCCACCTTTGTGAAGGGGAATCATATCCACCCTCCACCAGTCCTCAGATACCCCGCCATCCTCCCATGGTTTGTTAAAAAGAATTGTCAGCGTGGTGTTACTAGTTCTACCCTTAGTTCTTTTAAAATTCTTGGGTGAATCCCATCGTGCCCCATTGCTTTGCCCACCTTCAGTTTTAAGAGTACTTTCAGAACCCTTTCTTCTGTGAATGGACTGGTATTGACTTCCCTATCAAGAGTATGTCTATTCTTTGATTTAGGTACCTTTTCTCTCCTCTTCTTTTGTGAATACTGAGCAGAAGTATTCATTCAGCATCCCTGCTTTTTCACTGTCACCCTCTGCCCACCCTCCCTTCCCATTATTAAGCCTCAATATCCCTCCCTTGGTCTTTCTTTGCTATAAAAGGTTTTATCCCCTTCTTAACTGAGTTGGCTGTCTTTTCTTGAGTTTGGGCCTTTGCTATTCTGACTGCCTTCTCTGCTTTCTTCTGCTTTAACTGGTACAGTTCTCTGTCCTGCTCCTTCTGTGTTTCCTTATAACATACTAACATACTAAAATGCCAGCAGAATAGGCCTAGTGGTCTCTCAAGTCTGCTTGATTTTCAACACCCACATTGAGGGCCAATTTTGGTGTCCCCCTCCCCCTTGGGTTATACTGTCCCCAGTCCCAGATGTTCCACCTGTATTGTGCCTGGTCAGATTTACCCTACCCCTGTACCTGTCCCATCCCCTCTTAAACCCGTCCACAGTCTCCGTCTCTACCAGCTCCCTGGGCAGTGCGTTCCATGGCTTTACCACCCTTTCAGTGAAATAACATCTCCTTCTCTCCCCTCTGAGCCTGCCCCTTCCAGCTTACACCCATGACCTCTTGTTTCCCCACCTTTCTTTGGAACACCTGACTGGGCCTCCTTTATTGATCCCTTTCATGTACTTAAAGACCTCCATCATGTCCCCCCTGTCCCTCCTCTCCTTCAGGGTGTACATGTCGAGCTCCTTGAACCTCTCCACATAGGTCCTCTCCCACAGGCCCCAGATCATTTTGGTTACCCTCCTTTGGACCTTCTCTAGGAGTGTAATGTCCTTCTTTAAATGTGGTCTCCAAAATTGTCCACAATACTCGAGGTGTGGCCTAACCAAGCAGTTGTACAGTGGAAGGATCACTTCTGCATTTCTGGAGGTAATCCCCCTGGCAATGCATCCCAGCATCCTATTTGCCCTTGCCACTGCCCTCCTACGGGTCTCTAAGTTGTTCATTTTGACATCTACCACTACTCCCAGGTCCCTCTCACTCTCCATAACTTGAATCATGTCTCCTCCCAAGGTATATCCCTGGCCTGGATTTCTGACTCCCAGGTGCAGAACCTTGCACTTCCCCGCATTGAATTTTAGTTTCCATTTTCCCGACCACCTTTCCAGAGCCTCCAGGTCCTCCTGCAAGGCCACCTTCCCCTCCTCCTCCTCATCCACCACTGCATCTAGCTTTGAGTCATCTGCAAAGAGACTCATCTCACTCCTGATACCCCTCCTGATGTCTGAGATATAGGCATGTCTGAGATATAGGCATTGAACAGGAGTGGCCCCAGCACTGACCCCTGGGGAACCCCACTAGTAACCCACCTTGGGGATGAGTCTAACCTTCCAACCACCACCTTCTGAGTATGCTCAGAGAGCCAATTTCCTATCCATCTTAGCAACTGTCTCCCTACCCCCATTTCCTTCAGCTTAGCCAGCAGGCCACTGTGGGGTATCGAATCAAGCACCTTGCTAAAATCCAGAAAGAGGACGTCCACTGGCCTACCCTGGTCCAGGGCCCTCGTCACCCAGTCATAGAACTCAACAAGATTTGTCTAGCATGACCTTTCCATAATAAAGCCATGCTGCCTATTGTCCAAGAGCCAGTTTGCTCCAGTAACCCCCCTAGCCTTTCCTTGACAATGCCCTCCATCACCTTGCTGACCACCGATGTCAAGCTAATGGGCCTGTAATTTCCTGCCTTCTCTCTTGATCCCCTCTTGTGGATCAGCGCAACATGGGCCACCCTCCAGTCTTGGGGCACCCATCCAGTCCTCGGAGAGATGTTGAAAAACTCCACTAGAGGGACTGCCAGGACATCTGCCAGTTCCCTCGGCACCCTGGGATGTATCTCATCTGGCCCAGGTGCTTCTTCCATCTGAAGGGACCTGAGGGCTTCCCTTACTCTCTCTACTGGGATTTCAGCCTCATTCTCCCCCATTTCACCATGCACTGCTGGGCTCCCACCTGTCTGTGCTGGCCACTTCCTTTCCCCAGATCCATCAGGGCCCTTGGTCTCTACCAGTCTCACCCCTTGCTCTGGTTTGCCCCCGTTCCCCTCGCAAGACCTAGCCCCTCCATCCCCCTGGTATAAACTGAGGCAAAGTACTCATTTAGGACTTCTGCCTGTTCCCACCTCCCAGCCCAACCATCCCCACCCTTATCTTGCTGATCTGCCCTTTACTTTCCTTTTACCCCTATGTATCGAAAGAACCCCTTGTCCCCCCTCTGGATCCCACTGGCCAAGGACTGCTCCTTTTTTGCCTTAGCTGCTCTCACCACCCTTGTGACTCTCTTGGTTGTCAGCTCATATTCCTCCTGATCCCTTTCACTCCTTGACCACTTGAAGCACCTATAGGCCGCCTTCTTTTCCCTCACCACCTCCTGTACCTCCCGGGTCCACCAGCAGGGTTTTCTGGCCTTACTGAACTTACACCTTTCCCTTATGCAGGATCTGGTAACCTCCTGTATTCCCCTTCTAATGATACCCCACCTGCTGTCAGCATTCATATCCAGCCTTCTCCTGTCTAGATGATCTTTAAGGATCCTTCCCATCTCCCTGAAGTCTGCATCCCTAGAGTCTGTTACTACTGTCCTTGTTCAACTTTCCTCCCCCCCTAGGTCCAGGAAGAACCAGACTGTGGTGTGATCACTCCCAGCCAGCGGGTCCCTCACCTCTAGGCCGCTAATCTGATCACTGTCTGCCAGGACCACATCCAGGGTCCAGGCCTCCCTAGTTGGCTCACCCACCTGTTGTGTCAGAAATGCATCATGGAAGACATCGAGCAGCCTCTGCTTTCTGGCCACTGGTGATGTCATAGTCCCCCAGTCTGTTCCTGGCATGTTGAGGTCCCAGTTACTATTACCCTTCCCATTCCTAATCTACAGTGTCCCTCAAGATTTGCCACCAAACTTTCTTCCAGAACCACCGCCAGTGCTGGTGGTCTGTATATCACTCTGACCTTTACTCTCTAACCCCCCTGTGTCAGCAAGGTGACCCAAATAGCCTCCCCATTCCCCTCTGCCTCCTCTACCCTTCCAATACCCATGCCATTTCTGACTAACAGTGCTACACCACCACCACCCTTTCCCTCCCCCCTATGTTTTCTGAACATAGTGTAGCTCTCCTGATTTAGGTCCTACTCATGCCCTTGAGTGGCCCAGGTTTCAGTGACTGCTACCACATCTACCTCCCCCTCAACTAGCATTGCCTGAAGCTCAGGCATTTTATTTCCTAAGTTCCTGGCATTTATCAGGACCACTCTCCACCCCTTTTCCCTCCTCTTCTTTCTTCCCCTTGAGCTCCCATTTCTCAGCTCCTGCACACTACCTGGTGACCCAGTTCCATATTTCCCTAGCCCCCTAGAGGAGTGGAGACCATGTCCCTCATTTATCGTATTTGCTGGCACTGCTCCTTTTTTTATTCCTCCCCGTTCACAAGTTTAAACCCCACCTTTCACTGATGAACCCAACTAGTTTGAGCTTTAGGATTTCCTTCCCCTCCATGTTAAGGTGGAGCCTTTCCCTAGCATACAGCCCCTTATACTCCCAGGTCTCCCCCCAGTCCCCCACTAGGCCATACCCCAATTCCCCACACCACTCCCTAAACCACTGATTTATCTGTCTAATCTTCATTTTGTTTTCCCCAGTAGCCCTTGGCACCAGCAGGATTTCTGAAAAGGAGATCTTACAGCCTATGGAAAGGCATACCCTGGCCAACTCTTGGAACCTTGCCTGAATTTCTAGTTCACTATTACCACTTATGTCATTTGTCCCCAAGTGCACTAGAATGTTCGGGGTCCCCCCACATTCCCTTGCCATTGAGTACAACTCATGTTTGGCCTTGTGCACTGTCAGGCCTGGGTGGCATTTGGTTCTGAACAGACAGTTTTTACCCTCCTCCTGCGCCTCCCACTGTATGCCTCTGACCATGGAGTCCCCCAATAGCAGTACTCTAACTTCCCCCTTGCCTTTTTGTTTACCCCTTGGGTTCCCCCTCCTTCCATGCCCCTCCTCATCCCTTCATCTGGATTCTCCCCTCAACCAGCTCCTTGTATCTTCCACAATCTGGGTGTTGAAGGTAGCCCCTTCAGTATTGTCCCTGGTCACCTCCTCTACCCACGTCCTGGCCTTCCTTTATCCCCCCCCAAACCTGAGTATCTTTCTCTGTATCTCTTTCCCCACTCCTTACTAATCCATTCATCTTATCCGTTTGCCTATTTGGCTTTCTGCTCGCTATCATCCTATTTACTTCTTGCACCTTCCTGCCTGTTGTGCTCCTCTGTTCCATACCATCAACCTCCTCCTTGTTCCCCTGATCCTCCTTTTTCCTTTTCCCCTCCTACCCCTCTTTCCCCATCCTGTCTGGGACCCCCTCTATTGTGCCCTTGACACTTGCCCTCTACACCTGTTCTATCTGTCCCTTCCCCAGCTACACCAGTAGTAGCAGCAGCATCCTCCTCCTCCTCTTCCTCCCCCACACACCCCTCTTCTACCAATGGACGTAGAGGGTTAAAATGATTTGTGAGCCTTAGCCCATCCCCCAGTGTCCCTTTTGTCTCTACCTCCTCTCTCGGTTTCCTTTGGACACCCCCAGACTCTTGCCTACTGCTGTGGAAATTTCCACCTTTTGGGCCCCATCTGCCAGGGTCCTCGAGACTCCTCTGTGTACCCCCTTCCTTCCTCTGCTAGTGTGAGTGCCACTTTTCACTCCTCCCCCAGCTTGGGAGGCCCCAGTACCCCGTGCTTCCATGTAGGTGACTGCTTGCCTTCTACCTCTCCAATCCTCCCCCCAGCTGCCTTTGGATCCCCTTTACCTCCTCTTTAAGCTGTGCCAGCTGGTAGCACACTGGGCATCCCCAAACTTCCAAGCCCAGTCCAGTATCATGGGCGTGCAACACCTTGTGCACCCAACCACCCGCCCAAAGATACCTGCTCTAGTGATATGTGGTTTTTTCCCTGCCATCACAGGAGTCTTTTCTAGGCCAAATTATCAACTCAGTGGCTCTACAGTTTCTTGAGCTACTAGTACCTATACCTAGGCAATTCCCCCCATACAGCATGCAGACCTTTAAACTTGCAAAGCTTGGGTGGCTTAACCTTTCCTCACCTGACTATTTGCCTTAAGAGTTAGTTTACAGGGGAAGATTTCAACTCCCTTCAGTCCTCTCTCCCAGCCTTAAAACCCAAACCCCAGTGTCTAGAACTACATAAGCTGCACCTGAAGTCCTTTCCTCCAATTGCAGGGCAGGTGTTCCCCTATAAATTAACTGTGCTCTGGGAGGGAGGGTGGGGAGGATAGCATTTGGGCCCACACATGACACTCACAAGAGTGTATCAGCTCTATGTCTGCCCCACACTGCACCTCCAAGCACTGCAACCTCCTCCAGAGGAAAGTCCCACACAGAACAACACTTATTAAACAAGTCAGCAGTCCTGCTTAAAAGTCTACAGACTGATAAGAATTTAAAGCTTATCCAGCTACTAAAATCCCCAGCTGCTCAGCAAAAGCAGGTTCCCACAACCTCTACCAGCTCCAACTGTTTCTGCAGTATTGCTACATGAGAAACCCTGGTATTTAAGCCTCTATGAGCTGTAAATTGATCCTGGCTGAGAAAGACGGAACCTTCTAGAAGCTGCTCACAATACCTGTAGAAAAGATAAATGGATATCCAGCTTTCTCTATGGATCCCACACACAAAACAACACTTATTAAACAAGTCAGCAGTCCAGCTTAAAAGTCTAGACTGATACGAATTTAAAGCTTATCCAGCTACTAAAATCCCCAGCTGCTCAGCAAAAGCAGGTTCCCACAACCTCTACCAGCCCCAACTGTTCCTGAATGCTACCTTTTTCTCCTTAACCTTCCCTGCCACCTCTTTTGAGAACCATAGTGTTTTTTTTCCTTTGTTGTGTTTTGTTGATTTGCTTCACACAAAGGCTTCCTGCCTCTGTGATGGCTGTTTTGATTTTCCCTATTGTTACTCCACCCCTCCTTCTTGCCCATTTGCTAGTGCTTTTCTGAGACACTCTCCCATTTTCCCAAAGTCAGCCCTCCTGAAGTCCAATACTTTCGCTTTTGTATGGCTTGACTGTATGGCTGTGTTTATTGTGAACCACACTGTTTGGTGGTCGCTTGTCTCCACATGGTTACCCACTTCTAAATCCGAGATCCTTCCTCTATTCCCATTTGTCAGTACCAGGTCTAAGATTGCTCCCTCCTGAGTGGGTTTCACCACTAGCCATCTGAGGCATGCCCCCTTCAGGGTATCAAGAATGACCATGCTCTTGGATGTGGCTATAGCAAAGGTGCTCCAGTTAACATCTGACATATTCGGGTCCCCCATTAACAATATCTCCCCTTTTTCTGCCATTCTAAGAAGGCCTTCTGTCATTTCTTGTCCACTGCCTCCCCCTGAGACGGGGTCTCTATACAATCCCCATGTGGATTGTGGCACCATTTCCTGTCTCCAGGGTGACCCACAGTGCCTCCCCTTCTCCCTGTTTATCCTTTGGTTCCATTGCTTTGATACCTTCCCTTACATAGAGCACTACTTCTCCTCTTTTACCCTCCCTGTCTCTCCTGTAGCTTGTGTACCTTGGTATGTTGACATCCCAGTCATGGTTCTCTGTGTACCATGTTTCTGTGACTGCCACGATATCCAGATGTCCCTCTTTCATCAAGGCCACTAGTTCAGGGAGCTTGCTACACAGACTGTGGGCATTTGTACTCATCACCCTCCATTTTTTATGGCCTTACTCCTTTTAGCTATATCCCTGTCCTTACTGCCTGTTTCTGCATTTACCCCAGCCCTGCTCCTTACTGACTTCTCTACCATGGTGTTTACCTCTCTAACTACTGTGTTTTGTGGGGGAAGGCTGGGGTTTCCCTGCTCCTTTTCAGTGCCTCCCCTCTTGGTTAGTTTAAATGCTTGCCAATGAACCATTTAAACCTATCACCCAGGATTCTGGTTCCCCTTCTTGACAGATGCAAACCGTCACACCAGTATAGGCCCGTATCCCTCCAGGTGGACCTCCAATCCCCAGTGAAGCCAAAACCCTGAGCTCCACACCAGTTTTTCAGCCATTCATTGAATCCCATAGTGCAGAGTACCCTGACATCACCCTTACCATAGACAGGCAGCACCTTCGAGAAGTTTACTTTACATGCTACTTGTCTAAGGCCCCTCGTCAACTCTTCAAACTTCTCTTGTACTGCTGTGATCATATTTCCCCCCAGGTCATTTGTCGCTAGGTGGACAATGACATCTAGTTCCCTCCTTCATGCAGCTGCTCCCATGATCCTGAGGATTCACTCCCTGCCCCTCCAAGCCATGGCACCAGACAGGCACCTTACCTCTCTCTCTCTCCCCCCTTCCTCCCCCAGTTCTACTTCCTAACAATTGAGTCCCCAACCAAGAGTTATTTCCTTCCCCTGTGGGGTCCTGTGCCACCATCTTGTGGGTCTCCTTTTTGGAGCTTCCCAGCATCCTCCCTGGTCTCCATTGCAGGTGCCGCCATAGAGGAACCACTCTCCATCAGAACAACATAGTCATATCAGATGACCTTAAGGTGGGCAAGCAATGTGAGAAGGCAGTAAGGAGGGCTGGTGGGATGCTGGGATGCATAGGGAGAGGCATCACCAGTAGAAAACAGGAAGTTGTTATCCCTCTGTACAGACAGTTGGTGAGACGCTATCTGGAGTACTGCATCCAATTCTGGAGACATAGACAGGATGGAGGCTGTCCAGAGGCAACTAAAATGGTTCAGGGTCTGCACCAGAAGACATGCAAACAAAGATTAAAGAAGCTTAATATGTATACCCTCGAGGAGAGGAGGGAGAGGGCCGGACATGATAGAAATGTTCAAGTACATCAAGGGAATCAAGAGTCCAAGAGGGTAGCATCTTTCAGAAAAAGAGATGTGCAAGAACAAGGGAGCACAATTTGAAGATGGGGGATGGCTCAGAGGTAATGTGAGGAAGTATTTTTTCACAAAGAGGGTTGTGGATACATGGTACAACCTTTCTGAGGTGGTAGTGGAGTCAAAAACAGTAGGGAAATTTAAGAATGTATGGGACAGACGTAAGGCAATTCTAGAGGGGTAGGAGGAAGTAGGCTGTTGATTTACTAGGATCTGCAGCTTATTCATTAGGTAGGGAAATGAGCAGACTAGGTGGGTCAAGTGGTCCTTATCTGCCATCAAATTCTATGCATCTATGTATGAATTGTGGAGAGGTGCAACTGGAGGAATGTGCATCTGTTACACCACCCTTTCTCTCCCTGAGCCCACTTTGATCCAACCACTGCTCTTTCTTGGCAACCTCTGAGGTAGGGGTGGTGGCCCTGTGGGCGATATGTTGGAGAGGAGGCCCCCCAAATCCAGGCCAACTCAGCCTGGAAATGAGCACCCTCCTCCCTCAGCCCAGAGAGGTGCCTGCAGATGGGACAACACCGCATCCTCCAGAATGTCTCCCGGAAGACAGCTGCTCCACTGCCACTTCACTACACCACTCCCATCATATCTGATTTGTGGTCCCTTAACTGTTGTTTTGTATACTTATTCTTTCCTCTCTCTGTTTATTTATTTTTTATTTTTACCCTACTTTTCTACTGCCTTCATGCCCTTAATGCTCCTAATCTTCCTGTTCTGTGACAAGAAGTTCCTATTTTCCTCAGTAGTCTCCTTCTTACTTGCTCAGAGTCGAACCTTCAGCAGCTGGCTGGGGTATGGAGGGCTACTATTTTCCTTCCAGGATGGTGAGTCTTTTGTGCCTCTGTGATCACTCGCTTCCTGCTCCCAAACAGGAAGTTCCTGTTGTCAGTCAAATCCTGTGCCTGTAAAAGTAGAACTAGCTATGGGTGGGGTGGGGTGATGGGAGGAGGGAGGAGGGAGGTCTGTATAGCCCCAGTAGAGTAGTATAGTTCTAACAGCACCTCCTTCCTCTTGCTGTTCAATGATGTCCAAGAGATGTGGTGGGATAAAGGGGAAGGCATTGCTGTGTTGTAAATTCACCCCATCATCAACATCTCACACCTTTTTGAATGATATGCACACCAAAACATGATAAATAGTACTCCTCCTCATCATCATCATCCCTCAGTGCTCCTCATGAGCACTGAACACACATTTCCAGCCCTCCTGCTTGCCTTGCAGTACCCAACTTTGTGTTGCCATACAATATTTCAGCATTCTCTGACTAACCAGTTTTTATAGACTGTGAGGAAAACAAAGCAGGGATGGGTATTGTGATGCTTGGCCAGCTGGTTCTGATTGCTCTATGATTTTGTAATATAAAAAATGTAGAGTGTGATTGTCTGTCATGGGACATCCTGTGCTTCTTTGATGACCTCTTCCCCCCAGGTTTCAATTAAAATGACAGGATATATGTTAAACAGCAGAGCTCTGCAATGAGATTAACTTCCAAGAAGTTGCATTTTATAGCCCTGTTTATGATCTGTGTTACTTTGAAGCCAGGAACTAAAATATCCATTTTATGACATCTTCAGAGGAAGGACAGTTAATTTCAACTGGTGCTAAAAGAAGCTATATGACACCTAGGTGAGAAAACTGCAAATGTGTAAAAGTCCTGTGATGTCTTTGAAAAACAGGAAACCACACTAGATCAAAGGAAAGACTCGAGATCAAAGAGTCATACTGGGAGATGAGGTTTTGCTGATGTCACCTTATTTAATATACCTCCTTAGTGATGGGACATCCTGTGTGTATTAATTTTTATATTTAACAGGGAGGAATTAGGTAACATCATGGAAGAGGCAGATTCAAAGACAGTTTTAAACTATTCTGTTTCTGATCTTTAGACACATTCCTGTTGGACTCTGAAACAAGAACATCTAACTATAGGCACTATAAGAAGGTAATACATTAGATAGACAAGTCTAATTGTAGTGTGGTAGAAGTGTGTATTTTATCCTTGGTCTTTTAAGTGATTGTTTGCTTTGTGATATATGGTTCTGTGTTTACATTTTACATATATTTTTTTATCCATTTTTAAGTAAATCTATATTTATAGAGATTGCCTGGTGTGCCTTTGAAATTCTTTCTTTTACATGTGAAGTACAGATGGTTAAAGTTGACACTGTTCATAAACTTAATGGTAATACCAAACTGGGAAAAGGTAAAAATTTTCCTAAGGTCTTTCATAGAGTTTTTAGGGTGTATTTTGGATACCTGGTTAGGTGTACTTAGGCGAAAGATATCTGGCATTCCCCAAAGAGCAGAATTATATGAGCCTGTGCATTTGGGTATGCAAGCATAAGGTTTACAGTTTGAATCCCTCCAGAACTTGAGACCAAAGGTGATTTGGACCCACAAACAGACAGGGGGGTTACCCTGTTCTGTTAACTGTTCACAATACTGCGCTCGGAGGTTGGCACTGTGGGAGCAGAGGGCCTGACCTGCTGAGTGGGTTTGTGACAAATTGGTTCGCAGTGGTGTTCATACATTTGGTAAACAAGCTTTATATTGTTCAGTGTGTCAGCTTGATACTGTATAGCTCACTTGCAAAAAAAGGCAGTGATTTAAAAAAAGGAAACAGAACTATATCATTTGACTTACAGTCAAGTTTCTACCTGTTTTATTTTTTTCTAAATTTTTTTTTCACAAATGGCAACACACACGGTCACGGTAACACAATTGGAAATGCAAATTCTTACGGTAACACCAACAATGACACCAAAGGAAACACAAACGCAAATGGAAACACATATGCAAATGCAAATTGTAACACATATGGTGATGCAAAAGTAAACACAAACAAAAATGGTAACGGAAAAGCAAATGGTAACAGTAACGCAAACGCAATGGGTAATGTACACAGTGGCGTAAATGAAAACGATAACACAAATGGTAAGAAAAACGCAAGTGCAAACATAAATGAAAGCAGAAATGGTAATGCAAATGCTAACGGCAACAGAAACACAAACGTTAATGAAAATGATAATGCAGACACTAATGGAAATGCAAACTGTAATGAAAATGGTAACAAAAATGCAAATGGTAACAGAAACACAAACAGAAATGTAAATAGTAATGGCAACGCTGTTGCCGAAAGAAACAGTAATGCACTTGACAATGGAAACACTACTGAAAACGCAAACACTAAGACCAGCGGAAACACAAATGCAAACAGTGACAAACACACAAACAGTAATGGTAATGCAATTGGAAACGCAAATGGTTATGGTAACACCAACAATGACACTAAAGGAAACAGTAATGCAAACGCAAGCACATACATAAACATAAATATTAACACACGTGGTGACGCTAAAGTAAATGCAAACAAAAATGGTAACAGAAATGCAAATGGTTACAGTAACGTAAACGCAAATGCAAAGGGTAGTGCACACAGTGACATTAATGGAAATGCCAATGGTAACGGAAATGCCGAAATGCTAATGGTAACCATATATCTGATGTAACCAAAAATTGGTAAAAGAAGACCTGTACCATACCATAGCATAGCATGTGTGTCCAGAATTCTGTGAACACAGAAACATAGAAATTGTTGGCAGATAAGGACTGCTAGGCCTATCCAGTCTGCCCTTAGGCTCTATGCATTGTATGTGGCCACTGATCCTATGCGATCATCCGTTCAATGGTCGCACAGTGCCATGAGCAAACAACTTCACATGTGCAGTTCAGCAACCATAAGAGCCAGCGACTTACAAATTGTCACAGTCAAAGATCTATTATAAATCTTTCTACATTCTAAATGGCAGGCAAATATGACACATGGTTCAAAAGTTATTGAAGCAGAATTAACCAAATTTTCAATCGTCAGACTGTCATAATTCTGTGCCTGTTAATGTTTTACACAGCAAACCACTGCGAGGCACCTCCGTGCCACTAGGGCTACCTACGCTATAAATTTCAAGCCAGTAGCACCATGCAGGATGCTACGCACAAAACGTTAACTAAATCATGCAGTATCTCCGCAGTGAATTTTTTAAAAAAACATGTAAACAGCAAAATTCTAATCTCCAGGACATCCACTCAACACCCTCCAAATTTGATGTGAAATGACCAAACCATTCCAGAGATATTCAATTTTTATATTTCTGCACCTTTAAGAAGTTTTCCACCACAAAATGGCAGAAATCGCTGCCAAAGATGCGCCAAAATGGCAGACCTGGCATCTGAAACATCAGTAACTGTGAAGCGGGCCAACCTTAAATGGCCAGAACTCTGAAACGGAACAACATGTTTTCACCAAACAAAAACTGGCATGTTTCTTGAACAAAGGTCTTTCTACCTGCCAAGTTTCAGACCAATCAACCACACACTGGCTATGCTATGCATCGCAGAAGACAGTGCAGAAAAATAGCAAAAACAAAATGTTTCATTGCACTACACAAACGCAAAAACACAAACGGAAATGTTAATGCAAATGGTGATGGAAACAGTGAGGTAAAATAAAATAGTAACGGTAACGCAAACACAAGCTCAAACGGTAACGCACATGGGGATGCAAATGTAAACGATAACGCAAATGATAAGAGAAATGCAAGTGCAAACATAAATGAAAACAGAATTGGTAGTGCAAACAGGAACACAAACGCTAACGGCAACGGAGATGCAAATGCAAACGGTAACAAAATGGTAATGAAAATGCAAACGGTAACACAAACGCAAACAGAAATGCAAACAGTAATGGCAGTGGCGACGCAGAAGGAAACAGTAACACAATCGACAACGGAAACACTACCAAAAAAACAAATGCTAAGGCCAACAGAAACACAAACGCAAATGGTGACAAACAAACAAACAGTAATAGTAACGCAACTGGAAATGCAAACGGTTACGGTAACACCAATGATGATGCCAAAAGAAACACTAACACAAACACAAAAGCAAACGCAAGTGTATATGCAAACACAAATGGTAATGCACATGGTCACGGTAACGCAAATGGAAACACAAACGCTTACGGTAACACCAACGATGACACCAAAGGAAACACAAATGGAAATGCATATGCAAATGCACATGGTAATGTACACAGTGATGAACAAGTAAACACAAACAAAGAGTAATGGAAACACAAATGGCAACAGTATTGCAAACACAAAGAGTAACGCACACGGTGACGTAAAAGGAAACACTAACACAAACGGTTACAGATTCGCAAGTGGAAACACTAACGATAACAGTAACGTAAATGCACACACTTTTTTCCAAAAAGGTGCATTTAGAAGCACAGTGAATACAAAGAATGTATGCATGATAATGGCCCTCGAAGCAGAAAATGAACACTTGGAATACTAAATTGCTTATATCTCAGGAACCGTGTGATGTAGAAAAACATTTCAAATCTCATATTATTTGTGACTTTCCAGGCTAGTTTTGTATGAAAGGCGCAGTAGATGGCAAAATGTTATCCTATGGGAAACATTGTCAACTTCAGAGTGCCGTAACTTTTCAGCCTTTTAATTTTTTGTCACCAAACCACCATCTGTGGGATCTTGGCTTTCTTCCCTCCAAATTTCAGCCCAAAAGACCAAACTGTTCTTTCGCAGCAGCGTGGCAAAGATTCCCTATTGTTTCTGAGCATAGTGCCTCAAAGTACTTTAGCAAATCATGACTCTTTTGCAAATAAAATCACGAAAGTGGCACGGAAGTCGGTAGTGCCATTATAGTTTAGGGTTGAGTACCCCATTTATGGTTAAATCTGAAATTT
Source organism: Neoceratodus forsteri (assembly GCA_016271365.2). Taxonomy (NCBI): domain Eukaryota; kingdom Metazoa; phylum Chordata; order Ceratodontiformes; family Ceratodontidae; genus Neoceratodus; species Neoceratodus forsteri. The sequence continues at coordinate 410,345,135 of CM057457.1, read as the reverse complement.
GGCACCTTAATAACTTTTCCATGGTATGACAGATTTGCCCGAAATTTGGAAAGCACAATTTGATACCATAGATCTCTGGACCTGCCAAGCTGTGCTATGACCAGATGTATGGTTGCAGAGCTACAGAATGCTAAAAAATGCACAGATTACTTTTTTTTCGTGTTTCTTTGCTCACGCCTACAGTCTGCATGTTTTGTGTGGTCAGTCTGAAAACGTCAGGGAACATGCAGCCAGGGTTCCCGGTGTGCCTTTTGAAGATATTGTGAAAAAATATGAAATGGTTCAAAAGTTATTAAAAAATCTGAATCTCATTATAGACTATGGGAAAAGTTAACAAAATATTCGAAAGTGTCGCAAATGGGGTTTTTACTTTCGCAAATCAGTCATTTTTTTCAGTTGGTGGTCAAAGAAATGGTTGGCATTTAAATTTGGGACTGTCTAAAGACACAGTTCTTGTCGTGTTCACCCTAGTCAAGCCATGAGGATGCTAGCCATGTCTTTCTTGGGGGGCAAAACACCCCAGAAATATGTTTTTAAATTTTTTTTAAAAAGTAGTGTCGCAAAGTACTTTCGCATATGCGAAACTTTTGTGTTTTTTATTTTGCAAAAGTATCATGATTTGCAAAAGTATTTTGCGACAGTACGCCAAAAACAATAGGAAATGTTTGACACCCTGCTGCAAAACAACAGTTTGCAATCCATGTACTGAGAGTACTAAAATCCACATCATTCAAGACCTACCATACGAGACCAGACAGAAACGGGCCACCTTTCACCCAGTGGTCAACAAGCTGATTGCTGCAGGTATTAATTTTAGAATGATATAGAGGGCAGCTGGGTATCATACAAGACCCCTTATCAAGCAACCAAAGACCTGACCAGCAAGCTTCCCGACCTATTTCAGAAGGGCTGACCGTTTAAAGTTAAATTTGGTTTAGAGTTTCAATTTCTAAATAGCGCCTTTGCTGACTGTTGCGTTTACTAACCTGTGGCTTCTCTTATATCTCAATTTGTTCAATTCTGGCTGGCTGGCTGACTGAGTGAGTCAGGGAGATTCCTTAGAACTGTGTCCAATGTTGGGTGCCCTCATCTCGAGGCCTGCAGAGGGCTGTTGCAGCTTGCAGACACAGATTAGGTCTCCAGCGTTTGGGGGGGTCTCCATGTAACACCTCACACCAACTCGGAATCTGTGATCCCAGTCGGAGATTATATGGGGAGAGAATTATGGTGACATGGTCCTTTCTATTTGTTTCCCCACTACAACTCCTCAAGTAATATTAGGACTCAATTTGTAACAACTTAGAAGTGGACCCTGACTTTTTATTTAGTATACCTTAGAGGTCAGAACTTGCATTTCCTCGAGGGCTAGTTTTTTACATTTGGAGTCTCCTAGTCCAGTGGCTTGAAATCAGACATCTCAGGTCTATACTGAGCTTAGCTAGCTTTCCCTTGTTTATATCAAACCAGATACCATAGCAGGTGTTAATACACAGGGATATAACTCAACAGCTTGATGTGGGGGGGGGAGCGTTAGTACCCAAGAGCTGAAGGTGAGACTGCACCATGATCCAGTTATTGGGGGGTAGGTCCCAGTTTTTACCCACAGATTCTATTCTATAGGCTAGCATTCTCAGCTATAGGGCTCAGCTTCTATTTTTTTCTCCTTTATTTGCTGGGTGGTATGATAATGGGACCATAGGGATTCAGTTATTTCTCTACCAGTATCTAATTGTATACTCTCGACTACTGAGAAAGGACTATGTATATGGTTATATAGATCAGGGTTTTCAGATATTTGGGGTTGGGGAGGGACTGGAGAATCTTGCTACCAACACTCAACTATAAGATGCTCATTAAGATTTAAAATTACCTATAACTGTTTGCATATTAATCAAGGAGGGGGAGGGAGGAAGGTTAGTATATAGCAAGTTGTGCTTCTTTGTTTCATTACTATGTAGTATTGCTTACTCGCATGAACAAATTCTAATGCTGCTTGAGACTCAGGGGAGGACCGGGAAGGGGGGAGGGATTGGAGCGACCTTGAAGTTACTTTCTTTTCACTGGCAAGCACTGTTTTACTTAGATCATGGCTAATCCGAGAGTTAAGTTTGTCACATGGAACATTCTTGGAGCATGGGAGCGTTCCAAGAGATACCAAATTCTCAAACATCTAGCTATATTGCAATCTGATATTATTTTTCTCCAAGAAACCCATCTCCTCATTCATGAAGCTGTTAATTTCAGCAGGCAAGGGGTTCAAAAAATTTTCTCTGCTGGTGAGTCTACCACCAGGAGAGGTGTGGCAATATTAATAACGAAGAGCATCCCCTTTCAAATGGACACCACTATTATTGACTCCCAAGGATGGTTTATACTGGTTAAGGGTCTGTTGTATGGTACCTTAGTCATTCTGGGCAGCATTTTTGGCCCAGTGTGGGGAGGGACCCGGTGTTTCTCATGGAACTATCAGAAAAGATAGCACGCCACTTACTGGCCACTCTAATTCTCGGAGGGGATCATAGTCTCCCTCCAACCCAAATCCTGGATCATCTACCCAGCCCCTTCACCCACTGACTCCAGCCCAGAGAGCCGTCAATGAGATGATGGATACCCTTGGTGTCTGCGACCCTTGGAGAATCCTTAATCCTACTGTCAGGGCTTTCTCGTTTCACTCAAAGGTGCATGACATGGTGTCTAGAATAGATTACTTTCTGGTTAGCTCTAATTTAATAGCAGGAACTATTGGGAGGGTCTGGAGTCAATTGTTTTGTCAGATCATGCGGCTGTTTGGCTTTACCTAATTCTGTCAGTTAACATTCAAAGAGATACTACTTGGAAGCTGAATACGCAGCTTCTTAAAGATGATTTTATAATTTCTAGACTCAGGACACTCATCTGTCAGTTCATGGAAGATAATTTGAATTCCATCCCCCGGGTAGACCAAATTTGGTGTGCACTGAAATGTTTCTTAAGGGGAGAGTTAATTCAGTTGTCTGCTAAATGTAAAAGGATCAGAGATGCCAAAGCCAGAGCTCTGCTCAAGCAAATCCATACGCTAGAAGGTAACTTTTCTCCCGCATCCTCACAAAACTCCCTTACAACTCTTATCTCCCTCGAGAACGAATACTCAGACCTCATAAGGGAAAAGGCTGAATTCACTCTACTTAAGACACAATCCCATTATATAGATCAAGGAGAGAAGGCCGGGCACCTCGTATCCCTTTGGCTAAAACAAATGAAGAGCTCAAGACATATTCAAGCATTACTGGATTCAAATGGTACTGTTAAAACCCTCCCTAGAGAGATCTCTAAAGTCTTTGAGAACTTCTATGCAAATCTTTATGGTAGGCGTCCCAACTCCCCTTCAGTACAAACTGTGGAGGACTATCCCTCGAGAACTCATCTCCCCAAGTTGTCAGAGCCTAACCACTCCTCCTTGTTCTCTCCCATAACAGAACAAGAAATTGTACAAGCCATTAATAGCCTCGGCTTAGATAAGGCCCCAGGCCCAGATGATTTTGCCTCCAACTTTTATAAACTTTTTATTGAAGAACTATTCCCTCATCTTCTTAATCTCTGTCAGTATATTCTCACAACTGATATCATAGCACCTTCTCTCTTGGGGCAATGATTATTCTTCTCCTCAAGCTGGATAAACCCCCCTACAGCCTTCTAGTTATCACCCTATCTCACTTCTAAACTGTGATCTCAAAATACTAACTAAAATTCTAGCCACCCGGATTAAAAAAATATTGTCTCCTTTGATTAGCCTGGAACAAGTAGACTTCATCCCAGGCAGATCCTCAATTGACAACCTTCGCAAACTGGCTCATATTTGCCCTTTAGCTCAATCGGCTTCTCATCCTATGGCTCTGGTGTCCTTAGACACCGAAAAAGCTTTCGATAGGGTTGATTGGGTATTTCTCTGGTGTACCCTTCAATGCATGGGTTTTCCTTCTTACTTTATTAATTGGCTTCAAACAATCTATTCCCTTCCCATGGCACAAATTTATTGTAATGGAGTTTTCTGTATATGTTTCTCTCTTTCTACTCTGGCACCAGACAGGGGTGTCCTTTATCTCCTTTTCTGTTTAACCTCTGTCTTGAACCATTGATTAGGCTGCTAAAAGCCTCTTCCCCAAGTCCAGGGTATACCAATAGGCAATCTTAATCTTTCCCTCTCTGTATATGTGGACGATATTCTCCTGCACCTCTCAAATCCTGTCACTTCTCTCATCTCAGCATTGGCAATTATTGCAAACTTACGATCAGTTTCTAATTATAAACTAAACTGCAATAAAAAATTAATTTTCCCCCTTAATCATCACACTTTTAGTCAAGACTTTGTCCGTTTCAGGATGAAATGGCTTCCTAAGTCTATCAAATATCTGGGCATCCACATCGCTACTGATCCTTTCACTCTCAAAAAACTCAGTCTGGAGGATCTGGTCCATAGAATCTAACAAGGCCTTCATAGATGGAAAGCCTTACCCATCTCTTTATGGGGGAGGATAAACGTAATCAAAATGAACATTTTCCCCTGGCTATTTTACCCCCTCAATATGCTCAACCTCTGGCTCCCTCTTTCATTCTTTCAACATATCCATTCAGCTATCACAGATTTCCTTTGGCTGGACAAAACCCCCAGATGTTCTTACAGCAAGCTTACCCTCCCAAGGGACAATGGCAGCCTTAAACTCTCTAATATCTTGTATTACTATTGGGCTAGCCATCTCTATAAAAGTGGGAAATGCTTATCCTTTCAATTAAATCAGTTGGAAGATGGCTATATACCTATTTGGCTACAAATTGAAGCAGAATTAATCCTCTCTACTAAAGTCTCCCCCATAATGGCCCTTCTGATCCCCCCTAAAGTCCCTCTTGGAGACTATCAGGAACTCGGTAATGGGCATTTCAAATGATGTATTTTCTCAAATGTGTGCCTCTCTTCATCTATGCCCATCCAAGGATACAATGCAACCTATTCTGGGTAATCCTATTTTGAAAATTGGGAATTCAGTTCTCTCAATGGAGTGGCTCCCACATCTCCAAGGGATAAAGGCCTCAAACATGTTTTCCCCAGAGGGGCTTCTTTGAACTGCAGAAATTCTCACCAAATTCCATATCCCTCCTAATTATATCTTCAAGGTCTCCTAGTTGAGACATCTTCTCCTCCAAAAATTTGGTACGGCCCACATCCCATCTGGTTTAGATACTCCTATCTCCCAGGTCCAATGCTTGGCTGCTCAACCTCATGCGGTGTCCTCAATATATAATTACGTAATTTCCACCTTCCATCCATCCCCCCTAACAGGTTCTAAAATCTGGGAATCTCTTCTCCCTGGTCAAAAGGTAAACTGGTCAGCTATTTGGAAAGATCTATATACATACAATACCCAGGATAGTCTAAGACTTACCCCTGTCAAACTTGCCAAGATAGGACTACTGCAATCTCCACTATGTGTTTGGTATGGCAAAGGGGATGGAACATTATTACATGTCTTCTGGTCCTGCAAAAAAATCTACCAATTATGTAACTCAATTAAATCATGTATGGACCCCCCCCTTTAGGTTTGGAAGACCTGTTTACCCCAGGAAGATGTTTATTGGGTGACTTGTCCCAAATTAAAGTCAAAGAGAGGAGGTATCATATTTCCCTTATCTCCATCACAGTCAAAAAGTTAGCGCTTAAATACTGGTTGGGCCAGTCACTGATCTCCCATACAGAGTGGCTGCATGAAATTTCATTTTATCTGATAACTGAAAAACTGACTGTGGGTAAATGCAACAAATTGGCCCTCTTTAATCACAAATGGGGCAAACTTTATGCTCTATTCCTGAACTAGTATAGACAACTCTTTCTGAACCCCTATAGTCTCTCTGTTTTGTTGAACGTACTTGTGCTCTCAGTTAAAGCTCTGATAAAGGGAAGGTTGCTCCTGGGGAGGGTTGGGGGCATGGGTGAAGGGCAGGGTGAAGGGACGGGGGTTGGTTTTGTTATGTACTGTTACAATTCATTATTTGTAACAGTTTGTTGGTTTGTGAAAACTTTAATAAAGCATCTTAAATTAAAAAAAGATCTGCAACAGAGCTGATATGCATCTTTGAGAAAAAGAGATGTGCAAGAACAAGGGGGCACAATTTGAAGATAGAGAGGGATTGCTCAGAGGTAACGTGCGGAAGTATTTCTTTACAGAGAGGGTTGTAGATGCATGGAACAGCCTTCTTGAGGAAGTCATAGAGTCAAACACAGTGGAGGAATTCAAGAAAGCATGGTGTAGACATAAGGCAATTTCAGTGGAGGGTAGGAGGAATTAGGCTATTGGTTAACTAGGATCTGTAGCTTATCCATTAGGTAGCAAAATGGGCAGACTAGGTGGACCAAGTGGTCCTTATCTGCCATCAAATTCTATGTTTCTAGGTTTCTAATGGTATACCTCCCTGATACCAGCTGTACACAAGTTAGGACACTGAAGAGTTGCACCACCTCAGCGAGACAGTGCCGCCACCCCACCAGAACAGGTATACAATGCTGAGTGCAGAGCCACAGCACAATTAAGGCCATGGATATCTATGTCATACCTCCCTGATACCAGGTGCGCACAAGTTAGGACACTGAGGAGTTGTATGGCCTCAGTCAGCCAATGTCCCTACCTCCCCAAAAGCAGGTATTGGATCCTGAGTGTAGAGCCACAGCTCAAGTAAAGTTATGGACATCAATGATATACCTCCATGAGACCAGCTGCACACATGTTAGGACACTGAGGAGTTATACGGACTCGGCAAGATAATTGCCCCACCCCCTCTGACCAGGAATTGGATCCTGAGTGCAGAGTCACATCCCAAGTAAAGCCATGAATATCATTGATATACCTCCCTCACAACAGCTGCACACAAGTTAGGACAGTAAGGAGTTGTACAGCTGAGGCAGGCAATGCCCCTGTTCCCCTCCACACCAGGGATTGGATCCTGAATACACAGCCACAGCCCCAGTAAAGCCATGGACATCCAACAGTATACCTCCCTGATACCAGGTGCACACAAGTTAGGATGCTGAGGCATTGCACAGTCTCAGCCAGGCAATGCCCCCCCCACAGCCCAGGTATTGTATCCTGAGTGCAGAGCCACAGCCTAACTAAAGGCATAACTTTTATCATTATACCTTTCTGATACCAGGTGCACAGAAGTTAGAACAATGAGCATTTGCATGGTGTCAGCTAGGCAATGCCCCACCCCCTTAGAACAGGTATTGGATCCGAGCACAGAGCCACAGCCCAAGTAAAGCCATGGACATCACCTCCCTGATACCAGCTGTACTCACATTAAGACACTGAAGAGTAGCATGCCCTCAGGCAAGCTATGCCCCCACCCCTCCAGAGCAGGTATTGGATACTGAGAGCAGTCCCACAGCTGAAGTGAACCCATGGAAATCAACAGCATACCTCCCTGATACCAGGTGCACAAAAGTTAGGATATTGAGGAGTTGTGTGGCCTCAGAAAGCAAATGCCCCCCCCCCAAAAGCAGGTATTGGATTGAGAGTGTAGAGCCACAGCACAAGTGAAGTCATGGACATCAATGGTATACCTCCATGAGACTATCTGCACACATGTTAGGACATTAAGGAGTTGCACAGCATCAGCCAGGCAATTTGTAAAAAAACAAAAACAAGGCACTGCATCAGCATGTGGTCTAAAAGCAAAACAAAATGGTTATATTAAATGCACGCTGAAAATAGAAAATAGAGTTAAAAATCTACGTTTCTACCTTAGGTCTTCTTCAGGAAATATCTAAAAGAGAAAAAAAAACAAGTTAGTGTAATGCCAGGCAATGCCCCCCTAGACCAGGTATCCAGAGTGCATAGCCACAACCCCAGTAAAGCCACAGACATCAACAGAATACTTCTCTGATAGCAAGTGCACAAAAGTTAGAACACTGAGGAGTTCCTTGCCCACCCCCCCCAGAGCAAGTATTGGAGCCTGAGTGCAGAGCCACAGCTTAACTGAAGTAATGGAGATCAATGTTATACTTCTCTGATACCAGCTGCACATAAATTAGGACACTGAGGAGTTCCATGGCCTCAGCCAGGCAATACCCCCACCCCTTCCCAGAGCAGGTATTGCATCCTGAGTATAGAGCCACAGCTCAACTGATGGCATAGACATGAATGGTATACCCCCCTGATAACAGCTGAACACAAGTTAGGATACTGAGAAGTTGCACGGCTGAGCCAGGCAGTGCTTCCACCCCACCCCTACACCAGGTATTGGATCCTGAGTGCGGAGCCACAGCCCAAGCAAAGCCATGGACATCAACAGTATACCTCCCTCATACCAGCTGCACACAAGTTAGGACAGTGAAGAGTTGTACAGCTGAGCCAGATAATGCTCCCACCCCCCCGCCACACCAGCGATTGTATCCTGAATGCACAGCCACAGCCCTAGTAAAGCAATGAACATCAACAGTATACCTCCCTGATACTAGCTGTACACAAGTTAAGACACTGAGGAGTTGCATGCCCTCAGGTAGGCAATACTCCCAACCCCCAGAACAGGTACTGGATACTCAGTGTAGACCCACAGCTAAAGTGAACCCATGGACATCAACAGCATACCTCCCTGATACTAGGTGCACACAAGTTAGGATACTGAGGAGTTGTATGGCCTCAGCCTGCAAATGTCCTCACCCCACCCAAAAGCAGGTATTGGATTGTGAGTGTAGAGCCACAGCTCAAGTGAAGTGATGGACATCAAGGGTATACCTCCATGAGACCGGCTGCATACATGTTAGAACACTAAGGAGTTGCACGGCATCAGCCAGGCAATGCCCCCCAAGACCAGGTATCCAGAGTGCAGAGCCATAGCCCCAGTAAAACCATAAACATCAATGGAATACCTCCGATACAAGGTGCACACAAGTTAGGACACTGAGGAGTTCCATGGTCTCAGCTAGGCAATGGCCACACTCCCCACAGACCAGGTATTGTATTCTGAGTGCAGAGCTACAGCTCAACTGATGTAATGGAGATCAGTGGTATAGTTCTCTGATACCAGCTGCACATAAGTTAGGACAATGAGGAGTTGCATGGCCTCAGCTAGGCAATACTGCCACACTCCAAGACCAGATATTGGATGTTGAATTCACAACTACAGCTCAACTAAAGCCATACACATGAACAGTGTAGCTCCTTGATACCAGCTGCACACAAGTAAGTACATTGAGTAGTTCCACGGCTTCAGCCAGCAATACCCCCACTGCTCCCCAAAGCAGGTATTGCATCCTGAGTACAGAGCCACAGCCCAACTAAAGGCATAGACATGAACAGTATACCTCTCTGATAACAGCTGCACACAAGTTAGGACACTGAGGAGTTGTACAGCTGAGCCAGGCAATGCCCCCACCCCCGCCACACCAGCGATTGGATCCTGAATGCACAGCCCCAGCCCCAGTAAAGCAGTGGACATCAATGGTATACCTCCCTGATACCAGCTGCACACAAGTTAGGATACTGAGGAGTTGCATGGTCTCAGCCAGGCAATGCCCCCACCTCCACACAGCCCAGGTATTGTATCCTGAGTGCTGAGCCACAGCCCAACTAAAGGCATAAACATTATCATTATACCTTCATGTAGTTCTGGGAGACCCAATCTCTGCAAAGACATAGACAGGATGGAGGCAGTCCAGAGGAGGGCAACTAAAATGGTGCAGGGTCTGCACCAGAAGACATATGAAGAGAGACTTAAGGAGCTTAGTATGTATAGCCTCAAGGAAAGGAGAGAGAGGGGGGACATGATAGAAAATTTCAAGTACCTCAAGAGAATCAACAAAGTCCAAGAGGGTAGCATCTTTCAGAAAAAGAGGTGTACAAAGACAAGGGAGCACAATTTGAAGATAGAGGGGGGGACGGCTCAGAGATAATGTGAGGAAGTTTTTTTTGTGGAGAAGGTTGTGGATGCATGGAATGGCCTTTCTGAGGAGGTTGTGGAGTCAAAAATGGTGGAATTCAAGAGTGCATAGGGCAGTCATAAGGCAATTCTTGGGGGGTGGGGGTAGGAGGAAGTAGGCTGTTGGTTAACTAGGATTTGCAGCTTATCCATTAGGTAGAGAAATGAGCAGACTAGGTGGGCCAAGCAGTCATTATCTGCCATCAAATTCTATGTTTCTGTGTTACCTCTCTAATACCAGGTGCACAGAAGTTAGCACAATGAGCAGTTGCATGATGTCAGCCAGGCAATGCCCTCACCCCCCTCAAAGCAGGTACTGGATCCTGAGTGTAGAGCCACAACCCAACTAAAGCCATGGACATCAATGGTATACCTACCTGATACCAGCTGTATACAAGGTAGGACACCAAGGTGTTGCATGCCCTCAGGCAGGCAATGCCCCGGCCCCCCAGAATAGATATTGGATACTGAGTGCAGACCCACAGCTAAAGTGAACCCATGGACATTAATGGCATACCTCTCTGATACCAGGTGCACACAAGTTAGGATACTGAGGAGTTGTATGGCCTCAGTCAACCAATGCCCCCCCCAAAGCAGGTATTGGATCATGAGTGTAGAGCCACAGTTCATGTGAAGTGATGGACATCAACATTAACTGTATACCTCCATGAGACCAGCTGCATACATGTTAGGACACTGAGGAGTTGCACGGCGTCAGTCAGGCAATGCCCCCCCACACCAGGTATCTAGAGTGCAGAGCCACAGCCCCAGTAAAGCCATGGACATCAGCGGAATACCTCCCTGATACCAGGTGTACATAAGTTAGGACACTTAGGAGTTCTATGGCCTCAGCCAGGCAAAGCCCCCACCCCCCCAGAGCAAGTTCTGGATCCTGGGTTCAGAGCCACAGCCTGACTAAAGGCATATACATGAACAGTATACTTCCCTGATAACAGGTGCACATAAGTTAGTACACTGAGGAGTTGCACAGCCTCAGCCAGGCACTTCTGCCACCCCCCACACCCCAGGTATTGGATCCTGATTGCAGAGCCACACCCCAAGTAAAGCCACAGACATCAACAGTATACCTCCCTCATAACAGCTGCACAGAAGTTAGGACAGTGAGGAGTTGTACAGATGAGCCAGGCAATGCCCCCCTCCCACCACACCAGGGACTGGATCCTGCATGCACAGCCACAACCCCAGTAAAGTCATGGACGTTAATGGTATACCCTCCTGATACCAGATGCACACAAGTTAGGACACTGAGGAGTTCCACAGTCTCAACCAGGCAATGCCTCCACCCCCCGACAGCCCAGGTGTTGTATCCTGAGTGCAAAGCCACTGCCCAACTAAAGCCATAAACATTACACCTCCCTGATACCAGGTGCACAGAAGTTAGGACACTGAGCAGTTGCACGGTGTCAGCCAAGCAATGCCCCCACCCCCCCAGAACAGATATTGGATACTGAATGCAGAGCCACAGCTGAAGTGAACCCAAGGACATCAACGGCATACCTCCCTGATATGAGGTGCACACAAATTAGGATACTGAAGAGTTATATGGCCTCAGCCAGCCAATGTCCCTTCCCCCCAAAAGCAGGTATTGGATCATGAATGTAGAGCCACACCTCAAGTGAAGTCATGGTCATCAACGGTATACCTCCATGAGACCATCTGCACACATGTTAGGACATTAAGAAGTTGCATGGTATCAGCCAGGCAATGCCCCCACCTGCCATGGACCAAGTATTAGATCCTGAGTGCAGAGCCACAGCTCAAGTAAAGCCGTGGACATCAACGGTACACCTGCCTGATACCAGCTGTACACAAGTCAGGATACTTTAAGTTGTTTTGTTTTTTCTTGTCACAAATACTCATTACTTTTCAATGCTTATAATAAACACACCTTGCTGTTTTTTTGCAAATATTTATGTAAAATATCCTTTTTTGTGAAAAAATATGTATTACAAAATACAATTCTGTTTTTAAGAAAAAAGGTAGAAAAATATATTGATTATAAAATACATTTTCTAAATAATAAAAAGAAACATAAAGACATGATTTTTTTTATATATATAAACTTTTTAATTTTTTTATAAAACAAAAACAGAGGGAGGTATGTTCTTTTGGTTGAGGCGGTGCAGCTCAGGAGACTGGAACCACGTGGAGGCGCAACGCAAGTGGAAACTGCTGCGCCAGGGAGGAGATACCAGATTCTGAGGAAGGGCCTTCAGCTCTGGCCAGGGAGACTGGATGCTGCTGCATGTGGTGAAGCGGTGCTGCAGTGGGCAGTGGCATCTGTAGCTGTGTCAATATGCTTGAGCAGAAGGCTGACCATGCCCTGTTGTGCCTGCAACAGGGACAGCATTTTTTGCTGCCCCTGTAGCAGGAGGTCAACCGTCTGAGTACACAGCTACTGTGCCCACTGCACGTTGCTCCTGTTGTTTGAGCACCTGTAAACAGAAAGTATAATAATACATAACATTGGTAAGTGTACTTTACAGGTGCATATTATATAACAATGTGCATAAAGAACAGAAGTTAGGATGGTGACTACTTGCATAGCTTCAGCCAGGTAGTGCCCCTCACCACACAAGAACAGGTACAGTATCCTGAGTGCAGAAGCACATTCCAAGTAAAGGCATAAACATTGATGTTATATCTCGCTGATACCAGTTGAAGAGAAGTTAGGATGCTGAGTACTTGCATGGTCTCAGCCAGGCATTGCCACCCCCTACCCGCCAAGGCCAGGTCCAGGTTTATGACTGCACAACTACATCCCAAGTTAGGAGACTGAGGAACTGCATGGGCTCAGCCAGGCAATGACCAGAGCCTCGCTAGACCAGGAACTGCACCATGAGTGGAGAGGCATATCTCACATAAAGGCATGAACACTGATGTTATACCTGCCTGATACCAGCTGTACATAAGTTAGCACACTGAGCTGTTGCATGTCCTCAGCCAGAGAGTGACTACCACCCCCCAAGATCAGGTACAGGATCCTGAGTACAGAGGCAAATCTCAAGTAAAGGCATAAACATTGTTGTTATATATCTCTGATACCAGCTGGCCTTAAGTTAGGACACTGAGTACTTTCATGGCCTCAGGCAGACAGTGCTCCAATATTCAAGATCATGCACAGCATACTTAGTGCAGAGCCACATCCCAAGTAAAGGCATAAAACTGATGTAATATCTCCCTGATAGCAGGTGAACAGAAATTAGGACACTGACTACTTGAATGGCCTCAGCCAGAAAGTGACACTCCATCCTGAAGATCAGGTACAGGATTCTGACTGCAGAGGCACAACACAAGTAAAGGCATAAACATTGATGTTATATCCCCTGATACCAGCTGCACAGAAGTTAGGACACTGAGGAGTTGCACAGCCTCAGCAAGGCAATGCCACCTGCCTTTACACACCAGGTGTTGGATCCTGAGTGCACAGCCACAACCCAGCTAAAGGCATGTACATCAGTAGTATATCTGCCTGATACTAGTTGGACACAAGTTAGGACACTGTGGAGTTGCTTGGCCTCAGCCAGGCAATGCCCCCAACCCCACACACCAGATATTGGATCCTGAGTGCACAGCCACACCCCAAGTAAAGCCATGGACATCAACAGTATACCTCCCTCATACCAGCTGTACACAGGGTAGGACACTGAGGAGTTGCATGGTCTCAGCCAGGCAATTTCCCGACCCCCCACAGACCAGGTATTGGATCCTGAGTGCAGAACCACAGCCCAACTAAATACATAAACATTATCATTATACCTGCCTGATACCAGGTGCACAGAACTTAGGACACTGAGCAGTTGCACAGTATCAGCCAGGCAATGCCCCCACCACTCCCAGACCAGGTATTGGATCCTCAGTGCAGAGCCAGAGCCCAACTAAAGCCATGGACATCAACGGTATACCTTCCTGATACCAGCTGCACAGAAGTTAGGACACTGAGGAGTTATACGGTCTCAGCCAGACAATGCCCCAACCACCACACACCAAGTATTGGATGCTGAATGTACAGTCACAGCCCCAGTAAAGCCATGGACTTGGACAGCCTCTACGTCGCAATCCCCCCCCCCACAGACTATGCATTGGACACTGACTGTGGAGCTACAGCCCAACTAAAGTCATAGACATGAACAGTATACCTCTGACACCAGCTGCACATAAGTTAGCACACTGATGAGTTCTACAGCCTCAGCCAGCATTGCCCCCCCATACACCAGGTAATCAGTTATTCTTTTCATTGTTATATGCTTCTCTTACCTTCTGACTTGATGATGATCACGCTCTCGGAGTCAGACTTAGTACCCTCCACAGCCTCAACCTGGGCTGGTACCATCTCTGCCTGTGGTGGGGTGCGCCTACGATATCCTGTTAATGAATAATAATACATGTTTAAATTGGTGTTTAAGTTATCCCACAACTTTAGGAGATAGTTGACTATATTTTCTGCTGATTAAGAAATGTCATGTCTTTATTATTCTGTCACTTACTGGCTACCTGCACCCTATCCTATGTTTCACCTGCAATGGGATACTCGGGTATCTTCAGTTACATAATATGCTACACTATGCAGTAAAATTATGCTAATATTTTACAATACAAGACACTGACTGTACTGGAAGACACATATAATATTAACAGCACGCAGAGAAATACTTGTATTACAAATAGTGATGATCACACTTTGGTAACATATTCACAAACAAATGCTTATTATTGCTGATGACACCTTTTGAAAGGCAAAGTTCTACAGGTATTATACCTTCTGTACATTTATCTCTTGTACTATTAATATAATATACAATAATGCATAGTGCTAGCAACTTTTAGTGTACATAATTATTGAATCTGTTATACATATTATGATGAGTAGAATATTGCTTGTATAGTTACGATGTGATAGGCGCTCCCCAGTATCAGGCTTGCCCGCAGTTTCCCACATTTCATGGGTGAGGTAGTACCACCCACGTCATTATCCAGTATCCCTTCCCTATTTTTAAGCTGGTAGAAATGCTGGTGCAGCAGTTTCCACTTGTATTCACACATCTGGGCTGTCTTGTTCTGCACAAGAAAGCGGTGGCTCAGATGTATGTTTATACGCCTCCACGTGGCCTCCCGTCTCCTGTTAGTGCTCCTCATAAGCACATGTGGATTTCCTTTTGTCTGCACTGCCTCAATCAGACAACACCTCCTTCAAGGTACTGATCCTCATTTTCAAAGTTTTTTTGAAGCTGAAATAAATAGAGATATAATAGAAACATAAGTATATGTTGGCTGTCTGTTATTCTAAGGCTAGCTTCATCCAGGACAAAATTTGTTAGCTATGTATATGTGAAGAGGCTTTTACTCTCCTATGGTACATTATTCCTCATTTGTACCAGGTACAGAACATTAGGTATGCTGAGGGATGTATACCGTTACCTAGCAAATGATATAGCACTGCTGACAATGTATTGGATACACACTTCCTCACAGTACAGGTGACGCTATACATATGAATCTTGCAGTTCTCTAACAGTAGGTGGCAATATGTTAGGACACTTAGTTGTATGCCATAAGGCAGTCTCTGCCCCCACCTCCTCCCACTGGACTAGGCCTATTATTTTATCATGACTGCACAAGTAGAGGTCAAAAATAGCCATGGACATTAACATTATATGTCTGTGATACCAGCTGTACACAACTTACAACAGTTAGAGTTGGATGGCATCAGACAGGCAATGCCCTCCTCCCTTCCCCCCATAGCAAGTTTGATCCACAGTTCATAGGCATAGGCCAACTACAGCCATAAACATTAATATTATATGTCTGTGACACTAGCTGTACACAACTTACAACAGTTAGAGTTGCATGGCATCAGACAGGCAGTGTCTTCTTCCCCTCCCCCCATAGCAGGTTTGATCTGCAGTCCATAGGCATAGGCCAACTACAGTTATAAACATTAATATTATATGTACCTGGCAACAGCTGCACACAAGTTAGGATACTAAGGAGGTGAATGTTCTGAGCAGATATTGTATACAGCCTCCAACAGCAAGTATTTTATACTGATTCCAAGGCCAGAGTACAATGCAAGACACAATCATTCACATTATAGCTGTATGGTAACAGTTGCAGACAATGCAGGACACTAAACAGCTGAACGATAGCATGTAGGCAATGCCTCCCCCCACACAAAAAAAATAACTGGTATAGCATCCTGAGTGTATACTCACATATGAACTAAACCCATAGACATTTACATAATATGTTGCTGATAATACCTGCACAAAAGTGAGGACAGTGAGGGTCTGCATGTCATCACTTAGGCAATGGTCTGACCATGTAAGAACAGGTATTGCAGCCTGAGTGTGCAACCACATGAAAACTGTTAAGTGTAACAGTTGAACTTGTTCAATGTCATGTGTTAAGGTGGCGCAGCAACACAGAGTGTATGAGTATGTGACTTGTTATGTATGCAGCTTTTCTATTTTTGGACCAAGGTTTTTTGATTCTTAAAAGAACCAGTCTTTTAAGGGGTACATTTAAACACTCTGATATTTAGAGTACCGTCCCAGTTTTCAATTCCCTCTCCAGAATACACAAAAACCACTCTAGGATCCCAGTGTTCTATTCCCCACCCAGAATAAACAAAAAACACTCTAGGATCCCAGTGTTCTGTTCCCTACCCAGAATACACAAACAACCACTCTAGGATCCCAGTGTTCTATTCCCCACCCAGAATAAACAAAAAACAACCTAGGATCCCAGTGTTCTGTTCCCTACCCAGAATACACAAAAACCACTCTAGGATCCCAGAGTTCAATTCCCCACCCAGAATAAACAAAAACCACTCTAGGATCCCAGTGTTCTGTTCCAATCCCAGAATATGCAAAAACCACTCTAGCATCCCAGTGTTCAATTCCTTCCTCAGAATATGCAAAAACCACTTTAGGATCCCAGTGTTCTGTTCCCTACCAAGAATACACAAAAAACACTCTAGGATTCCAGTGATCTACTCTCTACCCAGAATACAAAAAAAAAACACTCTGGTATCCTAGTGTTCTATTCCTTCCCCAGAATCCACAAAAACCACTCTAGGATCCCAGTGTTCTATTTCCTACGCAGAACACACACACAAAAAAAAACACTCTCAGATCCCACTGATCTATTCCCTACTCAGAATATACAAAAACCACTCTAGGACACCAGTGATCTATTCCCTAACCAGAGTACACATATTCCCTATCCAGAATACACAAAAACCACTCTAGGATCCCAGTGTTCTATTCCCTATGCAGAACACAAAAAAAACAAACAAAAAAAAAAACACTCTGATATCACTGATCTCTTCCCTACTCAGAATATATAAAAACCATTCTAGGACACCAGTGATCTATTCCCTACCTAGAATACAGAAAAACTACTCTAGGATCCCAGTGTTCCATTCCCTACCCAGAATACACAAAAAACAATCTAGCATCCCAGTATTCAATTCCCTACCCAGAATACACAAAAACCACTCTAGGATCCCAATGTTCTATTCCCTACTCAGAATACACAAAAACACTCTAGGATCCCAACCATCTATTCCCTACCCAGAATACACAAAAAACACTCTAGCATCCCAGTGTTCTATTCCCTCCCCAGAATACAAAAAGACCACTCAAGGATCGCAGTGTTCTATTCCCTACCCAGAATACAAAAAAAAAAAAAACACTCTCAGATCCCAGTGATCAATTCTCTACCCAGAATAAACAAAAATCACTCTAGGACACCAGTGATCTATTCCCTACCCAGAATACACATATTCCCTATCCAGAATACTCAAAAAACACTCTAGGATTCCAGTGTTCTATACCCTCCTCAGAATACACAAAAAAAAAACACTCTAGGACACCTGTGATCTATTCCCTACCCAGAATACACAAAAGCCACTCTAGGATCCAAGTGTTCTATTCCCTCCCCAAAATACACAAAAACCACTCTAGGATCCCAGTGATCTATTCCCTACCCGGAATATACAAAAACCACTCTAGAATCCCAGTGTTCTGTTCCTTCCCCATAATACACAAAAACCACTCTAGGGTCCCAGTGTTATATGCCATTCCCCGAATACACAAAAACCACTCTAGGATCCCAGTGTTCTATTCCCTCCACAGAATGCAGAAAAATCACTCTAGGATCCCAGTGTTCTATTCCATTCTCAGAATACACAAAACCACTCTACGATCCCAGTGTTCCATTCCCTTCCCAGAATACACAAAACCACTCTAGAAACCCGGTGTTCTATTCCCTATCCAGAATGCACAAAAAACACTCTCGGATCCCAGTGTTCTGTTCCCTCCCCAGAATACACAAAAAACACTGTAAGATCCCAGTGATCTATTCCCTACCAAGAATACACAAAAAACACTCTAGGATCCAAGGGTTCTATTCCCACCCAGAATAAAGAAAAAACACTCTAGGATCCCAGTGTTCTATTCCCTACCCAGAATACAAAAAAAAACAAAACACACTATATGATCCAAGTGACTATTCCTTACCCAGAATATACAAAAACCACTCTAGAACACCAGTGATCAATTTTGTACCAAGAATACAAAAAAACAATATAGGATCCCATTGTTCTATTCCCACCCCAGAATACACACAAAACACTAAGATCCCAGTGATCTATTCCCTCCCCAGAATACACAGAAAACACTATAGGATCCCAATGTTCTAGTCCCTCCCCAGAATGCACAAAAAAGACTCTAGGATCCCAGTGTTCTGTTCCCTCCCCAGAATACACAAAAACCACTCTAGGATCCCAGTGTTCTATTCCCTATCCAGAATACACAAAAAACACTCTAGGATACCAGTGTTTTATTCCCTACCCAGAATACACAAAAAATGCTACCAGAACCCAGTGATCTCTTCACTACCCAGAATATATAAAAACAACTCCAACATCACAGTGTTCTATTCCATCCCCAGAATATGCAAAAACCACTCTAGGATCCCAGTGTTCTATTCCCTACCCAGAATACCAAAAAAATACTATACGATCCAAGTGAATATTCCCTACCCAGAATACACAAAAACCACTCTAGGACACCAGTGATCTATTTCCTATGAAGAATACAAAAAAACACACTATAGGATCCCATTGTTCTATTCCCGACAGAATACACAAAAATACTATGATCCCAGTGATCTATTCCTCCCAGAATACACAAAACACACTAGGGTCCCAATGTTCTAGTCCTAATCAGAATACACAAACAACACTCTAGGATCCCAGTGTTCTGTTCCTTCCCCAGAATACACAAAAATCACTCTAGGATCCCAGTGCTCTATTCCCTATCCAGAATACACAAAAACCACTCTAGGATCCCAGTGTTCTATTCCCTCCCCAGAATACACAAAAAACACTCTACGATCCCAGTGTTCTATTCCCTCCCCAGAATACATAAAAGCCACTCTAGGATCCAAGCATTCTATTCCTTCCCCAGAAAACACAAAAACTACTCTAGGATCCCAGTGTTCAATTCCCTCACCAGAATACAAAGAAACCACTCTAGGATCCCAGTGTACTACTCCCTCCACAGAATACACAAAAACCACTCTAGGATCCCAGTGTTGTATTCCCTCCCCAGAATACACAAAAAACACTCTAGGATCCTAGTGTTGTATTCCCTCCCTAGAATACAAAACAAACCACTGTAGGATCCCAGTGCTCTAATCCCTACCCAGAATACACAAAAAACACTCTAGGATCCCAGTGTTATATTCCCTACTAGAATACATATATTTACTACCCAGAATACATACTCTAGGACACCTGTGATCTATTCCCTACCCAGAATACACAAAAGCCACTCTAGGATCCAAGCATTCTATTCCTTCCCCAGAAAACACAAGAACTACTCTAGGATCCCAGTGATCTATTCCCTACCCAGAATACACATAAACCATTCTTGGATCCCAGTGTTCTATTCCCTCCCCAGAATACACAAAAAACACTCTAGGATCCCAGTGTTATATTCCCTACTAGAATACATATATTTACTACCCAGAATACATAAAAAAACACTCTAGAATCCCAGTGTTCTATTCCTTCCCCAGAATATACAAAAAACACTCTAGGATTTCAGTGCTTTGTTCCATTCCTCAAATACACAAAAAACACTCAAGGATTCTAGTGTTCTATTCCTTCCAGAGAGCACAGAAAAATCACTGTAGGATTCCAGTGTTCTATACCCTACCCAGAATACACAAAAATCACTCTAGGATCCCAGTTTTCTATTCTCTCTCCAGAATACACAACAATATTCAAGGATGCAAGTGTTCTATTCCATTCCAGAATACACAAAAAAACACTCTATGATCCCAATGTTTCATTCCCTTCCCAGAATACACAAAAACACTCTAGGATCCCAGTGTTCTATTCCCTACCCAGAATACACAAAAAACACTCTAGGATTCCAGTGATCTATTCTCTACCCAGAGTACACAATAACCACTTTATCATCTAACAGTTCTATTCCCTCCCCAGAATACAGAAAAAAACACTCTAGGATCCCAGTGTTCAATTCCCCACCCAGAATACACAAAAAACAGTCTTGCATTCAGTGATCTAGTCCCTAGACAAGAACATAGAAAAATGACTCTAGGACACCAGTAATCTATTCTCTACCCAGAATACAAAAAAAAAAAAAAAACACTCTAGGATCCCAGTGTACTATTCCCTCCCCAAAATACACAAAAAACACTATTTGATCCCAGTGATCTATTCCCTACCCAGAATGCACAAAAAGCAATCTAGGATCCCAATGTTCCATTCCCACCCTACAACACACAAAAAAACACTCTAGGATCACAGTGTTCTATTCCCTACCCAGAATACACATATTCCCTATCCAGAATACTCAAAAAAAATTCTAGGATTCCAGTGTTCTATACCCTCCTCAGAATACACAAAAAAACACTCTAGGACACCTGTGATCTATTCCCTACCCAGAATACACAAAAGCCACTCTAGGATCCAAGTGTTCTATTCCCTCCCTAAAATACACAAAAACCACTTTAGGATCCCAGTGATCTATTCCCTACCCGGAATACACAAAAACCACTCTAGAATCCCAGTGTTCTGTTCCTTCCCCATAATACACAAAAACCACTGTAGGGTCCCAGTGTTATATGCCATTCCCCGAATACACAAAAAACACTCTAGGATCCCAGTGTTCTATTCCCTCCACAGAATGCAGAAAAATCACTCTAGGATCCCAGTGTTCTATTCCATTCTCAGAATACACAAAACCACTCTACGATCCCAGTGTTCCATTCCCTTCCCAAAATACACAAAACCACTCTACGATCCCAGTGTTCCATTCCCTTCCCAAAATACACAAAACCACTCTAGAATCCCGGTGTTCTATTCCCTATCCAGAAGACACAAAAGACGCTACCGCATCCCAGTGTTCTATTCCCTCCCCAGAATACACAAAAACCACTCTAAGATCCCAGTGTTATATTCCCTACCCAGAATACACAAAAAACACTCTAGGATCCCAGTGATCTATTCCCCACCAAGAATACACAAAAAGCACTCTAGGATCCCAGGGTTCTATTCCCACCCAGAATAAAGAAAAACCACTCTAGGATCCCAGTGTTCTATTCCCTACCCAGAATACAAAAAAAAAACACCATACGATCCAAGTGACTATCCCTTACCCAGAATATACAAAAACCACTCTAGGTCACCAGTGATCAATTTCATACCAAGAATACAAAAAAGCAATATAGGATCCCATTGTTCTATTCCAACCCCAGAATACACAAAAAACACTAAGATCCCAGTGACCTATTCCCTCCCCAGAATACACAGAAAACACTATAGGATCCCAATGTTCTAGTCCCTCCCCAGAATACACAAAAAAGACTCTAGGATCCCAGTGTTCTGTTCCCTCCCCAGAATACACAAAAACCACTCTAGGATCCCAGTGTTCTATTCCCTATCCAGAATACACAAAAACCACTCTAGGATCCCAGTGTTTTATTCCCTACCCAGACTACACAAAAAGCTCTACCGGAACCCAGTGATCTTTTCACTACCCAGAATATACAAAAACAACTCCAACATCCCAGTGTTCTATTCCATCCTCAGAATATGCAAAAACCACTCTAGGATCCCAGTGTTCTATTCCCTATCCAGAATACCAAAAAAACACTATACGATCCAAGTGAATATTCCCTACCCAGAATACACAAAAACCACTCTAGGACACCAGTGATCTATTTTCTATGAAGAATACAAAAAAAAAACACTATAGGATCCCATCGTTCTATTCCTGCCACAGAATACACAAAAAATACTATGATCCCAGTGATCTATTCCTTCCCCAGAATACACAGAAAACACACTAGGATCCCTATGTTCTAGTCCCTAATCAGAATACACAAACAACACTCTAGGATCCCAGTGTTCTGTTCCCTCCACAGAATACACAAAAATCACTCTAGGATCCCAGTGCTCTATTCCCTATCCAGAATACACAAAAACCACTCTAGGATCCCTGTGTTCTAGTCCCTACCCAGAATACACAAAAAACACTCTCGAATCCCAGTGTTCTATTCACTCCCCAGAATAAACAAAAAACACTCTAAGATCCCAGTGTTCTATTCCCTCCCCAGAATACGTAAAAGCCACTCTAGGATCCAAGCGTTCTGTTCCCTCCCCAGAAAACACAAAAAGTACTCTAGGATCCCAGTGTTCTATTCCCTTACCAGAATACAAAGAAACCACTCTAGGATCCCAGTGTACTATTCCCTCCACAGAATACACAAAAACCACTCTAGGATCCCAGTGTTGTGTTCCCTCCCCAGAATACACAAAAAATACTCTAGGATCCCAGTGTTGTATTCCCTCCCTAGAATACAAAACAAATCACTGTAGGATCCCAGTGCTCTAATCCCTACCCAGAATACACATATTTCCTACCCAGAATACACAAAAACCACTCTAGGATCCCAGTGATGTGTTCCCTACCCAGAATACATAAAAAATACTCTTGGGTCCCAGTGTTCTATTCCCTACACAGATTACACAAAAAACACTCTCAGATCTCAGTGATCTATTCCCTACCCAGAATAGACAAAAGCCACTCTAGGATCCAAGCGTTCTATTCCCTCCCCAGAAAACACAAAAACTACTCTAGGACACCTGTGATCCATTCCATACCCAGAATGCACAAAAGCCACTCTAGGATCCAAGCGTTCTATTCCCTCCCCAGAAAACACAAAAACTACTCTAGGATCCCAGTGATCTATTCCCTACCCAGAATACACAAAAAAACACTCTAGGATCCCAGTGTTATATTCCCTACTAGAATACATATATTTACTACCCAGAATACACAAAAAACACTCTAGAATCCCAGTGTTCTATTCACTCCCCAGAATATACAAAAAACACTCTAGGATTCCAGTGCTCTATTCCATTCCTCAAATACACAAAAAACACTCAAGGATTCTAGTGTTCTATTCCTTCCACAGAGCACAGAAAAATCAGTGTAGGATTCCAGTGTTCTATACCCCACCCAGAATACACAAAAAACACTCTAGGATCCCAGTGTTGCATTCTCTCCCCAGAATACAAAAAAAAATCACTGTAGGATCCCAGTGTTATAATCCCTACCCAGAATACACATTTTTCCTACCCATAATTCACAAAAACCACTCTAGGTTCCCAGTGATCTATTCCCTACCCAGAATACACAAAAAACAGTCTAGGACACCAGTGATCTATTCCCTACTCAGAATACACAAAAAACACTCTCAGATCCCAGTGTTCTATTCCCTACCCAGAATGCACAAAAACCACTCTAGGATCCCAGTGTTCTATTCCCTAATCAGAATACACAAAAACCACTCTAGGATCCCAGTAATCTATTCCCCACACAGAATACACAAAAACCACTCTACGATCCCAGTGTTCTATTCCATTCCCAGAATACACAAAAACCACTCTAGGACCCCAGTGTTGTATTCCTTCCCTAGAATACACAAAAAACGCTCTGGGATCCCAGTGTTGCATTCCTTCCCCAGAATACAAAAAAATCACTGTAGGATCCCAGTGTTCTATTCCCTACCCTGAATACACATATTTCCTACCCAGAATACACAAAAACCACTCTAGGATCCCAGTGTTCTATTCCCTCACCAGAATACACAAAAACCACCATAAGAACCCAGTGATCTATTCACTATACTATTCTGATATAGAAACACATAGAAACAGCCACTGAATTTAACAATTATTTCTCTACTGTCTATACATACAAGTCAGACACTATAACTGTTCCCCTGATTACTGACACAAACACAGAAAAGATTTCAGAGGATGATATAAAAGATGCAATTAATACTCTCAAAAAACACGCAAGTCCAGGACCTGATGGAATCAGTTCTAGATTCCTAATAGAAACAAAGGAAGAAATTATTCGACCACTAAAAATATTATTTAATAAATCACTGAATGAATCATCAGGGCCAAACGAATGGTGCACTGCAATAGTGACACCAATCTTTAAAAAAGGCTCCCAGTCAAAGACTGAAAATTACAGACCCATAAGTCTGACGTCTATCCTATGCAAGCTTATGGAAAACATTATTAAGATCAAAATCGAGCATGAATTAGAAATATTAAAAATAACTGACATATACCAGCATGGGTTCAAACATGGTTTTTCATGTGCAACTAATCTTATCTCTTTCTATGAGCATATCAGTTACCATTTAGATAATAACACACCTATGGACGTTATAGTACTCGATTATAGTAAGGCGTTCGATAAAGTCTCACACTCTTTATTGATTAAAAGACGTATCAAAATAGGACTCTCATCTATATTAGTCTCCTGGATAAATCAGTGGCTGGATAGCAGAACACAGAGAGTTAGGGTCAATAATGTAATGTCCAGAGAAAGGGGAGTGAGTAGCGGGTTCCCCCAGGGTTCTGTGCTGGGACCTGTTCTTTTTAATCTCTTCATAGGGGACATGTGCATATCTATTAACAACAAAATGGTGAAGTTTGCAGATGACACCAAAATTGGGGGAAAAGCTAATAGTCAAACAAAGAACTCTGGCTTACAAGCAGAACTGTTGCTAATAGAACAATGGGCATCTACAAATGATTTGTATTTTAATGTCTCTAAATGTGCAACCCTTCATTTGGGAAAAAATAACCCATTGCAAACATATTACTTAAATCATTTGGCTATTAAAACCTCTTCAGTAGAAAAAGATTTAGGTGTCTTAATTAATAACAATCTGTCCTCTACATCACATTGCACTAAGATAGCCAATCAAGCAAAAGTCACCCTTAGAAGGATCAATAAAACATTTATAAACAAAACTGAACAGTGTTTACTTCCTCTACAGATCCCATGTTAGACCTTATCTAGATTATTGTTCCCCCTTTTGGAACCCCTATTTAATCTCTGATATTAATAAAATTGAAAGTATTCAACATAAAGCAACAAAATTAATACCTCACCTTTCTAAACTTGATTACACCACTAGACTAGAACAAACAGGCTTACATTTGTTCTCTCAAAGAAGACTTAGAGGGGATTTGTTATTATTATTCAAAATCACAAAACATCCAGATCAGATGTAAAATTGAGGATTAAAATATTCTACTATAAAATAGTTGCAAGATTACACAATAGACAACTGGAGATTATGAAAGCAAGAACAAATAAAAGAATGAATTCTAGGGACATGGATATGTTGTTCATCCACACTCATTGGCAGGTATCCTTGTCGCTTTAAATCTTGCCGGAAGGTCTTCAAGCTTGCTCCTCCCACCCACCCGGGTGGTATAACTCTCGGCTCCGCCCCATGACGCCAGATCTTCCTTACCGCTGGAAGCTCAGGTTCCTCCTTAACAGCTCTGCGTTTGAGACTGGTTCCTATTTCTCCGTTTGGATTTAAAAATAAATTTGCGAAAAGACTTCAGTCTTCTATCCCTCGCTGACTGCGATGGACACGTCGACTCCCGATTCGGAGATGCCCATGCGAACAGAAGATGTCTCAGACGGATCCACACTCACGTGTGTCTACTGTAGGCCTTGAGCGACCTGCAGGCTTGCGACCTGTGCTCATCTTTCTCGGCCTACGTCCTCGAAGACCGTGCTGCCCGGTGCAACTGGGCTGTCGAAGCGTTCCCTCGGTGAAGTCAAGGAGCCCGGTTGGCGGTGTCAGCGGCGGACTTCGGCGGATCAGCTACAGGCGGATGAGTAGCCCTCGAAGAGGAGCGCGCCCGGGCGTATCTTCCTCGGCGGCATTTATCCGCTCTCTCGGGCTTCTTACGGCTTCTTTTAAGGAGCTTTGTCTGTCCCTCTCCACTAAAGGAGAAGCCCTACGTTGGCAGGACCTTATTCTCGGTCCAAAAGAGGGACAAAGGTAGGCCCTCCGTCGGCGCTCTTGGGGCGGAAAGGTCCCTCTCCCGGACGTCGACCCGTGACGATCGACCGCTCGGCTTCAACCACTGGCCTCACGGTGTCCCCGTCAGGTCAGTTGACCGAGACTCCACCGATGAAGTCGAGATTTTTCGACCCATTGACGGGCTGTCGCCTTTAGCAGCGAGATTCCCCTCTCCCGGTTCCCGGGAGAGTTGAGATCCCGTGGGCTCGCCTGTGCCTCCGGTTCCAGAGCCCTCGGATGCACTCTCGAGCGAAGGAGTGCTGGTTCGGCCGACACCTCCCACACCGACCTCGGAAATTCCGGGACTCTCGGTCTCGGTCCCGGACCTCTTGCGGTCAGCGATCCCACCGTCATGGCGGTCTCGGTCTCGGCACCGTGATAGCGGCGTCGCCGCTCGGCCTCCTCCTCCTCGGATGGGGAGCTTAGGCGTAAGTCGTCGGCGATGCAGAGACCTTATGTTGCAACAGCTCCTCCTGGCGGAGTAAGCCGACCCGTCGCCTTCCCGGCCATTAAGTAACTGTCACCAGGCGGCCGACACAACCCCACGACTTATCCGAGGCCTATCCAGGCGGTTGTTCGGCCAAAACCAGCTGCTCCACCGATTCCGGTGGAACCTCCGCCTCCACAGCCACCAATTGGGGCTCCGACCAAGGATTCTCGGTCGGCTAAGGTCTACCCCATCGGCTGTCAGTTACCCTCACTCCCGACCGACCTCGGCAGGTGAAGGGTGGCTCAGGCCAAAGCAGCTCTTGAGACTCTTCCGAGTCCGAAGATGATTCCTCCTTTTTCTCCAAGCGACTGGACTTGGAGTCTTCAGGAGGTCAGTCAATGGACGATAGCCCGTCGTCCTTCCTAGGACTACTTCGGCTCATCTCGGAGTCCACCGGGATGGAGCTCGAACCCGTTTCCAAACGGGCCAGGTATCCCCTCACAGAGATTCTGGACCGAGGGGATTCTCCGACGGAGGCCTTTCCGGTGGCCGAGGCCATAGTGGGTCCGGCACTGGAGCTTTGGCAGCGCCCTGCTTCCTGCCCTGCGCCTTCGGCCAGGATGGCCAGGAAGTATGCGGTCCCTACTGGTTCCTTGTCCGGTTTTTCGGAACACCCCTCTGCTGAGGGGTTGGTTACCGACAGCGTTTTCCGGCGCGCCGGCAACGCCAGGGATGTGGACAAACCTCCTGACAAGGAGTCCAAGAAATTGGACTATGTCGGGCGAAAAGTCTACGCTGCGTCCTCTCTCGGCCTTCGTCAGGCCAGTTCGGCCGTCCTCATGGCACATTTTTCTCATGCCCTGTTGGGCTCCCTGGATGAGGTCATCCCTCATCTTCCCGCCGATCTGCAGACTACGGTTAAGCAGGTGCGGGACCAGGGCAGGGCAGTGGCCAAACAGCAGCTCCAGACTGCTTTGGATATAGGGGACTCATGTGCCAGATCGGTGGCGGCCGCGGTGGCTATCGTCGCGGGCTTGGCTGAGGATATCCACCTTTCCCGGATACCCAGCACAAGTTGGTGGATGTTCCCTTTTTGGGGACTGACCTCTTCGGCCCTGGGGTGGAAGGTCACCTGCAGAGGATCGAGAAGTCCAATGCTACCTTGGACTCGGTCTCTTCCGCTCAGAAGGACAAAGGCCGCAAACCACAGCCTAAGCCCTTTCGTCCTTCTGTGCCCCCGGCGCGCCCGGCCCAGCAACGTCAGGGCCAGCAGGCTCGGCCTTGGCATCCCAAACCCAAGCCACCGGCTTCCTCTAACAGGAGGCAGGGAGGAAAAGGCCCAGGAGGTCCCTCGGCCGGTCCCTCCTCCAAGCCTGCCCAGTGACGGGCTGAGGGGTGTCGCCCCCATTCCCGTCACCTTATCCCTGGGTCCCCCCGTGGGGGGACGGCTCCGGCACTTCCGTTCCGCCTGGTCCGCTGTTTCCACGGACAGGTGGGTCTTGGAGGTGGTGGGAAGAGGTCTGCCTCTGGAATTTGAGCAGGCACCACCCTTCAGAGCCGTCGCCCCTCGGGGGGCTTCGGGATCCCCAGCCTCACTGGCGGCTCGTCGAGCCGACATCGCTCTCCTCCTCCAGAAGGAGGTGATAAGAGGTGGTGGACCCTCCTTCAGACCCAGGGTTTGTGTCCAGGTATTTCCTGGTTCCAGCGGACGGGGCTGGCGCCCATTCACGACCTGCGACCTAAACAAGTTCCTAAGGTCTCGAACCTTCAGGATGGTCACTCTGGCTCAGATAATACCATCCTTGGAACGCGGCGTGTGGTTCTGCTCTCTGGACTTGCAGGACGCGTTTTTTCACGTCCCCATCCGTCCGTCGCACCAGAGATTCCTTCGCTTCCGAGCGGAAGGATCCCTCTTCGAGTTCCAAGCCATGCCCTTCGGCTTGTCTCCAGCTCCCAGGGTCTTCACCAAATGCATGGCAGTGGTGACAGCATTCCTGCGGCGCCGAGGGGTCCGGGTGTACCCTTACCTGGACGACTGGCTGATAGCAGCTCCCTCCAGGAAGGAGGCAGAGTGGTCCAGAGATCTGGCCCTCCAGGTCTGCTCTCAACTGGGCCTCCTTATCAACGAGGCCAAGTTGGAACTCGAGCGAAGCAGGTGATTCTTTTCATCGGGCGCAGCTCGACTCTCTTCGAGCCAGGCCGCGGCTCCCGGCGGACAGGGCGAGGTTCTTTCCTCCTTTGCCCGATCATTTCTGGTTGGGCAATTGCGCCCTGCCGGGACTTCCTCGCCTCCTGGGTCTCATGCGGCCTGCACCAGCGTGGTCCATTGGGCCCGCTGGAACATCGTCCCCTTCAGTGGGGACTGGCCAGCCAGTGGTCTGGCGCTGCGATCCTTTGGACCAGCGTAGCCGGTGACACAGGGGATGTGGAGCAGCTCTCCAGTGGTGGACCGTTCCAGATCATTTGCAGGAGGGCATCCCGTTCGTCTCGCCCGAGCCGGCGGTCTCTCTATCGACCGATGCCTCTCTGATGGGTTGGGGTGCCCATCTGGGGAACACGGGCTCATGGCCTCTGGTCCCGCGGGAGTCGATGCCCATCAACCTGCTGGAGCTCCGGCGGTCCGCCTAGCTCTCACCGCCTTTGCTCCGTTCCTCCGGGGTCAAGTGGTCCGAGTCCAGATGGACAATACCACGACCATGTACTATCTAAACCGCCAGGGCGGGACGCGCTCCATGCTTCTATGCAAGGAAGCTCTCCACATTTGGTCACTCGTGCGCAGCCTGGAGGCAGATCTCCTAGCCATTCATCGTGGCAGGAGGCTCCAACACCCTGGCCGATGCCCTGAGCCGGATAGGGGCTGCATCCCACGAGTGGTCTCTCCTGCCGGAGGTAGTACAGCATCTGTTCTCCCATTGGGGCACACCTCAGGTGGACCTGTTTGCCTCCAGGTGAGCACGCGAAGCTGAGTCTGTTCGATGCCCGCCCCCCTCAGCAGGGCTCGCTGCAGGGGGATGCCTTCTCGAGGCAGTGGACCCCGGGCCTCTTTTACGCCTTTCCCCCATTTCCCTTGATCCACAAGGTGCTTCTCAAGGCGAGGAGGGACAAGGCGCAGGTGGTTATAGCCCCAGACTGGCCTCGCCAGTTCTGGTACCAGATCTCCTCAGTCTCAGCTCCAGGACTCCGGCAGCTTCCAGCTCGCCCGGACCTGCTCTCAGTCAATCAGGGAAGGTGTTCCATCCGGACCTTCAATCCCTGCACCTGATGGCCTGGTTCCTGAGTGGCTAGAGTTCCAGGCCTGGGTCTTTCCGACGAGGTCCTCAATGTAGTTGAGGCGTCCCGTGAAGTCGACCAGAAAATGCTATGCCTTCAAATGGAAAAGGTTTTCCATTTGGTGTCAGAGCAAGGCTTGGACCCTTCCTCCTGTTCCTTGGCAAGCATCTTGGACTATTTATGGTCCCTTTCTAGTCAGGGCTTAGGTCGATGACCCTAAGGGTGCACCTGGCAGCCATCTCTGCTTACAGGCGCGGGCCGGGAAGCAGTGTGGCCTAGGAGGAAGGTGGTCTGGCGCTTTTTAAAGGCCTTGATCACATTTCCCTCAGTCTGGGAACCCCACCTCCGTGGGATCTACTGCTGGTACTGGCAAAGCTCATGGGCAAACCATTCGAACCTATGCACAGTGTGCTCTCTCTCACCTGTCGTGGAGGCCGCCTTCTTGGTGGCTATCACGTCCAGCCAGAAGGATGGGAGAGCTCCAGGCGCTTTCCATCGAGTCTCCTTACCTGGTCTTCCACAGGGACAAGGTTGTCCTCGCCCCACCGAAATTCCTTCGAAGGTGGTGGCGAGTTTCACCTTAACCAGGTGTTGACTCTGCCGGTGTTCTACCCCAATCACACCTGGAGGCGAATATAGGCTCCATACTCTGGACCCTAGAAGGGCTCATTATTATAAGGAGCGCACGGCTGAAATTCGGGAGAGGTTCACCAGCTGTTTGTCACCACGCTGAAGCCGATCTGGCAGACCTGCAGCCAGGATTGATGATAAGCAGGTGGGTAACCTCCTGCATAGATCTCTGCTATAAGTTGGCGGGCATGGAGCCTCCCAGAGGGATAAGAGCTCATTCTACCGCCATACTGCTGCAGCAGTGGCTGCTTCCAGGGCGTCCCTATCCAGGAAATCTGCAGGGCTGCTACCTGAAGTCAGCAAACACTTCATTACCCATTACCACATCGACCTTGAGTCATGCCGGGATGCTGGTTTGGGGCCTCGGTTCTCAGTCTCTCTTTCCCAAGTAAGTATTGGGGTGTCGTCTTGCCTCCCTCCTCCCGGAGAACTGCTAGGAGTCTGCCAGACAGTGTGGATAACAACATATCCATGTCCCTAGAAATACAGGTTACTCACCTGTAACAGGAGTTCTAGGAATGGTATATGTTGTTCATCCACACGACCCACACGACCTCCCCGGCCGGCAAGACAACCCGAGCTTTCCAGCGAGCCAGACTACGCGCATGGGGGCGGAGCTGAGAGTTATACCACCCGGGTGGGTGGGAGGAGCAAGCTTGAAGACCTTCCGGCAAGATTTAAAGCGGCAAGGATACCTGCCAATGAGTGTTGATGAACAACATATACCATTCCTAGAACTCCTGTTACAGGTGAGTAACCTGTATTTATTTCACTATAAGAGCACCTAAAATGTGGAATAAACTGCCTCAGGAAATAGTTGACTCACCCAACATTTTGATTTTTAAAAATAAACTAGATAAATGGTTAATCAATCAGGGATTTACTCAATGATCCACAAATGTGGAGGACGAACCATGATGGGCAAATTGCCTTTGTTTGTCCCACACTACCAAAGTACCCAGAATACACAAAAAACACTCTAACATCCCAGTCTTCTATTCCCTCCCCAGAATACACAAAAACCACTCTAGGATTCCAGTGTTCTATTACATTCTCCAAATACACAAAAAACACTCTAGGATCCCAGTGTTCTATTCCTTCCACAGAAAACAGAAAAATCACTGTAGGATTCCAGTGTTCTATTCCCTACCCAGAATACACAAAATCCACTCTAGGATCCCAGTGTTCTATTCCCTCCCCAGAATACACAAGAAACACTCTAGGATCCCAGTGTTCTATTCCCTACCAGAATACACAAAAACCACTCTAGGATCCCAGTGTTCTGTTCCATTCCCAGAATACACAAAACCACTCTTCGATCCCAGTCTTCCATTCCCTTCCCAGAATACACAAAACCACTCTAGGATCCCAGTGTTCTATTCCCTACCCAGAATACACAAAAACCACTCTAGGATCCCAGTGTTCTATTCCCTACAAGAATACACATATCTTCTACCCAGAATACACAGAAAGCACTCTAGAATCCCAGTGTTCTATTCCCTCCCCAGAATACACAAAAAACACTCTAGGATCCCAGTGTTCTATTCCTTCCACAGAACACAGGAAAATCACTGTAGGATTCTAGTGTTCTATTCCCAACCCAGAATACACAAAAAACACTCTAGGATCCCAGTTTTCTATTCTCTCTCCAGAATACACAAAAAAAAAACACTGCAGGATCCTAGTGTTCTATTCCATTCCCAGAATACACAAAAAACACTTTACGATCCCAGTGTTCCACTCCCTTCCCAGAATACACAAAAAACACTCTAGGATCCCAGTGTTCTATTCTCTACCCAGAGTACACAAAAACCACTATAGCATCCCACTGTTCTATTCCTTCCCCAGAATACAGAAAAAACACTCTAGGATCTGCGACCCGGATATTAAAACTGTGCCAGGCTGCACAAGCTCCGGGCGAGCTCACAACTTTGTTTCGCAGGTAGCCTCGCGATATTCAACGGAGCTGTACTATGGCATAGCAGCTTTGAATATCACACCCTGGCCACCCCCACTGTGCATGGAAACATGGATTCACAGTGGGAAGGTCATGTCAAATGAACCTAATAGACTTCTTTGACTGGGTGACCAAAGTAGTAGACCAGGGAGGGGCTGTGGACATGGCCTACCTAGACTTTAGCAAGGCATTTGACACAGTCCCTCACAAAAGATTAATAGTCAAATTAACCAGCTTGGGAGTGGGTCCCAGGGTGGTAGCCTGGGTAAAACATTGGCTGCACAACAGGACACAGAAGGTAATTGTAAATGGAGTCCACTCTGAAGAAAGAGGGGTTACTAGTGGGGTACCGCAGGGTTCAGTATTGGGTCCAGTCCTTTTTAATGTTTTCATCAGTGACATTGCAGAGGGACTGGAAGGAAAAGTATGCCTTTTTGCAGATGACACAAAGATCTGCAACAGGGTTGATACACAAGGAGGCATGGAAAGGATGAAAAGGGACTTGGCAAGGTTGGAGGAATGGTCAGAAGTATGGCAGCTAGGATTCAATGCAAAGAAGTGCAAAATAATGCACCTGGGAAACAAGAACCAAGGGGAAGAATACACAATGGGTAGGGAGGTAGTAACAACAACAAAAAAGGAAAGAGACCTTGGGGTAATCATATCAGATGACCTTAAGGTTAGCAAGCAATATGAGAAGGCAGTAGGGAGGGCTGGGGGTATACTGGGATGTATAGGGAGAGGCATCAAGTTGCAGAAAACAGGAAGTTGTTATCCCTCTGTACAGACAGTTGGTGAGACCCCATCTGGAGTACTGTGTCCAGTTCTGGAGACCCCATCTCCACAAGGACATAGACAGGATAGAGGTAGTCCAGAGAAGGGCAACTAAAATGGTGCAGGGTCTGCTAGAGAAGCCGTATGAGGAGAGACTAAAGGAGCTTAATATGTATACCCTTGAGGAAGGAAGGAAGGGGGGGACATGATAGAAACCTTTAAGTACCTCAGTGGAATCAACAAAGTGCAAGAGGGTAGCATCTTTCAGAAAAAGAGACTTGCAAGAACAAGGGGACACAATTTTAAGATAGAAGGAGGGCAGTTCAGGGGCAATGTGAGAGTATTATTTCACAGAGAGGTAGTGGATGTATGGAACAGCCTTCCTGAGGAGGTTGTGGGGTCTAAAACTGTGGGAGAATTCAAGAATGCATGGGACAGACACAAGGCAATTCTTGTGGGGGGTAGGAAGAAATAGGCTGTTGGTTAACTAGGATCTACGGCCTATCCTGTAGGTAGGGAAATGGGCAGACTAGATGGGCCAAGTGGTCCTTATCTGCCATCAAAGTCTATGTTTCTATGGTGCAGTGGCACTGCACCAGTGTAAGTGGCCAGAGCGGAGCATGGAGATGCACTAGCGTGACTGCCAT
Organism: Neoceratodus forsteri; assembly: GCA_016271365.2. NCBI lineage: Eukaryota > Metazoa > Chordata > Ceratodontiformes > Ceratodontidae > Neoceratodus > Neoceratodus forsteri. The sequence continues at coordinate 410,311,015 of CM057457.1, read as the reverse complement.
TGTGCCATGCACAGCACCTGCGATATTCAAAAGGGGACATGCAAATGAGGCCATAATTTATGCAAGGCACACAGGGGGCCATATGCATCTCATCATGGCCCATTTGCATGCCATTAGCATGCAGGTGTGCCGATCCCGAAGGACTTCCACCTGGCGCCCTGCCAGGCTGCAGCTGTCAGAGACCGATGCCCCCTGCAGCCTGATCGTAGGCATTCGTGTAAAAAAAAATGTCCTATATCCCTAGTGGTCCAGTGGACCTCTATGTGCCCGATCGTGGGCATTCGTCCTGAAGATTGCACCCCTCAAATCCAATAACCCTGGTGGTCCAGTGGACTGCACTGAGCCTGATCGCGGACTTCAGTAATAAAAGGCCCCCAAGTCCAATATCCCTGGTGGTCCAGTGGACTGATTGCTGTCAATTGTGGGCATCAGTACCTCATCAAATACCCCTACTACCCTGGTTGTCTGGTGTGACCCCCACCCCACCCACTGAGCCCCACTTCCCGCTCCCCATCAGCCGGCGGGCAGCACCCACCTGCCTGCGCCCTGCCACCCACTGACTGACAGCTCAGTAGGGTTGCATGCCCATTGGCTCACAGTGGAGCCAATGGGCATAGCAACCATACCGTACTACTCATTCCAGACATGTGAATGCATTCATTCACATATCTGGGTTGAGTAGTACAGTATAGACTTCTGCGCGATAACTCATGCTGTGAACCAGTGGGTGTGCAGCTCTACTGAGCTGTCAGTCTTGAGGCGGGCAGGGTGGCAGGCAGGTGGGGTACTGCCAGCTGATGGGGAGGCGGGGCAGTGGGGCTCGTTGGGTGGGTGGGTGGGGTACACTAGACCACCAGGGGTAGTAGGGGTAGTTGATGAGTACTGATGCCCGTGATTGGGCAGAAATCGGTCCACTGGACCACCAGGATATTGGACTTGGGGGATTTCGCTAAACAGATGCCCGCAATGGAGGCACTGCCAGATGTGGCAGAAACTTGGGTGGCCACCCACAGGTGGCAGCTCCTGTGTTGTGCCCTGCAATGCGGCAGCTCACCTGTTGGTGGCCATCACTTGTTCCTTTTTTTTTTGGCTTAACTTTGTGCAGGCACAGGTAGGAGATGCGCATGCATGACTCTGCACATCTCGGGCTGAATATCGGGCTGTGCAAATTATGCATGGGCACACACCCCCACCTGTGCCTGCATACATTACTGATGCACTCCGGTGCATCGGGATTTGTGCAGCGCACTTTTCCCTTTTGAATATCGCGCTGGAGCACATCTGTGGGTTGTGCATGGCGCAACACTGTTGTGCCATGCACAACCCTTTTGAATATCTGGGCCCCAGTGTTCAATTCCCTACCCAGAATACACAAAAAACACTCTCACATTCCAGTGATCTAGTCCCTACCCAGAATATAGAAAAACCACTCTAGGACACCAGTAAACTATTCCCTACCAGGAATACAAAAAAAAAAAAAAACACTTTAGGATCCCAGTGTACTATTCCCTCCCCAGAATACACAAAAAAATACTATATGATCCCAGTGATCTATTCCCTACCCAGAATACACAAAAACCAATCTAGGATCCTAGTGTTCTATTCCTTCCCCAGAACACACTAAAAAACCCTCTAGGATCACAGTGTTCTATTCCCTACCCTGAATACACATATTTCCTACCCAGAATACACAAAAACCACTATAGGAATCCAGTGATCTATTCACTACCCAGAATATACAAAAAACACCCTAACATCCCAGTGTTCTATTCCCTCCGCAGAATACACAAAAACCACTCCAGGATTCCAGTATTCTATTCCATTCCCTGAATACACAAAAAACACTCTAGGATCCCAGGCCCAGATATTCAAAAGGGTTGCTCTTGCGCAAGTCCGAAATTGCCCCATTCTGCGATATTCAGCAGGAAGCAGTTGCGCCACTGAAAACATGCTGAGCAACAGCGCGATGCAAATGAATGCATGCTGAACTGGAGGAGGAGGAACCATGCATAAACTGCACAGCCCGATATTCAGCCGGGCTGTGCAGAGATAGTGTCAGGCGCAACCCCGAACCTGCGCCTGCACAACTTTGAGCCAAAAGAAAAAGGAGTAAGTCGTGGGCCACCCACAGGTGAGCTGCAGCATTGTAGAGCACAACACAGCAGCTGCCACGTGTGGCTGTCCCTCAACCTACTCCCTGTCTCCCCTGCTTCCCAATCGTGGGCAAAAGTGTAAAACATCCCCTCACCCCTCTGGCCCGATCGCGGGCATAACCTTACATCACCCCCCACCAGCCCGATCGTGAGCAGCAAAGTATTCCCCCCCCGAAACATATCCCTGGTGGTCAGTGGACCGCTAAGCCCGATCGCGGGCTGAAGATTATAAACCCAGAGCGTATCCCTAGTGGTGCAGTGGAAGCCCGATCACGGGCTAAAGAATTGTAACCACCCCCCGAACATATCCCGGGTGGTCCAGTGGAAGCCCGATCGTGGGCTGAAGAGTTGTAACCACACTCCGAACATATCCCTGGTGGTCCAGTGCACCGATAAGCCCAATCGCGGGCTGCAAAATGTGTCGAAACCCCCCTGCCCCAAGACCATATCCCTGGTGATCTAGTGTTCCCTCACCCCACCCATCCACGAAGCACCACCAACCCGCTTCCCCCCCGCTGCCAGCAGGCAGCAGCATCCAACCCGCCTTCCGCTCTGCCGCCCGCCGACTGACTGCCGGTGGGCTGCACCATTGGTGCAGAGCAAGAGCCAATAGGCGTGCAGCCCATACCGTACAAGGCAGTCCAGATATGGCGAATGAATTCATTCATTCACATATCTGAACTACTGCTGTAGCAATATACACACCGTAACTCTTTGCTCACCAATGGTACGTCATCCCTGAGCGAGTCAGTCGAGGTAACGGAGAAATGAGATACCGCCATCTGCCAGCTGTGGAGGCGGGAGGGTTCGTGGGTGAGTGGGGAGACACCAGATCACCAGGATATAGTCTTGGGGTGGGGGGTTTTGACACATTATGTAGCCTGCGATCGGGCTTATCGGTCCACTGGACCACCAGGGATATGTTCAGGGGGTGGTTACAATTCTTCAGCCCATGATCGGACTTCCACTGGACCACCAGAGATATGTTCGGGGGGGTTTACAACTCTTCAGCCCGCGATCAGGCTTAGCAGCCCACTGGACCACGAGGGATATGTTCTGGGAGGGGAACACGTTACTGCCCATGATCAGACTGGTGGGGGGGCTTATTTAGGCTGTTGCCCGTGATCAGGCCACTCGGGGGAGGGGGGATTTTGATGCTTTGGCCCGTGATTGGGCCAGTCAGGGGCTGGGGGATTTTATACACATTTGCCCGCGATCGGGCTGCAAGGGGCATCAGTCCCCAACGGCTGCTGCCTGGCAGGGTGCCAGGTGCAAGTCCTTGGGGATTGGTGCACCTGCATGCTAATGGCATGCAAATGGGGCCATAAACAGATGCAAATGCCCCCCCTGCCTTGCATGAATTATGGCTCCATTTGCATGTCACCTTTTGAATATCAGAAATTTGCACATGGCGCAATGGTACTTGTGCACGCAGGATTGAATGCTCCCTCTGACCACTGGCGGTGGCACAAGTTCACTGCGCCATGCACAGTGGTTGTGGCTGAGGTGATATTCAAGGGTTGCTCAATAGTGCAACTTCTTTGAACTCCGGCCACACCCCTGCGCAACTATTTTGTGCAGCGCAAGGGCTTGTGCCACAAAATAGTGCAGTTTGAATATTCAGCCCCCAGTGTCCTATTCCTTCCACAGAATACAGAAAAATCACTGTAGGATTCCAGTGTTCTATTCCCTACCCAGAATACACAAAAATCACTCTAGGATCTCAGTTTTCTGTTCTCTCTCCAGAATACACAAAAACCACATTAGAATCCCAATGTTCTATTCCATTCCCAAAATACACAAAAAACACTCTATGATCCCGATGATCCATTCTCTTCCCAGAATACTCAAAAACCACTCTAGAATCCCAGTAGACTTTTCCCCACCCAGAATGCACAAAAACACTCTAGGATTCCAGTGATCTATTCCGTACCCAGAATACGCAAAAAACACTCTAGCATCCCCCTGTTCTATTCCCTACCAAGAATACAAAAAAACACTCTAGGATCCCAGTGTACTATTCCCTCCCCAGAATGCTCAAAAAAACACTATATGATCCCAGTGATCTATTCCCTATCCAGAATACACAAAAACAATCTAGGATCCCAGTGTTCTATTCCTTCCCCTGAACACACAAAAAAACACTCTAGGATTGCAGTGTTCTGTTCCCTACCCTGAATAAACATATTTCCTACCCAGAATACACAAAAACCATTCATGGATCCCAGTGATCTGTTCCCTACCCAGAATACACAAAAACAATTCTAGGGCCCCAGTGTTCTATTCCCTCCCCAGAATACACAAAAAACACTCTAGGATCCCAGTGTTCTAGTCCCTACCCAGAATACACATATTTGCTACCCAGAATACACAAAAACTGCTCTAGGATCCCAGTATTCTATTCCTCCCAAAATACCTAGAAACCAATCTTGGATCTCAGTGTTCTATTCAATTCCTCGAATACACAAAAAACACTCTAGGATCCCAGTATTCTATTTCCTCCCCAAAATACCCAGAAAACACTCTAGGATCCCAGTGTTATTCCATTCCCCGAATACAAAAAAAACACTCTTGGATTCCAGTGTTCTTGTCCATTCCCAGAATACTCTAAAACCACACTTCGATACCAGTGTTCCATCCCCTTCTCAGAATACACAAAAAACACTCTAGGATCCCAGTGTTCTATTCCCTACCCAGAATATACAAAAAAACAGTCTCGGATCCCAGTGTTCTATTCCCCCCCAGAATACACAAAAACCTCCCTAGGATCACAGTGTTCTATTCCCTACCCAACAAAAAACAAACACTCTAGAATCCCAGTCTTCTAGTCAATTCCCAGAATATGGTAAACCACTCTAGGATCCCAGAGTTCCATTCCATTCCAAGAATACACAAAAACCACTCTAGGATCCCAGTGTTCTGTTCCCTACCCAGAATACATAAAAACCACTATAGGATCCCAGTGATCTATTCCATACCCATAATACACAAAAAGCAGTCAAGCATCCCAGTGTTCTATTCCCTCCCCAGAATGTGCAAACACCATCTAGGATCTCAGTGTTCTATTCCCTACCAGAATACACAAAAAGCACTCAAGGATCCAAGTGACTATTCCCTACCCAGAATATACAAAAAAATACTCTAGGACACCAGTGATCTATTCCCTACCAAGAATGCACAAAAACCAATATAGGATCCCATTGTCCTATTCTCTCTCCAGAGTACACAAAAAACACTCCAGGATCCCAATGTTCTATTCCATCCCCAGAATACACAAAATCCACACTATATCCAGGTGTTCTATTCCCTACCCAGAATACACATATTCTCTAGTCAGAATACACAAAAACCATTAGGATCCCAGTGTTCAGTGCCCTACCCAAAGTACACAAAAACCTCTCTAGGATTCTAGTGATTTATTCTCTACCCATACTACACAAAAAACACACTAGCATCCCAGTGTTCTATTCCTTCCCAGGAATGCACAAAAACCAGTTCAGGATCCCGGTGTTCTAATCCCTACCCAGAACACACAAAAAAAACTCTCAGATCCCAGTGATCTAGTCCCTACCCAGAATATACAAAAACCACTCTAGGACACCAGTGATGTATTCCCTACCCAGAATAAAAAAAAAAACTCTAGGATCCCAGTGTTCTATTAACTCTCCAGAATAAACAAAAAAACACTATATGATCCCAGTGATCTATTCCCTCCCCAGAATACACAATAACCAACCTAGTAATCCAATGTTCTATTCCCTCCCTATAACACACAAAAAACACTCCAGGATCCAAGTGTTCTATTCCATACCCAGAATACACATTTTCCTTACCCAAAATACACAAAAACCACAATAGGATCTCAGTGTTCTATTCCTCCCGGAATGCACAAAAAACAGTCTAGGATCCCAGTGTTCTATTCCCTACCAAGAATACAGAAAAAACAATCTCAAATCCCAGTGATCTAGTCCCTTTCCAGATTACACAAAAGTCACTCTAGGACACCAGTAGTCTATTCCCTACCCAGAATAAAAAAAAAGAAAAACACTCTAGGATCTCAGTGTTCTATTCCTTCTCCAGAATACACAAAAAACACTATATGATCCAAGTGATCTATTGCCTTCCCAGAATAAACAGAAACCCATATAGGATCCCAATGTTCTATTCCCTCCCCAGAACACACAAAGAACAATCTAGGATCCCTGTGTTCTATCCTCTACCCAGAATACACAAAAACCACTCCAGCATACCAGTGTTCTGTTCCCTCCCAGAATACACAAAAAGCACTCTAGAATCCCAGTGTTCAATTCCCTACACAGAATACACAAAAAACACTCTAGGATCCCAGTGATCTATTCCCTACCCAAAATACACAAAAAACACTATAGGGCACCAGTGATCTATTCCCTATCCAGAATACACAAAAATCACTCCAGGATACCAGTGTTCTATTCCTTCCCCAGAATACACAAAAACCACTCTAGGATATCAGTGATCTATTCCTTCCCCAGAATAGACAAAAACTACTCTAGGATCCCAGTGTTCTATTCGTTACCCAGGCTACACAAAAAACACTCAAGGATTACAGTGTCCTATTCCCTACCCTGAATAAACATATTTCCTATGCAGAATACACAAAAACCACTCTAGGATCCCAGAGTTCTATTCCCTACCCAGAATACACAAAAAACACTTTAGGACAGCAGTGATCTATTCCCTACCTAGAATACAAAGAAAAAACACTGTAAAATCCCAGTGATCTATTCCCTACTCAGAATACACAAAAAACACTCTAGGACACCAGTGATCTATTCCCTACCCAGAATACAGAAAAACACTCTAGGACACCAGTGATCTATTCCCTACCCAGAATGCACAAAAAAACCCTCTAGGATACCAGTGTTCTATTCCTTCCCCAGAATACAAATAAAAAACACTCAAGGATCCCAGTGATCTATACCCTCCCCAGAATACACAAAAACCACTCTAGGATCCCAGTATTCTATTCCCCACCCTGAATACACATATTCCTACCTAGAATACACAAAAAAATACTCTAGGATCCCAGTGTTCTATTTCCTCCCCAGAACACACAAAAACCACTCTAGGATTCCAGTGTTCTGTTCCCCTACCCAGAATACACAAAAAACACTCTTGGATCCCAGTGTTCTATTCCCTCCCCAGAATACAAAAAAAATACTCTAGGATCCCAGTGATCTATTTCCTACCCAGAATACACAAAAAACACTTTAGGACAGCATTGATCTATTCCCTACCTAGAATACAAAGAAAAAACACTGTAGAATCCCAGTGATCTATTCCCTACCCAGAATACTGAAAAACCACTCTAGGATCCAAGCGTTCGAGTTCCTCCCCAGAATGCATTAAAATCACTCTTGGATCCCAGTGATCTATTCCCTACCCAGAATACTCAAAAACCACACTAGGAACCCAGCTTTCTATTCCCTCCCCAGAATACACAAAAAAACACTCCAGGATCCCAGTGTTCTATTCCCTACTCAGAATACACGTATTTCCTACCCAGAATACAAAGAAAACACTCTAGGATCCCAGTGTTCTATTCCCTCCCCAAAATACCCGGAAACCACTCTAGGACCCCAGTGTTCTATTCCATTAACCGAATACACAAAAACCACCCTAGGATCCCAGTGTTCCATTCCTTACTCAGAATACAGAAAAAAAACTCAAGGATCCCAGTGTTCTATTCCCTACCGTGAATACACATATTTCCTACCCAGAATACACAAAAACCACTCCAGGATCCCAGTGTTCTATTCCCTCCCCAGAACACACAAAAAACACTTTAGGATCACAGTGTTCTACTCTCCCCAGAATACACAAAAAAACACTCTAGGATCCCAGTGTTCTATTCCCTACCCAGAATACACATATTTCCTACCCAGAATACACAAAAATGACTCTAGGATCCCAGTGTTCTATTCCCTCCCCAAAATATCCAGAAACCACTCTTGGATCTCAATGTTCTATTCAATTCCCTGAATACACAAAAACCACTCTAGGATCCCAGTGTTCTATTCCCTCCCCAAAATACCCAGACACCACTCTAGGATCTCAGTGTACTATTCCATTCCCCGAATATGCAAAAACCACTCTAGGATCCCAATTTTCCATTCTCGGTCGAGAATACACAAAAAACACTCTTAGATCCCTGTGTTCTATTCCATTTCCAGAGTACACAAAAACCACTCTTCGATCTCAGTGCTCCATTTCCATTCCAGAATACACAACAACCACTCTAGGATCACAGTGTTCTATTCCTTCCCCAGAATACACAAAAAGCTCTCCAGGACCCCAGTGTTCTATTCCCTACCGAGTAAAAAAAAAAAAAAACAGTCTAGAAATACAGTCTTCTATTCCATTCCCAGAATATACAAAACCACTCCAGAATTCCAGAGTTACATTCCATTCCAAGAATACACAAGAACCACTCTGGGATTCAAGTGTTATGTTCCCTCCCCTGAATACACAAAAACCACTATAGGATCCCAGTGACCTATTCCCTTCCTAGAACACACAAAAATCAGTCTAGCATACTAGTGTTCTATTCCCTCCCCAGAATATGCAAAAAACACTCTACGATCCCAGTGTTTTATTCCCAGATGGAATACACAAAAAACACTCTAGGATCCAAGTGACTATTCCCTACCCAGAATATACAAAAAACACTATAGGATCCCAGCGATCTATTCCCTACCCAAAATACACAAAAAACACTTTAGAACATGAGTGATGTATTCCCCACCCAGAATACACAAAAACCACTCTAGTATCCCAGTGATCTATTCCTTCCCCAGAATAGACAAAAAACTAATCTAGGATCCCCGTGTTCTATTCGTTTCCCAGACTACACGAAAAACACTCAAGAAACCCAATGTTATATTCCCTACCCTGAATAAACATGTTTCCAATGCAGAATACACAAATACCACTCTAGGATCCCAGTGTTCTAATCCCTACCCAGAATACATATATTTCCTACCCAGAATGCACAAATACCACTCTAGGATCCTAGTGAACTATTCACTACCCAGAAAACACAAAAAATACTCTAGAACACCTGTGATTCATTCCCTACCCAGAATACACAAAAACCACTCTAGCATACCAGTGCTCTATTCCCTCCACAAAATACATAAAAAACAATATAGGATCCCAGTGTTCTATTCCTTACCCAGAATATAGAAAAAAAACACTCTACAATCCCAGTGTTCTATACCCTTCACTGAATACACATATTTCCTACCCAGAATATACAAAAACACTCTAGAATCCCAGTGTTCTATTCCCTCCCCAGAATACACAAAAAACAGTCTAGGACCCCGTGTTCTATTCCATTCCTGGAACACACAAAACCCTCTCTCATATCCCAGTGATTTATTCCCTACCCAGAATACACAAAAAACACTCCAGGATCCCAGTGATCTATTCCCTACCCAGAATACACAAAAGCCACTCTAGGATCCAAGTGTTCTAGTCCCTCCCCAGAATTCACAAATATTACTCTAGGATCCCAATGTTCTATTCCCTCACCAGAATACACAAAAAACACACTAGGATCCCAGTGTTCTATTCCCTACACAGAATACACATAATCCCTACTCAGAATATACAAAAACCACTAGAATCCCAGTATTCAATTCCCTACCCAGAATTCACAAAAACCACTCTAGGATTCCAGTGATCTATTCTCTACCCATACTACACAAAAAACACTCTAGCATCCCAGTGTTTTATTCCCTCCTCAGAATGCACAAAAACAAGTCTCAGATCCCATTTGTTCTATTCCCTACACAGAATACACAAAAAACACTCTCGGATCACAGTGATCTAGTCCTTACCCAGAATATACAAAAAACACTGTTGGACACCAGTGATCTATTCCCTACCCAGAATACAAAAAAAAAGCAGACTAGGATCCCAGTGTTCTATTTCCTCTCCAGAATACACAAAAAAAGGCTATATGATCCCAGTGATCTAGTCCCTCCCCAGAACACACAAAAACCACAATCGGATCCCAATGTTCTATTCCCTCCCCGGAATGCACAAAAACCAGTCTAGGATCCCAGTGTTCTATTCCCTACCCAGAATACACAAAAGCCACTCTCAGATCCCTGTGATCTAGTCTCTATCTACAATACACAGAAACCACTCTAGGACACCAGTGATCAATTCCCTACCCAGAATACACAAAAATCACTCTAGGATAAAAGTGCTCTATTCCCTTCCCAGAATACAGAAAAACCACTCAAGGATCTCCGTGATCTATTCCTTCCCCAGAATAGACAAAAAACTACTCTAGTATCCCCGTGTTCTATTCGTTACCCAGACTACACAAAAAACACTCTCGCACAACAGTGATCTATTCCTTCCCCAGAATACATAAAAACACTCTAGGACACCAGTGATCTATTCCCTACCCAGAATTACATAAACCACTCTAGGATACCAGTGATCTTTTCCCTCCCAGAATACAAAAAAAAGCCCACTCTAGGATCCCAGTGTTCTATTCCTTCCCCAGAACACACTAAAACCACTCTAGGATGCCAGAGTTCTATTCCTTCCCCAGAATATAAAAAAAAACAGTCTTGGATCCCAGTGTTCTATTCCCTCCACAGAATACACAAAAAACTGTCTAGGATCCCAGTGATCTATTATATACCCTGAATACACAAAAAACACTCTAGGACACCAGTGATCTACTCCCTACCCAGAATGCACAAAAAAACCCTCTAGGATACCAGTGTTCTATTCCCTCCCCAGAATACAAATAAAAACCACTCAAGGATCCCAGTGATCTATACCCTCCCCAGAATACACAAAAACCACTCTAGGATCCCAGTATTCTATTCCCCACCCTGAATACACATATTCCTACCTAGAATACACAAAAAAATACTCTAGGATCCCAGTGTTCTATTCCCTCCCCAGAACACACAAAAACCACTCTAGGATTCCAGTGTTCTATTCCCCTACCCAGTATACACAAAAACCACTCTTGGATCCCAGTGTTCTATTCCCTCCCCAGAATACAAAAAAATACTCTAGGATCCCAGTGATCTATTCCCTACCCAGAATACACAAAAAACACTTTAGGACAGCAGTGATGTATTCCCTACCTAGAATACAAAGAAAAAAACACTGTAGAATCCCAGTGATCTATTCCCTACCCAGAATACTGAAAAACCACTCTAGGATCCAAGCATTTGAGTTCCTCCCCAGAATGCATTAAAATCACTCTTGGATCCCAGTGATCTATTCCCTACCTAGAATACTCAAAAACCACATTAGGATCTCAGCTTTCTATTCCCTCCCCAGAATACACAAAAAAACACTCCAGGATCCCAGTATTCTATTCCCTACTCAGAATACACGTATTTCCTACCCAGAATACAAAGAAAACACTCTAGGATCCCAGTGTTCTATTCCCTCCCCAAAATACCCGGAAACCACTCTAGGAACCCAGTGTTCTATTCCATTAACCGAATACACAAAAACCACCCTAGGATCCCAGTGTTCCATTCCTTACTCAGAATACAGAAAAAAAATTCAAGGATCCCAGTGTTCTATTCCCTACCATGAATACACATATTTCCTACCCAGAATACACAAAAACCACTCCAGGATCCCAGTGTTCTATTCCTTCCCCAGAACACACAAAAACCACTCTAGGATCACAGTGTTCTACTCTCCCCAGAATACACAAAAAAACACTCTAGGATCCCAGTGTTCTATTCCCTACCCAGAATACATGTATTTCCTTCCCAGAATACACAAAAATGACTCTAGGATCCCAGTGTTCTATTCCCTCCCCAAAATACCCAGAAACCACTCTTGGATCTCAATGTTCTATTCAATTCCCTGAATACACAAAAAACACTCTATTATCCCAGTGTTCTATTCCCTCCCCAAAATACCCAGACACCACTCTAGGATCTCAGTGTACTATTCCATTCCCCGAATATCCGAAAACCACTCTAGGATCCCAATTTTCCATTCTCATTCGAGAATACACAAAAAACACTCTTAGATCCCTGTGTTCTATTCCATTTCCAGAGTACACAAAAACCACTCTTCGATCTCAGTGCTCCATTTCCATTCCAGAATACACAACAACCACTCTAGGATCACAGTGTCTTATTCCTTCCCCAGAATACACAAAAAGCTCTCCAGGACCCCAGTGTTCTATTCCCTACCGAGTAAAAAAAAAAAAAAAAAAAAAACAGTCTAGAAATACAGTCTTCTATTCCATTCCCAGAATATACAAAACCACTCCAGAATTCCAGAGTTCCATTCCATTCCAAGAATACACAAGAACCACTCTGGGATTCAAGTGTTATGTTCCCTCCCCTGAATACACAAAAACCACTATAGGATCCCAGTGACCTATTCCCTTCCTAGAACACACAAAAATCAGTCTAGCATACTAGTGTTCTATTCCCTCCCCAGAATATCCAAAAAACACTCTACGATCCCAGTGTTTTATTCCCAGATGGAATACACAAAAAACACTCTAGGATCCAAGTGACTATTCCCTACCCAGAATATACAAAAAACACTATAGGATCCCAGCGATCTATTCCTTACCCAAAATACACAAAAAACACTTTAGGACATGAGTGATCTATTCCCCACCCAGAATACACAAAAACCACTCTAGTATCCCAGTGATCTATTCCCTCCCCAGAATAGACAAAAAACTAATCTAGGATCCCCGTGTTCTATTCGTTACCCAGACTACACGAAAAACACTCAAGGAACCCAATGTTATATTCCCTACCCTGAATAAACATGTTTCCAATGCAGAATACACAAATACCACTCTAGGATCCCAGTGTTCTAATCCCTACCAAGAATACATATATTTCCTACCCAGAATGCACAAATACCACTCTAGGATCCTAGTGAACTATTCACTACCCAGAAAACACAAAAAATACTCTAGAACACCTGTGATTCATTCCCTACCCAGAATACACAAAAACCACTCTAGCATAACAGTGCTCTATTCCCTCCACAAAATACACAAAAAACACTCTAGGATCCCTGGCCCAGATATTCAAACTGCGCTCAAAATGAGCGCAACAGCAGGAGCAAGCACAAACCAGTTGCGCAAATGCGCAACAGGTGCGATATTCAAACATGGAGCAGAACAAATTGTGCAAGCAACCAACGTCTGAATATCGCACATACTGCGCCATAGCACAACCAGGAAGGAGAAGCTGAGCCGAAATGTTTGCGTATGGTGCAACCAAAACAACCCAGCTGAGCATTCCAGAAAGTGCCATAAGCGCAAGCAGAGCCCCCAGAGCAATGGAACTGCACATCCAGGGAGGCAGGCTGGGGCCCACCGCCAGCCATACCACACATGGGCACAGGAACACTGCAGAACCCACACCACCTGCACACCCCAAGCACAGCATCACTGGGGGTGGGATGGATGATCTACTGGCCCATGGGGACAAGCCAACAAAAGCATAGCAGAGCCATGACACCCCAGCACAACCACTGGCAGGCTGAGGTGCCACACACAGGGGTTGGCGACCACAGTGCACATCAGCCCCGTGCACAGCACACCCTGCATTGTGACCCAAGACACCACCTATGTGCAGTGACTGGCACTGCAGGAAACCATGCATCCCCAGCACACGTCAACCCCGTGCAGCACAGAAGCCTACAAGCCAGACACACCCCTGTCACCCTAGCAGTGGGTGGCAGCAGACAGCAAGACCAACAGAAAGTCACTGCCATGCTGGAGATACCTCCCCATGCACACATGCACACACACACACACACACCAGGACCATACCACCCCAGATGGCATGTACACCCCTGCAACTGAGCACCCATGCCAGCTGCAAATCAGAGACCAACACATTATTCATATCAAAATAGAAATGTATATTCAGATAAACAACACAACCAGAACAATAAAAACTATTTACAAGGGGACGGGTACAAGGTAGAGGCGTTCAAGGGGTAGGGATGACAAACTTGGAGAGGAAGGCAGGGTGGTAGGGATGGGAGAAGTGGAAAGAGTAGCAGTAGCTATGGGGCAGCTGGCAGCTCATCCTCCAGCTGGTGGCCCCATCCTGTGCCACCTCCTCAAGAAGCCATGTCGGTGGATGGATTGTGGGATGGCCTGGTTGTCTGTCAGCAGCTGTCTCAGTCTCCGAACATCCCTCCCAATGCGGTGGAAACCTCGAGGCCTAGGAAAATGGGAACACAGTCAATGGCTGTGACTGACCACAACCCTGAACACCACCCAACCTGCAAGCCATATAGCCCAATGTCCCACCTGTGATGGCATGCACCCACCCACAGTGAACATGCACATGGCCATCACAAACAGGCGGCACCAGCTATCGCACCACTGCAACACACACACTGCACTTGTCCATCACAGCACCCGAACAAGGCTGGCAAGAGACGGCAAGCGTGGTGCGATGCCAGTTGCCCAGCTATGTGCCCAGTGCATGCATGGACCACCAGTGATGCATACAGAGCGTGCTGTGAAAACTGGACAGTGATGCATGTCACCTGTGTCGTGCCTACAGACATATATACATGGCCAGTGTCAGCAGATAGGGTCTATAGCCCACAGTCTGTCCATTTCAGCCTGTAAGTTACTTTGTTTACCTAGAAGTCTGTTGCCCCTACCCTGACCTCAGAATTCCGTTATGTCTATCCGTGTAGTCTGAAATCCCATGAGTGTGTCAGCCCCCACCACTCCCTCTGGCAGGGTGTCCCACTTGTACACCACCCGTTCTGTGAAGAAAGTCTTGCTCATGTTTCCTCTGAATCGTCCTCCCTCCAACTGCATTCCATGCCCTGTAGTCCTGGAACATCTTTTGCACTTCAAAATAGTGTTTCCCTGCACCCTGTTCCACCCTGTAAGATACTTGTATGTCTCAATCATATCCCCTCTCTCCCTCCTCTCCTCCAGGGTACAGGTTCAGTTCCTTCAACCTGTCTCCCTAGGAGTTGTGATACAAACCATGCACCATCCTTGTTGCCCTCCTCTGAACCTTCTCTGCCCACTCTACGCCCTTACGTAGGTATGGTCTCCAGAAATGTACACTACTGCAGGTGGGGCCTCACTAGTGTCTTGTATAGTGGAATTATGACCTCCCCTTTCCTGCATGTTTGTATTGTGCTACTGGCCCCTCCCCAGCATGCAATAGCATCCATGAAGTCATGATACTCACACTGCTCAAGCAGCTGGGTCTGCCGCTGTTGCTGGCACTGCTGCTGCTGGTGGGCTCCAACCCCTGCTGGCAGCGGGTCCTGGCACGGCCCTCTTTACCGTTGCCCGCATCCTCCACATCCCGGCCTGTGGGAGACATATGTTGAGACAAACATCAGTGTGACTCAAAGCAGACTGCCCCTGCCCCAGTGACAGTGCCTGCCAACACAGCCATACCAGTCATCTCACAGCTGCACACTGACACAGCCAACCGTTGGCGAGCCATCACCTATGCACAGCCACCAAACACACACACACACCCCTACAGATAATACAGGTGCATATGGCCACCACCTGGCCTAGGCACCATGCCCCACCTGGCACGTGAACGCAGCCCGTTAACAGCTCTGGCTCCCTCCGGCGGAGGTCACTGTACCCGTGCCGGCACTGCTCAGCAGACCGGGCACTGTCAATGACCCCACCAGGTCAGTGGCCACTTGCTGCACACCTCAGTCCTTGCACTGGTAAGGTGCCTCACCATAAAGGCCATCATGGTGTGGCTCAACCAGGGCCACCAGGTTGGCCACTTCAAGCTGGCTCCAGGACACCGCCCTCCTCCTAGCCATGGCACCAACTTTACAGCAGGCAATATGGCGCCCAGCTACGCCGTAACCCCACGTGGAGATGTTGTGCAATAGACCACCACAGGCTCCAATCGCGCTGTTCGAACAGCGCCAGTCATTCACATGAGCGCTGTCACCAGACAGCGCAATAAAGGACGTACATGGCAGGCAAACAGTGCCAGGGGGCAAGGTCATACACAAGGTCATGGGCAATGGCCTTGAGGCTACGCACAGCGCCATCTGACGTATAAGCATCCTGCGTGACCGACCAGCTGCGTACCAGTGCCACAGTGGAGTATTGCGCAGTAGTGCCACAGCGTCATATAGTGCCCCTTGCTGTAGCGCCACTGGCACAATGGTGGCCATGGCCTGAATTGCTGATCGCGCTCAGCACATCAGCAGCGTGACAGATGCCTACGTAAGCTATCTGGGTATGCGCAATGCAGTGTACCACACAGGCACAGATCTGCGCCATTGGCTCAGCCAACTCTTCCATATTGTGCAAAGCGCAGATTCGCGATATTCAGCCGACACATGCAAATCATCTGATCAGCCATTCAAGGGTGCAGTGGCGCGATTTGCATGTCATTATAGTTGCTCCACTCCTAATTTGCATGTATTGCACTATAAATATGCGACATTGGGCTCGTTGCAGATTAGGTTACTGCGGTGAGAGGTGAGTTGCATGCTGTGTGATGTTCAGGACGATGGTCATGGGAAAATGCTGTAGACTGCACAGTGACAGGTGTCACCCCCCATACAGATCGCCATGACGAGCAGAGTCAGCGTGGGGTGAGGACCAGTGGGAGGGAGGCCCAACTTTACAGCAGCAGAGATGGGCCCTCTTCGAGCCTACCTGGATGAGGAGTCAGTGCTGAGTGGAAGGAGGGCACCCCTCAGTCGATGTGGCTGCATGGGAGAGTGGCGGAGCGTTAAACCACGCAAGGAAGCCATCAGCGCTCCCGTGCAGGAATGCAAAAAAAAGATGGGGACAGACCACAGAAGGTTGAAGGAGAAGGTGGCAGCCTTCAGGGTGACACGATGCTGGCACTGGCGAGGGCCCACCAGTGGTGTTGCAGCTGGCCCCAACTGAGGAGACACTGGTCACAGCCATGCAGCCGAGCGCCATTGAGGGCGTACCAGGTGGAGGATTCCAGACAGGTGGAAGCCCATCACTGCCCGGTATGACATGGTGGTGGTGTTTGGGTGGGGCAGTTGTTCACATGCACTCACATGTACTCTCTTTCTGTTACAGATCCTGTTTATCTTCAGGAGACAGTGGTGGTGGGTCCAGACAGTGATGCTGACCTGCTGGACATGGAGGAGGGTCCATCCACCTCCACCACCAGCCAGCAGGCACTGCAGCAGCATGCGCTGGGCGCCAAACTCTGGTGTCAGTGATACGGGTGCGGGAGGTGCACAGCCTGTGTCTCAGCAGTCTGGCATGCAAGCATGCCATGCCCTTCTTCGACCCATGGCAATGCTGATGCCTGCACCATTGATGATAAAGCCTGCAATGGGCAGTGATGGTTGTGTGTCCCATAGCCCGGACATGCAGCGGGCAACCATGCCCCTGGGCCTGTCTGGTTCCAACTTGGTACCAGCATGCTGGCACGGTCCCAGGCTGTGCCTGTCAGCACCGTGGGGCAGCACGGTGGCTGTGCAGGTGTCTGGCACTGTTGCCAGCACAGCGGTGGAGCAGGTGGACCGAGGCACAGCGGTTGGAGGGGCAGCAGCAGCGGTCACCCACCAGGTCTGGGGGTACAGTGTCAAGCAGTGGCACATGTCTGCTGCCCAGCGGTCCACCATTCCTGGTCTGGTGAACAGCACCCACCCTCAAGGGTGTTGTGCATCAGGACCGTCCACACGGGAGTCAGGATGCGTGGGGCACAGTACCCATTGGATGAGCACATCCACCTGCTGCAGGAATCAGTACAGCTGCAGAGGCGGGTTGCAAGGTCCGTAGAGGCACTGTCTATGTCTGTGGGTGGCACAGCAGGGTGTGCTGGGACCCGAGCGAGCTGGTCGTGTTGCGGACAGATGTGACCGCCATCTGACAGGCTGACCCAGGCAGTGGTCTCTGTTATGGACGCATTGGGCACACAGTCAGGTGCCCCTGTACCGCACACCCCACACAGTGCACTCTCCACTCCCCGTTCCCAGCGTCGTGCGACACCAGGCCTGTCGACACCGGGTTCTGCTGTGGGCAGCCCGAGCACCGCTGGTGCAGGTTTGTTCAGCATGCTGCAGACCCCTGTGCGGGCAAGGTCGCGTTCGCGCAGTGGGACCCCTGGTGGTGCAACAGTGCCACCCCATGTGGCCCCTGCTCAGCCTGCCCATGCTGTTGGGTCCGCGGCCGGACGCCCACACATCCGTGGTGGCCGTGGGGGACAGTGCTACATGACTGAGCTGTCTCCCAGTGCGGGCCCTGTCGGGTGCTGCCATGTGTGCAATGTGTTCATGGTGGGCAGTGCACTGCTGGGTGCTCTGCTCACCGCGCTGACACATGGACCACCTACACCTCCCAACTGCTGTCCACAGGTCGTGTGCATGATGATGCCTGCATTGCACTGTACACCAAGGTGCAAGGGTGCCCAGGTTCTGACACATGTACTTGGACAGTACGGGTGGTGGGGGTGGTCGGTGGTGCTGTGTGTTAGCAATGTCGGTTCTGCAGTGCAGTGCATCTGCCCATGTACGCGCTGTGCCTGGTGTGTGTGTGTGTCCATATGAGTGCTCACCCCTCCCTGATGGCGTGTTTGTATGCCTGGACCCTTCCACTCCCCTGACCATCATGCACCCCTTGTGTGTTCCCCTGTGTGCCTGTGGTTTGTGCATGGGCAGTGTTGGTTGCACATGTCCCCTTGACTTTACCTGTGTTGTCGTGAGTGCTCCTCTGTGATGGTGTCCGGTGCAGCTGGGCCTGCCGGATCAGTCGGGGTCCCTCCGTCCTGGGGGCTGCTCATCACCATCATCACGGCGCCACTGGCGTCCCCATCGCTGTCCCCTGTTCGACCTGTACGGCTATCCATGGTCTTTGGCCATGTTGTGCAGGATGCAACAGGCCAGGAATATCCACAGGCCTTTTGGGGGCTGTGCTGTAGAGCACCGCCGGGTGTCTAGGCATCGGAAGTGTGCCTTGGCATCCCAAACACCCGCTCTATGATGTTGCGTGTTGCGGCATGTGCCTCATTATAGCATAGCTCGCTGGGGTCATAGAGCGCCGGTATGGTGTGAGCAGCCAGGGGCCAGTGGGTATCCGCTAGTCACCTGTGTGGAGATAGTGGAGAGCAGTGTCATGTTCAGGTCCATATTGGCCATCTCCCTGTGTTCCACTACCATGGCACCTGTGGCATTCCCACCCTTGCCCAGAGTTTGCATTCTATACATGTGTACTCACCCACTAGATGTCCTGTGGGGATGTCCCCACTCTTGAATCGATGGCACAGTGCAGACTGATACCATATGAAGGCATCATGTGCTCCGCCAGGAGTGTGTGGCACAGACATTGATTATCGCCCAGTGGCATCACACCACCTGGCAGTTGACACTAGGAATCCCTTTCTGTTCTGATATCGTGGCCGCCGGGGCCAGGTGGTGTCGCGGATGGCCACATGGGTGCAGTCTATTGCCCCTAGCACGCCAGGCATATGTGCTACCCTGTGGAACTCCTGCATGTTTGCTGTACGCTCTGCCGTGGTGCTGGGGAAATGGATGTACTGCAGCATGTGGCAGCAGTGCGCTGAGGAATGGGTGAGGATCGTGATGTGGCCGACTGTGTGATGCCTGTGGTGTCCCCTGTCAGCCTCTGGAAGGTGCCCATGGTGAGCAGGCACATGCAGGCTGTCACCTTGGTCTCCACCGACAGAGCGTGACTCCGTCGTGAGGGTGCCTGCATCACATCACTGCACAGCTGACAGAGCCGTCTCAGTATTGCCCTGTTCAGGTGGTACTGGCCCACGATCTCTACGTCTGTGTACAGCTCAAAGCTGATGCGGGCACGGTACCGCCTGTCGGGGGCTTTCCGCCGACGGGCCCTTCCATGGCCACGTCCCCCTGCAGCATGGATTCTCACACCCCTCATTACAGCTTCCATGTGGAAACTGGCACTGTCCATCTCCCTGGCTTCTGCCCCGGCTGGGGTTGCTGTGTTACCCCACTATCCTGGCTGCAACTTCCACTGCACGGGCACCCCGCTGGCCTCTACAGACTATGGGACACACTTTCCTTGCCTGCCCTTTGCTGTCTGTCTGTCTGTCTCTGTCTGTCTCTCTCTCCCCCACTTGGCAGCCTGGTGGCGTTCTTGCGCCGCTTCCTTGAGCCTTTTATTTTGGCTCATTTCGCTAGTCTTAATTTCCGGCCGTGCCGCTATTTCGCATTCGCGCAGAATCTTCGAATATCGCATTACGGTCTTTATGCATGGATCCCCCTTTGGTTGTGCATGCCTTCATTTCATTGCTGTTGCTCAGCATGTTTTGGCACAACTGCTTCCTTCTGAATATCGCAAAATGGCGCAGTTTTGGACTTGGCGACAAGAACTCCTGCCGCGCATGGCGAACCTTTGAATATCTGGGCCCAGTGTTCTATTCTTACCCAGAATACAGAAAAAACACTCTACGATCCCAGTGTTCTATACCCTTCTCTGAATACACATATTTCCTACCCAGAATACACAAAAACACTCTAGAATCCCAGTGTCCTATTCCCTCCCCAGAATACACAAAAAACAGTCTAGGATCCCAGTGTTCTATTCCATTCCCGGAACACACAAAACCTTCTCTCATATCCCAGTGATCTATTCCCTCCCTAGAACACACAAAAACCACTCCAGGATCTTAGTGTTCTATTCCCTACCCAGAATACACATATTCCCCATCCAGAATGCACAAAAACCACTCTAGGATCCCTATGTTCTAGTCCCCTACCCAGAATACACAAAAACCACTCCAGGATCCCTGTGTTCTAATCCATCCTCAGAACACTCAAAAACCACTCTAGGATCCCAGTGTTCAATTTCTTCCCCAGAATGCACAAAATCCAGTCTTGGATCCCAGTGTTCTATTCCCTCCCCACAACACACAAAAACCACTGTAGTATCCCAGTGATCTATTCCCTACCCAGAATACACAAAAGCCACTCTAGGATCCAAGTGTTCTAGTCCCTCCCCAGAATTCACAAATATTACTCTAGGATCCCAATGTTCTATTCCCTCCCCAGAATACACAAAAAACACACTAGGATCCCAGTGTTCTATTCCCTACCCAGAATACACATAATCCCTACTCAGAATATACAAAAACCACTAGAATCCCAGTATTCAATTCCCTACCCAGAATTCACAAAAACCACTCTAGGATTCCACTGATCTATTCTCTACCCATACTACACAAAAAACACTCTAGCATCCCAGTGTTTTATTCCCTCCTCAGAATGCACAAAAACAAGTCTCAGATCCCATTTGTTCTATTCCCTATACAGAATACACAAAAAATACTCTCGGATCCCAGTGATCTAGTCCTTACCCAGAATATACAAAAACCACTCTAGGACACCAGTGATCTATTCCCAACCCAGAATACAAAAAAAAACAAAAACAGACTAGGATCCCAGTGTTCTATTTCCTCTCCAGAATACACAAAAAAAGGCTATATGATCCCAATGATCTAGTCCCTCCCCAGAATACACAAAAACCACAATCGGATCCCAATGTTCTATTCCTTCCCCGGAATGCACAAAAACCAGTCTAGGATCCCAGTGTTCTATTCCCTACCCAGAATACACAAAATCCACTCTCAGATCCCTGTGATCTAGTCTCTATCCACAATACACAGAAACCACTATAGGACACCAGTGATCGATTCCCTACCCAGAATACACAAAAATCACTCTAGGATAAAAGTGTTCTATTCCCTTCCCAGAATACACAAAAAACACTCAAGGATCTCCATGATCTATTCCCTTCCCAGAATAGACAAAAAACTACTCTAGTATCCCCGTGTTCTATTCATTACCCAGACTACACAAAAAACACTCTCGCACAACAGTGATCTATTTCCTCCCCAGAATACACAAGAAACACTCTAGGACACCAGTGATCTATTCCTACCCAGAATTCACATAAACCACTCTAGGATACCAGTGATCTATTCCTCCAAGAATACAAAAAGCCCACTCTAGGATCCCAGTGTTCTATTCCCTCCCCAGAACACACAAAAACCACTCTAGGATGCCAGAGTTCTATTCCCTCCCCAGAATATAAAAAAAAAAACAGTCTTGGATCCCAGTGTTCTATTCCCTCCATAGAATACACAAAAAACTATCTAGGATCCGAGTGATCTATTCCATACCCTGAATACACAAAAACCACTCTGGGACACCAGTGATCTATTCCCTACCCAGAATACATAAAAGCCACTCTAGGATCCAAGTGTTCTAGTCCTTCCCCAGAATACACAAAAACCATTCATGGATCCCAGTGATCTGTTACCTACCCAGAATACACAAAAACAATTCTAGGGTCCCAGTGTTCTATTCCCTCCCCAGAATACACAAAAAAACACTCTAGGATCCCAGTGTTCTATTCCTTACCCAGAATACACATATTTGCTACCCAGAATACACAAAAACTGCTCTAGGATCCCAGTTTTCTGTTCCCTTCCCAAAATACCCAGAAACCACTCTTGGATCTCAGTATTCTGTTCAATTCCTCGAATACACAAAAAACACTCTAGGATCCCAGTATTCTATTTCCTCCCCAAAATACCCAGAAAACACTCTAGGATCCCAGTGTTATTCCATTCCCCGAATACACAAAAAACACTCTTGGATCCCAGTGTTCTATTCCCTCCCCAGAATACAAAAAAAAAAAAAACACTCTAGGATCCCAGTGATCTATTCTCTTCCTAGTATACACAAAAAAACACTATAGGACACCAGTGATCTATTCCCTACCTAGAATACTGAAAAACCACTCTAGGATCCAAGCGTTCCAGTTCCTCCCCAGAATGCATAAAAATCACTCTTGGATCCCAGTGATCTATTCCCTACCCAGAATACTCAAAAAACACACTAGGATCCCAGTGTTTTATTCCCTCCCCAGAATACACAAAAAACACTCTAGGATCCCAGTGTTCTATTTCCTACTCAGAATACACGTATTTCCTACCCAGAATACAAAAAAAAACACTCTAGGATCCCAGTGTTCTAGTCCCTCCCCAAAATACCCGGAAACCACTGTAGGACCCCAATGTTCTATTCCATTAACTGAATGCACAAAAACCACTCTAGGATCCCAGTGTTCTATTCCCTCCCCAAAATACCCAGACACCACTCTAGGATCTCAGTATACTATTCCATTCCCCGAATATGCAAAAACCACTCTAGGATCCCAACTTTCCATTCTCTCTCGAGAATACACAAAAAACACTCTTAGATCCCTGTGTTCTATTCCATTTCCAGAGTACACAAAAACCACTATTCGATCTCAGTGCTCCATTTCCTTTCCAGAATACACAACAACCACTCTAGGATCACAGTGTTCTATTCCCTCCCCAGAATACACAAAAAGCTCTCCAGGACCCCAGTGTTCTATTCCCTACCGAGTAAAAAAAAAAAAAAACAGTCTAGAATTACAGTCTTCTATTCCATTCCCAGAATATACAAAACCACTCCAGAATTCCAGAGTTCCATTCGAATACACAAGAACCACTCTGGGATTCAAGTGTTATGTTCCCTCCCCTGAATACACAAAAACCACTATAGCATCCCAGTGACCTATTCCCTACCTAGAACACACAAAAATCAGTCTAGCATACTAGTGTTCTATTCCTTCCCCAGAATATGCAAAAAACACTCTACGATCTCAGTCATTTATTACCAGATGGAATACACAAAAACCACTCTAGTATCCAAGTGACTATTTCCTACCCAGATAATATATAAAAAACACTATAGGATCCCAGCGATCTATTCCCTACCCAAAACACACAAAAAACACTTTAGGACATGAGTGATCTGTTCCCCACCCAGAATACACAAAAAACACTCTAGTATCCAAGTGATCTAGTCCCTTCCCAGAATAGACAAAAAACTAATCTAGGATCCCCATGTTCTATTCGTTACCCAGACTACAGAAAAAACACTCAAGAAACCCAGTGTTATATTCCCTACCCTGAATAAACATGTTTCCAATGCAAAATACACAAATGCCACTCTAGGATCCCAGTATTCTATTCCCTACCCAGAATACACAAAAAACACTTTAGGACACCAGTGATCTACTCCCTACCCTGAATACACAAAAAACACTATAGGATCCCAGTGATCTATTCCCTACCCAGAATACACAAAAAACACTCTAGGATACCAGTGTTCTATTCCCTCCCAGAATACAAAAAAAATCCCACTCTAGGATTCCAGTGTTCTATTCCTTACACAGAATGCACAAAAAATACTCTAGGATGCCAGAGTTCGATTCCCTGCCCTGAATACAAATATTTTCTACACAGAATACACCAAAACCACTCTAGGATCCCAGTGTTCTATTCCCTCCCCAGAATACACAAAAACCACTATAGGATCCCAGAGTTTTGTTCCATTCTCAGAATAATCAAAAACCACTCTAGGACTTCAGTGTTGTATTCCGTCCCCAGAATACACAAAAAACACTCTAGGATATCAGTGTTGTATTCCCTCCCAAAATACAGAAAAATCACTGCAGGATCCCAGTGTTCTAATCCCTACCCAGAATACACATATTTCCTACCCAGAATGCACAAATAACACTCTAGGATCCTAGTGAACTATTCACTACCCAGAAAACACAAAAAATACTCTAGAACACCTGTGATCCATTCCCTACCCAGAATACACAAAAACCACTCTAGCATACCAGTGCTCTATTCCCTCCACAAAATACACAAAAAACACTCTAGGATCCCAGTGTTCTATTCCTTACCCAGAATACAGAAAAAACACTCTGCGATCCCAGTGTTCTATACCCTTCACTAAATACACATACGTACTACAGAATACACAAAAAATACTCTAGAATCCCAGTGTTCTATTCCTCCCCAGAAAACACAAAAAACAGCTAGGATCACAGTGTTCTATTCCATTCCCGGAACACACAACACCCTCTCTCATATCCCAGTGATCTATTCCCTCCCTAGAACACACAAAAACCACTCTAGGACACCAGTGATCTATTCCCTACCCAGAAGACACAAAAACCACTCTAGGATAAAAGTGTTCTATTCCCTTCCCAGAATGCACAAAAATCACTCAAGGGTCTCTGTGATATATTCTCTCCTCAGAAGAGACAAAAAACTACTCTAGTATCCCCATGTTGTATTCGTTACCCAGACTACACAAAAAACTCTCTAGCACAATAGTGATCTATTCCCTCCCCAGAATACACAAAAAGCACTCTTGGACACCAGTGATCTATTCCCTACCCAGAATTCACACAAACCACTCTAGGATACCAGTGATCTATTCCCTCCCAGAATACAAAAAAGCCCACTCTAGGATCCCAGTGTTCTATTCCTTCCCCAGAACACACAAAAACCACTCTAGGATGCCAGAGTTCTATCCCTCCCATAATATAAAAAAATCAGTCTTGGATCCCAGTGTTCTATTCCTCCACAGAATACACAAAAAACTATCTAGGATCCCAGTGATCTCCTACCCTGAATACACAAAACCACTCTGGGACACCAGTGATCTATTCCCTACCCAGAATACACAAAAACCTCTCTAGGATAAAAGTGTTCTATTCCCTTCCCAGAATACACAAAAACCACTCAAGGATCTCCGTGATCTATTCCCTCCTCAGAATAGACAAAAAACTACTCTAGTATCCCCATGTTCTATTCATTACCCAGACTACACAAAAAACACTCTCGCACAATAGTGATCTATTCCCTCCCCAGAATACACAAAAAACACTCTAGGACACCAGTGATCTATTCCCTACCCAGAATTCACATAAACCACTCTAGGATACCAGTGATCTATTGTCTCCCAGAATACAAAAAAAGCCCACTCTAGGATCCCAGTGATTTATTCCCTCCCCAGAATACACAAAAACCACTCTAGGATCCCAGTGTTCTATTCCTTACCCAGAATACAGA
The DNA here is from genome assembly GCA_016271365.2 of Neoceratodus forsteri. NCBI lineage: Eukaryota > Metazoa > Chordata > Ceratodontiformes > Ceratodontidae > Neoceratodus > Neoceratodus forsteri. Next base: position 410,284,881 of record CM057457.1, on the reverse strand, counting down.
AAAAACACTCTACTATCCCAGTGTTCTATTCCCTATCCTGAATACATATATTTCCTACCCAGAATACACAAAAAACACTCTAGAATCCAGTGTTCTGTTCCTCCCAGAATACACAAAAACCTCTAGGATCCCAGTTTTCTATTCCATTCCCAGAATAAACAAAACCCTTTCTCATATCCCAGTGATCTATTCCTCCTAGAACACACAAAACCACTGTAGGATCCCAGTGTTCTATTCCCCTACCAGAATACAAAAACCACTCCAGGATCCCTGTGTTCTATTCCTCCCAGAACACCCAAAAACCACTCTAAAATCCAGCGTTCAATTTCCTCCCCAAATTCACAAAAACCAGTCTTGGATCCCAGTGTTCTATTCCCTCCCAGAATACACAAAACCACTGTGGATCCCAGCGATCTATTCCTACCAGAATACACAAAACACACTCTAGGACACCAGTGATCTATTCCCCGCAGAATACACAAAGCTACTCTAGGATCCAAGTGTTCTATTCCCTTCCCAGAATACACAAAACCACACTAAGATCCCAGTGTTCTATTCCCTACCCAGAATACACAAAAACTACTAGGATCCCAGTGTTCTGTTCCCTCCCCAGAACACCCAAAAATCACTCTAAGATCCTAGTGTTCGGTTTCCTCCACAGGATACACAAAAAGACACTCCAGGACACCAGTGATCTATTCCCCACCCAGAATACACAAAAGCCACTCTAGGGTCCAAGTGTTCTGTTCCCTCCCCAGAATACACAAAAACCACTCTAGGATCCCAGTGATCAATTCCATACCCAGCATTCACAAAAAACACTTTAGGATTCCAGTGATCTACTCTCTTCCCATACTACACAAAAACACTCTAGCATCCCAGTGTTTATTCCTTCCCAGAATGCACAAAACCAGTCTAGGAACCCATTTGTTCTATTCCTACCCAGAATACACAAAAACACTCTAGGACACCAATGATCTATTCCCTACCAGAATACACTAAAGCTACTCTAGGATCCAAGTGTTCTAGTCCCTCCCAAATTCACAAATATTACTCTAGGATCCCAATGTTCTATTCCTTCCCCAGAATACACAAAAAAACACTAGGATCCCAGTGTTCCATTCCCTACCCAGAATACACATATTCCCTACTCAGAATATACAAAAAACACTAGAATCCCAGTATTCAATTCCCTACCCAGAATTCACAAAAACCTCTCTAGGATTCCAGTGATCTATTCTGTACCCATACTACACAAAAATCACTCTAGCATCCCAGTGTTTGATTCCCTCCTCAGAATGCACAAAAACAAGTCTCAGATCCCATTTGTTCTATTCCCTACACAGAATACACAAAAAACACTCTCGGATCCCAGTGATCTAGTCCTCACCCAGAATATGCAAAAACCACTCTAGGACACCAGTGATCTATTCCCTACCCAGAATACAAAAAAAAAAACAGACTAGGATCCCAGTGTTCTATTCCCTCTCCAGAATACACAAAATAAGGCTATATGATCCCAGTGATCTAGTCCCTCCCCAGAATACACAAAACCCACAATAGGATCCCAATGTTCTATTCCCTCCCCGGAATGCACAAAAACCAGTCTAGGATCCCAGTGTTCTATTCCCTACCCAGACTACACAAAAGCCACTCTCAGATCCCTGTGATCTAGTCTCTATCCACAATACACAAAAACCACTCTAGGACACCAGTGATCTATTCCCTACCCAGAAGATACAAAAACCACTCTAGGATAAAAGTGTTCTATTCCCTTCCCAGAATGCACAAAAACCACTCAAGGATCTCCATGATCTATTCCCTCCTCAGAATAGACAAAAAACTACTCTAGTATCGCCATGTTCTATTCGTTACCCAGACTACACAAAAAACACTTTCGCACAATAGTGATCTATTCCCTCCCCAGAATACACAAAACACACTCTTGGACACCAGTGATCTATTCCCTACCCAGAATTCACATAAACCACTCTAGGATACCAGTGATCTGTTCCCTCCCAGAGTACAAAAAAGCCCACTCTAGGATCCCAGTGTTCTATTCCTCCCAGAACACACAAAAACCACTCTAGGATGCCAGAGTTCTATTCCCTCCCCATAATATAAAAAAAATCAGTCTTGGATCCCAGTGTTCTATTCCCTCCACAGAATACACAAAAAACTATCTAGGATCCCAGTGATCTACTCCTACCCTGAATACACGAAAACCACTCTGGGACACCAGTGATCTATTCCCTACCCAGAATACACAAAAACCACTCTAGGATAAAAGTGTTCTATTCCCTTCCCAGAATACACAAAAACCACTCAAGGATCTCCGTGATCTATTCCCTCCTCAGAATAGACAAAAAACTACTCTAGTATCCCCATGTTCTATTCATTACCCAGACTACACAAAAAACACTCTCGCACAATAGTGATCTATTCCCTCCCCAGAATACACAAAAAACACTCTAGGACACCAGTGATCTATTCCCTACCCAGAATTCACATAAACCACTCTAGGATACCAGTGATCTATTGTCTCCCAGAATACAAAAAAAGCCCACTCTAGGATCCCAGTGATTTATTCCCTCCCAGAATACACAAAACCACTCTAGGATCCCAGTGTTCTATTCCTGACCCAGAATACAGAAAAAAACACTCTACTATCCCAGTGTTCTATTCCCTACCTGAACATATATTTCCTACCCAGAATACACAAAAGCACTCTAGAATCCAGTGTTCTATTCCTCCCAGAATACCAAAAACACTCTAGGATCCCAGTTTCTATTCCATTCCCAGAATAAACAAAACCCTTTCTCATATCCCAGTGATCTATTCCTCCTAGAACACAAAAACCACTGTAGGATCCCAGTGTTCTATTCCCTACCCAGAATACACAAAACCACTCCAGGATCCCTGTGTTCTATTCCTCCCCAGAACACCCAAAAACCACTCTAAAATCCCAGCGTTCAATTTCCTCCCCAGAATTCACAAAAACCAGTCTTGGATCCCAGTGTTCTATTCCTTCCCCAGAATACACAAAAACCACTGTAGGATCCCAGCGATCTATTCCCTACCCAGAATACACAAAACACACTCTAGGACACCAGTGATCTATTCCCCACGCAGAATACACAAAAGCTACTCTAGGATCCAAGTGTTCTATTCCCTTCCCAGAATACACAAAAACCACACTAAGATCCCAGTGTTCTATTCCCTACCCAGAATACACAAAAACTACTAGGATCCCAGTGTTCTGTTCCTTCCCCAGAACACCCAAAAATCACTCTAAGATCCTAGTGTTCGGTTTCCTCCACAGGATACACAAAAGACACTCCAGGACACCAGTGATCTATTCCCCACCCAGAATACACAAAAGCCACTCTAGGGTCCAAGTGTTCTATTCCCTCCCCAGAATACACAAAAACCACTCTAGGATCCCAGTGATCAATTCCATACCCAGCATTCACAAAAAACACTTTAGGATTCCAGTGATCTACTCTCTTCCCATACTACACAAAAAACACTCTAGCATCCCAGTGTTTTATTCCTTCCCCAGAATGCACAAAAACCAGTCTAGGAACCCATTTGTTCTATTCCCTACCCAGAATACACAAAAAACACTCTAGGACACCAATGATCTATTCCCTACCCAGAATACACTAAAGCTACTCTAGGATCCAAGTGTTCTAGTCCCTCCCCAGAATTCACAAATATTACTCTAGGATCCCAATGTTCTATTCCCTCCCCAGAATACACAAAAAAACACTAGGATCCCAGTGTTCCATTCCCTACCCAGAATACACATATTCCCTACTCAGAATATACAAAAACACTAGAATCCAGTATTCAATTCCTACCCAGAATTCACAAAACCTCTCTAGGATTCCAGTGATCTATTCTGTACCCATACTACACAAAAATCACTCTAGCATCCCAGTGTTTTATTCCCTCCTCAGAATGCACAAAAACAAGTCTCAGATCCCATTTGTTCTATTCCCTACACAGAATACACAAAAAAACACTCTCAGATCCCAGTGATCTAGTCCTCACCCAGAATATGCAAAAACCACTCTAGGACACCAGTGATCTATTCCCTACCCAGAATATAAAAAAAAAAACAGACTAGGATCCCAGTGTTCTTTTCCCTCTCCAGAATACACAAAATAAGGCATATGATCCCAGTGATCTAGTCCCTCCCAGAATACACAAAACCCACAATAGGATCCCAATGTTCTATTCCTCCCAGAATGCACAAAAACCAGTCTAGGATCCCAGTGTTCTATTCCCTACCCAGACTACACAAGCCACTCTCAGATCCTGTGGATCTAGTCTCTATCCACAATACACAAAACCACTCTAGGACACCAGTGATCTATTCCCTACCCAGAATACACAAAAACCACTCTAGGATAAAAGTGTTCTATTCCTTCCCAGAATACAAAAAACCACTCATGGATCTCCGTGATCTATTCCCTCCCCAGAATAGACAAAAAACTACTCTAGTATCCCCGTGTTCTATTCGTTAACCAGACTACACAAAAAACACTCTCGCACAACAGTGATCTATTCCTTCCCCAGAATACACAAAAAACACGCTAGGGCACCAGTGATCTATTCCCTACCCAGAATTCACATAAACCACTCTAGGATACCAGTCATCTATTCCCTCTCAGAATACAAAAAAAAGCCCACTCTAGGATCCCAGTGATTTATTCCTTCCCCAGAACACACAAAAACCACTCTAGGATGCCAGAGTTCTATTCCCTCCCCAGAATATAAAAAAAAAAAACAGTCTTGGATCCCAGTGTTCTATTCCCTCCACAGAATACACAAAAAACTATCCTGGATCCCAGTGATCTATTCCATACCCTGAATACACAAAAACCACTCTAGGACACCAGTGATCTATTCCCTACCCAGAATTCACATAAACCTCTCTAGGATACCAGTGATCTGTTCCCTCCCAGAATACAAAAAAGCCCACTCTAGGATCCCAGTGTTCTTTTCCCTTCCCAGAACACACATAAACCACTCTAGGATGCCAGAGTTCTATTCCCTCCCCATAATATAAAAAAAATCAGTCTTGGATCCCAGTGTTCTATTCTCTCCACAGAATACACAAAAAACTATCTAGGATCCCAGTGATCTACTCCTACCCTGAATACACAAAAACCACTCTGGGACACCAGTGATCTATTCCCTACCCAGAATACACAAAAACCACTCTAGGATAAAAGTGTTCTATTCCCTTCCCAGAATACACAAAAACCACTCAAGGATCTCTGTGATCTATTCCCTCCTCAGAATAGACAAAAAACTACTCTAGTATCCCCATGTTCTATTTGTTACCCAGACTACACAAAAAACACTCTTGCAGAATAGTGATCTATTCCTTCCCCAGAATACACAAAAAACACTCTAGGACACCAGTGATCTATTCCCTACCCAGAATTCACATAAACCACTCTAGGATACCAGTGATCTATTGTCTCCCAGAATACAAAAAAAGCCCACTCTAGGATCCCAGTGATTTATTCCCTCCCCAGAAAACACAAAAACCACCCTAGGATCCCAGTGTTCTATTCCTTACCCAGAATACAGAAAAAACACTCTACTATCCCAGTGTTCTATTCCCTACCCTGAATACATATATTTCCTACCCAGAATACACAAAAACACTCTAGAATCCCAGTGTTCTATTCCTCCCAGAATACACAAAAACACTCTAGGATCCCAGTTTTCTATTCCATTCCCAGAATAAACAAAACCCTTTCTCATATCCCAGTGATCTATTCCTCCTAGAACACACAAAACCACTCTAGGATCCCAGTGTTCTATTCCCCTACCCAGAATACACAAAAACCACTCCAGGATCCCTGTGTTCTATTCCTTCCCCAGAACACCCAAATACCACTCTAAAATCCCAGCGTTCAATTTCCTCCCCAGAATTCACAAAAACCAGTCTTGGATCCCAGTGTTCTATTCCTTCCCCAGAATACACAAAAACCACTGTAGGATCCCAGTGATCTATTCCCTACCCAGAATACACAAAACACACTCTAGGACACCAGTGATCTATTCCCCACGCAGAATACACAAAAGCTACTCTAGGATCCAAGTGTTCTATTCCCTTCCCAGAATACACAAAAACCACACTAAGATCCCAGTGTTCTATTCCCTACCCAGAATACACAAAAACTACTAGGATCCCAGTGTTCTGTTCCCTCCCCAGAACACCCAAAAATCACTCTAAGATCCTAGTGTTCAGTTTCCTCCACAGGATACACAAAAACACTCCAGGACACCTGTGATCTATTCCCCACCTAGAATACACAAAGCCACTCTAGGTCCAAGTGTTCTATTCCCTCCCAGAATACACAAAACCACTCTAGGATCCCAGTGATCAATTCCATACCCAGCATTCACAAAAACACTTTAGGATTCAGTGATCTACTCTCTTCCCATACTACACAAAAACACTCTAGCATCCCAGTGTTTATTCCTTCCCAGAATGCACAAAACCAGTCTAGGAACCCATTTGTTCTATTTCCTACACAGAATACACAAAAACACTCTGGGATCCCAGTGATCTAGTCCCTACCCAGAATATAAAAAAAACACTCTAGGACACCAGTGATCTATTCCCCACAGAATACTAAAAACACTAGGATCCCAGTGTTCTATTCCCTTCCAAAATACACAAAAAACACTATATGATCCCAGTGACCTATTCCCCTCCCAGAATACACAAATACAATCTAGGATCCCAATGTTCTATACCCAACCCAGAACACACAAAAAGACACTAGGATCCCAGTGTTCTATTCCTACCCTGAATACACATATTCTCTACCCAGAATACACAAAAAACACACTAGCACCATGTGTTCTGTTCCCTACCCAAAATACACAAAATCCCCTCTAGGATCCCAGTGTTTCATTCCCTACCCAGAACATACAAAAACCACAATAGTATTCCAGTGTTCTATTTCCTCCCCAGAATGCACAAAAACTAGTCTAGGATCCCAGTGTTCTATTCCCTACCCAGAATACACAAAAAACACTCTTGGATCCCAGTGATCTAGTCTCTATCCATAATACACAAAAAACACTCTAGAAAACCAGTGATCTATTCCCTACCCAGAATACAAAAAAAGAAAAGCACTCTAGGATCCCAGTGTTCTATTTCCTCTCTAAAGTACACAATAAACACTTCGACACCAGTGATCTATTCCTTCCCTGAATACACAAAACAATCTAGGATCCCAATGTTCTATTCCTCCACAGAACACACAAAGAACACTCTAGAATCCCAGAGTTCTATTCCCTACTCAGAATACACAAAAACCACACTAGGATCCCTGTGTTCTAATCCCTACCAAGAATACACAAAAAAACACTCTAGGATCCCTGTGTTCCATTCCCTACCCAGAGCAAACAAAAAACACTCTAGGATCCCAGTGCTCTGTTTCCTCCACAGAATAGAGAAAAATCACTCTAGAATCCCAATGTTCAATTCCCTACCCAGAATACACAAAAAAACACGCTAGGATCCCAGTGATCTATTCCCTACCCAAAATACACAAAAAACATTTTAGGACACCAGTGATCAATTCCCTAACGAGAATACACAGAAAACACTCTAGGATACCAGTGTTCTATTCCCTTCCCAGAATACACAAAAAAACATTCTAGGATCCCAGTGATCTATTCCATACCCAGAATACACAAAAAGCAGTCAAGCATCCCAGTGTTCTATTCCCTCCCCAGAATGTGCAAACACCACTGTGGGATCTCAGTGTTCTAGTCCCACCAGAATACAAAAAGCACTCTAGGATCCAAGTGACTATTCCTACCCAGAATATACAAAAAATACTCTAGGACACCTGTGATTTATTTCCTACCAAGAATGCACAAACCCAATATAGGATCCCATTGCCCTGTTCTCCCCAGAATACACAAAAACACTCCAGGATCCCAATGTTCTATTCCATCCCCAGAATACACAAAATCCACGCTATATCCAGGTGTTCTATTCCCTACCCCGAATACACATATTCTCTATTCAGAATACACAAAAACCATTAGGATCCCAGTGTTCAGTGCCCTGCCCAGAGTACATGAAAACCTCTCTAGGATTCTAGTGATCTATTCTCTACCCATACTACACAAAAAACACACTAGCATCCCAGTGTTCTATTCCCTCCCAGGAATGCACAAAAACCAGTTCAGGATCCCAGTGCACAAAAAAACTCTTGGATCCCAGTGATCTAGTCCCTACCCAGAATATACAAAAAACACTCTAGGACACCAGTGATGTATTCCTTATCCAGAATAAAAAAAAACTCTAGGATCCCAGTGTTCTATTCCCTCTCCAGAATAAACAAAAAAACACTATATGATCCCAGTGATCTATTCCCTCCCCAGAATACACAAAAACCAATCTAGGAATCCAATGTTCTATTCCTTCCCTATAACACACAAAAAAACACTCTAGGATCCAAGTGTTCTATTCCATACCCAGAATACACATTTTCCTTACTCAAAATACACAAAAACCACACTAGGATCTCAGTGTTCTATTCCCTCCCCAGAATGCACAAAAACCAGTCTAGGATCCCAGTGTTCTATTCCCTACCAAGAATACAGAAAAAACAATCTCAAATGCCAGTGATCTAGTCCCTATCCAGATTACACAAAAGTCACTCTAGGACACCAGTAGCCTATTCCCTACCCAGAATACAAAACAAGAGAAACACTCTAGGATCTCAGTGTTCTATTCCTTCTCTAGAATACACAAAAAACACTATATGATCCAAGTGATCTATTGCCTTCCCAGAATAAACAGAAACCCATATAGCATCCCAATGTTCTATTCCTTCCCTAGAACACACAAAGAACAATCTAGGATCCCTGTGTTCTATTCTTTACCCAGAATACACGAAACCACTCAGCATACCAGTGTTCTGTTCCCTCCCAGAATACACAAAAACACTCTAGGATCTCAGTGATCTATTCCTCCCAGAATAGACAAAAACTACTCTAGGATCCCAGTGTTCTATTCGTTACCCAGGCTACACAAAAAATACTCAAGGATTACAGTGTTCTATTCCCTACGCTGAATAAACATATTTCCTATGCAGAATACACAAAAATCACTCTAGGATCCCAGTGTTCTATTCCCTACCCAGAATACACAAAAAACACTTTAGGAAGGCAGTGATCTATTCCCTACCTAGAATACAAAGAAAAATCACTGTAGAATCCCAGTGATCTATTCCCTACCCAGAATACACAAAAAACACTCTAGGACACCTGTGATCTATTCCCTGCCCAGAATACAGAAAAAACACTCTAGGACACCAGTGATCTATTCCCTACCCAGAATGCACAAAAAAACCCTCTAGGATACCAGTGTTCTATTCCATCCCCAGAATACAAATAAAAACCACTCAAGGATCCCAATGATCTATACCCTCCCCAGAATACACAAAAACCTCTCTAGGATCCCAGAGTTCTGTTCCATTCCCAGAATAATCAAAAAACACTCTAGGACCTCTGTGTTGTATTCCATCCCCAGAATACACAAAAAACACTCTAGGATATCAGTGTTGTATTCCCTCCCAGAATACAGAAAAATCACTGCAGGATCCCAGTGTTCCAATCCCTACCCAGAATACACATATTTCCTACCCAGAATGCGCAAATACCACTCTAGGATCCTAGTGAACTATTCACTACCCAGAAAACACAAAAAATACGCTAGAACACCTGTGATCCATTCCCTACCCAGAATACACAAAAAACACTCTAGCATACCAGTGCTCTATTCCCTCCACAAAATACACAAAAAACACTCTAGGATCCCAATGTTCTATTCCTTACCCAGAATACAGAAAAAACACTCTGCAATCCCAGTGTTCTATACCCTTCACTGAATACACATATGTCCTACCCAGAATACACAAAAACACTCTAGAATCCCAGTGTTCTATTCCCTCCCCAGAATACTCAAAAAACAGTCTAGGATCACAGGGTGGGATATTCAAAAGGGTTGCACCATGCGCAATATGGTTGCACCTGCGTAAGACCAAAAGTGCGCCATTCTGCGATATTCAGCAGGAGGCAGTTGCGCCACCGAAAACATGCTGAGCAACAGCGCAATGCAAAGGAAGGCATGTGCAACCAACGGGGTGGATCCCATGCATAAAGCGCAATGCGATATTCAAAGAACTTGCGCATTGCGCCAAGAAGCGGAACTGGAAATTGCGCTTAGCGGAAATGGGCCAAATAAAAAGGCTCAAGGAGGCGCAAAGCCACAAGGATGCCAAGTGGGGTAGAGAGAGAACAGACAGACAGACAGACAGACAGTGACAGGCTAGGGCAGGCAAGGCAAGCATTGTGGGCCATAGGCTGCAGAGACAACGGGGGTGCCCGTGCAGTGGAAGTAGCAGTCAGGACAGCGGTGGTAACACAGCAACACCAGCCAAGGGGGCAGAAGCCAGGGAGATGGACAGTGCCACCTTCCACATGGAAGCTATAATGAGGGGGTGAGAATGCAAGCTGCAGGGGCGAGGCTGTGGAAAGGCCCGTGGCGGTATGCCCCCAACAGGCAGTACCGTGCCTGCATCAACTATGAGCTGTATACAGATGTAGAGATCGTGGGCCGGTACTGCCTGAACAGGGCAATACTGAGGCAGCTCTGTGAGCTGTGCAGTGATGTGATGCAGGCACCCTCACGACGGAGTCACGCTCTGTCAGTGGAGACCAAGGTGACAGCCTGCATGTGCCTGCTCACCACGGGCACCTTCCAGAGGCTGACAGGGGACACCACAGGCATCACACAGTTGGCCACGTCATGCATCCTCACCCAATTCCTCAGTGCACTGCTGCCACATGCTGCGAAGCACGTCCATTTCCCAACACACGCAACGGAAGTACAGCAAACATGCGGGAGTTCCACAGGGTAGCACGTATGCCTGGTGTGCTAGGGCCATAGACTGCACCCATGTGGCCATTCGCGCCCACCTGACCCGATGGGGCAGCGGATAGGAACCGAAGGGCTACTCCAGTGTCAACTGCCAGGTGGTGTGTGATGCCACTGGGAGAATAATAAATGTCGGGTGCCACACACCCTGGTGGAGCACATGATGCCTTCATATGGCATCAGTCCACACTGTGCCATCAATTCAAGAGTGGGGACATCCCCACAGGACATCTAGTGGGTGATGCGCATGTATGGAATGCAAACTTGGGGCAAGGGTGGGAATGCCACAGGTGCCATAGTAGTGGCACACAGGGATATGGGCAAATGGACCTGAACATGACACTGATCTCCACTATCTCACACAGGTGACTCGGGTACCCACTCCATCCCTGGCTGCTCACACGTGCAGCGCCCCATGACCCCATCGCAGCAATGCTATAATGAGGCACATACCGCCACATGCAACATCATAGAGTGGGTGTTTGGATGCTCAAGACATGCTTCCGATCCTAGACACCTCCGCGGTGCCCTACAGTACAGCCCCCAAAGGCCTGTGGATATTCCTGGCCTGTTGCATCCTGCTACTAACATGGCCAAGGACTGTGGGATAGCACTACAGGTTGAAGAGGGACAGCAATGGGGACGCCAGTGGCGCTGGTGTTGATGGTGATCAGCAGCCCCCAGGACGTCGGGACCCCGACTGATCCGGCAGGCCCAGCTGCACCGGAACACCATCACAGAGGAGCACTATCCACAACACAGGTAAGTCAAGGGGCCATGTGCAACCAACACTGTCCAGGCACAAACCACAGGCACACAGGGTAACACACCAGGGGTGCATGACAGCCAGGGGAGTGGAAGGGTCCAGGCATACAAAAACACCATCAGGGAGGGGTGAACACTCATATGGACACACACACATGAGGCACAGAGCATTAATGGGCAGATGCACAGCACAGCAGAACCGACATTGCTAACACACAGCACCACTGACCACCCCCACCACCTGTACTGTCCAAGTACGTGTGTCAGATGCTGGGCACCCTTGCACCTTGTTGTACAGTACAATGCAGGCATCATCATGCACACGCACCTGTGGACAGCAGTTGGGAGGGTGTGTAGGTGGTCTGTGTGTCGGCGTGTTGAGCAGAGCACCCAGCAGTGCACTGCCCACCATGATACACATTGCACACAGGGTGGCACCAGACAGGGCCCGCACTGGGAGACAGGTCAGTCATGTAGCACTGTCCCACGGCCACCGGATGCGTGGGTGGCCCGCCATGACCCAACAGCACTGGCAGGCTGAGCAGGGCCACATGGGGTGGCACTGTTGGACCACAGAGTCCCACTGCCTGAGCGACCTTGCCCTCACACAGGGTCTGCAGCATGCTGAACATACCTGCAGCAGGGGTGCTCAGGATGCCCACAGCAGAACCCGGTGTGACAAGCCTGGTGTCGCACGACCCCAGGAACAGGGGTGGAGCATGAACTGTGTGGAGTGTGCGGTCAGGGTCACCTGACTGTGTGCCTAATGCGTCCACGACAGAGACCACTGCCTCGGTCAGCCTGTCAATGGCGGCGGTCACATCCATCCGCATGTGGACCATCTCTGCATGGTCCAGAGCACACTCCCTGCTGTGCCGCTCCACAGCCACAGACAGTGCCTCCACGGACATTGCAACCCGCCTCTGCTGCTGTACTGATTCCCGCAGCAGGCAGGTGTGCTCGTCCAATGGGTACTGTGTCACAATGGCATCCTTTCCCCCAGGGTGTTGAAGGTCCTAATGCACAACACCCCTTGAGGGTGGGCGCTGTTCGCCAGGACCAGGAATGGGCGTATCAAAGGGCGGCGGGCATGTGCCACCGCTGGACACTGTACCCCCAGACCTGGTGGGTGACTTCTGCTGCTGCCCTTCCAACCGCTGTGCCCCAGGGTCCACTCGTTCCACCGCTGTGGCTGCAACAGTGCCAGACACCTGCACAGCCACCGGTGCTGCCCCAGGTGCTGACAGGCACAGCCTGGGACTGTGCCGACATGCTGGCACACAAGTTGGAACCAGCAAGGCCCAGGGGCATGTGCTGGCCTGCTGTGTGTCTGTCATGGACACACACATGTCACTGCCCATTGCAGTCCTTGCATCATCAATGGTGCAGGTATGTGCTACAGCCACAGTCACAGCGTGCTGGCATGCTTGCCAGACTGCTGAACACAGGCTGTGCACCCGCACACCAGATCACCAACAGCAGAGTTGGCAGCACAGCATGCATGCTGGTGCAGTGCATGCTGGCTGGTGACAGAGGTGGATGGACCCTCCTCCATGTCCAGCAGGTCATCCTCACTGCCTGGTCCCACCACCACCGTCTTCTGAAGATGAACAGGATCTGTAACAGAAAGAGAGGTCATGTGAGTGCATGTGAACAACCTTCCCCCCCCAACACCACCACCATGTCATACCGTGCAGTGATGGGATTCCACCTGTCTGGAATCCACCTCCTGAATGCGCCCTCAGCATAGCACGCTGCATAGTTGCAGCCAGTTGGTCCTCAACCGGGTCAGCTCCACCACCGCTGGCTGGCCCCGCCAGTGCCAGCACGTGCCGCCCTGAGGGCTGCCATCTTCTCTTTCACCTCCTGCGGTCTGTCCCAATCTTCTTCTTGCATTCCTGCACGGAGGCGCTGGTGGCTTCCGTGCAGGTTCCTGCCCAGCTGCCCCTCCCCATCAGCCGCACGGCCTGAGTGTCTGACTTCCACTCAGTAGTGCCTCATCCTCCAGGTAGGCCTGGAAGAGGGCCTCAGTCTCTGCTGTAGTGAAGTTGGGCCTCCTCCTTCGCCCACCATCCTCACCCTCACCTCGTCTCTGCTCGGTCATGGTGATCTGTATGGGTGGAAGTGGACACCTGTCACTGTGCAGTCTACAGCATTATCCCATGCCCATTGTCCAGAACATCCCACAGCATGCAACTCACCTCTCACCTGCAGTAACCGAATCTGTCCAGCGCAGCCCACTGTTGCAGTTTTATAGTGCAATGCATGCAAATTAGGAGAGGAGCAACTGTAATAGATGCAAATTGTGCCACTGTGCCTTTGAATGGCTGATCAGATGATTTGCATGTGTTGGCTGAATATCGCGCCATTGTGCTTTTTGCAATACGGTTGAGCTGGCTGAGCCAATAGCGCAGATCTGTGACTTTGCGGTACACTGCATTGCGCATGCCCAGGTAGCTTACGCAGGCGTCTGCTGCGCTGATGACGTGCTGTGCGCGATCGGCAATTCAGGCCATTGGCACCATTGTGCCAGTGGCGCTCAACAGTGGGCACTATATGGCGCTGTGGCACTCTGCGCCAATAGTCCACTGTGGCACTGGCTCGCGCAGGTGGTCAGTCGTGCAGGATGCGAGACGTCATATGGCGCTGTCGTGCGCGCGTCATAGACCCCTGACCTGGTGTCTGACCTTTGCCCCTGGCGCTGTTCGGCTGCCATGTCTGGCCCTATTGTGCTGTCTGGTGACGGCGCTATGTGAATAACGGCACTGTCGAGAACAGCGTGATTAGGGCTTATAATGGTGCATGCGCAACATTTTCCCGCGATGGGTTGCCCGCACGCGTGAGCATATGTGCCTGCTGTAAACTTGGAAGCATGGCACACAGGAGGAGCAGTGCAATGGAGCTGGAGGTGGCCAACCTGGTGGCCCTGGTAGAGCCCCACTATGGGGCACTGTATGATGAGGAGCCCCTCACCATGGCTGGGACACAAGTCTGTCTGCAAGTGACCAATGACCTGGTGGGGTCACTGGGCAGCGCGGTCTGCTGAGCAGTGCCGGCACAGATACAGTGACCTCTGCAGGGAGGAACCTGACCTGCATGGCTACCGTTGCGTGCCAGGAGGGGCGTGGTGCCTAGGCCAGGTGGGTGACCATCTATGCACCTGTATTCTCTGTAGGGGTGTGAGTGTGTTTTGGTGGCTGTGCATAGGTGATGGCTCTGACATGGTTGGCTGTGTCAGTGTGTGCAGGTGTGAGATGCATGGGTCTGGCTGTGTGGGCAGGCACTCTCACTGGGGCAGGGCAGTCTGCTTTGGAGTCACACTGATGTTTTCTCAACATTTGTCTCACACAGGCTGGGCTGAGAGGATGCAGGCATGTGGTGAGGAGGGCCGTGGCGGGGCCCGGTGCCAGTCAGTGGTGCAGCAAGGGTAGGACCAGCAGCAGCAGCAATGTGGGACACAGCTTCTTGCAGATGTGAGTATCATTACATCATGGATGCTATTGCATGCTGGAGGGTGGGCATGACCACCAGCCATACCTAACACAACCATGCATGACACTGGACATTCATCACTGTCACCTGTGTCATGCACATCTGTGTGTGCATCACTGGTGGTCCATGCATGCACTGGGCACATGGCTGTGTAACTGGCATCGCACCACATTGCCATGTCACTTGACAGCCTTGTTTGTGCTGTGATGGACATGGGCAGTGTGTGTGTGCAGTGGTGCACATAGCTAGTGCCGCCTGGTTGGGATGGCCATGTGCATGTTCACTGTGGGTGGGTGCATACCATCACAGGTGCGGGACATTGGGCTATATGGCTTGCAGGTTGGGTGGTGTTCAGGGTTGTGGTCAGTCACAGCCATTGACTGTGTTCCCATTTTCCTAGGCCTCAGTGTGCTCCAGAAGATAGAGCAGGCACTGCAGCAGCTCACACAAGTGTCCTTGGACAACAGGACCATCCTCACCAGCATCCAGCGCCATGGCCTCCGAGGGCCTGCAGTCACTGCAATGGCACCAGGTGGAAGAGGACCATCCTGCTAGGCCTTGTGCCAGATCCTTCCCACTTCACCATCCTCCCACCTGCCTTCCTCTCCAAGTTGTTCATCCCTACCCTTGCCCACCCTACCTGTACCCCTACCCCCTCTTGTAAATAGTTATGTTGTTGGTTTTGTAATTTACAGTTTTATAATACATTTATATTTTGATATGAATACTGTGTTGGTCTCTGATTTGCAGCTGGCTATGGTTGCTCCAGTTGCAGTGGTGTGCATGCCATCTGGGGTGGTATGGTCCTGGGTGTGTGTGTGTGTGTGTGTGTGTGTGTGTGTGTGGCATGGGAGGTGTCTCCAGCATGGCAGTGACTTTCTGTTGGTCTTGCCATCTGCTGCCGCCCACTGCTGGGTGCACAGGGTGGGTCTGGCTTGTATGCTTCTCTGCTACACGGGGTTGATGCATGCCGGGGGGATGCATGGTATTTCCTGCAGTGCCAGTCACTGCACATGGGTGTCTTGGGGTCACAGTGCAGGGTGTGCTGTGCGTTCGGGGGGCTGATGTGCACTGTGGTTGTCAACCCCCTGTGTATGGCAGTCTCAGCCTGCCAGTGGTTGTGCTGGGGTGTCATGGCCCTGCTGTGCTTTGTTGGCTTGTCCCCGTGGGCCAGTAGATCATCCATCCCCCCCAGTGATGCTGTGCTTGGGGTGTGCAGGTGCCTTGTTGGTTCTGCAGTGTGTTCCTGTGCCCATGTGTGGCATGGCTGGTGGTGGGCCCCAGCCTGCCTCCCTGGTTGTGCAGTTCCATTGCTCTGCTGGGGGGGCTCTGCTTGCACTTTGGCACCTCTGGACTGCTCAGCTGGGCTGCCCTTGTTGCGCTATGGCGCAACCTTACTGCTCAGCTTCCCCTTCCTGGTTGCGCTATGGCGCAACCTTTCTGCTCAGCTTCCCCTTCCTGGTTGTGCTATGGCGCAGTTAGTGCGATATTCAGACATTGGCTGCTTGCGCAATTTGTTCTGCTCCATGTTTGAATATCGTGTCTGTTGCGCATATGCGCAATTGATTTGTGCTTGCTCCTGCTGTTGCGCACATTCTGGGTGCAGTTTGAATATCTGGGCCACAGTGTTCTATTCCATTCCCGGAATACACAAAACCCTCTCTCATATCCCTGTGATCTATTCCTTCCCTAGAACACACAAAAAACACTCCAGGATCTCAGTGTTCTATTCCCTACCCAGAATACACATATTCCCTATCCAGAATGCACAAAAACCACTATAGGATCCCTGTGTTCTAGTCCCCTACCCAGAATACACAAAAATCACTCCAGGATCCCTGTGTTCTAATCCATCCTCAGAACACTCAAAAACCACTCTAGGATCCCAGTGTTCTATTCCCTTCCCACAATACACAAAAACCACTGTAGTAACCCAGTGATCTATTCCCTACCCAGAATACACAAAAAACACTCTAGGACACCAGTGATCTATTCCCTACCCAGAATACACAAAAGCCACTCTAGGATCCAAGTGTTCTAGTCCCTCCCCAGAATTCACAAATATTACTCTAGGATCCCAATGTTCTATTCCCTCCCCAGCATACACAAAAAAAACACTAGGATCCCAGTGTTCCATTCCCTACCCAGAAAACACATATTCCCTACTCAGAATATACAAAAGCCACTAGAATCCAAGTATTCAATTCCCTACCTAGAATTCACAAAAACCTCTCTAGGATTCCAGTGATCTATTCTGTACCCATACTACACAAACATCACTGCAGCATCCCAGTGTTTATTCCCTCCTCAGAATGCACAAAATAAGTCTCAGATCCCATTTGTTCTATTCCCTACACAGAATACACAAAAACACTCTCGGATCCCAGTGATCTAGTCCTTACCCAGAATATGCAAAAACCACTCTAGGACACCAGTGATCTGTTCCCTACCCACAATACAAAAAAAAAAAACAGACTACGATCCCAGTGTTCTATTCCCTCTCCAGAATACACAAAAAAAGGCTATATGATCCCAGTGTTCTAGTCCCTCACCAGAATACACAAACACCACAATAGGATCCCAATGTTCTATTCCCTCCCCAGAATACACAAAAACCACTCTAGGATCCCAGAGTTCTATTCCCTACCCAGAATACACAAAAGCCACTCTCGGATCCCTGTGATCTAGTCTCTATCCACAATACACAAAAACCACTCAAGGATCTCCGTGATCTATTCCCTCCCAGAACAGACAAAAACTACTCTAGTATCCCGTGTTCTATTAGTTACCCAGACTACACAAAAAACACTCTCGCACAACAGTGATCTACTCCCTCCCCAGAATACACAAAAAACACTCTAGGACACCAGTGATCTATTCCCTACCCAGAATTCACATAAACCACTCCAGGATACCAGTGATCTATTCCCTCTCAGAATACAAAAAAAGCCCACTCTAGAATCCCAGTGTTCTATTCCTTCCCCAGAACACACAAAAACCACTCTAGGATGCCAGAGTTCTATTCCCTCCCCAGAATATAAAAAAAACAGTCTTGGATCCCAGTGTTCTATTCCCTCCACAGAATACACAAAAAACTATCTAGGATCCCAGTGATCTATTCCATACCCTGAATACACAAAAACCACTCTAGGACTCCAGTGATCTATTCCCTACCCAGAAGACACAAAAATCACTCTAGGATAAAAGTGTTCTAGTCCCTTCCCAGAATACACAAACACCACTCAAGGATCTCCGTGATCTATTCTCTCCTCAGAATAGACAAAAAACTACTCTAGTATCCCCATGTTCTATTCATTACCCAGACTACACAAAAAACACTCTAGAACACCAGTGATCTGTTCCCTACCCAGAATTCACATAAACCACTCTAGGATACCAGTGATCTATTCCTCCCAGAATACAAAAAGCCCTCTAGGATCCCAGTGATTTATTCCTCCCCAGAATACACAAAAACACTCTAGGATCCTAGTGTTCTATTCCTATCAGAATACAGAAAAACACTCTGTGATCCCAGTGTTCTATTCCCTACCCTGAATACATATTTCCTACCCAGAATACACAAAAACACTCTTGAATCCCAGTGTTCTATTCCTCCCCCAGAATACACAAAAACACTCTAGTATCCCAGTTTTCTATTCCATTCCAGAATAAGCAAAACCCTTTCTCATATCTAAGTGATCTATTCCCCCTAGAACACACAAAACCACTCTAGGATCCCAGTGTTCTATTCCCTACCAGAATACACAAAAACGACTCCAGGATCCCTGTGTTCTATTCCTCCCAGAACACCCAAAACCACTCTAAAATCCCAGTGTTCAATTTCCTCACAGAATTCACAAAAACCAGTCTTGGATCCCAGTGTTCTATTCCTGACCAGAATACACAAAAACACTGTAGGATCCCAGCGTTCTATTGCCTACCAGAATACACAAAACACACTCTAGGACACCAGTGATCTATTCTCCATGCAGAATCACAAAGGCCACTCTTGGATCCAAGTGTTCTATTCCCTCCCAGAATACACAAAAACCACACTAGGATCCCAGAGTTCTCTCTCACTCCAGAATATATTCCCTACTCAGAATACACAAAACTATTAGGATCCCAGTGTTCTGTTCCTCCCCCAGAACACCCAAAACCACTCTAAGATCCAGTGTTCAATTTCCTCCACAGAATACACAAAAACACTCCAGGACACCAGTGATCTATTCCCCACCCAGAACACACAAAACCACTCTAGGATCCCAGTGATTAATTCCATACCCAGCATTCCAAAAACACTTTAGGATTCCAGTGATCTACTGTCTTCCCATACTACACAAAAACACTCTAGCATCCCAGTGTTTTATTCCTTCCCAGAATGCACAAAACCAGTCTAGGAACCCATTTGTTCTATTCCATACAGAATACACAAAAACATTCTCGGATCCCAGTGATCTAGTCCCTACCCAGAATATAAAAACACTCTAGGACACCATTGATCTATTCCCTACACAGAATACTAAAAAAAAAACACTAGCATCCCAGTGTTCTATTCCCTTTCCAAAATACACAAAAAAAACACTATATGATCCCAGTGACCTATTCCCTCCCCAGAATACACAAATACTAATCTAGGATCCCAATGTTCTATACCCAACCCAGAACACACACATTCTCTACCCAGAATACACAAAAAACACACTAGCACCCTGTGTTCTGTTCCCTACCCAAAATACACAAAATCCCCTCTAGGATCCCAGTGTTTCATTCCCTACCCAGAACATACAAAAACCACACTAGTATTCCAGTGTTCTATTCCTCCCAGAATGCACAAACTAGGATCCCAGTGTTCTATTCCTACACAGAATACACAAAAACCACTCTTGGATCCCAGTGATCTAGTCTCTATCCATAATACACAAAAACACTCTAGAAAACCAGTGATCTATTACCTACCCAGAATACAAAAAAAGAAAAACACTCTAGGATCCCAGTGTTCTATTCCCTCTCTAGAGTACACAAAAAACACTTTACGACACCAGTGATCTATTCCTTCCCCAGAATACACAAAAACAATCTAGGATCCCAGTGTTCTCTTCCCACCACAGAACACACAAAGAACACTCTAGAATCCCGGAGTTCTATTCCCTACTCAGAATGCACAAAAACCACACTAGGATCCCTGTGTTCTATTCCCTACCAAGAATACACAAAAAAACACTCTAGGATCCCTGTGTTCCATTCCCTACCCAGAGCACACAAAAACCACTCTAGGATCCCAGTGCTCTGTTCCCTCCACAGAATACAGAAAAATCACTCTAGAATCCCAATGTTCAATGCCCTACCCAGAATACACAAAAAAACATGCTAGGATCCCAGTGATCTATTCCCTACCCAAAATACACAAAAAACACTTTAGGACACCAGTGATCAATTCTCTAACGAGAATTCACAAAAACTCTCTAGGATACCAGTGTTCAATTCCCTTCCCAGAATACACAAAAACATTCTAGGATCCCAGTGATCTATTCCTCCCCAGAATAGACAAAACCTACTCTAGGATCCCTGTGCTGTATTCATTACCAGACTACAAAAAACATTCAAGGAACTCAGTGTTCTATTCCTGCCCTGAAAAACATATTTCCTATGCAGAATACACAAATACCACTCTTGGATACCAGTGTTCTATTCCCTACCCAGAATACACAAAAATACTCTAGGACACCAGTGATCTTTTCCCTACCCAGAATACACAAAAAAGCACTCTAGGATCACAGTGATCTATTCCCTACCCAGAATACACAAAAACCACTGTAGTATACCAGTGTTCCATTCCCTCCCAGAATACAAAAAAACCCACTCTAGGATTGCAGTGATTTATTCCCTCCCCAGAATACATAAAAATCACTCTAGGATAACAGTGTTCTATTCCTTACACAGAATGCACAAAAAATACTCTAGGATCCCAGAGTTCTATTCCCTACCCTGAACACAAATATTTCCTACACAGAATACCAAAAACCACTCTAGCATCCACTGTTCTATTCCCTCACCTGAATATGCAAAAATACTCTAGGATCCAGTGTTCTATTCCTCCCCAGAATACACAAAAACCACTATAGGATCCAGTGTTCTGTTCCATTCCCAGAATACACAAAAACACTCTAGGACCCAGTGTTGTATTCTGTCCCCAGAATACAAAAAAACACTGTAGGATACCAGTGTTGTATTCCCTCCCAGAATACAGAAAAATAACTGTAGGATCCCAGGGTTCTAATCCTACCCAGAATACACATATTTCTCTCCCAGAATGCACAAATACTACTCTAGGATCCCAGTGAACTATTCACTACCAGAATACACAAAAACACTCTACGACACCAGTAATCGATTCCCTACTCAGAATACACAAAACACCATTCTAGCATACCAGTGCCTTATTCCCTCCACAAAATACACAAAAACACTCAAGGAGCCAGTGAGCTATTCCTACCCAGAATACACATATTCGCTGCCAGAATACACAAAACCCCTCTAGGATCCCAGTCATTCCTAGAGAACATACAAAAACCTCAATAGGATGCCAGTGTTCAATTCCCTCCTGAATGCACAAAAAGTCTAGGATCCCAGTGCTCTATTCCCTCCAGAATACACAAAAAAGGCTATATGATCCCAGTGATCTAGTCCTCCCCAGAATACACAACACCACAATAGGATCCCAATGTTCTATTCCTCCCGGAATACACAAAAACCAGTCTAGGATCCCAGTGTTCTATTCCCTACCAGAATACACAAAAGCCACTCTCGGATCCCTGTGATCTAGTCTCTATCCACAACACACAAAACCACTCAATGATCTCCGTGATCTATTCCTCCCCAGAACAGACAAAAACTACTCTAGTATCCGTGTTCTATTCATTACCCAGACTACACAAAAACAGTCTCTTGCAAACAGTGATCTATTCCTCCCAGAATACACAAAAACACTCTAGGACACCAGCGATCTATTCCCTACCCAGAATTCACATAAACCACTCTAGGATACCAGTGATCTATTCCTCTCAGAATACAAAAAGCCCACTCTAGGATCCCAGTGTTCTATTCCTTCCCCAGAACACACAAAAACCACTCTAGGATGCCAGAGTTCTATTCCCTCCCCAGAATATAAAAAAAACAGTCTTGGATCCCAGTGTTCTATTCCCTCCACAGAATACACAAAAAACTATCTAGGTTCCCAGTGATCTATTCCATACCCTGAATACACAAAAACCACTCTAGGACACCAGTGATCTATTCCCTACCCAGAAGACACAAACACCACTCTAGGATAAAAGTGTTCTATTCCCTTCCCAGAATACACAAAAACCACTCAAGGATCTCCGTGATCTATTCTCTCCTCAGAATAGACAAAAAACTACTCTAGTATCCCCATGTTCTATTCGTTACCCAGACTACACAAAAAACACTGTCGCACAATAGTGATCTATTCCTTCCCCAGAATACACAAAAAACACTCTTGGACACCAGTGATCTATTGCCTACCCAGAATTCACATAAACCACTCTAGGATACCAGTGATCTATTCCCTCCCAGAATACAAAAAAAGCCCACTCTAGGATCCCAGTGTTCTATTCCCTCCCCAGAACACACAAAAACCACTCTAGGATGCCAGAGCTCTATTCCCTTCCCAGAATATAAAATAAACAGTCTTGGATCCCAGTGTTCCATTCCCTCCACAGAATACACAAAAAACTATCTAGGATCTCAGTGATCTATTCCATAACCTGAATACACAAAAACCACTCTAGGATAAAAGTGTTCTGTTCCCTTCCCAGAATACACAAAAACCACTCAAAGATCTCCATGATCTATTCCCTCCTCAGAATACACAAAAAACTACTCTAGTATCCCCGTGTTCTATTCGTTACCCAGAATACACAAAAAACACTCTAGAACACCAGTGATCTGTTCCCTACCCAGAATTCACATAAACCACTCTAGGATACCAGTGATCTATTCCCTCCCAGAATACAAAAAAAGCCCACTCTAGGATCCCAGTGATTTATTCCCTTCCCAGAATACACAAAAACCACTCTAGGATCCCAGTGTTCTATTCCTAACCCAGAATACAGAGAAAACACTCTGCGATCCCAGTGTTCTATTCCCTACCCTGAATACACATATTTCCTACCCAGAATACACAAAACACTCTGTAATCCAGTGTTCTATTCCTCCCAGAATACACAAAAACACTCTAGGATCCCAGTTTTCTATTCCATTCCCAGAATAAACAAACCCTTTCTCATATCTAAGTGATCTATTCCTCCTAGAACAGACAAAACCACTCTAGGATCCCAGTGTTCTATTCCCTACCCAGAATACACAAAATCCACTCCAGGATCCCTGTGTTCTATTCCCTCCCCAGAACACCCAAAAACCACTCTAAAATCCCAGTGTTCAATTTCCTCCCCAGAATTCACAAAAAACAGTCTTGGATCCCAATGTTCTATTCACTGACCAGAATACACAAAAACCACTGTAGTATCCCAGCGTTCCATTGCCTACCCAGAATACACAAAACACACTCTAGGACACCAGTGATCTATTCTCCATGCAGAATACACAAAAGCCACTCTAGGATCCAAGTGTTCTATTCCCTCCCCAGAATACACAAAAACCACACTAGGATCCCAGAGTTCTATTCCGTACCCAGAATACACATATTCCCTACTCAGAATACACAAAAACTATTAGGATCCCAGTGTTCTGTTCCTTCCCCAGAACACCCGAAAACCACTCTAAGATCCCAGTGTTCAATTCCCTCCACAGAATACACAAAAAACACTCCAGGACACCAGTGATCTATTCCCCACCCAGAACACACAAAAACCACTCTAGGATCCCAGTGATTAATTCCATACCCAGCATTCACAAAAACACTTTAGGATTCCAGTGATCTACTGTCTTCACATTGACACAAAACACTCTAGCATCCCAGTGTTTTATTCCTTCCCCAGAATGCACAAAACCAGTCTAGGAACCCATTTGTTCTATTCCCTACACAGAATACACAAAAACATTCTGGATCCCAGTGATCTAGTCCCTACCCAGAATATAAAAAAACACTCTAGGAGACGATTGATCTATTCCCTACACAGAATACTAAAAAAACAGACTAGGATCCCAGTGTTCTATTCCTCCAAAATACACAAAAAACACTATATGATCCCAGTGACCTATTCCCTCCCCAGAATACACAAATACTAATCTAGGATCCCAATGTTCTATACCCAACCCAGAACACACAAAAAAGACACTAGGATCCCAGTGTTCTATTCCCTACCCTGAATACACACATTCTCTACCCAGAATACACAAAACACACACTAGCACCCTGTGTTCTGTTCCCTACCCAAAATACACAAAATCCCCTCTAGGATCCCAGTGTTTCATGCCCTAACCAGAACATACAAAAACCACACTAGTATTCCAGTGTTCTATTCCTTCCCCAGAATGCACAAAAACTAGTCTAGGATCCCAGTGTTCTATTCCCTACACAGAATGCACAAAAACCACTCTTGGATCCCAGTGATCCAGTCTCTATCCATAATACACAAAAACACTCTAGAAAACCAGTGATCTATTACCTACCCAGAATACAAAAGAAAAACACTCTAGGATCCCAGTGTTCTATTCCCTCTCTAGGTACACAAAAACTTCCGACACCAGTGATCTATTCCTTCCCAGAATATACAAAAACAATCTAGGATCCCAATGTTCTATTCCTCCACAGAACACACAAAGAACACTCTAGAATCCCAGAGTTCTATTCCCTACTCAGAATGCACAAAAACCACACTAGGATCCCTGTGTTCTCTTCCCTACCAAGAATACACAAAAAAACACTCTAGGATCCATGTGTTCCATTCCCTACCCAGAGCACACAAAAACCACTCTAGGATCCCAGTGCTCTGTTCCCTCCACAGAATACAGAAAAATCACTCTAGAATCCCAATGTTCAATTCCCTACCCAGAATACACAAAAACATGCTAGGATCCCAGTGATCTATTCCCTACCCAAAATACACAAAAACACTTTAGGACACCAGTGATCAATTCCCTAATGAGAATTCACAAAAACTCTCTAGGATACCAGTGTTCAATTCCTTCCCAGAATACACAAAAACATTCTAGGATCCCAGTGATCTATTCCTCCCCAGAATAGACAAAAACTACTCTAGGATCCCTGTGCTGTATTCGTTACCCAGACTACACAAAAAACATTCAAGGAACTCAGTGTTCTATTCCCTGCCCTGAATAAACATATTTCCTATGCAGAATACACAAATACCACTCTTGGATACCAGTGTTCTATTCCCTACCCAGAATACAAAAAAATACTCTAGGACAACAGTGATCTTTTCCCTACCCAGAATACACAAAAAGCACTCTAGGATCACAGTGATCTATTCCTACCAGAATACACAAAATCACTGTAGTATACCAGTGTTCCATTCCCTCCCAGAATACAAAAACCCCACTCTAGGATTGCAGTGATTTATTCCTTCCCAGAATACATAAAATCACTCTAGGATAACAGTGTTCTATTCCTTACACAGAATGCAAAAAATACTCTAGGATCCCAGAGTTCTATTCCCTACCCTGAACACAAATATTTCCTACACAGAATACACCAAAACCACTCTAGCATCCCATGTTCTATTCCCTCACCTGAATATGCAAAAATACTCTAGGATCCAGTGTTCTATTCCCTCCCAGAATACACAAAACCACTATAGGATCCCAGTGTTCTGTTCCATTCCCAGAATACACAAAACACTCTAGGACCCCAGTGTTGTATTCCGTCCCCAGAATACAAAAAAAAACACTGTAGGATACCAGTGTTGTATTCCCTTCCCAGAATACAAAAAATAACTGTAGGATCCCAGGGTTCTAATCCCTACCCAGAATACACATATTTCTCACCCAGAATGCACAAATACTACTCTAGGATCCCAGTGAACTATTCACTACCCAGAATACACAAAAAACACTCTACGACACCAGTAATCGATTCCCTACTCAGAATACACAAAAACCATTCTAGCATACCAGTGCCTTATTCCCTCCACAAAATACACAAAAAACACTCAAGGAGCCCAGTGAGCTATTCCCTACCCAGAATACACATATTCCCTACCCAAAATACACAAAACCACACTAGGGTCCTTGTGTTCTATTCATACCCAGAATACACAAAACCCCTCTAGGATCCCAGTGCTCCATTCCCTACCGAGAACATACAAAAACCTCAATAGGATGCCAGTGTTCAATTCCCTCCCTGGAATGCACAAAAAGAATCTAGGATCCCAGTGTTCTATTCCCTCTCCAGAATACACAAAAAAAGGCTATATGATCCCAGTGATCTAGTCCCTCCCCAGAATACACAAACACCACAATAGGATCCCAATGTTCTAGTCCCTCCCCGGAATACACAAAAACCAGTCTAGGATCCCAGTGTTCGGTTCCTACCAGAACACACAAAGCCACTCTGGATCCCTGTGATCTAGTCTCTATCCACAATACACAAAACCACTCAAGGATCTCCGTGATCTATTCCCTCCCCAGAACAGACAAAAAACTACTCTAGTATCCCCGTGTTCTATTCATTACCCAGACTACACAAAAAACACTCTCGCACAACAGTGATCTATTCCTTCCCCAGAACACACAAAAACCACTCTAGGATGCCAGAGATCTATTCCCTCCCCAGAATATAAAAAACCAGTCTTGGATCCCAGTGTTCTATTCCCTCCACAGAATACACAAAAAACTATCTAGGTTCCCAGTGATCTATTCCATACCCTGAATACACAAAAACCACTCTAGGACACCAGTGATCTATTCCCTACCCAGAAGACACAAAAACCACTCTAGGATAAAAGTGTTCTATTCCCTTCCCAGAATACACAAAAACCACTCAAGGATCTCCGTGATCTATTCTCTCCTCAGAATAGACAAAAAACTACTCTAGTATCCCCCTGTTCTATTCGTTACCCAGACTACACAAAAAACACTGTCGCACAATAGTGATCTATTCCCTCCCCAGAATACACAAATAACACTCTTGGACACCAGTGATCTATTGCCTACCCAGAATTCACATAAACCACTCTAGGATACCAGTGATCTATTCCCTCCCAGAATACAAAAAAAGCCCACTCTAGGATCCCAGTGTTCTATTCCCTCCCCAGAACACACAAAAACCACTCTAGGATGCCAGAGTTCTATTCCCTTCCCAGAATATAAAATAAACAGTCTTGGATCCCAGTGTTCTATTCCCTCCACATAATACACAAAAAACTATCTAGGATCTCAGTGATCTATTCCATACCCTGACTACACAAAAACCACTCTAGGATAAAAGTGTTCTGTTCCCTTCCCAGAATACACAAAAACCACTAAAGGATCTCCATAATCTATTCCGTCCTCAGAATACACAAAAAGCTACTCTAGTATCCCCATGTTCTATTCGTTACCCAGAATACACAAAAAACACTCTAGAACACCAGTGATCTGTTCCCTACCCAGAATTCACATAAACCACTCTAGGATACCAGTGATCTATTCCCTCCCAGAATACAAAAAAAGCCCACTCTAGGATCCCAGTGATTTATTCCCTTCCCAGAATACACAAAAACCACTCTAGGATCCCAGTGTTCTATTCCTAACCCAGAATACAGAGAAAACACTCTGCGATCCCAGTGTTCTATTCCCTACCCTGAATACACATATTTCCTTCCCAGAATACACAAAAAATCCACTCTTGAATCCCAGTGTTCTATTCCCTCCCCAGAATACACAAAAAACACTCTAGGATCCCAGTTTTCTATTCCATTCCCAGAATAAACAAAACCCTTTCTCATATCTAAGTGATCTATTCCCTCCCTAGAACACACAAAACTACTCTAGGATCCCAGTGTTCTATTCCCCTTCCCAGAATACACAAAAACCACTCCATGATCCCTGTGTTCTATTCCTTCCCCCGAACACCCAAAAACCACTCTAAAATCCCAGTGTTCAATTTCCTCCCCAGAATTCACAAAAACCAGTCTTGGATCCCAGTGTTCTATTCCCTGACCAGAATACACAAAAAACACTGTAGGATCCCAGCGTTCTATTGCCTACCCAGAATACAGAAAACACACTCTAGGACACCAGTGATCTATTCTCCACGCAGAATACACAAAGGCCACTCTTGGATCCAAGTGTTCTATTCCCTCCCCAGAATACACAAAAACCACACTAGGATCCCAGAGTTCTCTTCCGTACCCAGAATACACATATTCCCTACTCAGAATACACAAAAACTATTAGGATCCCAGTGTTCTGTTCCTTCCCCAGAACACCCAAAAACCACTCTAAGATCCCAGTGTTCAATTCCCTCCACAGAATACACAAAAAACACTCCAGGACACCAGTGATCTATTCCCCACCCTGAACAAACAAAAACCACTCTAGGATGCCAGTGATTAATTCCATACCCAGCATTCACAAAAAACACTTTAGGATTCCAGTGATCTACTGTCTTCCCATACTACACAAAAAACACTCTAGCATCCCAGTGTTTTATTCCTTCCCCAGAATGCACAAAAACCAGTCTAGGAACCCATTTGTTCTATTCCCTACACAGAATACACAAAAACATTCTCGGATCCCAGTGATCTAGTCCCTACCCAGAATATAAAAACACTCTAGGACACCATTGATCTATTCCTACAAAGAATACTAAAAAACACTAGGATCCCAGTGTTCTATTCCTTTCAAAATACACAAAAAAACACTATATGATCCCAGTGACCTATTCCCTCCCAGAATACACAAATACTAATCTAGGATCCCAATGTTCTATACAACCCAGAACACACAAAAGACACTAGGATCCCAGTGTTCTATTCCCTACCCTGAATACACACATTCTCTACCCAGAATACACAAAACACACTAGCACCCTGTGTTCTGTTCCCTACCAAATACACAAATCCTCTAGGATCCCAGTGTTTCATTCCCTACCCAGAACATACAAAAACCACACTAGTATTCCAGTGTTCTATTCCTTCCCCAGAATGCACAAAAACTAGTCTAGGATCCCAGTGTTCTATTCCCTAACCAGAATACACAAAAACCACTCTTGGATCCCAGTGATCTAGTCTCTATCCATAATACACAAAAACACTCTAGAAAACCAGTGATCTATTACCTACCCAGAATACAAAAAAAGAAAAACACTCTAGGATCCCAGTGTTCTATTCCCTCTCTAGAGTACACAAAAAACACTTTACAACACCAGTGATCTATTTCTTCCCCAGAATACACAAAAACAATCTAGGATCCCAATGTTCTATTCCCTCCACAGAACACACAAAGAACACTCTAGAATCTCAGAGTTCTATTCCTACTCAGAATGCACAAAACCACACTAGGATCCCTGTGTTCTCTTCCCTACCAAGAATACACAAAAAAACACTCTAGGATCCATGTGTTCCATTCCCTACCCAGAGCACACAAAAACCACTCTAGGATCCCAGTGCTCTGTTCCCTCCTCAGAATACAGAAAAATCACTCTAGAATCCCAATGTTCAATTCCCTACCCAGAATACACAAAAAAACATGCTAGGATCCCAGTGATCTATTCCCTACCCAAAATACACAAAAAACACTTTAGGACACCAGTGATCAATTCCCTAACGAGAATTCACAAAAAACTCTCTAGGATACCAGTGTTCAATTCCCTTTCCAGAATACACAAACAACATTCTAGGATCCCAGTGATCTATTCCCTCCCCAGAATAGACAAAAAACTACTCTAGGATCCCTGTGCTGTATTCGTTACCCAGACTACACAAAAAAACATTCAAGGAACTCAGTGTTCTATTCCCTGCCCTGAATAAACATATTTCCTATGCAGAATACACAAATACCACTCTTGGATACCAGTGTTCTATTCCCTACCCAGAATACACAATAAATACTCTAGGACACCAGTGATCTTTTCCTACCCAGAATACACAAAAACCATTGTAGTATACCAGTGTTCCATTCCCTCCCAGAATACAAAAAAAACCCACTCTAGGATTGCAGTGATTTATTCCCTCCCCAGAATACATAAAAATCACTCTAGGATAACAGTGTTCTATTCCTTACACAGAATGCACAAAAAATACTCTAGGATCCCAGAGTTCTATTCCCTACCCTGAACACAAATATTTCCTACACAGAATACACCAAAACCACTCTAGCATCCCACTGTTCTATTCCCTCACCTGAATATGCAAAAAATGCTCTAGGATCCAGTGTTCTATTCCCTCCCCAGAATACACAAAAACCACTATAGGATCCCAGTGTTCTGTTCCATTCCCAGAATACACAAAAAACACTCTAGGACCCCAGTGTTGTATTCCGTCCCCAGAATACACAAAACACTGTAGGATACCAGTGTTGTATTCCTCCCAGAATACAGAAAATAACTGTAGGATCCCAGGTTCTAATCCCTACCCAGAATACACATATTTCTCACCCAGAATGCACAAATACTTTCTAGGATCCCAGTGAACTATTCACACTACCCAGAATACAAAAACACTGTACACCAGGAATCGATTCCATACTCAGAATACACAAAAACCATTCTAGCATTCCAGTGCCTTATTCCCTCCACAAAATACACAAAAACACTCAAGGAGCCAGTGAGCTATTCCCTACCCAGAATACACATATTCCCTATGCAAAATACACAAAACCACACTATAGGTCCCGTGTTCTATTCGCCACCAGAATACACAAAAAACTCTCTAGGATCCCAGTGCTCCATTCCCTACCGAGAACATACAAAAACCTCAATAGGATGCCAGTGTTCAATTCTCTCCCTGGAATGCACAAAAAAAGTCTAGGATCCCAGTGTTCTATTCCCTCTCCAGAATACACAAAAAAAGGCTATATGATCCCAGTGATCTAGTCCCTCCCCAGAATACACAAACACCACAATAGGATCCCAATGTTCTATTCCTTCCCCAGAATACACAAAAACCAGTCTAGGATCCCAGTGTTCTATTCCCTACCCAGAATACACAAAAGCCACACTCGGATCCCTGTGATCTAGTCTCTATTCACAATACACAAAAACCACTCAAGGATCTCCGTGATCTATTCCCTCCCCAGAACAGACAAAAAACTACTCTAGTATCCCCGTGTTCTATTTGTTACCCAGACTACACAAAAAACACTCTCGCACAACAGTGATCTATTCCCTCCCCAGAATACACAAAAAACACTCTAGGACACCAGTGATCTATTCCTTACCCAGAATTCACATAAACCACTCTAGGATACCAGTGATCTATTCCCTCTCAGAATACAAAAAAAGCCCACTCTAGGATCCCAGTGTTCTATTCCCTCCCCAGAACACACAAAAACCACTCTAGGATGCCAGAGTTCTATGCCCTCCCCAGAATATAAAAAAAACAGTCTTGGATCCCAGTGTTCTATTCTCTCCACAGAATACACAAAAAACTATCTAGGTTCCCAGTGATCTATTCCATACCCTGAATACACAAAACCACTCTAGGACACCAGTGATCTATTCCCTACCCAGAAGACACAAAAACACTCTAGGATAAAGTGTTCTATTCCCTTCCCAGAATACACAAAAACCACTCAAAGATCTCCGTGATCTATTCTCTCCTCGGAATAGACAAAAACTACTCTAGTATCCCCATGTTCTATTCGTTACCAGACTACACAAAAACACTGTCGCATAACAGTGATCTATTCCTCCCCAGAATACACAAAAACACTCTTGGACACCAGTGATCTATTGCCTACCCAGAATTCACATAAGCCACTCTAGGATACCAGTGATCTATTCCTCCCAGAATACAAAAAGCCCTCTAGGATCCCAGCGTTCTATTCCTCCCCAGAACACACAAAAACCACTCTAGGATGCCAGAGTTCCATTCCCTTCCCAGAATATAAAATAAACAGTCTTGGATCCTAGTGTTCTATTCCCTCCACAGAATACACAAAAAACTATCTAGGATCTCAGTGATCTATTCCATACCCTGAATACACAAAAACCACTCTAGGATAAAAGTGTTCTGTTCCCTTCCCAGAATACACAAAAACCACTCAAGGATCTCCATGATCTATTCCCTCCTCAGAATACACAAAAAACTACTCTAGTATCCCCATGTTCTATTCCTAACCCAGAATACAGAAAAAAACACTCTGCGATCCCAGTGTTCTATTCCCTACCCTGAATACACATATTTCCTACCCAGAATACACAAAAAAACCACTCTTGAATCCCAGTGTTCTATTCCCTCCCCAGAATACACAAAAACACTCTAGGATCCCAGTTTTCTATTCCATTCCCAAAATAAACAAAACCCTTTCTCATATCTAAGTGATCTATTCCCTCCCTAGAACACACAAAACCACTCTAGGATCCCAGTGTTCTATTCCCCTACCCAGAATACACAAAAACCACTCCAGGATCCCTGTGTTCTATTCCCTCCCCAGAACACCCAAAAACCATTCTAAAATCCCAGTGTTCAATTTCCTCCCCAGAATTCACAAAAAACAGTCTTGGATCCCAGTGTTCTATTCCCTGCCCAGAATACACAAAAACCACTGTAGGATCTCAGCCTTCTATTGCCTACCCAGAATACACAAAACACACTCTAGGACACCAGTGATCTATTCCCCATGCAGAATACAGAAAAGCCACTCTAGGATCCAAGTGTTCTATTCCTTCCCCAGAATACACAAAAACCACACTAGGATCCCAGAGTTCTATTCCGTACCCAGAATACACATATTCCCTACTCAGAATACACAAAAACTATTAGGATCCCAGTGTTCTGTCCCTCCCCAGAACACCCAAAAACCACTCTAAGATCCCAGTGTTCAATTTCCTCCACAGAATACACAAAAAACACTCCAGGACACCAGTGATCTATTCCCCACCCAGAACACACAAAAACCACTCTAGGATCCCAGTGATTAATTCCATACCCAGCATTCACAAAAAACACTTTAGGATTCCAGTGATCTACTGTCTTCCCATACTACACAAAAAACACTCTAGCATCCCAGTGTTTTATTCCTTCCCCAGAATGCACAAAAACCAGTCTAGGAACCTATTTGTTCTATTCCCTACACAGAATACACAAAAAACATTCTCGGATCCCAGTGATCTAGTCCCTACCCAGAATATAAAAAAACACTCTAGGACACCATTGATCTATTCCCTACATAGAATACTAAAAAAAAACAGACTAGGATCCCAGTGTTCTATTCCCTTTCCAAAATACACAAAAAAAACACTATATGATCCCAGTGACCTATTCCCTCCCCAGAATACACAAATACTAATCTAGGATCCCAATGTTCTATACCCAACCCAGAACACACAAAAAAGACACTAGGATCCAAGTGTTCTATTCCCTACCCTGAATACACACATTCTCTACCCAGAATACACAAAAAACACACTAGCACACTGTGTTCTGTTCCCTACCCAAAATACACAAAATGCCCTCTAGGAACCCAGTGTTTCATTCCCTACCCAGAACATACAAAACCACACTAGTATTCCAGTGTTCTATTCCTTCCCCAGAATGCACAAAAACTAGTCTAGGATCCCAGTGTTCTATTCCCTACACAGAATGCACAAAAACCACTCTTGGATCCCAGTGATCCAGTCTCTATCCATAATACACAAAAACACTCTAGAAAACCAGTGATCTATTACCTACCCAGAATACAAAAAAAGAAAAACACTCTAGGATCCCAGTGTTCTATTCCCTCTCTAGAGTACACAAAAATCACTTTACGACACCAGTGATCTATTCCTTCCCAGAATACACAAAACAATCTAGGATCCCAATGTTCAATTCCTCCACAGAACACACAAAGAACACTCTAGAATCCAGAGTTCTATTCCCTACTCAGAATGCACAAAACCACACTAGGATCCCTGTGTTCTATTCCTACCAAGAATACACAAAAACACTCTAGGATCCCTGTGTTCCATTCCCTACCCAGAGCACACAAAACCACTCTAGGATCCCAGTGCTCTGTTCCTCCACAGAATACAGAAAATTACTCTAGAATCCCAATGTTCAATTCCCTACCCAGAATACACAAAAACATGCTAGGATCCCAGTGATCTATTCCCTACCCAAAATACACAAAAAACACTTTAGGACACCAGTGATCAATTCCCTAACAAGAATTCACAAAAAACTCTCTAGGATACCAGTGTTCAATTCACTTCCCAGAATACACAAAAAACATTCTAGGATCCCAGTGATCTATTCCATCCCCAGAATAGACAAAAAACTACTCTAGGATCCCTGTGCTGTATTCGTTACCCAGACTACACAAAAAACATTCAAGGAACTCAGTGTTCTATTCCCTGCCCTGAATAAACATATTTCCTATGCAGAATACACAAATACCACTCTTGGATACCAGTGTTCTATTCCCTACCCAGAATAACAAAAAATACTCTAGGACAACAGTGATCTTTTCCTACCCAGAATACACAAAAAGCACTCTAGGATCACAGTGATCTATTCCCTACCCAGAATACACAAAATCACTGTAGTATACCAGTGTTCCATTCCCTCCCAGAATACAAAAACCCACTCTAGGATTGCAGTGATTTATTCCTCTCCCAGAATACATAAAATCACTCTAGGATAACAGTGTTCTATTCCTTACACAGAATGCACAAAAAATACTCTAGGATCCCAGAGTTCTATTCCCTACCCTGAACACAAATATTTCCTACACAGAATACACCAAAACCACTCTAGCATCCCACTGTTCTATTCCCTCACCTGAATATGCAAAAAATACTCTAGTATCCAGTGTTCAATTCCTTCCCCAGAATACACAAAAACCACTATAGGATCCCAGTGTTCTGTTCCATTCCCAGAATACACAAAAAACACTCTAGGACCCCAGTGTTGTATTCCGTCCCCAGAATACACAAAAAAACACTGTAGGATACCAGTGTTGTATTCCTTCCCCAGAATACAGAAAAATAACTGTAGGATCCCAGGGTTCTAATCCCTACCCAGAATACACCTATTTCTCACCCAGAATGCAAAAATACTACTCTAGGATCCCAGTGAACTATTCACTACCCAGAATACACAAAAAGCACTCTATGACACCAGTAATCAATTCCCTACTCAGAATACACAAAAACCATTCTAGCATACCAGTGCCTTATTCCCTCCACAAAATACACAAAAAACACTCAAGGAGCCCAGTGAGCTATTCCCTACCCAGAATACACATATTCCCCTACCCACAATACACAAAAACCACACTAGGGTCCTTGTGTTCTATTCGCTACCCAGAATACACAAAAACCCCTCTAGGATCCCAGTGTTCCATTCCCTACCGAGAACATACAAAAACCTCAATAGGATGCCAGTGTTCAATTCCCTCCCTGGAATGCACAAAAAAAGTCTAGGTTCCCAGTGTTCTATTCCTTACCCAGAATACACAAAAAAACACTCTCGAATCCCAGTGATCCAGTCTCTATCCATAATACACAAAAACCACTCTAGGACACCAGTGATGTATTCCCTACCCAGAATACACAAAAAACACTCTAGGACACCAGTGATCTATTTCCTACCCAAAATACACAAAAACCTCTGTAGTATGCCCGTGTTCAATTCACTCCCAGAATACAAAAAAAAAAACCACTCTAGGATTGCAGTGATTTATTCCCTCCCCAGAATACACAAAAACCACTCTAGGATCACAGTGTTCTATTCCTTACACAGAATGCACAAAAAACACTCTAGGATCCCAGAGTTCTATTCCCTACCCTGAACACAAATATTTCCTAAACAGAATACACCAAAACCACTCTAGAATCCCGGTGTTCTATTCCCTCACCAGAATACGCAAAAAAAACCACTCTAGGATCCAGTGTTCTATTCCTTTCCCAGAATACACAAAAACCACTATAGGATCCCAGTGTTCTGTTCCATTCCCAGAATACACAAAAAACACTCTTGGACCGCAGTGTTATATTCCATCCCCAGAATACACAAAAAACACTCTAGGATACCTGTGTTGTATTCCATCCCCAGAATACAGAAAAATCACTGCAGGATCCCAGGGTTCTAATCCCTATCCAGAATACACATATTTCCTACCCAGAATGCACAAATACCACGCTAGGATCCCAGTGATCCCTTCCCTACCCAGAATACACAAAAACCACTCTAGCACACCAGTGCCCTATACCCTCCACAAAATACACACAAAACACTCTAGGATCCCAGTGAGCTATTCCTCCCAGAGTATACAAAATGCACTCTAGGATCCCTGTGTTGTATTCCATCCCCAGAATACAAAAAACACTCTAGCATACCAGTGTTGTATTCCTCCCCCAGAATACAGAAAAATCACTGTAGGATCCCTGGGTTCTAATCCCTACCCAGAACACATATTTCCTACCCAGAATGCACAATACCACGCTAGGATCCCAGTGATCCATTCCCTACCCATAATACACAAAAAACACTCTAGCATACCAGTGCCCTATACCCTCCACAAAATACACAAAAAACACTCTAGGATCCCAGTGAGCTATTCCCTCCCCAGAGTACACAAAATCCACTCTAGGATCCAAGTGATCTATTCCATTCCCAGAATACACAAAAACCTCTCTCATATCCCAGTGATCTATTCCCACCCCAGAACACACAAAACATTTTAGGATTCCAGTTTTCTATTCCTCCCGAGTACACAAATCCACTCTAGGATCCCAATGTTCCATTCCTCACCCTTAATACACATATTTCCTACCCAGAATGCACAAACTCTAGGATCCCAGTTTTCTATTCCCTCCCAGAGTACACAAAATCCACTCTAGGATCCCAGTGACTTATTCCCTCCCCAGAATAGACAAAAAAGTACTCTATGATCCCAGTGTTCCATTCATTACCAGACTACACAAAAAACACTCAAGGAACCCAGTATTCCATTCCCTACCCTGATTAAACATATTTCCTATGCAGAATACACAAATACCACTCTAGGATTGCAGTGATCTATTCCCTACTCAGAATGCACAAAAAACACTCTAGGATCCCAGTGATCTATTCCTTATCCAGAATACACAAAAAACACTCTAGGACACCAGTGATCTAGTCAGTACCCATAATACACAATAACCACTCTAGGATACCACTGTTCTATTCACTCCCAGAATACAAAAGAAAAAAAAAAACACTCTAGGATCCCAGTGATTTATTCCCTCCTGAGAATACACAAAACCCACTCTAGGATCCCAGTGTTCTATTCCTTACACAGAATGCACAAAAACACTCTAGGATCCCAGAATTCTATTCCCTACCCTGAATACAAATATTTCCAACACAGAATACACAAAAACCACTGTAGGATACCAGTGTTGTATTCCTTCCCCAGAATACATTAAAATCACTGTAGGATTCCAGGGTTCTAATCCCTACCCAGAATATACATATTTCCTGCCCAGAATGCACAAATACCACTCTAGGATCCCAGTAATCCATTCCCTACCCAGAATACACAAAAAACACTCTAGCATACCAGTGCCCTATACCCTCCACAAAATACACAAAAAACACTCTAGGATCCCAGTGCGCTATTCCCTCTCCAGAGTACACAAAATCCACTCTAGGACCCCAGTGTTGTATTCCGTCCCCAGAATACAGAAAAATCACTGTAGGATCCCAGTGTTCTAATCCCTGCCCAGAATAGACATATTTCCTTTCCAGAATGCACAAAAACCACTCTAGGATCCCAGTGATCTATTCACTACCCAGAATGCACAAAAAACACTCTAGGACACCAGTGCTCTATTCCCTCCACAGAACACACAAAAAAATACTACAGGATCCCAGTGAGCTATTCCCTCCCCAGAATACTCGAAAACCACTCTAGGATCCCAGTGTTCTATTTCTTACCCAGAAAACAGAAAAAATACTCTACAATCCCAGTGTTCTATTCCCTAACTTGAATACACATATTTCATACCCAGAATTCACAAAAAACACTATAGGATCCCAATTTTCTATTCTCTCCCAAGAGTACAAAAAATTCACTCTTGGATCCCAGTGTTCAATTCCATTCCCAGAATACACAAAAACCTCTCTCATATCCCAGTGATCTATTCCTCCCAGAACACACACAAAACTCTCGGATCCAGTGTTCTATTCCTTCCCCAGAATACACATACTCAAAAGATCACCAGTGATCACTATTCCCTACCAGAATACACAAAAATCACTCTAGGATCCCAGTTTTCAATTTCCTACCAGAATACACAAAACCTAGTCTTGGATCCCAGCGTTCTATTCCTCCGCAGAAAACATAAAAAACACTCTAGGATTCCAGTGATCTATTTCTACCCATACTACACAAAACACTAATAATACATGATTTCCTATGCAGAATACACAAAAACCACTCTAGGATCCAGTGTTGTATTCCCTACCCAGAATACACAAAACACTCTAGGGCCCAGTGATCTATTCCCTACCCAGAATACACAAACACCACTCCAGGATCCCAGTGATCTATTCCTACCCAGAATATAGAAAAATGCTCTAGGACACAAGTGATATATTCCCTACCCAGAATACACAAAAAACAATCTAGGGTACCATTGTTGTATTACCTCGCAGAATACAAAAAAAATCCATTCTAGGATCCCAGTGACTTATTCCTTCCCCAGAATACACAAAACCAACTCTAGGATCCCAGTATTCTATTCCTAACACAGAATGAACAAAAAACACTCTAGGATCCCAGAGTTCTATTTCCTACCATGAATACAAATATTTTCAACACAGAATACGTAAAAACACTCTAGGATACAGTGTTCTATTCCCTCACCAGAATACACAAAAAACACTATAGGATCCCAGTGTTCTGTTGCATTCCCAGAATACACAAAAACCAGTGTAGGACCACAGTGTTGTATTCCATCCCCAGAATACACACAAAACACTCTAGGATATCAGTGTTGTATTCCTTCCCCAGAATACAGAAAAATCACTGTAGGATCCCAGTGTTCTAACCCCTGCCCAGAATACACATATTTCTGACCCAGAATGCATAAAGACCACTCTAGGATCCCAGTGATCTATTCACTACCCAGAATACACAAAAAACACTCTAGGACACCAGTGATCCATTCCCTCCCTAGAACACACAAAAACCACTGTAAGATCCCAGTGTCCTATTCCTTACCCAGAATACAGAAAAAAACACTCTACGATCCCAGTGTTCTATTTCCTACACTGAACACACATATTTCCTACTCAGAATACACAAAAAACACTCTAGGATCCCAGTTTTCTATTCCCTCACAAGAGTACGCAAAATCCACTCTACGATCCCAGTGTTCTATTCCATTCCCAGAATTCACAAATGCTTCTCATATCCCAGTCATCTATTCCCTCCCCACAACACACAAAAAACACTCTAGGATCCCAGTGTTCTATTCCGTACCAAGAATACACATATTCCTTATCCAAAATGCACAAAAACTACTCTAGGATCCCTGTGCTCTATCCCCCTACCCAGAACACCCAAAAACCACTCTAGGATCCCAGTTTTCAACTTTCTCCCCAGAATACACAAAAACTAGTCTTGGATCCCAGTGTTCTATTCCCTCTGCAGAATATACAAAAAACACTCTAGGACATCAGTGATCTATTCCCTACCCAGAATACACAAAAAACACTCTAGGACACCAGTGAACTATTCCCTACCTAGAATACATAAAAGCCACTCTAGGATCCAAGTGTTCTAGTCCCTCCCCACAATACACAAAAAACACTCTAGGATCCCAATCCTCTATTCCGTCCCCAGAATACACATATTCCCTACTCAGAATTTACAAAAAACACTAGCATCCCTGTGTTCAATTCCCTACCCAGAATTCAGAAAAACACTATAGGATTCCAGTGATCTATTATCTACTCATATTACACAAAAAACACTCTAGCATCCTAGTGTTTTATTCCTTCCCCAGAATGCACAAAAACCAGTCTAGGATCCTATTTGTTCTATTCCCTACACAGAATACAGAAAAAACACTCTCAGATCCCAGTGATCTAGTCCTCACCCAGAATACAAGAAAAAAAAACACTAGGATCCCAGTGTTCAATTCCATCTCCAGAATACACAGAAAAACACTATATGATCCCAGTGATCTATTCCTTCCCCAGAATACACAAAAACAATCTAGGATCCCAATGTTCTATTCTCACCCCAGAACACAGAAAAAAAACACTCTAGGATTCCAGTGTTCTATTCCCTACCCAGAATGCACATATTTCCTACCCAAAATACACAAAAACCACACTAGGGTCCCTGTGTTCTATTCGCTACCCAGAATACACAAAAACCCCTCTAGGATCCCAGAGCTCCATTCCCTACCCAGAACACATAAAAACCTCAATAGGATGCCAGTGTTCTATTCCCTCCCTGGAATACACACAAAAAAGTCTAGGATCCCAGTGTTCTTTTCCTTACCCAGAATACACAAAAAAAACCTCTCAAATCCCAGTGATCCAGTCTCTATCCACAATACACAAAAACCACTCTAGGACACCAGTGATTTATTCCCTACCCAGAATACACAAAAACCACTCTAGGATCGCAGTGATCTATTCCCTACCCAGAATACACAAAAAACACTCTAGGACACCAGTGATCTATTCCCTACCCAGAATATGCAAAAACCAATGTAGTATACCAGTGTTCTATTCACTCCCAGAATACAAAAAAAAAAACACTCTAGGATTGCAGTGATTTATTTCCTACCCAGAATACACAAAACCCACTCTAGGATCACAGTGTTCTATTCCTTACACAGAATGCACAAAAAACACTCTAGATTCCCAGAGTTCTATTCCCTATCCTGAACACAAATATTTCCTACACAGAATACACCAAAACCACTCTAGAATCCCAGTGTTCTATTCCCTCACCAGAATACGCAAAAAAACACTCTAGGATCCAGTGTTCTGTTCCCTCACCAGAATACACAAAAACCACTATAGGATCCTAGTGTTCTGTTCCATTCCCAGAATACACAAAAAACACTCTCGGACACCAGTGATCTATTCAGTACCCAGAATACACAAAAACTACTCTAGGATACCACTGTTCTATTCGCTCCCAGAATAAAAAAACACTCTAGGA
This sequence comes from Neoceratodus forsteri, assembly GCA_016271365.2. Lineage (NCBI taxonomy): Eukaryota > Metazoa > Chordata > Ceratodontiformes > Ceratodontidae > Neoceratodus > Neoceratodus forsteri. Next base: position 410,243,333 of record CM057457.1, on the reverse strand, counting down.
TCCCAGTGATTTATTCCCTCCCTAGAATACACAAAACCCACTCTAGGATCCCAGTGTTCTATTCCTTACACAGAATGCACAAAAACACTCTAGGATCCCAGTGAGCAATTCTCTCCCCAGAGTACACAAAATCCACTCTATGACCCCAGTGTTGTATTCCATCCCCAGAATACACAAAAACACTCTAGGATACCAGTGTTGTATTCCCTCCCCAGAATACAGAAAAATCCCTGTAGGATCCCAGGGTTCTAATCCCTACCAAGAATACACATATTTCCTAACCAGAATGCACAAATACCACGCTAGGATCCCAGTGATCCATTCCCTACCCAGAATACACAAAAACCACTCTAGCATACCAGTTCCCTATACCCTCCACAAAATACACCAAAAACCCTCTAGGATCCCATTGAGCTATTCCCTCCCCAGAGTACACAAAATCCACTCTAGGACCCCAGTGTTGTATTACATCCCCAGAATACACAAAAAACATTCTAGGATACCAGTGTTGTATTCCCTCCCCAGAATACAGAAAAATCACTGTAGGATCCGAGGGTTCTAATCCCTACCCAGAATACACATATTTCCTACCCAGAATGCACAAATACCATGCTAGGATCACAGTGATCAATTCCCTACCCAGAATACACAAAAACCACTCTAGCATACCAGTGCCCTACACCCTCCACAAAATACACAAGAAACATTCTGGGATCCCAGTGAGCTATTCCCTCCCCAGAGTACACAAAATCCACTCTAGGATCCAAGTGTTCTATTCCATTCCCAGAATACACAAAAACCTCTCTCATATCCCAGTGATCTATTCCTCCCCAGAACACACAAAACATTTCAGGATCCCAGTTTTCTATTCCTCCCGAGATTACACAAAATCCACTCTAGGATCCTAGTGTTCCATTCCCTACCCTGAATACACATATTTCCTACCCAGAATACACAAAACACTCTAGGATCCCAGTTTTCTATTCCTCCCCAGTGTATACAAAATCCACTCTAGGGTCCCAGTGATCTATTCCTCCCAGAATAGACAAAAATACCTATGATCCCAGTGTTCCATTCATTACCCAGACTACACAAAAACACTAAAGGAACCCAGTATTCTATTCCCTACCTCGATTAAATATATTTCCTATGCAGAATACACTAATACCACTCTAGGATTACAGTGTTTTATTCCATACCCAGAATACACAAAAAACACTCTAGGACACCAGTGATCTATTCCCTACCCAGAATACACAAAAAACACTCTAGGATCCCAGTGATCTATTCCCTACCCAAAATACACAAAAAACACTCTAGGACACCAGTGATCTATTCAGTACCCAGAATACACAAAAGATACTCTAGGATACCACTGTTCTATTCGCTCCCAGAATACAAAAAAAAAAACACTCTAGGATCCCAGTGATTTATTCCCTCCCTAGAATACACAAAAAACACTCTAGGATCCCAGTGTTCTATTCCTTACACAGAATGCACAAAAATACTCTAGGGTCCCAGAGTTCTATTCCCTACCCTGAATACAAATATTTCCAACACAGAATACACAAAAACCACTCTAGGATTACAGAGTTGTATTCCCACACCAGAATATGCAAAAAACACTCCAGGATCCAGTGTTTTATTCCCTCCCCAGAATACACAAAAACCACTATAGGATCCCAGTGTTCTGTTACATTCCTAGATTACACAAAAACCACTGTAGGTCCCCAGTGTTGTATTCCGTCCCCAGAATACAGAAAAATCACTGTAGGATCCCAGTGTTCTAATCCCTGCCCAGAATACACATATTTCCTTCCCAGAAAGCACAAAAACCACTCTAGGATCCAAGGGATCTATTCACTACCCGAATACACAGAAAACACTCTAGGACACCAGTGATCCATTCCCAACCCAAAATACACAAAACCACTCTAGGATACCAGTGCTCTATTCCTCCACAGAACACACAAAAAATGCTACAGGATCCCAGTGATCTATTCCATACCCAGAAAACAGAAAAAACACTCTACGATCCCAGTGTTGTATTCCCTACCTTGAATACACATATTTCCTACCCAGAATACACAAAAAACACTATAGGATCCCAGTTTTCTATTCTTTCCCAAGAGTACAAAAAATTCACTCTAGGATCCCAGTGTTCTATTTCATTCCCAGAATTCACAAAAACCTCTCTCATATCCCAGTGATCTATTCCCTCCCCAGAACACACACAAAACACTCTAGGATCCCAGTGTTGTATTCCTTACCCAGAATACACATATTCCCTATCCAAAAGGCACAAAAACTACTCTAGGATCCCTGTGCTCTATTCCCCTACCTAGAACACCCAAAAACCACTCTAGGATCCCAGTTTTCAATTTCCTACCCAGAATACACAAAAACCAGTCTTGGATCCCAGCGTTCTATTCCCTCCGCAGAATACACAAAAAACACTCTAGGATTCCAGTGATCTATCCTCTACCCATACTACACAAAAGACACTCTAGCATCCAAGTGTTTTATTCCCTCCCCAGAATGCACAAAAGCCAGCCTTTGATCCCAGTGTTCTATTCCCTCAACAGAATACACAAAAAACACTCTAGGATCTCGGTGATCTATTCCTACCCAGAATACACAAAAAACACTCTAGGACACCAGTGATCTATTCCTACCTAGAATACACAAAAGCCACTCTGGGATCCAAGTATTCTAGTCCCTCTACAGAATACACAAAAAACACTCTAGGATCCCAATATTCTATTCCATCCCTAGAATACACAAAATCCCCATTAGGATCCCAGTGTTCTATTCCCTACCCAGAATACACATATTCCCTACTCAGAATTTACAAAAACCACTAGGATCCTTGTGTTCAATTCCCTACCTAGAATTCAGAAAAAACACTCTAGGATTCCAATGATCTATTCTCTACCCATACTACACAAAACAAATAAACATATTTCCTATGCAGAATACACAAACACCACTCTAGGATCCCAGTGTTCTATTCCCTACCCAGAAAACACAAAAAACACTCTAGGGCACCAGTGATCTATTCCCTACCCAGAATACACAAACACCACTCCAGGATCCCAGTGATCAATTCCCTACCCAGAATACAGAAAAAAATGATCTAGGACACAAGTGATATATTCCTTACCCAGTATACACAAAAAACACTCTAGGGTACCATTGTTGTATTACCTCCCAGAATACAAAAAAAAATCCATTCTAGGATCCCAGTGACTTATTCCTCCTAGAATACACAAAACCAACTCTAGGATCCCAGTATTCTATTCCTAACACAGAATGAACAAAAACACTCTAGGATCCCAGAGTTCTATTTCCTACCATGAATACAAATATTTTCAACACAGAATACGTAAAAACACTCTAGGATCCAGTGTTCTATTCCCTCACCAGAATACACAAAAAACACTATAGGATCCCAGTGTTCTGTTGCATTCCCAGAATACACAAAAACCAGTGTAGGACCACAGTGTTGTATTCCGTCCCCAGAATGCACACAAAACACTCCAGGATACCAGTGTTGTATTCCCTCCTCAGAATACAGAAAACACTGTAGGATATCAGTGTTGTATTCCTCCCCAGAACACAGAATATACTGCAGGATCCCAGTGTTCTAATCCAGCCCAGAATATACATACCAGAATGCACAAACCACTCTAGGATCCCAGTGATCTATTCACTACCCAGAATACACAAAAACACTCTAGGATACCAGTGATCCATTCCTTCCCCAGAACACACAAAAACCACTCTAGGATCCCAGTGTCCTATTCCTTACCCAGAATACAGAAAAAACACTCTACGATCCCAGTGTTCTATTCCCTACCCTGAACACACATATTTCCTACTCAGAATACACAAAAAACACTCTAGGATCCCAGTTTTCTATTCCCTCCCAAGAGTACGCAAAATCCACTCTACGATCCAAGTGTTCTATTCCATTCCCAGAATTCACAAAAACCTCTCTCTTATCCCAGTCATCATTCCTCCCACAACACACAAAACACTCTAGGATCCCAGTGTTCTATTCGTACCAAGAACACATATTCCTTATCCAAAATGCACAAAAACTACTTTAGGATCCCATGTACGCTATCCCCTACCCAGAACACCCAAAAACACTCTAGGATCCCGGTTTTCAGCTTTCTCCCCAGAATACACAAAAACTAGTCTTGGATCCCAGTGTTCTATTCCCTCTGCAGAATACACAAAAAACAATCTAGGACACCAGTGATCTATTCCCTACCCAGAATACACAAAAAACACTCTAGGACACCAGTGAACTATTCCCTACCTAGAATACATAAAAGCCACTCTAGGATCCAAGTGTTCTAGTCCTCCCCACAATACACAAAAAACATTCTAGGATCCCAGTTTTCAACTTTCTCCCAGAATACACAAAACTAGTCTTGGATCCCAGTGTTCTATTCCCTCTGCAGAATACACAAAAAACACTCTAGGACACCAGTGATCTGTTCCCTACCCAGAATACTCAAAAAACACTCTAGGACACCAGTGAACTATTCCCTACCTAGAATACATAAAAGCCACTCTAGGATCCAAGTGTTCTAGTCCTTCCCCGCAATACACAAAAAACACTCTAGGATCCCAATGCTCTCTAGTCCCTCCCCAGAATACACATATTCCCTACTCAGAATTCACAAAAACCACTAGCATCCCTGTGTTCAATTCCCTACCCAGAATTCAGAAAAAACACTCTAGGATTCCAGTGGTCTATTATCTACCCATATTACACAAAAAACACTCTAGCATCCTAGTGTTTTATTTCCTCCCCAGAATGCACAAAAAACAGTCTAGGATCCTATTTATTCTATTCCCTACACAGAATACAGAAAAAACACTCTCGGATCCCAGTGATCTAGTCCTCACCCAGGATATATAAAAACCACTTTAGGACACCAGTGATCTATTCCCTACCCAGAATACAAGAAAAAAACACACTAGGATCCCAGTGTTCTATTCCGTCTCCAGAATACACAAAAAAACACTATATGATCCCAGTGATCTATTCCTTCCCCAGAATACACAAAAACAATCTAGGATCCCAATGTTCTGTTCTCACCCCGAACACAGAAAAAACACTCTAGGATCCCAGTGTTCTATTCTCTACCCAGAATACACATATTTCCTACCCAAGATACACAAAAACCACACTAGGGTCCCTGTGTTCTTTTCACTACCCAGAATACACAAAAAACCCTCTAGGATCACAGTGCTCCATTCCCTACCCAGAACATATAAAAACCTCAATAGGATGCCAGTATTCTATTCCCTCCCTGGAATGCACAAAAAAGTCTAGGGACCCCAGTGTTCTATTCCTTACCCAGAATACACAAAAAACTCTCGGATCGAAGTGATCCAGTCTCTATCCACAATACACAAAACCACTCTAGGACACCAGTGATGTATTCCCTACCCAGAATACACAAAACCACTGTAGGATCGCAGTAATCTATTCCCTACCCAGAATACACAAAAACACTCTAGGACACCAGTGATCTGTTCCTACCCAGAATATGCAAAACCAATGTAGTATACCAGTGTTCTATTCACTCCCAGAATACAAAAAAAAAAACACTCTAGGATTGCAGTGATTTATTCCCTACCCAGAATACACAAAAACCACTCTAGGATCACAGTGTTCTATTCCTTACACAGAATGCACAAAAAAAACACTCTAGGATCCCAGAGTTCTATTCCCTATCCTGAACACAAATATTTCCTACACAGAATACACCAAAACCACTCTAGAATTCCAGTGTTCTATTCCCTTACCAGAATATGCAAAAAAAACATTCTAGGATCCAGTGTTCTATTCCCTCACCAGAATACACAAAAACCACTATAGGATCCCAGTGTTCTGTTCCATTCCCAGAATACACAAAAAACACTCTCGGACACCAGTGATCTATTCAGTACCCAGAATACACAAAAACTACTCTAGGATACCACTGTTCTATTCGCTCCCAGAATACAAAAAAAAAAAAACACTCTAGGATCCCAGTGATGTATTCCTTCCCTAGAATACACAAAACCCACTCTAGGATCCCAGTGTTCTATTCCTTACACAGAATGCACAAAAACACTCTAGGATCCCAGTGAGCTATTCCCTCCCCAGAGTACACAAAATCCACTCTATGACCCCAGTGTTGTATTCCGTCCCCAGAATACACAAAAAACACTCTAGGATACCTGTGTTGTATTCCCTCCCAGAATACAGAAAATTCTGTAGGATCCCAGGGTTCTAATCCCTACCAAGAATACACATATGTCCTAACCAGAATGCACAAATACCATGCTAGGATCCGAGTGATCCATTCCTACCCAGAATACACAAAAACACTCTAACATACCAGTGCCCTATACCTCCACAAAATACACCAAAACACTCAAGGATCCCAGTGAGTCTACCTCCCCAGAGTACACAAAATCCACTCTAGGACCCCAGTGTTGCATTCCATCCCCAGAATACACAAAAACCAGGCTTGGATCCCAGCGTTCTATTCTCTCTGCAGAATACAAAAAAAACACTCTAGGATCCCAGTGATCTATTCCCTACCCAGAATACACAAAAACAATCTAGGATACCAGTGTTCTATTCCTTCCCAGAATACACAAAAGCCACTCTAGGATCCAAGTGTTCTAGTCCTCTCCAGAATACACAAAAAACACTCTAGGATCCCAATGTTTATTCCTCCCAGAATACACAAAAACCACATTAGAATCCTAGTGTTCTATTCCCTACTCAGAATACACATATTCCCTACTCAGAATTCACAAAAAACACTAGTATCCCTGTGTTCAATTCCTTACCCAGAATTCAGAAAAAACACTATAGGATTCCAGTGATCTATCCTCTACCCATACTACACAAAAGACACTCTAGCATCCAAGTGTTTTATTCCCTCCCAGAATGCACAAAACCTGTCTAGGATCCCATTTGTTCTATTCTCATACATAATACAGAAATAACACTCTAGGATCCCAGTGATCTAGTCCCTACCCAGAATATGCAAAACCACTCTAGGACACCAGTGATCTATTCCCTACCCAGAATACCAAAAAAAAAACCACACTAGGATCCCAGTGTTCTATTCCATCTCCAGAATACACAAAAAAATATTATATGATCCAAGTGATTTATTCCCTCCCCAGAATACACAAAAAACAATCTAGGATCCCAATGTTCTATTCCCATTCCAGAACACAGAAAAAACACTCTAGGATCCCAGTGTTCCATTCCCTACCCAGACTACACATATTCCTTACCCAAGATACTCAAAAACCACACTAGGGTCCCTTTGTTCTATTCCCTACAAAAATACACAAAAACCCCTCTAGCATCCCAGTGTTCCATTCCCTACCCAGAACATAACACAAACCACATTAGGATCCAGTGTTCTATTCCTCCCGGGAATGCATAAAAAAAGTCTAGGATACCAGTGTTCTATTCCCTACCCAGAATAGACAAAAACCACTCTCAGATCTCAGTGATCTTGTCTCTATCCACAATACACAAAAACACTCTAGAACACCAGTGCTGTATTCCCTACCCAGAATACCAAAAAAGAAAAACACTCTAGGATCCCAGTGTTCTATTCCCTTTTCTAGAATACACAAAAAACAATCTTGGATCCCAATGTTCTATTCCCTCCACAGAACACACAAAGAACACTCTAGAATCTCAGTGTTCTATTCCTTACCCAGAATACACAAAAACCACACTAGGATCCCTGTGCTTTGTTCCCTCCACAGAATATTGAAAAATCACTCTATAATCCCAATGTTCATTTCCCTACCCAGAATACACAAAAAACATGCTAGGAATCCAGTGATCTATTCCCTACCCAAAATACACAAAAAACACTTTACAACACCAGTGATCTATTCCCTACCCAGAATACACAAAAACACTCTAGGATACCAGTCTTCTATTCCCTTCCCAGAATACACAAAACCACTCTAGGATCCCAGTGATCTATTCCTTCCCAGAATAGACAAAAACAACTCTAGGATCCCGTGTTCTATTTGTTACCCAGACTACACAAAAACACTCAAGGAAACCAGTGTTCAATTCCCTACCCTGAATAAACATATTTGCTTTGCAGAATACACAAACACCATTCAAGGATCTTAGTGTTCTATTCTCTCACTAGACTACACAAATTCCACTCTAGGATCCCAGTGTTCTATTCCATTCCCAGAATACACAAAAACCTCTCTCAGAGCCCAGTGATCTATTCCATCCGTGGAACATACAAAAACCACTCTAGGATCCCAGTGTTCTGTTCCCTACCCAGAATACACATATTCCCTATCCAAAATGCACAAAAACTACTCCAGGATCCCTGTGCTCTATTCCCCTACCCAGAACACCCAAAAAACACTCTAGGATCCCAGTTTTCAATTTCCTCCCCAGAATACTCAAAAACCAGTCTTGGATCCCAGTGTTCTTTTCCCTCTGCTGAATGCACAAAAAATACTCTAGGATCCCAGTGATCTATTCCCTACCCAGAATACACAAAAAACACTCTAGGACACCAGTGATCTATTCCCTACCTAAAGTACACAAAAGCCACTCTAGGATCCAAGTATTCTAGTCCCTCTACAGAATACACAAAAAACACTCTACGATTCCAATGTTCTAGTCTCTCCCTAGAATTCACAAAAACCTCATTAGGATCCCAGTGTTCTGTTCCCTACCCAGAATACACATATTCCCTACTCAGAATTTACAAAAAACACTAGGATCCCTGTGTTCAATTCCCTGCCAAGAATTCAGAAAAAACACTCTAGGATTCCAGTGATCAATTCTCTACCAGTACTACACAAAATGAATAAACATATTTCCTATGCAGAATACACAAACACCACTCTAGAATCCCAGTGTTCTATTCCCTACCCAGAAAACACAAAAAACACTCTAGGACACCAGTGATCTATTCCCTACCCAGAATACACAAAAACTACTCCAGGATCCCAGTGATCAATTCCCTACCCAGAAAACATAAAAAACGCTCTAGGACACAAGTGATATATTCCCTACCCGGAATACACAAAAAGCACTCTAGGGTACCATTGTTCTATTACCTCCCAGAATACAAAAAAAAAAACATTCTAGGATCCCAGGTATTTATTTCCTCCCCAGAATACACAAAACCCACTCTAGGATCCCAGTGTTCTATTCCTAACACAGAATGAACAAAAAACACACTAGGATCCCAGAGTTCTATTCCCTACTCTGAATACAAATATTTCCTACACAGAATACACCAAAACCACTCTAGGATCCTGGTGTTCTATTCCCTCACTAGAATACGCAAAAAAAAACCTCTAGGATCCAGTGTTCTATTCCCTCCCCAGAATACACAAAACCACTATAGGATCCCAGTGTTCTGTTCCATTCCCAGAATACACAAAAACCACTCTAGGACCCCAGTGTTATATTCCATACCCAGAATACACAAAAAAAAAACAATTTAGGACACTGGTGTTGTATTCCATCTCCAGAAAAATGGAAAATCACTGTAGGATCCCAGTGTTCTGGTCCCTACCCAGAATAAACATATTTCCTACCCAGAATGCACGAAAACCACTCTAGGATCCAAGTGATCTATTCAGTATCCAGAATACATAAAAAACACTCTAGAACACAAGTGATCCATTCCCTACCCATATTACACAAAAACCACTCTAGCATCCCAGTGCTCTATTCCCTCCACAGAATACACAAAAAACACTCCAGGATCCCAGTGAGCTTTTCCCTCTCCCGGAATACACAAAAACCACTCTAGGATCCCAGTGTTCTATTCATTATCCAGAATACAGAAAAACACTCTACGATCCCAGTGTTCTATTCCCTACCCTGAATACACATATTTCATACCCAGTATACAGAAAACCACTCTAGAATCCCAGTTTTCTGTTCCTCCCCAGAGTATACAAAATCCACTCTAGGATCCCAGTGTTCTGTTAGATTCCCAGAATACAAAAACCTCTCTCATATCCCAGTGATCTATTCCTCCCAGAACACACAAAACACTCTAGGTTGGCAGTGTTCAATTCACCCAGAATACACATATTCCCTATCCAGAATGCACAAAACACTCTAGGATATCTGTGTTCTATTCCCTACCCAGAATATACAAAACTACTCCAGGATCCCTGTGTTCTATTCCCTCCCAGAATACACGAAAACACTCTAGGATCCCAGTGTTCTATTCCCTACCCAGAATACATGTATTTCCTTCACAGAATACACAAAACCACTCTAAGTTCCCAGTGTTCTTTTACCTCCCTAAAATACCCAGAAACCACTCTAGGATCCCAGAGTTCTATTCCATTCCCCGAATACACAAAAAACACTCTAGGATCCCAGTGTTCTATTCCCTATCCAGAATCCACAAAAAACACTCTTCCATCCCAGTGTTCTGTTTCATTTCCAGAATACACAAAAAACACTATTTGATCCCTGTGTATCATTCCCTTCCCAGAATACACAAAAACCACTGTAGGATTCCAGTGTTCTATTCCATTCCCAGAATATTCAAAACTGCGCTAGGATCACAGTGTTCTATTCCATTCCATTAATACACAAAAACCACTCTAGGATCCCAGTGTTCTTTTCCCTACCCAGAACACCGAAAAACTAATCTAAGATCCCAGTGTTCTTTTCCCTCCCCAGAATACACAAAAGACAGTCTTGGAACCCAGTGTTCTATTCCCTCTCCAGAATACACAAAGAATACTCTAGGATCCCAGTGATCTATTCCCTACCCAGAATTCACAAGAAAACACTCTAGGACACCAGTTATCTATTCCCTACCCAGAATTAACAAAAACACTCTAGGATCTCAGTGTTCTATTCCCTACCGAGAATACACGTATTTCCTACCCAGAACACACAAAAACCACTCTAGGATCAGAGTGTTTTATTCCCTCCCAAAAATACCCAGAAACCCCTCTAGGATCCCAGTCTTCTATTCCATTCCCCGAATACACAAAAACCACTCCAGGATCGCAGTGTTCTATTCCCTTCCCAGAATACACAAAAAACACTCAAGAATCCCAGTTTTCTATTCTCTCTGCAGAATCCACAAAAATCACTCTTGGATCCTAGTGTTCTGATACATTCTCAGAATACACAAACACCACTCTTCCGTCCCAGTGTTCCATTCCCTTCCCAGAATACACAAAAACCACTATAGGATCCCAGTGTTCTATTCCCTACTCAAAATTGACAAAAACCTGTCTAGCATCCCAATGTTCTATTCGCCACCCAGTAAAAAAAAAAAAACACTGTAGGATCTCTGTGTTCTATTCCATTCCCAGAATATACAAAACCACGCTAGGATCCCAGTGTTCTATTCCATTATAAAAATACACAAAAACTAATCTAGCTTCCCAGTGTTCTGTTCCCTCCCCAGAATATGCAAAAACCACTCTAGGATCCCAGTGTTCTATCCCCTACCCAGAATACACAAAAAACTCTCTAGGATCCAAGTGACTATTCCCTACCAAGATATACAAAAACCAGTATAGGACACCAGTGATCTAATCCCTACCAAGAATGCAAAAAAAACACTATAGGATTACATTGTTCTATTCGATCCCCAGAAAACACAAAAAAAACACTCTAGGATTACAATGTTCTATTCCCTCCCCAGAATACTTAAGAACCTCACTAGGACCCCAGTGTTCTATTTCCTAAACAGAATACACATATTCCCTACTCAGAATACTCAAAAACCACTAGGATCCCAGTGTTCAATTTCCTACCCAGAATACCCAAAAATCACTCTAGGATTCCAGTAATCTATTTTCTACCCATACTACACAAAAAACATTATATCATCCCAGTGTTCTGTTCTCTCCCCGGAGTGCACAAAAGCCAGTCTAGGATCCCAGTGATCTAGTCCCTACCCAAAATATATAAAAACCACTCTTGGATACCAATGATTTATTCAATACCCATAATAGAAAAAAGAAAAACACTCTAGGATCCCAGTGTTCTATTCCCTCTCCAGAATACACCAAAACCACCATATGATCCCAGTGGTCTGTTCCCTCCCCAGAATACACAAAAACAAATCTAGGATTCCAATGTTCTGTTCCCTCCCCAGAACACACAAAAACACTCTAGGATCCCAGTGTTCTATTCCCTACCCAGAATACACATATTCCCTACCCAGAATCCACAAAAACTACACTAGGATCCCTGTGTTCTATTACCTACCCAGAATACACAAAAACCACTCTAGGATCCCAGTGTTCCATACCCTACCCAGAACACACAAAAACCACTCTTGGTCCCAGTGTTCTTTTCCCTCCCTAGAATACACAAAAACCACTCTAGAATCCCAGTGTTCTATTGCCTACCCAGAATACACAAAACTGACTCTAGTATCCCAGTGATCTATTCTATACCCAGAAAACTCAAAAAACACTCTAGAACACCAGTGATTTATTCCCTACCCAGAATACATAAAAACCACTCAAGGACACCAGTGATCTATTCCTTACCCAGAATACAAGAAAAAAACACACTAGGATCCCAGAGTTCTATTCCGTCTCCAGAATACACAAAAAAAAAAACACTATATGATCCCAGTGATCTATTCCCTCCCCAGAATACACAAAAACAATCTAGGATCCCAATGTTCTATTCTCACCCCAGAACACAGAAACACACTCTAGGATCCCAGTGTTCTTTTCCCTCACCAGATTAGGCAAAAAAAATACTCTAGGATCCAGTGTTCTATTCCCTCACCAGAATACACAAAAACCACGATAGGATCCCAGTGTTCTGTTCCATTCCCAGAATACACAAAAAACACTCTAGGACACCAGTGATCTATTCAGTACCCAGAATACACAAAAACTACTCTAGGATACCACTCTTCTATTCGCTCCCAGAATACAAAAAAAAAACACTCTAGGATCCCAGTGATTTATTCCTTCCCTAGAATACACAAAACGCTCTCTAGGATCCCAGTGTTCTATTCCTTACACAGAATGCACAAAACACTCTAGGATCCCAGTGAGCTATTCCTCCTGAGTACACAAAATCCACTCTATGACCCTAGTGTTGTATTCCATCCCCAGAATACACAAAAAACACTCTAGGATACCAGTGATGTATTCCCTCCCCAGAATACAGAAAAATTCCTGTAGGATCCCAGGGTTCTAATCCCTACCAAGAATACACATATTTCCTAACCAGAATGCTCAAATACCATGCTAGGATCCCAGTGATCCATTCCTTACCCAGTATACACAAAAACCACTCTAGCATACCAGTGCCCTATACCCTCAACAAAATACTCCAAAAGCACTCTAGGATCCCAGTGAGCTATTCCCTCCCAGAGAACACAAAATCCACTCTAGGACCCCAGTGTTGTATTCCATCCCCAGAATACACAAAAAACATTCTAGGATACCAGTGTTGTATTCCCTCCCCAGAATACAGAAAAATCACTGTAGGATCCGAGGTTTCTAATTCCTACCCAGAATACACATACCCTCCTCAAAATACACCAAAAACACTCTAGGATCCCAGTGAGCTATTCCTTCCCCAGAGTACACAAAATCCACTCTAGGACCCCAGTGTTGTATTCCATTCCCAGAATACACTAAAACCTCTCTCATATCCCAGTGATCTATTCCCTCCCCAGAACACACAAAAACATTTTAGGATCCCAGTTTTCTATTCCCTCCCCGGAGTACACAAAATCTGCTCTCGGATCCTAGTGTTCCATTTCCTACCCTGAATACACATATTTCCTACCCAGAATACACAAAACACTCTAGGATCCCAGTTTTCATTCCTCCCAGAGTACACAAAATCCACTCTAGGATCCCAGTTATCTATTCCTCCCACAATAGACAAAACGTACTCTATGATCCCAGTGTTCCATTCATTACCCAGACTACACAAAAAACACTCAAGGAACCCAGTATTGTATTCCCGACCCTGATTAAATATATTTCCTATGCAGAATACACTAATACCACTCTAGGATCACAGTGTTCTATTCCATACCCAGAATACACAAAAAACACTCTAGGACACCAGTGATCTATTCCCTACCTAGAATACACTATAAACACTCTAGGATCCCAGTGATCTATTCCCTACCCAGAATACAAGAAAAAAACACACTAGGATCCCAGTGTTCTATTCTGTCTCCAGAATACACAAAAAAACACTATATGATCCCAGTGATCTATTCCCTCCCCAGAATACACAAAAACAATCTAGGATCCCAATGTTCTATTCTCACCCCAGAACACAGAAAAAACACTCTAGGATCCCAGTGTTCTAATTCCTACCCAGAATACACATATTTCCTACCCAAAATACACAAAAACCACACTAGGGTCCCTGCGTTCTATTCGCTACCCAGAATACACAAAAAACCCTCTAGGATCCCAGTGTTCCATTCCCTACCCAGAACATATAAAAACCTCAATAGGATGCCAGTGTTCTATTCCCTCCCAGGAATGCAGAAAAAAAAGTCTAGGATCCCAGTGTTCTATTCCTTACCCAAAATACACAAAAAAAAAACTCTCGGATCCCAGTGATCCAGTTTCTATCCACAATACACAAAAACCACTCTAGGACACCAGTGATGTATTCCCTACCCAGAATACACAAAAACCACTCTAGGATCGCAGAGATTTATTCCCTACCCAGAATACACAAAAAACACTCTAGGACACCAGTGATCTATTCCCTACCCAGAATACGCAAAAACCAGTGTAGTATACCAGTGTTCTATTCACTCCCAGAAAAAAAAAAAACACGCTAGGATTGCAGTGATTTATTCCCTCCCCAAAATACACAAAAACCACTCTAGGATCACTGGCCCAGATATTCAAAAGGGTTGCGCCATGCACAACAGGGTTGCGTGTGCGCAACTCCAAAAATGCGCCATTCTGCAATATTCAGAAGGGGCCAGTTGCGCCACCGAAAACATGCTGAGCAACAGCGCAATGGAAATGAATGCATGCGCAACCGAAGGGGGCGGGTCCATGCATAAAGTGCGCAATGCGATATCTGAACACTTGCGCAATGCGCAAGAGTGGCTCAGCCAGAAGTTGCGCACGGACGGTTTGAGCCAAAATAAAAGAGAGCCATGGAAGCGGCGCAAGAACCTAGCAGGCCGCAAACTGGGGAGAGAGAGAGAGAGAGAGAGAGAGAGAGAGAGAGAGAGACAGGCTGGAAGGGCAGAGGGGACAGTGGGTCCAGGAGGACAGAGAGGCCAGGGGGGTGCCCGTGCAGTGGAAGCAGCAGTGGGGCAGCGGGGTAACACAGGAACAGCAGCTGGGGTGGCAGAAGCCAGGGAGATGGACAGTGTCAGCTTCCACATGGAAGCTGTAATGAGGGTGAGACACCATGCTGCAGGGGACATGGCGCGGAGGGCCCGTCAATGAGTATGCCCCCGACAGGCGGTATCGATGCCCGCATCAGCCTCGAGCTGTACACAGACGTCAGGACTGGCCTGCACTGCCTGAACAGGGCACATTGAGATGGTTTCATGAGCTGTGCAGTAATGTGATGCAGGCACTCTCACAAGGGAGTCATGCTCTGTCCGTGGAGACCAAGGTGACAGCCTGCATGTGCCTACCGCCACGGGCACCTTCCAGAGGCTGACAGGGGACACCACAGGCATTACCAGTCGGCCATGTCGCATCCTCACCCCATTCCTCAGTGCACTGCGCCTCATGCTGCGGAGTACATCCATTTCCCCAGCACCGTGGCAGAGCCGCATAACAAACATGCAGGAGTTCCACAGGGTAGCACATATGCTCTGGCGTGCTAGGGGCCATAGACTGCACCCATGTGGCCATTCAGACGCCACCTGGCCCCGACGCCCAGGCTTATCGGAACCGGAAGGGCTTTTCCAGTGTCAACTGCCAGGTGGTGTGTGATGCCATTCGCATTATCAATGTCTGTTCCACACACCTGGTGGAGCACATGATGCTTCATATGGCACCAGTCTGCACTGTGCCATCGATTCGAGAGTGGGAACATCCCCACGGGTCATCTAGTGGGTGAGTACACATGTATGGAATGCAAACTCTGTGCAAGGGTGGAATGACACAGGTGCCATGGTAGTGGCACACAAGGATATGGGCAATATGGACCTGACATGACACTGATCTCCACTATCTCCACACAGGTGACTGCGGATACCCACTCGGCCCTGGCTGCTCACACATACCGGCACTAACCACCCCAGCGCAGCTAGGTTTCAATGATGCACATGCCGCAACACGAAACATCATAGAGCGGGTGTTTGGGATGCTCAAGGAACACTTCCAATGCCTGGAAACCTCCGGTGGAGCCCTACAGTACAGCCCCCAAAAGGCCTGTGGGATATTCCTGGCCTGTTGCATCCTGCACAACATGGCCAAAGACCATGGATAGCCGTACAGGTCCAAGAGGGGGACAGCGATGGGGACGCCAGTGGCGCTGGTGATGTGGGTGATGAGCAGCCCCACTAGGACAGAGGGACCCCGACTGACCCGGCAGGCCCAGCTGCACCGGACACCATTGCAGAAGAGCACTACGCCCAACACAGGTAAGTCAAGGGACATGTGCAGGCAACACTGTCCATCAAGAAACCACAGGCACACAGAGAACACACTGTGCATGAAGGTCAGGGGAGTTGAAGGTTCCAGGCATACCAACACACCATCAGAGAGGGTGAGCACTCATATGGACACACACACACACACCAGGCAGCATACATGGGCGCAGCACAGCACTGTGGAAATGACATTGCCAACACACAGCACCACCAACCACCCCCACCACCTGGACTGTCCATGTATGTGTGTCAGGACCTGGGCACCTTGCACCTTGGTGTACAGTGCAATGCAGTCATCATGCACACGAACCTGTGGACAGCAGCTGGGAGAGTGTGCAGTGGTCCGTGTGTCAGCTTGGTGAGCAGAGCACCCAGCAGTGCACTGCCAACCATGACACACATTGCACACAGGGCAGCACCAGACAGGGCCTTCACTGGGAGACAGTTCAGTCAGGTAGCACTGTCCTACGGCCACCACGGATGCATGGGCAGCCCCGCTGTGGCCCAGCAGCACTGGCAGGCTGAGCAGGGGCCACATCGGGTGGCACTGGTGCACCACCAGGGGTCCCACTGCGCGAACACGACCTTGCCCACACAGGGGTCTGCATCCTGCCAAACAAACTTGCACCAGGGGTGCTCAGGATGCCCACAGCAGAACCCAGCATCGACAGGCCTGGTGTCGCACGACGCTGGGAACGGGAGTGGAGAGCGCACTGTGGGTGTGTGGCACAGGGGCACCTGACAGTGTGTGTGTCCGCGACAGAGACCACTGCCTGGGTCAGCCTGTCAATGGCAGCGGTCACATCCATCCGCATAAGGACCAGCTCGCTCGGTCCCGAGCACACTCCTGCTATGCCGCTCCACGGACACAGACAGTGCCTCCACGGACCTTGCAACCCAGCCCTGCAGCTGTGCAGAGTCCACAGCAGGTGGTGTGCATGTCAACGAGTACAATGCCCCAATAACATCGTGACCCCAGGGTGTGGCGGTCCTGGTGCACAGCACACCTTGAGGTGGCGCTGTCCGACCAGGACCAGGTATGGGCAGATCAAAGGCGGTGGACATGGCCACTGCTTGACACTGTACCCCAGACCTGGTGTGCAACTGCTGCGCCCCTCCAACTGCTGAGCCCCAGGTCCACCTGTTCCACCTCAGTGCTGACAGCAGTGCCAGACACCTGCACAGCCACCGTGCTGCCCCACACCGGTGCTGACAGGCTGACCACGGGACTGCCAGCAGCATGCAGCACAGGTGTGAACCAGGAAGCACCCAGGGGCACGCCATGGCCTGCCATGTGTCCGTCATGGGACACACACCTATCACTGCCATTGCAGGCCTGCTATCATCAATGGTGCAGGTGCGGCACACTGCCATAGGTACAGACATGCTGGCATACCTGCATGCCAGACTGCTGTGACAGGCTGTGCACCCTGCACCAGATAACCGGACACGGAGTTGTTGGCCCAGTGTGCATGCTGCTGCAGTGCCTGCAGGCTGGTGGTAGAGGTGGATGGTCCCTCCTCCACGTCCAGCAGGTCTGCTTCACTGTCTGGACCCACCACCACCACCGTCTCCGCAGGCGAACAGGATCTGTAACAGAAAGAGAGTACATGAGTGCATGTGAACAACAGTCCCCACAACATCACCATGTCATACCCGTGCAGATATGGGTTTCACCTGTCTGGAATCCTCCACACGATACGCCAATGGCACTCCGGGCTGCATGGCGCCGACCAGTGTCTCCTCTGTCAGGTCGCTAACACCACTGGTGGGCCCCCACCAGTGCCAGCACATGCCACCCTGAAGGCTGCCACCTTCTCCTTCAGCCTACTACGGGTCAGTCCCCATCTTCTTCCTGCATTCCTGCACGAGCTGGTGGCCTGCGGCAGGTTGACGGCCCCGAGCTACCCTCCCATACAGCTGCACGCCCTGAGGTGCCTCCGTCCACTCAATAGTGGCTCACTCCTCCAGGTAGGCCTGGAAGAAGGCCTCTGTCTCTGCTGTGGTGAAGTTCGACTCCTCCTCGCCCGCGTCCACACCTCAGCTTAGCTCTGGTCAGTCATGGTGATCTGTGGTGGAAGTGGACACCTGTCACTGTGTAGTCGACAACATTTCCCCATGAGCATAGCTGCCCAGCCAGGCCGGGGGTGCAAGCCCCCCGTTCCTCCTCCGCATGGCAGATACTGATAGAAAGGTGCCTTGTCCCTTTCATGAAATGCCTTTTCATCTCAGCCCACTCAGCCTTTATCATCCTCCGCCGCAGGCATTGTCCTGAGCATCAACAGCATGCAACTCACCTCTCACCTGCAGTAACAAAATCACAGCACAACCTACAGTCGATTTTTATAGCGCAACACATGCAAATGAGGGTGGCTCAACTTTAATGACATGCTAATCGCGCCCTGCACCTTTGAATGGCTGATCGATGATTTGCATATGTCGGCTGAATATCGGCGTATTTGCGCTGCATGTCACGGAAGGTCGGCTGAGCCAAGTCGCGCAGGTTTGTGGCTGCGTGCCACACCATGCGCATGCCCAGACAGCTACGCATGACGCTCATCGGCGCAACGCAGACCTGATGAGCGCGAGAAGACATTCAAACCATGGCCACCATTGTCCAGTGGCGCTACAGCACTGGGCACTAGATGGCGCTGTGGCGGTACTGAGCGATAGTCCACTGTGGCACTGGTGCTCAGCTTGGCAGTCGCGCAGGATGCCTATACGTCCCATGGTGCTGTGCGTAGCCTTGCGTCATTGCCGTGACTTTGTGTATGCCCTCTGACCCCTGGCGCTGTTGGCATGCCATTGTGTACGTCCCTATTGCGCTGTCTGGTGAGAGTGCCATGTAAAGTGACGGCACTGTTCGAACAGCGCGATTGGAGCCTGTGGTGGTCTATTGCACAACAACTCCACGTGGGGTTGCGGCGCAGCGGGGCGCCATATTGCCTGCTGTCAAGTTGGTGCCATGGCTAGGAGGAGGGCGGTGTCCTGGAGCCAGCTTGAAGTGGCCAACCTGGTGGCCCTGGTGGAGCCCCACTGTGAGGCACTGTATGGTGAGGCCCCTCACCATGCCTAGGACCCACGTGTGCAGCAAGTAGCACTGACCTGGTGGAGGTCACTGGCCGGGCCGGTCACATGAGCAGTGCCGCACCGGTACAGTGACCTCAGCCGGAGGGAGCCAGAACTCTTAGCGCAGCTGTGTTCACATGCCAGTGGGCGTGGTGCCTATGCCAGGGAGTGTACCATCTATGCACCTATATTTCTGTAGGGGTGTGTGTGTGCTTGGGTGGTGCATAGGTGTGTCAGTGTGTGCAGCTGTGCGATGGATGGTTACAGGCTGTGTGGGCAGGCACTCTCCCACTGGGGCAGGGGCACTCTGCTTTGGAGTCACATTGATGTTTGTCTCAACATATGGCTCCCAC
Source organism: Neoceratodus forsteri (assembly GCA_016271365.2). Lineage (NCBI taxonomy): Eukaryota > Metazoa > Chordata > Ceratodontiformes > Ceratodontidae > Neoceratodus > Neoceratodus forsteri. The sequence continues at coordinate 410,223,262 of CM057457.1, read as the reverse complement.
AGGCCGGATTGTATACACAGGGCCAGGGTGATGTGGGCTGCCAGGACCCCAGTGCGGGGTGTTCAGCCCCAACAGCAGCAGCAGCAGCAGCAGCATCAGACCCAGCTGCTGGAGGAGTGTGAGTATCATTACTTCATGGATGCTATATGCATGCAGGGGGGCAAGACCACCAGCCATGCGGGACACAACCAATGAAGGCAGAATCGCCACTAAGAAAAACACTGGTGAGTCCCCCACACTGGAGTACAGTGTACAGTTCCGGAGACCATACCTACATATGGACATGGACTGGGTGGAGAGAGGTTCAGAGGAGGCGACATGGATGGTGCCGATGCATCACAAGTCCTATGCAGACAGGTTGGCCGGAACTGAACATGTACTCCCTGGAGGAGGAGGTGAGGATATAGATGGGAGACAAGTATCTTACAGGGGCAGAGTGCAGGAAAACAATATTTTTAAGCATAAAGGATGTTCCAGGACTAGGGCATGGGATGAAGTTGGAGGACGATTCAGAGAAACAGAAGTATTTCTTCACAGAATGGGTGGTGGACAAGTAGAACACCCTGCCAGAGAGTAAGTGGGGCTGACTGGTCACTGGATTATGAATACATGGGTTGGCCATAAAGGAATCTCTGGAGGTCAGGTAAGGGGAAATCCTGGACTTATAGGACAACAGAGAACTTTACAAGCACAAATGGACAGACTGGGTGTCCCATAGGCCTTATCTGCCGACACTGTCTAAGTGTATCCATGTATGTCGGTATTGACACAGGTGACCTGCATCACAGTGCAGCACGGCACCGCCTGTATGCATCACTGGTGGTCCAGGCATGCACTGGGCCATAGCTGTGTAACTGGCATCGCACACATTGCACATCAATTCGCCACAGCCTAGTTTGTACTGTGATTGATGTGGGCAGAGTGTGTGGGGCGGTGGTGCGCATAGCTGGTGCCACCTGTTTGTGATAGCCATGATGCATGTTCACTGTGGGTGGGTGCATGCCATGTTCTTCCCAGAATACGGAAAGCACTCTAGATCAGTGTTCTGTTCTGACCAGAATCGCAAAACAGTCTAGAATCCCAGTGTTCTATTCCTCCTCAAATACACAAAACCACTCTAGGACCGATTGTTCAATTCCCTACCCAGTTTAAAATACTTAGATCCCAGTGTTTTTTCCATTCCCAGAATGTACAACCACCTAGATCGGTGTTCTATTCCATTCAGAATACACAAAACATCAGGATCCAGTGTTCTATTCCCTACAGATGCAAAAAGTATTCTAGGATCTGGTGTATTCTACCCAGAGTACACAGCTACTCTGGGATCCAAGTGTTCTAGTCCTCATCAGAATACTAAAACACTCTTTGATTCCAGTTATCTATTTACCCAGAAGACACAAAACACCATAGGATCTCAGTGTTCTAGTGCCTCCCAGAATACACAAAATCACTCTAGGATCCGAGTGTTCTCCCTAACAGAATATACATATTTTACCCTGAATGCACGGTACCACTTTCGGATCCCAGTGTCTGTTCCTCCCCAAGATACCCAGAAACCTCCATGATCCTGTGTTCTATTCCATTCCTGAACACAAAACACTCTAGATCAGTGATCTGTTCCTCCTCAGAATAAGAAATCCCCTAGGTTCCGTGTTCTATTCCTCCAGAATAACAAAAACCTCAAGGAACAGTGATCTCTTCCTTCCCAAGAACACACAAACACTCTGGGATCCCAGTGTTTTGTTCCTGCAGAACACACATATTCCTTATCTAGAATACACAAAACACTCTAGGATCCCTGTGTTCTATTCCTCTATGCAGAATGCACAAAGACCACTCCAGATCGCGTGTTCTCTTCCCTCACAGAACTCACAAACCATTCTAGGATCCAGTGCTCTATTTCCTCACCAGAATACTAAAACCACTCTTGGATCAGTGTTCTATTCATTCAGAACACACAAAAACACTCTTCAATCCCAGTGTTCTATTCCTTCCCAGAATACACGAAAAGCACTCTAGATCCCAGAGTTCTGTTCCCACCCAGAATACACAAAAAACAGTCTAGAATCCCAGTGTTCTATTCCTCCCAAAATGCAAAAAGCATAGGAATCCATTGTTCTGTTCTATTAAAAAAATACTCTAGATCAGTGTTTTATTCCATTCCCAGAATGTACGAAACACTCAGGATCCCAGTGTTCTATTCTATTCCAGAACACACAAAAACACTCTAGGATCCAGTGTTCTATTCCTACCCAGAATATGCAGCATTATAGGTTCACTGTTCTATTCCTCACCAGAATCATGAAAAACAAAACTCTTGGATCGATGTTCTGTTCCCTCCCAGAATAAAATTGATAGATCCCAGTGTTCTGTTCATTCCAGAATACAAAACACCTGGACCCCAGTGTTGTATTCGTGCAGAATACACAAAAACAGTCCAGGACACCAGTGTTGTTTTCCTCCAGAAAATGGAAAATTACTGTAGGATCGGTGTTCTTGGTCCCACAGAATACACATATTCTACCCAATGCACAAAATCCTTTTGGATCCATTGATCTTCACTACCGAGCATAAAAAACACTGCAGAACACAAGGATCCTTTCCCTGCAGAATACACAAACACTCTAGGATCCAGTGTCTCTTCCTCCACAGAACGCAAAAGACACTCTCAGTCCCAGTGAGTTTTTCCCTCCCCGAATACACAAACCACTCTAGATCCCAGTGTTCTATTCCTATCCAGAATACAGAAAACACTCTATGTGTCAGTTTTTCTTCTCACCCTGAATACACGTATTTCCTACAGAATACAAAAACCACTCTAGAATCCAGTTTCTATTCCTCACCAGAGTACAAAAATCCTCTAGGATCCCAGTGTTCTATTCATTCCAAATTCACAAAAACCTCTCATATCCCAGTCTATTCCTCCCCAGAACATACAAAAACATTCTAGGATGGCAGTGTTCTGTTCTACCCAGAATATATCTTCCTATCCAATGCAAAACCACTCTAGGATCCTGTGTTCTATTCCCTACCCAGAATATACAAAACTACTCCAGGTCCCTGTGTTCTTTTCCCCAGAACACCCAAACCACTTGGGATTCCAGGTAATTCTTCCCAGAATACTGAAACACCTAGGATCCCAGTGATTCCCTACCCAAAGTACATAAAGCATTTAAGATCCATGTTCTAGTCCTCCCCAGAATACACAAAACACTCTAGGATCCAGTGATCTTCCTACCCAGAACACACAAAATCAGTCTAGATTCCAGTGTTCTATTCCTCTGCTGAATACTCAAAACACTCTAGGATCCCAGTGTTCTATTCTCTACAGAATACACATATTTCCTACCCTGTGCTCAGAAAGCAGTCTAGGATCCCATTTTCTCCCTCTAAATACACAGAACCTCTCTGGATCCCAGTGTTCATTCTCACCCAGAGTACACAAAAACTCTTAGGATCTGAGTGTTTTAAACCCTACCCTGAATACACATATTTCCTTCCCAGAATACAAAGAACCACCAGGATCTGATGTTCTTTCTCACCCAGAATGCACAAAAACACTTGGATTCAATAATCTCTTCCTATTCATCTAAAAAACACTCTAGGACACGATGATCCATTCCCTCCCAGACTACATAAAAATACTCTAGGATCCCAGTGATCTATTTCTACCCAGAATACACTAAAACATTCAAGGCCACCAGTGATCTGTTTCCTACCAGATACTGAGGCACTCTGGGATCAAAGTGTTCTAGTCACCCTCAAATGCACAAAACCACTATAGGATCAGTGATCTATTCCCCAAATACACGCAAAACACTCTAGGATCAGTGTTCTGTTCCTACCAGAATACCGATTTCCTCCGGAGAATACAAAAAACACTCTAGGTTCCCAGTGTTCTTTACCTCCCAAATGCTAGAAACCACTCTAGGGTCAGAGTTCTCTTCCATTCCCCGATACACAAAAACCTCTAGGATCCAGTGTTCTATTCCCTAACAGAATCCACAAAAACCTTCCATCCCAGTGTTCTGTTTCATTCTGAATACACAAAACCACTCTAGAATCCCAGTGTTCTATTTCACCCAGGCTACAAAGATCTACTTTGAGTTGATGTCTATTCCATTCAGAATATTCGAAACCGCTCTAGATCCCAGTGTTCTATTCCATTCCATTAATACACAAAACCACCTAGGATCCCAGTGTCTTTTCCTTGCCCCAGAAGACTGAAAACTATTTGTGATCCCAGTGTTCTGTTCCTCTCCAGAATACACAAAGAACACTCTAGAATCCCAGTGATCTATTCCTACCCAGAATTCAAAAAACACTTTTAGGACACCAGTAATCTATTCCCTGCCCAGAATTGGCAAAGACACTCTAGGATTCTAGTGTTCTGTTCCTACCTAGAATACGCGATGTCTTACCCATATACAAAACACTCTAGGATCAGAGTGTTCTATTCCTCCCCAAAATATCTCAGAAACCCCTCTAGGATCCCAGTGTTCTATTCCATCTCTAATACACAAAAAGCACTCCAGGATCCCAGTGTTCTATTCCTTCCAGAATACACAAAACACTCTAGAATCCCAGTTTTCTATTCTCTGTGCAGAATCCACAAAATCACTCTTGGATCCTAGTGTTTCTAATACATTCCCAGAATACTACAAAACCACTCTTCCATCCTGTGTTCCATTCCTTCCCAGAATACACAAAACCACTATAGGATCCCAGTGTTCTATTCCCAACCCAAAATACACAAAAACCAGTCTAGCATCCCAATCTTCTATTCGCAAACCAGTAAGAAAAAAAATACACAGTAGGATCGCAGTCTTCTATTCCATTCCCAGAATATACAAAACCATGCTAGGATCCCAGTGTTCTATTCCATTATAAAAATACGCAAAAACTAGTCTAGCTTCCCAGTGTTTTATTCCCTCCCCAGAATATGCAAAAACCACTCTTGGATCCCAATGTTCTATCCCCTACCCAGAATACACAAAAAACACTCAAGGATCCCAGTGTTCTATTCCCTACCCAAAATACACAAAAACCAGTCTAGCATCCCAATCTTCTATTCGCAACCCAGTAAGAAAAAAAAACACTGTATAATCACAGTGTTCTATTCCATTCCCAGAATATACAAAACCATGCTAGGATCCCAGTGTTCTATTCCATTATAAAAATACACAAAAACTAGTCTAGCTTCCCAGTGTTTTATTCCCTCCCCAGAATATGCAAAAACCACTCTCGGATCCCAATGTTCTATCCCCTACCCAGAATACACAAAAAACACTATAATATCCCAGTGATCTATTCCCTACCCAGAATACACAAAAACAAGTCTAGCATCCCAGTGTTCTATTTCCTCCCCAGAATACACAAAAAACCACTCCAGGATCCCAGTACTCTATTCCCTCCACAGAATACACAAAAGTCACTCTCGGATCCCAGTGAGCTTTTTCCTCCCCCGGAATACCCAAAAACCACTCTAGGATCCCAGTGTTCTATTCCTTATCAAGAATACAGAAAAAACACTCTACGATCCCAGTGTTCTATTCCCTACCCTGAATACAAATATTTCCTACCCAGAATACACGAAAACCACTCTAGAATCCCAGTTTTCTATTCCCTCACCAGAGTACACAAAATCCACTCTAGGATCCCAGTATTCTATTCCATTCCCAGAATTCACAAAAACCTCTCTCATATCCCAGTGATCAATTCCCTTCCCAGAACATACAAAAAACATTCTAGGATGGCAGTGTTCTGTTCCCTACCCAGAATACACATATTCCCTATCCAGAATGCACAAAAACCACTCTAGGATCCCTGTGTTCTATTCCCCTACCCAGAATATACAAAAACTACTCCAGGATCCCTGTGTTCTATTCCTTCCCCAGAACACACAAAAACCACTCTAGGATTCCAGTGGGCAATTCTCTCCCCGGAATACACAAAAACCACTCTAGGATCCCAGTGATCTATTCCCTACCCAGAATACATAAAAGCCACTCAAGGATCCAAGTGTTCTAGTCCCTCCCCAGAATACACAAAAAACACTCTAGGATCCCAGTGATCTATTCCCTACCCAGAACACACAAAAATCAGTCTAGGATTCCAGTGTTCTATTACCTCCACCGAATACTCAAAAAACACTCTAGGATCCCAGTGTTCTATTCCTACAGAGAATACACATATTTCCTACCCGTAATACTCAGAAAACAGTCTAGGATCCCAGATTTCTACTCCCTCCCCAAAATACACAAGAACCACTCTAGGATCCCAGTGTTCTATTCCTTACTCAGAGTACACAAAAAAAACTCTAGGATTCGAGTGTTTTAAACCCTACCCTGAATACACATATTTCCTTCCCAGAATACAAAGAAACCACTCCAGGATCCCAGTGTTCTATTCCCTCCCCAGAATACACAAAAAACAGTCTTTGATCCCAGTGTTCGATTCCCTCACCAGAATACAGAAAAAACACTCTAGGATTCCAGTAATCTATTCCCTATCCGGAATACACAAAAAACACTCTAGGACACAAGTGATCTTTTCCTTCCCCAGACTACACAAAAAATACTCTAGGATCCCAGTGATCTATTACCTACCCAGAATACACTAAAAACATTCTAGAACACCAGTGATATGTTCCCTACCCAGAATACACAAAAGACACTCTAGGATCAAAGTGTTCTAGTCACTCCCCAGAATATACAAAAACCACTATAGGATCCCAGTGATCTATTCCTTCCCCCAGAATACACAAAAAAGACTCTAGGATCCCAGTGTTCTATTCCCTCCCCAGAATACACAAAAACCAGTCTTTGATCCCAGTGTTTGATTCCCTCGCCAGAATACACAAAAAACACTCTAGGATTCCAATAATCTCTTCCATATTCAGAAAACACAAAAAACACTCTAGGACACAAATGATCTATTCCCTCCCCAGACTACATAAAAAATACTCTAGGATCCCAGTGATCTATTCCCTACCCAGAATACACTAAAAACACTCTAGGCCACCAGTGATCTGTTCCCAACCCAAAATACACAAAAGACACTCTAGGATCAAAGTGTTCTAGTCACTCCTCAGAATACACAAAAACCACTATAGGATCCCAGTGATCTATTCCTTCCCCAGAATACACAAAAAACACTCTAGGATCCCAGTGTTCTATTCCCTACCCAGAATACACGTATTTCCTCCTCAGAATACACAAAAAACACTCTAGGTTCCCAGTGTTCTTTTACCTCCCCAAAATACCCAGAAACCACTCTAGGATCCCAGAGTTCTATTCCATTCCTGAATACACAAAAAACACTCTAGGATCCCAGTGTTCTATTCCCTAACCAGAATTCACAAAAAACACTCTTCCATCCCAGTGTTCTGTTTCATTCCCAGAATACACAAAAACCACTATTTGATCCCTGTGTACCATTCCCTTCCCAGAATACACAAAAACACTCTAGAATCCCAGTGTTCTATTTCCTACCCAGAATACACAAAATCCATTCTAGGATTCCAGTGTTCTATTCCATTCCCAGAATATTCAAAACTGCGCTAGGATCCCAGTGTTCTATTCCATTCCATTAATACACAAAAACCACTCTAGGATCTTAGTGTTCTTTTCCCTACCCAGAAAACTGAAAAACTACCCTGGGATCCCAGTGTTCTTTTCCCTTCCCAGAATACACAAAAAACAGTCTTGGAACCCAGTGTTCTGTTCCCTCTCCAGAATACCCAAAGAACACTCTAGAATCCCAGTGATCTATTCCCTACCCAGAATTCACAAAAAAACACTTTAGGACACCAGTAATCTATTCCCTACCCAGAATTAACAAAATACACTCTAGGATGCCAGTGTTCTGTTCCCTACCGAGAATACACGTATGTCCTACCCAGAACACACAAAAACACTCTAGGATCAGAGTGTTCTATTCCCTCCCCAAAATACCCAGAAACCCCTCTAGGATCCCAGTGTTCTATTCCATTCCCTGAATAAACAAAAAGCACTCCAGGATCCCAGTGTTCTATTCCCTTCCCAGAATACACAAAAAACACTCTAGAATCCCAGTTTTCTATTCTCTGTGCAGAATCCACAAAAATCACTCTTGGATCCTAGTGTTCTAATACATTCCCAGAATACACAAAAACCACTCTTCCATCCCAGTGTTCCATTCCCTTCCCAGAATACACAAAAACCACTATAGGATCCCAGTGTTCTATTCCCTACCCAAAATACACAAAAACCAGTCTAGCATCCCAATCTTCTATTCGCAATCCAGTAAGATAAAAAAACACTGTAGGATCGCAGTCTTCTATTCCATTCCCAGAATATACAAAACCATGCTAGGATCCCAGTGTTCTATTCCATTATAAAAATACGCAAAAACTAGTCTAGCTTCCCAGTGTTTTATTCCCTCCCCAGAATATGCAAAAACCACTCTCGGATCCCAATGTTCTATCCCCTACCCAGAATACACAAAAAACACTCTAGGATCCCAGTGTTCTATTCCCTACCCGGAATACACAAAAAGCACTATAGGATCCCAGTGATCTATTCCCTACCCAGAATACACAAAAACAAGTCTAGCATCCCAGTGTTCTATTTCCTCCCCAGAATTCACAAAAAACACTCTAGGATACCAGTGTCATTTTCCCTCCTCAGAATACAAAAAAAAAAAAAAAACACTCTAGGATCCCAGTGATCTGTTCCCTCCCTATAATACACAGAAATCACTCTAGGGTCCCAGTGTTCTACTCCCTCCCCAGAATATACAAAAACCTCTCACGGAGCCCAGTGATCTATTCCCTCCCAAGAACACACAAAAAACACTCTAGGATCCCAGTGTTCTATTCCCTACCCAGAACACACATATTCCCTATCCAGAATACACAAAAAACACTCTAGGATTCCTGTGTTATATTCCCCTAAGCAGAATACACAAAGACCACTCCTGGATCGCAGTGTTCTCTTCCCTCCACAGAACTCACAAAAACCATTCTAGGATCCCAGTGTTCTATTTCCTCACCAGAATACAAAAAAAACACTCTTGGATCCCAGTGTTCTATTCCATTCCCAGAACACACAAAAACCACTCTAGGATCCCAGTGTTCTGTTTCTGACCCAGAATACACAAAAAACAGTCTAGAATCCCAGTGTTCTATTCCTTCCCCAAAATACACAAAACCACTCTAGGAACCTAATGTTCTATTCCCTACCCAGTAAAAAAAAAATACTCTAGGATCCCAGTGTTTTATTCCATTCACAGAATATACAAAACCACTCTAGGATCCCAGTGTTCTGTTCCATTCCCAGAATACACAAAAAATCATCTAGGATCTCAGTGTTGTATTCCCTCCCCAGAATACAGAAAAATCACTGTAGGATCCCAGTGTTCTATTCCCTACCCAGAATACACATATTTCCTACCCAGAATACACAAAAACCACTCAAGGATCACAGTGATCTATTCCCTACCCAGAATACACAAAAAATACTCTAGGATACCAGTGTCATATTCCTTCCCCAGAATACAAAAAAAAAAACACTCTAGTATCCCAGTGATCTGTTCCTTCCCTAGAATACACAGAAATCACTCCAGGGTCCCAGTGTTCTACTCCTTCCCCAGAATATACAAAAACTCTCAAGGAACCCAGTGATCTATTCCCTCCCAAGAGCACACAAAAAACACTCTAGGATCCCAGTGTTCTATTCCCTACCCAGAACACACATATTCCCTATCCAGAATATACAAAAACCACTCTAAGATCCCTGTGTTCTATTCCCCTATGCAGAATACACAAAGACCACTCCTGGATCGCAGTGTTCTCTTCCCTCCACAGAACTCACAAAAACCATTCTAGGATCCCAGTGCCCTATTTCCTCACCAGAATACACAAAAACCACTCTTGGATCCCAGTGTTCTATTCCATTCCTAGAACACACAAAAAACACTCTTCGATCCCAGTGTTCCATTCCCTTCCCACAATACACGAAAACCACTCTAGGATCCCAGTGTTCTATTCCCTACCCAGAATACGCAAAAAACAGTCTAGAATCCCAGTGTTCTATTCCTTCCCCAAAATACACAAAAAACACTCTAGGAACCCATTGTTCTATTCCCTACTCAGTACAAAAAAATACTCTAGGATCCCAGTGTTTTATTCCATTCCCAGAATGTACAAAACCACTCTAGGATCCCAGTGTTCTAGTCCATTCCAAGAATACACAAAAAACACTCTAGGATCCCAGGGTCCTATACCCTACCCAGAATACACAAAAAGCACTATAGGATTCCAGTGATCTATTCCCTACCCAGAATACACAAAAAGCAGTCTAGCATCCCTGTGTCCTATTCCATCCCCAGAATACAAAAAAAAAAACACCCTACGATCCCAGTGATCTGTTCCTTCCCGAGAATACATAGAAATCACTCTAGGGTCCCAGTGTTTTATTCCCTACACATAATATACAAAATCCTCTCACGGAACCCAGTGATCTATTCCCTCCCAAGAACAAAAAAAAAAACACTCTAGGATCCCAGTGTTCTATTCCCTACCCAGAACACACATATTCCCTATCCAGAATACACAAAAACCACTATAGGATCCCTGTGTTCTATTCCCCTATGCAGAATACACAAAGACCACTCCTGGATCGCAGTGTTCTCTTCCCTCCACAGAACTCACAAAAAACATTCTAGGATCCCAGTGCTCTATTTCCTCACCAGAATACACAAAAAACACTCTTGAATCCCAGTGTTCTATTCCATTCCCAGAACACGCAAAAAACACTCTTCGATCCCAGTGTTCCATTCCCTTCCCAGAATACACGAAAACCACTCTAGGATCCTAGTGTTCTATACCTTACCCGGAATACACAAAAAGCACTATAGGATCCCAGTGATCTATTTCCTACCCAGAATACACAAAAACCAGTCTAGAATGCCAGTGTTCTATTTCCTCCCCAGAATACACAAAAAAACACTCTGGGATACAAGTGTCCTATTCCATCCCCAGAATACAAAAAAAAAAAACACCCTATGATCCCAGTGATCTGTTCCCTCCCTAGAATACACATAAATCACTCTAGGGTACCAGTGTTTTATTCCCTATACAGAATATACAAAATCCTCTCACGGAACCCAGTGATCTATTCTCTCCCAAGAACAAACAAAAAACACTCTAGGATCCCAGTGTTCTATTCCCTACCCAGAACACATATTCCCTATCCAGAATACACAAAATCCACTCAAGGATCCCTGTGTTCTATTCCCCTATGCAGAATACACAAAGACCACTCCTGGATCGCAGTGTTCTCTTCGCTTCACAGAACTCATAAAAACCATTCTAGGATGCCAGTGCTCTATTTCCTCACCAGAATACACAAAAACCACTCTTGGATCCCAGTGTTCTATTCCATTCCCAGAACACACAAAAACCACTCTTCAATCCCAGTGTTCCATTCCTTTCCCAGAATACACAAAAAACAGTCTAGAATCCCAGTGTTCTATTCCCTCCCCAAAATACACAAAACCACTCTAGAAACCCATTGTTCTATTCCCTACACAGTAAAAAAAAATACTCTAGGATCCCAGTGTTTTATTCCATTCCCAGAATATACAAAACCACTCTAGGATTACAGTGTTCTATTCCATTCCAAGAATACACAAAAAACACTCTAGGATCCCAGTGTTCTATTCCCTACCCAGAATACACAAAAAGCATTCTAGGATCCTAGTGATCTATTCCCTACCCAGAGTACACAAAAGCCACTCTAGGATCCAAGTGTTCTAGTCCCTCATCAGAATACACAAAAAACACTCTTGGATTCCAGTGATCTATTCCCTGCCCAGAATACACAAAAACCACCATAGGATCCCAGTGTTTTATTGCCTCCCCAGAATACACAAAAATCACTCTAGGATCCCAGTGTTCTCTTCACTACCCAGAATATACGTATTTCCTACCCTGAATACACAAAAACCACTCTAGGATCCCAGTGTTCTGTTCCCTCCCGAAGATACACAGAAACCACTCCAGGATCCCTGTGTTCTATTCCATTCCCTGAATACAAAAAAAACACTCTAGGTTCCCAGTGTTCTATTCCCTGCCCAGAATACACAGAAACCACACTTGGTTCTCAGTGTTCTATTACATTCCCAGAATACACAAAAAACACTCTTCGATCCCAGTGTTCCATTCCCTTCCCAGAATACACAAAAAACACTCTAGGATCCCAGTGTTCTGTTTCCTACCCAGAATACACAAAAACCAGTCTAGAATCCCAGTGTTCTATTCCCTCCCCAGAATACACAAAAACCACTCTAGGAACCCAATGTTATATTCCCTACCCTGTAAAAAAAAATACTCTCTAGGATCCCAGTGTTCTATTCCATTCCCAGAATATTCAAAACCACTCTAGGATCCCAGTGTTCTATTCCATTCCAAGAATACACAAAAATCTCTCTAGGATCCCAGTGTTCTATTCCCTACCCAGAATACATAAAAAGCACTATAGGATCCCAATGGTCTATTCCCTACCCAGAATACATAAAAACCAGTCTAGCATCCCAGTGTTCTATTCCTTCCCCAGAATATGCAAAAACCATTCTAGGATCCCAGTGTTCTATTCCCTACCCAGAATACACAAAAACCACTCTAGGATCCAAGTGACTATTCCCTACCCAGAATATACAAAAACCACTCTAGGACACCAGTGATCTATTACCTAGCAAGGATGCACAAAAACCACTATAGGATCCCATTGTTTTATTCACTCCCCACAATACACAAAAAACACTCTAGGATCTCAATGTTCTATTCCCTTCCCAGAATACACAAAAAACACACTAGGATCCCAGTGTTCTCTTCCCTACCCAGAATACACACATTCCCTACTCAGAATACACAAAAACCTCTAGGATCCCAGTGTATTATTCCCTACCCAGAATACACCAAAACCACTTTAGGATTCCAGTGATCTATTCTCTACACATACTACACAAAAACCAGTCTAGGATCCCAGTGTTCTATTCCTTTCCCAGAATACACAAAAACCACCCTCGGATCCCAGAGATCTAGTCCCTACACAGAATGTAGAAAAAACACTCTAAGACACCAGTGATCTATTCCCTACCCAGAACACAGAAGAAAAAAACAATCTCTGATCCCAGTGTTCTGTTCCCTCTCCACAATACACAAAAACACTATATGATCCCAGTGATCTATTCCTTCCCCATAATACACAAAAACCAGTATAGGATCCCAATGTTCTATTTCCTCCCCAGAACACACAAAAAACACTCTAGGATCCCAGTGTTCTATTCCCTTCCCAGAATACACATATTCCGTACCCAGAATACACAAAAAGCACAGTGGGATCTGTGTGTTCTGTTCCCTACCCAGAACACACAAAAATCACTCTAGGATCCCAGTGTTCTGTTCCCTCCCCAGAATATACAAAAACCACTTTAGAATCCCAGTGTTCTATTCCCTACCCAGAATACACAAAAACCACTCTAGGACACCAGTGACCTATTCCCTACCCAGAATACAGAAAAAAACACTCTGGATGCCACTGTTCTATTCCTTCCCCAGAATACACAAAAAAACACTCTTGGATCCCAGTGATCTATTCCCTCCCCAGAATAGACAAAAAACACTCTAGGATCCCAGTGTTCTATTCATTCCCCAGAATACACAAAAACACTCTAGGATCCCAGTGTTCTCTTCCCTACCCTGAATACACATATTTCCTATGCAGAATACACAAAAACTACTCTAGGATCCCAGTGTTCTGTTCCCTCCACAGAATACAGAAAAAACACTCTAGAATCCCAGTGTTCTTTTCCCTCTGCAGAATACAGAAAAAACACTCTAGGATCCCTGTGTTCTATTCCATTCCCCGAATGCACAAAAAACACTCTAGGATCCCAGTGTTGTATTCCCCCCCCCAGAATACAGAAAAATCACTGTCGGATCACAGTGCTCTGTGCCCTCCTCAGAATACACAAAAAACCCCTCTAGAATCCTAGTGTTCTAGTCCCTACCCTGAATACGCAAAAAACCACTCTAGGATACCAGTGTTCTATTCCATCCCCAGGATACACATATTCCTTACCCAGAATTCGCAAAAACCACTAGGATCCCAGTGTTCTATTCCCTACCCAGAATACACAAAAACTACTCTAGGAACCCAGTGTTCTATTCCCTACCCTGTAAAAAATACTCTCTAGGATCCCAGTGTTCTATTCCATTCCCAGAATATTCAAAACCACTCTATGATCCCAGTGTTCTATTCCATTCCAAGAATACACAAAAAACTCTCTAGGATCCCAGTGTTCTATTCTCTACCCAGAATACACAAAAAGCACTATAGGATCCCAGTGTTCTATTCGCTACCCTGAATACACATATTTCCTACCCAGAATACACAAAACACTCTAGGATCCCAGTTTTCTATTCCCTCCCGAGAGTACACAAAATCCACTCTAGAATCCCAGTGATCTATTCCCTCCCCAGAATAGACAAAATAGTACTCTATGATCCCAGTGTTCCATTCATTACCCAGACTACACAAAAAACACGCAAGGAACCCAGTATTCTATTCTCTACCCTGATTAAACATATTTCCTATGCAGAATTCACAAATACCACTCTAGGATTTCAGTGTTCTATTCCATACCCAGAATACACAAAAAACACTCTAGGACACCAGTGATCTATTCCCCAAACAGAATACACAAAAAAACACTTTAGAATCCCAGTGATCTATTCCCTACCCAAAATACACAAAAAACACTCTAGGACACCAGTGATCTATTCAGTACCCATAACACACAAAAACTACTCTAGGATACCACTGTTCTATTCGCTCCCAGAATACAAAAAAAAAAAACACTCTAGGATTCCAGTGATTTATTCCCTCCCTAGAATACACAAAAACCACTCTAGGATCCCAGTGTTCTATTCCTTACACAGAATGCACAAAAACACTCTAGGATCCAAGAGTTCTATTCCCTACCCTGAATACAAATATTTCCAACACAGAATACACAAAAAACACTCTAGGATACCTGTGTTGTTTTCCCTCCCCAGAATACAGAAAAATCCCTGTAGGATCACAGGGTTCTAATCCCTACCCAGAATACACATATTTCCTACCTAGAATGCACAAATACCACGCTAGGATCCCAGTGATCCATTCCCTACCCAGAATACACAAAAAACACTCTAGCATACCAGTGCCCTATACCCTCCACAAAATACACAAAAAACACTCTAGGATCCCAGAGAGCTATTCCCTCCCCAGAGTACACAAAATCCACTTTAGGATCCCAGGGTTGCATTCCGTCCCCAGAATACACAAAAAACACTCTAGGATACCAGTGTTGTATTCCCTCCCCAGAATACAGAAAAATCACTGTCGGATCCCATGGTTCTAATCCCTACCAAGAATACACATATTTCCTACCCAGAATGCACAAATACCACGCTAGGATCCCAATGATCAATTCCCTACCCAGAATACACAAAAACCACTCTAGCATACCAGTGCC
The DNA here is from genome assembly GCA_016271365.2 of Neoceratodus forsteri. NCBI lineage: Eukaryota > Metazoa > Chordata > Ceratodontiformes > Ceratodontidae > Neoceratodus > Neoceratodus forsteri. The sequence continues at coordinate 410,207,698 of CM057457.1, read as the reverse complement.
CTACACCCTCCACAAAATACACAAAAAACAGTCTAGGATCCCAGAGAGCTATTCCTTCCCCAGAGTACACAAAATCCACTTTAGGATCCCAGGGTTGCATTCCGTCCCCAGAATACACAAAAAACACTCTAGGATACCAGTGTTGTATTCCTTCCCCAGAATACAGAAAAATCTCTGTCGGATCCCACAGTTCTAATCCCTACCAAGAATACACATATTTCCTACCCAGAATGCACAAATACCACGCTAGGATCCCAGTGATCAATTCCCTACCCAGAATACACAAAAACCACTCTAGCATACCAGTGCCCTATACCTTCCACAAAATACACAAAAAACACTCTAGGATCCCAGTGAGCTATTCCCTCCCCAAAGTACACAAAATCCACTCTAGGACCCCAGTGTTGTATTCCATCCCCAGAATACACAAAAAACACTCTAGGATACCAGTGTTGTATTCCCTCCCCAGAATACAGAAAAATCACTGTCGGATCCCAGGGTTCTAATCCCTACCCAGAATACACATATTTCCTACCCAGAATGCAAAAATACCATGCTAAGATCCCAGTGATCCAATCCCTACCCAGAATACACAAAAAACACTCTAGCATAGCAGTGCCCTATACCCTCCACAAAATACACAAAAAACACTTTAGGATACCAGTGAGCTATTCCCTCCCCAGAGTACACAAAACCCACTCTAGGATCCAAGTGTTCTATTCCATTCCCAGAATACACAACAACCTCTCTCATATCAGGAGGCAGTATAGCGCCGTGGTCTAAGGCTCTGAGCTGCAAATCTGGTGACATCCAGTAGACCAAACTTGGGTTTGAATCGCACAGCTTCCACTTGCATACTGTGTAACCCTGAGCAAGTCACTTAACCTCCTTGTGCTCCCAGGTCGCTCCTGTAAAAAAGCTTTCAGCTTAGTGTGCTATACCTGGTTTAACAACTAAATAAAAATAAAAATATCCCAGTGATCTATTCCCTCCCCAGAACACAAAAAAATATTTCAGGATCCCAGTTTTCTATTCCCTTCCCGGAGCACACAAAATCCACTCTAGGATCCCAGTGTTCCATTCCCTACCCTGAATACACATATTTCCTACCCTGAATACACAAAACACTCTACGATCCCAGTTTTCTATTCCCTCCCCAGAGTACACAAAATCCACTCCAGGATCTCAGTGATCTATTCCCTCCCCACAATAGACAAAAAAGTACTCTATGATCCCAGTGTTTCATTCATTACCCAGACTACACAGAAAACACTCAAGGAACCCAGTATTCTATTCCCTACCCCGATTAAACATATTTCCTATGCAGAATACACAAATACCACTCTAGGATCGCAGTGTTCTATTCCATACCCAGAAAACACAAAAAACACTCCAGGACACCAGTGATCTATTACCTACCCTGAATACGCAAAAAACAATCTAGGATACCAGTGTTCTATTCCCTTCCCAAAATACACAAAAGCCACTCTAGGATCCAAGTGTTCTAGTCCCTCTCCAGAATACACAAAAAACCCTCTATGATCCCAATGTTCTATTTCCTCCCCAGAATGCACAAAAACCCCATTAGGATCCCAGTGTTCTAGTCCCTTCCCAGAATACACATATTCCCTACTCAGAATTCACAAAAACCACTAGGATCCCAGTGTTCAATTCCCTACCCAGAATTCAGAAAAAACACTCTAGGATTCCAGTGATCTATCCTCCACCCATACTACACAAAAGACACTCTATCATCCTAGTGTTTTATTCCCTCCCCAGAATGCACAAAAACCTGTGTAGGATCCCATTTGTTCTATTCCCTACATGGATTACAGAAAAAACACTCTAGGATTCAAGTGATCTAGTCCCTATCCACAATATACAAAAACCACTCTAGGACACCAGTGATCTATTCTCTACCCAGAATACAAAAAAAAAACACACTAGGATCCCAGTGTTCTATTCCATCTCCAGAATACACATAAAAATACTGTATGATCCCAGTGATTTTATTCCCTCCCCAGAATACACAAAAAACAATCTAGGATCCCAATGTTCTATTTCCACTCCAGAACACAGAAAAACACTCTAGGATCCCAGTGTTCTATTCCCTACCCAGAATACACATATTCATTACCCAAAATACTCAAAAACCACACTAGGGTCCCTTCGTTCTATTCCCTACCCAGAATCACAAAAGCCCCTCTAGCATCCCAGTGTTCCATTCCCTACCCAGAACATACAAAAACAATAATAGGATCCCAGTGTTCTATTCCCTTCTCGGAATGCACAAAAAAAGTCCAGGATCCCACTGTTCTATTCCCTACCCAGAATACACAAAAACCACTCTCGGATCTCAGTGATCTAGTCTCTATCCACAATACACAAAAAGCACTCTAGGATGCCAGTGATGTATTCCCTACCCAGAATACCAAAAAGGAAAAACACTCTAGGATCCCAGTGTTCTAATCCCTCTCCAGAATACACAAAAAATAATCTTGGATCCCAATGTTCTATTCCCTCCACAGAACACACAAAGAACACTCTAGAATCCCAGTGTTCTATTCCTTACCCAGAATACACAAAAACCACACTAGGATCCCTGTGCTTTGTTCCCTCCACAGAATATAGAAAAATCACTCTATAATCCCAATGTTCATTTCCCTATCCAGAATACACAAAAAACATTCTAGGATCCTAGTGATCTATTCCCTACCCAAAATACACAAAAAACACTTTACGACACCAGTGATCTATTCCCTACCCAGAATACTCAAAAAACAGTCTTGGATCCCAGTGTTCTATTCCCTCCGCAGAATGCACAAAAAACACTCTAGGATATGAGTGATCTATTCCCTACCTAGAATACACAAAAGCCACTCTAGGATCCAAGTATTCTAGTCCCTCTACAGAATACACAAAAAACACTCTAGGATTTCAATGTTCTATTCCTTCCCTAGAAAACACAAAAACCCCATTAGGATACCAGTGTTCTATTTCCTACCCAGAATACACATATTTCCTACTCAGAATTTGCAAAATCCACTAGGATCCATGTGTTGAATTCCCTACTCAGAATTCAGAAAAAAACACTCTAGGATTCGAGTGATCTATTCTCTACCCATACTACACAAAATGAATAAACATATTTCCTATGCAGAATACACAAACACCACTCTAGGATCCCAGTGTTCTATTCCCTACCCAGAAAACACAAAAAACACTCTAGGACACTAGTGATCTATTCCCTACCCAGAATACACAAAAACTACTCCAGGATCCCAGTGATCTATTCCCTACCCAGAATACACAAAAAACGCTGTAAGACACAAGTGATATATTCCCTACCCAGAATACACAAAAAACACTCTAGGGTACCATTGTTCTATAACCTCCCAGAATACAAAAAAAAAACATTCTAGGATCCCAGTGATTTATTCCCTCCCCAGAATACACAAAACCCACTCTAGGATCCCAGTATTCTATTCCTAACACAGAAAGAACAAAAAACACTCTAGGATCCCAGAGTTCTATTCTCTACCCTGAATACAAATATTTCCTACACAGAATACACCAAAACCACTCTAGGATCCCACTGTTCTATTCCCTCACCAGAATACACAAAAAACACCCTCTAGGATCCAGTGGTCTATTCCATCCCCAGAATACACAAAATTACTGTAGGATCCCAGTGTTCTGTTCCATTCCCAGAATACACAAAAACCACTCTAGGACCCCAGTGTTGTATTCTGTACCCAGAATACACAAAAAACAGTCTAGGACATCGGTGCTGTATTCCCTCTACAGAAAAATGGAAAATCACTATAGGATCCCAGTGTTCTGGTCCCTACCCAGAATACACATATTTCCTATCCAGAATGCAAAAAAAACACTCTAGGATCCACGTGATCTCTTTACTACCCAGAATACATAAAAAATACTCTAGAACACAAGTGATCCAATACCTACCCAGAATACACAAAAACCACTTTAGGATCCCAATGTTCTATTCCTTATCCAGAATACAGAAAAAACATTCTACGATCCCAGTGTTCTATTCCCTACCCTGAATACACATATTTTCTACCCAGAATACACAAAAACCACTCTAGAATCCCAGTTTCTATTCCTTCCCCAGAGTACACAAAATCCACTGTAGGATCCCAGTGTTCTATTCCATTCCCAGAATACACAAACACCTCTCTCATATCCCAGTGATCTATTCCCTCCCCAGAACACACAAAAAATACTCTAGGGTGGCAGTGTTCAATTCCCTACCCAGCACACACATATTCCCTATCCAGAATGCACAAAAACCACTCTAGGATCCCTATGTTCTATTCCCCTACCCAGAATATACAAAAATTACTCCAGGGTCCCTGTGTTCTATACCCTCCCCAGAACACCCAAAAACCACTCTAGGATTCCAGTGTGCAATTCTCTCCCCAGAATACATAAAGAACACTCTAGGATTCCAGTGATCTATTCCCTACCCAGAATACACGAAAGCCACTCTAGGATTCCAGTGTTCTATTCCCTCCGCCGAATACTCAAAAAACACTCTAGGATCCCAGTGTTCTATTCCTTACAGAGAATACACATATTTCCTACCCGTAATACTCAGAAAACAGTCTAGGATCCCAGATTTCTACTCCTTCCCCAAAATACTCAAGAACCACTCTAGGATCCCAGTGTTCTATTTCTTACCCAAAGTACACACAAAAAATTCTAGGATCTGAGTGTTTTAATCCTTACCCTGAATACACATATTTCCTTCCCAGAATACAAAGAAAGCACTCCAGGATCCCAGTGTTCTATTCCTTCCCCAGAATACACAAAAAAAACTCTAGGATTCCAGTAATCTATTCCCTATTTATAATGCACAAAAAACACTCTAGGGCACAAGTGATCTATTCCCTCCCCAGACTACACAAAAAATACTCTAGGATCCCAGTGATCATTTCCCTACCCAGAATACACTAAAAACACTCTAGGACACCAGTGATCTGTTCTCTACCCAGAATACACAAAAGACACTCTAGGATCAAAGTGTTCTAGTCACTCCCCAGAATACACAGAAACCACTATACGATGCCAGTGATCTATTCCCTCCTCAGAAAACACAAAAAACACTCTAGGATCCCAGTGTTTTATTCCCTACCCAGAATACACGTATTTCCTTCACAGAATACACAAAAACCACTCTAGGTTCCTAGTGTTCTTTTACCTCCCCAAAATACCCAGAAACCACTCTAGGATCCCAGAGTTCTATTCCATTCCCCGAATACACAAAAAACACTCTAGGATCCCAGTGTTCTATTCCCTATCCAGAATCCACAAAAAAGCACTCTTCCATCCCAGTGTTCTGTTTCATTCCCAGAATACACAAAAACCACTATTTGATCCCTGTGTACCATTCCCTTCCCAGAATACACAAAAACCACTCTAGAATCCCTGTGTTCTATTTCCTACCCAGAATACAGAAAAACCACTCTAGGATTCCAGTGTTCTATTCCATTCCCAGAATATTCAAAACTGCGCTAGGATCACAGTGTTTTATTCCATTCCACTAATACACAAAAACCACTCTAGGATACCAGTGTTCTTTTCCCTACCCAGAACACCGAAAAACTACTCTAGGATCCCAGTGTTCTTTTCCCTCCCCAGAATACACAAAGAACACTCTAGAATCCCAGTGTTCTATTCCATTCCCAGAATATACAAAACCACGCTATTATCCCAGTGTTCTATTCCATTATAAAAATACACAAAAACTAGTCTAGCTTCCCAGTGTTCTATTCCTTCCCCAGAATATGCAAAAACCACTCTAGGATCCCAGTGTTCTTTCCACTACCCTGAATACACAAAAAACTCTCTAGGATCCAAGTGACTATTCCCTACCAAGATATACAAAAACCAGTATAGGACACCAGTGATCTATTCCCTACCAGGAATGCACAAAAAACACTATAGGATCCCATTGTTCTATTCGCTCCCCAGAAAACACAAAAAAAACACTCTAGGATCCCAATGTTCTATTCCTTCCCCAGAATACATAAAAACCTCACTAGGACCCCAGTGTTCTATTCCCTAAACAGAATACACATATTCCCTACTCAGAATACTCAAAAACCACTAGGATCCCAGTGTTCAATTCCCTACCCAGAATACACAAAAAATCACTCTAGGATTCCAGTGATCTATTCTCTACCCATATTACACAAAAAACATTCTATCATCCCAGTGTTCTGTTCCTTCCCCTGAGTGCACAAAAGCCAGTCTAGGATCCCAGTGATCTCATCCCTACCCAAAATATAGGAAAACCACTCTAGGATACCAATGATTTATTCAATACCCAGAATAGAAAAAAGAAAAACACTCTAGGATCCCAGTGTTCTATTCCCTCTCCAGAATACACAAAAACCACTATATGATCCCAGTGGCCTATTCCCTCCCCAGAATACACAAAAACAAATCTAGGATTTCAATGTTCTATTCTCTCCCCAGAACACACAAAAAACACTCTAGGATCCCGTGTTCTATTCCCTACCCAGAATACACATATTCCCTACCCAGAATACACAAAAACCACACTAGAATCCCTGTGTTCTATTCCCTAAACAGAATACACAAAAACTACTCTAGGATCCCAGTGTTCCATACCCTACCCAGAACACACAAAAAACACTCTTGGTCCTAGTGTTCGTTTCCCTCCCCAGAATACACAAAAAACAATCTAGAATCCCAGTGTTCTATTACCTACCCAGAATACACAAAATTGACTCTAGGATCCCAGTGATCTATTCCATACCCAGAAAACTCAAAAAACACTCTAGAACACCATTGATCTATTCCCTACCCAGAATACATAAAAACCACTCAAGGATACCAGTGTTCTATTCCCTCCCCATAATACACAAAAACCACTCTTGGGTCCCAGTGATCTGTTCCCTCCCAGGAATAGATAAAATCCACTCTATGATCCTGGTGTTCTATTCATTACCCTGAATACACAAAACACCCTCTAGGATCCCAGTGTTCAATTCCATACCTTGAATTCACATATTTCCTTTGCAGAATACACAAAAACCACTCTAGGATCCCAGTGTTCCATTCCCTCTGCAGAATGCAGAAAAACACTCTAGATTTCCAGTGTTCTATTCCTTCCTCAGAATACACAAAAACCACTTTAGGATCCCAGCATTCTATTTCATTCCTCGAATACACAAAAACCACCCTAGGATCCCAGTGTTGTATTCCCTCCCAAGAATACAGAATAATCACTGTAGGATCACAGTGTTCTATTCCCTCCTCAGAATCCAGAAAAATCACTGTAGGATCCCAGTGTTCTATTTCCTACCCAGAATACACGTATTTCCTACCCAGAATGCACAAAACCCACTCTAGAATCCCAGTGTTCTATTCCCTCCCCAGAATATACAAAAACCACTCTAGGATCCCAGAGTTCTGTTCCATTCCCAGAATACACAAAAAATCCTCTAGGATCTCAGTGTTGTATTCCCTCTCCAGAATACAGAAAAATCACTGTAGGATCCCAGTGTTCTATTCCCTACCCAGAATGCACATGTTTCCTACCCAGAATACACAAAAACAACCCAAGGATCACAGTGATCTATTCCCTACCCAGAATACACAAAAAACACTCTAGGATACCAGTGTCCTATTCCCTCCCCAGAATACAAAAAAAAAACACTCTAGGATCCCAGTGATCTGTTCCCTCCCTAGAATACTCATAAATCACTCTAGCGTCCCAGTGTTCTACTCTCTCCCCAGAATATACAAAAACCTCTCACAGAACCCAGTGATCTATTCCCTCCCAAGAACACACAAAAAACACTCTAGGATCCCAGTGTTCTATTCCCTACCCAGAACACACATATGCCCTATCCAGAATACACAAAAACCACTCTAGGATCCCTGTGTTCTATTCCCCTACGCAGAATACACAAAGACCACTCCTAGATCACAGTGTTCTCTTCCCTCCACAGAACTCACAAAAACCATTCTAGGATCCCAGTGCTCTATTTCCTCACCAGAATACACAAAAAACACTCTTGGATCCCAGTGTTCTATTCCATTCCCAGAGCACACAAAAAACACTCTTTGATCCCAGTGTTCCATTCCCTTCCCAGAATACACAAAAACCACTCTAGGATCCCAGTGTTCTATTCCCGACCCAGAATACACAAAAAACAGTCTAGAATCCCAGTGTTCTATTCCCTCTCCAAAATACACAAAAACCACTCTAGGAACCCATTGTTCTATTCCCTACCCAGTACAAAAAAATACTCTAGGATCCCAGTGTTTTATTCCTTTCCCAGAATATACAAAACCACTCCAGGATCCCAGTGTTCTATTCCATTCCAAGAATACACAAAAAACACTCCAGGATCCCAGTGTTCTATTCCCTACCCAGAATACACAAAAAGCACTATAGGATCCCAGTGATCTATTTCCTCCCCAGAATACTCAAAAAACACTCTAGGATACCAGTGTCCTATTCCATCCCCAGAATACAAAAAAAAACACTCTAGGATCCCAGTGATCTGTTCCCTCCCTAGAATACACAGAAATCATTCTAGGGTCCCAGTGTTCTAATCCCTCCCCAGAATATACAAAAACTGTCAAGGAACCCAGTGATCTATTCCCTCCCAAGAACACACAAAAAACACTGTAGGATCCCAGTGTTCTATTCCCTACCCAGAACACACATATTCACTATCCAGAATACACAAAAACCACTCTAGGATCCCTGTGTTCTATTCCCCTTTAGAAAATGGGCTTGGAAATTCAGGAGCTCTGATTGGCTGATACCCCTGACAAGGTGGGCAGGTATCAGACAACAGAGCCCTGGTTAGAACAAGTGCCAATACCAACTGAACTGATCACTGAAATTGTGAGACCAGTTAGAATTTTCAAATTTGATCCGCCACCATTTTGTCCCTTGCTTATTCTGAAGTAAGCTGGCGTCGCCTGCTGCCTTATTTTTAGGTAAACAAATTATTAGTAGGCAGGTAAGGCAGGCACACATAAAAAAATGAAAGTAAACAAAAAGGAGTCAGTCTGATCAGTTCAGTGACACGGCACTCTCTCCGGTAGCGCTGTAATGACAGCAGCGTTGCTCTGTAATTTTCCATACCACAGATGAACATCAATCTGTGACGGAAAATCAAGAAGTACCACTTCTCTTACATACAATAGTGCTACCGGTTAGCGCTTTCTTTTCTCTTCCTCAACACATTTGGCTTCAGTGCTGAAATTTACAAGTAGCCCTCCTCCTCATCAACATAATACCACACTGCAGATCTGCTTTCTCCTGTCAAAGCAACATGATGGGACATGCCACTGAAGATTAAACCCAAAATTCGATCACTGACAGCACCGTCCACACTGGATCTACAACACACTGACACCCAGCAGAACTGCCTCCCCATTTCAACTGTCAAGACTTTCTTAGAGCCATCCGAGGAGAAGCAGACCACTCAGCAGAAATTGTACCCACAACCTGTGGCAAACGTGGTTTTACAATGAGGCAAGCAGTTGCAGTTTAAACAATATTTTAAAACACTAGTGGTTGCGAGGTTGCTAGAATACCCGTACTTCTAGATACAGGGCAGAGTGAATAGCTAGGAAGGTATATAATTGACTGTCTTCAAAAATACAATTGCTGATGGGTGACCTGTGCACCATAGAGCTCCCCAGGAGAGACTTTTTAAACTTAAGAGTATCCAGTAGGACAAAAGACCCTAACTCAAAAAAAAAACATCATTCTAATGCAGGCGGAGGAACTATTTTTTTACAAAATTACTTTAAACTAATTTTTATTAATTTTCTTTTATTTAACTTGTGTTTTTACAGTGCCATTTCTTAGTTAATATTAGCCTTTCCAGGGTGGCGGTTTTGCTATACCGACCTTCCAGGGCTATAAGGCCTCCCCGCCTCAGCGCTGGCCTCATTACGCCCCTGGCAGTCCGTATAGCACAATACTGCCCACCCTGTTGGGTATTATTGCTTACATGCACAATACACAAAGACCACTCCTGGATCGCAGTGTTCTCTTCCCTCCACTGAACTCACAAAAATCATTCTAGGATCCCAGTGCTCTATTTACTCACCAGAATACACAAAAACCACTCTTTGATCCCAGTGTTCTATTCAATTCCCAGAACACACAAAAAACACTCTTCGATCCCAGTGTTCCATTCCCTTCCCAGAATACACGAAAACCACTCTAGGATCCCAGTGTTCTATTCCCAACCCAGAATACACAAAAAACAGTCTAGAATCCCAGTGTTCTATTCCTTCCCCAAAATACACAAAAAACACTCTAGGAACCCATTGTTCTATTCCAGACCCAGTAAAAAAAAATACTCTAGGATCCCAGTGTTTTATTCCATTCCCAGAATGTACAAAACCACTCTAGGATCCCAGTGTTCTATTCCATCCCAAGAATACACAAAAAACACTCTAGGATCCCAGTGTTCTATTCCCTACCCAGAATACACAAAAAGCACTATAGGATCCCAGTGATCTATTCCCTACCCAGAATACACAAAAACCAGTCTAGCATCCCAGTGTTCTATTTCCTCCCCAGAATACATAAAAAACACTCTGGGATGCCTGTGTCCTATTCCATCCCCAGAATACAAAAAAACACTCTAGGATCCCAGTGATCTGTTCCCTCCCTAGAATACACAGAAATCACTCTACGGTCCCAGTGTTCTATTCCTTCCCCAGAATATACAAAATCCTCTCACGGAACCCAGTGATCTATTCCCTCCCAAGAACAAACAAAAAACACTCTAGGATCCCAGTGTTCTATTCCCTACCCAGAACACACATATTCCCTATCCAGAATACACAAAAACCACTCTAGGATCCCTGTGTTCTATTCCCCTACACAGAATACACAAAGACCACTCCTGGATCGCAGTGTTCTATTCCATTCCCAGAATATTCAAAACCACTCTAGGATCCCAGTGTTCTATTCCATTCCAAGAATACACAAAAATCTCTCTAATGTCCCAGTGTTCTATTCCCTACCCAGAATACACAAAAAGCACTGTAGGATCCCAGTGATCTATTCCCTACCCAGAATACATAAAAAACAGTCTAGTATCCCAGTGTTCTATTCCTACCCAGAATACACAAAACCACTCTAGGATCCAAGTGACTATTCCTACCCAGAATATACAAAAATCATTCTAGGACACTAGTGATCTATTACCTACCAAGAATGCACAAAAAACACTATTGGATCCCATTGCTTTATTCACTCCCCAAAATACACAAAAAACACTCTAGGATCTCAATGTTCTATTCCCTTCCCAGAATACTCAAAACCACACTAGATCCCAGTGTTTCTTCCTACCCAGAATACACATATTCCCTATTCAGAATACACAAAAACCAGTAGGATCCCAGTGTATTATTCCTACTCAGAATACACCAAACCACTCTAGGATTCCAGTGATCTATTCTCTACCCAGAATACACAAAACCACCCTCGGATCCCAGTGATCTAGTCCCTACCCAGAATATAGAAAAACACTCTAAGACACCAGCGATCTATTCCTACCCAGAATACAAAAAGAAAAACACTCTCAGATCCCAGTGTTCTGTTCCCTCTCCACAATATACAAAAAACACGATATGATCCCAGTGATCTATTCCTTCCCCAGAATACACAAAAACCAGTATAGGATTCCAATGTTCTATTCCCTCACCAGAACACACAAAAAAACTCTAGGATCCCAGTGTTCTATTCCATTCCCAGAACACACAAAAACCACTCTTCGATCCCAGTGTTCCATTCCCTTCCCGGAATACACGAAAACCTCTCTGGGATCCCAGTGTTCTGTTCCTTACCCAGAATACACAAAACACAGTCTAAAATCCCAATGTTCTAGTCCTTCCCCAAAATACACAAAACCACTCTAGGAAGCCATTGTTCTATTCTCTACCTAGTAAAAAAAAATACTCTAGGATCCCAGTGTTTTATTCCATTCCCAGAATATACAAAACCACTCTAGGATCCCAGTGTTCTATTCCATTCCAAGAATACACAAAAAACGCTCTATTATCCCAGTGTTCTATTCCCTCCCCAAAATACACAAAAAGCACTCTAGGAACCCATTGTTCTATTCCAGACCCAGTAAAAAAAAATACTCTAGGATCCCAGTGTTTTATTCCATTCCCAGAATGTACAAAACCACTCTAGGATCCCAGTGTTCTATTCCATCCCAAGAATACACAAAAAACACTCTAGGATCCCAGTGTTCTATTCCCACCCAGAATACACAAAAGCACTATAGGATCCCAGTGATCTATTCCCTACCCAGAATACAAAACCAGTCTAGCATCCCAGTGTTCTATTTCCTCCCCAGAATACATAAAAACACTCTGGGATGCCTGTGTCCTATTCCATCCCCAGAATACAAAAAACACTCTAGGATCCCAGTGATCTGTTCCTCCTAGAATCACAGAAATCACTCTACGGTCCCAGTGTTCTATTCCTCCCAGAATATACAAAACTCTCTCACGGAACCCAGTGATCTATTCCCTCCCAAGAACAAAACAAAAACACTCTAGGATCCCAGTGTTCTATTCCCACCCAGAACACACATATTCCCTATCCAGAATACACAAAACCACTCTAGGATCCTGTGTTCTATTCCCCTACACAGAATACACAAAGACCACTCCTGGATCGCAGTGTTCTATTCCATTCCCAGAATATTCAAAACCACTCTAGGATCCCAGTGTTCTATTCCATTCCAAGAATACACAAAAATCTCTCTAATGTCCCAGTGTTCTATTCCCTACCCAGAATACACAAAAAGCACTGTAGGATCCCAGTGATCTATTCCCTACCCAGAATACATAAAAAACAGTCTAGTATCCCAGTGTTCTATTCCCTACCCAGAATACACAAAAACCACTCTAGGATCCAAGTGACTATTCCCTACCCAGAATATACAAAAATCATTCTAGGACACTAGTGATCTATTACCTACCAAGAATGCACAAAAAACACTATTGGATCCCATTGCTTTATTCACTCCCCAAAATACACAAAAAACACTCTAGGATCTCAATGTTCTATTCCCTTCCCAGAATACTCAAAAACCACACTAGGATCCCAGTGTTCTCTTCCCTACCCAGAATACACATATTCCCTATTCAGAATACACAAAAACCAGTAGGATCCCAGTGTATTATTCCCTACTCAGAATACACCAAAACCACTCTAGGATTCCAGTGATCTATTCTCTACCCAGAATACACAAAAACCACCCTCGGATCCCAGTGATCTAGTCCCTACCCAGAATATAGAAAAAACACTCTAAGACACCAGCGATCTATTCCCTACCCAGAATACAAAAGAAAAAACACCCTCAGATCCCAGTGTTCTGTTCCCTCTCCACAATATACAAAAAACACGATATGATCCCAGTGATCTATTCCTTCCCCAGAATACACAAAAACCAGTATAGGATTCCAATGTTCTATTCCCTCACCAGAACACACAAAAAAACTCTAGGATCCCAGTGTTCTATTCCATTCCCAGAACACACAAAAACCACTCTTCGATCCCAGTGTTCCATTCCCTTCCCGGAATACACGAAAACCTCTCTGGGATCCCAGTGTTCTGTTCCTTACCCAGAATACACAAAACACAGTCTAAAATCCCAATGTTCTAGTCCCTCCCCAAAATACACAAAACCACTCTAGGAAGCCATTGTTCTATTCTCTACCTAGTAAAAAAAAATACTCTAGGATCCCAGTGTTTTATTCCATTCCCAGAATATACAAAACCACTCTAGGATCCCAGTGTTCTATTCCATTCCAAGAATACACAAAAAACGCTCTATTATCCCAGTGTTCTATTCCCTACCCAGAATACACAAAAAGCACTCTAGGATCCTAGTGATCTATTCCCTACCCAGAATACACAAAAACCACCCTAGGATCCCAGTGTTCTATTGCCTCCCCAGAATACACAAAAAACACTCTAGGATCCCAGTGTTCTCTTCCCTACCCAGAATACACGTATTTCCTACCTTGAATACACAAAAACCACTCTAGGATCCCAGTGTTCTGTTCCCTCCCCAAGACACCCAGAAACCACTCCAGGATCCCTGTGTTCTATTCCATTCCCCAAATACAAAAAAAAACACTTTAGGATCCCAGTGTTCTATTCCCTTCCCAGAATACACAGAAACCACTCTAGGATCCCAGTTTTCTATTCTCTCTCCAGAATACACAAAAACCACTCTTCGTTCTCAGTGTTCTATTACATTCCCAGAATACACAAAAAACACTCTTCGATTGCAGTGTTCCATTCCCTTCCCAGAATACACAAAAACCACTCTAGGATCCCAGTGTTCTGTTTCCTACTCAGAATACACAAAAACCAGTCTAGAATCCCAGTGTTCTATTCATTACCCAGAATACACAAAAAACACTCTAGGATTCCAGTGTTCTCTTCCCTACCCTGAATACACATATTTCCTATGCAGAATACACAAAAACTACTCTAGAATCCCAGTGTTCCGTTCCCTCCACAGAATACAGAAAAAACACTCTAGAATCCCAGTGTTCTTTTCCCTCTGCAGAATACAAGAAAAACACTCTAGGATCTCTGTGTTCTATTCCATTCCCCGATTGCACAAAAAACACTCTAGGATCCCAGTGTTGTATCCCCCCCCAGACTACAGAAAAATCACTGTTGAATCACAGTGTTCTTTGCCCTCCTCAGAATACACAAAAAACCTCTAGAATCCTAGTGTTCTAGTCCCTACCCTGAATACACAAAAAACCACTCTAGTATACCAGTGTTCTATTCCCTCCCCAGAATACACATATTCCTTACCCAGAATTCGCAAAAACCGCTAGGATCCCAGTGTTCTATTCCTTCCCCAGAATACACAAAAACCACTCTAGGAACCCAGTGTTCTATTCCCTACCCTGTAAAAAATACTCTCTAGGATCCCAGTGTTCTATTCCATTCCCAGAATATTCAAAACCACTCTAGGATCCCAGTGTTCTATTCCATTCCAAGAATACACAAAAAACTCTCTAGGATCCCAGTGTTCTATTCCCTACCCAGAATACACAAAAAGCACTATAGGATCCCAGTGATCTATTCCCTACCCAGAATACACAAAAACCAGTCTAGCATCCCAGTGTTCTTTTCCCTCCCCAGAATATGCAAAAACCACTCTAGGATCCCAGTGTTCTATTCCCTACCCAGAATACCCAAAAACCACTCTAGGATTCAAGTGACTATTCCCTACCCAGAATATACAAAAAACACTCTAGGACACCAGTGATCTATCCCCTACCAAGAATGGACAAAAACCACTATAGGATCCCATTGTTTTATTCGCTCCCCAGAATACACAAAAAACACTCTAGGATCTCAATGTTCTATTCCCTCCCCAGAATACACAAAAAACACACTAGGATCCCAATGTTCTCTTCCCTACCCAGAATACACATATTCCCTACTCAGAATACACAAAAACCACTAGGATTCCAGTGTATTATTCCCTACCCAGAATACACCAAAACCACTCTAGGATTCCAGTGATCTATTCTCTACCCATACTACACAAAAACCAGTCTAGAATCCCAGTGTTCTATTCCCTACCCAGAATACACAAAAACCACTCTCAGATCCCAGTGATCTAGTCCCTACCCAGAATATAGAAAAAACACTCTAAGACACCAGTGATCTATTCCCTACCCAGAATACAAAAGAAAAAGCACTCTCAGATCCCAGTGTTCTGTTCCCTTTCCACGATACTCAAAAAACACTATATGATCCCAGTGATCTATTCCTTCCCCAGAATACACAAAAACCAGTATAGGATCCCAATGTTCTATTCCCTCCCCAGAACACACAAAAAACACTCTAGGATCCCAGTGTTCTATTCTCTTCCCAGAATACACATTCCGTACCCAGAATACACAAAAAGCACAGTGGGATCTGTGTGTTCTGTTCCTAACCCAGAACACACAAAAACCACTCTAGGATCCCAGTGTTCTGTTCCCTCCCCAGAATACACAAAAATCACTCTAGAATCCCAGAGTTCTATTCCCTACCCAGAATACACAAAAAACACTCTAGGACACCAGTGATCTATTCCCTACCCAGAATACAGAAAAAACACTCTGGATGCCACTGTTCTATTCCCTTCCCCAGAATACAGAAAAATCACTGTTGGATCACAGTGTTCTATGCCCTCCTCAGAATACACAAAAAAACCCTCTAGAATCCTAGTGTTCTAGTCCCTACCCTGAATACACAAAAAACCACACTAGGATACCAGTGTTCTATTCCTTCCCCAGAATACACACATTCCTTACCCAGAATTCGCAAAAACCACTAGGATCCCAGTGCTCTATTCTCTACCCAGAATACACAAAAAACACTCTAGGATACCAGTGTTCTATTCCGTCTCCCGAATACACACATTCCTTACCCAGAATACTCAAAAACCACTAGGATCCCAGTGCTCTATTTCCTACTCTTACCACTCATACTGCTTTTTGGTGCACATGTCTCAAAAATAATGTAAGATATGGAGTCAGTCAATTTTATGTTGCGGAAAATACTCACTCTCGTGGTTACTGCCACACTTGATGTTTTTTTTTCTTGCTGCTATCGTTTCTGAGATATGGGCAAATGACTGTTGCAAGGCCTCCTTGCCTTATATGGCTGCTGTATTGCTCCATGCTTATCTGTAAGTGGAGGCGTGGGCCTGCAGGGCCCATGCTCCCACAAACACATATAATGATGTGGAACTATGCAGCTTGGTGGGATCACAGGGCACCAAGACATTCTATTTACTTCTTACATGACACTTTTAAAAAAAGAAAGGAAATTCTATGCAAAAAAATGTTATTAATGCATCAGTTAGAATTCTTTCCACACCAACAAAACTGCTGAAATTACACATTAGGGTTACCACCCCAACACCAACCTCCCATCTTCCACATACCAACAGGCATTGGAGGTGTGCGTTGGGGTGGTCATGCGTAACTCTCACCCCATTCTCCTATATTGCACCACCATACCTTCTTTACACATGGAAGGGGTGAGAGTTAGGCCGACCACCCCAACACACAGTCTGATGCCTGTTGGTGTGTGGAGGGTGGGGGTGGTGGTAACACTAACATGGAATTTACACACTATTGTCAGTGTGGAAAGAACCCTAACTATTGCATTAACAAAGTTTTTTGCGTAAAACATATTTATATCTATCTATCTATATGTATACAATGGGGTTAGAGCAATATGAGTGGGATAACTTCAGTTATTTCCACTGCAATGAAATAACTTAGGATGGCATCACCAAAGTTATAATAACTTACAAATATACCTACTCTGCTGACGTCATCACTCACTCACTCACTCACTCCAGCCTGCATACTAAATTGAACTTCTCCACAAATCTGTTTATCACTACTACTTTAAGTAACTCTGTTAACATTGCAAAGGACTTTCGGCTGTTTCCAATAGTGTGTGTAAAACTCCTTACCCATTACTATGCTACTGTCATTTTCAAGAAAGCTTGCATTCTAAATAACAGTGCCTCACAGTTTCTGTCTGTCACTGATACTTGCTAGTAACTCAACTGACATTGCAAAGGACATTCAGCTTTTCATTTATTTATTTATTTTATTTTTGTTGACCGGGTAAGTGCACTGGACAAATCCTGCCTATTTTCAGGCACAACCCAGGGAAGGGGGATACAGATGAATGCCAATGGACCTTGAACCAGATTAAGCTGTTGGTGGTATTTATAGTGAATGAGAAAAATTTGGCCAGTACACCGGGGAATTTCCCCTGCTCATCGGTAGGGGGACCCTTGGCCTTGCTGATGGAGGTCTCAGTTCTGGCTGGGATGGAGGTGGATGCAGTTGTGGAGAATATACAGTGAGAGACCTTACCTCATGTCTCTACTTCAGTTGCTGGTTTAAACGTGTCTGGAGACTTTATACATGGAGCGGGAGATGCGATTGTGCTCTCTGAAGTTACAACTTTGATTATGCCCATGGAGTTGCCTGACCAACATGTGCATTCTGTGGAGGATCCAAACATTTTATCCAAGGAACTTGCTGCTGGAGAAATTCCCCCTATTACTTTCCTGGCAGGGGGTGAGTCTTTAACAAGTGCCAGAGCCGCTTCCAGGGAAGGATTCGAGGAACGTGTCTGGAGACTGGTCGGTTTCTACGTCACAGCTAGTTCATCAGCAATTTGGCATTAAGACTCCCATGGATTCACAAGGAGCTAAGTGGACTGCTACTGATGTGTTGGTACTCGCTGGCTGGAAATGGACAAATGCAGGGGTCTGGACTCCCAGCGACTCCTGGAATGAGGTGGAAAATGGCATCTTACATAGAGCTACCAGGCCTGCAGTGGACTCTCTGAGCTCAGATAAGGTACAACGTACTACTGTTCAGGATTCTAGTCAACTGACTGAGGGTCAACAATGGACAATGGACTGGGGAGATATTGTTGAACATACTGAGTGTGATCAAAATACAGTACTTACTGTGAATTCACAGCATGTTAGGAAATCTCCAACTGTAAATGGCTCCACAATTTTGGGGAGTGGTTCACTGGGACTTGCTGCCAAGTCAGGTTTTCCTGTGCCTGATGCCAAAATTCCTGTTCCTCCATCCTTTGTAGAGGGGACTACAGGTAGTGGGGAAGTCAGTCTGCTCATCCCTCAGATGATCCAGGGGAGGGAACCTCGGGTGCACAGACTACCTCGGGGGAGCTCCTGGTGGGGGCCTACTCTCTCTGATTTGTTTAAAAATAAACTTGAGCAGGCCTCTAGATGGAATGCTATGTATCTCCATTATAAAGGAGGCCTTTCTGAGCACCTGGATAGGTATTATATAGCCAGGTACTTGAAAAATTCAATGCAATTTCAGGCTGCTGACATTTATGCCCTCATACATATTTCCGGTGAGGACACATTTGATGTTAGTTTTAAAATGAATGCTGGGCTGGAGAAATTTTGGTACAGGTATGGTACTTTGAAACAAACCCCTTTATGGACCCCCTTTTATGTGATCCCCTTAACAAAGCCAGCTATCCGGACAGTTATCATTATGTTCCGGAATGAGGGGCTCAGCATAAGTGATATTTATCATTGGCTCCAAAATAGGTGCAGCATTTTGTCCCCTCCTGAAGCACTTATTGATTCTGAAGGTTTATGAATGGAGGGTTGGAAGTTTAAAGTTAACCTTTTCCAGGTTTACTCAGAGATTGTGCATCTTCCGAATAGTTTTTTCCTTGGTAAAGACAGAGGGGTCTGCTTTTACGGGGGCAACCTAGAGCGTGCTACAAGTGTGGGGCTCATACCCACTTAAATAGTATATGTGATCTGTTGAAATGCAGTCTATGTGGGGTTTTTGGTCACCCTAGTGTGAACTGTGATAATATATTTCAATGTAATCTGTGTGATGAGAAGGGTCACGCCTATCACCAGTGTCCCTGGGCTAGTATGAATAGGAATGAGAGGTGGAATCAGGACACTTTGGTTCAGAAAACACAGGACAAACAGGATAGGTCTGACGATGCCTCTCCTTAGGGGACTGGTCCATCTTTCCCTCAGGTAGATGACCTCTCCAAGACTACACAACCTGAGGTGGGTGAAGATTCCATACCAGATGATATGGAAGTCCAGATTACCAATGTTGCTGCCTCTCTTCCTGAAATTCAGCAACAATCAGACTCTCAGGAATTGAATGCATCTCAAGTTAGTTCAGAGGTTACATCACAGAATAGGAGTGTCACAAGAGCTGCAGCTCTTAAATCTCAAGTGGTTTGTGAGGTTCCGACTGCTAATACTGATGACTTGTTGTGGGGGGATTCGGAGGTAGACATGGAAGCTTCTGTCACACTCATTGGTGATGAGGTAACTGCTACTAGGCCTCCAACTATGGTTAAAGAGAAAAAGGATAAGAAAAAGAAGGGAGGGAAGAAATGAAAGAATATGGTCACACAGGATGACAGTGTTTTATATATTTTTGTAAGGTTCTGGCTTCCCTTCATATTTCATCCCTAAATATATGTAGTTTTAAAAACTACAAGAAGCAGACTGCCTTTTTTCATCATATAGCATCTTTATATGCTGACATTGTCCTTTTACAAGAGATGAGACTTAAATCTCTTAATGAAATTAGGCAAATCCAGAGGGGTTGGGCGTGGAGACCCTCTTATTGGACTTTTGGGGAGGAGACTGCTGATGGCCTTGGAATCCTGTTTAAGTCTACTTCTTTTTCGATTTCTAGGGTTACTGATATCTCACCAGGTAGGGCTTAATTATTGATTGTAGGATTAGGGATTTCTCTTATCGCATACTGAACATTTATGCTCCCCAATCTAAAGCAGCTAGAGTAGAACTCTCTAATTTAATTAATCCTTTCTTATGCACTAGGAAACACATCATTTGAGGTGGATATTTTAATTGTAACCTAGATATTTAATGTAGGATGGCGGTTGGCAAAAAGATATATTGTGACTCTTTCACCTTACGGAACTTAATTCAAGATGCAGATTTGACGGATGCTTATAGACAGTTACACTCTGATGCTGGGGATACTTATCATAGACATATCTATAATAACCAGATTGATTATCTTTTCTCTTCCAAATATTGTAATCTGGTTCAAGTTTTGGTACAGCTGAGTGAATACTCGGATCATCATATGCTGTCAGGAATAATTAGTATGGCATCTGCACCCTCTATATTTCTTTCACATGGGAATTTATGGAGGCTAAATAGTTTTCTTCTTACCAGTACCAGTTTTTTACTCCATGTGAGATCCTTATTACATGCTAGGCAGTCAGTTCAATGGGTTTATGACTCAGTTTGGGAGTGGTGGTTGGATACAAAAACTGATTTGAAGTTTCTATTTATGAGTTTGAGGAAACAAAAGGTTTGTGATGAATATATGCAGTATCTTGGGTACAGGAACTAATTATATAAACTTATGTCTTTACCTGTTTTATCCCATGTACATTATACTGCTCAAATTGCAAAACTAAAGACATGTGTGTTTGCCTATCAATGCAACAGGGCTAAATCTTTGGAAATGAAAATGCAATTGGGTACTACACAATCTCCTTCAGCAGATCCATTTATGGCATGTAAAGCTAGATTGTGTGCTATACTGATGTCAGGTCTTTATTGTTCACATGGCTCTATAGATATGTTGTTCACTGGTATGTAAACTATAGCGCAGACACATTTGAGATAGGAATTTGGCACTACCCCTGCTCTAGACATTCCTCTGGGTGAGGTTTTCACAGCATCAGCTCCACAGTTGTCTCATCTTGTAGCTACTGCTCTAATTCTCCCGCTCTCAAGAGAAAAGGTAGTTATGGCCATAACACAAATGAAAGTAGGGGTTGTTCCTGGTTTAGATGGTCTTACACATAAATTCTATAAAACATTTTTAGAGAATCTTAGTGAATTTTTGCCTATGGTATATAATGTTATTCTACACATATTGGACATTACTCAGGATTATGGGATTGCAGTTTTAAAGTATATCTGTATAAAAATGGTGATGTTTTTTCTTTAGATAACTGGAGACCTCTTATTCTTCTCAACATGGATCACAAGATACTTGCTAAAATACTCAGTGTTAGATTGCAGAAAGTGGTTCAAGAGGTAGTTGACACTTTCCAGACGTGCTATTCCAGGTAGGTCTATTCAGCAGAATTTATTTCTTTTACATGAAATTTTTGAGGCAAAAACTACACACAGGATTAAGGGTTTTGTACTTTCATTGGATCGGACCAAGTTCTTTGATAATAATAATAATAATAATATTAATAACATTTTTTTAGTTAAGCGTCTTTCAAATATTTCAAGGCGCTGTACAAAGCATCATAGCATCAATACATCAATACATATACTGACAATACAGCCAATAAAATATTAAAATAAACAATTACAATACAACAGGGAATGCCTAATTCCATAAAAATGACTTTCAATCCTTCTTAAAACTATCCACCATTGTACTTTCTCGAGCTGACGGCAGAGAATTCCAGAGGGTGGGAGCTGAATCCAAATGCACGGGCTCCAGAAGACTTCATCACCTCAGTATTCTCAGCAACCCCTCGTCAGCTGAGCGGTTGTCTCGGAGGTGTAAGGCACCAGAAGCTCTTTCAAGTAGTCGGGACCCAACCCATGTAGGGTTTTGTAGGTCAATAGACCCACTTTCAAGGTGATCCGCCACTGTATTGGCAGCCAGTGCAGAGTGCGCAGCACAGGGGTAATATGGGACCTTCTAGACACCCTAGTCAGCAAACGTGCTGCTGCATTCTGCACTAGCTGCAAGCAGTGGATATCAACCCCAGCAAGCCCTAGGTACAGGGAGTTACAGTAATCAAGATGAGATGTCACAAAGGCATGGACCAAAACCGGCAGATCGCCCGGTGGAACCAGGTGCCTAATCCTGGAGATGTTTCTGAGATAAAAAAATGAAGTCTTGATGACTGCAGACACCTGATAACGAAGGGTCAAGCTAATGTCAAGCTCCATACCCAGATTATGCACCCATTCAGAGGTAGGGATCTGGTCTACCCCAAGAACTAGTCCACAGGGGGACCCCATCCCTAAACCCTCAACCCTATGACCGGGGTCCACCACCATAACCTCAGTCTTTCCCAGGTTCAACTTCAAACCACTGGTATTCATCCAGTGCTGGATATTAATGAGGCAGTTATTCAGCACCGAGATAGCACTAACCTGGTCAGGTGCAAAAGACAGCATAGCAGTGAAACCTCAGCTCATACCATCTTACAATGTCTCTAAGGGGTAGCATACATACTGTGAATAACATGGGGGAAAGCACCGACCCCTGAGGTACCCCACAAGGTAGAGAGAAAGTCCCGGATGAACATAAACCGGAAACCACTCTCTGTGTTCTCCCCAGGAGGTAAGATGAAAACCATCTGAGGACCACACCTGAAAGCCCACAGATGGACCTCAGGCGTTTGAGCAAAACCCCATGATCCACAGTATCAAAAGCTGATGATAGATCAAGAAGAACCAGAATAGAGCGGTGTCTCCGATCTCTCGCCATCAGGAGATCATTGAGCACCCGAACCAGAGCAGTCTCGGTGCTATGCCTCTTACGAAAACCTGACTGGAGAGGCTCGTATAAACTATGGATGGTCAAATGGTTATCAAGTTGAGCCACCACAACTTTTTTCAATAACCTTCCCCACAAAAGGGAGGTTAGAAATTGGACGGTAGTTGGCTAGGTCATTTGGGTCTAAGGAAGCTTTCTTCAGAAGGGGAGTCACCACCCCTTCCTTCAGAGAGCTAAGGAAAACTCCCATCTCCAAAGAACACCGAATAATCTGAGCAAGGACTGGGCCAATAAGTTCACTACATCCTATAATCAAGGAAGTAGGACCCAGATCCAAACTACAACATGTTGGGCGCATCTCACAGATAATCCTCATAGTGTCTACGAGGTCCAGAAGATTAAAGGAACTCCAGAAAACTCCGGGCTCTGCGACAACACACTGATCAACTGCAACAACCTTGGAGTGAGGTTGGGGACACTGCCTCCGAATGTCTTCCACCTTATTCGCAAAGAATCGAGCGATCTCCTCGCAGTCATTCTGCGTAAAAACCCGACGGACCTGCCGACAGACTGGGTTGCACAGTCTGTCAACAGTTCTGAAGAGCTGAGCCGGTCGATTCTGAGTGACAGAAATTTCCCTGGACAGGAATTCTGCCTTCTTACGGGAGATTTCTGTTTGGTAGAGCTTATAATGCTCTAGCAAAATAAGATGGTCATCATCCGAGGCAGTCTTCCTCCACCGATGCTCCAACCTATGCCCCAACCTCTGCAACCCTCTCAGTGCCCCATCAAACCAAGGGGCAATGGGACGGCATGGAAGGGGTGAACACGGGTTGGTGCAATCTGGTCAAGGGCAGCCGAGATGGCCCCATTATAGGCCACCACCAGCTGCTCGAGATCAGAGCACAATTCATCAAACAATGAGAGGTCAATAGCCACCATGAGGTCTTCAGGGACAACATCCCGCAATGGGCGGTACTTGACCAACTCCACAGGGGCCAACCTACCCAGGGGGGCCTCGAAATTGAATCCAACTGAGTAATGATCAGACCAACCGATCGGTTCCACCACCAAATCAGATGCCTCAATCCCCAGGAGGAAAACCAGATCAAGAGAGTGACCTCCCTTGTGAGTAGCTGTGGAAACAACCTGAGTGAAGCCAAGTGATGTCATCACCTGGAGGAAATGTTGACCAAAATGTGAAGATTCATCATCGACCCACGCGTTGAAATCACCCAGCACCATCAATCTGGGTGAATCCAAAGCCATGTCAGCAGCAAAATCTGCTATTTCCTGCAGGAAAAGTTTCTCATCCCCGGGTGGACAGTAGATGAGAGCAATCCTGCACCCCACACTAGCTACCACAGTACACTCAAATGATCTGGCCTCCTCAACTGGAACACCAGTTAGGCCCAATTCGGTCTTAAAACAGACTGCCACCTCCCTCCTGTGATCCAATCTCGGGTGATGTATAACCAAGAACCCGGTGGGACCGGCAGCCTCTAAACATGGGGCCACATTCCCATCCAACCAGGCCTCGGTAATGCAAGCCAGATCTGCCCTAGCAACAAAGTCCGCACTAAGAGCAGTCTTATTGCAGACAGATCTGGCATTGC
The DNA here is from genome assembly GCA_016271365.2 of Neoceratodus forsteri. Classification (NCBI taxonomy): domain Eukaryota; kingdom Metazoa; phylum Chordata; order Ceratodontiformes; family Ceratodontidae; genus Neoceratodus; species Neoceratodus forsteri. The sequence continues at coordinate 410,182,928 of CM057457.1, read as the reverse complement.
ACAACAGCGCCCGAGTTGGACGATGTTGACGAATTGTCCCAACCACTTGCCCTCTAGAAAAAGAGGTGCCCTTGGGTATGAGAACCAGAATGGGGTTACCACGCTCCAGAACCCATTTCACCTCTGGGCGTCTTCGAGGCCTAACCACCCCAATGGGAGAGCAATGCTCACTCCACTGTCCACAACCTCCAACACCCCCTCACCTCCCCTTCCCCCTTCGCACAATCCCCAAAGCCCGGCAATGATGGTAAACCTGAGCTGGTAAGGGGGGAGGGAAAAAGGGGTGGAGGGTGTGGAGAGCGGAGGCTGAGTAACGAACAACTGGTGGAGCTGGCAAGCACATCAGGCTGCTCAACAGAATTAAAACCAAATAAAGCAAATAAAACAACAAATAGACAACACTACCATCCACCATAAAACAAAATAGAACCAATATTATAATATAACAATTGTTACATTCAAAAGAGTTAGTTTAAATAATAATACAATTCTACTAACTAAAATAAAATACAATACACACTTACAGGGAAAAATATAAAGACCACCCACCGGAACTCTCTCACCGGACCAGGAGGGTGGAAAATGAGATGAAAACAAGCACTCTCACTGCTTAAATTCTTCCATCAAAGTAACTAAACATCACATATCCTAAGAAATAAAATACAAACAATACAATAAATCAGCATTCATCAGCCACCTAAACTAAAACAAAATTAAAACTGTCAGCAGGTCACAGAAACCAGCCAGTCCGAAGGGATCGGAGACCCACTGCTTCCACTCCAGGGGAGGAAGACCCCTCGGCCAACCACCTCCAGAGTGTAGAGGAGAGAAGACAAGGACCGGCCTTCAAGCCAATCCCACTCCCCCACACTGCGTGAGACCCTAACCCAGGACCACCAAAACCCAACAGACCACCTAAAAGTTAGTTTCAAAAATATTTAAATAAACAGTAGCTATATCCCCAGTCACTTATCTTGTGGGATCATCTTCTAGCCACTTCTTCGCACTTCTAAAAGATCCAACAGTACTGGTCCTATGTCCTTAGTACATTCCCGCAAACAGAATTTCCAGACGAAATTCAAAGTATAAGGATTCCAATTCAGTCAGTTTTCCAGGGAAAAGCATATTCCAACCACATAGCCCAGCCAGTTGTCCCAGAGGCAGTACTGAGCTATAGTGGTGACCCACCACTAACACTCCAGGCTGGATCTTCCCTTCAACCACTTCCACCTGGGGTCTAGGGGAATAGGACAAAGGGCCGGCCCTCCAGCAGGCCTCAATCCTAAACCCCTGTGTAGGTCACCAACATTATTAACACCTCAATAAAGCCAATGGGCCTGGAAAAATAAGCCGGAACACAAGTTAAACAAGTCAAAGAAAAACAGCTTCTAGCACAGTATTTCCAAATGTGCGAACTCCGCAAGAACTTTAAGAGTCCTTAATGAACTTAGTGAACTTGATCCCAATGGCTCCCGACTCTTACGAATCTCAAATAAGTGAAATCCTCGAATAGTACCAAAAGGATCACACTGAGGAAAAAACGAGTGTAACAAATTCACCACTCTATCGAAAGGCAGCTAGGTGCCCAATACGAGCATCAGCAGTAAGCCACACAGTAACTTGAAATAACAAGATCCAGACCAGGAGGCAACAAACCACAAACATTGATAGCATAGGTAAAAGTCGCAGCAGACAGAATGAGGAAGGGGCCAAAGCAAGAATAAACCCCAGAACTCAGCGAACTTCTTCCGATCCAAGTTTCGATCATAAACGTGAAAATACTCCACTAGAAACCCCAACACTCGATAGCTTTCCACTGACCGAATTTCCAATGAAACACAGTATTAATCTGGAACCAGAGAACAGAAGTCGTCAGATCTTCAATCTTTTTAAAACGTAACACTAAAAATGTAATAATTAAAATGAACTTAACAAAACAAACAAAATAACAAAGTAAAAATGAAAATGTAACAGCAGTCCGACGGCTAGCCCAGCGTGGCCGCCATCTTTTTTTCTATAAGAGAACCAGACTGTGACAAACTGTTTGGCGGCAGTTGGGATTGATAAAGTTTTTCATCTTTATTTATTTCAGGGTTTGAGATTTTATGGGATACCTTCTGTTTACATAGATTGGCTTGTTCATTCATATTCTGTTGCTGCTTTTTGACCACAGATAAATGGATGTTTAGGGAATTTTATTCCTCAACGTAAGGGTATTAGACAAGGCTGCCCATTGAGCCTTTTGCTATACACTTTTGCACTAAACCCCATTGTTATACAGATTAAATGGGATACTCAGATTATTGGTTTGGCTCCATATCCTGATTTGCGTCCGGAGAAGATATCAGCTTACGCTGACGATGTGGTTTTATTTGTACAGGATAAGGCTGCAGAAGACAGGTCGGTCCAGACTTTCCATAGATTTTCTGCGATCACAGAGGGTACAGTGAATATACGGAAAAGTATATCTATCCCTTTGGTTGCAGAGCCTTCACAGATAAGGGATATAGTGGGCATTGCTACAACGACTGAACCTCAGAAAATACTAGGTGTTTGGTTTAATGTGCCAGATGGGGCTACCTTTAATTGGGAGCATAAATTACTTATTTGTGAGAAGAAAGTTTGAGTATGGAAAGTGTGGAAATTGGGAAAAAGGAAAAGGGTCATGATACTGAAAACATTTTTGCTTCCCATTTTTTTATATTTGAGCTACATTTATGCCCCTGCTATACACTTTGAAACACACATTCTTGGGCCCAGATATTCAAAAGGGTTGCGCCATGCGCAACAGGGTTGCACCATGCGCAAGTCCAAAATGCGCCATTCTGCGATATTCAGCAGGAGGCAGTTACGCCACTGGCACCAGGTTGCGCTAGAGAGCAATGCAAATGAATGCATGCTCAACAGGAGGGGGAGGATCCATGCATAACTCGCAACCCGATGTTCAGTCGGGTTAGCGAAGTTGTGCGCGTAACCCCAACCTGCGCCCGCACAAGCTTGAGCCCAAAAAGCTTAAGTCGAGGGCCACCCACAGGTGAGCTGCTGCATTGCAGGGTGCAACACAGCAGCTGCCACCCTGGCCAGCCCCCAACTCCCACTCCCTGTGCCACGATCGGCTGCATTAGGCGTCAGTCCTCGATGGCTGCTGCTGGCAGGGTAGCCAGGAGCAAGTCCTCGGGATCGGGCGCACTTACATGCAAATGGCATGAATGGGGCCATAAAGAGATGCAAATGGCCCCCTGCTTGCTTGCATAAATTATGGCCCCATTTGCGTGTCACCTTTTGAATATCGAAATTTGCGCGATGGCGCAATGGTACTAGCGCCACTGCAAGTTGAATGCTCAACTCCTGGCAACTGCGTGGCGCAAGTTCCACTGCATATCGCGCGCCAAGTGCTGTAAGCTAAGGCGATATTCGAGGTTGCTCAACAGAGCAACTCCTTTGAATATCACCCCGGCCACACCTCTGCGCAACTATTTTGAGCAGCTCAGGGGCTTGCGCCTCAGACTGGCGCAGTTTGAATATCTGGGCCTTGGTGTTTTCTTTTCAAATGCTATGGGGTAGCAGACTCAACCCCATTAAATGGGAGGTTACTTATTTGCCTGTTCAGACAGGTGGTCTTGGGATGATTACCCCATTGCTTTCTTTTACTCCTTTTTTCTTTTTCATGTCCTACGCTGTGGGAGTTGTACTTATCGTGCTCAGTGGGATTTTTGGGTGGAATGATCTGTGAGGGAGATTGTAGCGAAATGGGATGCCTTGCCCCCTAAAATTACACAATATCTTAACATCCCTACTTATGCTGTAGATTGTTTTAAGAAACTAAGACACTGGAAACTACAGAAAGGTGCCGCTATCTCACTCAGTAGGAAACGGTTGTATCTGAAGATTGTTAGTCTCACGGAGCCTTTGCTTCTGTTTCCAGAATGCACTCCAGCAAAAATGAAATTTGCTTTACGGCTTCTTTTGGATATCAGAATTCCTCAACATATGTGGGATGTTACATGGTTATGTTGCCATGGGAGATTAAATGTTCATGGGAATTTAAGACACAAATCCCTTACAGATCGATATTGTCCTAAACAGACTTGTGTGCAAATTGAAGAGACCATGCAGCACTTCTCTTTTGATTGTGATGATGCCAGATTATTATGGGAATCTTTAGCTTTTAAATGTAGAATCACTTACCAGGCTTCAATACTGGGAGATTTCTCTGGTGTTTGGGGGAAATTCAATAGCAGTACATTATTTTTGCTATTTGTAATTACTTTTTTTGGCAAGCAAGATGTCATTTTGTTTTACAACAAATTTACTCTCCACCTCAGGTGGTGGTAACACAGATTGAATCTGCTGTCACTAGAATTATGGAAGAGGAACAGTGAAGACTGCCAAAGGCACGGTTTCAACAGTTGTGGAGACATAATTTTTTTCACTGACATATTTCTATGGTGGGGAATTTCAAGATGGAAATCTATTATATTTTGAATTTCTGGAAGGTTATTTTAGAGTTTATTCTGACACCCAGTACAATCTATGTCTAATTCTGGTTCCATTTCCTTTTTTCTTTTGTATTGTGTAATGCTTCATATGTTATGACTTTTGCCTGTGATTTACTGTATGTATTTTGATATTTCCTTGCCTGATGTTATGTTTTGTTTTCTTAATAAAATTCCCCTACTCTTATCGATAAGTGCCATGGGATCTTTCACATTTACCTGAACTACCACCAATCCTGGCAGATGGGACCTCGGTTTAACATCTCATCTGAAAGACAGCACCTCAGAAGTGCAGCACCCCTCTCATGCTGAACTACAGTGTCAGTACTGGGATATTAACCCAAGTGCTAGATGTGGGAACTGAACCCACAGTCCTCTGATAAAACTCCCAGCCCATGACTATGCTGCAGTCATTTTCAAGAAAACCTGTATTCTAAATCACAGTGCCTCACAGTTTGTTTCTCAGTGCTTGCTGACACTAACTGAATTAGTACTGCCAAACACAATTGCCTGTTTCTCATAGTCTTTGTAACACTCCAATCCCATGCAGAAACACTTACACACACTCAGAACACACACAGTGTTCTCAGTATAGCCTAGAGGTTAGAGTAATAAGCCTTGCACAAGCTTGCTGCATCCAGCACACCAGACCTGGGTTTAATTCTCAGACAACCTCTATTTCCCCACAGTGTGACTCAGAACAGGTCACTTAAGTTCCTAATGCTCCCAGGTCATCTCTAAAAACTTACCTAGTTATCAAACACTAACATAAAAAAGAGTAAACAGGAAAAGGTTGCAAAAAATATAACACTTCTGAAGCTCCTACCCCATTGTATAAATAGCACACATGGGCCCAGATATTCCAAAGGGTTGCACATGGTGCAACAGTGTTGCACTATGCACAACTGACTGATGTGCCCTGGTGTGATATTCAAAAGGGAAAAGTGCGCGGCACAAATCCCGATGCACCAGAGCGCATCAGTAATGTATGCAGGTGGATGTAGGGGAGGCATGCCCATGCATACCCTGCAAAGCCTGATATTCAGCCCAGGATGTGCAGAGCCATGCATGTGCAACCCCTACCTGCACCAGCACAAAGTTGATCCAAAAAAAAAAAGGAACAAGGGATGGCCACTCACAGGTGAGCTGCTGCATTGCATGGTGTAACATGACAGCTGCCACCTGTGGGTGGCCATCCGAGCTCCAGCTGCACCTGGCAACATCCCCCATGCCTGATCTCGAGCATCTGTAAAAATAAAAGAAGAATTCTGATATCCCTGGTGGTCCAGTGGACCGCTATCTGCCTGATTGCGGGCATCTGTATAAATATATAAATAATTACAATATCCCTAGTGGTCCAGTGGACCACTATCTGCCTGATCATGGGAATCTGTATAAATATATGAATAATTCCAATATCCCTGGTGGTCCAGTGGATAGCTATCTGCCCGATCGAGGGCATTTGTATATAAAAATAAATAAGTCCAATATCACTTGTGGTTTAGTGGTACCCTCCTCACCCACCCACTGAGCCCCTGGCCCGCTCTCCTGATCAGCGGCGGGTGGCAGCACCCACCGCCTGCCACCCACCACCCACGACTGCCACTGTCGGTGGGCTGTCCACCATTGGTTCACAGTGTGAGCCAATGGGTGTGCAACCATACCGTACTACACATTCCAGATATGTGAATGATCATTCACATATCTGGAAGTATATGTCTGACTCTGAACTACATGCCCATTGGCTCACGCTGTGAACCAATGGGCACAGCAGCCTCTAACGGCTGTCAGTCGTCGGGCGGAGGAGCAGGCGGGTGGGGTACTGCCACCCGCCAGGTGACTGGGGGGGAAGTGGGGCGGTGGGGCTCAGTGGGAAGGTGGGGAGAGGGGTACTGCTAGACCACCAGGGATATTGGATTATTTATTTTTATATACAAATGCCCACGAGTGGGCAGACAGCGGTCCACTGGATCACCAGGGATATTGGACTTATTGATTTATACAAATGCCCATGATCAGGCAGATAGCGGTCCACTGGACCACCAGGGATATTGGAATTGTTCATATATTTATACAGATGCCTGCGATCGGGCAGATAGCAGTCCACTGGACCACCAGGGATATTGGAATTATTCATATATTTATACAGATGCCTGCGATCGTGCAGATAGCGGTCCACTGGACCACTGGGGATGTTGGAATTATTTATTTATTTATACAGATGCCCATGATTGGGTATGGAGTACATTGCCAGCTGCAGGGGGCGTCGGTCCCTGACAGCTGCTGCCTGGCAGGGCGCTAGGTGCAAGTCGTCGAGGATCAGCGCACCTGCATGCAAATGGGGCCATAATGACATGCAAATGGCCTCATTTGTGCCTTGCATACATTATGGCCCCATTTGCATGTCAAGTTTTGAATATCACGGTTGCTGTGCATAGCACAATGGAACTTGCGCTAGCGCATCCCCATGCTCCAATCTGGCCACTTGCGCTGGCACAGTGCCAGTGCACCATGCACACTGTGGGTGGCCAGGGTGCGATATTCAACACTGCTGAGCCATGGTGCAGCTCCGTTGAATATCGCCCAGTCCACGCCCCTGCGCAGGCAAGCTGAGCTGTGCCCAAGCTTGCGCCACAGCCTGGTGCAGTTTGAATATCTGGGCCATGATCTGCAGATCGTGGAATATGGAAAATATTCTCACTCCTGCAGAGTGAGCTGTGCATTCTCATGAGTGTCTATGGCACTTATGAGAATACAAGGTTCACTCTGCAGGAGTGAGAATATTTTCCATATTCCACTCCTGCCCATCATGTGTATACATATATCTATATCTATAGCTATAGCTATAGCTATATCTATATCTATACACATATATCACACGTGTAACAAACCTTTTAAAATAAACTAATCTGTTTTTATTCAGGCAAAGGGGAAATGCATGCTATCTCTCTACATTGTGTATTGTGCCCATTTCTTAAGCAGGACAACTTTCCACAACTACACCTTAAAAATTATTTTTCTATTGAATTGTTTATGCCCCCCAACCCCACATAGCCCAAAATAATCAATAATTGAGATCAGCCAATGCGTTTTAATGGGGTAGCTGCAAAGCACTTCCTGACTGCAATTTCAATAGGAAGTGGTCTACTATGCAGAACAGCCCTAATAAGTAAATACCAAAAAAACATATACTACAATACAAGAAAAATTAGCAAAGGTAACATAACTAATTGAAGTGTCTGCCCCAAGTGACTGCAGTGTCTTAACACATAGAGAGTTACAAGACCATCAAATACCAGGATATGCAAGCAGAAATAAAATAAATGTGGAACAATAACACAGAAATAGTTCCAGTTGTCCTTGGAGCTACAGGACTAATTAATTAAAAATATATTCTAGGCACACATGAATAAGCTACTAGTAGCTGTGATACCACATGACTATAGAAGGAAGCCATTAGAGGAATGTTGCATGTATTAAGAAAAGCAGATTATCCCACAATAACTGTTTCACCTACAACATACAAACTATATCCTGTAACAGATGTAGACTGAGTCTAGTACCATTTAGACATCAGCAGACTCATGGTGACATAACAGAAAGGGAAACTAAGACAGTCTTATGATACAAAAGACAAGTTACAGCTGAACAAAGCCATTATTGAAAGCTGAGTTGGGGAGGAAGAAGAAGAATCATCAGCATTTATATAATGCTTTTCATACATAGTGTGTTCCAAAGATCTTTACAAGCAATGTTAGACTGGTAGTGAAGTGACTGAATGTGTAGTGGCAGCCATATCGCACATTAACAGCCACACACAACCTGGACAATTTCATGAACCAGTTTATAGGATGGGGAATATTGGCCAGGACACTGAGAATGTCTCCTACTCTTCGTGAAGAGTACCCTGGGTTCTTTTACTTCCACCAGGACAACACCAGGATGGGTAGAAGGGACCTCAGTTTAACATCTTATCCAAAGGACAGCATACCCCAGCAGTACAGCACCTCCTAATACTGCACTTGGATGTCAGTGTTTTAGGTGCAAGTCCAATCCCAGTGTGGGACAAGAACCCATGACCTTCTGGTTCAGAGGGGGATGTGCTACCAACAGAGACACACTAACAAACTACGACGTCAGTATTAATGTAACAACACCCCCTGAAAAGAAATAAATTGAAACAGTCTGGGGAAAATCTATTAAGCCCCAGTTGAGCACAATACCAAAGCAGAATGCATATACAGTAGTCAGTGAAAGATGGCATAAATGAGGCTTCAGTCAGTGATGCAGAACAATCAAATGTACAACTAGAGAGAGCAAAGCGTAGCTCAAGTAGGCCCACAACTCGAAAATCCCAGGTCTAGATGTCGTACCCATCTACTGACTGAATGCATTAGCATCTTTGCACTTTGACTTAGCTACCTGTAAAATACAGCTATGTGCGTGTCCTGAGTTAAAACCAACATGGCTAACAATAGTAATACAGTATTCCTTACTTAATCAGATCCCACCAGCAATCCCCAAAACCTTCACCTAATAACTTATTTACCTGAAAAATGTGAACTATGCATTGGAATAGATGCAAAGTCTATAACCAGTTAAACTCAACAGACTCATGGCAATAGAACAGAAAAGGAAATAAGAAACAATCGTACTAGGCTCTCATACTAGGTATTTAGAACAGTAGAAGACTCATTGTCCATATAAACTGTTCCCCACAACAGTGGGAGCACTTTACACTACTTTCTATTATATATTCATCAATTTTTCTTTTAAACTGTGCTGATGTTTGACTTTTTACTATATCAACTGGCAATTTATTCCACGATCTTCCAGTTCTATTTATAAAAGAATAGTAAACACTATTTTTTTACCATTTTCAACCTAATCTGATTTACACATCTTCTTAATCCATTTGGTTTTACTTGTAATTCTAAATTCATCTCACTTTTCAGTTCTTCATCATTTATTATCTTAAATAACATCATTAAATCTCCTTTCTCTCCTTTTCTCTAAACTAAACAGACCTGTTAGTCTTAGTCTCCCCTTATACCCATATCTCCCCAAATTCCCAATCATCTTTGTATATCTTCTTTGTACTCCTTCAATTATTTTTATTTCCATCTTCTTATATGGGTTCCACAATTGTGACCCATAATCCAAGTACGGCTTAACATAACTCCTATATACTGATACCATACATGTTAAAGATTTATTAATAAAGCTTCTTTTTATATTCCTCACCATATTATTAGCTTTATGTATAGCTATTGCTTGATGTTTAATAAAATCTAATTTATTATCAATCACTATCCCACAGTCTTTTTCTTCATCTACTTTTTTAATTTCCTTATCATTTAGTAGATGCTTATTTTTCTTTCTATCTTTTCCCTAAATGCATTACTACTGATTTGTCTGTGTCAAACTTCATCCCATTTTGTTCTGCCCACCTCTCAATTTTTTTTAAATCCTTGTTTAGTCCTTCCTGTTGTTCTAATGTTTCTACTTGTCCTCCTAACTTAATGTCATCAGCAAATTTTGCAATTTGATTTGCTATTCCTTGATGTAAGTCACTAATCTATAGAGAAAACAAAATGGGTCCCAACACAGATCCTTGTGGGACTCCACTCTCCACTTTGATCGATTTTGACATTTCGCCTATTAATCTCACAAGTTGTTTTCTATTACTCAGCCAATTTTTAATCCATAATATAATTTGACTATCCAATCCCATATTTACAAATTTCTTTATCAATTTATCATGAGGTACTTTGTCGAACGATTTTTTAAAGTCCAAAAATATTATGTCTGTGGGGACATTGTTGTTTAAATTAATTTAGATATTTTCATAGAAACACAAATGATTAGTGCTGCATGGTCTGTTCTTTTTAAATCCATGCTGCTTCTCATCCTTGAATGCTAATATTTCAAGACCCTTTTCTATGTTAGCTATTAATATACTCTCAGCAATTTTCCCAATATAGCAGTTAGACTCACTGGCCTATAATTTGTCACTTCTGCCCTTTTCCCTTTCTTAAACAATGGTACCATGTAGACTTTTTTCCAGTCATCCAGAAATTCCCTTGTCTTGTATGATCTATTAAATATATACATCAAGATTTCTGATATCCATGGTAACACTTTTTTAATATATCGGGGATGTAATAAATCCGGTCCTGCTGATTTATGTATTTTGACTTTATTTACCAATCTTGCTACTTCTTCTTTTGTAATTTCTATTTTTATATTTTGATAATTTTTCTTTATTATGACATTTTTTTTACATCTTTTCCTTTTTCAAAAACAGACCCCAAAAAATAATTCAGTGTATTGTCGTGTGAAAGCAAACTACAGCAGAACAAAGCCACAAGGGAAAGCTAGAGAAGGGTTGCAGCAACTTTAGTGTAGAATGGTTAGTTTACAAGAAAATAGTTGGTAGTATTTGACAATCATGGATTCCTTAATGCCTCAGAATCTACAGAATCAACCCTGTTCTGATTAATTAGATGAAGATCGATATGAAAAAGTGACACACTGCCTTGTGACTGAAATATGATAACACCAAATCATTATCTTGAACATCACACTACAAAGAGGGATATTCCAAAAATGTTCTCTGTCATCTTTCTTGCATTGCCTTGTCCTAAACCCATTGAGCAGTCTCATTAACCCTTAGGCTGCCAACAGAATTAGAACATATGAGAATTTTGGACCGATATATCAGTCTGTGGCCATGCAAAGGTTATTAAGTTAGGGTATGAGTAGAGCTTAAACTTGAGAAATTAAAAGGATCCTCAAATGACAGCTCATCTTCTGTCTGTAGATGTCTTAAAGCTTCATAGGTCATGTGGCAAACTCCTGAAAGAGATGTTGCAAATTGTCAAATCCTTCTCTGGTGACAGATGACATTTGTATTAGACAAATGTGGTAGAGCAACATTCATTAAAAAAAAGCCAACATATTCTGAAAACATGACCTTAAATGAGGACTGTAACAGAAAATAACAAAAGCAAGAGGGCATATACAAGTACTTAGGAATACACAGAAACATAAAAAGACTGCTTGACCTACCCATTCTACCCTGATGTTCCCTGCCTAATCTGTCTCCAAAGACCCTACCTGATCTCCAGCTACCCTCCTTCATCTCTGCTTTTTTTTCTAACTCATCTGTATTTCTCCCATGTATGCTTGGAGTCCCCTATTGTTTTAGCCTCCACCACTTCCACTGGTGGTCTGCTCCAGGCATCCACTATACTTTCTTTGAAGAAATAGTTCCTCACAGCTCTCCTGAACTCACCCCCTCCAGTTTTATTACATGTCCCTAGGTCCTGGTGTTCTTTCTTGCTTGAAAGAGACCCTATCTTGCACTCTGTTCACCCCATGAGATACTTGTAGGTCACTATCATATCACCTCTCTCTCTCCCTTCCCACTTTAAAGGAAACATGATGATTTTCCTCAGTCTATCCTCATACAACTTCTCATGCAACCCCTGCACCATTTTAGTTTTCTAAAAACTGAAGACTGCCTCCACCCTGTCTTTGCCCTTTCTGAGGTTCAGCCTCCAAAGCCTGATGCACTACTCCAGGTGGGATCTCACCATTGAGTAATACAGTGGCAACACCACTTCTTTCCTCCTGCTGAAGATACACATTCATATGCACCCCAGCATACCACTTTCCCTAGCCAGTTATTTGCACTGCCCTGCCACTTTGAGGTCAATACAATGTAATTACCCCAAAGTCCCTTTCCTGTGTTGTAACTGTCAGTACCTCCCTGCATCCTATGCTCAGCTCCTGGGTTCCCATGCCCTCAGTGCATGATTTTGCACTTTTTGGCATTGAAGCCAAAGTGCCATGCCTTTGTCCACTCCTTGAGTTTCCCAAGATCCCTGCACATTCTCTCTACCCCCTCATCAATGCTCACCCTATTGAAAATTTAGTATAATCTGCAAAAAGGCATTCCTTAACATCCAGTTCTTTTCATTGTGACCTATGAATACATTGAGGAGGACTAGCCACATTAATATGCCCTGTAGTACCCCACTTGTCACTGTCCTATTACTAGAATGTGCACTGTTTACCACCACCCTCTGTCTCATATCTGTTAACCAGTTTCTAATTAAATTCAGCACTTCCCCAAGTGCCTTATCCAACTCCTGTCCCTATATAGGAGGTCTATATACTGCCCCAATGTGGATAGTGAGCCTGGAGCCTGTATCTAGGATGACCCACAGCACCTATAGCCCCTCCTTTTTCCATAGGTGCCCTTGAACCTCTGTGACATTTATTCCATCTCTCACATATAAAATAACTCCTCTTCCCCTCTTCCCTGCATTGTTTCTCCTGAACAGAGAGTAACCAAGTATGGTGATTTCCCTATTGGCCAAAACCGATGAAGAAGCAGCAATACAACATGAACAAATTAAAAAAGAATCAGCAGGTAATACTTTAGATGGCTAAAGCTTGTATGGAAAGTTACTCTGACAGCATGCAATAATGTGCAAGCAATAAGGTAAATTGTCCTTCCTGTGCTCTCATATAGTTTAAATATTATTGACCAGCCACAGAGTTAACTGGATCAGTTAAAAAGAAGAACATTTCTTTATACTTATCAACTCGTTTACAAAAAACAGTGTATGCCAAAATTATACAGCTGATAGTCTGAAGGAGGTATGGGTCTTCTCAAAAATTTACTATGCACATGAGTCAACCATTGTGGGTCTATTGGCATACTTATTGACATCCCAGGACCCAAACATGATTAAAGTCATGTTATAAATAAAAAAAAAAAAAATTCTTCCATTTACAAAATTTGGGAAGTTCCCAAGTAGAGGATCATCACTCAATACCTACAGTAAAACAAGTAGATGCAAAACAAAAGATATTACATCACAAGAAAAAGTGACAGGAGTAGCTCAACTGATTGAAAATGTTTCTCCCAAGTGACTACAGTGTCCTATGCATGAATAGACACAAGATCATCAAATACTAAAATATGCAAACAAACAAAGCAAATGTGTAACAAAATGAAGCAATAGATTTGTTTATTCTTGAAACTACAAAACTAATCAAAAAGAGCTTTTAAGCATACCTGAATCTATTGTAGTACCAATGTCTGTGACACCATATGAACTACAGCAGGAAGCCATCAGAGTAATGTTGCATGTATTAGGAAGGACACTTGCAGTAAGTATTAAAGACTAACACAGTACTGATTTTCTGATTTACAGGGCATGTCCTGACTTTAATAGTGGGTAAATTTTCAACAGTATTAGAAAGTCCTAAAACATTGGAGACATTACCAAAGGGAGAGACCACATAAATGTGCTGAATGTGAAAAGAGTTTGTCCAGAAGTGTGACCTGATAAAGCATCAGTGAAGTAAAATAAAATATGCAAAGAGAAACAAAACAAATGTGTAAAAAAGTCACAGAAATAGTCTCTGGGAAGAAGCTTGTTCTTGTTCTTGGAGCCACTAGACTAATTAAAAAGAAATTTCAATCAATGTATTTTTGATCGATTAAACATACCATTACAACATTACATAAAATGTAAAACTACATCAAAAAAGTAAACTCCAATAGGCCACACATAGCACAATACATGTTGGGGGTGATATTCAAAGGGTTGTGCCTGGTGCAACAGAGGAGGGAGGGGTTAACCACTAGACCACTAGGGATTCAATATGTGTTGAGGGTTGCTATGCAGGGCACCAGGCGCATTTCACCAGGCTGCCCTGTGCAATGCATGCAAATGGGGCCATAATGACATGCAAATGGCCCTATTTGCACCATTCATTTATTTTGGCCCCATTTGCATGCCCAAGTCTGAATATCACAGGTGATGCACTCAGCACAACCACACTTGTGCTGGAGCACTCCCAGTCCTCCCATCTGGGAAATGCGCTGGCGCATTATACTTGCACCATGCACATGCTGTGCCATATTCAATGGTGATGCCCCATGGTATATCACCATTGAATACAACCCTGTTCTAGCTCTGGTGCATCTCAGATGCACTGCACCTCCACTTGCACCATTACCCGGTGCAGTCTGAATATCTCCCTAGTTATGTGCAAGAATATTTACCCAGACACATGTTTAAGTCAATTTTCATTGATCCAATAAATACATTTCCATTAGCCTATCGATTTTCCAGATTAATGCATCAGTGATTAAATTATTCATTCTGTAGCCCATTAAAATAAATGGCCCACATATTCAAAAGAGTTGTGTCATGCACAACAGGATTGCGCCACACAAGTCTGAAAATGCACCATTCTGCGATATTCAGTGGGAGGCAGTTGTGCCCCCAAAATCACGCTGAGCAACAGCGCAATGATAATGAATGTATGCACAACTGAAGGGGGAGGAACCATGCATAAATGGTGCAGTGCGATATTCAACAACATGGGCCATGCACAATAGGGGAGCCAGCGGAAGTTGCGCCATAGCAGAAATGAGCCAAAATAAAAATGAGCAAGGGAGAGGCGCAAGAAGACTACAGGGAAGCCACAAGTTGCTGAACTATAGCCAGCCACACAGGCAAAACACACACACACACACACAGGGCAGGACAGTGAAAGGGCACCTGGAACCCACAGGCTCAGGGGAAGGTGTGGGGAGCCACAGTGCAGAACGAGGAAGTGCCACACAGCAGTGAGGCCAGCACAGTCAGGTGTTCCCAGTGCAGGGGAAGTAGCAGCCAGGACAGCGGGGGGAACACAGAAACAGTTGCCATGAGGGTGAACACAAGCCAGGGACATGGCCAGTGCAACTATCCAGATGGAGGCAGTAATGAGGGGGGTGAGAAGGCGGGCAGCAGGGGGGCGTGGCCATGGAAGGGCCCATTGGTGGTATGCCCCCAACAGGCAGTACCGAGCCCACACCAGCTTCGAGCTGTATAGTGATACAGAGATCATGGGCCACTCCCGCCTGAATCAGGCAATTCTGAGGCAGCTCTGTGAGCTGTGCAGTGATGTGATGCAGGCACCCACACGATGGAGACATACTCTGTCAGTGGAGGCTAAAGTGACAGCTTGCATGTGCTTTCTCACCACGGGTACCTTCCAGAGACCAACAGTGGACACCACAGGCATAACCCAGTCGGCCGCGTCACGCCACCTCACCCAATTTCTCAGCGCACTGCTGCCACATGCTGCGGAGTACATCCATTTCCCCAGCACACCAGTGGAGTGCACAGCAAACATACAGGAGTTCTACAGGGTAGCATGTATGCCTGGCATGCTAGGGGCAAAAGACTGCACCCATGTGGCCATCCGCACACCACCTGGCCCAGAGAGAGCCACATACATGAATTGCAAGGGCTATGCTAGCATCAACTGCCAGGTGGTGTGCGATGCCAGGGGGCGCATAATCAATGTCTGTGCCATGCACCCGGGGGAGCACATGA
Organism: Neoceratodus forsteri; assembly: GCA_016271365.2. Taxonomy (NCBI): domain Eukaryota; kingdom Metazoa; phylum Chordata; order Ceratodontiformes; family Ceratodontidae; genus Neoceratodus; species Neoceratodus forsteri. Next base: position 410,167,021 of record CM057457.1, on the reverse strand, counting down.
TGCCTTCATCTGGCACCAGTCTGCACTGTGCCACAGATTTAAGGGTGGGGACATCCTCACTGGACACCTAATGGGTAAGTATGCAAACCACACAGACAAACATAGGGCTTGGCAGGGGCATGGTCAGAGGTGACATGGGTAGTGGCCTACATGAACCGGGGCAGGGCGATGCTGATCACCAAACTAACCTCCACTCTCTACACACAGGCGACAGTGGGATACCCACTCTGTCCCTGGCTGCACACACCATACCGGTGGCCTGCGACCCCATCACAGCAATGCTACAATGAGGCATATGCCACCACACATAATGTCATTGAGTGGGTATTCGGGATGTTGAAGGCATGTTTCCATTTGCTGGACACCTCCAGTGGTGCCCTACAGTACAGCTCTCAAAGGCCTGCGGGCTATTCCTGGCCTGTTGCATCCTGCACAACATGGCGAATGAATGTGTGATAGCTGTACAGGTCAAAGAGGGGAACAGTGATGGGGATGATGAGGACGCCGGTGACAATGGTGATGGGCAGCCCCCCCCTTGGGTGACAGGACCCCCAACTGGTCCGGCTGGCACAGCTGCACTGGAACACCATCACAGAGGAGCACTTCAGCCAACCCAGGTAAGTCATGGGGCCATGTGCAACCGCCAGTGGCTAAGGCACAACCCACAAACATGCATGGACACACACCAGGGGAGCATGCCATCAAGGGAAGTGGCCGGGCATGGAACCACACACACCACCAGGGATGAGTGAGGTCTAACATGGCATGTGGACAGACACCTACACACACACACACACACACACACACAATGCACTGGACATGCACAAAGGGTAGGAGGCACACCGATCCAGAATGCCACCCCTAGCCACACACATGTCCACAGACCACCACGCCCACTGCCTGTCATTGTGCATGTGTCAGATGCTGGGCACCATTGCACATTGGTGTACAGTGCAATGCAGGCATCATCATGCACACGCAACTGTGGACAGCAGCCGGGAGAGTGTGCAGATGGGCTGTGTGTCTGCGTGCAGGGCCGGGTACCCACCCGTGCATTGCCCGCTGAATGACACAATGCACACAGGGCAGCATCAGACAGTAGCAGCATTGGGAGACAGGTTAGTCATGCGCCACAGTGCCCCAGCCACCACGGGTGCGTGGGCGGCCCCGCTGAGACCCACCAGCACTGACAGGCTGACCACTGGCCTCATGGGGTGGCACCGATGGTCCCACAGGGGTTCCACTGCATGAATGTGACTGTGCTCGTGCAGGGGTCTACAGCACACCAAACATGCCTGCGCCAGGTGTGCTCAGGATGCCCACAGCTGAACCTGGTGTTGGCAAGGAGGCTGTTGCATGATGCCAGGAATGGGGGGTGGACATTGCACTGCGTGGTGTCTGCGCCGCATGGGCAAATAACTGTGTGCCCCCTGTGGCCATGGCAGCTGTGATTGTATGCGTCAGCCTGTCAATGGCAGCAGTCACATCCTCCCACATCTGGGCCATCCCTGCCAGGAGCAGAGCAGTTTCTCTGCTGTGACGCTCCTCTGCCCATTCAAGAGTCACACTCAGTGCATCCACCGCCATCACAAGCCGCATGTGCTGATTGACTGATGCTTGCAGTATGCTGGTGTGCTCATCCAAGAGGTCATCTGCCTGATTGGCATTTTTTCCCTCAGGGTGTGCGCAGCCCTGATACTCAGCACCCCTTGAGGGTGGGCGCTGCACACCAGGACCAGGCCTGGGCATGTCCACAGGTGGTGCACTGATGCCGGCCCCTGACACTGTACCCCCAAGCCCATTGGCTGACTGCCGATGCTGCCCCTCTGGCTGCCACTCCCCAGGGCTCACTGGTGCTGCCGCAGTGGCTGCAACAGTCCCACTGTCCTGGACACACACCAGTGCTGCCCCACTGGTGCTGACAGGCACAGGCTGGGACTGTGATGACACGCAGGCCTCCATGGTGGCACCACCCACAGCCATGGCCGTGATGTTACCTGCTGTGTGGCCATCCTGTGACACACACATGTCACTGCCCATGACATTAGCGACATCATCATCAGTGATGGACCTGGCACCAGCCCGAGTCACAGCATGCTGACATCCATGGACACTGGCACGCTGGGACACGGGCAGGGCCTCCTCCGTACCTGTTCCAACAACATCAGTCTGGACATCCAGGTGGTCCCACTGTCGCACTGAGCTGCATATTCCTGTGGAGGTGGATGGGCCCCCTCCATCTCCATCTGACTGGCCTCAGTGGGGAGGCCCACCACTGCTGACTCATGCAGATGCTCAGGAGCTGTAAGGTAAAACAACGTTGCGTTACTGCATGTGACCTACCCTGCCCCCCCAATAGATGGACCATGACCTACCATGCAGTGACGGGCTACCACCCATCTGGAATCCGCCTCCCGGAACACCCTCAATGGCACAACACTGCATGCTGCCAGCAACTCTTTCCTCCTGTGGGGTCAGGTGTAGCACCTCCGGCTGTCCTCCACCTGTCACAGATCATGCTGCCCTGATGGCAGCCATCTTCTCCTTAATCCTCCTCCTGTCTGTGCCCATCTTCTTCTTGCACTCCTGCACGGAGTGCTGGTGGCTGCCATGCAGGTTCACAGCACGCGCCACTTCCTCCCATGCAGCAGCACAGGCCTATGGTGTTCTCTGGTGTCCACTGAGAAGCAGCTCCTGGTCCAGGTAGGCCTCGAACAGGGCATCAGTCTCGGCCTTTGTGAAATTTTGCCTCCTCCTCCTCCCACAACTCTGTTTCTCTTCCTCCACAACTCACTCAGTCTTGATTCAACCTGTGAGAATGACAGGTGTTACCTGTGACTGTGCAGTCCCATGCATCTCCCAAAATCCACAGTCCACACTCCCAAACAGCATGCAACTCACCAATAGGCTGCAGTAACTGATTATGGCCAGTGCAGCCCAATGTCGCACTTTTATAGCGCAACCTATGCAAATGAGGTGAGGCGCAACTTTAAGTGGATGCAAATTGCAGTGCTGCACCATTGAATGGCTGATTAGCTGATTTGCATATGATGGCTGAATATGGTACTTTGCACTTTAGCGGTGTGTCAACGTGCTGAGCCAAGGCGCCAGTTCTGTGACATCTGCCTGCTACTGCGCATGCCCAGGTTGATGACGCGGGCGTCTGCCGCGCTACTGATGTGCTGTGCATGGAGGCAATGCAGGGCACGGCCATCATTGTGCCAGTGGCACTACACTGATGTTCACCTATATGGCGCTGTGGCATTGGGGCATCGTAGGCAAACTGGGGCAACAGCACGGTAATCGGCTGCTGGCGGTGGCACACAGGCACCCAATCGCGTTACATGCATTGGGTTCCAATCGTGCTGTAGCAGTCCGTGCGCCAGAGACCCTTGACCCTGTGCCCGATCTTTGCCCTCTAGGCACCATGCATCAGGCATGGGTGCATCACTATGATAGCGCTGTACCGCACAGCATCTACACATGGCAGAACTGCGCTGCATAGCACCACTTTGACCCTACCTAGCAAGAGGGATGGCACGGAGGAGAGCTGCCCAGTGGAGCCAGATAGAAATGGCAAACTTGGTTGCCATTGTGGAGCCACTTGTTGGCCCACTGTTTGATGAGGCACCCCTGGACAGGTCCAGGAGTCAGGTGTGGCAGGAGGTGACCGACGCCCGGGAGGAGGCCACAGGAATGGGGTGGACAGTGGAGCAGTGCTGCCACAGATATGGGGACCTGAGGCGGAGGGACCTGGACCTGCTTGCCTGCCTGCGGGCACGTGCCAGGAGGGGCACGGTGCCACAGCCAGGTAGGTGTAACGTCCATATACTTTTATCTTCCATATGGGTATCATGGTTGCATGTGTCCAGAACATGGAGGGGACCATCCGGTGTTGGCTGTGGTGGTGTTATCAGGGTGTGGGGTGGGTGGGTCTGGCTGTGTGGGATTGTACATACATGGGGGCAGGGGGACTTTGCTACAGGATTGTACTGATGTTCCTCTGTCCATGTTTGCACCTTAGGCCTAGAAGAGAGACTGCTGGCAAGGGAGAGGAGGTGCCAGCTAGAAGACCATCACATCAGGAGGGGTGAAGGTCCACAGAGGCAGAGGGACCAGCCTGATGATGGCGAGTGCCTTACATCCATGATTACTATTGCATGCTGTGTAACAGGGCGGGCAGCGGGGCATGGCCACCATTCATTGACACCACTGCCATGCACACAACTTGTTACAGTCAGCACTGTCCAGTGGCACTGCATGTCTGGGAGTGCATCAATGGTGGTTCATACATGCACCAGGTACATGGCTGTGCCACTGCCTTCGCATCACATAGCCATGTCACTAAACAGCCACGGTGGTGCTGTGCAGGACTTGGCTGGTGGGTGTGTGCAGTGGTCTGCATGGCTGTGTGCACCTGGGTGGGCAGGTCTTGTGGACGCGATCACTGTGGGTGGTCACACACCATCACAGAGGCATGTCCCATGGCCATATGCCATGCACAGTGCATTCACACCTATTGACTCTGTTCCCTTGTCCTAGGTGGACGGCAGCTGCAGGCGATCGGGGAGGTGCTGTGGGAGATACTGAATGTTGCCAGGGCGTCGCAGGAAATCCTGCAAAGGATCAACAGGCTGGGGGTCAGGCGGTGACATGGCAGGAGGAGCAGCCAGAGCAGGGGAGTGGGGCTCCTGTTGAGCTAAACAATGTCTCTGATTTCCCCTATCCCCCTGGACCCACCCTCACACCCCTCCTTCCCTCTACCATTTGTTCACCCCTGCCCCTTACCCACCCCCACCTTGTTTGTGGCCCTCCCCCTAAACTTTTGTAAGTATTTGTACATAGCTTTGTTTGATGTTTTTAAATACATTTCTTTTGATATGACTACTGTGGTGGTCTCTGATTTGCAGCAGGCTATAGGTGCTCAGCTGCAGTGGTGTGCATGGCTCAGGGGTGGTGCAGTCATGGGCATGTGTGTGTGGCCATGGGGAAGTGACTATGGTGTGGAAGTAGCTACCATTCACTGTCTGTGGTGTGTGTGTTGTTCCCTGTGCACTGGATGACTGTGTGCAGTGGTCCATGGTGCATACTCTGTATCCATGGTGCAGCTGTTAACCCCCTCCATGACCTGTGCAGCTGACACCCTTGCATGTCTGTGACCTGCACAGTCCACTGGCATGTCAGTGGTGGCTGTCCATGCAGGACAGCCACTGTACCCATCACAATGCTGGGTTGCCTCCTGTCACTGGTGTGGTGCATGTCTGCCTCGGGTGACACTGTGGCCTCCACTGTTGTTGTCCCACCTCCATGCTGTGGCTTGTGTGTGTTGCAGGGGATGTGCACCACTGCCTGTCACTTGTGCTCCGGGAAGATGCTGGTGGCATACAGCTCCACAGTGCCTGCGCAGGGTGGCTGGCACTCCTGTCCCATGGAGGAGTGCTGGCCATGTGTACACAGTTTCCATGGCCGCACACTGGGTGCTTGGTTGCCCCGTTACTGCAGCCCTGTGTTGGTGTGCCCTTGAGTATGGGTGGGTGTTTGTCCATGGACTGTGTTGCATCCGGTGTGGTGCATGCTTCCATGCACCACTGTGGGTGTCTGCACTGGCTGTTGTGGCCAGTGCTGGGTCAGGGTGTGTCCTTGGGAGGGTGTGCAGGGTGCTATACCACTGGTGGTGGTGTCCAGGGCATGCTCTGTCTTGTGTGGGGTACCTCGTGTGCCGACGCATAGTCAGTCTCTCAGCTGTACCTCGGGGGGCTGTGTGTGGTGGCACTGTGTATGCAGTCATTGCATCGCTGTGTGCTGCCACCCGCTGATGAGTGCTCGTGGTGGGGCTGCCTTGCATGGTTCTGTGGTGCACAGGGTTGCATTGTCACAGTGGGGGTGGTGGCATGCATGGGGTATCCTGCACTGGTGGACGCTGCTCCTGGGCAGGGTGTCTGCGGTCATGGTGCAGGGTGTGCTCTGCATTGGGAGGATGGTGTGGCATGGGGTGGTCGGCCCTCCTTGTGTGCCAGTCACAGCTTGCCAGGGGGTGTGATGGGGCACCATGGCCCAGCTGTGGGTTGGTTTCTGGTCTCCATGGGCCAGTGGTTATTCCAGCCCTCCCCCAGTTGTGCAGTGCATGGGGTGTGGGGAGACGATGTCTGTTCTGCTGTGTGTTCCTCTGCCCATCTGTGGCATGGGTGGTGGACCCCTGCATCCCTGGTAGTGCTGTTGCATTGCTGCCCTGCTGCTGGGGGGTGTCCCTGGTTGCGCTATGGCACATCTGGACTGCTCAGCTGAACACCCTTTATTGCGCTATGGCGCATCAGATATGCTCAGCTTCCCCTCCCTAGTTGTGCTATGGCACAGGTGGTGCGACATTCAGTCATCGGCTGTAGGCGCATCTTGGTCAGCGCAGTTTTTGAATATTGCGCCTCTTGCGCATGGGTGCAATGGACTTGCGCTTGCTCCTACTGTTGCACACTTTTTGGGCGCAGTTTGAATATCTGGGTCAATATATTTTCTTTGCTTAAATTGACTGGTCTCCTGAGGTTTGCATTATTTACTTTGTGACTTATTCCCAAATCTCCTAAATCATAAGGAAGTCAACCAAAGCTAGTACCTTAAAGTGCAAATTAGTAAAATAGCCACTAGACATCTCACTCAGTAAAACATCATGCCCCACATAAGTGCAGGACCAAGTCTCGGGTAACAGACTGCAAACCAATGAACAGGGTTTCTACACCCACTGCTATGTCCCAATCAGATTTAACAGGCCACTGATATTAGAACCACATTAATCCATCTTATACAACCAGTCAGAACCTGCCACTATAAAGAGGTCTAAAGGGTATGTCCTGCAGTGCATGTTGCTCCATGCTCCTGTATCTGACCCCTGGGAAATTATTCCCAAATGGATTGCATCATATATATTTAGAATAGGTTCATGGGACTGAGCCTGGTTACTCACTTTGGATCATTTTTTTTTATATTTACCCCAATATTCAGTAATGGGTCTGGACCATGTCTTGAGTTCCTCACCTTAACAAGGAACGAAAGAGTGCACTTTTTTTCCATACAGATTTTTCTTCCCATCAGGGCACAATGCAGGTGTGCTCTGGTCCCCTCCTCAAGAGGACTTGTTCTGTCTCCCCAACTAAGGAGCATCATCCTGCCTGCCCCGATGCTACCCTTTTCCATTTTCTCCCCTTATCCTGAGACCCCAGCACATGGACACACATGCACTCTGAGGCTCCAGTGATGGCTTCTTTCTTCCATGCAGACTTCTTCCTTCTAATGCCAGGTCCCCCCCAATTGGCTTGGCACTGCCATTGAGCCTCTGCCTGGTGGCAGCCAAGAGCTGGGGAAACCCCACATCCCTCACTGGGAGAGGAGTGCAACCTGGCAGCAGCACAGTCCAACTCCACATCCTCCCCCCAGCTCGCCCCCAGTGACCCATGTTCATTCCTGAACACAGGTTGCCGGTGTGGGAAGAGGCAATGCAACCATGCCTCAGCCCTCTTCACCACTGAGCAAGCTGTAAAAGAGTTCACTTTTGAAGGTGCTGTTAGGTCACATCACCTTAAGCACTGTGACAGTTTATTAGCATTATGCAGGTCAACTGAAGTTAATGTCTCAGTTGCAAAATGATAAAGTAGTGACTAAACACCTCATGCAGTAGAACAACAACATGCTCCACACAAGGGCAGGACCCAGTCCTGGATAATAGACCTCAAACCAATTGGCAGGGTTACTGCATTCACTACTCTGTCCCGGGTGAATCTGACTGGTCACTATCACTGGAGCCTAGAGCTGTTTGGAATGAGAATTTTGAAGACCTTTTGTGAAATTCCTTGAAATTCCATGGAATTTTCAAGATTTATTAATTTGCACACAGTTCAGCCATCTATTGAGCTAGAGCTCTGCCATTGGGTATACTTAATCCCTGGGAGGAGTGTTTGCCAAAATCTTAAATTGATTTATTTCCCTCTAATTTTATAACAACATATCCCAATTTAAGCAGATGTGAGCATTAAAACTACACCATATGGTCCTTTCTGACAAAGTTCATATTTACAGCTTTAAATGGGACTGAATTAAAAGTAGCCAAACTTTCACATTTTAAAATTACATTTTGCAAAAATGTAAACTGCAAATTTATAAACCCCTGAAACTTTAACAATAGAGAATACAATGGCATTATATTTGGTAGGTTGTTAGACCTTACAAGGAGACTTTGGGTGGGATATTCAGAACTGCACTGGGAGGGGCTCAAGCCAGGTGCAGTGCAACTGGGATGCACCAGGGCATGGACTGGGCGATAGTCAACGGTGCTACACCATGGCTCAGCACCACTGAATATGACAACGTGGCCTCTCACATTGCACATGGTGCAGTGGCAGTGCACCAGTGCAAGTGGCAAGAGTGTAGCAGTAGGATGCGCCAGCACAAGTGCGGTTGTGCAAGGTGTAGGAACCATGCTACTCAGTGGTGGATATGCAAATGAGGCCATAATGCATGCAAGGTGCAACTGAGGCCATTAGCATGTCATTATGCCCTCATTTGCATGCAGGTGCGCTGATCCCCTGTGACTTCCGCCTGGTGTCCTGCCAGGCTTCAACCGCTGGAGACCAATGCCCCATGCACATCATGACGAAGTGCCCCAATGCCCGACCGTGAGCATTAGTATAAAAATAACATGGTCATTATCCCTGGTGGTCCAGTGGACCACTTCCAGCATGATCACAGGCATAAGTATAAATAGAATCATGTCCAATATCCCTGATGGTCCAGTGGACTGCTTCCAGCCCGATCGCTGGCATAGGTATAAATAGAATCATGTCCAATATCCCTGGTGGTCCAGTGGACCACTTCCAGCCCAATCACAGGCAAAAGTATAAATACAATCATGTCCAATATCCATGGTGGTCCAGTGGACCGATTCCAGCCCGACTGTGGGCATAAGTATAATTAAAAACAGTTTAAATCATCCCTGGTGGTCCAGTGGTACCCCTCTCCCCACCCACCCACTGAGCCCTGCCACCCTGCTCCTCCCCAGTTAGCGGTGGGGTGGCAGCTCCCCACCAACAAGCCACCCAGCTGCCCGCCGACTGACTGTGTACAAGTACGGTTGTAGCACCCATTGGTCCCCAGCATAGGCCAATGGGCATAAGACTGCACTGCATTACAAAGTCCAGATATGAGAATGAATCATTCACATATCGGAACTGTGTACGGGTATCGTGAATTCGCATGCCCATTAGGCACATACCGTAGACCAATGGGCATACAGCCACACTGTACACAGTCAGTCGGCGGGCAGTCGGGGCGGCTTGTGGGTGGGGAGCTGCCACCCGCCGCTGACTGGAGGGGAGCAGGGTGGCGGGGTTCAGTGGACAGGTGGAGAGGGGGGTACCACTGGACCACCAGAGAAAATTTAAAATGTTTTTAATTATACTTATGCCTGCGATTGGACTGGAATCGGTCCACTAGACCACCAGGGATATTGGACATGATATTGACTATGCATATGCCCATGATCGGGCTGGAATCAGTCCACTGGACCACCAAGGATATTGGACATGATTTTATTTATACTTATGCCCGCGATCAGGCTGGAATCGGTCCACTGTATCACCAGGGATATTGGACATGATATTAACTACACTTATTCCCGTGATCAGACTGGAATCCATCCACTGGACCACCAGAGATATTGTACATGATTTTTATATACCTATGCCCACGATCAGGCATGGGGTGGTGTGATGCTGACAGACCCTGGCTCCGGAACTTGGGTGGCCCCCCACAACTGGCAGCTGCCGTGTTGCACTCTGCAATATGGCAGCTCACCTGTGGGTGACCAACCCTTGCTCCTATTTCTTTTTGGCTCAACTTTGAGCACCAGTGTGCAGTACAAGTAGGGGTTGCACTAGCATATGTGCCACACATCCCAGACTGAATATAGGGATGTATGGAATATGCATGGGCACGCCCCCTGCACTTGCACTGCATACATTACAGGTGCACCCCAGCTCATCGGGATCTGCACAGCACAACATCCCCTTTTGAATATAGCGCTGGGGCACATCGGTGGGTTGTGCATGGTGCAACCCCTTTGAATATCCCACCCTTTGCATGTTAGTTTTATTTAGAGTTGCACAGATATCTGATCAGTTGATCCAATCAGATTTTCTGCTTTTTAACAATATCCAGCCTGATCGGGTTTTGGGCTATTTAAGGGATCAGTTACTGGCAGTTGTTTTTGTTAGAATCAGAGACTGACTCAAAAGTGAACTGCGTCCTATGTCCTACCCCGAGTTTTATAAGTGAAGGTTTATCTGTAAAAAGTTACAGGACCCAAGCCTGTTAAATCACCTGCAAAACAAACACACGGTCGAATACACAGAGCTGCTGGCAGAAAAAGGAAAAAAGCGAAGATTGCACAAGAAGACTGCTACAAGCCTCCAGCAAAGAAAATTTTAAAAAAGCGCCAGACTCTGGAGGTATGTAGAGCCCATGCTCTCCCTTTACCTAATAACCACCCACATTCACAGCTCATCACTGAAACCATAACAGAAATGATTGCTTTGGATGAGCAACCATTTTCATTTGTTGTTAATGTGAGCTTTAAAAGATTACTGTCTGTCTTAGAACCAGGGTACATAACACTGTCAAGGAAGCATTTTTCAGATAATATAATTCCCACTATATATGCCCGACTTCATCAAAAGATATTAAATGAACTTAGTTCTGTGCCTGCATTAAGTTTCAATACAGATACATGGACAACTGAATAGTCAATAGAGTCCTGCTTCTAATTATGGCTCATTGGATAGATGAGAACTTCACAGAGAGCTGCTACTGTCTGCTAGTACATCTTTTTTTTTTTTAGTTGTTGTTTAACCAGGTATAGCACACTAAGCTGAAAGCTTTTTTACAGGAGCGACCTGGGAGCACAAGGAGGTTAAGTGACTTACTCAGGGTCACATAGTATGCAAGTGGAAGCCAAACCCAGGTCTGGTCTGCTGGATGTCACCAGATTTGCAGCTCAGGGCCTTAGACCACTGCACTATACTGCCTCGAAATTGATCTAACATATTAGTTCTCATACATTGTGATAGTGAGCCTCCCTCAAGCCACTGAAAAAGATTTTGAGCCTCCCTCAAATTTGAAAAAAACTTTGGGCCTCTCTACTGAAAAAAACAATATTTTGCATAGTACACCTGGGGTGGGATATTCAAAGCAGTTGGCATGGCACAACTGAAATGCACCTGCACAACGGCGGAAATGCGCCAAAGAGCGATATTCAGTGGGAGACAATGCACAGCGCAAATCACAGTGCGCCAATGTGCAACCCTAATGAATGCATGCACAGGTACCAGAGGCGTAGCCTTGAATAAGCTGAGCAGTGTGATATTCAACAGCAAGACAATGGCACAAGCGTGGAGCAACAAGGATATGCACGAAGCAAAGTTAAGCCCATAAAAAGACGGAGCAAGCAAGGGACGGTGGCTTGTACCTTGGGGAGCAGGGGTGAGAGAGAGAGAGACAGAGAGAGAGAGAGAGCCAGTGGCCAGGCAGGCAGCAGCAGGGGTGCAAGACAGGCACAGAGGCAGGAGGTACAATGGGCAGTGGGAATGGAAGTGTGACCCTGAATGTGTCTGTGTGTGCGAGCAGCCCAGTGTGTGTGTGTGTGTGTATTGTGTGTATGTGTGAGATATCAGTGGGGGCAGCGATGGCAGCATGAGCCTGCAAGCCCGGACAGAGGGATGGCTGTAGGAAAACCCGGACAGGTGGGAGGCAGAGTCCACTGCCAGCAGGGCCCCCAACACAGATGTGCACCCAGTGCATGGGGTACAATCAGCAGCACACAGCCGGGGTTGCCCAGGGAGACAGCCTCACGGGGGGGCAGGACAGGCCAGGCCATGGCCAGTGCAATCTTCCAGATGGAGGCAGTAATGAGGGGTGTGGGGAGGCAGGAGGCAGAGCGGCACAGCCATGGAAGGGCCAAGTGGTGGTATGCCCAAAACAGGTGGTACCGTGCCCGCACCACCTTCGAACAGTACAGGGGCACCGAGATTGTGGGCCAGTACCACCTGAATCAGGCAATTCTGAGGCAGCTCTGTGAGCTGTGCAGTGATGAGATGCAGGCACCCACAAGACAGAGCCACATCCTGTCATTGGAGACCAAGGTCACAGCTGTTATGTGCCTGCTCACCACAGGTACCTTCCAGAGACCAACAGGGGACACCACAGGCATAACCCAGTTGGCTGCATCACAGCTCTTCACACAACTCCTCAATGCACTGCTGCCACATGCTGCGGAATACATCCATTTCCTTAGTACACAGGCGGAGCATACACTGAACTTGCAGGAGTTTCACAGGGTTGTACGTATGCCTCGCATGCTAGGGGCCATCGACTGCACCCATGTAGGCATCCACACACCACCGAGGCTGGCCTACATCAACAGAAAGGGCTACCCCAGTGCCGACTGCCAGGTGGCATACGATGCCAAGGGGCGCATAATCAATGTCTGTGCCACACACCCTGGTGGAGCACACAATGCTTTCATCTGGCACCAGTCAGCACTGTGCCACAGGTTTGAGAGTGGGGACATCCCCACCAGCCACCTAGTAGGTGAGTATGCAGCTGGAATGGGCAGCCTGGCACAACAGGGCAGGATATGGGGGGATGCTAGGATGGGGGCATCAGAGGGTCTGGCTGGGTAGGCGGGGGGCAGCCACACAGACCACCAGGCTAACCCCACACGTCTCCACGCAGGTGACAGCGGATACCCACTCAGTCCCTGGTTGCTCACCCCATACCAGCGCCCATCAACTACAGCGCAGGAGAGATACAATAAGGCACACGCCAGCACACGGAACATCATTGAGCGTGTGTTTGGGCTGCTGAATGCACAGTACCTTGCCTGTATAGGTCTGGCAGTGCCCTACAGTACAGCCCCTCAAAGGCCTGCGGCCTAGTCCTAGCCTGCTGTGTGCTACACAACATGGCCACTGACTGTGGGATAGCTGTTGAGGTCGAAGAGGGGAACAGCAGTGGGGGATGATGCGGATGTTGGGCCAGGCAATGGTGGGCAGCCCCCCCAGGTGACAGGAACCCCAGCTGAACAGGATGACCCAGCAGCACCAGGACATGATTGCAGAGGAACACTATGGTGCATGCAGGTAGGTGAACATGACCACACACATGTCCCAGGGACCATGGCACAGTATACAGGCATGCATAGCTGGGCCCCACAACAGACATGGCTGAAGGGCAGCATGGATGGGCATGGGAGAAGACTCCATGGAAGCACCCTGTACAGCACTGTAGACCCTGCCCACACACCCCCACACACACATATGCACATGCACACGGGCATCCACACACACACACACACCCAGATGCCACCAATGGGCATGTGTCATATGCTGAACACCAGTGCACTGTGGTGGCTGGTGTTGTGTTGGCACCATCATGCACATGCCACAGTGGCTAGTGGCTGGGTGGGTGTGCACAAGGCAAGCATGTTGAGTGGACCATGGACGGCATGACCCTGGCATGCACACACCACACCAATGTGCAGACAGGGCTGCAGCAGGCAGTGGACTGGGAGGGTGGCGGATCATGGCTGTTGCGCAGTCGCATTGCCACCATGGACATATGGATAGCCCTGCCAAAACCATCCAGCAGACACAGGCTGTGCGACAGCCACAGGGGGCATCACAGATGGTCCCCCAGGTGTGTTACTGCGGGAACACTACCGGTCCCTCACAGGAGTCTGTAGGCCCACTCCGGGCATTCCCAGAATGCCCACAGTGGATCCTGGTGTTGACAATGATGGGATCACACAACGCTGGGACCAACGGGTGGAGAATGCACTCCGCGGTGACTGTGGTGGACGACCATGCACCAGGGTGGCCACTGGTGCTAGGCCGGCCGTGACCGCAGTGGTAAGCCAATCCAGGGCTGCAGTCATGTCCTCCTGCATGTGTGTGGCCTCAACCAGAAGATGCTCATAGTCCCGGTCATGCCTCCCTGTGGACTGGCGCAGCTCTGTGCAGAGTGCACGCACGCCTGCCACAACCAGCATCTGTTGCTCCATGGATGCCCGGAACAGACGGGTGTGCTTGGTCAGATGGTCAGTGCCCTGGGGGTCATGGGCATTGTGCCAACCCATGGGAGTTGCGTGACCCCTCAGCACAGCCCCCCCACACAGACGGGGGCTGCACAGTGGAGCCCCCTTGGGCCTGAACAGTCTGCGGTGCAATGGCCCCCCCTTGGCCCCATCCTGCTGCCCCTCCAGCCACTGTGTGCATAGCCTCCACCTCTTTATTTTCTCTCCTGACAATGCCCCCCGGGCAGCTCTCCACCCAACCATCCCCTACACCACTTCCATGTCCACCTTGCCTAGGTTTAACCTGGCCAGTGCCAGCTGTTTCAATGTTTATCTACCAGAATTGCTCACTTGATACCAACTTGTTTAATACCTGCTATCGATTACATGTACCCTGTACCCAATTGTATCTGTCTGACCACAATGTGACGTGGCACCTCTGGTGAATGCCTACTGATTTTTGGCAAATCTGTGCTATGTAACTGAAACGCAATGTATGTCTTTATGTGACGAAGTACCTTTGTAAACGATCCTCTGGCTCAAAGGTTGTAAACTGATTCTTAAATAAATAAAATAAAATGGCGCTGGGGTGGCTGCACCCCCACCGCCATCCACTTTGGTCTGCACTGCACTGTTATCACGTAGAGCCTCGTCGGTCTTTGCAGCTGGTGAGTGGACAACTGCCACCAGGGCACCGTCTGCGCTGCCGTGTCAGGTGCGTGGTATGGGTGCCTCTCCCATATCGGCATCACCACTGTCCAGGATAACAGTCACATCATCATCAGTCCTGGACCCTGCCCAGATCTGTGTCTCAGCATGCTGGACACCACGGTTGGTGTCGTGCTGAAACATTGCCATGGGCCTCAACTGCAACCACGCCACAGGCATCTGGTCACACAGTGGGGATGGGCTGTCTGTGGTCTGGATCCCAGACACCGGTGGAGGTGGATGGACAGTTCTCCAGGTCCAGGACTGCCCCCTGGTGGTCACCCCCACCCCTGCTGCTGCATGCAGGCACTCCAGATCTGTAAAGGAACATATACACATTAGTGCCGCTGCCACACACCCCAGCCCCCCAGCACCACTGCCTCCATGCCCCTTTCCCCAGGTGCCACTGTTCCTACCATGCAGTGATGGGCTGCCCCCATCTGGAATTCACCACCAGGAACACCCTCAATGGCACTGTGCCACATGGACACCGCCACCAGCTCCACCTGTGGTGTCAGCTGTAGCACATCGGGCTGTCCACTGTCCATGGTGGCACGTGCAGCCCGGATGGCAGCCACCTTATCTTTTGTCCTTCTCTGGTCCATGCCCATCTTCTTTTTACACCCCTGTGCTGACCTCTGATGGCTGCCCTGCTGGTTCACAGCCCTGGCCACTCCCTCCCATGCAGCTGCCCTTGCCTGTTGGGTGCCTGTTGAGCCACTCAGGAGGGACTCCTGGTACAGGTATGCGTCGAAGAGGGAATCGCTCTCTACCCTCGTGAAGTTGGGCCTGCACTTCCATGCAGGCCCCTGCTCCTCAACCTCTTTGTGTTCTGACATGCTTATTCCTGTGGGTATGTACATGTGGTTAGTGATGGCTGCCACACACAACGTCCCCCCAATTCACTGTCTCAACATGCCCACTGCCTGGTGTCTTACCTCTGAAGGATGCAATACCGGTCTGGTGCCTGTGCAGTCCCATGACGCCTTTATAGTGCATTACGTGCAAATTAGGGGATGCACAACTGTAATGAGATGCAAATGCCTCCGATGCACCGTGGATATGCTGATCAGCCCATCTGCATATTCCTGCTGAATATCGTGAAGTTGTGCATGGCGCATTGGAGTTGCGCATGCAAAAGCCATGGCACAACTCTATGACATGTACAGTAGGCCTGATTGTGCGCACGCACACACTGACATCACATACATCGATGGCGCATCCTACGCACAGTGCACCATATGAGGTACAGTGCTCTGCCTCTATTGGGCATGAGGTGCTCGTGTGCTGTATGTCCTATGTTACAAGGACCTTGGGGCACATGAGCCCCTATTGTCCACCATGCATGGCGTGCCATATCGCACTGCTGCACACAGTGCACGTGCTGACCTTTGACCCTACAAGTGTCCTTTGACCCTCCAGGTGCCTGAGGCATGGGCCAGTGCTACCCCAGCTGTATCGCGCAGCACTGGGGCATGCGCAATTGGGGATGGCAGCGCATTGCCAAGCAAGTTGTGCATCCACAACACGTGCGGCTCGTGCACTACCGGTCACCATTTTGGATTACCAGTTCAGAAAAGTGCATGCCACACTGGAGCACAGCAAAGGCACTGAATTGGAGCCAGGTTGAGCTGGTGAACCTGGTGACACTGGTGGAGCCACATATGGGTTCACTGTATGGGCAGGTGCCCCTGGACCGGCCTCGCACCGAGGTATGGCAGGAGGTGGCTGAGGGGTTGGAGGAGGCCACTAGGGCCCAGCAAAGTGGGGAGCAGTACTGCCACCAATATGGTAACCTGCAGTGGAGGGATCCTGACTGGCTGAGGTCACTACTGGCACGCGTCCAGAGTGGCACCGTGCCACGTTCAGGTGAGTGTACTTTTCCATGTCTGTGCCATGCCGGTGTTCTGTGGGGGGGCCAGTGGGGTGTCACACCATGCTGCAGGGGGAGCTGTGGCTGTGCACTCTGATGGCCGTGGCAGTGCACCATGGGTGTGCTGTGCTACCGCACTGCCACTGCGCAGGGCCAGGGGGTATACTGTGCTGGAGGAGGGTGGGGTCTGTGGGTTGTTTCCAGGTGCTGATGTGTCCCTCTCACTGTCTCCCTACTAGGCCCTGAGGATAGGCAAGGAGCCAGGATGGTGGGTGCGGCTGGCAGACGTGGGCAAGCCAATGCTGGTGCACAGGCATGGGAAGCTGGATGTGTGGGAGGTGCTGCCAGTCAGGCGCTAGTTGTACAACAGCATGCAGGTAGGCACTCTGTCAGGGTTTGTTGTTGTGCAGGGTGGGGGTGGGCCACAGCCCCTGTGCACATGACCATTACAGCCGTGCAACGCAGGTGGGGTCCATTGCACCATGCTGCCGGCTTTCGCACATGTGTATGGCTGCTGCAGGTGGGCTGTGGGTGCACCTGGGCTCCAGCCATGCCACTGCCATCCCATCGCCTAACCCTGTTGCCTGGCTGCCAAGGTTGTGGTGTGCCACACATGGGTGGTGTTGCAGTGCTGTGTGTGGCTGTGGATGGTTGGGATGGTGGCTCATGTGGGCACACAAGCTGCGGCTGGCTGTCTGCCATCTCAAGGGCACATGTCACCACTGTCTGCTGCATACGGTGGGTGGGCTACAGTTGTATGGACATTCACTCATACCATGTTCCCTCCTTTGTCCTAGGTTTCTGACAGGTGGATGTGAACACCAGGCTCCTGGAATGGATACTGAGGGTCACCACGGCCATGCTACAGGTGGTGCATATCATTAGGCAGGCCCTGTGCAGACCATGGAGGAGACAGTGAAACAGGCGCCAGTAGGGTGTGGATGCACATGGGGCCCATTGGCCTGCACTACCTTCCCTTCCCCTGAACCCCCTCCCTTTCCTCCCTTGTACCTTAATCCAACCATGTCCCTTGTCCCCCTGCCTCCCTTCCCCAGCCTACTGTCTTGTTTGTGGCCTCCCGGTTCCCTGCTCCCTGTTCCTGTATATCTGTATATAGTCATTGATGGTTTATTTTAATACACATTTCTTTTGTTAGCCATCCATGTCTGTGTCTGCTTTGAAGCTGGTGCTTGGAGCCATGCTGCAGTGGTGTGCAAGGTGGCCAAGTACGTCTGGGGTTGACTGGGGTTTGTGCCTGGTGGTCTGCATCCAGTGGCTGCTGTGTGTGCTCTGGGGCATATGTGTGCACCCTGCTCGTGTTGTATGGCTTGTGTATTGTGTGCTGCTGACATGTGTGTTGTCAGCTATGGTTCAGGTGGCAAGTCCTGTGCCTTCCTGTGGGTGTTGCCTGTGGCTGTTTGCCAGTGAACATTGGTGCCACACCACCTCCATGCACCACTGTGGTGCACATGGTCGGGGCCTGCGGCCATGCACCTGTCATGTCTCCCTCCTGGCATCCTTTGCACCCTAGTGGTGGTCTGTCCTGCTCTTCTGTATGTTTCCCACTGTGTCTGTTGCCCTGTGTCCTGGCCCATGTGCCTCTGACCCTTGCGCAGCCTAGGTTGCACTATTGTGCTTGCTGACTTGCTCCCTTGTGCAGCCCAGGTTGCACTATGACACTTGCTGACTTGCTCCCTGGCACAGCCCTGGTTGTGCTATGGCGTATCCCTGCGATATTCAGCCATGTTGCACTGTCACTTGCCGTTGTGCACAACCTTTGAATATCATGTTGGGTGCACACTGGCGCAGTGTACTTGCACTGCACAGCTGTTGCACCTGCCTCTGGTGCATTTCTGAATATCTCACCCCAAGAATAGAGTAAGGCTAATACAGTTGACTGAGTATATGGTATACCATCATGTGGGGCACTAGCAAGTGGGTGCCTGCTGAAACAGTGACCCACTTTTGGCTAGTGCCCAGATTGTGGGGGTGTGGGGTCAGCAACTGGATAGGGTGGGTCACGAAAAGGCGACAGGATGTCGCATGTGTATACGTGTGCAGGGGGTGGGAGTGAGCCTGATGAATGTAGGGTGGGAGGGTATGTGAGAGGGTTCCGGTGAGCTGGCATTGTGGGCTAGGTACTGGCTTGGAGTGGTGGTGATACAGGGTTTGGGACCGGGCGCTGGTAGTTTTTGTTGCGCTCAGCTCGAGACAGTGTTTTTTTTTTGTTTTTTTGGAGATGTACCCCTCCAGACATGCACCCCCCCCCCCGGAGCTGAGAATCCTAATTTAGGGGGGTGCGTGGGACATATCGCTGAAATTGAATTTCAGTGATGTGGGGTTGCGATATAGGCATTCGCCATGCTGAATTCACCCTAATCGCATACAATAAATTATATTCTCCTTTTATTCCACTTATTGTTCTCTGCCCCAACCCCACAGCCCAGATTATCCTTATTACTTCACTTTTCTGACTCTTGGGCCCTTGTTACACTGTATAATAGAAACATAGACTTTGAGGGCAGATAATGACCACTTGGCCCACCCAGTCTTTCCACTTCCCTACCTATTGGATAAGCTGCAGATCCTAGTTAACTAACAGTCTACTTCTTCCTACCCACCCCCACTAGAATTGCCTTATGTCTGTCCCATATATTCTTGAATTCCTCCACTTCTGAAGAAGCCTAGCAGCATGCTAGGAGAAACGTCAGTGTTTATTTCATCTTAGCCACCTTGGCCAGTGTTTTTATGAGCACTTTTGCACTTTATATAGGATTGAACAACTTGATTTTTTTGTCCTTGTCGTCTGCTCATAGTGTGGGTGCTTATTCTCTTTGCTTGTGACAAATTCTAGTTAACCATCAGCCTACTTCTTCTTAACCTCCACCAGAATTGCCTTAAGTCTGTCCCATGCATTCTTGAATTCTCCTACTGTTCTTGACCCCACAGCCTTCTCAGGAGGTCATGCCATTTGTCCATCACCCTGTCTGTGATAAAATACTTCCTCACATTGACACTGAGTTGTCCCCCACTAACTTCAAATTGTGCCCCCTTGTTCTTGCAGATCTATTTTTCTGAAAGATGCTACCCTCTTGGACTTTGTTGATTTCCTTGAGTTACTTGAAAGTTTCTATCATGTCTCTCCCTCCCTCCTTTCCTTAAGTGGTATACATATTAAACTCCTTTAGTTTCTCTTTGTATGACTTCCGGTGCAGACCATGCACCATTTCAGTTTCCCTCCTCTGGGCTGCCTCCATCCTGTCTATGTCCTTGTGGAGCTGAGGTCTCCAGAACTGCTTGCAGTAATCCAGATGGGGTCTCACCAACTGTCTGTTTCCTCTCTGTCTGGAACAACTAACCTTGCCAAGGCATCTCTCCCCCTCTTACCAGGTTGTTAAGCAGCTTCCTTTACCCTTACTTCAGGTGATACCCGAAACAAACACTGTTTGTCTGTGCCTTTCCGAGTCCTAATTTATGTATAAATGCCTACTGTAGAAACAAACCTTAGCTCAGAGCGACTTTCCCAGTAATTCATTCGCATAGAAACACTTCCTGTAGAAAAAAAAATCTTTGGTCAGTGTGCTTTTACCAGTTACTCATTTCCATATGTAGAAACCAGCTTTGGGTCTGTGTACCTTTCCCAGCCACCAGTTTACATATAAATAAACACTTACTGTAGAAACAAGACTTGAGTTAGTGTGCCTTCTAGTCACCAACTGAAATATAAATTAACTAACAAAAACTTTGTTTAAAATAAAGTTAGGGTTCTATACATAGGTCTTCAACCAAAGTGATACAGGTCAGAAAATTGGATGTTAGGGTTATACAACTGTTATACCCTTCCCACACCAAACCCTGCCATTGTAAGTGCCCTCACCCTCACACACAAACAAGCATCAGGGGTATGCCTTGGGGTTGTGGGCCCCACCCACCCACCCCACTCAACCCTACCATCTCAACACCACCTCACCCTCCACACACCAACAAGTGCCAGGGTGTGCCTTAGAGTTGTGGACCCTGACGCTTAGCCTATTCTCCTATACTGTACCACGTCAGGTTCCTTACAGATGGAATGGGGTGACCTGTATCACTTTGGTTGAAGACCTATGTATAGAACCCTAACTTTGTTTTAAATGCAGTTTTTGTTAATTTCCTTACTTTGAAATAGTATAATAGTATCCCAGTTTTGTGGGAGGTTTTTTTCATATTTTTGCTGCAAATTTTCAACACAGCCTTTTTGGGACCCCACGTCATGAACACTGACACTTTCGTTTTATTACTCAGTCCCAAAAGGTGATTTTGAGCAGCATCTGTGCCATTTCATGCCACTGATGTGCAAACACATTTTGGGTAGGATGTGAGAAATGACAGGTGTATTGATCATGAGGTGGTGTGAAAAAATCCTAATGTTGAAAATCTGGAATGAAAATATTAAAAATTGGTGTAGTTACGAATATGTATAGAAACCACGCAATGCACACTTGTAACACAGTCATTTTTGGGAACTGTTGCACCACATTTTCAACATGGCCATTTTAGGACCCCACTTAATCAACAGTGGCACTGTGACTTCATTAGTATATCCCAAAAGTTGATTTCACACAGCGACTGCTCCATTCTGCACCACAGCTGTGAAAACGCATTCTGGGCAGGTGAAAAAGGACAGCTGCATTGTTCATGAGGAGGTGTAAAAAATCTCAGTGTTGAAAATCTTGAGTGAAAATATAAAAAATTGGCAAAGTTATGAATATTTGTAGAAACTGCAGCACACAAACGTAACAGTCATTTTTGGAAATTGTTGCACCACATTTTCAACATGGGCTTTTTGGGACTTCCCCTCACAAACACTGGCACTGCATTTCATTAATCGGTCCAGAAAGGAGATTTCAAATAGTAAGTGTGAAATCACTTTTCGAGGCCAAATAATAAAATGGCAGTGACAGTGTTCATGAAGTGGGGTCCCAATAACTCTGTGATGAAAACTTGGGGTAAAAATTCCTAAAAATGATTGAGATATCATATCAACATAAGTTGAAAACCCCTTTGATAGCCATAATACAAGCCTACCTTGATTCCTCAGTTTGCAGATGGGCTTTGAAGAGTGTGGATGTGTCTCAGTTCAGAGAAGATGACAACTACCGACCTCCAGTGGTAAGTATAGGGTGAGAGGGTGTGTGTGGAGGTGGGTGCTCAGCGGGAGGGTTAGGATGGGGAAGGGGCAGGAGAGATGATGAGGGACCATTTTCTTTTTTCTAGGATTAAAAAAAGACATTTGGGGACAGTTTTCTTTTTTTATGGCAGGGATAACTTTATTTTGGAACACTGGGAGTGGGATCCCCAGTGTCCCATAGTGCTGGGGGGGCTTCATAATGTTGACACAGGGATTAGGCACCCCAATGTCAGTGAACATTATAAATATTTCAATGAGTGGGGGGGGGTCATTTGACACTGGGTGTGGGCTTCCCAGTGTCAGAAACAATACTGGAAAAGAGTAAAGGTTTTTGGCACACTGGAGGTGGTCTTACCTGACATAGTAATAGAGGTGGAAATAAATCCCATCATGTTGATTGGGCACCCTGATGTAAAAAAAAGAATAATAAGAATGTGCCGTGGGGGTGGCATTGGGGCATCTCACACCAGGGGTGGGATCCCAGTGTTGGAAACAACAGAAAGCTATCAAAAAGGTAATGCTTTTGATGCACTGGGGGTGGTCTTCCCAGTGTGCCACAGTAGTGGAGAGTTAAAGAAAAGAAAGCATGGGAATTGGGACCCCAATGTCAGGAAACAGTAATTACAAAGGGGTATTCCTGGAAAAATGACAATTCGATGCAGGACTCTGCATTGTAAAATGCCACTTCGATGCAGGATTCTTTCTTTCTTTATTGGTTTGTTTAAGAGTTTTACCAGAACAGCATGCTGAGTAGGCTACTGCTCAATTCTAGATGCATCCTGGGGGTAGGGGATATGGAAAAATACATATTGCGTACAGTGTACAATAACAGTTGGCAAGATAATTCAAGAGCCAATTTTACATTCAAGAGACACTATAAGAGCAAAATAGACATAGAAACATAGACTTTGATGGCAGATAAGGACCACTTGGCCCACCCAGTCTGCCCATTTCCCTACCTACTGGATAAGCTGCAGATTCTAGTTAACCAACATCCTATTTCCTGCAACCCCCCAATATAATTGCCTTATGTCTGTCCCATGCATGTTTGAATTCCTCCACTGTTTTAGACCCCACAACCTCTCCTGGAAGGTGGTTCCATGCATCCACCACTCTCTCCGTGAAAAAGAATTACCTCACATTACCCCTGAGCCATCCCCCCTCTAACTTTAAATTGTGCCCCCTTGTCCTTACACATCTCTTTTTCTGAAAGATGCTACCCTCCTGGACTTCGTTGATTCCCTTGAGGTACTTAAAAGTTTCTATCATGTCCCCCCATCCCTCCTTTCATCAAGGGTATACATATTAAGCTCTCTCAGTCTCTCTTCATATGGTTTCTAATGTAGACCCTGTACCATTTTAGTTGCCCTCCTCTGGACTGCTTCCATCCTGTCTATGTCCTTGCATAGATGAGGTCTCCAAAATTGCACGCAGTACTCCAGATGGGGTCTCACCAACTGTCTGTATAGAGGGATAACCACTTCCCTTTTTCTATTTGTGATTCCCCTCCCTATGCATCCCAGTATCCCCCTGGCTTTCCCTATTGACTTCTCACATTGCTTGCCCACCTTTAGGTCATCTGATATGACTACACCCAGATCCCTTTCCATTATTGTTATTGTTAGTACCTCCCCTGCTATTGTGTACTCTTCTCCTGGATTTTTATTTCCCAGGTGCATTACTTTGCACTTCTTTGCATTGAATCTAAGTTGCCATATGGCTGACCATTCCTCCAACCTTGCCAAGTCCCTTCTCATCCTCATCCAGACTGGGTGGGCCAAGCAGTCCTTATCTGCCATCAAATTCTATGTTTCTATGTTTCTAAGCATCCAAAAAGATCAGAAAAAGGAAAAAACATTGTTGGAACCAGAGATCGATAAATTCTATGTGGTCTACTAGTCTAAGGAATTCTATATTGGTCAAGTTACAGCAGTAGATACTGTAAAGCAGTTGTACTAGGTGAAGTTCCTACAGAATGATCAGAGTGTTTTTTCTTGGCCATGACAGCAGGACACTGACAGAGTGAAGAAAATATAAATTTTTCGTGGGCCGATACAGCTTGAAGGAGATGGCCCCTATGTTGTACAATCAGAACAATTAAAGATCATTGTGGAAAAGTTCAGCAAACTGCAACAGAGATGGGATTAAAGCACTACTCTTACTGTGCATTAAGGTGGACTGCAGAAACTGCATCATTGCACTGCACTAACTGTAATTTCTGTACATAATTTCCATATCTTCTGTATAGTTTATCCTGCATTTCTATTTTAGTTTAGAGGCAGTTAGTTCTGTAGTTATTGTTTAGCCTGTATTTATAGTTTAGTCTCTAGGTATAGTTCAGTAGATCTGTAGTTACTGTTTCAGCAGTATTTTTACTATGGTCTCTAGGTATAATTCAGTAGTTACCATTTAGCCTGTATAGTTTAGTCTCTGGGTATAGTTCAGCAGTTATGTAGTTACCATCCTAGCCTGTATGACTACTTTAGTCTCTAGATATAGTTTAGGAGTTCTGTGTGAAAATTAATACTTGTTGAGACTTTGTCAGAGTAAACCATTTTACTTCTGTAAATTTTGATTTAATTGCCCATTTTACTTTCACCTATAAACCTTTTTGTTAACTTCTACAACTGTTTCCTATCTCTTATTGCATGTACTGTTATGTAAGGTCCCTTGCCAAATGACAACATTATAAATACGTCCTCTGTTACATGCACATACACTTTTATGTGCCCCGTTACATGCACATACACTTTTATGTCCCCATTACATGCGCACACACAGTTGTATGTTCCCCGTTCATGTGCAACATTGTAACTGTTTTTTTCTGGTGACACAGCAAAGGAGTTATCCCACACCATATAACATTTACATTAGGTGGGTGATGGCTCCCCAAAAACACATTTTTATTTTGGATAAATTATGAATTTCAAAATATTTCACCAATGTCACTTTTTGGTAGCCCTATTTCATGCACTGACTCATATACTTTCCTGAGGTACAGTGTTGTTTTTTGTAAATGTGCCACATGGATCTTCTGCTTGCTTCCACATCTGGCTCACTAGTGGATGTGGCATCAGTTCTGGCATCAGTTTTAGCACATCTGGGTTGCACTTGAAGCTCATCAACCGGTTCTTTTACCACCGCACAAGCAAATATTTTTCCACTTTCTGTCTTGGAAAAAGTGCAATTTATGTCTGGCATCAAGGAACATACACTTTGATGGCAGATAAGGACCGCTAGGCCCATCTAGTCTGCCCATTTCCCTACCTGATGGATAAGCTGCAGATCCTAGTGAACCAGCAGCCTACTTTTTCCTACCCCCACCCCCTAGAATGGCCTTATGTCTGTCCCATGCATTCTTGAATTCTCTCACAGTTTTAGACCCCACAACCTCCTCAGGAAGGCTGTTCCATGCATACACTACACTCTCTGTGAAATAATACTTCCTCATATTGCCCTTGAACTGCCCTCCTTCTATCTTTAAATTGTGTCCCCTTGTTCTTGCAAGTCTCTTTTTCTGAAAGATGCTACCCTCTTGGACTTTGTTGATTTCACTGAGGTACTTAAAAGTTTCTATCATGTCCCCCCTCTCCCTTCTTTCCTCAAGGGCATACATATTAAGCTCCTTTAGTCTCTCCTCATACGGCTTCTCTTGCAGACTCTGCATCATTTTAGTTGCCCTCCTCTGGACTGCCTCTATCCTGTCTATGTCCTTGCGGAGATGGGGTCTCCAGAACTGGACACAGTACTCCAGATGGGGCTCACCAACTGTCTGTACAGAGGGATAACAACTTCCTGTTTTCTGCTGCTGATGTCTCTCCCTATACATCCCAGTATACCCCAGCCCTCCCAACTGCCTTCTCACATTGCTTGCTAACCTTAAGGTAATCTGATATGATTACCCCCAGGTCCCTTTCCTATTTTGTTGTTGTTACTACCTCCCCACCCATTGTGTATTCTTCCCCTGGGTTCTTGTTTCCCAGGTGCATTATATTGCACTTCTTTGCATTGAATCCTAGCTGCCATACTTCTGACCATTCCTCCAACCTTGCCAAGTCCCTTTTCATCCTTTCCACGCCTCCTTGTGTATCAACCCTGTTGCAGATCTTTGTGTCATCTGCAGAGACATACTTTTCCTTCCAGTCCCTCTGCAATGTCGCTTATAAAGACACTGAAGAGGACTGGTCCTAATACTGAACCCTGCGGTATCCCACTACTAACCCCCCTTTTTTCAGAGTGGACTCCATTTACTATTACTCTCTGTGTCCTATTCTCCAGCCAATTCTTTTCCCAGGCTGGCTAACTTGTATATTAATCTTTTGTGTGGGACTGTCTCAAATACCTTGCTAAAGTCTAGGTAGGCTATGTCCACAGCCCCTCCCTGATCTACTACTTTGGTCACCCAGTCAAAGAAATCTATCAGATTTGTCTGGCATGACCTTCCCGCTGTGAATCCATGCTGCCTTGGGTCCTGTGCCCCTCTGGCCTCTAGATACTCAACAATTCTTTCCTTCAGAAGTCATTCCACCATTTTCCCTACCACTGAGGTTAAACTAACAGGTCTGTAGTTTCCTGCTTCTGCCTTGCTCCCACTTTTGTGAAGGGGAATCACATCTGCCCTCCTCCAGTCCTCGGGTACCACCCCATCCTCCCATGATTTGTTAAAGAGGGTAGTCAGTGGTGTCACTAGTTCTACCCTTAGTTCTTTTAGAATTCTGGGATGAATCCTATCAGGCCCCATTGCTTTGTCCACCTTCAGTTTTAAGAGTTCTTTCAGAACCCTTTCTTCTGTAAATGGGCTGGTATCAACTTCTGTATCCAGAGTGTTTCTACTGTTTGTTTTATGTACCTCCCCCTCTTCCTTTGTAAATACTGAGCAAAAATATTTGCTTAGTATCTCTGACTTTTTCACAGTCACCCTCTGCCCACCCTTCCTCCCCTTTCTCAAGCCTCACTATCCCTCCCTTGGTCTTCCTTTGCTCCCTGATGTACCTATAAAAGGTTTTATCCCACTTCTTAACCTAGTTGGCTATCTTTTCCTCAGTTTGGACCTTTGCTGTTCTGACTGCCTTC
The DNA here is from genome assembly GCA_016271365.2 of Neoceratodus forsteri. Lineage (NCBI taxonomy): Eukaryota > Metazoa > Chordata > Ceratodontiformes > Ceratodontidae > Neoceratodus > Neoceratodus forsteri. The sequence goes on along the minus strand of CM057457.1, from coordinate 410,140,087 downwards.
CCAGCTTCCTTTTGCTTTAACTGATACAGTTCTCTGTCCTGTTCCTTCTGTGATTCCTTGTACTTCCTGAATGAAGCTTGAAACAGGCCTGTCTAATTCTGGAGCAGTGCAGTGATTTGATGTGGTTGCATCAGTGTGCATGCCCCTGTCTTGCAAAGTGCTCAGAATGGCCGTGGTGGCTGCTGTTGTGCCAGGAACTGCAAGAGCACTGGAAGCAGTCATGTCACTGCAGATGGATGGGCTTGGGTGTCAGGGGATTGTGCATGACCAGACACAATGACCACAGCTGCAGAGAAAGTAGGAGCAGTGTCACTTGTGGTTTTGTGAACATTAGCAGTGGGCACAAATGTAGCTGAATTAATTAGTTTCTTCGACTTCCACTCTTCCACCAGACTATGGTTCTCACAGGGCCCAGCTTCATCAATGCAATGTGTACAGAAACATGTAACGTTTCTTGTAGCCACCACACCATCCACTTGAGACTTCACACTTTGTATGAGTCGTGTTCCAGGTACAGCTTTTACTTCTCCTCTTGGCTGTCTTTTTATCTGATTTTCACCCACCCAGAAAAATGTTCTCCTGCAGTAAGTGCACCCTTCAACGTCAGTGCCTTTTGTTAGTTCACTGTGGCAGTATTTGAATAGGTCTTTTGCATTCCAGATAACTGCCGGCTGCAATTGCACTCCCATGCTTGCCTTAGACTTCGCCACTGCGCTTTCCCCATCTAAGGGCCCCTTCCTATGTCTTGATCCAAAATAAGCATGCTCAATTGGAAATCCATATTTGCTGTTGGAAAAAGAAATATCATAAAATGACCATTTTGACTTGTACTGCACAACACAGCCATCTGTGAAGTGAACTTGCTTGACAATGTTCAGTCATCAAACGTTCATGAGGTGTGCATTTGCAATTTCGACAAAATGCTGTACAGCATAGTGATCATGCTTGAGATTGCTTGATAGGAAAACAAGAGAATCTCTGACAGTGGCTTCACAGAGATTACAGTTGTAATATGTAACCACAGGGTAAACTGTTGCTTGCTCATGGTGCCAATGGGCTGACTGTACTTTATCCTGTAGTTTACAGGTGTAGTTCTCTGTGAAGTCTAGCACCATCACCACCCATCCCTTGGGTATGAATGGCCTTATCCAGTTAAATTGATGCTGCTGCCATGCTGCAACATGCATATGACAACCCAGGAAGAAAAGGTAATCTTTTAGGACTTCTAACAGCACTTGAACAGTAGAGCTTTTATTTTTCAAAACCTTCCTGGTCTATTGCACTTGGAGGCCATCAGCCCTTCACATGATTTGGATACTGTCCCATTGCTGCCATGCTGTCCATTCTGGTCCATGTTTTTGGACTAGGTCCTTCACCACATCAACAACATTTTCAGTGCTACACTTGTCGCATGTTTTTTGCATGCAATCAAATTTGAAGAACTTTTCCAAAGGTAGTCTGGGAAACATAGTAATTTCAACTGCCTGGTAAAGATCTGCAACTCTGCAGCATGGAAGTTTATATTTATTGACAAGATGATTTATAGCCTTAATCTTCAGTGACGCATTAGCGCAATACTCACAAAGACATTGTTCAAGTTTTTGCTGCCCTGCAAGTTTAATGTGCCTTGGTCGTCAAGTGCCAAATTTTTGTGCTCCGAGTGGTATATCTGGGTTCTGTTGCATGAATTCTTGGTAAAGACGGTCAATAGGTTTGTCGAGGTATGACCTTGTTTTGCCTGATCATTTAGAAAAATTCTTTTTGCGTGGCAGAGGTGTGGCACTCTCTTCAAATAATTTTTCCACTCTACTCACAGTTTCAAGTGGCAGTGCAGAGCAATGTATTTTTTGGTTTCAGTCTCTGCAGGAGATACTCTCATAAGCCTCTTTCAACTCAACCCCAATGTTGAGCTCCCAGTTCTTAGCAGCTTGTATTTTTTTAATACTACAATGGTTTTAAAAAAGTCCTTGTTCCTCTGTCCGTCACTTTTCTTGTGACTGTTTTTTTTTAGCTGGGACAACTTCTCAGATACAACTGACATATGTTTATCTTCAGTTGTATTCTTGGAAGCACACCACGCTTGGCCAGGTCCGCTTTCTTGGTTGGAGAGGCATCACAAGTAGAAAACAGGAAGTTATTATCCCTCTGTACAGACAGCTGGTCAGACCCCATCTGGAGTACTGCGTGCAGTTCTGGAGACCCAGTCTTCGCAAAGACATAGACAGGATGGAAGCTGTCCAGAGGAGGGCAATTAAAATGGTGCAGGGTCTGCACTGGAAGACATATGAAGAGAGACTAAAGGAGCTTAATATGTATAGCCTCGAGGAAAGGAGGGAGAGGGGGGACATGATAGAAACTTTCAAGTACCTCAAGGGAATCAACAAAGTCCAAGAGGGTAGCATTTTTCAAAAAAAGAGGTGTGCAAGAACAAGGGGCACAATTTGAAGATAGAGGGGGGCTCAGAGGTAATTTAAGGAAGTATTTTTTCACAGAGAGGGTTGTGGATGCATGGAACGGCCTTCTGGAGGAGGTCGTGGAGTCAAAAACAGTGGTGGAATTCAAGCATGCATGGGACAGTCATAAGGCAATTCTAGGGGACGGGGGTAGGAAGAAGTAGGCTGCTGGTTAACTAGGATCTACAGCTTATCCAGTAGGCAGGGAAATGGGCAGACTGGGTGGGCCAAGTGGTCCTTATCTGCCATCAAATTCTATGTTTCTATGCCAATATCCACTCCAATGTTATTGCAAATTTAGTGGGTGATTTTGGCAGTGCCTTTCTTGCTCTTTGCACTGACTTTCTTAGAGAAGCACTGTACGGTACCATTTGTGTCATGAATGGCTCTTTTCCTGGCAGGATCATCGCTGAGGGTGGTGTGGTGATGGCGGCCACTGGTGAGTTGTCAGTGACCACTGGCAGGCTGTCTGTGGTGGTGGCCACTGATGAGGCAGTGGTGGGCACTGGTGAGGCAGCGGTGGGCACTGGTAAGGCAGCGGTGGTGGGCACTGGTGAGGCAGCGGCAGTGGGCACTGGTAAGGCAGCAGTGGTGGGCACTGGTGAGGCAGTGGTGGCACATCTTTTTTCATGGTACTTTCTGCGTTGCTTCTCATTTATTCTTCTTTTCTGACTTGTCATGTTGGCTCGCTGTTGTCTATTTTTTCTTCCTCCAGTATTCCCTCTGTGGCAATGTATTCCGATGATTAGGATGTATTCATTTTCTTGGCCTACTACTTTTTTCTACAGTTGATTGGGTCTTTTGTTTCTGTGTTTCTCTGTACCTTCTCATTCTCTCCTTTGCCATGTCATTATAATGGCTATGCTAATCCTCAGTCATGTTGTCTCTGTTTTTCTTGGCACATGTTGCATTTTTTTCCAAATATGCTTGATAGCAGCCTTCATCCTTCTTTATGTTCACTCTGTAAGGCCAGTTTCTTTCCTTGCTTGATTGAGCAGTAGCAGTATTATGCGATACCTCTGTGAGCACTGCTGCAGCAAATAAACATGGTCATCTTCTTAATTCCATCCTTAAGAGTTTTCAGAAAGTCTGTAGGAACAGAAGAAGATTTAAAAAAGATACAGCTTCTGTTAATGGAATTGACATTTTGGAATAGAAATGCCATTCAAGATGTGCTTAATGCCACACTGGCGAGAAGTGGTGCATTCTGGAATTGACAAGATAAGACACGAGAACAGGTTAATGGAGCAGTGCCAAACACATGATCCATGAAGTGGTTTACACAAGCAAAAGGACAAGATGAGATGCATGACGTGCTTCACAGGACAAAAGTCTAACAATGAAATAGAGACGCAGTGCCAAAGACATGATCCATGAGGTGTTTTACACACCCGAAAGGACAAGATGAGATGCACGACATGCATCGACATGCTTCACAGGACAGAAGTCAAACAATGAAATGGAGGACCACATCCACCTGCCTGCAAACAAAATGGAGGCCCACATCCACCTGCCTGCAAACAAAATGGAGGTGTGCAACCACCTGCCTGCAAACATGGAGCTGTGCAACCACCTGCCTGCAAACAACATGGAGACATGCAGCCACCTGCCTGCAAACAACATGGAGGCATGCAGCCATCTGCCTGAAAACATGGAGGTGTGCAGCCATCTGCCTGAAAACATTGAGGTGTGCAGCCACCTGCCAGCAAACAACATAGAGGTGTGCAGCCACCTGCCTGCAAACATATTGGAGGCACACAGCCACCTGCCTGTAAACAACCTGGAGGCGCACAGCCACTTGCCTGCAAGCAACATAGAGGCATGCAGCCACCTGCCTGCAAGCAACATGGAGGCATGCAGACACCTGCCTGCTAACAAAATGGAGGTGCGCAGCCACCTGCCTGCAAACAAAATGGAGACACACAGCCACCTTCCTGCAAACCTGCCTGCAAACAAAATGGAGGCACGCGGCCACCTGCCTGCAAACAAAATGGAGGTGTGCAGCCACCGGCCTCAAACAACATAGAGGCATGCAGCCACTTGCCTGCAAACAACATTGAGGCATACAGCCACCTGCTTGCAAATAACATGGAGGCATGCAGCCACCTGCCTGCAAACAAAATGGAGACACGCAGCCACCTGCCTGTAAAGTGGAGGTGCACAGCCACCTGCCTGCAAACAAAAGGAGGCATGCTGCCACCTGCCTGCAAACAAAATGGAGACACACAGCCACCTGCCTGCAAATGAAATGGAGGCACGCAGCCACCTGCCTGCAAACAAAATGGAGGCACGCAGCCACCTGCCTGCAAACAAAATGGAGGTGTGCAGCCACCTGCCTGCAAACAACATAGAGGCACGCAGACACTTGCCTGCAAACAACATAGAGGTACGCAACCACTTGCCTGCAAACAACATGGAGGCATGCGGCCACCTGCTTGCAAACAAAATGGAGACATGCAGCCACCTGCCTGCAAAGTGGAGGTGCACAGCCACCTGCCTGCAAACAAAATGGAGGCATGCTGCCACCTGCCTGCAAACAAAATGGAGGCACACAGTCACCTGCCTGCAAACAAAATGGAGGTGCGCAGCCACCTGTCTGCAAAGAACACCACACTCAGACAACACTTGGATAACAGGCCTTGTACTGTATTGGTATATAAACAATATGAAACATATAGAATAAAGTATGGGTCTGAGTGTGTAACAAGAATTTACACACACCTGAGGGGTTTACGTGTAGCATCAAACCCAGTGGGTGTGTGTAAATTTGAGTTTACACACACCCAGACCCATATTTTATTTTATATAATTGTTAGGTTTCTCTTTTTCACCTCAGCAATTATATAAAATAAAAAAAGGCTGCTATGCTGACGCAGTCTGATTATGTCATGGTGCGCGGTTGACTTTCACTTTTATTTAAGTTTTTTTCCAAATATTGTAAGGGTGGTTGATTTGGTAGCTATGCAGAACATTTCAGTTAATTTTAAAAGTTACTTACTGCCGAGTGTCCGTGACAGTTTCTCTCCATGTTGGGTTTCAGTACAGGAAGGGTTTTCCAGTTCAGGAAGGAGACAGTGATCGAGGAGTTCGAGCTTGCACAGAGTGGGGAGAACTGTGCGCGTGTTTGCCGTTATAAACGCTCCTTTATAACAGCAAATTATGCCATGGTTTCCTATGGGAAAAAGAGGAAGCCATTAATTATAGATATATAATGTACTACTAGCTTGCTGATTTCACACTAACAAAAACCTCTTGAAGGGCCCCCACCCCCACCCCTAACCAAACTTCAGAAAACATTGGTCTGCATGGCGTGGGCCTTTATCTGCAAGCCTGCTGTGGTGTGTAGGCCTCAGGTGGACCATTTGGAACCCAAAAGTAAATGTTTTCACTTATTGGGCCCCTAATGATCCACTTGAGGCCAGCAAACCACAGTAGGCTTCCAGACAAGGGGCCCGTACCATGTGGCATTACCCCCCCCAAACAAACGCCAAGCAGCATTTTTCTAAAAATCACACATTTGACTGTTTCAAACACAACAAGAGCACTGGTGGATTTTTAAACATGAGGGAACCACACACCCAGCAAACATCAGAAAATATCATTACATCCATCTCTGCTACCCTCCTGAAGGCTTTTCCTAATTTGATGAGTGAAGGCATCTTAGGCTTATTTTCTTCATGATGCAAGACCTTGACTATGTTTGAGTCCAAGGATGTCAGCAGACATGTATGTAGCCCCACTACTGAGGACTTGTATACGTAATCAATCTTAAGGAGACCCATGCCTACCTTAGACCTTGGAATGTATAATCTTGGCACGCACTGGTTGTTGTATATTAGTGGGTGAGCATGAAGTAGTTTTCTTGTTTTCATAGCTAGTTGGCTCAGCACTTTCTGTGGCCAGTCAATCACACCAAAGCTGTATGATATCACTGGATGGGCGAGTCGGTTTATAGCTTGCACTTTATTTCATGTTGTCAAAGCAGTTTTCAGTATAAGCTTCAACCTTCCGTGAAATTCCTTACTGATTTCTGCTCTCCTTTGTTCATGTTGTGCTGTTGCTCCTTCATCTATCCCCAGGTATTTATACACTCCCTCTTGATCAAGTTCTTTTGTGCCACAACCCTCCATCAGGTTATTTTCTTTATGAGTTAACTTTCTTGCTATAAATGTTGCTTTGGCACATTTCTCTAGGCCACATGCCATCTGTATATCATCAGAGAATGTCTTTACAATTTATAATTGTGCTTTCAAATGTTTGTCAGATGAACTATAAAGCCCCAGGTCATCTACAAAGAAGATGTGCAATGTTAGCTGTTGATTGCTTTTTGTTTTTGGGGTTCAAGTTATATCCATGGGTTGAGGGCAAGGCAGAACAGAACTACTGACAAGGAGTCACCTTGAAATATCCCTTGTTGGATGTTAATTCATGGGACGATGATTTGACCTTTCTCGTGGTTTAATTGCATGGTGGTTTGCCACTTTCACATAGTAACTGTGATAAAGTTTATCAGTGTGGATGTATCCTATAGATTTGTAAACACTCAATGATCCAGGACTGTGGGATGCTGTCAAATGCTTTTTTGTAGTCGAGCAGTAGAGCAGAAATCAGTAAAGAATATCTCGTAAGGTTGAAGCTTATACTGAAAACTGCTTTGACAACATGAAATAAAGTGCAAGAGGGCAGATGTGATTCCTCTTCACAAAAGTGGGAGAAGGATAGAGGCAGAAAACTACAGTTAGTTTGACCTCAGTGGTAGGGAAAATGATGGAATTACTTCTGAAGGAAAGAATTGTTGAGTACCTAGAGGCCAGTGGGGCACAGGATCCAAGGCAGCATGGATTCATGATGGGAAGGTTGTGTCAGATGAATCTAATAGATATCTTTGACTGGGTGACCAAAGTAGTAGACCAGGGAAGGGCTGTGGACATGGTCTACCTAGATTTTAGCAAGGCATTTGATACAGTCCCACACAAAAGATTAATACACAAGATAGCCGGCCTTGGAGTGGGTCCCAAGGTGGTAGCCTGGATAAAAAATTGGCTAGACAACAGGATGCAAAGGGTAGTAGTAAATGGAGTACACAGTGAAGAAAGGAGGGTTACTAGCGGGGTATCACAGGGTTCAGTACTGGAACCGGTCCTTTTTAATGTCTTTATAAGTGACATTGCAGAGGAACTGGAAGAAAAGTATGTCTCTTTGCAGATGACACAAAGATCTGCAACAGGGTTGATACACAAGATGGAGTGGAAAGGATGAAAAGGGACTTGGCAAGGTTGGAGGAATGGTCAAATGTATGGCAGCTCAGATTCAATGCAAAGAAGTGCAAGGTAATGCACATGGGAAACAAAAACCCAGGGGAAGCGTACATAATGGGGGTGAGATACTGACAATAGTAAAAATAGAAAGGGACCTGGGGGTAATTATATCAGATGACCTAAAGGTGGGCAAGCAATGTGAGAAGGCAGTAAGGAAGGCTGGGGAGATATTGGGATGCATAGGAAGAGGCATCAATAGTAGAAAACAGGAAGTTGTTATTCCTCTGTGCAGACAGTTGGTGAGACCCAATCTGGAGTACTGTGTGCAGTTCTGGAGACCCCATCTCCGCAAAGACATAGACAGAATGGAGGCTGTTCAGAGGAGGGCAACCAAAATGGTGCAGGGTCTGTACCAGAAGACATACTAAGAAAGACTAAAGGATCTTAATATATACCTTGAGGAAAGAAGGAGAGAGGGACATGATAGAAACATTCAAGTACCTCAAGGGAATTAACAAAGTGCAAGAGGGTAGCATCTTCCAGAAAAAGAGATGTGCAAGAACAAGGGGGCACAATTTGAAGATAGAGGGGGGACAGCTCAGAGGTAATGTGAGGAAGTATTTTTTCACTGAGAGGGTTGTGGATGCATGGAACAGCCTCCCTGAGGAGGTCGTGGAGTCAAGAACAGTGGGGGACTTCAATAATGCATGGGACAGGCATAAGGCAGTCCTAGTGGGGGGATAGGAGGAAGTAAGCTGTTGGTTAACTAGGATCTGCAGCTTATCTGTTAGGTAGGAAAATGGGCAGACTAGGTGGGCCAAGTGGTCCTTATCTGCCATCAAATTCTATATTTTTATGTTTCTATTCATGCTGCACTAAGGTTTTGGCATGTTTTGCAGCTCTCCATTATGGCTTTGTTCAGCAGGAGATGGTCCTTTGTACCATATAATTTTCTTTTATTGCCTTTTTGTTCTATTGCCATGAGCTTATCGCAGTCTAAATGATTATAGACATGGTCTTCATCAGGTCTAGTGTATAATTTATATGTTGTTGGCAAACAGGTTATTGGGTAATAATTCTTGGGGAGACTGGCAGGTCAGTATTGATAAATATGGCATTCCCTGCTGTTAGCTAGACAGGTGTCAATCTGAGACAGAGTGAATTCGCTGATGTTTTATCAGACCACGCTTCTGGCTAAAACTCTTGCTGCATTCAATGCATTTATATGGTCTCTCTCTTGGGGTTAGTGTCTCCAAATGTTTAGGGATTTCTAATACCGTGCCAAGAATGGACCCCATTCTTTAGCCAGGGCATATTCAAAACTCAAGAAATTAGTACTGTATTAATCTTTGATGTTTGCTGACAGCGCTCTTCTCAGCACACGCAACGTCCACAAAATGGCTTCCTTTTGAAGTTCATAAGGTGTCACAAGTATTGGTAGTATATTTAAATGTGCCTGAAAGTTGTTTTTGATTAGTCCCATTGCTCCGAGCACTACTGGAACAATTTGTGTGTCCTTATTTCACATCAGTTTGGTTTCTGACTGCGTATCTTGGTATTTCATGATTTTGCGTCTCTCTGTACGCAGTACACTGTAGTCACTAGGGGTGGCTGTTTCAATCAGCAATGCTACCTTTGTTCTCTTTTCTTGTATTACAATATTGGGTTTTCTTGCTTCCACTTTCTTGGCTGTTGGTATTGGGTGATCCCATGTCATCATTACTTCTTCATTCTCTGTGATTCTTTGGGGTTCATGTTTCCAGTGTCCCTCTGCTACCTGTATGTTATAGTGTTTGCACAGTTTCCAGTGGATCAATCTTGCTACATTGTTGTGTCTTTCAGTATACAGGCCTTCTGCCATGAGTACTTCAGATCCAGCCACAAGATGCACAACTGTTTCTAATTCTGTACTACAGAACCTGCACTTGTCTGTTTCTCCTGTTTTTTCTATGGATTTTGTGAACCATCTTGTGTGTAGTCCACTATCTTGGGCTGCCATTATCAGTCTCTCATCTCGTGGCCTAAATTCACCTCTTTTTAACCACTCATGGGTCAGGGCTTGATCGACCTGTGGTTGCTCCAGTAACTCCCTGTATTTTCCACTATAATTATGGGCTTTCCAATTGTTTTTTTATTTTCTGTTGGTCTTTATCCTTATAGTCCTTTTTCTGATTCTTTGCATTTTCTGTTGCTGACAGTTCCTTACCTACTTGTGGATTGACATCAATCTCTGCTACCCTTCTGAAGGCTTCTCCTAATTTGATGAGTGATGTCATTTTAGGCTTATTTTCTTCATGATGCAAGACCTTTCTCTCCAGTGTGAATTCATTGATGTTTTGTCAGGATACCATTCTCTCCAAAACGTTTGCCACATTTAGCACATTTATATGGTCTCCTTCCAGAGTGAATGCTGTTATGTAATTTCAGGGTACTGTTCCGACCAAAACTCTTGCCACATTCAACACATGTATATAATTTCTCTCCAATGTGAATTCGCTGATGTATTATCAGGGTACTCTCGCCAAAGCTGTTTCTGCATTCAACACATTTAAATGGTTTCTCTCCAGAGTGAAATTGTTGATGTAATATTAGGTTTCTCTTACGGCCAAAACTCTTCTCACATTCAACACATTTATATGGTCTCTCACGGGGTTAGTGTCTCCAAATGTTTAGGGATTTCTAATACCGTAGCAAGAATGGACCCCATTCTTTAGCCAGGGCATATTCAAAACTCAAGAAATTAGTACTGTACTAATCCTTGATGTTTGCTGAGAGCGCTCGCAGCCCATTCGTGAGCATAAGTGTTGAAAGATAGGTCCAGAGTGAATTCGATGATGTCTCATGAAGGAACTCTGTCACATTGAGCACATTTATATGGTTTCTTATGAATTTGTGTAATAGTTTTATGCTACACATTAAAACTCTTGTAGGTATATTGAACTTCATTTAGCTTGCTTACACTCCCCTGATATTTGGTACAATTAAGTTGCCCGTCTCCTTCATGAATCTGTTGTTGTACAGTGATGAGATGTGGGTCATGGAAACTTCTTCTACACTGAAGGTACTGATGAGGTTTCTCTGTTGTGTAACTCAGCTGGCAATTCTGAAGCAATGATTGCTGATGCAAACTCTCATTGTACTCAAACTTCCTGATGACTAAAATAGATATTTAATTAGTATTTCATTATAATAAGGAAATAAATGTATTAGTTTTTTTTATCTGAATAGTTTCTAGAGCTCCATCAGAGCTCTCAGGAACATGGGTACCTGCACCCTTTATGCACATTTTGTGCTTTGAAATGCATGGCTTTCAGCACTGAGAGTCCCCGAGATACTCAGCAGTACAGGCTCTAGAGTCCTGAGTGGGCCACTGTACTGCGCATGTGCAAAATGTATGACTGTGTTTTTTTCCTCTTCCCTCCCCCTTTGTCACCTGGTGGTTTTGGCACCATTCAGAACATCATGGGCCACCAGTGAAGTGGGGAGAGGAGGGAATGATGGGGAAACATTGAGGATTAATTGTAGAATTCAGTGGGGGGGTCAGAAAGGTTCCTCCTCCTGGGCAGCAAAGAGTGGTTTGTCCTGAGAGGAAGACTGGGAACACAGAGGACAGGAGCCATTTTGCAGGTGCTGACTGCTCAGGAGAGACAAAAGCAGGGGGAAAGACAAAGTTAAGAAAAAAATATTGTTATTAAATTTAAAAATTAAATTCATGATAGTCTGCTCCACTCACCCAAGGAAAAGGAGGAAGAGGCGTATTGTGTGGCCAGTAGGCTGCACACATCACTGGAGCCACCAGTTAGTTTTCTGTGGACACTGAGGTAAATTTTACATTTTCAATTATTTTAGGCAGTTTAGAACAACGTGTGACTATTTGGTCAATGGTTTTCAGTGAATTTAGGGTGTACTCTGTGTTTATGTGCCTTGTGTTTTTGTGCAAGGCCCAAACAGTGGGAGTGCAGCACTGCAGCCAGGAGGAGACTGAAGAGCTGGGCAGGGGAAAGGTGAGACTGCCTCATGAGCAGCAAACAGCAATGTCTCAACAATCAATCCATCAATCAAATCTTTATTTTACCAGGCGAACATCATTGAGCAACGCTCATTTCCAAGATGGAACTGGACAAAACATATAGTCACACTTACACTGAACAAAAGTCAAGGGGTAAAATAGCATAGAATTACAGAGACTAGATGATCCCTTCAGTAGGCCTAGACACGTTATTTACAGTGTATACACATTTCATTCGTCAACAGCAGATTAAATGGTATAATCAGGATTAGACCATGGCCAGGATATTCAGAAGGGTTGTGCATGGTGCAACACTGTTGTACCATGCGCAACCCACTGATGTGCCCTGGTGCAATATTCAAATGGGAATTGAGCCTGGCACAAATCCCGATGTGCTGGAGGGCATCAGTAATGTATGCAGCGCAGGCAGGGGGGACGTGCCCATGCATACTCTGCACATCCTGATATTCAGCCCGGGATGTACTGAGCCCATGTATGTGCAACCCCTACTTGCGCTGCACACAGGTGAGCCAAAAATAAAGGAACAGCTGGCCACCCACAGGTGAGCTGCCATATTGCAGGGTGCAACATGGCAGCTTCCACCTGTGGGTGGCCACCCGAGCTCTGGCTGCACCTACGTGGCAGCACCCCCCATGCCCAATTGTGGGCATAAGTAGTAGAAATACTACTGTGTTGTGACAAGGTACCTTTGTAAATGAGCCTATGGCTCAAAGGTTTTCCAAACAGCAGACTAAGCAACCACGTGCATGTTATGCCACACTACAAGAGTATTTCCACCCGGCGAGTCGGCGACTGAACTCAAACAAAATAAACTGCTGCATCGGTAATCTCTGTCGACTCCCAGCACTGCCTAACTGCAATTCTCAGCCGAAGAATTCAAACACTGGCGGCTGATAAAATAAGCTGTGTCCTACAACCAGTCCACTCAAAACAGCGGGTTTTCACATGTATTGAACGAACAGCAGACTAAGCAGCCACATACACTGTATTCGAAACAAAGTAAAATCACCTGAATTAACAGCACTCTATTTCTTATTGCATTTGCACTGCCTCGATGAAAATACACTTACAGTGTGATTTTACTTTGTTTCCTAATACAGAGTGTAAGTGGTTGCTTAGGCTGCTGTTTGGTACATGTGAAATCTCTCAGTTTGAGCAGAGTAGTTGTTGGCATCGGACGCTGATTATTTTGTTCAAGTTCAGCTGCCAGTGTTCTTGAGCTGAGAATTGTAGCTAGGCATTGCTGGCGCGAACAGAGATTGCCGATGCAGCAGCAGTACCGAAAATAAATCTTTAAAAAAATATATATAGGTTATTTTTATTAGTTCATCACAGAAGGGTTGGTGAGAGAGGAGGGAGTGAAGGAGTGGACTGGGTGGTCTGAGGCTGTCGGCGACAACAAGCAGGACAAAGACCATATGCATTTGACCTCAGTAATATGCAAGGGGGATAATAAATACAGAGTTTATGACAAATTTAAGCTGCTTTGTTTTCAAATACTACGGTTTTCAAAATATGGCCTTCTGACTATGGACTACCATCTCAGAGGCAAGGACTACCATTTTTGAAGCAGCCAGTTGTCCTGGACAAGCACTTTATTTTAAGATTTGTTGAACCCTGGTCGGCATGAGTAAATAGATATGGTTTACTTACTAAGATAAGATCCAGTAGGGAGCTATTGTTTGGCTTCTTTGTATTTGGTCTTGTGGGTTCATTTACAAGTTGTATCAGCCCCATGGAGTCACAAAAGGCTTTTAGGGGATCAGAGGCAGTGGTGAGCCAATTTAAGTTGAAGTCACCTAAAGTTATGATTTCTAAGGTTAATGATCCTTAGGCTAACAAAGCCTTACTTATTATTTTGTTGGAGGAGAATCTTCAGCAGCAAAGGACAAGGAACAAACAACAACATCATCCTCTGAGTGTGACTTAAATGCATCTCAGGAGAATTACATAGTAGATACATAGACAGTGTCAGCAGATAAGGGCCTATGGTCCACCCAGTCTGCCCATTTGAGCTTGTAAGTTCAGTTTATGTATTCCTAGAAGTCTGTTGCCCCTTACCCCTGACCTCCAGAATTCCTTTACATCTATCCCATGCATTCTTAAATCCCATGATTGTTTCAGCCCCCACCACTTCCTCTGGCAGGGTGTTCCACTTGTCCACCACCCATTCTGTGAAGAAATTCTTCCTCATGTTTCCTCTGAATCATCCTCCCACCAACTTCATCCCATGTCCTCTAGTCCTGGAGCATCTTTTTCACTTAAAAATAGTGTATTCCTGCACCCTGTTCCTCCCTGTAAGATACTTGTATGTCTCTATCATGTCCCCTCTCTCTCCCTCCTCTCCTCCAGAGAGTGCATAGTCAATTCATTCAACCTGTCCTTATAGGACTTGTGATGAAATCCATGTACCATCTTTGCTGCACTCCTCTGAACCTTCTCTACCCTGTCTATGTCCGTACATAGGTAAGGTCTCCAGAACTGAACATTGTAACTCCAGTAGGGGCCTCACTAGTGTCTTGTATAGTGGAATTATGACCTCCTTTTTTCCTGCTGGTGATGCCCCTGCCTATGCATTCCATCATCCTATTTGCTTTACCTGCTGCCTTGTCATACTGTTTCCCAACCTTGAGGTCACCAAAGATGATAACCCCAAGATCCCTTTCCTGCTTGGTGCATGCTATATCCTCACCCCCCCAACTGATATATATTGTGCCAGGGTTTTTGTGCCCCATATGCATTATCTTGCACTTCTTTGCATTGAATTTCAACTGCCGGACCCTTGACAATTCTTCAAGTTTCTGCAGGTCCCTTCTCATTCTGTCTACACCATCTGGGGTGTCTACTCTGTTACAGAGCTTTGTGTCATCAGCGAACAGTGAAATTCTGCCTTTTAGGTCCTGCACAATGTCACTGATGAAGATGTTGAATAGGACTGGTCCCAGTGCTGATCCCTGTGGTACCCCACTGGTCACTCTTCCCTCTGTGGAGTGACAGCCATTTACCACCACCCTCTGTGTCCTGCTGCCCAGCCAGTTACCTACCCACCACACTACTGTCCTACCCACACCCATATTCCCCAGCTTGTGTAATAGTCTTCTATGTGGCACAGTGTCAAAGGCCTTGCTGAAGTCCAGATAGGCCATGTCCACTGCCCTCCCCTGATCCACCTCCCTAGTCACTCAGTCAAAAAATTCAATGAGGTTGGTCTGACATGACCTTCCCCTGATGAAACCATGCTGCCTTGGGTCCTGTAGTCCATTGACAACTAGATGTTCCACCAATCTCTCCTTCAGTAGTGCTTCCAAGATCTTCCCCACTACTGAGGTGAGGCTGACTGGTCTGTAGTTCCCCGCTTCTTCTTTGTTCCCACTTTTGTATAAGGGGACTACATCTGTTGTCCTGCAGTCTTTGGGTGCCTCACCTGTTTCCAGTGATTGGCTAAACAGGATAGCCAGAGGTTCAGCCATCACCTCTCTTAGTTCTTTAAGCACCCTGGGGTGAACCCCATCTGGCCCCATTGCTTTATCAACTCTTATTACTTCCAGTTCCTTCAGGACCCTTTCTCGTGTAAAGGGACTTGTGTCCATTTCTGCAACATTCTCATCCCTTGTACTCCCTTCATATCCATTATCCTCCTCTTCCTCAGTAAAGACTGAGCAGAAATACCTGTTCAATATGTCAGCTTTACTGTTGTCATCCTCCATGCATCCCCCATCCTCCCCCATCGGCCTCACTATCCCTCCCTTTGCCTTTCTTTTTTCACTTATGTACCTGTAAAAGGTTTTGTCCCCTCTACCCACTGATTTTGCAAGGTGCTCTTCTGTTAGATTAGATTATGAATGTTGAAACTGAACATGATAAGCAGTCTGAACAGACTGCATCTTCTAAACGCAGCAAGAAATTAAGGTTGTGGATGGAATGCTGGACAAAGCTATTCCCATGGCTTGTAAAGGAGGAAGTAGAGGGAAATATTGTTGGGAAGTGCAGTTGGTGTTAAAAAGGTGACAAAAGCAATACATTTGCCACAACTGGCACAACCAATCTGCAAGTGTCTGCTTTCTAGAGACCTGAAAGAAATGGAGAACATTTGCTGGTGCACACAGGAAAGATAACAGCAGACAAACTGTCTCTGCCAGTGGCATTTGAGAAGCAGATATCAGGTACTGAGGCAAAGGATGACAGTAAAATTGCTCAGTTAATGACAATATACTACTATCTTACCAAATGAGAGCAATCACTGAACCAGTTTGAAACACTGCTAGCTCTACAGGTGAGGAATAGAATCTTTTGGGCCAGGTCATGGGGCTGTTGCTTGTGGAATGACACTGATGGTGCCATTTTACATCCATAGAAATGAAATGGCTATCCCTCCTGGCAAGATAGTGGCACAATCTACTCTAGTTGAGATGCAAGATATGACATGGTGGACTTCATAAACAAAGTCATACAGGAAGAAATCTAATCTCACTTAGCAGGTTCTCAGTTTCTTGGGATAATAGTGGATGAAACCACTGGGTAACCATTCACAAAAAGCTGAATATATATATCAAGTGCATGCACAATGCACGGGTCAAAATTCATGTCATGGACTGTATTGCAATACCTGATGGGAGGGCAGAGACAACTGTGTCAGAACTCTTATGTGTGTGTTCTGCTAATGCATTTGGCCCTAGCAAGATCATCACACTAGCAAGTGACAGTGCCAGTGTCATGACTGGAGTGCACAATGGGGTGGGTAAAAAGTTAAGACAGCAAGTAAACCCAAGGCTGATTCAAATCCATTGTGTTGCCCACAGACTGGCACTGGCAGCAGGACTTGCATCTTGGGATAACTCCTTATTCAATGAATATCAAGTAACCATCAAAAATGTGTACAGATACTATAACAACTTTGCAACACAGTACAATGCCTTGCATTTCATCCAAGAAACACTCAAGGAGAATATCAGATATCTTCCCTAAAAGAACCTGCAAGTTTTCAGTGGCTGTCACTGCATACTGCAGTTCAAGCAATTCACAGATCATACACTGCACTTTTACAAGCCCTAGAACATGATGCAGCAAAAGGTGCACAAGAAGCAAAGAGCCTTCACACAAAACTGAAATCAGTCTGCTTTATCTTATGCACTTTTTTCATGGATGTCTTAGGCATGGTGAATAAACTGTCTTTAGACATGCAACGGGACAGTGTTGACATTTCAGTGTCCAGCAGCATGACAGAAACCACAGTGGCTAGACTGCAACAGTTTAAAGAGCAGATTGGGACTGAGCTATAGAAGACATTTTAGGAACTTGACCAATGTCCTGGCATGTGGCAGGATCAAAAAGTAAATGACAAACCAGCACTGTATATGCATTTCCAGACAGCATCTCAAGAATACATGACACAACTCATTGCAAATATTCACACACGATTGAAGTCAACTTTAATGTTGCTGCTGCATAAATGTTCTTCTAAATCTTAAGTGTCTCACTGATGACTCCAAGATAATGGATCATGGACTACAGGAACTCAAGGATGTTTGCACTAATTTCCATGACAAAACCTTCCAAGAAGAAACACTGCCAGCACTTAATGAACAAGACAGGGCTGAGAAAGATTACAGATAATTCAAACTTGTTCTGAAATCTTAAAAAGAACTGACTTTGCTCAGCAGTGTCTACCAAGACTTAATTGAAAATTATGCAGATGTAGTCCCAGATTTTTTTTGCAATGGCCAATATTTTACTTGGGTCACCTGTTATGTCAGTGGCATGTGAAAGAGGAATATCAGCACAAAACAAAATATAACAAAAAGTAGATGTTACCTAAAGGCTGACACTGTCAGCAAACACATGTGGATTTCTCAAGAAGGAGCTGAACTTGAAGGCTATGACCCTCATCCAGCACTAAAGAAATTTAAGGCCATAAGACTGTGCAAAAAATAATTATGTTTTTGAATTGTATTAAATTGTGCTTGTGTTTTTAGTTTCAGAAACAGCAGACTGATGTGACCCAGAGACAGATGACTGGATGGCAACTTGGGCACAGGAGAGAAGATAAGTATTAAAAATGTCATGTTTGTTCTAAAAATCCAGGGATTATCTCTGGTCACGTGCTCGGGAAACTGGAAAGCAAATTGACATACAGAATTATAAACAAGCTCGTAATAACTGCACAAAATTAGTCCACCAACAGAAAAATACCAACTATAAGGATGCCCTGACAAACACTTGGGGCAAGACGAATTCATTTTGGAACAATATTAAAGAGATTAAAACCTCACCCACTATGCTGGTCGTAGATGGCATCACAACGCTGGACCCGACTACCATAGCAAAGTCATTCAACTCAGCTTTCTCTGACCTCAGCTCTGTTCTTCCACCTGACTCTTTCAACAAAGCCGACCCCCAAACTCTCCCCTCAAGTTCCACCCTCTCTCAAAATCAGCCTCCATTCTACTTCAAATCAGTCAAACTGTACAAAGCTCACAACTACATCAGTAAAGCTATTGCTAGGTCCAGGTCAAGTGGGGACTCCCTTGACCTCAAACTGCTTGCCCTCACCCTCGACGAGATGCTCCTACCATTAATGAAAATCTTCAACCTCTCCCTCTCTCTCAGCCAGTTCCCTGACAGACGGAAATCTGCCTCTGTCACACCAGTCCACAAGAGCGGGGACAGAGCCCTTCTGGTGAACTATCGTCCCATCTTCAAGCTACCCCCACTCTTCAAGGCCATAGAGCATATAGTATCAGACCAGCTTATGGAATACCTTGATAAATATCATGTCTGTGTGCTCAACAGCATGGCTTTAGAAAAGGTCACAGTACCACTTCAGCCCTCCTTGAATTCATGAGTGTAATCCATAGTTCCTTGGACAATAGCCTTCTTACAGGAGTGGTTTTCATTGCTCTGATGAAGGCATTCGATACCGTTCATCATCATCTACTACTCTCTCAGTTGCTAAATACTGGACTATCCCCTGAATCTACATCCTGGTTTAACGGCTACCTGGAAAACCACTCACAAAGAGTGAAAATAGCTGACTTTTTCTCTTATGCCAGACCAGTGCATTCTGGAGTGCCACAAGGGTCAATCCTTGGGACACTTCTCTTCAGCATCTTCCTAAATAGTCTTCCACAATCCTGTCCAGAGTAACTCCTCCTGATGATGTGGTCATCCACTCCACCCACTAGGACCCCCAACTTCTGCAAAGCAAACTACAGCATGGCTTTTCCTCAGTTAAAAACTGGTTCAGTAAACACAAACTTGTCCTCAACTATAAAAAACAAAGTCCATGCTCTTCTGCAGCTCGCAAAACAAGCACCAGGACCACCCCCTCACTATTGCAAACTGCCTAGGTGCAATCCTAGAACAAGTGCAAACCTTCAAATACCTTGGAATCACTCTTGACAGTTGTCTATCCTATGGGGCTCACATTGACAATGTTGCCAAAGTGACTAACACACGTAATGGCCGGCTTTATAGGCACAGGCAATGCCTAACTCCAGAAGCCTTAAGGATCACAGTTCAGAGCTCAGTGATCTCAACTATCGACTATGGCCTCATCATCTACTGTTCCACTTCCACCACCGCCCTCAGGTGCATATCTATGGCTTTGAACAAAGCTTGCCGACTCATCACTGGATCCCATTGTCTCACCCATATGTGTAACCTATTCGTCCAAACTAGTTGGCTCCAACTCTCAAGCCACATCAAGTATCTAACATGCATTATGGCTAAAAAAACATTGATGGGCTTTGCCCCCCACCCAGAATTCAAGCTCTACTACAACCTACACAGAATCCCCACCTCACCAGGGGCTCTGAATCTCAATTACTGCATATTCCAATATGCCAGACCTCACAGGGACAAAGATCCTTTGCCTACAGAGCACCCAGCTGGCTAAATGGTCTCACCAGGGACATCTCCTCCCTACCTAAGCTAGGCCTGTTCAAATCTAACCTCCGCCTACTCCTCTCTGCCTCTAGCACATGCGACTGTCTTCTCTAACCTGCTGTTCCCCTTTTTGGCAGTTGTCCCTTCTCATCCACCCCCTACTCTCCCCTCTACGTTCCCCCTTCCTCCTCCTCCTCTTACTTGCACTTTCCACTTGCACCTCCTGTGTGTTTTGACAATTGCCTCTGGCAGCGTCTTCTTCTCATGTCTCACCAAGTTCTCATTATCAACGTTATTCCTGTCCTGTGCATGCCCCTAGTACCGCCTAATCTGTATGTAGTCATGTGATGATAAACAACTGTAACCTGTTATCCTGTAATAATTAATGTCCTGCCTGTTTGTTCTCATCCTGATGTGGAACCTTTGTAAAATAGCTTTGGCTCAAAGGTAATTGTAATCCTAGACTGTAATAAATAAAATAAAAAATAAAAAGGATAGTGGGAGGTGCTAAAGTCATTATAGCCCCAAGGCCAGTTCTGCCTCTGTTTGGTGGGGAATGGGAAGACTCATCAAGATTCAACAGTAATTACACACTACAAGGGGTTGGCTGACCATTAGCACTAATTATAGTAACTCCATTCTGCTTATAATTACTGCATTGGGTTTTTACTGGTGGGGGAGGGTCATAGTCTAACAAGTTCAGTAAGGGAATAGAGTGGCATAAAATAAGTAATAGCACTTTTTGCAACTCTTATCTGATTATGGGAGGTCAGCTTAAATTGACTAATGTAACCATAACTGTTTGAACTTTCAACAGTCTTTCTGCAACAGTGGCTTCTTTCTCATTAACACATTCACCACACTGAACAGTTAAGAAATGTGTAGGAGAGCTTGGTGGAGAAGTTATGGGCATGAGAGTATTTAGGAGAAATTATGGGCATGAGGGTGTTTAGGAAAAGTTATGAGCAGGAGGTGTTAAGTGAAGATTATTGCCACTTAACTGCCATGCCATGAAAAAAGAAGTGCAAAGAAAAGCAAGACATGCTGCAGAGTCTTATGATGCCCTCAACCAGATGTAGACTGTGCCATTGTCTTAAACCTGACAGATTTGGGATAGCCTAAGGGTGTGGGTGGGGTAGGTGGATAGAGGGGCTTTTAGTCACTGCACTGTGCTCTCCAATCTATGGAGCACTGGCAAGTTCTTCAGCTTCCACACAAACAACTTTAAGAAATGTACAGGAGAACAGGCAGGAGACGTTATGGGCAGGAGGGTGTTTAGGAGAAGTTATTGGCAAGAGGGTGTTAGAAGACTATGCCAGATCAAACATGAAAAAAGCAATATTACACTACTCAGACCAATGCCACTGTGCTGGAGTAAGATTTCTTTCTTTTCAGAGGGTAGTAAAATGTTTTTAGCAACACTGACTGTGCTGTAAAGTGAAAGAGAGAGAAATGATGTGTGTCACAGTGATGACTTTGCTCTTAGTAAGTGAGTGGGGGGGCAAGGCTGTTTTTAGTAAAATTTCTAATTCCAACTACAAAGAAAGGCAATTGTTGGAGTATGGTGCTCACTTTTGGAGCCCATATCACAAGGCCGATATTGTGAACCTTGAGAGAGTACAGAGGAGAGCAACAAAAAAGATTACTGAATTACAGAATCTCTCCTATGAGGAGCGATTGAGAAATGTAGGAGTATACACATTAGAATACAGGGTGACTGAGGGGAGACTTAAGGTGTATTCTGCTTTTTGAAACCATGATTTATGGGAATGCGTGGGACTAGAATTACAGGCCCATATATTCAAAAGGGTTGCGCATGGCACAACAGTGTTGCACCATGTGCAACCCACTGATGCACCCCGATGTGATATTCAAAAGGCGAAAGTGCATGGCACAAATCCCGATGCACCGGAGCACATCAGTAATGTATGCAGGTGCAGGTGGGGTGGCATGCCCATGCATACTTTGCACAGCCCGATATTCAGCCCAGGATGTGTGGAGCCATGCATACGCAACCCCTACCTGCGCCAGCACAAAGTTAAGCAAAAAAAAAAAAAAGGAGCAAGGGTTAGCCACCCACAGATGAGCTGCCATATTGCAGGGCACAATACGGCAGCTGCCACCTGTCGGTGGCCACCCAAGCTCCGGCTGCACCTCCATGATGGTGCCCACCTCCCATGCCCAGCTGCGGCTTGCAGTAAAAAGGGATACAAATATACTGGAGGTCCAGTGGACCTGTCTCACCCAATCACGGGAGTTTCAGTAATAAAAGTAACCTATTATCTTGGTGGTCCAGTGACCCCCTCCCACCCGCCCATTGATCCTCACCGCCTGCCCCTTCTGGTCAGTGGCGGGAGGCAGCACCCACCGCCAGCCGCCTCGCTGCCTCGCTGACTGACACCATCATTAGGGCTGTATGCCCACTGCTCCACAGCGTGAGCCAATGGGTGTGCAGCCCACCTGTACCATACTACACATTCCAGATATGTGAATGGGGATCCATTATATTTGAATGTGTAGTATATGAAAGGCACGCCCATTGGCTCACACTGTGGACCAATGGGCGTACAGCTCTACCGATGGTGTCAGTTGGCTGGTGGTGGTGTGGCAGGCGGGTTGGGTGCTGCCTCCTGCCGCTGACCGGGGGGAGCGTGTCGGTGGGGATCAGTGGGCAGGTGGGGAGGGAGGGAGGTCCACTGGACCACCAGGGATAATAGGTTTCTTTTATTTCTACTTCAGTCTGCGATTGGGCAGACAGGTCCACTGGACCACCAGGGATAATAGGTTACTTTTATTTACTTAGCCTCCAGTCGGGTGGGCATCGGTCCACTAGACCACCAGGAATAATAGGTTACTTTTATTTACTTAGCCTGCGATCGGTAGGGCAGCGGTTCACTGGACCACCAGGGATATAGGATTTATCTTTAATTTACTGAAGCCTGCGATCAGGCGGGCAGCGGTCCGCTGGACCACCAGGGATATAGGATTTAATTATTTTTTACTGCAGACCATGATCAGGCTGTGGGGCACATTACCGCACTGCAGGGAGTGTCAGTCCCCGATGGCTGCTGCCTAGCAGGGCGCCAGGTGCAAATCATTGGGGATTGGCACATCTGCATGCAAATGGGGCTATAATGACATGCAAATAGCCCCATTTGCACCTTGCATGCATTATGGCCCCGTTTGCATGTCAACTTTTAAATATCGTGGTTGCTGACCCTTGTGCAATGGAACTTGCGCTAACGTATCCCCATGCTCCACTCTGGCCACTGATGCTGGCTCAGTGCCACTGCGCCATGTGCAATGTGGGTGGCTAGGGTGTGATATTCAATGATGCTGAGCCATGGCGCAGCTCTGTTGAATATCGCCCAGTCTACGCCCCTGCGCAGCCAAGTTGTGCTGTGCCCAGGCTTGCGCCACAGCCTGGCGCAGTTTGAATATCTGGGCCACAGACTAAAATTAAAGCTACCAGAACACATGAATTTCAACTTATAGGCCAATTGTACAAATGTAATAGAAGGGGACATTGATTTAACCAAAGAGTAGTGTCCACATGGAACAAACTTCCACCTGAGATAATTAATAGCACTACTATTACTTCCTTCAAGAAGAAATTAGAGAAGAAATTAGACGAGTTCATTAGTAATGCAAGGACTTAGGATCAACAAAGAGACTTCTTGGCTCAAGCTATTGTCTCTTACCAAACTTATGAAACTTATGAAAATGTGCAGGAGAGTAGATAGGAGAAGTATTGAGCAGGATAGGTGACTGGTGGGAGACATAGGTGAGTGGCAGCATGACTGTTAAGTGAACATAGTACTTATACTGTAACCTAATGGCCTTCACTTTGTTTTTTTGTTTTTTTTTCCAATTTATAGTTTATTAAGTTTTTAAGAAAAGAACACAAAAAGACAATAACAGAATATGCCTGCAAATTACATTCAAATAATGCAAACATATTATCAACTATGAATGTATTATTGTCATATCTAAATTTAAAATATAGTAACTAAAGTAGTATATAAGCTACTAATAACAAATACATTTCCATTTTAAGAATCTTATTAAACAGAGATAATTATCTTAGGCACATAATTCTAAAAAAGGACCCCATATCATTTCAAAACAATTTTTTCCCAAAATTGTGTAGCTGATTCTTTCATTATTAGCTATCTTACTAAGGGAGTCTAACAATTGATATATAGATGTGACCTTTGGATCTTTCCAACTTCGGAGAATTAGTCTTTTAAAGGACAGAGCTACTGCACAGACCCATATTTTTTTCCCTTTTGGGATGCTTGGTAAGATAGAAGTATGACCAAGGAAATGCAGAGCTGGGGAGAGTGGAAAATGTGATTGTAATGTATATTGACAAATGTCATGTATCTGTTTCCATTTATCCATGATCTCAAAGCATGACCACATGAGGTGAACTATACATAGATATATAGATACATAGACAGTGTCGGCAGATAAGGGCCTATGGCCCACCCAGTCTGCCCATTTGAGCTTGTAAGTTCAGTTTGTTTTCCTAGAAGTCTGTTGCCCCTTACCTCTGACCTCCAGAATTCCTTTATGTCTATCCCATACATTCTTAAATCCTGTGATTGTTTCAGCCCCCACCACTTCCTCTGGCAGGGTGTTCCACTTGTCCACCACCCATTCTGAGAAGAAATTCTTTCTCATGTTTCCTCTGAATCGTCCTCCCTCCAACTTCATCCCATGCCCTCTAGTCCTGGATCATCTTTTTTGCTTTAAAATAGTGTTTTCCTGCACCCTGTTCCTCCCTGTAAGATACTTGTATGTCTCTATCATATCCCCTCTCTCCCTCCTCTCCTCCAGGGAGTACATGTTCAGTTCCTTCAACCTGTCTTCATAGGACTTGTGATGCAATCCATGCATCATCATTGTTGCCCTCCTCTGAACCTTCTCTACCCTGTCAATCTCCTTACATAGGTATGGTCTCCAGAACTGTACACTGTACTCCAGGTGGGGCCTCACTAGTGTCATGTATAGCGGATTATGACCTCCCTTTCCTGCTGGTGATGCCCCTGCCTATACATCCCAGCATCCTATTTGCTTTACCTGCTGCCTTGTCACACTGTTTTACCTTGAGGTCATCAGAGATGACAACCCAAGATCCCTTCCTGCTTGGTGCATGCTATATCCTCACCCCCAACTGATATATTGTGCCAGGTTTTTGTGCCCTATATGCATTATCTTGCACTTCTTTGCATTGAATTTCAACTGCCAAACCCCTGACCATTCTTCAGGTTTCTGCAGGTTGCTTTCATTCTGTCTACACCTCTGGTGTGTCTACTCTGTTACAGAGCTTTGTGTCATCAGCGAACAGTGAAATTCTGCCTTCTAGGTCCTGCACAATGTCACCGATGAAGATGTTGAATAGGACCGGTCCCAGCACTGATCCCTGTGGTACCCCACTGGTCACTCTTCCCTCTGTGGAGTGACAGCCATTTACCACCATGCTCTGTGTCCTGCCACCCAGCCAGTTACCTACCCACCACACTACTGTCCTGCCCACACCCATATTCCCCAGTTTGTGTAATAGTCTTCTATGTGGCACAGTGTCAAAGGCCTTGCTGAAGTCCAGATAGGCCATGTCCACTGCCCTCCCCTGATCCACCTCCTAGTCACCCAGTCAAAAAATTCAATGAGGTTGGTCTGACATGACCTCCCCCTGGTGAAACCATGCTGCCTTGGGTCCTGTAGTCCATTGACAACCAGATGTTCCACCAATCTCTCCTTCAGTAGTGCTTCCATGATCTTCCCCACTACCGAGGTGAGGCTGACTGGTCTGTAGTTCCCTGCTTCCTCTTTGTTCCCACTTTTGTATAAGGGGACTACATCTGCTGTCCTCCAGTCTTTGGGTACCTCTCCTGTTTCCAGTGATTGGCTAAACAGGATAGCCAGAGGTTCAGCCACCACCTCTCTTAGTTCTTTAAGGACCCTGGGGTGCACCCCATCTGGCCCCATTGCTTTATCAACTCTTATTACTTCCAGTTCCTTCAGGACCCTTTCTCGTGTAAAGGGACTTGTGTCCATTTCTGCACCATTCTCACCCCTTGTACTCCCTTCAGACCCATTACCCTCATCCTCTTCTGTAAAGACTGAGCAGAAATACCTGTTCAATATGTCAGCTTTACTGTTGTCATCCTCCACGCAGCCCCCATCCTCCCCTTCAGTCTCACTATCCTCCTTTGTCTTTCTTTTTTCACTTATGTACCTGTAAAGGTTTTGTCCCTCTACCCACTGATTTTGCAATGTGTTCTTCTGTCTGAGCTTTGGCTTCCCTACTGACCTCCCTGCCTCCCTTTGCTTCTCCTGGTACTTCTCCCTATGCCCTTCTGCCTGTGTCTTTTTGTATTGCCTGAATGCAATCTTTTTGGCTTTCACTTTCTTTGCTACCTCTTTGGAAAACCATAATGGTCTCCTCTTCCTTTTCCTCTTGCTAACCTGCTTAATGCATAATTCTGTTGTTCTTGTAATCCCATTTTTAAATACTGCCACTGTTCCTCAACTCCTGATTCCTGTCCCATTCCCCTTAATGCCTCTTTCAAGTATCTCCCATTTTCCCAAAGTCTGCCCCCCTAAAATCCAGGATACGTGTTTTTGTGTGGTTTGGTTCTGCTCTTTCTGTGATTTCAAACCACAATGACTGGTGGTCACTGTTTCCCAGGTGCTCCCCCACTGTTACCCCCATCACACTGTCCCTGTTTGTGAGCACAAGGTCCAGTATTACCTTCTGCAGAGTTGGTTCCATGACCAGTTGCTTGAGGAAGGCACCCTGAACCTGAACTAGACCTGCATCACAATGTCCACATCTCCAACAGTTGTTGTTCGAGGTTAAACCCAACCCAAAAAGGGTCCTTGGGGAATAGTAATAATAGTGAAGAATTTTAAATTGTACTAACCTGCCTTGGATTTCTCTACATGCTTTAATAGCATTGTCCCAATGCTTATCCCAAGTGTTTAAAGGAATACATATGTTTAAATCTGTTTGACATTTAACTCTGGTGTGCTCTGTTAGGTCTTTTACAGGTTCCTGTAACATCTTACATATCAAACTAAATCCTTTCAGAAGATGGGCAACTTTAGAAAAGTATATCCATAAATTCTAGGGAGAAGTGGAGAAATTTGCATCCAAAATATTAGTGGATAAATGTTTTCTTAGTTGTAGATAAAACCAGAATTCACATTTGTCAGTTTATACAATGACCACATTTGCTCAAAGGACAAAAGACTATTATTTGCATCCAGCACATCTCCAATAATGTGTACACCTTTGCTACCCTATCTGAGGTCAGGGACACCTTTATTAGATCTGGCAATCATTGGATTATTCCAGAGGGGGTATATTTTAACAGTACAAATTCAGTTTTGTTGAGTTGACTGATTTTTTTACAAACCAATACTGAAATCTGTAGAGTAGAGTGATTTGCTAACTTAAAGGGAGCATGAATGAAAAACAAATCTGTTAATCTTAAAGGTGCCACAGTATCTTTCTCAGTATGTAACCACAAGGATGTCTTGCAGTTATCTTGGGAAATGAACCAATTAGCCACTTGTTTTAATTTATATGCCCAAAAAGAATCTTGCCACCATGGTAATGCAAATCCTCCTAATTTAATTGGTGCTCTTAATTTCAGTTTAGATAATCTAGGAGGTTTCCCTTCCCATAAAAAAAAGTGGAGATAATCTTGTCAAATTTGCTAAACCAAAAACCAGGGATGTCAGCTGCAAAATTGTTCATAAAATAGAACAATCTAGCAGGGGTAGGAAGAAGTAGGCTGCTGGTTAACTAGGATCTGCAGCTTATCCATTAGGTAGTGAAATGGGCAGACTGGGTGGGTCAAGCAGTCCTTATCTGCCGTCAAATTCTATGTTTCTATGTTTCTAATATTATTTTTATGGAACTTTTTTCCACCATAAGGACAGATGCAAACTGGACCACCTTCCTAGATTAGATTTGAAATCATTTAGGATTGTGGTTAGATTATGACTCTGAATTTTATCAATAGCATCAAAAATTTTGATTCCCAAATATTTCAGGCCCTCCTTTGGCCAATATATGTCTGGGAGTTCTTTCAGTTTCCTAACTTCTGAGTCTGAATGGCTTAGAAACATACATTCAGTCTTGGACCAGTTAACAAATAAGCCTGATATCTCCCCAAATTCTTGCAACAAGGGTTTAACAGCCTGAAGTGAAAACACAGGTTGAGATAAGATCAGAAGAATATAATCTGCAAAGGCTAACACTTTATTATATTTGCCAGTTAGTATTCCATGAATGTTGCCAGAATTTGAAATTCTTCTGATTAAAGGTTCCAAGGCTAGTATAAAGAGTAGAGGGGAAAGTGGACATCCTTGTCTTGAACATCTATTTAACTTGAAAGAGGACAATTTAAAACCATTTGTTATAATACTTGCTTTGGGGCAGGCATAAAGAGTCTGAACCTATCTTAATATACCTGGTCCAAAATTATTAGTGGAGAGGACTTTGTAGAAGTACTTTGATTCTAAAGAGTCAAATGCTTTCCTTATGTTTAGGGAAATAGTAGCTGTAGTCTTATTAACATTTTTATTTTTTATTGATTTTGCAGCCCAAATAATGGAAAATAACCTACCGAAGTTGTCTACTGCCTGCCTACCCTGCATGAAGCCCACCTGTTCCTTGCCTATCAAATTATTCAGAATAATAGAAATTCTGATAGCTAAAACTTTAGCAATAATTCTGTAATTAAAATTCAGTAGAGAAATAATCCTATAATTGGTACAGTCCAAGAAGTCTTCATCTTTATTACCTAGTAAACATATAAAGGCTTCATTCATATGATCTGGAAGGAGTCCTTCCTTGAAGGAATTTTTTAAAGTTTTTAAAAGGTGAGGAGAAATAATGTTGTTTAAGGAATTATAAAACTCTCCAGGTAGACCATCTGGACCTGGGGTTTTCCCCTTAGGGGCTTTAGCAATGACTCCTAAAATCTCTTGCAGTTTTATTGACTCATCTAGCTGCTGCTTTCTAAAATTGAAATGCTTGGTAGGTTTGCTCTGTAGAGAAAGTCTTCTATGACATTTATCTCAGGAGAACTTTTGGATTTATAAAAGTCTTCAAATAAGGACTTAAAACATTTATTAATTTGCTTGATGTCAAATGTCACTACCCCATTCTTATTTTTAATTCCCTTGATGTTGTTTTGATTCTGTGCCTTACGAAGCCTATGTGCTAATAATTTGCTAGCTTTTTTGCCTGATTTCCAATATTTCTGCTTTATTCTGAAAAGAGAGTGTTCTATTTTGTCTGAGTATAATCTGTTTATTTCATATTTAAGATATAGGGCCAGATATTCAAAACTTTGCCATGGGGCTGAATTAACACTGCCCAGTGGGCAAACAGTCCGGAGCACAAAGCAAGCCATATTCAAAAGGAATAGCCCAGGGCAAACAGCTTCTGAATATTGCATGGGAATGAGGCTGGGCAAACTGGGCCTGGGACTGCAGGGCAAACTTAGCCCTGTAATAAGACAGCTCTGAATATGGCAACCAGAAAGTGCAAACCACAACAGCAAAACAGTGCACAGCAATGTTAAGGTAGGTAGAGGCCAATGTGTGTACCAGCAAATGCATGGACCCAGTACAGCTGCAGGCAGCACCGTATGTGAAAGTACAGTGTTCAAAACTGTAAAATATTCCCCCGAACTGTTTGCACAGCACTAACATGTTTGTGCGGGTTTCGTACAGGGATAAACCGTTAGCCCGGTGCAAACACGTTTGCCCGGTGCTAAACTTTGCCATATTCAAAAGTAACATGCAAATGAGCCTACTTATGTAGTCTCTAGGCAAACATCCAGATTAGCATCTCATTATGCCCTGATTTGCATGCTGTTTGTGCCGGGCTAACAGTTTAGCCCTGCGCTAAACCCATGCAAATGTGTTAGAGATGTACAAACAGCTTGGGGGAATATTATACAGTTTTGAACACTACTTCCACATGTGCTGCTGCCTGCAGCTGTACTGGGACAACACAGCATAGGCACAGATGGTGGTGGTTCTGCATGCAACTGTCACACTGTAGATCATGCTACAGTGCACAGCGGACACTACAGTAGCAAGGGGACCAGTAGTGTGTGGACACAGCAATGCATATGGTGTGTAGGGCAGTGATGATGACTGCACTATACACAGTGAGAGGTCCAACCTGCAGGTGTTTACTGACAGTGGACATTACTGTTACACTGTTGTGTGACCCACAGATGCTGCACCTCTGGCATGGGATACTCACAGTGACATATACATGTCCGGCTTTGTGTGCTGTGGCAGTTGTACAGCTGTGCAGTATGTGGCCGGGGGGGACATATATTATCAGAAAGGCACACTGGTGTTGGAGTATGCTCAATACTGGCCCATGTGCACTACATGATGTGTCCCAGCCTTGTGGCCACATCTGGTCTGTGGCACAGCCTGGCCATCCATACACTCTCCCCTCAACATCCTCTAGTCCTACGGTGCTGCATGTGTGTGCTGGCATCTGTTGGTGTCCACAGAAGTGTGGTCCACAGGTGTGTGCTGTATGGCCACACTGCCATGCTGTCCACTGGTGGCAGGATCACCACTTACTGCCTGGCATGGCTGGGACTGGTGGCAGATGATGGCATCAGTGTGATGCCATCAGTTAGCAGCATGCTTTCTCTATGTTTGGCTTTGTCTTAGTGTCATATTTATTTGATAGGGTTGCGCAAAACCCACACAAACACCGTGCAAAGCCATAGTGTCATGCAAAGCTGATTGCCCAGGGTTAAAACAAGCTTTTCCTGGACAGTAATGTGCACCGTGCTAAGTGTTGCACTAAGTTGAGCAAAACCACTTTGCGCAGCGATAATCTCTGAATATAGTATTGCGCCTGTATTCATGTCAGTTTGCTCCCTGCATACATTATGATTTTGCCTGGTGCTAATGCAGTTTGCCCATGCTATTTGGCCTTTTGAATATAGCAGACCTGCACTAATCTCATGCTAAACCTGCGCAAACGGCTTTTGCCCGGCGCAAAGTTTTGAATATCTGGCCCCAAGTGTCTTAAAAATAAGTTACTGTTTGTTTCTAGGATTATTTTTTAGTTGCTCCAGCATGTCCTCAAGCTTATCTTCCTTTAGTTTTAGGTCTTTTAGTTTTTCTTTCTTCCTCCTAGATGCATAGCTAATTATTCTCCCTCTTATAAAAGCCTTATATACATCTCACACTATATTGAATTATACTTCCCCATTGTCATTTCAATTAAAATAAGCCTTTGTCTCTTCATGCAGCCATTTCAAAAAATTTGAATCCTGAAGAAGTGAAGAATTAAATTTCAAATTTGGTGATTTTCTAGAATTATTTTCAAAAAGCACTGCTCTCTTCATTAAACAATGGTCAGAAATGAACGAGTTTTTGTAACTGATTTGGCTGGTGTTATTGCACCACTGTAGATTCATAAATAAATAATCAATTCAGCTGAAAGAACCAAGCCTAGCTGATAGGAAAGAATAATCTCTACCATATGGATAAAGAAGCCTCCATGTATCCACCAAACCCACTTCCTCTGATAAAGTGTGCAAACTTTTCTGGGAAAGGGACAAAGAACAGGGAAGATGAGAATGTGACCTGTCTAGAGAAGGATCCATAACTAAATTAAATTCCCCCCCCAACAGTATTTCATAAGACCCCAATTTAGCCAATGTATATATCAATTTATGAAAAAAATATTTTTCTTGTGCATTAGGGGCATACATATTACATATAGCTACTTCCTTACCATATTATTGTTGTTGTATCTCTGTACTATTATATGTGATGTGGAACCTTTGTAAAGGAGTCTTTGACTCAAAGATATTTCTGATTCCCTGAAATAAATAAGTTCCCTAAAAGAATTTGAGATCTTCCTTCTGGATCTGTGATATGGGAATGTTTGGTGAAGTTCACACCTTTTCTAATTAAAATTGTCACTTCTCTTTTTTTTTGTCGAAAAACAACAATGTTCAACTGAGGAAACCCAACCACGGGCTAGCTTTTCTGCTACTATGGGGATCAAATGAGTTTCCTGTAACATGGCTATGTCAATTTTGTGCTTATTTAAGTGATTCAACACTCTGTATCTTTTTACCAGAGATCCAAGACCCTGAACATTCCATGAGGCTATATTAACATTACTCATTGTTATATAAATAGTTTAGTGTCAAACAGTAATTAATATTGTTAGGAAATTACTCCTATTAGCAATTGCTTTAAATTAATAACTTACGTTCTAAGAAGTAAATGCAAATAACAACAAATCCTTCTAAATTCACTAAATAATTCAATAAGGTGTTAAGAATAATCAAATATAATGCTCCTTTCACAACCTCCAAGAATCAATTAGGTTAATGCTTAAATGTAAATCGTAACTAACACACACTTTGAGTAGCTTACATGGTAACTCACTGAGGGAAAACCTCAAAGTGATGCTCATACAAACAAACAATGACTTACTAGGGAACCCACCTTAATCAAGTAGAAATAATTAAAGTAGTTAGAAAAGGCCTTCACTTTGTAGCCAGACAAGTTTTTTTCTGGTGGGCCACACACTAGTCTACTACCTCTTGCAGCAAGATAGAATTAATGTTTAGGCAGAATAGACTGTGAAACTATAAGTACAATTTTTTATTCTCATTGGGCCTTATTCACAATCAGGGTGTAGGTATGCGTGAAATGCATGTACCCCACTGCAAAGCTGTGCACCTGCAGACAGATGTGCTGGTACCAGCATTCACATATGCCAGCCACCTCTCTACAGCCCCGCCCTCCCAATGCAAAGGTCCATGAGGGTGGGCACAGGCAGAGATGCTAACCCAGCTAGGCATTCAATTGGATGCACAGCATAGGTCTGACAGTGGATCCCTCATGAGGCCGGGTGCACATCAGCATTGTGTCTCATGGATGTCTTAGGGTTGGTAGCTATGGGAGGGGTGCAATGCCACCACCCTATTGGCACCAATGTGATGCCATGTGATGGGGAGTGGGCATGCCTACTGACAGGAGGTGGAGGAACACATCCTCTTGTAGCAGGCAGGGGTGATGACATGTGGTGCCACTGAGGTTGGTGGGCAGCAACCTTGACCTGGTGCCCCATGAGTAGTAAGGGTGTTGTGGGTGTTGGGGGGTGACACACTCATTGCTGCATGTGGGGTTGGTGGGTGGTGTCAGGTGGCCTTGACCTCTGGCCCTGGTGGTTGGTGGGCTGCTCACCCTGTTCTTTGGGGTGTGCACAAGGCACATAGGGAGTTTATGGCTGGGTCTCTCTGGTGTACCCAGTGACCTCCTATTCACCCACGTGGCCAGCACTACGTGCCTTAGTGCATGGTGTAGCACTGACTTGCCCATCACCCTCCCCGGCGCATTGATTACCACATGGCCAGGGAATCAGGCATTGATCACCATATGGCCAGGGAATCAGGCATTGATCATCACATGGCCAGGGAATCAGGCATTGATCATCACATGGCCAGGGAATCAGGCATTGATCACAACACGGCCAGGGAATCAGGCATTGATCATCACATGGCTGGGGAATCAGGCATTGATCATCACATGGCCGGGGAATCAGGCATGTATATATTGCATGCCCCCCCTTCATGCATCCCGCATGGGGGGGCACACTCGGTGCATAATGGCTACTCGCCCCAGATACACACATGTAGTCTCTCTGCACCATTCGTACATAGGGGCCATTGTAACCAACATGGATGAAGAACAAATTAGAACACACTCTGTGGTTGGTCAGGTATATTTGTATTCAGAATGTGAACATACTACTGTGGTTTTTAGCCACTTTATAGGGCTAAGTCGCCTTTGTATGACTTTGCAGCCCTGCTCAGAAAAAACACATCTATGACATTTTGTCATTATACCTGTATAATTCTAACTCAGGTATATAAAAAAATGCATGAGGATAAATACACAGCACTGAGAAATGAACTTTCCAAACAGTCCATTCATTTCAATGGGGACACCGAAAAAGTTTATGGGGGACTCCCAGATTTAAAATCAGGATCCCCCTTTTTCTTGTCCAGAAAGTCTGGGTCGCCCCAACAAAAAAATCCTACAGAGAGCCCTGTTTTCAATTTTCCAGAGATTTAACCTCAGAAATGTGTTTTTCAGACATTTTCATTTAAAACACTGTACTTTGGATTAAATTATTCTTTCTGTAACATTTCAGTTTATTGTTTTATTCATAATATTCACAGAATGGGTATGACCAATTCTGACATCTCATTGGTCGACACCTGCTCACAAGGGAGTATGTTGATGGGTAATAAAACATGGCAGGAGGTGTGAGCTAAAAAAAAGTAATGATACAGAACAAAAGATTTTTAAGCAAATCAAACAGAAAGACATGGAAAATTTACAGCAGAGACAAAAATTAAATGACATTTTCAAAACACAGTCAGTAACCAGAGTCAGGGTAGGACAGAATAAAATGTCAATCCCTTTTCTAAGTAAAGCAAGATCAGAGTTTTTTTTAAATGCAGGCAGTCGCTGAAGTCTGACAGAGCACAATGAAGTTGTAGCTAAAATCTATTTTAATGCAGGTAGTCATCAGAGTCAATCAATCAATCAATCAAAATCTTTATTCACCCAGGCGATCACCATTGAGCAAGCTCATTTACAAGGTGGACCTGCAGTTTGCAAGGACGAGGGTACAAAATAGAGTACAAGTAAAATATACATAAAACAAGAATAGCAAGACGTATGCAACGAAATATATAACAGTGTAGAAATAAAGGTAAATAATATATGCAGAGATGCCTTTATAATCCTATCCATCAATAGCATGTTCATAGCCTGTAAAGGAGCCCCTGGGATATGGAAAAGTGCATGTGTAGGAGGCAGGAATGCTGGCAGAAAGATTCTGGGATACTAAGCAGGTGGTATCAGGGCATAAGAGTGGGCGATGGGGAGTGTGTTGCAGTGAGTACGTAGTACCGGTGGGACTGGAATGGACTGAGGTGAACTGGTAGTACTGGTGGGACTGGAATGGACTGAGGTGAACCGGTAGTACCGGTGGGACTGGAATGGACTGAGGTGAACTGGTAGTACCGGTGGGACTGGAATGGACTGAGGGAAGGGGGAGTAATCTTGGTAAGGGAACACTTAGTTTGAATGGGAAGGACTTGGATTGAGCGGAAATGTCAGCTGGACAACTAGGAACAGTGGAAACAGTTACAGAGCTCCACAAATGTTTTGCCATTTAGGGTCTTGAACATAGCAAGACTAACAGGGGAGCTAAGTCTCAGTGATTTCTGTATCCTATTCCAAAGCGCGGGCAGGACAAAGCTTATGGCTGCTCTTCCAAAGTGGGTACCAACCCTAGGTACTTTCAGGGAAACCAGCGAGTGACTTCTCAAGGCATAATTTCCAATCAGGCTTAGTGGGAGACAGTCAGCAATGTATTGCAGGAGTTTGTTGGTGATGGCTCGGAGCATCCAGAGGGCTGCATTTCTATACCGCCTGTATTGAAGGGAGGGCCAACCCACAGCTGCATATAATGAACAGTGGTGAGTGGAAAAGGGGAGGCCTGTTATAACTCTCAGAGCTCTCTGATACAGTACGTCCAATTTAGCAAGGTGTGAGGCTGGGCACTGGCCATACTGTATATGAAGTCAGCATAGTCAGTTAGTGAGAGGAACGTGGATTGTATGAGCTGTCTTTTGGCATCTGCGGTCAGAAGGCAATTTATTCTGAAGAAGAGTCCAAGCCTCTGCCTCAGCTTTTTCAGCAGTTCTTCTACATGTTCCACAAAGGAGAGTTTATTGTCTATCCAGACACCCAAATACTTGAATTTTGGTACGCATTCAAGATGTTCACCTAGTAAGGTGGAGATAGA
The DNA here is from genome assembly GCA_016271365.2 of Neoceratodus forsteri. NCBI lineage: Eukaryota > Metazoa > Chordata > Ceratodontiformes > Ceratodontidae > Neoceratodus > Neoceratodus forsteri. Next base: position 410,104,549 of record CM057457.1, on the reverse strand, counting down.
AGGTAATGGACCAGCAGCAGCAGAATATTCCCCCTGGCCAGTTGGTGAGAATAGCATTGTCTTGGTTTTCTTGGCATTAAGTAGTAGTCTTTTACTGAGGAGCTGGTGCTGCAGGATGTTAAAGTCGGTTTGCAGGTCGTCACAGGCAGCTTCAGGAGATTCACAGCTTATGTAGAGCACCATGTCATCAGCAAACAGGTGAATGCTTGCTTCCTTAATGCCTACATCCAGGCTGTTGATATAGATAGAAAACAGTAATGGTCCCAATATGGACCCCTGAGGGACACCTCTTTTTATCAGTTTCAGTGAAGAAAGCTGTCCTTCAGCCTTGATTTGTTGTTGTCTACCAGTGAGGTAGTCATGGAACCAACACAAGGAGGTTCAGTCTAGGCCTATTGTTCGTAAAGTGGAGAGGAGCAAACAGTGGTCGACGATGTCGAAGGCCTTACTGAGATCCAGGAAAACTGCAAAGACTCATTTTTTGTTGTCTAAGTCCCGTTGCCAGTTGTTAGTTACTTTTGCCAGGGCCGTAATGGTACTGTGCTTTGCTCTGAAGCCTGACTGCATAGGGTTTAGTATGTTCAAGTTGTCTATGAAAGATCTCAGCTGAGTATCCACAATTTTTTCTAGGAGCTTGGACAGTATGGGGAGGAGGGAAATCAGCCTATAGTTATTTAGGTCACAGGGATTCCCTGATTTAAACAGGGGGATGACGTGAGCAACTTTTCATAACTGAAGGAGGGAACCTTGCGATAGGAACAGGTTGAATAAGTGAGAGATAGGTTAGGCAAGGATGTGATAAGCAATTTTCAAGTACTATGGGTCGAAGAAGTCAGCCCCAGCACTTTTTTTAGTGTCCAATTTTAGGAGAAGATCTTCAACTTCTTTTATGGAGGTGGGTAAGAATGAGAAGGTTACAATATTGTTACTCGGTTCTGGGAGCTTAGTGTTGATATGTAGGTGTAGTCTGCTTACTGGTGCATTATCAAATGCTAGGCCTACAGTGGCAAAATGATTGTTGAAGGCTGCAGGATCTCGTTTCTGCCATTGATTATAGCATTGTCAGTGGTAATTTTGGAGGGAAGCACATTTCCTGGAGAATGACCAGTCAGTTCTTTTACTGTGGACTAGAACTTGGTAGGCATTTCGACACAGAATCTAGCCCAGATTGGTAAAAATTGGCCTTGGCCTCTCTGACCATCTTAGTGCAGGCATTTCTAGCTGTCCCGAAGAGACATCAGTCTTCATCTGTGTGTGATTTAAGAGCCTTTTTCCAGAGTTGATCTCTTTTTAGTAAGGCAGACTTGAGGCAGCCTTGAGGTCTGCTGAGAAGCAATGACATGTTCTAGCTTTTATACGTGCTTTTACCAGTGGAGCATGGTTATTTCAGGCACTGGTTATCATTTCACGGAAGATGTCTTGGGCATTACTCACCGATTTAGCAAGGTAAAAACTCTGCCAGTGCAAAGAGTTTGTTAATTCATGGAAGTATGCAAGAGGATCAAAGTTCCATCTGGACCTTTTAGTGGAAAATTTAGATGCTGGTGAGGGTTTAGCATCAGTGCTTATACCAGCAATGAAGCAGTGGTCACTAACATCAGCTGAAAAAATTCCGGCATGGGAAAAGGAATATGGTTTGCTTATGAGAAAGACTTCCAATAGGGTGCTGTCCATTGGGTTTTTCTTGTTAATGTGAGTTGGCTCAGTAATGAGTTGTGTGAACCTGTGGGAGTCACAGAATTGGTTCAGGGGTAACGAGCCCTTAGTCAACCAATCATAATTTAGGTCTCCTAGAATAATTGTTTCAATGGGGACAGAGCCCATAATAGATGACAGATGGGACAGGAGCTGAGGCCCCGTGGCTGGTGGTCTGTAACAGCCTATGACACGGAAAGCCATTGATGGGGAAAGTTCAACTTTAAGGGCCAAACATTTGAATCCACCTCCAACAAAATTTCTTTTTGATGTAGACAACTACTCTGCCTCCCCTGGTCTGCCTATCGGCTCTAAATAGGAGGTAGTTAGGGATGTTAACCTCTCTATCTGGGGTGGATGCCTGAAGCCAGGATTAAGAGAGCACAAATACGTCTGGTGCGGTATGAGTAATCCATGCCTGGACTGATGCAAATTTCTTTAAAAGACTGCAAACATTTGCGTGCATAAAGCTGACTCCTTTCAGTCTTGTAAGGTCGGATGGAGATGAGAGAGCTTTTGTGAGACCAGGGTTGAGTTCAACATTACCTGAACACAAAAGTAGTAGGAACACAATTTTCCTTAGGGCAGTGAGGATTAGTTTGAAAGCATGAATCTTTCTGCATCTAGTATAAGTCTGAGTGCGGGGGTCCAGAGTCCAAAGTTTCCCTTTGTGCTGACCTAGGGATGCGTAGCCTATGGTCCATCCAGTATAGCACCAAAACGTGTAGGTTTTGGGAAGGTGGGGTGAGGGGCCACATATTGGTAACAAGGTAGCGGTCCCACCTCGAGGAGATTCCACAAGTGAGAAGGGTGCAGAGTCATGTGGTGGCAACATAAGTTATACGAAGTATTAATATAAAGACAGTCTAGCAGTGGTAGGCATGACTCTATGTTGGGGTCAATTCTGCTCGAATGGTGTCACGTGGGGTACCATACATAAGCAAGTAAGAAAGTGAAACCACACGAGGACTGCCATGATAGCCCAATGTGTTAACAGGGTGCAAGTTGCACCAAGACTTACTAGCTGGGTTCTATAAGTGTCAAGTATTAGAGTCAGAACAGTCAGAACAGAAGGCAACTTCAGCTACCTACAAGTAAAAAACAAAAATCACATTTTTAAAATACAGAGTCACCAAAGTCACAGTACAATACAATTGCAGCTCCCCCTCCCCTGACTAAAAAAGAGCAAAATCACATTTTTGTAATGCAGTCACTGGAGCTAGTCAGAATACAGTGCAACTGAGTAACAAGCTTCCTGAATTAGTGGCCTTGATGGAGGAGGAACATCTGGATATCGTGGCAGTTACAGAAACATGGTACACACAAAACCATGACTGGGACATAAACATACCAGGATACACTATCTACAGGAGGGACAGGGAGGGTAAAAGAGGAGGAGGAGTAGCTCTTTACATAAGGGAAGGAATCATGGCAACAGAACAAAAGGGAAAACAGGGAGGAGAAGAAGCACTGTGGGTAAATTTGGAGACCGGCAATGGCACCACAATCCGCACAGGGGTTGTATACAGACCCCCTTCTCAGGGGGAGGAAATGGACAAGGAAATGATAGAAAGAATACTTAGAATGACAGAAAAAGGAGATATATTGCTGATGGGTGATCTGAATATGCCAGATGTTAACTGGAATGCAGTTGCAGCAGCCACTTCAAAGAGTGGGGTTATTCTAGATGCCCTACAAGGCATGCCTTAGACAACTAGTATTGGAGCCCACCTCGAGAGGGAGCAATCTTAGACCTGGTTCTCTCTAAATGGAGATGAAGAGAGTATCACAGATGTAGAAGTGGGTAGCCATCTGGGAACTAGCGACCATCGAACAGTATGGTTCACAATAAACACAGCAATAGAGTCAAGCCATACAAAGGCAAAGTACTGGACTTTAGGAGGGCTGACTTTGCCAAAATGGGTGAGTGCCTAAGGAATGCACTAGCAAATGGGCAGGAAGGAGGGGTGGAAGAACAATGGGGAATAATAAAAACTGCCATCACAGAGGTAACAAGCCTTTGTGTGAAGCAAATTAACAAAACAAAACAATGTAAGAAACCACTATGGTTCTCAAAGGAAGTGGCAGTGAAGGTTCAAGAGAAAAAGAAAGCATTCAGGAAGTATAAGCAATCACAGAAGGAGCAGGACAGGGAACTGTATCAGTTAAAGCAAAAGGAAGCTGGGAAGGCAGTCAGAACAGCAAAGGCCCAAACCGAGGAAAAGATAGCCAACTCAGTTAAGAAGGGGGATAAAACCTTTTATAGGTACATCAGGGAGTGAAGAAAGACCAAGGGAGGGCTAGTGAGGCTTAATAAAGGGAGGGAGGGTGGGCAGAGGGTGACTGTGAAAAGGCACAGATACTAAAACAAATATTTTTGCTCAGTATTTACAAAGGAAGTGGGGGAGGAACCTAAAACAAACAGTAGAAACACTCTGGATACAGAAGTTGATACCAGCCCATTTACAGAAGAAAGGGTTCTGAAAGAACTCTTAAAACTGAAGGTGGACAAAGCAATGGGGCCTGATGGGATTCATCCCAGAATTCTAAAAGAACTAAGGGTAGAACTAGTGACACCACTGACTACCCTCTTTAACAAATCATGGGAGGATGGGGTGGTATTCCAGGACTGGAGAAGGGCAGATGTGATTCCCCTTCAAAAAAGTGGGAGCAAGGCAAAAGCAGAAAACTACAGACCTGTTAGTTTAACCTCAATGGTAGGGAAAATGATGGAATCACTTGAAGGAAAGAATTGTTGAGTATCTAGAGGCCAGAGGGCTCAGGACCCAAGGCAGCATGGATTCACAGTGGGAAGGTCATGCCAGACAAATCTGATAGATTTCTTGACTGGGTGACCAAAGTAGTAGATCAGGGAGGGGCTGTGGACATAGCTACCTAGACTTTAGCAAGGCATTTGACACAGTCCCACACAAAAGATTAATATACAAGTTAGCCAACCTGGGAGTGGGTCCCAAGATGACAGCCTGGGTAAAGAATTGGCTGGAGAATAGGACACAGAGAGTAATAGTAAATGGAGTCCACTCTGAAGAAAGGGGGGTTACTAGTGGGGTACCACAGGGTTCAGTATTAGGACCGGTCCTCTTCAATGTCTTTATAAGTGACATTGCAGAGGGACTGGAAGGAAAAGTATGTCTCTTTGCAGATGACACAAATATCTGCAACAGAGCTGATGAACAAGGTGGGGTGGAAAGGATGAAAAGGGACTTGGCAAGGTTAGAGGAATGGTCAAATGTATGGTGGCTTAGATTCAATGCTAAGAAGTGCAAGGTAATGCACCTGGGAAACAAAAACCCAAGGGAAGAGTACACAATGGGGGGTGAGATACTAACAACAACAAAAATGGAAAGGGACCTGGGGGTAGTCATATCAGATGACCTTAAGGTGGGCAAGCAATGGAGAGGGCAGCAAGGAGGGTTGGAGGAATACTGGGATGCATAGGAGAGGCATCACCAGTAGAAAACAGGAAGTTATTATCCTCTGTATAGACAGTTGGTGAGACCTCATCTGAGTACTGCGTGCAGTTCTGGAGACCCAATCTCCGCAAGGACATAGACAGGATGGAGGCTGTCCAGAGGAGGCAACAAAATGGTGCAGGGTCTGCACCAGAAGTCATATGAAGAGAGACTTAAGGAGCTGAATATGTATAGCCTCAAGGAAAGGAGAGGGGGCATGATAGAAACTTTCAAGTATCTCAAGGAATCAACAAAGTCCAAGAGGGTAGCATCTTTCAAAAAAGAGGTGTGCAAGAACAAGGGGCACAATTTGAAGATAGAAGGGGGGCTCAGAGGTAATTTAGGAAGTATTTTTTCACAGAGAGGGTTGTGGATGCATGGAATGGCCTTCCGGAGGAGGTTATGGAGTCAAAAACAGTGGTGGAATTCAAGCATGCATGGGACAGTCATAAGGCAATTCTAGGGGGTGGGGGCAGAAAGAAGTAGGCTGCTGGTTAACTAGGAGCTGCAGCCTATCCATTAGGTAGGGAAATGGGCAGACTGGGTGGGCCAAGCGGTCTTTATCTGCCTTCAAAATCTATGTTTCATTTCTATGTTTCTATGTAACTCAAGCTACCCCCTCCTCCAAGTAATAAGCAAGAATCACATTTTTGTAATGCAGATGGTGACTGTACTATAGAAATGTGATTCCCAACCAAAGGTAGGGAAATGTGGTGTTTGAGTTTCCAACCCTAATTCCCCACCAACTAACCACTCCAATGCAGCAAAATGAAATGACATTATAGTTTCAGCTCTCCTGAGTCTTGGCGGATCAGGGGAGGGCTTTTCCATGGGGATCACAGCCCTAATGCTCACCCCATTTTTATATTGTCTTCAAACATACAGAACTGTGTTTTCTCAAATGCTACTAAGAAACTGTGTGCCCTGCCTAAAGAAAACAGATCACATCTGATGTTATTTGATCATGCAGTGGGGTGAGGGCTAGAGACCCAAAGAAGAGCCCACTCTGATTCGTCACAATTTAGGACAGCTGAAACCATAATTGCTTCCCTTTTGCTGCTTGGGATGTGGGGTGGGGAAAGTTTCCCTACTTTTGTCACTTAAAGCTAAACCCTAACTGGTGCATTAACAGCTATTTTTGCAAAGAATATTGAATATAAGGTGTTGGTATGTTTCTGCAGATTAGCCACAGTCTGCAAGATGCTCTGCCTATACAAACCAAGTGCAACTACCCCAAGTCAAAAACCAAAATCAAATTTTTAACATGCAAATAGTCACTAAAGTCAGACTGCGTACAATGCGACTGCATCTACTGCCGCCCCCTGAGTAAAAAAAAAATCACATTTTTGTAATGCAGTCACCAGAGCCAATCCAAATGCAATGCAACTTAAGCTAACTCTCACCTCTTAGTAAAAAGCAAGAATCACATTTTTGTAATATAGATGGTCACCTGAGCCAATCATAATAAAATGTAAATGTTTTTTGACAGGCTCTGGTAATTGTTTGTATTATAAAAATGTGATTCCCCAACAAAAGTAGAGAAATGTGGTGTTAGGGTTTCCAACCCTAACTCCCCACCCACTAACACCTAAAAAGCAAAAAGAAAAAAAATATGGTTTTGGCTGTCCTGAGTTTTGTTGAATCAGAGTAGGGCTCTTCCTTGGATATCTCAGTCCCAACTCTCACCCCATTCTGATATTGTCTTCAAACATACAGAACAGTGTCTCCCCACATGCTGCCAACAAACTCATTTATTGCTTGGAGGGTGGGGGAGAGTTAGGGTTGGAAACCCTAACATCACATTTCCTTGCTTTTGTTGCTTTAAGTTGAACCCCAGCTGGTGCAGTAGCATAGTTTTTTTTTTTGCAAAGAATATTGGATTTAAGGTGTCAGCAGGTGTCTGCAGATTGGCCATAGTTCACATGAGGCTCTGCCAGGGCAACAGAAAAACTGGAAGGATAAAACACTGTACTGTGTACACTTATCGTAAAACAGTGGGACTAAAGTACAGGTAGCTGCAAGCAGAAGGAAAGGAGGGGACACTATCTACGGTAAGGTGATGGATATATTTTAAGGAGGGAGAGGAAGAGAAGAAGATAGCCAGACATAAAAAGGAGTCAGTAGAGTACTGGGGAAATGCAGCAAACGAGAACACTGGTAGAAGGGGGAAAAAGGAAACACTGTAGCTGGATTAGGTAATAAATCCATTTTAGATACTCTAAGGAAGGGGAAGTAGTTAATAAGCATAGATGGAAGGCATGAGCAGATAAGGTAGCTTCAATAGAAAAAAGGGTTAAGCAGGCATGAGAGTGGTGCATGGAAACAGATGTGAAGTCACAGTTTTTTGGGAACACCTTCTGGAGACTGCAGTGCTGACCCATTTGCACTCACCTCTCTAAGTTGAAGGCAGAGGTCACTGGATTCTAATACAAGCTGCTAGCAAGGATGCATATGTAGTGCCCAGAGTTGCGGGCAAAACAGAAAGAAAAATGGGAATGTGCCCAGCCTTATAAGGTGCCCCAGTACAGTAAAGAGGTGCTCCAGAAATGTCCAAGTGCCCAAGCTTTAGGTACATCCAGCACAAGCATGTTTTAAAATTAATGTAAATAGCCTGAATTGCAAAGCAAATATTGCTGTGCCAGCACTGTGCCCAGAGTAGAAAGTTGTGCTGTGTTGCACATGCTTAGCATTCTAGTGCCAGAATCAGAATGCAGAGTGTTGCTCTTTGAAAAATAAGCAGTTGTAAGGGAGAGTCACAGCGACTGTGGGAGAGAGAGGACACAGAAAGTGAGGAGGGATGGGAAGAGGTTGCCAGGAGGGCTAGAGCTGTCCCTGAGGACTTTCTTGCGTGCCCCTCTGACTCCAATCACTGAAAACTGCAGAACTGAACATGTCATTTGGTCCGCGGTGTCGCCCGACACCAGAAAAAATGTTCCATTTTCCCAGAAAGGGTTTGGTGCCACATTTGTTTATTTATTTGTTTTAAAGTAGACATTTCAGTTCCCCAGAGGTGGCATTAGCAGTGCCGTGGCATGTTTGAGTCGGCCAGGACCTCACAAGGTCCCCAGACAATCGCCAGGTTGCCCAAAACCCTCCCTCTGCCAGAAACTCCTCTCATTTCCCAATTCAGCATCTTCTTAACCTGGTTTGGTGCGGTGAGTCAGTGGGAGCACACCAGTATCATGCTGACTGCAAAAATAAAGTAGCAAGTAATTTATTTAATTTTAAGAAAAGTGCTAGGTGCTCAGTGTAGTGGCTGATGTCCAAGAGTGGGTGGGGCCAGATTTGCATAGCTTTGTGTTCGGGGCATAGTGACGCCCAGGGGAGGAGTCGGGGAGAGAGAGGATCTGCATTGGAGCTATTGAATATTCAGCAGGGGAGGGCTGTGCCTTTTCATAAAGTGGCCTAGCTGGGGAGGCCAGAGCCAGTCCTTACAGTGGCCTAGCAGGGGAGGTCTGTGTCAGTTCTTAAAGTGGCCTAGCAGGGGAAGCAGCTTGTGCCAGTTCTTAAAGCAGCCTAGCAGGGGAGGTCTGAGACAGTTTTGTAAAGTAGACTAGCAGGGGAGGCCTGAGTCCATCCTTAAAGTGACCTAGCAGGGAAGGTCTGTGCCAGTTCTTAAAGTGGCCTAGCAGGGGAGGCTTTTGCCAATTCTTAAAGCAGCCTAGCAGGGGATGCCTGTGCTAATTCTTAAAGCGGCCTAGCAGGGGAGGCCTGTGCCAGTTCTTAAAACAGCCTAGCAGGGGAGGCCTGAGCCAGTTCTTAAAGTGGCCTAGCAGGGGAGGCCTACACCAGTTCTTGAAGAAGCCTGAGTTGTTAAAGGGGCAACACTTGGCCCACAACCATTTAGGGGACCAGTCCAGAAAAGTCAGAGTTATTAAAGGGCCAATAAAAGGCTCATAGCTTGCCACATAAACCACCAGGTGTTATAGGGGCCCAGCACCATTAGTGATCCCAGGTGTTACTGGAGCCTAGCTAGCCACCTAGACCCAGAGGTGTTAGAGGGGCCCTAGTTTGACATTTGAGTTTATAACATTTCAGGGGACCCTAGTTCCACTGCAATGTACCCACAGTAACAGGAGAACCTGATTTAGCTAGAGGGACCCCCCCAATAGTTAGATCCATTGAAGCTAGGGTTCACCCAGAAGAATAAAGTGCTTGTTTACTGTGGTCTGGACACTGAGACTGTGTCATTAATCACTACAGTAAGAATTGAGACATCAATTGCATTACTATTATTCTTACCAACAGTAAAAGTGCCAGACTGTCCTTGCATTGCTTTGTACCAGCATTTCAGTGCCAGAAAGTATTGCATTGTTGCCAGCATCTGAGTGTCAGAAAAGTATTCAAATCAGTCTTCATCACATTTCCAGAGACACTTCACCAATATGTATCCAGATCAGTCTTCCTCGATTCTTCAAAAATCATCTCCCAGTGCATCTCCAAAGCAGCCAGCAGCAACCTCCTGAAGAATCGTGTCACAATTGTCTCAGTTTGCAATGTCCTATTTATTATTTTCTCCTCTCAAAGTCCCAGTGTATAGCCGGGCACAGTACAAAGTTTGCTATCCATTTTCTTGTTTTATTATCCATACTGAAGTGCCATCCATATCTTCTGTTTCAGTACCCTGAGTCATTGTCCTGTTTGTCATTTTACATCAGCCTGTGGCTCGTCTGGCCTTGGTGTCCAGAACCCTGTTGTTTTCCTACCTTCCACAGACTTCCTTCTCCCTGCATCTTCTTCGTTTCCCGGCAGTTCAGAAGCAGGCTGTGGCCAATTGTTCAGCATCTTCTTCTCCCAGCAGTCCAGAAGTGGGCTATGGCTGGTTGTTCAGCATCTTTTTCTTCTCCTGGCAGTTTAGAAGTGGACTGAGTCTGGATCTGTTGTGTTTCAATCCTGGCGGCCCTCAGTGGATTTTGAGCTGAGGAAATCTTTGTGTTGTTCAAAAATTCCAGCAGCCCTAGAGAGGTGGGGTATGGCCAGGAACTCATGGCCTGTTCAAAATCCTCTCTGCATTCCCTTAGTTTTAAATCATACTGGCCAGTCAGTCAAGTTGTTCCCCTTGTGTTTCCCTATCCTGCATCCCAGTTTCTTTGCCAACAGAGAAAGCTGAACTGTGCACAAACTGCCTTTTATGACATGTAGAGTCTTGTAAATGACATGCTATAGAGTTTCTTTGAGTGGAGTACTCCAGGTAATATGCCCTAGGTACAGGTGCACCCGAGGGTAGTATTAGAGATTGCATAGTGATTCAGAGATGTTAGAAGACAGAACAATCTTAAAAGCAGAGCTGTTACAGTTGATTATTGAAAGTGTGCATAGAGTCACCCTCGTACAGAGTATAGAGACTAGAATACTCTTAAAGCAGAGCTGTTACAGTCATTGGATTTAGAGTTCTCCTTGTAGAGGAGATTAGGGATAAGATTGTTCACTGTGACCATGTTCCTGTCCCTGTTTGGTTAAATAAAAGTCTGTTAGGCATTTGGAATCTATTTCTGACTCCCACCTCTCTTTGTCTGATGCCAACATCCACCTCCTAGGGGCTTGTGTTAGTAATTTGTGTGCAAGTTACTGGTGTCATCATGACACAGTTGCTTCATTTACCCTTTTATATTTTTGTATAGATCCAGAACACATTAACATCCATTTTACCACCATCAGGGTACCACACATAGAACCCTTTGCCCTACCCAGGGGCTAGCAAGGATGTCACCACTACATCGGAGGATGACAAGACAGAGGCACAATGGCTTGAGCTTTGTGGGTCCTGGAAGGGTGAGGGTGGTGGTTTCGGTACACACTCCTCAGCCTGTGCCAGTGCAAAATTCCTTCACCATGTTGGTGGGACAGGAGAGCTTGGAGATGGCACCTAAAGTAGTGGCTAGGAAGGATGTGGGGGTCTCAGAAAAGGAGGGCCCAAGGTGGGAGAAAGAGATCCCCCAGCTGAGGAGGAAGCAGCTGCTGTTAGTTGACTCTTTTCTTTAGGCAGACAGACTTGGTGGAGAGAGCTGGAGAGCAGCGAAGTGGTGACGTAAAGTTCTGCAGGCAAAGTTCACATGAAGTGCTGGAAATCTGCACATCGCGAAGCTTCCTAAGACCTGAGAAAGTTCAACTTTGTCAAAATCATGAAGTAATTTTGTGGGTGAAATTCCACACTTAGAAATACATGAATTCAATGGATTTTGTGAAATTTATGAATCAATTCATGGAGCAAATTTAGGTCAGCCTCACCCATCTCTAGTAGAGAGAGATAAAGTGTCTCCTGGCACTTTGGTTCAGTGAGATAATAAGCTGATCCAGTGCTAGGCCAGCAAGTCACAGGTGGCAGCTAGATGTCATTCGAAAAGCAGTACAAAAGACAAGAATCCCAGAGCAGATGCTCTGATTCAAGGGTTACTCTAGAAGGACATTGGCGTACAGCACAATTTCAAAGAGAAACACTATGCACATATCCCAATAATGCAAAGCATCATGGGAAGCATATGCATATATATTGCTTCTCTACTATGGTCTCCCCACAACTCAAACAAGACCCTCCTAGGTCTGGCTGGCTCCCTCCCTCTGGGCTGAGATACAGATATGGCGCACTGATGAGTCCTAATAAGGATGAAACACATGTCTATGTCTGCAGTTTTTCACCTTTGCTGGTTACATTGTAAGCCTTTCAGCACAATGCAAGTCTGTTTAAAGCTGAGCCAGTCCAAATTCTTTTGTCGGGCTTTGCATATGCCTCCCATGAAACTTTGCATTATTGGGGTATGTGCAATTGTGTTTCAATAAATGTCGTTGTCCCCTTTGTGACAAATGACATGGCAGGAGTAGGAGCAGTGTAGGGTAATTTCTAGCAACTGGGAAGGGGGTCTTTTTTTTATTATTTTGTACTTATGCTACCCCTTCCCCCTACACTCCGCATTGTCAGGATTTGTCTAGGTATCTGTCCCCCTCTTACCTTGTTCTCGGTGTTCCACCATGAAGACCTGGTTGTTTCCCACAGGCGGGGACAAGGTGGACCCTGTACACCCTGAGTCTTTTTTGTTTTGTCTTGACACCGGGGATGGTAGAGGACTGGGATCTGTGCCGATACTCAATCTTCTTGGAGTGCAGGGAGCTGTTTTTATAGAGTTGTTGTGGACTTAACATGCGCCATGACATCAAGGCGAGATAGTTGAAGTCTGTCATGCCCACTCTCCTGTGAATGGCTGGTGCTTGCTGTACCTCTGACTTCTGAAAGAGGTCTATTATGCACCGAGCCTCATCCACCCTCCTTCCCTGGAGAAGGTGAGCAGTCCATGAATGCTCAAGCCTACCCCCCCAGGCAGCCCTCCGACTCCCCGGACATGCTCCCAAACTTGGGTTGTAGGCATCATGAGCAGTAGCGCTACTGCTGTGCCAGTGGGCTGACTGGGTAGGGGTCTTGAGCAGGCAGTGTGTACAATGGCATTGACCAAGGTGTTACCTGTGTATTGTTGAGTGGAGAACAGGACTTTCAGCAACTGGTTAAAGAAATAAAGCAGGGAGGAGGGCTTAAACTACATTGGAGACTGGGTGCCACCCTGACACATAGAAACAGAAACTGTCAGCAGCTAAGGATCGCTAGGCCCATCTAGTCTGTCTGTAACCCTACACTGGTGTGAGACTACGGATCTTACCTGGTCTATGGCCTCCCCCCCCACCTGTAAGGTTCCCTTATGCATGTCCTAGGCAAGTTTAAATCCTTCCACTGTCCTCACTCCCACTACCTCCTGTGGCAGCCTATTTCATGCATCCACCCACCTTTCTGTGAAGAAACACTTCCTCACATTTCCCCTCAACTCACCCCTTTATAATTTCTTATCATGCCCCCTTGTTCTTGTACTCTTCCTATACTGAAAGATGTCTTCCTCCTGTACCTTGTTTATACTCTTGAGGTACTTGAATGTTTCTGTCATGTCACCCCAGTTCCTCCTCTCCTCCAGCCAGTACATACTGAGGTCCTTCAATCTCTCCTCATATGTTTTCTGGTGTAAGCATTGCACCATCTTTGTCACCCTTCTCTGAACTGCCTCCACCCTGTCAATGTCCTTCCAAAGGCGTGGCCTCCAGAACTGTACACAGTACTCCATGTGAGTCCTTACCAGTGTTCTGTACAATGGCATCACCACCTCCCGCCTTCTGCTTGAAATGCCTCTGCTTATGCACCCTAGCATACCACTGGCCTTCCCCACTGCCTTTGTACTCTGTTTGGACACCTTTAGGTCATCTGAAATGATAACCCCCCAGGTCTCTTTCTTCTTTGGTGATAGTCAACACCCCCCCCAACCTGTAGCTCTCCCCAGGGTTCCCTCTTCCCAGGTGCATTATTTTTCACTTTGAACTGAACTTTAGTTGCCACACCTCAGACCATATTTCATGCTTCATCAGGTCTCTCCCCATTGTCTCCACCCCGTCTGGTGTATCAGCTTTGTTGCAGATCTTGGTGTCATCTGCAAACAGGCAGATCTTCCCCTCCAGACCATCCATAATGTCACTAATGAAGACATTGAATAAGACTGTACTGATCTCTGGGGTACCCTTCTGGTCACTCCCCTCTCCCCAGATTGGATCCCGTTTACCACCACCACCCCCCCCTCTGTCTCATGTCTGTTAGCCAGTTTCTCACCCAATTAACCACCATTTGCCCCATGCCCAGACTACCCATTTTGTTAATCAGTCTTCTGCATGGGATGGTATCAAAGGCGTTGCTGAAATAGAGGTAAGTGACATCCACCCTCCCCCGATTTACCTCCTTTGTTACCAAGTCAAATAAATCTATCAGATTTGTCTGACATGACCATCCTGCTGTGAATCCATGCTGTGTTGGATCCTGGGCATCGATGGATTCTAAGTATGACACTATTTGTTCTTTAAGCAGTGACTCCATGATCTTACCTACTACTGAGGTAAGGCTGACCAGTCTGTAGTTCCCTGCCTTCTGCCTACTACCACTTTTGTGAAGAGGGACTACATGTGCCCTCTTCCAGTCTTCTGGAACCACCCCTGTGTTCAGTGAGTTGGTGAACATGTCTGCCAGGGGTGCCCTTCACATCTCTCTAAGTATCCTCATGTGTATGCCATCTGTCCCCATTGCTTTGTCCACCTTTAGTTTTGCAAGCTTTTCCAGGACTCTCTCCTCTGTGAATGGAAATGTATCAACCACCCCCCTTCCTTCCTGCCTGCTACTCAGCTGTGGTCCCTGCCCCTCACACTCTTCAAAGAATACTGAGCAGAAGTATTTGTTCAGTATTTCTACCTTCTCTAGGTCTCCCTCCTTACACTCACCTGTATCCCCTCTGAGCCTTACAATCTCCCCCACCCCCAGTTTTCCTTCTTTCGCTGATATATCTAAAGAAAGTCTTGTCACCTTTCTTCACTGTCTGTGCTAATCTTTCCTCAATCTGCACCTCTGCACTCCTAACAACATTCCCCACTTCCTTTAGATGCTTTAGGTACACCTCCCTATCTTCCTCCCTTTGAGTCTCTTTATATTTCCTGAAACTGTTCCCTTTGGCCCTCACCTTGTCAGCCACATTTCTTGAGAGCCATAGTGGTTTCCTCCTTTTCTTGCCTTTGCTTACTGTCCTAATGCATCAGTTGATCGCCTTCTCTAGGGCTCCCGTCAGGTGTTCCCACTGCTCTTCAACCACCCTCCTGTCTTCTTGCCAGGGCCTCTTTAATACTCCTCCCAATTTTATCAAAATCTATCCCTCCAAAATAAAAGTCCCTTGCCTGAGTGTGACTTGACTTCATCTCTGCCCCATGTTTTATTTATTTATTCAATCTCAAATTACAAAGTGTCTCTGAGCACAAAGCAGCTAATTTACAATGGCTCCACAACAGTGGGGAGGGATACATACAGACAAAGGAGGAACTAACAAATTGAGTTTCTAACATAGATTGACAATGAATAATACATAATTGATGAACAGTGTTTCAAAATATGAGAAAGGAGTAGAGGTAAATAGAAGGAAAAAGCTGGGGGCAGTAGGATTTTAGGATAAAGGGAGAAGGGTAGCATCTAGGGGTTTGTCAAATTGCTTACAGGAGTAAGCAGGATTTTGTGAGTGGGGGGATAAGGGAGGAGGAGGAGGAGAAGAAGAGAGGGCAAGGGATAAAGGGTAGCAGCCATGGGCCTTGTCAGGATTGTCAAACAGTAGGATCAGGAGGAGGTGAGCGGTGAGTAGGGAGGACTCAGGTGGTGAAAAGAAGAAGGGGAAGGGCATACCTCAGATTAGGTAGAGCAATCAAAGGAGCAAACAGATATGAGATATTGGTGAGAGCTTAATCTTAAACTGGCTAAGGTTGGGTAGATTAGTTATTTCATTAAGCAACTCACTGAACCAAAGTAGGGCTCTATATAAAAAGGATCAATGGGATTGAGCTGTCCAACACCTAGGGACTAGATGGAATTCAATGGTTGAGTGCAAGGGTGTTGGGTCCTGAGAGATTTGTTCAGAAGGCTTCCCACTCCCGGTGGCAAGAGCCCAAGTAGCATCTTTTTAGTTAGAAGGCAGGTTTGATATTTGATCCTAGTACTTAGCTGAAGCCATCCAGTCTGAGCATAAAGGTCATAAGTGTGAGTGAGATGTGCGGCACCCGTGAGTAGTCTACACGCCTTGTTCAGAGAGACAGTCTTTTAAGTGAGGAAGTGGTGGCAGCTTCATACGTGACCAATCCATAGTCAATGACTGACAACAATGAGCTGTAAATTGCAATCTTGAGAGCTTTGGGAGTCAGAAACTGCCTGCATCTATAGAGGAGCCCAACGGCCTTGGTAACATTCTCGATGTGTAGTCCATAGGAGAGGTGAGTATCCAAGGTTACAACTAGGTGCTTAAAGTGATGTACTTGTCTGAATGGGGCTCCCAGATTATTTCTAATGGTAAGAGCATGGGTCCTGTACTTATTGTGAGGGGGAGGTGAACAACACAGCTTTCATTTTCTTATAGTTTAGTACCAGTTTGTGTATACTAAATCATTGTTCAATTTCCTTGAAGCCATGTAATAGATTGCTTTTAAGTAGGTTGGGATCAGGCTGGCTCATAAAATTGACAGCATCCTCCGCATATAGGAGAATTCGTTGGTGACATGAGGATGGCAAGACGTTCAAAAAGATACTAAAAAAGGAGTGGACCCAGGATTGAACTTTGTGGTACTCCAGAATGGACAGTCCACTGTTCAGAGGTGACATTTAAAATTTTCACCTGCTGAGATCTATCTTCAAGATAACTTCTGGATCAGTACAGTGTTTTGAGTGAAAGGCCAATTTTAGTTAGCTGATAGAGAAATGGATGATTAACAGTGCCAAAGGCCTTTGTTAAATCTATAAAGGTCACCCCTACAGGAGTGCCTTCATCAAATGATTTCTGAATGAAGCTGGTGAATTCAATTAGTGCTGCAGTGGTGCTGTGCCCTTTTCTAAATCCATGCTGTTGTGGGCATTGAATGGAATATTTTTAGAGGTAATCCACAATCTGATTAGCATTGATGCATTCCATTACTTTAGACAGAGAAGGGAGGATAGATATTGTTCTATAGTTGTTAAGCAAGGCACAGTCACCAGATTTATGTACTGGGGTCACTAGGGCCAATTTCCATACATGCGGAAAGTGTGACAGTGTTAATGAGCCATTAAGGACCTTTGTTATGGATAAAAGTACTTCCTTTAAAGTGAGGGTGATAAATCTGAGGTCCAGAGAGTTGCCACTGTGCCTAGATTTTCATAACACTTTATTCATGAGTTTTCTAACCTGTGTCGCTGAGACCTTCTTAAAGTAGAAAGGAGGATGAACAGGGATCTTGTCCTCATAGTGACCGGATGTCTTAGAAGAGGTATCATCAAAGAAGTCCTGAGGAAGGACACTGCTTAGGTTAGTGAAGGCATTGTTAAAAGTATTCACAATTTTAAGAGGGTCCAGGGTAGGGGTACCATCAATGTTTAGCATTGAAGGTGACACTTTTGGATCTTTACCAGTGATATCTCTGATATTCGACCAAAATGTCCTGCTGTCCCCCACATGTTGGTCAACAGTTCCCTATGGTATTTACTTTTCACCTGATGAATAGTACAGTACAGGTCTTTCTTGTGGCTTTATTGACTTGCAGGTCCAGTTGCTTTCCTGTGGCTTTAGCATGGAGCCAGAGATGGTCCTATTGTTTCCTGAGAGCTATGAGTTCAGGAGTAATCCAGGGGTGCACTATGCCATGAACCTTCATCTTTTTAAATGGGGCATGTATATCATAGGCAGCATTGAAGACATCGATGAAGTGCCTAACAGCTGTACTGATTTCATCAGTGGCGTCCAGCTGGGCCCAGTCCTGGTAAAATAACTGTTGTTTTAAGTGATCCAGATGACCATGTTTATTTATTTTTTTTTTTATTTAGATTTTGTTAACCAGGTAAACCCACTGAGACCAGAGGGTCTATTGTAGATAGTTTGAGGTGGGGGAGTTTGGAATTTGTTGGACCAGCTGCAGATAATGGGAGAGTGGATGCTAAGGTAGTCAGGGTGTACAGTTACATTAGAGATGCAGTCAGGGTGTTTGGAGAGTATCCAGTCCAGGGTGGTGCTTGTCCCAGTCTTATAGTTTATTCTGGTTGGTGAGTTGATGAGTTGTGTGAAGTGCAGAGCCGATAAGGCATCCTTTATTGGGCTGATGGCTGGTGACAGCCAGTTTCTATTAAAATCTCCCAAAATTATTGTCTCCAAGGGGTGGTTAAGGGTGCGGAGATAGTCCAGAACACTGTAGAGACCTGATGATGGGTCTTTGGGGGATATGTAGACTGATAAGACTGTGAGTGTTTTGTTATGGGGACCCAAGAAGTACTTCAATTGCAAGTACTTGGGTGCAGCATCCAAGGTCAGTCTCAGGCAAGGCCAGACTCTTTAGTGAGTTTTTTAGATAGATAATGCAACCACCATCACGTTTGGTTGTCCTATCCTGTCTGAAAATGGAATATCCAGGTAGGGTAACAGCTGAGTCAGGCATTTGGGGGGACAGCCAAGTTTAAACAGAGAATATGTCAGGGTCATGTTGTACTACCCAGACTTTTAGGCCATCAATTTTGCACAAAAGACTACAGATGTTGATAGTAGCCAAATTTATAGTGCCTTGCTTGTGACGAACACCATTTGGGGCCAGACCAGCAGGTCCTGGATTAGAATGGATGTTGTCTGATAGTAGAAGCAACAAGAGGGTTATCCTAAGGAGGTGTTCTCTTAGCAGCTTTATGGATAGTTTAATAGTTCTTCTGGTGCAGTGGATCCTTTTTCTTTTCTTGCTCAGAGCTAGAAGGATGATGGGATCAGAGAAAGGAGTGATGCAAGCCTGAGTGCTATACAAAGCCCATTCATTGAAGCAAGGAAGGATCCAAAAAGGAGACCAAGGACTTAGTGATGTTGAAAAAATTCCCAGAAATACTGCACTTGTTGTAATGAAGGTTGCTGTCAGAATCAAAACTGATAGGTTGCTGATTGTTGGAGTGAAGGTTTCCAGAGTGCTTGAGCAAGATGAAGAAGATCGGAAGGTGGGGGTAAGGTACTCAGAGTAAGCCTACCCATATTAGCCTGGGTTAAGATTGGTAGGAATTTAAGCAACAGGTATAGTCCTAGCAGTAAAAATGTTGGCTGATAAAGAGTTAGTGTTGCAGAGGTCCCTCTAGTGGCCATGCATAATAATCACCTGGTTGAGATAGGATGAGATAGCAGCCAATAGGGATGGGAGTAGTAGGGAGGACAGTGCTATGGCATATTTAATAGTGGCCAGGGTTGGGGTGGGCGGGTGGGCAGGAGAAAATACAAGAAGCCCAGCTAACTATAGCCGAGGAGCCACTCAAGAGAAACCATGCTCCTCGGGCTGCAGAGAGAAACAGAGAGCTAGGGATTCAAAATGAACCAATGGCAGGGCCGGTGAAACTGTGGCATCCAATAGCCATTTAGCCTGAAGGATGATAGACCAATAGGGTGGCCGCTGGTGAGTCTGTGGGAATGTACCTTGCTTGGTTCCTGGAAGCAGCTGCTTGAGGCAGGTTTTCAGCAGGGAGTGCCTGCTGGCTGAAGGAGCTGAGTCGCGGCAGTGACTAGAGCCCAAGTCAGGGGCTGGGGCCTGAAAGGAAGAAGGAGAGGATGTTAGAGCAAATTAAAAAGCCCTAGCCAAGGTGCTTGAATCAGTGGGAGGGACTGCGCAAAATAGGAGCGAGGAGGAGGAGGTGAGAAAGCTGGGAGTGGGACAAGCAGAGGTGTTTAGAAGGGGTGGGGATATTGTTGGCTACAGGCACCAAACAATATTAGCAGGACAAAAGAGGGAGAGGGGGGCCAAGCAAGCAATTTCTTGGCTCAGAAGGACAGAAAAAGAGAGATTGGTAAAGGTAAGAGGTGGGGGAGAGCCAGGAGTTGGGTTAGAACATTGAGCACAACAAACTTGGCACTCGTTTACAAACAGAGGGGTGAGAACATTGTGATAGTAAACTTGGTTAGAGGTGGGGAAAGAGACTAGAAGCAGAGCAGTGAAAGCAGGGACAGGAAATAGTGAGAAAGAAAGAACCAAAAAAGCAGTTTCAAACAACAAATGCTGCATTTAGTCAAAATCACATTCTCTCCCAACTAGTACAGTTTTAACGTAACATCTCAGTGACTAGGGCAAAATAAAGTACATATACAAACTATAGGCAAAAATACTGTACAAGAAGCCCAGCTAGCTACAGCTGAGGAGCTGCTCAAGCGAAACAGAGAGCTGGGGACTCAAAACGAATCAATGGCAGGGAAGGTGAAACTGTGGTGTCCAATAGCTGTCCAGTCTGAAGGTTAAAGGAACAATAGGGTGGCCGCTGGTGAGTTCTCAGGTATGTGCCTTGATTGGTCCCTGAAAGTGGCCGCGTGAGGCGAATTTTCAGCAGGGAGCACCTGCTGGCCAGAGGAGCCGAGATGCGGCAGCCACTACAGCCTGAATCAAAGGGTGGGACCTTGCTTGGTCCCTGGAAGTAGCTGCTTCAAGTGGGTTTTCAGCAGCACACCATCTCCCCCATACAGTCCTGCATCCCCCCCCAGGTGGGACCCCAGTCCCCAACGTAGCCCAAACCTTGCTCCCTGCACCAGCTTTTCAGCCAAGCATGGAAGTTCTTGATATGGAGATCTCTAGCCTCCCCCTTGCCATGGACAGGCAGCACCTCTGAGAAGGTCACAGAGTTTTTTACCTGCTGCAGGCCCCTCCCAAGTTCCCAAAAGTCCCTCTGCACCCTTACTAATTCTGCTTTGTTCCCAGCTAAACCAAATTGAATCAGATTTATTTATATGGCGCCTTTCAAATACCAAGGCGCCTTACATAAAATTAAAACAACTTCAGCATAAAAATTACATATATTAAAAACAGGATAAAATATATATAGACAGTCAGCAGAATAAAACTAATCCCCAAAAGCACGGCTCCATAAAACAGTTTTGAGTGCCTGTTTAAATCCCTCCACGGTCAGGCACTCATGTATCTGACAGGGTAGAGAGTTCCAAAGGGTCAGGGCCATGTGTATAAATGCACATGCCCCAGAAGATTTTAAACAAACCCTTGGTATCTCTAGCTCCCCTCATCAGTTGAGTGGAGCAATTGTCCCAGGCAGTAAGGGACCAGTAGCTCTTTCAGGTAGTCAGGGTAATTTTTTTTTTTTTTTTACCAAGAGAGAGACACTAAACTGAAAGCTTATTTACAGGTGTGACCTGGGAGCACAAGGAAGTTAAGTGACTTGCTCAGGGTCACACAGTATGTAAGTGGGGGCTGTGGGATTCAAACCCAGGTCTCCAGGTTTGCTGTTCAGAGCCTTGAACTACTGCGCTATACTGCCTCCAGATGGAAAATGACATCAAGCTCCCCCCCCTTGCCATTGCCCTACCGATCCCCTGGATCCGCTTAACATCCCTCTGAGCCATGCTTCCTAGCAGGCTCACTACCCCCCCTTCCTTTGCTGCTCCTAGCTCTACTCCCTGTACAATGGAGTCTCCCAACAGGGGTATCTTCCTCTCCCTTTTGGGGTCCTCCACTACCCATCCTTGGGGTTCTATTCTGGAGACCTCACTCATCCACCCATAGTGCAGCCTCGAGAGACCCTGTAGGGCCTTTCCATTCCTCAAGCACAGCATTTAAATTGCTTTGTAGCACTGGCTGTGGGATATGCCACTGCCTCACCTACCTTACCCTGCCTGAGCCCACTGTAGGCCAATCACTCCTCCTGCTGAATAACCTTGGAGGCAGTGGGTGCAGATACATTGGCCTCTGGGTGGGAGCTGAGGCCTTCTGAATCCTAGCCACCTCAACCCGGACACTGGCAACCTCCTCCCTTAGCCCAGAGAGGTGCCTGCAGATGGAGTAGCACATATCCAGAAGGTTTTCCTAAATACTGCTGCTCCACAACCACTGCATTGCACCACTCCTAGCATTTTACCCTTTCTTCTTTGGTTATTACTACCCTCCTGGTATGTCTGAGGCTTAGAATTCTAGCGTCACCTGGCTCTGTTAAACAAACCCTTATTCCAGAGGCATCTTTTATTTGTGTCTTGCCCTTTGTTACTTATGTTGCTCCCTGCCTCCCTGTCTACTATGCTAGGCTGCTACAGTCATTTCTTGTTGGTAGCAGGAAGTAGTCAGGACCGAGCCAGCTAGATCCTATAAATGTAAACTAGCCTGGGGTGGGAGGATGGGAGTAGGGGTGGGTAGGTGGGCCTTCCCTTCATCAAAATGTGAGCACCAGAAATCAACAAAAATAGGTGGTTATGGACTTCTACAAGGGTGAAGATCTGCATCATAGAAACATTGATTTTCTTTGCAGAAAAGGACAGATACACGCATCTAATCTGCCCCTTTTTCCTGCCTGTTCCAACATCACTGACTACTGTATATGTGGTCACTGGTGCCCCATCCTCCCCCATTCATTTACCTGATATGTCACTGTGCTTATCTCACCCAGGAACTGGCTTAAAACCAAACAGATTGAAAGAGCAAAAAAAAAAAGAACTTTGGACAGCCATTCTACCTGAATTTCTTTAACACGTTTTAATGTTCAATGCAGAATTTGTTTTGAGAAGATTTTCCCTAACAAACTATGTAGAAACAATAGCGTATTCATTACCGAGGAGTTTTATTCATTAATTTATGTGGCGTAAATCAGAGGACTCAGAGTAAGCTTTCCTTGCACAGCCTCAGACTGCACATAAATTAACAATTACAACTCCAAGAGGATGAATTTTCAAACAGTTTTGCAAGAATTCATTAGGGAAAATCCTCCTGAAAGGAATTCTGTATCGAACTTTAGAACTTGTTACAGAAATTCTGGTAGAACCACCATCCAAAGTTCCATTTTTGCTCTTTCAGTCTGCAAAGTTTTGACCCGATGCCTCCCATGCATGCTTGAAGCTCCCCACGGTCTCCACCCTCACTACCTCCAATGGCAAGCTGTTCCAGTCATCCACCACTCTTTCTGAGAAGAAGATATTGCCTCACATCCTTCCTAAACTTTCTACTTTACCTTCACTGCATGCTCCCATGTTCTGGTGTGTTCTTTTCTGTGAAACAGACCCTTCACTGGCACCTTGTTTATACCTGAGAGGTACTTGTTGGTTGTAACTATGTCCATTCACCCCCTCCTCTCCTTCATTAAGTATATAATGTGTTCCTGGAGACTTTCCATGTACAGCTTCTCATGCAACCTTCACACCATTTTGGTTGCCCTCTCTACACTACCTTCATCTTGTTTATTTTCTTGTAGAAGTGTGGCCTCTAGAAGTTCTAACCAATTCACTGCTTTGGATCCCACCCCTAGGCTGCTAAACTTCCTTATCAGTCTCCTGTGCAACAGTGTCAAAGGCCTTGATAATGTCCAGATAAGTCAAGTCAACTGCCCTCCTCTGATCTATTTCCCTGGTCACCAAGTCAAAGAAATCCACCAGATTCATCTGGCATAACCACCCAATCCCATGAATCTGTGCTGCCAGCCTACTGTGTTCATGATACTCCACGTTTCCTCTTACAGGATTTCCATGAATTTTCTCACCACTGAGGTGAGACTGACCAGCTTATAGTTGCTAGCCTCTTCATAACTGCCACTCTTATGCAGAGAGACCAAGTCTGCTGTCCTCCAGTCTTCCAGATATGTGACTTTTTCTAGACAGCTGTTGAATACCATCAATGGGGCAGCTAGCACCTCCCCAAGTTCCTTAAGTGCCCTTTGGTGTATCCCATATGGTCCCATAGCCTTGCTCACATTCAGAGCTGCAAGTTCCTTCAAAACTCTTTCCTCTGAAAATGAACTCATCACCCTCCCCCTGTTATTTCTGCTGTTCCCTGGTGGTTCTTACCCACTTCCTACACTGTGAAGACGGAGCAGAAATAGCTCTTCAGAATCTCTGCTTTTCTTTGTCCTCTTCTGTGCAGTCCCCCCAACCCCACCCCTGATAATCAACCTCGATGTCCCTCCCATTGCCACCGTCTTCTTACTTATGTACCTGAAGAAAGTCTTATTCCTGTTGCTACACCCTTATCTACCATTTCTTCTGTATCTTTGCTCCCCTCACTGCCTTTCCTGCTCCCTCTGTTTACTTGGTACACCCTCCTGTTTTCCTCCCTCTGCATTTCCTTATACCTCCTGAATGCCTCCCCTTTTCCTTCACCACTTTGGCCTTTTCCCTAGAGAACCCTAGCAGTCTCATTTTCCTTCAACTTTACTCACTTCATTCATATAGAGGCTGGTTGCCTGAATTATGATCTCCCTTGCTTTACCCCATGGTACCGCCTCCCAAACAATCCAACCATATGCATCAGTTTGTTAGGCAGTGTCCCATTTCTTTAACATCTAACCTCCTGAAGTTCAGAGCCTTCATCCTCATTTGTTTGCCTCTTTTCCTGGCTTAATGTTAAACAATGTTGTACAGTGATCACTGGTACTAAGGAATCTGCCCACTGTGACATCTGTAATGCCATCCCTGTCTGTAAGCACCATGACCAGCACTGTGCCATCCCAAGTGGGATTATTTATTATCTACCTGAAAAAAAAACTTGCAGGGAGTCAAGTATAGCACTGCTTCTTGCCAAAGCCATAGCTGGAAGGCTCCAATCTACATCTGGCACACTGACTTCACCAACTAGCAACAGCTTCCCCCTACTTACAATCATGATGATGGCTTTGCCAAGTGCCATATCTACCTGCTTTCCCTGGGCATGTTTGGTATACCACCTCTGTATAGACAGTGGCTCCAGAGCCCATCTCCAGGATAACCCACAGCACTTCCAGACATTCTGTTTTCTCCAAATGCCCCTGCACTTCTGTGGCCTTGTTTCTCTCCCTTACATATAGTACAACCCCTCCTCTCCACCTCCCTTCCCTGCCTCTCCTAAATAGAGAGTCCCAGAGAATGGTGTGCAGAGCGATATGGTAATTCTGGTGCAGGACAGGGGCTGCTAACCCAGATCAGTACAAAGCTTCCAATTAAGTCATGCACTCACCAAGCACTGGCAGAATCAACACAAATAGTGGAGGACTGGCTCCAGCTTAGATTTGGAAGTTATTTTTGGGTGATCACATCATTGAAACCATCTGCAGACTTTAATCATAACTGTTTAAATCTGACCTTTTGAGTCATAGGTTACGGACAATCGCTGATCCCCATAATTTAAGGCTGCCATGGATTAAATGAAAGGGTGATCTTGTCACTGCAACCATGATGTTTTGACTTTTCCTTTGTCTATCCTATCTCCCTAGTGTTGCTCTTTTTCTTGTAATACCACCACAATTTTTCCATCGGTAAGAATAGCACTATGTGGCTAGGCAGCTTCGATAGTATATTTAGGGATTTATTATCAACTGATAAACTCACGTGTAAAATTGCTAATTGGGGCAAAATATTTAGACAGGGTGGTTATGCTGATTCAGTGTGATGTTAACATATGAATATGTTTAGCCTACCTTTCTGTTAAGTGTGCCTTTTTATATGTTACATTTTAATTTTCTTTAAATTTGAGTTTTGTACTTTGATCTATGACACACAGGTTCAAAACCCCCTTATGCTACTGTTAGAATTTAATTTGGAATGTAAGTCAACACTAGGTGGCAGTAATACATGTCAAGACATGTATAAAAGGGGACATTTACTCACACGGATCCTATCCCCTCAAGAAGACTCAGGTTGAAGTGCAGGGGTGTTTGTGTCTTCTTCAGCT
Organism: Neoceratodus forsteri; assembly: GCA_016271365.2. Taxonomy (NCBI): domain Eukaryota; kingdom Metazoa; phylum Chordata; order Ceratodontiformes; family Ceratodontidae; genus Neoceratodus; species Neoceratodus forsteri. The sequence goes on along the minus strand of CM057457.1, from coordinate 410,079,173 downwards.
TGTACTTGTACCTTGGAACTACAAGAGGCAGAAATAAAGTAGAATTTCCAAATCTAAGTTGGAGCCAGTCCTCCTTTATTTGTATTAATTCTGCCTGCACTTGGTGAGTGCATGACTTAATTGGAAGCTCTCTTAAACTGAGAGTACACCAATATGTCCAAGTCCCATTCATGGCTGTCAGAGCATCACAACTCTGTTATGATCACCAAATCCTGGCTTGCCTTTGCCATGATGGCTTCCAGGTCTGGAATTTTATTTCCCAGACTCCTTGTATTGGTGCACATGGCTCTCCATACATTTCTCCCTCTCTGCCTGCTTCCTAGCTTCCCCCTCTTGTGATGCTTCCTCTGACACACCTCTCCCTTGTTACTGTCTCAATTACCTGTCTCCTTTGGTTGTTCCTTCTTGCTTCACTGATTTATACCCACCTTGTCCTCTTCCTTGTCCCCATCCCTAACACAGAAACCTAGAAACGCAGAAATTGACTGCAGATAAGGACCGTATGGCCCACCTAGACTGTCCATTTTGCTTACCTATTTCAAACCACAGATCCTAATTAGTCTGCAGCTCACACTTTCTTTCCTATCCCTATGGTACCCCTATGTCTGTCCCATGCATTTTTGAATTTCTGAACAGTTTTTGTCCCCACCACCTCCTTTGGGAGGCTATTCTAAGCATCCACCACTCTTTCAGTGAACAAATATTACCTCATTTTGCCTCTGAACCTCCCCCACACTTCATTTCATGCCCCCTTGCCAATGCACATCTTAGTTTTTGAAAAATACTGCCCTCTGGTACCTTGTTTATATAATGGAGGCAGTATAGTGCAGTGGCTTAAGGCTCTGAGCTGCAGATCTGGAGACCTGGGTTTGAATCCCACAGCTGCCTAGGTGCATACTGTGTGATCCTGCACAAGTCATTTAACTTCCTTGTGCTCCCAGGTTGCATCTGGAAACAAGCTTCAGCTTACTGTGCTACTACTGGTTAAACAATGTTACCTTATGCATCTGAAGTACTTAAACATTTCAGTCATGCCCCCCCCCATCCTCCAGGGAATACATACTGAGTTCCACTAGCCTCTTCTCATAGGCCTTTTCATGCAGACCCTGCACAATCTTTGTAGCCCTCCCCTGGACTGCCTCCAGTCTGTCAGTGTCCTGTAGATGTGGTCTCCAGAACTGGACACAGTACAGTACTCGGAGCGAGATCTCATCAGCAATCTGTAGAGTCATAATCATCTCCTTCTTTCTGTTGGTGATAACTCTTCCTATGCACCCCAGTATCCCACTAGCTAACCCCACAGCCTTCTCACATTGTTTGGTCACCTTTAGATCATTTGGCATGAGTACCCTCGAGTCCCATTCCTGCAAGGTGGCTGCTGGTACCTCACTCCCATCTTGTACACCTCCCTTGGATTTCTGCTCCCCAAGTGCATGAATTTGCACTGTTTTGCACTGAATCCTGGCTGCCACACATTTGACCATGCCTCTAACATGCTTAGGTCTTTACTATTTTTTTCTATCTCCCCTGAAGTGTCAATCCTAATGTAGATCTTAGTGTCCTCTGCAGAAAGGCATACATTCCCCTCCAGTCCCTCTGCAAGGTCACGTATGAAGACATTGAACAGGACTTGTCCCAAAACTGATTCCTGTGGCACCCCACTGGTGTCCTCCCTCTCTTCAGATTGAACACCATTCACCATCACCCTCTGTGTCCTGCCATTCAATCAATTTCTGGTTCGGTTCACCACCTTGGGGACCACGTCCATGCTGCCTAACTTGTTTGCAAACCTACAGTGTGGGATAGTATCAAAGGCCTTGCTGAAATCTAAGAAGGCCTCATCCACCACCTTTCTGTGATCTACCTCCCTGGTCACCCAGTTAAAGAAATCTATTTGATTTGTTTGACACAAACTTCCCACTTAGAAACCATGCTGCCTTGGATCTTGTGCTCTGCAAGATTCAAGGAATGACACAATCCTCTGCTTTAACAGTGCCTCCATTAATTTCCCCACCACTGAGGTCAGGCTGACTGGTCTGTAGTTGCCTGCCTCTTCCTGGCTCCCACTTTTGTGAAGAGGGACCACATTTACCCTCCTCCAGTCTTCTGGGACTGCCCATGTCACCAGTGATCTGTTGAAATGGGAGGTCAGCGAGGCCGTTGCCATCATCTTTCTGAGCTATTTTAATATTATAGGGTGAAGCCCATCTCACCCATTTACCTTATCTATTTTCAGCTTCCCAAAGTTCCTCTAGGACTCTCCTATTGTGAATTGATTGGTCTCACCTCCTTCCCTGGCTTCCCGAGTAGTAGGCCTTCGCCTTCCCTTCCTTCATGAAAGCTGAACAATAATATTTGTTCAGCATTGCTGCTTTTCCTATGTCTTCCTCTGCATACCCTTTGCCCTCCTTTTTTAATCCTTACAATCCCATTCCTTGTCTTCTTCCTCTCACTGATATATCTGATGAAGGTCTAGTCACTTTTCTTTACAGCCTGTGCTATATTGTCTTCTGTTTGTGCCTTTGAACTCCTGTCTGCCTTCCCTGCCTCTCTCTGCTTCTCTAGATATTGGTCCCTTCCCCTTTACTTTGCGTTTCTTTGTATCTCCTGAAGGCTCCTCTTTTATCTCTCACTTTCCTGGCTACTTCTCTCAAGAATCAAAGTGGTAGTTTGTTTCTCTTACTTTTGCTTTGCTGTTTAACACAGAGGTTCATTGCCTCTGTTATGGCCCTCTTGAGAATAGACCACTGCTTCTCCACTTCTCCCACTTTGTCCTCTTTTGCCAGGGCTCCCCTGAGACGTGTCTTTTTGCATTCTGCCACACTCCCCTTGTCCCTTCCGAACCTCTGAGCATTCTCCACTTATGGTCACCTGCTATGCTCATCCCATCAACCAGCTTTCTACCCATCTTGTTACCATTTAATCTACCCATAGGTCTCTTGGCTTCTTGACCAGCATACTCAGGGGCTCTGAGTTTAAGGCCTTGCTAAAATCCATAGTATGACAACTGTCTGTCCCTTATCAATTGCACTCATTACCTAATCAAATAATATGATCATGTTTGTCTGGCATGACTTCCCCCTTGTGAACCCATGTTGCCTGTTATCCTAGAGATTGTTTGCCTCCAAGAATTCTACTGTTTCCTTTAGGATAGATTCTAGTACTTGCCCCTTTATAGATGTCAGCATAACTAGTCTATAGTTTCCTGGAACATCTCTACTGTTATTTTGTGCAGGGGCACATCAGCTGCCCTCCAGTCCCTTGGTACCACCCCAACAAGAAACATAGAAACTGATGGCAGATAAGGACCACTAGGTCCATCCAGTCTGCCTATTTTCCCTACCTACTGCAAAAAACACAGACCCTTCTTGATCTCTGGCTTTACATTCTCATTCTTATCGCTAGAGTTCCCCTATGCCTGTCCCATGCATTTTTGAATTCCACCACTGTGTTTGCCCCCACCACTTTCGCTGGAAGTCTATTCCATGCATCCACCACTCTTTCTGTGAGGAAATACTTCCTCACGTTACCCTATAGTTTACACCTTCCAACCTCAAGTCATGCCCCCTCATTCCTGAACATCTTCTCTGAAAGATTCTATTCTCCAGTACTCTGATTATGCTCTTCTCCCCCGTCTCACCTCTCCTCCAGGGTATACCTATTGAGGTCTCCCAGTCTCTCCTCATATGACTTTTGGTACAGGCTCTGCACCATCTTTGTTGCCCTTGTTTGAACTGCCTCCACCCTATCTATGCCCTTACAGAGATGCAACCTATAAAACTGGACACAGTATTCCAAATGAGGCCTCACCATTAATCTATGCAGTGGCATCAGCAACTCTTTCCTTCTGCTGGTGATACCACTCACCATGCACCCCAGCAGCCCACTGGCTCTCCCTGCAGCCTTGGCACATTGTTTGGCTACCTTTTTGTCATCAGATATGATTGGCCCCAAATCCCTTTCCTGTTTGGTGACCGTCTGTATCCCCTACCCCATCATGTAATCCTCCCCCATGTTCCTGCACTCCAAATGCATACTTTTTTCACTTTTTTGCATTGAATCTCAGCTACCACACTCTAGACCATTCGTCCAGGTTATCTAGATTCTCATTTTTCCCATCCCTCTTGGAGTGTCTATCCTGTTGCAGATCTTAGTATAAGGTGCAAAGAGGCACACCTTCCCTTCAAGCACTCATCTGCAATGTCACTTAAGAAGACATTAACAGGATGGGCCCCAGATCTTATCCTTGAGGCAATCCTGCTGGACACCCTCCTTTCCTCAGACTGAGCTCCATTGACCACCACCCTCTGTCTTCTGTCACTTAACCAGTTCATAACCCAATTTATCATCTTGTAACCCACTCCCAGGCTGCCCAGTTTGTTCACAACTCTTCTATGTGGAACGCTATTGAAGGCATTACTGAAATCCAGGTAGGCCACATCCACCACTCCCTCTGATCCAGTTCCTTAGTCACCCTGTCAAAGAAATCAATTAGATTTGTTTGACATGACCTTCCTGCCGTGAATTCATGCTGTCTTGGACCCTGTGCTCTGCTGGATTCAAGGTGTTTCATAATTCTTTCTTTAAGTAGTAATTCCATAATTTTCCTCACTATTGAGGTGAGGCTGACTGGTCTATAGTTTCCAGCCTCTTCACTACTCCCACTTTTATGAAAAGGGACTATATCTGCTTCACTCCAATCCTCTGGAACCACTCCTGTACTGAGTGACTCATTGAACAGGGCTGCCTTATCCACTTTCAGTTTTGTGAGTTCTTTTAGGACTCTCCCTTCCGTAAATGGGCTGGTTTCCACCTCCTCCCATATCTGCTCATGTTACAGCATCTCCGAATATTATGCCCCCTATATAATGAGATAAGGAATACATTTATGGGAGATATAACTACTACTTTGGAATTGGAGCTGAACCAAATAGCCACATATCTGCTCAGATCAAATGGCGTACAAATACTAGGGAAGGTGATCTCTTTCTGTAAAATTATAGACAGGAGAACACTACATGTAATAGAGAAATAAAGCAAAATTGCACAAATGAAATGGACAAACCAAAAGCAAGCAAAGAAAAATTGCACTGAAGCATGTTTAGTAAATTCGTATTCTTTTTATTTAAAATGTTATTGTTTGTACCAGTGTATAGATTTTTTTAATGTCATTGTTTTTTGTTGTATTTCATTACACACTGTGATGTTATTTAAGTTGTAATGGCATAATGAAAAGTAATTGCTCACATAGGGTCAGCGGTCACATACAATGTATAGAGCCTACGGGCAGATTGGATGGGCCTAACGGTCCTTATCTGCTGACAATTTCTATGTTTATGTAATCTGCTGACCAATAAACAGATTTGATTTGATTGCTCATGTTGCTTAACTGTGGTCCCTCACTTTCTCCTTCTGTGAATACAGAACAAAATATATTTGTTCAGTATTGATGCATTTTCCAGGTCTTGTTCCACACATTCCCCTTCTTCCCCTTTAAGCCTTAGAATCCCACCCCTGATATTTCTCCTTTTACTTATGTACCTATAAAAGGTCTTGTCCACTTTTTTACCTCTTGTGCAAATTTTTCCCCCCGTTTGCACCTTTTTGCTCCTGAATGCTTTCCCTGCCTCCCTCTATTTATCTAGGTACACTACCCTGTCATCCTCCTTCTGTGTTTTTTTATATTTCCTGAAGGTCATCTTTTTCATCGTTATCTTCCCAGCCACTTCCTTTGAGAACCATAGTGCTTTTCTCTTTCTCTTGCCCTTGTTTACTTGCCTAATGTGAAGGTTTATTGCCTTCACTATGGCTCCTTTAAGATGGTTCCACTGCTCCTCAACTCCCCCATTTGTCCACCTCTGCCAGGGCATTCTTGAGACATATTCCCATCTTAGTAAAATCTGCCCTCCTGAAATTCAGGACCCTCACCTTTGTGTGGTTTGACTCTGCCACTGTTCTCATACTTGAACCACACTGTGTGATGATCACAGGACCCCATGTCTGCTCTAATGCCCCCTACTTGAGCCCTCACTCTATCCCTCCCATTTGAATGTTTTTACTGTCTTTGCTTATACTACCTTGACAAGCAGGCTGTTCCATGGATCCACAACGCTTTCAGTGAAGAAATGCTTCCGTAGTTCCCTTTTATCAGTGTCAGTGACTCAGTAGGTAGCACACTCACCTCTGAGGCCAGGAGAGTAGAGGGCTATGGGTTCAGTTCCCACATCTGGCACTTGGGTTAATATCCTAATACTGACAGTGTAGTGCAGCATGGGGGGGTGCTAAACTTCCGAGGTGTCGTCTTTCAGATGAGACATTAAACCTAGGTCCCATCTGCCTTGATTGGTGGTAGCTCAGGTGGATGTTAAAGACCCATGGCACTTATTGAAAAGAGTAGGGGAATTTTTTATTTAAATCATGAGAGACAAATAAATACAAAACAGTATTACATCATACGAACACATGATAAGAAAATCAAAAACATAAATAAATATGTCATCGTACAGTACCCCAAGCTTAACCACTCACCCCCCCCCACTAAAAGTGTAGGGGAATGTTTTATTAGAACATAACAAAAAGATATAAACCAAATTGTATGATATCACCCAAAACAAAACAAAATAGAAATAAGTATTACATCATACATAAAAGCAAGATGTGCTCAAAAACAATATTTCCCCACCTGAAACCACAAGAAAATAAAAGGACAACCTAAATGAGTATTACAGCATACTTCAACCAAAGAAAACATAAATTGTACATAACCTCAAAAACCAAAAAAGGGAAATACCACCCCCCCATGAAAAGAGATGGGGAAATCCTTTTTCTTTTTTTTTTTTAAGAAACAAAAATGTATACCAATCAGTGTTGCATCATATGGACTTGAAATAAGAAAACTCAAGAAAATAATTCATCATTTAAAGACCTCAAGTCTTAACCACCCCCCAAAAGGAGTACAGAAAAACACATTTTTGACATAAAGGCAAAAGATACTTATTTCATTATAACTAGCAGAAAAAGCTTTACCCTGAGAGTCAGATATTCAGACTGTGCCAGGCAGGAGTGCAAGCCTTGATGCAGTGCACTGGGTTGTGCCAGGGCATAGTCCAGGCGATATTCAATGGTGCTGCGATATGGCTCAGCACCACTGAATATGGCATTGAGGGTGCACGCACTGCACATGGTGCAGTGACACTACACCAGTGCATGTGGCAGCAGGGGAGCAGGGGGCCGCGCCAGCGCAACTGCAGTTGCACTAGGTGCAGCAAGAGTGATATTCAGCCATGGGCATGCAAATTAGGCCATAATGCATGCAAGGCACAAATGGGGCCATTTACATGTCATTATGGCTCCATTTGCATGCAGTGCGCTGATCCCAAGCGACTTGTGCCTGGCACCCTGCCAGACTGCAGCCATCAGGGACCAACGCCCTGCTGCCCCTCGGTGGGTGCAGCATCTGTTCACCTGATCATGGGCATAAGTAGAATTACTCCCTAGTGGTCCAGTGGACTGCTATCCCTTGCCCGATCATGGGCATATGTAGAATAAAACCCTGGTGGTCCAGTGGACCGCTATTCCCTGCCCAATCATGGGCATGTATTAAAATGATCCCTGGTGGTCCAGTGGACTGCTATCCCCTGCCCGATTATGGGCATGTTTTAAAAGAAGTGAACCTATGGGCATACAGCCTCACTGTATGCTGTGAGTCAGCGGGCAGCCAGGTAGCTTGCGGGTGGGAAGCTGCCACCCGCCACTGACCAGGGGGTGCAGGTTGGTGGGAGACTTTGTGGGTGGGTGGGGAAGGGGGTACCACTGGATCACCAGGAAGTTTGACTAACATCTGCGAGCAGACAAAGGAGATCAGTCCACTGGACCACCTGGGATTATTTTAATACATGTCTGTGATTGGGCAGAGGATAGTGGTCCACTGAACCACCAGGGATCACTTTAATACATGCCTGTGAGCAGGCAGGAGATAGCGGTCCACTGGACCACCAGGGAGATATTTAACCTATGCCCATGACTGGGTAAAGGGGAACAGTCCACTGGTACACCAGAGCTTCATTTTCACATGCCCGTGAATAGGCGAGGGGGGCACAATGCCCCCTGGGTCAGGGGCTCATGAACTGTGTCCTGGCAGGTTGGATGGCCACCCACAGCAGGTGGTTGCCGTGTTGCGCCCAGCAATATGGTAGCCTACCTGTGGGTGTCCATGACTTGTTCCTGGTTTCAACAGGCTCAACATTGCACCCCCCTGTGCGGTGCAAGGTGGGTTTGTGCCTGCATATGCACCCCACATCCCAGGCTGAATATTGGGATGTGCTGCATATGCATAGGCACACCCCCTATACTTGCACCACATACATTACTGGTGCACCCGGTGCATCAGGGGTTGCGCAGCGCAACCTGCCCATTTGACTATTGGCGTACTGGCAGCATTGCGGCTGTGGCACAACCCTTTGCACCATGCAACCCCTTTGAATATCCCACCCTAAGTGTTTTGAGATAATAGTTCATGTAAAAATATTATGCAAGTCTTTGTTCCCTATGCACTTCCTATGATAATCTCATAAATGGAACAAAAAAACTTAACAACAAGCCCTTTTCCTTTGCCAATATGGAATCTCATCAACAAAAGTAAAACCTATTTATCCAAAATAATTTTAAGTGATCATTTGGTGAAGATGCAATCATCTTAAGGAAAATAGCGCCAATATCTCTCCCAGATGCCTCACTTTAAAGAAACAAATTCTGTGTTTTTAATATGTAAGATACCTTCATGGATAATTGAAAACAATGTAGCAGGAGATAGTCTTGTTGTTGGAAAATAAATCTACGTCTAACTTGCCAGATCCAATATAAAATATGAGCTGCAATAACACCAAGAGTGCTATTATTGTATTTCTTCCATGACAAGGGGGAAGAAAGCAAAAAAATAGTTGATTATCTGACCATTTATCAAACGGAAATAATTTCCAGTAATCTTCCCATATCAACCAAAATTCCTTGATAAAGGGATAATCGAAATATTAGTGATTTTGGGATTCAATTTGTAAGATGCATGAAGTTCTTAAACAAAAACATTCTGACACACTTTTGTGTTTGGGGTTTCCCCTCGTATTTATTTTATTATAAACCCCCAGCTATACAATGTCCCACATATGTTGTGGGATTCTACTGTCTGTGAGTCTTTCACTTATTTGTTTTTGTTCTATGTCTGTAAACTGTGGAAATGGTGTCTCAAAAAAATTGTTCTGTATAATATTTTGATATATCCCCTTTCCTGGAGTGTTGCACAGCATCTGATTATATTAAATTCCATTTACGAATGTAATCAAAGAATGTATTCCACTCGGGGAGTAGTTTATATTTCCTTATTTTTGTGAATAAATGAAGAGCTTTGACATTATAACAAGATGTATTGTAAATGATTAACCACTCGTGGTTTCCATGGTTTGTCTATAACTCCGATTATAGGTTGCAAGTTGGTTGCTAAGAAGGTTGAAAAAAAAATACCACTGGGTGAATCACATTAACGCCATCCATTCTGAAATCTAAATCTAAAATATTTATTTTTTGTAGTTAATCTTTTTATTGAAATATATTCCACATTACGTAGTACATCACAAATAGATTACACAGATTAAAATGTTTGTAATGTAATATATAGTATAATGACCTATGAAACTTGTTATTATAAACATTGATGTTACAATAATACCTGTTTGCATACGAACAAATTCAGTATGTTATGGTAGATTGTACTATGCAGGGAGAAAAAAAGAGAGAAAAGAGAAAGAAAAAAAAAGAAAAAAAAAAAGGAAAGAGAAAAAAGATTGAGGAGAAATTCGTCAAAGTCTAACAACTAACAGTTCTAAAACTAACAAAAGAGTTGCAAACGTTTGATAATATGTAATCATTTCCATGTCCATATCCAAAAGTAATGTGTATTGAAAGTAGGGAAGAGAAAAAAAGAATTTATCAATATGTATCATTTTGGGGATTGAAGATAGTTCAAATAGTTCTGCCAACAAAGATTATATTCATTAAGTCGGTCTATTGTTAAGTATGAAACCACTAAGAGAAGAGGTGTGAGGATTATTTAAAATATCAGGTAAAGTAGGAATTAGATGGGATTTCCAATGTATTAAGATCAATCTTTTATTTGGTATAAACAATATCTGGAGCCATTTGTATTGATGTTTGGTTAAATTCATATTATTATCTATAACGCCTAATAGATAAAATTTAGGATCGAATAAGATATTTCTGCAATAATTTTATGGCGAAACTATGAATAGATAGCTATAATTTTGAAATAGGTTTACATGACCATAATATGTGCAGAAGATCCCTATTTGGAGCATTACAACGCCAACAATTATTGTTAGGTAAACCTATATTATGCAGGTGAGCTGGAGTTTTGTACCATAAATGTAGGATTTTATATTGTATTAATTCATGTTGCATGTCTTTGAACTAATCGTGACAAAGTTTCCAGCATTTATCCTAATGGAGGTCAGATATATTTTCATTCAGTACCATTCCATTTATTTCTGGCTATGAGGATTGATTTGGGAGCTTATCTCTGATTAGTTTATAAATTTTACTAATTAAACCATAGGAGTATTAATCCATTTATTGATATATAAGGGGTTAATGGTAGGTTGTTGAATTGCTGAATAAAGGGTGTATTACAGATCTAACCTGCAAATATTTCCAGAATTCTGTCTTGAGACATTCCATTTAATTTGTAAATTATTAAAGGATTCTAATGTATTACTGTTATCCATTAACATATCATTTAGAAAAGGATGTTTTATTAAACCAAGAATTGCAATATATTGGTTTATTTTCCAGTACAAAATTCGGATTTCCCCAAATTGGCATATAACGCATAGGTGAGGGGTCGGATTTGAGCCATTTATGCATTTTAAACCAATAATATGTGGATGCATTTATAATCGGATTTTTTTTAAGTTTAGACGTTAATGTAAAATAAATAAAACTATTTGGAGTTTGTCCTGGGGATAGAAATGCTTCCATGTCATACCACAGAGGTACATTGCAATTAGGTTTAAGAAACCATTTGATAGTTTGTGAGGCTCTAAATGCCCAAAAATAGGCTGTAAACCATGGTAAGTCAAAACCACCATGAGACCAATGGGATCGTAATTTAGTGCGACTAAACCTTGGTATATGTCCTTCCCACAAAAAATCTCCTACCATTTTGTCAATTTTATGTAGAAAACAAGGTGAGATCTTAAGTGGAATACAAGCAAATAAATAAAGTATTTTAGGTGCAATATTCATTTTAATTGCAGAAATTTTACCGAAAAAGGATAAATTTAAGCTTTTCCATTTGTCTAAATTAGTTTTGATATCTACAAGTAAAGGATGAATATTTATGTCCCAAATCTTATTTAAATCGGATATTATTTTTATACCTAAATATGTAATACCCTGTGAGGCCCATCGAAATCTGAGGCATTTGTTCATTAAGGTGTCGCAATGTTCATTCAATGGTAATATTTCAGTCTTTTGATAGTTAACCCTAAGACCAGAGAGTTTAGAAAATCGGTTAAGTATATTGCCAAGTGGTTGTTCGGATAATTTAAAATTTTCTAACAATATGAGCATGTCATCTGCATATGACAAAGACGTATATTGCCTATGACCAATGGATATACCTTTTATATCATTACTCTGTCTAAGAAAGATAGCTAAAGTTTCAGAGCTAGATGAAAAGAGATGGTGATAGAGGCAACCTTGACGCCAGACTCTCTCTCTAGTTTAAAAAGATTGAGATAATGTAGAGTTGGTAAGTACCCTTGCGTGAGGGTTGGTATAAATAAGTTGGACCCAAGAACAAACTGGCTACTAAATCCAAATCGTGATAACACCATATAAAGAAAATTCCAATCCAGCGAATCAAATGCTTTTCAAAGTCTATAGCGACAGCAACTGCCGGAGAAGGAAGAGATTTAGCCTTGTATATAAGATTAAATAAAGAGCGTAGATGATCAGAGCCCGTTCTTCCCTTAACAAAACCTACCTGAGATCTATGAATTAACTTGGGTATATGCAATTCTATATGGTTAGCAAGGATTTTAGCAAAAATCTTGCCATCTGTATTCAGTAATGATATAGGACGATAATTCTCCAGAAGAGTAACATCCTTATCTTTTTTGGGAGAACAGTTATGACAGCCTCTGTCATCGTATTAGGTAGATGCCCAATATTAGAAGATTCATGAAATACATTACATAAAAGAGGGGCCAATTGATCAATAAGAATCTTATAAAATTCAATGGGAAAGCCATCTCCTCCCGGAGAACGGCCAGCTTTAAGAGAAAGAGTGGCTTTTTTTACTTCTTCTATAGTAAAGGGTATATCCAGAGAATGTGTTGCTTCTTCAGTTAGGCGAGGAAGTACAAGCTCATCTAGAAAAGAGGAGATATCTGGGGAACTTGTAGTGCAGGAGGAAGAATAGAGTTTCTTATAGAAAGTTGTCATTATTTCGTTAATGGAACTTTCACTAGTACAAATTTTCCCTGTTAGATCTTTTAAAGCGACAATGTGTCATTCCATTTGTTGCATTTTAAGTCTGTAAGCAAGTATTTTACTGCCTTTTTCTCCTCCTTCCCAGAATTTATGTTTTATTCTCAATAATGCTAATTCTGTTTTCCTGGAGATTAATTCATTGATTTGCATACGTAATTGTAATATTTCATAATGTAAAGTCAAGGAGGGGTCAGGGTTAGAGTTGTTCAGGTATTCTGTTCGCTTTGCTTTAAGTAGTTTTTCAAGATTATTAATTTGTTGTTCCCGAAGTTTCCTCCTATGTGTGGCAAACCTGATTATTTTGCCACGTAGTGTGGCTTTACGTGCTTCCCAAGTAATACCCATAGATGTGTCTTTGGGATCATTAAAGGTTATAAATTCTTCTATTTGTGTTTTAATCCAAGGTAGAAATTCTGGATCTTTTAGTAGTAGAGGGTCTAAGCACCATGAAGGAGATTTCGTGAGGGGACCCATGTAAATAAAAGTTTAACTGGGGAATGATCAGATATGATTAGTGGGAGGATCTCAACATCTATTGTATTAGCCAGAACTGAAGGAGACGCCAACCAGTAGTCTATTCTACTATAAGTCTGGTGGACGGAAAGAATAAAAGTGTAGTCTCTATCTCTAGGGTGAAGGGTCCTCCAATATCAGTCTGACCAAGGTCTTGCATTTTTGAGATGTTATGGTAGAGCTTGGGGTGACTATCCAGTGAGCCGTTACTTGTCCATATATGTATCTAAAGTAAAATTAAAATCCCCACCGATCAGTAAAGGAGAATTAACTAAATTAGATGAAATTAAAATACGAAGCAAATTTTGAAAGAACAAAGGGTCATCTGAATTTGGGGCATAAATATTAACTATGGTTAATGGACCAGATGGGGTGTTGAAAGTTATAATAAGCCATCTACCTTCAGAATCTTTCAGAATGTCAGAGGGCTTCCACCTTAATTTTTTATGAATCAATATAGCCACACCTCTTTTTTTGGAAGCAGCGGAAGCCGCAAATACCTGACCGACCCAATCACTTTTTAATCTAATGCTGTCCGCATCCAATAGTTTAGTTTCTTGCAATAATGCAATCTATATTTTGTGTTTTTTGAGATGATTAAGTATTTGTTTGCGTTTATTTGGCATGTTGAGTCCCTTGACATTCCAAGTACATAATGATACGCTAGCCATCATATAATGATATTATAATCTGTAATAGGGTAGGAATAGTGTCAAGGGGCTCAAATACACTTATATGATCAGATAAAAGTATGCAGGTCAGCTTATTGTAATTGTAGTATATAGATAGACTGTTGGCAGATCTATAAGTAAATATCGGATCAAGGACATGAATAAAATCCACTTGTTCACCATCCTTGCAGCTCATTATTAACATTGTAACCATAACACTACTATATATCAAAGCACTACAATAACAATAAAGAAAAGTTGTTGTCATCTGAGATAAACAGAGAAGAAAGGTCAGTCTAAGTTTAAAATGGGATAGAAAAAAAGCGCAAAGAATAGACCAAGACCACTTCTCTGTTCACTAGGACGAGCTGCTGAATAACCAGAGAATATGATAGTGTTAGCTATAGATAATGAACAAGAAATAAGGAAAAGAATACTATCAATTTCCCTTGAGATTGAATCTAACAAGAGTTAGATTAACAATGTCAAGATATAATAAATGGTACAAGACCCAAAAGTGGGGTAAAAAGTATAATGTACTAGTTAACTTGTTCAAATTAAGTACAGTACAATTTCGATTGTAATGTCAAATCCGGCATCATGTATAACGAATTGAAGTAGATTGAGACATATTAATCTATAAATAATGCATTACTACAGTGGAAAAAAAAATGCAATGCTTTATAATGAGGAATATGTAAATGCTGTGATCACCGTACTGCATGTATCAATTCAAACCAAAGTCACAAGGGAATTCCCATTATTAATATGTCAAAAAAAAAAAACTTCAATTAAGTGAACACATCAATTATGTAATGGTAGGACTAAGTAGTGACTAGTGCACTGCACATTGTAGAAATCTGATTATCCTGCTGAACTGATAATGGTGCTTCACCTATAATGCAGGGATAAAGCATATGAACCCTGAACTCAAAATTACTGTAGGTAAAATTACCACGGACCCCAAATAGACCTACTATAGAGGATATTCGTGAAATGACTAAAATCAGGAGAAAAAGAAACGTGGTATGTCTGGATGAACACTGAAATATGGTAAGAAGCCAACTAGCTGCATAGGACATCCATTTCAAGATTTATTACGTGTACCCTCCACATAGCATGAAATCGCATAGCATGAAATCGCGATCCATGCAGTGACTCAGTCAACTGTGCAAGTTACCGTTTTCTGGGAGTATCCCCTCTATTTTTGTTTTTCCCACGATGCCTTTTTTTAAGAGGTTCGTTTATTTTGAAAGGGGAGTTATTTCCACTGTGGAGCCACGAGGCATTTTCCGGTTCCCGATCTTCTCTCATCGCCGATGAATCATTCAGAACACCATCGCAGCAGTCATTTGAAGTGGGTAAGCCTTGCAGTAGGTCATATTTATTTTTATATTGCAATACCAGGGGCAAATGAAATAGAATTAGTAGAGATGCCAGCACATGTTGAATCGGGGGAATGATCCTGTGTCACCGAGGGGTCAGATTGTAAAGTAAGCTTTCCCTGCATAGAATTATACTGTGTTTGTGGAGATATACTGAAGGGATCAGGAAAGCAAATATTATTTTCTGAAGTTTCGATGTGTGTGTTTTTTTCGATACTGTTAGTTGTCTGACAGTCGGCTCTGCATTGAACCTGTCGGGTCTCGGGGGTTCTCTGTTTAAGCGTCGTGTAATTATTCAAGAAAGTCATTAATGATTCTGGATTGCTGAAGTCCTTATATGAATTTTCTATGAAGACTCTCATGGTTGCAGGATATCTAAGAGAGAAACGTAAACCCATCTGGTGCATGATACGTCTGGCTGAAGTGTAAGCTTTCCGTTTCATAGAGACCTCTTTAGAAAATCACTAGATGTAAATGTTATGCCCTCACAGAAAGTTGCCCAATTTCTTTAGATTTTTCATAATTAGCTCTATATTGGCATAATTAAGAAATCTGGCAATTATTGGTCTGGGTCTAGCTCTGCAGAAGGTTTTGGGCCTAAAGATCTATGGGAGTGTTCTATTATTAGAGCATTGCCGGGCTGAAGTCCCAGAATTTCATGTAGTGCATGCAATAAGAATGCGTGGTGTTTTTGCCTCCACATCTTCAGGAAATCCAAATATTCTGAGGTTATTTCATGATTCCTATTTTCCATGTCCTCAGTTCTAGATTGTAGTTCCTTAATAACTCAGTCTTGAGATCTGATGGTAGATTTTAGTTCTTGTATTGCTTCCTCATTCAATCGAGTTTTATTTTCTGTAAAAGCAAGTCTTGCATCAATAGTTTTCATTGTATGAGTATTTAATTGGGTGGCAGTTTTTAGGTCCTTCATGTCTGTAGATAATTGGTTAAACATTTCTTCGATTTTGTCTAAAGGATCCGCTTGTTTTTCAGAGTAGGCCATGATGAATTTTAACAGCCTTCCCCACTGAAACAATGAGGAAATTGATGTGTTAAAAATAAACCTTTGCCAAACGAAAAGGATGTTACCAAATTAACTGTAGTATCTTCTGTCTTGTGATGCTCCTAAAATCAGTATGTATGTATATAGCTTAGATGACTTGAAAAGATGCTGAATGCTGTATTATTCAGAAGAGCTCTGAGTTTAAACCTCCATCTTGCTCAGAGCCAGGCCACGCCCCCCCTAAAATATTTATTTTTATTGGGTTTAACCTGCTGCGCCAAAACTCCGTGAAAAAGCAAGCCAGTAATGCAGACTCAAAGTTTTTGGATAACAGAAAGATATGACTTATGAATAAAAAAATGGGCACAAGAAAGGTTGTAATCAGAAAGATTATTTTTTTCTTGCCCATTTTCAAATTTGTCCATGAGCCCACTTTCTCCCTACCTCTGTTAATACATAGCTCCCAACTGTACACTGCCATATTATCTACCCCCAAAATATACCCCTAATATTTTCTGTGGAGACTCTGAGATAGGAATATCACCAATACTGTTATTGTTGTCTATGTTTCTTGTCAGGCTGAGATAAAAACTTCTATTTCTACTACACCCAATAATTTGTAATAAAGAAATTAAAACCTTGCAAATTAGAATTCCTGTATTTTTATCTGGAAAGCAAACACACAAATCATCAGCATACCCAATTGTTTTTAAGACTCCTGACGCGGGACGTAATATCCCACTTATTGCTGGTGATCTATTTAGTATTCTAATTATTGGATCCAAAGCCAAAACAAACAATATCAGGCTGAGAGTGCATCCTTGATGAACCCCTCCTCTAATATAACAGGTATTCCCTATACAGCCATTCACATACGTCTTCACATAAGCCAGGGCATAACATATTTTAACCCAGTTAATAAATTCAATCGGGAAACCATATGCTTGTAGTGCTATCCATAAAAAATCCTGTGAGATCTTATCAAAGGCTTTGGTTTGATTGAAATTAATTTAATAACTGGTATTAGAGTTCTCTGGGTAAGGGGTAAATGATTCTTTTAATAGAAGCAAAGCATCATGAATATCCTGACATGGTATTGAACAGAACTGAAAGGGGTGTATTAGAAAGTCCATAGTCTTTATCATTCTATTACATAAAAGTTTTGAAAAAATCTTTAAAAGTTTTGAAAAAATCTTAAAATCTATGTTTAATAATGTAATAGGGCACCAATTTTATCACCTTTTTTTGTACAAAAAAATCATGAGGCCTTCTTACGTAGAATTCAGAATTCTGTCTTCGGTCAGAAAAGCATTATATAAGGACAATAATATAGTCAGAATATAGTCCTATAGTACTTTGTATAATTCTGAAGGGAGACCATCTGACCCTGGACCAGCATTATTATGTAGTTCTTTTATGACTGATCCTAACTCATCAGTAATAAAATCTGTTGTTAGCATTGACTGATGTTGCCGTGTTAGTTTCAGGGGATTTGCCACTTGCAGGAGTAGTGTCATGCCCTCAAAAATTTAGAAGGGACAGCCAAATGTTGAAGCAATGTCTCTTTCTAAGACATATAACATTTTCTGGCCAGAGACTAATAACCCTCTATTATCTTGTATTGACCCCATCTGTTTTTGTTGCATTCTTCTTTTGCAGTCTTTGAAAGGATTGGTTTGATTTTTCTTTCCTTGTGTCCCAAACTGTTGTTCTTTTATTGATGATTTCTGTCTGTCACATTGTAAGTTGGTTAGTTTATCTTTTAATTTTGAAATTTCTCCTATATGCACTTTGTCACCTTCATTTACTAATGAAACTAGTGTATTTAATTTATCCCTTAGAAGAATATATCCCTGCTGTTTTTTATATGCAATGGCTCGTGACTTGACTTTTTAAAAAAAATCAATTATACATGCTTTTGTATCCTGCCACCAATCAATGGGGGAGTCATACAAAAAAACAATGTACACTCTGTCAAATTTCCTCCATTCACTGGAAATACCACAAACAGCTTAATTTGGTTCAGTCTTACTTGGCATTCATCTGTGTGTGTGTGTGGGGGGGGGAATTGTGAAGGCTGCAGCTGCAAAGTGGGGTGCTAGTTGTACACTTGAGCAGACTTGATAGACCGTTTGGCCTGTATCTGCTGGCAAGTAGTAAGTTAGTAAGTAAGTAGTTCCCTCCATGGAGCTTACACTCATGCCACTGGTAGTTGAGCTGGTGACACTGGTGAAGTTTTCTGTGTAGGGTACCTTGTTTATGTCTCTCATGAACTTGAAGATCTCAATCATATCCCGTCGCTCCCTCCTAGCTTCGAGTGAGTACATATTTAATGACTTTAGATGGTCTTTATATGAGAGACCCTGGAGACTCAGTCATCTTGGTTGCCATTCTCTGAACAGGCTCCACCCTGTCCTTATCCTTCTTTAGGTGGGGTCTCCACAACTGGACAGAATACTCTAGGTGGGGCCTCACCAGGGATCTATAGAATGAGAGGATCATGAGAGTTGCGTGATGTTTGGCTAGAGAGAGCAGTGTCCTCACCTCTCTCCCCCACTACTCTGTTCATTTTCTGGTTTAAAATTTAGGATCAGTTTGCATAGAATGCCTTTTTTTCCAGAAAAAGGAACTGCCTGTCAACTTCTTTGGGCATCGTATCGGGAGGAAAATAATATTCTCTGCCATGGAGGTCAATATGAAGCAGGAGCTCCAACGCCATACTCCTCCTGCATCTCCTGACAGGGCAGCAAAAAAAGCCAGACAACAACCTATTAAATCAGCCTCTACCCCCTTCATCTAAGACTGCCGCTACGCCACTCACAGAGGAGTGCTTTCTGTTGGAGATGAAACCACTCCAGGAGGCTCACTTTTGCTGACCAAGGATGTAGCTGCCTTGAATAAGGACCTGGTGGATGTATCGAGACAAACAAGAGACACTAAGGCATGGGTTATCTCATTAGAAAAGTGGCGGGCGACTGTGGACCCTGAGATCACAGCTCTTAAAAAACAGCTGAACAAGATGGAGCTCAAATTGGAAGATCTCAAGGGCTGTAGTTGCCACAACAACTTGGTGGTCATCGGTCTCCAAGAGGATGAAGAAGGATCCTCCCCTATCATCTTTGCTCAGAAATTGTTGGAAAAAGGGGCCAGTCCCTCACCAAATGGGCCCTCATATATTGTGGAGTGAGCCCACCATGCGATGTACCTCAAACCAACCCCAGACTCATCCCCTCATCCCTTCCTGCTGAGATTACTGAATTATTTGGACAAACAACATATTTTGTGCATATTGAGAGACATACAGGCTTTGATGTGGGAAGGTCATAAAATACACATATCACAGGACTTGCCAGCGATGGTCCGACAAAAGAGGGGCACATTTCACCCTACGATTTCTCATCTCATCCCTGCAGGAGTCCATTTTCAGACGTTGTACCCCACCTGACTGCAAGTCCAGGTGCAGGAGAAGTGGCACTCCTTTGAGACTAACAAGCAAACCATGAAAGAGCTACAGGGGCTGCTGCCAGATTTGTTAAAAAAGTGATCTTTTGTTCAATGTTTGGGATTTTCCTATGTGAAATTTGAGCGGCAGTGTAATATTGAACTGGTCCCATGCACATACTCATGGCCAAGCTATGAGTACCTTATTGTCCTCCACTTTAGTAGCAGACAGCAGCTGGTATCTCATGGATCATGGGGAAGAGTGTTGATTTACAGACATAGCTGGTTGATTATCGCCACGGACTTCTGGAAGTGGTGTTAGTAGGGAGTTTTTAACCCTTTTGTGGTGTCATCAGTTTAATTACAGCTCAGTATAATTGTTTGTAAACCTCCCCATGTGTTGACTGGATGTACAAAAAGAGTTGTGGCTACTTGATGGTGTGCATAATCGCTTGGCTCCAGCTGAGACATTTTGTAGACAAGGCTGCCGCTTGAGTGTGCACAAGAGTGTGGGGCTGCAGCCAGTACAGTTTAGACCTGCAGACTTGATTTAAATGTACACACATTAAGCAGGTAGCCGGTATGAGCGAGAGGACAGATCTTAATTTCTAGGGATCCAGGCAAAGTGTAACCTCATACATTTGAAAGAGGGGATCCCTGTTAGAGTTATGTTTTATTATTTTTTTACTTGGTGCCTGTTTACAGCGCCTCGGCCCATAGGGCTGTTAGAAGGGTATCCCATGAGTTGGTTTTAAATGTATTACATTTACTAGACTGAATTAGTCAGTCTGTTCTTTGCTTAAGTCTAGAAGGTGGTATGCAGGAGGAGATTATTTACCTGACTGGGACACAAGAAGGGGTTCCATAACAGTTTGATGTTCTGGGTTGTTTGTTTCATGGTTCGTTTACTTGTCTTCAATTTCTAATGTTTTTTTTTTATACTTTGTTTTTTATTAGTTTGTCTTCAGGTACTGGGATCTACATCACTGTATTTCATATTATACATATTCCAGGGTTACTGACATTTAGCATACATTGAGTTAATTGTAGATACTATCTACTTATACATAGTCTTAATAATCTTATATGCAGATAAAATGCAAGGTATCCATTTGTATTTCCTTTCTATCTGGAGGAAGGAAAAGGTGGAGGGAACATCAGATCACATAAATCCATTATCTTATTATAGTGTATAGTGGAATGCTGTTAAGCATGAAATTCCATGCCTGGTATATGCTTGTTCTGCTGTAGTAGTGGTGTCATTAAGTTGTTCTGCTGCAGTAGTGATGTCACTACTGCAGCAGAACCACTTGGAATGCTGGCACATTGTTGCTTTCCTCTATTTAATTCTGTGGTGACAGTATTCTAAAACCTCTAGAGACTTTTCAAGTCAGTTTCATTATGAAAAAGAGAAAAAAAACTACAATGCATACATTTCACATAATACTATTATACACTATAAAAAATGCAGGATGAGCAACTTTATGCACAACCTGTGTGTTCTGTCACCTCAGGGTTCTGATTTCCATGGACCTCTCAAGCTTCTCTCTCGAGGTCAGAGCAAAACAGAACCCCTCTGTGGCAGAACACACTGGTTGTGCATAGTTGCCCATCCGCTATTCTCTAGGTCATTTTTTATTTATTTATTGTAAAAATCAGAATTACAACCTTTGAGCAAAAAGTTTGTTTACAAAGGTCAGCCCTGAGACATTCACCTTCCATTTTAAAATCTGCCTTCCTGAATTCCAGAACCAACACCATTGTGTGATTCGATTCTGCAGATGTCCTTATATTGAATCACACTAGCCTGGCTAGGTTGGGAGTGCCATGGTGACAATAAATTATTAACAAATATTGACTCATTTAATTGACTATAGTGTGGTATTTCTGCCTTTGTTTTCAGGGTTCTGTTATCATGTGTGGGGTTAGTTCTTTTGGGGTTTATTTATGTTGGCATATTTATAAGTGTGTGTCCGGTGGGTGTATGTGTGAGTGAGTGGAAGTGCAGATTTTATAATTGTTTGTTGTTGTAAATACTTGGTATTATAGTATTTGGGGCAGGGGTTGTGATTAATTGGTTGTTGGGGGGGTTGTGTGTTTCGGTTTTGTGGTTATGAGTATGCGAATGATTGATTAATTGGCTGGTTTTGGTGACTGCTGTTGTTGTTTATGTGCTGGGAATGTAAAAAGATGATCACGTGTTATTCCCTCACCACACTCAGGGACTCTGCCATTTTGACTGTTCCCTTTACTATTGGGTGCCTATATTAATTGCTGAGCCTCAGGGTAGTTAAGAGAAGGAAGAGGCGGGGGAGAACCGGGCCTGGTGAGGGAACAGAGAGAGGTGATCGGATAGAGGTAGTAGGGACAAGGAGATGCCCTGGGGCAAAATAGGGCCAGAATAGAGGTCCTCCCTGTCTGGTTCCCATACCCAAGGGCTCTGCCATGTGCAGGCAGGTTGCACAGTCTCCCTTGATGGTTCATCCTACTCGGGCGGTGTTGTGCAATACCAGGTCTATTAAAAACAAGACTGCTATAATAGCAGATCTTGTTGGGACATCTGAACTGGCATGCATCACTGAGACCTGGCTGGATGAGAATGCTGGCCCAAGATTGGCTTCAGCTGTTCTGGCAGGGTATTTGGTGACACACCACCCAAGGGGGGATCGTAGGGATGGGGGTGCAGCCATTTGTTTTAAAACTGAATTAAACCTTGTGGATGTGCCAGTGGGGTGCACTAAATCCTTTGAATACATCATGGGTATGGGTGTGGGGTGTAGAATTCTTCTTATCTACCATCCACTTGATGATGGGAAAGGATTCTTACAGGAGACTGCAAACTTCATTGACAGTATGGTGTTGGGGTCCCCTGATGGTTAATTCTGGAAGACTTCAATGCCTGGGTCAATGATGAACTCACGCATTTTGGTCAAGATCTCCTCAAGCTTATGACTACGCTGGGCCTCATGCAGGTTATTTCCCCCGCAACTCACACTAGTGATCATTTGTTGGACTTCGTGTTCCTCCAGGGGATGGAGATCTCTGAATTGGTGGTGGAGCCAATCAGTTGGTCTGATCAGTACACCATCAGGTTCAATTTGGGGCTCCCCCTAAAATGCCTGCTCTCATGGAGATGGTTCAGTAGTGCCCTTTAAGGGGGGGTGACCCCAGAGGGACTAATGTTGGTATTGGACCTATCAAGCTTATCGAGCAAATGCAAGGGTCCGGAGGATCTTGTGCTTGCCTATAATAGGGCATTAACAGATTACCTGGATTCCACTGCTCCTGTTCATGTTCGACCACTCACCCTTTGACCAGGATCCCATAGTTTGATGGGGCCTTGAGGGAGATGAGGAGAGTGGGTCAAAGGCTAGAAAGGGCTTGGCAGAAGTCCAGCCTGGAGGTTGACAGGCTTAGATTGATAGATCAATATGCTATCTATCAATTGACAATCTCCTTTAAGAAGGCAGAATTCCTGTCCAGGAAGATTGCTGATGCACAGAATCGACCAGCTCAGCTCATCCGGACTGTAGACAAATTGTGCAGTCCAATCTGTCTGTAGTCCAGCTGAGCATTGTCACAAGAAAGATGTGATGAGTTTGCTCAATTTTGTCACCATCAAGTCTGGTGTTAGTCCAGCCCCTTTCTATAGGGTGCGGCGGAGGTCAGTGGGAAGTTGTGAGCACCCAGCTTGTCTGGTCTGACTTTGGCTGATTGGACATCATGGACATTATGAGAATCATTCAGACTCTGTGGCCAACCATCTGTAGTTTGGACCTGGGCTCAATGTGTCTCCTTGTGGAATACATTGATGAAATTGGCCCGGTCCTGGCTGAGATGGTTTGGCAGTCATTTGAGAGGGGGATCTTTCCAGATCCTCCTAAGGAGGCAGTTGTATGACCACTCCTTAAAAAAACTTCCTTTGATACAGATAATCTTGCTAACTACAGACCAGTCTCTAAGCTGCCCTTTTGTGGGTAAGGTTATTGAGAAGGTGGTGGCACAGCAGCTGGATGATCATTTGTCTATCCACAATGTCTATGACTCTCTCCAGTCTGGATTTAGGAAAAGGCATAGCAACTAGACAGCTATTGTTTGGGTGCTTAATGACCTCCTAATAGCAAGAGATCAGAGGACTCATTCCATCTTGGTACTCCTTGATCTCTTGACATTTGACACTGTGGACCATGGTGTGCTATTGGAGTGTCTGTGGGTCATCTGTGGACTCTCATGTACCATCCTCTGATGGTTTCAATCCTACCTCAAGAGTAGGATACAGAGAGTGGTCTCAGGAATTTATTCCTCTGATCCTCTCTTCCTATCCTGTGGGGTGCTGCAGGATTCCATTTTGGTACTCATGTTTTTCCCTGTGTATATGCTGCCATTAGGGGCAATTATTAGGTGGTACAGGCTGAGTTTTCACTGCTATGCAGATGATACTCAGCTGTACATGTCCTTTGTACCGAAATGGGGAAATGTTCTCATGGTGTTTAACAACTGCCAAGACTGATGAGTGCTAGTTGGTTAAGGCTGAACTCGGATAAGATTGAGGTGTTGGAGGTGGACCATGATCACTGGAAGGTGTGACAGCAGGACAACCCTTGGGTCTTTGACCTGAAGGTGTCTCACTTATCACCTCAGACCGGGTGCAGAACCTGGATGTTATTTTTGATGATGGTCTGACCTTGAAGTCTCAGGTGTCAGCCATTGTCAAGACCTCTCTTTACCACCTGAGGAATATCGCCCCGGGTGAAACACCTGGCTCTTCCTGAGTATCTTCCGTCTTTGGTCCACACTTTCATGACCTCCCACCTTGACTACTGCAATGCCTTTTACCTAGGGCTACTGGGGGTTGATATCCGTTGCCTACAGCTGTTGCAGAATGCAGCTACTAGGCTTTTGACCAATACTTCTAGGACCAGTCATGTAATGCCAGTGCTCCGTGGACTGCACTGGCTGCCAGTGTGATGGTGTATCATCTTCAAGGTCTGTTTGTTGACCTATAAAGCCCTACATGATCAGAGACCCTGCTACCTGCAAGCTCCTTTCTTCCTATTGCCCCTCCTGCCCACTTCAATCCACCTCCAAGGGATTGCTAGAGATTCCCAGGGTCTGACATCAAACATCAGGAGCCCACTCTTTTGCATTTATGGCCCCAATCATGTGGAATTCTCTACCTTGGCAGTCCCTTATCTGCTGACCAACCAAAGCTTTAAGATAGAACTTAAGATGCATCTTTTTAGCCTTGCGTTTTTAGAAGAGGGTTAATATAGTGCTGACTGGTATTTGTTTATGGACTGGTTATTATTTTTATGTTTATGGTTTTAATATGCTAATGTTGATGGTTTTATTTTATGTACAGGCACCTTGATGATTGGAGAGGTGCCTTTTAAACAAATAAAGATTGATTTGATTTGACACTGTACAGTGATCACTGGCCTCCCACCTTGACGTCTGCAACAAGCTCTCTGCTAGGGGTACCAGGTTCAGTGTTACCCCATCACAACAGGGTTCATTGACTATTTGCCTGAGGAAC
The DNA here is from genome assembly GCA_016271365.2 of Neoceratodus forsteri. NCBI lineage: Eukaryota > Metazoa > Chordata > Ceratodontiformes > Ceratodontidae > Neoceratodus > Neoceratodus forsteri. The sequence continues at coordinate 410,054,060 of CM057457.1, read as the reverse complement.
ACCCCTTACAGAGAGTCCACAATGTCCCTGCTTCTAGCTGAAGCTGCTGCTGTGAGGCTCCAATCCACATTTGGCAGGTTGAGGTCCAACACCACCAGTATCTTCCCCTTTTCTGCCATCTTGCCAATGGCTTCTGCCAGTATCTTATCTAATTCTTCTCTGTGTGTGCTTTTGGTCTGTTGACTCCAGTGTGAATAGTAGCTTCATTCTCCATCTCCAGGGTGACCCACAGTACTTTAGCCTCCCCTTGTATTCCCAGTGCCTCTGTGACTTTTATGCTTTCCCTCACATAAAGCACCACACCCCCACTTTCCTTCCCACCCAGTCCTTCCTGAACAGAGTATATCCCAGTATGGACATGTTCCTGTCATAGATTTTAGTGCACTGTGACTCAGTAATATCACACAATATCCAGGTTGATCTCTGCAATGATGGCCTCTAGGTCCAGAATCTTATTTCCTAGACTTCTAGCATTCACACACATGGCCTTCCCAGATTTTGTTTCCACTCTGCTGGTTGCCCCCTTTTTTCCTATTTACCCTCTCTCCTTCTCACCTCTCTTTTAATGTCCCCATTCCTTTCCCCTTTAATCTCTATCATCTTGCTTCTTTTATTCTCTCTCTCTCTCTCTGGGAGGGACAGTCTCTCTCCCTGCTGTGTGGGGTCCCACAGGGTTCAGAGCTGTCTCTCATGTTGTTTGCAGTGCTACCATTAGGAGACACTGTGAGATGGTATGGGCTGAGTTTTCACTGTTATGCAGATGATACTCAGCTGTACCTGTCTTTTGTGCTTGACCAGGATAGCGCACTCTCAGTATTTTCCAACTGTCTTTGCTGAAATCCAAGACTGGATGAACTCCAGCTACTTAAAGCTAAACTCTGCCAAGATGGAGGTGCTAGTGGCGGAACCAGGTCACCGCATAGAGGGGTCGGCTGCTGGATGGCCCACTGGGTTGTGGATTGGGGGATCTCAGCTGCTGACCTCCGAATGTGTGTGGAATCTGGAGATAGTTTTTGATGATGGGCTGACACTTTGTTCTCAGGTATCAGCCATGGTCAAATCCTCATTTTATCATCTGAGGAATATCACCCAGATTAAGCACCTTGTTCCATCCGGTGATCTTCCATCTTTGTTCCATGCTTTCATGACCTCGTGCCTTGACTAGTGTAACTCCCTTTACCTAGGGCTTCTGGAGGTAGATATCCACCACTTGCAGCTGGCACAGAATGCTGCGGCCAGGTTATTGTCTCGATCATCTTGTCCTAGCCATATTTCTCCTATGCTGCACACTCTGTACCGGCTACCGGTTCAGTGGTGGATCACTTTCAGAGTCAGTTTACTGACTTATAAAGCCCTACACAGTTCAGGTCCGAGTTACTTGCAAGCGCTTCTGCATCCCTACTGCCCCCTCTGACCGCTCTGCTCAGCTGACAAGGGATTTCTAGAGATTCCCTGGGTCTGCTTGAAGACTTCTGGGGCTCAGGCATTGGCCTGTGCTTCCCCTTCGCTGTGGAATTCTCTACCTCATCAGATACAAGAGTGCCAGACAGTGGAGAGTTTTAAAATCGCTCTTAAAACACACCTGTTCCAGCTGGCCTTCCCTAATCTTTGATCCGGTAATTTTTAACAGGGTATTTGGATGTGTACATTTACTGATATTTGTTAACAAGTTTAGAGTGTTTTAAAATGTTTTTAAAGTTTTAAGATTGTACAGTATTTTGGTATTTATGAATTGCACTTGACAAATAAAATGTATTATAATTATTGATTTGACTGTGAGTGATTCCTCTCCCTTCGGATTTTCCTCATTCTCTACTTCAGCCTGTGGAGAGGGGTCTCTGACTCCCCAATTCCTTCCACTGCCTCCCTTTGCTAGTTTAATGTTCATCAAAGTAACATTTGAACCATCGACTGAGGATTGTGATTCTCCTTCCAGATGGATGCAAGCCATCACCCCTGTATAGACCCTTATCTTCCCAGGTAGGTCCCTAGCCCCAGTGTACCCAAACTCTTCCTCTCTGCATCATTCCTTCAGTCATGAGTAGAAGCTGTTGGTATGGAGATCCCTCTCCTGTCATAGGCAGGACGCACCTCGTGAAAGCCATGAAGTGAGCTACCTCTCAAAGTCCCCTCACCAGTTCCCTAAACTCCCCCTGCATTATCCCAGCCCTGTCCCAAGTGAGGTCATTAGCCCCTAGGTAAACAATGACATCCAGCTCTCCCTTCTGTCCTGCTAGCTTTATCTGCCATCAGATTCTATGTTTCTATGACATGCTGTCTTAGCAATCTGCAGGATCTGCTTCCCATCCCTCTGAACCTTTGGGTTATCATATCTAATGACCTCAAGGAGGCAGCACAGTGTAACAAAGCAGTGGGTTGGGCCAGGGGGATGCTAAGATGCATAGGAAGAGGTATCTCTGGCTGGAGGAGGGAGGTGGTGTTGCGACTGTATCACTCTCTTATAAAACTCCACCTAGAGTATTGTTTGCAGTTCTGGAGGCTGAACCTCAGAAAGGACATAAACAGAGTGGAGGCAGTCCAGAGGAGGGCAACTAAAATGGTACAATGGTTGAAACATAAGCCCTATGAAATAAAACTGAGAGATTATAACATGTGCACCCTGGAAGACAGGAGAGCAAGAGGTACATGATAGAGACCTACAGGTACATCTGAGTGGTGAAAAGGGTGCAGGAGAGAAGTCCCTTTCACAAGAAAAAGAGCACCAAGACCGGAGGAAATGTGATGCACTGGAGGGGGGAGAAGTTTCAGAAGGATGTGAGGAAGTATTACTTCACTGAAATGGTAATGGACCCCTGGAACAGATGCCAGCAGACGTAGTACACATGAAAACAATAAGTAGCTTCAAGCATGCATGTGATACACATGGGGGCATGTTAGTAAAGAAGAAGGGAAGAGGGAGGGTCACTGGAGACTAGTTAGGGTCTGAGGAGATAAACTAGGCAGGGACCATGTGGGTAGACTGTGTGGGCGAAGCAGTCCTTTTCTACCAACAAATTCTATGTTTCTATTTTTCTAGGCTTGGCATTTTAAAAGTCAGACCACCCCACTCAGAATAAAGGTCCCACTTCTTGGACTTTGATTTATCCTCACCTACTGAAACCATGGTTTCATAATTCTGCACCATCACTTTCCTGTGAAGTGCCTTCTCTTGTTTGCTTAACATCTTCCACTCCTCATCTGAAAAATTGACAGCAACATCTTCAAAGGTTTCTGGTACCTGAAAGGACAGGAGATGTGTTTAATTAATCCTGATTTCACTGCACACATTGAGAAATCTGCAACTTTTCAACAAGAAGGGAGCAGGTAAGGTTACAAATTGCAAACCAAAGTAGCAGCATGAAGTGGTCACCTATTCACCAAGGATAAATCAATTCTCTCTTTCACCCAAGTGGGCGATGGATTGAAGAAGAGTTCAGTGATCAGAGGGGTGAGCTAACAGGCAAGACAAAAGCTCCTTATTTTTAGTAGCACTAATACAAAAGGAACAGTGGCTTGGCAGTACAGGACTTTTTAAATTTATTTATGTAACAAATGTTAGCATATGTGTCCAGAACTGGAATGGTGTCCTGTCATCATCATCTGTGGGTGAAGCTGATGTGGGAACTACAGTGAATATACAGACGGGGTGAACTCAATGGAAAGGGAATGGTGCCCTGACATCATCCTCTGTGGGTGAAGCTGATGTGTGAGGAGCTACAGTGAGTATGTAGATAGGGTGCACTCAAGGGAAAGGGAATGGTGCCCTGACATCATCCTCTGTGGGTGAAGCTGATGTGTGAGGAGCTACAGTGAGTATGTAGATAGGGTGCACTCAAGGGAAAGGGAATGGTGCCCTGACATCATCCTCTGTGGGTGAAGCTGATGTGTGAGGAGCTACAGTGAGTATGTAGATAGGGTGCACTCAAGGGAAAGGGAATGGTACCCTGACATCATCCTCTGTGGGTGAAGCTGATGTGTGAGGAGCTACAGTGAGTATATAGATAGGGTGCAGTCAAGAGAAGGAGAAGGGGAAGGGTGCCCTGACATCATCCTGTGTGGGTGAAGCTAATGTAGGAGGAGCTACAGTGACTATATAGATAGGGTGCACTCAATGGAAAGGGAATGGTGCCCTGACATCATCCTCTGTGGGTGAAGCTGATGTGTGAGGAGCTACAGTGAGTATATAGATAGGGTGCACTCAAGGGTAGGGGAATGGTGCCCCAACATCATCCTCTGTGGGTGAAGCTGATGTGGGGGGAGCTATAATGAGTATATAGATAGGGTAGACTTGAAGGAAGGGGAATGGTGCCCTGACATCATCCTCTGTTGGTGAAGCTGATGTGGGAGGAGTTACAGTGAGTATATAGATAGGGTGCACTCAAGGGAAGGGGAATGGTGCCCTGGCATCATCCTCTGTGGGTGAAGCTACAGTAAACATATAGATACTGTAGGGTGCTGGCATTCTTGAGGTTAGATAGATACAAAGATACATAAACACTGTCAAAAGATGAGGGCCTGTGGCCCTCCCAGTCTGCCCATTTGAGCTTGTAAGTTCCCTTTACATTTTTCTAGAAGTCTGTTGCCACTTACCCCGATCTCCAGAATTTCATTATGTCTATCCCATGCATTCTTAAATCCCGTAATTGCTTCAACTCCCACCACTTCCTCTGGCAGGGTGTTCCACTTGTTCACCACTCTTTCTGTGAAGAAATTCTTCCTCGTGTTTCCTCTGAATCACCCTCCCTCCAACTTCATCCCATGCCATCTAGTCCTGGAACATCTTTTTCACTGAAAAATAGTGTATTCCTGCACCCTGTTCCTCCCTGTAAGGTACTTGTCAGTCTCTTTCATATACCCTCTCTCCCTCCTCCTCTCCAGGGAGTACATATTCAGATCCTTCATCCTGTTCTCATAGGACTTGTAATGAAATCCCTGTCACCCTCCTCTTAACCTTCTCTACCCTGTCTATGTCCTAACATAGGTAAGATCCCCAGAACTGCACAATGTACTTCAAGTGGGGTGTCACTAGTGTCTTGTACAGTGGAATTATGACCTCCCTTTTCCTTCTGGATTCTGTGTTCCTGGGGCTAGGCGTTACTGTTCTTGGGTGGAGGGGGGTGAAGAATCAGATAGTTGCCAGAGTGGCAGTACAGAGCAGTCACTACAAGTGCAGGGGTCAAAATTGTCTGGTACATTTTGTATTGGGCTAGTGAGATTTTCATTTAACTAGCCCTGTGGGCTTATACTGGAGAAGGCAACATTCCAGTATGTACAACAACTGGGCCAGTTGAAATGTCTGTGGGACCAGTGGATTTTCTCAGGCACTAGCCCTGCTGGCTAGTGGCTGCAAAACTTAATTTTGACTCCTGCAAGTGTCCTTACTGGGTATGCACCCTAGGACTGCAGGTGATGGATCAGCTGTGACACTCAAGGTTTAGATGCCAGCTGAAAGCCATAACCAGGCACTGCCAACAAAGTGCTGGGGAGTCAGGGATACTCCAGTGTGCCTGGCTGAGGGGGGCACACACTATGCCAAGAGGCTGGCTGAAGGACTTGGGCAGGGGGCATAGAAGACCTTCAGTGTATGCTCCATATGAAAGTCTGATCCTGAGAGTGGCAGGAGGTTCTAGACACCTTGCCACAAACAAAACAGCATTAGGGGATCCTATGGCCTGTGTCATCAGAATGCCATCCTGGTAGAGGAGTTTGTGGGGTCCCTATGGATATATTATGTTATCTGGAAACTCAGTATCCTGACACTCATGATACCGAGCCCAGATAACTGACATCCATAATCCTGATGGCATCACTGTCCTGACCAACTGTCAGGGAACACAGCAACAAATACCATAACTTTTAATGTGGGGGGGCTACCTTACCCCTTCCTGTAACACTGTCAGGCATGTCTCCATTGGCACAATTACTTCTGGGACACTGCACCTGTTAGGCAATAGTGCCTGGGCAGGTGTGTGTCGGGATAGTGAACCACGGGAGACTGTAAGGGTAACCCCCCATGTATGCACCAAAAGAGTGGTGTGGCTGATATCCAGTGCAGTTTTTATCAATAGGCTAAGTAGGCTGCAGCCTTGGGGCACCATCTGTTAGGGGGTGCTTGAGAAATGAATGAGAGAAAAAAATTTAGCTGGCCAGCTCAGTGGCTTTGGGCATTGTTGTCCCCCCCGGAACTCAGTGTCAGTCTGTGCCCCCCCACAAACTCAGTCTGTCTCATTGTTCCCCCCAGACAGAGCAGTCCAATCAGCATGCGGTGCATGTTGATTTTAAAATCCAGTGTGTGCACTGCGAATGTGCACCCGATATCTGTGCCAAATTGATGAGGAGAGCAGCCAGGGATTGGGAATGCCTGCTGCTGGGCAGGGTGCGTAAGGCGTGGTGCACGCCACAGCACGAGTCATGGACATTGACAGGTCAACAATCACTACTCTGCCACAAGAGTCAAGAGAGAGTGAGCAGCACTCACAGCTGAGTCTGGGACTGTGTGGAGGATGATCACAGTTCACAGAATGGGAGTACAGAGGTCAGCGTGGGTTATGGTACAGGCTAGAGACCAGACCTCTGTTGTGACTGTCAAGTTCTCTCTTCTCGAGTCTGCATCACATGTGTGACTGTCTTCCTCAGCTACCCCAATCCATCCAACAACAACCGGCCGCAGCGGCTGAAGGGACTATTCGAAAGAGAGAGAGGATGAGCCGAGAGAGCAATCATCCTTGCTTAATCTGATCGCACAGACTGTCTGCCCTTCAAAAATGGAGTAGCAGGATGAACAAGAGGACTCTAAACCACCAGACCAGACAGACCTGAGGTGGGTGAGACAGGGAGACCAGGTCACATTGGAACCGGGCAATGGTAAGTTAAGTTTGAGTGAGATTTATTTGTGGTGATTGTTGATGACCTGACCAGTCCACCACAGTCATCAGTACATAATCCAAAAATTGCCTAAAGAGGAATGTGGTGGTCCAGAGTGAAACCTGAGGGGGTGGCAGGGGCCCTGCCCTGCCCAGCAGGCCGCCCTGACTAAACAAGTTTTGGGAAGAGTTGGAAGAGAGGGGCTTGGGCTTCAGTTCGGGGTTGGCCTGCTTAGTTAGCTTGTGCTGCTTGGGGGCACTGAGTGCCACTGACAGTGATGATTTTTCTTCAGATGAGCCTTCAGTGCTCTGATGTGGTTAATGTGCCACATTTAATCCTGTGCTAAATGGGAAGTGTACAAGTGCTGGCTGAGTGTCATGTTCTCCATAAGAAGTCTGTTTTCTCTGTGGCTGGTGTAACCCCCTCACAAATAGCGGTTCCTGAGAGCCTTCCCAGAGTTCGCCTAAAATGCTGTCTGCCTAACGTGTTCGGCACCATGCCGCCTGGCTGTGGGTGTCGTGAGTGCTTCCAAAGCCTCCAGTACTGTCTTTTCAAGAGCTGCCTGCTCACAGGCTCCAGTGGGTTGATATGGGGGGAATGGTGTTTCCCTGTTTGAATCCCACCTGAGCTGCGGTGGAATCGCTCCTGTTTGGCAATCACTATATGCGCAAGGGGAGCCCCCTTTGAAAGATGTAACTGTTTGGGCATAATTAGTTAGACTGTTGGTGGGGTTACAGTTTGTCTAACCTGCTTCTTCTGCAGCTGGGACTGTGTGTGTTGTGCCCCTCCATTTTGAACCAGGACGCTCTGAAGGGTCCAATTGGGGTAAGGGGTGTCCCAAATGGAGTAACTGGTGACCAACCAGAATGAGGGCTCTCTAGGGAGCTGATGGACCAATGGAGATACAGCTGGTAATTGTGGGAAGTGAAGGCTAGACCATTGCGCCTTTTTTGCACCACTGAGAGCAGGACTAAGTGACTGGCACCTGTAGCCAGCCAATGGGATCGGGTGGCGCCCGAGCTAGAGGATTGCCCCACACTGCCAAGGGGCAGAGACATTGTGGCTGTGGACAAGGAAGAATCTCTTGGCTCTTGCGCTGTTGAGTGGACTACGCCACCCCCCCTAGTCCAGGAGTGGCAATGCTCTGAAGGGGAGAAATGAAAGAGACTGATGGAGAGCCTGCGGGGTCCAGCTTTAGAAGCCATTCGGTTTTTGTGGGCCACTAGCCCAGAAGCTACCGCTGCAGAGTATCTTTCTGCTCTAGAGGGAGTGTTTGGGAGCACAGAAACTGGGGAAGACTTGTTATGGAAATTCAAGTCTGCTAAGCAGTGGAGGAATGAGAAGCTTCCCGCCTTTGTCACTAGGGTGGAAAGGGCTTTACAAAAGGCCTACTGAAAAGGGGGAATTGCTGCCCCAGCTTTGAACCAGGTCAGGTTGGAACGTGTTCTAAAGTCTGCCAGATTTTCCAGTGTGGTACTGTTAAAACTTAAGTTGCACAATTGGCGAGCTGCCCCGCCTGAATCTTGTCAATTGATGAGGGAGATCAGAGAAGTGGAGACTGATGAGGAGGGGTGGGAACCCTATGTGGGGACTGTGAATTTGAGCCAAACCTCTGAGTCTAGTGAACCCGATGAGACCCAGCCTTCAGGGGGGCCTGATGTATCCCCAGAGTTACAGGGAGGTGTGGGGATGCATGCCATTTCCTCTGATCCCCAAGTAGAAAGTGAATTGAGGGCCGAGGTCAGGAATTTACGAGAACTGGTGAGGGACTTGAAGTGATCCACTACCCACCCTGTTAGGTCTGGGGAACCTGAGTTATCTAGAAACCCATGCGCTGGTCCAGGGGAATCCCCTCATCCCCCAGAGGGCCCCCAGCAAATGAAGTATCCCCTTCCAAATAGAGACCCCTGGGACCCCAAGTTCTGTTACTATTGTGGGGAGGATGGACACTTTCAGACTGAGTGCCAGTTGCCGGAGAATTTAAGGAAGGTCAACAGCAGACTGATCACTTGGCATCGTAGGGCCCACGTCTAACCCCCCCAGGAAGGGTTTTGTGACCTGGGCCAATGCCCTAGCAACTGTTAATGCTGTGCCCCCTAAGTGGTCTGATGTGGTCGGGCCCTCGATGGAGGCCCCGGTGCAGGTAAATGGGATTCCCACCTGAGCTGTATTGGATAGTGGCTCTCAGTTGACCATTATGTTTCAGGACTGGTATCAGACACATCTACCTGAGGTGCCACTACAACCCTTGGATGGTCTACATGTATGGGGGCTGAGTGACAAGGCTTATCCATATGTGGGGTATATCTGGATCTGGTTGTCATTTCCTACTTCTGTGGCTGGAGTGGATGAGCAGGTGGAAACTTTGGCCTTAGTCTGCCCCCCACACTGGACTGTATGATGGGGTACCCTTGTTGATTGGGACCAATGCTCACATGTTTGGCCGATTAGCACAGTTGTGTTCTGAAAAGCAGGTGTCCAGGACTGGGCGAGCTCTTAGGACACCTGTTTTGATCCAAAAGGCCTATGAGACTCAGAGAAAAGCTAGTCAGGAGGAGCCTGAGGGCCCGGTGGGTGTTGTCTGGAGGAAGGATCCAGAGCCGTTGCTATTAGCTCCAAATGCCAACGCAAGGGGAGGTTCAGCTTAAAAAAGATGTCAAAAATAAACTATTGATGCTGGATGCACCTGGGGAAGGGATGTTGCCTGGAGGACTGCTGGTTAAATCCAATATCTTGCCTGCTAGAGCCCATGCTTATGCAAGGAGAGTAATGGTTCAAGTTCATAATGTGTCTGACAAAGAGATTCGAGTAAATAGGGGCTGCACCTTGGCTAGTGTGCATTGTGCGGATACTGCAGTGCTCCCTCATAGCAAGGGTTTGGGGAAGGATGACAGAGTCATGCCAGACTTGTTTGATTTCAGTGACTCCCCCGTTGCCTGCTGAATGGAAAGTAAAAGTCAGTGAGAAACTTGCCCAAAGAGACCAGTTTTTTTACCTGAAGGAATGGGATGTGGGTTGTGTGTGGGGGGACGAGCACCACATTTGACTGCATGATGAAAGGCCTTTTCGAGAGAGGTCTTGGCGCTTAGCCCCTGCTGATATAGATGATGTGAGACGGCATCTGTAAGAGATGCTTGCTGCTGGTGTGATACAAGAATCCAGGAGCCCTTATGCTTCCCCTATTGTCATAGTAAGGAAAAAGAATGGGGCTGTTCGGATGTGTGTGGACTACCGTACCCCTGAACTGGCGGACCATCCCTGACCAGTATACCATGCCACACATACAGGATGCCTTGGACTGTCTGAACGGCAGTAAGTGGTTCTCTGTGTTAGATCTTCACAGTGGGTACTATCAGATCCCAATAGCTCCTGAGGACCGAGAGAAGACTGCGTTCATTTGCCCCCTAGGTTTCTATGAGTTTATCCGGATGCCTCAAGGGATTTCAGGTGCCCCGGCTACTTTTCAGTGCCTGATGGAACGTGCTGTGGGGGATATGAACTTGCTCAAGTGTTTGGTTTACTTGGATGATGTCATGGTGTTTGGCAGCTTGTTGGAAGAACATGAACGTCGATTGTTCAAGGTCCTGGATCGGTTGGAGGATTTCGGTCCTAAGTTATCTATAGACAAGTGCCAATTCTTTCAAACTTCTGTGAAGTATGTGGGCCACATAGTGTCCACTGAAGGCATAGAGACTGACCCCAGCAAGGTGAAGGCTTTGACTACTTGGCCTCAGCCAAAGAATTTGAAAGAACTGCAATGGTTCCTGGGGTTTTGTGGATATTATAGGTGGTTTATCAAAAACTATTCTCGAGTGATCTGCCGCCTCCTCAGCCTTACTCAGGGGTACCCTCCCACCCACAAAAAGTATAAAAAAGCTGTGCTCGCTGAGATGGAGAGAAAGTATTTTTGTCCAAATTATGTGTTTGGAAACTGCTGGACTACTGAGTGTGAGGAAGCTTTCTATGACACTATATATCAACTTACCCGTGCCCCAGTGCTGGCCTATGCTGACCAGGCCAAGCCGTACATCCTTCACACTGACGTCAGCCTACAGGGATTGGAGGCTGTCTTATATCAGGAGCACCCAAATGAGCTAAGATCTGTAGCTTTTGCCAGCAGAAGTCTGACTTCCTCAGAAAAAAACTATCCAGTGCATAAATTAGAGTTCCTGGCCCTGAAGTGGGCCATTGTTAATCAATTTCATGACTACTTGTACGATGCCAAGATATTGGTAAAGAATGATAACAATCCTCTGACATATGTGCAGACTTCAGCCACGTTGGATGCCACTGACCATAGGTGGCTCTCTGCCTTGGCCACCAACGACTATGCTGTTGAGTACAGAGCAGGCCTAAACCATATAGATGTGGATGCTCTCTCTCGGAGGCCTGTGCCCTGAACCGACTGGGTAAGGTTGTCAGAACCTGACATAAGAGCCCTTTGCCAAAAATTTGACAAGGAAGAACCGGTGTCTCCAGATACTGTGGACTGCATAGTGGATTGCTTGGGGCCATCCGAGAAATGCATACCTGCTGCTTACTGTCATTTTTCTGCATTAGACACTACTGCACTGCCCCAATTCGACAATGATAGTGTCCAATGGGCTCAATCCCGAGACCCCATGTTAAAAACTGCTTTGGAGGCTCTGCAAGCAGGGAGAGACGTATCCTAACTGTGGTCCGCTGAGTTGAGAACTGCCCTGTTATACAAAGAAGGCCCAAAATTGAAATTGAACAATAGACTGTCATGGTGTTGTTCTCTGCTTTTAGAGAACTGGTGTTGCGGTCCCTGCATGACCACATGGGGCATCTTGGCATAGACCGAACTCTTGACCTGGTACGGACTCGATTGTACTGGCCAAAAATGAGTGCAGACGTAGAGCAGTATGTCAAGACCTGTGGTCGCAGTTTGCAAAGAAAAGCCCTACCTCAAAGAGCTGCCCCTATGGTCAATATCACTACCAGTGCCCCTATGGAGTTGGTCTGCATTGATTTCCTAAGCTTAGAACCTGATCTGAAAAACATCAGCAACATATTGGTGGTCACTGATCATTTCACCTGGTATGCACAGGCTTTCCCTACTAAAGATCAGAAAGTAACCATGGTGGCTAAGGTGCTTGTTGAGAACTTCTTTGTCCATTATGGGGCCCCTCAGAGAATCCATTCCGATCAGGGGAGGTACTTTGAGAGCCGCCTGGTTAAAGAAATGCTATCCTTGTGGGGAATGCAAAAGTCAAGAACCATCCCGTATCATCCCAGGGGGATCCCCAACCTGAAAGGTTTAACCGCACATTGCTTGATATGTTGGGCACACTGCAACCCAAAGACAAGTCTAGATGGAGCCAACAGATTAGCACCTTGGTACATGCTTATAACTGCACCAAAAGTGATGCCACTGGATTTTCCCCATACCGACTGATGTTTGGGAGAGAGGCTAGACTGCCAGTGGATGTGTGTTTTGGGGTTTCCCCGGATGAGGTACAAGCAGCAAATCATCTACAGTATGTACAGAAGTTGAAGGCCCAATTAAACCACGCCTACCAACTGGCCCAGACCATGGCTGCTAAGCAAAACCTGGCCAATAAGGAGAAGTATGATAAGAAAGTGAAAGCAGTGGAACTGAGAGGAGATAGAGTGCTATTGAGGAATTTGGGACTGCATGGCAAGCATACGATTGCTGACAGATGGCATCACCTCCCTCATATTGTTGTGGGAAAACTGGAAGGTTTACCTGTATATAAAGTACGGCCTGAAAACAATTCAAAAGATGTGAAAACTATACACAGAAATCACCTGCTGCCAATTGGACAGATTTTGATAGAAACTGAACCTCTCAATGCCCCCCCCGGGCCTGTAACTAGAGTTGCTTGCAAGAAAAAAACTAAGATCGACGGACTCTTCAGACATTAAACTGCAGAAGCCTTCTCCACCCCCCTCTGATGAAGTTGATTGCCAATCTGTGTCTGAAGATAGTGAGAATAACCTTGAGTACTATCCCTCTTATGAGCTGAGCCAACTGTTTAGGGGCAATCCCCTGATTAACTCTGGGGATGAAGTTGGGCTTCCTGGACTGTCTGAGCCCCCAGCTTTGTCTCTGGAGTCAATGCTCCCCGAGGATGAAGTGAGTAGCAACAAAGCCGAAGAGGTGGGATCCTTGAGCCTGGATGAACTGTCTGGCCTGGCTGAGCTATCTGACTTTTCAGAAGAAGGAAGTGATGTGGGGGAGCAAGCTACTGATATGCCAGAACCTGAAGAATATTTTGAGTGCCCTGATAGCCCCCCGGTAGTGCCAGAAATGTCCCTAGCTGAACCAAGCAGCGTGGGTCCTGATCTAGGGGGTCCTGTTCCCAAAAGTGCTATGGGCCCTGGGTCCCCTTCCCCTATGGAGGTCCCCCCTACTAACCTAAATGAGGCTGAAGTGGAATCGGGGCTTGTGGCAGGGTTTTCCGAGACCTCTAGATGCACTGGTCGAGAAGTACGGCCTGTAGTAATGTTGAGCTATGAGTCCCTGGGTCAGCCTGTGGATCTGCCTTTAAATGTAGTCCATAAAGGGGTGTATGTGTCCCCGAGCTCCTTGCCCAAGTTAGCTTTGGGGACTGACTCTAGCCTGTTAGTATTGCCCTCTGAGTATGGTGCCCCTGCCTCAGGTAGCCCGCAAGTAGCTGATAAGGAAGGGCCCCCCCCTTTTTTTCCAGGTGTCCTGGGCAGGAAGTAATGACCTGATTTAAAAAGAAAAAAGGTTGTCTATGTGTAATATTGCAAGAACAATAGTAAATTGTGAATACCGTACCAATTTATGTAACAAGAGGTCTAATTGCTGTCAATCTAAACTGTTTGCCATAAAGTAATTTAAGGGTAACTACTTGGCTCGGATGCCAAGTTCTTTCCAGGCCAGGAAGGGTGTAACCCCCTCACAAATAGGGGTTCCTGAGAGCCTTCCCAGAGTTTACCTAAAATGTTCCCTGCCAAATTGGTGTTCGGCACCATGCCACCTAACTGTGGGTGTCGTGAGTGCTTCCAAAGCCTCCAGTACAGTCTCTTTAAGAGCTGCCTGCTCGCAGGCTCCAGTGGGTTCATATGGGGGGGAATGGTGTTTCCCTGTTCGAATCCTGCCTGAGCTGCGGTGGAATCGCTCCCATTTGGCAGTCGCTATATGCGCAGGGGGAGCCCTTTTTGAAAGATTTAACTGTTTGGGCATAATTAGTTAGACTGTTGGTGGGGTTACAGTTTATCTAACCTGCTTCTTCTGCAGCTGGGACTGTGTGTGCTGTGCCCCTCCATTTTGGACCAGGACGTTCTGAAGGGTCCAATGGGGTAGAGGTGCCCCTAATGGAGTAACTGGCGACCAACCAGAATGAGGGCTCTCTAAGAGAGCAGTTCTCTTCTGGAGTTGTGAGTACTAAAGCAGGGTAGCTCCCTTTCTCAGGTTTCTAGCAAAGGCAAGATCTTCAGGTTGCTTTTCTGACAGCATTAACTGAGCCTGCTGGGCTCCATCTAATCTTCATAGGAATTAAACACTCGTTGTGTCAGGGCCCCAACCAGCTGCATCAAGGAACTAGCCTTTAGGGCTTGGGTACCCATAGACAGCAACTTATAGGTTAGGCCTGTACAGAGAGCCCTAGGTAGATACTCATATATTGTAGTGGTAAGCCAATCATCCTGATTCCCCCTGGTCCTTGTTATTTCCCCTTGAATAAATCAGATTGCTTGTTTTGCAAAAGTACACTGGCTAATTTGTGTATTAATAGTGACCTACTGCACAGTGAATATTGTGTAACCGTCCCTTACTTTCCAGGGGGTACCCGGAGTGAGCTGAGTGGTTGGAGCCGGGGGTTAGAGCCTATGGTGAGAACACTGCAACTAAACTGTGTGGGCCACTAGTGGGAAGAAGGGGGGAGGGGTTGCAGCAACCCAGAGGGCTGTGACCAAGTCAATCTTGACTGTTCTAACCCCCAACCTCTGGGTGGAGGCACCCACCAACGGATCTGGGCCCCTCACCCTGTTACAGTTAAGGCAGGCAGGGTTAGTAACCCTTAGGATAGCGCCCCCGGGGGATTACACTAGTTTCACATTTCCAGTAGTTATCCTATGCAATATAGGAAGTGTCCAAGTACTGGCCATAAGTGCCTAGTCGAGTGAATGTGTGTGTTTTACCGGTGCCTACTTCCAAATTTTCTAGTTATCCTATGCTATATGGGAAGTTTGGAGTGCTGTACCTCAGATGTTCTGCATGTACCATGTGTGTAAGCCATTGTGGGTCCATCTTTGCTTTGTGTGTTCCTACTTTGTTACAGAATAAAGCCACATTCTAGAATCTGAATCTGGCATGGACATTTATGTTATTGCTTCCGAGTGGAGTTACTTGGGTACCCCTGTCCAGAACTTCAAACCTAGCATAGCCCTGAGCAAATGTTTTCTCCCCAGGACCTGGGTTTTGGCCATGCATTGGTCCCACCAGGTGTGTGCCTAGTAGCCACATTTGGTTCTGTTTCTATAATATCTACTCCATCTGCATATCCCACTTTGTTTATGGTGGCACTACGTAACCCGCACCCCTCTCTTTTCCCCTAGACTGTGAGAGGTGTGCCATCTGGTTAAATAAGTGGCCAGTGGGGGGTTACAATTATTTCACAGAAACGGTGGTGGAGCTGTGGAACAGTCTACCAGTTAAAGTGGTGGGTGAAATATTGTTTGTGGATTCAAGCATGGTTGGGACAGAATTAAAGGTATAGTGCTTGCTCAGGGTTGCAGAAACTGGAAGGAGAATGTAGGGAGGCTGGGGAGAGCGTAGACCCTGGAGAGACAGTAGGTCCCTGGGCAAATAGGGAACTTGGGCAGACTGGGTGGATCATTTTTTAACTCTGCCAACATTGTCTAAGTTTCTATGTTTCAAAATAGAGTGCCAACAGCAGCTGGAGCTAGAAAGCCAGTGTAAATGTTGACGAGCTGGCAAACAAAGGCAAATGGAATGTGCAGCCACTCACAGTGTGGGAGTGCTGATGCATGTACTGTGGGTGGTTTCAAATGTGGTGAGTAGAGAGGATGGATGGTCCTCCTGCAGAAAAGGCTTCTTTTTGGCCTGAGGAAATGTTGCTTTTTTAGGGTTCAGAAGAAGGAAAGAAATATATGTTGCAGACGATAGCTTTTATTGGACTAACAACATTATTCCTGAGACTTCTTCAGGTCAGGTCAGTGACCTGAAAAATAGAATATTACATCTCAAAAGCTAGTCTCAAAAATACATTTGTTAGTTCACTAAAAGACATCACATGCAACACATTTTTTGTTTTTCTTCTGCATTGTCGACTGGACTAACACAGCTATCACATTTTTTTTCAGGGAAAACACAACATATTATTGCAAACCAAGCTACAAAAATGTGGGAAAATATTATATAGATATTTACTGATGCACATGACATGTTGTAAACTGTGGTGAATTAAAAAACATTGCTATCTTGCAAGCTTAATGCTGACAGTGTTTCTTTAAATATTAAGCAGCCCCTCTTGTTTCTCCTCCCGTGCTGCACACTATGAATATTAATGAGCTGTTCAAAATGATGTAGGGGCAGACAGGAAGTGTGAAAGTTACTAGGAGCTGGAGCACAGAGCTGACTACATGGACAGCTACAGAGGGACCTGGTATTCAGTGGATATATATCCTTTGTTCTTTTAATCCCAAACTCTGAAGAACAGTAACAACTTGTATTTCTGAACAGTGCAGTTTGTGGTGTTGGAGACTGAAACAGCAAACCATGAAGCTGGAGGTAAGGCATGCTGAGCTGGTGTGTAAACAAACCCAAGAGAAGTATAAACAAGACAAAAATGGAGTCAGTTTGAACATGTCAATGTATGCTGCATCTCCTACAGATAACATGTTTAAATGTTTGCTGTGTCTTTTAATGCATGCATTAGCTGTTTTGGAGGACAGAAATAAATATTCCACCCCTGGGATTCCACCTCTGTCTGGTATTGTCAAGAGAAGAGATTGGGTTGTAACAGGAAGTGGGAGGAGGGCAATGGACTGTGGAACCAATGTCGGAGAGAATAAAGTCTGGCTGTGTTCATGTTACTGTTGTGATCTGAGCTTTATTATCACCATTCAGTTGTAGATATTTAACTTTTGTAATAAAATGTATTCATAAATGTGTGCAGAAAAGCAATCATGGGAAGATTTCACACGTAAAACTAAAAATGAAACACTGTGACAGATTTGTTTATTTCTTGTTAAATGTGTAGGACTAGAAACAGGCTTCCTTTTCAGAAGTGACCTGCATGTGTGTGTGTAAAGCATTTACTGTAGTACAGAAGCATAAATAAACCTAATTACATGATAAAAAGTACATTAGGCTGTTGGAGTTAGTTAATAAATATCTGCTAAACAGGTACATTTTAAGATCATAAATACGAACGTAACTGCCACTTTGCAAGCAGTTGGGGGTTTACCAACAGATCTGACAGGTCTAGAATATCCGTCTGAGTGCTACAAAGGTAATGTGCGTGACTCTAGTTTAGGCCCTTAAAGATACTGAAATGGAATTTGTGGGGGTTCATTGTTTTGCCAACCCTCCCATACAAATGCAGCCGATGGACAGCTGTAAAATACAATATAAGTATTTATTTGTATTTTTTTTTTTTTTTGGAGGGAAAGTGCTCTGTTAATGCCACCTTACAGTGGCCATGTCCACTTTTAGTCCATCCTCACAGCCCTGTTATCCAGTTTCTCACAGGCCTGCCAGTATTCCATCCCTCAAGGCTTGCCCCTTGTTTGGGGGGGGGGGTAGTTTGGGATCCAGCTCCGAGGAGGTCCATGTCGCTGCTGCAGAGCTTTTTAAGGCTGGGTTATCATCCTGTTACTGACTGAGGTTTCCACTTTACTTTATTCCCTTCCTTCAGGACACAAGAATGTGTAGCCTGGCACCAGCTGATGCCGCCCCCCCCCCACTTTGGTCATCATCCTGCTACTGACTGAGGTTATCCAGTTTACTTTATTCCTTTCCTTCAGGACACAAGAATGTGTAGCCTGGCACCAGCTGATGTCCCCCCCCCAGTCATCATCCTGCTACTGACTGGGGTTTCCACTTACTTTATTCCTTTCCTTCAGGACACAAGAATGTGTAGATTGGCACCAGCTGATGTCCCTCTCCCCTCGGGTTATCATCCTACTGCTGACTGGGGTTTTCACTTTACCATATACTTTCCTTGAGGACACAAGAATGTGTAGCCTGGCACCAGCTGATGCCACCCCCCCAAAGCTGCTCCAGATTCACTGCCACCTGAGGCCACCCAGAGCTGGTAGTCTACCAGTGTCGGAAGGTGCCCTGAAAGTATCCCCTGTGATGCATGATTCTTCTCCTCAAGGTTGGTCCCTGCTTGTCCGGGCATGTTCCTAAATCTGGATCACTGATGTTGTGAGTGGTAACACTCCTGTTTCATTGAAAAGCTGGCATATTTACCCTCGATTTTAATATTTACCATTGTATGTTTCCTATCATGGGACACTGGTGTTGTGAGCAGTAGCACTTGCTGCACTGACAGGCCATCATATTTACCCTAGGCTTTAATGTTTAACATTCTTTGTTCCCTATCCTGGGACACAGGTGCTGTGAGTGGTAGTACTCTCACTGCACTGACAGGTTAGCATATTTACTCTAGTTTTTAATGTTTAACATTGTATGTTCCCCTATCCTGGGACACTGGCATTGTGAGAGGTAGCACTCCCACTGTACTGACAGACTGGCATATTTACCCTAGTTTTTATGTTGGCGCGCTTGTGCAGCCAACATCTTGAGGCAGTGGGGATCTGGAGGCACGGCTGCTGTTCGGTGAATGCAGGGCACACATCAGTAGGTGCATCCTTCATTCCCCTATCAGCCTGCATGCCGGCACCACACCATGCATACTAATGTGGTGACCACATCCTGGAAAGGTCCGCTGCAATCCGAGGCAAAGCTCGTCAGGCGATGGGACCCTTCGTGCCCAGCCACATAGTATTCATGGCGGGCTGGCTGCCAGCTTGTGCGGCCATAATGCATGTGCCGACGGGGATTTTACCCCTCGGCCGGTATAAAGCATTCCATCCCTCCATTTCTTATATGCCGAGGGGGTGCCCAATCCCCCTCGGCTCGCTCCCCCTCCTGCTTTCCTTGTGTGCCGACGGGGGTGCCCAATCCCTGTCAGCATAAATTATCCCCCTTTTGTTCTGTGCCGACGAGGGTGCCAATCCCCTGTCGGCTGCAGCAACCCCCCAAAACAGTTAGGTGGCATGCTGGGAGCCCACCCCAGCGTGCCAAATCGCACCCACCCACCTGCGCACCCTGCCTCCCCACACCCCCCACCCCATATTTACCTCCAGAGCTCGGGTGCGACGTATCTTCGTAGACCAGGAACACGTCTACACACTTCAAAGTCGACCACGAACTGAAGAAATGCCGGTAAGCTGTATAATGGAATAAATAGGGTTTTTTCAACTTTGATGCATATCTCGGGCATTTTTTGGACTTTTGCACCAAATCTTAAACGTGGGGTTTTTGGGACTCCTCTTCATGAATTCTGTCACAGTTATGGCATTAATCGGTTGCAGGGTGATTTCCTGTCACTCGTGGAATCACCTTTGAGGTCGATTAATGCAAGGACAACAGCAGTGTTCATGAGGTGGGCTCTCAAAAAGCCTATGTTGCAAATTTGGTGGAAAAAATTCAAAAAATGTCTGTTTTACGAGCGTGCGTTGCGCAGTTGCTATGCACGCTTGTAACTTCGTGAATTCACAATATTTTCATGCCAGATTTTCAACATTGTCCTTGTGAACAGTACAGCTGTCATTTTTCACATCCTGGCCGACATGTGTGTCCGCACTTCCGGCGCACAATACCGCGGTCGCTGTGGGAAATCAGTGTTCGGGGCAGATTACAAAAATGACAGTTACACTGTTCATGAGCAGAGGTCCTAAAATGTCTATGCTGAAAATTTGGTGATGATACTCCATGACATCACTGTGTTACGAGCGTGCATTGCTCAGTTTGCACGCATGCTCGTAAGTTTGCAAATTTATAATATTTTCGCTTCAGATTTTCAACATTGCCATTGTTCTGCACCTCCTTATGAACAGTATAGCTGTCATTTTTCACATCCTGACCAAAATGTGTTTTCGCAGTTCCGGCGCAGAATAGCGTGGTCGCTGTGGAAAGTCCGTGTTCGAGACACATTATGAAAATGACAGTGACACTGTTCATTAACAGAGGTCCTAAAATGCATATGTTGAAAATTTGATGATGAACGTCCATAAAATGACTATGTTGCAAGCGTGCATTGCGCAGTTTCCACGCAGGCTTGTAACTTCATACATTTCCAATGTTTAATGCCACATTTTCACCACTGGCATTTGTGCACACCTCCTTATCAACAGTACAGCTGCCATTTCCACAGCCTTCCCAAAACGCGTTCCCGCAACTGTGGCGCACAATGGCGTGCTCTCTGTGGGAAATCACCTTTTGGGACACATTAACAAAATCGCACCGCCACTGTTCATGAGGGGAGGTCCCAAAATACCTATGTTGAAAATGTGCCTAAAAAACTTCCACAAATAATTGGGTAGCGGACGTCTGCTGCGCAGTTTGTATGCATGTTCATTGCTTCACCAATATTTCATATTGCCACTCCAGATTTTCACCGTTGCCATTTTTATCGCCTCCTCATGAACAATACAGTTGTCATTCTCCACATCCTGCTCAAAACTGTGTTTTCATCACCACTGTCACCAAATGCCACAGCCGCTGTGCAAAACCACCTTTCAGCTAACAAAGTGATTGTGCCGCTTTTCATGAGGTGGGCTGACAAGCAGCCCATGTTGAACATGTACAGTGAAACTACCACTACACATCTACAGTGTTAGGGTTTTCAACAGTAGCACCCCACCCGGTACGGACTGACAGGCGTCAGGGCTGTGACTTGGGATCATCGGATGTAATGTTCACGCAGTTCCACCCCCCACGCCCACTCTTCAGCCACTGACAGGTATCGTGGTGTGTCTTGCACTGTTTAGCCACAAACTTCACCCCATGCTCCTATACTGCACCCACGTCAGCGTATTTCCTTATGGAATGGGGTAAGTATGATGCCCAAAGACCCCAAAGCACACCATGACACTTGTCACTGTCTACAGGGTAGGGTGAGGTACACTGGCATGAGCATTGTAACTGATGACCCAAAGGCACACCCCACTGCCTGTCACTCTCTACAGGGTGGAGGTAAGATTGGCGCCACTTCAATACTTCACTGCCATTCCTATTATGCACCTCTACCTCCACTACTGCCAATGCCAATGCCAGTGTGACAACATTCAGCATTGACAAATGTTTGTTAATGTTTACCATTGGATGTTCCCTATCCTGGGACACTGGCACTGTGAGTGGTAGCACTCCCGCTGCACTGACAGACGGGGATATTTAGTCTAGTTTTTTAATGTTTAACCCTGTATGTTCCCTATCCTGGGACACTGGTGCTGCGCTCATTTCATTGACAGGTTGACATATTTAACCTAGGTTTTAATGTTTAACATTGTATATTCCCTATCCTGGGACACTAGCATATAGAACAGTAGCACTTCCGCTACTCTGACATGCTGGTGTATTTACCCTAGTTTTTAACCTTTAATATTGTATGTTACCTCTCCTAGGACACTGGCATTGTGAGAGGTAGCATGCCTGTTAAACTACAGGCTGGCATATTTACCCTAGGTTGAATGTTTAACGTTGCATGTTCCCTATCCTGGGACATTGGTGCTGCTAGTGGTACACTCCAACTGCACTAACAGGCTGGTGTGATGTTTAATAATGCTCTTCCCTGCTTAAAGCTTTGTGAAGAATGTAAATGCAACCCCCCACCCTATTTAGGAAGCAACACAGCCAACCTGCATCACTGCCCTGGATGTGGGTGGGCATGGCCAGGTGAATGCCTGAATCTGGAGTTCTGTGTTGGATTTAACCCCCCTTCAGGGAGCATCATGACCAACCTGCATCACTGCCCTGGATGAGGGTGGGCATGGCCCAGTGAATGCCTGAATCTGGAGTTCTGTGTTGGATTTAACCCCCCTTCAGGGAGCATCATGACCAGCCTGCATCACTGCCCTGGTTGAGGATGGGCATGGCCCAGTGAATGCCTGAATCTAGAGTTCTACGTTGGATTTGCTAGTAGGACAGCTCTTGCATGCAGCAATATTGGTTGCTTGACTGTCTGCTGAAGCTGGTGGATGTGGGCCGCTTAGACAGTGTGAGAATATTAATATGAACCAGAATGTCCAGGGCTTAGCTTAGCCTAAAAAGTACAAGGGTAGGATTGGAGGAGCTCTTCCAAGCAATTATTAGTCACAAAAAATACAAATAAAAGGCTCATTCCCTGTGTAATTCCTGAACTTTTTGTTTTATGCTCCTCCATAAGTATTAATGTTTCATGGCTAGAAACATGGACTTTGATGGCAGATAAGGACTGCTTGGCCCACCTAGTCTGCCCATTTCCGTACGTACTGGGTAAGCTGCAGACCCTAGTTAACCAACAGCCTACTTCTCCCTACCCATCCACCAGAATTGCCCTATGTCTGTCCCATGCAATCTTGAATTCCCCCACTGGTTTTGACCCTACAACCTCCTCAGAAAGGCCATTCCATGCATCCACCACCATCTCTGTGAACAAATACTTCCTCACATTGCCCCTGAGCCACCCTCCCCATCTTCAGATTGTGTCCCCTTGTTCTTGCACATCTCTTTTTCTGAACGGTGCTACCCTCTTTGACTTTGTTGATTCCCTTGAGGTACTTGAAAGTTTCTATCATGTCCCCTTCTTCCTCCTTTCAAGGGTGTGTGTGTGTGTGTGTGTGTGTGTGTGTGTGTGTGTGTATATATATATATATATATATATATATATATATGTATGTATGTATATATATATATATATATATATATATATATATATATATATATATATATATATGTATATATATATAATATTAAGCTCCTTTAGTCTTTCTTCATATGGCTTCTGTTGCAGACCTTGTACCATTTTAGTGTTGCCTTTCTCTGGACAGCCTCCATCCTGTCTATGTCCTTGCAGAGATGGGGTCTCTAGAACTGCATGCTGTACTCCAGATGGGGTCTCACCAACTGTTTGTACAGAAGAATAACAACTTTCTGTTTTCTACTGGTGATGCCTCTCTCTCTCTCTATACATCCCAGTATACCCCCAGCCATCCTTACTGCCTTCTCATATTGCTTGCTTACCTTTAGGTCATCTGATATGACTACTCCAGGTCCTTTTCCATTTTTGTTGTTGTTAATACCTCCCTCCATTGTGTACTCTTCCCCCTGGGTTTTTGTTTCCAAGGTGCATTACTTTGCACTTCTTTGCATTGAATCTAAAGCCATGTTTACATGGCTGAATTATCTTCTTCTTTAGAGTGTTGCAGAGCTGCCCCAACCTACAGATGTTGGCAACGGTTCGCCAACCCCCATCCGCTACCGAAGTAAGATGTGCTGAGATGTGTGTCGGAGTCAGGATACAGTCAGTGGATAAGAAGCGCCGCAAATGGGAATGAGCGTGCAGCCTGTCCACACAGCCGCTTAAACTGCTCATTCCCAAATGCATTTCCAGACTTTCTGGGACTGTCGAGTAGCCAGAGAGTGGCTTACCATGATTTGGTAAGTGTCACACTGTTATGTACCACAGCAACTCCGAATGCTTGGGTTGCTGTGGGTGTAATGCTAATTGTATAAGTAACGGCTAAGCTGCCATACTTTTAACCATTCCTCCAACCTTGCCAATTCCCTTCTCATCCTTTCCACCCCCCCTTTCCATTATTGCTATGTCACTTCATCAGGACTGGTGGTGTCTCTACTTTAACCCAACATTAGCCTTCTGGAAAACTGAGTGATTTCTGAATGATGAAATAAAGAAATAAAGAAAATGTTTCTGGATTATAACTTATAAGGTTACTCAGCTTTCCTGACCTCCCAGGCATCTATTTGGTTTATTTACTGCCATCAAGTTTGCTTTTTATGAAAAGTATTCCGCTGCCAGGACCAGCCAACTCCCCACTGATAGAAGCCATTAATAAAACTTTGATACTTATGGTGAAGGATAAAACCAAGAGAAGTTTTGGAATTGCCCAGGAGCTGAACCTTCTTTTTGCAATTTTACACCTCAAGATAGTGGAAAATAATACTCCAGACCAATGGATTTCAAGAACCTGACTTTAGTGAAGGGCTTTAGGCCATAGTTCACTTGCACAGTAAGTAGTCATGGATCAATTGACCCCAGTTCTTTAGCTCCTATGCAGTTCATTATGATAATTCAGCTTTCCTGGGTAGCCATTTCTCCCATTGTCTGACTATACGGTATGCTAGCTGAACAGCAGTGACCTGCAGCAGCTTAGATTCAATGCTAAGAAGTGCAAGGTAATGCACCTGGGTAACAAAAACCCAGGGGAAGAGTACACAGTGGGGGGTGAGATACTAACAACAACAAAAATGGAAAGGGACCTGGGGGTAGTCATATCAGATGACCTAAAGGTGGGCAAGCAATGTGAGAGGGCAGCAAGGAGGGCTGGGGGGATACTGGGATGCATAGGGAGAGGCATCACCAGTAGAAAACAGGAAGTTATTATCCCTCTGTTCAGACAGCTGGTGAGACCCCATCTGGAGTACTGCGTGCATTCTGGAGACCCAATCTCTGCAAAGACATAGACCAGGATGGAAGCTGTCCAGAGGAGGGCAACTAAAATGGTCAGGGTCTGCACCGAAGACATATGAAGAGAGACTTAAGGAGCTTAATATGTATAGCCTCAAGGAAAGGAGGGAGAGGGGGGACATGATAGAAACTTTCAAGTGCCTCAAGGGAATCAACAAAGTCCAAGAGGGTAGCATCTTTCAAAAAAGAGGTGCAAGAACAAGAGGCACAATTTGAAGATAGAAGGGGCGGCTCAGAGGTAATTTAAATATTTTTTCACAGAGAGTGGTGGATGTATGGAATGGCCTTCCAGAGGAGGTTGTAGAATCACAAACAGTGGTGGAATTCAAGCATGCATGGGACAGTCATAAGGCAATTCTAGGGGGTGGGGGTAGGAAGAAGTAGGCTGCTGGTTAACTAGGATCTGCAGCTTATCCATCAGGTAGGGAAATGGGCAGACTGGGTGGGCCAAGCGGTCCTTATCTGCCGTCAAATTCTATGTTTCTATGTTTCAGCACATTCTATCCATTCCTTGTGCCCCCAGTGATTCTTCGTCAGGGCATGGTCTCTGACACTTTCCATTCTTTTCGGATCAATATGCAAGGTGTCTTTGCTAGCCTCTCTATACTTCTTGAGTAACAGGGTGCCCAGAGATTCCCCTTCCCTCTTTCAGTGCTAAAACCAGGCTTCTCTGCTGTGCTTTTACTTGGGTTACCTGCACACATGGCCCATTACATGTTACAGACATAACACAATGGCAAGGCATCTGGTAATGTCAGGATGAACTCTCAGCCTAAGGAATCCTGGGCTGGCATTTCTCTTACCAGGTCTCCAGACCTCCTGGGCATCACCCATATCACTCTTTAAATGAATACTTTGGTGACACTTTGACCCACTCTACCAGGTTGGCATTCCGGTGACATGGGCCTTAGGATCTTCTGATGTTGTTTAAGGAGTTTGTCCTCTCTGCATAAGTTATGGAGATGAGCCTTTTACCTGACTTCTGCTGTCTGTATGCAGTACATGCTTCATCTGTTTCTTGGATTCTCGATGATATCAGGGCACAGGTCTGGGAGGGTTCACCCATTAGGATGGCCACAGTGAACTTCAGGGAAACCTATCTCAGGCCTGAAACCACTCGGTAGATGTCCCCCGAGGAGATAGTCCTTGGGATTCTGCACCCTTTTGGTGATCCCTCTAAACTTCCACAGTGTAGCAAACCCCAGATCCTCAGCCCCCAGTCCCAGTGATATGGGACACTTCCCATGTATCTCAGATCCCTTCCTATCAGCCTCCAGGGTCTTACTCAATGTTGCACCAATGCCATTACCACAGTGAGGTGTCTGGGACCTCCTGCCTCTCTCAGGATCTGACTTCTAGATAAAATCATACATTGAGATTCTCATGTACCCCTGCTCAAGTCATTCAGCGAGGCTCTTGATAAGCATGGCATGTGCCTACCTCAGTCTGGCACACTGGAGTATCCCTGACTCCCCAGTACCACGATGGCAGTCCCTGGTTACTCCTTTCAGCTGGCACAAATAACTTGAGTGTCTCAGTTGTCCCCTTGTCTGCACCCTAGGGTGCATGCCCAGCAAGGACACTTAGGGTCTCCACTCTTTACCAGCTATCTGGCACTTAGCTGATTCTCACCCCCCCCAAATAAAAGAGCAGCAGCTGCTAGCCCCAAGAACACAAAACCTCAAGAATGCTCACACCTTGAAGGCACATGTCTATATACAACTTGTAGCTCTTACCATACAAGCTTCACCCACAGAGGATGATGTCAGGGCAACATTTCCCTGTTGGCCACATATGGTAGCAACCTCCTCCCCCTATTTTTAGGAGGAGTTTGTTGCATAAATAAGGTGACATCATGTATAACTGCTTAGCGAGGTTTGTCCTTAATGCTCGACAGCATTCTGACCACTGCCTCTTGTACAGAAAGTTGAACTGGTTGCATTTAGACTTGAGGAGACAACTTCATATTCTGGACTGTTGTTCAAATGTGTCTAAAAGAAAGTCCCTGATTATATATGTAATAGTGTTTCCATAAGGATTTTGAAGCCTGGGCTGAGATTAACAAATTTGTGTTGAATTTAAAGTGTCCTAAAGAAAATCTAATAAAGGATGATCATCTGTTTATTACTTGGGTTCCCAAACTTGGAACATGATTCCTAAACATCTGAGGCTGTATAATAACATGTCATCTTAGAAGAAAAAAAAAAACCAAAAAAAAAACTTTGTCCCATATTCA
The DNA here is from genome assembly GCA_016271365.2 of Neoceratodus forsteri. Classification (NCBI taxonomy): domain Eukaryota; kingdom Metazoa; phylum Chordata; order Ceratodontiformes; family Ceratodontidae; genus Neoceratodus; species Neoceratodus forsteri. The sequence continues at coordinate 410,027,225 of CM057457.1, read as the reverse complement.
AAGGAAATGCACAGTGCAACCTGGTGGCGCAGGTTGATGCACCGTGCAACCCCAACAAAGTACAGCAGCACGATATTCAGAGGGGTGGGATGCGCTGGCCACAAGGGAATGGGCAATGGCACAGCAGTAATGTATGCCACATGAGTGGAGGGGGCATTCCCATGAATATGCCACACAGCAGCATATTCAGGGGGAATGCTCCCCTCCCTGCCCAGAGATGTGTGGCACAAAGATCTGCAGTGAAAAGCAGGCTTAAATCAACCAGCCTGATACAGGTGGGCCATGGCAGTACATGCAGGTGTAACCCCTAGATGGCGCTATCCCAGGGGCTACTACCCCTGCCTGATTTGCCACTAACAGGTTGAGGGGCCTGGATCCAATGGCGGGTGCCTCCACCCAGAGGTCAGGGTTTGCAATAGTTAAACTAACTTGGTCACAGCCCTCTGGGACACTGCAACCCCTTTCTTCCACTAGTGGCCCACACAATATATCAGGATTATCTTCACAGTATACACTTACCCCAGGTCTGGTTCCGCACTGGGACCTCCTGTGAAATGAGATACAGTGCAACAATCACAGTACAGTACTTTAACATAGACAAATACCTCAGGCAGTATAACTTTGCTGAAACAAGCAGCTCTGATTTATTTAGGGGATATAACAAGGACAGGGGAAATCAGGTTAGTTAGCTTATCACTCTAATAATCTACCTATGGCTCTGTGCACAGGCCTATCCCTATCAGTTACTGTCCCTGGGTACCCAAGCCCTAGTGGCTAGTCAAACCGTGGCAGCTGGTAGGGGCCCTTTCACACAGAGAAAAGGAGAATTAAACAGTCAGCAGTACAGTAATTCCATTTGGATTTAATGTGGCAATTCAACAGGAGGCGACCCTGAATTAGTACTCCACGACCTCCAAATAAGATAGGGTCCTTCAATGTCAGCAGGGCTCACTTGAGGTACACAAACCTCTTCACACATCCATATAAAAGAAAGCACTATACCAGGCAGGCTGCATCTGTATCCCGATCGCAATTACTGCACAATACCGGGAGAACACACAGCAGATTCAGTTCCTGACAGACCGAAGTGCAATTTTCAAGCAATTCCTCCAGTCTTCTACAGGGTGAGCCTGGTTTCTACTCTTCAGAGATCCTTTGATTCTTTTCACAGGACGGATTCAGTCCTAACAAGCTGCAGACCGGAACTCTGGGCCTTACACACGGTTTTTGACTAAAACTGCACACTGAAAAAGCACAGGGCTCCTTCCTTCTTCACTGCCAAAGCTCAACTGAAACTCCAACCGACAAAACCGGGCACTTCCTTTGAGTTCCTCCCAGTTCTTGACTGGATTGGCTGTCACTCACAATAGACTGCTGCTGTTGGTCCAAAAAGGCACTGAAGTCTAAACTACATCTCCCAGAGTCACTGCCCATACAATCCTCTTGTGGCTGACTCAGATTATGAGTCCAAGTTCTGATTCGTCCAAGGCACCATTTTAGAGCTAGCTTACCCCACACTGATTGGTCCAGTTCAGCAGTTCAAAACTAGAATGGGAACTAGCAGACACAGTTCTGACTGCAAAAGTTAGACAAACTGTAATTTCATTATTACTCTAAATAATTTCTGGCAAACAGTTACATCTTTCAGATAGGTTCCCTTTGCACTCCTAGTGACTGCAAAAATGAAGTGAATTAGGCAGCAGCTCGAGGTACCTAGAGAAGCACACAGTCCCCCATACAAACTAATTATGTCTGCAAGCAGACAGCTCTTAAAGAGACAGTACCAGAGGCTCTAAAAACACTCACTGATAAATGGCTTAAATGCCAAACACCATTCAGGCTTGGAGCATTCAAGCAAGCTCCTGGAAGTCTTTTGGCCACCCCCATTTTGCAGAGGTTACACCCTTCCTGAGCCTGGGAAAGCTTGAGCGTCCACAAGCAAGTAATTTCATAAGTTTTAACTGCAACCATATACATTTGCATTAGGCTCACACATGTAATCATCAGTCAATATATCATTTTACCAAGAATACATTTCTGAAACATTGCAGTACGTCACTCTTTACATATTACATACACATTGTACCATAACTCAGTTATTACCTCTTGTACATGAAACCTGAAGAGGGGGCCCTTCCTATCAGTTACCTTGGGGCTGGATGGGGCAGGGCACCATACTGAAAGGCAACACAAGTAACTTGGAGTTAGCACTGATGCTCAGTTTGGGCAATGAGCTGGGGACATACACTCCTTTATGGACAACATTGAGAGGCAAGTCCACAGGCCTCCCAAGTGAATCATAACTGAGGGTGCACCACAGGCTTCACAGCTCGACCAGTCTTTCTAGGGGAACTGTTATAGTCTCTGCACTCTGAGCCTCATTTTCCAGCATTGTCCTCACTTGTCAGGGAGTCTCCATGGGGGTAGAGAGGCTAGAACTTGGGGCACTTTCAGCTCCAGGAGTTACAGTTTCTGAGTCCACAACATTTGGCTCGCATGGAGAGCTTTCGGACACTGGCAGTGGACTGTCAGGGCACTCAAAATACTCTTCTTGTTGGATGTATCACCAGTCTGCCCCAATCTATCATTTTCCTCCGCTGAAGCTCAAACAGTTCAACCATGCACAATGATTCCATTTCATCTGATCTGATGCTTTGCACTTCACTTTCTGGGAGCATTGGCTCTAGGGACGAAGCTGGGGGCTTGGACAGTCCAGAAGGCCCAGCTTCATCTCCAGTATTGACTAGGGATTGCCCAAACAATTGACTCAGTTCGTAAGAAGGATAGTATTCAAAGTCACTCTCACTTTCTTCTGATATGGACTGACAGTCATGCTCAACTGGGACTTGTGCAGGGGAACACTTTAACTCTGCTTCTGTAGGCAGACTTCCTTGGTCTTTTCTTAGCAGCAGCTCTAGTCACTGGTCCAGAGGGGCATCTTCTAGGGCTCAGACTCAATTAAGATTTGTCCAATGGGCAGTAAATGATTTCTATGCATTGTTTTTACATCTTTGAATTATTCTCAGGCCTTACTTTGTACACTGGCAGATCATCTAGTTTGCCCACTACAATGTGAGGGAGATGGTGCCATCTGTCAGCAATCTTGTGCTTGCCATGCAGTCCCAGATTTCTTAGCAATACCCGATCTCCCTCCTGGAGTTCCTGTGCTTTCACCTTTTATCATACCTTTCTTTGTTGGCCAGATTTCTTTTGGCAGCCATGGTTTGAGCCAGTTGGTACGCATGAGTTAGCTGGGCGCTAACTTTGCACATACTGTAAATAGTTGTCAGCTTGAACCCCATCAGGAGAGCCCAAAACACACATCTACTGGTAGTCGAGCTTCTCTTCCAAACATCAGGCGGTAGGGGAGAATCCAGTGGCATCACTTTTGGTGCAGTTATAAGCATGTACCAGGGTGCTAATTTGTTGGCTCCATCTGGAATGCATCCTTTGGGTGCAGGGTGCCTAGCATATCTAGCAAAGTCACGGTTGAAGCGTTCGGGCTGTGGGTCCCCTGGGAGGTGGTAAGGATGGTTCTGGACTTCGCACTCCCCACAGAGAAAGCATCTCTTTGATCAGACGACTCTCAAGTCTCTCCTTGATCAGAATGGATTCTTTGTGAGCCCCATAGTGAACAAAAAGTTTTCTACAAGTACTTTGGCTACAGTGGATGCTTTCTGGTCTTTGGTGGGAAAAGCTTGGGCATATCTCGTGAAATGGTCAGTGACCACCAGCACATTACTGATATTTCTTTGATCTGACTCCAAACTTAGAAAATCAATACAGACCAGCTCCATGGGTCACTGGTGGTGATGTTAACAAGGGGCAGCCCTCTGGGGCAAGCTTTCCTCTGTAAGCAGCGACTACAAGTTCGAATGTGTTGCTCCACATCAGCCCCATCTTAGGCCAATAGAATCTGGATCTCACCAAGTCAAGTGTTCTGTCTGTACCAAGGTGCCCCATGTGGTTGTGCAAGGACCTCAGTACTGAGTCTCGAAGGCAGTGGGCAGCACTAGTTGTTGTTTGTCTACTTGTCCCCTTTGTCTACTGTTTCTCTGTATAACAGTTTATTGATCAGTTTCAACTTAGGACCTTCTTTGTATAACAGTGCAGTTCTCAAATCAGTGGAGCATAATTTGGACACATCTTTTCCTGCATAGAGGGCTTCTAAAGCTGCTTTGATCATGGGATCGCGGGATTGAGCCGCCAGAATACTGTCATTGTCCAGCTGAGGCAGTGCACCAATGTCTATTGCAGAAAAGTGGCAATAAGCAGCAGGTATGCAATTCTCAGAGGCTCCAAGCAATCCACCATGCAGTCCACTGCGTCCGTGGACATTGTTCCTCCCTGTCAAACTTCGGCAGAGTGCCGAATGTCAGGTTCTGCCAATCGGACCCAATCATTCTGGGAACAGGCCTCCGGAGAGAAGCATCAGCATCTAGGTGGTTCAGACCTGCCGGTATTCGAGAGCATAGTCATATGTAGATAATGCAGAAAGCCACCTATGGCCAGTGGCATCCAACTTAGCTGAGGGTCTGCACATAGGTCAAAGGATTATTGTCAGTTTTACTAGTATTTTAGCCCCATACAGGTACTCATGGAATTGGTCAACAATAGCCCACTTCAAAGCTAGGAACTCTAACTTATGTACAGGATAGTTCTTTTTGGATGGGGTCAGGCTTCTACTGGCAAAGGCCACTGGTCTCAGGCCATTCTCATGCTCTTGGTACAACACAGCCCCAACCCTTGCAAGCTAGCATCAGTGTGCAGGGCGTAAGGTTTTCTTGGATCGGCATAGGCCAGCACTGGAGCATGGGTAGTTGATATATGATCTCATGAAAGCAGTCTCACAATCAGGAGTCCAGCGGCCCCAAATACTTCACTCGGATGAAAATACACTCTTTCAGTCTTGAGGGCGCTGACTTTTGGTATTTTTGTGGGTTGGGGATACCCTTGAGTAAGGTTAAGTAAAGGCGGATCACTCTTGAATAGTCCTTGATGAAGCGCCGATAATAACCACAGAATCCCAGGAATCTTTGCAGTTCTTTTAGATTTTTGGGCTGTGGCCAGGTAGTCAAGGCCTCAACTTTACTTGGGTCGGTCTCTATTCCTCGGTGGATACTATGTGTCCCACATACTTTACTGATGTTTGAAAGAATTGACACTTATCAATGGACAGTTTAAGGCCAAAGTCCTCCAGTCGGTCCAATACCTTAAATAATCTGCTCATGTTCCTCCAGTGAGCTGCCAAACACAATAACATCATCTAGGTATACCAGGCACTCTAGTAAGTTCATGTCCCCCACTGCATGCTCCATCAATCGTTGAAAAGTGGCTGGGGCACCTGAGAATCCTTCAGGCATCCTCATGGAATTCATAGAAATAGCGGACAGATAAAGGCCGTCTTCTCATGGTCCTCTGGGGCCATCGGGATCTAGTAGTACCCACTGCGGAGATCCAGCACAGAGAACCACTTGCTCCCGCTTAGGGCAGTCAAAGCATCCTGAATGCGGGCATTGTGTACTGATCAGGATAGTTCCGGTTTAAGGTGCGATAATCCACACATCCTTACTGTTCCATTCTTTTCCTCACTACCACAATGGGGAAGCATAAGGGCTTCTGGTTCTTGTATTACACCAGCAGCTAACAGCTCTTGCAGATGCCGTCTCACACATCATCTATGTCAGCAGGTGCCAGGCGTTGAGACCTCTCACGAAATGTTCTTCGTCATGCAGCCGGATATTGTGCTCAGCTCCTTGCACGCATCCTACATCCCATTCCTTTAAAGAAAACACCTGGTCTCTCTGGGCAAGCTTCTCACTGATCCTCACTTTCCATTCAGCTGGCAGCGGGGAGTCGCGAAATCAAACAAGTCAGGCGTTACTCTGTCATTCTTCATGAACTCTTGCTGCTGGGTAGCACTGCAGTGTCTGCACAATGCACATTAGCCAGGATGCAACCTCTGTTTACTCTCAATGTCTCTTTCAGACACATTATGAACTTGGACCATTACCCTTCTGGCATAAGTATGGGCTCTAGCGGGCAAAATACAAGCTTGACCAGCAGTCCCTCTGGCAATTTTCCATCGCCTGGTGCATCCAACATTAATATTTTATTCTTAACATCCTTTCTAATACGGACCTCTCCTGTAAGGTACACTGGGCATTTGGCGCCAGGATCAGAGACTCAGGATCCTTCTTCCATACAATTCCGACCGGTTCCTCTGGTTCTGTTTTTCAGCATCTCTGTGCCTCATAGGCCTTCTTAATTAAAGCCGAACTCTTAAAGCTCTACTAGTCTTTGACCCTGTTTTCATAACACAACTGTATGAGCTTCCGAACATATGAGCATTTGTTCCAATCAACAAAGGGACACCATCATACAGTCCAGTGGGGGACACACTAAGGCTAGGGTCTCTACTTTGTATGGCCACTCCAGCCACGGAGGTGGGGAAAGACAGCCAAATTCGGATATACCTGGAATAGGGTAGGCCTTCTCACTTAACCCCATATATGCAGTCCTTCTAATGGTTGTAAGAAGGTACGTCTGACAAATGCTTCTGATACCAATCCTGGAACATAATTGTCACTTGGGAGCCACTGTCTATACAGCTCTTGTAGACACTCCATTCACCTTTACAGTGGTCTCCATGGAGGGACCCACTATTCTGGACCAGTCTGGAGAGGGAGGTGGGGCCTGGGCAACTGATCTTGCCACAAAGGACGTGAATTAGCATTTTGGTGCCTCACTGGGATCATGTCTGCACCTCTTAACCACTGATTTCTTCTCCGGTAGCCTATCATGTAGCTTTGTTGGTGTCTTTTGGGACTGGCATTCCCTTTCATGTGCCCATCTTTCCACAATTATAGCAAAACATACTTTCTGGAGTTTGAGCTGGCCGAGGCGCCACACTGGGAGCCAGGAGGGGTATTACTAACTGGAAACCTTGGTGCCATCTCTGTCTGTGATGTGATAAGTATTTGGAGACATCTCGTCAGTTTCTCCACTTCCATGGTCAAGGAATCGAGTTCGAGCTGTTATCAGCAGGAGATACATGGGTGGGTACCCCACCCCCATAGCAGATGCAGTCGGATATAGGTCAGGGGCTGTACTTTGCAGGCGTGGCCTTCATAAAGGGACTGTTTTTGAATTCCCCGGATCTCTCTCAACAGTTCGCCCCTTGTGACATATCTTTTTCCTTGTCAGAGCACTCATTGACTGCCAACCTCTGCCCCTGAACTTTACTTGATGGGTCACCTCAGTCACTTTCGGGTCGTAGCTGCAGCTATTGGTGCAGGTCCCTCCCGAGGTCGTCTTTTCTCAACTCCTCGAATTTCTCTCATTAACTCATCATAGGAGGGTGGGGATTCCAGTCGATCTGCCAGGCGTAACTGAAGCAAGCAGTTCTGAGAAGGCAGACTTAAGGGATCCTGTCCAGCCTGGTTCGGGTCCAGTTCAATCGCTGGCAAACTACCTTTTCTGAGGCATTCTTGCAACAATTTTTCCAGCCCAGATACATACACAGACAACAACTCCCTTGGTACTGTTGTGCATCTCTTACTCTCCACCATAGGTCCTCATCAGAATCAGAGGCTCCCTATACATTCTCCAAGGCCTCAAAGATGAGGCCTGTGCAGTCGCTTCAGGGTTACTGGCCCATTTAAGCGCGGATGGTAGCCAGGGCAGGACCTCGGGGCTCTCACTAACCCTCTTCGCTTTTCGGCCTGAGCATTGCCATTCTAGCACTTGGGGCAACATAGTTCATCCAGGTCTCCCAGTCATCCTCCCCTTGGGGGTGGGAGGGTGCCAGAGAAGATCCTCAACCTCGGTAAGAGTCGTGACTAATGGCAGGTGCAGAAATAGGAGTCTCCATTGGTTCAGCCACCATTACGGGCACTGGAGCAGGAGAGGGTGTTGGGGAGGAACACCCCAGGTGGCAAGAATAGTTTCTTCAAGTCCTCCACAGTTTCCCCTCTCCAGCAACCATTCAGCAATTTCTCCTCAAAGTTTCAGATAGTGGTGGGGCTGAATCCCCGCGGTCTTTACTGTCCTTAGTTATCACTCCAAGCAGTGAGGGCTCCTCTGGGGGTAATGGTCTGTGGCACTTTGGAGCTATCTATGGGATCCTTAAACCTACTAGGGCCAGGAAAGTGTGGGTGAGCAGATTAGCATGCCGACCCACCACCACAGGGTTTTGTAAACCTTCCACCTTGGAAAGTACTCCCTGCACAGTGTCCGTGTGATACACCGGGGATGTCCAGGATAAGCATAGCATTTGGGGAGTCGATCTCCTCCCAGTACACCACTCCACCAGCCGGTGCACAGCCACTCTGTCGGGTACCCATTTTTTCTTAACAGTGGTTCAGAATATGGCCACTAGAGGACACACAATCCCAGCGGTGAGCCTCCAAGATGTAACCCCTAGATGGCGCTATCCCAGGGGCTACTACCCCTGCCTGATTTGCCACTAACAGGTTGAGGGGCCTGGATCCAATGGAGGTGCCTCACCCAGAGGTCAGGGTTTGCAATAGTTAAACTAACTTGGTCACAGCCCTCTGGGACACTGCAACCCCTTTCTTCCCACTAGTGGCCCACACAATATATCAGAATTACCTTCACAGTATACACTTACCCCCAGGTCTGGTTCCGGCACTGGGACCTCCTGTGAAATGAGATACAGTGCAACAATCACAGTACAGTACTTTAACATAGACAAATACCTCAGGCAGTATAACTTTGCTGAAACAAGCAGCTCTGATTTATTTAGGGATATAACAAGGACAGGGGAAATCAGGTTAATTAGCTTATCACTCTAATAATCTACCTATGGCTCTGTGCACAGGCCTATCCCTATCAGTTACTGTCCCTGGGTACCCAAGCCCTAGTGGCTAGTCCAAACCGTGGCAGCTGGTAGGGCCCTTTCACACAGAGAAAAGGAGAATTAAACAGTCAGCAGTACAGTAATTCCATTTGGATTTAATGTGGCAATTCAACAGGGCGACCCTGAATTAGTACTCACGACCTCCAAATAAGATAGGGTCCTTCAAAGTCAGCAGGCTCACTTGAGGTACACAAACCTCTTCACACATCCATATAAAAGAAAGCACTATACCAGGCAGGCTGCATCTGTATCCCGATCGCAATTACTGCACAATACCGGGAGAACACACAGCAGATTCAGTTCCTGACAGACCGAGTGCAATTTTCAGCAATTCCTCCAGTCTTCTACAGGGTGAGCCTGGTTTTACTCTTCAGAGATCCTTTGATTCTTTTCACAGGACGGATTCAGTCCTAACAAGCTGCAGACCGGAACTCTGGGCCTTTCACACGTTTTTTGACTAAAACTGCACACTGAAAAAGCACAGGGCTCCTTCCTTCTTCACTGCCAAAGCTCAACTGAAACTCCAACCGACAAAACCGGCACTTCCTTTGAGTTCCTCCCAGTTCTTGACTGATTGGCTGTCACTCAACAGACTGCTGCTGTTGGTCCAAAAAGGCACTGAAGTCTAAACTACATCTCCCAAGTCACTGCCCATACAATCCTCTTGTGGCTGGCTCAGATTATGAGTCAAGTTCTGATTCGTCCAAGGCACCATTTTAGAGCTACCTTACCCCACACTGATTGGTCCAGTTCAGCAGATCAAAACTAGAATGGGAACTAGCAGACACAGTTCTGACTGCAAAGAAAGCAGGTTAGACAAACTGTAATTTCATTATTACTCTAAATAATTTCTGGCAAACAGTTACATCTTTCAGATAGGTTCCCTTTGCACTCCTAGTGACTGCAAAATGAAGTGAATTGGCAGCAGCTCGAGTGGTACTCAGAGAAGCACACAGTCCCCCATACAAACTAATTATGTCTGCAAGCCGACAGCTCTTAAAGAGACAGTACCAGAGGCTCTAAAAACACTCACTGATAAATGGCTTAAATGCCAAACATCATTCAGGCTTGGAGCATTCAAGCAAGCTCCTGGAAGTCTTTTGGGAACCCCCATTTGCAGGGGGGGTTACACAGGCGCTTAGCAGCCATGTGGCAACCCCCCTCCCATCCCCAATTGTAAATGAATATAGCATTCCCATAGTTCCCTGATAGTCTAGTGGCCCCCTCATCCCTGATTGTAAATGAGTATAGCATCCTTATAGTTCCCTGGTAGTCTAGAGGCCCCCCTTCCATCCCCAATTGTAAATGAATATAGCATTCCCTTAGTTCTCTGGTAGTTTAGTAGCCCCCCTTTCCAGCCCTGATCGTAATGGAAAATTTAATCTCAATATATCCCTGGTAGTCCAGTTGACCCCCACCCACTGAGGCACCCACAGCCCACCCCACTCCCCTCATCCCAGCATGGCCATAGTTGCCCTTATGAATGAAGGCTTATAGGACACACTGCAAGCCCATTGGTTGACAGTGTTGACCAGTGGTATTGCAGTGCCTACTGTAAGTTGTCATTCTGTGACAGCTCAGTCAACTGGCAGCTGTGGAGGTGTGCTAGTGAGTTTTGCTGCCCACTGGCTTCATTGGCCATGCTGGGATGGGGGAGCAGAGTGGGGTGTGGGTGCCTCAGTGGGTGGGGAAGTGGGGGGGGCCACTGGAGTACCAGGGATATATTGGGATTTCATTTTCCATTATGATCGAGGCTGGGAGGGGGGCCATTAGACTATCAAGGAGTGTTGGGTCGGGTTTTACATTTTACAGTCTGGGATGGGAGGGGGTCCACTAGACTACCAGAGATAGTTGGGGAGGTGTTTTATATTTTACAGTCAGGGATGGGGGCCACTAGACTACCAAGGAACTATAGGGATGATATATTAATTTACAGTCGAGGATGGGAGGGGGGCCATTAGACTATCAGGGAACTATGGGGATGATATATTAATTTACAATCTGGGATCGGTGGGGGGCTACTAGTCTACTCTGAAGGAAAGAATTGTTGAGTACCTAGAGTCCAGTGGGGCATAGGACCCAAGGCAGCATGGATTCACAGCAGGAAGGTCATGTCAGACAAATCTAATTGATTTCTTTGACTGGGTGACCAAAGAAGTGGACCAGGGAGGGACTGTGGACATAGCCTTCCTAGACTTTAGCAGGGCATTTGACACAGTCCTGCACAAAAGATTAATAAACAAATTAGCCAGCCTGTGAGTGGGTCCCCGGGTGATAGCCTGGGTAAAGCATTGGCTGGACAAGAGGACACAGAGGGTAATAGTAAATGGAGTCCACAGTGAAGAAAGGGGGGTTACTAGTGGGGTACTGCAGGGTTCAGTACTGGGGCCAGTCTTTTTTAATGTCTTAATAAGTGACATTGCAGAGGGACTGGAAGGAAAAGTATGTCTCTTTGCAGATGACACAAAGATCTGCAGTAGGGTTGATACGTAAGATGGGGTGGAAAGGATGAAAAGGGACTTGGCAAGGTTGGAGGAATGGTCAAATGTATGGCAGCTTAGATTCAATGCAAAGAAGTGCAAAGTAATGCACCTGGGAAACATAAACCCAAGGGAAGAGTACGCAATGGAGGGTGAGATACTGACAACAACAAAAATGGAAAGGGATCTGTGGGTAGTCATATCAGATGACCTAAAGCAATGTGAGAAGGCAGTAAGGAGGGCTGGGGGGATACTGGGATGCATAGGGAGAGGCATCACCAGTAGAAAACAGGAAGTTGTTGTCCCTCTGTACAGACAGTTGGTAAGACCACATCTGGATTACTATGTACAGTTCTGGGGACCCCACCTCTACAAAGACATAGACAGGGTGGAGGCTGCCCAGAGGAGGGCAGCCAAAATGGTGCAGGGTCTGCACCAGAAGACATATGAAGAATGACTAAAGGAGCTTAAGATGTATAGCCTCGAGGAAAAGAGGGAGAGGGAGGATATGATAGAAACTTTCAAATAGTGAAAGGGACTCAACAAAGTCCAAGAGGGTAGCATCTTTCAGAAAAAGAGATCTGCAAGAACAAGGGGGCACAATTTGAAGATGGGGGGGGGAATGGCTCAGAGGTAATATGAGGAAGTATTTCTTCACAGAGAGGGTTGTAGATGCATGGAACAGCCTTCCTGAGGAGGTCGTAGAGTCAAAAACAGTGGGGGAATTCAAGAATGCATGGGACAGACATAATGCAATTCTGGGGGGGATGTAGGAGGAAGTAGGCTGTTGGTTAACTAGTGTAACCCCCACCCAGGTATGCCGTCTCCATCTGGTACCCCGTAGGCGCATAGCCCCCAAAATTTCGACAGCACTACCTGGTGTGCTGGGTTCGGGGATAAATATGTCACTCGGCACATTGGCTAGGTTTGGCTACTTTGCAACAGGGGCACCCAAGTAACTCCGGACACAGGAACCAATGACTGTAATGTCCAATACCAGAAGTGGGATTCTAAAGTGTGGCTTTTATTCACATCCAACAAAATAACAAAGCATAGCTGGACCCCCACGGGGCTACACTCCTGGTAATGCATATTTATGGAGATCAGAACACATCCTCTTTACACTGAAATCCTCAGGTCTCGAAACACTCTGGGCACTCTGCCCTAACTCAACTCTTTTTCAGTTTCCCTGGCTCAACTCCCTTGCCAGTCACTTGGATTACCTTCCTTCCATGGCTCGGCTATCATGCCAGCCCTTTGGACACTTTCCATATAGCATGGAAACATTTACTGGTGGCTCCCTAAACCACCTATGAGCACTTCTAGTTCCATCAGAGAATCTTCCTCATCAATCCCATGTCTGAGTACTTTCCTCAGGCACTGGTCAAGTACCTGAGAGAAAGCAACAGGTGTCCCAAAGCAAACTCATAGAGGTGAATTTGGTTACTACTGATGGGGGGGGGGTCCTCCCACCTCTCGCTCCCATAATTCATACCTAGCCATTTCTCTGGACTGTAACACCTCATCCTTGAAAACACTTTGCTGTGTAGATTCTCTTTAAATGTATTCACATTCAATCTACTCTCTTTACATCCCATTTGTGCTGAACTTGAACATACTTAATAAGTGGCTGTGTCCATTACTGTAGACCCCCCACAGAGTTAAGCAGTCCAATCCCCACATCTTTCAAATTGTACTTGGCTGTCTTTTCCTGACCCCACAGTAACAGTCACTTTAGTTTCATCTTGTTTCAGGTGAAAACACATTGGCCCTTTAGCAGAGCAAACTCACCCCTTGGTTGCAGGTGCCCTACAGGCATTTTTTCTTCAAAGAAATCTCGTCCAGAACTTCTGGTGCCTCAGCACGAACTTAACTCAGGCAGCTTCTTTTTCCCTAGCCGGACCAGGGGAGTTGCCCCTGGAAGCAGGCTGATTCCTTCCCTCCCATCCCCGCAGGGATGGGGCCCTGAACCACTGAAAGCGGTCTCTACCACTTCACTTGGCTCTTCTTGTGTTCCTCTTCAGGTGAGAACACACACCTATACAAAAAAATAGCTATTTGACAGAGCTTAGGACTCTGAGGGCCTGCTTACAGCAAAGCACCTCCTTCCTCTACTACAGACTGCAACCAACTGACTTCAAATTCCCCAACATTGTATCCTAACTTCCCTAGCTGCAACATTCCAGCGTGGCTTATGCAGCTGCGAAAGTTCTAAAATGATGTCATCCCTCAGTCTCCGCTGAGGCTGAGAACAGAGTGAGACAGTGTGAAATCCATTTAACTGGAGTTTCACAAGCTGCCTTCCCTGCCTACCACTAGGTCTAGCTGGGATTCTTGTAACCCCGGGTAACAGGGGGGTTACACTAGCATCTGCAGCTTATCCGTTAGGTAGGGAAATGGGTAGACTAGGTGGGCCAAGTGGTCCGTATCTGCCATCAAATTCTGTGTTTCTACCAGGGAACTACGGGGATGATATATTAATTTACAATCAGGGATGGGAAGGGACCACTAGACTACCAGGGAACTATGGGGATATATTAATTTACAGTCGGAGATGGGAGGGAGCCCACTAGACTACCAGAGAACTGTGGGGATGATATATTAATTTACAGTCAGGGATGGGAGAGGGGCCACTAGACTACTAGGGAACTATCCGGATGATATATTAATTAACAATTGGGGATGGGAGGGGGGTGTCACTAGACTACCAGGGAGAGTTGGAGAGAGGGGTTTATATTTTACAATCTGGGATGGGAGGGTGGCGCTAGACTGCCAGGGTGCTGTGGAGTGTTTTCTGTTTCACATGGCAATTGCAGGGCACCAGGTGCAGCTATGCTAATGGGCTCGTAATGAGCATGCATGGTGCCCTTTTGTGCCAAGCATGTCTAGTGTGCTCATTAGGATTTCCCAGCTGAATACTGTGCTTGGGGTTATGGCACATCCAGGTATGCGCTATGCACAGCCCAGTGGTGGTATGCGGTACAGTCCCTGGTTATGCAGGACTCGGTGGCCGCCCACTATTGACTGCGTATCCAAGGCAGATATTCAGACAGTGTGTGCGATCAGTACCGATCGCACATACTGTGTGAATACACCCTCAGAGCTGGCTGGAGCTTCTATTCTGCATGGCGCATCTTTACGCTTGCGCAACCAGCTGGCTCTGAATATGTCCCCCCCTTGTTTGTAAAACAAGCCAGATTACCACAAGTTTGCTGTCCCATCACTGGAACTGATTAACCTTATATGCTACCCAACATACTGCATTTCTGCTGCCCCGTTAGAAGGTGCGAACGTACCATGTAACCATAAATCTTGTGCTGTGCAAATTTTAGATAGTGTTGAATTTAAATGTTATATGATTGTTTATATTATATTATTTTAGTTCCAGAAGTATAAATTGCACAGTGTTTCTCCTGTGTCTGTAACCAGTAATATGCAAAATGAGTATCTCTCGAAAATGAACAATTGCTCGACAGGAATTGCCCATTCATGTTGCTGGATAAAAATTACTACTACTACTACTACTACAGAAATAAATAAAAGCTAAAAAGTTCTGTACTACCAAGCAACTATTCCTTTTGTACTGGTACAAAAAAAATCAAGAGCTTTTGTCTTGCCTACTAGCTCACCACTGAGATCATTGAACTGCCATCAATCAGTCACCCACGAGAGTGAAATAGAGAATAGATTCATTCTTGGTGAATGAGTGACTGATTCATCCTGATGATTAACATTGCTTGTTCCTTTCTTGTAGACAAGTTGTAGATTTCTCAATGTGTGCAGAGAAATCAAGATCAATTAAACACATCTCATGTCCTTTCAGGCACCAGAAACCTTTGAAGATGTTGCTGTTGCTTTTTCTGAAGAGGAGTGGAAGATTTTAAGCAAACAGGAGAAGGAGCTTCACCAGGAAGTGATGGTGCAGAATTATGAAAATATGGTTTCAGTAGGTAAGAACAGGCACAATCTCTGAGTTGGGATCTTTATGAGAGAGAAATGGTCTGATTTCAGGTCTTATAGCATGTTGACTGTAGGGAGATAGGATGAATTAGGTACTAGCTTGGGGGTTCCGCTATAACATTCTTGTAACTTTTCAAAAACTGCAGCAGTATGTATAAGTTTGTTCAGCTTACCCCTCCATTTTGTGATGCACTAAATTGTTAGAGAGGCAAAGAACGTCACATGAAATAGAAACATCAAAACTGACAGCAGCTGCCAACTGGTCTATCCGGTCTGCACTTTACACTGCTTAACCTATAATACTGAGCCCCTTAAGGATCACTTTTCCTCTCTCTCTCTCTCTCTTTTTATCCCCAACCCCTGTTGCTTTCAACTAAATACTTGTATCTATCCCAGCTATGCTTGAACACTACCACTGAGTTTGCACAGGCCACCTCATTGGGCAAAAATCTATTCCATCTGTCCTCCATCATCTCCATAAAAAAGTGTTTCCTAACTTCCTTCTTAAATGTGCCCTGTACCGACTTCTTCATGTTACCTCCAGTGTGTGTGTGTTTACACTGAAGGTGAGCAATGCACTGCTATCCACTTTGGTTGTGTGACTTGGGCACCACGTACCAGCTTCTTCATGTTACTTCCAGTATTTGTGTTTACACTGAAGGCATGCAATGCATTGCTATCCACTTTGGTTATGCCTTGTGGAGATGTGAATGTTTCTGTTATGCCTTCTTTCTTTCTCTCTCTTTCTCTCTTCTGGTTTCTAGTGAGTACATCTTAAGGATGTTTCCTGCTGTTTCAGCAACCCCATATCACATTCATAAGTTTTAGAACAGTACATGATGATCATCTAAGCATTTAAATCCATATCAAAAAAACGCAGCTTGCCAAAAGTGTTCTTATGTTAAGTGGTGAAACTCAGTATCTTTTATGGAAATATCCATAAGATGTAAGATTACTTTATATCATTATAACATCATTGTTTTAGATGTCAACGTGTGAAAGGAAAAGTGATATAAGGTGAGACGCCAATGCAACCTGATTTTTTTTTCTTGTTATATATTCATGGCAAAAAACTCAGTTTAATGCATCAGTTAGGGTTGTTCCACAGTGACAAATGCGAAGAAATTCGGTATTAGGGTTGAAAACTCTAACTGCACTTCCCCCCCACCACCACCACACACACACACATACATGCGAGTAGGGGAAGGACCAAGGCAACACAACCAATCACACACAACCAGCAAGAGGTATATACCTGTGTTACTGTAGCAAGTAGGTAAGAAATCCAACTGCAGGTATCACACAATATTTCCAAACTTGTTCCACAAGGTTAGTTCTCCTAAAGGCAAAAGAAGGTGGCAGTAACGAGAACTGTGTACCGTGCTACGTTTTCAACATATGGGTGGCGAAAGGCATCATGGGTGCCACAATGTTGGCCTATGAGAAGTTGTTCAATTTCGGAACAGTGTAACTGTGTCATCCCTAAGTATTTTAGCACAAAAGCAGGGAAAGACACATCTTTGGGGCCAGGGTTTACCACCCTGCAAACTGCAGCCCAAAGGACCCAACCATTTGCTTGCAGGATAATGGTAAAGATGTGTAGTGTTCAGGAGCATACTTTGGCAAAACAGTGTTACAAACATGAAAGTGTCATAAACGGAGCACACGACAGTGTCACAGTTTCGAAAGCATGCAAAATAGTGTCGCAAAATACTGTCGCAAACACGAATGTCGGAAATGCATACCACGACACTGTAGCATTTGCAAAAGTAACTTCTGAAAGTACTTCAGTGAATGTGCGAAATCTTGTTTTGAGTCTTGTACACCCCAAAATACCAAATGTGTAGTCTGTGTTATGTGTTGGTGGCAGCGTGTGGCCCAAGATGCCCAGTTGTCCGCAGTGATATGTGTTTTGCGGTACATGGAACGTCTGGATTCAGAGTTAGCAGTGATGACCCCATGCCACAGCCCAATGGGAGCATGGGTGTGTGGTTTCATGGTTTAGATAATGGTATGTTATTTCTGTTGCCTGCCACTGGTTGTGTGTGATTGGTTGTGTTGCCTTGGTCCTTCCCCTACTTGCATGTATGTATGTGTGGGGGTGGGGGGAATGCGTAGTTAGGGTTTTCAACCCAAACACTGAATTTCCTTGCTTTTGTCACTGTGGAACAACCCTAACTGATGCATTAAGCAGAGTTTTTTTGCCATGAATTTCCTTCTTTTTGAGAATGTGCACTATAAATAATGAATGGTATGTGGTGGTGGGTGCTCCCACCATGCTTCCCATTTTGTGTAATAACCCTTACAGTAATGGTAATGCTAACAGTAACGGCAATGGTAATCCTAATGGGAATGTTAACACGCCAACGGTAATGGTAACAGTAATGGTAATGGAAATGCAAATGGTAATAGTAATAGAAATGGAAACGCAAATGGTAATGGCAATGCACAAGGAAACAGTAACGCAAGCGACAATGTAAATGCAAATGCTAACGCTAACACTAACACTAACAGTAACAAAAAGGCAAATGCAAATGGTGACACAAATGGTAAAGAAAACAGCAATGGTAACGGTAACGCAAATGGAAACACTTAACGGTTACAGCAATGGTGACACCAAAAGAAACAGTAATGCAAATGGAAATGTGAACGCAAACGAAAATGCAACCACAAATGGTAACATACACGGTGATGCAAAATGAAATGCTAATGCAAACTCTAACGAGAATGGAAGTGGAAACGTGAACGCAAATGCTAACGGTAAAAGTAACGCAGATGCACACATGAACGGAAACGATTACGCAAATGATGATGGAAACACAAATGGTAATGGTGATACAAATGGAAACGCAAATGCAAACAGTAATAGCAACGGCGAGGCAGAAGGAAACAGTAACGCAAGCGACAATGTAAATGCAAGTGCAAATGCTAACGGTAACAACAACGCAAATGAAACATACATTGAAACATAGAATTTGACAGCAGATAAGGACCGCTTGGCCCACCCAGTCTGCTCATTTCCCTACCTACTGGATAAGCTGCAGATCCTAGTTAACCAGCAGCCTACTTCTTCCTACCCCCAACCCCTAGAATTGCCTTATGACTGTCCCATGAGTGCTTGAATTCCACCACTGTTTTTGACTCCACAACCTCCTCTGGAAGGCCGTTCCATGCATCCACAACCCTCTCTATGAAAAAATACTTCCTTAAATTACCTCTGAGCCGCCCGCCCCCCATCTTCAAATTGTGCCCCTTGTTCTTGCACACCTCTTTTTTTGAAAGATGCTACCCTCTTGGACTTTGTTAATTCCCTTGAGGTACTTGAAAGTTTCTATCATGTTCCCCCTCTCTCTTCTTTCCTCAAGGCTATACATATTAAGGGCCTTAAGTCTGTCTTCATATGTCTTCCGGTGCAGATCCTGCACCATTTTAGTTGCCCTCCTCTGGACAGCTTCCATCCTGTCTATGTCTTTGCGGAGATTGGGTCTCCAGAACTGCATGCAGTACTCCAGATGGGGTCTCACCAGCTGTCTGTACAAAGGGATAACAACTTCCTGTTATCTACTGGTGATGCCTCTCCCTATGCATCCCAGTATACCCCTAGCCCTCCTTGCTGCCCTCTCACATTGCTTGCCCACCTTTAGGTCATCTGATATGACTACCCCCAGGTCCCTTTCCATTTTTGTGGAATGGTAAATGGTAACACAAACGGTAATGAAAACACTAACAGTAATGGTAATGCAAATGCTAACGGTAGCAGTGAGTGGTGGCGTAAAGGCAATGCGCATAACAAAAAATGCAACCGCAAGTAGTACTTGTACACAGTGATGCAAAAGGAAACACAAATGCAAACTGTAATGGGAACACAACCGGAAACATGAACGCAACTGGTAAAAGTAATGCAAATGCACATGCTTTGTGTCTCAAAAAGGTGCATTGAGAAGCACAGTGAATACAAAGAATGTGGACACAAGAATGGGCCTCGGACCAGAAAATGAGTACTTGGAATACTAAATTGCTGAAATCTCAGGAACTATACAATGTAGAAAACATTTTTTAAATCTAATATTATTTGCAACTTTCCAGGCTAGTTTTGTGGCTAAAGAAGTTTTGCGACGAAAAGTTTGTATCCAAACTGTTTTCAAGATATGGGACCCGAAAGGCGCAGCAGACGCTGTAATGTTATCCTATGGGACAAATCGTCAGATTCAGAGTGCAGTAACTTTACTGCCCTATTATATTTTGACACCAAACTACCAAAAGGCACATCTGTGTGATTTTTGGCTTTCTTCCCTGCAAATTTCAGCCCAAAAGACCAAACTTTTGTTTTGCAGCAGGGTGGCAAAGATTTCCTATTGTTTTTGGCATAGTGTCGCAAAGTACTTTCGCAAATCATGACACTTTCACAAAAAAAATCATGAAAGTGTCACATATGCGACAGTACTTTGCGACACTACTTTTAAAAAAAAAAAAAAAAAACATATTTCTGGGGTGTTTTACCCCGAAAAAAAGTCATGGCTAGCATTCTCAGGGTTCGACTAGGTGAACACAACAAGATTTGTGCCCCTAGTAGGTCCCAAATTTAAATGCAAAATATTTTTCTGACCACCAACTAAAACAAAAATGGCCGACTTGCGAAAGTGAAAGGGTCATTTGTGAAAATAAAAAACGCATTTGAGACACTTTCGCATATTTTAACTTTTTCCATAGACTATAATGGGCTCAGGGTTTTTGAATAACTTTTGAACCGTTTAATATTTTTTTTGGACAGACTGCGCAAAACACGCGGGCTGTAGATGTGAGCAAAGAAATGTGCAAAAACCCATAATTTGTGCGTTTTTGGAGCTCTGTAGCTCTGCAACTGTATATCTGATCGTAATGCAACTTGGCAGGTCCAGAGATCTATGGTACAAAACTGTGCATGCCAAATGTCAAGCAAATCCGTTGTACGAGGGGCAAAGTTATTAAGTTGCCAAATTTCAGATTTTACTTTAAATGGGGTACCCATCCCTAACTATATAGTGACACTACTGTGCTACTATAAATATATATATTATTTCTGTGTTAAAGTAAGTTGATAGGTTAAGGAGAATTCAACATTGCGTTCCCCTATTGTCATCCCAGGCCTGAGGGCATGTAGCTAGAGTGGGCTTTTCTTTGAGTATTTCTGTGTTCTCACAGTGGGAAAGCAGCTTAGTGTGGACAGCTGAGCTCATTTGATCTAAAGAACTATGTTTTTGAAATTAACAAAAGACTGAGCCCATTTAATCTAAGGAGGCTATTTCTGTAATGCTCTGCATTGCCAATGTGTATTTGTTCCAACTGGGTATTATGCACCCTTACTTAGGGAAATACTAAGGTTCATACTAAGGATTTAGGAGTCAAGAAGGCGGTATGCCAATATGGATTCTTTCCGATTACCCATAATAGCACAATCTTTTTCTAGTAAGTATATAGTTGTCTAGGTTTATCTTAAACTGTTTTTTATCTTTACGGATTAAAATATCTAGATGTAAACTATTGCAAGGATTAACCACCCTCTGTGTGAAATAAGATTTTCTCTTATTTGTCAAAAATCTTTTTGGTCTCTATTGCAACGGGTGCCCCCTAGTCCCCATTTTATCACTTTTGAATTCTAGGTTCAGTCTGTGTATTAGGTAGCTATCTTGCATGATGTCATAACATAAGAGCACATCACCTCTGCTCCTACTTGTCTCTAGTGACATAAGGTTATGTTTCTGGAGACGTTCACTATATGATAAATTCTTTGTGTTATATCATTTTGATTGCAAGTCTCTGAACTCTTTCTAACCAATTTTCAGTCCCCTTATTAATGGCATCCCGTGCCTGGTTTCCATAGTCCAGTAGTGATCTCACATATGCCCTGCATAATGGCATCACCACCTCCTCAACCCTGCTTTTAACATTTCTTTTGATAGGCCACAGCAGTAATTTTTGCTTATTTGTTTGTCACAATGCCCATCATAAGCTAATTGTACTGTGATTGTTATGCCCAGAACTTGTTATTCGGTTGTTTCTCTTAAAGGCAGTCCATTTAGAGAAACAGTGTTATTTTTCTTGTGTCAGTCTAGATGCATCATACCACATTTATTTGCATTAAAACTCCTACCCCCTTGTAGTCACCCATCTACCTTTGTTGTTTGGTTCTGTTTGTAGTGCATCACTGTCTTCCTGTGAATGTATGACTCTAAAACATAGAAACATAGAATTTGACAGCAGATAAGGACCGCTTGGCCCAGCTAGTCTGCCCATTTCCCTACCTAATGGATAAGCTGCAGATCCTAGTTAACCAATGGCCTACTTCCTCCTCCCCACTAGAATTACCTTATGTCTGTCCCATGCATTCTTGAATTCCCCCACAGTTTTTGACTCTACGACCTCCTCAGGAAGGCTGTTCCATGCATTCACAACCCTCTCTGTGGAAAAAATACTTCCTCATGTTACCTCTGAGCTGTCCCCGTCTATCTTCCAATTGTGCCCCTTGTTCTTGCACATCTCTCTTTTTTCTGAAAGATGATACCCTCTTAGACTGTTGACTCCTTTTGAGGTACTTGAAAGTATCTCTTGTGTACCCCCTCTCCCTCTTTTCCTTGAGGGTATACATAGTAAGCTCATTTAGTCTCTTTTCATATGGCTTCTTGTGCAGACCCTGCCCTCTGGACAGCCTCCATCCTGTCTATGTCATTTTGGAGATGTGGTCTCCAGAACTGTGTGCAGTACTCCAGATGAGGTCTCACCAACTGTCTATACAGAGGGATAACAACTTCCTGTTTTCTGCTGGTAATGCCTCTCGCTTTGCATCCCAGTATCCCCCCCCCCAGCCTTCCTTACTGACTTCTCACATTGCATGCCCACCTTTAGGTTATCTGATATGACAGCCCCAGGTCCCTTTCCATTTTTGTTGTTAGCATCTCACCCCACCCCACTGTGTACTTTTCCCCTGGTTTTTTGTTTTCCAGGTGCATTACTTTGAACTTCTTTGTGCTGAATCTAACCTACCATACATTTGACCTACCGTACATTTGAATACTGGGATGCAAAGTGAGAGGCATTACCTGGGGCCCACTCCAAGGCTGGATAACTTGTTTATTAATCTTTTGTGTGGGACTGTGTCAAATGCCTTGCTAAAATCTAGGTAAGCTATATCCACAGCCCCTCCCTGGTCTACTGCTTTGGTCACCCAGTCAACAAAATCTATTTGATTCCTCTGACATGACCTTCCCAGTGTGAATCTATGCTGCCTTGGGTCCTGTGCCCTACTGGCCTCTAGGTAAGCAACAATTCCACCATTTTCCCTACCACTGAGGTCAAACTTACAGGTCTGTAGTCTCCTGCCTCTGCCCTGCTCCCACTTTTGTGAAGGGGAATAGCATCCACCCTCCTCCAGTCCTCGGGTACCACCCCATCCTACTATGATTTGTAAAAGAGGGTAGTCAGTGGTGTCACTAGTTCTCCCCTTAGTTCTTTTAGAATTCCAGGGTGAATCCTGACAGGCCTCATTGATTTGCCCACCTTCAGTTTTAAGAGTTATTTCAGAACCCTTTCTTCTGTGAATGGACTGGACTGGTATCAACCCCCCCATCCAGAGTGCTTCTATTGACTGGATTAGGTATCTCCCCCTCCTCTTCTTTTGTGAATACTGAGCAGAAGTATTCATTCAGTACCCCTGCTTTTTCACTGTCACCCTCTGCCCACATTCCCTTCCCTTTATTAAGCTAAAGTACCCCTCCCTTGGTCTTTCTTTGCTTCCTAATGTAGCTATAAAAAGTGTTATCCCCCTTCTTAACACAGTTGGCTATATTTTCCTCAGTTTGAGCCTTTGCTATTCTGACTGCCTTCTCTGCTTCCTTCTGTTTTAACTGATATAGTTTTTGTCCTGCTCCTTCTGTGTTTCCTTAGATTCCTTGAATGCTGTCCTTTTCTCTTTATCCTTTCCTACCACCTCTTTTGAGAACCATAGTGGCTTTTTTTTCCTTCATTTTGTTTTGTTGATTTGCTTTAAACTAAGGCTTGTTGCCTTGGTGATGGCAGTTTTGATTTTTTCTCATTGTTCTTCCAGCCCTCCTCCTTGCCTGTTTGCTAGTGCTTTTCTGAGGCACTCTCCCATTTTGTCAGTCAGCCCTCCTAAAGTTCAACACCTTTGCTTTTGTATGGCTTGACTCTAGCTATTTTTGTGTCATCTGCATATTTAGTTATCCAGTTTGTTAATAGTCTGTCCATGTCTGATATGAAAACCTGAAACAATAATTGTCCTACAACAGAGCCTTGCTGCACCCCAGCTGTTATACAAACCAGATCAGTGAGGTACCCCTTTATAGTAACTCTGTGGCTTCTTCCACTAAGACAGTTTCTAATCCATGCCATAATTTTGTGATTAACACCTATTTCAGTTAGTTGTTGTATAATAGATGTGTGTGGTACTTTATCAAAGACTTTCTGTAAACTCTAGAAAAACACCATCCACGGATGACCCCCCCAATCCAGTGTGACTGATATTTTTTTCATAAAAACAAAGTAAGTTAGTTATGCTGGACCTCCCTGCAGAAATCCCATGCTGCTGCCTACCTCTGCTGTCACTCTTTTCTGCTGATTTATGATATCCATATGAAGCGATTCCATAATCTTTCCTGGCACCAACGTCAGACTTCTAGGCCAGTAATTTTCATGATTTGTTTTACTTCCCTTTTTATGTTGTCTTGCGCACATGCAAGTGACATATTGTGGTACCTTGGAATAGCAGGTTTTGAAGATGCGGTCATCTTGTGGCTAATGGCACCACTGCCTTTCCAGGCTGGGCTGTGTGACACGAATGAAATGGCACGCTGTCTATGACAGCAGTGCAAAATCGTGCCACCAACTTGATACAATTTCGCCGCTGCAATGAGGGAGGCACCTATCATTGCAGAGCGTGCCTTGCCTGGTGTAACATTTCAAAAAATATGGCAGCTGTTGCCGCCTGCCTCTCTCAGTCCCCATGAAAGCCGACATCAGGGGTGCCCAATCCTCCTATTGGCATGCCCCCCCCTCCAGTTTATTTGTTGACAGGGTAGCTCATTCCCTGTTGGCACAATGCTCCCCTATTTAATTTGTGTGCCAAGTGGGTTGCCTAATCCCCTTGGCATCGTGGAGGAGAGCTTCCAGATGGGTGGCAGCCCATCATTGCATGGTATATGTCAGACACGCACAGCTGAGGGGCGCGGTGACATGCGGGCATGCTGGCGTGCATACCTCCGTCATGCATGTCATGTGCACTTGAGAGCACCCACATGCATGCCGTGCTGCAGGACAATGCAGCGGCAGTGTATGGGGGGACACGTGGGCATTGCATCACTGACACACCATCCTTCCCTTGCAGCATCTGCATGCCTCCGTGCAGAGGATGGGGTGTTGGCAGCAGCACCCATGGACACCAGTACAGCCCTGGAGGATGAACTATCTACATCCACCGGTATCCGGGGGCCCGACAGGCTGCAGCTCAGCACCATGGTGCCTGTGGATGTCCTAGACTGAGGCCTTGGTGTCCTGTGTGCAAAGATACGGATTGGGGCTGAGTCCAACTCCGATGATGACTACACACAGCTCCTGGACAGCATGGGTGACATTGTGGACGTGTCACCCCTGCTGGCATCACAGTCAGGTAACGTGTCCAGTGCTATGCCAGTGGCAGTACAGCTGCCTACCACCACTGCAGGTGCGGTGGTGTGCATTGCCACAGATGTGCCATGTGGTGGAGGTGGTGTGGCTGTGCAGACGCAGGGTGGCGTACAGCAGCTGGATGGGCGACGGCAGTAGGGTACGGGTGCTACCGGGCAGCCAGCCACAGGATTCACTGCTGCTGCGCCTGCTGTGTCCATTCCTCCTGCAGACCTCACTGTGCAGTGTCCACCAGAGAGGGGGCTGTTGCAGCATGGCAGGTCTCCACCAGATGAACGGCATCCCACCCAGGAGCCCCAGGATGCTGACAGTCTAGCTGAGGACACCCGGCTGCTGCAGGCATCCATTCAACAACAGGTGCTGCTCGCCACTGGGGTGCATGCACTGCATGCAGAGGTGCACCAGTTAGCTGAACAGCAGGAAAGGGGCACTGTACATATCCTGGAGGGGATGCAACGCATGCAAGAGGCCATGACTATGTCCTTGGATCATATTGCCAGTGTGATTGCAGATGACTTTGCATTGCTGGCTGCCACAGGGCGTTGACATGCACAGGAGACCCCCCCCTGCAGTGTGCTGTCCATGCCTCGGACTCAGCGACGGACGACTCCAATACAGTCGACACCGGGGCTGTGATGTAGGCATTCCAGGCACACCCAGGGCTGGCCTATTTGGGCTCCTGCACCCCCCCGCAAGGACATGGTCGTGGTCCCGCGCTTCCACCTCTAGGGGGCTACTGCACCCCCACCGGCTGATGCGCAGCCTGCGGCTGCCGATCGGCCCAGGCATGGTAGCCCCTGTGGCCGTGGTGGCCATGGTACCATGCAGTGGCCCTGATCTGCAGGCTGCCCTGTGTGCACATTGGTGCTGTGTGTATGCCTTGCCACTGGTGGCATGCTTCTGTGTCATGCCACACGCTGCCTGTGTGTGTCCATGCCCGGCCACTGGACCATGCAGCATGGGTGTGATGAGGGCAGTCTAGCACCATTTGTGCCTTTGCACTGGTGCAATTCGTCTGATTCATGCCACATTCCAAAGCACGCATGCGTATGTGTGTGTGTTGCTGTGTGTGGTTGTGTGCCACTGACTCCCCTACTGCTGCATCACGCCTCTGTGTGTGCATGCCCCTCATCATGCACATCCCTGTATGTGTGCTGTACTTGACTGTGTGGTCCATGCATGTGTACCGCACCACCTACCTGTGTTCACCAAAGTGTTCCTGTGCAACAGTGTCGCGGTGGCGTCATGCCTGCTGCAGCAGTCAGGGGTCCGTCTGCCCAGGGGGTGGCTGTCCACCACCCTCTGGCCCACTGTCTCCATCGTCCCCACTACTGTTGCCCTCATCAGCCTTGACAGCTATCCCACAGTCAATGGCCATGTTGTGCAGTATGCAGCAGGCCAGGAATAGGCCTCAGGCTTTCGAGGAGCTGTACTGTAGGACACAATCTGACCTGTCTAGGCAATGGAAACATGCCTTCAGCATGCCAAAGACATGTTCGATGATGTTGCATGTGCTGGTGTGTGCCTCGTTGTACCGTTCCTCTGCTGGGGACGATGGGCACCAGTAGGGGGTGAGCAGCCAGGGCTTCAGCAAGTATGCACTGTCACCTGTGTGGAGAATTATATGGTTAGCCCTCTGCTACGCTGTGCTGCACCCCTTGCCTGTCCCTAGCACTCATGCCACCATGCACACCCTGCCCTCCCCCATCCCCAGGTCTGCTCTGCCCATCGCACCTTGCCCATGCCATACTCACCCACTAGGTGGCCTGTGGGGATGTCCCCATGTTCAAATCTGTGGCACAGCACAGAGCTGTGCCAGATGAATGCATCATGTGCACTCCCAGGGTGTGTGGTGCAGACATTGGTGATGCACCCCGTGGCATCGGACACCACCTGACAGTTGATGCTAGGGCTCTCTGTCCCGTTGATATACAGCATTCCCTCAGGGCCAGGTGGCATGCGGATGCCCACATGGGTGCAGTCAATGGCCCCAATCATGCTAGGTATGCATGCCATCCTATGGAAGTCCTGCATAATTGCTGCATGCTCCACCTCTGTGCTGGGGAAATGGATGAATTCCAAAGCACGTGGCAGCAGAGCATTGAGGAACTGTATGAGGAGGTGGAACATGGCCAAATGGGTGATGCCCATGGTGTCCCCTGTTGGTCCTTTGGCAGGTGCCCGTGGTGAGCAGGTACATGATGGAGGTCACCTTAATCTCCATGGACATGGCATGGCTCTGTCTGGTGGGTGCCTGCATCTCCTCACTGGACAACTCGCAGAGCTGCCTTAGAATGGCCCTGTTCAGGTGGTACCAGCCCACGATCTCGGTGTCACTGTAGTTCTCAAAGGTGATGTGGGCATGGTACCACCTATGTCGCACATACTACCGATGGGCCCTTCGGCCATGTAGCTGTTCCTCCTGCCTCCTCATACCCCTCATTACTGCCTCTGTCAAGAAGGGCACACTGTTCATCTCTCCTGCTGTCCACTGTCCCCCTGGGTGGTTGGCTGCTGGCTGTGTGCCACCTTGGTACACTGGTTTTGTGTGTGTGTGTGTGTGTGTGTGTGTGTCCCTCTCCCATGCCACCTCTGTGTCCCTCTCCCTCTGTGTCTGGTCTTGTGTCTGTCTGTCTGTCTGTCTGTCTGTCTGTCTCTATCTCTCCCTCTCACTCTTGGTGCAACTACTGTCTTGTGTGTTTGTTCCATGTTTTTATAGGAACAAGTCTGGTTAGTGCAAATTCAATTTGCTCCACACTTGTGCCATGGTTTCACAGTTGAATATGCATTGTGCTGGATATTCATGGGAATGCTCCCTGCACTTGTGCCGCATACACTATAGTTACGTATTGGCGCAACGGATTTTGTGCTGTGCAATAGCTCCCGCAGAATATGGCTTCTCGGAGCAGTTCCATACTTGTGCTGGCACAACTCAGTTGCACCATGCGCAGCTGCTCTGAATATTGGGGTGTTAGAGTTTTGAAGGGAATTTATGAATATGTAGAACTTCATATTATCCTTTGTTGCATTAGTTGCTAGATTTTTTTTTCTGTTTTTTCCCCTTAATTTTATGAAGCCATCATAACTTTACACCTCTATTATTATATTCTCAATTTTTTTTATGTTTCTCACATACTGCAGAAATCTGTTTCTTGATAATTTCCCACATTTCACCTGCTGTTTTATTTATTTATTTATTAATTAACTTTCCGTAACTGGGTAAGTACACTAGGCAAGAAAAAACCTGCCTATTTTCAGGCACAACCTGGGAGAGTACAAATTTCATTTTGTCTAAATCTTCCTGTATTTTTTGTTTAATTGCATTAAAATTGTAAATCTCCCTACATTTATTTTTTTTATTGTGACATATTCCTCTATTTGGAAAGATATGGTATTGTGTTCATTATTTCCTAGTGGTGCCTTGATCTCACAATTTGTAATATTTATCTAATCTTTGTCTAGTACTATGTCTGTGTTAAATGGCACAGACCAAAGTTTTAGAATGTTGGGCACATGAGGATTCCAGATTGCATCAACTCTCCAATCTGAGCTGTGCCATTGAAGGGGAAATATCTGCTTAAACGAGTAGTCCACCCAGAATTTGTAAAAACATGTTATGCAGAGTGTTTTGATTTGTATGCAGAGTCCTAGTGTGTCCTTCTCTCTGTCTGCTATTAGGAGTTTTTCCTAAATTAGTATGCTATCTTTATGGTAGGGTTTCTGTAAGAAAACTGCTACTAAATAGCTCTAATTCACTATTATAGATTGAGGGAGTGCTCCCGACCAATCGGAGCGCTCCTTTGCCTTCCATGTGAGGCATTCTTATTTTGTAAAGAGCATCTCACACGCAGATGCCCTGGAAACAGACACATTCTCGGAGCAGTTTTTTTTTAAATATATTATTGATCGCTCTTCTCGCTCAGCTGAAGGCACGTGAAACCACTCATTTTTAGCAATGAGCATCTCCGAGGGACTTATTAACACATATTTGTGTTTTCTGTGTGTGTCAGGTCTAGCTAGCAGTAGTAAGTGTTTTCATTTTAAAATTAAATTTTATCAAAGTACACTCAACAATGAAAAGTACAGAAATTGCTCCAGGTCGTCAGTGTGCTATAATTAGTTAAGACTGTAGCAGTTTTTAGAAAACCCACTCAGCTCTCAAGTATTTGCTAAATTATAAATGTAGGTATCAGCATTCTGTTAGGTAGAACTGGCAGTTAGTGCTGATTTTGCTCCGTGACATGATTTTCAATGTTTTTTTGTCACAAATGTGAAGTATTTTTGTAATAAAGTATAGAATATGTAAGTTATTTAATTAGTTTGGTGAATATTTGTTTTATTATTTGAAAAAGTGTGATACACTAAATGTGTAGTGGAGGTTGGATTGTAGGGGCAGGGGTGTGGCCATTATATTCAAGGCTCAGCTGGGCCTTGTGGATGTGCCATTGGGAAGTACCAGCTCCTTAGATTATATCCTGGGAGAGGGTGTAGGTTGTGGGATACTCCTCCTCCTCTACCGTCCACTAGGAGATGGTGGAGAATTTCTGCAGGAGACAGCGGACTTCATTGTTGACGTGATGTTGAGGTCCCCCAGATGGATCGTTCTGGGGGACTTCAATGCCTGGGTTGACGATGAATTATCACATTTTTATCAAAATCTCCTCCAGCTGATGACTGCGCTGGGCCTTACACAGGTAGTTACCTCCTCAACCCATGCAGGGGGTCACTTGTTGGATCTGATCTTCCTCTTGGGTATGGAGATAGCTGACTTAGGGGTTGAACCAGTCAGCTTGTCTGACCATCATATCATAAGGTTCAGTCTCAGGGGCCCCACCAATAGGTCTGCTCCTACGGAGATGGTGCAGTACCACTCTTTAAGGGGAGTTGTCCCCAGTGACCTATCGGCAGTGCTGGACCTATCGGGTTTGTCGGATGAATGCTTGAGTCCAGTTGATCTCTTATCGGATGAATGCTTGAGTCCAGGTGATCACGTATTAGCATATAACAAGGCTGTGGGAGATGCCCTGGACAAGATTGCTCCTGTTCGTGTTCAGCCTCTCACCCTTCACCCAAGGAGCCCTTGGTTTGATGGCTCCTTAAAGGAGTTGAGATGAGTTGGCTGAAAGATGGAAAGAGCCTGGCAGAGGTCCGGCCTTGATGCCGACAGGCTTAGGTTGATGGCACATTATAATGGCTATCAATCATAAATCACCTGTAAGAAGGCAGAATTCCTGTCCAGGGAGATTTCTGCTACTTGTAATCGACTGTCTCAGCTTTTCCAGACTGTTGACAGACTGTGCAATCCAGTCTGTCTCCAGCCTACAGAAGCCTTTTCGCAGCTGAAATGCAAGGAGTTTGCTCAATTCTTCGTAGATAAGGTTGCCGGCATCAGGTCTGGCTTCGGCCCGACCTCTCCTACGAGGGACTGCAGAGAATGGCAGGAAGGGGTATGCGCTAGGTCTGTCTGGTCAGATTTCCCCTGGCTGGACTTCATAGACATTATCAAGATCATCCAAGCATTGCGCCCGACCAGCTATAGTTTGGATTCGGGCCCTACACACCTTTTAGTGGGATATGTAGATGTTATCTACCCAATCCTTGCAGAAATTGTCTGGAAGTCCTTGGAGATGGGAGTCTGTTTGTTGGTAAGGTTATTGAAAAGGTGGTTGCGTAGCAATTGGATGATCATCTTACAACTCGCAATGTCTGTGATACTTTCCAATCTGGTTTTAGGAAGAAGCATAGCACAGAGACTGCACTTGTCCAGGTATTGCATGACCTCCTAATGGCTAGAGATCAAAAGGCATGTACCATTCTGGTCCTTTTTGATCTCTCTGCTGCATTTGACACTGTAGACCATGGTGTGCTTTTGGAGCACCTGCGGCCTTTTTGTGGGCTGTCTGGTACAGTCCCCGAATGATTTCATTCATTCCTTGTGGGCAGGTCTTGGAGAGTTGCCACCAGAATTTATTCCTCTGGTGCTCACCCCCTGCCCTGCAGGGTACCGCAGGGCTCTATTGTGGCCCCCATGCTGTTTGCAGTGTACATGCTGCCAGTGGGAGGTATCATCAAGCGATACAGTCTGAGTTTTCACTGCTACGCAGATGATACTCAGCTGTATTTATGTCCTTTCTACCCAGACAGAATGTTGCACTCTCCGTGCTAAATAATTTCTTTGCCAAGATCAGAACTTGGATGAGTACCAGCTGGCTGAGATTGAATCCAGATAAGACTGAAGTGCTGGTAGTGGACCCTGGTCATCTGGGGGTGGGTTGGGGGCTGGACAGCCATCAGGTTTATTCCTTGATGGCATACCGCTCACTACCTCAGACCGGGTGCATAACCTGGCTATTTTTGATGATGGTCTGACACTAAAATCCCAGGTGTCAGCCGTCATCAAATCCTCCTTTTACCATCTGAGGAATATCTCCCTGGTGAAACACCTGGCTCCTCCTGACGATCTCCCAATGTTGGTCCATGCCTGTATCACTACCCGCCTTGACTACTGCAATTCCCTCTACCTAGGGCTACCTGGGGTTGATATCCGCTGCTTGCAGCTGGTGCAGAATGCGTCAGCCAGGCTTCTGACTGGGACCTCCAGGTCCAGTCATATTATGCCTGTGCTCCGAGAACTGCACTGGCTGCCTGTTCAGTGGCAGTTCACATTTAAGGTTGGCTTCCTAACCTTTAAAGCCCTACACAATCAGGGACCTGGTTACCTGCAAGACCTTCTGGTACCCTACTGCCCTCTCCATCCCCTCTAATCCACCGATGAGGGATTGCTAGAGATTCCCAGGGTGCGACTGAAGACATCTGGTGCCTGTGCTTTCTCTTTTTCAGCTCTAACTCTGTGGAATTCTCTACCTCATCGGTTAAGAGAATGTTTGACTGTTGATTGGATTTAAAATTGAGTTGAAAACTTATTTAACTTAGCCTTCCCTAATTATAGCTGATTTATTTTATTGGCTCTGTTTTAACTTAATATTTATATCTGTTTTATTTATTTCTATGTAGAGTGCTTTGGTTTTTAAAAGCATTACACAAATAAAGTTTGATTTGATTTGATTCAGTGCAGTGAACCATTGTAAAATGGAATCAAGTGTGTAGCTGAAATAGTCACTATCATCCCGTTGCTTTCATGCCATACCACACACAGGAGAAATATTGACTTCAGAGTATTTTGCAGTTTCTAGGCTGCAGCGTCATACCATACACTTCATTTGTTACAAAAAAAAAATTATAATCGTGTTACAGGGCAAAATCAGCACTAACTGCCAGTTCTACCTAATAGAGTGCTGGTACCTATATTTACAGTTTAGCAAATACTTGAAATATGAGTGGGTTTTCTGCAAGAAAACAGCTAGAGTCTTTATTAATTATAGCATTGATGATCTGGGCAATGTCTGTGCTTTTATGGTTGTGTATATTGATGAAATTAAAAGTTTTAAAATTAAAACACTCCAGCTAGCTAGACCTGACACACATATAAAAAAAAAACAGTGAATTAGAGCTATTTAGTAGCAGTTTTCTTACAGCAACCCCAATTAGCTAGCTCTTGGGTGTCTGCTAAAACTGTAACTGTTGCCATTTGTGCTCACTGGATAAGAACAGTTACACAGCTCTGCTGTTGTGAACTGATTTTACAGCAGTGCATATGCTAAATCTATGGACGTGGCTGCATCACTGTCACATGAGACAGGGTGCAATGTAGGAGTAAGAAAGGCAATGCACCTATTTGTGATGGAGATCCAGAGGGGTCGTAAAGCTACCATAAAGCTATCAGACTAATTTAGGAAAAACTCGATGGCAGGCAGAGGGAAGGACACACTGGGACTTTACATATAAATCAAAGCACTCTGCATAACACATGTTTTTGCAAATTCTGGGTGTACTACTCCTTTAAGCTTCTCTGAAGAAACATTTTAAACTTCTCTAGCTTTAGACTGCAATTCTGCATGGCAGGTTGGGGCTACCTGGTAACAGGGAGCACACCTAAATTAAAATTGCATCTGTTAATCTGTCGCTTTCAAATTGACTCACCTGTTCTCCCTAATCCCACTGCCTGTGCTTGAATTGGGGACCACATCTGCCATTTAAAGTCAGAATGCTCTTCTTCTACAATGGGTCTCTGATTTCTTTTACAAAAAAGAGTTTCTCACAGGTAAGCACCTGTCTTCTATTCTGAGGACTTTAAGTTTAGGGAGGTCTTAGGGGTATCCCCCCATCTCTAATGTCAGCCTCCCATCCCTGCCACTGTTTTTATGTCCTTTCTTTTGTCTTTTTATAATTTTTCTTAGCAGGTACTGTGTACCTTTTTAAGTGAGATTTCCTCTTTAACCACACTGTGTTTACAAGGGCATTTTCCCTTTTAATTATCTTAGCAATTAAAAAAAAAAAAGCAGCTGCTGGAGAGAGAGAGCGCTCCTATTTTTAGGGGAGCAGAGGCCTTTTGGCTGATTCTCCAGGATTTCTCTATGCCTTCCATCAGTTTAGCAGCCTTGTTTGGCTCCATTAAGCTGCCCGACCCCCCCTCCCATTTTCCTAACAGTTGTTTCAGCTGGGGGGGGTGTGCCCTTGTGACTGTATAGAGACTCTTTTGCCTCAGAGTGCTATTTGTGTGCCTCTGGTATACGTGTCTTCCCCTGAACATGCCAACATCATGCACAGTTTCTTGCCCATGTGACAGTATGCACACGCGTCTGCATTTTTCAGTGTGAAACGCAGTGGCTCTCTTTTATAGCTCTTCTTATTGCCTTTCTACCATTTCATTCCTGGTAGTCAGCTGATTGGAAAGGCTCGCTTTTTCTTTCTGCATTTTTTCTTGCCCACAACTGGAGGCGGTGAACTTGGCAGTAGTCCTTCCAATTGACATTAGCAATTAGTTTTAAACAAGAGGGAAAGAATAAAGGGACACTCTCATTCTCCTTGTACCCCAGACATCTGCTGGGCTATTGTACCTGACACCTTGGGTCTGATTTTCATATGGGGATGCAGGGTTCATGACCAATCACTGTGTCCTCGCAAGGTTTGCCAAAACTTGTGCCAGATTTTATAACCATGGATGTAAGTTGTTACCGTGCTCTCATTTTATGTCGGTTTGTGCCAAAACTGTGACGCAAGCCCTGTAATTCAGTTCCCTTACAGACTCAAAGTTATGCCAGGAGGGAGCTAGCACACCTTTTCTACATTGCTGCAAGGGACTTGCAGCAGGGGGGTTAGAGCAAGCTTCTTTTTAAAATTGCACTTGCAGCACATTTTGATGTAAGTCTCCACTTCCATCAAACTCTCTGCTATAAACCCCTTGCAGTGAATGCAACTCATTTGAAAATCGGGACCCGTGTCTTAATGGAGACTTCTAACACTTGAAAGATGTAAGTCCTCCATGAGGGTAACTCAACTCTTATGCAACCCTCTTCAGGGTTTCAATTGGCATCGCTGTGTTTCTCAAGCTAATATGTCTCTTATGACTCCCCATGCCTCTGAGCAGGGGAAGAACTTTGTGTACTAGTTGGAGCAGCAAAGCAGAATTGCACAAATCTTTATTGTTGCTCTTGAGAGAGCTTTTGGGCCCAGATGTTCCACAGGATGTCTCGGCAGACACATCCAACCCCCAAACTGGGCTCCTCAGGTGGTGGTGGTGGTGGGGGGGGCACAGACACATCCAGGTACATTGCAGCAGGACAAAGCTGTGATTTTCGATATGTAGGCAGACCCCGACCCTGACTATTCAGAGGGTTAGGAGGAAGATAGCTGGGGTCTTGGGGAAAATCCTGACCAAAAGAAGCTACTATGATGAGAAGGAGGACAATCTCTGTGAGAATGAGGAGGAAGGATATGGAGTGGAGTGGAGTGGACAGAGCTGAAGAGGAAGGTTCTTATTCCTCCCCGTTTGATACTAAGCCTTTGTCCTACCTGATAACTGAGGTATGTAGGTCACTACAGTTCAGAGAGGTGGAATCCATGGAACAGTGGATGTCCATTGTATTCTGTCTGTGTCCTATACTCCAAACTGTTTTAAACATAGAACATTGAATCTGTTGGCAGATAATGTCCATACAGCCCACCTAGTCTGCCCAACTTGTTTTTCCAAGTTTTATTCACTGTGGCCAAATTATTGAATATGAATGACCAGATGAAGGCCAAAGTAAACATCTGCCAAACTCTAAGGCACATTATTTCCCTTTATGGAAGAAAATACTCACAAGTGGGAAACCCCTCCTCTATCAGTTAAGGAGTTTCATAATTCCATTATGCACACCTGTATTGCTGGCACTATAGCTTAGTGGCTAAAGGCATGGAACTACAAATCAAGAGATCTGGAGACCTGAAGACCTGGGTTTGAATCTCAACAACCCCAACTTGTATACCGTGTGATCCTCAGTAAGTCACTTACCTTTTGATTTGACTGAATTTCTGGTCACAAACTGTCCCAGGGCTTGTTTACTTTGAAACCAGCATTCCGGGGCTTCCAGCAAATTCTTGTGTGAGTGTCTGCCTTCAGCTAGCATAAGATTATAGGTGTAGGGAGTAGTTTACTTTGAAACCAGCATTCCAGGGCTTCCAGCAAATTCTTGTGTGAGTGACTGCTTTTAACTAGCATCAGAGTACAGATGTGGGGGGTTAAATCATTTGTGCTTTGTGAATTTACTTCATTTGACTGAATTTATTATCCCAAACTGTTCCAGGGCTTGTTTACTTTGAAAGTAGCATTCCAGGGCTTCTAGCACATTCTTGTCTGAGGTGTCTGCTTTTCTATTAAATTGTGCAGATTGTCTTGCTGAAGGGAAGGAAAGCACTCACAGAGGTGGTGGAGCAGAGCTGTAGCTGATTGTTTCTGGAGTGCACACAAGCTTGCCCCCCCAGGTTGTCATTTCCTTCATACCAGGGGTTCTGACATCACTTCCTCAAAAGGGATGGGACACATACCTGCCATAATTGTAACAGCTTAGCACACTGCATAGGGGGTAAAAACACTCACACACTTGTATTCATACACAGTAACAAACAAAATAAATTTCAACAGGAAGAGAAAGGCATGCGGGGGTGATGCAATACACTGGCTGTGGGGTGGCAGTCTTCCAAGAGACATTTTGGAGGCTGCAATGCTCCCCTGTCTCATTTTGGAGGCTGTGATGCCTATTTGCAGGCACTTCTCTGTTCTGAGGGAGGAGATTGCCCATCTCCAGGCTGACCTGGCAAGGAGTGGGGAATTCTCCTCCCCCAACCAGGACCACCAGGGCCCCTGCCACTGCCTCAGAGGTTGTCAAGAAAATTGAGTGGTTGAATTACGGTGGGCTCAGAGAGGGTGAGGGTGGTGGTACTGGGGCACATCCCTCCAGTTGTACCTCGCCACAATTCATATGCCATTCTGACAGAGCATGGTTCCTCTATGGAGGAACCCATGGTGAAGACCATTGGGGAAGCTGGGAACCTCCACAAGGGAGACCCACAGGAGGGTGGCACAGGACCCCACAGGGGAAGGAAACAGCTCCTGGTGGGGGACTCCATTGTTAGGGAGGTAGAACTAGGGAAGGGAGGGGAGAGGGAAGTAAGCTGCCTACCCGGTGCCAAGGCTTGGAGGGACAGGAAGAGAATCCTCTGGATCATGGGAGCAGCTATAAGGGAGCGGGAGCTGGCCATCATTGTCCACCTAGGTACAAATTACCTAGCTGGGAATGGGATCAGAGCAGTGCAGGAGGAGTTTGTGGAGCTGTGGAGGGGCCTTCTACAAACAGCACATACAGTAACCTTCTCAAAGGTCCTGCCTGTCCATGGCATGGGTGAGGCTAGAGTACTCTGCACCTTGGGATTCAATGAATGGTTGAAAAACTGATGCCAACAACAGGTTTTGGCTTCATTGGGTACTGGAGGTCCACCTGGAGGGATTCCAGCCTATACTGGTGAGATGGTCTTCATCTGTCCAGGAGGGGAACCATGATCCTAGGTGGTAGGTATAAATGCTTCATTGGCAAGCTTTTAAAATAAACAACAAACTCTTCTCCACATCATAGTTGCACTCAACAAAGCATGCCATCTCCTTACCGGCTCAGCCCATCTGTCCCATACCTGTGACATGTACGCTCAGGCTAACTGGCTCCATTTTAAAGGTAGACTCCTGTACCAGACAGGTTTACTGTCCAAAAATGTAAGCTTAGGCAAAATGCCCCAGGAGTGCAAAAGCTTATTACCCCCACTATCAACCGTCATTGCACCAGAAGCTCTACTAGCCAGATTTTCAATATACCCCACTGTTGCACTTCTCTGGGACAAAGGTCCTTTGCTGACCATGCCCCACTATGGATTAACTTGCTGCACCATGACATCACTTCAGCATCCACCTTGGGCTCCTTCAAGGTTAAACTTAAACAACAGCTAGTTGCTGCTGCCAGTTGTGACTGCTTCCAATAACCTTCCTTTTTGTGACCAGCGTTTATTCAAACTTTATGCTATCCTGACCTTATGCATAACTGTTCTCGGCATGTAAATAACTGTTCTAAGTTGCTAATCATTCTCCTTCACATTTCCTCTTGATCCCTTCCACTGTTTCCCCTCACCCCTCTATGGCTTCCCCCCACCCCACCGTTGTATCTCCTGTGCTCCCTTGCTCACTTTAAAATGCTTTGTCCCATATCTTCTCACCTCTGATGAGGGTCCTGGGCTGATGCCATCCCTTACCTTGTTGGTTATTAGATATTGGGCAGAGTCTGTACTCAGTTTCCTGTAAAGGGTCATTTCATAAGACCCCACCACCTCTAATATGATCCTTTGAAATCCAGCTTTTAATCTAATATGCACCATGGCATACATTGTACAATGCCACATGTATTGGAACTTCTCTAGGTATACATTCTTGTAATGTTTTGTACAATTCTTTGTTTTGTTTGTTCTCTGTCTCATATTTTTCCAATATGTATTGCTCATCTGACGTAGAACATATGAAATGAGTTTGTTCTCAAAGGTGTTCTCTAAAATTTCAATAAATAAAAATAATAACCAAGGGGGGAGGCACTGAAAATGAACAGGGAATTCCCAGCCTCCTCCCACAAAATAGTGTAGTTAGTGAGGAAAGCACCAAGGTAGAGGTCAATAGGGAGAAGGGCAGGGGAAAATGGAGAAAGAAGCAAAGGCAGTAAGTACGGGGATGTGGCTAAAAGGGGCAACACCACCAACAAATGGAGGGTGATGAGTACCAGTGCCCGTAGTTTAGGTAACAAGCTTCCCTGACTAATGGCCTTGATGGAGGAGTGACACCTGGATATTGTGGCATTCACAGAAACATGGTACACAGAGAACCATGACTAGGATGTCAACATATAAGGGTACATGGTCTACAGGAGGGACAGGGAGGGTAACGGGGGGGTAGCTCTTTACATAAGGGAAGGGATCAAGGCAACAGAACTAAAGGGTAAACAGGAAGGAGTGGAGGTACTGTGGGTCACTCTGGAGACAGGAAATGGCACCACAATCTGCATGGGGGTTGTATACAGACCCCATCTCAGGGGGGAGGAAATGGCCAGGGAAATGATAGGAGGCATACTTAGAATGGAAGAAAAAGGGGGAAATATTGCTGATGGGAGACCTACGGTAAATATGCCAGATGTTAACTGGAGCACATTCGCTCTAGTCACATCAAGGAGCAAGGTCATTCTCAATGCCCTACAGGGGGCATGCCTCAGACAGCTAGCATTGGAACCCATGTGAGAGGGCACAATCTTAGACCTGGTACTCTCAAACAGGAACAGTGAGGGGATCTTGGATTTGGAAGTGGGTAGCCATCTAGGAATAAGAGACCACCAAACAATGTGGTTCACAATAAATACAGCCGTGGAGTCAAGCCATGAAAAAGTGAGGGTACTAGATTTTAGGAAGGCAAAATGGGAAAGAACCTAAGGAATGCACTATTAAATAGACAGGGAGGAGGGGGGTGGAGGAACAATGGGGAAGAATTGAAAATGCCATCCAAGAAGCAACAAACAAATAAACAAAACAAAATGAAGGAAAAATCCATTATGGTTCTCAAAAGAGGTAGTGGGGAAGTTGAGGGAGAGAAAGTTAGTATTCAAGAAGTATAAGGAATCACAAAAGGAGCAGGACCGAGAACTGTATCAGTTAAAGAGGAAGGAAGCGGGAAAGGCAGTCAGACTAGCAAAGGCCCAAACTGAGAAAAGGATAGCAACTCAGAAAGGGTGATAAAACCTTTTATAGGTACATTAGTGAGCGAAGAAAAACCAAGGGAGGGGTTGTGAGGCTTAATACAGGGGAGGGGGTGGGCAGAGGGGAACAGTGAAATGACATAGATACTGAACAAATACTTTTGTTCAGTATTCACAAAAGAGGGGGGGGAGGGTACCTGAAACAAACAGTAGACGCACTCTGGATAGGGGTGTTGGTACTAGTCCATTCACAGAAGAAAGGATCCTAAAAGAACTCCTAAAACTGAAGGTGAACAAGGCAATTGGGCCTGATGGGATTTACCCCAGAATTCTGAAAGAACTAAGGGGAGAACTAGTGTCACCACTGACTACTCTTTTTTTAACAAATCATGGGAGGAGGGTGTAGTGCCTGAGGACTGGAGGAGGACAGATGTGATTCCCCTTCACAAAAGTGGGAGCAAGGCAGAGGCAGGTAACTGCAGGCCTGTTAATTTGACCTCAGTGGTGGGGGAAAATGATGGCATAATTTCTGAAAGAAAGAATTGTTGAGTACTTAGAGGCCAGCAGGGCACAAGACCCAAGGCAGCATGGATTCACAGTGGGAAGGTCATGTCGGGTGAATCTAATAGCTTTCTTTGACTGGGTGACCAAAGTAGTAGACCAGGGAGGGGCTGTGGACATGACCTACCTAGACTTTAGCAAGGCTTTTGACAGAGTTCCACACAGAAGATTAATAAACAAGCTAGCCAGCCTGAAAGTGGGTCTCTAGGTGGTGAACTGAGTAAATAATTACCTGGACAACAGGAAACTGAGGGCAATAATAAACAAAGTCCAACTCCAAAGAAAAGGGGATTACTATCGGGTTCTACAGGATTCGGTACTGGGGCTGGTCCTTTTCAGTTTCTTTATAAGTGACATTGCAGAGGGGCTGGAAGGAAAAGTATGCATTTTTGCTGATGATACACAGATTGGTAACAGGGTTTATGCACAAATGTGTGGGGGTGGAATGGATGAGATGGGACTTGGCAAGTTTGGAACAGTGGTCAAAAGTATGGCAGTTTAGATTCAATGCAAAGAAGTGCAAGTAATGTACATGGGAAACAAAGACCCAGGGGGAGATACTAACAACAACAAAAAAATGGAAAAGGACCTGGGGGTAGTCATATCAGCTGACCTAAAGGTAGGCAGGCAATGAGAAAAGGCAGTAAGGAGGACTGGGGATACTGGGACTGCATAGGGAGAGGCATCACCAGTAGAAAACAGGAAGTTGTCATCCCTCTATTCAGACAGTTGGTGAGACCCCATCTGGAGTACTGCATGCAGATCTGGAGACCCATCTCTGCAAAGACATAGACAGGATGGAGGCAGTCCAGAGGAGGGCAACTAAAGTATTGTAGGGTCTGCAACAAAAGTCACATGAACATAGACTAAAGGGGCTTAATATGTACACCCCTGAGGAAAGGAGGGGGGGATGGTAGAAACTTTTAAGTATCTCAAGGAAATCAACAAAGTCCAAGAGGGTAGCATCTTTCAGAAAAAGAGATGTGTAAGAACAAGGGGGCACAGTCTGAAGATAGGGGGGGGATGGCTCAGGGGAAATGTGGGGAAGTATTTTTTCACTGAGACAGTGGTGGACACATGAAACAGCTTTCCTGAGGAGGTAGTGTGGTCAAAAACAGTGGGGGAATTCAAGAATGCATGGGACACACATATGGCAGTTATAGTGGGGTATAGGAGAAAGTTGGTTAACTGGGACCTACAGCTTATCAGATAGGTAGGAAAATGGGCAGACTAGGGCTTATCCAATGGGTAGGGAAATGAACAGACTAGGTTGGCCAAATGGTCCTTATCTGCCATCAAAGTCTGATGTTTCTATGTTTCTATTCCTGTTGAAGGGTTCTTAACTTTTAACAGATTCAT
Organism: Neoceratodus forsteri; assembly: GCA_016271365.2. Classification (NCBI taxonomy): domain Eukaryota; kingdom Metazoa; phylum Chordata; order Ceratodontiformes; family Ceratodontidae; genus Neoceratodus; species Neoceratodus forsteri. The sequence continues at coordinate 409,986,156 of CM057457.1, read as the reverse complement.
ACTACAAACAAGTACATGCTGTGTGCAGAAGAGTCTTCCCTTCCAAGGATGAAAATCTGCACACCTCCTATGCCACCTTTATTTCTGCCAGATCTCTGAACTTCAAATAATTTCCTCATCTGAGCTTCAGATTGCTTTGGGGACATGAAGACCACGTGTCCTTCCCTCTCTCATGCTTTCGGCATAATGAAAACCCAAGGCTGCTTGCAACTGTTTTCAAGGCTGTTTGCAACTGGCTCCAGGCAATCTGCTGAACCAAGGCTGTTTGCAACTGACTCCAGGCAGTCTGCAAAACCAAAGCTGTTTGCAACTGGGTCTGGGCTGTCAACAAAACCAAGGCTGTTTTATATCAGATACCATTATGAATTTAAAATAAAATAGATTCTCCAGTTGTTTTCTTATTGAGGGGAAACTTCATTTATACTAAATCTGGCTTTCTCAGACACCAAACCATTGCGAAGTATATAAAATTTATCAATATACTTTAGGCAGTTACATGCAATTTATACTATATGTGCTGCATAACAACGGTGCAGCAAATAGTGGCTCATATTTTAAATGTGCAAATGTTTAACAATGGTTATCTGTTTTATATTTGCAAATGAAACTGTGCTAGCTTGCTATTACATTGTTTGGTCACATTGTGCCACACAGTATGCATTTTACCGGTACTTGAAAGGGAAACATAGTGTAAAGAAGAAAAAGGAGGGGGAGGGTTGTACATGCTATCCTGATATAACTGGGAGAGGACAGCACAGTATAGGATGGTTAGAATGCTGTTGCAATAGGCATTAGAAAACTAAATTAGAGTAGAGTCCCTTTAATATTTAGGTAGGGCAACCAGCTCCACCTAGAGATGTGTGAAATTGCTGAATTTCATTCCACAAAATATTTTGTGAAATTTGGTTGTTTCGTGAATTTTTTGCAGATTTGAAATGTGGAATTTTTCCCACAAAGTGCAAAATGTACCCCAAGGAGCATGAAAGCTCACCGCCATTTTGGGTGAAATGTCACATTTCACAGTTCAAATTCCATAACTTAATATCCTATAAAATATTTCACAGAATGGTCAAATTCCACAAAATATTTCATGTGGTGAAATTGCTGATTTCATAGGAATTTCACTCATGATATTTAATTTTGCAACATCTCTGGCTCTACCACACTAGGGTTAGTCCTGGGACCTGTCCTATTTAATATGATCATCGGTGATACAGAGAGAGGGAACCTGGGCCTGTTATCTCTCTTGTGATGACACTGAACTCTGAGATAGGAAAGATCATCAGGAAGGGGCGTAGGAGAGCTAGATGACTTAGACATGCACGAGAGATGATCTAAGATCTGGCACTTGAGATTCATTGTCCAGGTTAGAAAATACCCTTGACCTTGTGCTGGCAAATGGGGACTTTGTGAGAGAACTTACAGTGGAGGAACTGCTGTCAGGGAGTGACCACCGCTCAGTATAGCTTACATTGGATATGGGCAAGGAAGGATTGGAATCTGGCACAATAGTGCTGGACTTCAGGAGGGCTGACTTTGGGAGGATGGGGGAAGTGGTAAAAGGGTACCTGGCCAGAATTCAATCTAGTATGGACACTAACCAGAGGTGGGAGCTCATAAAGCTGGGGATAATGGAGGCAACCAAAACCTGCTGCAAAGCCCAGAGCAAGAAGGCTAGGGCTAAGAAACTGATCTGGTTGAGCAAGGAGGTCATGGAAAAGGTAAGGAGGAAAAGAGCTGCCTTTAGGAAGTACAAGAAAACAGGGAGGGAGGACAGGGAGGAGTACTTGACAGAATCGAAGGAGGTGACAAGGGCAGTAAGGAGAGCCAAAGCATCTACAGAACTTGGGCTGGCACAAGGCATTAAGAAGGGGGAGAAGGACTTCTTTAAGTACATCAGGGACAAAAGGAGCTGTAAGGACCACATAGTAAGGATTAGGAAGGAGGGAGGTTGGGTGGAAGCAGGGTACGATAAGGCGGAAGTACTAAATGAGTACGTCTGCTTAGTATTTACTAAAGAGAAGAGGGGGGTGACACCCAAGGTGGGAGAAACGGCAGAAGCGGGGGGGGGAGTGGTGACAGATGGGGAAATCATGGAGAGCAGAGTTCGAGAGTGTTTGAAGGCACTGAAGGTGGACAAGGTGCCAGGCCCAGATGGCATCCACTCCAAGGTACTGAAGAAGCTGGCAGAGGTCCTTGCAGGACCTTTGGCAGACCTATTTAATGCCTCACTACATTCGGGGTGTGTACCTCAGGACTGGAGGATGGCTCATGTGGTGCCCCTCCACAAGAGTGGCCCCAAGGATGAACCGGGAAACTACAGACCAGTGAGCCTCACATCCATCGTGGATAAGCTAATGGAGACTATCCTGAAGAAGAGGCTGGTGGCCCTCCTAGTGGCAAAAAGACTACAGGACAGCAGACAGCATGGCTTCATATGTGGCAGATCCTGCCAAACCAACCTGGTGGAGTTCTATGACTGGGTAACTAGGCAACTGGACAGGGACCATGCAGTGGATGTCCTGTATCTGGACTGCAGTAAGGCATTCGACTCAGTGCCACATGGAAGGCTGGGAAGGAAGTTAGTAGGCACAGGGTTGGGTGCAAAGCTGGTGAGATGGGTAGGAAACTGGCTGCAGGGAAGGCAACAGAGGGTGGTGGTGGGTGGGGAGCTCTCACACCCAAGGGCAGTGACGAGCAGTGTTCCACAGGGCTCAGTGTTGGCACCAGTGTTGTTTGGGATATTCATTGCAGACATATTATAGGACATCAAGAGCAAGATCAGTCTGTTTGCTGATGATACCAAGGTAGGGCGGTGGTGGATGACCTAGGGGATGGCAGGGGTTGCAGGATGATCTGGGCAAAGCTTGAAACCTGGTCAGACACCTGGCAACTGGCTTAATGCCAAAAAGTGCAAGGTGCTGCATTTTGGGATGAAGAACCCAAGGAGGAGTTACCAGCTAGGGGGAGCTGCTAGCCCAGACAGAGGAGGAAGAGAAGGATCTGGGTGTACTCATTACAGGGTCAATGAACAACTTGGCACAATGTAAGAAGGCAGCTGCAAAGGCCAACAAAATGCTGGGTTGTATTGGAAGGGGTATATCCTCGAGGAGGGAGGAGGTAATTCTGCCGCTGTATAGGTCATTGGTTAGACCACATCTGGAGTACTGTGTGCAGTACTGGCATCCATATCTGAAGAGGGACATTAAGTTACTGGAGTGGGGTGCAGCGCAGAGCGACAAAGATGACCAAGGGGCTGGGGGACTTATACGAGAGGAGGTTGAAGGAGTTGAATATGTACTCACTGGAGGAGAGGAGAGACAGGGGTGACATGATTGAAACCTTTAAGTACATGAAAGGAATAAACAAGACGGGTACAGAGGGGCTGTTCAAAGTAAGGGAAGGGAGGGCCACCAGGAGCCATGATATGAGACTGGAGCGAGGAAGGTTCAGGAGGGAGATGAGGAGACACTTTTTTACAGAGAGGGTGGTGGCTGGGTGGAATGCGTTACCTGCTGAAGTGGTATGCAGTAGAACAGTGGACTGCTTCAAATGAAGATGGGACAGGACAAGGGGGAGGGTTAATGAAGGGGAAGGGTGGAAGGGAAGGGCAGCCACAGAATAAGGGGTGCTAGCTGCACATTCAAGCAGACTTAATAGACCTCTAGGCCTTTATCTGCTGGCAAATTTCGTATGTTCGTAAGAAAATGCACTTAGGGAGATAGCACCCTCACACTAAATACTGTACGGGAGGAGTTCAGCTGGACCATTCAGCAGTGGAGAGGGATCTGGGGTTCATCATCAGTAATTCCCTCAAGCAAGTTAGTCACTGTAACATGCATACAGCTAGCTGTCAAGGTTGCTGGGGTGTGTAGGCAGGGGTTCTGCTAATGGAAGGGGTTCTCATAATGGAAAAAGCAAGGTGATACTGCCCCTACACAGATCCTTGGTGTGGCCTCATCTAGAATACTGTGCTTGGTTCCAGAGTCTTCACCTGAGGAAGTATGTAGACAGTCTGAAGTTGGTGTATTGGAGAGTCACTAATGTTTCAGGGCAAGCCAGGCAGATACTCTTAGGAATGGCTGGTGGCCCTAAATATGTACTCGCTGGAGACCAGGCACGAAAGGTGGAAATGATGGAAACAAATACATTTCTGAAGGGTATGCACAGGGTGAATAGCGAGGACCTGTCTGAGAAGAATAGAGAAGCAATTCACTAGGGGAATGATTGAAGGATGGTGGGGGCAAATTCAAGAGAGACATGGAAAAAGCTTTACTTCATGGAAAGGGTGGTGAAACCATGGTCGAAGTAGCAGCGCAGCTATTCTAAATGTGTTTAAACATGGCTAGAACAGGGCATGGGGAATCATAATCCCTACGGGGGCAACACTGAATTGAGGGTTGAGGGAGAGAGGGAAGAGGGAGACAACCTCCCAGTACAGTAGGTTGGTAGGGTGAGGTGGTACAGTGTAGGCAGACTTGATGGCCCCTCTATCTCCTGCCATCAGATTACATGTTTCTGTGCTGTGGATAAGCATCCCTAAATTTACAATTACTAGCAGCAGTAGGGACAATGTTCTTTTTCGTGGAAGAGTGTTTTGTGACATTTATCTAACTCCGATTGAAAATAACACTTGTATTGGCTTTTTTGTTTTTGATGTACAGGCTACAGCATCCCAATAGAGCAATTGTTGTTGCTGTTACGGAGGGATGACGAACTCCCATATAATGATGTGAAGGTGAAAGAGACTGCACAGCAGAAGGATCATCTTGAAGTCACTCCCCTCCAGTAAGTGTAGTAGATGACTAGATAATATGCTTAAATGGAAACACAGAAATATAATCTGTCAATGGAAGAGGATTCCTTCGCCCACCTAGTCTGCCCAGATGTATGCAGTACTGGAATTTTTCCAGCTATGGTTGAGAGGGAATTGGTAAGAAAATAAGTCTAGAGCTGGAAGAGCAAAGAATTTGGGATTATGAGTAGGCAGTGATGATGTCAGAAAACCTGGAAGCGGTAAAGCCAATGAGTATCTTAAAAAGCACCCTTTCTGTTATTGTGGATAAGGGATTGGATTAGAAACATGTGGACCTGACCAAGTAGTGGAGTCATAATTTCAGCAGTGGGTGAGCAGGCAAATATTTGCTTTATAAGATATTTCATAATTCTGATAACAGGGACATAGGAAGTGCAGAGAGGATGAAATTACAGTAGTCAAGAAGGGTGATATGAAAAAGAGTTTCAACAGAAGAGGGGTCTAGCAAGGGACAATACTGGCAGGTTTGCAAAGATGACAGTACACCAAGTAGGGTCTTGCAAAGTTGATAGTGCCCCGAGTAGGGTCTATGGTGGCACCATAAGAAGGGTAAATAGGGCAGACTAGGAGGGCCAGGAGGTCTTCATCTGCTGTCAACTTCTGTGTTTCTGTTAGAATCATCTAATAAGACCTTCCTCTGGTGAACCCATGCTGCCTTTTTTTTCCTGGAATACATCTGCCTCCAGAAACTCCACTGATCTTTCTCTATAATGGTCTGCAGCATCTTGAAAACAATGGATGTCAGGCGTATGGGTCTATAGTTGTCTGGCTTATGCCTTTTCCCACTCCTATGCAGGGGTACCATATTTCTTGAACTCTAATCTGTGGCATCACCCCTAATTCCAACGAGCTGTTATATATATTGTTTATGGATAGTGCCAGCACTAGCCCCACTTCTTTTAGCACTGTAGAGTGCAGCCCATCTGCACCCATTAATTTTCCCATGCTTAGAACTTGGAGACCCTGCAGCACCCCTTCCTCAGATGGTAGCTCAATACACCACAACTGTCTTGAAGTTGACATTCTGATAGTGGACCTTTCTGTTGTAAATGTAGAGCGGACATACTGCTTACATAATGGGCTTTAAAAAGAAGACACTTAATTGGTTGGCTGGCACCTTTGCAGCATTGTAAAATTCAGCATTACTAACACAAAAGGTGCCAGTCAGCCTCATCTCTGTAATCAGTCTGACCCCCGGCCACAGAAGCTGAAAACCACCATGTTGAAGCCACCAGTAAACTGGAGTCCTACTAAAACATCAAGGGAAGAAACCCGTCATGCTGACTCACCGAGAGACTGACACCAGGGCATGAAATTCGTAAAAAAAATACATGCCCGCTGGGGCATGTAAGCAGCACAAGTACATGCCCAGGAAACTTTTTACATGCCACCCATTTTGCCACCTATGTTGTATATTCAGTGCTTTGTACTGTGAGTAACTACCTGACTTTATTAATAAAGTAACACTCGCTGCTTAATAACAGGCAGTCAGGCAGGCTAGTAAAAAGTTGAATGGTTTGTCAACTTTTAAATAATAAACTGAATATATAAAAAAAAATTAAACTGTCTCTGTGTGATTTATTTCAGTGCCACCACCCGTGCATGACACAACACACAAGCACTGATTGTAACTTTGACAACTAGCTTGTTAAGAGGACAAATCAATATGCAGTGGTGTAGACTAGTAAATACAGCAGTCCCAAAGAAAGGGTTTTTATTTTTCCCTTCTATCTAGCCCCACTTCCTGGCTAGTGCCCTCAGATGGACCTCAATAGGTCTTAAGAAGAGAAGACAGATACCATCCACTTGTCCGCAACACACAAACGTGATAAGACAAAGTTTAATTTATTTTTAAGAGGAGATAATCCTTCAGTCCAGTCACCCCACAAATTCACCACACAAAGTGGCAGGCCGCAGGGCTTTGTAATTTTTTTTCCCCTGCTGTCTTGCCTAGCCACCACCCTGTGTGGTGCCCTCCTTCAGTCCTCAAGAGAACAAATCTGTTGGCCCCTCTCACTAGTCCTTAAGAGGGCAGGAGGACAATCAGACCTACAAGTTCCACAACACATAAAGGTGACATCATTTTTAATTTATATTTTAGGTAGTTCAAATTAAAAACTAAAGATCTTGTCTCTGAGAGTTTAATTAGATAGGATTTAAGGTAGTACTGAAAAACACAGTCACAGACAATACCTCTTTATGGCTTCAATGAGCTTTTTTATGTTTCTAGGTTAGGTAGTGCAAGAATTCCACAACAGGGTTGCTTTTTCAAAAGCAACAGGGTCACACACACTGACAGGATTAGATTCTAGGTAGGCTAGGCTACAGTGATTTGCTTTTATATAAAGCTTTTTAATGAGTTTTTAGTATCTAAACCCATCCCCATTCTTAGTAAGAGTACCACAGTCAAGCAGACTCCTCAGCTCCACCAAGGTCTTAATTTAAATGTTTGACTGAGGCAGGGCTTAGTTTAGTTACTCACAGTAGTAAAACAGCTTTTTTATTATTATACACACACTGAATGTAAGGACTGGAAGGAGGATTTATGTTTTTACTTTTGGTTTTCTTTACCTTCTCTGCAATTGCAATTAGAAAGTAGGTACTACAGAAGGACTGCTGCAGCATGCGCACACACACAGCAGCCTGTAGCATAGGCTGACTATGTCCCTCTTGCAGTCTGCTGTTCTACTTCACTTGAAGGTTTTTTTAAATATTTAATATATACACAAGCAACTGCAGCAGCAGTTTCTGTCACAGGCTGCTAATTTGCTCACTTACTGAACTTCTCTTCTATCCTGGTCTTACTCTCCCCTCCCCCTATCACTAGCAGCAGGGCAGGCACTTATTTAATTTGAGCCCTGCTTGACTGCTTAAATTTAATAATAAGCTTAGCTGAGCTCAGTAGCTGATGTTACTTACAGTTCTAAAAGAGCTTTTATTTTTCATTTCCTCCTGCTCTGACAGAGTCCGTTCCTTCGTGCTCCCTCGAACTCATCAGTCTCTCTCAGTCTGATTAAGTTTGCTGTATCGCTTGACTGAGTAGACTGACTTTTAGAATAGCTCTTAAAGAGCTTTTTCCGAATAGTAGCTATAGGGGTTGATCGAGAAACGCAATTGCAAACATAGCGTGCCACTCATGACTTTTCTCCAACTGACAATGTTTGAGTGGCGCTTCACCAGATCCCATAAGACACTGTGTGAGGGAGGGCAAACTCTGCAAAGACTGTCCCGATTGGTGTGTTGGTCTCCTGCAGCCCGCCTCCACCAACGATCGTCCTGAGAAGCTGGCTGTGTGCCACTCAAGGACAGGAGGACCATCACATTCCATTCTTCCCCTCGAGTCAGCTGGTCTGTGGAAAGGCTTAACTCGTGACCAGCTGGCTCAATGCTCTTCCACCCGCCCAAGGAAAAAAAATTACGCTTGCGCGTTGCGCTCCTCCAGTAATCCCCTCAATGACGCTTGCTGACTGCTGGTGAGTGGAAAAAAAAAAACAAGCAGCCACACGCCGGCACAAAATGGCTGCGCGCTACCCCCGCATCCACATAAAAACTAAAGGACTTTGTCCAATGCCTTAGGTGCCCCACAGGACATGCACTGAACTCCAGTAGGTGTCCTGTGGCAAAAGTGCCTGCCCTGGGGCACCTAAGGTATAGGAATTTCGCACCCTGACTGACACTAAGGCCTACAACAGCTGTTGCCAGTTATATTGAAAAATGAACAGCCCCTTCTTTAAAGATACCAGAAACCCACACTGAAAAACTCAAACACTTTACTTGCACCCACCTCACCTGCCCGTTTTTCCTTTCCCTACTTTCTCGGCTCCATTCCCATGTTCAGTGCAAGCTAATTGGCTGTTGAGTGAAAAGTATTGCCCGTTACTAAAAGTTTTCTGAATGGCACAAACTGAAGTCTACTTCAAACTGAGTGCTATATTGTGTAATTTACTGTTTGAAAATGCAAGTTGAGAATTGGGGCATCCGCCGTAGCGTCGGCACTACTGCACATGCCCAGATTCTTGGCTCACATTTTCAAACAGTAAATCCCTGATATACAGTGGATGGCTTGGTTTTGAAATGGAAGTCAGTTTATTGCAGTTCAAAACTGTTTAGGATTGTGCAGTACATTTAATGCAGTAGCAATATACATATATAATTTTTTTTTTTTTACACTTCTTTTTGAATGTGTACCCCTTTGCTGTGTTTACCCTGTCTGAGTCTATTCTAACAAAAAAAAGCCTTGCAAACTCTCTCTATTAACACAAAGAAGAAGTGTATGTGCCCTGGTAGTGGTGGTGGGAGTCTCTATGGTGTACTGGTGGGGGGGGGGAGGAATGTGTTTCTATGGAGTATTTGTTAGGGTCACGTGTGAGAGACACCGAGAAATGAGACAGCCTAGACAGGGTCTTCCTAGCAACAAAGAACTGTTTTTTTTGGCGGAACAATCAAATGAATGAAAATACCTTAAAATACAAAACAAATATATGTTCTGTGCTCTAATTCATGTTGTTCACAGTGTATATGTTGCCTTTGTGAGACATTAGAAGGTGGTACAGGCTTAGTTTTCCTGCTTTGCAGATGACACTCAGCTGTACAGGTGCATGTCCTTTGTACCCAAACAAAATGACGCTGTCTCAGTCTTTAATTACTGCCTGTCTGAGATTCAAGATTGGGTGAGTGCCAATTGGCTCAGGTTAAACCCAGATAAGACTGAGGTGTTGGTTGTGGACCCAGGTCATTGGGTAGAGGGGTCATTGGCTGGGCAGTCCTCTGGGCTTTGGCTGGAAGGTAATCAGCTGTCAACCTGTGATCGGGTGCAGAACCTGGGCGTTGTGTTTTTTGACAAACTGACACACAAGTTTTAGGTGTCAGCCGTCGTCAAGACCTTTTTTTAATCACCTTAGGAACGTCACCCAGATAAAACACCTAGTCTTGTCTGACGATCTTTTGACTCTGGTCTATCCCTTATGTGACATCATGCCTTGATAACTGCAATGCCCTATACCTAGGGCTCTTGGGGGGACTTTTGCTTCCTGCAGTTGGTGCAGAATGCGGCTGCTAGGTTGTTGACTGGCTTATCGAGATATTGCCATGTCGCTCCTGTGCTCTGCAGCCTGCATTGGCTGCTAGTGCAGTAAAGGAACACCTTGAAGGTCAGATTACTGATCTATAAGGCCCTGCATGGACAGGGGCTGCGGTATTTGCAAGATCTCCTCTGCCCCTACTGCCCCTTTGGTCCACTCCGCTCCTCTGACAAGGGGTTGCTAAAGATTTCCAGGGTCTGTCTGACAACTGCGGGGGTTAGATTTATTTATTTATTTATTTAGATTTTGGTAAGCCCACTGAGACCAGAGGTACCTTTTTCAGGAGCGACCCGGAATTAGTTACAAAAAGAGACATTTAGAAAGTTTCTTTTTTTTTTTTTTTTTTTTTTACAGTAGTTACATATGTTGCACAAATGGACATTAGCGACAGTATACGGGGTAAAGTAAGGATTCACAATACAGGCTCAAGCATTATTTACAATAGTTACATTAGATACACAAGTGTAGATTAGAACCAGTATACAGGTTTCGCAGACAGGCTCTTATGACATTGAGTTTCATCTCCAATTAGTAGGAAAAGTAGACAACAACAGTAAATTGACATCAAAGTTGAGGAGATACATCCAGGAATGAAAGGAGGTTCAAGGCAGTGCAGCGGAAAGAGACCTGGGCTAGGGAGCTAACGGTTACAGCCACAGAGACTGAGATTGAGAAGATATAGTTTGAGTCCAGACTTGAATTGGGTAAGGGTGGTAGTCAGTTAGGTTAGGTGGAAGTGAGTTCCATAGGTGGGAGGCAGCAAATTTGAAGGAGCGTTTGCCTTGGTTGGAGTGAATCCTTGGGATGTTGAGGGGATGACTTGCAGATGATTGCAGGGTTCAAATTTGTTCTTCAGGGGAGAGTAGTCCTCTAAGATGGGGAGGGGAACCGAGGGTAGTGAACTTGAAGGCAAGGCAAGCAACAGGGTAAGCTAGTTTGTGCCGAAGAGTGGGCTAGTTTAGCTCCTTAAGTGCCTCACAATGATGTCTCCTAGGAGAGGAGTTTGTGACGAAATGAGCCACACGGTTATGGAGAACAGAAAGTTTGTTGAATTCCATCTTGCGGAGGAATTGCAGTAAAGGAGATCCATATAGGATAGAGGGGAGGAGATTGCAGCTGGCAATTGCCCAGCATGCAACCGAGGATAGGGAATTTCCCAGACGGTAGAGGAGGCCAAGTTTTTGGTGGGTGGAACTGGTTATGGAGTCGATATGGGGTCGGTAGGTCATTTCTTGGTCAAGATGGATCTCAAGGCATTTGAAGCTGGCTATGACCGCGACTCTTTTTACTTGGTTTGTGCAGATCTGGAGCAGCTGATTCCTGTCAGAGCCCAGCCGACTTGAACCAAACAGTACGACTTTAGTTTTTTCCTCACTGAGTTTAAGGGAGTTTGCGGAGAACCAGGCCTCAAGTATTGAGAGACTATTCTGCAGTTTTGTGGCGATGACACTAGGTTGGGGATCACTGCAGTATGTGACGGTGTCATCCGTATACAAAATGAGTTTGCTGAGGGGGCAGTTTCCCTCAGTATTATTGAGGAAGAGAGAACAGAGCAGGGGGCCCAGGATTGAGCCCTGGGGCACCCCTGCGGTAACGGATCTGGGCACCCTTCCAGTGGACTTTTTGGGTGCAGTCACTCGGATAGCTCTCGAACCAGGAGAGTGAGTGGTGATCCAGTCCTAAGTGCAGGAGTTTTGATAGGAGGAGGTTATGACTGACCAAGTCAAAGGCCTTGGACAGGTCAATGAAGAGGGCATTCGTTGGGAAGCCTTGGTCCATAGAGGCAAGGGTGTCCGCAGTGAGCCGGATGAGTGCAGTATCGGTACCATGGCCATTTCTAAAACCATGCTGCACAAGGTAGTCTTGAAGCTGGTTAGAGTCTAGTCTTTCCTGGATTTTCCCAAGGGGACTAAGTAGGCAGATTGGTCTATAGTTTCCCAGTTTGTCTCGGGGCCCACTTTTGTAGACAGGGACAATGGTCGCTACTTTCCACATTTTTGTAACAATACCTTCCCAGAGCGATCTATTAATGAGTAGGGTGACAGGAGAGGTGATAGCCGGGGCAGCAGCCCTCAGTAGGCAAGGTTCAAGCTGGTCGTGGCCTAGCAAGGAAGAGGGGTTAATTTTGTGTAGGAGAGGTAGTACCTCTGACTGATTGACTAGCTTTAAATAGAATTGATGCCGAGGGTTCACCCAAGTGTCTCCAGAGAGAGACAGGTAGGCCTGGAGAGGACGGGGGGGGGAGTACCACTTGGGTTAGTGAAGGAGGCACTGAAGGCCTCGGCAACTACTGATGGGACATTGGTCAGTGAGTCCCCTACCAGGATGGAGTCCGTTTGTCTATTTGAGGAGCCTTTGATGAGTATGTTTATGTGGCCCAATAATTTTTTGGGATCACGTAGGTGCCTAGTTTGGAGGTCATTTAAGTATTGAGATTTGGCCTGTTTCGAGGCTTTTTTACACTGATTTCTCAGCTCTCTGTACTTTTCCCAGTCAGATTGGTTGCCAGTGAATTTGAAGCTGTCCCATGCTCTGTCCCAGAGGAGCATGGAATGCTTGAGGCACAGATTCAACCATTTATGGCATTTTTCCTGTACCCTGAGCTTTTTTATAGGAGCATGCTTGTTTGAGGACGACAAGAAGGCTTGAATGAAATATTCAAGAGCCTCATCAAGTGAGGGGAGAGACATAATAGGGGCCCAGTCGATGTTCCACAAATCAGAATAGAAGTCGGCAGGTACAAACCTACTGTAGTTCCTCGCTTCAATGACCTTGGAGGTAATTTTTGGAGACTTGTTGGACCAAACGCAGAAGATAGGTGAGTGATCACTCAGGGAGTCGGCCATAATCCCTGCCGACAGTATACGGCCCGGGCAGGAGACAAGGAGCCTGTCAATGAGAGAGTGGTTTCCAGTCTTGGGATTATGTCATGTGGAGAGGTCAATGACCTGTGTATATGGACAGCCAAGTAGAGGGTTTTTAGCAGGGGATGAGAGCAGAGAAGGCCAGTGGAGATTGAAATCTCCAAGGAGTATGGTCTCCCCCAAGGCGTGGACCTCAAGGAAGTTTGTTAGGGATTCCAGTGAGGAGGTAGCAGATTGGGGAGGTAGGTACACACCCCCTAAGGTAAGGGCTTTGGTGTTCCCAAGAAGTATTTTTACGAACAGCATTTCAGCTAGGGAATCACTATGAGAGTGGAAGTCCAACTCCGAAGCTTGAAGGTCAGTGCTAACATAGATAATAACCCCTCCTCCTTTTTTCCCTACCCTGCCTTTTCTAAAGGTTAGGTAGTCCACTAGTTCCACTTTGTGGGGGAGGATCTGTGGTCTGAGCCAGGTTTCAGTCAGGGCTAGAACATCAGGCTTATAGAGTGACACCATTGCCTCCAGGTCATGGAATTTGTGCCTTAGACTGCCTATGTTTATGTGAGCAAATTTGATCCCTTTAGAATCCGCCCACAGGGGGCATGAGGGGTTGTTGAGAGTGAGATTTGGGGAGAAAGGACCTGGATTAGGTTCAGTATCCCCCCGAGGGCTAGAAGGGTCCTACCCAGATGACTAGGGGGTAAGTAAGGAGGGGGAAGGGTCAGCCCCCCATCACTCCTCTTTGGAAGAGAAACCTGGACACCACCTCGTGCATCTGGCAAGGGTTCAGGCAGGTGTAGGATTAAGAGAGACCCATATGGAGGGGTCATTATGACCTTGAAGGCAGGAAGGAGTTGCCTTAGAAAAAGAGCGCAGATTCAAGCTGATGCCAGCATATAGCTTGGAGCAGAATTATCTATTTGTTATTTTTGCCAGGATTATATGGAAAGTATTAGGCAGTGACTGAAAATATTTGGGAGGAGAGGTTTCTCTTTTGGAGGTTAAGTTGCGCAAAAGCAAACAGGGGAGACCTCTAGTGGGGAAAACTATGAAATTATTGAAAAATATGTTAGTGAAGTATAGGCTTCACTGGGAGAAAGTTAGTTATCCTAGAAATGACAGTGAGCCCCTAGTGGCAAAACTGTATCGCTTGCAGATGACAAAGTGAACTGATAGGTGTTTTCAGCTCACGTGACCATCCAAGGCACTATAAGTTAGAGTGCCGACCAAGGATGGTGGTGGGGCAGAGCCGGGTCCCCAACAGCAGCCACACAGCACACCAGGAGGGCTTGTATGGAGCTATCAGTATGGGGCAGCTATTTTGTCCTGGTAAGCCCCTTTAGGATAATCCAGTCCTATGTGAGTCTTTTTTAAAAGTAAAATCGGTTTGCTTATAAGTTAAAATCCCTCCTTGCGTTTCTTTCAAGCAGTTACCTTTGTTCACTTCTGCGCCATAATGGGGGCAGGGGAGGGCAGGAGCTGAGGCCCTCTCAACCTCACACAGTGAATCCCCGAGTACCTGTAATGGAGATAGAGGAGGTGAACACTGGAGTTTGTATTTGTGAAAAATGGAGGGGGAGAGTGTGGGGGCCTATTTCAGCAATGATTAGCAGCCGCAAGGAAAAGCGATTTCAGCCTGAATGTTCAATGCCACGATTCTTAGTATCCCTCAGTGCTTAAGAGTTAAATCAAACATAACTAACAGACTATGCAGGCATTTTTCTAGTTGTCTCTAGTAACAGCTGAAGTGTTAAAGATGATTCAGTGGAGACTAAAACAGCGCAGAGTCTATATTAAAACCCTTTACTAGTAAAACTTAGGGATGATGGCACACAATACATACGAATTGCCCCCAAATTTAAGTTTAGACCATGTACATTGAAATTGCCCATACAGTTCTAGCCATAGTGAGAAAAATTTGTTTCAGGCAGCTCAGCGGTGTGGTTGCCATTAAAAGAAAAAACAGACTAAACATCTGCGTGCTTTAAGACCCTAATACAGTTAAAGCCGATGCTTAAATAAAACAGACTAAGCATCTGCCTGATTTAGGACCCTTAGACAGCTAAAGCTACCACTGAGAATTCGTATTAAAGCAGCCCAGTGGTGTGATTGCCTTAAATAAAAAACGGTCTAAACATCTCCGTGCTTTAAGACGCTAATACAGTTAAAGCTACCACTGAGAATTGGTATTAAAGCAGACCAGCAGTGTGATTGCCTTAGATTAGTAACAGTCCCAACATCTGCGTACATTAAGTCACTATTACAGTTAAGGCTACACTGAGAATTCTTATTAAAACAGCTCAGTGGAGTGATTGCCTTAAATCAAAAACAGTCTGAACATCTGTGCCGACCTAAAATGGCGCCGGGTCCCCAACAGCAGCCACAGCACACCAGGAGGGCTCGTTTGGAGCTATCGATATGGGGCAGCTATTTTGTCCAGGTAAGCCACTTTCAGATAATCCGGTGTAACCCCTAGATGGCGCTATCCCTATCAGTTACTGTCCCTGGGTACCCAAGCCCTAGTGGCTAGTCCAAACCGTGGCAGCTGGTAGGGGCCCTTTCACACAGAGAAAAGGAGAATTAAACAGTCAGCAGTACAGTAATTCCATTTGGATTTAATGTGGCAATTCAACAGGGAGCGACCCTGAATTAGTACTCACGACCTCCAAATAAGATAGGGTCCTTCAATGTCAGCAGGGCTCACTGAGGTACACAAACCTCTTCACACATCCATATAAAAGAAAGCACTATACCAGGCAGGCTGCATCTGTATCCGATCGCAATTACTGCACAATACCGGGAGAACACACAGCAGATTCAGTTCCTGACAGACCGAGTGCAATTTTCAGCAATCCTCCAGTCTTCTACAGGGTGAGCCTGGTTTCTACTCTTCAGATATCCTTTGATTCTCTTCACAGGACGGATTCAGTCCTAACAAGCTGCAGACCGGAACTCTGGGCCTTACACACGTTTTTGACTAAACTGCACACTGAAAAGCACAGGGCTCCTTCCTTCTTCACTGCCAAAGCTCAACTGAAACTCCAACCGACAAAACCGGCACTTCCTTTGAGTTCCTCCCAGTTCTTGACTGGATTGGCTGTCACTCACAATAGACTGCTGCTGTTGGTCCAAAGGCACTGAAGTCTAAACTACATCTCCCAGAGTCACTGCCCATACAATCCTCTTGTGGCTGGCTCAGATTATGAGTCCAAGTTCTGATTCGTCAAGGCACCATTTTAGAGCTAGCTTACCCCACACTGATTGGTCCAGTTCAGCAGTTCAAAACTAGAATGGGAACTAGCAGACACAGTTCTGACTGCAAAGAAAGCAGGTTAGACAAACTGTAATTTCATTATTACTCTAAATAATTTCTGGCAAACAGTTACATCTTTCAGATAGGTTCCCTTTGCACTCCTAGTGACTGCAAAAATGAAGTGAATGGCAGCAGCTCGAGTGGTACTCAGAAGCACACAGTCCTCCATACAAACTAATTATGTCTGCAAGCAGACAGCTCTTAAAGAGACAGTACCAGAGGCTCTAAAACACTCACTGATAAATGGCTTAAATGCAAACACCATTCAGGCTTGGAGCATTCAAGCAAGCTCCTGAAGTCTTTTAGGAACCCCCATTTGCAGAGGTTACACCCTTCCTAGCCTGGGAAAGCTTGCGTCCGCGTCAAGCAAGTACCATAAGTTTCAACTGCAACCATATACATTTGCATTAGGCTCACATGTAATCATCAGTCAATATATCATTTTACCAAGAACACATTTCTGAAACATTGCAGTACGTCCTCTTTACAGTATTACATACACATTGTACCATAACTCAAGTTATTACCTCTTGTACATGAAACCTGAAGAGAGGCCCTTCCTATCAGTTACCTTGGGGCTGGATGGGGCAAGGGCACCATATAGAGAGGCAACACAAGTAACTTGGAGTTAGCACTGATGCTCAGTTTGGGCAATGAGCTCGAGGACACATACACTCCTTTATGGACAACACTGAGAGGCAAATCCACAGGCCTCCCAAGGGATCATAACTGAGGTGCACCACAGGCTTTACAGCTCGACCAGTCTTTCTAGGGGGAACTGTTATAGTCTCTGCACTCTGAGCCTCATTTTCAGCATTGTCCTCACTTGTCAGGGGAGTCTCCATGGGGGTAGAGAGGCTAGAACTTGGGGCACTTTCAGCTCCAGGAGTTACAGTTTCTGAGTCCACAACATTTGGCTCGCATGGAGAGCTTTCGGACACTGGCAGTGGACTGTCAGGGCACTCAAAATACTCTTCTTGTTCGGGTGTATCACCAGTCTGACCCAATCTATCATTTTCCTCCCCTGAAAGCTCAAACAGTTCAACCATGCACAATGATTCCATTTCATCTGATCTGATGCTTTGCACTTCACTTTCTGGGAGCATTGGCTCCAGGGATGAAGCTGGGGGCTTAGACAGTCCAGAAGGCCCAGCTTCATCTCCAGTATTGACTAGGGGATTGCCCCGAAACAATTGACTCAGTTCGTAAGAAGGATAGTATTCAAAGTCACTCTCACTTTCTTCCGATATGGACTGACAGTCATGCTCAACTGGGACTTGTGGAGGGAACACTTTAACTTTGCTTCTGTAGGTGCAGACTTTCTTGATCTTTTCTTAGCAGCAGCTCTAGTCACTGGTCCAGAGGGCATCTTCTAGGGGCTCAGACTCAATTAAGATTTGTCCAATGGGCAGTAAATGATTTCTATGCATTGTTTTACATCTTTGAATTATTCTCAGGCCTTACTTTGTACACTGGCAGATCATCTAGTTTGCCCACTACAATGTGAGGAGATGGTGCCATCTGTCAGCAATCTTGTGCTTGCCATGCAGTCCCAGATTTCTTAGCAATACCGATCTCCTCCTGGAGTTCCTGTGCTTTCACCTTTTATCATACCTTTCTTTGTTGGCCAGATTTCTTTTTGGAGCCATGGTTTGAGCCAGTTGGTACGCATGAGTTAGCTGGGCCTTTAACTTTTGCACATACTGTAAATAGTTGTCAGCTTGAACCCCATCAGGAGAGACCCCAAAACACACATCTACTGGTAGTCGAGCTTCTCTTCCAAACATCAGGCGGTAGGGAGAATCCAGTGGCATCACTTTTGGTGCAGTTATAAGCATGTACCAGGGTGCTAATTTGTTGGCTCCATCTAAACTTGTCCTTTGGGTGCAGGGTGCCTAGCATATCTAGCAAAGTGCGGTTGAAACGTTCAGGCTGTGGGTCCCCTGGGGTGGTGAGGAGTGGTTCTGGACTTTCGCACTCCCCACAGAGAAAGCATCTCTTTGATCAGACGACTCTCAAAGTCTCTCCCTTGATCAGAATGGATTCTTTGTGGAGCCCCATAGTGAACAAAAAGTTTTCTAAAGTACTTTGGCCACAGTGGATGCTTTCTGGTCTTTGTGGGGAAAGCTTGGGCATATCTCGTGAAATGGTCAGTGACCACCAGCACATTACTGATATTTCTTTGATCTGACTCCAAACTCAGAAAATCAATACAGACCAGCTCCATGGGTGCACTGGTGGTGATGTTAACAAGGGGCAGCCCTCTGGAGACAAAGCTTTCCTCTGTAATAGCGACTACAAGTTGAATGTGTTGCTCTACATCAGCCCCATCTTAGGCCAATAGAATCTGGATCTCACCAAGTCAAGTGTTCTGTCTATACCAAGGTGCCCCATGTGGTTGTGCAAGGACCTCAGTACTGAGTCTCGAAGGCAGTGGGCAGCACTAGTTGTTGTTTGTCTACTTGTCCCCTTTGTCTACTGTTTCTCTGTATAACAGTTTATTGATCAGTTTCAACTTAGGACCTTCTTTGTATAACAGTGCAGTTCTCAAATCAGTGGGCGTAATTTGGACACATCTTTTCCTGCATAGAGGGCTTCTAAAGCTGATTTGATCATGGGATCGCGGGATTGAGCCAGCTGAATACTGTCATTGTCCAGCTGAGGCAGTGCACCAATGTCTATTGCAGAAAAGTGGCAATAAGCAGCAGGTATGCAATTCTCAGAGGCTCCCAAGCAATCCACCATGCAGTCCCTGCGTCCATGGACATTTGTTCCTCCCTGTCAAACTTTCGGCAGAGTGCCGAATGTCAGGTTCTGCCAATCGGACCCAATCATTCTGAGGGAACAGGCCTCGGGAGAGACATCAGCATCTATGTGGTTCAGACCTGCTCGGTATTTGAGAGCATAGTCATATGTAGATAATGCAGAAAGCCACCTGTGGCCAGTGGCATCCAACTTAGCTGAGGTCTGCACATAGGTCAAAGGATTATTGTCAGTTTTACTAGTATTTTAGCCCCATACAAGTACTCATGGAATTGGTCAACAATAGCCCACTTCAAAGCTAGGAACTCTAACTTATGTACAGGATAGTTCTTTTGGATGGGGTCAGGCTTCTACTGGCAAAGGCCACTGGTCTCAGGCCATTCTCGTGCTCTTGGTACAACACAGCCCCAACCCTTGCAAGCTAGCATCAGTGTGCAGGACGTAAGGTTTTCTTGGATCGGCATAGGCCAGCACTGGAGCATGGGTAAGTTGATATATGATCTCATGAAAAGCAGTCTCACAATCAGAGTCCAGCGGGCCCCAAATACTTCACTTTCGGATGAAAATACACTCTTTCAGTCTTGAGGGGCTGACTTTGGTATTTTTGTGGGTTGGGGATACCCTTGAGTAAGGTTAAGTAAAGGCGGATCACTCTTGAATAGTCCTTGATGAAGCGCCGATAATAACCACAGAATCCAGGAATCTTTGCAGTTCTTTTAGATTTTTGGGCTGTGGCCAGGTGGTCAAGGCCTCAACTTTACTTGGGTGGTCTCTATTCCTCGGTGGATACTATGTGTCCCACATACTTTACTGATGTTTGAAAGAATTGACACTTATCAATGGACAGTTTAAGGCCAAAGTCCTCCAGTCGGTCCAATACCTTAAATAATCTGCTCTCATGTTCCTCCAGTGAGCTGCCAAACACAATAACATCATCTAGGTATACCAGGCACTCTAGTAAGTTCATGTCCCCCACTGCACGCTCCATCAATTGTTGAAAAGTGGCTGGGGCACCTGAAATCCCTTGAGGCATCCTCATGAATTCATAGAAGCCAAGTGGACAGATAAAGGCCGTCTTCTCACGGTCCTCTGGGGTCATCGGGATCTGGTAGTACCCACTGCGGAGATCCAGCACAGAGAACCACTTGCTCCCGTTTAGGCAGTCCAAAGCATCCTGAATGCGGGGCAGTGTGTACTGATCAGGGATAGTCCGCCGGTTTAAGGTGCGATAATCCACACACATCCTTACTGTTCCATTCTTTTTCCTCACTACCACAATGGGGGAAGCATAAGGGCTTCTGGATTCTTGTATTACACCAGCAGCTAACATCTCTTGCAGATGCCGTCTCACATCATCTATGTCAGCAGGTGCCAGGCGTCGAGACCTCTCACGAAATGGTCTTTGTCATGCAGCCAGATATTGTGCTCAGCTCCTTGCACGCATCCTACATCCCATTCCTTTAAAGAAAACACCTGGTTTCTCTGGGCAAGCTTCTCACTGATCCTCTTTCCATTCAGCTGGCAGCGGGAGTCGCGAAATCAAACAAGTCAGGCGTTACTCTGTCATTCTTCCTTGAACTCTTGCTGCTGGGTAGCACTGCAGTGTCTGCACAATGCAGGATGCAACCTCTTTTTACTCGAATGTCTCTTTCAGACACATTATGAACTTGGACCATTACCCTTCTGGCATAAGCATGGGCTCTAGCGGGCAAAATACTAGGCTTGACCAGCAGTCCCTCTGGCAGTTTTCCATCGCCTGGTGCATCCAACATTAATATTTTATTCTTAACATCCTTTCTGATACGGACCTCTCCTGTAAGGTACACTGGGCATTTGACGCCAGGATCAGAGACTCAGGATCCTTCTTCCATACAATTCGACCGGTTCCTCTGGTTCTGTTTTTCAGCATCTCTCTCTACCTCATAGGCCTTCTTAATTAAAGCCGGAACTCTTAAAGCTCTACTAGTCTTTGACCCCTGTTTTTCATAACACAACTGTGCCAGCCTTCCGAACATATGAGCATTTGTTCCAATCAACAAAGGGACACCATCATACAGTCCAGTGGGGGGACACACTAAGGCTAGGGTCTCTACTTGTTTGACCACTCCAGCCACGGAGGTGGGGAAAGACAGCCAAATTCGGATATACCCGGAATAGGGGTAGGCCTTCTCACTTAACCCCCATACATGCAGTCCTTCTAATGGTTGTAAGGGTACGCCTGACAAATGCTTCTGATACCAATCCTGGAACATAATTGTCACTTGGGAGCCACTGTCTAATACAGCTCTTGTAGACACTCCATTCACCTTTACAGTGGTCTCCATGGAGGGACCCACTATTCTGGACCAGTCTGGAGAGCGGTGAGTGGGGGCCTGGGCAACTGACCTTGCCACAAAAGGCGTGAATTAGCATTTTGGTGCCCTCACTGGGATCATGTGTGCACCTCTTAACCACTGATTTCTTCTCGAAGCTCTCCTTGTAGCCTATATGCAACTTTGTCAGTGTCTTTTGGGGACTGGCATTCCCTTTTCATGTGCCCATCTTTCCCACAATTATAGCAAAACATACTTTCTGGAGTTTGAGCTGGCGAGGCGCCACACTGGGAGCCAGGGCGGGGTATTACTAACTGGAAACCTGGGTGCCATCTCTGTCTCGGCGTGATAAGCATTTGGAGACATCTCGTCAGTTTCTCCACTTCCATGGTCAAGGAATTGAGTTTGGAGCTCTTATCAGCAGGAGATACATGGTGGTACCCCACCCCATAGCAGATGCAGTCGGATATAGGTCAGGGCCCGTACTTGCAGGCGTGGCCTTCATAAAGGACTGTTTTGAATTCCGGATCTCTCTCAACAGTTCGCCCCATTGTGGCATATCTTTTTCCTTGTCAGAGCACTCATTGACTGTCAATCTCTGCCCTGAACTTCACTTGATGGGTCACCCTCAGTCACTCGGTCGTTAGCACAGCTGTTGGTGCAGGTACCTCCGAGGTCGCCTTTTCTCAACTCCCGAATTTCTCTCATTAACTCATCATAGGAGGGTGGGGATTCCAGTCGATTTGCCAGGCGTAACTGAAGCAACAGCAGTTCTGAGAAGGGGCAGACTTAAGGATTCTGTCCAGTCTGGTTCGGTCCAGTTCAATCGCTGGCAAACTACCCTTTCTGAGGCATTCTTGCAACAATTTTTCCAGCCGAGAGACATACACAGACAACAACTCCTTGGTACTGTTGTGCATTTCTTACTCTCCACCATAGGTCCTCATCAGAATCTGGGCTCCCATACACATTCTCCAAGGCCTCAAGATAGGCCTGTGCAGTCGCTTCAGGGTTACTGGCCCGTTTAGTACGGATGGTAGCCAGGCAGGACCTCGGAGGCTCTCACTAACCCTCTTTGCTTTTGCCTCCCGAGCATTGCCATTCTAGCACTTGGGGCAACATAGTCTATCCAGGTCTCCCAGTCATCCTCCCTTGGGGGTGAGGGAGGTGCCAGAGAGATCCTCAACCTTGGTAGAGTCGTGACTAATGGCAGGTGCAGAAACAGGAGTCTGCATTGGTTCAGCCACCATTACGGGCACTGGAGCAGGAGAGGGTGTTGGGGAGGAACACCCCAGGTGGCAAGAATAGTTTCTTCAAGTCCTCCACAGTTTTCCCTCTCCCAGCAACCATTCAGCAAATTTCTCCTCAAAGTTTCAGATAGTGGTGGCGCTGATCCCCGGGTCTTTACTGTCCTTAGTTATCACTCTCGAAGCAGTGAGGGCTCCCTCTGGTAATGGTCTGTGGCACTTTGGAGCTATCTATGGGATCCTTAAACTCTACTAGGGCCAGGAAAGTGTGGGTGAGCAGATTAGCATGCCGACCCACCACCACAGGGTTTGTAAACCTTCCACCTTGGAAAGTACTCCCTGCAGTGTCCGTATTGATACCCAGGGGATGTCCAGGATAAGCATAGCATTTTGGGGTCGATCTCCTCCCAGTACACCACTCCACCAGCCGTGCACAGCCACTTCTCTCGGGGTACCCATTTTTTTCTTAACAGTGGTTCGTAAATATGGCCACTAGAGGACACACAATCCCAGCGGTGAGCCTCCAAGATGTAACCCCTACATGGCGCTATCCCTATCAGTTACTGTCCCTGGGTACCCAAGCCCTAGTGGCTAGTCCAAACCGTGGCAGCTGGTAGGGGCCCTTTCACACAGAGAAAAGGAGAATTAAACAGTCAGCAGTACAGTAATTCCATTTGGATTTAATGTGGCAATTCAACAGGAGCGACCCTGAATTAGTACTCACGACCTCCAAATAAGATAGGGTCCTTCAATGTCAGCAGGGCTCACTTGAGGTACACAAACCTCTTCACACATCCATATAAAAGAAAGCACTATACCAGGCAGGCTGCATCTGTATCCCGATCGAATTACTGCACAATACCGGAGAACACACAGCAGATTCAGTTCCTGACAGACCGAGTGCAATTTTCAGCAATTCCTCCAGTCTTCTACAGGGTGAGCCTGGTTTCTACTCTTCAGATATCCTTTGATTCTCTTCACAGGGCCAGATTCAGTCCTAACAAGCTGCAGACCGGAACTCTGGGCCTTACACACGTTTTTGACTAAAACTGCACACTGAAAAAGCACAGGGCTCCTTCCTTCTTCACTGCCAAAGCTCAACTGAAACTCCAACCGACAAAACCGGGCACTTCCTTTGAGTTCCTCCCAGTTCTTGACTGGATTGGCTGTCACTCACAATAGACTGCTGCTGTTGGTCCAAAAAGGCACTGAAGTCTAAACTACATCTCCCAGAGTCACTGCCCATACAATCCTCTTGTGGCTGGCTCAGATTATGAGTCCAAGTTCTGATTCGTCCAAGGCACCATTTTAGAGCTACCTTACCCACACTGATTGGTCCAGTTCAGCAGATCAAAACTAGAATGGGAACTAGCAGACACAGTTCTGACTGCAAAGAAAGCAGGTTAGACAAACTGTAATTTCATTATTACTCTAAATAATTTCTGGCAAACAGTTACATCTTTCAGATAGGTTCCTTTGCACTCCTAGTGACTGCAAAAATGAAGTGAATTGGCAGCAGCTCGAGTGGTACTCAGAGAAGCACACAGTCCCCCCATACAAA
Source organism: Neoceratodus forsteri (assembly GCA_016271365.2). NCBI lineage: Eukaryota > Metazoa > Chordata > Ceratodontiformes > Ceratodontidae > Neoceratodus > Neoceratodus forsteri. Next base: position 409,962,199 of record CM057457.1, on the reverse strand, counting down.
CTAATTATGTCTGCAAGCAGACAGCTCTTAAAGAGACAGTACCAGAGGCTCTAAAAACACTCACTGATAAATGGCTTAAATGCCAAACACCATTCAGGCTTGGAGCATTCAAGCAAGCTCCTGGAAGTCTTTTGGGAACCCCCATTTGCAGGGGGGTTACACCGGTCCTAGGTGAGTCTTTTTTAAATGTAAAATCGGTTTGCTTATAAGTTAAAATACCTTCTTGCATTTCTTTCAAGCAGTAATCTTTGTTCACTTCTGCACCTCAATGGGGGCGGGGGAAAGTACCTATGTTCACTTCTGTGCCGCAGTGGGGGCGGTGGAGGGCAGGAGCTGAGGTCCTCTCGACCTCACATGGCGAATCCTCGAGTACCTTTGTTCTCTTCTGTGCCGCAACGGGGGTGGGGGAGGGCAGGAGCTGAGGCCCTCTCAACCTCACACAGTGAATCCCAGAGTACCTGTATCATTTGCCTTTGCAGCCCTGACCCCGTGGAATTCTCTACCTAATCAGATTAGAGAGTGCTCGTCTGTTAAAATCTTTAAATCTGCCTGAAAGACTTACCTTTTTAATCTTGCATTCTCTGATGCTTTGAATTTTTTTACCTGGCGAGACACACTAAGCTGAAAGCTTGTTTACAGGTACAACCTGGGAGCACAAGGAAGTTAAATGAACTTGCTCAGGATCACACAGTATGCAAGTGGGGATGTGGGATTCAAACCCAGGTCTCCAGGTTTGCAGCTCAGACTCTTAAACCACTGCACTATACTGCCTCGCATGTTAATGTCCTGCTAGTATTATCATCTGGTTTTAAGTATTTGTTTTTGAGATATTTATGGTTTATTTTTATTTTTATGTACAACACTATGATCAGTTTTGAACAGTGTTTTATAAATAAACTTTGCTTTGCTTATATTTTTTCCTCACCAAAAAAAGGGGCACATTGTATAATCACAATAAACCACTCCAGGGTGTGGGTGATGCTTGGTTTTACCAATGCCTGGCATGGTTTTGTCACTCAGACTATGGCCTTGTGATAGAACCACGCCAGTCATGGGTAAACCCAGCATCACCCACACCCTATCGGGTACAATTGGCTTATCTCTCCTTCAATCCAACTATCTCCTCCTTTTTTTTGAGAAAGGCAATTTTTTTACATCATTAAAAATGATTTTCCATACAGTTTTCTTGATCAATTATCAAGTAATACATAAATGTGAGGTTCAAGAACAGTATCATAAGCAGCTTAAATTAAGTTTCCATATTATTTGAAACACCAGATCATATCCCATTTAAAACCATGTGCCCTACAACCAAGTGTGTAAAATCTCCTTCCCCCTTTATAGTTTGGATTTTTAGGATTGTTCTACCACCAGGCATTAGAATGTAGGAAACCACATTTCACTCCTTTTCTAGTAGTGACCAGATCTGATTATATCTATCCCTTCATCCCAGGACCTCATACTGGATATGTTCTAATTTCATATTACTTTATAGAGTTTTAGTCCATTGGGCTATTGTAGGTCGAGCCTGTGCCATCCAATTTTGAATCAATACCTGTTTGCCCACCGCCAGGGCCAATCTTTTCAAGGGATGTGAAGCTTTTGCCTTGCCTTTCCCATCTCTATAAATCCCTAACAGAATATCTACCGGCTCTAACGTAATTTCACATTCCAGTACCTTGTTAAGTAAAGTATTAATTTCATTCCAATATATTAATAGCCTTGGACATGCCCACACCAAATGGAAGAAAGAACACCTCTGTACAGAGCATTTTGGACATTGATCTGGGACTTGCGAATCTTATTTTGTGTGCCAGGGCTGGAGTAAAATAGGTTCTGTGAATAATATTGTAGTGAATATTTCTATTATTTACTGACACAGTTCTACCATTCCGCATAACCAAACTCCAGTCTCCTTCTGACAAAGTGTCTCACCCCAGATCACTTTCGCACCTATTTTTTTTAATTTCTGGAGCTTGTCCGGTTGGTCCCCCAACAATGCTTTGTGAAGGACACTCAATGGTTTTGCCTGACTGTATTTTACAATGTTGAAGAATCTCCTCCAGAGTTGTTCTAACCAGGGGGGTGGTAACTTCCCCCAACCCACACAACTTAGCCAGCCTTTGTTTTATCCAGAGGTATATAAAGTATTGGGAGGGCTGGATATTATAAATTTGTATTAACTCCCGAAAAACCTAAAAATGAGCCCTTATGAAATAGGTGTGATAGCAGGAAAATCCCCTGCTTTTTCCATTTCTCCAATGCCCTTCTAACCAGATAGGGGGCTCCACTATTTTTCCATAAGCTATGTAGGATGGATTCATCAGGTGACAGACCAACCCTCTCCCCCATAATCTGTAAGGCTGATTTCCAGGACCTAAGGGTAATCTTTGTAAGTGGATTCCGAGAATTTTCCCCTTCTCATGCCCTCAAACTCAAAGGTAGAAGATATTGAGCAAGTGGAGAAATTTTAGGGGCGTAAGACTCCATGGTGACCCATGCTCTGCTTCTATCCCCCTTCTCATGACAATCCATAATATGCGTTAGTTGTGCGGCTAAAGCATAAAGCCTTACGTTAGGGACTGCCAAACCTCCTTTAAGAACAGGGAGCCAAAGTACTTCTTTCCTAATTCTCGATGTGTGATTTACCCCCACAAAAGGGAAGTCACAGAGACCTCCATGGACCTTGTATAACATCCAGAGATCCTAATTGGTAACATTTTGAAAAAAAATAAAGGCATTGGGGCAATATTTACATCTTCTCTAGATTCACTTTTCCCAATAGAGACAAAGGGAGTGACTTCCATATATTGCATTGTTCCTTTATTTTTAATGCCAATGGTTTATAATTTAAGTGACCCACTTCTGCCAATTTTCAGGGAAGTTGCACTCCAATATATTTTATTGCTGACTTAGGGGGAATGTCACACCAGCGTTATGGATAGAGTCTCCAATGTTCCTCAATGGAAGCCACTCGCTTTTACTCCAGTGAATCTTTTAGCCCGAAAGGGGCCCATATCCCTTGAAAAGGGAGGTCAGAGCAGGCATAGCTGTCGTTGGGTCTACCAAAAACAACAACACATCATCCGCAAAAAGCAAAATTACATGTTCCCTCTCATTTATCATGTATCCGTTAATTCCCTGGTGACTTCTAATCACAGCTACCAATACTTTAATGGTAAGGACATGTATCAAAGGCGAGAAGGGACAGCCCTGTTGAGTACCCCTATACAATTGAAAAGGGCTCGATAAAGTGTTAGTTGTAAGTATTTGAGCCTTTGGAGATTGGTACAAAAGTTCCACCCATCGACTACTGACCAGGCGCAGTCCAAATTTTTTCAAAACCGCAAACATGAAAGGCCACTCGACCCTGTCAAAGGCCTTTTCTGCGCCTAACTCAAGGAGACCTCCAGAGTTACCTGACCCTTTCGATGCATGCCATATAACATTTAAGACCCTTCTCAAATTATGTCTAGCTTGCTTGCCCCGGACAAATTCTCCCCGGTCAGAGTGAACGACCCCAGTCAAAATACCCTCCAATCTCTTAGCTAAAATCTTTGCTATGATCTTATAATCAGAGTTAAGTAATGAGATAAGGCAGTAAGATCCACATTTTTTAGGGTCTTTACCTGGTTTAGGGAGGATCGTTATAGTAGCCAACTGTTGGGATGGTGTCAAGCCCTCTCCCTCCAGCACTTCCCAGATCTTACCCATAAACAATGGAGACAACTCTCCCCAGAACTTTTTATAAAATTCCAAGGGGAACTTATCCGGTCCCAGAGCTCGGCCCACTCTGGAGACCCAAATCACCTCCTTAACCTCCTGCTGTGAGAGGTCTCGCCCAAACATTTCATTATCATTTATTGATGGTGTCGGTAGAGATACACCATCCAAAAAGTCCCAAGGACTCGCTCTCTGCGGGATTTCAGAGGTATAAAGTTTTTCATAAAATATTTTAAATATATTATTTATCCCTCGAGCAGAAGAGGTATTTTCCCCATTCTCATTTTCTATAGCTTTTATAGTTCTCTCCACCCTTTATTTCTTGATTAACCAGGCCATCTGCTTCCCTGATCTATCTCCTTAAAAAAATTGCTCTGCCCTAGACACCAGGATATCTCTCTCTATACGTTCGGAGCTCATCTGATTATATTCCCCCTAAAGCCTTTTCAGCTGCGCCATTTCTTTAGGGGATTGAGATTTCATTACTTGTTTTTCTAATGTCATAATATTTATTTCTAACTCTGTCTCCATTTTCTTCTCTTGTTTTCTTTTAAAGGCTGCATAAGAAATCATTTCTCCCCTAACATATGCTTTAAGGGCCTCCCACGTAACCCTTGCTGAGGCATCCTCCACCTTGTTAACTTCTAAAAATTCCCTAATTTGACTGGACATCTGCTGAATAAAATGTAGATTGTTTAACAATATAGGGTCAAGTCTCCATTGTCTATCTTTCACCTCTTCTATTTCTCTCTTTAATTCCAAATAGAGGGGGGGCATGGTCCAACACCAGAATAGGACCATATTGCACCAACTCCACCCGGTCCAAAAACACTGGGAATACCAAAAAATAATTTAATCTAGTATAGATTTTATGGATGTGCGAATAAAATTAAAACTCCTCTATGTCTGGATATTTAAACTGCCATATCTCCTGCATGGCTCTTTCTTCTGCTAACTTTCGTTGAGCTAATACATTCTTGGAGAATCACCTAAAATGAAGGTTCGAATGGTCCACTAAGGGATCCCAGTACTTATTATAGTCCCCTCCAATAATAATTTTGTCAGGGTAGTTTGCTAGGGTAATAGCCATATGTTCAAAAAATTCCGGACAGTCAAAAGCAGGGCTGTACAAGGACCCCAGGACACATTTTTCCTTTTCTGCTGTAGCTTGTATTACCATGTATGTCCCCTGATTATTGATCTGGGAGGAGTGAACTTGCACCCTTATCCCCGGTCAAAGCCATATACATGTACCTCTGACCTTGGATGAGAAAAGAGAGGCAATCATAGTACCCCCCCAATCTGCCTTCCAGTTGCTTAGTCTCATCTCATGTTAGGGGTAGCTCTTGAAGCATAGCCATGTCCACCTTCTTTTTCTTGATATATGACCTTACTTGTTTTTGCTTTGCTGCAGTTCTTAAATCATTTACATTCCGAGAAAGAAATTTTAAGTTAGCCATCTTACAAAAAAAAAAAAAACATGGTTTGATATCCTTGTCTCACGAACCTCAGCCCACAAAACACATCTTTTGTATTTACCATTCCCGTCCCACATGACTCTTAAGCATTTTTATTTTTAAACCCTGTTAGAAACAACCCCCATACCCCACCCCCATCTTAAACCCCTCTAACTCCTTATAAACTCAACATGTCTCCCTCCCCCATAAGACATTTAACCCTCTAAACTATAGAAAACCTGCGCAACTGGCGCTTACACACTAACAAAGGAACTGTTCCCTCAATCAAACTACAACTTAAGCAGCTAAGACGGGTCCCTTCCCTCCTGAACCCCCTTTCCCTCCCTAACACTTACTTAGCTTTGACACCCTTTTTTTTCATGGCTTAGCCGTCTGGCCCACACCGTCATTATACATCCTGTAATTAACATGTGATGCCCGGAGCTCCACGCAGGGCCTATCCCTTCCTGTTCTATAGGAAGAAACATGCTCCGAGGACAAGCACCCTATATGTGACCATAAGTGAAAGTGGGAAGACACTTCAGAGCCTGTTTTACTCAGGGAAAACTCCAGATTGAGAATCCCTTGAGGTAAAAGAGAGACTCTGCTCCATAATTTTCAAAAAACAGACCCTTTATTGCTCCTACATCCTAACAAACCTATTGTGCCCCCCTTTCCCCAGAGGTTTGCTTAGATCCTCAGAGCATGTAAAATAATATGGTAAATTCCCTTCGCAGGACCCAGCGCATCGCCCTACAAGAGAGCAAAATTACTTAGACTCTTGCTTGCTCCCCCCTCTCCCAGACCCACTTTCACCATCTTAAACCTTCAGTAGATCTCTCCCAAAGAAAAGAAAAAGATGCTTTGATCCCAATCCCCCCCCCAAAAATAAAATGTAAACAGTAATGTATTTAGTCCATCATGTATAAAGTCCCGATATTTGCATCTGTTCTCTTCGTTTCGACTTAAGAGTCTCTCCACATAAAGGACTGAAACACTGATATCCCCTAAAGATCCAAAAATGAAAAGAAAATCAAGGAACTTAGGGAAGGCCACCAATCCAACTCTCCCAGGCTGTTATCGATTTACAGCCATAACTGGGCTAAGCCCTCCTCCCATCACTATCCTGATTTCTCCAGGACAAAGAAATAAGCCCTAAACAGGACTCACATCACTACCTTACAGTTCTCTCTTATACAGATTTTCATCCATCAGCCTTATCTTGTTGGCGCAGTTCATTTTCAATATACTGCATCGCCACTTTGGGACTGGTAAAAGTCTTCGGGGCCTAATTCTTCCTTCGAATAATTAATCGACCAGGGTAGAGCAACGCAAACTGCCAGTCGAGCTGATGCAGTCTCCGTTTTACTGGAAAAAAAGCATTCCATTCGCCTGCACGGTTTTTGAAAAGTCCTGAAAGATACTGACCGGCCTGGAGTCCTTCCTTGCAGCTTCCAACACCACAACTCTATCCTGATATAGGAGGTATTTTAGGATAATGTGGAGAGGCCTTTCAGTTGGTGCAGGTCGTTTACCCGGGGTTCTGTGGGCACGCTGTATTTGCAATGTAGATTCAGCTGGCAGGTCCAAGTGCGTTTTCAGCCATGTTTGGCAGTACGTTGCGCAGTCTCGGCCTTCCATTCCCTCAGCCAGGCCCACAATCCGTACATTCATTTGTCTCTCTCTGTTCTCGTGGTCATCGAGTAGTGCCTTCAGTATCTCAATTTCGGCTAGGGCTATTTACAACTGGGGGTTCCGCTGGACATATCTGTCTTCCTGGGCACTTACTCTCTCTTCCACCTCTCCTAGGCTACCTGAATGTCATTCCACCATTTCTCCCAGGGTATTCACTGTTGTTTGAAGATGTGACAACTGGGCTGAAACATTCTCGAAACCTGCTTTCATTTTGCATGCTAGATCGTACTTCAGATTGTTGAACATTTTTCCAGAGCCAAGAGCGGTGAGTTAACAGCATTCTCCACCCCCCGTTGCTACCTGTTGCGATACTTCCTTATTAGCCAGGACTTCTCCTTGAGGTGGCTGGGCCTCTGATCCCATAGCTTTGGATCTGCTGCTAGAACCTTTAAAGTTCAGATGCCCCTGTTTTTTTGACATTTTTGGCGGTATACCAAGGTTAAATATTATTTTCTTCAGTTTTCTTGTTGACACGGGTCCAGGGGAGTCGGGGGGAGGGGGACAGATTATTTGATGGTATGAGCATAGAGCTCCAGAGCTATGCTGCCATTCTGGATATCGGTTTGGCCACACCCCCAACTATCTCTTCCCTGGATTTACATTTTTCCCTTATGTAGTGGAAAGGCATCTTGTCTCCATATTTCATTTTGTCAGACTCCACCACAAGGAATGCCCAGCCTGCACACGTGGTGCTTCCATCACCTTTGGTAAGCTGGTGCAGTCTGGTAAATTGTTCATACAAAGGTCTTTGGAGACTAAGGGGACCAGATGGTAAAGAATAGCCCATAGCTGTTGCCTTCTAATATCCCCTATTAGGTCATATTACCCTCCTTCATAATATATTTATCCAACTGTGGCTCGAGGGGAGTGCTGGAGATACTCCACTTGAACAAGCCACAAGGGTTTTAGCTACTGGGCTCAGTAAGGTAGCCACCAACTTCTGTACCACATGGAGAGTCAAAAATCTGCCCAAGATTAACAGAATAACACAGCTTTATTAAGAGTTGACCACCTGCAAGAAGGAGGGTTAGTGCAAATGTCAACTTTAAACACAGTCTACATGGGTGCCCTGCTAGGCAGGCCAGATCTATCCCTTCCTACTCAGTACTAGGTGTGAAACAGATCTGAAGGGGCAAGGCAAACTTTATTTTTGAAGGCACCCAATCCTGGAGGCTCTTGGCGCCATACAGACAAGTGATAACTAGTCATGAAGTATCAACCTAGTACATACTGTAGCTAAGACAACAGATGGATAAAACCAGATAATATAAAACTGTTAAAATACAATAATCCTTAAGACGAATCCCAAAATAAATACTACCAGACAGTGTCTGGGGAAAGCTTGGCTAAACAGGAGGGCCTTGGGGCAGGCCTTAAATACTTCTACTGACGGGGCCTCCCTCATAGATGGTGAGAGTGAATTTCACAGTAGGGGCCAGCAACGCTAAAAGCTGTGTCACCTGCGGTCTTTATCCTCATCCTGGCAATCATGAGGAGGCCTCTAGAGGAGTGATAGAGCGAGAAAGCGGAGATAGCGGGTGTCAGAAGGTCAGATAAGTACCCAGGGGCCCAGCCCATGTAGGGCCTTAAAGGTGAGTAAGCTCACCTTAAAGAGGATCCTCCACCTGACTGGCAGCCAGTGCAGTCCATGCAGCACCGGGGTGATGTGGCAGTATCTAGACTGCCCCGTCAACAATCTAGTGGCTGCATTCTGCATTAGCTGTAGCCTGCAGAGGATACCTCCTGAGACCCTGAAGTAGTGTGCATTACAGTAATACAGCATGGATGTTACGAAGGCATGCACCAAAGTGGGGAGGTCCATGGGCAGAACTAGGGGCTTAATCCTAGCTATATTTCTAAGATGGTAAAAGCTGGTCCTGACAATGGATGACACCTGAGCTTCAAATGTCAATCTGCTGTCAAAGGTTACACCAAGATCAAGCACCTTAGGGGAGGCCTTCAATGGCACAAACCCCAAGAATAACCTGGTATCAGTGGCAGAGGCTCTCCTATCTCACCTTCTGCTCAACTTCACCACTAGTGCCTCCATCTTGTCGGGGTTCAGTAGCAACTAGCTGGAGGCCATCAAGTCATTGATCTCAGCAAGGTATCTAGTAAGCACTCCTGCTACACTGGATGTCCCAGGGCAAAGGAAAGATACAGTTGGGTATTGTCAGCCTAGCAATGGAAGCCCCATCTGTATTTCATGATGAGCTCTCCCAGGGGCAGCATGTACACAGCAAACAACATCAGTGACAAGACTGAACTCTGAGGCACTGAACACATCAGGAGGCTAGGGGAGGAGGAGAAATTCCCATTCACTGCCCATTATCTCCTGGTCATGAGAAAGGACTCAAACCAGCAGATGACCGTGCCAGCGAGTCCACAGAATTCCCTCGGATGATCAAGCAGCACCCGATGGTCTACTGTATCAGATACTGAGGAGAGATTGAGGAGAATGAGAATTGTCCCTTCTCCTTGATCTCGAGCCCTGAGTAGGTAATTATGCACCCGAACTAATACAGTTTCTGTGCTACGCCTCACCCAAAATGGGAGCCAGTATGGTGCAGTGGTTTAAGGCTCTGAGCTGCAAATCTGGAGACCTGGATTTGAATCCCACAGCCCCCGCTTACATACTGTGAGACCTTGAGCAAACCACTTAACTTCCCTGCACTCCCAAGTTACACCTGCAAACAAGCTTTCAGCTTAGTGTGCCACTCATGGTTGGACAACTGGGGAAAAAAAAAAGAAACCCTAGCGGGAGGGGTTCATACAGATTGTTGGTCATGAGGTGCTCTAGCTGATGTCAATAATTTTCTCAACAACCTTCCCTTAGAATGGGAGGTTGGAGACTGAACGGTAATTTACCATAATGTCAGGGTCCAAAGATGGTTTCTTCTGAAGTGGCCTAACCAGAGCCTCCTTCAAGGCATCCAAAAAGATCCCCTCTGAGATAGAGCACTGGACAATCAAGGCAAACACTGGGCCAATGGAGTCGACATATCTCTTCAAGAAACGAGTTGGCACCAGGTCCAGTTCACAATATGTGTACTTCAGCCCAAGGGCAACCTCCATGATCTCAGGAACCTCCACTTAACTTCCCCCAACTAGGTGGAGTGCTCTCCGAGTGCCACAGGCAATCACTGTTAGCCACTGAGTGGCACACTGGTGGATCACCCTGCTGGTAGCGGACACCCTGTCTGAGAAGAAATAAGCAAACTTAGTGCATAAGGTGTCCGAAAAGGTTCTTTTCATCTTCACATTGGCTGGATTTAACAGCCTGTCCACAGTCTAAAAGCACAGTTGGTAGATTCTTCCAAGCAGCAGTCTCCCTGGACAGGAACTTTGCATTCCTACGGGTGATTGCCTCCTAGTACTCAATATAATTAGAATGCAGGGCCATTCTGTCCACCTCCAGCCCAGACCTCCACCAGCTGAGCTCTAACCTCTAACCCATAACCTTCATCTCCTTGAGCTCCCTATCAAACCATAGGGACCTCAAGTGAGAAGATTCGGGTCGTACATGGTCCGGTGAGAGAGACTCAAGTGCAGCCCACATCACCCTATTATAGGTGGTGACAGACTCGTCCACACCCCCTGCACATGCACTATACACACTGCATAGATCTGCCACTGCCAGAAATACCTCCAGGGTCAAACCCCTCGAAAGGTGGTAGCTTACCATGTCAACAGGGCTCGGGCTCGGGGGGGGAGACCCAAAAGAGAAATCCACTGTGCAATGATCAGACCAAGTGACCTGATCAGTCCTGAGGTAAGCCCAAGTGAGAAGATCAGTTCCAACATGTGGCCTCCCTGGTGGGTCATGGAGGAAACGTCCTGCGACAGGCCCAGAGACAACATCATCCAGAGGGGGTTATAACCTTTTAGCCTGGAGGATTCTTTGTCAGCCCAGATATTGAAGTCCCCCAGCACTAATCATCTAGGGGACTCCAATGTCTCACTGACAATGAAGTGAGCTACCTCCTGCAGGAACTCCCCTTCTACGCCAAGGGGGTGGTAAATTGGGAGAATCCTGCAGCCCAGTTAGTGACAGTTGGTGAGACCCCATTTGGAGTACTGTGTGCAGTTCTGGAGACCCCATCTCCATAAAGACATAGACAGGATGGAGACGGTCCAGAGGAGGGCAACTAAAATGGTGCAGGGTCTGCAACAGAAGCCATATGAGGAGAGATTAAAAGAGCTTAATATGTATACCCTTGAGAAAAGGAGGAAGAGCGGACACATCATAGAAACATTCAAGTACCTCAAAGGAATCAACAAAGTCCAAGATGGGAGCATCTTTGAGAGAAAGAGATGTGCAAGAACAAGGGGGAACAGTTTGAAGATAGAGGGGGGACACTTCAGGGGCAATGTCAGAAAATATTTTTTCACTGAGAGGGTGGTGGATGCATGGAACCGCCTTCCTGAGGAGGTTGTGGGATCAAAAACAGTAGGGGAATTCAAGAATGCATGGGACAGACATAAGGCAATTATAGTGAAGAGTAGGAGGAAGTAGGCTGTTGGTTAACTAGAATCTGCAGCGTATCCAATATATAGGGAATGGGCAGACTAGGTGGGCCAAGTGGGCCTTATCTGCTGTCATAGTCTATGTTTCTTTGTTTCTGGCCTGCACCCGGGCCCCATGCATGGCCACACATTCAAGGGAACCCAGTCTTCCCACCTGGTGCACAGTGATGCCAATCTCAGATCTAAAGCAGATGGCCACTCTCCCGGCCCTGCATTTCACTCTGGGGCAGTGCACCACTGAGTAACGGGGGGGGGGGATGGCTGCCAACATCATCACTCACCCAGGTATGTAAAAGTTTATTGTTTGGTCATAGACCTTTAACATGAATTAAATACAAATCCAGAAAATATTACAAAAAATTAAAATACGGAAGACAACAAATACAGTTATTCCAAAAATCAATTTACACTCAAACATTTTATGCAATAAACAGATACATAGATACATAGACAGTGTTGGCAAATAAGGGCCTATGGCCCACCCAATCTACCCATTTGAGCTTGTAAGTTTATTTTATGTTTTCCTAGAAGTATGTTTCCCTTTAACCCTGACATTCAGAATTCCTTTATATCTATCCCATGCGTTCTTAAATCCCGTGATTGTTTAAGCCCCCACCACTTTCTCTGGCAGGGCGTTCCACTTGTCCACCACCCATTCTGTGAAGAAATTCTTCCTCACATTTCCTCTGAATCGTCCTCCCTCCAACTTCATCCCATGCCCTCTAGTCCTGGAACATCTTTTTCGCTTACAAATAGTGTATTCCTGTAACCTGTTCCTCAGTGTAAGATACTTGTATGTCTCTGTCATATCCCCTCTCTCCATCCTCTCCTCCAGGGAGTACATATTTAATTCCTTCAACCTGTCCTCATAGGACTTGTGATGCAGTCCATGCACCATCTTTGTTGCCCTCCTCTGATCCTTCTTTACCCTGTCTATGTCCTTACGTAGGTAAGGACTCCAGAACTGTGCACTGTACTCCAGGTGGGGCCTCACTAGTGTCTTGTATAATGTGGGGTGAATGAATGAATAAATGAGTACCTAAATCCTAACAAATCTATAAATACTATGGAGGGAAATACCTTACAAAAGAATGGAGAATCCCTGTTGGGTTATAAATCCCTTTCTCAAACGAACCTTGTATATCAAGGGCAGATGGAGGGCTGTAGTTTTAATGACTAATTCATCATTAGTGGTAAATAGAACCAGAAGCATACATTGCACGTCATTAGTCAGAAATGGGGTAAGCCACTTAGATCTAGCTTTGTCATGCCATTTACAATCCAGGATAACATGCTTTAAATCTTCTAAATCCTGGTTATTACAACCACAGGACCGCACAGAAATTTCAGTGGCCTTTGGCATATCTGGCTTTAATAACATTAATTATAAACCGCTCCATATGATAAAATGTGTATAGTCTTCTATATACAGGATCAGTTAGAACATCTAGATAATACCAGAAATGGTGAATTGCATCATTATTAATCAGCCAGTTAGATATATGAAGATTTGGATTTTTACCAAGATCTTCTAAGTTTATGATTATCTAATATTTTTTCCATAACAAACTTTTTATATTTTTAACTAATGGAGATTCCTTTTGATACATACTTCTCGAAGAAAAGCAATTTATTTGAATGGTTAGTATATTTTTAACCACCCAATGTACTGTAAATTTTGATCAATCCAATAATATTTCTCTTTGAGGCACCAGTATGGTAATCTGTCATGGTTTAGATGTGTTACTTTATTCAGTAATTAACTTTCCTAGCCTGTATAAGAGCCAGTAACGGTGTAATATCCAATTCAGTTCTGATTAGAGAAGCTAGAACAGTGGAGCTTAACCCAAGAGTTGTTCTGAGCAATTTTATAAGAGGAACCTCCAGTGGACTTATACTACTAGTAGCCCACACTTCTGAATTGTACAGAAGTTGTGCATTGTACTTTGATTTAACTGCTTGTAGTAGAGGTCTGATGGAGTTGCCACTGTATTTCTTATTGAACAAATTTAGGGAACTGGCAGTTTGTTTCAATTTAGTTGATAATTGTTTAACATGAGTAGTCCAGAACCTGTTTAAAGCAAAATTCAGGTCAAGGTAATTACACTTTTTAACAGTGGTAAATTTTTTTATCACCTGTTGAACAATTTTTTTAAAGAGGAGTGTGACAGGGAGCTCCTGCCACCCCTGAGGAACAACCTTTTCTTAAATCTTTTGTAACAGTTCTTCTATTTTCTTAGCCTAATCTATCCTTTACAATTTCTAGTCCATAAGGTTGGCAACCTATGGGCACTTCCTTCTCTTTCTTGACTATGCTATAGTGCCCTCTTAATTTTCCTTTTCCCTCTCAGGCCCTCATACAGGAGGTTATTGTGGTGATCTCCAAGCATATGTAAAACAGGTTGTGTTTACCATTGTTGGATTTAGTATGGAATAGCACTATGTCATAATACACCTTATGTTTATGAAATCTGTAAATGTTGAAAATACCATGGTGCTAGGTGTTTTTGATAATGATAAAAAGTACTAGGTTACTATTATAGAAATGAAGTTAGTTGTGCTATTTAAAATGCATGCAAATTGCTGTAAACGGAACAATTCTGAAAAGTCATGGTGATTTGCGTTTATCCCATGATGCTTTGCATTATGGAAGTATGTATGATGTTGTATTTCTTTGAAACTTGATTTGTTGCCAGTGCCCTTTGGGGTAACCCTTTTTTTTTTTCAGTGATTCTGCGCTGAGGTTCTTTGTTTTTAGCTTGTTTTTTTTTTTTTCTTTTTGAGCCCGCACTACCCAAGCAAACGGGGCCTATATAGGGATGAAGGGTTTTCACTGAAAAGCAGTTACATCACAGATCAGTGTCAGTAGGTGCTGGCTAAGTCAAAAGTGCAGATAAAGGACATACATAGTCTGTTGCTGCAAACTGATGTACTGAAGAAGAAATATGCCATTGCTGAAGGTTATTTCTTGTATTTTGAATAAACATCACACAGAGATTGTGTTGAGCCTGGAGTTTTTGGTGTCTGGTTCATCTGTTATCCCATAACCCCTCCACAGACTTGGTGTTAGAAATGGGATAACTTGCTGGAAACATTTGGACTGGCCGAAGAGGGGTGTTTTCTGGTGGATATTGCTCAGATATCCCAGGTGAACTGATGCACCAGGAGTTGCCGGAGTTGAAAGCCCATGGAAGTCTGCCCGGAACCATGGCTGACAGACGGAGAGAAACTGCTGCCTGGACTGGACTTGGGAGCTCGGAGGAAGGTCAAGCCTAATGACAATGAAGAGATGCAGGTTGAGGCAGACTGGAGGTGCAAGAGACAACACCCTGGTGGTGCAGACTCTGATGAGGATCATCCACTTGAGATGTGGATAATGGCTGAACGCAGACCAACTATGCAGAGAGGCAGAACACTGGTGCCAGGTGCTTGAGAGGTCCCTGCTGGAGAGTTTTGATAAAGAATTGGAAAAAGAGTTTTCATGGGCTCAGTTTAAGGAGGACCCCCTGACTGAACAGGATATTCCTTTGTTCCCAAGATGTTACCTGTTGGAGGTTGGAGATGCAAGTATGGAACTAGAATGTGAGGCCCAGGTAAAACTGTACCTATTGATATTGTGCTGGTGTTGAACACTCCAAGTAAGCAAGAAGAAACATAGAAGTTGACGGCAGATAAGGACCACAAGGCCCATCCAGTCTGCTCATTTCTTTTTCTACCTTATGAATGTGCCATCGGCCTTTGCTCTGTCAATGGCCTAACTATTCATACTCATCTATATTGCTCCTTATGCCTATCCCATACCTGTTTGAAGCCTTGCACTGTATTCATATCCACCACTTCCTGAGGCAGGCCATTCCATGCATTCACCACCCTTTCTGTGAAAAAGAACTTCCTCACATTACTCCTTAATCAGCTCCCTCTAATCTCATGCTGTGTCCTCTTGTCCTGCTATTTTTCTTACATTGAAACGTGTTAGACTCTTTCACCTTATTAATGCCCTTAATATGTTTGAGTGTTTCGATCATATTGCAACTGTTCCTCCTTTGCTCTTGGATATACATATTGAGCTCCGTTAATCTGTCCTCATATGTTTTCTGATGCAGTCCCTGCACCATTTTGGTTGCCCTTCTCTGGACTGCCTCAGTTTGGTAAATGTCCTTGTGAAAGTGTGGCTTCCAGTACAGCAAGCAGTACTCCAGATGGAGCCTAACCAGTGTCTTCTAAAGAGGGATTATTACCTCCTTCTTACGACTTGTGATACCCATACTAATATGCCCCAACATCCCCAGAGCCTTACCTACTGCTTTTAGTGGTCTGCTTGGATGATTTCAGGTCATTTGTGATGATGATGCACAAGTCTCTTTCTTCCCTTGTGATTGCCAGCAACTCCCCTCCCAACCTATAGGTGGCTTCAGGGTTTCTCTTCCCTATGTGCATGATTTTGCACTTCTTTGTATTAAACCCCAGTTGCCACTCTTCCGACCATTTTGCCAGTTTATACAAATCTCTTCCCATTCTGCCCACCCCATCTGGATCATCTACTCTGTTACAGATCTTGGTGTGATCTGCAAACAGACAAACCTTACCCTCCAGTCCATCTGCAATGTCACTGATGAAGATATTGAAGAGGACTGGACCCAGGACTAATCCCTGAGGCACCCCAATTGTGACTTGCATCTCTTCTGACTATACCATTTACCACCACTCTCTGTTTTCTGCCTGTCAACCAGTTTGCCACCCAGTTGATCAACTTCTGACCCACCCCAAGCCTACCCAGCTTATTAATCAATCTTCTTTGTGGAACAGTATCAAAAGCTTTGCTGAAGTCAAGGTAGGCAACATCAGCTGCTCCCCCTTAGTCTACCACTCTGGTTACCCAGTCAAAGAAATCTATGAGATTAGTTTGACAGGACCTTCCTGTTGTAAACCCATGCTGTCTTGGATCTGCCTATAGATTCCAGGTGTTGCACTATCCTTTCCTTTAGGAGTGCTTCCATAATCTTGACCACTACTGAGGTAAGACTGATTGGTCTGTAGTTCCCTGCCTCTTCCCTGCTACCACTCTTGTGGCTCTACCAATTTCATCCTTAGCTCCTTTAGTACACTGGGATGTATGCCATCAGGTCTGATTGCCTTATCACCCCTGAGCTCTTGTAGGACCCTTTCTTTTGTGAAGGGACTAGTTCACACCTCCCTGCCTCCTGTGTCCATGGTGCTGAGCTGTGGGCCCTGCCCTATCTTCTCCTCAGTAAATTCTGAGAAGTGTCTATTTAGGATAAATGCTTTTACATGGTCCTCCTCCACACATGCCCCCTTATCCTCTTTGATCTTAGCAATAACTTCTCTAGACTTTCTCCTTTCACTAATGTATCTATATAAAGTCTTGCCCCTTCTTTTACTGTTCATGCTAGTGTTTCCTTGATTTGGGCCTTTGCCTGCCTTAGTGCCTTCCCTGCTTCCCTTAGGGAAGTTTGGTATGCCTCCCTATCTTCATCCCGCTGCATTCCCTTATATTTCCTGAAGGCCAGCCTTTTGACTCTGACCATTTCTGCTACTGTTTTTGAGAACCAAAGTGGCTTCCTTCTTCTTTTGCACTTTCTTTTCTCTCTAACACAATGGGATGTTGTTTCAAGTATTGCATCCTTAATGCTTGCTCACTTTGCCTTCACTCCCTCACCTGTATTTCTTTTTGCCAGGGCTAGCTGAACTCTGTTGGCCATCTTATCAAAGTCTGCTCCTCTGAAGTCAGTCCTATATTTTTGCCTTGGAATTGGATGATTTAGTTGTAATGGCCAAATTGAACCATACCTTATGATGGTCACTGACCCCCAGGTGACCTTCTACCTGGAGGTCTGTGATCCTTTCCCTGTTAGTACTAGATCTAGGATAGCCCTGTCTCTTGTGGGTTGCTGTACCAGTTGTTTGAGGCCCTCCCCCTGCAGAGAATCCACTATGTGTCTAGTTCTGGCAGATGTTCCTGCTGGTATTGACCAATCTTTATCTGGTATGTTGAAGTCTTCCATTATCAGAACCTCCCCTTTAGCTGTCATGTTATGTATATCTTCTAACAGTAATGTGTTTATGTCCTCCCCAGTCTGAAGGCCTGCAGACAACCTCAGTTCATATGGCTGTCCCATTTCCTGTTGCCAGGGTGACCCACCTTTCTTCTGGCTCCTTATGTATATTCTGAATTTCTGTGGCTTTGATATTTTCATTGACATAAAAGGCCACTCTACCCCCCTTTTGCACCTTGGTCTCTTCTGAACAATACATAGTCGGGTACTGAAGTCTTCCAAGTGTGGTTACTGATAAACCATGTCTCGCTAATGGCTACTATGTCCAGTTTAGCCTCTGTCATTATTGTCTGTAGGTCTGGGATCTTGTTTCCCAGACTGCAAGCATTTGTGTACATGATTTTCCATTGGCCAGATTTCAGTGTGTTAGTTGTTGGGCGAGGTCTGGTGTTTCCCCTGTGCATCATATGGGGAGCCGGCCCTTTTTCCTTACCTGGTGATGCAAATGAACTTCAAAGATGCTGAACTCCTGTTTGATTACTAGCTGAGGGGGGTCGGGTGTTCTTCCAATTCGACGTATAGGGGGCTGCAGTCCTCTCCCCATTTGCTAGTTTAAATATTCTGCAGATGCATCAAACTTCTGCTCCTATTCACTGACTCCCTCCTTCGTCAGATGCAGTCCATTGAATTTAAAGAACTTTTGCTCCCAAAACTGTTGCCAGTTACCTACAAATTTGTGTCCTTTTTCCTGGCACCAACCCTTGAGCCATATGTTTAGCTCCCCTGTCTCCCCATCTCTGACCTTCCATCCATCTGCCCCCCGAAACTGGCAGGATCTCAGAGA
This sequence comes from Neoceratodus forsteri, assembly GCA_016271365.2. Taxonomy (NCBI): domain Eukaryota; kingdom Metazoa; phylum Chordata; order Ceratodontiformes; family Ceratodontidae; genus Neoceratodus; species Neoceratodus forsteri. The sequence continues at coordinate 409,943,939 of CM057457.1, read as the reverse complement.
AGGAGATGCCAGATGAAATGGATGATAGTTTGTCACCCAGCCTGGTCAGGTGTTCCTTGATCTCCACAACTGACCAGCTGGCGAGATCGTAAGTCCCTATGTGTACCAGGATGTCAATGTTTTCTACTGCTTCCTGTACAATTTTAGCAATGGAGTCAGTGTCTCTCCACGATGATGTACCTGGGAGATATCTGATCATTACCCCTGGCTGGAGATGGGTATCAGAAGTCTATGATGCTGAAGGGACTTTTTCTTGAATTGATGCAGCTAAATCTGTTAACAGTGTTGACTTGGGTATACTGCAGGCTAAAGATGCTAATATTGCCAAAAATGTTACAGAAAGTTAAGATTAAGGAGGTGGTACATGTGTTTAATTTTTTGGATGAAAAACCTACAAAGGAGGAGGAGGAGGTGGGTGGAAAATAGATTGGAACCTGTGTTGGGGTAGCACCAAAAGAGTATCTACCCTCAGGTGTCTTGTATCTGTAGCAAGTGAAATGAATCAAGAGTCATAGTGGGTTTATGTCCCCTCAGTCTGGAAAATGGCCAGAACTATACCTGTATTTAAGAAAGGGGACGCCAAAACCCTGTCTAACTACCACCCCATCTCACTTCTCCCCATGCTCAGCAAACTGCTCTAGAAACTAGTCCATCAACAGGTCTCTGAGCACCTTCTCAGTTTCAATCTTCAATCCCCTGTTCAACATGACTTTAAAGCTGGGCACAGCACAACCACTGTTCTGACCCAGTTTACAAGCGATGTCAAAGGTATCATAGACAAGGGCTTACTCACTGAAGCAGTGTTCATTGACCTCTCTAAGGCATTTGTCATGGTTCATCACACACTTCTACTAGCTAGGCTGCAAGCATTAGGTGCCTCTGATTCTACCCTATCCTAGTTCGGTAGCTATCTGGATAATCACTCTCAGGCTGTCTCCTTCTGTAAGGTTCTCTCCTCCCCCATCCCTATCACTTGTGGTGTTCCGTAATGTTCTTTCCTTGTCCCCTGCTTTTTTTTCTCTCTTCCTAAATGGCATCCCTATTCCTTCTCCTCACAGCAGCATACTCGTATACGCTGATGACCTAGTGTTTTATTTTGCCTCCCAAGTCTATCGTGGACATAAATCAAAATCTTTCTCATGACTTTCAGTCCCTACAATCCTGGTTTTTGGCTAACCATCAAATCCTAAACATAGGTAATACCCAGGCCAAGCTTTTTGGGCCCTCCAAAAAAGTGCTCACTGTGTCCCTTAATATTCTGGTCCACTGCTGTGATGGCACTGCTGTCACTGACTCCTTAACTTTCAAATACCTTGGTGTCACACCTGACCCAGCTCTGGATTTTGCAGCTCATGTCAATGAAGCATGTTGATCAAGTCAATGCTAAAATTCGTGTGGCCTATCAAGTGCACCACTCACTCACTCAGGCAGCCAGGATCTCAGTAGCAAGAGGTGTTCTACTCCCTCAACTCCTTTATGTCCTCTCTGTACTCTATCATGCTAATGCTGGCATTCTCCACAAGTGGGACACTTTATATAAGAATATGTATAGATTTGCCTTATCAGCTCGTCGCCTAGCTCATCACTGCCTACTCTATCTGCCTTAAACCGGCTGTCTTCCAGTGCTCTCTGGTCTTATGCTGTAGGGTGTTTTGTTGACTCCCTTACCAGAACACCTCATCTGGCAACCCTAGGTGATATGCTTACCCCGGTCTCTCACTCCTTCTCCCTTAGGTCCTCCTTTATCCCAATACTCACTGTTCGGCCCTGTGCAACCAAAATGGGTGAACAAGGTTTTTCCTATTTTGCTCCTAGGTTCTGGAACTCACTCACCCTTCATGTTAAGAACTCCTCCTCCCACCTTTCTTTTAACCATTCACTGTTTTCACACCTCCATGCTCTTGGTAACTGCGACTGCACATAACTACGGAGTCACCAACAGTGGTTATATGTTATTAGCTGTAAATATCCAACTTATATTACTTTGCCTATTTGTGCATTTCCATTTGCTTTTTTACTCCCCAGCTAGGCTAGATGACTGGTACTAGTGTGATAAGCCACAAGTGTATCCTACTCTAAATTGTTGCTATAAATGCACAGATAATAGTAGCAATAATAATAATTTCTGTATATTGTACCACTGATTTATTGTAGCTCTGACTGTAATCATTGTTGCTAAGCTGTTGTTATTGCACTGTACTGTTGTCATTACTGTCATTCTCAATTTTGTACTCTCCCGGGTCACGCCTGAAAATAGGCAGGCCTGTTGCCTAGTGCACTTACCCAGTTACCAAAAACTAGTGAGTAAATAAATAAATGTAGAGGGGTTGAACCTAGGAGTGGGCTCCTGCTTAAAACTGGCATGTCTGGTAGGGTTGGAGCAGGTAATTACTCACCCCAGAGACATTGTTTCTGTGGTACTGGACTTTGCAGACATCCAGATTTTTTGGTTAAGAAATATGATGTACTTTCCCTAAAAGAAGATGGTTCAGGAAAGGCACCGTTAGTCTCTTTTGAGAAATGTGTTAATGCCTCAGGGTAAGAATGATGATATCTGCTATGTTTATGATAGAATATTTGTCGTTAATAGGGACCCTGAGACAGACCTTCTAAAGATTGATGGTGAAAGCTCCATCCCTTCCTAGGACAGTAAGGTGGTAAGCAGTCTGCAATAACTGCTTCACTCTTAAGGTGGGGACAGTGTTGGGTAAGTTACTTTTTCTATTACTTTCTATTACCAGGGATTTATTTAACTCTAAAAATTGATTAGTGTTTTGCTCATAAAAGTGCTAAATCTTTGTGAAAATGCATAGCTCTTGCCTCAGTGTGTTTAACAAATGCAGCACTTCTAGAAACTCTATATAAATACTTTATGTACAGTTAGTATAGTCACAAGAAAAAAAAACACTAATCAATTATTTAAAACCCTGATTACTTTTGGAAACTTGTTCTAGAAAGTTCTGTACAGTCAATAGCAAAGATGGTGAAGTACTGAAAAAAAGTAATACCCCTTACAGTTACAGTTACTTCTGTCTTTTTATACAAAAGTAAAATGTAACTGATTACATTTATTTGAAAGTAACTAGTAACTAACCTATTATTTTCAAATAAATGTCATCTGTTATTTATTATTTTTGTATTGTGTTTGTATAACAAAAAATAAGTAACTGTAACTGTAAGATGTATTACCTTTTTCTAGTACTTCTCCATCCTTGCTAGTGAATGCACAGAGCTTTCTGGAGCAAGTTTCTAAAAGAAATAGAAAGTAATAGAAAAAGTAACTTACCCAGCACTGGTGGGGGATATGTGGCAGGGAGCTCCTGCCACTCTTGAGGCCTGACCTTTTCTTAAATCTGTTGCAATAGCTCTTCTATTTTCTTAGCCTAATCTATCCTTTACAATTTCTAGTCTATAAGGTCGACCACCTATGAGCACCTCTTCCCTTTCTTGACTATGCTGTAGTGTCCTCTTTAATTTTCCTTTTTCCTCTCAAGTCCTCGTACAGGGAGGTTATTGTGGTGATCTCCAAGCATATGTAAAACAGGTTGTGTTTATCATTGTTGGATTTAGTATGTAATAGCACTATGTCATAATATACCTTATGTTTATGAAACCTGTAAATGTTGAAAATACCATGGCACTAGGTGTTTTTGATAATGGTAAAAATTATTAGGTGACTATTATAGAAATGAAGTTAGTTGTGCTATTTAAAATGCATATAAATTGCTGTAAACTGAACAAGTCACCTTTGACTCTACTCTCTCATTCCATGAGCATATCAGAATATTCTCCTCAGCCACCAATGCCCAAATTTGCCTCTTACACCGCCATAAAGACTGTCTTCCACCAGAAGCTCTGCACCTGGCAGTAACATCCTCAGTCCTGTCACTTTTGGACTATGGACTCACAATATATGCTGCCTCGGACCCCGTGGCGCTACAACAAAATCCAGCTGGCTATCAATAAAGCATGCCGGCTCCTCTCTGGTGCAGATAAGTGAACACATACCTGCACCCTCTATGCACTTGCCAATGCTCTCACGCTAGAGGAAAGGCTGCAATATCAGACTTATCTCCTAACCAAATAAATCCACCTAACTCTTACCCCAGTAGGGATCTCAGCCTCCCTTCAGTCAGCTACTTTCTCTGTGGTCACTCACACAGCCACCAAAACTGTTTGGACGGTTCCCAGGGTTATGACTGCTTTAGCTCAAAGATATTTCCCATTCAGAACCCCTTCATGGTATAATGCCCTCTCCCCTGCTAGCACCACTATATCCAAACAAGGTCCATTTAAGGCTGCCTTGAAAACCCATTTGTTGTCCTCACGCAACTGCCAGTGTGGCTACCAGCCTTACTTAAGGCCCTGCTCTATCATTGTAGGTCACTACTGGCCAATTGACAATACCTTCACTGAGGCAGCACACAGTCTTCCACCTCTGAGTCCCACAGGCACTATGTCTATCTTTATAGCTTCATAATGCACTTCTGTGATAGAAATTTGACAACGCTTCCATGGAGGCAGCACCATGTTATCTGACTGTAACCTTGTGATGTAACCTCAATTTAGCTACCACTTGTGTAGGCTAATAACTCATCTGTATGTATGTTTCACACTTGTATGACACCACACTGTATTCAACTGTCATAATCTGTTGTTATTGTCTTACTCTGTACCTTACATGGAGCATTTGAAAATTAGTCCATGTCTCAAAGGTTTGTAGTTCCTGTGTTCTTAAATAAACAAATCTGAAATGTCATGGTGATTTTCATATATTCCATGATACTTTGCATTATGGAAGTATGTATGATGTTGTATTTCTTTGAAACTTGATTCGTTGCCAGTGCCCTTTGGGGTAACCATTTTTCAGTGATTCTGCACTGAAGTTCTTTGTTTTTAGCTTTTTTTTTCTTTTGTTTTTGATTCCCCACTACCCAAGCAAACGGGGCCCACATAGGGATGAAGGATTTTGACTGAAAATCAGAGAACAGTGTAAGTGGTGTTGGCTGCTAAGTGCAGAGAAAGGATATTCATAGTCTGTTTCTGCAAACTGATGTACTGAAGAAGGAATATGCCATTGCTGAAGGTTATTTCTTGTATTTTGAATAAACATCACACAGAGATTGTGCATTGAACCTGAAGTTCAGTGTCTGGTCCATCTGTTATCCCACAACCCCTCCACAAGGAGTTGGACCCGAAAATCACAACTTGGCCTTTGGATTCATTGATTCTTAGTTTGCATTCAATGGCAAAATCATTTAATATTTTCAATTTTTTAGATAGACCTGATTGAGACAAAGAAATTAAGATTTAGTTGTCTGCAAAAGCCAAAATAGGACATTCTCTTGGTAGTATTTTTGGGAAGTCAGAAGAGGAATTCGCTATCAATATTAATAGTTTGTCTATATAAAGACAAAACAAAAAAGGGGGTAGTACGCACCCCTGCCTAACTCCACAATTTGTAAGAAAAGAAGACGAAAGCTGAATAGCAGGTCCTGCCCTAACTTGAGCCTAAGTACCCGTATAGAAACATAGAAACATAGACTTTGACAGCAGATAAGGACCGCTTGGCCTACCTAGTCTGCCCATTTCCCTACCTTCAGGATAAGCTGCAGATCCTTGTTAACCAGCAGCCTACTTCTTCCTCCCTCTCAAAAATTGCCTTATATCTGTCCCCTGCATTCTTGAATTCTCCTACAGTTTTAGACCCCACAGCCTCCTCAGGAAGGCTGTTCCATGCATCCACCACCCTCTCTGTGAAAAATATTTCCTCACATTGCCCCTGAACCCCCCATCTTTAGACTGTGCCCCTTGTTCTTGCACATCTCTTTTCTGAAAGATGTTACCCTCTTGGACTTTGTTGATTCCACTGAGGTATTTAAAAGTTTCTATCATGTCCCCCCTCTCCTTCCTTTCCTCAAGGGTATACATATTAAGCTCCTTTAGTCTCTCCTCATATGGCTTCTCTTGCAGACTCTGCACCATTTTAGTTGCCCTGCTCTGGACTGCCTCTATCCTATGTCCTTGCGGAGATGAGGTCTTCAGAACTGGACACAGTACTCCAGATGGGGTCTCAATAACTGTCTGCACAGAGGTATAACAACTTCTTGTTTTCTTCTGGTGATGCTTCTCCCTGTACATCCCAGTATCCCCCCAGCCCTCCCTACTGCCTTCTCATATTGCTTGCTAAACTTAAGGTCATCTGATATGATTACCCCCAGGTCCCTTTCCATTTTTGTTGTTGTTCCTACCTCCCTCCCCCCCATTGTGTAATCTTCTCCTGGGTTTTTGTTTCCCAGGTGCATTATTTTGTACTTCTTTGCATTGAATCCCAGCTTCCTTGCTATACAAATTAGGTGGGGAGAAAAGCCTTTATCTGTCATTCCCTTCCATAACATTTGCCATGAGATAGAATTGAATGCAGAACTAAAGTCAATGTAGGCCGCATAACGTTTTTGCTTTCTTAACATATTTTTCAAACAGGTTTAATACAAAACAATTGTCGACTGTAGAGTACCCCTATATGAATCCTGATTAGTAGTCTGATGGAACCTCAAGCTGGGCAAGTTCCAAATTTAGCCTTTCTGAAATGATTTTAGCAAATATCTTCCCCATAACGTCCAATAGAGATATTGCCCTATACATCTGGAGATTTGTTTTATCACCCTTTTTGTAAATTGAAATAATATTTGCACCCTTCCAAGTTGGGGGAAATTCTAATTTCTTACAACAGACTTTAGGTGGGATCATGTCAGGACCTGGTGCCTTATTTATTTTTAACTTAAAGTGGATAGATATGTTTCATTAAATTAAATTGACTTAAATAAAGGCATGTCTGGATTGTTAAAATAAATAGAATTTTTCCATTACTGGATAAAAAAAAAAACACGCTGAGTAATAATCAACCCAGGTAGACATAGGTATATAGGCGTCTACCTGACATTTTAATTTATTTGTTCCACTGGCAACCAACAGCCAATAAGACTGTTGGTCACACTTATGAATAATAGAGAGCAGTTTTCCCCATTGCTTAATCTGGAATTCTTTCTGTTTGACAGCCAATAGTAACTTATATTTTTCCCTTTCTGTATTTAAATATTCATTTATATTTTTCAAGTCCATTTTTTTTTGTATTATTTTAACAATCTGGTTCAGTCTCCTTTTAGCAATACAAAATTCTTTGTCAAACCAGGAGATGGTATGTCTCTTGGATAATTGAGGGGTAGCTGCCACTAAATGTTCCCTAATATTGTTAAGATGATTCTTTATTAGTACGTTTGTCACAAGAGAGACTATAAAAAAAATTTATATACAAACAATGTATCTTATCTAAAATTACTTCTTCACAAGACCCAAGTCTCTTCTCAGTCCTGTGGCTGGTGGTGGTAGTGCAGGGGATTATATGTGTACTATAGGTATTTATTTATTTATTTTAAACATTTTACCTGGAAAGAAATATTGAACTGAATAGCAGCTCATTGGCATAATACAGTGTGGAAAACCAGAGTCTGTTCTTAAATCTTGGACTCCGAGGTGGCAGTGAAGGGTGTTTACATTCACTCCCAACACTTTGGAGTGCTATTAATCCCTGTCCTGTCCCTCTTTCAACAGGTGTTCTTGTAGCCAACTGGGCTACCTACCATCATCCACGGTTCACCTCCTGCACACCTGGGCACCACTCTGCGTCTCTGTCAGTGCTAAGGAGGCTGCTGCCACCGGACCCCCCCTTGAAACAAGCATCAAGTACGGCCTATACACAGCCCCAGCCTCCACGGCTGCTGCTTCTGTGGCCAAATTTTTCAGCCCACCCCCCCCAGGCCACCTTTAAATACACTTAAACTCCTCCCTCCCCAATCCTGCCCCATTGGCTCCCAGTACTAGAGCTCTGGAACTTAAAGCTATCCGTCTCCCCATCCCCTTTGTTGATCTCCCTCTCTGCCTTAAAGTTTCCTCACTGGTCTGCTGTTCTCACCCAGCAGTGCTCACTCAAAAGTGTTCTAGACATGCATTTTGGACTCCAAATCTTTCACCTCCTCTCTACCAACATCCACTGTCACCATGAACCTACCCTAGGTCACACTGTTTGTGATCTACCTAGCATGTGTCTTGGTGCTGACGGATGCATGTGCCTCAGCACTAGCCCAGGACCAAATGTACCTTGGCTACCTCTCAGAATCCTGCTCCTCCTGGTACACCCTACACTCCTCCCCTTGTGGGAACTCTCCTACCCAGATCATGTCACCCTTTCCTTCCTCTTAAACATGGAATGTCACTTACTTGGTCACTACCTGGCCTCCATATCCTGCTGTATTGCTATTCCCTCCTGCAGCTGCATCCCATTCCTATCCCCCTGACTCCATGTAGGAGACATTGAGAGCAACCCGGCCCCCCTAATTTCCACATGGCCCTCTCCGACAGCACCTGGACAAATGTCCCAGGGCGGAAAATTGCCCATATAAACATATGCAGTCTCCCCTCCAAATACCAGGACTTAGAAGCATGGGTTGAGCTATACAAACCCCACACACTGGGACTCTCCGAGACATGGCTGATTGGGAAACAAAAATCCAGATGAAAAGTACACAGTTGGGGGGGCAGTATTAACAACAACAAAAATGGCAAGGGACCTGGGGGTAGCATATTTGAAGATAGAGGGGGGACGGCTCAGAGGTAATGTGAGGAAGTATTTTTTAATGGAGAGGGTTGTGGATACATGGAACAGCCTTCCTGAGGAGGTAGTGGAGTTAAAAACAGTGGGGGAATTCAAGAATGCATGGGACAGACATAAGGTAGTTGTAGTGGGAGGGTAGGAGGAATCAGGCTGTTGGTTAACTAGGATCTGCAGCTTATCCATTAGGTAGGGAAATGGACAGACTAGGTGGGCTAAGCAGTCCTTATCTGACATCAAATTCTTTGTTTCTATGTATAAAAAGTTGTGCATCTGAAGATGTTCTTTTACTTGATCGGGGAAGGGATAATAAATGGTGCATCTGAAGGGGTTCCATTACTTGAGCAGGGGATAAATGGTGCATGTAAAGGGGTTCTATTACTTGAGCAGGGATAATAAGTTGTGCATCTGAAGGGGTTCCATTACTTGAGCAGGGATAATAAGTTGTGCATCTGAAGGTGTTCCATTACTTGAGAGACAATTTTTCAAATACTTTTTCAAATAATTTGGCTAGCACAGATCCTATGGTGATGGGTACTGTAGTTTTCCATGCTTTTGGGTCACCCTTTTTATGTAGGGAACCACTCAGGCAATTTTCCAGAGTATTGGAGTTTGCACATATAATCCAAATTTATCTGTGTTACATACATTTTCAGTATCTCTTTGTATGGAAATATCTGGTAGCCTCTGCTTTACTTTTTCAGTAAATATTTTTGAGTTACAGATGGCTTTTCATAATTCCTTAAAACCCATTTTTTGCATTCCCTTGCATAAGGAACATTTTGGGACAGTATGACTTTTTGGAGGTGTGTGACCGTCCTGTCCAATGCAGTGCTCCATGTAGCAAGTGCGACCGTACTGCACCAGTGGATGCACAAGCTATCTAAGACAGCAGTTCGGCTGCAGTGATCTTCAGTTCAAAGAAAACCACCACTGTAATCAATGGTGGTAAAGTGTCTGTATTTGGTATATTGAAGTCACCTAATTTCTCTCCACTGATGTTGGGGGTGTCCAGTTTCCCTATTGGCATGCCCCCTTCCCAGTTCATTTTCCAACAAGGGAGCCCATTCTCCATCGGCATAATGGCACACTACCTATGGTGGGGTAGACGAGGGGGTGCCCAATCCCCCTCAGCTCTTGCACCCTCCCCAACACAGACACAATGTTTGTGCTGACAAGGGTGCTTGTTCCCCGTCCATTCCAGACCTTCCCCAACAAACACCCAGGTGGCACACTGGGAGACCACCCTAGCATTTTTTTTTTTTTTTTGAAATTTAAGTTTATTAATTTTACAAACGTAAAACAAAAACATAACAATATACCAGATAGACATAACATGAAAAGTACATGGTACAACCAAAAAACCTACCCCCCAACTCCAAACCCCCACCCCCAGATTTTCATATCTGAAAGGAAATAAGGAACTCACCAAACCCTAATAACTCGCCCTCCCTCCCTCCCTCTCACCCCCCCAAAAACAAAGTGTGCCAATCCAATGTTACCATTAATCTGGATGAGTAAAAGTACCAGCCATTTATAACTGAGTTCCTCCTCACCAGTAAAAGTTACAGGAAATAATATATAGCAAGATATAGGTTGTCAATGCGGGCAACAGGGGTAAGGCCAAGAACTCATTGATGTAGATACAGCGTCTGTAGTCTACCCCATCTCTTCTGAAACAGGTCCATGCGACAGCGTAGGCTAGCAACCAGACTTTCAGAGTTAAGATATGCAGAAAGCTCAACCAGCCACTCAGCATAGGTCAGGGCCAATTGTTCAGTCCAGTGCCTCAGGACCAACCTCTTGACCACCATGGACACCAAAGCCATATGATACCGGCGTTCCACACTATCTATGCTAGCGTATTTGCCCAGAATACAGATCTCCGGGGTATAAAAACTTGACAGACCTAAAAGAGGGTCCAAATTATCTTGGATAGGAGACCACAGAGGAGCCACCTTACTACAAGACCAAAAAACATGGAGGGGGTTCCCTTCATCCTGCATACACCTAGAGCAGGTAGGGTGGGGAAGCTTTTTAAGCTTAAAAAGTTTTGTAGGGGTGTAGTACAGATTATTCACGATATAATATTGAGTCAGCCTTAATCTATCCTGGGTATGATATCTATGAAGGTCCTTCCAGATACGAGACCAGTTCAGGGCAGACACAGGCAGCAAAGAGGACCAGATATTGGAGCCCCTAACAGTATCGGAAATTTATAATTTAGAAGAAAGGAGTAGATTAACGAAATGGAGTGTGGTTGAGAAGCGAGAGTTATTATTTGAGAAAAAAAGGGATAGGCCACCGGCTCGCTAAAGGAGATACCACATTTTTCAGCGATAAGATGCCTTAGTTGGTAAACTTTGAAAATCTTAACATTGGGAATACCAAATTTTGTGAGTATATCAGCTGAGGAGAGAAGGGTTCCATGATCATAAAAATGTTCTAGTCTAGCTTCATTAAGTTGTGGAAGCCAGTCAGGGGTGATCAGTGATTTACCCAACTTGATATTAGGATTAAGGATCACCGGCTGACCCAGATCCGGCCCGGTAAGGATATTATGAGAATGCAGACATTGAACAAGGGACTTCAGGGATGTCAGAATCGTAGTGTCAGTAATCCACTGTGAAGCTACAGACGGAGAAGTAAAAAATACTGCGTAAGTATCCAACTTGGCTGAGACCACCCTAGCATGCCAATCATCCCTGTAAATGTAAAAATGGTCCCACAATGTCTTTTTTTTTTTGGAAACAGAAAATGGTCCCTCGTTGTCTCCATTGCCCCTGCACCCGCTTTCTGTGCACCCAATCTCCCCACACCCCCCTCATCCCATACTCATTTCTAGATTCTGGTGCGGCAATCTTTGGTGGAGTGGGAACACATCTGCACTCTTCAAAGTCGACCGCAAACTCAAGAAATGCTGGTAAGTTATATAATGGCATAAATGTTGGTTTTTTTTTCAACTTGGGTAGATATCGCACCCATTTTTCCAAATCTTGGCACCAAATTTTCAACATGGGGTTCTTGAGACCCCACCTCATGAATTCAGTCACTGTTATGTGGTTATTCGGTCCTGAAAGGTGATTTCATGGTCACTGTGCGGAATCACCTTTCGGGACCAATTAATGAAACGACAGTGTCACTGTTCATGAGGTGGGCTCCCAAAAAGGCTATGTTGCAAATTTGGTGAAAAATTCCACAAAATGACTGTTACGAGCCTGCATCGCACAGTTTCCATGCACACTCGTAACTTTGAGAATTTGTAATATTTTCACTCCAGATTTTCAACATTGGCATTTTTTCACACCTCTTTATGAACAGTATAGCTGTCATTTTTCACACGCATGACTAAATATGTTTTCGCACATCCAGCGAACAATGGCGTGGTCACTGTGGGAAATCAATGTTTGGGACAGATTACAGAAATCACAGTGACTCTGTTCATGAGTGGAGATCACAGAATGTTTATGTTGAAAATTTGGTGACAAAAGTCCACAAAATGACTATGTTACAAGCGTGCATTGAGCAGTTTCTACACACACTCGTAACTTCAAGAATTTGTAATATTTTCACTACAGATTTTCAGTATTGCCATTTTTGCACACCTCCTTATGAAAAGTACAATTGTCATTTTTCACATACTGCCCGAAATGTGTTTTCGCACATCTGGCGCACAATGGCGCGGTCGCTGTGGAAAATCAATTTTGGGGACATATTAAGAAAATCATAGTGACACGGTTCATGAGCAGAGGTCACAAAATGCCTATGTTGAAAAATTGGTGAAAGAAGTCCACCAAATGACTGTGTTATGATTGTGCATTGCGCAATTTCCACATACGCTCGTAAGTTTGAGAATTTTTTTATATTTTCACTCCAGGTTTTCAACATTGCCATCTCTTCACACCTCCCTATGAATTGTACAACTGTCATTTTTCACATCCTGCCTGAACTGTGTTTTCACGCATCTGGCACAGAATGGTGTGATCGCTTTCAGAAATCAATGTTCAGGACAGAGTAACAAAATCACAGTGCCTCTGTTAAAGAGCAGAAGTCTCAAATGCTTTTATGAGATGGAGGGTCACAAAAAGGCCATGTTGAAAATGTGTAGAGCAAATACCAGCAAACGCCCAGGGCATTAGGGTTTCTAACCCGAGCACCTGGTGGTTAAGGGACTTGCTCAGAGTCACACAGTATACAAATGTAGATTGTGAGAATCAAACCCAGTTGTGGTCTGCTGGATGTACCAAGCTCATTCACAACTCGTCACTCTAACCTCTAGGCTATACTGCCAGCAAACTAGCAATATCCTGTAATTTGGTAATACATACAAGCTTGTGACATGCAATTCAATTTTATGGGGCTGGACCTGTCTATCACAGGAGTTCTGTTTTGTTTTCTAATCTCACTAAACCCATTAGTTGTTGTTTCTATAAAAATCAGATTGCAGGGGGATACATTAATATTTATAGACTGGTTCAATTCCCCCTTCTCTTGACCAGCATAACTATGGTAGATAATTGGAATTGATGGGAAGGTATTTGCAATAAAATTATTTTGCTCGGTGGCAGAACAGAATACACGATGTTAGACATAACAGTTCATGGACAGTATAATATAATTTCTGGTATGTAAAGGACTTTTCTTGTGTTAAAGCTTGAAAATCCTCACAGATCACTAAAAGTGTCTGTTTTTACTCTGTATAAAGGTAATGGCTCTGTGTCATTGTTACCCAGCCTCAGGAGTTTACCTTGTTGCTGGTGGTTGGGCTTAACTGCTGACTTCTGTCCTGAAGTTAGCAGACACCAAAAACTCCTAACACATTTGTCTGAAGACTGTATGCTTGAGACTAATAATGCACATATTTCAATGCTGTCCTTCATTTTCACCTGGGTGGCCACTGTATCCGGTTAAGCAATGGATGGTTCAGACTTCATATGGAGCTGCTGGAGGAAATGGGTTGATAACTGAGCCCTTAATATTCTTTATTAAATATTCCTGTGTGAAATAACTGCATTCTTAACAATACAATCGTCATTGTAAATGTACATTTATTGTATTTCTGTATAGCAAAAACTGGTTTACAAAAAGTGCTCTGAGAGAGAGAGAGGGGAAAGTGGAGCCATACCTCTCAGCTTTCCCTGATTTTTAGGGATGCCCCTGATTTTGCCTCGGAATGTTCCCGTTCCTCCTACAATTTGTGGTTCTCTGAATGAACAGTGGGTATACTGTATGCTCACAATTTTGTCAGAGTTACAGACTTGCTCTTCTGCAGGCAAAGTATTTTACGCCATTACTCTTACACTGCCTGCTTCAGAGGATATACGTTAAAAGAAGATAGGGGTTCAACTGTGTCCCTCATTTTACTTCTGTCTCACTGATTTTGTAAGCCATGTGCAAGTGCCACACATAACTGCAGATACCAGCAAGCGAACATTCTGCATTGACAAATACTTGTTTAATAATGTTATTTAAACTAGTAAACCAATTCTCTTTGCCTTGTTGCAAGTTGTGCAAAGACTCAGACCAGCATAGTTTGGGTAATCTGTTGCAGTTCATATTTACCACACAATCCCAGAGTTTAATGGCTCTCATAAGTATTCTAGTTTCAAGTGACAGCATACCAGATTCTAATCTTAAAAAGGGGATCAGACAATTTCTTGGCAAATTCAGTGTGTATCTAAATAAAAAGTTCTGGATTGATTCAGTATTGCAGTTTCTCAAATTAAAACCCCAAATTGATCGTTTTTGCTCCAAAGACTCTCTTAAGGCAGTGAAGGAATGTTAGCAAGATTGTATCCAAAGAAACTAAGTGCCCTTGTTTTTTTATATGCTTTTTCTTTTGTTTAATATGGGGTTTTCATTACAAGTTTTTTTTCCAATATAGAAAAAGAAACATAGAAATTGATGGCAGATAAGGACTGCTAGGCCCATCCAGTCTGCCCATTTTCCTTACCTACTGCAAAAGCCTCAGACCCTACTTGCTCTCCAGCTCTACCTTCTCATTCTTATCGCTAAGGTTCCCTATACCTGCCCCATGCATTTTTGAATTCCCCCACTGTGTTTGCTCCCACCACATCTGCTGGGAGTCTATTCCATGCATCTACCAGAAGTTCCCTGAAGAAATACTTCGTCACGTTACCCCATAGACTACCTCCTTCTTGCCTCATGTCATGCTCCCTCATTACTGAACATCTCATTTTCTAAAAGATGCTACCTTCTGGTAGATATTTGTAGATTTCTATCATATCTTCCCTGTCTCTTCTCCAGGGTATACATATTGAGGTCTCCCAGTCTTTCCTCATATGACTTTTGGTGCAGGTACTGCACCATTTCTTTCATTATTCTTTGACTTGCCTCCACCCTATGTCCTTATGGAGATTTGGCTTCCAGAACTGGGCACTGTATTTCAAATGAGTCCTCACCAATGATTTGTACAGTGACATCACCACCTCTTTTATTCTGCTGGTGATACCTCTTCTTATGCACCCTAGCATCCCCCACAGCCTTGGCACATTGTTTGGCCACTTTAGGTAATCAGATATGATAACCCCCAAATCCCTTTCCTGTTTGGTGACAGTCAATATGTCCTTCTTCATCATGTAATACTCTCCTGGGTATTTGCACCACAAATGCATGATTTTGCAGTTTTTTGCATTGAATCTCAGCTGCCACACTCTAGACTAGTTCACCAGTTTACCTAGGTCCCCCTCATTTTTTCCACCCCTCCTGGAATGTCCACCCTGTTGCAGCTGTTGGTGTTATTTGCAAAGAAGCACACTTTTTCCCTTCCAGATCATCTGCAGTGTCACTTATGAAGATATTAAACAGGACTGGCCCCCAGAACCGATCTCTGTGGCACCCTGCTAGTCACAATCCTTTTTACAGGTTGAGCTCCATTAACCACTGGCCTTTGTCTTCTATCACTCAACCAGTTCCTAACCCAGTTTACCTCTTTGTGACCCACTCCCAGGCTGCCCAGCTTGTTTATTAGTCTTCTGTATGAAACTGTAGCAAAGGCCTTACTGAAATCCTTAAAAGCAACAACCACCACACCCTAGTCACCCAGTCTAAGAAATCAATTAGATTTGTTTGACATGACCTTCCCTATGTGAATCCATGCTGTCTTGGATTCTGTGCTCCACTGGATTCAAGGCATTCACAATCCTTTCTTTAAGTAGTGATTTTATAATTTTCCCTACTACTGAGGTGAGGCTGACTGGTCTGTAGTTTTCAGCCTCCTCCCTACTCCCACGTTTGTGAAGAGGTACTACATCTGCCCTCCTCTGTCATCTGGAACCACTCCTGTATCAAGTGATTCATTGAACAGGGCTACCAGTGCTGCAGCCAGCACCTCCTGTAGTTCTCTTAATATTCTAGCATGTATCCCATCTGGTCCCATTGTCCTGTCCACTTTCATTTTTTTGAGTTCTTTTAGGACTCTCTCTTCTGTAAATGGAATGGTTCCACCGCCTTCCCATATTTGCTCATGTTGCCTAACTATGCTCCCTCGCCTTCTTCTTCCTTTATGAATACAGAACAAAAATATGTTTTCAGTATTGATGCTTTTTCCAGGTCCCTTTCCACCCCCCCATTCTTCACCTTTATGTCTTACAGTCCCACCCCTGTTTTTTTTTCCTTTCACTAGGAAAACGTAAGGAGGTTGCAGCACAGCAGTACAGTGACTGAAGAAGGGAGGGATGTGGAGGGGGGTTTGTGTGGGATAGTGTGGGGTGGTGCTTCTGAGCTAGCTATGTGGTGTGGTGATGAGGGTGGTTAGCTAGGGAGCAGTAGGTACAGGGTTCAGGGCTGGGGGCAGTATGTTTTGTTAGCGCCTGATTTTTTTTTTTTACTTTCTCTCCCTCCCTGATGTTCACCTCCCCCAGGGTTAGTTATTTAAATTCAGGGGTGTGTGGGGGCACAGCTCCCTCATCAGTGCTTGTTTCAATCCTTTTGTTGTTTTTCACCCATAAGTGTACATCAGCAGTTTGCTTTTTGGCAATGTTCACTCACCATAACAGTGATCTCTATTCCACGATTGCCATTATGACATACAACTGAGGCTGGTAACCTTTTTGAAGGACAGTGGTCTCCAGGATGATCAACAGCATGAGTTTGTCTCAGGAAGATCCTGCCAGACAAACCTGGTGGAGTATTATGACTGGGTGACCAGGGAAGTGGACAGGGGCCATGCAGTGGGTGTCTTGTATTTAGATTTTAGCAAGGCATTTGATTCCATACTGAATGGGAGGCTGGGGGGATCTGGAACATATTGGGATGAGAACAAAGATGGTCAAATAGATCACCAACTGGCTGAAGGGGAGGCAAGAAAGAGTGATGGTGGGGAACACTCTCATCACCAAGGGATGTGATGAGTGGGGTATCACAGGGATCATTACTGGACTGATGCTGTTTGGGATATTCATAGCTGATATCTCACATGAGATCCGGAGTAAGATCAGTCTTTTCACAGACAATACAAAAATAGGAGCTGTAGTAGATGACATTGAAGGGTGAAAGGGGCTGCATAATGACCTGACCAAACTAAAAGAGTGGTCAGACACATGGCAATTGGGATTCAACACCAAAAAGTGCAAAGTACTGCACTTCAGAGCTAGAAACCAGAACAGGAGCTATCAGCTGAGAGGGGTACAGTTGGAAAGCATAGAGGAGAAAAAGGATCTAGGGGAGCTTATAATTGGAAATATGAACAACTCAACTCAGTGCAGGAAGGTAGCAGCAAAAACCAACAAGATGCTGGGGTGTACAGCAAGGGAATCTACTCCAGAAATATGGAGGTGATCTTTCTTCTATACAGGTCATTGGTCAGGCTGCATCTGGTATACTGCATGCAGTAGAGGTGCCCATTCCTGAAGAAGGACATTAGATTGCTGGAGGGGGTACAGTGCAGGGCAACTAAGATGATCCGAGGACTGGGGGAAAATCCTATGAGGAGAGGCTGGGTGAGCCAAACATATATTCCCTGGAGGAGAGGAGGGATGTCGGGTATGATTGAAACCTTTAAATACTTAAAGGGGATAAACAAGACTAATATAGAAAGGATTTTCCAGATTTGATGAGGGAGAGACACGAGAGGGCATCAGCTGAGATTGGAAGGGGGAAGATTCAAGAGGGAAATCAGGAGACCTTCTTCACCGAATGGGTGGTGGACAAGTGGAATACTGTGTTTGAGGAGATGGTATCTTGTAAAATGGTTGGCAGTTTTAAGAGGGGATTGGACAGGGTAGGGGGTAATTATGAAAAAGGGAGGAGTGGGGCAGTTGCAAGCTAAGAAGCAAGCTACACAATCGAGTGAACCCAATAGGCTATGAGGCCTATTTGTGCTGGTATGTTCATATGTGCGCTCACCTAAGGAACCTGGATCAGCAGGTATCCTCATCCGACCAGGTTCCGGCTTGAACCATGTTACAGTCGTTGAGTTGAATGGCAGTGGCCATTGTGATCATCCCTCTGGCACGCTTGAATATGAGGATCCCACAGTGGACCATCAGAACTCAGTGGGATCAGAGGTCAGACAACTTCGAGCAACCCATATGGATCCTGAGAACTGCATAGAAGACTGTCCTGGATTACTCAGACACTCGGCCTTGGGGAACAGCAGCCATCCGGAATGGAAATTAGGGTTAACGGAATTGTGCTTCGCTCACACCTGGTGAACTGCGAATCTTGGGGCCCACAATATACTTCTTACTCCCATCCCCATGCAACTCGTTCAAGGCTCAGTTACCTGTTTGTTTAAAGAGACCTATACTCCAGGGTTAAAGAGGTGATACACAGTCCAATATTCCTGTCAGACCATGCTATGCTCCAGATGGATATCCTACTGACTGAAAGAGAGGGGTGTTGGGGGGTTGGGCTTGTGGTTCCCCAGATATCTGCTAACCAAGAGGGAGTTTCAGGATTTCCTGAAGGAACAATGGAAAAATTATGTAATAAATAACAAAGGGACAGTGGACTCTGAAGGGATATTTTTGGGAATCAGGAAAAGCGTTTATGAGGGGAGTGATCATTGGGTATATGGCTAAGATGAGAAAAGACAGATAGCAAAAACAAAGGAGGTTGGAGGAGAAGACCAGAGAACTAGAATGAAGAGTTCTCCAGGCAGGAACCAGAGAAAAGCTGCAAGAACACCAAACTGCTAGGAAAGCCCTGAACCTTAACCTAATGGAGGGAAACTAGGTCATTTTATGAATGGGGTAACAGACCAGGACCCCTATTAGTACATCATATGAAGGGTGGCAGGACAAATAAACAAATAATGACTATTAGAGATAGAAATGGAAGTTGGTGGGGAAGAATACCCAAATTAGAAGTTGGTTCAGGGACTTTTTTGCTAAGTTGTACCAGGCAGAGTGCCACGGGTCAGATCAGGCAACTGAGGCATTCTTGGATGGACTGCATATCCCAAGGCTAAATGAGGAGAAATGGGAGATGATGGGTGCAGCAGTCAAAGTGGAGGAAGTATATAAAGCAGTTGTCTTAAATCGGATAAAGCAGCAGGCCCATACGGCTTTGGGATGGAATATTGCAGAGAGCTAAGAGGGGAAATAACTGAACCTTTGAGAAACCTAATAGAGGAAGTAAAGGGGGAGAAAGGGCTACATAAACTTGCTGTGAGACAAATATCTGTGTTATTCCTAAACAGGGTGAAGATCCTTCTGAGGGTTCATCTTACAGGCCAACATCATTGTTAAACTGTGACTGTAAAATTTATGACAAAGGTATTGACCATGTAATTGGAGAAGATACTCCCCTTGATAGTTCACACAGACCAGATGGGTTTTGTACAGGGTAGACTCTCCTATCATGACATGAGAAGATTGTTGAATGTAATATGTTGGGTCTCTGTGCCCTGGGTGGGCTTGTGTCCTGTCCATGGATGCCAAGAAAGCATTTGATAGGATAGAGTGGAACTACTTGATGAAGGTCCAGGTATGATTTCAACTAGGGGGATGAATATAGGCAAATGGGAGGGACCCTTGAAAGGGCTCCAACAAGAGTATTAGTGAATGGCCTGCTGTCAGAAGAATTCCGGCTAGAGAAAAGCACTAAGCAGTGGTGCCCTTTATCTCCCCTGCTGTTTGCCATCACAACAGAACCCCTGGCTATTAAGATCCAGGGTGACCCTCTGATCTCAGGGATTCTAGGTAAGTGGGATAAGCAGCATATTATTACGCTGTATGCAGACGATATTCTGCCTTTCCTAACTGAACCGGAGTGTTCAATGCCAGCCCTGCTACAAATTATTGATAACTTTGCCAGATTCTCGAGATACAAACTAAATATATACAAGTCAGAGTTGATATACCTGGGGAGAGATGCTCAGGAAGGGAGGAGTACATGGGGCCTCAGGGTGGTAAATACATTTGCTTATCTAGAAATAAGAGTGGGGAAGGATTTGGGTACCCTCTATGAGTTGAATTATATGTCACTCTTAGGAACCATCCTAAAAGATTTTAATAGGTGGAAGGCATTGCCAGTCTCATGGATGGGTAGACTGAATCTTCTTAAAATGAATGTCTTGCTTAGAATTCTCTGTACTATGCAAATGATGCCCTGCTGCCCAGAAAATGTGGACATCAAAAAGTTGGAAAAGGGCTTCACAGACTTTATATGGCAGGGGAAGAAACCTAAAGTAAGATTCAAAAGACTTAAGGCAGATGGAGGGAATGGGGGCATGAACTTCCCAGACATAAAGGGATACTACTTGGCCACACAATATAGATATATTCACACTTGGGTCAATAGGGGAAAGACAGCCATCTGGCTGGACCTAGAGAAAGAAGGATGCCTGGGACAGACTTCAGTTTACCTCAGAGAGGGGGGTCTACAAGCATACAGGAGGTTGGAAAACCCACATCCCTTAGTGGTCTCCACTCTGGTTGCCGTAACAACTATAAAGAAAGAAGATGGGTGAACCAGGTAAAGACCATACTGGTGCCAGTGGTGGACAACCTTGGCTTCCTGCCAGATGAAGAAGATAGGGAGTTTAAGTTATGGCAGGAAAAAGGGATTCTGTTTGATGGAGACTTGCTCACTAGAATGGGTATGCAGACCTTTCAAGATATACAGATGGGTGTGGGCATCACTTCCTCGCACCTTTTTAAATACTTTCAAGTTTGAAACTACTGTAAGAAGTAACAGAGACAAAGTATACAGAAATCACCGCTAGAGGAAATCGATCGAGAGAGAGAGAGAGATACTGAGAGCAAATAGGTATGAGAAAGGCCTAGTGATCAGGGCAGTAATACTTAACAGAATTATTTTTAAGGGGGAGACTCACAAAGTCAAATGATGGTGGGAGAGAGACCTTAGGCTTGAGATAACAGACCCTAACTGGGAATTGGTGCTTCAGTCAAACATGTGCCTACTTCTGTGTAATAAGTATAAAGAACTACAATATAAATTTCTACATTGCCTATATCACCCTCCCAGCATGGTTCACAAGTTTTACTCAGGGATGTCCCAAGAATGCAGACAATGTAAAGTGAATTGGGGTACCTTTATACACGACTATTAGGATTGCCTGAAGTTGGGGGCATACTGGAAAGGAGTGGCAGATGAACTCTCCAAATAATGGGTATACCCATAGAGTTCTCCCCACGGTCCCTAGTAATGGGGGTGGAAGAAGCAGAAGATGATACATGGAATCTTTATCCTAAATGGGTGAGAGTCCTACTGGTGGTGGCCAGGCAGGAGATTCAAAATCTCCGGATCTCCTGCATGGATGCCAATGGTGGACCAATGGAGAAGTTTGGCCATTAGTGTACTAGAAGTAGACCGACTGTCCTATGAGTTTAAGGGAAAAGAGGACCAATTTTCCAGAGTCTGGGGTACCTTTTTAAATACTCTTACCCCAGGGGAAGCAACAATCCTATGGGAGGGAGAAATGGTATAAGCCGTATAGATGTGTGAAGGACAAAACAAGAGGGAGAATGAAATTATGCATTATCCACACCGGAAGCAGGAAGAGAAGCCAGTAGCTTGCAGGAACCGAGAGTGAACCACTGACTTAATTTTAGTGCACAGTTTTTTAGTTTCAAAGAAATCTTACAACTGACAGTCAAGCCAGGGAGATGCATGAGTGGCCTTCACTTGCATTTAATCAGTGGGGTGCACTTTGCAGATTGCAGGCTAGTGCTGTGAGTCCCTGACCTTAGAAGTGGCTCTGGGTCAGTGTCCTTGTTTTATGCAAGCCCTGCTGCAAGTAAGGCATGTGCAGAGATGCATTCAGAGACACTCGTGTCATAGTGCATGTCAGCTGTGTCCACTGGGACAAAGGGACAAGGGGCCTAAAGATATGTATCTGGAGCTGTGAGTACAGAAAACTAAATGGAAAGAAACATATAAAAATAGAAGAAAACCCCAACCATATAAAACTAACCTCTTAAACAAGGTAATAGGGCCTAGTTTCCATCAGTTGTTTACAGTTTGAGAGGCAATTGTTGGGTCATTGAATAATGACTGTGGGGCTATTAAGGCTAAACCTTAGCATCAACATGGAGCAGGGCATTCTTGAGTGCATAAACTGTCATATGTTTATGAAGGGAATCCCAGATACACAGTTTGTGTGTGATAAATGCATCCTAAATACCACCTTGCAGCAAGAGATACTCATTATACAACACAGACTCAAAACACAATCAGATATAGGAGCATTGGAACACAATATTGATCAGTTAATTGAAGAAAAAAACACCCGAGTCGCTAGATAATAAACAAAGTACTCCATATAAATCTAAAATAGAAGATAGACGTATTTACCCATAAAATCAGGAGAGTAGAGTAGAAAGATGGTCCTTAGTCCAACCAAACCCAAGAAAAAGAAGGGGAGAAATTTATAATAGCGCACCAGTTAAGCTATCAAATAACTATGGGATACTGACCCCAGATTCTGGAAATGAGCTTACCAAAGAGGTAGATCGAGATGAGACAAACTCTGACATGGTACAGAAAGGCCACGAACACCCCGAGGAACATCATGTTTGAAAATCAGAGTCAGAAATGGGGTTAAAAGAGGTTACTTCACAAGTGGACATAACAGTGGAAAACCAAACTAAACACAAAGAAATACTAGTTACAGGAGACTCTATAATTAGTGGCTTAGATATGGCAGTCTGCAAAGGCAGAAATAATAAAACAACTGTCAGCATGCTCCCAGGTGCCAAGATAAGCGATATTAAGAACATGTTACCTGGCCTGATAGGAAACTTGGAGAAGCCACTAGTATTACTTCATGCAGGAGTAAACGATGTAGCAAAATATGGAATCGGGGATATGTGTAGGGACTCTGAGACGGTGGCAGAAGAGATTAAACAGAAAGGGGGAGAAATCATCATTTCAAGCATTCTTCCAACCCATAACTGTCAGAGGGCTAAAATACATAACATACATGCAATAAATAATAAGTTAAGAGATGTATGTAAACAGAGGAAATGTACCTTTTTGAATAACAATAACATTTTTAAAGACACAAACTTGTTTAGACCTGATGGGTTACATTTAAACAAACTGGGGACAAGGGTTCTGGCCAGACATTTAACATGGCTATAGCCAGTAATTTAAACTAGAAATAGGGGGGGGGCAAAGGCTCTCCACATAGGGCAAATACATCCTGCAGTCCAGACACCCCAGAATGTAAAAGTAAATGGAAGGGCATCCTTATTAATGCAAGAAGCCTGCTAAATAAAATGGACAAACTCACATTATTATTAATATCAAAGGAGGTACAATTATGTGCAGTGACTGAGACATTGTGGGACGGGTCAGACACATATAATTAAAACATTGAAGGATATAACCTATACATGAATTCTAGAGAATATAGGAAAGGCGGTGGTGTCGCCATTTACATACAAGAAATCATACAGACCCAGGAAATTCAAAAGGAATGTCAAAACTTGTAACACATTTATATCAAACTCCTGCCAAAGAATAAACCTAAAATTACTGTAGGAGTAATATACAGTCCCCCATCGATATCAAGGGAGGATGATTATTTGTTACTGCAACACTTACAGGAATTAAACCCAGCCAACAGGCTATTAATTTTGTTTGCTTAAAAATTTATTTTTATACAGGTTAATCTGATTGGGGAAAAAATCCCCATTTACAACAAATACCCGTGGAATTTACAATAAAGACAAACAATACAAAATAAAACAGAATACAAAATCACAATTACCTAAAAACAATTACAACGAACATTTAAATGATTATACAATTCCAATTTAAAAATATGCAGATCAGAAATTTCAGTCATGTGGCGAGGTAACTTGTTCCATATCCCTGCTAAACTATTTTGTAACACCATATCCCCTGTACGATTCATAATTTGTATCATGGGCAACTTTTTAGTAGTCCTCCTAAAGGTATCTGAATATTTAGAATCTGAATTCTGACATATCAAATTTCATAAAGGATGCACTTTTAAGTGTATCAAACCATGACATATAGTAAGCCATATATATTCTCTTCGAGCTATTGGATAAAACCAGCCAAGTTCCTGATAAACTACACAATGATGGACTCGAGATCCATTATTTAGGATATAATTCCCCCAATTTATAACAAGTCTGGTCCAATTTGTGTAAGCATTTTTTATAGGAATGTATATATAATGATAAACCATAATCTAGTAAAGGCAGAATCTAGTACAGGCAACAACAGTTGTTTTACCAATTTAATCTTGACATCCCTAGTCAAACATCCTGACACTCTTCTTAATGCCCCCAATATTTGATTAACTTTTTTTATTTGTTACAAAATATGATCTGGAAAAGAAAAACGGTAATCAACCAAAACTCCCAAATATTTATTAGTATTAATCCCTTGTACCCTTTTCCCATCCAAAAAACTAATTTTGAAATCAGTTATTTCTTTATTAGGTTTAGATCCAACAGAAAAAATCATACTCTGAGTCTTCCCAGTACTTATCAAAAGTCCAGAGTTTCTTATCCAAGTTTCAATATTAGAGAAATCTGTCTGGAGTCGCTGCCTCAGCTCCCCAGGATCTTTAGCAGATGCTACCAATGCTATATCATCTGCATAAAGTCTGACTTCAGTGCCAACTACATAATCAGGGAGATCATTAATATAGATATTAAATAACATAGGGCCCAAAATTGACCCCCTGAGGTACACCACAATTCAAATCCAGGAGATCCAAGACAGCGGCCTCACAGACCACCCTTTGTTTTCAATTAGTTAAATAGGATCTAAACCACTGTAATGAATTATGATATATCCCTAAATTTTGCAATCTAAACAATAATGTTTCATGATGAACTAGGTCAAAAGCTTTACTTAGGTCCACAAACACTGCCCCAGTTTGGTTTCCCTGGTTCAATGATGTTGCCACCAGGTTACCAAAATCAAGTAGGGCAGTATTTGTGGACCTACCCCCTCTAAATCCATGCTGACAATTTGTTAACAACCCCAAATGGTCAAGGTACTGTACAAGCTGATTATTTATCAACTTCTCCAGCACCTTAGACAAAATCGGAAGCAAAGTGATTGGTCTATAGTTGGAAGGGGCCGTGATATCACCACCCTTATAAATAGGAATAATTTCACCCATTTTCCAACAATCAGGAACAACTGAAGACTGTATACTCCAATTATAAAAGTAAGTAACTATAGGAGCTATAACATCAGACCCTTATTTCAAAAATTTGGGATCAATATTATCTATTCCAGCACGTTTTGATATTTTTAGATTCCTCAATTCCCTAGCTACATCCTGTATCCTTATGTTCTTCAAGTTAAAGCCCTCATTATTCAAGGAGGAAATATCACAGTGTATACCCTCCTGGGCAACACTCCCTAGGTTAGATATCTTTAAATCTGGTAAGTCCTTAAAATAGTGGTTCAACAAGTTAACCATTTCTAAAGGATTATCAACCAAACTATCTCCCACTATTAAATTAATTAAAGTCTGAGATTTCACGGGAGTTCTTAAATTGGAAATAACCTTCCAGAATTTATTTGGGTCATGTAAATTAACAAAAGAACTCTGGAAGTATTCTTTTTTGCCAGTTTTACTTTATGTTTACATTTGTTTCTCCATTTTTTAAAGAGATCCCAATCCCCCTTCAATTTAGATTTTTTGGCTTTTTCCATATTCTATTTTTAATACATAAAGGGTTTTCAATTTATCATTAAGCATAATGGATTTTAATGTTATTATTCTTTTGTATTTTAGGGGCATGAGTTTGAATTATATAAAGGAAAGAATCCGTAAATTCTTGAATAGCTAAATCCAAATCAGGAATCAAAAATATCCTCGACCAGTCAAAATTTCTAAGACTGTCCCTAAATAATGACTCATTAAAGTGCCTAAAGTCACGTACCCAAAACTCATAATCATCATTACACCTAACTTTTTGGATTAGTAAGTGACATTGAATAGGGTTATGATCCCCCATATTCAATGGTAACACCTTACAGCTCTCATCCTTCAGATCGTCTGAAACAAAAAACAAATCTAATATAGTTCCAGTTGTTCTATTGTTTAAACTTCTAGTTGGATATTGTATCAATTGTTGTAAACCTAATATTTCAAAACTAGATCTGAGTTTATTACCTCTTGTTTGTCCCCAGGCTGCATTAAAATCTCCAGTTAATACTACACTTTGATCTTTTAAAATTTCAAAAAGAAAATCAGCTAGAATGTCAAAATTGCTTAATTTAGTTTTAGGGGGTGCATAAAATACTCCAATTGTTAACTTCAATTTTAACAACCTAACTACCAAACAATCAATCCCTTCCACATTTTTCCCAAATAATATTTGGTATGGACCCAAAGAATTCCTTAAATAAAACAATACACCCCTTCCCCTTTTACCCCTATCCTGCCTTACCAGATTATACTCTACCAATTCCACTTCCTCATTAAAGATGCCAGAATGCAACCACGTCTCTGAAATAGCTAAAATGTCACAAGATGAGTCAGATACCCAAACCCCATATTCATCCATTTTACAAACAAGACTTCTTACATTTTCACGAATAATTGTTACCCCTAGTTGCTTTTTAGGTCCAGGGTTAACTTCAACATCACCACACTGTATCAGGAGGACAGAAAAAAAGACAATTTTGGGTGATTTCAATTTGCTAGGCATAGACTGGACCATGTTAAGAGGATCTAATGCAGTGGAAAATAGTTATATAAAAGTATTTGATAACTTAGGGTTGGAACAGAGGGTGGAAGAAGCAACAAGGGGATTAAACACCCTTGATCTGATCCTAACAAATTTGGGAGATACATTATTAAACTGCAACATACCACCCCCCATTGGGAAATAGTGACCATCTTGTGGTACAATTTAAATTGCAAGAAACACTTCCTGTACAGCTGGGAATAACTAAGGTCCTAAATTTCAACAACACCAGAGCTTCCCACAGTTAAAAAAGAATATGGCCAAATGGGATTGGGCCAAGGAATTTTAGAACAAGACACTGCATGAGAAATGGAGCATCCTATGCAAAAAAAAATTGAACAGGAGACCTATTGACATATATCAGTGAAATCAAAATATAGTAGCCAGGGGAGAGCACCAAATTGGATGACTCAAAAAATTAGAGGTTATAAAATAAAATAAAATAAAGATTTATTAAAACTGCAAGGGCAGATGCAACTGAAGAAGGCATATGGGCCCAGATATTCAAAACTGTCGCGCAACCCACTGATGCACCCTGGCGCTATATTCAAAAAGAAGAAGTGCGCGGCACAAATCCTGATGTGCCAGAGTGCAACAGTAATGTATGCAGGTACAGGTGAGGGGGTGTGCCCATGTATAACCTGCACAGCCCGATATTCAGCCCGGGATGGCCAGAGCCGTGCATGTGCAACCCCTACCTGTGGCAGCACAAAGTTAAGCCCCAAAAGAAAAGCAACAACTGATGGCCACCCACAGGTGAGCTGCCACATTGCAGGGCGCAACACGGCAGCTGCCACCTGTGGGTGGCCACCCGAGTTCCTGCTGCACCTGGCAGCGCCCCCCCATGCTCATCACAGGCATCTGTATTATTAAAAATATTCCAATATCCCTGGTGGTCCATTGGACCACTTTCTGCCTGATGATCCTGATCGCACCTCTCTGTCTGTGTCAGATCTGGTTCCATCTACTGAAACAGTTAGCGGTGGAATGACCGATTCTCCTCCCCTTCCCCTGTCATTCAGATTGCTCTTCCAGGAGCAAGGCACCCTGGTCCATCCAGACCTTTTGTCTCTGACCTTTCATGCATGGCTCCTGCAGACCTAGTGGCTTCCTGCTTTAGGATCTCTCAGAGAGTCGCTGAGATCCTGGTGGAAGCTTGTAAATCTTTACACAAGCTACTTATGCTATGAAGTGGAAGTGTTTCTGCTTGTTGGTATCTGCACACTCCCTGGATCTGTTCTCATATTTGGTGAACTCTGTCTTGGAAAACCTGCTGTCACTTCAGATGCAGGGCTCTGATATTCTTCAATCAAGGCGCATCTCTTCGCAATTTCAGCTGAGTTCCACCTGGGGGGCCTTCTGGGGGTTCCCAGGGTGAGGTTGCGCCACTCAGAAGATGGAGCATTTGCAGTGGCCACGCCAACCCTGTGGAACTCCTTGCCTAATTATCTAAGGGGGATCCCATTGACGGAATCTTTTAAAAGGGAATTGAAAACGTTCCTATTTGAATTGGATTCCATAATGTGATTTTATTGATAAATAGAATGACATTTTGTATTTACTTTGATTCTATTATGTATGTTTGGTGATTTTTAAAATATTGAATTGTGTTTTTACTGTTCAACACCCAGAGTCCCAGGAATTGGGTGCTTTATAAATAAAAATACCTGTCTGTCTATCTATCTATCTTATCACACACCGTTAGGAAGCAGGGCCATTGCCCAGCTGGACCTCCCCCGTACTTTTGTATGGGGCATACTGCATATGAACCCTCCCATCCAGGACCCAATTCCCCCATGGGATCCTTTGTTCATTCTAAAGAAGCTGATGTTACCTCCCTTCAAACCAGCCACAGATTGTGAGCTATGCTTTCTCTCTTGGAAGGTGTTATTTTTAGTTGGTATTACTTCAGCTTGAAGGATTTCTGTGCTTCAAGATCTTGTGTGCAAAGAGCCTTATTTCATTTTTCACATAGACAGGGTGTCTCTTAGAACTAAACCTAAGATCTTACTTCGAGAGGGCTCTTGCAGTAGGTATTCACATATAGGACTGAGCTGCCAGGTGTCAGGATCCCACGGAAAAATTTCTAGCTAGCAGTCTCTGGCGGGGGACCGCCCCATGTCAGGTAACCGGCATCATGTGACGTCAGCATAAAGGGGCGGTCCCCCATGCCCACCTTCCAGTTCTTTCCTGCCGTTAGCTTGTGAAAGTTCTTCGCAGTAGAACAGCGCTCATTAGTTGGTCTTAGTTTTTAGACTTTTTCAACCTTTTTCTCTGTTTTTTCGAACTCCTGCTGTGTATGTCATCCCCGACGCCCTCAGAATTGCATAAAAATAAGTGTGACTTGTGTGGTTCCCGGTTTCCACACAAGGATGGCCACTCCTTGTGCCTCTTCTGTCTAGGCTTAGCCCACCTGTGGAGAAGTGCCAGAACTGCCAGAAGTTCAATTCAGCTACCCATAAGAGAAGGCAACAGTCCTTGGAAGCCCATCTCCTCAAGAAGAAAATGGCCTCCATGGAAAAAGAATTAAAAAAGCTTAGGCAGGTGTCCACTTCCCCCGAAGGCCACAAAAAGTAGCATGACATGAAGAAGCACTGGGAGCAGGAGTTGTCTTCCACAGCAACCATAACTTCAGCTGGAGTCACGGCCCTTAAGGTAACATTCCCTCCTAAGTTTCTTCCGAAGGTAGTGTCTGAGCTGACCCTTAATCAAGACATCTGCCTTCCGTTTCTATTACCCTGAACATTCTAATTGGGAGGGGGCACTTCTGTACACTCTAGATGTGCATAGAGTGCTCAGATTCTATTTGGATCATGCCTGACTGATTTGTAAAGCTGATCAGTTGTTTGTTTCATTTGCTCCCAGAACCCTTGGGGCACCTGTTACCAAAAAAACTTTGTCAAAATGGTTGGTTAATTGCACTGCCATTTACAATAAGTATGAGAAGCCCTTACCGGGATCGGTGAAAGAACACTTCGCAAGGGGGTGGCCACCTCCTTTATTGCTTTAAGAAATGTCTCTGCAGCAGACATCTGCACTGTGGCAACCTGGAATTCAGTGCACACTTTCATAAAGCACTAAAGTTTGGACAATTCTTCTAGGAGAGCAGGTTGCAGCCTAACCATTCTTCAGGGCCTCTTTTCATGAGGCTATGTGGGTTTCTCACCTCCCTATTGTTTCTGTTACCTTTGTACTGCTTTGGAGGCAGTCCTAATTGTGTTGCCTGCAGCAAGAGCACCAACTCGAAGTCAGATAGTACAGTTACAGAAGAACTTACCATAACAGTAGATCTTCGAGTAGATGTCTTGCAGCAGACACTGCTTTCCATCCCTCCTTCCCACTGGTCTAACCTTCTCTTTATGGGAACCTTCAGAACCTTCCTCAGTCCTTTCTGACCCTCTTCAGGGTCTCTGGAGGGAGAACTGAGGTGGGGCTAGGGACTGCCCTTTATATCATAGGCTGACATCAGGGTGGGCTGAAGTCAGTCCCGTGCTGGGTACTGCTGGCTAGAAGTTTTCTGTGGAGTCCTAGTGCCTGATGGCATAGTTCCAACAGTGTTGTCTGCTGCAAGAGCTCTTTTTGAAGATCTGCTGTTATGGCAAGTTCATATGTAATTGTATTTCCCCCTTCCCCACTCAGGAGGGCAAAATGATCTGTAGCTTCCTGTCTCAGCTCCACACCTAAAATAATTACACACAGTAACAGCTCCAAAAATCCAAATAGCACAGATTAAAGCAGCAGTGCAATGCTAAAAAAATATGCACATCTTTAGTAGTTTATTCGCAGTGCACTGTTGAGCATTTACCTGGTACTCTTTCTCGATGGCATTATACTATCACCCCATAAAGTGCTCTGTTTCCATTTGTTTTTATTTACATTTCTGCTGTCCGCCATGTTGAAAGCATCAGTACTAGACAGGCATCCAAGGCAGGTGCCATAGTTTCTGTGGTGCTACAAAAAGTGGATACTGATCACTTCCTGGTTAGGTAGTACTGCTGCTCTAAATTTCACAGATTAGAAGTTTATTCAGTAACAGTTGTTCAAGTTCATGTTTAGTTCAAGTTTATTACTGGAAGACTGCATTGAGCAAGCTCATTCACAAGGAGGTCCTGAAGCATGTACACAGACATGGAGACATGACATAATAAGGCATCATTGATTATAAGTAAACAAAGTGCAAAAGTAGTTCATGTAAGGCATTTCATAGAAAGATGCATCATTGTAAAGTAATGTACAGTTAAGGAGCATTTGATTCATAGTGTCCAAGCAATACAAGGGAGGGTTTATAAACATAACACTGGTATAAAGTAGTAAATATAGTTAGTGTACAATGACAAGAGAGGGAGGATAATTAGGAGGGCTGGGTTGAGAACTAATAGAAATCTGGGATGGATGAGGGTTAGAAAGAGTAAGGGAGAGTAAGATATATGTAGGACGTCTAAGGTGGAAGAGGGTAGTAAGAGCAGGTAGAGAAATCATATAGTTTAGCCGCAGAATACATTTTGCAGGCTAGGAAGTTTCAGTCCTGTCTTGGACTAGAACCAGAGAAGTCGAAGAGCATGGAACAGACATGGGAGTAGGAGAGAGGCTTAATAAGAGCTACAAATATATTTTATTTTTGACGCAACTAATGCTTTATAGAGATTAACTAAAACAATGTGAGTTAATTTCAATACGGATTGGAGTTGGTTCCATATAGTAGGAAGAGCATGCAAAATAACTTGTTTGCCAAAGGTGGTGTGAGTCCTGGGTATGACAAGCAGGATGAAGTTTGATTTCCAAAGAGAATATGCACTGCGGGAAATACAAATAAGAGACGTTCAGTAGCTCAGGAGTTTGTGCAGAAGTATCTTAAGGATCCAGGTACCAGTATGGAGTAGGCGTCTAGAGGTGAGTGATGTCCACCCAACAGCTGCGTACAGATCACAATAGTGAGTTCGGTATGGGGAGTTGGTGATGAACCATAGAGCACGGTGATAGAGGATGTCCACCTTACTTAGGCTTGAGATTGCAGAGGAGGTGTAGATTATATCTCCGTAATCGAGTAAGGAAAGGAATGTGGCCTCGACAAGCCTGGTTTGAGTCTCAAGTGGGAAGAGAGACCTATTTCTAAAGGAGAATCCTAGTCTGGCTTTGAGCCTTCTGGATAAGTCATCAATATGGTCATTAAAAGAGAGCTGATTATCTATCCAAATACCAAGATATTTAAATTTTGAAATGACTTCCAAGGGTTCTCCTGGAGAGGTAACAATAAAGTATTTTGGTAGAACTGGGAAGGTGCCAGATAAGATGCTACCAGAGAAGATCATTGCCTTCATTTTTTTAGCACTAAGGAGAAGCTTGGCTTTTATTAGATTATTTTCGAGCTGAGCAAAGTTAGCTTGTAACACGTCCCTAACTTCAGATAGAGTTGAGCCAGAGGTATACAGTACTGTGTCATCCATAAAGAAGTGCAGGTTGGAATTGGTTATGTAAGAGTCAAGATTGTTGATATACAGAGAGAAGAGGATCGGGCCTAGAATGGAGCCTTGGGGGGACTTCCCTTGTAATCGGCAAGGAAGTTGAGAATAGACCATTGGCCTTGACTTTCTGGGTCCTCCCTGAAAGATGACTGGTAAACCACTGAGTGGTTAATGAAGTGGCACCTAGATTAGTAAGGCAAGTAACTAAGAGGTTGTGGTCAACGGTGTTGAACGCTTTACTAAGGTCTAAGAAGACTGCACCAGTATAATCTTCTTGGCATCCACAGCAGAAATCCAGTCATTAGTGACTTTAGCCAGTGCTGAGATAGTGCTATGATTCGACTGGAAGCTAGATTGTGCTGAGTTTAGGAGAGAAAAGGTTTTGATATGAAGTTTTAATTGGTCATAGATCAATTTTTATAAAAAACTTTAGAGAGGATGGGCAAGATGGAGGTGGGCCTATAGTTGTTTAGATCGCAAGGGTCCCCCAATTTGAATAGAGGAAGAATGTGGGCGGATTTCCAACAAGACAGAACTGTGGCAGAAGTGATGGAGAGATTAAAAATATGTAGAATGGGGGCAGCGAGATGGGCATAGCCTAGTCTTAGGAAGAAAGGTTCAAGTCCGTCATCCCCTGCACTTTTTCTGGTATTTAGGTTAAGGAGTGAGTCTTCAACTTCTTTATAATTGAGCGTGTGCTGCTGAAAGGGACAGATGAGGTGCAGGTTGCAGAGATGGAGCTAGCTTGACTATTCACATGGCCAGTATAAGGTGAGGAGTCAAAGGCTAGGCCAGCAGTGACAAAATGGGAGTTAAGTTCTTCAAGGATTTGAGAATTACTTTCCACCACCCTACCACTGGTGAGTATCTTAGTTGGAATGGAGGGAGCTGAGGGCCATCCTTCAATAGATTTAAGTGTCCTCCAGATTTTGTGGTAATTCCCGTTTGCCTGTTCCAACATGGATACATAGAAGTTTGCCTTTGCAGCATGGATGCATTTTATACAGGCATTCCTAGCTGTTCTGAAGGCCTGCCAATCTGTAGGGCTCTTGATGTGCCTAGCCTGAGCCCAAATCTTGTTGTGGTTTATCAGTGCTGCCTTGAGATCTGAGGTAAACCAAGGGTGAGAGATGTTACGCACCCTGATTTTGATAAAGGGGGCATGCTTATTTGCCACAGTAGCAAGGTTGTTGTTAAGGACAGAGACAGTCTCATCAGCAGTTTTGGCTAGGTAAAGATCTTGCCATCTGAACTTACCTAAGTCAGAAAGGAAATTTGCTGCATTGAAATTCTGAAAAGACCATTTTATTATGAGTGTGGGCTGTTGACGGGCCTTAGTTTGAGATCTTGTGCATACAACAACCCCATGGTCACTCATGTTATTGTGGAAAACTGCTGAATTTAAGATTTTATGAGGATGAGTGGTTAATATAACATCTAAGAGGGAGCTATTGGCAATGTTCAAGGTATTGTTCCTTGTGGGTTCACTAACTAACTGTACAAGGCCAAGCTCATCACAGAGAGATTTAAGGCAGTGTGATTTTTTGGGGTAAGTCAATCCATATTGAAGTCCCCTAGAATTACTGTTTCTGTGTTGGCAGCAGTGGTTAGGGATTTCAGTATATTAAAGATTTCAGTGCAACCAGTCTGAGGGCTATAGCCACCTATAACAGTAACGCATTCAATGGAAGGAAGATGAAGCTTCAGCAAAACAATCTCAAATTCCTTAAGTTTAGATTTACAGTAGATGTCGCTAGCTGAATACTTAGTTTTGGAATCGATGACCACCCACCCCCAGATTCCTCATCTGTCCTGAATAGTTTGTAGCCCGGGAGAGTAAGTTGTTGGTCGGTATTAGCCTTTTTAAGCCACAACTCAGTAATGATGATAAGATCTGGCTTAGTATGCACAGCCTATGCATGTAGTTGGTCAAATTTTTTGGTCAGGCTTAGTATATTGACCAATATCATTTTAAGACAAGGGGCAGCTACAAATTCCGATGGAGAGGTACGTTGTAATGGAGGGCCAGGATTTAACTCCACATTGCCTGAGCAGAGAAGAAGCAGCAATAGCATTTTTTTAGGGAACTCATCAAGAATGGAAAGGCTTTTTTTCCTTTGGGACCGCCCTTGATACATTGCCAGGGATGTATGTTTGGTGTGGAGAAGGTAAGGCTGATTTGTCAGTTTAAGATAATGAGGGAGAGTGATTGGATAGTCATAGGAGAAGGGGGAAGGAAGGAGGAGAATGGGGGATGTGGGTGAAGAGAGGGTAGGTCAATGAAAGGAGGGAGGTACAGTGTGAAGGGGCAACATAGGTTGTAATAAAGGGTTCCAGGACTGGATTAGAACCTGATACTTCATGGTATAGTGTAACATAGGGTACACTGTTTTCTAGTTGTAACCCACAGCATTGATTAAATATCCCACCACCTTACCCCTCACAGCACTAACTATTCCAATATCAAAATTAAGAGAATGCCTGACCGTCAGTAGATTTAAAACTATGCTAAAATTGTATTTATTCTCTCAGGCCTTTCCAGATTGTTTTAATTAATTTATATTGCTGTTTGTTTTAAATACTGTAGCTTATGTCTGTACAGTGCCTTGATTTTGAAAGATGCTTTATAAATAAAGTTTGATTTGAAACAGGAAAAAACAGCACTTCCCTGGTATTGCTGTCTTGGTTGGCTGCTTCCAGTGATTCTCTCGGCATAGCAACAAGTTGCATATCCAAACATCATATCTTTGGACTTGACATGATGTCAGCTTTCATTTAAGATTAAACTTGAGAATTTATTGTAAAGACTATTGTTCTAAAAGATGTTTGTTTGTTTGTTTGTTTATTCGCTTAATGGGTAAGCACACTGGAAACAAGTTCCTTTTACAGGTGCGACCCACATATATTACATACAGACAATACATAATCAAACATACATATACAATGCAGCAAATTGCAGACAAAAATGTCTTTGTTACATATAAAATTCATAAAAACAGTTACAATTAAATTGAGATTGAAATACATCCTTAATGCATCGGCAAACTTTTGACAGAACACAACCACCTAATATCTTGAGGAATTTCATTCCAAATAAATGGAGCAATATAAGCAAAGGATCTTTGTCCACTTTTAGATTTCATAAAAGGAATCTTGAAACCTACTGTCTGACCTATGTCTGAGAATAATGACCATCAATATATGGTCTCAAAACTTGAAATACTATGTGGAATTCCAGAGTCCATAACTTTATATATGAACTTGGCCACACAGTATTGGAAATTTAATGAAACCGTAACCAGCCCATTTCTTTCAAAATCACACAATGATGAGATGACTTAGAACAATTTAAAGCAAACTTAGCTATCAAGTGAAGTAAAGTGGATTTCTTTGAAATCACTGTCATGAGAAGCAGTGTCAGTAATCATAGTTGCATAGTTCACAATAGGAAGTAAGCAGCAATTTAAAATAACCAGCCTAGACTCAGGAATAAGAAATGAACGGATTCTGTACAAAGAACCTAATCTACAATGTATTCTTGAGGTAACCTCAAAAATGAGATTCATAACTTAGATGAGAATCTAGTAATACCCCAAGATATTGAAATGTATCAACATAGTCAAACAGTAATCCATCAAAGATTTAACTTCCAAAGTACCAACCTCAGATCTCAGTCTAGGTGGGTACCAAAAACCATCACCTTTGTCTTAGATTTGTTTAAGAGTAATTTACAGGCCATAAGTGAAGACTGAAAATTGCACATTTCCTCTGTTAAAGAAACACCTAGATCTCCAACTGACAAACCCTGTGTATAAATTACTGCATCGTCAGCATAAAGTGTTAGAGAAGCATTATTAATCACACTTACTAGTTGATCAAAACAAAGAAAACAAAAGTGCCCCAAAATAGAACCTTGTGGAACCCACACTTAACCATTACAGAGTCTGATACAGCACCCTATATTTAACCCTTTGAAACCTATTTGTTAAATAATCCCTCATCCATTCCAAGAAAGACTCACCAACTCCCAATGACTCAAGTCTAGAAATCAACAATTGGTGATCAACTGGTCGAATGCCTTAGTCAAGTCCACGAACACGGCACCGTCAGACACCCTTATCCATACCATTAAGTACCGCATTAGTGAACTCGACCAAGGCAGTCTCAGTACTCCTTCCTTTCTAAAACCATGTTGGTTCTGAGACAATAATCCAAAGCGATCCACATACCCAATCAACTGATTATAAACTATTCTTTCCTGAACTTTAGCTAAAGCAGACAAGATAGAAATAGGTCTGTAGTTACAAAACTCATGTTGTGAACCAGATTTAAATATAGGAGTGACCAAAGTATGTTTCCATATATTAGGTATAGTACCTGTAACAAAAGACAAGTTGAAAATAATACTAACTGGAAGTGCTATAACTGAGGCAGCATCCGCCAATAAACTAGGACATAAGCCATCAGAACCAGCTGAGCTGTCCCTCTTAATACAACGCAACAACCTCTCTACCTCCTTCGGAGTAGTAGTCCTTAAGTACAGTTTAGGATTAACTGTAAAATCTTCAGTCAATCGCAAGTAGTTCACCTTGGACTGGTCACTAAAGGAAGCAGGCAATGCAGTAAATTTCAAATTAAACTCGTTAGCTATCTTCAATGGACAAGACAACAAGTCACCGTTCAACCTCATTGAACCTGGTTGACAAACATTAGGTCTTATAAAATTGTTAATTGTTTTCCAAAAAGTAGTAGCGTTAGATAACCCTTCACATTGTTTATAGCGAATATAGTCCGTTTTAGCCTTCCTTATCTTAGCCTTACATTGGTTCCTTAAAGTCATACGATGATAACCAGAAGCAGAATGGTTCATTTTATACGTTTTCCAGGCCTTGTCTCATTGTCTCATGAGTTTAATCAAAGGAGATGTTAACCACCCATAAGTTTTCCCTCGGACCCTTCTTTTAACAAGGGGAGCTAACTGGTCCAAAACATGTGTAAACTCAGTAATGAAAAAATGCAATGCAGAATCCACATCAGGGATAGAATATAAAAAAGACCAATCTATTTTACCCAACTCTGTACAAAAAGAATGTACATCAAATTTAGAAAAAGATCTTGAAATCCTTATAATTGGCTTAGACTTCTTCAGTCCCCCATGTTTCCAAATACAGAAGACTGGATGATGATCACTTAACGAATCAGAGGTCAAACCACATTTTATCATATTAATAGGTCTATTTGTTAATATCCAGTCCAGCAATGTGTGATTTCCTGATCTATTATTGTGTCGAGTGGGCAAAGTAATAATTTGTTGTAAACCAGACTGAGACAAGACCGTATTTAACTTTGTTATATCTGAACCCATCCAATTTAAATTAAAATCCCCAGTAGTATTAACTCTGTAGAAACCCCAGTATTCAAAGCATTTACAAGTTCTTGTAAGCCTGATTTGCTACCATTAGGTGGAAGATATACACAACAAATAGTTAATTTTTGACAAATCCAACAATAACTGAATAGTAATATGTTCACAATATTCAAATTACTGTTAAATATAGTGGTCTCATTTACCATTAAATATTCCTTAACATAAAACAAAACCCCACCCCCTCTACCAGTGACACGATCCTTTCTAAAAAGTTTATAAGCAGGTATACAAAGTTCAATATCAAGAACAGGTAAGGTTAACCAGGTTTCAGTCAGTGCCAGAACATCCGGATTATATAAACTAATCCATGACTCCACCTCATGAAATTTAGATGTTAAGCTTAATACATTAAAATGCATAATTTTGAGGCCATATGAATGCTGCAAAAAAAAATCACTATCTGCCATATCGTTTGCTAAAGGACCAGGGTTGCTTTCAACATTGCCAGATCGAATTAGCAAGAGAAAGCAATGTAACCAGGTTCTTATGCAAACAGGCAGAACACATTTCTGTGTCTTGTATTTCCTAACACTGTAACCCAAATTATAACACATGTATTTAACCTTTACACCAAATAAATGACTATAATTAGGAATAAACAGTTGAGTCTGGAACTCCAGAATCTGATTATTTTCATCGTTCTAAAGTCATTATTAACACACATAGAACAAAATAACCCATCAGTACACAAAACACAAAGTGTATAGGCTACACACAACAATATCCCTCTGTTAATCATAACTAATCTATAGGTACAAACCCAAAAGAAATGATTAACTCTAAGCAAATATTACAAACTCTAGTAGCCCAGTCCGTCCCGGTCTGACTCTGGTCAGACTCCTCTCTTCACTTTGCCGTCCCACTAGCTGCTGCTGCTTTGGCGCTGCCGCTGTGTAGAAGGCAGCCTTTATATAAATCGCCCCCCTCCACTTCCCAGAGCTGCCACCATCTGGAAAATGTGGAGACCAGTACAGAATTCAATGAAAGCAGGTGATGGCAATAATGCTGCAAGCAGGTCAGATACTGTGCTATTACCTAGCAACCCAAATCAGTCACAGCTCCACAGAACTTTAGCATATACAGTTCTCAACAACAGATGACTCATGTGCAGACTCAAACAGCAGTCTATGCAGCGCACTTCAGGTCCTGTAGCAGCTTCAATGTGATTAAAGTTAAAATCAGTCTACGAGTTAAGGGGGAGGGGGGTAAAACAGGTCAAACACAGCAATTCAGGTTTCACTCACAGGCTTGCAGGCTGTGAAATTGTAATTCACAGCAGTCGTTGGTAACTCACAGATGGCAACACTGACAGATAGAGTGTTATCAGCAAAAGATAAGAGGAAATAGCCAGTCACAGAGCCTGCCACACTCCGGTCAGACTCCTCTCTTCACTTTGCCGTCCCACTTAGCTGCTGCCGCTTTGACGCTGCCGCTGTGTAGAAGGCAGCCTTTATATTGAAATCGCCCCCCCTCCACTTCCCAGAGCTGCCACCATCTGGAAAAATGTGGAGACCAGTACAGAATTCAATGAAAGCAGGTGATGGCAATAATGCTGCAAGCAGGTCAGGTACTGTGCTATTACCTAGCAACCCAAATCAGTCACAGCTCCACAGAACTTTAGCATATACAGTTCTCAACAACAGATTGTTTGTATATCTTCTGATCCCCATTAGCTGCAGCCACACAATCTGGACAGACACACAGTTGCAGTCTGCTCTACAAACTGTGAAAATCTGATCTCAGCAGCCTAAACATTGGTTTTGCAAGAGACAGAAGTCTTTTCTTTTCCATTCAAACTTACGGGAATTCAAAATATGTATGCATTTTGTTCCTTCCTCGAAGATGGCTTGTACCAGCTTCAGCTCATCACTGAGTCCAGCTTTAATATGTCATCTGTCAAGTCTCTGATAATCATCTCTCAAAATGAAATCTAAGCTTCCATTAGCTCTGCTAAGAGAGAGTTTAAAACTAGACCATTTTCCCAAAGTCTCACTTAGCCAAGCATCTTTCCTTTTTCAATGCTCACTTAAGCAGTTTTTTTCTAGAAGCTCATGCAAACAAGGATGATGACCAGATGTTTATAGCATGGCTTCCAGTTATCTTAACTTAATAATTAAGCATGTATAAAGAATATAAAATTGTAATTAAAATAATGTAAAAATAATATGATAAAATCTAATTTTTTCAATAATAGTTTTGTTTCCACAAGGCTGGTGAAATGCAACAGATGTCAAAGATTGGATTGGGGGGGTTGTCACCAAGCAAGAGGTCTCAGGGTCATCATATTTGATGAAGAAGCAGGCACTCCAAGGAAGGAACAGCAGGGAGTGAAGAGGCAGTTGCTGTCTTCAGGGAAGGGAAGCAACTGCAACACAACATGCTTTCATTCTTACCTGTTTACATTGGTGAAAGATGTAACTACAGCACAAAGTGCTTTCATGTTACTTGTTTACACTTGTGTTTTTTCTGTGTGTGTGTGTTTATGTGTGTGAGTGTGTGTGTGTGTAAACAGGGAATTTTAATATGGTTGCCTGATTGTTTTTTGTGGGAGTAGGGGGCAGCAACATAGCTGCCAACCCCACCCCTCACCCCATCAACCCCTGAGCGCACCCTACCTTTATGGATACTTGAGTCATACAACTTCCTGCATTTCCTTAAGGGGTGCCTAAGTAGTACCACTTCCTACATATTCTTAAGGGGAAACAGCCTGCTCCTCTACATGCCACTACTACCAGGGAGCAGGACAGGACCCATTGCAGACAAGAGATGACACCAGGAAGTACACAGCTTGGAGTGAGGGAAGTGCTTTTTTTTTTTCTTTTTGTTTTGGTGTAGTTGGGGGACAAACTGTGTTTCAGCTGCAGCAATGCTAGAAAGGAGCTGATCACTACTTGGACAACAAGCTGAGGGGCTGAGGGTAAGACTGTTCTTGGGCATTACTGTATGTGGGGGGTGAGAACAAAGGTGCAGCATCTCAATCTGTAGTGGGTAAAAAAACATATAGATAGTACTGTTTTGTGCTACTTTGTAGCTTAACAGTTGGTAAGGTATTTTAGGTAGGGAGTAAACTGTAAAACAAGAGAGAAAAATGAGGAAAAAACATTGTTGATAGTACTGTAGTTTCCAGTTAGTATTGTAGTGGTAGGTACTGTCTTCTGCTTTGTTGCAAGTGCAGTTGGTACTGCATTTTTAGTTAGAGTATGGGTTGGTAGGTAACCTAAGATAGGAGTGTATTTTCTAGTTGGAATTATATTTTCTAGATAGTGCTGTTTAACATGGGTAGAATAGTGGGCTACAGTGGATGTGGAGCAGCAATCTGGATGAACGTATTGTGTAAGCTAGGAGGGTGTTCAGTCTGTCTCAGACTGAAGAGTCTTGAGGTAGAAGTGCTGTGTGTCAGGACAGAGTAGGAGAGAATTGACAAAGGGGGTAAGACTCTAGGGCAGGAGAGGCCTAGCACTAAAGGTGTAAGGTTCAAGTCAGGAGGGAGGAACCAAGGCACAGCAGTGCAGAGGGGGCAGATAATAGGTTTGCAGTGCTAGCGACATTGGTTGAGGAGGAGGGGGTGTGGGGTACCCAGGAGGGGGCAACAGAGGGAAAAGAAGAGGAATGTACAAAGGACAGTAGTCAGTCTAAGGGGGTAAAAAGAAACTAACAGGCTGCACTGCCTGCATATGAACTGAGAAACATAAAAAATTAATCCTGAGCCAAAAATTGCAGCAGCAGTAGTAAGTTTATTTTGAGAGCCCCAGTGAGACTCAAAACCTCTGTGTTTCGTGTCTAAATGTGATGCTTCATCAGGAGGAAGAGCAAGAGAGCAACCATCACATTTATAGTGCATTATTAAAGACACAGTGTGCAAAATATATTCCTATTACAACCATCTGCATAAATATGTGTGTGTGTGTGTGTGTGTGTGTGTGTGTGTATATATATATCTATATATATATATATATATATGTATGTGTGTGTGTGTGTGTGTGTGTATATGTGTATATATATATATATATATATATATATATATATATATATATATATCTATCTTAGAGGTAAAAAACTCTGTTTAATGCATCAGTTAGGATTGTTCACAGCAACAAAGTGAGAAATTCAATGTTGGGGTTGAAACCCCCTTAGCACCCTCAGCCCACCCCCCACCTGGAATTGGGGTGCGCATTGGGAATCGTCGGCTCAACTGTCACTATCGCATGTGGAAAGAAGATGAGGAATAGGAGAATGGGGTGACAGGACCGATGACCCAATGTCACCCGATTCCAGGTGGGGGTGGGATGGAGGGTGCAAGGGTTTCAACCTAACATTGAATTTCCTCGCTAGTCACTGGGAACAACCTAACTGATGCATAAACAGAGATTTTGTCTCTAATTTCCTTCTTTGAGAATGATAATGAGAAATGGTGAATATAATGTGGCGACGGGAGCGTGGGGCCCTGTGCCCACAAGCACAAATAGTAATGTGCATGGTGACGCAAAGTGAAACAGATAGTGAAACAATACTGTAGACAGAAATGTTAAAAACAATGCAAACGCAATCACAAATGAAAACACAAAGGGTAACACACATGGTGGCATAAACGTGAACGGTAAGTGAAACGGGTACGGAACCGCAAGTGGAAACGGTAATGGTAACAGTAATGTAAGCACACAGGCTGATTTTCCCCAAAAGCTGTATAGAGAAAGACAGTGAGTACAAAGAATGTATGCAAAATAATGACTCTCGGAACACAAAAATG
This sequence comes from Neoceratodus forsteri, assembly GCA_016271365.2. NCBI lineage: Eukaryota > Metazoa > Chordata > Ceratodontiformes > Ceratodontidae > Neoceratodus > Neoceratodus forsteri. The sequence continues at coordinate 409,901,455 of CM057457.1, read as the reverse complement.
AGGACTTGGAATAATAAATTTCTTTTACGTGAGTAACCGTATGACATAGAAAAAAAATTTAAAAGTGATATGAATTATCACTTTCCTGGCTAGTTTTGTACTTAGCCCCAGAAGGGGGCTAAGAATTTTTTGACGAAAAGTCTGTATCTCGCACCGTTTTCAAGATATGGGCCCTGAAAGTTGCGGCGAACGCCGTAATGTTATCCTATGTAAAAAAAACAGAAGTTCAGAGTGCTATAACTTTACCTCCCTGTAATATTTTTTCACCAAACCACTGAGAGGCACAACTGTGGGATGTTGGGTGTGTTTCCTGCAAATTTCAGCCCAAATGACCAAACCATTATATTGCAGCAGGGCGCCAAACGATTGCTGCAATGCGTCATATGCTGTAATGTTAGCCTATGGGGAAAAAGTGTCAGCTTTGGAGTACCATAACTTTGCCGCCATGTAATATTTTTTCAACAAAACACTGAATGGCACATCTGTTGGATGTCGGCTGCGTTCCCTCCACATTTCAGCCCAAAACTCCAAACCGTTCTTCTGCAGTGGGGTGCCAAAGAATTGCTGTTATTTTGGGCATAGTGTCGCAAAATAGTGTCGTGATTTGCGAAAGCTTGCCAAAACTTGCGACACTTTCGTGAGTTCGACACTACTTTGCGAAAGTACTTTTTCCAGAAATCTGAAAAACATATTTCTGGGGTGTTTTACCCCAAAATAAAGACATGGCTAGCATCCTCAGGGCCCGACTAGGTGAATACAGAAAGAATTAGGTTGCTAGAGGGTCTCAATTCTAAATGCCAAGCATTTTTCTGATCACTAACTGAAAACAAAATGGCAGATTTGCGACAGTAAAAAGTGCATTTGCGACACTGTCAAACTTTTTGTTAATGTTTCCTATTGACTTATAATGGGAAATTGTTTTTTGATTAACTTTTGAACTGTTTAATATTTTTTCATGAAATCTTCAAAAGGCACATTGGGGATCCTGGCCGCACGTTCCCTGAAGATTTCAGGCCAGTCACGCAAACTGTGCGACCTGTAGGCGTGACCGTAGAATTCCAGAAAAAGTGTAAACGCATGCGCAGATCACGCTTAATAACTCTGCAGCCGTGTATCCGACCAGTACGAATCTTGGCAGATCCCAAGGCGTATGGGTCTTGATCATGTATTCCAAATTTCAGGCAAATCCGTCAAACGGTTGCAAAGTTATTGAGGTGCAACATTTTGGGTTTAACATGTAAATGGCTCCTCAACCCTAACTATGGTAGCAAACTATATATATATATATATATATATATATATATATATATATATATATAATGTTAGAGGCAAAAAAATCCATTTAATGCATTAGTTAGGGTTGTTCCACAGCGACAAAAGTGAGGAAATTCGCTGTTAGGGTTGAAAACCCTAACTCCAAATTCATCCCCCCCAGCACCACACACACACAGACACACACACACACAAATATGCAAGTATGGGGGAGGACCAAGTCAACACAACCAATGACAGACATCCAGCAGCAGGTGACAGAAATAACAAACAATTGTCTAAATGTACTACGAGACATCCCCACCCACCTGACCAGGTACTGCATGCTCAGTGGAGATCAGCAGCAAAACTGGGCCATGTACACCAAGCGTACACATCCCTGATTGCAGCTGCACAGCGTACCACACTTAGTAGTTGCATGGCCTTACCTACGATGCCACACACCACACCACAACTGGTACTGTGCCGTTATTCAATATAAATGCTGAAGGTGCATGATGACAGTTGTAGAAAGGTTAAACACTAGTGAGTATACATTAATTAAGAGAAGCACATAAATTAACTACAAGACACTAGCATGCTCAAGATAAAGTAGTGATATATTTAGTAGGTGATTTACATAGTAGTACATTTACTGCAATGGTTTACTCAACATAGAGAGGCTGATGTAAGCAGTATGGAAAAGCATTGCCTGTTCAACGCCTGAAATTCATACTGCCAGTATCACATGCATTCTTACTAATGAAGGTGTACTGCTGATGTACATACATAGACCTTCAGTGTGTTTCAATACTAAAGATGCAGTAAGTATTCTTTGTAAGAAACATTGCAATTGCATGGATCAGGCCACAACTTCTAAATATCATAGCACTACTGAGCCAACAATGACGCACCTGTATCGAGATGTATATAGGATAGATTTTCCTGTAGGCACTTACTGAGTATGTTGTACCTGATAAAGACAATCTCATTGCACCTGTGATGACTAACTTATTCAATTAGTAATACATTTACTATTGTTGCAATGAGTGATCTATGCCACTTATGGACACAGTGTGATTGTTTTTTAACAGTTGTTTCATACTCAGGCTGTATGCCTACTGTTTGGGTTTGCCACACTTCTGTCACTGATGCTATCAAAGTGATTATGTTAATTGTGGTACAACAGGAATCAAGTAGGTATGGTGTAGATATAAACAGAATGTCTTTTACTATTGATTTAATGCACAGTGGGGTAAGTGTACTAGGACAGCAGGGGTTATCCTCTATCACTGACTCTGTTAGTTATAATCACACTAGGTTTCGATGACTGTAATGATCAAGTTACACTGTTCATCTTCATGAATTCATATTCACAGCCATTCTCCAGTAACTAGACAGTGTATGGTGTAACTGGGTGGGACACTGTGTTGCAAAGCTGCTGCAGTGCCTAGCAGAGGAGAGTATCTACTCATAAAGACAATTAAGCAATAAGGCATGACCAACAGTTATGTTAAATGGTCTGTTAATCACCTTGTAGGGTTTAATGTTGAATGAGGCATAGCCGAGTGCCACATGTCACCAGACAGTGATAAACTGACCATTAACATAATACAAGGAGTGGTTTATTGCCTTCATAATAAAACTGTTTTTTAAACAACATTAAACCATGTTCATCATATGGTTAGGCTCTACATGTATGTTAATAAAACTAAACATAAAAGGCTGTCACAATGTTTACAGTCAATTAGAAAACTGCATTTCTCAAAACCTTGTTATAATCAGAGATATTATACCTGTACAACTCCTTGGTTTTGCGAACTCTGTTCTCAGGTGGCCCTACCACAGTGATGTGGTCTGGTGTGGGGCATCGGTGGGTAAGACCATGCAACTACTAAGTGTGGTACATTGTGTGCAGCTGCAATCAGGGATGTGTACGTTTGGTGTACATGGCCTCAGTTTTGCTGTTGATCTCCACTGAGCATGCAGTACCTGGTCAGGTGGGTGGGGATGTCTCGTAGTACATTTAGACAATTGTTTGTTATTTCTGTCACCTGCTGCTGGATGTCTGTCATTGGTTGTGTTGACTTGGTCCTCCCCCATACATGAATGTGTGTGTGTGTGTGTGTGTGTGTGGTGCTGGGGGTGAATTTGGAGTTAGGGTTTTCAACCCTAACAGCGGATTTCCTCACTTTTGTCGCTGTGGAACAACCCTAACTAATGCATCAAACGGAGTTTTTTGCCTCTAATTTCCCTTCTTTTTGAGAATGATAACGAGAAATAGTGAATGTAATGTGGCAGCGGGAGTATGGGGCACTTCGGGCCCCGCACTCCCGACACGTGATGTCTTGAGGCATAGTAACAGGAACAGCAACGCAAACAGAAGCACTAACAGTGGCACACATGGTAACGCAAGCACGAATGAGAACAGAAAGGGTAACGCACACGGTGGCGTAGATGGGAATGGTCTGCCATGTGATGTGTTGTCACATAGTAACATTTTACCTGAAAACAGAAATTGCAATGGGCTTGGTGACGCAAACTAAAACAGAAACAGTACTGTAGATACAAATGGCAAAAATAACAGAAATGCAACCGAAAATGAAAACGCCAAGGATAGCAGCAGTGGCGCAAACATCAACAGTAAGTGAAATGAGTGCAGAACCGCAAGCAGAAAGGGCAACAGTAACAATGAAGTGGACGCACAGGCTGTTTTGGACCCGCATTCCCACCACGTAATGCAGGCCGAGGGAGCGCCGGGCACTGAGCCCGTGCTCCCGACCGTAGTATGTCTTGAGGCATAGTAACAGGAACAGCAACGCAAACAGAAGCACTAACAGTGGCGCACATGGTAACGCAAGCACGAATGAGAACAGAAAGGGTAACGCACACGGTGGTGTAGACGGGAACAGTCTGCCACGTGATGTGTTGTCACATAGTAACATTTTGCCTGAAAACAGAAATTTCAATGGGCTTGGTGATGCAAACTAAAACAGAAACAGTACTGTAGACACAAATGGCAAAAAATAACAGAAACACAACCGAAAATGAAAACGCCAAGGATAACGCACACGGTGGCACAAACGTCAACGGTAAGTGAAACAGGTACGGAACCGCAAGCAGAAAGGGCAACAGTAACAGTAATGTAAGCGCACAGGCTGGTTTTCCCCAAAACCTGCAGAGAGAAACACAGTGAGTACAAATAATGTATGCATTATAATGAGTATCGGAGCAGAAAATGAGAACTTGGAATACTAAATAGGTTATATCTCAGGAACTGTACGACGTAGAAAACAAATTTAAAAGTCATATTATTTACAACTGTCCTGGCTAATTTTGTACTTAGCCCCCATTTTTTCCAACGAAAGGTCCGTATCTTGCACCATTTCTGAGATACGGGCCCTGAAAGACGTGGCGAACGCCATAATGTTATCCTATGGGGAAAAAAGAGAAGTTTGGAGTGCCATAACTTTGCCTCCCACTAATATTTCTCCACCAAGCAACTGAAAGGCACATCTGTGGGCTGTTGGCTGCCTTCCCTCCAAATTTCAGGAAAAAAGACCAAACCGTTATTTTGCAGCAGGGTGCCAAAGGATTCCTGTAATGCTTCGGGTGCTGTAATGTTATCCTATGGGAAAAATCAACTTTGGAGTGCCGTAACTTTGCTGCCATATAATATTTTTTCAATACAACACTGAAAGCCATATCTGTGAGATGTCAGCTGCGTTCCCTTCAAATTTCAGCCCAAAACTCCCAACGGTTATTTTGCAGTGCAGTGCCAAAGAATTGCTGTCATTTTCCCACAGACTAGAAAATTACTGTCGCAATTTCGAAAGCTCATAAAAAGTTCGACACTTTCGTAGCACAAAGTAATTTGGTAAAGTACTTTTCCAGAAATTTGAAAACATATTTCTGGGGTGTTTTACCACAAATAAAGACATGGCAAGCATCCTCAGGGCCCGACTAGGTGAATACAAAAAGAATTAGGTGGCTAGAGGGTCCCAAATTTAAATGCCAACCATTTTCTGATCACCAACTGAAAACAAATGGAGTTCTGAAAGTAACAGGCCCATTTGAGAAAGTAAAATGCATTTGAAGCACTGTGGAACTTTTGTTAACTTTTCCCATTGACTTATAATGGGGAAACTGTTTTCATAACTTTTGAACGTTTAATATTTTTCACGAAATCTTCAAAAGGCACATCGGGGACCCGGCCATGTTCCCTGAAAGATTTCAGGCCGGTCACACAAACCGTACGACCTGTAGGCATGACCATAGAATTCCAGAAAAAGTGTAAACGTGTGCGCAGATCATGCTTAATAACTCCGCGGCCGTATATCTGACCAGTACGAAACTTGGCAGATCCCAAGGCCTATGGTTCTTGATCATGTATTCTAAATTTCAGGTAACTCTGTCAAATGGTTGCAAAATTATTAAGGTGCAAACATTTGGATTTAACATAGAAATGGCTCCTCTACCCTAACTATGGTAGCACTACCGTGCTACCATAATATATATATACACACACACACATACATATATATAAGATATCAAGAGAGAAATTTTTTTTCTTTTAAAAGAGAGCTGCATAAATTACTAGCACTCAAATTCTTGGATAGTAATATTATTCAAATAATATAATAACACGAATAATACACAATAGAATATAGTGCTCAAAAATACCTAGACACCGGTGGTACAATATTGACATCATGCATTGAGACATCAGAAAACGTGTCATCAAATTCTGCAGACAGATTCATAAGTCTCCAAACGTCCTCATCCGATGAAGAAGTACTTAATAAATTTCTAAAACCCATTTTTTGTTGTTTACAGAAGAAATTCCTCAAATGAAACGTTCTAAAGAATTTTTTTTTTTAATCTATACATGTTTTTTAATTTCCAGTTTGCAAGGGTTTCAATAACCAACAAAGTTTGGTACTGCTTCTTTAAGAATTGTTTTTTTATAATTTCATAAATACTTTTATTTATGTTTCTGTTGTATTTATTTTTATTTTTACTTACATATTTTTTTGGTGTCTTTAGGTGTATTTTGAGCACTACATTCTATTGTGTATTATTCCTGTTATTATATTATTTGAATAATATTACTATATAAGGATTTGAGTACTAGTAACTTATGCAGCTCTCTCTTAAAAGAAATAAAATATTTATTTCTTGATATCTAAAAATATATATATATTTATGCAGATGGTTATAATAAAAATATGTTTTGCACACTGTGTCTTTAATAATGCACTTTAAATGTGATGGTTGCTCTCTTGCTCCTCCTCCTGACAATGAAGTATCACGATTAGACATGAAGCGCTGAGGTTTTGAGTCTCACTGGGGCTCTCAAAATAAACTTACTGCTGCAATTTTTGGCTCAGGATTGATTTTTTTATGTTTCTCCATTCATATGCAGGCAGTGCAGCCTGTTTGCTTCTTTTTGGCGCTTATTCTTTTGGCTACCACCTTTCCAAGTTTTGTGCATGGTGGCTTTGTGATTTCAACAGTCTAAGGTGGTGGCAGGGGTAAATGGGTGAGGGCACAGCTGGAGGGACAGTCAATGGGAGCAGGGATCTGAAGGAGCAGAGCAGGGTGAATAGAGAAGATGTCAGGGACATAGCAGCTGTGGCAGTGAAGAATACTGATGGGGGGAAGGGCAACAGGGACAGACAGAGGAATTGTGTGCAGAAGGAGGAGTTTGGCAGGAGAGGAACAGTGACAGATGGGGAATTGTCTGCTGGAGGAGGAGTCAAGCAGGAGGCAAATGGCAACAGGGACAGGTGGGGAAATTCTGTGCCGGAGGAGTCAAACAGGAGAGGAACAGAGGAGGGAAAGCAGGCTGATGGAAAAGTGGGGGAATGCAAGTACTGGGGGATTTAATACGAAGGGGGTAAGGGGGAAAGGCATAGTCATATATGGTGGAGGCCATGCCAGGGATGACATCTAAAAGAATGGCAAAATCTGTCCTGAAATATGCTAGAAGGGAAAGGGAGAGTCCTAATTTAATTTTACATTTGGGGACAAATGACCTGGGTGGTAGTACGTTAGAGGTTTGAGGAGCTGGGAACTTTATGAGAGGGGGAAGGCTAGATCAGTAACTTTTTCTGAGGTATCACCAGTGCTTAAGGTGAGCACAGCTTGGAAAACAAAGGGTCAAGGGATTTAATGAATGGTTAGGCAAATGGTGTCACATCAGAGGGTATTGATTAGTGGGAGGGTGGGGAAGTACCTCTGAGGACAGTAGTCTGTATGCTAAGGATAGACTTCACCTAAATGAAGAGGGCAAGAAGGTGCTGAAATGGAAATTTGAGGAGTATATTGAGGTAGCTGGATATTTAAACTAGGAGTGGTGGTGCAGGTGGATGGAGGGCATACAGTGGCCATGAGATGGGAAGCAGAGCAACATTTCCCCAGAACAAGGGCAATGTACTTAGTAGAAGCAATAGAGGGGATTCTGGAAGTGGATGGCAGAGGGAGGGGTGAGGGATGGTAAAGGGATGGAAGGTGGTCACCATGAATGCTAGAAGCCTGAAGGATAAAATTAATGACTTTACAGGCCCTCAGAGGGGGGTGGACATGGCAGCCATCATGGAAACATGGATCACCCAATACCATGATTGGGACCTGGCAGTCCCAGGGTACAGAATATTCCTTGGGGATAGGGAAAACAGGAGGGGGGAGTAGCTTTATACATGAGGGAGGGGCTAAAGGGTATTAGGGAGGAGGGAGAAGCAGAGTCATTATGGCTGCTAATCCAGGATTCCAGGAATAGGACTCTCTGGATAGGAGTGGTGTACAAACCACCCTCTCAGACAGAGGAGTTGGACAGGGAACTTGCAAGGCAGATTAGAAGGGCATGTGGGAAGGGGAGTGTGGTGGTTGTGGGTGATTTCAGCCTGTGGGGGTTGATTGGGTAACCCCAGCCACCAGCAATAAAAAAGGAAACTGGTACTGCTGGACACCTTACAGGAAAGCTTCCTGACACAGGTGGTCAGTGAACTGACCGGAAAGGAGGAACACCCTTGACCTAGTGCTCAGAAATGGGGAGTTTGTGAGGGATATCAAGGTGGGTGAACCACTAGCAGGGAGCGAGCATCACTCAGTATGGTTCAAGTTGATTATGGACAAAGGGGGGGCAGCGTCCAATGCAAACGTGCTAGATTTCAGGTGGGTGGATTTTGCAAAGATGGGGGAGGTAGTGAGTGGGTACCTGGCCAGGATCCAGCCTAGTATGGACATGGACCAGAGCTGGGAGCTCATTAAGAAGGGGGTACTAGATGCTGCCAGTTCCTGTAACAGGACTTAGAGTAAAAAGGCCAGGGCAAAAAGGACAAGCAGGATGAGCAGGGGGGTTGTGGAAAAGGTGAGGAGAAAAAGGATGGCCTTTAGGAGATACAGGAAATCAGGGAGAGGGAAGATTGGGAGGAGTACCAGTAGGAGGTAAGGGATGTAACAAGAGCAGTAAGAACAGCAAAAGGCATCAAGGAGCTTCGGCTGGCACAAAGCATTAAGGAGGGGGAGAAGAGCTTCTTCAGGTACAGCAGGGAGAATGGAGCTGTAAAGAACAGATGGTAAGGATTAAGAAGGATGAGCAGTGGATAAGGAAGAGGGGAAAAGGCAGGAGCAGTGCTCAGTATTTATGAACGAGAGAGGTGGAATGCTTCCCAATGGGGGTGTAGGGCAGTAAAGGCCGGGGAGGGAGTAACAGATGGGGTGATCACTGAAGGTAGAGTGCTGGAGAGCTTGAGAGTACTGAGAGTTGCAAGGCACCAGGTCCAGATGGTATTCACTCCAGGGTACTGAAAGAGCTGGCAGCGATCCTAGCAGGGCTCTTGGCATGCCTATTCAGTGCCTCACTGAATTTGAGATATGTACCCAAGGATTGGAGGTTGGCTCACATGGTTCCCCTGCATAAGAGCAGCCCTGAATGTGAACCATGGAACTATTGACTGGTGAGCCTCATGTCCATCATGGGGGAACTAATGGAAATGATTCTGAAGGACAGGCTGATGTCCCTGTTGGAGTTCAGTGGTATGAAGGACAGTAGACAGCATGGCTTTGTCACAATTAGATCCAGCCAAACCAACCTGGTAGATTACTATGACTGGGTAACTAGACAGATGGACAAGGACCATGCAGTGGATGTCCTGTACCTGGATTTCAGCAAGGCATTCGATTCATTGCCACATGAGGCATTTGGAATAAAACTTGAAGGCACAGGGGCAGGAGCAAAAAATGGTGGGATGGATGACAAACTGGCTGAAAGGAAAGCAAAACTGATCAGAAAATCTGCTCCAAACCTCACGGATACCTGTACCTGTGCCTGGTACAATTAAGAGAAAGCAGCAAAGGGTGGTGATGCAAGGGGAACTCTCATCCCCAAGGGCAGTAATGAGCAGAGTTCCACAGGACTCAGAGCTGGGACCAGTGTTAATTAAGGTATTTATTGCAGACATTTCCATGGGCATGAAGAAAGGATCAGCCTGTTTGCCAACAACTCCAAGATGGGGGCGGTGATGGATGACGTAGAGGTGTTGCAGAGTTTGCAGGAAGATATGAAAAAGCTGGAGATCTGGTCGGGCACTTGGCAGCTGGGATTCAGTGCCAAAAAGTGTAAGGTACTGCATTATGGGGCAATAAAATCCAAGGAGAAACCATCAACTTGGGGGAGTGTAGCTGGCAGAGACTGAGGAGGAGAAGGATCTAGGGGTGGTCATCCCGGGATCAATGAACAACTCAGCACAGTGTAGGGAGGCAGCAGCAAGGGCCAACAAAATGTTGGATTGTATCACAAGGGGAATAACATTGAGGAGGGGGGGAGGTGATTCTGCCACTGTATAGATCATTAGTTAAACCTCATCTCGAATACTGCATGCAGTGCTGGTGCCTGTACCTGAAAAGAGACATTAAATTACTGGAAGGGGTGCAGCATACAGCAACTAAGATGATCCTGGAACTGCAAGACTTACCGTATGAGAGTAGGTTAAAAGAGTTGAACATGTACTCACTGGAGGAGAGAAGGGACAGAGGAGATATGATCGAGACATTCAAGTACAGGAGAGCAATAAACAAGACTGGTACAGAGGGGTTATTCACAGTAAGGGTATGGAGGGACACTCGAGACCATGACATGAGACTAGAGGGAGGAAGGTTCAGGAGGGAACTGAGGAGACAGTTTTTACAGAGAGGGTGGCAGCAGGCTGGAATTCATTGCTAGCAGAGGTGGTAGCCTGCAAAACAGTGAGATGCTTCAAAAGGAGCTGGGACAGGGCAAGAGGGAGGATAAAAGTGGGAGTAAGGAGGGAGGAGCAGCTGCAGAATAGGGCTGGAGTAGAAAGGTAGCCTGTGTTCCTTGGCTGATGTGCACCTCCATGTTCTCACCACAGGATGGGAGGGGCTGGAGTGGAAACGCAGCTTGTGTTCCTTGGCTAATGATCACCTCCATGTGCTCACCACAGTATGGGAGGGGTTGGAGTGGAAAGGTAGCTTGTGTTCCTTGGCTGCTGGTCACCTCCATATGCTCAACACAGGATGGGAGGGGAGGGTCTGGCTTGGAAAGGCAGCTTGTGTTCTTTGGCTGCTGCACACCTCCATGTGCTCAACACAGGATGGGAGGGGTTGGTGTGGAAAGGTAGCTTGTGTTCCTTGGCTGCTGATCACCTCCATGTGCTCACCACAGAATGGGAGAGACTGGAGTGGGAAGGCAGCCTGTGTTCCTTGACTGCTAATCACCTCCATGTGCTCACCACAGGATGGGAGGGACTGGAGTGGAAAGACAGCTTGTGTTCTTTGGCTGCTGTGCACCTCCTTGCACTCATAGCAGGATGGGAGGGGCTGGAGTGGGAAGACAGCCAATGTTCCTTGGCTGCTGTGCACCTCGATGTGTGCATACTGTGGGACAGGAAGGGTTGGAGTGGGAAGGCACTAGTGTCCCTTTGCTGCTGCGTACCTGCATGTGCTCACTGTGGGATGGGGGGGCGCTAGAGTGGCAAGGCAGCCTGTACTCCTTGGCTGCTGTGCACCTCCATGTGCTCACTACAGGACAGGAGGGGCTGGAGTGGGAAGGCAGCCGGTGTTCATTGGCTGCTGTACACTTCTGTGTGCTCACTGTGGGGTGAGAGGGGCTGGAAAGCATGTCACTGCCCAGGTGATATCATTTCACTTGGTTTCAAAGGACAAAAAAGGCTACTGCCCATCAAGATTTTCCCCACCACGCTGGGATAATTATACCCTACAGTTATTAAGCTTGAGCCAGCAATCCAGCCCCTTCTTGAAGGCTGTGTTTGAGTGACTATCTACTAGGTTTTGCGGGAGGAGATTCCACAATTTGGGTCTCTTACAGTAAAGTAATTTAACCTTTTTGTTGTTTTAGCTTTAGATACAAATGTTTGGTTATTATGATACCACGGTGATGTCCAACTGGTGGAGAAATTTAAGCCACAGTGGTGCATTAACTCTTCAGAATTCCGGATTTTATACAATAGAAGAAGGTCACCTCTGGTACATCTTGTGCGTAGTGAGTGCAACCCTGTAACTCTCAATCTTTCCTCGTAGTTGAGTCTCGATAAATAAGGGACCATTTTTGTGGCCCTTCTCTGCACCGTCTCAACCCCATCAATGTCCCGCCCCAGATAGGGACTCCAGCAGGGGGATCCATAGTCCAAATGGGGTTGGACATAAGCCCTATACAAGGGAATCATGCATTCCTGCATCCTAGACACAAACGAATGTTGAATACGAGTGAGCAATGCATTAGATTTCCTGGCTATCATCCTACAGTGATCACTAGATGATAGTTTGTCATTAATGATTACCCCAAGATCTCGTTCTATTGGTGACACATGAAGGGTAACACCGTTCAGGAAATAGGTCTGTCTAGGGTTATTTTTACTGAAGTGTACAACGTGACACTTGTCTGAGTTGAGTGTCGTGTTGTTTAAAACTGGGATGCTATTCTCTCATCTATAAAGAAGTCAGTGAAATTGTCACATTACTGAGATCTGTAATGTTTCTTTTTTTTCTTGCTCTGAATCTGTCACAAAAAACTGAAAGACAATCAGTTGTTTGATTGTGGTTGTGTCATGTCATGTACAGAGAGGGTGGCAGCAGGCTGGAATTCATTGCTAGCAGAGGTGGTAGCCTGCAAAACAGTGAGATGCTTCAAAAGGAGCTGGGACAGGGCAAGAGGGAGGATAAAAGTGGGAGTAAGGAGGGAGGAGCAGCTGCAGAATAGGGCTGCTAGCTACTAAACAGAGCAGACTTGATACGCCAAATGGTATTTTTCTGCTGCCAAATTTCATATGTTTGTATGACCTCAGTGCTGACAGAAGGAGGGAGATGGTGCTGCCACTGTACTGCTCACTAGCAATGCCCCACCTGGAGTAGTGTCCTGTTCTGAAGGCCACACTTCCTCAAGGATATTGATAAGGTGGAGATGGTTCAGAAGAAGAGTACCAAAATGGTGTGAATGCTGAATGAGAAGCTGTATGAGGAAAAGCTGCAGGGACTCAGCATGTACTCTGGAGGAGAGTGGGAGGGGGCATGATTGAGACCTAGAAGTACTTCACAGGAGTGAACCAGGTGGTAGTGGTGGATATGTTTGAGACAAAAGGGCACTAGAACAATGGGGAAATGCAGTCTAGCTAATGGGGATGTTTGGGAGGGATGTGAGGAAATATTTCTTCATAGAAAGGGTGGTGGATAACTGCAACAGCTTGACAGAGAATATAGTAGAAGCAAAGCCTGTGGTCAGCTTTAAGCATGTGTGGAATAAGCAAAGGGGCATATTAAGTAAAAGAACAAGGGAGGGAGGGACACCAGTGACCAGATAGGGTCAGTGCTGTCAGAATAGCCAGGAAAAGGAGGCAGACTAGAAGGGCCTACCTGTCCTTTTCTGCCAACAAAGTTTATGTTTCTATGATGTAGGCTTTCACCTTTTGTAGAGGTCCATATCCACCCATGTGGGCCCCAAGTCTCTAGTGTAGCTGAATCCTTCCTCCCTGCACCATTCATTCAACTAATTTGCAAAGGTCCTGCTGCAGAGTACCCTAATCTCTTCTTGCTTTACACAGGTAACACCTCAGCCAATGCTACTGTATGCACTACCTGCTTAAGGCTCCTACCTAGCTACCTGAAGCTACCCTGCTCCCTTCCCATGCCATTTGTCCCGAGGTGGACAATGAATTCCAGCTCCCTGTTGTGACCTGCAAGCCTAGCAATGCATTGGATCTACTCCCATTAAACCAAAGTGCCAGGAGGCACATCACCTCTCTAGCTCCTGCTCCCAAGTCTGTCTCTCTCTAATGATAGAGTTCCACAAAAGCAGCTGCTTCCTCCTTGACTGTGAGCCTCTTCCTTGCATCTTCAGGCCTCTCCTGTTGAGGACCATTGCATCCCTCCTGCATCTACTTCAGGTGTCTCCTCCCAGCAGTCCCATCCCAGCAGTATACTGACAGAATTCTGTAGTGCCGCAGATTGAGGAGTGTGCACCTTACCAACCACCCCCACCCTCCCAGGGCAAACAAAGGTCCAGCCATGATGCCTCAGCCTAGGCATCCTCTGAAGTAGTGGCAGCAGCCTTGGTGGCCCCTTGGTGGATCAGAGGGTTCTTGGTGTCCTTGCCAGTCCAGCAACCAGTGCACTTAATTTAGAGAAGTGAGTGCAAATGGGGTAGAACTAGTCTCCAGAAGGTATCCCAAAAGACTGTGGCTCCACATATTACCCTATATCACTCCTACCCTACATATTTGCCTGCTTAACACTTTTCCTGTTGAGGCTACCTTGTCCCCTTCTGCCTTTTATCCGTGCTTATTAACCTACTTCCCCTTTCTTGGAGTGCCCAAAATGGATCTCTTGCCTTACCCTACAGAGGGTGTTTTCTAATTTCTCTTTTACCAGTATTCTTGTCAGCTGTGCTTCCCAGTACTCTACTACCTGCTTTTTATGTTTGGCTACCTTATTATCTTCCTTACCCTCCATAAAGATCATATGAATTGGTTTTCAGAACTAAAACAGAGAGCTCCTCTCAATAAACATTGCTATAAAACCTGTGTGTGTGTTGCAGGGTTTGTAACAAAAATTAACAAAGTTATACTTTTTTAGCACCTTTTGGATGTTGTTCATTTCTCCAAGATTGGTGGATGCTGAGTCAGCATACCTCAAGGCTGCTGATTTCATTTGAGCTGCTACCCTTCTGTGTCTGTTGGGAAATTGTATTTCTACTAGTATTGTAATGTTAGTAACTTCGTTGCTGTTTGTCAATCTCTGCTTTACAATAAGTTTGTTTTAACAGGGGCCTTATCTGTGTTAATTCCGGCTAGGAATGGATGTATTAGCCCCTGGTAAAAAGATTGTTTTAATGTGGACAAAAGAATAGCTAAGCCTGAATGCAGGTCAAATAAAAACCTGCCGGGGGAAAACATGGGGTAAGCTACTGCATATAAACTCCTGGTAAAGTTTCAAAAGCAGTATTATATCTCCCATTACCAATTTAAAGGTAATGGAATAATTGTTTTATTGCAGTCCTGAGAAATTACCTCTATTTAATGTTGGGTGTGAGTGAACATGGCAGTCTTTAACAAGACAAAAGGACTTGTGCCTTTTACAACAGAAAGTTATAGAGTCTGCACAGGATAAAATGATAAATTGAAACTATTTTTGTGCATTACTGACACTGGACATGACACAACCACAATCAAACAACTGATTGTCTTTCAGTTTTTTGTGACAGATTCAGAGCAAGAAAAAAAAGAAACATTACAGATCTCAGTAATGTGACAATTTCACTGACTTCTTTATAGATGAGAGAATAGCATCCCAGTTTTAAACAACATGACACTCAACTCAGACAAGTGTCACGTTGTACACTTCGGTAAAAATAACCCTAGACAGACCTATTTCCTGAACGGTGTTACCCTTCATGTGTCACCAATAGAACCAGATCTTGGGGTAATCATTAATGACAAACTATCATCTAGTGATCACTGTAGGATGATAGCCAGGAAATCTAATGCATTGCTCACTCGTATTCAACATTCGTTTGTGTCTAGGACGCAGGAATGCATGATCCCCTTGTATAGGGCTTATGTCCAACCCCATTTGGACTATGGATCCCCCTGCTGGAGTCCCTATCTGGGGCAGGACATTGATGGGGTTGAGAGGGTGCAGAGAAGGGCCACAAAAATGGTCCCTTATTTATCGAGACTCAACTACGAGGAAAGATTAAGAGTTACAGGGTTGCACTCACTACGCACAAGATGTACCAGAGGTGACCTTCTTCTATTGTATAAAATCCGGAATTCTGAAGAGTTAATGCACCACTGTGGCTTAAATTTCTCCACCAGTTGGACATCACCGTGGTATCATAATAACCAAATATTTGTATCTAAAGCTAAAACAACAAAAAGGTTAAATTACTTTACTGTAAGAGACCCAAATTGTGGAATCTCCTCCCACAAAACCTAGTAGATAGTCACTCAAACACAGCCTTCAAGAAGGGGCTGGATTGCTGGCTCAAGCTTAATAACTGTAGGGTATAATTATCCCACCGGTGTGGTGGGGGAAAATCTTGATGGGCAGTAGCCTTCTTTTGTCCTTTGAAACCAAGTGAAATGATATCACCTGGGCAGAGACATGCTTTCCAGCCCCTCTCACCCCACAGTGAGCACACAGAAGTGTACAGCAGCCAATGAACACCGGCTGCCTTCCCACTCCAGCCCCTCCTGTCCTGTAGTGAGCACATGGAGGTGCACAGCAGCCAAGGAGTACAGGCTGCCTTGCCACTCTAGCGCCCCCCATCCCACAGTGAGCACATGCAGGTACGCAGCAGCAAAGGGACACTAGTGCCTTCCCACTCCAACCCTTCCTGTCCCACAGTGTGCACACATCGAGGTGCACAGCAGCCAAGGAACATTGGCTGTCTTCCCACTCCAGCCCCTCCCATCCTGCTATGAGTGCAAGGAGGTGCACAGCAGCCAAAGAACACAAGCTGTCTTTCCACTCCAGTCCCTCCCATCCTGTGGTGAGCACATGGAGGTGATTAGCAGTCAAGGAACACAGGCTGCCTTCCCACTCCAGTCTCTCCCATTCTGTGGTGAGCACATGGAGGTGATCAGCAGCCAAGGAACACAAGCTACCTTTCCACACCAACCCCTCCCATCCTGTGTTGAGCACATGGAGGTGCGCAGCAGCCAAAGAACACAAGCTGCCTTTCCACTCCAGACCCTCCCCTCCCATCCTGTGTTGAGCATATGGAGGTGACCAGCAGCCAAGGAACACAAGCTACCTTTCCACTCCAACCCCTCCCATACTGTGGTGAGCACATGGAGGTGATCATTAGCCAAGGAACACAAGCTGCATTTCCACTCCAGCCCCTCCCATCCTGTGGTGAGAACATGGAGGTGCACATCAGCCAAGGAACACAGGCTACCTTTCTACTCCAGCCCCTTCCATTCTGTGGAGAAGACATTGAGGTGCACATCAGCCAAGGAACACAGGCTACTGTTCCACTCCAGCCCCTCCCAGCCTTTGGTGAGTGTAATAGGGAGGTGATGATCAGCCAAGGAACACAGGCTGCCTTTCCACTCCAGACCCTCCCATTCTGCGGTGAACACATGGAAGTGCACAACAGCAAAGGAACACAGACTTCCTTCCCACTCCAGCCTATCCTGTCCCACAGTGAGCACACTGAGGTGCTCATCAGCTAAAGAACACAGCCTGACTTTCCAGTCCAGCTCCTCCCATCCAGTGGTGAGCACATGGATATGCACAGCAGCCAAGGAACACCGGCTGCCTTCCCACTCCAGCCCCTTCTGTCCCATGGTGAGCACACAGAGGTGCACAGCAGTCAAGGGAGCACAGGTATACAGGACCAAAAAGACTATTACAGCATTAATTGTTGGCTAAGCCACATAGATTGTTTATTAGCACTGGCTGCAGCTCCTAGGTGACCGATGTTTGAGCCAATGTACTCTGTTACTTTCAGAGCTATCTTCAAGAATTTACAGATGATGTTCAAAGGTTCTTTAATTAGCCTGTAGTCTACTGCTGTAGTGCTATGGATGTTATTATTTAGTAGTCATATGTCCTTGTTCCACTACAGTCTCGTTCTGCCTCCCAGCCCCATTTTGTCTCATATTTCTGTACCTTTACTTGACAGTAATTTCTGTAGTAGCCAGGGGAGCTGGGCATGCTGATCAGTGGAAACCACCATCTTCTGCCTAAACCTCTGCACATGCTCACTAGCAGCCCCCTGTCTCTCTTTCTCTCTTTTGTCTCCCTTCCTGCCCTGACTCCATTCCATTATTGTACTGTGACCTACTAATCCTTGTATGCTAATCTGTGGCTCCACAATTTATCTCCATTGCAGCCAAGGAACACAGATATATGGGACCTGTGTTAACCTATTGCTGCTGATACAGCAACTGCTCTGCCAACTCCCTATCCTGGGTTATCTCTGCTTTTGTAGGTAGCTTTGATTACGTGACCAGTCACATGACTTGTTGCTCCAGGTATAATCACTATAGGTTTTCTGCTGCAGATTATACTCCTTGGCCGCTAGGAGTCACTGTAGTGGCTGGATTTTTCCTCCTCCTCACTCCCCTAACATTATTAACTTCAGCAGCTCAAGTATAGGGCTCCTGACCTCAGAGGTCGGCCTATCTCCTTGAAACTCCCACCCCTTCCCTCCCCTTCTTTAACTCATTGTCACCTAGGAATGCCTGTAATCACAGTAAAATGCACTGGTATGTCTGAGGACGACTTCAGAAGTCAGCTGCTGGCTTCCTGTGTGCCCTTGCAAAGTCTGGAGATGTCATTTATTTCATTATATTATATATATATATATATATTTGATTGCATTGCACCATTGGAAAGGTAATTTTGTGCTGAACAACTTTCCCTGATATTTTGTGTATCATGTACAATTTAGGACTTATTTGCATTTGTTTATGGTATGGTGCATATGGCTGACATTTTGCCAATCAAGGCTCACCTAAGCAACTTAAAAAAAAAAACTGGGTATTTCAGCCAGTATAAAACAAAAAAACGAATTGATTGCATGGCACCGTTGGAAAGGTAATTTTGCACTGAACAACTTTGCCATTGATACATTGTGTGTATCATGTATACTTTAGGAGTTATACACATTTGTTTTGGTATGGTGTGTATGGTTGATATTCATCGACCAAACCTCACCAAAGCACCTTGACTAAAATGGGGAAAAATTATGTTTCATACCACAAAGATAGCTTTTTTTTTAACAGACATAATATTAAAATTGCATCTAATGTCGGGATGCTTAATTTGGTGTTGCTATGTTACATATTTCCCAACAAAAAAATGGCTTATGTTGCATTTTTTAGTGAAAATAAAAGTTTTTTTTTTTTTTTTGCTTTTTCAACCAGCATAGAAAATAAATAAATAAATTACTTATGATTACTTGCATACTACCGTTGGAAAAGCAATTATGTGCTGAACAACTCTGCCACTCATCCTTTGTGTCTAGCTCTTATGGTTCTTGAGCTATTACCATTTGTTTGCAGCATGCCGACTATGGCTTGATAATGCTTACAAAGGCCCAGGATTCACTGTTAACAGTATAAAGGAGATAGAGGAGACAAGTGGTGCAGCTTCAGAGAGCTTCTGTGGAGGCAATGAGTTAACCCTTAGGCTGCCGACAGAATTATAACATATAGGAATTCAGGACTGATGTATCAGTCCATGGCACTGCAAGGGTTAAAGGACATAGGACTCAAACCCTTGACCTTGTGTACCAGAGATGGTGACCTTAGCCACAAGGCTGTCTCAGCATTATCAGGTTTATTTCACTTATCAGACCCCTCAACCTGTGTCACCTTTTCCCTCTGTATCTCCACTTGGGAGATAGCCAACCCTCAGCCTCCTGCTGTGCACCTATTGGAGTTAGTTTACCCCTGCAGGCATAACTTACTCTCTATTACACCCCCTGCTTATTGCTTAGAAGTACAGTAGTTATAACTATCTCAATGCCTTTTTCTCCCCAACATTGCTCTGTCGCACCTATGCCCCCAACAATCACTCCACAAACCACCTATAGTTAAGTGGCAGTATCTATAAGTGCAGTACCACCTAATACCTACACCATGTAGTGTTACTATCCTATAACCATGAGGACCATTAAATACACAGCCTCCTTGATCTTACTGTTAACTGTCATTACACCCTCAAACCCTGAGAAATACCAGCATAATGATAGCTACCCCCTCATAAATGCTCTAACACTAGGGTCTGCCACTTTGAGTACTACATACATCAAACACCTCAGTACTGCTTAACTACTCCAACACCTGGTCCAATTCCAGAATGCCCTTTCTTACTCTATAATACCTCTTCCCACCATATCATTATACTTTAGTAAGGGTGGGAGGCTCAAGTTGCGTAAACCACCAACTACCCTTAACTTACTTAAACACTTTCTACTTAGCAATACCTTGCTTCTTCTCCTACTATCTGGCAATGTTCACCCCAACCCTGGCCTTGTGCCACAGATGCACTGCCATGGAAACAACCTTGGAGCATTAAACCTGGCATCAATTAATATTCATAGCAAGTTACCCAAACTTGATCTACAAATCTGGGTAACTCAACACAGACCAGACATGTTGTTTGTGGTGGAAACCTGGCTTTCACCAAAGATTCCTGATACAACCATTTCCCTTTTTGGCTATACCTCCTTTAGACGTGATCAGCTAGGCAAAAGGGGCAGTGGTGTGCAATTTACCTTATGGATACACTATGAGGAGTTGCCTTCCCCCAATTGGACACTGGTAAAAATATTCATGCCCTTGCTAGCAAGATATTCCTAGAACCCAACAGTAAGCCCCTCACTGTAGTTTCATCCTGCATCCCTCTGAAAGACCAGGCAGTTGGGTTTAGTTTGATCATTGAATACTTGACCAGCCTGCCTCCTAATCTAGAAGTGGTGGTACTAGCGGACTTTAATGTAAACTGGCTGGTCCTGGAAGCAGATCCTTACAAGGATGCCATTGCAACCATCAACCTAGCCCAATTAATTGACACCCGCCCCAGAGTCAGTTACTAGACTGGTACCAGTACTCTACTGAATTGGACAATCACCAACCATCCTGAGAGAATCTGTGACACAGCTGTCCTCTCTGACTCGATCAGTAACTACTCTCCTGTTATATGCCACTGGTAAAATAGAGACCATGAGCTAACTGCTAAAATGGCAGCTAACTGCGTACTAAACAAAGGGCAACTCAAAGATTTCCAGGCCCAGCTAATGCGGTGCAACTGGTCACCCATTGACTCTGCTCAATATGTGGAGCAAGCTGCTAGTGACATTTATGTCCCCATCAGAAAATTTAAGTTTAAGGGTGCAAATCTCTGGATTACCACATTCCAACTCAACCATATGGCTGCCAGGGACAGTCTGTGGCATTGCACAAAAGCCACTAGTAAACAGGCTGACACTCAGCTTTCCAAAGCTGCTAGGAACTCCTGTACTCATGAGATCTGTCTGGCCAAAATCTGTTACTTCAAGGAGGAGCTCTCTAACTCCTGGAGGGATGGCAGAAACTTTTGGGACAACCTCAAAGACCTCACGAGCAAATCCTCATCCTCTATGATTAAAGTCAAAAGTGAAATTACCCAGGATCCCAAGCTTATGGCAGATATGTTCGATGCTGCCTTCTCTGACATTAGTGACATGCTTCTCCCTGACTTGTCTGATGCACCAGCTTTCAAAGTCATAGTCAATAGTGTTGTCCCCATTTCTATTTCAGGAGAGTCACCTTGCCTGAAGCCAGGAAGTATCTGCACTGGGTACTTGACAAATCTAGATTCAGCAGTGACCCTCTTGATCTCAAGACTCTAAACCTTACCCTAGGGGCGATTCTCACACCACTATCTATACTGCTGAATTTGTCACTCTGCCTTGAGCAGTTCCCCTTGCAGTGGAAAGCTGGTGTGGTAACACCCATCCACAAAAGCCGTGATCAAGCACAGCACTCAAATTACCACCCAGTATCAATTGTCCCCTCCATCTCAAAGGCCCTGGAGAGCATCATCCCAGACCAACTAATCAAATACCTTGAGAAATACCAGATCCAATGCCTGCAACAGCATGGACTTCACAAGACACACAGTACCATTTCAGCATTACTTCAGTACGTGGGCTATATACATACTGGACTCGACCAGGATCACTTAGTGGGGATAATGTACATTGACCTGACTAAAGCCTGTGACACGGTCAACCATACCTGACTCCTAGACTCACTCCTCACCTCGGGTCCCTCACAAAATGCAGTTGGTTTGTTCAGAAGATACCTTTGCTGCAGGTACTAACAAGTCAAAATAAGTGATATTCTCTCTGACAGCTGACAAGTGTGCTCTGGGGTCCTGTAAGAGTCGATCCTGGGTCCACTCATTTTTCATCTTTTCCTTAACAAACTTCCCTAGTCAGCTCCAATAACAAAACTCTACGTGGATGATGCCATAATCTTCAGCAGTCAATCTGACCTTCTCCACCATGAAAAGCAACTCCAGCTCCACTTCTCAGCTGTTGAGGCCTGGTTTACCAAGCATAAACTCCTCATGAATTACAAAAAAACAAAACAAACACCATGCTACTCTCAAGCCCACAAAACAGACACAAAAACTTTCCAGCTAACTATTCTAAACAGCCATTGCACACCACCTGAACAGGTCCAGTGTCCTTTAAATATCTGTCTAGGTATAACCCTAGACAGCTTCTTATCTTACACTGCCCACGTAGATCATGTTGCTAAGGCAACAAATACCAGGATAGGGCTTTTCTAGAGGCATGAGCACTGTATGACCCCTGAGGTCCTCTGTCTAACTGTCAGCAGCTCAATATTATCCATAGTTGACTACAGATTAGTTATTTATGGGGCTACTACTGATACTGCTCTCAAGAGTTAACATAGCACTCCTTTGTCTTGCTAAATTGCTCAGTCTAAACTTGTCCTGCCTCTGCACTATTTAACCCCTGCTATTTTTCTTCTCTCCTTCTGCCTGCCCTTGAAAAGGGCTGCTTCAGCTCCCCCATGGTCAGATGGTACCCAGCCAACTGAGACCAGCATGCCCACCTGCAGCTCCTTGGAAGATACGGTGACAGCGCAGCCAATCAGAACAGGGACACTTCCAGCAAACCCACTCCGCTCGGCCAGGACTTTTTCCCCCTGCTTTTGCCACCCAGCACTTTTTACAAATAGACTTAACTGCAACTAAGCAAAATTCAAGTGTCTCATAGAAGGATTTTCGGCCCTCCAACCCCCCCCCCACCTACTGATTGAATACACCTATTGCCTGCTCACATTTCCTCTTGCTCCATCATTGGTTAATAGGCCTAGCAGCTCCCGCTCCCTCATTGGCTAATAAGCCTAGCAGCACTACTCGCTCCCTCATTGGCTACCTAAAACCCTCATTCTCTCTGCTCCCCCATTGGTTCCTAGTCTTTACAGGTCCCTATCATTTCCCTGCCCCCGCATCCCTGCCCTCTACCTTCTCCACTAAGTAACTACATCACCTACCTTTTCCACTAAGTAACCACAGCAGTAGAGCCCTCCTAGCACCTGATCCATGCCATGATCCTTCTACCAGGCCACCTGACCCTGCTCATCCCTATTCTCTTCTCCCTCCCTCCTCCTTTCCAACATGCCACCAAACTCTCCCATGCCCCCCTCCCAAATCCTGCCAAACCTCATAGAGCTCTCCCACCCCTCCAGCCCGGTGTCCACCTCCCCTTTCACCCAAGCATGGACACACTCTGCCACACATCCCAGCCCATTTCTTTTCAACCCATCACTCCCCTGGGTCATTTTTCAACTTATTCCCCTATGCCCAACTCATACACGCCATCAATCTAAGAGACGTCCACTCGCAGTCAGTCATATACAGCTATTCGCTCACTACCTAACTCTCGCTCTCCTGCTCCTTGCAGCAGGTGACATCCACCCTAACCCCGGCCCCAATACTACCCCCCTCATGCCCCTCTCCATCATCAGCCTCTTCTTCACCTCACTCTGGGGATCTTCTCCCACATGGCCTGTGCCTCCTGCATCCAAATATAAGAAGTCTTGTCCACAAGCTTGACTCCCTTCAGGTTCTTGCCATCCACTATGCTCTAGATATCCTCACCCTGTCTGAAACCTGGCTGAATAAAAACATCAACGACTCCTCTGTCACTATCCCAGGCTACAGTATGGCCTGCCAGGATAGAGCCTCTAAAGGCAGCGGAATAGCCATCTATGTAAACTCAGACTTGCACTATTCAGTGGTCCTGACCAAGTCCGAACCAAAAGTCCTTGAAGTAATACTAATTCAGCTTGTCCTTCGCTTTTCACTACCAATCTACATTGCTAGGATATACTGCCAACCTGGTACCCCAGCTTCTGCTGTCACTGACCTCCTTAAGCAAATATCCTGCCTAACCACGACAGGGGAACTCTACATTATGGGTGATCTTGACCACAATTGGCTAGCTCCTGCCCTCAACAAAATCAGGACTGAAATTTCCACCCAAATCTCTCACAAATCATTACTGAGCCCACCTGGCTTAACCTAAAATCTGGTAACCACTCGCTCAACTGGGTCCTTACCACACACCTCCACCGACTCAAAAAAGCTGGTATTCTTCCTGACTCCTTCAGCGACCACCATGTAATCTTCTTAGTGCATAAAATCCACCACCCAAAATTCCCCATTAAATTTGTAGTCTAGCGCTCCTATAAATCCTTCAGTCTAGCTCCTGTATTAGAAGACCTTGGGCTAGCAAACTGGGCCCCTGCCCCTTCTACGATCTCCAATGATGATGCCTTCCTACACTTTAAAAACACATTCCTCAGCAGCTTGAACACACACGCCCCACTGCGTCATACAAGAGTACGAGGAAACCACCTACCTTGGATCACCCAAGAACTAATTGCAAGTCAAATTGCATGGGACAAAGCCTGGAAAATGCATAAATCCTCATGCCTCCCACAATACCTCTCCACATACTGCATGCTCCGTAACAAGTGCACCGGAGCCACTCTTCTTGCAAAAGCAGAGTACTTCAGCAACTCCCTCCAGTCAAACCTAAATAAACCCTCAAAATTCTGGAAGGTCATTCACTCTCTTTTCACCCCACCGGCTGCCAATCCCACTCCAATGCTAAATGTTAATAACTGTCTCCTATCAGAGCCCACAGCAGTCACAACTGAGTTCAATGTGTACTTTTCCACTTGTGCTGCCACCCTCCTCTCTTCCCTGTCCAACACTACACCTCTCGCACTGCCTACAGACATAAAGATCCAGACTAGGTCTCACTCCTTTTCCTTCAAAGACATCTCTGCAACTGAGGCCTAGATGCATTACTTTCTCTCAACCCTTCAAAAGGCAAATCCCTGGATGGATTAGACCCCAAACTTCTATACCTCTCCACCCCCACGATAGCAACTCTGCTTGCCAAAGCCCTAAACCAATCCTTTGCTGCCACTGCTGTCCCCCATGCATGGAAGCACACCATTGTCATCCCTCTGCCAAAAGAAGGTGCCCCTACCTCCCCCTCTAACTACTGCCCTATCTCCCTCCGCCCAGCCCTAGCAAAACTACAAGAGCACATTGTGCTCACCCAACTTACCTCCTTCCTCACTGACTCCAAATTCTTCATGCCATTCTAGTCTGGCTTCAGGAAGGGACACTCCACCACCTCCTCCCTGATGAGGCTCACAGACACTATCCTGACAGGCATGGACAGTGGACTGATCACCTCAACTGTCTCCCACCCCATACTGCTCTTGAGTCTCACTGAATCGGGCCTCTCTGGCAGCCACAAACTGGTTCAGGTCATACCTCTCTGATAGAACTCAGTCCGTTAGAGTCTCAAATGCAGTCCCCCCCTTCCCTTAACTACTGGTGTCCCACAGGGGTCGGTTCTTGGTCCCATTCTGTTCTCTATATTCCTAAATGACCTGCCACTCATCTGCTCTACTTCCTTAATCCACATGTATGCAGATTATACTGTACTCTACTACTCAGGCTCTGCCCCTGATGTGATACAATTAGACCTCCAAGTTGATTTCAACAAGGTACAGCAATGGTTTAGCTTGCACCAGCTCTCCCTAAATGCAAAAAAAACTGTCACTATGACCATCGGCACATGACAATGTCTGGTAAGACTCCCCTCCCTTCTCTACTCCGCTACACCCTGGATGGCCAAAAACTTGAAGATGTCTCCTCGTTCCATTACTTGGGGGTCTGGCTCTACAGCCATCTCTCCTTCTCTGACCACATTGATGCTATCTCAAAAAACTACACCCCATGCTCAGTGCATTATATAGGAACTGCAGCAGCCTCACTCCTTGAGTCCGACATGAACTGGTCCTGAAGATGAAACTGCTCTCCATCGACTACTGCAACATTGTATACAGTGCAGCCTATCTAAACTGGACACACTTTATAATGCCTTCTGCCACTTTGCTCTCTATGCCTCTCCCCTCTCCCAGCACTGTGACCTCTACCGAGCCTCGGCAATACCGAACCTCGAAAACCGCCACATCTCTCACTGTGCTAAATTTGTCTCTAACCTATGGCGCGGGTCCATCCCTTCCTACCTTGCCACCATGCTCACAGATGCCCCACCCCCTCCCATCATCTTAGATCCAGTGACTCCCGCCAAGTTTCAGTTCCTAGGTGGAAGACCTCTGCCAGTCAAGTTGCCTTCTCACACCAGCTACCCAAGCTCTGGAACACCCTCCCACTGCAAATTCGGCACTCCTCCTCTTTCTACTCTATGTCTACCACCCTAGCAAACTTCCTTACTACAAATTGCTCCTGTCCCTGAACCTGCCATGCCCCACTATCCCCTTCCCAATGCCTGACTAGCAGCCTTAGCCTTGCTACAGAAACTGGCATATAACCCCAACCTTGCACTTATGTCCTGGGCCTATTCTGCCCTATGTACTGTGTATAATTGTATAACTGTGATATACATCCTCTGTTGTTTACAACTGTTACTACTGTGCTAATTTACCTTGTCTGCTGCTTCTTGTCACAAAAATTATTTAATACTATAATATCCTAAGCATTCAATGTGCGCTGCTTGTATATTCATGCAATCGTGTATCTTTATGCTGCTTTTTATTTGCTTCTGTTAACTGTTCACTTGATAACCAGCATGTTATCATATTCATGTGTACCCCCCAGGTCGCACCAGGAGACGAGCATCTTGTTGCTCAGTGTGCCTTTCCTGGTGGAACAATTGCAATAAGTAAATAAAATAAATAAATAATATCCTGCAGGCTGATTACTGAGTTCAATAGACTCACCCATACCTGTGACCTGTATGAACAAACTAGCTGGCTGCACCTTAAGAGCAGGATAATATTTCAGACCTGCCTATTAGTAAATCATAATCTGCCTTGGCCTCTCCTCACTGGTCACCCAGATACCACTTATCCATGCAACTTGCCCACATCACACTTGTGGCATGTCTGAACAGACCCACCAAGTCCTCTGTGCCACACCTCACAGGTGCAGCAGTCATTTATGTATAGGGCACCTAGTTGGTTCAATAACCTCCCTTCTATAATCCTGGATGAGACAATGATTGGACATTTTAAATACAAGCTCTGCCAATATGACACTGGACTTATCAACTGTAACTGCCTCCCATGAAGTGTCTCACCTTCAAATTCGTACAGCACCTCCTTCTTGCCACTCCTCCATTCAGTTGCGCCCCTTCTACCACTTTACATCTTCCTCCTGCCCTCACCAATTAACCTCCTAATCTCTTCCTCACAAATCATCTTGTTTTTCATCACTATTGCACCCCTCCCTCACCCCCTCTTCCTTCCTTTATCTTTCTCTGCTCCTTCACTACTCCCACCTTTGCAGCTTCTTACTGCCTTCACTATCTACCTCCTGCCTCCCCATCACAAACCCTTTTACCAGTCTTTCCTACCCCAGTCTTTTCACCCGACCTACCTCACCCCCATATTTTTCTTTTTTTCTACCCCTGACACCCACACTCCTGACAAAGCCAATCTCATTTGGCTGCTTTAATTTAATGCGTGCCTTAACCCATTGCAATTATTGTAACACTGTTTGATCCAATGAATTCATTTCATATGACATTTGTTTTAGTCTTCATTCAGATTGATGTATTCATGGTTTATCTACTCCCCAACATGGAAGAAGCCCAGATCAAAGGTACTGTAATCCGAGATATAAATAAACAAGAAACCACTAATAAATAAAATTCTGATTACCATAAGAACAGCAAATTTCAGCATCTACCAGTGTGGCTAAAGCAGAGCACATAACAAATGGCTAAAAGTAGCATTAAATGATAGATTATGATTTAAACATCAAGCAGGTAGGCACAGTGTTTATAACAATACGTAATGAATGATGCTGACAGATTAATTTCAAATATGTTTCACTGCACATTATTTTTAAGTTGGATTTATCACCTCACCCTAGACAGGGTATCTCCTGCTTCCTTCTGCCTGTAGCTACCAATACTAAAGTCCTGCTGTTTACCCCTTTGTTGTTAACCCACTATGGTATTTACCATACTCCCAGTAGGACAGGTGTACACAGTCTTGTGTTTTATCCTACCTTTCCTTGTGGCTCTCTAGCAGAGCCTCTTGTAGACTATGACCAATCTACAGATATGCTGTTGCCTTATATTCAGTTTTCAAGACAGATAAAGAACTGGCACTCATGGAGGGCTGTGCATGCATGCTAATGAGCCCATATCATGTGTGCAAATGGCTCCTAGAGCATGGCATGCCCAATGATCTCATTAGAACATCAGGAATTAATATCACCCACAAGAGCCCTAGCACTATCCTGTCTGGGTTGTACTATCCCTGACAGGCTACTGGGAGCCATATTCAGTCAGGGACTGTCAGCACACTGCATGTCATGAAGCACTGTCAACATGGCTCCATATTCAAACAGCTGAGTTTGCACTGTCCAGTCCGAGTATAGTAAGTGTCTGAATATTCCTCAGAGATGGCTGTGTATTAATTTGTACACAGTGCTCCTCTCTGCACAGCACACATGGCTAGCCCTGAATATGGGGATATAATAACTGTTGACTCCAGATATCAACTCATTTTTGAGAGCTGTAGAAAACTGTATCAACCCAGTCAGCCACCAGAATGAATTGATACGGCTTCCTGATCGGGATGATTCGGTATTCACAGTATTGCACTTTATTGTTTGAACAGTACAGTCGCCTTGTAATCATTTCCTTTGCACCAGTTATTATGACAAATAAATCATATGTAGGTGTGTGCGCTACAGTTTTTTTTTACACACACCCTCAGTGTATGGTAATATATAAACTTGTTGAGTTTTGCTCTTGTGGTTTATATATTATCACACACCTTGGGTGTGTAAAATAAAATGCATATCACACATCTAAATATGCATTATTCTCTATGTATACCACTGATTTTGATGGTACCCCAAGTCCACAAGACAGTGGCTACTAGAGGTAAGAAAGATCTTGCCAGAGCCCAAAGATACTATTGTTCTAACCTGTACCATCAGGCAAGCGAAAATCGTCAGCACTAATAAATGCTCAATTAGTTAAATGAAAGATTTGCAGCTCTGTATCTGGGTTTAGTGACTTAACTATATTGTAAAAGAAAAGCACCGAATACACTATGTGAGCTTGTTTTCATCACTGTTTGGAAGTGCTTACATTTAGGTTTTACAGGTGGCAGTTTCAAACTGCACCCAAACTAGGCACAAGTGTTGCTCTGGCATATCTGAGATTCACTGAGCCAAAATGTTGGTATATTCAGAAGATACACAGTAAGATGCTCTTGGTACAGCTCCTTCATACCAAAGATGCGCTGTAGCCCAACCTGAAATATGCCAGTGCATCCCCCTGGTCAAGATGAAATATCAGGAATAGGGATGTACTGGCATATCCCCAGATATGCTGGGCCCAAGTATGAGATATTTAGCCCAAAACATGCAAATGTGGCCATTAGGCAAGGTGCAAAGAGTCCATTTGCATGTCATGGAACCATTTGTGTGCTGTCCTCAGGGATGTGCCTGAAAGAATGTATGGGGAGGACTATCCCCCAGTCCTGTGCATGACATTGAAAGGTACTGTAGTGTCCCATCTCCCATTCCAATCCTAGTTCAAGCAAAAACTAAATTACTCCATCCCCTTTTTCCATAGTATAGTTCCCCCTCCCATCCCAGTCCACATTCAAGTAAAAATTAAATTACCCCACCCCCCTTTTCCATAGTGCAACGGCCCTCCTGTCCTGATCCCTGTTAAAGAAAAAAACACACGTCACCCTTTTCCATAGTGTATTTCCCCCCACCCATCCACTGAGACACCCACATCCCACCCAGCTCCCCTGTCCCATCATGTCCATTGGGCCAGTGAGTTGGCAGGCAGCACAGCCCTCCATAACTCCATGGCTCCCTGCTGACTGAGCTTTCAGTGAATGGCAGCATACTGTAAACAGTGCACAGTGCAGTCCCACTGGTTGCGCTGTTGACAATGGGATTGCAGTGTGTTCTGCACACTGTCATTCACAACTCTGTGTCCATTCACAAAGTTGTGAATGACAGATTACAGTACACACTACAAACCAGTGGTTGACAGTGCAATCAATGGGACTACACTGTGTACTGTTTGCAGTAGGCTGTCATTCATTGACAGTTCAGTCAGTGGGCAGCCATGGAGGTGTGTGGAAGGCTATGCTGCCTGCCAACTCACTAGCCCAGTAGCCATGATGAGATGGGGAAGCAGGGTGGGATGTGGGTGTCTGAGTGGGTGCAGATGTGGGGGGGCACTACACTATGAAAAAGGGTGATGGGCATTTTTTCTTCTCAGATGGTGAGTGGGACAGAAGGAGGGCTGCTGCACTATGGAAAAGGGGGTAATTTATTTTTTACTTGGCCAGGGATCAGGACAGGAGGGGGGCTGCTGCACTATAGGCAGGGGGGCCGCTGTGAGTAAGGGGTCAGGGTTGGAAGGATGACAGATAGACCCACCAGGGACGGCAGGCTGCTGTGCTACTGTCTGCAGTACTGAAGCCTTCCTGTGGGAGGCCTGCCCACTTAGGACTACTATTTTTAGTCCTAACTTTGGGTGGCACATCTTTAGAGATGTTTCAAAGATGCACCTACAATTTGAACTGAAAACAGAGATATGCCCAGTATTCATGGACCCACCTCATCCAGACACCCCCAATATATTACAGCATGTTTTGGGTGTATCAAGATTTGTGCTGGTGCATCTCGGATGCACTGACCCATCTCTGCCCATTGAATATTGTGCTTGGGCACATCTCTTTTGGAAACGTCACCTTGTTTGTTTTTCCTGTATGTACTTTAGCCTTTATGTTACTATTTCTGCTGACTACATTAATGGCGCATATGCGTGGAGGCGCACATGTGCACCACAGCTCCGGACCGGGTCCCCTCAACCCTCCCCATTGACCTGTGTCTAAGCTCTCTCATGGCACCATCCCTCCAGCCTCTGCCAAAGGGCAGCCAAGCTCTGAGAGAGCTGGATACCTCCTCCCAAGGTAGAGCACTGCCTGCCAGCATCTTCTGACATCCTCTCCCTCCCCCCCTGCTGGCCTATTATGACCCTGGCCCATTCCCGAACCAGGGTCACTGGTGTGGTGCGAGGTGTGGCATCCAGCGCCTCAACTGGAACTGGAAGGGGACAGGATCAGTTGTGTTCCAGGACAGTAGCTGCTGCTTGTTGTTTTTACAGGGTTCTTGTGCATTTTACTTGGTAGAAGGTTATTTCTGTTCTTTCTTACTTCTAAGGGGCTAGCAGGGTATTGTTTTGGGGGCTGTTGGAAGCTTGAAAACTGGTTTGGTGGCTGTAAGTGGGCTCATTTGTTGGATGTTTCACTGTGTAACAGGCTGCACTGGTGGAGGCCTATTTCTTCTGATTTAAAACCAATTTGGTGGGATTTGCTTGTGCCTGGGTATTTGGCTGCTGGGCTTGGAGGGGAGACACAGGGCTGATACACTCTCTCTCGAGTCGGGTGTCTGCCCAAGACTCACCCTCCCCTACCCCTCCCTCCCCAGAGTTCTGCTAATTTATAGGGGAACATCTGCTCTGCAATTGGAGGAAAAGGCTGCAGGTGCAGCTTATGTAGTTCTAGCCACTGGGGGTTGGATTTAAAGGCCAGGAGAGAGGAGCTTAGGGAGTTTTTCATTTCCCTTATAAGTTTACTGTGTTGTACTGCACCTAGTAACAGGTTACCGGTGTACTGTGGGACTGTATCTAAGATTAGTGAGTGACCTGATTAGGCAGTAGGGGTGTATCTTGGACTGGGAGAACCTGGTGGCTCACCCAAGGAAACCTACTTGGAAGGGGATGGAACCACATGGCATTAGGGCCGGCATCTTTGGGAGGGTGGTGGGGTGCACAGGGTGTGGAGCAGCCATGATACTGGACTGGGCTTGGAAGTTTGATGGTTGCCCAGTGTGCTACCAGCTGGCACAGTTTAGGGAGGAGGTTGCGGGGATTAGGAGACAGCTGGGGAAGGGGAGGTATGGTTGGGGAAGGGGCAGGGGATCTCCCACAGGGTTGCACCAAGCACTGGGGCAGCGGCATAGGGAAAGGAGTGCATGAAAATACTCAGGGGTCACATAGGGACCCTGGCAGATGGGGTCCAAAAGGACACTACCAAGGAAGCAGGCAGGTAACTGAGGGACAGAGGGACAACATTCTCAGGGAAGTAGGCAGATGGCCAGGGCTGGACAGAAGGAAGCAAGGCGGGGAGGTGGATCAGATCTTACACTCAGTAACCGCTTCAATTCTCTTCTTGTGCTCAAGGATGGGTGGGTTGATGAAGCCATGACAGGGGTGGTTAGAGATGGAAAGGGAGTGGGGGGGCCAGGAGGCAGGGGCCAGATAGCAGGAAGAACAGGGGGCAACCTGGAATGCAGGAAAATGGAGGGAGCAGTGAATCAGAGCAGGAGGGGCAGGGGGAAGAAGGAGGAAAGCGCAAGGAGAAGGACCAGTTGGGAGGAAAGGTAAAGGAGAAGGACCAGAAGTACAAGGAGGATTTAGTAAAGGGCGCTGAGAGTTTAGGCCAGGGGAGAACAACAAGCAAGGAGGGACTAAATTGAGACAGCAAGGAAGGGAGGGAGGATGAGCCAGGCTAGTTTAGCAGATGGCGGAGAAGGACCAGTTGCGAGCAGTGAGGGAGGAGTTAGCAAGGTACAGAAGGATACTTAGGAGGAGGAGAGGCATAGGATTGGAGGGGAGGGGGTGGTCAGGGTAAATAAAGAGGGGGTGGCATGTGGCACCCAGATGGGGGAGGAACAAAGAGCCGGCTGATTGTAGGGGCCAGTAGAAAGGATGAGGGACATGGAAGGGGGGAAATGAAGGAAAAGGAGCAGTCAGAGTGCTCCTGTTGGGGGAATTCTATGATCAGGGGTATCAAATGGGATAGGGAGGGAGAAGCCTGGCCAGTTAGAACAAAATGCTTCCCTGGACTAACGGTGCACAGGGCTAAGCATGAGGTATATCGGCTGGCAAAGGATTGTGGGGGTTCCCCAGACATACTGGTCCACCTGGGTAGAAATGACATTGAGGGAAATAGCGAGCTAGAGATACAGGCAAGATTCAGGGAGCTTGCCAGGGTCTGTCATGACATAGGATGTGCAGTTTCCTTCTCAGAAATCCTGCCAGTTCCAAAGGCTAGTGGGAGCACAAAAGGAAGATTAGGGAGATAAACCAGTGGCTCAGTTAGTGGTGTGAGGCCAGAGGGTATGGGTTGATTGGGGATTGGGGGAAGATCTGGGAGGATAAGGCACTGTATGTTAGAGATAGACTTTGTCTCAATTTGGAGGGGAGGGGAATCCTTAAGTTGAAAATAGAGGGGTTCATTGGTGAAAAGTGGGGTTTAAGCTTGTGAAGGGGGGGATGGGGGAAAAGGCTGTCAAGGGGGTGCCGATAAAGGAGGGACTCTGTCTCCACCCCCCTGGGGAGCTGGAGGGTTGTGGGAAAAGGCAGACTGGTAAAGTGCAGACCAGGGGAAAACAGAATCCCCATGGGAACACAAGCAGGGGAAATGAAAGTATAGGGAAAGGGTGGAAGGTAGTCCTGCTAAATGCCAGGAGCTTGGGAAATAAAATGCCTGAGCCCTAGGTGATGCTAACTGAGGGAGCAGTAGATGTGGCAGCGGTCGCTGAGACCTGGGCCACTGTAGGACACGACTGGGACCCAAACCTGGAGGGTTACACTATGTTCAGGAAGGAAGGGGGGAGGGAAGGGGAGGAGGGGTAGCAATGATAGTCAAAAACTGCATTGGCATAGGGGGAGTAGAGGAGGTGGAGGGAACCGTAGAAGCGATTTGGGTCACCTTGATAACAAGGAGGGGCAAGAGAGTAAAAATAGGAGTGGTGTACAGACCCCCTCCCTTGGCAGAGGAGCTGGAGGAGAGTCTGGTGGCAGATATTGGGAGACACTGCAGACTGGACAGAGGAATGGTGGTGATGTTGGGGGACTTAAACATGCCAGGAACAGACTGGGAGACTATGACATCTTCTGTGACCAGAGAACAGAGGTTGTTGGATGTCTTTCAAGACGCGTTCATAACTCAGCAGGTGGGAGAACCGACCAGGGAGGCATGGGTACTGGATGTGGTCCTGGCAGACAGTGACCAGATTAGGGGCCTGGAGGTAAGGGACCCATTGACGAGGAGTGACCATGCCACGGTCTGGTTCTGCCTGGACCTAGGAAGGCTAGAAAGCTGCACAAAGACGAGGTAACTGACTTCAGGGGAACAGATTTTAAGGAAATGGGAAGGATCCTTAAGGAGCATTTGGATGGGAATGGGTCAGACATGGACGCTGATAGTAGGTGGGAAATCATCAGGAGAGGGGTGCAAGATGCTACCAACACCTGTGCAAGAGTAAGACGAAAATGCGGTAGGGCCCGAAAACCCTGCTGGTGGACCAGGGAGTTCCAGGAGGTGGTGCAGGGAAAGAAGGCAGGCTATAAGAAATTCAAGTGCTCAAGGAGTAAAAGGGATCGAGGGGAGTATGAGCTGATGGCCAGAAGGGCCACTAGGGTGGTGAGGGCGGCTAAGGCAAGGAAGGAGCAGAACCTGGCCAGGGAAATCAGGAGAGGGTACAAGGGGTTCTTTAGATACATTGGGGAAAAATGAAGGGTGAAGGGGCAGATTAGCAGGATTAAATCAGGGGAGAGATGGGCACAAGACCCGGGGGAGCAGGCTGAGGTACTAAATGAGTACTTCACCTCAGTTTTCACCAAGGAAAATGGGAGTGCTGCATCATACATGGGAGGAGACAGAGATACTGAGGAGGGGGGGAACCCTTACCAATCGGTGGGTCTGAGAGAGGGGGAGGTATCACTGGCAGGAGGGGGGAGGGCTAAGCAGGGAGAAGAGGTACTGGAAGTAGAAATCACAGCAGAGAGAGTGAGGGAAGCCCTCAGCTCCCTTAAGACTGAGAAAGCACTGGGGCCAGATAAATTACATCCCAGAGTGCTGAAGGAACTTGTGGATGTCCTGACGAAACCTTTCACCATCTCTTTGAGGACAGGGTGGGTGCCCCAGGACTGGAAGGTGGCGCATATAGTGCCTATCCACAAGGGGGGAATCAAGGGAGGTGGCAGAGAACTACAGGCCTGTCAGTCTGACATCGGTGGTGGGCAGGGTGATGAAGGGCATTGTCAAGGAGAGGTTGGCGGGGGACCTGGAAAAGTCAGGGTGCCAGGACGATAGACAGCATGGATTCGTCTCGGGGAAATCGTGTCAGACAAACCTTGTGGAGTTCTATGACTGGGTGACGAGTGCCTTGGACCTTGGTAGACCAGTGGACATCCTCTTTCTAGACTTCAGCAAGGCATTTGACTCTGTTCTTCACATGGACCTGTTGGATAAGCTGGGAGAAATGGGGGTGGGGAACCAGAAGATCAGATGGATAGGCAATTGGCTCCAGGACCAGACCCAGAGGGTCGTAGTTGGCGGGATAGTCTCACCCCCAAAGAGGGTCATTAGTGGAGTCCCACAGGGATTAGTCCTTGGGCTCCTCCTGTTCAACACCTACGTCTCTGAAATAAGGACAGGAATCAGGAGTGAGATGAGTCTCTTTGCGGATGACTCAAAACTGGGGGTGGTGGTGGATGGGGAGGAGGGGAGGGTGGCCCTAGAGGGGGATCTGGAGGCTCTGAAAAGATGGTCTAGAAAGTGGAAGCTGAGGTTCAATGCAGGGAAATGCAAGGTACTCCACCTGGGGGCCAGAAACCCGGGCCAAGTGTACACCCTTGGGGGGGGATGCTATGAGTCTCGATGGCTGAGAGGGACCTGGGGGTGGTAGTGGATGTCAATGAACAACTCGGAGACTTGTAAGAGGGCAGCAGCCAAGGCCAACAGGATACTGGGATGCATCGCTAAGGGGATCACCTCCAGAAAGAGGGAAGTGATGCTCCCCCTGTATAACTGCTTGGTGA
Source organism: Neoceratodus forsteri (assembly GCA_016271365.2). Classification (NCBI taxonomy): domain Eukaryota; kingdom Metazoa; phylum Chordata; order Ceratodontiformes; family Ceratodontidae; genus Neoceratodus; species Neoceratodus forsteri. The sequence goes on along the minus strand of CM057457.1, from coordinate 409,865,703 downwards.
GGCCACACCTTGAGTACTGCGTGCAGTTTTAGAGGCCACACTTAAAGAGGGACATTAAGCTCCTGGAGAGGGTCCAGAGGAGGGCAACCAAAATGATTTGGGGCTTGGGGGACAGGACCTATGAGGAGAGGCTCGAAGAGCTAAATATGTACACATTGGAAGAGAGAAGGGACCGGGGGGGATGTGATAGAGGTCTTCAAGTACATAAAGAGGGTAAATAGGGGAGGAACAGTCAGGGTGCTTCAAAGGAAGGAGGAGGGGACCACTAGAGGGCATGGGTGGATGCTGGAGGGGGAAGATTCAGGGGAGCAAGGAGGAGGTGCTACTTCACTGAGAGAGTGGTGGAGCCATGGAATGCACTGCCTAGGGGGCTGGTGGAGGCAGAGACGGTGGAGGGGTTCGAGAGGGGCTGGGACAGGTACAGGGGAAGGGTTCTGGAAGCAAAATCCAATGCAGCAAGAATATCCAGAATTGGGAAGGGAGAAGACAGAGAAGGTGAGGGGGGCAGCAAGGTCAGCGCTCAGGGTGGGGGCTGACCAATCGAGCAGACTTGAAAGACTGTTAGGCCTATTCTGCTGGCATTTTAGTATGTTAGTATGTAACCCTCTGTGTCACTGGGCCAGCCCTGTGATTTTGTTTTTTACTTGGAAGAATTACATTTTCATAGGACAATCACCAGTGCCAGGCAAAATATACTGTATTTGCATTATGTTGTGACTGGCTCAGGTGACTTATCTGCATTACAAAAATTTGATTTTTCTTTTGTTATCCAGGAGATGGGGTAGCTGCAGTTGGATTGTATTATGCCTGATGTGGGTAACTGTCTGAATTTTAAAAATGAGATTTATGTTTTTTATTTTGGGGTAGCTGCCACTGCATTGTATTCTGACTGTTTATGATGACTAGCTGCATTACAAAATGTGATTTTGTTTTCCTTAGGAGGGGGGCAGCTGCAACTGTAATGTGCTCTGCCCATATTTGTTGACTGCTTGCATTAAAAAAATATTTTTCTTTACTCAGGGAAGGAGTAGCTGCAGGGTAATATTTTGCTTAATCTTGCTCTGACTCTGGTTTCTATCTGCATTTTGAGAATGTAATGTAATGTTTTTTTTCTGGAAATTTTCTATGTTCTGGGTGATTTGCTTAAGCACCTTTTATTCTGTTTAATTACTGTTTTTGGTTATCATACTCCTCCTGCCATGGATGAGGGGAAGAGCGTGGACATGGTATTGCTGGACTTTAGTCGAGCTTTTGATACGGTCCCCCACTGTAAGATTATTGAGAAACTAATTAGTTTGAAAATTGATTTCTGCATTGTAAAATGGGTGGATCAGTGGCTAAAGAATAGGAAGCAACAGGTTAGGTTCTGGGGTTGCCTGTCAGAACCTCAGGGGGTGGGGAATGGTGTGCCCCATGGGTCGGTACTAAGATCATTGCTGCTTATCATATTTATAAGTGATTTGGATATAGATAGTGGGAATAAGATGGTGAAATTTACTGATGTGAAAATAGGAGGGGTAGTAGATACTTTTGATGCTAGGTTAACTTTTGGAAGAGATTTAATACAAATTTTGGAATGGGCAGAAGTTAATGGAATAAACTTTAATAATGATAAATGTGTCAATGCATTTCTGAAGGACAAAATGTGCAACAGAATTATATGAAGGATATAAAACTGAGGGTATCTACATATGTGTGTGAGAGAGAGAGATTTGGAAATCTAAATCCAGAATGACTTAGAAATAGCATTCATAGTAGAAATGTATCAAACAAAGCCATGTATTTAGTAAATAGTATTAGATGGGGTTTTCATTCTAGAAATAGGGAGGTGCTGATGTCGCTGTACAGGACTCTGGTTAGGCCCTTATTGGATTATTGTTCCACTGTATGGAGTCCCTTCTTAGTGAAAGATGTAAAGATGGTGGAAAGGCCACAACGGTACTACACAAGATTGATATCAGGGTGTGAAGGCTTAAATTTTAAAAATAATATGTAGTCTGATATGATAGCTGAGTGGTAGAGCTGCTGACTGCGGTTGAAGGGGTGCAGGGTTTGAGACCTGCAGTGGTACCAAGAGAGAAAAAATAATTTACAGTCATAAGGCAATTCTAGGGGGTTGGGGTAGGAAGAAGTAGGCTGCTGGTTAACTAGGATCTGCAGCTTATCCATCAGGTAGGGAAATGGGCAGACTGGGTGGGCCAAGCGGTCCTTATCTGCCATCAAATTCAAATTCTAGAATAGATTAAAGAGATTGGGTTTGTGGTCCTTGAGAGATAGGAGAGCTAGGGGGGATTTACTGTTTTTGTACAAAGATTTAAAAGATAAGAGTATGAGGATGGAGATGGGACTGGAATTTAAAAAGCAAGTGTGCCAGTTGAGAGGACATGATAGGCAGTTGAAGGGAACAGTGTGTAGGACAGAAATAAGAAGAAATGGATTTAAATGTAGGGCAATCAGGATGTAGAACATATTACCTCAAGTAGTTGTGGATGCAGAGAATGTGGAAATGTTTAAGGAAAGAGTGGATAGGTATTTTATTAAAGTTGGTGACTTGTGTTACCACCACTGAATTGTGGGGAAAGCTTATATGAGCTTTACCTTCTTGACTTTCCTATATTCCAGTATGAAATGTTATCACCTGTCAACATACTCCTTCATGACCAGGTTTAGACCATTGAGAAGCCAGAACTGGTCAAAGCTATTCTATGACTATCAATCAAAACAATGATACATTGAAATGTTACAGAAAGAATAATTTTTCCAGAGTATCTTAAAATTGGAATGTTCGAAAATAGATTTCTGAGGTTACATTTCAGGAATGCTAATGGAGCTCTTGAAAGAAAATTAGGGAAAAACTGTCATTTGTTTCCTTATTGTTGGAGAATACTAATTAAATATATATTTCAGTCCACAGGAACTTTCAGTGCAATGAGACTTGGGGCCAACAATCATTGCTTGAAATTAGTCACCCAAGTCACACAATAGAGAACCTCCACCAGTATCCACAGCACAGGAAGAGTTTCCAAAAACCCACATCTTAACCATGTACAACAACAGACTCCTGAAGGAAAGGGGATATTTAAATGTATTAAAAATCAGACAAGTTTAAGCATGCCAAATACAGTTAACTGCACTGATACAAATTTAACTGTGCAGCACAAAATTGTAACACACCAAATTCAAAAGATACCAAATAAATGTGACAAGTTTTTAACAACACAGAATAACTCCAAAAGGCATCAGCAAATTCACTTGAGTGGGGGACCACATCAATGTGCTGAATGCAAAAAGAGTTTTGGCAGAAAGAGTCGCCTGATAAAACATCAGAGAATTCACTCTGGAGTTGGACCATATAAATGTGATGAATGTGACAAGAATTTTGGTGCTAAGAGTACACTACTAAAACATCAGCGAATTCACACTGTGAAGATACATAAATGTGCTGAATGTGACAAGAGTTTTGACAGGAAGAGTCACTTGATAATACATCAGCGAATTCACACTGGGGAGAGACCGTATAAATGTGCTCAATGTGAGAAGAATTTTATCCAGAAGGGTGCCCTCCTATTACATCAGAGAATTCACTCTGGGGAAAGACCATATACATGTGCTGAATGTGAAAAGAATTTTGTCCTGAAGGGTGCCCTCCAATCACATCAGAGAATTCACTCTGGAGAAAGACCATATAAATGTGTTGAATGTGACAAGAGTTTTCCCCAGAAGAGTTACCTGCGATTACATCAGAAAATTCATTCTGGAGACCGACCATATAAATGTGCTGAATGTGACAAGAGTTTTGGCCACAAGAGTAGCCTGATAACTCATCAGCGAACTCACTCTGGAGACAGACCATATAAATGTGCTGAATGTGACAAGAGTTTTCCCCAGAAGAGTCACCTACTATTACATCAGAGTAGTCACTCTGGAGATAGACCATATAAATGTGCTGAATGTGACAAGAGTTTTGGTGCTAAGAGTATACTAATAATACATCAGCGAATTCACACTGGAGAGAGGCCACATAAATGTGCTGATTGTGACAAGTGTTTTGTTCAAAAGAATGACCTGATAAAACATCAGCGAATTCACTCTGGAGACAGACCATATAAATGTGCTGAATGTAACAAGAGTTTTTCACAGAAGAGTAATCTGCTATTACATCAGAGAATTCACTCCGGAGATAGACCATATAAATGTGCTGAATGTGACAAGAGTTTTTTGCAGAAGAGTCACCGGAAATTACACCAGAGAATTCATTCTGGAAACAGACCATATAAATGTTCTGAATGTGACAAGAGTTTTTATCAGAAAAGTCACCTGATATCACATCAGAGAAGTCACACTGGAGAGAGACCATATACATGTGCTAAATGTGGTAAGAGTTTTGGCACTAAAAGTACACTAATAAAACATCAGCGAATACACACTGTGGAGTCACATACATGTGCTGAATGTCACAAGAGTTTTTCCCAGAAGAGTCGCCTGCTATTACATCAGAGAATTCAATCTGGAGAGAGACCATATAAATGTGTGGAATGTGACAAAAGTTTTGCTGCTAAGAGTGCACTAATAAAGCACCAGAAAATTCACACTGCAGAGTGACCACATAAATGTGCTGATTGTGACAAGAGTTTTGTTCAGAAGAATAATCTGATAAAACATCAGCAAATTCACTCTGAATCAAGATCTCTAGCTAAGTCATACTGGAGAGAGAGAAAAGGAAGCCATTTTGGGGACTTTGCATGTGCTGTGAAGAGCGCTCTCAGCAAACATCAAAGATTAATACAGTACTAATTTCTTGAGTTTTGAATATGCTCTGGCTAAAGAATGGGGTCCATTCTTGCCACGGTATTAGAAATCCCTAAACATTTGGAGACACTAACCCCGAGAGAGACCATATAAATATGATGATTGTGACAACAGTTTTGTACAGAAGAATGAAGTAACACATCCGTAAATTCACTCTGGAGAGAGATCAGAAGAAGAACTGCTGGAGGAGTTTAGGACGATCGCATTCAGCAAAATCTTTGGTCTTCTTCATGTATGAACCTGGTAAAATCAGTGGCTTACTTCATTCTCACAAACTTGGATTTAATCCAAAATAATTCTCTTCTCTCCCTCTCAGGGGCAGCAAGCAGACATGTAGGCCAAAACTCAGCCCATTCACAGTTCTTCCATGCAAAACCACTGCCCAAATCACCTGAGCTATTCTCATTTCACTTCCCAGCTCAGAACTGACTGAAACAGCAGGCAGCTTGGGGATTTCCCTCAGATCCAAAAGATTTGGTTGACTGATCTGTCAGTGACAACAAAGGATCCCCCTTCAGGAGCAAAAAGGTGCCAAAAGCCCCAAACTACAATTCCTACAGATTTTGACTCCAGACAGCTCCTGTAGTCCAGCTCCATTTTAGGTCCCACCAGACTGATTGGTCCAATTCAGCAGTTCTGGGCCAAAATAGTGGGAATAAACAAAACAGTCCTCGCTGCAAAGAAGGCAGATTAGACAAACTACATTATTATTATTACTCTAATGAATGATTAACAAACAGTTCCATCTATTAACAGAACTCCCTCTGCACAATTAGCGATGGCAGAAATGGAGTGATTACCTGGCAGCCCAGGTGGGACTCAAGCATGATAACACTCAGACCCCTCCCAGAGTAATTATTATTGCAATCTAGGCAGCTCTTAAAGCGACAGTACATAGAGGCTACACAGGCGCTCTTTGGCAATAACAACTAACTGATAAACGCAGGACTCCAACCTGGCAATGAGCATTTAGACAAGTTCATGGGAGACTTTTCAGAAACCTCCATTTGTAGGGAGGTTACATTCGGATATCCAGCTACTCTGCTTATTAACTGTAATGGCTCCTTGTATCATTTTGATTCATCTGAGGAACCTGGGAGTGTGTTTAAAAATGCTGGTTTTCATCTGCAGATAGAGATTCAACCAGTTTCAAATGCACACAAAGATTCTGGGGTTGCCAGGGATACCCTGACAGCACAGCAAGCTGGATCAACTTGTACACAACTTTCCCCGAAACCTAACCACATTATGGCAAATAAGCAATCTCTCCCACTGCAACTGGAAACAGTAAAGTGAAAGTGAGAGAAGGCAGCTTACTGAGACCTCCCACCCCAGCAATGCACTGAACACTAGTAAGAGGGCATATCTAGTCAACACCCTTCAGAAAGACAGCTCAACTCTCCTATTTAAAGGCATTCAAACCCCATCTGAAGCTCTACCAGGAACAGAGTCTGTTTCTCCAATGAAGAAAAATGTGAAAATGTGGCAGACTACATGGGACCTCTAGTTCTTTCCTGCCAACACGTCTATGTCTCTAGTATGGTTCTGTTCAGTCTGGTCTGGCTTAAATGCTTGTCCAAGACACTGAGAACTGCAAGCACCTACTTTACAAATGAGTTACTGACCTGAGTTCATTGTGATTCTGTTCATAGCACAAAGATGTTTTATTGTTGTGAAATACTTTGCTCTGGATAGGTTACATAATAAAAGAAAAATAGGCTGTCCAAAGACCCACCTTGTTAAAATGAATTAGAGCCTTCCCAGGGCTGCTCATTTGCTGTCTTTGTTCAGTACACAACCTATTACAATGCAGCAGCATGTATATGTGACTCAAAGAAGGTAATGGAAGTTTACTCACCTGGTAAAGGTTGTTATAGGAGCACCTTCTTACAGCACTCCGAGTCTCCACCCATGGGTAATTCCGGCACTTCCTCTCAGGCTGATGCACAAAAGAATTCTTAAGAATCGAAATCTGATCCCTTATCCCTGCTTCCGTCTCCTCCCCTGTCTTTCCCAGACTCCTCAGTATGACATCTTCCCGAGCTCTTAGAATCTTCTGAAATAATAAATTAACAGTAAACACGGCCCTGTGGTCTCCCAGAGGGAGACCACCTGTTAGAATGAAACAAACCGACACGTTGTGAAGTTGTGCAAGGTGTTCATTCTTTACTCTATATTGTTTCGTTGGTTCACAAGGTACAATAATAAAGCTGTTACTGTCTATGCTACTTTGCATAATGTACAAATTATTAATCAGTATATTGTTTAAACATCATCCTTAAAGAGTGTACCCATGAAATGCTTTCAGTTATTCATTTTGTTATACCGTGTGTTCCTCCTCATTGGGTGAGCTACGGAGTGCTGTAAGAAGGTGCTCCTATAATCACCTTTACCAGGTGAGTAAACTTCCATTATCTATCGCACCTTCTTACAGCACTCCGAGTCTCCACCCATGGGTGATTATATAGCAGTATTGGAAGAGACTTGGGAGGGAGGAGGAACCTGACTGGAAGCTGTGTGGATAACTTTTCGGCCAAATTCAGAATTGCTTGTCAATCCTGTATCCAATCTGTAGTGTTTGGTAAAGGTATGGGGGGATGACCAGGTAGCCACCTGGCAGATTTCTCTTACTGATACTAGGCTTCTTTCTGCCCAGGACATGGCTATTGCTCTCGTAGAGTGGGCCTTGATAACTTGAGGTGGGTCGGCCGCCCTTGCCTTGTAGGCTTGGGAGATGGCGTCTCGAAGCCATCTGGCGACCGTGAACCTGGAGGCTGGGCGGCCCTTGCTTTTGCCCTTGATGAAGGACGAACAGTCTGTCTGACTGGCGGAAGGGTTCTGTCCTGTCCAAGTAGATGCATAGGGCTCTAGCCGGGTCTAGGCAGAGAAGGTTGTCCCTGTTGGGGTCCTGGTCAGTTGGGCAAATGGTTGGGACTGTAATTTCTTGACCAGTGTGAAAAGCCATTGCCACCTTCGGGATGAAGGACGGTATAGTTCTTAAGACCACTCTATCTGGGAAGAACGTGAGAAAAGGTTCTCGGCAGGAGAGGGCCTGTATCTCACTGGTTCTCCAGCTGAACATACCGCTACCAGAAAAACTGTCTTCATGGTGAGATACGTTAGGGAATTTGAAATTAGGGGTTCGAAGGGATCCTCAGTTAAGGCATCTAATACTATGTTGAGCTGCCAAGGGGCAGAAATGGGTCTAGGGGAGTAGGTGATGTTTGCGGCTGCTCTTAGGAAGGCCTGCACCAGTGGGTGAGCCCCAGGCAGATGTCCATCTGATTTCCCCCGAAGTGCCCCTATGGTGGCTGTTTGGACTCTTAACGATGCCGCTGTTAATCCCTTGTCAAAACCATGTTGCAAAAATTCTAACACCTGTAAAATGTTACATGTTAAAGCCTCAAGTTGTCTAGCTTTACACCAATAAACAAATGCCCCCCAATGTCTGTTATATGTTCTGTTGGTAGAGTGTCTTCTGGCCTGTAGCAAAGTCTCTGCTACTTTGGCTGACACCCCTAGATTTAGCAATCTGACCCTCTGAGTAGCCATGCCATCAGTTTCAGAGGTCGTGGGTCCTCATGCCAGATTGGTCCCTGCTTGAGCAACGTCTGGTATGGGGTGAGTGTCATGGGCTTGTCCATTAGCATCTTTTTGATGAGGGCATACCAAGTTCATCGTGGCCAGTCCGGGGCAATTAGGATCACTGTTGTGCCTGTGTCCCTGATCTTCTGTAGGATCGCAGGTATCATTGGTATTGGGGGGAATACATATGCTATGCGGAATCTCCACGGGGTTGAGAGAACATCTACCCCCATTGCATTTTTGTCCTTGTACCTGGATATGTGTACTGGTAGTTGGGTGTTCATTGCTGAGGCCATGAGATCTGCTTGGAAAGGGCCCCATTTCTGTTGAAGTTTTTGGAATATGGCTGGGTTGAGCTGCCATTCTCCCTGTTGCAGGGTTTTTCTCCTTAGCCAGTCTGCTCTTGTGTTTTGTACGCCTGCTAGGTGAACTGCTGTGATGCTGCGGAGGTGTCTCTCTGCCCAGCGCATGAGTGCTTCTGATTCCTTGGCCATGGCTCTGCTTTTTGTCCCTCCCTGTTTGTTTATGTAGGACATTGCTACCCTGCTATCTGTTCGCACCTTTACGTGTTGTCCTGTGACTAGAGGTCTGAAATGTTGTAGCGCCAGTCGGATTGCTCTGGTCTCCAGAACATTGATTGGTAACGTGGTTTCTGGTTCTGTCCACCTTCCTTGGATTGACTTCCTGTCCAGTACAGCACCCCATCCTTGCAGGCTTGCGTCTGTTTCTGTGATCCTGGTTGCGGTTCTATCTAAGTTCACTCCCTGGTTTAGACGTTGTAGATTTGTCCACCATCTCAAGGATCTTTGTACTGGCGTAGTTATGGTCACCCTTTGATTGTAATTTTGTAGGGTGTAGTTCCACTTGTCTAGAAGTAAGGCGCTGTAGTTTCCTCATGTGGGCTCTGGCCCAGTCGTGTAGGTCTATGCAGGCTGCCATGAGACCCAACAGCTGCATGAGGTGCCATAGGGTTGTCGATTTGCAGTGCAGTATTTGTCTGCACTGGGTCACTAACGTGTTGATGCGCATCTCCGAGGGTTTGACTGTCCCGGTAACTGTGTTGAACACCGCACCCAAGTGTTCGAGAGTTGTGGTCGGTGTCAGATGGCTTTTTAAGTTGTTGATTATCCAACCATGTTGGGAGAGCAGTTGCAGTGCTCTTCGAGTTGCTGAGTTGGATTCCTCTTGGTTCTTGCCCGAATTAGCCAGTCATCCGGTAGGTATTACATGGATTCCTCCACTCGAGTTTCGCTGCTAATGGAGCCATGACCTTGGTGAACACTGGGTGCTGATGCCAGACCAATGGTAGGCATTGGTATTGAAAATGGTATCCCAGGATGCTGAACCTGAGGAATTTCTGATGGGATAGTCTGATTGGGATGTGGAGGTATCGTCCTTCAGGTCTATGGATGTTAGGAGATCCCTTTGCAGATGGCCTCAGTGGTGGACCTTAGGTCTCCATCTTGAACCTTGGTATTTCACTTAACTTGTTCAGAAATTTGAGGTCCAGTATTGGGCGAGGTCCCTGTCTTTTGGGACCAGAAAGAATACTGAGTAGATGCCCGAGTATCTTTCGTGGTTGGGTACTGGTTTGATGGCTTTGCTGCTGAGCAGTTGTCTTAGTATTACTCTGACCTGGGTTGGTGCTATCTTCTCTTTGGACACGTGAGATTGAATGAATCTGTCGTGTCTTGGTATGGAGTTGAATTCGATGGTGTAGCCATGTTGTACTATTTCTGTGACCCACTGGTCCCTGACTGTGTTGGCCCAGGCTGTGGAGAATAGTTGTAGTCTGCCCCCCACTGCGTTTGCGTTGTCCTGGGCCTGTGAATTCTCATTGTCGAAAACCTCTGTTCTGTCTGTTGGGTTTGTAGCCTTGTTTGAATTGAAGTGACCAGGGTCTCGGTTTGAATAGAATTGTGACTTTTGGTTGAAGAAGTTTCGCTTGAACCCGAATGCACGCCTATTTTGTCCTTGGTACCTGGGGCCCTTTTTTCCCCTGCGAGAATAGGGATGAAATCTGTTGTTCCGGAAGGAAGGCAGCGTGCTCTGCACCCCTTGGTTGTCCTTATCTTCTCCCTTCTTTATTGTGAATTCTTCAGTACCTGGTCCGAAAACCCTGTCCCCTGAGAATTGGAGCTTCATTAGTCGGGCTTTTGATTCCTGGTCTGCGTTCCACAGTTTGAGCCAGATTAATCTCCTGGCTCTGTTCACTGAAGCTGCCGATCTCGATGCCATTTTAAAAGTGTCAATGGTGGCATCTGCCACGTACTTAATGGCTTGGATAGCGTAATCCAAGGTAGATCCATGTGCGCTCGATTCCGGAATATCTGGGCAAACTGCTTCCAGCCATCGAAGGGCCACTCTGGAGGAATAAGTGGCTGCCAAGGAAGCTCGCATGTTCATGGTCAGCATGTCATGAACTTTCCGGACTATATCATCCACCTTCCTGTCCATGGGGTCTCTCAAGGCAGAAGCTGATTCGGAAGGGAGTACTGTCTTGTTGCTCAGGGCAGAGACCTCGGGGTCGACTTTTGGGGCAGAAGCCCAAGACTTCTCTTTCTCCTGTGCTAGTGGATATCTTTACTCAAACCTCCCTTTTTCCCTTGTCTTTAGTGGGTCTGGGGCCTCCCATTCCCTAGCCAGGATACTATCCAGGGCTGGGCAAAATGGAAAAAAGGTGGTGGAGCGTTTCCTGTCCCGCACTAAAGGGTCCAGTCTATTGTCTGGCTCCTGTACAGGTTCGTTGATTCGTAGTGCTTCACACACTACCCTAATGATCTCATAGATGGAGTCGAAGGGGCATAGCCGGGCGGCCATGTCTTCTTCGGGCTCCTCCTCCTCCTCTGACTCCTCGTCCCCCAAGTCTGGAGACTCGGACCCATCCTCTGTGTTTGGAAGAGGGGGGGCCCCTACGATGTTTTGGTGGAGGGGGTTTCTCAGGAGACCTGGGTCGTTTGTCTGCTCCCAAGGCATCCATTTTGTCCAAAGGTTTTGGAACAGCTGGACTACCACACTCTGCGAAGATGTGGAAGCGCTGTCCTGTAAAATGTCTTCCTCTGTGGGCCCAGAATTTGGATTGAATATAACTGGGTCTGCGTCGACCATGCATAGGGAACAAAGGTCTCCCTGGTCGGAGGTTAAAATAATGTGGGGGCATTTTCTGCAAATCCTTCTTGAAGACATGTTATCTCCTCTGAAAAACACAATGTGATAGGGAAGGAGATATAACGGATGGTCAGCATCATAATGAAAACATTATTTTTACAAACAAAGACTGTTTAAATACGGTGCCTGTAGGGTCTAGAAGCCTGGATCCTACATAGGATCAGCTTATGAAATTTGGCTAGTTAATTAAAAGAGCAGGGGCTAGTTAGATACTGGGCTGCAACACAGACTGTCTGTCTGCAACCAACAGAAAACCTTTAGCTGCTCAAAAAGAGACCCTTTGTAAGAAAGTGGGACATTTCCCTTTTAAATCGCCACAAAAAAATTGCCCCTTTAAATTTCTTTCTGACCTCTGCTTTGAGGTCTGCATTGCCCCTTTAAATAAACGTTGCCTTGCGCCGCCATTTTGGTGGAGGTGGAGGTGGAGGATGTACAGGGCGCCGCCATCTTGGCTAGGGAACATACAAGAGGGGATAGGGCTGCGAGGTCTCGAGAGAGTGAGGGCCCGCGAGAGCAGGGATTGAGAAGGAAGATGGCGTCTCGCAGGGCCTCCGAACACCGTGTGGACTGCAGCCGGCAATTGAAAACAGAGACCAAGGCAAGAAACCTCCGCACTGCACCAGATTGAGAGCAAGGGGCAGGTATGCAGTCTAAATTCGGCAGGCGCTTGATTTGTTTGTGGACTCACGCTCGCGGTTGAACGATGTAAACCGCGAGGTGAGCCAGGGCGCTCCTACTTTAAAACTCATCGTTTAGTGGTCTATACTAGCCTTCTGCACCCCGGCTGAACAAGGTAAGTCGGGGGGAGGCTAGGTGTAGGATAGTCCTTTCCTCAGCAGAACGAGGTGTACTGAGGAAGGGAAGGCAGCAAAACTGAAACAATTCTTTGGCTCAGAACTGCATCAATGGGGCATGCTCTGCAAAATACACAACTGCTTAAAATTGAATAAATAAACCATTGCCCCTTATCCTGATGACTCGATTAGCTAAAATTAAATATTCTGTAGTACCAGATCTTGAAATTAGGAGTTATGAGAAAACAAAAATAATCTTACCTTAATTGGCACAGAGCCAAAAATCTGTGACCAGCCTGGAGTGATGCACAAAAGAAACTGAGGAGTCTGGGAAAGACAGGGAGGAGGCAAGCAGGGATAAGGGATCAGATTTCGATTCTTAAGAATTCTTTTTGTGCATCAGCCTGAGAGGAAGTGCCGGAATTACCCATGGGTGGAGACTCGGAGTGCTGTAAGAAGGTGCGATAGATAATGTCATGTCTCTCGCTCTCTCTCGCCTCCCTCTCCACCCCACCACTTCCTGTATGAAGTTTTAAAGAGACAGTGGCTCCAAAGAATACTTGTCCTGTATTTCCAATATAAGACATTGCAGGACTTTATTCTTTAGAATAAAGACCATATTCCATCCATAGAGAGTGCATCTTCAGCTCATGCATTAATGTTTTGCCATTGTCATTCTTGTATTTGGCTAATGCTAAATATTCTGTGTCACAATACATAAAGCTGTTTACACCTGCCTGACCCAGAGTTATATGCTGTGACTCAGTGCCTAATGCTAATATACACCTGCCTGGTCCCCAGTTATATGCTGTGTCTCAATGCATAATGCAACTATACGCCTACCTGGCATCCAGTCATATGCTTTGACTCGATGCATAATGTTAATATACACCTGCCTGGGACCCAGAGTTATATGCTGTGACTTGGTGCCTAATGCAAATATTCACCTGCCTGGCCCCCAGTTATATTCTGTGTCACAATATATATTATATGCAACTGCCTGGTCCCGAGTTACATGCCATGACTCAGTGCTTAATGCTAATATAAACCTGCCTGGCCCCAATTATATGCTGTGTCTCAGTGCATCAAGCTATATACATCTGCCTGGCTCCTGGTTATATGCCGAGACTCAGTGCAGGTATATATTAGCATTATGCTTGAGTCACAGCATATAACCGAGGTCAAGGTGTATAATGCCAATATGCACCTGCCTAGCCTCCAGTTATATGCTGTGTCCCAATACATAATGCTAATATACACCTGCCTGACCCCCAGCTATATGCTGAGACTCACTGTGTAATGCTAATATGCACCTGCATGGCCCCCAGTTATATACTGTGATTCATTGCATAATGCTAACATACACCTGCATGGCCCCCTGTTATATGCAGTGTCTCAATACATGATGCAAATATACACCTGACTAGCCCTCAGTTATATGCTGTGTCTCAGGCAGGCAGCCTGGGGATTTCCCTCAGATCCAAAAGATTTGGTTGACTGATCTGTCAGTGACAACAGAGGATCCCCCTTCAGGAGCAAAAAGGTCCCAAAAGCCCCAAACTACAATTCCTACAGATTTTAACTCCAGACAGCTCCTGTAGTCCAGCTCCGTTTTTGGTCCCACCAGACTGATTGGTCTAATTCAGCAGTTCCAGGCCAAAATAGTCGGAATAAACTAAACAGTCCTTGCTGCAAAGAAGGCAGATTAGACAAACTACATTATTATTATTACTCTAATGAATGATTAACAAACAGTTCCATCTATTAACAGAACTCCCTCTGCACAATTAGCGATGGCAGAAATGGAGTGATTACCTGGCAGACCAGGTGGGACTCGAGCATGATAACACTCAGACCCCTCCCAGAGTAATTATTATTGCAATCTAGGCAGCTCTTAAAGCGACAATACATAGAGGCTACACAGGCTTCTTGGCATAACAACTAACTGATAAACCAGGACTCCAACCTGGCAATGAGCATTTAGACAAGTTCATGGAGACTTTTCAGAAACCTCCATTTGTAGGGGTTACATTCGGATATCCAGCTACTCTGCTTATTAACTGTAATGGCTCCTTGTATCATTTTGATTCATCTGAGGAACCTGGGAGTGTGTTTAAAATGCTGGTTTTCATCTGCAGATAGAGATTCAACCAGTTTCAAATGCACACAAAGATTCTGGGGTTGCCAGGGATACCCTGACAGCACAGCAAGCTGGATCAACTTGTACACAACTTTCCCCGAAACCTAACCACATTATGGCAAATAAGCAATCTCTCCCACTGCAACTGGAAACAGTAAAGTGAAAGCGAGAGAAGGCAGCTTACTGAGACCTCCCACCCCCAGCAATGCACTGAACACTAGTAAGAGAGGGCATATCTAGTCAACACCCTTCAGAAAGACAGCTCAACTCTCCTATTTAAAGGCATTCAAACCCCATCTGAAGCTCTACCAGGAACAGAGTCTGTTTCTCCAATGAAGAAAAATATGAAAATATGGCAGACTACATGGGACCTCTAGTCCTTTCCTGCCAACACTGTCTATGTCTCTAGTATGGTTCTGTTCAGTCTGCTGTCGCTTAAATGCTTGTCCAAGACACTGAGAACTGCAAGCACCTACTTTACAAATGAGTTACTGACCTGAGTTCATTGTGATTCTGTTCATAGCACAAAGATGTTTTTATTGTTGTGAAATACTTTGCTCTGGAAAGGTTACATACATAGATACCTAGATACATAGACAGTGTCGGCAGATAAGGGCCTATGTCCCACCCAGTCTGCCCATTTGAGCTTGTAAGTTCAGTTTGTTTTCCTAGAAGTCTGTTGCCCCTTACCCCTGACCTCTAGAATTCCTTTATGTCTATCCCATGCATTCTTAAATCCCATGATTGTTTCAGCCCCCACCACTTCCTCTGGCAGGTGTTCCACTTGTCCACCACCTGTTCTGTGAAGAAATTCTTTCTCATGTTTCCTCTGAATTGTCCTCCCTCCAACTTCATCCCATGCCCTCTAGTCCTGGAACATCTTTTTCACTTAAAAATAGTGTTTTCCTGCACCCTGTTCCTCCCTGTAAGATACTTGTATGTCTCTATCATATCCCCTCTCTCCCTCCTCTCCTCCAGGGAGTACATGTTCAGTTCCTTCAACCTGTCTTCATAGGACTTGTGATGCAATCCATGTTGCCCTCCTCTGAACCTTCTCTACCCTGTCTATGTCCTTACGTAGGTATGGTCTCCAGAACTGTACACTGTACTCCAGGTGGGGCCTCACTAGTGTCTTGTATAGCAGAATTATGACCTCCCTTTTCCTGCTGGTGATGCCCCTGCCTATACATCCCAGCATCCTATTTGCTTTACCTGCTGCCTTGTCACATTGTTTCCCTACCTTGAGGATATCAGAGAGGATAACCCCAAGATCCCTTTCCTGCTTGGTGCATGCTATATCCTCACCCCCCAACTGATATACTGTGCCAGGGTTTTTGTGCCCCATATGCATTATCTTGCACTTCTTTGCATTGAATTTCAACTGCCAAACCCCGACCATTCTTCAAGTTTCTACAGGTCCCTTCTCATTCTGTCTACACCCTCTGGTGTGTCTACTCTGTTACAGAGCTTTGTGTCATCAGCGAACAGTGAAATTCTGCCTTCTGGGTCCTGCGCAATGTCACTGATGAAGATGTTGAATAGGACCGGTCCCAGCACTAATCCCTGTGGTACCCCACTGGTCACTCTTCCTTCTGTGGAGTGACAGCCATTTACCACCACCCTCTGCGTCCTGCCACCCAGCCAGTTACCTACCCACCACACTACTGTCCTGCCCACACCCATATTCCCCAGTTTAGGCTGTCCAAAGACCCACCTTGTTAAAATGAATTGGAGCCTTCCCAGGGCTGCTCATTTGCTGTCTTTGTTCAGTACACAACCTATTACAATGCAGCAGCATGTATATGTGACTCAAAGAAGGTAATGTCATGTCTCTCGCTGTCTCTCCCTCTCCACCCCACCACTTCCTGTATGAAGTCTTAAAGAGACAGTGTCTCCAAAGAATACTTGTCCTGTATTTCCAATATAAGACATTGCAGGACTTTATTCTTCAGAATAAAGACCATATTCCATCCATGGAGAGTGCATCTTCAGCTCATGCATTAATGTTTTGCCATTGTCATTCTTGTATTTGGCTAATGCTAAATATTCTGTGTCACAATACATAAAGCTGTTTACACCTGCCTGACCCAGAGTTATATGCTGTGACTCATAGAAACATAGAAACATAGAATTTGACGGCAGATAAGGACCGCTTGGCCCACCCAGTCTGCCCATTTCCCTACCTACTGGATAAGCTGCAGATCCTAGTTAACCAGCAGCCTACTTCTTCCTACCCCACCCCCAGAACTGCCTTATGACTATCCCATGCATGCTTGAATTCCACCACTGATTTTGACTCCACAACCTCCTCCGAAGGCCGTTCCATGCATCCACAACCCTCTGTGAAAAAATACTTCCTTAAATTACCTCTGAGCCGCCCCCCTCTATCTTCAAATTGTGCCCTCTTGTTCTTGCACACCTCTTTTTTTGAAAGATGCTACCCTCTTGGACTTTGTTGATTCCCTTGAGGTACTTGAAAGTTTCTATCATGTCCCCCCTCTCCCTTCTTTCCTCGAGGCTATACATATTAAGCTCCTTAAGTCTCTCTTCATATGTCTTCCGGTGCAGACCCTGCACCATTTTAGTTGCCCTCCTCTGGACAGCTTCCATCCTGTCTACGTCTTTGCGGAGACTGGGTCTCCAGAACTGCACACAGTACTCCAGATGGGGCCTCACCAGCTGTCTGTACAGAGGATAATAACTTCCTGTTTTCTACTGGTGATGCCTCTCCTATGCATCCCAGTATCCCCCAGCCCTCCTTGCTGCCCTCTCACATTGCTTGCCCGTCTTTAGGTCATCTGATATGACTACCCCAGCTCCTTTCCATTTTGTTGTTGTTAGTATCTTACCCCCATTGTGTACTCTTCCCTGGGTTTTGTTTCCAGGTGCATTACCTTGCACTTTAGCATTGAATCTAAGCTGCCATACATTTGACCATTCCTCTAACCTTGCCAAGTCCCTTCTCATCCATTCCACCCCACCCTGTGCATCAGCTCTGTTGCAGATCTTAGTGTCATCTGCAAAGAGACATACTTTTCCTTCCAGTCCTTCTGCAATGTCACTTATAAAGACATTGAAGAGGACCGGTCCTAATACTGAACCCTGCGGTACCCACTAGTAACCCTCCTTTCTTCTGAGTGACTCCATTTACTATTACCTCTGTGTCCTATTCTCCAGCCATTCTTTACCCAGGTTGTCATCTTGGGACCCACTCCCAGGCTGGCTAACTTGTATATTAATCTTTGTGTGGGACTGTGTCAAATGCCTTGCTAAAGTCTAGGTAGGCCATGTCCACAGCCCTCCCTGATCTACTACTTTGGTCACCCAGTCAAAGAAATCTATCAGATTAATCTGGCATGACCTTCCGCTGTGAATCCATGCTGCCTAGGGTCCTGTGCCCCTCTGGCCTCTAGATACTGGACAGTTCTTTCCTTTAGAAGTGATTCCATCATTTCCTATCACTGAGGTTAAACTAACAGGTCTGTAGTTTCCTGCTTCTGCCTTGCTCCCACTTTTGTGAAGGGGAAATGCTGCCCTCCCAGTCTCGGGTACCACCCCATCCTCCCATGATTTGTAAAAGGGTAGTCAGTGGTGTCACTAGTTCTACCCTTTAGTTCTTTTAGAATTCTGGGATGAATCCCATCAGGCCCCATTGCTTTGTCCACCTTCAGTTTTAAGAGTTCTTTCAGAACCCTTTCTTCTGTAAATGGGCGGTATCAACTTCTGTATCCAGAGTGTTACTACTGTTTGTTTTACGTACCTCCTCTTCCTTTGTAAATACTGAGCAAAAATATTTGTTTAGTATCTCTGCCTTTTCACAGTCTCCCCTGCCACCCTCCCTCCCTTTATTAGCCTCACTATCTCCTCCCTTGGACTTCCTTGATCCCCGATGTACCTATAAAAGGTTTTATCCCTTCTTAACTGAGTTGGCTATCTTTTCCTTGGTTTGGGCCTTTGCTGCTCTGACTGCCTTCCCAGCCTCCTTTTGCTTTAACTGATACAGTTCTCTGTCCTGCTTCTTCTGCGATTCCTTGTACTTCCTGAATGCTTTCTTTTCCTCGTGAACCTTCACTGCCACTTCCTTTGAGAACCATAGTGGTTTCTTACATCGTCTTACTCAGTGCCTAATGCTAATATACACCTGCCTGGTCCCCAGTTATATGCTGTGTCTCAATGCATAATGCAACTATATGCCTACCTGGCATCCAGTCATATGCTTTGACTCGATGCATAATGTTAATATACACCTGCCTGGGACCCAGAGTTATATGCTGTGACTTGGTGCCTAATGCTAATATTCACCTGCCTGGCCCCCAGTTATATTCTGTGTCACAATGCATATTATATACAACTGCCTGGTCCCAAGTTACATGCCATGACTCAATGCTTAATGCTAATATAAACCTGCCTGGCCCCAATTATATGCTGTGTCTCAGTGCATCAAGCTATATACATCTGCCTGGCTCCTGGTTATATGCCGAGACTCAGTGCAGGTATATATTAGCATTATGCTTGAGTCACAGCATATAACTGGGGGTCAAGCAGGTGTATAATGCATAATGCTAATATGCATCTGCCTAGCCTCCAGTTATGTGCTGTGTCCCAATACATAATGCTAATATACACCTGCCTGACCCCCAGCTATATGCTGAGACTCACTGTGTAATGCTAATATGCACCTGCATGGCCCCTAGTTATATACTGTGATTCATTGCATAATGCTAACATACACCTGTTTGGGCCTCAGTTATATGCTGTGTCTCAATGCATAATGCTAATATGCATCTGCATGGCCCCCTGTTATATGCAGTGTCTCAATACATGATGCAAATATACACCTGACTAGCCCTCAGTTGTATGCTGTGTCTCAGTACATAACGCTAATATACACCGGCCTGTCCCCCAGTTATATGCTGTGATTTAATGCATAACACCAATATACACCCACCTGGACCCCAGTTATATGCTATGACTGTAGTATAATTCTAATATACACCTGCCTGGACCCCAGTTATATTAATTTGTTTAGTATTATTTATTTGAAAAATTTCACCAGGAAAGGCATAGAGATCTACAAATAGCTCATTCCCAGATGTGTCCTGGGGGGGAGGGAAATGATGGAATGCAACATTACATTAAGATACAAAACACAATGAATAGAAAATGAAACAATATCGTACAAGATACAATTGAACATTTAGATAAAAAATCCTACTGTGTGAATGGTGCATGTCTGACCCCTGGCAGAGGCTGGGGCTCAGCATGCTGCTGCAGCAAGAATGTGGGTGGGAGCACAGGAGACACTTAGTGGGGATGTGGGTGCATGCGTGTGCCTGCCACTGGTGTCATTGCATGCCAAGCTCCCACAAGAAAGAAAACTGAAAAATACCCTGGTGGCTGGTTGTTGCAGCTTGATGGCTGTCCCCCTGCACTCTGTCTCTGGAGGCAACACCCTGAACTGGATCCTGGATAGGTGGGTGGGTGAGTAAGGGGCTCCCTGCTGCCCAACCATGGGGGGGTAAGCCATGAGAGTTGCAAGGGTGAGGGTCTGAGGGAGCAGAGGCAGAGGATGGCAGCCAGATGAGGGGCTGACTGGTACTGGGGAAGGGAGAAAGACACAGCAAAAAATAAATAAATGAATCCTACTGTGCATACACTATGGAGTATGGGGGTTAAAATACATACCACAGGAGTGGAAAGAGAACTGGATAATAGCTAGGAACAGGGAAAGAGAATTGAAGGATGGAAAGGCCAGGAGCAGTTGCAGGAAGGGGAAACATGTTTTTCGAGAAGATAAGACAATGAATTAGTGGATGGGGCAGAGCAGATATCAAAGGAGAGGGAGTTCCAAAGATTAGGGAAATAAGAGAAGGCGGCCCTACCTGAAGTGGAAGTATGAACAGGGAGGGCTAGGGTCCTATAGAAAGATTTGTGGAGGGAGTAGGAGGTAGAAGAAGGAATGGAGAGGAATTTGTTTAGGTTGGATGGAAGGGAGCTGAACCAGAACTTCCCAACTAGAAAAGCACAATGAGCAAGGCATCCGGCCACAAGAGGTGGAAAGGAGAGAGTAGCATAGAGGTCACAGTGGTGCGTACATGATGGGCAGCTTATGGCAAAGTAGCAGAATGAGTTGAATAATGTGTCCAGTCTGGAAAGTGTGGACTTAGGGGCAACACTGGAAGCTATGTCACTGAAGTCAGATATCGTAAGGATCATCTTCTGTATGATTTCACAGCGGGCTGGGGGGGGTGCAGCCACAGTGTCAGTAAAGGGCATCAAATTTTGGCTGACGTTTTTTGTCTATAGCATCCACATGCCCAGAGAAGTCAAGGTTCCTATCGAGCCAGAGGTATTTAAAGGAGGAGACATTTTCTAATGGAGATTCATCAAGAGTGTAGAAAGTTGGGGTGAATGAAAGCCTGGCAAACCTTTGCCTGGTGTCAAAAATCATACAGACCATCTTTTTGGCATTAAGGAATAGTTGATTAGCTTGAAAGCAACGTTGGACATTACAGAAAGCCAATTATAGGTTGTTTGCCACATCCAAGGGGGATGCATCAGAGGAATACAAAACAGTATCATCCACGTACATGTGGATATCTGCTGTTGAGCAGGCAGAGGGTAAGTCATTCAGAAATATTGAGAATAGGATCTATACAAGTACCAAACCATGAGAAATTCCAGTGTTGATGGGGGGAGATGGCATTGTGTACCCTAACAGATTGGGACCTACCCATAAGATATGAGCTGAACTAGCTAATGGTGGTCACAGAGAGACCAGCTATAGCCAGCTTGGAAAGGAGCAGGATGTGGCAACAGTGTCAAAGGCTATGGCCAGATAGATAAAAATGGCAGAAGTGATGGAGCCTTGATCCAGGCCTGAGAGAATGGAGTTAGTGAGCCAGAGCAGGAGGTCATAATGGAGTGGGACTTTCGGAATCCAGACTGGAAAGGACTGAAGAAGGAGGAGGAGACAAGGAAGGGGGAAGTTGAGCCAGTACCAGGTGCTCTTGGAATTTTGCAAGAACTGGAAGAAAATATATCAGGCACAAGTCTTTAGGATTTGAAGAGTCACCACGTTTGAAAAAAGGACTACAGAAGCAAGCTTCTGAGCTTCAGGGACAGGAGCCAGAAAGAGAGATTCAGAAGGTAAGTGAGGGAGGAATGGCTTGGGTAGGCAGGTGAGGAGCTTGGGTCAAGCTCATCCAGGTTTTACCTATGGATGTTGAGGGGCAAGAAGAGCTTTTTAGTGTCAGCAGGAGACAAGTGAGAAGGAGAAGCAGAGGGGAGGGGAAGCAGGAGGAGGAGAGGAAAGAGTTGTTGGGGTAGAAGCTGAGGGAGATAGTGAAGCAAGAAGGGAAGATGCACAGGTGGTGAAAAATGTGTTTCATTCAATAGCCACAGAGGGATGTCAGAGATAGAAGTGTCATCTATCTTTAGAACTGGAGGTGAGAAGGGCAGTTGGGGAGAGAAAGGCAAGTACTAACTTCCAGAATTTGAAGGGGTTGTTGAGATTCTTCTGGAAAGTGAAGAAGAAATATGCTGATTTGGCAAGTCTGATGGCTCTTGATCAGGCATTCCAGAGAGATCAATATTAAAGCAAACTGACATGAAAGCCTGAGGCCTTGAAATTTCTCCAAGCTTGGTCACGAACACACTGAGAGGCCAGAAGTTCAGCTATTACCCAGGGAAGGTGAGAGCCCTGGACCCTGGTTTTCCTCATTGGAGTGTGCCAATCCCAAACATTCAAGAACTGTGTTTTGAAGTAGGCCAGAGCTGAGTCAACACAAGTGTCTTTTGCAATTGGAGACCAGTCAATATCAATGAGCTACTCGTGAAGGAGTGACAAATCCAGCAACTTGAAATAATGGAGGAGGAGGAGGATGTTAGGTGAAGCTTTAGGGCAGTGGATTTTATGCACACAGTAATCCATGAGGTGGTCACTGAGTGCATCTGGCAGGATTCCTGAGGCAGCAACCCGGTGGGGGTGAAAGGACAGCACCCAGTCAAGTAGGGAGTGGTTACCTAACTTGTGGTTTAATAGGTTTGATCAGAGATCAATTGTGTGAGATTCAGTGAGGAGATGTGGTTATGAAGTTTACACTGTGTGCTAGAAAGCCAATTTATGTTGAGATCCTCAAGGAGGAGGAGTTCACCAGATGAAGAGTGGATACATATGAAAATACAGAAAGCCAGCAGAAACAGGCCTCATGGTCTAATAAGTTTGCTCAATTGTGCAGCTAGCCCCTCAACTTGCAGCTGCCCCACCTTCCCCTTCCCTCCTCATCTAGTGATGAGGTAGTGAGAGTAGTGACAATGTCTGAAACAGAGGAAGGCTAGGGAAGCAGTAGAAATCACCTACACAGATAGGAAGGGAGCAGGGGAAGGAAAGTTTCAGTAGCAGAAACTCGTACGTAGAGAGGAGGCAATGGAGAGGCAAAGGGAATACTGGATGGATGATTCAATGCAAATGGCTACTCCCCTGCCCCTGGATGAACAGTCCTGTCAACTGAGAGAGTAATCAAGGAAGGAAATGAGGTATCGGGGATTTTGGAGGAGAGCCATAATTCATTGATGATCATCACACTAGGTTTAAGGCTAACCATTACAGGCTAGAGCAGACATAATTTTGGGAGAAGGGTCCTGATGTTGAGATGCAGTACCTTTAATCCTTTTAGAAGATCAATGGAGGGAAGGTTGGCTGGTCCTGGTTGGTCTAAATATCACCTCTGAGAAAAGTAATAAAATGAAAAGCAACTTAGATAGAATAGATTTGCTCCTTCAAGACAAACAGGACTTAAGAGACAAAGAAGAGGAGGAAAGAACAGGGGAGTGTTGATGATTGGAAGTATGGAGCAAATGGAAGCTAAATGGATTCAGGTTGACTACAAGCTGGAAGGCCCTGGACGACATGCAGGGAAGGAGAGGAATGATAGAAGAGGATAGGAAAGAGAGGGGGGGAAGTAATGAGGAAAGGAGGGAGACACTGGCTAGGCAGGAAAAGAAGAGGGAGAAATAGATGTCAGAGTGAATAGTAAGGGGCAGATAGAGAGGATAAATAGAAACATGGTGAGAGGAGACAGATGGAGCGGAATGAACTACACAAAGTTGAACATTAGCTAGCTAATAACTAAAACCATAGAGATTATTGTGTAATCCCATTAAACTAAGTAAGCACTAAAAAAGTGTTGCAGATAGTAAAAGAACGAAACAACCTAACAGCTGTATCAAAAATCCTAAATTGTAGAGACTAGGTGACTACAGCCAACTAGATTAAAGACTTGACGTTATGCTTCTGAACAGTATACCTAGCAAAGATCAATATTGCAGATGAGGGGAGTCAAGTTGTAGAAACAGAGTAGCACTAGAAATTACTGTCATAATTGCTAAATAATTAAAGGAGTAGTACACCCAGAATTTGTAAAAACATATGTTATGCAGAGTGTTTTGATTTGTGCGTGAAGTCCTAGTATGTCCTTTCCTCTGCTATCAGGAGTTTGTCCTAAATTAGCCAGATAGCTTGATCATAGTTTTACAACCCCTGGGGATCTTCATCTCAGTAATTTTATTGCTTTTCTTGTACCTACAATGCATCCTGTCTCATGTGACAGTGATGTAGCTGAGCCCATAGATTCTTTAACAAGCACTGCTTTACAATACAACAGCAAAGATGGCTATATTTTAAAAACTATACAGAGTTCAGTTTGGTGACTATCCTCATTGTAAAGGTCTTTCTGTTGCGAACAATTTTGACACTGGTTGTGTATGTGTAACTTGTATGGTTTTCAAGATATTTATATTTGTTTGACATGTCTACTACAGTGCTCACTCGGAGAGAAAAAAAAAGCATCCACGGTTTGTAAGCACATCTGCACACAAGCTAAACAAATCTAAATATCTTGAAAACTATACAAGTTACACAAAAACAATAAGCAGCAAAGTTGTTCAGGACAAAAAGATTGTTAAAATGAGAGTAGTCACTAAGAACAGGTTACTCACCTATAACAGTAGTTCTAGAACTGGTGCATAATGTTCATCCACACTTCTTGGCAGTGTCCTTTCCCTTTAAATCTTGCCAGATGGTCTGAAAGCTGACTCCTCCCACCCACCTAGGTGGTATAACCCTCAGCTCCATCCCATGATGCCAGAGCTTTGCCTACTGGAAGCAGAGGTTGTGCGTTGAAGCTGGGGAGGTTGGGTGGGTTTGTGTGGGTGAACAATGTATACCACTCCTAGAACTACTGTTACAGGTGAGTACATTGTTGGCAGTCTCCTAGCAGTTCTCTGGGAGGAGGGAGACAAGGCACACACCCTCTACTTAGGGAATAAAGATTGGAGAACTGAAGCCCCAAAACCAGCATCTTGGCATGACTCTAGGCCAATGTGGTAGTGGGAAATAAAGGTGTTTGCTGGCTTCAAGGTAGCAGCCCTGCAGAAATACTGGATAGGGACATCTCTAGAATCAGCCACCAATGCAGCAGTATGGCAGGTGGAATGAGCCCTTAACTCTATGGGAGGCTCTCCCCTGCAACCTATAGCAGAGATCAATGCAAGATTTTATCCATCTGCCAGTCATCCACTTCGCTGCAGGTCTGCCAGGTGCGGCTTCAGCATAGGTGACAAACAGCTGGCAAACCTCTCCCCAGACTTCAGTCATATGCTTCTTATAATAAGAGAGCGCTCATCTCAGGTCCAAAGTATGGAGCCTATACTCGGCCTCCAAGGTGTAGTTAGGGTAGTACACTGGCAGAGTCAACACCTGATTAAAGTGAAACTCCAACACAACCTTCAGAAGAAATTTTGGGTTGAGGTACAGAACAACCTTGTCCCTGTGGAAGACCAAACAGGGAGACTTGACAGAGTGCCTGAAGCTCTCCAGTCCTTCTGGCTGATGTAATAGTCAGCAGGAAGGTGATCTTCAACGACAGGTGTAACATCTCACACCTGTGCATTGATTTGAATGGCTTGCTCATAAGCTTTGCCAGTACCAGCAGTAGATCCCACAGTGGTGGTGGTGGTTTACACACCGGAGAGGGAATGTGGTCAAGGGCTTTCAAGAAGCACCAGACCAACTTCTCCTGTGCCACTGTCTGCTGACCGGCCTGCACCTGGTAAGCAGAGATGGCTGCCAGGTACACCTTGAGGGTCGTAGACCAAAGATCTCTTTTGGAGAGGGACTAAAGGTAGCTGAGAATGCTAGGCACAGAACAGGACAAAGAGTCCAGGCCCTTGCCCTGACACCAGATGGAAAATCTTCATTTTGAAGGCATTCATTTTGAAACCTCCTGGTTGACTCTTTCCTAGATGCCTTCACTACAGTGAGGACATCATCAGAGAAACCCAAAGCCTGGAACTTTAGCTGCTCAAGAACCAGGCTGTCAGATGCAGGGATTGAAGGTCTGAATGGAATACCTTCCCCTGAGTGCTGGAAAGCAGGTCCAGGCATGCTGGAAGATGCCTCAGGAGGCTGTTGCTGAGGCTGAGGAGATCTGTATACGATAACTGGCAGGGCCAGTCTGGGGCAACCAGGATCACCTGTGCCTTGTTCTTCCTCACCTTGAAAAGCACCTTGTTCGATCAAAGGAATTGGAGGGAAGGCATAAAAGAGGCATGGGGTCCATGGCCTCATGAAGACATCCCCTTGCAGCGAGCCCTGATGAGGGGGTTGGGCATGGAACAGCCTCAGCTTGGTGTTCTCCCTGGAGGTGAACAGGTCCACCTTGGGGGTGCCCCACTGGGAGAACAGACTGTGTACTACCTCTGGATGAAGAGACCACTCATGGAATGCCTCACCTACATGGCTGATGGCATCCACCAACTAATTTGAGGCTTCTGCCACATGGATGGCTTGGAGATCTGAACATACAAACATGCGAAAATTACTAGCAGCAAAAGACCATCATGGT
Organism: Neoceratodus forsteri; assembly: GCA_016271365.2. NCBI lineage: Eukaryota > Metazoa > Chordata > Ceratodontiformes > Ceratodontidae > Neoceratodus > Neoceratodus forsteri. The sequence goes on along the minus strand of CM057457.1, from coordinate 409,839,301 downwards.
CTATCTAGGCTGTTCATGAATGCAGCTAGCTCCCTATTCAGCAGCTAGTCCACCCCCTTCCCTCCCTTTATCCACCCTTAGCCCTGTCCCACTCCTTCTTGAAGCATGCCACCACTACAGCTGGTAGTTCATTCCACTTTGCCACTACCCTCTCTATAAAGAAATGCCTCATCACCTCCCTCCTGAATCTACCCCCTCCAATCTCATGTTATGGCCTTTAGTGTCTCTCTCTACCCTCTTCCTGACTTGACCCTCTGTTTCTGTTTTGATTATCCCTTTCATGTATTTGAAGATTTCAATCATATCCCCCCTGCTACTCCTCCTGTCCTCTAGTGTGTATGTTTAACTCTCTTGGTCTGACCTTATATGGCAATTCCCCAAGGTCCTGAATCATCTTTGTTGCCTACTCTGCACCCCTTCTAGCAGCCTAATATCTTTTTGTAGGTACGGGCATCAGTACTGCATGCAGTGTTCCAGGTGGGGTCTAACCAACAATCTGTATAATGGTAGAATAACCTCCCTTCTTCCTGAGGTAATGCCCCTTGCAGTGCACCCCAGCATTTTACTGGCCACTGCTGTTGTCTTTCTGCATTGTGTGGATTTGTTCATTACTCCTGTGATGAGAGCCCCCCAGATCCTTCTCCTCTTCTGTTACATGCAGCTGCACTCCCCCCAGATGGTAGCTTCTTGTCAGATTTTTTGTTCCAAAGTGCAGCACCTTGCATTTTGTTTGCATTATACCCCAGCTGCTATCTGTCGGGCCATACTTCCAGCCTTGCCAGATCCTCCTGATGCCCCCAACACCCATCCTGGTGATCAACCACTGCTTCTATTTTGGTGTCATCTGCAAAAAGGGTGATTTTGCTGCTAATGCCCCCAAGATGTCTGCAATAAATATGCTAAACAGCACTGGGCCCAACACCAAACCCCATGGAGCACCACTTGTCACTGCCTTGGGGGATGAGTGTTCCCCACTTACCACCACCTTCTACTGCCCATCTTTTAAGCCAGTTCTCCACCCACCCCATCAGTGTTGCTACTACCCCTGTGCCCTGTAGCTTGACTCCAAGTCTCCCATGTGGTACTGAATCAAAGGCCTTACTAAAGTCTAGGTACAGAACATCCACCGCATGGTCCCTGTCAGTTTGTCTAGTTACCCAGTCATAGTATTCCACCAGGTTGGTTTGGCATGACCTGCCCTTATTAAATTTGTGACAATTATGTTTCGAAACAAAGGTGTTCATGTTGATGACATCACTTTTTGGTTATCACTGAAATGTGAGGTTCTAAGTAAACCAGAAGCCTTATTGGACTCGGAATCTTTTTGGACCGGGGGTGGAAATACAAGGTTAAATTGAAGGCTACTGACAATGGAATGGAACACATCCCAAATTCCTTTTTGTTAGGGAGGGATAGGGGTGTATGCTTTTATGCAGGGCAACCTAGGGCCTGCTGTAGATGTGGTGCCAAAACCCATTTATCTAATACATGTGATAAGGCCAGATGTGATAATTGTGGGGAAATCGGTCACATAGCTATGCAGTGCACTAATCTTACCAAGTGTGATTTATGTGAGGATACAAAGCCATGCTGCCTCCCATCCTGCTCCCTGTTCACCTCCAGTAGTGCCACTAGCCTATCCTTTAGGATGGTCTCCACTAGCTTTCCCGCTATGGACATTAGCCTTACTGGCCTATAGTTCCCTTGTTCATCCTTTGGTCCACTACTGTGGATGGGAACCACGTGAGCCAGTCTCTAGTCCTGTGGTATGCATCCTGTGTCTAGAGATGAATTAAATGAGTCTGCCAGTGGTCTTGCCAGGACCTCTGCCAGCTTCTTCAGCACTCTCAGATGTACTCCATCCAGTCCCAGAGCCTTGTCTACCCTCAATGACCTTAACCACTCCAGCATCCCCCCATTGTGATTTCTCCATCTCTCACCCCACCATCTGTTTCTATCCTCCCTCCTACTATGAGTAGTGCCCCTTCCTTTTGTTTCATAAAGACTGAACAGTAGAAGCCATTGAGAACCTCTACTTTTCACCTCCTCCTTCCATCCATCCCCGCTCCTTACTACTAGGTTATTACTAGCTCAGAGGGGAGAGTTTGGTGGTGGTGGTGGTGGTCAGTGTTGGGTAAGTTACTTTTTCTATTACTTTCTATTACATTTGGAAGCTTATTCCAGGAAGCTCTGTGCAGTCACTAGTAAGGATGGAGAAGCACTAGAATAAGTGATACACCTTACAATTATAGTTTTGTAATTCTTTTTATACAAAAATAATAAATAACTATAACAGATTACATTTTTTTGAAAGTAATAGGTTAGTTACTGGTTACTTTCAAATATATGTAATCAGTTACAGTTACATATTTCTTTTGTATAAAAAGACGTAAGTAATTGTAACTGTAAGGTGTATTTCCTTTTTCAGTACTTCTCCATCCTTGCTAGTGACTGCACAGAGCTTTCTGGAACAAGTTTCCAAAAGTAATAGAAAGTAATAGAAAAATTAACTTACTCAACACTGGTGGTGGTACCCAAGTGGCTGCCAGGGTGTCCAGGATTTGGGTGGTGAGGCCAAAGAGACACCCTGGGATAAAATGGGAACTGGAGAGGGAGCTGCCTTGTTTAGTTCCCATACCCAAGAGTTCTGCAAGGAATTGCGGGCAGTTAACGGGTTCAGCTGCCTTTCCTCATCCTACTCGGGTTATGTTGCGCAATGTCGGGTCGATAAAGAATAAGACTGCCATAATGGCGGACTTCATATCCTCAGTTGACCTATTTTGCATTATGTAGACCTGGTTGGACGAAAATGCTGCCCCATTTTGGAGGCGGTAGTTCTGGCTGGGTACTCCATGATACACAACTGAGGGAGGATCACAGGGGTGGGGGGGTAGCCATTAGTTTTAACCAGCCTGAACCTCACAGTGCTACCTGTAGGTCATATGCATTTGTTTGAGTGTGTGGCTATCCGAGGGGGTGTAGGGGGAGGTTTCAGGGTTCTTGTGCTTTATCATCCCCCTGGGTTACATGGGGATTTTGCTGTTGAGGTCGAGGGGCTCGTCACCAGCCTGGTGCTGGAGTCTCTCAGGTGATTCATTCTGGGGGACTTCAATGCCTGAGTCAATGGCGGGCCATCTGGTTTTAGCAGCGATCTCTTAGGAAGCATGGGGGCCATAGGCCTGTCACAAAAAGTAACAGCAATGCACTCAGATGGCCACACATTGGATTCATTTTTTTCATTAGGTTTAGATGTGATTGACCTCAGTGCTGATCCTATAGTTTGGTCGGATCATAGCACCATGAGGTTCACACTTGGTGATACCCCCTAGATGGTCTTGCTCCTGTGGAGATGGCCCAGTCTCACCCATCAAGAGGAATGTCCTTGACAGGACAATCAGTGGCATTGGACCTATAAATTGTTGAGGAGGGTTGTGCATTTGGAGTTGAGGAAGCAGTGATGGCTTATAATGGTCCAGTCACTGCAGCCTTCAATTCCATCGCACCCATTCGCGTTCATCCCTTGTCTACTCACCAGAGACCTCCTTGGTTTGATGAGGATCTCTGGAGATTAAAGACTAAGGGACAGAGGTTAGAGAGGTGCTGGAGGAGATCTGGCCTGCTGGAGGACAGATTGACCCTGAGGTTACATTATACCAACTATCAAGGGGCAATCTCCCATAAGAAGGCAGGTTATTTGTCTAGGAAGATAGCTGCTGCAAAGAACAGACCAGCTCAGCTTTTCTGCACAGTGTATGGGCTATTACATCCTGTCTGTCTCTGTGTTGGGGGAGCAGGTTCAAGCACAAGGTGCAAGGAGCTGTCTGTATTCTTTGCCAACAAGGTGTCCTTTATCATGGATGAGGTCTCCTCAAGTACCTCTTGAAGGGGATGCATCGTCTGGCCTGAAATGTGTGTCAAAACACTCCTGCTCGGATAAGTTTGGGCTGGTTGGGGTGGAGGAGGTGGCGAAGATAATCTTGAAGATGCAGCCAACCCAGTGTGATCTGGACCCAGATCTGACCCAACCTTTGGTTGGATGTTTGGACCTGGTTGGGCCTGTGACTGCTGGGGTTGTCTGGAGTTCCCTGAGGAGAGGGGTTTTCCCAATGGCCTTACAAGAGGCCTTGGTTAGACCCCTTTTGAAGAAACCCTCCCTGGACCTGGATTGCCTCAGCAATTACAGGCCAGTCTCAAACCTTCCATTTTTAGGGAAGGTTATTGAAAAAGGTGGTGGCCATGCAGCTTGAGAGACATCTTGCTTCTTCCTCCACCTAAGAACCTTTTCAGTCAGAGTTTTGTGCAGGGCGTAGTACAGAGGCCACCCTGGTGAGGGTGCTTAATGTCCTACTGATGGCGAGGGACAGGACAGACTGGACCATCTTGATCCTCCTGGACCTCTCTGCAGCATTTGATACCATGGACCATGAGGTGCTACTTGATTGCCTGCGGTTTTGGTGTGGTCTGTCTGGTAATGTCATCAGCTGGTTCAGGTCATACCTAGCAGGCAGAGTGCAGAGGGTGAGGATGCAGTTAGCCCCATCTAACCCTAAGTCTCTGTGCTGTGGGGTACCGCAAGGTTTGGTCTTGTCGCCCTTGTTGTTCATGGTGTATATGCTGCCACTGGGGAACATTATCAGGCAGTACAGACTGGGTTTTCATTGCTATGTAGATGACACCCAGCTATACCTGTCCTGTGCACCCAATTCCCAGGTGTTGGCCTCTGTATTTAACAGCTGCTTCAATGAGATCCAGCCTTGGATGACTCAAATCTGGCTTAAACTTAACCCAGACAAGACAGAGGTACTTGTTGTGGATCCAGTTCATTGTGGTGGAGGGCATTGTGAGGGGTTACCCCCAGGCCTTATATTGGGGGGTGTTCCCCTTACTCCATCTAGACAGGTGAAGGATTTGGGTGTGGTCCTAGATGACAGTTTGATGCTTGATGCTCAAGTGTCAGCCATCATTAGGAGTGGATTTTATCATCTTAGGAACATTGCTCGAATTCAAGCCTTGATCTCGCTGGAGGACCTGACCACACTGGTGTATGCATTTGTCTCTTCCAGGCTGGACTATTGCAATGCGCTGTACCTAGGGTTATCTGGAGACAACCTCCACAGGCTGCAGCTGGTGCAGAATGCAGTGGCAAGATTACTGACTGGGGCAAGACACAGTGATCATATCACTCTGGTCCTCTGCGGACTGCACTGTCTGTCAGTCAGGTGGAAGACTGTCTTCAAGGTAGGGCTTCTGTCCTACAAGACCCTACATGAAGGGGGACCTGTCTATCTGCAACATCTCCTTGCCCCCTACCATCCACCCTGGGCACTCTATTCTGCTGGGGGGGCCTCCTTGCAGTTCCCAGAGTGAGGCTGCGGCATTCAAGGATAGGGCATTTTCAGTGGCAGCACCCACTCTGTGGAACTCCCTTCCTGGATATCTTAGGGGGGCACCCTCGGTGGAAGCCTTTTCGAGACAACTAAAAACATATCTGTTCCAGCAGGCTTTTAATGAATGATTACTTTTAAATGGGATGGACATATTTTAATGTTTATGTTAAACTGCTGCTAAGTGTATCTTGTTTTTGAATTATATTGTACAGTGCCCAGAGTCCATGGAATTGGGCGCTCTATAAATAAAACATCTATTTACCTATCTATCTGTCTGTCTGTCTGTCTGTCTATCTATTTATCTAGCAGTAAGGGGGGGATCGATGGAAGAAGAGGGTGAAAAGGCAGAAGTGCTCAACGGCTACTTCTGTTCAGTCTTTAAGAAAGAAAAGTAAGGGGTGCTTCTTCTTAATTCTTACAATTTTTTCCTTATAGCTTCTTTTCTGCCTCCAATCTGCTCACTAGGGTCCAGACACAAAGAGTTTCCATGCAGAAAGGCCAGGAGTGTCTACCACACTTTTTGTTGAGATAGTACATGGTTGAGGTGTTGTCCATCTGGACCTGAACCACTTGACCCCAAAGGAACAGAGAAAATGCAGTCAGTGCCAACTGGACTGCTCAGCGCTCCAGTAGGTTGATGTGACATTGGGATTCATCTGGGGTCCAGAACCTGTGAACCCTATAATTCCCCATGTGGGCTCCCCAGCCCGTGAGAGAGACGTTGGTCATGAGAATGACCATTGGCTCAGGGAGTACAAATGGGATTCCTCCCTGCAGATGTTCCAGGATGGTCCACCACTGGAGAGCATCCCACATCTTCTAGGTTACACTGACCAGCTGGACGAAATGACCTAGATGCTGGGATCCCTGGCTGGCCAGCTTCTATTGAAGGGGGTGCATGCGTAACTGTGTCCATTGGACCACAGATGTGCAGGCTGCCATGTAATCCAGAAGTTGCAGGAAGTCCCAGGCAGGGCACAAGTGCCCAACCAGAAATGATTGGGCAAAGGAGGAAAGAACCTTTGCCCTGTCTGCTGGAAGCCTGGCTCTGGCTCAACAAGAGTCGAGCTCTGCCCTGATGAAGCATATCACCTGTGAAGGCATGAGTTCTGACTTGGCCTCATTGATCAGAAGGCTAAGACTGAGTCAGGTCTGGAGGGCCAGATCCCTGAACCTCTCCAACTCCATTCTGGAGGGACCCACTATGAGCCAATCGTCTAGATATGGGAAGACTCTGACCTCTCAATGCCGAAGGTGAACCACCACCACTGCAATGCATTTGGTGAAGACCCTGGGGGTTGAGGATTGGCCAAATAGCATGGCTTGGAACTTGTAGAGGGTTTTCTGTGTTCAGACGTGGAGGAACCTTTGGTGTGATGGATGGATTTGAACATGAGAGAATGAGTCCTGTAGATCCAGAGAGGAAAACCACATGTTTTGCTTGAGAGATGGTATGATCTGAAACAGAATTACTATCCTGAAGGTGCGAGACCTGAGAAATTGATTCAGGTCATGTAGGTCTAAAATAGGGCACCCGTTCCCCATCCGTTTTGGTACCAGGAAGTACATGGAAACAAACCCTAGGTTGACTGGGTGATCTGTGACCCTGACCACTACCTTCTTGCAGAGGAATTGTGTTATGTCATCTCAAAGAGCCAACCAAGTGTCCATGGATACCATTCCCTCCCATGGGATGTGGGCTCAGCTTGGTTGGTACTGCTCAGATTCTAGAGGCAGACCCTGGCTGACCACCTCTAATACCCACCTGTCCATTGTAACAGCAGAGCCAGTGGAAAGGAAGTGGTGGAGCCAGCCCCACATGGGAGGACCCAGAGTGGTTGTGACAGGTATGGGGTTAGACATCCCCATCCCATCACTGAGTAGGCTTGGAGGAAGAGGATCCAAATGTGGGACCTCCAGGACCCTTCCCTCCAGGTATATGGGCTGTCTGAGCCTCTGGCTTGGACGGAGCATGCCAAGACTGAGCCTGCTGCTACTGCCCAGATTGGTCCTGGGGCTGCTTGGCCACAGAGGCAGAAGACTAAAAAGGCTTCTTCTTCTTTTTTTCTTCTGCTTTCTGGAACCCTGGGATTCTTTCTGGGTGGAAGTAACACAGTCCAAAATGGTATTGGACTTCCTGATACATTCTAGGTGACCACTGACTCCTGGACCAAACAAGTCAGTAGCCAGGAAGGGAACATCCACCAATTTATGCTGGGTGTCTGCTGTAAAGGTCAAGACCCTCAGCCAAGCCCTGCAGTGCATGGTGACTGCGGACACCACCGAACAGGCACAAGAGTTCCCAATGTCTAGAGCCATTTGGAGTTGTTGTCTGGCAACAGCCTGACCCTGGTCCTAGACCTGCTTAATAGTGGTCTGAAGGTCTACGGGGGGATAAGGAAGCACCTCATCCAGAGAGCCCAAGAGGGTATGGGAGAAGTGTGCCATGATTATGGCCGAACTTGACTGATGGAGATCAAGCAAAGAGGCAGCATAGACCTTTCTGACCGAATCATCCAATTTCTTGGACTCTTTGTCTGGTGGTCTAGCCATGTCCTCTGAATTTCCTGAGTGCCAAAACATAGACTCAGTCACCAACCCCCTCAGCCAAGGGGTGCTGTGTAAACCCAGAAAGGAAGTCAATGGGAACCATGTATTTGCAGGCCATCTGGGCTGAAGGTGCAAGGCAGGAGGCTGGGTCCTACCAAAGCTCCAGTGCTGGGCTGTCAATGGCTTCACCAACTGGGAAAGCCTCTGTTGGGGAATTCCCTTTTCTGAAGAAGTCAGTTAATGGGTATTCTGCCAGTTTCTCAATAGGCTTGAGTTTCATCCTCTTAGACTCAGAGATGAGATGGAGGGTGCCTAGGAAGGATGTAGGAAAGGAAGATCTGGTGTCAACTCCACTGCCAGTACCTCTGTCTTATCGGGGTTCAGTCACAACCAGCTAGAAGCTATCTAGTATTTGATCTCAGCAAGGCAATTATTTAGCACATCCACTACATCGAATGTCCCAGGGGCAAAGGAAAGATACAGCTGGGTATCATCGGCATAGCAATAAAAACTCAGATTCTACTTCCTAATGAGCTCTCTCAGGGGTAGCATGTACATGGCAAACAACATCGCCAACAAGATCGAACCCTGAGGTACTCCACAAGACAGGAGGCTAGGCAAGGAAGAGAAATTACCCTTCACTACTCTTTGCCTCCTGTTCATGAGTTAGGACTCAAACCAGCAGATGACAGTGCTGGTGAGTCCACAAAATTCCCTCTGGTGATTGAGTAACACACAATGGTCCACTGTGTCAAAGGCTGAGGAGAGGTCAAAGAGAATGAGACTTGCTCCCTTCCCTCAGTCTCTCAACCTGAGGTGGTCATTGTGCCTCCAAATGAACACAGTTTCTGTGCTATGCCTAAGGGAGATGCTCAGGTAGATCATGGGCCACAAGGTGCTCCTCAAGCTGAAGCACCACATCCTTCTGAACAACCTTACCTAAAAATGGTAGTGTGGAGATAGAATGATAATGTACCTTGATGTCAGGGTCCAAAAATGGTTTCTTCAGAAGGGGTCTCACCAGTACCTCTTTCAAGTCATCTGGGAAGACCCTCTCTGACAAAGCACTGGACAATCAAGGCAAACACCAAGCCAACAGAGGTGACACATCCTATCAAGAAACATGTCTACACTGGGTCCAGATAACAATATGTGTGTCTCAACTTGGAAACAACCTCAATGACCTCAGTCACCTCCACTGGTCTAAACTCACCCAAACTAGGCAGAGTGTTCTCTGGGCACCCAGAGCCACCACTGTCAGATTGGTGGTAGTTCAGGTGGATGTTAAAGATCCCATGGCACTTATCGAAAAGAGTAGGGGAATTTTTTATTGAAACCATAATACACCATATGCAATATAGCATCACATCATACAAAACCAGAAAGTAAAAGAGAAACAAAAACATAAATAAATATCACATTATACAAGATCCCCAAACAAAAAACCTAAACTAAACAGAACATCTTTATACAAAATCATAAAAGAGACAACATCAGTTACAAAGAGAGAAGGAAATGCATGTGACAATCCTAAAAGCAAGGGAAAACAAACAAACCAAAGTAATAAACAAAACCCCTGCCATTCACCCATGGAAATAATTAATCCTCAGTTAATGGCCTACAAAGGCAAGGTGTCTCCAAAGGCCAGACCATTGAAGAAAGAAAAAACGCGATTTTTCCACCAATTTCCACTTACCTAACTCAGTGTTAATGATATGAAAAAGTTCCCATGGAGTAATAACCTGTTGTTGCAGAATGAACCTGCAACAACCTATCCATATCCAGTATAAAACATGAGCAAAAAGAATACGGTAAGTACCATAATGTAGCCCACTCGGTAAAGATGGAGTTATCCCAAAAAATAACAACCCTGATGTTGGTGGAATAGAGCCAATCCCTTTCCACCAATTCTTAACAATGTCCCAAAAGTCTACAATGTAAATATAAATGATCCATAGTTTCAGTTTTCATGGAACAAGAAACACGGGGACAGTACCGTTCCGACAAGGCCTTGCGTTTCTGATTCCCTTTAACATTTATCCTACCATGCAACCCCAACCAAACAGTATCTCATAAATGAACCGGAAGTCTAGAATCTGAAATATAATCAGAAATCTGTTTTTGTTTCAAGGAAGAAAAATTCATAAAGGTAGGTACAGTAAAGTAACGCGAAATAATTTGCCCGTAAATTGCTTTTCTAGACATACTAACAATTGCATCAAGCCATTACACCCCATTTCTTAATAGCATCAATGACGCCATCCCATCTACAAGGGAGACGAGGAGATCGCTTGTTTTTATGCAAAAAAGCATTGTTTGACCATTCCAAAAGCACACCATGTAAGTTTTCCCTACCCCACCTACACCACAAACGTTCAGAACCTGTAACTAAAGGAACAATATTCACATAAAGAAAAATCGTAAAAAAAACCCACCACTGGATGAATCATGTTTAAACCCTCAGACTTATTAGAAGCATATAAAACCTCCCTTTTAATAGGATTTAATCTACTACCCCAGACACAAGAAAAAAAAAAACATCAATGAAGTAAACAGACATGCCAGTAAAAAAAATATCGAACTAACAAACAAAAATTCAGGGATTAAAAAGGATTTTAGGAGAAAAATACGTCGTTTCTTAGATAAGTTTCCACCGGTTCCATAATTTAACCTTGGAATGCCCCATGTTCAAGACTCGTGACCAGTTAGTATGTGCCATATCGTCCCCCCCCAAAATAAATACCAAGAATGCGACAAGGCACCCGTGAGATGGGAATATCACCAATATAATCCTCTTGGTCAATAAATCCTGCAACATTCAAACAGCACGATTTGGCCATATTCAGCCAGGCACCTGAAATTCTACCCAATTCCTGAAGTAAAGCACAAGCCAAACGTACAGAGTGTGCATCATTAACCAATAAACAAATGTCATCTGCATATGCAAGTACTTTAATTGGAAAGGAAATACCCATACCCAGAGGATAAATGTTTGGGGAATTCTGAAGAATACGCAATAAAGGGTCTAATGTAAAGACATAAAGAATAGGGCTCGAGGGACAACCCTGTCAAACTCCTTTACGTATCAAAATCGTTTTCCCCATCCATCCATTCTCATAAGGTGTAACACGAGCCAGAGCATAACATAGCTTTATCCGTTGTATAAATAAATCTGAGAAACCGTAGGAAGCTAAACAATTCCACAGAAAAGCGTGAGAAATCCCATCGAAAGCCTTAGCCTGATCCAAGCTAACAATATACCCATTGCCAACCGATGCCGTCAAGGAAATCTTACTGTCCAAGATTTCTCTAAGTAACAGTAAGGCTTCAGTAATACGGCAGCCAGGCACAGAGCAAAACTGCGTAGAAAAAAATAAGTCGAGCCATCCTAGATATAATCCTATTACCAAGCAATTTAGCAAAAATTTTAAAATCAACATTAAGCAGAGTAATAGGACGTCAATTTGTAAGCTCCGCCCGGTCACCTGATTTATACAAAAAAATCATTAAGCCCTTATACATAGAAGAAGGTAAATCGAAATCAGACCACATGAAATTAAACACCTCTAAAAAATCAGTCGGAATAAGGTGCCATAGGATCTTGTAAAGTTCAGCAGTCAAACCATCCGATCCAGGAGCCATATCCTCCTTCAAGGAAAGAATAACTGATTCCATCTCTAAAGAAGTAAATGGTAAGAGCAATTCATCCTGTGACAAGGAGTACAAGCGCGGTAAAGCAGCCAAATTCAAAATTTGAGTACTAAAACCTTCATCAGGAACCGGAGTCCCAAATACAAGGTTAATGTGCTCTCCTAGAGTAGACATAATACCCTTATTATCCGAAACCGAAATTCCTTGTGCGAAATTAAATTTTGGAACACTTTCTTCTCTGTTCGGTTATGGCAATTAAAAAAGGGGTTACCTTGGTCCAAGTTCCCATGGGTACCAAATCTCTGTTCATGTTGTAAAGACAACATCCTATTATATTGAAATAACTCCATCTGAACACGAACTTCTTGAATATTTAAAGCTACATCCTCCCTTCCCAAATGATGTTTTGTAAGCAAAATCCCTAAATGGTGCCTTAATCGGAGATAAGTAGAATATTTAGACAGTTGTTGACCTTTACCCACTGCCAGAAAAAAATCACGTAAGCAAATCTTCAGGTCTTCCCACCATAAACCCAGATTTTCATAAAAAACTTTGTAGATAATTTATCATTGAGAATCTCGGTTAAAGAAGACAAAACCAGAGGATTCTGTAAAAGAGTGGAATTCAATTTCCAGTATCCTGGGCCAGCAATCCTACTAGAGGGAGAGTCCATACAGACTCCAAGCAAAACATGGTCAGAGGATTCAATGGGGATGGAAATCAAATTCCCACACAATAGAGATTTAGTAAGAAAAATCATGTCAATACAGGAAGCTAACCTACCCCTGTAATAAGTAGGTTTCAATGACTGTGAAGACCTGACAGATACCTGCTTCAACCCAGTATGAGATATTAAGTCCCTCAGGAAAGCCCTATCACAATACACTTTGTTGAGAGGCCCCTCCTTCAGGACATTAATATTAAAATCCCCAGCAAACAAAAAACAAGCCTATTTGTATATAAAAAGGGCTGGATTTTTTTCAATAAGGAAATCCTCTGGGCTTTAAATTGAGGACCATAAATATTAATCAGTCTGCATGACACTGAATTAATAACAACGTCCAACAAAAAGGTACGGCCAGGTTCAATATCTACTAAACGAAAACAAGAGACATGAGTTTTAAAACAAAACCCCACCCCGCTACAAGGGTCCAATCCTGCTGACCAAAAGGACAAACCACCTTTCCAATCTCTTGTAATCTGGCCAATGTCCAGTGACGAGTGAATCCTCGTATCCTGGAGAAAAAAAAACGTCAAAAGGTAGCTGAGAAAGAATACCAAAGGTAATAAGGCATTTCTTTCCAGATAGCACACTATTGACATTTAAACTGGCAATACGTAAACCCAACCCATCAGGGAGGAACATCTACTAGTTTGCCACTAGAACGGGTAACTCGTTTCATCTGAGTTTTAGACTGATGTTTCTTAGAAGGGGCAGTACTGGGAGCAAGAGGCGGAAACTGGTCAGGATCAATACCTGACATTGGGAGATCCGAATCCATCTGCTCACTCCAACAAAAAGCTGAAAATCGATTTGACAGGGGCAAAGGAGAAAGAGGAGTCATTTTCTCAGTCTGAGACCGATTGTGAGACTGTAAAGAAAATACAAATTCCTTTTCTGTAGCCGAAATATCTGGTTCAGGTCCAGGAATCGAGCCAAGGGGAACCACAACAGTAACTGCAGTGGTCTCAGAAGGACTCTGGGAAGGTAAACCTAAATGGGTTGGATGTTGCTGCTCCTGAAAAGTAGCTAAGGACACAGTCCGGGCAGGGGAACCTGGCGGAATAACTGGTGGCTTGACAAGGTCCACCAACTTGGAGCGTGATGGGCCTGGAGACATATAGGAATGGGAAAAGGGAATCTCTATAACACCCAAATCTGAATGGGAAAAGGTGGGAACTAAACCACCACCCGGGGTACAGACCATGACGCACGACCCCAACCCCTACCTCGACCAGAAACCAATCCTTCATTAGGCTGTAGAGGTACAGAAAAGCACTGTTTAGCCTTATCCAGATAACAATCTTGGTCTGATTCCCCTTCCAAATTGTGTGCTGCCCAAGGGCACTCATGAAAGGAATGTTCTTCTTCCCCGCACAGATTACAGAAGGGGCGGGCAGTACACTGAGGGGCAGTATGCCCAAGCATCCCACAATGAAAATACCAGATCTGATCACAATCTACATTAAGATGATTGAGGGCCCCACATTTATAACAACTCTTGGGCTGACCAGCATAAAACAGGACCCCCCCCCGATCTCTACCCCAAAAAAAAGGAGCTGGGAAAAAGGGAAATCCCAACTTCAGACTGGTTCAACTGTACCCGAAACAACCATCCCCCATTCCAAAACCCATTTTCATAGATAATGGGTTTAGGTTTCTCCATAACAGTACATTTTTTCTGTAGCCAAAATGAAATATCATTTATACAAACCCCCATCATTCAGAAACAAAATAGTAACTGTTTTAAAGGTCGGTTTTGTTACAGGGATGGCTATAAAAACGTCCCATACCCCAGAGTCCTTAACAGAATAATACAATTTCCAAAATTTGTCCAGTAAGTACATAGAGCAAAAACTAAGATCATAAATCCGATGACCCGGTGCATGAATGAAAGCATACACCTCTGAGGGTGCAAAGCCCAAAGAGTCCTTAATCAATGTTTTCCCCACCCATATCCTATCAGGGATAACAGGAGCAGTCCCAATACATTTTAACCAAACCAAAAAACGCCTCTTCGCCACTTCAGCAGGCTTGTGAAACAGTCCTGCAAATGTTTTGAGCTGGTCCTGGGTTACAGCTTGAGTCCCAACATCCGCACCGTCACCTCCCAAAGAAGAAATAGGCACCTTACCATCCACAGCAGGGGCGACAGCAAAAGAAACAGCGACCATTGGAGCATGAAAGGTCTGCTGGCTAACTAAACAGAGCCTGTCTGTATCACACACACCGGAGCTGGAGACACCGTTTCAGGCGGAAATCGTGCAACAGGCAGTTGAGTCCCCTGCTGTCTTGCCATGGACTCAGAGAAAACTGCCGAAACTGGAGTAGGCAACAAAGGCGAAGAACCCGGCAATGGAATGACCAGGTCAGGAACCCAACGATCCCCGTCACGAATCCAACCAGCATTCTGTAGAGCCAGCCCTGGGGTCCAGTCTGCAACAGAACCTGGTGTCGAAGTGATGATGTCATCAACCAGAGCAGGATCCACCGAAGAATGCAAGATAGGGTCTAAAGAATCAGCAGCAACTTCCAAGTGCAAACGTTTACCACTCCCAGGTAAAGGGCTTTGCCCAGATCATTTTCTTTTCCATTCATCCAAAGTTAATTTCCTGGCCCAAAAATCCTGTTCAGCAGCCAAAATTAAATCCAACAACTGTTGTTTTTGAATGTCCAAGTCATGTTTAAGGGTTTCTTCATCTGGGTCTATCGACTCCGAACAGGAGTCCACAACAGGAGAAAACTCAGCAGATGTAACAATCACAGACTCTAAATTCAAAGTCTCCACCAAGACAGCCCGACAGTCTTGCTCCAGACAGGAGCTCTCCTCAAGACAACCCACACCATCCATAGTCAGAGGCACACTGACCTCCATTCAACACTCCTGCAGCGTGACTGTGCGATGTGCAGCAAGAGTAGGGAAATTTCCCCGGTGTCCTGGCCAAATTTCCCTCATTCACTAAAAATACCACAAACAGCTTAATCTGGTTCAAGGTCAGTTGCCATTCATCTGTATTCCCCTCCCCCCCGGGTCGTGCCTGAAAATAGGCAGGATTTGTCTAGTGCACTTACCTGGTCAACAAAAACTAAATAAATGAATAAAATAATTCCCTACCAGATGGTGGACACTCTGTCTGAGAAGAACTGAGGAAACTCTTTGCCTAAAGTGTCAAAAAAACTATTTTTGGGCTGCAGACAGGCAGAATGTAAAAGCCTGTCTACAGTTGGTTGATTCTTCCCAGCAGCAGTCTCCCAGGACTGGAACTCTGCCATCTTATGGTTGATTGCCCCCTGGTGCTCACCATAATGAGTATGCAGGGCCAGATTTTCTGCCTCCAGCCTGGTCTTCCTCTAGCAGTACTCTAACCTCTAGCCCATAATCTTCATCGCCTTGAGCTCCCCATCAAATCATGGGGTCCTCAAGTGAAAAGATCTGGGCCGTACATGGATGGTGCAAGGGAGTCAAGTGCATCAGACATTGCCTTGTTGTAGGTAGCAATTGCCATGCACGTACCCCTATGTATACATTTTCCACACTAGATAGATCAGCCACAGCCAGAAAACCCTAAGGGGTCAAATCCTCAAAGGGTGGTAGTTAACCATCTCGGTAGGGGGGAGGTCTCTTGGGGGGGGCCCTGAACTGGAACTTCACTATGCATTGACTGGACCAAGTGACCTGATCAGTCTTGAGATTATTTATCTCAAGCCCTAGCAAGAAGACCAGATTCAACATGTGACCACCCTTGTGAGTCCCAGGAGAAACTTCTTGCGACAGGCTCAGAGATGACATCATCTTGAGGAGGTTATAACCCAGCTTAGAAGATTCATCATCAGCCAAACATTAAATTCCCCCATAACTAAACATCTGGGGGCCTCCAATGTTTCACCAGTGATGAAGTCAGCTACCTCCTGCAGGAATTCTCCCTTCCTGGTAAATCAGAAGAATTCTGCAGCCTTCACCTGGAACCCCCATGGACAGCCACATTTTCAAAGGAATCCAGTATTGTCATTGGGTGCACAGAGGAGCCCAGCTCAGATCTAAAGCAGATGGCCACCCCCCTGTGTTCCACTCTGGGGCAGTGCATTACACAGTACCCTGTGGGATGGTGGCTTCTAAACCTGGGCCAGCATCATTACCCACCCAGGTCTCTGTGATGCAAGCCAGACTGACTGACTGAAGAAAACAAATCTGCTTTAATTGTGGTCTTGTTTTTGATTGATCAGGTGTTGCAGTGCACTGCCCTCAGGGGACTGGTGGACAATGCAGCTCCTCTGGCTACCATTTTGTCTGGTGGGAACCATGGGAACAGGTACCAAACATGTCTGGCCTCTCCCTTTGATCTGTCAGACCCCAGGGCACCTTCTGCACCTAACTACCTCTATCCTGCCCCCAACCAATGTGCCCAAGGTGCCATGCCTTGATCGATTAATATGGCTCCTCCTGATCCTGACCTCCCGACAGCAATGAGCTTTTGTGGCCGAAACTGAAAGGTCAGAGAAGGGCTGCAAATAGAGCAGCTGGAATGCCCGTATGCAATCCTAGCCTGCCGCAGGCCCTCATGCTTCCCCAGACACATCCTGCCTGACTATGATATCCCAGGTACACAATATTCTAACAATATAACCCCCCATACACATACAAACACACACTAATACACTAACAGCCATTTATACATCACACAAACAATAATTAAAACCAAACATCCCCACCCACATCCAAAGAAGCAAAAAAGTCCAAGGGTTAATGTTCAAGAGCAAGAGAGCACAGTTCACAGCTCACATTAGGAGGTCCTACTAGACAAGACCACATTTATTGCAGCTTGAGAAAAGCAACATGCAGAAAGCAGAATCACAGCCCACCACTTTGAAGACTAACAGCCCTCTCACTGCCCCAGTCTGCACATGGAGTGATAACCAAGTTGTGTAACTGAACAGAATGCAACAAACAGGATAGGCTCCCAGGATTACACTAGGGCTACTCTCACCAGCTCTAGAGTCCAGGAAAATTACTATAGTCCAGCATCATGCAAATAAACCGACCCCCTAATGATAATCCAGCAGGGCTGGAGGTCCTGGGTCAGAAATAACCTGCAATGCAAATCAACCAGCAATACAAACAAACAACGAGCTAGCAAAGCAATTGTCCCCGAGCACACTGAACAACACAGTACCAGACAGTCCGCCTTTTGCCCTGAGATGAAGAATGCAGAAGCGCCCTCAATCACACTCTCTTAGGAAGGCAGTCTGGGTGGAAAATAGAACCTTGATCAGTCATCCCTCTTGTGAAAAAAGAAGCACTTTCCAGGATTGTCCAAGTCCACAAAGATGACAGCCACAGGCAAAGAAGACTGATCACGGTCTAGAGAGGAACGGTGCTGTCTTCGTAAGTTGGCCTCTCCGTCACTCAAGAAATCACCTCCCAGGCAAGCACAATGCTTGGCTGAATGTATCCGCAGTTGGTTATGACAGCATTGTGACCCAATAACAAGAGGTCGCCGGCACAACAGGCAACACAAAATCCTCTGGAGCAGTCTGGTATAAAGTGAGTGAACTGCAGAACCTAGTTAAAAACAAGAAAACTAACTGCGTAGCTTACTCTGTTGCTCTGCCTCAAACTAAATATCCTCACTATCTCCCCTAGTGAAGAAAGCTGGCTTAAAATAAACTTTTGGGAACTCTGATCAAATCAATGAAGACCAGAGAACAAGTGCACTAAATCAGTAAAGCTCTCCCAAACAATGTTGTCAATTAAATGACTATACTTTAAAAACTATACAGAGTTCAGCTTAGTGACTAATCTCATTGTAAAATCATTTTTGTCATGAACAACTTTACTGCTGGGTGTTTTTGTATAGTTTATAAAGTTTTCAAGATATTTAGATTTGTTTGGAATGTTTACAAATGAGCATCACATTTTGCAGTGACTCAGAAATGTCATAGCAAAGCTGCCCGGAGTTCATTTTGAATGCAGAATATAGTAGAATTAAGCAGGAAGGCATGGCAGGATGTCTGCTATGAAAGCAATAAGACATGAGGGTGTGTGCATGAAATATATTTTATCGCACATCCAGGGACGTGGTGAGGCACGAGGCCACAGGCATAGTGCCTTTCAACTCCTGGAAGTGTGGTAAAATATGTTTCATACACACCCAGAAGTGGCTTATTGTTCTTTTAAAATAGGCTCCTTTTTAACTTTTTTTTACAGTTGGGAAAAGAATGCTTATATGTAGAAACAATAGATTTGCTTGTGTGCATTTATGATGAAATAGTCCTTCTGCCAAGTGCAAAGCATGTCATAGATGATGTCATTCTATTACTGCTGGAGACAGTTTGTCCTTTGCTGACATCAAGATTCAAGATATAAAATGATAATCATGGAATGTTTCCCATGGAATACATGGATTAAAAATTCTACTCATTCCACTGGCAGAATGTTTCTCTCCTAACATACAGCATGCACTCATAACAAAGGCCTCTGTTACAGCCAGAGACGTAATTATCTTACTGTCAGGGCAAGCAAAATCAACTTCCCTGATGAGCAGGTAGACAGAAGGGGGAATTTTCTTTGTCAGCAAAGAAACAGTTGCCAGCAATAACATATCCCCACCCGGCTCCTAGGGTCTAATGACTGGAAAAGATCATTAAGTTTGAACACTGGATGGGGCTGTACCACAGTGTTTAAAAAAGACTCAGAAACAGAGAGCTCCAACAGTGTCCAAGGTCTAGGGCCCAGATTAGAGGAGATGTTTAAAACTAACAGACCTAGAAAGCTGAAAACAGTTCCTAAAAGTTAAAATACGTAAACTTATCCACCTCTTAAAGGGAGCCAATGGATATGCCGTTTAATCGGGGGGCCAAAAGGAAACCAGGATGGGTTGCCTAAAAGGGGCTGAGCCACTGCTTTGGTCCATGGCAGTCCTATATATAAGCCAAGCTGTCTGTGAGCTTTTAGGGGCCATTGTATTGGTGTTGACTATAAAGAACAATATAATTGGGACAACTTTATGTAGCATAAGCTGTTAAGCTGTATACCAACACAGTTGCAAAGGGAGTACTCTGTGTCAAGCCAAATTGGCACATAGGCGATGCCCAAATGGGTGCTCTTATAATCACTCCATAAAAGGTTACTACTGTGAAGAGCACAATAATACAAGAAAAAATTAGGGAGGTGCAAACCACCACAATGTTTAGAAATTGTTAATTTAAAATACACATGGTAGATAACCCCTACCCTCTACAGGAAATTGTTAGGCATACATCGTTAACGGGCAAACCACAATTTGGGAAGAAAAACATTCAAGATACCCAATGGGTACAGTAAGTGTGGAAAGCAATTCATTTTAATTACACTAACATGTTCCCAGAGGGAGAAGGGTAAAACAGACCCCCGCTGTACATCTTGTTTTATTGTAGGCAATAGGGATGAAAGATTACCCTTTACTAAATATTAAGGAAATAGAAAAGGTGCACTCCTAAATATATAAGGGATCTGGTTCACCACATGATTTATTTTGTCTGTGGGAAAGAACTCCCTTTTCCCCCAGAAACAGAGCCCATGCCCTTCACCTTTGTTTAGGCTTGCAAGGCAGGGGTAGGACCCTGCTGGTATATGGTGCCTGGGTTACACTATACTTTGGGGAGAGAAAGAAAGAGTAGTATGCAGTGTGGAAACAAATCCTTTTCTCAACTGTATAAAGTCTATGGTGCTATTATAGTTATGATATCATAGCCATGTGAAAGGGCACAGAGTTACAGCTTTTAAATTCTGTAAAATTCCTAAAAGAATGCAATCCCAACCTTAGATTCTTGGTCGGTCACAGCCAGAGTGAGAGTAATTTTTTTTGGAAATCATTACTGGAGGCTCATGAACCAAGACACATTGCTGTGTCTAACAAGCTGCTATCCCTGCCACACAACCAAGGGTATACCAAAATGTCAAGTTATCTCTGTTACACCTACAGTAATAACTGCAGTGATACTGAGACCTGAAACAAAAGAGAGGATGAACTAAGTGAATGTCTGATACAAAGGGGTTATGAAGCATGAAAAGAAGTAGAGGACAGAAACAGGGAATCTCTGCTGCAATATCAAGAACACAGGGCAATAGAAAGTGGTGGGGTGAACTTTATAACTACTTATTAAATGGGCGTTCAAAACAAACATATCTGATTGGCTAATAGCCCTTCAGACACGTGTCCTTATTAGACAGTATCATGGCCAACCAGCACTACTTGTGCCACCCAAATGTAGCACATATAAAAATCAACCCATGGCACAGCTCTCCCGATGCAGCCTGCAGCCCATTACCTAGTAAGCGAGAGGACCACAGCGGCTGCACCGAGAGAGCAGTACCAGCATGTCACTACCAACAGAAAACAGTAAAATGTCCAATTTCCTGCACCACCAAAAAAGTCTATAGACTTTCTACCTGTTCAGGGTTTTTTTGTCACTCCTGTTTCCCGCTGGCCAGTGTAGAGCATCTCTCGATCCCTTTCCCTCCCAACATTTTAAAGCGAGAGAGCACTGACTTTATCAGTCCATTCTGAACAACTGCACTCTCACTTCTTGCATCCACCCCTCAACTGTGACAGGACATAACTGAAAAAACCACCACACAGCATCAGGTATTTTTTATTTTACTGTGACTATGAAGTGGAAACCGCTAGCTACGGTGGCCAGAATAGGACATGCTTGCTCACAACCTCTCGAGCCAGTGGCTCCAAATAAAAAAAAATAAGAAAATGGAAGTACAGCAAACCTGGGACAGTAAAATAAAAAAAATAAGCGTTGGGTAAAAACAAAGACTACCAGGTGCACTCTAACCTTTGTTTACACTGACTCCCACCACATGAAAAGCACGCTATACAGCACCCAATAATGGACACGGTACCTCACAGGCAAGCTACCCAGTACCTACAAAAAACTAAAACAAAAAAACTCATCGAAAGGTAACTAAAATAAATAAAAAAGGAACTGTTACTTAGAGAAGAGACACACACCAGCCTCCTGTAGTGGCTAAATATTTCAGTGCAGATGAACTATTTTTCTGCCTTCTGCATATAAAACACTTCAGCATACTTTTAATTTTTTTTTTAACTACAGGAGTTTATGATTGTGGGAATGGTGGGGCCCATTTTATAAACACAGTGACGCATTCCGAGGTGTGGGTTATCGCCTGATAAGAGCACGCCCAGGGACTCCCCTGGGCATGCTCTCTATCAGGCTATAACCCACACCTTGCCATGTGTTATTGCTTGATTATGTTTCACTGGCACACAGGTCCAAGCTATACTGGAAAATAGATACTGTTATACTGTGCAGTCTGATCCATCATCCCACCCTCTGTAAGGTCACTGAATGTACCCCTAGAATGGCTTACAGAAGGGGTAGATACCTAAGGAATGAGGGTGTCCTTTTGGAACAACCCTTAGAAAGATCTACACAAAGCATGTGGCTACCTCCACCACCTTATGGTTGGCACAGATATGGTGTAAATTTTGTAGGGTGGTAGAGAGAAGAACTGAATTTGTGAACCCATGGAATGAAAAACATAAAAATCAGTGACTTTATAACATTTACAACAGAGGGTGGTTTACCTTGCCACATGCCAATGTTATGTGGAAAAAAAATCCTATAACCCATAAACCTACGCATCTGGAAACATTCGGTTCCATCCAGACTGAGGACCCTGACAGTGCCTTAGTGGTGCATGTTTGCAAGACTTTAGATAAACCTCAGCATGAAGTAAAACTTGCTGGGACTGGAAACTTAAATGGGGGGGGAGGAAAGACTTTGTTAATTTTCTGTGAAGAAGAGAGTGTTTCTGGATTTTTTAAATGGCCTTATCAAAATGGCCAGATCTGAACTGGAGACTGGAAATTACCCAAGTTCACAGTATAAGATCTCTGTGATTGCTTTATAGTGTCCATATGAAATACATAGAGTATGTATTCTGCTGATTGATATTTAATTTTCTATACTATATGGTTCTGCCATAAATGTTGGTTATTGAACTGAAGTTCCTGGATGTTGTGTTCCCTTGTTTATAACCATTGCAATTAGCACTGTGCATTATTTACTCTTTTTTTTATTTTTTATTTTCATAATTATGATGGTTTGGTTGTCCCCACAAATCAACAGCTTATACCCATGTCTTTACCCTTTTCACGTCGCCCTTTAAAAATGTGGGTATAAAGGCATTATAGGTAATGCAGCCCACCACCCTTTGTAAAGTACCTGTATAGGTCAAAAATGTGTCAGGGAGTTTTCTTTTCCTTATACTTTTTGCACCTCCATGCTCTCAGCCAGCATCAGGCCTCTCTTCATGCCCCACGGACCCCCAACCCCATCACCTTACCTTCTCCCATGGCTTACCCATTCTCCAGCTGTGCACTCACCATATCCCTCCCCATGGATCCCCAACCCTATCACCCTACCTTTTTCCATGGCTTACCCATTCTCCAGCTGTGCACCCACAGTATTCCCTCACCATGGATGCAAAACCTCATCACCCCACCTTCTCCCATGGATCCCCAACCCCATCACCATACCTTCTCCTATGATCCATGACCCCATCACCCACCTTCTTCCACGAATCCCCAACCCCATCACCCCACCCTCTCCCATGGACCCCAACCCCTTCAGCCCAGCTTCTCCTATGGAGCCCCAACCCCATCACCCCACACTTCTCCTATGGCTACCCAACCCCATCACCCCACAGTCCCCCATGGATCCCCAACCCATCAACCCATCTTTTTCCCATGGACCCCAACCCCATAACCCATCTTCTCCCATAGATAACCAACCCCATTGCCCCACACTCTCCCACGGATACCCAACTCCATCACCTCACAGTCTCCCATGGATCCCCAACCCCATCACCCCACCTTCTCCCATGGATTCCCAATTCCATCACCCCACCTTCTCCCATGGACCCCAACCCCATCACCCCAGCTTCTCCCATGGAGCCCCAACCCCATCACCCCACCTTCTCTCATGGATACCCAACCCCATCACCCCACCTTCTCATGGATACCCAACCTGATCACCCCATCTTCTCCCATGGGCCCCACAACCCCATCACCCCACCTTTCTCCCATGGCTTACCCATTCTCCTGCTCTCCATACCCGCAGTATCGTCTCCCCATGGATCCCCAACCCCAACCCCATCACCCCACCTTCTCCCATGGCTTACCCATTCTCCTGCTGTACACCCACCATATCCCCTCTCTATACTGATGGTCTTTGGGGCTCACCCAGGACCCTCAGAGAGGTGATATTTATGTGCAGGGAGTCATCCTGGGTAGACAGGTGCAGGGTCTGCAAGCTCAATAAGCGCCATCATTCTGCAACAACTGAGGGATTTTTTTTCACTTTTTCTATTCCCACCTTCTCATGAGACACATGCACTAGACTTGATGTGAGTGCATGGAGTCTGTGTTGGCTCAGCCAATGGTGTTTTCTGCCCTTGTGCTCACTCCAGCCTGCATTGCCAGCTGTCTTCACCGACACCGAGGTGGCAGTTTTGTGTTGGTGGTGGTGGTGAGCTCCACCCAAAGAAGGCAAACGTTCTTTGGGATGCTCAATCCACCCCTCTCCAGTTGACTCTCCAGTGACTACTTTTGCTGTGGTAATGGGCTCCTCTCTCTCCCCCTCCCTCCCAGAGGAGGAGTGTCCTGTGGAATGTTCAATCCCATTTCCTCAGCTGACCCTCAGATGAGCAGTTGTGCAGTGGGCAGTGGGTCCCCACTCCCTCCCAGGGGAGGAGGTGTCCTATAGAATGCTCACTCCCCCTCCCCACCTGATCCCTGATGAGCAGTCGTGCAGTGGGTAGTGGATCCCCCCTTCCTCTCAGGGAAGGGGAGTTTCCTATGGAATATTCAATCCCCTCTCCTCAGCTAGCTCCCCACCGATGAGTCACAAAAAGGTAATGGGTCTTGTCCCCTTCCCAGCAGTGGAGAGAGCCCTGTAGGATGATCAGTTTTCCCTCCCCAGCCAGCCATCCAGAGATCAGCCACATGACAGCAATGGATTCCCCTCCCTCCCTCCCAGTAGAGGAGAGTATCCTACAGGACACACTGTCCTCCCCCCCAGCCAGCTTACTAACAATCTGTT
The DNA here is from genome assembly GCA_016271365.2 of Neoceratodus forsteri. Lineage (NCBI taxonomy): Eukaryota > Metazoa > Chordata > Ceratodontiformes > Ceratodontidae > Neoceratodus > Neoceratodus forsteri. Next base: position 409,814,878 of record CM057457.1, on the reverse strand, counting down.
GTATTACAGTAGTGGATCCTCCTCCCTCCCAGAGGAGGAGAGTTTCCTATGGGATACACTGCCCCCTCCCCAGCTTGCCATCTGATGATCAGTCACACAACTGTAGTGGGTCTCCTCCTCCCTCCCAGCAGAGGAGAGTGACCTGTGGGACACACAGCCTTCCCTCCCAGCCAGCTCTGTAACAAATGTTGTATTACAATAGTGGGTCCTACTCCTTCCCAGAGCAGGAGAGTTTCTTTTGGGATACACTGCCTCCCTCCCCAGCTGGTCATCTGATGATCAGTCACACAACAGTAGTGGGTCCCCCTTCCCTACCCAGCCAGCTCCTTAATGATCTGTTGTATTACAGTAGTGGATCCTCCTCCCTCCCTCCCAGAGGAGGAGAGTTTCTTATGGGACACACTGCCTCCCTTCCCCAGCTGGTCATCTGATGATCAGTCACACAACAGTAGTGGGGCCCCCTCCCTCCCAGCCTAGGAGAGTGTCCTGTGGGACACATGGCCCTCCCCTTCCCAACCAGCTCTGTAACAACCTGTTGCATTACAATAGTGAGCTCTACTCCTTCCCAGAGGAGGGGAGTGTCCTATGTGAGTACTGCCTCCCCATCTGGCCATTGGATGACCAGTCACATGACAGTAGTGGGTCCCCCTCTCTCCCAGCGGAGTAGAGTGTCCTGCGGGACACACAGCCCTTCCATCCCCAGCCGGCTCTCTAAAGACCTGTTGCATTACATTAATGGGTCCGTCTCCCTCCAAGAGAAAGAGTGTGTCCTATAGGACACACAGTTCTCCCCTACCCGGGTGAACCTCCGATGACTAGGGTTTATTCCTGAACCTGAATCATAGGCGTCGTGACCAGTAGTGCTACAGCAGTACCGAAAGACTGGCCTACATAAGGGAGTTTGATTGGGAGGCATTCTGTCACTTTTGCCAGTTGCTGTCTTTTTTTATGTGACCTGCACTCAATAGAATAGGGTTAGACAGATCCCAGAAGGTCAAGATCCTTATTATTAGGACCAGAATCCAGGCCAGAGTTCTGAATGGTTCTGCTTAATCCTTGCAGAGCCACGGAATGATATGTCTGTCCAGAACTCTAATACATTCTAATTCTTTTGGCAGTCTAAGGGATAAAATCAAAACCTTTAGGAAATTACTTGTACAGCCTGAAAACATTACATTTCTGCAACTCTGTATGTCAATTCCAACATATCTGCCCCTTCCTACCCTAATTCTCCAATAAGTGCTCCATGCCACAGTTTTTACACTACTATCCCTTCCCTGCCCCAGTTCTCACAAAGCTGCCCCTTTCCTGCCCCAGTTCTCACATATGTGGCCCTTCCCAGCCCAGTTCTCTCAGACATCTGCCCACTCCCTGCTCCAGTTCTTACATATCTGACCCCCAGTTCTCACCTTTTGATCCTCCCCACTCCAGTGTTCACATATCTGCCACTTACTCCACCCCAGTTGTCATATTTCTGCCTCTTCTCTGCTGCCCCAGTTCTCACATGTCTGCTCCAGGGCATACATCTTGGCCCCCTTCTTGCCTTAGTTTTCAGAACTGATGTCCTCTCCTGGTTAGCCCTTGATCAGGCTCTCATGCTGTGCTGCACCTGCAATGGATCCCAGACCTCCAAGCAACTCCACCCACTTATACACTCCACCCTAAAGCCAGCAAGGCTTGTGGTAAGCCTTTGATCAGGCTGTTGTGCTATGCTTCGCTTACTGCAGATCCTGGACCTCCAAGCAATCCACCCGCTTGCACACTCCACACTGTTGACAGCAAGGTTCATGGTTAGACCTTGACTGGGCTCTCATGCTGTGCCACACCTGTGGCAGATCCTGGACCTCAAAGCAACCCTGCCCATTTACACATTCCACCCTGAAGTCAGCAAGGTACTGACCTGATCGTGTGCAGCCCAGATTTTGAATTCTGGTCCCTTTTCTCTGCTGTGGTGGACTGGTCTCCAGCTCCAGTTTAATTTACTACTTGGACTCTGACTTGAATTTTCTACTGCTCCCCCCATGCCCCTTGTATTCTTTAAATGGGCTTGCTACACAAAAGGATTCACCCCACCTGATCCACCAATCCAATTGAAGTAACATCAGGCAGCCTGCCCTCCTTCAAGGGACTGTCACCTAGATTAAACTCTAACCTATAACTTTTTTATGTTATTTTCCCTAACCCTTGCATTCACCCCTTTATTTTTTAACACTACCACATCACCTCAGTTCAATCCTGTCTAAAGTAATCATCTTTTAGCAGCATTTTAAGCTGTCCTCTCTACCGCATCTCCATCATCTCTTCTAATCGATTCCAACCATGCTTTTCCACCTGGCACTAGCTCTTGTTTTGTTCCCAGGTATGGTCAATGGCCCTACCCCCTTGGCTGTCCCTGGCCTGAGCCGTTAGCTGTAACCAAACCTTGCCCTCAATTCTTCCCTGCACGATGAGTTACAGCAGTCCTCACATGTGGCCAGATTACAAAGCATCCTCCCTCAGTTTCCCTTGCTATACGATCAGCTCCCTTTTCTATTAGAACAATTTAATTCCTAGCAATGGTCTGTGCCCTGTAACTCATACCCCATCCTAACAATCAATTTCCTCTCTTCTCACATGACAAGCATCACACTAAGGCAGAGCGTACTGCCACATGTAATAACTTGAAAAAACATATTCTGTTCTTTACTCATGTGCTCTGGTAATGTAGAAGTGAACCCTGGTCCTCCAAGCCACCTAGCATCCCACTCAGACTTTGCTGCTGCCAAAGATGACTCTGATTAATGTGTAGAGCCTGATCATCAAATGACAGTGGAAGGCTACATGTGGTTGTCATGGGTGTGCTTGCCATGCCACATAGGCCTAGTCACTGTGTTCCCACGGTGCCCTGCCAACATACCATCATTGTCCAGCCCTATCACAGGCTGCTATGTCCTCTGATGTTTTTGTGATCCAGACCCAGTTGTGTGCTATGCACTGATGGCACCAGGCCTGTCAGGTGCACAGGCCACATGGGGGCACCATACTCACTGGGCCATGGATGGCATGTGCATGTACATGTACACCTCTGTGGCAACAGTGGGGCACTACAATGGCCGGTCCCTGCAGGTAGGTGTGCCACATGCTGCGAGCTGTGCATGTGACCCGGATAGTGCAATGGGAGAGGCCTGTCATTGTTCAGGTCCCAGTCTGGCAATCATGTCCATGCCCCACAATGTACTCTGTGGGTGAATGCATACACGGCCTTGCAGCACACATGCTGCGGTGGCGTGTGTGCAGTACGGTCCACAGTTGTTGCCCATGGGCCATGTGTCAATACTTGTTCACCTCTGGCACACATGCACACCTCCATCTGTCCAGTTGTCGCCCAACAACATGGACATACAGCCGTGACCATGCTCTCTTATTCTGCCTTACAGCTCCATTGCACCTCAGGGGTACTACAGGGTCCTGGCCCATCCAGTGAGCCAGGAAGTTGATGAACCCTCCCCATCCATGTCCGCCACAGCCATGGCCAATGCAGTGGGAGGTGCCGTACATGTGGTGTTCGACATTCTGGTGCTGACTGATTTCAACTCCCTGCCCTGCGTCAACATCCTGGACAACCTCAGTGTGCTGGCATCAGCCAGTGATGATGATGATAATAATGATGACAACATCACCCAGCTGAGGAATCACAGGCACAACACTGTCACAGCCACTGTAGTCCTATTTGCCACATGGACAGCATCGGGCAGAGGCAGCCATCCTGAGCCCTCACATGCCCCTCCCCCAACTCCACCACATGTTGTCTGCTGCTGTGATGGCCCTAGAAACATAGAAACATAGAATTTGACGGCAGATAAGGACCGCTTGGCCCACCTAGTCTGTCCATTTCCCTACCTACTGGATAAGCTGCAGATCCTAATTAACCAGCAGCCTACTTCTTCCTACCCCCACCCCCCAGAATTGCCTTATGACTGTCCCATGCATGCTTGAATTCCACCACTGATTTTGACTCCACAAATCCTCCTCCAGAAGGCTGTTCCCATGCCTCCACAACCCTCTCTGTGAAAATACTTCCTTAAATTACTCTCTGAGCCCCCCCATCTTCAAATTGTGCCTCTTGTTCTTGCACACCTCTTTTTTGAAAGATGCTACCCTCTTGACTTTGTTGATTCCTTGAGGTACTTGAACGTTTCTATCATGTCCTCCCTCCCTCCTTTCCTCAAGCTATACATATTAAGCTCCTTCGCTCTCTTCATATGTCTTCCAGTGCAGACCCTGCACCATTTTAGTTGCCCTCCTCTGGACAGCTTCCATCCTGTCTATGTCTTTGCAGAGATTGGGTCTCCAGAACTGCACATAGTACTCCAGATGGGGTCTCACCAGCTGTCTGTACAGAGGGATAATAACTTCCTGTTTTCTACTGGTGATGCCTCTCCCCTATGCATCCCAGTATCCTCCCATCCCTCCTTGCTGCCCTCTCACATTGCTTGCCCACCTTTAGGTCATCTGATATGACTATCCCCAGGTCTCTTTCCATTTTTGTTGTTGTTAGTATCTCACCCCCCATTGTGTACTCTTCCCTGGGGTTTTTGTTTCCCAGGTGCATTACCTTGCACTTTTTAGCATTGAATCTCAGCTGCCATACATTTGACTATTCCTCTAACCTTGCCAAGTCCCTTCTCATCTTTTCCACCACACCCTGTGCATCAACTCTGTTGCAGATCTTTGTGTCATCTGCAAAGAGACATACTTTTCCTTCCAGTCCTTCTGCAATGTCGATTATAAAGACATTGAAGAGGACCGGTCCTAATACTGAACCCTGCGGTACCCCACTAGTAACCCTCCTTTCTTCTGAGTGGACTCCATTTACTATTACTCTCTGTGTCCTATTCTCCAGCCAATTCTTTACCCAGGCTGTCATCTTGGGACCCACTCCCAGGCTGACTAACTTGTATATTAATCTTTTGTGTGGGACTGTGTCAAATGCCTTGCTAAAGTCTAGGTAGGTCATGTCCACAGCCCCTCTCTGATCTACTACATTGGTCACCCAATCAAAGAAATCTATCAGATTTGTCTGGCATGACCTTCCTGCTGTCAATCCATGCTGCCTAGGGTCCTGTACCCCTCTGGCCTCTAGATACTCGACAATTCTTTCCTTCAGAAGTGATTCCATCATTTTCCCTATCACTGAGGTTAAACTAACAGGTCTGTAGTTTCCTGCTTCTGCCTTGCTCCCACTTTTGTGAAGGGGAAACACATCTGCCCTCCTCCAGTCCTCAGGTACCACCCCATCCTCCCATGATTTGTTAAAAGGGTAGTCAGTGGTGTCACTAGTTTCTACCTTAGTCTTTTTAGAATTCTGAGATGATTCCCATCAGGCCCCATTGCTTTGTCCACCTTCAGTTTTAAAGAGTTCTTTCAGAACCCTTTCTTCTGTAAATGGGCTGGTATCAACTTCTGTATCCAGAGTGTTTCTACTGTTTGTTTTATGTACCTCCCCCTCTTCATTTGTAAATACTGAGCAAATATATTTGTTTAGTATCTCTGCCTTTTCACAGACTCCCTCTGTCCACCCTCCCTCCTCTTTATTAAGCCTCACTATCCCTCCCTTGGTCTTCTTTCGCTCCCTGATGTACCTATAAATGGTTTTATCCCCCTTCTTAACTGAGTTGGCTATCTTTTCCTCGGTTTGGGCTTTTGCTGTTCTGACTGCCTTCCCAGCCTCCTTTTGCTTTAACTGATACAGTTCTCTGTCCTGCTCCTTCTGCGATTCCTTGTACTTCCTAAATGCTTTCTTTTTCTCTTGAACCTTCACTGCCACTTCCTTTGAGAACCATAGTGGTTTCTTACATCGTTTTGTTTTGTTTATTTGCTTCACACAAAGGCTTGTTACCTCTGTGATGGCAGTTTTTATTATTCCCCATTGTTCTTCCACCCCTCCTTCCTGCCCATTTGGTTTGTGCATTCCTTAGGCACTCACCCATTTTGGCAAAGTCAGCCCTCCTAAAGTCCAGTACTTTGTCTTTGTATGGCTTGACTCTATTGCTGTGTTTATTGTGAACCATACTGTTCGATGGTCGCTAGTTCCCAGGTGGATACCCACTTCTACATCTGTGATCCTCTCTCCATCTCCATTTGAGAGAATCAAGTCTAATATTGCTCCCTCTCAAGCGGGCTCCAGTACTAGTTGCCTAAGGCATGCCCCCTGTAGGGCATCTAGAATAACTCCACTCTTCGAAGTGGCAGCTGCAGCTGCACTCCAGTTAACATCTGGCATATTCAGATCACCCATCAGAAATATCTCCCCTTTTTCTGCCATTCTAAGTATACTTTCTATTATTTCCTTGTCCATTTCCTCCCCCTGAGAAGGGGGTCTGTATACAGCCCCTGTGCGGATTGTGGTGCCATTGCCTGTCTCCAAATTTATCCACAGTGCTTCTTCTCCTCCCTGTTTACCCTTTTGTTCTGTTGCTTTGATTCCTTCCCTTATGTAAAGAGCTACTCCTCCTCCTCTTTTACCCTCCCTGTCCCTCCTGTAGATAGTGTATCCTGGTATGTTTACGTCCCAGTCATGGTTTTGTGTGTACCATGTTTCTGTGACTGCCATGATATCCAGATGTTCCTCCTCCATCAAGGCCACTAATTCAGGAAGCTTGTCACCCAGACTATGGGCATTGGTACTCATTGCTCTCCATTTTTTGATGGCTTTACCTTCTGTTGCAGCATCCCCCACTGACCGTTCTACCTCAGTCTTTTTCTCATTTAGTACCCTGTTTTGTAGGGAGAGGCTGGGATTTTCCTGCTGCTTGTCAGTGCCTCCCCCTTTGACTAGTTTAAAAGCTCACCAATGAAGCATTTAAACCAATTGCTCAAAAGACTTGTTCCCTTCATGGACAGATGCAGACCATCCTGCCAGTATAGGCTGGAGTCCCTCCAGGTGGAACCCCAGTCCCCAATGAAGCCAAACCCCTGTGCTCTGTACCATTTTTTCAACCATTCATTAAACTGCATGGTGCTAATTACCCTTGCCTCCCCCATGCCTTTGACAGGCAGCACCTCTGAGAAGGATACTGTGTGTGCTACTTGTCTTAGACCCCTCCCCAACTCTGCAATGTCCTCCTGCACTGCTCTAATCTCATGATGAGCCAAGTCATTTGTCCCTAGGTGGACAATTACGCTCAGCTCAGACTCCCTTGCAGCTGTTCTCGTGATCCTGAGTATGCACTTCCCATCTCTCCAAGCCATGGCACCAGGCAGGCACCTTACTTCAGTTTTCCCAGCTCCCCTCAGTTCTATACCCCTAATAATTGAGTCCCCCACCAGGAGCTGCTTCCTTTCCCTGTGGTGTCCTCTGCCTCCTTCCTGTGAGCCTCCCTTGTGACAGTTGTCATCAGTCTTCTCTTGGTGCATCCATGGGAGCTATGCTCCCCAGAATGGTATATGGATTGTGGAGTGGAACAATTGACTGGGTGTGCCTCTGTTCCACCATCCTCACCCTCCCTGAGCCCACTGTGGTCCAACTACTGTGCTTTCTTCGCAACCTCTGAGGTAGTGGTGGTGGCGCTAGTGCTCCCTGGATGGGAAAGGTTCCCTTCCTACTGTCCAGTGTGGCCTGGGGGAAGGTTTCCTTACTACTGTCCAGTGTGGCCTGAAGATGGGCAACTTCCTCCCTCAGGGCTGATAGTTGTCTGCAAATAGGGCAGCATCTCAGCCTTCTGGAAGACTGCTGCCCCACAGCCATTACATTGCACTATTCCCCACATGTTTATCTACTTTTTTTGTTTGTTTGTATTTGTGTGTGTGTGTGTGTGATTGGTTATATAGAAATATATATATTATACAATGTGTATGCTTACATTGTCAGTGCAGTGTGCTAGAGAGGATATGACAGTGATATGCACCTTGCACTCTTGAGGAAATGATATCAGAACCTCAGGTATAAAGGTTGGCAAGAGGTAGGGTGCCGCTGTGGGGCCCAGGTGCAGTGCCACATACAGCAGGGGCCAGTATTGTACTTCTGATATGTTCCTATGTTGCAGTATTGTGCAACACTTGAGAGAAGAATTTGTGGATTTAAGGAAAGACTCAGGCCTGCTAACTATGTGAGCCTATAGTTTAATGGTTAGAGTACTAGAACAGCACACCAAGGGTCTGAGGTTCAGTTCCCAGTGGGCCACACTTTTCCTTTGTCATTTCCAACCTTGATTTATAATTATTTTTAGTAATTTGTGAAAATGTTTGAGGTAAGGCCCATGGTAAATCCAAGTGCTGCATTATAAAAAATGATATAGCCTTAATTCTGACAATCACTATAGCTAAAATGACAGGCATGAGTTGCACTATGTGTATGGCTTCTGAAACATTTCTGTATGCTTCTCTAGGCATAAAACATCAGTGATACAAGTATGATTTTTCTGACTAGGGTCATCTATCTCACACCCGGGACAGTCGTCAATCATTTCTCCATATATTACCCTCTCTATCACCGCAGAAGTTGTGCCACAAACAGTATAGTACATGCTATACTTAGAATACATATTGTGGTCAGTTTGTTGGGGGAGGTAATACTGAGGACTGGATTTTCACATGATGTACTCTAATCAGAGTAGAAAGCTGCTCTGGCTGAGAAGTGATTACATTATTTTCTGTCTTCTTTTGACATATTCTATTACTCTCTGTATTTCTAACATACTGGCCCTAACAGATTTCATCAGTAACTACATCTGTATCTTTCCAACAACAAACACAGTCAAGCAGTAGATTGGGGGAGACTCGAGTATCCATGATGTCCAATTATGACTGCTTCTCCATCACTAGTTCATCACGCTAATAAAGCAATAGAAAAACAGCATTGATTCTAGTTCAGTCACTAAATAATCTCTTCAGTTACACCATTTACGCATGTCCCTATTCACAAATGTGTTCTTTAACACCTAAAAAAACATGAATTTACCTCTGCATGACAAGACTTTTTCTCATCTTTTTCTTCTTCCTCAGACTGCAGCTTGTTGATCATAGCAGTTTCACCACCAGGCTGGATGCCTCTTCTGTCTGTGTCTTGGGCATTCTTCAGCTTGCCCTTCATGTCACTCCCTGTTGTGGGCTTCATTTTCACAACTTTCTCTGTACCAGATTCACACCCTAGCATCTCTTGAATCTCTTGCTTTTGTGGGTCTTCAGTAGGAGTATCAGGATCAGATTTAGTTTTTTCCAAGTCACCAAACTGCAATGAGATTCTTGTTTATGTCACAAACCCTTCCACCCAGCAACAATGCTTAAATGGGACGTTCTTTTCCTCCTTATGCTAGCACGAAAAGGTCATGTACTGGTGCCTTATAGTTGGCTTCTCTTCTGACTTTTCATCTCCTGGATTTTCATTTGATGGTGTAACAGCCTGCTCCATCAGTGGAATGTCAGTTTGAGATGATCTGTTCTGGGCCATCTTATTTCATGTTTTGGATAACCTGCTCCAATTATATGACAGAGATTTGACAAGTCTCTGAAAAATATGGCCTTGAAGTCCTGAACTTTCAACTAACAAACCCCTCCTTGTCTGTCCCCATTAACTTTTTACTGGTAGTCTCTCCTCGAGTAACTCATGAACTTTTAACCTCCCACTTCTTCTTGTTGAATTGGGGTCCCATGAACTTTCACTGGTAGCGCCATCCCTCATAAAGTATAAATGGTCACATGAAGCTGTGTACAGGTATACTTGGATTTAACAGTGAGCAGAGATGGCCTGCTGCAGTATAAACAGTACAGCTGCATGGTTTACATGGCCTGCTGCATTATAAACAATTACAGCTGCATGGTTTACATGGCCTGCCATGCTATAATCAGTACAGCTGCATGGTTTTCAAGGCCGGCCGCGATATAATCAGGACAGCTGCATGGTTTACATGGCCTGCCACACTACAATCAGTACAGCTGCATGGTTTACATGGCCTGCTGCATTATAAACAGTACAGCTGCATGATTTACATGGCCTGCCGTGCTATAATCAGTACAGCTGCATGGTTTACATGGCCGGCCACACTATAATCAGGACAGCTGCATGGTTTACATGGCCGGCCACACTTTAATTAGGACAGCTGCATGGTTTACATGGCCTGCTGCACTATAATTAGGACAGCTGCATGGTTTACATGGCCTGCCGCACTATAATCAGGATAGCTGCATGGTTTACATGGCCTGCCGCACTATAATCAGGACAGCTGCATGGTGTACATGGCCTGCCGCACTATAATCAGGACAGCTGCATGGTTTACATGGCCTGCCACACTATAATCAGGACAGCTACATGGTGTACATGGCCTGCCGCACTATAATCAGGATAGCTGCATGGTTTACATGGCCTGCCGCACTATAATCAGGACAGCTGCATGGTTTACATGGCCTGCCGCACTATAATCAGGACAGCTGCATGGTTTACATGGCCTGTCGCACTATAATCAGGACAGCTGCATGGTTTACATGTCCTATCACACTATAATCAGGACAGCTGCATGGTTTACATGGCTTGACGCACTATAATCAGGACAGCTGCATGGTTTACATGGTCTGCCACACTATAATCAGGACAGCTGAATGGTTTACATGGCCTGTCGCACTATAATCAGTACAGCTGCTTGGTTTACATGGCCTGCCGCACTATAGTCAGTACAGCTGCATGGTTTACATGGCCTGTCGCACTATAATCAGGACAGCTGCATGGTTTACATGGCCTGCCGTACTATAATCAGTACAGCTGCATGATTTACATGCTTTTAATACTTTTCATTCTGTAGTAAAAAGGTATGTTTTATTTATTTATTAAGATCTTGGATTTACACTTATGAGCCAGGGCTCATTTATATAGGTTCTATGTCACAAAAGAATACACACAACAAGAATGTACAACACGTTATAGAGAATAGAGTGAACTCGGACAGCAACAATTCTTGGCATTGTACAATGTATGTCAGGTCAAATACAAAAGAGAAGGAGAGAATTTAAGCAAGGATAAGAGTCAGAGAATCAGACAAGAGCCTTGTCCATTGATGGGGCTGGGGTGGAATAATGTATGAGGAGAGAGATGGAAGGGGCTAAATGAGCAGGAATGGGCATAAATTCATACATACCTGTTCACTCCCCTGCCCCTCTGTCAATGTGGCCCTGCACTGAAGTATCTCTCACCTGCACACACATACCCTTACTTTTCACCCTGTCCATTCTTTAACATAATGGCATATATTGTATATTGCCTACATTGTTGTTATTCTTTCTATTGTTCTGTAGTTCTGTAATATATAGCATTGTGTGTCTAGTCTTCGATTTACCTGTTTACCTGTAAAACCAACTGGTGTCCCTGTTATTGTTTTACCTGACATAGAACCTATTGTAATGAGTTTGTTCTCAGAGGTGTTAAACCGAGATCACAAATACAATAAAATATATACATAAATAAATGCTGATCGGAGCAAAAGATGAGATGTGCTATGTGCATTGAGACTGGTGAGGATTTGAGGTGTGCAGTACAACAATTCAGTGGAATCTGCCACACGTATCATGCTGGAGGAGGTACTGCTGAAGTTGATGTTTAAATGGGCCAAGCGTGGAGACTGAGGTGATGTTGCCAGAGAGTGATATTAGCCAGATGGGTGCACAAAAGGCAAAGGATCTGTCCCTGGTAGGATGACAGCAGGGTACCTGGAAGATCTGGTTAACTGAGCCCTTGGTATGGCTGGTTTTGCTGGAGCAGTGGATGGTGTTTTTTAACCCTGCAGGTGCCAGTCCCAGATTGACTTTTTGGGCCAGAAGACATATTTGGAATTTGATTCTTTTAGTTGAAGCTAGTAAGTCTCAGTATAAAAGATGCAGGTATGCGTGAGTTAGCCTACTTATGTGAGGAGCCTGCAGACCTTGTTTAGGGCTGTGGACATTCTTTGTGGAGATGTTTCAGTGGCAGAGTCATAGATTGCAAACCTATAGTCTATTATAGACATGATGGAGCTGTGGATTGCAATTTGTAGTGCGCCTGTAGTCAGAGTCCATTTGTATCCATGCAGATGTCCGATGTGAATGTTGACAGCTTTGTCAACATGCTCAATATGATGGGAGAAGGAGAGGTGCTGCCCAGGGTAATACCGAGACATTTGAAATGTTGAACTTGTTTCAGGGAGATGCCGGTAGCATTGTAGATTTTAGAGTGGCGACTGGTATTTGCTATGCTGGCCACAGAAGAGCATAACCTTTGTTGTTTTGTGGTTAAGTATTAGCTTATGTCTGCAGAACCAGTCTTCTGACTGTGTGAAGCTTTACTAAAGTTGCTTCTCAAGGAGTTTGGGGTCATGGTTGCAGGTGAAAATGGCTGCATTGTCAGCATACAGCAATGAACAGTCTTGGTAGGAGTTAGGCAATCTGTTCATGAAGACATTGAATAGAAGTGGACTGAGAATGGACCCTTGAGGGATGCTAGATAGAACCATGCGACCATCTGAGAGGTTGCTGTTGATCCTTACTTGTTGAGAGTGGTCTGAGAGGTAACTTTTAAACCAGGATATGGTGTCCCTGGACAGGCCTAATTTGCATAACTGGGTAAGCAAAAGAGCATGATTCACTGTATCAAAGGCTTTGTATAGATCTAGAAATTCTGCACTGACAAAATAGCCTTGGCTGAGAGACTCATGAATGGAGGTTGTGAATTCAATGAGTGCTTTGGTGGTGCTGTGACCTTTCTTGAATCTGTGTTGTTGAGGACATTGCAGTTAGTACTGTTTGAAGTAGTCAACAAGTTGGTCTACAACAATACATTCTAAAGCTTTTGAGAGGGGAGGGAGGATGGAGATAGACCTGTAGTTCCCATGGTGCTCCCTATCACCACTTTTGTCAACAGAGGTCACTAGCCACAGATTTTCACTTGTTGGGGAATTGGGAGAGCCTTAGTGAGAGATTGATAATCTTGGTAAGTGGTGATAAAATTTCCTCCAGTGTAAGGCAACAAGTTTCAGGTCCAGGAATCTCCACTGAACCTGGATTTACCTAGGACTTTTAGGTGTATTTCCTGACTTTACTGACAGTGATTGTCTTAAAGTAGATGGGCACAGTTGGATGACATCAGTGTCCTCCTCCTCCTCAGAAGAGGTATGTGAATAAATCAGGGAGTAGGACACCACTGAGATCAGTAAAAGCCATGTTAAAAGTGTTGGTGATGGTTATAAGGTTGAGGATTGGTGTTCCATCCATGTTAAGCATTGTTGGTGGTTGCTTATGGTCCTTGCCTGTTACTTCTTTAATGTTTTGCCAGAATTTCCTTCCATGTTTCCATGAGTTGGTAAGCTGTTCCTTGTAGTACTGGTTTCTTAGGACATGGGTCATATGTGCACAGTTGTTCCTGGCTCTTTTGTATTTATGTATCTCCTCTAGCCTTCCAGTTGCCTGTGCACATTGCCATAGGTGATCTCTAAGGTTCATGAGCTTCAGCAGGTCCAAAGTGATCCAGGAATTACAGATACCCTTACCTTTTCATGTTTTGACGGGGTCATGTTGGTCACAGGTGGTATTGAATTGGCAGATAAAGTAGGGAAGTGCAGTGCTTACATCATCAGCATCATGGGGTGGGGCAGCTATAACTGAAGGCCAGCTGCACAAATGAGCAGACTCAATGAACCATGAGGCCTGTCTCTGCTGGCATTTTAAATGTTTATATGTCTGTATCATCAGTCGGGGAAGGGGCTGCTGGCATTGAAGGTGGACAAATCAGGGTGCTGGTACTTGGATCAGAGGATGGCAAGCAGGTGGGCAGAAGCTCTTCCCTAAACCATGGTTGTGCTTTGAAACACTGTGCTGAGCTTTATCAGTGGTTACCAGTGCCTGGATCGGAGGCTGGCAAGCAGGCAGGCAGGAGTTTTTCCTCAAACCAAGGCTGCATTTCAAAACACTGTAGTAATCCCTATCGGGGGCTACCAGTGCCTGTGTCAAGGTTGGAATGTAGGCAGGCAGGAGTTCTTCCCTGAACTGTGGATTCATTCACATATCTGGACTGTGTAGTATGGTACAGTCTGCATGCATGCTCTTTGGACCAGTGGGCATACAGCTGTACTGTACACAGTCAGTCGGTGGGTGGCTGGGTGGCTTGTGGGTGGGGAACTGCCGCCCACCACTTACTGGGGGCAGGGTGGTGGGGCTCAGTGCGAGGGTGGGGAGGGGGTATGGCTGGACCACCAGGGATGGGGTTTAATCTTTTTTTATACTTCTGCCCACGAGCAGTCCACTAGACCACCAGGGATGGGATTTAATCCCTTTATTTATACTTCTGCCCGTGATTGGGCTGCGAGCGATTCACTGGACCACCAGGGATATAGGATGTCTATGTTTCAATACTTGTGCCTGCGATTGGGTTGGAAGCAGCCCACTGGACCACCAGAGATATTACAATATTATGTTTTGAAACTTTTGCTCGCGATCGGGCATTGGGGCAATTTGCCGCTTGTGCCAGGGGCATCGGTCCCCGACGGCTACAGCTTCGCAGGACGCCAGGTGCAAGTCATCAGGGATCGGTACACCTGCATGCAAATGGGGCCATAATGACATGCAAATGGCCCCATTTGCACCTTGCATCCATTACGGCCCCATTGTCATGTCCATCGCTGAATATTGACTTGATGCGCCTAGCGCAATGGCACTTGCACTAGCACATCTCCCTGCCCCTCTCTGGCCACTTGCACTGATGCAGTGCCACTGTGCCATGCACTATGTGGGCTGGCCATGGGCGATATTCAACTGTGCTGAGCCATGGCGCAGCACCATTGAATATCACCCTGTCAGTGCCCTGGCACATCCCAGTTCGCGCTGCGCCCGCTTGCACCACAGCCTAGCGCAGTCCGAATATCCCACCCTTTGTATTTTTTCATGTTGTTTTTTGCAGGACACAGCTGTCTGACTTAGGACTGTCCCGATTTTCACAGAACAGGTGGTAACCATAGTTCAGCTATCTGAATAGAGATATTTTTCTAAATCCTTTAACAAGCACAACTGTGAAGCTCCTCTCTCTGGTAAAATATTTTAATGTCTTATTTTGCAACAAAAGTGTGCTTCAACAAGTGGCTTTTCCACACCTCCATGATGGAATGTCTCACTGCATGATGATGCACTCCAGATACAGCATTCCAGGATACCAACACATCCTGTCCTATGCAACCAGACAGATGTGGAATGAATAAAACCACACTATCCTAACAACCTGTAAAGAGGGGGGAGAATATAAGGGTGGCATGGTGTTGGTGGATGCAAGGTAAGTGGTGGGGCAAGGTGGCAGGAAGGGAGAGACCCTGGTTTGATGCAGGATGAATTGGTGATGGTATGAGGGACAAGGTCTTAGGTTTGAGGGGAGAGGGATGGAGAAGGAGGGACTCAGATTTGAGCTAGGATGGTGATACAGGGGTTCGGGGTGGGATGAAGGAGGAGGGACTCAGGTTCGAGCTAGGACAGAACTTAGGTTTGAGGGGATGGAGAGGGAGGAGGAGGGACTCTGGTTTGAACTAGGATGGTGCAGCATAGGTTCAGGCTAGGAAGGAACACAGATTTGAGGGGATGGGATAGAGGAGGTGGGATGTAGAGGCATAGAAAAGGAGTGCTGCATCACTTCAGGGGTTGAAAACACATCACTTCTGTGGTTGGAGGTGAGACTTCTGGTGCTAGGGTCATGGGTGGTGCTTCCACCTGTTAAATGACATTGTGCACAATGATTGGCTGAAATTTAACATTTGATACTACTTATTTGTAACAACATCTATGTTCTTGCAGGCATACACTTAACATTTGACATGCATATCCAATGTCAGTGTCTCCAGGTGTCTAACACAACTGGATAAATTGGTTTAGAAGTTTTACATTTACAGGAGAAAAAAATAATGGTAATGTTTTCTCAGATATTTATGGAAGCATATGGATGAAGCATCCAGAATCTTTTGTGGAATTTAGCATTCACAATGCATGTATCACTGCTTCATTTTAAATGCTGGGCTGAGCTTTTGCAGTCCTCTTGTTCTTCTCTGGGTGACTATTTTGCCCCTATCCCCCAAGCTTAGGCAGATTGGCTCAGTAGAACTACTGATCCCTCTGATATTCTCTTTGTTCTTTATGTGACACTCAGACAGCTGGTTCTGATTAATCTATGCTTTTTGTAATATAAAAATGTGTTATTGAATGTTTCTCATGAGAGATTCTGACAGCTTGTGGAATGACTCCCCCCCCCCCAGATTTTAGCTAATACATGTGACCTGGAAGGCCAAGAGATAATTACAGGCTAGAAGAAACTTAACATTTAGGATATCCTGTTGATGTGACTAATTGGCTTGCTAGCTGCCAAGAAAGATCATAAACGTTTATGATGTTCAGAGGAAACAGTTCAGTTCACATGGTGATACAAAGCATATTGCACCTCCATGAGATCTGGCAGAAAGACATAACAAGTCCTTTGATGTCCTGGAAAGGGAAAGTTGCTCATAAGATCAAAGAAATGTCATTTGAAAAAAAAAGAGTTTTGCTGAGGTCACAGAATGTTAATTTACCTTCTGAAAAAGACATCCTGTTTTGCATAGATATTTCTTTTTATATTCTGACAGGGAGGAGCTAAGCGACCTCACACAAAGAGGTTGGCAAAGCCAGTTTTTAAACAGTATTCTGTTTTCCATTTTAGCACAAATGTTTGGACTCTGAAAAAGAAACATCTACAGCACTGTGAGATAAGAATACCTTAGAACAAACAAGTCTGAGTGTATTAGTGGTAGGAATATGCACTTTTTAAAACTTTATTCTTTTAAGTGATTTGTATGTTTTGTGATATATGGTTCTGTATTTACACTTTATATTTTTATCTATTTTAAGTAAACATCTAATTTTTTAATAGACTATTTGTGTCTTCCAGGTCCTTCTGTTTTTGCCTGTGATGCATGGATGGTTAAGAGTGTGACAACACTGTGCATGAGCTTATATGGTAATACCAAACCGTAAAAGGTAACAGTAGCATAGCAAATTCCCAGGGCCTGGGTGCAAAGCGATGTTACAGGGCCCTCTGCAGTTTTGAATAAACATCAAAATTATGATTTGGACCCCTCAAACCTCATGGGCCCAGGTGCCACTGCACCCTTGTAGCTATGCCTCTGAAGGTAAGTAATCTGAGGTCTTTATTAGAGTTTTGAGGGTTTATTTTGTATGCCTGGTTAGGTGCCCATAGGCAACAGATATCTGGTCCCCCCGAAGAGCAGAATTATCTGAGCCTGTACATTGGGTACGCTAACAAGAGGTTCACAGTTTGATCCCTCTAGAACTGAGACCAAAGGTTGATTCAAACCCACAAAACAGACAGAAGGGTTGCCCTGTTTCTGTTTCCTGTTCATGAGACTGCACTCAGAGGTTGTCATTGTGGGAGCAGAGGGCCTGACCTGCTGAGTGGGTTTGTGATACTTTACAGTGACAAAATCCCTTAAAACAGGAGGCACCTACTCCTTTTCCTATCATCTTGTGCTGTTGGAATAGCCAGAAGTCTTCATTCCTGGTGCCCCAGACATTATCTTGCCCGCTATATCTTTTTGGGCACACCAGAGTCTCAAAATGCACATATTTAAGGTTCCCTGGATCATCAGTTTACTGGGTGTGGTTCTTATATATACTGGGCCAGATATTCAAAAGGGTTGCACCATGCACAATAGGATTGCACCTGCGCAAGTCCGAAATTGCTCCATTCTGCGATATTTAGCAGGAGGCAGTTGCGCCACTGAAAACATGCTGAGCAACAGCACAATGCAAATGAATGCATGCTGAACTGGAGGGGGAGGAACCATGCATAAACTGCACAGCCCGATATTCAGCCGGGTTGTGCAGAGCTGTGCAGGCACAACCCCCAACCTGCGCCTGCACAACTTTGAGCCAAAAAAGGATCAAGTCGAGGGCCACCCACAGGTGAGCTGCCACATTGCAGGGCACAACACAGCAGCTGCCATCTGTGGCTGGCTCTCAACCCCTCCCTATACCCCCTGCAGCCCGATCACGGGCAAAAGTGTAAATCCCCCACCACGCCCACTGGTCCGATCACGGGCATAGCTTTAAGCCCCCACCAGCCGACCGTGGGCAGCAAAGTGTCTCCCCGAACATATCCCTGGTGGTCCAGTGGACGAAAAGCCCGATCGCGGGCTGTGGCAGTGTAAACACAACCCCCTCCCGGACCATCCCTGATGGTCCAGTGGACTGAAAAGCCCGATCACGGGCTGTAGCAATGTAAACACAACCCCCTCCCAAATACATCCCTGGTGGTCCAATGGACCAAAAGCCCAATCGCAGGCTGGAATAGTAGAAGCACCCCCAAACACATCCCTGGTGGTCCAGTGGACTGAAAAGTCTGATCGCAGGCTGGAGTAGTGAAAGCACACCCCAGAACACATCCCTGGTGACCTAGTGTCCCCACCCACCACCCACAAAGCCCCACCACCTGCCACCCCGCGGCAGGAGCGGCAGCATCCCACCAGCTGCTCTACCGCCCACCGACTGGCTGCCGGTGAGACTGCACACCATTGGTGCACAACAAGAGCCAGTGGGCATGCAGCCCATACCATTCAAGTCAGTCAGATTTGTGAATGAATTCACAATGAATTCATTCATTCACAAAAGCTGGACTGTCTTGTACAGTATGAGCTACTGCGCCCAAGATCTTGCTCTGCACCAATGGAAGTGCAGCCTACTGAGGCAATCGATCGACGATGTGGCAAGACACGCAGCGGGTGGGATGCTGCTAGCTGCGGGGATGGGTGGGGTGGTGGGGCTTCATGGGTAGGTGGGGTGGGGGACCTAGGTCACCAGGGATGTGTTCGGAAGGTGCTTCTACTCCAGCCCGTGATCGGGCCTTGATCCACTGGACCACCAGGGATGTATTTGGGAGGGGCTGTGTTTACACTGCTACAGCCCACAATCGGGCTTTTGGTCCACTGGACCACCTGGGATGTATTCAGGGAGGAGAGGATTGTTTTAAACTAATGCAGCCTGTGATCGGGCTGGTGGGGGGTTTCAGCTATACCCACAATCGGGCCTGTCGGGGGAGGGGGGACATTTCTGCTGTTGCCCACAATCGGGCCAGTGGGGGGTGGTGGTGGGGATTTTCACTCTTTTGCCCATGATCAGGATGCAGGGGGTGTCGATCCCTGATGGCTGCTGCCTGGCAGGGTGCCAGGTGCAAGTCCTCGGGGATCGGCGCACCTCCATGCTAATGGCATGCAAATGGGGCCATAATCAGATGCAAATGGCCCCCCCTGTGCCTTGCATGAATTATGGCCCCATTTGCATGTCACCTTTTGAATATTGGAAATTTGCGCTGGCGCAATGGTACTGCACCACACGAGTTGAATGCACCACTCTGACCACTTGCGGTGGCGTAGAGTTCCACTGCGCCATGCACAGAATGGCTTCTGGCGAGGGGTGATATTCAAAGGAGTTGATCAAGGGCATAACTCCTTTGAATATCACTCAGTCACACCTCTCGGCACAACTATATTTTGTGCAGCATCAGGGCTTAGCCCACAAAATAGCTATAGTTTGAATATCTGGCCCACTATACTCATTTTGGAATTAACACTCTGTGTTTCCTTGCTCCAAATGGAGGATCTGTCACTGGTGTTCTACCCAACTTGGCTGTTCATTTTTTGCATATGAACATATGAAGAAGCCAGCAGAAGAATGCCATCGATCTATCAAGTCTGCTCATACTGCAGGGTTGACAGCTTGAACTAATGTCCCTGCCTCCCTCCCACCCTCCCATCCTCCCTACCCATAAGCCTTACCTTCCCATGCCTATCCCAGACTCTCTTAAAGCTACTGTCTTCAACAAGATGACCTCTTCTGGCAGCTCATTCCAAGTTCCCACCACCCTCTCTGTAAAAGTACTTCCTGACCTCCTCCTAAATCTTCCCACCCTCAAGCTTAAGATTGTGCCCCTTGTGTTTTGGATGCCATTCAGCTTAAAGAGCCTCTCTTTATCAACCTTATTTATCCTTTATAAGTACTTGAAGATAGCAGTCATGTCCCTCTCTCTTCCTGTCTTCCAGAGGTACAAGTTCAATGCCCTCAACCTCTCCTCTTATGCCTTACCTGCTGACTGACTGTCATCATGATAGCCTTCTGCTGGACTTTCTCAACAGGTTAATGTTTTTTGAAGTGTGGGCACCAGTACTGAACTCCATACTCTGTGATGCGGCCTTACAAGTGACCTGTACAAGGGAGTATAACCTCTTCTCTCTTACTATTGATCCCCCTAGATATGCATCCCAAGATCTTGTTTGCCTTGCTGCCACTTTCTTGCACTGTGTGGAGTGCTTCAGGTCACTAGGGATCATCACTCCCAGGTTCTTTTCCTCCTCTGATGCAGATACTCAGACTCCACCCAGGTAGTACTGTGCCCTGAAATTCTTGACTCCAATATGCATAACTTTGCATTTCTTGGCATTAAAGCCAAGCTACCAGATCCTAGACAACCTCCTCAGCTTTTTCAGATCTTCCTGTAGGTCCTGTATCCCTTCAGCTGTGTCTACTCTTCCATAGAGCTTGCTGTCATCCATGAATAGGCACATTTATCCCTTAATGCCATCCCCAATGTCATTGATGAAGACATTGAACAACACCAGCCCCCGCACCAAGCCCTGTGGGACACCACTAGTTACCTCTCTGGTGCCAGATAACTCTCCCCCCCACAACTACCCTTGAGTTCTGTCCCTCAGCCAGTTTTCCACCCATCTGGCCATCTTTTCCCCAACCCTGAGATGCACAAACGTACTGATCAATCTTCTGTGGGGCATAAACTCAAAGGCCTTGCTGAAATCAAGATAGAGGATGTCTATCGCTTGGCCCCTATCCGCTGTCTTAGTGACACAGTCAAAGAAGTCAATCAGATTCATTTAACACAATCTCACCCCCATGAACCCATGCTGCCTTACATCCTGGGGACCATGCTCCTCTAGATATTTCAACAACCTTTCCTTTAGTATGGTCTACATGAGCTTGCCCACAATAGAGGTGAGACTGGTCTGTAGCTCCTTGGGTCATATTTAGGGACAGCTTTTGGAGGGGCACTCATATGCTGTTCTCCAGTCCTGCAGTATCATGCCTGACTGTAGTGAACTATTAAATAGGTCTGCCAGTGGAATTGCCAGCTCCTCAGCCAGTTGGTTTTTTTTGAACCACAATTATTGATTGCTGCTAGAGTATATTTGCAACTTTTTCAGTTTTCACAATTTTGCTGCACAATTCTTTACTGCAATTTACTAAACATATACAGTATAACATGCACTGTATATGTATTTATTTATTTATTTAAATTTTTGGTAACCAGCAAAGGCACACTGAGCCAGGGCTCGTTTCCAGGTGCAACCCAGAGTACAGGGTATGAAACAACAATATACAACATAAGCATAAACACAATATAGTATAGCTAGAAGTTACATAATATGCAAGTGCAGTACAAATATAAGACATTTGGGCGGTACAACATTTGTTAGCATAAAGAAGATGAGAGATGGAGTGCAGAAATCAAACCAGTTCAAATTAGGGGAGAAAACTGGGGCATTGGTGTGGAGCAACTGGAGCATGCCAGAGCAGGCACTTCAGTGCTGGGAGTGGGGTGGTTTGTTGAAAAGTAGAAGAAAGTTGGTTCCAGAGGGAAAGTAAAAGCAAGGATAAAGCTGGTTGTCCTGCAGTAGAGTGAGGGATGGCAGGGAGAAAGACTGGGACAACCTGGAGTGGAGAGGTAGGGGAGGGTCTAACTGGGAGTTAAGAGGAGGAAGGTAAGAAGAAAGTTGTCCAAACCAGTATTTGGCAATAAAAGTTAAGGAGTGCGACCGTTGATGGAGGGAGAGTGGAGGGATGGCCAGTGATGAGTAGAGGGAGCAGTAGTCAGTGCGGGAAGGTGCATTTGTGGTGATGTGGCAAAAGGCATTTAGCAGGGTGTCAAGTCTGGTGAGAGCAGAGGCAGGTGCAGTGCCATAAATGATGTCCGCGTAGTCAAGCACATGGAGAAGGGTTTTAATAACCAGCTCTTGTCTCACAGAAGGGGAAAGGCAATCCTTACTGCAGTACATTATGCCTAGTTTAGGGCAGAGCTTGGCATGCAGGGTGTCTATATGTACTGAGTAGTCTAGTTTTTGTTGAGACATACCCAAGGTACTTGAATGCAGAGACAACTTCTAGGGAGAACCGTTAGGGGTGGAGAAGACAGGGAAGATGAGAGTGTTGCTAAATTTTGTCTTGACCCAAAGGTCATGGAGACTGTTTTTTTTTTTTGTGCTACCCTCAGTCGTTAGCCTGGAACCATTATAGGACACTGTTGAAATTATGCTGGACAGGGCCCTCTACAGCACAGGTTGAGGGACCAGTTATATAGATGGCTGTGTCATCTGTGTACATGTGAATTTGTGCTTGACAGCAGGCTAAGGGAGGTCATTGATGAGCAGGGAAAACAAGATATAGCCTAGGATGCATCCTTGGGAAACCCGCAAGGATAGGAGGAGATTACAAAAAGCCCACCTGGACTGACTGGCTTTTGTTGAGAGGTATGAACTGAACTAGTTCACAACTGTAGCCACTAGGCCAACAGAGTGGAGCTTATTGAGCAGGAGCGGTGGGACACAGAGTTGAAGGCTTTTTCCAGGTCAAAGAAGATTGCAGCAGAAATGTAACCCATATCCATTTCTGAGAGAATGAGGTCTGTGACACAGAGATGAGGAGAATTGGTTCTTCCTAAAGCTGGCTTGGAGAGGGTATTGGTGGACTGTGATGAAATCAGCCACCCTAGAGTAGATTAGGATTCCTGGAGCTTTGCAAGGGAGAGGAGGAGGGAGACTGGGCAGTAATTCCTGGATTGGAGGATCACTGTCTTTATGGAGGAGTAGGACCTTAGCCATTTTTCCTGTTCAAGGAGACTTTGCCTGAGGAAAGGGAGAGATTGAAAAGGTGTGTATCGGGAGGACAATGGTGGAGCAGAGATACATTGATCTTAGGATCAGTGCCATCAGGGCTACTTTTTGCTGGGTTTAGAGACAAAAGGCATTGTGGACCTCCTGCTGGGAGAAGGGGGGGTGGTAACCACTAGAAGAGTACAGGGTGGGGGGGTCATGGTGGGCCATGGTAGGAGTGTCAGGAAGTGCACATGAGATGAAATACTTAATGAGGGTATCGGTCACAGAAGCGGGGTCTGAAACAATGGAATTTTTTACCAAGAGGATTGGGTTTTTGATGGAGTGGGGTGTCAATGAGAGAGTGGATGGTTTTCCAAAAATTTGAGGGAGACCTTTGTGTAGACTGGAGGAGTTCCTTGAAATAATCTGCTTTGGCAGTACAGATTGCCTTTGTGTATTTGTTTCTTAGGGACCTATATGCCTTTAAGTCGGCCTGTGTCAGGGTGGTTTTTGCAGGTAACCCATGCACAATCTCACAGTTTGCATTGGGCAGTTAGAGTTCCATTGATTCAGGAGTGGTGGATGCACTTTAGTTGTGCTTTTTTCAGGGGTGCGTGAGTGTTCAAACCCTGGTGAAAATGCTGGTAAATGAACTGAGGGCTGTGTCACTGTTGGTGGAGGAGAATACATAGGACCAGTTGGCACTGACCAGGTCTTGTAGGAGGGTGTGCCCAATGCTTTGAGGGAGCTGTGCCATATATATTTTGGGACCGAATGGGAGAAGTGCATCTTCCTGATGCAACAGGTCAAGCAATGATTGCTAAAAATATCTTGAAGGATACCTGGGGCATGATAACTCAGGTACATGAGGCTCCGTGTGTAGAGGTCAGCACTTTATGGTTATGACCTATCTAGAAAGAGTCTAATTTCAGTAAAAAACAACCCTTTATTGTTCACAACCACAATGAAAAAGCAGAGAGAACACACACGCTCACAGATCACCAAATAAAATGCTGTAGGTTCATTGCAAACTACTTCCTGGTTGTTGCTTGGTGCAAGTCTAACTAACTGGAGTAAACAAATACACAAGTCAGGTACTGCCAAATCAAACAGTGGTACTTGCTGTTCAATAATGTGAGCCAAAAGGCAAAGAATATGGTTAAAGCAGATAGAGCGCAGTGTGGCTCAGTCAAACTACTTCCTGGTTGTAGCTGAATTCAACGTCTAACTAACTGGAGTAAACAAACACACAAGTTAGGTCCTGCCAAGTCACGGCATTGGTATATTTATGCAATTCAATAATGCGTGCCAATATAGCTAAAGCAACTGCTTTTAAAAAGAAAAGAAAAGCAAAGGACTGGTAGATGAGCTTCCTTCCAGTGTTCATGCAGGTGCTGGAGTGGGTGTGGTTACGTGCTTGTGTATTGACAATCCATTATCATCATCAGAGCGTAAGATAGTAGAGTGATCTGCTGTTAAATAGAGGTGCTTTTAAAAAGGTAGTATCTTGTAAAACCAGTGTTAAAGAATGGAAGTGGGAATAAATTAAAATAACAGGATACATACATAGGGGTAGTGCAGACATCAATAGCAGAGTTGTGTCATATTGACCTAAGGATTACATTCTCCGATAGACAGTAACATTACTTTAAAGGAAAGAACTTTACTTAAGAAAGTACATATTTCCTGAAAGAAAAGGAAACAACATACAATTCCTAAATGGAAAAAACATACAATTTCTAAACAGAAACATCATAGTCTGGTGTCACATAGCCTGTAGTGTCTCTATACTGCTGAATGTAGCACAGAAAATTTATGGAAGGCAGATCATGTCTTTTTTTTTTGCCAGACCAATTCAGTATTGCAGAGTTGCCAAGTCCATTTGCGTTGAGCAAATAGCATGTGGCAGAGCAATCAGGTCATGCTGTAACTTAAAAGGCAGAGCAGACGAGTTATGCCTTTTGAACAAAGCATAAGGCAGAGCAGTCTCGCAGTGCTATAATGGTGTTAGGTAATAAGTAATAGGCAGAGCAGACAAATCATGCCTCTCTATCATCTTATGGTGTTTCTACACTGGCTAGATCTGCTGCGAGGGAGTAGATTGCCCAAGGCAGAGCAGACAAGTCATACCTTAGACTAAACAGAGGCGATCATGTGATGTGATCGACCTGCTAGCTGCTCCTGCCTAGAGCTCCCACTCTCTCCCTAGCAATCCACTTTAATCAACATCTATTCAGTATTTTAATGCCAGCCACAGCATTATATACTTCCCACACTGCCTATCCGTGAGATCCTGAGCTTCTGCATCACAACTGGCTTTCTTTATGCTGCAATGGGGCAGAAATGCACCCAGCCTTACCCACATAAGCACCCTGGTCTCATCTGGAAAAGCAGCCCAAGAAACCGTACAGCACCAACAAGCCATGACCAAGCAACCAACACCTCCTCCTCTCAGCACCATTAATGAAGGAGCGGCTTTACTAGAACTGCTGCTATTCAAGGAAACCTTGCAGGATATTGCTTTGATCTGAAGTCTGTAAAAGCAAGCTGGGAGACCTAATCAGAATCTCAGATTGGAAGCCCGCGACTTGCTCCTTAAGCCTGGAAGGACAGATCTGAGCCTGAGATTATCAAACTTAAACAACAAATTGCTAAGCTGCAATCAAAAACAGAGGATCTAGAGGGAGAAGCAGGAGGAACAATATCTTAATTTTGGCCTGCCTTAAGGCAAATAAGGCCCTCTATGATCAAATAAAGAAGAAAATCCAAGAAAAACAGCACTCAAGCCTCTAAAAGTCAAAAATACAGGTCCAAACGAAAGTAAATTGCTGTAGAATACCGTTTTAATGCAATGCAAAATGCATGGTGACCAGCAGGCAATCAAACACTCAGTTCACAACACCCAGCTTCGACTCAAACAAGAGTCTTCATAAGGGTAACGTAACCAGTCGATTAGAACCTTAAATGTGGAGACCAATAAATGTATAAACCAATTACATCATACCATTAATCAAATAATTAAATACTAATACAATCCTAATGAAAAACACATGAATTGCATTAAATACATAATAACATTTGGCTTCACAGAGTAGAGATGCAGTCAATGCAGTTTCACATCTCAATTTTAAGTAAAAAATTCCTAGCAAGCACAAAATAAACATATTAGTACCCCTTTAACACAAACTGCAAATAATAAATCACAACAATAATGAAATAAAGAAGCCAAAAACCCGAATGATAAAAAAAAAAAATATATATAAAGACAGTAAAACAACTGTCATTCAATGGACCTCATTGTAAATGAGGACAAAAAAAGCCGTAAAATGAAACATAAAAATTCACACATGTATTATCCAAAAGAAAAATATTTTGCATCCCAAATCAATAATAAAGATCTGCAATAATGCAATAGATGGAGCAGCTAATAAAGCACAATAAACTCATCTAAATTTTTTGGTGATGAAAGAATGCAAATAATTCTAAATGAATGATGACAAACAATGAAATGATAACATATCAAGACCAAACCTCCAGCATAGCAAGGCAACAGGCAGAAGATAAATTGCAAGGCAACTTGTTACTCATAGGACCTCCTAGTAAACGAGGACCAAACCAGCTAGAGGGTAACCAAATGAAATGGAAAAATGAACCTAAGGAGAATGAAAAAGAAAATATTAAATATTAAACAGATACTATATCTCATTTTATCTCATAATTATTAACAACAAAAGTTCAAAACAGCAAACAAAAAGCACTCAACCTCATTTCTTTATCAAAAAAGGCTTCAGCTCCCATCTCTCATTAAGTCCTTGTGGTTTAACACTATGAAAACATAAATCCACATATTTTCACGCTGCAAAAGCAAGTTAGACCTGTCTCCCCCAATTTTCATGGGTGGAACATGTTCCAAACCCACATATTTCAAATTTTCAGACTTAGATCCATGTGCATCCAAAAAATGAATTCCTACCAGAGTATCACCTTTACCAATCAAAATTGAATGTATATGTTCTTGTATTCTCTGTTTCAAAGGCCTAATGGTTTTCCCAATATAAAGTAAATTACAAGACCACCAGAGAACATACACCACATAAGAGGTGTCACAAGTTATACGTTCTCTGATGTCAATTATAATATCAGACAGTTTGGGATGCACAGACTTTTTGGTGGGGACACCAAACTTGCAAATGTTACAATGATTACATCTATAAAAACCACAAGGACGTAAAGGTAACCAAGTAGATGTATTTCTAGAAGGCACAGTCATTCTACTGTGAACTAGTTTGTGCTTAAGATTCTCACTTTTATTGAATGTTATTCTAGGTTTATTAGCAACAGAAGCAGCTAAATCACTGTCCTCCAGTAAAATGTGTCAACTCCTATGTATAATATTCCCTATCTGTCTTGCCACATGGTTGTAATCTGTCACAAAAGTACATGGTATATTGTCCTTGTCTGCAACTTCCCTATCTGTATTTTTCAGAAGACATTCTCTATCCATACCAAAAACATTTTCTTTTGTCTGTTTCAACTGCTCTTTTTTGTAACCCCTATTTTCAAATCTCTTAATCAGTTCATCAGTTTGATCTAAAAAATTTCTGTCACTGCTACAGTTTCTTCTTAATCTAAGCATCTGACAAAAGGAATCGAGTTCTTCAAACTATAAGGATGAGCACTGCTAGCTAACAGTAATGAATTAGTAGCAGTGTCTTTTCTAAAGCATGGTTTTCAATCTTATTATGACTCGTTAACTCTAAATCTAAGAAAGAAATAGTTTTAGAATCCATGGTATGTGTGAATTTTAGATTGTACTCATTTGAATTTAACCATCTCATAAAATCAGATATAAATAATTCCGGTCCTTCCCAAATACATAGTATGTCATCAGTAAAGGGATGACACCGAACTATATACTTGACAAATGGATTGAGATTAGGAAAGACAACAGTTTTCTCCAAGAGTCCTATAAATAAATTAGCATAACTGGGTGCTAAAGAAGACCCCATAGCTGTACCACATATCTGTAAATAAAATTCTCCTGAAATTCAAAATAATTATGTCAACACAAATTCCATAGCTTCCAAAATAAACTCATGTGGAATATTACTGTTAGTCCTAGAGAGCTCTTCCAACCAAAATTTCACTGCTCTTAATCCCATATGATGTTGAATAGATGTGTACAATGATTCGACATCTATGCCAATCCATCTGTAATTTGGTTCCCAATTTAAATCCTTGACAATGTTTAAAATATCTTTACTATCTTTAATATAAGATGGAAGAGAAATAACCTGAAATTGCAAAAAGAAGTCAACAAACTTTTCCAAATTCTGTGTTAAAGAATTGCATCCTGACACTATCAGCCTACCTGGGGGGTTTACCAAGTTTTTATGAATTTTGGGGAGAATGTAAAAACTTGGAACAGCAGAAGATTCCTGCCAAATAAATTTGTATTCATCATCAGTAATCAAACCACTATCCACTGTATGTTTCAAAAGCTGAAATAATTATTTTTTAAAAGCTAATGTAGGATCAGAAGGCAACTTATAGTAGTTGTCAGTATTCTCTAATAATGCCAATACTATGTTGCAATAATGTTTTTTTTCCCCTAGTATTACAATGTTACCCCCTTTATCTGCTGATTTTATTACTATAGATTCATTTTTGCTTAAATCTTCTAAAGCAATTTTTTCACCCTGTGTTATATTATAAAACTTGGGAACAGTTTTTTTCGGCCAAAATGTCCTTGACTTGCTGACACACTGTTTTTTCAAAAACTTGAATATGATAATTAAAAATGTTGGGGCAAAAAGTAGATGTTCCTGTAAATTTGCCTTTCCTTAAAGTTGAAATATGTTGATTGGCATTCCATATAGCATTACCTGATGCTTGATACTGAGAAATCTCAATGTCAGTTCTATTTTGTTCCTGCAAAATCAATTCTTATGCTATTTCTAAATTCAAATCCACATTTTGTAATTCCATAGCTCCATATGTAATGATGTCTTCAGTCCCAACAGTTTGCTCTCTTTCATTGTCAATTGCTTTAAACAACAATTCCAAATCTTCAGTGTAACTGATGTCTTCTAGCGGTCCCACCCCCATTCTGGATGTATTTTCTCTTTGCCAAAAAAAAGTTTAATCTTGTGAAAAATTTTTTGTAAATCCACAAAAACTTTAAACTCATTAACAGAAGGAGTAGGAACAAAGCTTAGTCCTCTACTAAGAACAGATGTTTCAGCTGGTGTAAGAATACGATCTGACAAATTTACGATCTGTAAATGATTTCTTTGTTCCTCTATGATCACCTTTATCCAGAAATTGCTCACTAAGATCACTGGTCCATCTTCACAATCCCACCTATCTGATTGAGTGAGCGCACCTGTCATTCAGACCAGACCCTGGATTCTTCCCCCAGACCTATGATTGTGCGTCTGCTTAATTACCTGGAATGGCAGCATGTTCTGTCCAAGTCCAGAGAGCTGCAAACAATTCTTTGGGAAAACAAGAAGCTGCATATTACTCAAGGCCTACCCCTAGAAACCAGGCAGAAGAGAGTCACTTTCCACCCCATTGTGTGCAAGCTAATCGCCACGAGTATCAAATTCCACATGGCACATCCAGCTCGTTAACAAGTTTTTGTGGATGGGGCCTGGTTATCTTTTGATTCATCTTCTCAAGCTCAAATGGAGCTTAGCATGAAATTGCCATCCTTATTTAAAGTTTCCTGAATCTGCTCCAGAGTACCTGGTTCTGAACTTTTGCTTTGTTTATGGTAATATCAAGTGCTTACCTGTGTTTGTTGTTCTGTGGCCTGTTGCCATTTGAGTCCTGCTGATCTGCCGGCCATGATGCAGAGGAGAGTGCCCTCTGAATCCCTGGATCTCTCGGCCTGTGTCCAGGCCTTATTGCCTAACTCAGGGAGGACCTGGCTGTTCTGCCTTACTAGCGACCGGACCTAATCATTCCGAATTTGGTTTCCAGAGGGACTGTTTTCCACACTGTACCAGTCTGTCTGCCTTTGGACTCCCTAGTGGACTAACACATTTGTAACCCAGAGCAAGGGGGTTGGATACCATTGTATCATGTTTACTGTTATTTATTATTGCTATTATCTTGGTTTGCTGTTGTTGTTCCCACTGCCTTACTACTACCTCAGCTCCCTTCCTGAGTTTTGTTCATCGGGAGGGTACTGTGCTAAAGTCCCCCTTTCCTGCCATTTTTTCCTTTCCACCTTCATGGACACCCCTCTGGTTTCTTCATTTCACTGTCTCCCGAGTTTCTTCTTTCCTGGTGGCTTTGAGCTGTTTGAATTTAAATAACAGCCCTCAGGCACCGCTCTCCACAAGTCATCCCCTCTTCTTCTAGGGGACCTGATTGGATTACCTCCCATGCCCATTTTTTTTAAACACAGGTAGAGAGCTGCCTCCTTTACTGCTTTGTCACTGTGGTATATCATACTTGAGGCCTTAGGTGTATTCCACAAATGTCAGATTGTGGGGGGAGGAGCCAGAGGGTAGGTATGCACTGGCTAAAGCTAGTCAGCCTCATGTACTGGATTGTTGGGGGGGTTGACCCTAATAGCCCGAAGGCTCTCAATATGCCATTATTCACTTTGCACTCTGATAAGTGTTGTATCTCAGGTCTTCCATCGATTTTCAGCCTGTTATGAGGAGTGGAAGACTCTCGGGGTCATAGGGAATTTGCTCCCCACCGTTTCTCTTAATCTGGATCACAGGGCATCATTATTGAACATGGGGATGCTTGTACATAGTTCTGTTGGGGCATGGGAGGGAGGGAATTTGCATGTTGTTGGAACTGTGCGTGCTTCAAGTATTCATTATATTCATAAGCAGCCTTCTTTTTGTGCCTGTCAAACTATACCTGTGCTCCATGTCATGCATTCTGTTATACGGCTATCTATATTTGTGCTACTTGTTGACAGCATGCTCATTTTGCTGATTGAGGGGGGGTCAGAGATGGGGGGTAAGGTGCATCCTGTAGAGTTAGCTCACTGTATTTCTCTTTATATACATTGTGATGTGCGCTGGGGATGGAGGGGCAGGATGCAAGGTATATACTGAAAGATCTGTTTACTCATTTTTTTCTGTGAATATGGCTAGCACAATGACAAAGTTTCTCACATGGAATGTTAGGGGTGCCTGGGATTGTCCTAAAATATATCAAATTTTCAAACACATTTCGCTTCTGCATGCCAACATCTCATTCATACAGTAGACCCATCTCCTCCCCTCTGAAGCCACTAATCTCCTAAGGCAGGATATTGGCCAGGTTTTTGCCTCTGGGATATCAATTGCCAGTAGGGGGGCTGCCATTCTGATAAATCACTCGGTACCCTTTCAGGTGGATCAGTCTATTGTGGATCCACAGGGGAGATACAGCTTGGTAAAGGAATAATTGGACATACAGAATTAGTGTTAAGCAGCATTTATGGCCCAGAGGGCAGTGACCCTGCTTTCTTTATGGACCTAACTGACAAACTGTCCTCTTATTTGACAGTCCCAATGATTCTGGGTGGGGACTGCAATCTCCCTCCTACCCAGGACCTGGACCAGTCCAACTGCCCTCTCAGACCTCCATCAGCAGCTCAAAGAGCTCTACAAAAGTTCTTAGATTCATTATGGTTATGTGACCCATGGAGGATACTGAACCCATTGTCCCATACTTTCTCTTTTTATTCTACAATCCATTACTCCTCATCCTGACTAGACTACGTTTTGATTAGTTGTTCTCTGCTCCATGGCCTCTGTGATGCAGGAGTAGAGCCTATTGTCTTATCTGATCATACAACGGCTTGGGTGTCATTGGCACTGGATTCCAATTTTCAGTGGGACATGTCTTGGAGGCTCAACACTCAGCATCTCAAGGATGGCTATGTAATGTCCAGGATTCCTGTCCTCATCCATACTTTTGTAGACAACAATCACAACTCTGTCCAGACAGTAGACCATGAATGGTGTGCTCTGAAGTGCTTTCTCAGAGGGGAATTCATACGGCTTGCTTCCACACATAAACATTGAAGGGAAGCTGAGGTCCTCTCTTTACTAGCCCAGATCCGAACCCTAGAGCAGTCTCTCTCCTCCTCATCTCCCCCGACTCCCTGCAGTTCCTCCTTTCTCTGAAGAATAAATACTCTTCCCTTCTACAGGAAAAAATGGAATTCACTATACTAAGAACAAAGGCAAGGTATATAGAGCATGGGGAAAAGGCAGGCTATTTATTGGCACTGCTCCTTAGGAAATTAGAAACTTCCATGAATATATCTGCAATCAACACTCCTGATGGTATTGTTAAAACCCATCCCAGGGAAATAGTTACTGTTTTTGAGCAATTTTATTCTTCCCTTTATGGCTGACACACATCTCTTTAGACGAAGGAGGATTTGATAACATATATAGACTCTTCAACACTACCCTCTCTACCAGTTCCACACCAAGCTTTCTTATCTACCCCACTTCCTCAGCAAGAAGTGGAATCTGCTATCAACACTTTAGTATTGGACAAGGCTCCAGGCCCTGATGGTCTCCCATCAAACTTTTACAAACACTTTGCTAAAGACCTGTCCCCCATTCTTTTCCTGCTCTATCACTACATGCTCTCTGGCCAAGCCTTGGACCCCACTCTATTACAAGCCACCATTATTCTCCTCCTCAAACCAAATAAACCCCTCTCCTGTCCAGCTAGTTACTGGCCCATATCACTATTAAACTGTGACATTAAAATTCTCACAAAAAATCTGGCCACTAGAATAAAGAAGGTCTGGTTCTGTCTTCTTAGCCTGGAGCAGATGGGTTTCATCTCTGGCAGATCTTCACTTGATCATGTATGCAAACTATCCCATATCTTTCAGGCAGCAGACTCCTCCTCCCTCTCAATGGTGCTAATCTCTCTTGATGCAGAGAAAGCCTATGACTGAGTGGACTGGGATTTTCTGTGGGCAACCCTGCATAAAATGGGCTTTCCTTCAGAATTTGCTCATTGGATCCAGACACTGTACACCCTCCCATCTGCTAGAATTCATTGTAATGGAGTTTACTCTTCTCTCTTCCTTCTTCATACTGGCACACACCAAGGATGTCCATTGCCCCCTTTCTTATTTAATCTTTATCTAGAACCATTAATTAGGCATTTAAAGTCTTCCCCCAATGTCACTGGAATTCCCATTGGTAACATCGCATCACAGATTTCGGTTTATGCTGATGATATCCTCTTATACCTGTCAAATCCCGTCTCATCTCTAACGGAAGTTCTGAGAATAATTGATACCTTTGGTAAGTATTCAAATTATAAGCTGAATTTAAATAAGACTGAAATTTATCCCCTTAATCATCTCACTTATAGCCACTCCTTCACTCAATTTGGCATGAAATGGTCCCCTAGAGGCATTAAATACCTGGGTATCTTTATCACCTCAGACCCCTCCCTTACGTGCAAGCTTAACTTTGTTGATCTATGGAGTTATATCCAACAGGAGCTCTCTCGTTGGAGAACTCTCCTGCTTTCACTATGGGACAGAATTAACATCATTAAAATGAAGGTCCTCCCCAGGCTCTTTTATCTCATTAATATGCTTAATGTTTGGCTACCCTTGTCCTTTTTTAAACAAATCCATGCTGACATTACTTCCTTTATCTGGTTAGATAAAGCCGCTAGGAGATCCTATCTAAAACTGAGCATGCTAAAGAGTTCAGGGGACTCTGCCTACCTAACTTTTTACTCTACTATTGGGCAAGTCACCTTTATAAATGTAGGAAATGGCTGTCTATACCCCAACTCCAACAACAGTTAGATTACACCCCTATCTGGCTACAGATTGAAGCTGACCTCCTCTCTACCCATAAGCTGAATACCTCCGGGATTCTCTTCTCTCCTGTGAAGCTCCTGTCAAAACCCATGAACTTGTCCCCAATTGGTATCTCACTTAAAGTTTTATTGCAACTCTGTGGATACTTTAAAATGTCTCCTACCACAGACGTCTCTCGACCCATCCTCTCCAATTTAAATATCAAAATAGGGGGAAACCCCATTCCCATGGCTTGGCTCCCGATATCCCAAGAACTTAGAGTTTCAGACTTCTATTCTCAGTTCTCTATTTTAACCACTCAGGAAACACAAACTAAACTTGGGTTTACGTCGACATCTATTTTCAAGACATACCAACTCCGACATCTGTTGATCAATTTGTTTGGGCTCCAACCACAACCCCCTATTTTTGGAGACTTCCTGCAGCAGATCTGTGGCCCAGCTTGCAGGCCTCATGGAGTCTCTGCATTGTATAAGTATTTACTCATTAGTCCCCAACCCCCCCATCGGAAGGTTCCAAGGTATGGAATACTCTCCTACCTCATCTGGTAATTAATTGGGCCCAGCTCTGGAAGGATCTGTATATTTATATCTTGCAGGACAGGTACGGGTTAACTCAATACCAGATCCTAAATAATATATATTTATACCCCAACTAAATTAGCAAAAATGGGGTGCCTCCCTTCAGCTTTATGCTCTAGATGCGGTAAAGAGAAGGGCTCTCTCTTACACATCTTCTGTCCTGCAAGAAGGTATCTTCCCTGTGGACACAAATAGAACAAAAACTGGACCTACTTCTAGGTCTTCAGGGCCTATTCTATCCAGTTACTTGCATCATTGGGGATTGTTCCCAGATTCAAGTAAAAGAAAGAAGGTACCACATAGCTCTTATCTCACTGGCAGTTAAAAAGCTTGTGCTTAGACACTGGATGGATCAGGCATCCATTACTTATCCGGACTGGCTGCATTAAATATCTTTTGCCCTCAGAGCGGAGCAGTTAATCGCTAGTGTTCACCATTGTAAATCCTCATTTATCAAAAAATGTGGGGAAACTGTACACTCTTTACTTGTCCTGATTTTTCTTTGTTGACAATCCTGGGCACCTCCATAATTATGTTAATGGATAGTATTCAGGTTGAATCTTGCTTATTTTTCATGGCTATGCATACCTCTTTAATACTACACCTCGCTTGGGGTGGGTGGGGTGGGGTGGGGGTAAGAGATGGGAGGCTTATTTTATCCAGCTCAGCATATTGATATACATGGTTAATGCCTTGTTGTTTATTGTGCTAATGGTTGTAATAACAATAATATTTCTTTGATGAAAAAAAAATACCTTAGGTTAAACAATAGCCATACAATAGCTAATGTTGTATCCATCTCTGTCTTGATGTATTGCATTTTAATAGAATACTGTTAGCTATTGGCATTGATAGAAAAGTACTGTATGTTTCAGGACTAGCATATCACCCTATTTTGGTAAAGCCAAAGATGTCAAGTCTTAGAGATTGAAGAGGCAGAGCAGACAAATTGTGCCTATTAAAGAGAGCGCACTTAATGGCAGAGCTAAAAAGTCATGTCTCAGGGAACACTAATAAATGAGCAAGGTAGAGCTGGCACATCATACCTCAACTCAGCGACATATCACCCTCTTTTGGCAGAGCTGAAAAGTCATGCCTTATGGCTGGGAGAGGCAAAGCAGACAAATCATGCCTATTAGAAAGAGGTGGTGGCCTGAAGACAAAATTAGAACAAGCGGCATTCTGGATCTTCACTCTAAACACAATGGCCCAGATATTCAAACTGCGCCATTCTGTGGCACAAGCCATTGCACCGTTCAAAATAGTTGTGCAGGGGTGTGGCCAGGGCGATATTCAATGGAGTTGGTCTATGGCGCAACTTCTTTGAATATGCCCCTAGCCCTATACGTAAGCGCGGTGGAACTGTGCCAGTGCAAGTGGTCAGAGTGGAGCATTGAGATGCGGTGCAGTAGTTCTATTGGCGCCATGCCATCACCTGCGATATTCAAAGGATGACATGCAAATGGGGCCATAATTTATGCAAGGTGCACAGGGGACCATTTGCATCTAATTACAGCCCCATTTTCATGCTTTTAGCATGCAGGTGCGCCGATCCCCCATGACTTGCACTTGGCGCCCTGCCAGGAAGCAGCCATCGGGGACTGATGCCCCCTGCAGCCCAATCACGGGAATAAAAGTAAACTCCCCAGCAGCCTGATCGTGGGCATAACTGAATAAGCCCCCTCTCAGCAGCCCGATCACAGGCATAATGTTAAGCTTCCCCCTGAGTAGCCCGATCACGGGCATAATAGTGGTTCCCCTTCCTGAGGTAGCCCGATTGCAGGCATATTAATGGTCCCCCTGAGTAGCCTGATCGAAGGCAGCATACTAGTGGTTCCCCACCCCATCAGCCCAATGTGGCGGGCATAATACTGGTCCCCAGGTAGCCCGATTGCGGGCATCAGACCCTCCCAAGTCCAAGATCCCTGGTGGTCCAGTGGACTTCAAGAGCCAATCACGGGTGGCATCCACCCCCATGTCGGAAATCTCTGGTGATCTAGTGGCTCCCACCACTCATCCACGGGCCCCACCCCGCTCCCCGTCAGCCGGCGGGCAGCAGCACCTGCCTGCGCCGCTGCCCACCGACTGACAGCTCAGTGAGGCTGCACGCCTACTGGTTCAGAGCATGAGCCACGGTGTGTAGCCTACACCGCATAAGGCAGTCCAGATATGTGAATGAATGAATGAATCATTCACATATCTGACTGACTTAGCAGTATGGTTGCATGCCCATTGGCTCATACACTGAACCAATGGCCATGAAGCCCAACCGAGCTGTCAGTTGGGGGCGGGGCGGCAGGTGGTGGTGCTGCCACCCGCTGACAGGGGAGCGGGGTGGGGCTGTGGTGGTGGGGTGGGGCCACCAGATCACCAGGATTTCCGACGGGGGGTGGATGCCACCCATGATTGCTTCTCGTGGTCCACTGGACCACCACGGATCTTGGACTTTGGGAGGTCTGATGCCCGCATAGGGCTACTGGGGACCACTATTATGCCCGTGATTGGGCTGATGGGGAACCACTAGTATGCCCACGATTGGGCTAATGGGGGGTGAGGACACTTACAGTTATGCCCGCTGATCAGGCTACTGGGGTGGGGATACTATTATGCCTGCGATCGGGCTAATGGGGGGTTAGCACTTCTTCAGCCCTCAATCAAGGCATGGGGGCACTGCCAGGTGTGGCAGGAACAAGTGGAGGGCCACCCACAGGTGGCAGCTGCTGTGTTGAGCCCTGCAATGCGGCAGCACACCTGTGGGTGGCCCTCGACTTGATCCTTTTTTTTTTAGCAGGTAGAGGTTGTGCCTGCATAACTCTGCATGGCCTGGGCTGAATATCGGGTTGTGCAGTTTATGCATGGGCACACACCCCCACCTGTGCCTGCATACATTACTGATGAGCCCTGGCACATCAGAATTTGTGCAGGCACACTTTTCCCTTTTAAATATCGCACCAGGGCGCATCAGTGGGTTGTGCATGGTGCAACACTGTTGCGCCATGCACAACCCTTTTGAATATCTGGGCCAATGACTCCTACAGGAATTAATGATGAGATCCCAATGTACAGCTATCTATGCAAATGAAACAAATGGTTGCTGAGTCAATGTTTGATGTGCTGACTCCACTCTGCTTGTCTATCAGTATTCCCTGAAGTATAACTTGTTTGCTCTGCCATAAAGGGCACTCTCTATAATAAACAGGACTTGTCTGCTCTACATCTTCTTGAAAGAAATGAGAATTAGCTACTCTAAATTTCAGTTTGAATTGGTTGAAGGAAAAATAATCTCATCCACTATGAAATCACTCAGTACAGGGGCTCCGAAATACTCCCAGTACTTTTTATATAAGGGTGTATTGTTGATGGTAAGATTGGAGTTGTGAAGTAGTGGTTGGGTAGGGTCCCTGGTAGGGTCCCTGAAATAGGGCAGTTTAAGGTGTTTACAGAGCTGTGTGTGTGCCTTAAGGGACCAAAAAAGAGGTGTCGACTTAAGCAATTTTGCTGGGAGGGGGGATAAAAGTAACAATGACTTGAGGTTAATTTGATGTTGCCAACATAAATCTTTTTCTATTACAAGCCAAGAGGGACAATAGTTACAAAAAGTTGTGGTGTTTCTGGATCCCTAGTGAAAGTATTTAGCACCATGTGAGGCAAAATAGTACCTTAGAAAATGTGGTAACTAGATTCCACTATATTTCTTAGGCCGTACCAATTTGTCATATAACCGTCGTGGTGATTTGTGTGCCCAAAGAAATCTGGACAGCAAACTGTGCAATGTCTTGAACCATCCGAGGGGCAGAACGATATTCAACATTCCTAAAGAATATAAAATCCTAGGGAGAATATTAATTTTTGTGATATTAGCTCTGCCCCATAAAGTTAAAGGTATAGATTTCCTTCTATCCAAATCCTGTGAGATTTGGCTCACTAGAGGGTCTAGGTTTAAAAATCTTAGACAGGAAAGCTCAGAAGAAATTTGAATACCCAGATAGGTCAGATTGTTTGTCTCCCATTGCGATCCAAATTCATCACAGTCTGTTTTAAAAACTTGGGGAGAGGGAAGAACTATAATTTTAGCTAAATTAAGCTTATAGCCAGAGAAAGATCCTAATTCATTAATAATCAAGAGGCCCAAATGTGGGGAGGAAGTCAGATTTGACAGATGTAATAAAATATCGACAGCATATGTAGAGATTTTCATCTCTCGGGTACCGACTGATATTCCAGAGATATTAGGTGATGCATTAATCTTCTGAGTCAGGGGTTCTAAATATAAATTGAAAAGGTATGGGGATAAAGTGCAACCCTGTCAGATACCCCAAGAGATAGGAAAGGGGTCAGAAAGGGCACCATTGCAAAGAAGTTTTCCTTTTTTAAAGTTCAAGCCACAGAGGGTGAGAGCTTTGGCTTTTTTGTTGTTTGGATGTTCATTTTGGCTGTTTGCACCCCTGCTTAGCCTTGCAACAGGATTATTGCCTGCAACATATGAAATACTCCGGCCTTTGCACCACTGTCCTAGAATTCATTCTAAGGTATCCACCAGTGAGAAAGTCTGTCCCCTGCACTGCTGAACTACGAGTCAGTCCAAAGTCTTCTAAGTGAGGAATTCCCAAGCCCCCTGAACTACTGAGCTGGGATTCAGTCCCAGTGCTTAAGGTGCTAAGGGATCCCCAGCATCTAGGATTCAATTGCATTTCTTTAGTAGTGAGGATTCCCCAGTACCTGTGCATTTGAGCAGAGTTCAATAATCCTAGGTCTAAGACAATGACCTCCCAACCCATGTATTGTTAAGATAGAATCCAATCCATGCTCTCAGGAAGCACAGAATTCCCCTGTCCATGCACTGCTGAGCTGGTACTCAACCTCAGTATTATAGTCATTCAGAGAACAGACTGGTAGTGTTCCTGTGTTACTGTTTTGCTGCTGCTTAGAAAAATCCCTGAAATAAGTGTCTTTAACACTGGCAGGCTGTGAAAAATAGTGTATGTTTATTGTGCAAATAAACAAATTGATAGAAAATCTGCAAAACTGAGGTTAGTACTAAATCAGGGACATTTATTGCTAGCCCAAAGGTAAAAGGGCCAGACTCCCCAGCGCCTTGCTCTAGAAGAGCTTTTCCAGGGAGCCTAAACAATAAATGCATGCTATTAAGCATAGCCTGCCAGTGTTAAGCAGGCAATAATACCCAAGAAGGTGGGTGGTATTGGGCTATACCCGCTTGCCCAGGGGCATAATGAGGCCTGATGCCACAGGTGGAGGGCCTCATAGCCCTGGAAGGGCAGGTATAGCCCATACCACCCACCCTGGAGGGTATTTTTGCACTTAGAAAATGGTAAGTTATAAATAATGGAACAGCACAGATTTTTAAGTTTGCAAAAAAAAAAAAAATGATTCTTTTATTTAACATTTTAAACTGGTGGACAAAAAATAGTCCGTGGAAAACCACCCTGAAGCACTCTCCTGTAATTTGAACTTCACGTTCACATAATCAGACATTATCGCCCCCCCTTTTTTTATTCTTTATGTGTGGTCAGAGCACTAAAAGTC
This sequence comes from Neoceratodus forsteri, assembly GCA_016271365.2. NCBI lineage: Eukaryota > Metazoa > Chordata > Ceratodontiformes > Ceratodontidae > Neoceratodus > Neoceratodus forsteri. The sequence continues at coordinate 409,775,027 of CM057457.1, read as the reverse complement.
GGTTGCCTGTTACTTTAAATTCAGACAGTCTCAATGGTGGTTGTTCTTGTGGACATTCCTACAGGCATGCACTTTGTTTTTTCCTGTGGCTTCTGGGTTTAAGTAGGATATTTATCAGTTCGATATTGTGTGGGCTGCCACACTATGGAGCTGCCAAGAGTGTTTGGTGGGTTACATTGATGGAGGTGAACAGAAATGACAGCAAAACAAAATAATAAACATAATTCTGCAGAAATAGTTATATTGAGTTGCTTTTCCATGTTTTTTTGGGGTGCTGTGGTACTGAGCACAGTAAGCATTCTGTGACTGTAGGGATTAAGAGAATAATTCAGTCATTTCACCATTTAGCTTCGGTCTGTTTCTGAGAGCTACTGGACTTTTTGAATCTCCCATGGCATGCTGCTTGATTCCTGTTACGAGTGTTTGTGGTGACCTGTGCGAGGTATGAGGCTGATGGATATTTTTGGGTGATGGGGCATCCTGGACTGGCAGTCATTTTGGGTGGGCATTGTTGTCTGATAGATGCCCACCTAAACGAGTGGCTCAGCCAATCAGATTTAAGCATAGACTTTCCCGATTTTCTAAAGATATGTATTTCAAGGATTGTTCTAAGTAGAAGCAAAACAGGGACACAGGAAAGCTTCTGGTCTGGTCTGTGAAATTTAATATGGCCTTACAAAGCCATGGTAGCAACTGATCTCACAGCAGTGAGCATGTGGTCCTTTCTGGAAAGTTTGAAACCGTTCAATGCCTTTGACCCCTATAGTGTTGAACTAGGATCTGTTCTCAGGTCTGCAGTGCAAAAAGTCCCTCAGTGCCTTCACTGCTGAGCTGGTTCACATTATCAGTGCTGTAGCCACTCATAAACCCTTGATCCCTACACAGGAACTATGAACTGTGATATTTACTCAGGTCTGCAGTGAAAACTAATCATTCAGCATTTGCACTGTTGAGCCTGGACTCATGCATAGGTCTGAAATGGCAAAGAATGTTTGAGCCTGGCACTGCTCAGCAGAACTGAGATTAATACTCTAGTATTTTGCAATCAAGAATTTCTGAGGTCTTGCTTTTGTGAGATGGGATTCTTTCTTCAGTATGAAGCAATTAAGAATCCCAGAGCTCTAGCACTACTGAGTGGGGATTTATTCTGTTAGCTACATTAATGAGAAACTCCTGACCCTAATACTGAGCTCAAATTCATTCTGTGAAGCAATGAGTATCCCTGTCAGCCCTGGTAATGCTGATCTTTGATCCATTCCTTAGTCGGTATCAATGAGGAATCCCTTAGCCATGAGACTTTTGAGCTGGGAATTCTGCTCTAGTTTGCAGCAGTCAAGAACCAATGAGCCCCGGGACAAATAAGGATTCATTCTGTAGATTGCATCAGCCAGGAACCACTGAGATTCATTCTCTAGAGTAGTTGGTACCAATGAGGAAACCCTGCACCTTGGCACTGATGAGCTGGAATTCAGTATTTAGTCTAAAGCAATAAGGAATTCCAGAGCCATTTAAACTTTGAGAGAAATTAGTGCCAGTGGTCTAGGAGGGTCAGAGCTTGAGGGAGGGAGGGAGTGGAAGGAGTGATCACTGCAGGTGAATTTCTCCTCCAGAGCTCAGTTGGATTAGAAAGATGTACTTTGATAGTGTTTCATCCAGATTTTTGTTTAAATGAGTAATCCACCAAGCCATTGGCTCATGCTGTAGCAATCAGGCAACCTCTCAAACCTGTCAAGAGGTATCCCCACTGTCCCTCTGGTGGCAGTCACCGTAGAGCAGGGCTCAGGGGTGCCATTGGTCATCATCCTGAAGGCTGGGTTCTGTGATTTTTCTCCCTGTTCCTCCCTGAAGTCCTGCTCACCTCCCTGTGTGGTGCTGTGTCATTTCCTGGAGGTCCTCACACACACACACACACAGTGATCCCCAAGTAGAGAAGAGTCATTGCAGGGGTCATAATGGTGGCCAAACGCAGCACCACCCCTCCCTGGCTTGGAGCACAGTCATTTGGTATTGCCACTCAAGCTCTCTCAGCCACACAAAACAACTACTAAACCTGCTCCTTAACCAAGGCTGGCAATACAGAAGCAACATGTTTCCTTTCAAATTTAACCATGGGGAAAGACTGCACTCACACTGAGGCCATGGCTAATCTTAACAATGGATATTCACTCAAGAGAGTGGCAAGTGATGTGCAGTTTCCATTGCAGCCAGCAGTCCTGTCAGTTGTTGGGATGAAGGACAAGGCAGCCATAGCCCAGAATTCTGGAAATGATACACTATTGCCACCAGTGCCCAGACTGAAACATTTTGGAAAGGAAATGTCTGAGCTACAGTATGTGACAGAAGACGATGCAGTGCAGTTATGGTCCACAAGTCAGCAGATGTTGCATGGGTAGTCACCCAGTGGGCATTTACAAGTTTTGCCACCAGCAATCTCAGTGCCAGAGTCTGCAATCTGAGATAAGTTGTCAGAAGAAGACTGTCCGGTCATTCCACTATCAGAACGATATTTGATCATGCTTCCAAGGAAGTGCAGTAGAGGGAGCTGGGACCACAATAGATCCCAGAGGTGCAGGGCACATGGGAAATGCTAGTGACACTGGGGGTGGAAATCATTACTTCCCTAATTAATCAATCATAAGTGAATTTAAACTCAAATCCCAACCATAAAAGTCTGCAAATGGTATGCATATTCACAGGGGAAAAACATATGTTTTGAAAGATCCTGCTCACAAAATTTAAAGTTACACATCAAGAGGGAAAAACATGGACATTGCAAGGTACAAATTAGTTATCTTTCCCTTAAAGTGAACATAAATCCTTCTTCACCTTTTTTAATATAATTAAACATTTGAGCAAGCATGTTGTTTGTTTAATCTCCCTACTAGGCTGCAGGACCACCAGCCTCATTGCGTCATGTGATGTCAAACAAATCTCATAGATTTCTATGACTGGGTAACTAGGGAGGTGGATCAGGGGAAGGCAGTGGATGTGGCCTATCTGTACTTCAATAAGGCCTTTGACACTGTACCACACAGGAGGTTGATAAATTTATTTATTTATTTATTTATTTGTGATCTAGGATAGCACCATTTGAGAACAAGCTCCTTACACAGGTTCCACATCATTTATGAAAAGAAAACAGGACAATACAGTATAGCTTGAGAACAAGCTCGTTACCTAGGTTGCAAGATAGTATAAGATAACAAAACAGGCAGCACTGACGTAGTGTAGATATAACTTGGAAGGAAAAAAAAAGAAGACATAACTGATTTGGACAAAAAAGAAAAACTAAATTTCATGCCTTCAGTCAGAGACTGAAGGCCAGGAATTTGACCAGACTGAGAATAGGAAACTATAAATCACTGAGTCACAAATTAGGAAGTCAGGCGAAGTATAATTAAGGAGGGAAAGGACAGCAACAGAAAATTAAGTGCAGATGAAAAGGCGGGGGGGCGAGGGAAGGGATAAAAATTCAGCTCAGTAAAGACCTTGTTTACATTGACATACCAGCAGGAGTGTAGTTAGAAAAGATACTAAGGTGCTACAATAGTGCGAGGTTGTGTGCGCGATAAGGCTGGAGCCTTATAAAGAGACTTAGCAGCCTGGGGTGGTGGAGAAGGTGGCTAGTTTAGTAGCCAACCAGTTGGAAAATAGGTGGCAGAGGGTGTGGTAAATGGCAGTCATCTGAAGGAATAGAATGGGAGAGTGCCTCAGAAAAGCACTACCAAATGGGCAAGAGGGAGAAGTGGAGAAACAATGGGGAAACATCAAAACAGCCATCACAGAGGCAACAAGCCTTTGTGTGAAGCAAATCAGCAAAACAAAATCAAAGAAAAAACACTATGGTTCTCAAAAGAGGTGGTGGGGAAGGTTAGAGAGAAAAAGGTAGCATTCAGGAAGTATAAGGAAACACAGAAGGAGCAGGACAGAGAACTGTACCAGTTAAAGCAGAAGGAAGCAGGGAAGGCAGTCAGAATAGCAAAGGCCCAACCTGAGGAAAACATAGCCAACTCAGTTAAGAAGGGGGATAAAACCTTTTATAGGTACATTAGGAGCAAAGAAAGAACAAGGGTGGGATAGTGAGGCTTAATAAAGGGAAGGGGGTGGCCAGAGGGTGACAGTGAAAAAGCAGGGATACTGAACGAATATTTCTGCTCAGTATTCACAAAAGAGGAGGAGGGGAAGGTACCTAAATGAAACAATAAAAGCACTCTGGATAGGGGGTCAATACCAGTCCATTCACAGAAGAGGGGGTCCTGAAAGAATTAATAAACCTGAAGGTGGACAAAGCAATGGGGCCTAACAGGATTCACCCCAGAATTCTAAAAGAACTAAGGGGAGAACTAGTGATACCACTGACTAATCTTTTTAACAAATCATGGGAGGATGATGTGTTACCTGAGGACTGGAGGAAGGTGGATGTGATTCCCCTTCACAAAAGTGGAAGCAAGATAGAGGCAGGAAACTACAGACCTGTTAGTTTAACCTCAGTGGTAGGAAAAATGATGGAATCACTTCTGAAAGAAAGAATTGCTGAGTACCTAAAGGCCAGTGTGCCACAGGACCCAAGGCAGCATGGATTCACAGTGGGAAGGTCATGTTAGATGAATCTAATCAATTTCTTTGACTGAGTTACCAAAGTAGTAGACCAGGGAGGGGCTATGGACATGGCCTACCAAGACTTTAGCAAGGCATTTGACACAGTCCCACGCAAAAGATTATTAAACAAGTTAGGTCCCAGGGTTGTAGCCTGGGTAAAAAATTGGCTGGACAACAGGACACAGATGGTTATAGTAAATGGAGTCCACTCTGAAGAAAGGGGGTAACTAGTGGGGTACCACAGGGTTTAGTACTGGGACCAGTCCTCTTTAATGTCTTTATAGGTGACATTGCAGAGGGACTGGAAGGGAAAGTATGCCTCTTCGCAGATGACACAAAGATCTGCAACAGGGTTGATACACAAGGTGGGGTGGAAAGGATGAGAAGGACTTGACAAGGTTGGAGGAATGGTGAAAATATGGCAGCTTAGATTCAATGCAAAGAAGTGCAAAGTAATGCATCTGGGAAACAAAATCCAGGGAAGAGTGCACAGTGTGGGGGGAGGTACTAACAACAACAAAATAGAAAGGAACCTGGGGGTAGTCATATCAGATGACCTAAAGGTAGGCAAGTAATGTGAGAAGTAAGGCTGGGGAGATACTGGGATGCATAGGAAGAGGCATCACCAGTAGAAAACAGGAAGTTGTTATCCCTCTGTACACACAGTTGGCGAGACCCCAACTGGAATACTGCATGCAGTTCTGGAGACCCCATCTCTGCAAGGACATAGAAAAGATAGAGGCAGTCTAGAGGAGGGCAACTAAAATGGTGCAGGGTCTGTACCAGAAGCCATAGACTGGAGACTAAAAGAGCTTAATATGTACACCCTTGAGGAAAGGAGAGAGAGAGAGAGAGAGAGAGAGACATCACAGAAGCATTTAAGTGCCTCCAGGGAATCAAAAAAGTCCAAGAGGGTAGAATCTTTCAGAAAAAAAGATGTGCAGGAACAAGGGGGCACAACTTGAGGATGGGGGGGATGGCTATGGGGCAATGTAAGGAAGTATTTTTTCACAGAGAGGGTGGTGGATGCATGGAATGGCCTTTCTGAGGAGGTTGTGGGGTCAAAAACAGTGGGGGAATTCAAGAATGCATGGGACAGACATAATGCAGTTCTTGTTGTGGTAGGAGGAAATAGGCTGTTGGTTAACTAGGATCTGCAGCTTATCCAACAGGTTGGAAAATGGGCAGACTGTGTGGGTCAAGTGGTCCTAGTTAGGTTGTTCCATAGTGACAAAGTGAGGAAATTGGTTGGGTTTGCCACCCCTTGCACTCCCACGCCCACCCCATCCCCACCAACAGGCATTGGACAAAGAAGTCGGCCCCAACTCTCACCCCATTTAATGTGTAAATAAGCTGAGCAGTGCAGTATAGGACAATGGGGTGAGAGTTAGGACCAACGACCCCAACGCACACCCCGATACCTGTTGGTGGGGACGGGTGGGAGTGAGGCAAGGGTGGCAACCCTAACACCAATTCTCGCTTTTGTCGCTGTGTAACAACCCTAACTGATGCACCAAGCAGAGGTTTTTTGCCATGAATTTCCTCTTTTGAGAATGGGATGTGGTGGTGGAGCGCTGGCCCACCATGTGATTTTTGTCACTCGCTGTGCAAAAACTGTATGACCGACTAAAATGAAAATTGTTAAGTGAAGACATGTAGCATGGCACACAGTGTGTCCAGAATTGTGTGTACATCCGTTCAACAGTTGCACAGTGCCACAAGTAAACAACGTAACATGTTTCTGTACCTTTAAGAAGCCTTCCACCACAAAATGGCAGAAATCGTGGCCAAAAATGCACTAAAATGGCAGACCTGGCAGCCGAAAAATCAGTAACTGTGAAGCAGGCCAAATTCAAATGGATATAACTCTGGAACAGAACAACATTCTTTCACCAAACAAAAACTGTCATGTTCCTTGAACAAATGTTGTTCTACCTGCCAAATTTTAGACCAATCAACCACACAGTGGTTGTGCTATGCGTCACAGAAGACAGTGCAGAAAAATGGCAAAAGTATTTTGTGCTACACTACACAAATGCAAAAACACAAATGGTAATGTTAACATAAACGGTGATGGAAATAGTGAGGTAAAATAAAATAATAACGCTAACAGTAACGCAAACACAAGCGCAAATGGTAACGCACATGGTGATGCAAAAGTAAATGATAACACTAACGGTAAGAGAAACACAAGTGCAAATGTTAATGAAAACAGAAATGGTAACGCAAAGTAACATAAACGCTGATGCCAATGGAAACGCAAAAGGTAACGATAATGCAAACGGTAACACAAACGCAAACAGAACTGAAAATGCTAATGGCAGCGGTTTCGCAGAAGGAAACAGTAACACAATCAACAATGGAAACACTACCGAAAATGCAAATGCTAAGGCCAACAGAAATGCAAATGGTGACAAACACGCAAACAGTAACGGTAACTCAATTGGAAACGCAAACGGTTACGGTAACACCAACGATGATGCCAAAGGGAACAGTAACAGAAACTCAAATGCAAGTGCGTACACAAATGCAAATAGTAATGCACACGGTCATGGTAACACAATTGGAAACGCAAACGCTTATGGTAACACCAACAATGACGCCAAAGGAAACACAAACGCAAATGGAAACGCAAATGGAAGCACGTACGCAAACAGTAATGCACATGGTGACGCAAAAAGAAATGCAAACAAGAACAGTAATGGGAACACAGATGGTAAGAGTAACGTAAATGAAAAGGGTAAAGCACATGGTGACATAAATGGAAACGCTAATGCAAACGGTTACGGAAAAGCAAGCGGAAACACATACTTTAACGGTAGCGCAAACGCACACACTTTTTTCCCAAAAAGGTGCATTCAGAAGCACAGTGAATGCAAAGAATGTATGCACAATAATGGCCCTCGGAGCAGAAAATGAACACTTGGAATACTAAATTGCTTATATCTCAGGAACCGTACGATGTAGAAAACAATTTTAAATCTCATAGTATTTATGACTTTCCTGGCTAGTTTTGTACTTATCCCCCTAGTGGGGGGCTAAGAATTCTTCCGACAAAAGTCTATATCTAGAAGCGCCGTGATACCTGGCCCTGAAAAGCGCAGACCTCGTAATGTTAGCTTAAGTGGGAAAATCGTCAACTTTGGAGTGCAGTAACTTTTAAGCCCTCTAATATTTTGTCACCAGACTACCAAAATGCACATCTGTGGGATCTTGGCTTTCATCTCTCCATAAAGCAGCCCAAAAGACCAAACCGTTCTTTTGCAGCAGGGTGGCAATGATTCCCTATTATTTTGGGCATAGTGTCGAAAAGTAGTATTGCAAATCATGACACTTTCACAAAAAAATTTACGAAAGAGTTGAATGTGCGACACTACTTTTAACAAAAATGTTAAAAACATATTTCTGGGGTGTTTACCTCCCCCCCCGCCCCAAAAGACAAGGCTAGCATCCTCAGGACTCGACTAGGTGAACATAGCAAGAATTGTGTCCCTAGAGGGACCCAAATTTAAATGCCAAGCATTTCTGTGACCACAAACTGAAAACAAGATGGCAGATTTGTGACACTACAAGGGTCATTTGATACACTAAAAACTACATTTGCACACTTTCGCATATTTTAACTTTTCCCATTGACTATAATGGGAAACTTGTTTTTTGAATAACTTTTGAACTGTTTAATATTTCTTCACAAAATCTTCAAAAGGCACATCGGGGACTTGGGCTGCATGATCCCTGAGGGTTTTGGCCCAGTTGCACAAACCTGCTACCTGTAGGTGTGAGCAAAGAATGCGAAAAAATACATAATTTGTGCATTTTTCGGTGCTCTGTAGCTCCACAACCGTATATCCGACCATTACAAAACTTGGCAGATCCAGAGAACTATGGCAGCAAACCATGCATTCCAAATTTCAGGCAAATCCATCATATGGTAACAAAGTTATTAAGCTGCCAAGTTTCAGATTTAACCTTAAATGGGGTACTCAACCCTAACTATAGTTGCACTACCGTGCCACTATAATATATATATATATATGTATATGTAAAAGCCCTTTGACTCACCTTGGCTGCTCCGGGGCCCACAGGATGGCTCCAAACACACCTCTGACAGGTCCGGCCTGGGTTCTGCAGTGACAGCTCGTGTGGCGCAGTGCCTCTACCTGAGGTAATGGCAAGGGAATACTGTAGATAAAGAACAGGTTACCACCCTCCAGGAAATAGTACCATGTCCCAACAATATGTTCCCCACACAAATTACAGTTTCTACACTATGGCCCCACACCCCCCAGCAGCACTCTTCAATAACACAATGAATGAAATGCAAACAGTAACCTTATTTATTGGGGAGGGGGAACAAGGAGGAGAATATCAAACAGAATTCACTCTAGGCACAATACCTTCCCCAGTATCAACCCTTCTTACCACCCCTGGGTGCACCCAGACTGTCTCTGTGCGGTGGTGCAGGCCTGGGGTCTTTCGTTGGAGCCCAGTTAAACACAACACCAATTGAACTGATTATCTTATACTGGCAGACTTGAGTGTTTCTTAGTAGAGGTGGAATGATTTACCCTCAGAATCCTATCTGACTAATTAACTAAAAGACTTCCCAGAGCCACAGCTCGGGGTACTCACAGTTTGCAGTCCACTCTGGGGGTTCACAGCCAGTTGCGTTGCATGGTACCGTGGAGGTTTTGACATAGGTGGTGCACCACTGTTGGGGAAAATAAACTTGATGGTTCCAGGGACGATGAGCTTCACCTGCCTGGCCTTGCCAGCTTTGCCTACGGGCCTTTGTATACAGACTTCACACAGGCAGGCCTGTTTCATCCTTCAACCCGGTGTGTCGATGTCTTCAGTCCAGGGAACCAAGTTTGCTTATGTTCCCCAAACCCTTTCCAAAGCATGCAGGACCAGCCTCAGGACCAATGCAGGGCAGTAGTGCTTCCACAGTCTCAAAATCTATAGCCCCTCACCTTGAGGATACTTTCACAGCACGTTGGGTCCTGTTGCAGCAGCTTGGATCAACACTTGCAGACTCTCCCCTGGCTGAAATATCCACTTCACTTAATGATTTCTGCGCTGTGGAGAGCAGGGATTATTTTCAAAATCCACAGCCCATCTCTTATTTTCTCAATTAAGCTGTCCAAACTAGCTGGGCTGCTATAAACTCTGCTTTTCTCTACCCTGTTTCGGTCTCAGAAGCAGTTACTTTTCCTCCTGCACTCAGCCAGTGTTGGGTAAGTTAATTTTTCTATTACTTTCTATTACTTTTGGAAACTCGTTACAGAAAGCTCTGTGCAGTCACTAACAAGGATGGAGAAGTACTGGAAAAAGTAATACACCTAACAGTTGCAATTACTTATGTCTTTTTATACAAAAGAAATACGTAACTGTAACTGATTACATTTATTTGAAAGTAACTAGTAACTAACCTATTACTTTCAAAAAATATGATCTGTTACAGGTATTTATTATTTTTGTATTGTGTTTGTATAAAAAGAAATAGTAACTCTAATTGTAAGGTGTATTACTTTTTGTAGTACTTTTCTATCCTTGCTAGTGACTGCACAGAGCCTCCTGGGACAAGTTTCCAAACATAATAGAACGTAATAGAAAAAGTAACTTACCCAACACTGCACTCAGCTTGTCAGATGGAGGTAGGCAGGGTCTGCACAGCCAGTTAGACTGTATTCATGAGAGCAGACTCTCCTCTCACATCCACCCTGCAGTCCCTCTTGACCCCTAACCCCTTTTCGGCTCCAAAAACCAACCTTATATTTCTCCTGAGCAGCCTCTCTATTATTGGCTACAACTCCCCAGGTGATCTCCAGGCTGCCTCTGGGTATTTTCCCAGCAGCAACCACTTTGTAGTTCATTAGGGAGCTGCCCTTTTGTCTTCCTGGCAGGCTAACTGAAGTCGGGCCCCAGATTATTTAACTTAACCCTGTAACACCTCAGCCATTTGGAGGTTGCCTGGCAGAGGGTCGGAGGACCATAGCCCTACCAGGTAAGCCCGAATTGGTGGGCTTACACACTCCCCTGGCTAAATGCTTGGCACCCCGACAAGCCATTCTATTAACCAACATTTTAACATGCGCTTTTCTAACTAGACACCTATTTCCTTACTAACACCAACAATAATCACATATTCATCACAATTGGCATCCCACCAGTGATATCTGTTCAAACAAACACAGGTTAACTATATACAGGTAACTACAAGTATGCACATACACCTTCCCACCCCATCCATTGGGCAACACAGTGGTGGATAAAGAACAGGAACCACAGGCTTGTGAATAACATGGAGGGGAAAGTCAGAGGAGACACCCAGGGTATCATACGTAAGTTTGACAATGGGCCTGGGCTGTTTTGCCTTCCTCCTAGGCAAAGCTGTGTCAGGTATGAGAATTTCCCCAGGAATAATGGGCAACCCCACCTGGTTAGGTTCTACAGTCTACCCTGGGGCCTGGTCAGGTACAGCTGCACTACTTTGATCCTGCTCAGGGACTGGCACAAGAGCAGGGCAAGGGGCGACTGGTGTATCAACCACAGGTTTGGGGGGCCCCTATCATTGTCATTGTCCATATCAATGTCTACATCAGACTCTTGCATAAAGATCACAGACCCCTTCTCAGGAATGAAAGGCATAGCATTTGGATTCAAGGAGAACTGAGAGTCTGGAGGGTCGGTGCCGGTTGATGGAGGTGAGTTTCGACAGTACCATTCCCATGAGGACTAGGGTAACTCAGAATCTGGCTCACAAGGACAAAGTTTAAACTCCTCCTCCTCCTCACTTTCTTCAGAAGAACTGCTGGCAGGCTGCTCAGGAGGATCAGTTGGACCAGCGTTTTGGTTCAATGTGGTCCTTATGGGGGACATAGCTACAGCAGAATCACCTCTGTGAGTCCTCTCAGAAAGCACAGTTGGACCAGTATTCAGTTTCAATGTGTTCTTTTCGAGAGGCATGGATGGGCTTGGGCTTTGTTGTCTTTTCTGAGTAGCCTGATTATGTGTCATGGGCTGCCTTGCATCTAGAAGTTTAGGACCAGGGGCAAGGGCAGGCATAACCTCGTCAATAGGGAGTAAATAGTTTCGGTGGACAGTCTTTTCTAGATCCCAACCTTGCTCTTGTTTGATTCAGTACACTGGTAATTCTGGCAGCTTCTCCACCACAGTGTAACTTTCTGGGGCCCACCTATCTTGAAGCTTGTGTTTGCCTTGCTACACCAAGTTTCGAAGCAGAACATGATCCCCCACTTGCACGTCTTAATTACAAACTCTGTGGTCATACTTCTGCTTGTTACTCTGGATACTGTGAGTTGCTGCGTCAGACGCTAGCTGGTATGCATTTTTAAGTTGCTCTCTTAACTGATGTGTGTACTCCAGGTAGGTTCAATGGGATGTGCTGTCGGCAGACACACCAAAACAAAGATCAACGGGCAGCCGGGCTTCATGATCAAACTTGAGGTAGAAAGGAGAGCGTTGGGTGGCATCATTCTTGGTGCAATTGTATGCATGCACCAGATAGCTTACTTTTTGACTCCAGTTTTCTTTGTCAGCTGGGTCCAGGGTACCCAACATGTTCAACAGAGTTAGGTTGAAGTGCTCAGGTTGAGGGTCTCCCTTGGGGTGGAATGGTGTGGTGTGAGATTTCTTTATACCGTATGTGGCCAAGAACTCTTTCACCAGTTGACTTTCAAAATCTCAGCCTTGATCAGAGTGAACTCTCTTTGGGATGCCATAGTACTGTACAAACTGCTGCAACACTTTGACCACAGTGCTAGCCTTTTGATCATTGGTGGGAAATGCCTGTGGGTACTGGGCATAGTGATCAGTAATAACTAGAATATTAGCTGTGTTTTTGCTGTCAGGCTCAAGGGACAAAAAATCCATGCAGACTAGGTTGAGGGGCCCACTGGTACTAATGTCGACTAAAGGGGCAGCTCACTTTCGCAGGGTTTTCCTCTGTATGCACTGCAGGCAGCTTTTACAGTGTTTTTCTACATCAGTCTTCATGCAGGGCCAGTAAAACCATGCTCTACACAGATCTAGGTTATGTCCATAACTCAGATGACCCATGTCATCATGCAGGGACTTTAGGACTATATCACGGTACCCCTGTGGCAGTACCAGCTGAAACTTGGAACGTCCAGGGTTGTCTTTGTCATGTACCTTTCGCAGTAACAGTCTATCTATTAGAACTAGCTTTCTCCATTCTCTCAACAGGTGTTTGGTGTCAGGGTGACAGCTGTGCACTTGGTAGGCTGAATGTCTCTTTTCCAGGACCCAGATTAGGTCTTGGATAGCAGGGTCATCTCTCTGCACCTGCCATAGTTCAGGCTTACTGGGTTGGGGCAGTGAAGACATGTCCAGCCCAGTGAAATTCAGATATGCTGGTGGGATAGCTTTGGGAGAGGGCCCCAGCATATCTATGGATCTGGTAGGGTTCACAACTGGATCATCAACAGGCAAGATAAACTTGGAACAAAACACTTGAACCACAGCACTCAATTTGAATGGGGGTCAGAGGCATCACCATGCGGGCATCTTGACAAAACATCAGCGTCTATGTTAGTTCACCCACTTCAATACTAAAGGCTGAAATTATAGGTGGAGAGAGCAGAGAACCATTGGTGCCCTGCAGCATCCAGTTTAGCAGTCATGGTGATGTAGGTCAGGGGGTTGTTGTCTGTTCTGATTGTAAAAGGAACCCCATACAAGTATTCGTGGAACTTATCAATCATGGCCCACTTCAATGCCACAGGAATTCCAGTTTATGCACAGGGTAGTTTCTTTCAGGTGTCAAACTATGGCTAGCGAATGCCACTGGCCTATGCCCTTCAGGATGCTCCTGATACAGCACAGCTCCCAAGCCATTTAGACTGACATCAGTGTGGAGAATATAAGGTTTGTTAGAGTCAGTAAATTCCAAATCAGGGCCTCACTTAATCTCCGAATTATCTCCCGAAAGCAGCTTCGCATTCAGGGGTCCACCGTTCTCCAAAATGTTCACCAACTCACAAGTACTCCTTTGCCAGGCTTGTCCTGGACCCTGGAGCTCTTCCTCTGGTTAGTTGAGGGATAACCTTGCATCAAATCATTAAGGGGCATACCACCATCGAGTAGTCCTTTACGAAGCAACAGTAGTAGCCATAGAACCCCAAAAGGACTGCAGAGCCCTTAAATTGGTGGGCCTAGGCCAGGTGGTGAGGGCCTCCACTTTAGCTGGATCAGTTTGCACGCCTTTGGCTGAGATGATGTGCCTCACATACATGACCACTGGCTGGCAGAACTGGCACTTGTTAATTTATACCTTCAGGCCAAACTCTTCCAGTCGATCCAGAACCTTCATTAACTGAGTCCTGTGTTCTTCCAGGGAATGACCGAATATGATCAAGTCATCCAGGCAGATAATAACTTTGAGCAAGTTCATATCCCCCACAGCCTTCTTCATCAAGCACTGGAAAGTCACCGGTGCTCTGGATATTTCCTGTGGCATTCGCTCAAACTGGTAGAATGCCAACAGGCAGATAAAAGCAGTTTTTTCTTTGTCCTCCTCTGCCATGGGGATTTGATAATAGCTGCTCCGGAGATCCAACACAGAGAACCACTGGCTCCTGGACAGGCTAGCCAAGGCATCTTCTACACAGGGCACAGTGTGTTGGTCCGGGATGGTCTTATTGCTTAGCATGCGGTAGTCTATGCACATCCTCATGGCTCCACTCTTCTTCCGGGTCACTACAATGGGGGAGGCATAAGGGCTCTGTGACTTGGTTATTATGCCAGCATCCAATAACTCCTGCTGGTGTTGCTGTACATCCTCAATGTCACCCGGGGCCAACCTCCGAGACCTCTATCGGAAAGGCCACTCGTCCTTCAGATGAATCCAATGCTCTTCACCTTCCACACACCCCATGTCCCACTCATGCAGTGAGGAGACCTTTCACCACTTGGCCAATTTTTGACTTAGGCTCCACCGGTAACTGGCGGGTATAGGGGAATCACCAAACTAGAACAGATCTGGATCTATCTCTTCTTCAGTGGCTACCATCAGATTCACTGCAATTACACTGTCACACCGGTAGATACTTGCCAACACTTGACCCTTTCGGATGACTCTGGATTTCCCTGATTCATTTCAGACCCTCAATGTAACATGCCTGGGCCAGGGTGTATCTGGAGGAGGCAGCACTCCTCTTTGCACCAGCAGCCTCTTGGGTAAACTGTCAGGAGGCAGAGCGTCGATGATGAAGGCATGTCCTTGGAGTGGCTGAGCAAACTGCGCAATTCCAAAAACTTGGCACTCTGAACTTGGAGGCAGAATCAATTCTTTTCCATCCACTTAGCACACTATACCAATACTCTCTTCCGCAGTTGTCTTTGCATTTGCCACAGTCAAGCCCACTTTCTTTACCACAGCTTTTACCAGAGGGTTCACTAGCTCATCAGTCTCACCTCTTTCAGTACACATCTTTGCCAGCCTCCCACACATATCAGCATTTGTCCCAATTAATAGTGGTGTGTCGATCACCCCTTGTGGCTCCGGGCATATCAAAGCCAAAGCCTCAATGGTGGCGTGCTCTTTGGAACCCTTCGAGATGAAAGCTATTCATACCAGGCAATAACCATCATAGGGGTAATTTAAACTACCTATTCCCCACAGTGACAAACCAGACAGGGGCAGGAAGGGCAAATGCGGCAAATGTCTTTTATAGAAAGTCTAGTGATGATGGTGACCTGTGACCCACTATCCAGTAGAGCAAAACAAGGCATTCCCTCCAGTAAAATTTCTGCATTAGGCCAGGAGCCAATCAGGCCTGGTGGCACCCAGCTAGTGGGGGAATTTGGGGGTTGGTCCACTTGGTGGAGCAATGCAATGGCTGGGGCCCAGGTAGCTCCATTACTGGTCCCCACAGGTGTTTCTCTGGTCCATTCACCATTGTTTTTCACCCACTAACTGAGGATTTTCAGCACCAAGGCAACCACATCGAGTATGACCATCTTGTCTGCATTTGAAACAGAACCAGTCCTCTCAAGGCCCAAGGGGTATTCAAGGTCTAGGCCTGGGGGCAGAATATTGAGCAGACTGCCACCTAGGCTCAGACACAATAACACTTTGCAAGGGCTGGGACTCCCATGCCAGCTGCAAGACCTTCACACAGTCTTTTATTTCTTGGAACTCTGCCATTGTAGAGGTGGGAGGTGTTTCTCTCATTACCTTGAAGTCCTGCACACAATTTCTTAACTCTTTCAGCATGTTCCCCAACTCCAAGGAGCAAGACCATTCTGCAGGGTTTGTGGTTTAGGGTTGCAAGGTGGCACTGGTAGCTGCGGACATCTGCAGCGAGTCGACAACATCTCCCTGAGCTTCCTCCTCCTTCACCTCATCCAACAACTGCTTGAAAGATGGGGGAGTTGTTTCTGGTCCCATAATTGGAGGGAGATTAGAGTCAATCGGGAGTGCACAGCCCCCCTAAGGATCTGGTCAAGTCTCATCTTAGCTACTTGCTCTGGGGACTCTCCACCATCCTCTGCAATCTTGCATCCACGGCCTTCCTGCAGAGATGTACTGTGACAACTTTTCACCATACTGCTGCATGGTGCCCCACAATTGAAACAGGATGGCCTCTTTCTTCTTGATAGGTACAAAGGTGCTTTTCAAAATGGCCACAAGGTCATCTGCGGTACAGTTAGCCTGCCTGACCTGGAGGGACTGAATCACATCCAAAGCCATGCCTTTTAAGCTTTCAACAACCCTCTTGCATTTTCCTCATCCGAACACCTCCAGACTTGGACCATTTGGGCAGCCTGCCTTATCCAGGACTGAAAGTCATCTTCACCAGATGGTATGGGGTTGCCCTGAGAGAAGGTACATAGTAATTTGTACTGCTCATACAATGTCACTACATAGGGGATCACTCCACTGGACAGCACTATATGGAAGGGTCCCCTTCCCGGAAACATAGTCTGAAGGTCTTTCAAGAACTTCCCTTCACTAGCAGCAGGGAGTCCAGTTTAGCTTCGAAACTCCCTGGGTCATGGAGAGTTCTTTTTTTTTTTGTTACTATTTCCCTCCAGTCACAGCCCAAGGAGGCATCTCTCAGGAATCCTGCCTGTTCCTGCCCTCCTGAGATCCCCTGAACCTGTGCCTCCTCTCTCCCCAACCCCTCCCACAGCCAGCACCCCCAGCTTAACCCCTCTTGGGTGGGGCCACCCCTCTTCATTGGGCACTCTTTACTTTGTAGACTCTGGCTGTGGGAGTGGGCCCGTGGGTGGAGGACCTGGAAGGCCAGGCAGGGTGGATCCAGCAGTGGGCATGGGGGTCAGGTGCCATTGCCTCCTCCTCGGTGCTGGGTTTTTCTGTGTTCTGAGTGCTCCTCCCCCTGCGTGGTGCACCCATGATGCTCTGGCACAAGGCAACCTGCCAGCATCATCCACATGATATGATGTGCAGCCGATGCTTTGCAGCACCACCAATCTCCACCAGGAGCCACTGGCATGCCAAGCTATCCCCCACCTTCCCCCTTGGGGAGGAGAGCAGCCAAGTGGGTGCTCAATCTTCTTCGGTCCCTGCCGACCCCTGGTGCCCGAGCTCACTCCCAAACTCTGGTTGCCGGCATGGCGCAAGGTGTGGTGTCTGGTGCCTCAACCCTCAGTGCCAGTGGGCCAGCCCAGGGTGGGGGGTTCTTGGGGGGTGGACTACCAGGAGGTGGACTGGCCTGACTCCCTCTCTTCAGCACCACCCATGTCTTCTGAAACCCTTCCAGTGTCACAGTAGGGGTAGGTCTCATCAGCGAACTCACTCTGGAGACAGACCATATAAATGTGCTGAATGTGACAAGAGTTTTCCCCAGAAGAGTCACCTACTATTACATCAGAGTAGTCACTCTGGAGATAGACCATATAAATGTGCTGAATGTGACAAGAGTTTTGGTGCTAAGAGTATACTAATAATACATCAGCGAATTCACACTGGAGAGAGGCCACATAAATGTGCTGATTGTGACAAGTGTTTTGTTCAAAAGAATGACCTGATAAAACATCAGCGAATTCACTCTGGAGACAGACCATATAAATGTGCTGAATGTAACAAGAGTTTTCACAGAAGAGTAATCTGCTATTACATCAGAGAATTCACTCCGAGATAGACCATATAAATGTGCTGAATGTGACAAGAGTTTTTGCAGAAGAGTCACCGGAAATTACACCAGAGAATTCATTCTGGAAACAGACCATATAAATGTTCTGAATGTGACAAGAGTTTTTATCAGAAAAGTCACCTGATATCACATCAGAGAAGTCACACTGGAGAGAGACCATATACATGTGCTAAATGTGGTAAGAGTTTTGGCACTAAAAGTACACTAATAAAACATCAGCGAATACACACTGTGGAGTCACATACATGTGCTGAATGTCACAAGAGTTTTTCCCAGAAGAGTCGCCTGCTATTACATCAGAGAATTCAATCTGGAGAGAGACCATATAAATGTGTGGAATGTGACAAAAGTTTTGCTGCTAAGAGTGCACTAATAAAGCACCAGAAAATTCACACTGCAGAGTGACCACATAAATGTGCTGATTGTGACAAGAGTTTTGTTCAGAAGAATAATCTGATAAAACATCAGCAAATTCACTCTGAATCAAGATCTCTAGCTAAGTCATACTGGAGAGAGAGAAAGGAAGCCATTTTGGGACTTTGCATGTGCTGTGAAGAGCTCTCAGCAAACATCAAAGATTAATACAGTACTAATTTCTTGAGTTTTGAATATGTTTGGCTAAAGAATGGGGTCCATTCTTGCCACGGTATTAGAAATCCTAAACATTTGGAGACACTAACTTCAGAGAGACCATATAAATATGATGATTGTGACAACAGTTTTGTACAGAAGAATGAAGTAACACATCCGGAATTCACTCTGGAGAGAGATCAGAAGAAGAACTGCTGGAGGAGTTTAGGACGATCGCATTCAGCAAAATCTTTGGTCTTCTTCATGTATGAACCTGGTAAAATCAGTGGCTTACTTCATTCTCACAAACTTGGATTTAATCCAAATAATTTTCTTCTCTCCTCTCAGGGGCAGCAAGCAGACATGTAGGCCAAAACTCAGCCCATTCACAGTTCTTCCATGCAAAACCACTGCCCAAATCACCTGAGCTATTCTCATTTCACTTCCCAGCTCAGAACTGACTGAAACAGCAGGCAGCTTGGGATTTCCTCAGATCCAAAAGATTTGGTTGACTGATCTGTAGTGACAACAAAGGATCCCCTTCAGGAGCAAAAGGTGCCAAAAGCCCCAAACTACAATTCCTACAGATTTTGACTCCAGACAGCTCCTGTAGTCCAGCTCCATTTTAGGTCCCACCAGACTGATTGGTCCAATTCAGCAGTTCTGGGCCAAAATAGTGGGAATAAACAAAACAGTCCTCGCTGCAAAGAAGGCAGATTAGACAAACTACATTATTATTATTACTCTAATGAATGATTAACAAACAGTTCCATCTATTAACAGAACTCCTCTGCACAATTAGCGATGGCAGAAATGGAGTGATTACCTGGCAGCCAGGTGGGACTCAAGCATGATAACACTCAGACCCCTCCCAGAGTAATTATTATTGCAATCTAGGCAGCTCTTAAGCGACAGTACATAGAGGCTACACAGGCGCTTTGGCAATAACAACTAACTGATAAACGCAGGACTCCAACCTGGCAATGAGCATTTAGACAAGTTCATGGGAGACTTTTCAGAAACCTCCATTTGTAGGGAGGTTACATTCGGATATCCAGCTACTCTGCTTATTAACTGTAATGGCTCCTTGTATCATTTTGATTCATCTGAGGAACCTGGGAGTGTGTTTACAAATGCTGGTTTTCATCTGCAGATAGAGATTCAACCAGTTTCAAATGCACACAAAGATTCTGGGGTTGCCAGGGATACCCTGACAGCACAGCAAGCTGGATCAACTTGTACACAACTTTCCTTGAAACCTAACCACATTATGGCAAATAAGCAATCTCTCCCACTGCAACTGGAAACAGTAAAGTGAAAATGAGAGAAGGCAGCTTACTGAGACCTCCCACCCCCAGCAATGCACTGAACACTAGTAAGAGAGGGCATATCTAGTCAACACCCTTCAGAAAGACAGCTCAACTCTCCTATTTAAAGGCATTCAAACCCCATCTGAAGCTCTACCAGGAACAGAGTCTGTTTCTCCAATGAAGAAAAATGTGAAAATGTGGCAGACTACATGGGACCTCTAGTTCTTTCCTGCCAACACCGTCTATGTCTCTAGTATGGTTCTGTTCAGTCTGGTCTGGCTTAAATGCTTGTCCAAGACACTGAGAACTGCAAGCACCTACTTTACAAATGAGTTACTGACCTGAGTTCATTGTGATTCTGTTCATAGCACAAAGATGTTTTTATTGTTGTGAAATACTTTGCTCTGGATAGGTTACATAATAAAAGAAAAATAGGCTGTCCAAAGACCCACCTTGTTAAAATGAATTAGAGCCTTCCCAGGGCTGCTCATTTGCTGTCTTTGTTCAGTACACAACCTATTACAATGCAGCAGCATGTATATGTGACTCAAAGAAGGTAATGGAAGTTTACTCACCTGGTAAAGGTTGTTATAGGAGCACCTTCTTACAGCACTCCGAGTCTCCACCCATGGGTAATTCCGGCACTTCCTCTCAGGCTGATGCACAAAAGAATTCTTAAGAATCGAAATCTGATCCCTTATCCCTGCTTCCGTCTCCTCCCTGTCTTTCCCAGACTCCTCAGTATGACATCTTCCCGAGCTCTTAGAATCTTCTGAAATAATAAATTAACAGTAAACACGGCTCCTGTGGTCTCCCAGAGGAGACCACCTGTTAGAATGAAACAAACCGACATCGCAGAAGTTGTGCAAGGTGTTCATTCTTTACTCTATATTGTTTCGTTGGTTCACAAGGTACAATAATAAAGCTGTTACTGTCTATGCTACTTTGCATAATGTACAAATTATTAATCAGTATATTGTTTAAACATCATCCTTAAAGAGTGTACCCATGAAATGCTTTCAGTTATTCATTTTGTTATACCGTGTGTTCCTCCTCATTGGGTGGGCTACGGAGTGCTGTAAGAAGGTGCTCCTATAATCACCTTTACCAGGTGAGTAAACTTCCATTATCTATCGCACCTTCTTACAGCACTCAGAGTCTCCACCCATGGGTGATTATATAGCAGTATTGGAAGAGACTTGGGAGGGAGGAGGAACCTGACTGGAAGCTGTGTGGATAACTTTTCGGCCAAATTCAGAATTGCTTGTCAATCCTGTATCCAATCTGTAGTGTTTGGTAAAGGTATGGGGGGATGACCAGGTAGCCACCTGGCAGATTTCTCTTACTGATACTAGGCTTCTTTCTGCCCAGGACATGGCTATTGCTCTCGTAGAGTGGGCCTTGATAACTTGAGGTGGGTCGGCCGCCCTTGCCTTGTAGGCTTGGGAGATGGCGTCTCGAAGCCATCTGGCGACCGTAGACCTGGAGGCTGGGCGGCCCTTCTTTTGTCCTTGATGAAGGACGAACAGTCTGTCTGACTGGCGGAAGGGTTCTGTCCTGTCCAAGTAGATGCATAGGGCTCTAGCCGGGTCTAGGCAGAGAAGGTTGTCCCTGTTGGGGTCCTGGTCAGTTGGGCAAATGGTTGGGACTGTAATTTCTTGACCAGTGTGAAAAGCCATTGCCACCTTCGGGATGAAGGACGGTATAGTTCTTAAGACCACTCTATCTGGGAAGAACGTGAGAAAAGGTTCTCGGCAGGAGAGGGCCTGTATCTCACTGGTTCTCAGCTGAACATACCGCTACCAGAAAAACTGTCTTCATGGTGAGATCGTTAGGAATTTGAAATTAGGGGTTCGAAGGGATCCTCAGTTAAGGCATCTAATACTATGTTGAGCTGCCAAGGGCAGAAATGGGTCTAGGGAGTAGGTGATGTTTGCGGCTGCTCTTGGGAAGGCCTGCACCAGTGGGTGAGCCCCAGGCAGATGTCCATCTGATTTCCGAAGTGCCCCTATGGTGGCTGTTTGGACTCTTAACGATGCCGCTGTTAATCCCTTGTCAAAACCATGTTGCAAAAATTCTAACACCTGTAAAATGTTACATGTTAAAGCCTCAAGTTGTCTAGCTTTACACCAATAAACAAATGCCCCCCAATGTCTGTTATATGTTCTGTTGGTAGAGTGTCTTCTGGCCTGTAGCAAAGTCTCTGCTACTTTGGCTGACACCCTAGATTTAGCAATCTGACCTCTGAGTAGCCATGCCATCAGTTTCAGAGGTCGTGGGTCCTCATGCCAGATTGGTCCCTGCTTGAGCAACGCCTGGTATGGGGTGAGTGTCATGGGCTTGTCCATTAGCATCTTTTGATGAGGGCATACCAAGTTCATCGTGGCCAGTCCGGGGCAATTAGGATCACTGTTGTGCCTGTGTCCCTGATCTTCTGTAGGATCGCAGGTATCATTGGTATTGGGGAATACATGTATGCGGAATCTCCACGGGTTGAGAGAACATCTACCCCATTGCATTTTTGTCCTTGTACCTGGATATGTGTACTGGTAGTTGGGTGTTCATTGCTGAGGCCATGAGATCTGCTTGGAAAGGGCCCCATTTCTGTTGAAGTTTTTGAATATGGCTGGGTTGAGCTGCCATTCTCCTGTTGCAGGGTTTTCTCCTTAGCCAGTCTGCTCTTGTGTTTTGTACGCCTGCTAGGTGAACTGCTGTGATGCTGCGGAGGTGTCTCTCTGCCCAGCGATGAGTGCTTCTGATTCCTTGGCCATGGCTCTGCTTTTTGTCCCTCCCTGTTTGTTTATGTAGGACATTGCTACCCTGCTATCTGTTCCGCACCTTTACGTGTTGTCCTGTGACTAGAGGTCTGAAATGTTGTGAGCGCCAGTCGGATTGCTCTGGTCTCCAGAACATTGATTGGTAACGTGGTTTCTGGTTCTGTCCACCTTCCTTGGATTGACTTCCTGTCCAGTACAGCACCCCATCCTTGCAGGCTTGCGTCTGTTTCTGTGATCCTGGTTGCGGTTCTATCTAAGTTCACTCCCTGGTTTAGACGTTGTAGATTTGTCCACCATCTCAAGGATCTTTGTACTGGCGTAGGTATGGTCACCCTTTGATTGTAATTTTGTAGGGTGTAGTTCCACTTGTCTAGAAGTAGGCGCTGTAGTTGCCTCATGTGGGCTCTGGCCCAGTCGTGTAGGTCTATGCAGGCTGCCATGAGACCCAACAGCTGCATGAGGTGCCATAGGGTTGTCGATTTGCAGTGCAGTATTTGTCTGCACTGGGTCACTAACGTGTTGATGCGCATCTCCGAGGGTTTGACTGTCCCGGTAACTGTGTTGAACACCGCACCCAAGTGTTCGAGAGTTGTGGTCGGTGTCAGATGGCTTTTTAAGTTGTTGATTATCCAACCATGTTGGGAGAGCAGTTGCAGTGCTCTTGAGTTGCTGAGTTGGATTCCTCTTATGTCTTGCCCGAATTAGCCAGTCATCCGGTAGTATTACATGGATTCCTCCATCCGAGTTTCGCTGCTAATGGAGCCATGACCTGGTGAACAGGGTGCTGATGCCAGACCAATGGTAGGCATTGGTATTGAAAATGGTATCCCAGGATGCTGAACCTGAGGAATTTCTGATGGGATAGTCTGATTGGGATGTGGAGGTATGCGTCCTTCAGGTCTATGGATGTTAGGAGATCCCCTTTGCAGATGGCCTCAGTGGTGGACCTTAGGGTCTCCATCTTGAACCTTTGGTATTTCACGAACTTGTTCAGAAATTTGAGGTCCAGTATTGGGCGTAGGTCCCCTGTCTTTTTTGGGACCAGAAAGAATACTGAGTAGATGCCCGAGTATCTTTCGTGGTTGGGTACTGGTTTGATGGCTTTGCTGCTGAGCAGTTGTCTTAGTATTACTCTGACCTGGGTTGGTGCTATCTTCTCTTTGGACACGTGAGATTGAATGAATCTGTCGTGTCTTGTTATGGAGTTGAATTCGATGGTGTAGCCATGTTGTACTATTTCTGTGACCCACTGGTCCCTGACTGTGTTGGCCCAGGCTGTGGAGAATAGTTGTAGTCTGCCCCCCACTGCGTTTGCGTTGTCCTGGGCCTGTGAATTCTCATTGTCGAAAACCTCTGTTCTGTCTGTTGGGTTTGTAGCCTTGTTTGGAATTGAAGTGGCTACCAGGGTCTCGGTTTGAATAGAATTGTGACTTTTGGTTGAAGAAGTTTCGCTTGAACCCAATGCACGCTTATTTTGTCCTTGGTACCTGGGGCCTTTTTCCTCAGTGAATAGGGATGAAATCTGTTGTTCGAAGGAAGGCAGCGTGCTCTGCACCCCTTGGTTGTCCTTATCTTCTCCCTTCTTTATTGTGAATTCTTCAGTACCTGGTCCGAAAACCCTGTCCCCTGAGAATTGGAGCTTCATTAGTCGGGCTTTTGATTCCTGGTCTGCGTTCCACAGTTTGAGCCAGATTAATCTCCTGGCTCTGTTCACTGAAGCTGCCGATCTCGATGCCATTTTTAAAAGGTGTCAATGGTGGCATCTGCCACGTACTTAATGGCTTGGATAGCGTAATCCAAGGTAGATCCATGTGCGCTCGATTCCGGAATATCTGGGCAAACTGCTTCCAGCCATCGAAGGGCCACTCTGGAGGAATAAGTGGCTGCCAAGGAAGCTCGCATGTTCATGGTCAGCATGTCATGAACTTTCCGGACTATATCATCCACCTTCCTGTCCATGGGGTCTCTCAAGGCAGAAGCTGATTCGGAAGGGAGTACTGTCTTGTTGCTCAGGGCAGAGACCTCGGGGTCGACTTTTGGGGCAGAAGCCCAAGACTTCTCTTTCTCCTGTGCTAGTGGATATCTTTACTCAAACCTCCCTTTTTCCCTTGTCTTTAGTGGGTCTGGGGCCTCCCATTCCCTAGCCAGGATACTATCCAGGGCTGGGCAAAATGGAAAAAAGGTGGTGGAGCGTTTCCTGTCCCGCACTAAAGGGTCCAGTCTATTGTCTGGCTCCTGTACAGGTTCGTTGATTCGTAGTGCTTCACACACTACCCTAATGATCTCATAGATGGAGTCGAAGGGGCATAGCCGGGCGGCCATGTCTTCTTCGGGCTCCTCCTCCTCCTCTGACTCCTCGTCCCCCAAGTCTGGAGACTCGGACCCATCCTCTGTGTTTGGAAGAGGGGGGGCCCCTACGATGTTTTGGTGGAGGGGGTTTCTCAGGAGACCTGGGTCGTTTGTCTGCTCCCAAGGCATCCATTTTGTCCAAAAGGTTTTGGAACAGCTGGACTACCACACTCTGCGAAGATGTGGAAGCGCTGTCCTGTAAAATGTCTTCCTCTGTGGGCCCAGAATTTGGATTGAATATAACTGGGTCTGCGTCGACCATGCATAGGGAACAAAGGTCTCCCTGGTCGGAGGTTAAAATAATGTGGGGGCATTTTCTGCAAATCCTTCTTGAAGACATGTTATCTCCTCTGAAAAACACAATGTGATAGGGAAGGAGATATAACGGATGGTCAGCATCATAATGAAAACATTATTTTTACAAACAAAGACTGTTTAAATACGGTGCCTGTAGGGTCTAGAAGCCTGGATCCTACATAGGATCAGCTTATGAAATTTGGCTAGTTAATTAAAAGAGCAGGGGCTAGTTAGATACTGGGCTGCAACACAGACTGTCTGTCTGCAACCAACAGAAAACCTTTAGCTGCTCAAAAAGAGACCCTTTGTAAGAAAGTGGGACATTTCCCTTTTAAATCGCCACAAAAAAAATTGCCCCTTTAAATTTCTTTCTGACCTCTGCTTTGAGGTCTGCATTGCCCCTTTAAATAAACGTTGCCTTGCGCCGCCATTTTGGTGGAGGTGGAGGTGGAGGATGTACAGGGCGCCGCCATCTTGGCTAGGGAACATACAAGAGGGGATAGGGCTGCGAGGTCTCGAGAGAGTGAGGGCCCGCGAGAGCAGGGATTGAGAAGGAAGATGGCGTCTCGCAGGGCCTCCGAACACCGTGTGGACTGCAGCCGGCAATTGAAAACAGAGACCAAGGCAAGAAACCTCCGCACTGCACCAGATTGAGAGCAAGGGGCAGGTATGCAGTCTAAATTCGGCAGGCGCTTGATTTGTTTGTGGACTCACGCTCGCGGTTGAACGATGTAAACCGCGAGGTGAGCCAGGGGCGTCTCCTACTTTAAAAACTCATCGTTTAGTGGTCTATACTAGCCTTCTGCACCCCGGCTGAACAAGGTAAGTCGGGGGGAGGCTAGGTGTAGATAGTCCTTTCCTCAGCAGAACGAGGTGTACTGAGGAAGGGAAGGCAGCAAAACTGAAACAATTCTTTGGCTCAGAACTGCATCAATGGGGCATGCTCTGCAAAATACACAACTGCTTAAAATTGAATAAATAAACCATTGCCCCTTATCCTGATGACTCGATTAGCTAAAATTAAATATTCTGTAGTACCAGATCTTGAAATTAGGAGTTATGAGAAAACAAAAAAATAATCTTACCTTAATTGGCACAGAGCCAAAAATCTGTGACCAGCCTGGAGTGATGCACAAAAGAAAACTGAGGAGTCTGGGAAAGACAGGGGAGGAGACGAAAGCAGGGATAAGGGATCAGATTTCGATTCTTAAGAATTCTTTTGTGCATCAGCCTGAGAGGAAGTGCCGGAATTACCCATGGGTGGAGACTCGGAGTGCTGTAAGAAGGTGCGATAGATAATGTCATGTCTCTCGCTCTCTCTCGCCTCCCTCTCCACCCCACCACTTCCTGTATGAAGTTTTAAAGAGACAGTGGCTCCAAAGAATACTTGTCCTGTATTTCCAATATAAGACATTGCAGGACTTTATTCTTTAGAATAAAGACCATATTCCATCCATAGAGAGTGCATCTTCAGCTCATGCATTAATGTTTTGCCATTGTCATTCTTGTATTTGGCTAATGCTAAATATTCTGTGTCACAATACATAAAGCTGTTTACACCTGCCTGACCCAGAGTTATATGCTGTGACTCAGTGCCTAATGCTAATATACACCTGCCTGGTCCCCAGTTATATGCTGTGTCTCAATGCATAATGCAACTATACGCCTACCTGGCATCCAGTCATATGCTTTGACTCGATGCATAATGTTAATATACACCTGCCTGGGACCCAGAGTTATATGCTGTGACTTGGTGCCTAATGCAAATATTCACCTGCCTGGCCCCCAGTTATATTCTGTGTCACAATATATATTATATGCAACTGCCTGGTCCCGAGTTACATGCCATGACTCAGTGCTTAATGCTAATATAAACCTGCCTGGCCCCAATTATATGCTGTGTCTCAGTGCATCAAGCTATATACATCTGCCTGGCTCCTGGTTATATGCCGAGACTCAGTGCAGGTATATATTAGCATTATGCTTGAGTCACAGCATATAACTCGGGGTCAAGCAGGTGTATAATGCTAATATGCACCTGCCTAGCCTCCAGTTATATGCTGTGTCCCAATACATAATGCTAATATACACCTGCCTGACCCCCAGCTATATGCTGAGACTCACTGTGTAATGCTAATATGCACCTGCATGGCCCCCAGTTATATACTGTGATTCATTGCATAATGCTAACATACACCTGCATGGCCCCCTGTTATATGCAGTGTCTCAATACATGATGCAAATATACACCTGACTAGCCCTCAGTTATATGCTGTGTCTCAGGCAGGCAGCCTGGGGATTTCCCTCAGATCCAAAAGATTTGGTTGACTGATCTGTCAGTGACAACAGAGGATCCCCCTTCAGGAGCAAAAAGGTCCCAAAAGCCCCAAACTACAATTCCTACAGATTTTAACTCCAGACAGCTCCTGTAGTCCAGCTCCGTTTTTGGTCCCACCAGACTGATTGGTCTAATTCAGCAGTTCCAGGCCAAAATAGTCGGAATAAACTAAACAGTCCTTGCTGCAAAGAAGGCAGATTAGACAAACTACATTATTATTATTACTCTAATGAATGATTAACAAACAGTTCCATCTATTAACAGAACTCCCTCTGCACAATTAGCGATGGCAGAAATGGAGTGATTACCTGGCAGACCAGGTGGGACTCGAGCATGATAACACTCAGACCCCTCCCAGAGTAATTATTATTGCAATCTAGGCAGCTCTTAAAGCGACAATACATAGAGGCTACACAGGCTTCTTGGCATAACAACTAACTGATAAACCAGGACTCCAACCTGGCAATGAGCATTTAGACAAGTTCATGGAGACTTTTCAGAAACCTCCATTTGTAGGGGTTACATTCGGATATCCAGCTACTCTGCTTATTAACTGTAATGGCTCCTTGTATCATTTTGATTCATCTGAGGAACCTGGGAGTGTGTTTAAAATGCTGGTTTTCATCTGCAGATAGAGATTCAACCAGTTTCAAATGCACACAAAGATTCTGGGGTTGCCAGGGATACCCTGACAGCACAGCAAGCTGGATCAACTTGTACACAACTTTCCCCGAAACCTAACCACATTATGGCAAATAAGCAATCTCTCCCACTGCAACTGGAAACAGTAAAGTGAAAGCGAGAGAAGGCAGCTTACTGAGACCTCCCACCCCCAGCAATGCACTGAACACTAGTAAGAGAGGGCATATCTAGTCAACACCCTTCAGAAAGACAGCTCAACTCTCCTATTTAAAGGCATTCAAACCCCATCTGAAGCTCTACCAGGAACAGAGTCTGTTTCTCCAATGAAGAAAAATATGAAAATATGGCAGACTACATGGGACCTCTAGTCCTTTCCTGCCAACACTGTCTATGTCTCTAGTATGGTTCTGTTCAGTCTGCTGTCGCTTAAATGCTTGTCCAAGACACTGAGAACTGCAAGCACCTACTTTACAAATGAGTTACTGACCTGAGTTCATTGTGATTCTGTTCATAGCACAAAGATGTTTTTATTGTTGTGAAATACTTTGCTCTGGAAAGGTTACATACATAGATACCTAGATACATAGACAGTGTCGGCAGATAAGGGCCTATGTCCCACCCAGTCTGCCCATTTGAGCTTGTAAGTTCAGTTTGTTTTCCTAGAAGTCTGTTGCCCCTTACCCCTGACCTCTAGAATTCCTTTATGTCTATCCCATGCATTCTTAAATCCCATGATTGTTTCAGCCCCCACCACTTCCTCTGGCAGGTGTTCCACTTGTCCACCACCTGTTCTGTGAAGAAATTCTTTCTCATGTTTCCTCTGAATTGTCCTCCCTCCAACTTCATCCCATGCCCTCTAGTCCTGGAACATCTTTTTCACTTAAAAATAGTGTTTCCTGCACCCTGTTCCTCCCTGTAAGATACTTGTATGTCTCTATCATATCCCCTCTCTCCCTCCTCTCCTCCAGGGAGTACATGTTCAGTTCCTTCAACCTGTCTTCATAGGACTTGTGATGCAATCCATGTTGCCCTCCTCTGAACCTTCTCTACCCTGTCTATGTCCTTACGTAGGTATGGTCTCCAGAACTGTACACTGTACTCCAGGTGGGGCCTCACTAGTGTCTTGTATAGCAGAATTATGACCTCCCTTTTCCTGCTGGTGATGCCCCTGCCTATACATCCCAGCATCCTATTTGCTTTACCTGCTGCCTTGTCACATTGTTTCCCTACCTTGAGGATATCAGAGAGGATAACCCCAAGATCCCTTTCCTGCTTGGTGCATGCTATATCCTCACCCCCCAACTGATATACTGTGCCAGGGTTTTTGTGCCCCATATGCATTATCTTGCACTTCTTTGCATTGAATTTCAACTGCCAAACCCCCGACCATTCTTCAAGTTTCTACAGGTCCCTTCTCATTCTGTCTACACCCTCTGGTGTGTCTACTCTGTTACAGAGCTTTGTGTCATCAGCGAACAGTGAAATTCTGCCTTCTGGGTCCTGCGCAATGTCACTGATGAAGATGTTGAATAGGACCGGTCCCAGCACTAATCCCTGTGGTACCCCACTGGTCACTCTTCCTTCTGTGGAGTGACAGCCATTTACCACCACCCTCTGCGTCCTGCCACCCAGCCAGTTACCTACCCACCACACTACTGTCCTGCCCACACCCATATTCCCCAGTTTAGGCTGTCCAAAGACCCACCTTGTTAAAATGAATTGGAGCCTTCCCAGGGCTGCTCATTTGCTGTCTTTGTTCAGTACACAACCTATTACAATGCAGCAGCATGTATATGTGACTCAAAGAAGGTAATGTCATGTCTCTCGCTGTCTCTCCCTCTCCACCCCACCACTTCCTGTATGAAGTCTTAAAGAGACAGTGTCTCCAAAGAATACTTGTCCTGTATTTCCAATATAAGACATTGCAGGACTTTATTCTTCAGAATAAAGACCATATTCCATCCATGGAGAGTGCATCTTCAGCTCATGCATTAATGTTTTGCCATTGTCATTCTTGTATTTGGCTAATGCTAAATATTCTGTGTCACAATACATAAAGCTGTTTACACCTGCCTGACCCAGAGTTATATGCTGTGACTCATAGAAACATAGAAACATAGAATTTGACGGCAGATAAGGACCGCTTGGCCCACCCAGTCTGCCCATTTCCCTACCTACTGGATAAGCTGCAGATCCTAGTTAACCAGCAGCCTACTTCTTCCTACCCCACCCCCAGAACTGCCTTATGACTATCCCATGCATGCTTGAATTCCACCACTGATTTTGACTCCACAACCTCCTCCGAAGGCCGTTCCATGCATCCACAACCCTCTGTGAAAAAATACTTCCTTAAATTACCTCTGAGCCGCCCCCCTCTATCTTCAAATTGTGCCCTCTTGTTCTTGCACACCTCTTTTTTTGAAAGATGCTACCCTCTTGGACTTTGTTGATTCCCTTGAGGTACTTGAAAGTTTCTATCATGTCCCCCCTCTCCCTTCTTTCCTCGAGGCTATACATATTAAGCTCCTTAAGTCTCTCTTCATATGTCTTCCGGTGCAGACCCTGCACCATTTTAGTTGCCCTCCTCTGGACAGCTTCCATCCTGTCTACGTCTTTGCGGAGATTGGGTCTCCAGAACTGCACACAGTACTCAGATGGGGCCTCACCAGCTGTCTGTACAGAGGATAATAACTTCCTGTTTTCTACTGGTGATGCCTCTCCTATGCATCCCAGTATCCCCCAGCCCTCCTTGCTGCCCTCTCACATTGCTTGCCCGTCTTTAGGTCATCTGATATGACTACCCCAGCTCCTTTCCATTTTGTTGTTGTTAGTATCTTACCCCCATTGTGTACTCTTCCCTGGGTTTTGTTTCCAGGTGCATTACCTTGCACTTTAGCATTGAATCTAAGCTGCCATACATTTGACCATTCCTCTAACCTTGCCAAGTCCCTTCTCATCCATTCCACCCCACCCTGTGCATCAGCTCTGTTGCAGATCTTAGTGTCATCTGCAAAGAGACATACTTTTCCTTCAGTCCTTCTGCAATGTCACTTATAAAGACATTGAAGAGGACCGTCCTAATACTGAACCCTGCGGTACCCACTAGTAACCCTCCTTTCTTCTGAGTGACTCCATTTACTATTACCTCTGTGTCCTATTCTCCAGCCATTCTTTACCCAGGTTGTCATCTTGGGACCCACTCCCAGGCTGGCTAACTTGTATATTAATCTTTGTGTGGGACTGTGTCAAATGCCTTGCTAAAGTCTAGGTAGGCCATGTCCACAGCCCTCCCTGATCTACTACTTTGGTCACCCAGTCAAAGAAATCTATCAGATTAATCTGGCATGACCTTCCGCTGTGAATCCATGCTGCCTAGGGTCCTGTGCCCCTCTGGCCTCTAGATACTGGACAGTTCTTTCCTTTAGAAGTGATTCCATCATTTCCTATCACTGAGGTTAAACTAACAGGTCTGTAGTTTCCTGCTTCTGCCTTGCTCCCACTTTTGTGAAGGGGAAATGCTGCCCTCCCAGTCTCGGGTACCACCCCATCCTCCCATGATTTGTAAAAGGGTAGTCAGTGGTGTCACTAGTTCTACCCTTTAGTTCTTTTAGAATTCTGGGATGAATCCCATCAGGCCCCATTGCTTTGTCCACCTTCAGTTTTAAGAGTTCTTTCAGAACCCTTTCTTCTGTAAATGGGCGGTATCAACTTCTGTATCCAGAGTGTTACTACTGTTTGTTTTACGTACCTCCTCTTCCTTTGTAAATACTGAGCAAAAATATTTGTTTAGTATCTCTGCCTTTTCACAGTCTCCCCTGCCACCCTCCCTCCCTTTATTAGCCTCACTATCTCCTCCCTTGGACTTCCTTGATCCCCGATGTACCTATAAAAGGTTTTATCCCCCTTCTTAACTGAGTTGGCTATCTTTTCCTTGGTTTGGGCCTTTGCTGCTCTGACTGCCTTCCCAGCCTCCTTTTGCTTTAACTGATACAGTTCTCTGTCCTGCTTCTTCTGCGATTCCTTGTACTTCCTGAATGCTTTCTTTTCCTCGTGAACCTTCACTGCCACTTCCTTTGAGAACCATAGTGGTTTCTTACATCGTCTTACTCAGTGCCTAATGCTAATATACACCTGCCTGGTCCCCAGTTATATGCTGTGTCTCAATGCATAATGCAACTATATGCCTACCTGGCATCCAGTCATATGCTTTGACTCGATGCATAATGTTAATATACACCTGCCTGGGACCCAGAGTTATATGCTGTGACTTGGTGCCTAATGCTAATATTCACCTGCCTGGCCCCCAGTTATATTCTGTGTCACAATGCATATTATATACAACTGCCTGGTCCCAAGTTACATGCCATGACTCAATGCTTAATGCTAATATAAACCTGCCTGGCCCCAATTATATGCTGTGTCTCAGTGCATCAAGCTATATACATCTGCCTGGCTCCTGGTTATATGCCGAGACTCAGTGCAGGTATATATTAGCATTATGCTTGAGTCACAGCATATAACTGGGGGTCAAGCAGGTGTATAATGCATAATGCTAATATGCATCTGCCTAGCCTCCAGTTATGTGCTGTGTCCCAATACATAATGCTAATATACACCTGCCTGACCCCCAGCTATATGCTGAGACTCACTGTGTAATGCTAATATGCACCTGCATGGCCCCTAGTTATATACTGTGATTCATTGCATAATGCTAACATACACCTGTTTGGGCCTCAGTTATATGCTGTGTCTCAATGCATAATGCTAATATGCATCTGCATGGCCCCCTGTTATATGCAGTGTCTCAATACATGATGCAAATATACACCTGACTAGCCCTCAGTTGTATGCTGTGTCTCAGTACATAACGCTAATATACACCGGCCTGTCCCCCAGTTATATGCTGTGATTTAATGCATAACACCAATATACACCCACCTGGACCCCAGTTATATGCTATGACTGTAGTATAATTCTAATATACACCTGCCTGGACCCCAGTTATATTAATTTGTTTAGTATTATTTATTTGAAAAATTTCACCAGGAAAGGCATAGAGATCTACAAATAGCTCATTCCCAGATGTGTCCTGGGGGGGAGGGAAATGATGGAATGCAACATTACATTAAGATACAAAACACAATGAATAGAAAATGAAACAATATCGTACAAGATACAATTGAACATTTAGATAAAAAATCCTACTGTGTGAATGGTGCATGTCTGACCCCTGGCAGAGGCTGGGGCTCAGCATGCTGCTGCAGCAAGAATGTGGGTGGGAGCACAGGAGACACTTAGTGGGGATGTGGGTGCATGCGTGTGCCTGCCACTGGTGTCATTGCATGCCAAGCTCCCACAAGAAAGAAAACTGAAAAATACCCTGGTGGCTGGTTGTTGCAGCTTGATGGCTGTCCCCTGCACTCTGTCTCTGGAGGCAACACCCTGAACTGGATCCTGGATAGGTGGGTGGGTGAGTAAGGGGCTCCCTGCTGCCCAACCATGGGGGGGTAAGCCATGAGAGTTGCAAGGGTGAGGGTCTGAGGGAGCAGAGGCAGAGGATGGCAGCCAGATGAGGGGCTGACTGGTACTGGGAGGGAGAAAGACACAGCAAAAAATAAATAAATGAATCCTACTGTGCATACACTATGGAGTATGGGGGTTAAAATACATACCACAGGAGTGGAAAGAGAACTGGATAATAGCTAGGAACAGGGAAAGAGAATTGAAGGATGGAAAGGCCAGGAGCAGTTGCAGGAAGGGGAAACATGTTTTTCGAGAAGATAAGACAATGAATTAGTGGATGGGGCAGAGCAGATATCAAAGGAGAGGGAGTTCCAAAGATTAGGGAAATAAGAGAAGGCGGCCCTACCTGAAGTGGAAGTATGAACAGGGAGGGCTAGGGTCCTATAGAAAGATTTGTGGAGGGAGTAGGAGGTAGAAGAAGGAATGGAGAGGAATTTGTTTAGGTTGGATGGAAGGGAGCTGAACCAGAACTTCCCAACTAGAAAAGCACAATGAGCAAGGCATCCGGCCACAAGAGGTGGAAAGGAGAGAGTAGCATAGAGGTCACAGTGGTGCGTACATGATGGGCAGCTTATGGCAAAGTAGCAGAATGAGTTGAATAATGTGTCCAGTCTGGAAAGTGTGGACTTAGGGGCAACACTGGAAGCTATGTCACTGAAGTCAGATATCGTAAGGATCATCTTCTGTATGATTTCACAGCGGGCTGGGGGGGGTGCAGCCACAGTGTCAGTAAAGGGCATCAAATTTTGGCTGACGTTTTTTGTCTATAGCATCCACATGCCCAGAGAAGTCAAGGTTCCTATCGAGCCAGAGGTATTTAAAGGAGGAGACATTTTCTAATGGAGATTCATCAAGAGTGTAGAAAGTTGGGGTGAATGAAAGCCTGGCAAACCTTTGCCTGGTGTCAAAAATCATACAGACCATCTTTTTGGCATTAAGGAATAGTTGATTAGCTTGAAAGCAACGTTGGACATTACAGAAAGCCAATTATAGGTTGTTTGCCACATCCAAGGGGGATGCATCAGAGGAATACAAAACAGTATCATCCACGTACATGTGGATATCTGCTGTTGAGCAGGCAGAGGGTAAGTCATTCAGAAATATTGAGAATAGGATCTATACAAGTACCAAACCATGAGAAATTCCAGTGTTGATGGGGGGAGATGGCATTGTGTACCCTAACAGATTGGGACCTACCCATAAGATATGAGCTGAACTAGCTAATGGTGGTCACAGAGAGACCAGCTATAGCCAGCTTGGAAAGGAGCAGGATGTGGCAACAGTGTCAAAGGCTATGGCCAGATAGATAAAAATGGCAGAAGTGATGGAGCCTTGATCCAGGCCTGAGAGAATGGAGTTAGTGAGCCAGAGCAGGAGGTCATAATGGAGTGGGACTTTCGGAATCCAGACTGGAAAGGACTGAAGAAGGAGGAGGAGACAAGGAAGGGGGAAGTTGAGCCAGTACCAGGTGCTCTTGGAATTTTGCAAGAACTGGAAGAAAATATATCAGGCACAAGTCTTTAGGATTTGAAGAGTCACCACGTTTGAAAAAAGGACTACAGAAGCAAGCTTCTGAGCTTCAGGGACAGGAGCCAGAAGAGATTCAGAAGGTAAGTGAGGGAGGAATGGCTTGGGTAGGCAGGTGAGGAGCTTGGGTCAAGCTCATCCAGGTTTTACCCTTATGGATGTTGAGGGCAAGAAGAGCTTTTTTAGTGTCGGCAGTGGAGACAAGTGAGAAGGAGAAGCAGAGGGGAGGGGAAGCAGGAGGAGGAGAGGAAAGAGTTGTTGGGGTAGAAGCTGAGGGAGATAGTGAAGCAAGAAGGGAAGATGCACAGGTGGTGAAAAATGTGTTTCATTCAATAGCCACAGAGGGATGTCAGAGATAGAAGTGTCATCTATCTTTAGAACTGGAGGTGAGAAGGGCAGTTGGGGAGAGAAAGGCAAGTACTAACTTCCAGAATTTGAAGGGGTTGTTGAGATTCTTCTGGAAAGTGAAGAAGAAATATGCTGATTTGGCAAGTCTGATGGCTCTTGATCAGGCATTCCAGAGAGATCAATATTAAAGCAAACTGACATGAAAGCCTGAGGCCTTGAAATTTCTCCAAGCTTGGTCACGAACACACTGAGAGGCCAGAAGTTCAGCTATTACCCAGGGAAGGTGAGAGCCCTGGACCCTGGTTTTCCTCATTGGAGTGTGCCAATCCCAAACATTCAAGAACTGTGTTTTGAAGTAGGCCAGAGCTGAGTCAACACAAGTGTCTTTTGCAATTGGAGACCAGTCAATATCAATGAGCTACTCGTGAAGGAGTGACAAATCCAGCAACTTGAAATAATGGAGGAGGAGGAGGATGTTAGGTGAAGCTTTAGGGCAGTGGATTTTATGCACACAGTAATCCATGAGGTGGTCACTGAGTGCATCTGGCAGGATTCCTGAGGCAGCAACCCGGTGGGGGTGAAAGGACAGCACCCAGTCAAGTAGGGAGTGGTTACCTAACTTGTGGTTTAATAGGTTTGATCAGAGATCAATTGTGTGAGATTCAGTGAGGAGATGTGGTTATGAAGTTTACACTGTGTGCTAGAAAGCCAATTTATGTTGAGATCCTCAAGGAGGAGGAGTTCACCAGATGAAGAGTGGATACATATGAAAATACAGAAAGCCAGCAGAAACAGGCCTCATGGTCTAATAAGTTTGCTCAATTGTGCAGCTAGCCCCTCAACTTGCAGCTGCCCCACCTTCCCCTTCCCTCCTCATCTAGTGATGAGGTAGTGAGAGTAGTGACAATGTCTGAAACAGAGGAAGGCTAGGGAAGCAGTAGAAATCACCTACACAGATAGGAAGGGAGCAGGGGAAGGAAAGTTTCAGTAGCAGAAACTCGTACGTAGAGAGGAGGCAATGGAGAGGCAAAGGGAATACTGGATGGATGATTCAATGCAAATGGCTACTCCCCTGCCCCTGGATGAACAGTCCTGTCAACTGAGAGAGTAATCAAGGAAGGAAATGAGGTATCGGGGATTTTGGAGGAGAGCCATAATTCATTGATGATCATCACACTAGGTTTAAGGCTAACCATTACAGGCTAGAGCAGACATAATTTTGGGAGAAGGGTCCTGATGTTGAGATGCAGTACCTTTAATCCTTTTAGAAGATCAATGGAGGGAAGGTTGGCTGGTCCTGGTTGGTCTAAATATCACCTCTGAGAAAAGTAATAAAATGAAAAGCAACTTAGATAGAATAGATTTGCTCCTTCAAGACAAACAGGACTTAAGAGACAAAGAAGAGGAGGAAAGAACAGGGGAGTGTTGATGATTGGAAGTATGGAGCAAATGGAAGCTAAATGGATTCAGGTTGACTACAAGCTGGAAGGCCCTGGACGTCATGCAGGGGGAAGGAGAGGAATGATAGAAGAGGATAGGAAAGAGAGGGGGGGAAGTAATGAGGAAAGGAGGGAGACACTGGCTAGGCAGGAAAAGAAGAGGGAGAAATAGATGTCAGAGTGAATAGTAAGGGGCAGATAGAGAGGATAAATAGAAACATGGTGAGAGGAGACAGATGGAGCGGAATGAACTACACAAAGTTGAACATTAGCTAGCTAATAACTAAAACCATAGAGATTATTGTGTAATCCCATTAAACTAAGTAAGCACTAAAAAAGTGTTGCAGATAGTAAAAGAACGAAACAACCTAACAGCTGTATCAAAAATCCTAAATTGTAGAGACTAGGTGACTACAGCCAACTAGATTAAAGACTTGACGTTATGCTTCTGAACAGTATACCTAGCAAAGATCAATATTGCAGATGAGGGGAGTCAAGTTGTAGAAACAGAGTAGCACTAGAAATTACTGTCATAATTGCTAAATAATTAAAGGAGTAGTACACCCAGAATTTGTAAAAACATATGTTATGCAGAGTGTTTTGATTTGTGCGTGAAGTCCTAGTATGTCCTTTCCTCTGCTATCAGGAGTTTGTCCTAAATTAGCCAGATAGCTTGATCATAGTTTTACAACCCCTGGGGATCTTCATCTCAGTAATTTTATTGCTTTTCTTGTACCTACAATGCATCCTGTCTCATGTGACAGTGATGTAGCTGAGCCCATAGATTCTTTAACAAGCACTGCTTTACAATACAACAGCAAAGATGGCTATATTTTAAAAACTATACAGAGTTCAGTTTGGTGACTATCCTCATTGTAAAGGTCTTTCTGTTGCGAACAATTTTGACACTGGTTGTGTATGTGTAACTTGTATGGTTTTCAAGATATTTATATTTGTTTGACATGTCTACTACAGTGCTCACTCGGAGAGAAAAAAAAAGCATCCACGGTTTGTAAGCACATCTGCACACAAGCTAAACAAATCTAAATATCTTGAAAACTATACAAGTTACACAAAAACAATAAGCAGCAAAGTTGTTCAGGACAAAAAGATTGTTAAAATGAGAGTAGTCACTAAGAACAGGTTACTCACCTATAACAGTAGTTCTAGAACTGGTGCATAATGTTCATCCACACTTCTTGGCAGTGTCCTTTCCCTTTAAATCTTGCCAGATGGTCTGAAAGCTGACTCCTCCCACCCACCTAGGTGGTATAACCCTCAGCTCCATCCCATGATGCCAGAGCTTTGCCTACTGGAAGCAGAGGTTGTGCGTTGAAGCTGGGGAGGTTGGGTGGGTTTGTGTGGGTGAACAATGTATACCACTCCTAGAACTACTGTTACAGGTGAGTACATTGTTGGCAGTCTCCTAGCAGTTCTCTGGGAGGAGGGAGACAAGGCACACACCCTCTACTTAGGGAATAAAGATTGGAGAACTGAAGCCCCAAAACCAGCATCTTGGCATGACTCTAGGCCAATGTGGTAGTGGGAAATAAAGGTGTTTGCTGGCTTCAAGGTAGCAGCCCTGCAGAAATACTGGATAGGGACATCTCTAGAATCAGCCACCAATGCAGCAGTATGGCAGGTGGAATGAGCCCTTAACTCTATGGGAGGCTCTCCCCTGCAACCTATAGCAGAGATCAATGCAAGATTTTATCCATCTGCCAGTCATCCACTTCGCTGCAGGTCTGCCAGGTGCGGCTTCAGCATAGGTGACAAACAGCTGGCAAACCTCTCCCCAGACTTCAGTCATATGCTTCTTATAATAAGAGAGCGCTCATCTCAGGTCCAAAGTATGGAGCCTATACTCGGCCTCCAAGGTGTAGTTAGGGTAGTACACTGGCAGAGTCAACACCTGATTAAAGTGAAACTCCAACACAACCTTCAGAAGAAATTTTGGGTTGAGGTACAGAACAACCTTGTCCCTGTGGAAGACCAAACAGGGAGACTTGACAGAGTGCCTGAAGCTCTCCAGTCCTTCTGGCTGATGTAATAGTCAGCAGGAAGGTGATCTTCAACGACAGGTGTAACATCTCACACCTGTGCATTGATTTGAATGGCTTGCTCATAAGCTTTGCCAGTACCAGCAGTAGATCCCACAGTGGTGGTGGTGGTTTACACACCGGAGAGGGAATGTGGTCAAGGGCTTTCAAGAAGCACCAGACCAACTTCTCCTGTGCCACTGTCTGCTGACCGGCCTGCACCTGGTAAGCAGAGATGGCTGCCAGGTACACCTTGAGGGTCGTAGACCAAAGATCTCTTTTGGAGAGGGACTAAAGGTAGCTGAGAATGCTAGGCACAGAACAGGACAAAGAGTCCAGGCCCTTGCCCTGACACCAGATGGAAAATCTTCATTTTGAAGGCATTCATTTTGAAACCTCCTGGTTGACTCTTTCCTAGATGCCTTCACTACAGTGAGGACATCATCAGAGAAACCCAAAGCCTGGAACTTTAGCTGCTCAAGAACCAGGCTGTCAGATGCAGGGATTGAAGGTCTGAATGGAATACCTTCCCCTGAGTGCTGGAAAGCAGGTCCAGGCATGCTGGAAGATGCCTCAGGAGGCTGTTGCTGAGGCTGAGGAGATCTGTATACGATAACTGGCAGGGCCAGTCTGGGGCAACCAGGATCACCTGTGCCTTGTTCTTCCTCACCTTGAAAAGCACCTTGTTCGATCAAAGGAATTGGAGGGAAGGCATAAAAGAGGCATGGGGTCCATGGCCTCATGAAGACATCCCCTTGCAGCGAGCCCTGATGAGGGGGTTGGGCATGGAACAGCCTCAGCTTGGTGTTCTCCCTGGAGGTGAACAGGTCCACCTTGGGGGTGCCCCACTGGGAGAACAGACTGTGTACTACCTCTGGATGAAGAGACCACTCATGGAATGCCTCACCTACATGGCTGATGGCATCCACCAACTAATTTGAGGCTTCTGCCACATGGATGGCTTGGAGATCTGAACATACAAACATGCGAAAATTACTAGCAGCAAAAGACCATCATGGTCTATCTAGGCTGTTCATGAATGCAGCTAGCTCCCTATTCAGCAGCTAGTCCACCCCCTTCCCTCCCTTTATCCACCCTTAGCCCTGTCCCACTCCTTCTTGAAGCATGCCACCACTACAGCTGGTAGTTCATTCCACTTTGCCACTACCCTCTCTATAAAGAAATGCCTCATCACCTCCCTCCTGAATCTACCCCCTCCAATCTCATGTTATGGCCTTTAGTGTCTCTCTCTACCCTCTTCCTGACTTGACCCTCTGTTTCTGTTTTGATTATCCCTTTCATGTATTTGAAGATTTCAATCATATCCCCCCTGCTACTCCTCCTGTCCTCTAGTGTGTATGTTTAACTCTCTTGGTCTGACCTTATATGGCAATTCCCCAAGGTCCTGAATCATCTTTGTTGCCTACTCTGCACCCCTTCTAGCAGCCTAATATCTTTTTGTAGGTACGGGCATCAGTACTGCATGCAGTGTTCCAGGTGGGGTCTAACCAACAATCTGTATAATGGTAGAATAACCTCCCTTCTTCCTGAGGTAATGCCCCTTGCAGTGCACCCCAGCATTTTACTGGCCACTGCTGTTGTCTTTCTGCATTGTGTGGATTTGTTCATTACTCCTGTGATGAGAGCCCCCAGATCCTTCTCCTCTTCTGTTACATGCAGCTGCACTCCCCCCAGATGGTAGCTTCTTGTCAGATTTTTTGTTCCAAAGTGCAGCACCTTGCATTTTGTTTGCATTATACCCCAGCTGCTATCTGTCGGGCCATACTTCCAGCCTTGCCAGATCCTCCTGATGCCCCCAACACCCATCCTGGTGATCAACCACTGCTTCTATTTTGGTGTCATCTGCAAAAAGGGTGATTTTGCTGCTAATGCCCCCAAGATGTCTGCAATAAATATGCTAAACAGCACTGGGCCCAACACCAAACCCCATGGAGCACCACTTGTCACTGCCTTGGGGGATGAGTGTTCCCCACTTACCACCACCTTCTACTGCCCATCTTTTAGCCAGTTCTCCACCCACCCCATCAGTGTTGCTACTACCCCTGTGCCCTGTAGCTTGACTCCAAGTCTCCCATGTGGTACTGAATCAAAGGCCTTACTAAAGTCTAGGTACAGAACATCCACCGCATGGTCCCTGTCAGTTTGTCTAGTTACCCAGTCATAGTATTCCACCAGGTTGGTTTGGCATGACCTGCCCTTATTAAATTTGTGACAATTATGTTTCGAAACAAAGGTGTTCATGTTGATGACATCACTTTTTGGTTATCACTGAAATGTGAGGTTCTAAGTAAACCAGAAGCCTTATTGGACTCGGAATCTTTTTGGACCGGGGGTGGAAATACAAGGTTAAATTGAAGGCTACTGACAATGGAATGGAACACATCCCAAATTCCTTTTTGTTAGGGAGGGATAGGGGTGTATGCTTTTATGCAGGGCAACCTAGGGCCTGCTGTAGATGTGGTGCCAAAACCCATTTATCTAATACATGTGATAAGGCCAGATGTGATAATTGTGGGGAAATCGGTCACATAGCTATGCAGTGCACTAATCTTACCAAGTGTGATTTATGTGAGGATACAAAGCCATGCTGCCTCCCATCCTGCTCCCTGTTCACCTCCAGTAGTGCCACTAGCCTATCCTTTAGGATGGTCTCCACTAGCTTTCCCGCTATGGACATTAGCCTTACTGGCCTATAGTTCCCTTGTTCATCCTTTGGTCCACTACTGTGGATGGGAACCACGTGAGCCAGTCTCTAGTCCTGTGGTATGCATCCTGTGTCTAGAGATGAATTAAATGAGTCTGCCAGTGGTCTTGCCAGGACCTCTGCCAGCTTCTTCAGCACTCTCAGATGTACTCCATCCAGTCCCAGAGCCTTGTCTACCCTCAATGACCTTAACCACTCCAGCATCCCCCCATTGTGATTTCTCCATCTCTCACCCCACCATCTGTTTCTATCCTCCCTCCTACTATGAGTAGTGCCCCTTCCTTTTGTTTCATAAAGACTGAACAGTAGAAGCCATTGAGAACCTCTACTTTTCACCTCCTCCTTCCATCCATCCCCGCTCCTTACTACTAGGTTATTACTAGCTCAGAGGGGAGAGTTTGGTGGTGGTGGTGGTGGTCAGTGTTGGGTAAGTTACTTTTTCTATTACTTTCTATTACATTTGGAAGCTTATTCCAGGAAGCTCTGTGCAGTCACTAGTAAGGATGGAGAAGCACTAGAATAAGTGATACACCTTACAATTATAGTTTTGTAATTCTTTTTATACAAAAATAATAAATAACTATAACAGATTACATTTTTTTGAAAGTAATAGGTTAGTTACTGGTTACTTTCAAATATATGTAATCAGTTACAGTTACATATTTCTTTTGTATAAAAAGACGTAAGTAATTGTAACTGTAAGGTGTATTTCCTTTTTCAGTACTTCTCCATCCTTGCTAGTGACTGCACAGAGCTTTCTGGAACAAGTTTCCAAAAGTAATAGAAAGTAATAGAAAAATTAACTTACTCAACACTGGTGGTGGTACCCAAGTGGCTGCCAGGGTGTCCAGGATTTGGGTGGTGAGGCCAAAGAGACACCCTGGGATAAAATGGGAACTGGAGAGGGAGCTGCCTTGTTTAGTTCCCATACCCAAGAGTTCTGCAAGGAATTGCGGGCAGTTAACGGGTTCAGCTGCCTTTCCTCATCCTACTCGGGTTATGTTGCGCAATGTCGGGTCGATAAAGAATAAGACTGCCATAATGGCGGACTTCATATCCTCAGTTGACCTATTTTGCATTATGTAGACCTGGTTGGACGAAAATGCTGCCCCATTTTGGAGGCGGTAGTTCTGGCTGGGTACTCCATGATACACAACTGAGGGAGGATCACAGGGGTGGGGGGGTAGCCATTAGTTTTAACCAGCCTGAACCTCACAGTGCTACCTGTAGGTCATATGCATTTGTTTGAGTGTGTGGCTATCCGAGGGGGTGTAGGGGGAGGTTTCAGGGTTCTTGTGCTTTATCATCCCCCTGGGTTACATGGGGATTTTGCTGTTGAGGTCGAGGGGCTCGTCACCAGCCTGGTGCTGGAGTCTCTCAGGTGATTCATTCTGGGGGACTTCAATGCCTGAGTCAATGGCGGGCCATCTGGTTTTAGCAGCGATCTCTTAGGAAGCATGGGGGCCATAGGCCTGTCACAAAAAGTAACAGCAATGCACTCAGATGGCCACACATTGGATTCATTTTTTCATTAGGTTTAGATGTGATTGACCTCAGTGCTGATCCTATAGTTTGGTCGGATCATAGCACCATGAGGTTCACACTTGGTGATACCCCCTAGATGGTCTTGCTCCTGTGGAGATGGCCCAGTCTCACCCATCAAGAGGAATGTCCTTGACAGGACAATCAGTGGCATTGGACCTATAAATTGTTGAGGAGGGTTGTGCATTTGGAGTTGAGGAAGCAGTGATGGCTTATAATGGTCCAGTCACTGCAGCCTTCAATTCCATCGCACCCATTCGCGTTCATCCCTTGTCTACTCACCAGAGACCTCCTTGGTTTGATGAGGATCTCTGGAGATTAAAGACTAAGGGACAGAGGTTAGAGAGGTGCTGGAGGAGATCTGGCCTGCTGGAGGACAGATTGACCCTGAGGTTACATTATACCAACTATCAAGGGGCAATCTCCCATAAGAAGGCAGGTTATTTGTCTAGGAAGATAGCTGCTGCAAAGAACAGACCAGCTCAGCTTTTCTGCACAGTGTATGGGCTATTACATCCTGTCTGTCTCTGTGTTGGGGGAGCAGGTTCAAGCACAAGGTGCAAGGAGCTGTCTGTATTCTTTGCCAACAAGGTGTCCTTTATCATGGATGAGGTCTCCTCAAGTACCTCTTGAAGGGGATGCATCGTCTGGCCTGAAATGTGTCAAAACACTCCTGCTCGGATAAGTTTGGGCTGGTTGGGGTGGAGGAGGTGGCGAAGATAATCTTGAAGATGCAGCCAACCCAGTGTGATC
Organism: Neoceratodus forsteri; assembly: GCA_016271365.2. Taxonomy (NCBI): domain Eukaryota; kingdom Metazoa; phylum Chordata; order Ceratodontiformes; family Ceratodontidae; genus Neoceratodus; species Neoceratodus forsteri. Next base: position 409,731,086 of record CM057457.1, on the reverse strand, counting down.
TGGACCCAGATCTGACCCAACCTTTGGTTGGATGTTTGGACCTGGTTGGGCCTGTGACTGCTGGGGTTGTCTGGAGTTCCCTGAGGAGAGGGGTTTTCCCAATGGCCTTACAAGAGGCCTTGGTTAGACCCCTTTTGAAGAAACCCTCCCTGGACCTGGATTGCCTCAGCAATTACAGGCCAGTCTCAAACCTTCCATTTTTAAGGAAGGTTATTGAAAAGGTGGTGGCCATGCAGCTTGAGAGACATCTTGCTTCTTCCTCCACCTAAGAACCTTTTCAGTCAGAGTTTTGTGCAGGGCGTAGTACAGAGGCCACCCTGGTGAGGGTGCTTAATGTCCTACTGATGGCGAGGGACAGGACAGACTGGACCATCTTGATCCTCCTGGACCTCTCTGCAGCATTTGATACCATGGACCATGAGGTGCTACTTGATTGCCTGCGGTTTTGGTGTGGTCTGTCTGGTAATGTCATCAGCTGGTTCAGGTCATACCTAGCAGGCAGAGTGCAGAGGGTGAGGATGCAGTTAGCCCCATCTAACCCTAAGTCTCTGTGCTGTGGGGTACCGCAAGGTTTGGTCTTGTCGCCCTTGTTGTTCATGGTGTATATGCTGCCACTGGGGAACATTATCAGGCAGTACAGACTGGGTTTTCATTGCTATGTAGATGACACCCAGCTATACCTGTCCTGTGCACCCAATTCCCAGGTGTTGGCCTCTGTATTTAACAGCTGCTTCAATGAGATCCAGCCTTGGATGACTCAAATCTGGCTTAAACTTAACCCAGACAAGACAGAGGTACTTGTTGTGGATCCAGTTCATTGTGGTGGAGGGCATTGTGAGGGGTTACCCCCAGGCCTTATATTGGGGGGTGTTCCCCTTACTCCATCTAGACAGGTGAAGGATTTGGGTGTGGTCCTAGATGACAGTTTGATGCTTGATGCTCAAGTGTCAGCCATCATTAGGAGTGGATTTTATCATCTTAGGAACATTGCTCGAATTCAAGCCTTGATCTCGCTGGAGGACCTGACCACACTGGTGTATGCATTTGTCTCTTCCAGGCTGGACTATTGCAATGCGCTGTACCTAGGGTTATCTGGAGACAACCTCCACAGGCTGCAGCTGGTGCAGAATGCAGTGGCAAGATTACTGACTGGGGCAAGACACAGTGATCATATCACTCTGGTCCTCTGCGGACTGCACTGTCTGTCAGTCAGGTGGAAGACTGTCTTCAAGGTAGGGCTTCTGTCCTACAAGACCCTACATGAAGGGGGACCTGTCTATCTGCAACATCTCCTTGCCCCCTACCATCCACCCTGGGCACTCTATTCTGCTGGGGGGGCCTCCTTGCAGTTCCCAGAGTGAGGCTGCGGCATTCAAGGATAGGGCATTTTCAGTGGCAGCACCCACTCTGTGGAACTCCCTTCCTGGATATCTTAGGGGGGCACCCTCGGTGGAAGCCTTTTCGAGACAACTAAAAACATATCTGTTCCAGCAGGCTTTTAATGAATGATTACTTTTAAATGGGATGGACATATTTTAATGTTTATGTTAAACTGCTGCTAAGTGTATCTTGTTTTTGAATTATATTGTACAGTGCCCAGAGTCCATGGAATTGGGCGCTCTATAAATAAAACATCTATTTACCTATCTATCTGTCTGTCTGTCTGTCTGTCTATCTATTTATCTAGCAGTAAGGGGGGGATCGATGGAAGAAGAGGGTGAAAAGGCAGAAGTGCTCAACGGCTACTTCTGTTCAGTCTTTAAGAAAGAAAAGTAAGGGGTGCTTCTTCTTAATTCTTACAATTTTTTCCTTATAGCTTCTTTTCTGCCTCCAATCTGCTCACTAGGGTCCAGACACAAAGAGTTTCCATGCAGAAAGGCCAGGAGTGTCTACCACACTTTTTGTTGAGATAGTACATGGTTGAGGTGTTGTCCATCTGGACCTGAACCACTTGACCCCAAAGGAACAGAGAAAATGCAGTCAGTGCCAACTGGACTGCTCAGCGCTCCAGTAGGTTGATGTGACATTGGGATTCATCTGGGGTCCAGAACCTGTGAACCCTATAATTCCCCATGTGGGCTCCCCAGCCCGTGAGAGAGACGTTGGTCATGAGAATGACCATTGGCTCAGGGAGTACAAATGGGATTCCTCCCTGCAGATGTTCCAGGATGGTCCACCACTGGAGAGCATCCCACATCTTCTAGGTTACACTGACCAGCTGGACGAAATGACCTAGATGCTGGGATCCCTGGCTGGCCAGCTTCTATTGAAGGGGGTGCATGCGTAACTGTGTCCATTGGACCACAGATGTGCAGGCTGCCATGTAATCCAGAAGTTGCAGGAAGTCCCAGGCAGGGCACAAGTGCCCAACCAGAAATGATTGGGCAAAGGAGGAAAGAACCTTTGCCCTGTCTGCTGGAAGCCTGGCTCTGGCTCAACAAGAGTCGAGCTCTGCCCTGATGAAGCATATCACCTGTGAAGGCATGAGTTCTGACTTGGCCTCATTGATCAGAAGGCTAAGACTGAGTCAGGTCTGGAGGGCCAGATCCCTGAACCTCTCCAACTCCATTCTGGAGGGACCCACTATGAGCCAATCGTCTAGATATGGGAAGACTCTGACCTCTCAATGCCGAAGGTGAACCACCACCACTGCAATGCATTTGGTGAAGACCCTGGGGGTTGAGGATTGGCCAAATAGCATGGCTTGGAACTTGTAGAGGGTTTTCTGTGTTCAGACGTGGAGGAACCTTTGGTGTGATGGATGGATTTGAACATGAGAGAATGAGTCCTGTAGATCCAGAGAGGAAAACCACATGTTTTGCTTGAGAGATGGTATGATCTGAAACAGAATTACTATCCTGAAGGTGCGAGACCTGAGAAATTGATTCAGGTCATGTAGGTCTAAAATAGGGCACCCGTTCCCCATCCGTTTTGGTACCAGGAAGTACATGGAAACAAACCCTAGGTTGACTGGGTGATCTGTGACCCTGACCACTACCTTCTTGCAGAGGAATTGTGTTATGTCATCTCAAAGAGCCAACCAAGTGTCCATGGATACCATTCCCTCCCATGGGATGTGGGCTCAGCTTGGTTGGTACTGCTCAGATTCTAGAGGCAGACCCTGGCTGACCACCTCTAATACCCACCTGTCCATTGTAACAGCAGAGCCAGTGGAAAGGAAGTGGTGGAGCCAGCCCCACATGGGAGGACCCAGAGTGGTTGTGACAGGTATGGGGTTAGACATCCCCATCCCATCACTGAGTAGGCTTGGAGGAAGAGGATCCAAATGTGGGACCTCCAGGACCCTTCCCTCCAGGTATATGGGCTGTCTGAGCCTCTGGCTTGGACGGAGCATGCCAAGACTGAGCCTGCTGCTACTGCCCAGATTGGTCCTGGGGCTGCTTGGCCACAGAGGCAGAAGACTAAAAAGGCTTCTTCTTCTTTTTTTCTTCTGCTTTCTGGAACCCTGGGATTCTTTCTGGGTGGAAGTAACACAGTCCAAAATGGTATTGGACTTCCTGATACATTCTAGGTGACCACTGACTCCTGGACCAAACAAGTCAGTAGCCAGGAAGGGAACATCCACCAATTTATGCTGGGTGTCTGCTGTAAAGGTCAAGACCCTCAGCCAAGCCCTGCAGTGCATGGTGACTGCGGACACCACCGAACAGGCACAAGAGTTCCCAATGTCTAGAGCCATTTGGAGTTGTTGTCTGGCAACAGCCTGACCCTGGTCCTAGACCTGCTTAATAGTGGTCTGAAGGTCTACGGGGGGATAAGGAAGCACCTCATCCAGAGAGCCCAAGAGGGTATGGGAGAAGTGTGCCATGATTATGGCCGAACTTGACTGATGGAGATCAAGCAAAGAGGCAGCATAGACCTTTCTGACCGAATCATCCAATTTCTTGGACTCTTTGTCTGGTGGTCTAGCCATGTCCTCTGAATTTCCTGAGTGCCAAAACATAGACTCAGTCACCAACCCCCTCAGCCAAGGGGTGCTGTGTAAACCCAGAAAGGAAGTCAATGGGAACCATGTATTTGCAGGCCATCTGGGCTGAAGGTGCAAGGCAGGAGGCTGGGTCCTACCAAAGCTCCAGTGCTGGGCTGTCAATGGCTTCACCAACTGGGAAAGCCTCTGTTGGGGAATTCCCTTTTCTGAAGAAGTCAGTTAATGGGTATTCTGCCAGTTTCTCAATAGGCTTGAGTTTCATCCTCTTAGACTCAGAGATGAGATGGAGGGTGCCTAGGAAGGATGTAGGAAAGGAAGATCTGGTGTCAACTCCACTGCCAGTACCTCTGTCTTATCGGGGTTCAGTCACAACCAGCTAGAAGCTATCTAGTATTTGATCTCAGCAAGGCAATTATTTAGCACATCCACTACATCGAATGTCCCAGGGGCAAAGGAAAGATACAGCTGGGTATCATCGGCATAGCAATAAAAACTCAGATTCTACTTCCTAATGAGCTCTCTCAGGGGTAGCATGTACATGGCAAACAACATCGCCAACAAGATCGAACCCTGAGGTACTCCACAAGACAGGAGGCTAGGCAAGGAAGAGAAATTACCCTTCACTACTCTTTGCCTCCTGTTCATGAGTTAGGACTCAAACCAGCAGATGACAGTGCTGGTGAGTCCACAAAATTCCCTCTGGTGATTGAGTAACACACAATGGTCCACTGTGTCAAAGGCTGAGGAGAGGTCAAAGAGAATGAGACTTGCTCCCTTCCCTCAGTCTCTCAACCTGAGGTGGTCATTGTGCCTCCAAATGAACACAGTTTCTGTGCTATGCCTAAGGGAGATGCTCAGGTAGATCATGGGCCACAAGGTGCTCCTCAAGCTGAAGCACCACATCCTTCTGAACAACCTTACCTAAAAATGGTAGTGTGGAGATAGAATGATAATGTACCTTGATGTCAGGGTCCAAAAATGGTTTCTTCAGAAGGGGTCTCACCAGTACCTCTTTCAAGTCATCTGGGAAGACCCTCTCTGACAAAGCACTGGACAATCAAGGCAAACACCAAGCCAACAGAGGTGACACATCCTATCAAGAAACATGTCTACACTGGGTCCAGATAACAATATGTGTGTCTCAACTTGGAAACAACCTCAATGACCTCAGTCACCTCCACTGGTCTAAACTCACCCAAACTAGGCAGAGTGTTCTCTGGGCACCCAGAGCCACCACTGTCAGATTGGTGGTAGTTCAGGTGGATGTTAAAGATCCCATGGCACTTATCGAAAAGAGTAGGGGAATTTTTTATTGAAACCATAATACACCATATGCAATATAGCATCACATCATACAAAACCAGAAAGTAAAAGAGAAACAAAAACATAAATAAATATCACATTATACAAGATCCCCAAACAAAAAACCTAAACTAAACAGAACATCTTTATACAAAATCATAAAAGAGACAACATCAGTTACAAAGAGAGAAGGAAATGCATGTGACAATCCTAAAAGCAAGGGAAAACAAACAAACCAAAGTAATAAACAAAACCCCTGCCATTCACCCATGGAAATAATTAATCCTCAGTTAATGGCCTACAAAGGCAAGGTGTCTCCAAAGGCCAGACCATTGAAGAAAGAAAAAACGCGATTTTTCCACCAATTTCCACTTACCTAACTCAGTGTTAATGATATGAAAAAGTTCCCATGGAGTAATAACCTGTTGTTGCAGAATGAACCTGCAACAACCTATCCATATCCAGTATAAAACATGAGCAAAAAGAATACGGTAAGTACCATAATGTAGCCCACTCGGTAAAGATGGAGTTATCCCAAAAAATAACAACCCTGATGTTGGTGGAATAGAGCCAATCCCTTTCCACCAATTCTTAACAATGTCCCAAAAGTCTACAATGTAAATATAAATGATCCATAGTTTCAGTTTTCATGGAACAAGAAACACGGGGACAGTACCGTTCCGACAAGGCCTTGCGTTTCTGATTCCCTTTAACATTTATCCTACCATGCAACCCCAACCAAACAGTATCTCATAAATGAACCGGAAGTCTAGAATCTGAAATATAATCAGAAATCTGTTTTTGTTTCAAGGAAGAAAAATTCATAAAGGTAGGTACAGTAAAGTAACGCGAAATAATTTGCCCGTAAATTGCTTTTCTAGACATACTAACAATTGCATCAAGCCGTACACCCCATTTCTTAATAGCATCAATGACGCCATCCCATCTACAAGGGAGACGAGGAGATCGCTTGTTTTTATGCAAAAAAGCATTGTTTGACCATTCCAAAGCACACCATGTAAGTTTTCCTACCCACCTACACCACAAAGCGTTCAGAACCTGTAACTAAAGGAACAATATTCACATAAAGAAAAATCGTAAAAAAAACCCACCACTGGATGAATCATGTTTAAACCCTCAGACTTATTAGAAGCATATAAAACCTCCCTTTTAATAGGATTTAATCTACTACCCCAGACACAAGAAAAAAAAAAACATCAATGAAGTAAACAGACATGCCAGTAAAAAAAATATCGAACTAACAAACAAAAATTCAGGGATTAAAAAGGATTTTAGGAGAAAAATACGTCGTTTCTTAGATAAGTTTCCACCGGTTCCATAATTTAACCTTGGAATGCCCCATGTTCAAGACTCGTGACCAGTTAGTATGTGCCATATCGTCCCCCCCCAAAATAAATACCAAGAATGCGACAAGGCACCCGTGAGATGGGAATATCACCAATATAATCCTCTTGGTCAATAAATCCTGCAACATTCAAACAGCACGATTTGGCCATATTCAGCCAGGCACCTGAAATTCTACCCAATTCCTGAAGTAAAGCACAAGCCAAACGTACAGAGTGTGCATCATTAACCAATAAACAAATGTCATCTGCATATGCAAGTACTTTAATTGGAAAGGAAATACCCATACCCAGAGGATAAATGTTTGGGGAATTCTGAAGAATACGCAATAAAGGGTCTAATGTAAAGACATAAAGAATAGGGCTCGAGGGACAACCCTGTCAAACTCCTTTACGTATCAAAATCGTTTTCCCCATCCATCCATTCTCATAAGGTGTAACACGAGCCAGAGCATAACATAGCTTTATCCGTTGTATAAATAAATCTGAGAAACCGTAGGAAGCTAAACAATTCCACAGAAAAGCGTGAGAAATCCCATCGAAAGCCTTAGCCTGATCCAAGCTAACAATATACCCATTGCCAACCGATGCCGTCAAGGAAATCTTACTGTCCAAGATTTCTCTAAGTAACAGTAAGGCTTCAGTAATACGGCAGCCAGGCACAGAGCAAAACTGCGTAGAAAAAAATAAGTCGAGCCATCCTAGATATAATCCTATTACCAAGCAATTTAGCAAAAATTTTAAAATCAACATTAAGCAGAGTAATAGGACGTCAATTTGTAAGCTCCGCCCGGTCACCTGATTTATACAAAAAAATCATTAAGCCCTTATACATAGAAGAAGGTAAATCGAAATCAGACCACATGAAATTAAACACCTCTAAAAAATCAGTCGGAATAAGGTGCCATAGGATCTTGTAAAGTTCAGCAGTCAAACCATCCGATCCAGGAGCCATATCCTCCTTCAAGGAAAGAATAACTGATTCCATCTCTAAAGAAGTAAATGGTAAGAGCAATTCATCCTGTGACAAGGAGTACAAGCGCGGTAAAGCAGCCAAATTCAAAATTTGAGTACTAAAACCTTCATCAGGAACCGGAGTCCCAAATACAAGGTTAATGTGCTCTCCTAGAGTAGACATAATACCCTTATTATCCGAAACCGAAATTCCTTGTGCGAAATTAAATTTTGGAACACTTTCTTCTCTGTTCGGTTATGGCAATTAAAAAGGGTTACCTTGGTCCAAGTTCCTATGGGTACCAAATCTCTGTTCATGTTGTAAAGACAACATCCTATTATATTGAAATAACTCCATCTGAACACGAACTTCTTGAATATTTAAAGCTACATCCTCCCTTCCCAAATGATGTTTTGTAAGCAAAATCCCTAAATGGTGCCTTAATCGGAGATAAGTAGAATATTTAGACAGTTGTTGACCTTTACCCACTGCCAGAAAAAAATCACGTAAGCAAATCTTCAGGTCTTCCCACCATAAACCCAGATTTTCATAAAAAACTTTGTAGATAATTTATCATTGAGAATCTCGGTTAAAGAAGACAAAACCAGAGGATTCTGTAAAAGAGTGGAATTCAATTTCCAGTATCCTGGGCCAGCAATCCTACTAGAGGGAGAGTCCATACAGACTCCAAGCAAAACATGGTCAGAGGATTCAATGGGGATGGAAATCAAATTCCCACACAATAGAGATTTAGTAAGAAAAATCATGTCAATACAGGAAGCTAACCTACCCCTGTAATAAGTAGGTTTCAATGACTGTGAAGACCTGACAGATACCTGCTTCAACCCAGTATGAGATATTAAGTCCCTCAGGAAAGCCCTATCACAATACACTTTGTTGAGAGGCCCCTCCTTCAGGACATTAATATTAAAATCCCCAGCAAACAAAAAACAAGCCTATTTGTATATAAAAAGGGCTGGATTTTTTTCAATAAGGAAATCCTCTGGGCTTTAAATTGAGGACCATAAATATTAATCAGTCTGCATGACACTGAATTAATAACAACGTCCAACAAAAAGGTACGGCCAGGTTCAATATCTACTAAACGAAAACAAGAGACATGAGTTTTAAAACAAAACCCCACCCCGCTACAAGGGTCCAATCCTGCTGACCAAAAGGACAAACCACCTTTCCAATCTCTTGTAATCTGGCCAATGTCCAGTGACGAGTGAATCCTCGTATCCTGGAGAAAAAAAAACGTCAAAAGGTAGCTGAGAAAGAATACCAAAGGTAATAAGGCATTTCTTTCCAGATAGCACACTATTGACATTTAAACTGGCAATACGTAAACCCAACCCATCAGGGAGGAACATCTACTAGTTTGCCACTAGAACGGGTAACTCGTTTCATCTGAGTTTTAGACTGATGTTTCTTAGAAGGGGCAGTACTGGGAGCAAGAGGCGGAAACTGGTCAGGATCAATACCTGACATTGGGAGATCCGAATCCATCTGCTCACTCCAACAAAAAGCTGAAAATCGATTTGACAGGGGCAAAGGAGAAAGAGGAGTCATTTTCTCAGTCTGAGACCGATTGTGAGACTGTAAAGAAAATACAAATTCCTTTTCTGTAGCCGAAATATCTGGTTCAGGTCCAGGAATCGAGCCAAGGGGAACCACAACAGTAACTGCAGTGGTCTCAGAAGGACTCTGGGAAGGTAAACCTAAATGGGTTGGATGTTGCTGCTCCTGAAAAGTAGCTAAGGACACAGTCCGGGCAGGGGAACCTGGCGGAATAACTGGTGGCTTGACAAGGTCCACCAACTTGGAGCGTGATGGGCCTGGAGACATATAGGAATGGGAAAAGGGAATCTCTATAACACCCAAATCTGAATGGGAAAAGGTGGGAACTAAACCACCACCCGGGGTACAGACCATGACGCACGACCCCAACCCCTACCTCGACCAGAAACCAATCCTTCATTAGGCTGTAGAGGTACAGAAAAGCACTGTTTAGCCTTATCCAGATAACAATCTTGGTCTGATTCCCCTTCCAAATTGTGTGCTGCCCAAGGGCACTCATGAAAGGAATGTTCTTCTTCCCCGCACAGATTACAGAAGGGGCGGGCAGTACACTGAGGGGCAGTATGCCCAAGCATCCCACAATGAAAATACCAGATCTGATCACAATCTACATTAAGATGATTGAGGGCCCCACATTTATAATAACTCTTGGGCTGACCAGCATAAACAGGACCCCCGATCTCTACCCCAAAAAAGGAGCTGGGAAAAGGGAATCCTAACTTCAGACTGGTTCAACTGTACCCAAACAACCATCCCCCATTCCAAAACCCATTTTCATAGATAATGGGTTTAGGTTTCTCCATAACAGTACATTTTTTCTGTAGCCAAAATGAAATATCATTTATACAAACCCCCATCATTCAGAAACAAAATAGTAACTGTTTTAAAGGTCGGTTTTGTTACAGGGATGGCTATAAAAACGTCCCATACCCCAGAGTCCTTAACAGAATAATACAATTTCCAAAATTTGTCCAGTAAGTACATAGAGCAAAAACTAAGATCATAAATCCGATGACCCGGTGCATGAATGAAAGCATACACCTCTGAGGGTGCAAAGCCCAAAGAGTCCTTAATCAATGTTTTCCCCACCCATATCCTATCAGGGATAACAGGAGCAGTCCCAATACATTTTAACCAAACCAAAAAACGCCTCTTCGCCACTTCAGCAGGCTTGTGAAACAGTCCTGCAAATGTTTTGAGCTGGTCCTGGGTTACAGCTTGAGTCCCAACATCCGCACCATCACCTCCCAAAGAAGAAATAGGCACCTTACCATCCACAGCAGGGGCGACAGCAAAAGAAACAGCGACCATTGGAGCATGAAAGGTCTGCTGGCTAACTAAACAGAGCCTGTCTGTATCACACACACCGGAGCTGGAGACACCGTTTCAGGCGGAAATCGTGCAACAGGCAGTTGAGTCCCCTGCTGTCTTGCCATGGACTCAGAGAAAACTGCCGAAACTGGAGTAGGCAACAAAGGCGAAGAACCCGGCAATGGAATGACCAGGTCAGGAACCCAACGATCCCCGTCACGAATCCAACCAGCATTCTGTAGAGCCAGCCCTGGGGTCCAGTCTGCAACAGAACCTGGTGTCGAAGTGATGATGTCATCAACCAGAGCAGGATCCACCGAAGAATGCAAGATAGGGTCTAAAGAATCAGCAGCAACTTCCAAGTGCAAACGTTTACCACTCCCAGGTAAAGGGCTTTGCCCAGATCATTTTCTTTTCCATTCATCCAAAGTTAATTTCCTGGCCCAAAAATCCTGTTCAGCAGCCAAAATTAAATCCAACAACTGTTGTTTTTGAATGTCCAAGTCATGTTTAAGGGTTTCTTCATCTGGGTCTATCGACTCCGAACAGGAGTCCACAACAGGAGAAAACTCAGCAGATGTAACAATCACAGACTCTAAATTCAAAGTCTCCACCAAGACAGCCCGACAGTCTTGCTCCAGACAGGAGCTCTCCTCAAGACAACCCACACCATCCATAGTCAGAGGCACACTGACCTCCATTCAACACTCCTGCAGCGTGACTGTGCGATGTGCAGCAAGAGTAGGGAAATTTCCCCGGTGTCCTGGCCAAATTTCCCTCATTCACTAAAAATACCACAAACAGCTTAATCTGGTTCAAGGTCAGTTGCCATTCATCTGTATTCCCCTCCCCCCCGGGTCGTGCCTGAAAATAGGCAGGATTTGTCTAGTGCACTTACCTGGTCAACAAAAACTAAATAAATGAATAAAATAATTCCCTACCAGATGGTGGACACTCTGTCTGAGAAGAACTGAGGAAACTCTTTGCCTAAAGTGTCAAAAAAACTATTTTTGGGCTGCAGACAGGCAGAATGTAAAAGCCTGTCTACAGTTGGTTGATTCTTCCCAGCAGCAGTCTCCCAGGACTGGAACTCTGCCATCTTATGGTTGATTGCCCCCTGGTGCTCACCATAATGAGTATGCAGGGCCAGATTTTCTGCCTCCAGCCTGGTCTTCCTCTAGCAGTACTCTAACCTCTAGCCCATAATCTTCATCGCCTTGAGCTCCCCATCAAATCATGGGGTCCTCAAGTGAAAAGATCTGGGCCGTACATGGATGGTGCAAGGGAGTCAAGTGCATCAGACATTGCCTTGTTGTAGGTAGCAATTGCCATGCACGTACCCCTATGTATACATTTTCCACACTAGATAGATCAGCCACAGCCAGAAAACCCTAAGGGGTCAAATCCTCAAAGGGTGGTAGTTAACCATCTCGGTAGGGGGGAGGTCTCTTGGGGGGGGCCCTGAACTGGAACTTCACTATGCATTGACTGGACCAAGTGACCTGATCAGTCTTGAGATTATTTATCTCAAGCCCTAGCAAGAAGACCAGATTCAACATGTGACCACCCTTGTGAGTCCCAGGAGAAACTTCTTGCGACAGGCTCAGAGATGACATCATCTTGAGGAGGTTATAACCCAGCTTAGAAGATTCATCATCAGCCAAACATTAAATTCCCCCATAACTAAACATCTGGGGGCCTCCAATGTTTCACCAGTGATGAAGTCAGCTACCTCCTGCAGGAATTCTCCCTTCCTGGTAAATCAGAAGAATTCTGCAGCCTTCACCTGGAACCCCCATGGACAGCCACATTTTCAAAGGAATCCAGTATTGTCATTGGGTGCACAGAGGAGCCCAGCTCAGATCTAAAGCAGATGGCCACCCCCCTGTGTTCCACTCTGGGGCAGTGCATTACACAGTACCCTGTGGGATGGTGGCTTCTAAACCTGGGCCAGCATCATTACCCACCCAGGTCTCTGTGATGCAAGCCAGACTGACTGACTGAAGAAAACAAATCTGCTTTAATTGTGGTCTTGTTTTTGATTGATCAGGTGTTGCAGTGCACTGCCCTCAGGGGACTGGTGGACAATGCAGCTCCTCTGGCTACCATTTTGTCTGGTGGGAACCATGGGAACAGGTACCAAACATGTCTGGCCTCTCCCTTTGATCTGTCAGACCCCAGGGCACCTTCTGCACCTAACTACCTCTATCCTGCCCCCAACCAATGTGCCCAAGGTGCCATGCCTTGATCGATTAATATGGCTCCTCCTGATCCTGACCTCCCGACAGCAATGAGCTTTTGTGGCCGAAACTGAAAGGTCAGAGAAGGGCTGCAAATAGAGCAGCTGGAATGCCCGTATGCAATCCTAGCCTGCCGCAGGCCCTCATGCTTCCCCAGACACATCCTGCCTGACTATGATATCCCAGGTACACAATATTCTAACAATATAACCCCCCATACACATACAAACACACACTAATACACTAACAGCCATTTATACATCACACAAACAATAATTAAAACCAAACATCCCCACCCACATCCAAAGAAGCAAAAAAGTCCAAGGGTTAATGTTCAAGAGCAAGAGAGCACAGTTCACAGCTCACATTAGGAGGTCCTACTAGACAAGACCACATTTATTGCAGCTTGAGAAAAGCAACATGCAGAAAGCAGAATCACAGCCCACCACTTTGAAGACTAACAGCCCTCTCACTGCCCCAGTCTGCACATGGAGTGATAACCAAGTTGTGTAACTGAACAGAATGCAACAAACAGGATAGGCTCCCAGGATTACACTAGGGCTACTCTCACCAGCTCTAGAGTCCAGGAAAATTACTATAGTCCAGCATCATGCAAATAAACCGACCCCCTAATGATAATCCAGCAGGGCTGGAGGTCCTGGGTCAGAAATAACCTGCAATGCAAATCAACCAGCAATACAAACAAACAACGAGCTAGCAAAGCAATTGTCCCCGAGCACACTGAACAACACAGTACCAGACAGTCCGCCTTTTGCCCTGAGATGAAGAATGCAGAAGCGCCCTCAATCACACTCTCTTAGGAAGGCAGTCTGGGTGGAAAATAGAACCTTGATCAGTCATCCCTCTTGTGAAAAAAGAAGCACTTTCCAGGATTGTCCAAGTCCACAAAGATGACAGCCACAGGCAAAGAAGACTGATCACGGTCTAGAGAGGAACGGTGCTGTCTTCGTAAGTTGGCCTCTCCGTCACTCAAGAAATCACCTCCCAGGCAAGCACAATGCTTGGCTGAATGTATCCGCAGTTGGTTATGACAGCATTGTGACCCAATAACAAGAGGTCGCCGGCACAACAGGCAACACAAAATCCTCTGGAGCAGTCTGGTATAAAGTGAGTGAACTGCAGAACCTAGTTAAAAACAAGAAAACTAACTGCGTAGCTTACTCTGTTGCTCTGCCTCAAACTAAATATCCTCACTATCTCCCCTAGTGAAGAAAGCTGGCTTAAAATAAACTTTTGGGAACTCTGATCAAATCAATGAAGACCAGAGAACAAGTGCACTAAATCAGTAAAGCTCTCCCAAACAATGTTGTCAATTAAATGACTATACTTTAAAAACTATACAGAGTTCAGCTTAGTGACTAATCTCATTGTAAAATCATTTTTGTCATGAACAACTTTACTGCTGGGTGTTTTTGTATAGTTTATAAAGTTTTCAAGATATTTAGATTTGTTTGGAATGTTTACAAATGAGCATCACATTTTGCAGTGACTCAGAAATGTCATAGCAAAGCTGCCCGGAGTTCATTTTGAATGCAGAATATAGTAGAATTAAGCAGGAAGGCATGGCAGGATGTCTGCTATGAAAGCAATAAGACATGAGGGTGTGTGCATGAAATATATTTTATCGCACATCCAGGGACGTGGTGAGGCACGAGGCCACAGGCATAGTGCCTTTCAACTCCTGGAAGTGTGGTAAAATATGTTTCATACACACCCAGAAGTGGCTTATTGTTCTTTTAAAATAGGCTCCTTTTTAACTTTTTTTTACAGTTGGGAAAAGAATGCTTATATGTAGAAACAATAGATTTGCTTGTGTGCATTTATGATGAAATAGTCCTTCTGCCAAGTGCAAAGCATGTCATAGATGATGTCATTCTATTACTGCTGGAGACAGTTTGTCCTTTGCTGACATCAAGATTCAAGATATAAAATGATAATCATGGAATGTTTCCCATGGAATACATGGATTAAAAATTCTACTCATTCCACTGGCAGAATGTTTCTCTCCTAACATACAGCATGCACTCATAACAAAGGCCTCTGTTACAGCCAGAGACGTAATTATCTTACTGTCAGGGCAAGCAAAATCAACTTCCCTGATGAGCAGGTAGACAGAAGGGGGAATTTTCTTTGTCAGCAAAGAAACAGTTGCCAGCAATAACATATCCCCACCCGGCTCCTAGGGTCTAATGACTGGAAAAGATCATTAAGTTTGAACACTGGATGGGGCTGTACCACAGTGTTTAAAAAAGACTCAGAAACAGAGAGCTCCAACAGTGTCCAAGGTCTAGGGCCCAGATTAGAGGAGATGTTTAAAACTAACAGACCTAGAAAGCTGAAAACAGTTCCTAAAAGTTAAAATACGTAAACTTATCCACCTCTTAAAGGGAGCCAATGGATATGCCGTTTAATCGGGGGGCCAAAAGGAAACCAGGATGGGTTGCCTAAAAGGGGCTGAGCCACTGCTTTGGTCCATGGCAGTCCTATATATAAGCCAAGCTGTCTGTGAGCTTTTAGGGGCCATTGTATTGGTGTTGACTATAAAGAACAATATAATTGGGACAACTTTATGTAGCATAAGCTGTTAAGCTGTATACCAACACAGTTGCAAAGGGAGTACTCTGTGTCAAGCCAAATTGGCACATAGGCGATGCCCAAATGGGTGCTCTTATAATCACTCCATAAAAGGTTACTACTGTGAAGAGCACAATAATACAAGAAAAAATTAGGGAGGTGCAAACCACCACAATGTTTAGAAATTGTTAATTTAAAATACACATGGTAGATAACCCCTACCCTCTACAGGAAATTGTTAGGCATACATCGTTAACGGGCAAACCACAATTTGGGAAGAAAAACATTCAAGATACCCAATGGGTACAGTAAGTGTGGAAAGCAATTCATTTTAATTACACTAACATGTTCCCAGAGGGAGAAGGGTAAAACAGACCCCCGCTGTACATCTTGTTTTATTGTAGGCAATAGGGATGAAAGATTACCCTTTACTAAATATTAAGGAAATAGAAAAGGTGCACTCCTAAATATATAAGGGATCTGGTTCACCACATGATTTATTTTGTCTGTGGGAAAGAACTCCCTTTTCCCCCAGAAACAGAGCCCATGCCCTTCACCTTTGTTTAGGCTTGCAAGGCAGGGGTAGGACCCTGCTGGTATATGGTGCCTGGGTTACACTATACTTTGGGGAGAGAAAGAAAGAGTAGTATGCAGTGTGGAAACAAATCCTTTTCTCAACTGTATAAAGTCTATGGTGCTATTATAGTTATGATATCATAGCCATGTGAAAGGGCACAGAGTTACAGCTTTTAAATTCTGTAAAATTCCTAAAAGAATGCAATCCCAACCTTAGATTCTTGGTCGGTCACAGCCAGAGTGAGAGTAATTTTTTTTGGAAATCATTACTGGAGGCTCATGAACCAAGACACATTGCTGTGTCTAACAAGCTGCTATCCCTGCCACACAACCAAGGGTATACCAAAATGTCAAGTTATCTCTGTTACACCTACAGTAATAACTGCAGTGATACTGAGACCTGAAACAAAAGAGAGGATGAACTAAGTGAATGTCTGATACAAAGGGGTTATGAAGCATGAAAAGAAGTAGAGGACAGAAACAGGGAATCTCTGCTGCAATATCAAGAACACAGGGCAATAGAAAGTGGTGGGGTGAACTTTATAACTACTTATTAAATGGGCGTTCAAAACAAACATATCTGATTGGCTAATAGCCCTTCAGACACGTGTCCTTATTAGACAGTATCATGGCCAACCAGCACTACTTGTGCCACCCAAATGTAGCACATATAAAAATCAACCCATGGCACAGCTCTCCCGATGCAGCCTGCAGCCCATTACCTAGTAAGCGAGAGGACCACAGCGGCTGCACCGAGAGAGCAGTACCAGCATGTCACTACCAACAGAAAACAGTAAAATGTCCAATTTCCTGCACCACCAAAAAAGTCTATAGACTTTCTACCTGTTCAGGGTTTTTTTGTCACTCCTGTTTCCCGCTGGCCAGTGTAGAGCATCTCTCGATCCCTTTCCCTCCCAACATTTTAAAGCGAGAGAGCACTGACTTTATCAGTCCATTCTGAACAACTGCACTCTCACTTCTTGCATCCACCCCTCAACTGTGACAGGACATAACTGAAAAAACCACCACACAGCATCAGGTATTTTTTATTTTACTGTGACTATGAAGTGGAAACCGCTAGCTACGGTGGCCAGAATAGGACATGCTTGCTCACAACCTCTCGAGCCAGTGGCTCCAAATAAAAAAAAATAAGAAAATGGAAGTACAGCAAACCTGGGACAGTAAAATAAAAAAAATAAGCGTTGGGTAAAAACAAAGACTACCAGGTGCACTCTAACCTTTGTTTACACTGACTCCCACCACATGAAAAGCACGCTATACAGCACCCAATAATGGACACGGTACCTCACAGGCAAGCTACCCAGTACCTACAAAAAACTAAAACAAAAAAACTCATCGAAAGGTAACTAAAATAAATAAAAAAGGAACTGTTACTTAGAGAAGAGACACACACCAGCCTCCTGTAGTGGCTAAATATTTCAGTGCAGATGAACTATTTTTCTGCCTTCTGCATATAAAACACTTCAGCATACTTTTAATTTTTTTTTTAACTACAGGAGTTTATGATTGTGGGAATGGTGGGGCCCATTTTATAAACACAGTGACGCATTCCGAGGTGTGGGTTATCGCCTGATAAGAGCACGCCCAGGGACTCCCCTGGGCATGCTCTCTATCAGGCTATAACCCACACCTTGCCATGTGTTATTGCTTGATTATGTTTCACTGGCACACAGGTCCAAGCTATACTGGAAAATAGATACTGTTATACTGTGCAGTCTGATCCATCATCCCACCCTCTGTAAGGTCACTGAATGTACCCCTAGAATGGCTTACAGAAGGGGTAGATACCTAAGGAATGAGGGTGTCCTTTTGGAACAACCCTTAGAAAGATCTACACAAAGCATGTGGCTACCTCCACCACCTTATGGTTGGCACAGATATGGTGTAAATTTTGTAGGGTGGTAGAGAGAAGAACTGAATTTGTGAACCCATGGAATGAAAAACATAAAAATCAGTGACTTTATAACATTTACAACAGAGGGTGGTTTACCTTGCCACATGCCAATGTTATGTGGAAAAAAAATCCTATAACCCATAAACCTACGCATCTGGAAACATTCGGTTCCATCCAGACTGAGGACCCTGACAGTGCCTTAGTGGTGCATGTTTGCAAGACTTTAGATAAACCTCAGCATGAAGTAAAACTTGCTGGGACTGGAAACTTAAATGGGGGGGGAGGAAAGACTTTGTTAATTTTCTGTGAAGAAGAGAGTGTTTCTGGATTTTTTAAATGGCCTTATCAAAATGGCCAGATCTGAACTGGAGACTGGAAATTACCCAAGTTCACAGTATAAGATCTCTGTGATTGCTTTATAGTGTCCATATGAAATACATAGAGTATGTATTCTGCTGATTGATATTTAATTTTCTATACTATATGGTTCTGCCATAAATGTTGGTTATTGAACTGAAGTTCCTGGATGTTGTGTTCCCTTGTTTATAACCATTGCAATTAGCACTGTGCATTATTTACTCTTTTTTTTATTTTTTATTTTCATAATTATGATGGTTTGGTTGTCCCCACAAATCAACAGCTTATACCCATGTCTTTACCCTTTTCACGTCGCCCTTTAAAAATGTGGGTATAAAGGCATTATAGGTAATGCAGCCCACCACCCTTTGTAAAGTACCTGTATAGGTCAAAAATGTGTCAGGGAGTTTTCTTTTCCTTATACTTTTTGCACCTCCATGCTCTCAGCCAGCATCAGGCCTCTCTTCATGCCCCACGGACCCCCAACCCCATCACCTTACCTTCTCCCATGGCTTACCCATTCTCCAGCTGTGCACTCACCATATCCCTCCCCATGGATCCCCAACCCTATCACCCTACCTTTTTCCATGGCTTACCCATTCTCCAGCTGTGCACCCACAGTATTCCCTCACCATGGATGCAAAACCTCATCACCCCACCTTCTCCCATGGATCCCCAACCCCATCACCATACCTTCTCCTATGATCCATGACCCCATCACCCACCTTCTTCCACGAATCCCCAACCCCATCACCCCACCCTCTCCCATGGACCCCAACCCCTTCAGCCCAGCTTCTCCTATGGAGCCCCAACCCCATCACCCCACACTTCTCCTATGGCTACCCAACCCCATCACCCCACAGTCCCCCATGGATCCCCAACTCCATCAACCCATCTTTTCCCATGGACCCCCAACCCCATAACCCATCTTCTCCCATAGATAACCAACCCCATTGCCCCACACTCTCCCACGGATACCCAACTCCATCACCTCACAGTCTCCCATGGATCCCCAACCCCATCACCCCACCTTCTCCCATGGATTCCCAATTCCATCACCCCACCTTCTCCCATGGACCCCCAACCCCATCACCCCAGCTTCTCCCATGGAGCCCCAACCCCATCACCCCACCTTCTCTCATGGATACCCAACCCCATCACCCCACCTTCTCTCATGGATACCCAACCTGATCACCCCATCTTCTCCCATGGGCCCCACAACCCCATCACCCCACCTTCTCCCATGGCTTACCCATTCTCCTGCTCTACACCCGCAGTATCGTCTCCCCATGGATCCCCAACCCCAACCCCATCACCCCACCTTCTCCCATGGCTTACCCATTCTCCTGCTGTACACCCACCATATCCCCTCTCTATACTGATGGTCTTTGGGGCTCACCCAGGACCCTCAGAGAGGTGATATTTATGTGCAGGGAGTCATCCTGGGTAGACAGGTGCAGGGTCTGCAAGCTCAATAAGCGCCATCATTCTGCAACAACTGAGGGATTTTTTTTCACTTTTTCTATTCCCACCTTCTCATGAGACACATGCACTAGACTTGATGTGAGTGCATGGAGTCTGTGTTGGCTCAGCCAATGGTGTTTTCTGCCCTTGTGCTCACTCCAGCCTGCATTGCCAGCTGTCTTCACCGACACCGAGGTGGCAGTTTTGTGTTGGTGGTGGTGGTGAGCTCCACCCAAAGAAGGCAAACGTTCTTTGGGATGCTCAATCCACCCCTCTCCAGTTGACTCTCCAGTGACTACTTTTGCTGTGGTAATGGGCTCCTCTCTCTCCCCCTCCCTCCCAGAGGAGGAGTGTCCTGTGGAATGTTCAATCCCATTTCCTCAGCTGACCCTCAGATGAGCAGTTGTGCAGTGGGCAGTGGGTCCCCACTCCCTCCCAGGGGAGGAGGTGTCCTATAGAATGCTCACTCCCCCTCCCCACCTGATCCCTGATGAGCAGTCGTGCAGTGGGTAGTGGATCCCCCCTTCCTCTCAGGGAAGGGGAGTTTCCTATGGAATATTCAATCCCCTCTCCTCAGCTAGCTCCCCACCGATGAGTCACAAAAAGGTAATGGGTCTTGTCCCCTTCCCAGCAGTGGAGAGAGCCCTGTAGGATGATCAGTTTTCCCTCCCCAGCCAGCCATCCAGAGATCAGCCACATGACAGCAATGGATTCCCCTCCCTCCCTCCCAGTAGAGGAGAGTATCCTACAGGACACACTGTCCTCCCCTCCCCAGCCAGCTTACTAACAATCTGTTGTATTACAGTAGTGGATCCTCCTCCCTCCCAGAGGAGGAGAGTTTCCTATGGGATACACTGCCCCCCCTCCCCAGCTTGCCATCTGATGATCAGTCACACAACTGTAGTGGGTCTCCTCCTCCCTCCCAGCAGAGGAGAGTGACCTGTGGGACACACAGCCTTCCCTCCCAGCCAGCTCTGTAACAAATGTTGTATTACAATAGTGGGTCCTACTCCTTCCCAGAGCAGGAGAGTTTCTTTTGGGATACACTGCCTCCCCTCCCCAGCTGGTCATCTGATGATCAGTCACACAACAGTAGTGGGTCCCCCTTCCCTACCCAGCCAGCTCCTTAATGATCTGTTGTATTACAGTAGTGGATCCTCCTCCCTCCCTCCCAGAGGAGGAGAGTTTCTTATGGGACACACTGCCTCCCTTCCCCAGCTGGTCATCTGATGATCAGTCACACAACAGTAGTGGGGCCCCTCCCTCCCAGCCTAGGAGAGTGTCCTGTGGGACACATGGCCCTCCCCTTCCCAACCAGCTCTGTAACAACCTGTTGCATTACAATAGTGAGCTCTACTCCTTCCCAGAGGAGGGGAGTGTCCTATGTGAGTACTGCCTCCCCATCTGGCCATTGGATGACCAGTCACATGACAGTAGTGGGTCCCCCTCTCTCCCAGCGGAGTAGAGTGTCCTGCGGGACACACAGCCCTTCCATCCCCAGCCGGCTCTCTAAAGACCTGTTGCATTACATTAATGGGTCCGTCTCCCTCCAAGAGAAAGAGTGTGTCCTATAGGACACACAGTTCTCCCCTACCCGGGTGAACCTCCGATGACTAGGGTTTATTCCTGAACCTGAATCATAGGCGTCGTGACCAGTAGTGCTACAGCAGTACCGAAAGACTGGCCTACATAAGGGAGTTTGATTGGGAGGCATTCTGTCACTTTTGCCAGTTGCTGTCTTTTTTTATGTGACCTGCACTCAATAGAATAGGGTTAGACAGATCCCAGAAGGTCAAGATCCTTATTATTAGGACCAGAATCCAGGCCAGAGTTCTGAATGGTTCTGCTTAATCCTTGCAGAGCCACGGAATGATATGTCTGTCCAGAACTCTAATACATTCTAATTCTTTTGGCAGTCTAAGGGATAAAATCAAAACCTTTAGGAAATTACTTGTACAGCCTGAAAACATTACATTTCTGCAACTCTGTATGTCAATTCCAACATATCTGCCCCTTCCTACCCTAATTCTCCAATAAGTGCTCCATGCCACAGTTTTTACACTACTATCCCTTCCCTGCCCCAGTTCTCACAAAGCTGCCCCTTTCCTGCCCCAGTTCTCACATATGTGGCCCTTCCCAGCCCAGTTCTCTCAGACATCTGCCCACTCCCTGCTCCAGTTCTTACATATCTGACCCCCAGTTCTCACCTTTTGATCCTCCCCACTCCAGTGTTCACATATCTGCCACTTACTCCACCCCAGTTGTCATATTTCTGCCTCTTCTCTGCTGCCCCAGTTCTCACATGTCTGCTCCAGGGCATACATCTTGGCCCCCTTCTTGCCTTAGTTTTCAGAACTGATGTCCTCTCCTGGTTAGCCCTTGATCAGGCTCTCATGCTGTGCTGCACCTGCAATGGATCCCAGACCTCCAAGCAACTCCACCCACTTATACACTCCACCCTAAAGCCAGCAAGGCTTGTGGTAAGCCTTTGATCAGGCTGTTGTGCTATGCTTCGCTTACTGCAGATCCTGGACCTCCAAGCAATCCACCCGCTTGCACACTCCACACTGTTGACAGCAAGGTTCATGGTTAGACCTTGACTGGGCTCTCATGCTGTGCCACACCTGTGGCAGATCCTGGACCTCAAAGCAACCCTGCCCATTTACACATTCCACCCTGAAGTCAGCAAGGTACTGACCTGATCGTGTGCAGCCCAGATTTTGAATTCTGGTCCCTTTTCTCTGCTGTGGTGGACTGGTCTCCAGCTCCAGTTTAATTTACTACTTGGACTCTGACTTGAATTTTCTACTGCTCCCCCCATGCCCCTTGTATTCTTTAAATGGGCTTGCTACACAAAAGGATTCACCCCACCTGATCCACCAATCCAATTGAAGTAACATCAGGCAGCCTGCCCTCCTTCAAGGGACTGTCACCTAGATTAAACTCTAACCTATAACTTTTTTATGTTATTTTCCCTAACCCTTGCATTCACCCCTTTATTTTTTAACACTACCACATCACCTCAGTTCAATCCTGTCTAAAGTAATCATCTTTTAGCAGCATTTTAAGCTGTCCTCTCTACCGCATCTCCATCATCTCTTCTAATCGATTCCAACCATGCTTTTCCACCTGGCACTAGCTCTTGTTTTGTTCCCAGGTATGGTCAATGGCCCTACCCCCTTGGCTGTCCCTGGCCTGAGCCGTTAGCTGTAACCAAACCTTGCCCTCAATTCTTCCCTGCACGATGAGTTACAGCAGTCCTCACATGTGGCCAGATTACAAAGCATCCTCCCTCAGTTTCCCTTGCTATACGATCAGCTCCCTTTTCTATTAGAACAATTTAATTCCTAGCAATGGTCTGTGCCCTGTAACTCATACCCCATCCTAACAATCAATTTCCTCTCTTCTCACATGACAAGCATCACACTAAGGCAGAGCGTACTGCCACATGTAATAACTTGAAAAAACATATTCTGTTCTTTACTCATGTGCTCTGGTAATGTAGAAGTGAACCCTGGTCCTCCAAGCCACCTAGCATCCCACTCAGACTTTGCTGCTGCCAAAGATGACTCTGATTAATGTGTAGAGCCTGATCATCAAATGACAGTGGAAGGCTACATGTGGTTGTCATGGGTGTGCTTGCCATGCCACATAGGCCTAGTCACTGTGTTCCCACGGTGCCCTGCCAACATACCATCATTGTCCAGCCCTATCACAGGCTGCTATGTCCTCTGATGTTTTTGTGATCCAGACCCAGTTGTGTGCTATGCACTGATGGCACCAGGCCTGTCAGGTGCACAGGCCACATGGGGGCACCATACTCACTGGGCCATGGATGGCATGTGCATGTACATGTACACCTCTGTGGCAACAGTGGGGCACTACAATGGCCGGTCCCTGCAGGTAGGTGTGCCACATGCTGCGAGCTGTGCATGTGACCCGGATAGTGCAATGGGAGAGGCCTGTCATTGTTCAGGTCCCAGTCTGGCAATCATGTCCATGCCCCACAATGTACTCTGTGGGTGAATGCATACACGGCCTTGCAGCACACATGCTGCGGTGGCGTGTGTGCAGTACGGTCCACAGTTGTTGCCCATGGGCCATGTGTCAATACTTGTTCACCTCTGGCACACATGCACACCTCCATCTGTCCAGTTGTCGCCCAACAACATGGACATACAGCCGTGACCATGCTCTCTTATTCTGCCTTACAGCTCCATTGCACCTCAGGGGTACTACAGGGTCCTGGCCCATCCAGTGAGCCAGGAAGTTGATGAACCCTCCCCATCCATGTCCGCCACAGCCATGGCCAATGCAGTGGGAGGTGCCGTACATGTGGTGTTCGACATTCTGGTGCTGACTGATTTCAACTCCCTGCCCTGCGTCAACATCCTGGACAACCTCAGTGTGCTGGCATCAGCCAGTGATGATGATGATAATAATGATGACAACATCACCCAGCTGAGGAATCACAGGCACAACACTGTCACAGCCACTGTAGTCCTATTTGCCACATGGACAGCATCGGGCAGAGGCAGCCATCCTGAGCCCTCACATGCCCCTCCCCCAACTCCACCACATGTTGTCTGCTGCTGTGATGGCCCTAGAAACATAGAAACATAGAATTTGACGGCAGATAAGGACCGCTTGGCCCACCTAGTCTGTCCATTTCCCTACCTACTGGATAAGCTGCAGATCCTAATTAACCAGCAGCCTACTTCTTCCTACCCCCACCCCCCAGAATTGCCTTATGACTGTCCCATGCATGCTTGAATTCCACCACTGATTTTGACTCCACAAATCCTCCTCCAGAAGGCTGTTCCCATGCCTCCACAACCCTCTCTGTGAAAATACTTCCTTAAATTACTCTCTGAGCCCCCCCATCTTCAAATTGTGCCTCTTGTTCTTGCACACCTCTTTTTTGAAAGATGCTACCCTCTTGACTTTGTTGATTCCTTGAGGTACTTGAACGTTTCTATCATGTCCTCCCTCCCTCCTTTCCTCAAGCTATACATATTAAGCTCCTTCGCTCTCTTCATATGTCTTCCAGTGCAGACCCTGCACCATTTTAGTTGCCCTCCTCTGGACAGCTTCCATCCTGTCTATGTCTTTGCAGAGATTGGGTCTCCAGAACTGCACATAGTACTCCAGATGGGGTCTCACCAGCTGTCTGTACAGAGGGATAATAACTTCCTGTTTTCTACTGGTGATGCCTCTCCCCTATGCATCCCAGTATCCTCCCATCCCTCCTTGCTGCCCTCTCACATTGCTTGCCCACCTTTAGGTCATCTGATATGACTATCCCCAGGTCTCTTTCCATTTTTGTTGTTGTTAGTATCTCACCCCCCATTGTGTACTCTTCCCTGGGGTTTTTGTTTCCCAGGTGCATTACCTTGCACTTTTTAGCATTGAATCTCAGCTGCCATACATTTGACTATTCCTCTAACCTTGCCAAGTCCCTTCTCATCTTTTCCACCACACCCTGTGCATCAACTCTGTTGCAGATCTTTGTGTCATCTGCAAAGAGACATACTTTTCCTTCCAGTCCTTCTGCAATGTCGATTATAAAGACATTGAAGAGGACCGGTCCTAATACTGAACCCTGCGGTACCCCACTAGTAACCCTCCTTTCTTCTGAGTGGACTCCATTTACTATTACTCTCTGTGTCCTATTCTCCAGCCAATTCTTTACCCAGGCTGTCATCTTGGGACCCACTCCCAGGCTGACTAACTTGTATATTAATCTTTTGTGTGGGACTGTGTCAAATGCCTTGCTAAAGTCTAGGTAGGTCATGTCCACAGCCCCTCTCTGATCTACTACATTGGTCACCCAATCAAAGAAATCTATCAGATTTGTCTGGCATGACCTTCCTGCTGTCAATCCATGCTGCCTAGGGTCCTGTACCCCTCTGGCCTCTAGATACTCGACAATTCTTTCCTTCAGAAGTGATTCCATCATTTTCCCTATCACTGAGGTTAAACTAACAGGTCTGTAGTTTCCTGCTTCTGCCTTGCTCCCACTTTTGTGAAGGGGAATCTCATCTGCCCTCCTCCAGTCCTCAGGTACCACCCCATCCTCCCATGATTTGTTAAAAGGGTAGTCAGTGGTGTCACTAGTTTCTACCTTAGTCTTTTTAGAATTCTGAGATGATTCCCATCAGGCCCCATTGCTTTGTCCACCTTCAGTTTTAAAGAGTTCTTTCAGAACCCTTTCTTCTGTAAATGGGCTGGTATCAACTTCTGTATCCAGAGTGTTTCTACTGTTTGTTTTATGTACCTCCCCTCTTCATTTGTAAATACTGAGCAAATATATTTGTTTAGTATCTCTGCCTTTCACAGACTCCCTCTGTCCACCCTCCCTCCTCTTTATTAAGCCTCACTATCCCTCCCTTGGTCTTCTTTCGCTCCCTGATGTACCTATAAATGGTTTTATCCCTTCTTAACTGGAGTTGGCTATCTTTTCCTCGGTTTGGGCTTTTGCTGTTCTGACTGCCTTCCCAGCCTCCTTTTGCTTTAACTGATACAGTTCTCTGTCCTGCTCCTTCTACGATTCCTTGTACTTCCTAAATGCTTTCTTTTTCTCTTGAACCTTCACTGCCACTTCCTTTGAGAACCATAGTGGTTTCTTACATCGTTTTGTTTTGTTTATTTGCTTCACACAAAGGCTTGTTACCTCTGTGATGGCAGTTTTTATTATTCCCCATTGTTCTTCCACCCCTCCTTCCTGCCCATTTGGTTGTGCATTCCTTAGGCACTCACCCATTTTGGCAAAGTCAGCCCTCCTAAAGTCCAGTACTTTGTCTTTGTATGGCTTGACTCTATTGCTGTGTTTATTGTGAACCATACTGTTCGATGGTCGCTAGTTCCCAGGTGGATACCCACTTCTACATCTGTGATCCTCTCTCCATCTCCATTTGAGAGAATCAAGTCTAATATTGCTCCCTCTCAAGCGGGCTCCAGTACTAGTTGCCTAAGGCATGCCCCCTGTAGGGCATCTAGAATAACTCCACTCTTCGAAGTGGCAGCTGCAGCTGCACTCCAGTTAACATCTGGCATATTCAGATCACCCATCAGAAATATCTCCCCTTTTTCTGCCATTCTAAGTATACTTTCTATCATTTCCTTGTCCATTTCCTCCCCCTGAGAAGGGGGTCTGTATACAGCCCCTGTGCGGATTGTGGTGCCATTGCCTGTCTCCAAATTTATCCACAGTGCTTCTTCTCCTCCCTGTTTACCCTTTTGTTCTGTTGCTTTGATTCCTTCCCTTATGTAAAGAGCTACTCCTCCTCCTCTTTTACCCTCCCTGTCCCTCCTGTAGATAGTGTATCCTGGTATGTTTACGTCCCAGTCATGGTTTTGTGTGTACCATGTTTCTGTGACTGCCATGATATCCAGATGTTCCTCCTCCATCAAGGCCACTAATTCAGGAAGCTTGTCACCCAGACTATGGGCATTGGTACTCATTGCTCTCCATTTTTTGATGGCTTTACCTTCTGTTGCAGCATCCCCCACTGACCGTTCTACCTCAGTCTTTTTCTCATTTAGTACCCTGTTTTGTAGGGAGAGGCTGGGATTTTCCTGCTGCTTGTCAGTGCCTCCCCCTTTGACTAGTTTAAAAGCTCACCAATGAAGCATTTAAACCAATTGCTCAAAAGACTTGTTCCCTTCATGGACAGATGCAGACCATCCTGCCAGTATAGGCTGGAGTCCCTCCAGGTGGAACCCCAGTCCCCAATGAAGCCAAACCCCTGTGCTCTGTACCATTTTTTCAACCATTCATTAAACTGCATGGTGCTAATTACCCTTGCCTCCCCCATGCCTTTGACAGGCAGCACCTCTGAGAAGGATACTGTGTGTGCTACTTGTCTTAGACCCCTCCCCAACTCTGCAATGTCCTCCTGCACTGCTCTAATCTCATGATGAGCCAAGTCATTTGTCCCTAGGTGGACAATTACGCTCAGCTCAGACTCCCTTGCAGCTGTTCTCGTGATCCTGAGTATGCACTTCCCATCTCTCCAAGCCATGGCACCAGGCAGGCACCTTACTTCAGTTTTCCCAGCTCCCTCAGTTCTATACCCCTAATAATTGGTCCCCACCAGGAGCTGCTTCCTTTCCCTGTGGTGTCCTCTGCCTCCTTCCTGTGAGCCTCCCTTGTGACAGTTGTCATCAGTCTTCTCTTGGTGCATCCATGGGAGCTATGCTCCCCAGAATGGTATATGGATTGTGGAGTGGAACAATTGACTGGGTGTGCCTCTGTTCCACCATCCTCACCCCCTCCCTGGGCCCACTGTGGTCCAACTACTGTGCTTTCTTGCAACCTCTGAGGTAGTGGTGGTGGCGCTAGTGCTCCCTGGATGGGAAAGGTTCCCTTCCTACTGTCCAGTGTGGCCTGGGGGAAGGTTTCCTTACTACTGTCCAGTGTGGCCTGAAGATGGGCAACTTCCTCCCTCAGGGCTGATAGTTGTCTGCAAATAGGGCAGCATCTCAGCCTTCTGGAAGACTGCTGCCCCACAGCCATTACATTGCACTATTCCCCACATGTTTATCTACTTTTTTTGTTTGTTTGTATTTGTGTGTGTGTGTGTGTGATTGGTTATATAGAAATATATATATTATACAATGTGTATGCTTACATTGTCAGTGCAGTGTGCTAGAGAGGATATGACAGTGATATGCACCTTGCACTCTTGAGGAAATGATATCAGAACCTCAGGTATAAAGGTTGGCAAGAGGTAGGGTGCCGCTGTGGGGCCCAGGTGCAGTGCCACATACAGCAGGGGCCAGTATTGTACTTCTGATATGTTCCTATGTTGCAGTATTGTGCAACACTTGAGAGAAGAATTTGTGGATTTAAGGAAAGACTCAGGCCTGCTAACTATGTGAGCCTATAGTTTAATGGTTAGAGTACTAGAACAGCACACCAAGGGTCTGAGGTTCAGTTCCCAGTGGGCCACACTTTTCCTTTGTCATTTCCAACCTTGATTTATAATTATTTTTAGTAATTTGTGAAAATGTTTGAGGTAAGGCCCATGGTAAATCCAAGTGCTGCATTATAAAAAATGATATAGCCTTAATTCTGACAATCACTATAGCTAAAATGACAGGCATGAGTTGCACTATGTGTATGGCTTCTGAAACATTTCTGTATGCTTCTCTAGGCATAAAACATCAGTGATACAAGTATGATTTTTCTGACTAGGGTCATCTATCTCACACCCGGGACAGTCGTCAATCATTTCTCCATATATTACCCTCTCTATCACCGCAGAAGTTGTGCCACAAACAGTATAGTACATGCTATACTTAGAATACATATTGTGGTCAGTTTGTTGGGGGAGGTAATACTGAGGACTGGATTTTCACATGATGTACTCTAATCAGAGTAGAAAGCTGCTCTGGCTGAGAAGTGATTACATTATTTTCTGTCTTCTTTTGACATATTCTATTACTCTCTGTATTTCTAACATACTGGCCCTAACAGATTTCATCAGTAACTACATCTGTATCTTTCCAACAACAAACACAGTCAAGCAGTAGATTGGGGGAGACTCGAGTATCCATGATGTCCAATTATGACTGCTTCTCCATCACTAGTTCATCACGCTAATAAAGCAATAGAAAAACAGCATTGATTCTAGTTCAGTCACTAAATAATCTCTTCAGTTACACCATTTACGCATGTCCCTATTCACAAATGTGTTCTTTAACACCTAAAAAAACATGAATTTACCTCTGCATGACAAGACTTTTTCTCATCTTTTTCTTCTTCCTCAGACTGCAGCTTGTTGATCATAGCAGTTTCACCACCCGGCTGGATGCCTCTTCTGTCTGTGTCTTGGCAGCATTCTTCAGCTTGCCCTTCATGTCACTCCCTGTTGTGGGCTTCATTTTCACAACTTTCTCTGTACCAGATTCACACCCTAGCATCTCTTGAATCTCTTGCTTTTGTGGGTCTTCAGTAGGAGTATCAGGATCAGATTTAGTTTTTTCCAAGTCACCAAACTGCAATGAGATTCTTGTTTATGTCACAAACCCTTCCACCCAGCAACAATGCTTAAATGGGACGTTCTTTTTCCCTCCTTATGTAGCACACGAAAAAGGTCATGTACTGGTGCCTTATAGTTGGCTTCTCTTCTGACTTTTCATCTCCTGGATTTTCATTTGATGGTGTAACAGCCTGCTCCATCAGTGGAATGTCAGTTTGAGATGATCTGTTCTGGGCCATCTTATTTCATGTTTTGGATAACCTGCTCCAATTATATGACAGAGATTTGACAAGTCTCTGAAAAATATGGCCTTGAAGTCCTGAACTTTCAACTAACAAACCCCTCCTTGTCTGTCCCCATTAACTTTTTACTGGTAGTCTCTCCTCGAGTAACTCATGAACTTTTAACCTCCACTTCTTCTTGTTGAATTGGGGTCCCATGAACTTTCACTGGTAGCGCCATCCCTCATAAAGTATAAATGGTCACATGAAGCTGTGTACAGGTATACTTGGATTTAACAGTGAGCAGAGATGGCCTGCTGCAGTATAAACAGTACAGCTGCATGGTTTACATGGCCTGCTGCATTATAAACAGTACAGCTGCATGGTTTACATGGCCTGCCATGCTATAATCAGTACAGCTGCATGGTTTTCAAGGCCGGCCGCAATATAATCAGGACAGCTGCATGGTTTACATGGCCTGCCACACTACAATCAGTACAGCTGCATGGTTTACATGGCCTGCTGCATTATAAACAGTACAGCTGCATGATTTACATGGCCTGCCGTGCTATAATCAGTACAGCTGCATGGTTTACATGGCCGGCCACACTATAATCAGGACAGCTGCATGGTTTACATGGCCGCCACACTTTAATTAGGACAGCTGCATGGTTTACATGGCCTGCTGCACTATAATTAGGACAGCTGCATGGTTTACATGGCCTGCCGCAACTATAATCAGGATAGCTGCATGGTTTACATGGCCTGCGCACTATAATCAGGACAGCTGCATGGTGTACATGGCCTGCCGCACTATAATCAGGACAGCTGCATGGTTTACATGGCCTGCCACACTATAATCAGGACAGCTTCATGGTGTACATGGCCTGCGCACTATAATCAGGATAGCTGCATGGTTTACATGGCCTGCCGCACTATAATCAGGACAGCTGCATGGTTTACATGGCCTGCGCACCTATAATCAGGACAGCTGCATGGTTTACATGGCCTGTCGCACTATAATCAGGACAGCTGCATGGTTTACATGTCCTATCACACTATAATCAGGACAGCTGCATGGTTTACATGGCTTGACGCACTATAATCAGGACAGCTGCATGGTTTACATGGTCTGCCACACTATAATCAGGACAGCTGAATGGTTTACATGGCCTGTCGCACTATAATCAGTACAGCTGCTTGGTTTACATGGCCTGCCGCACTATAGTCAGTACAGCTGCATGGTTTACATGGCCTGTCGCACTATAATCAGGACAGCTGCATGGTTTACATGGCCTGCCGTACTATAATCAGTACAGCTGCATGATTTACATGCTTTTAATACTTTTCATTCTGTAGTAAAAAGGTATGTTTTATTTATTTATTAAGATCTTGGATTTACACTTATGAGCCAGGGCTCATTTATATAGGTTCTATGTCACAAAGAATACACACAACAAGAATGTACAACACGTTATAGAGAATGAGTGAACTCGGACAGCAACAATTCTTGGCATTGTACAATGTATGTCAGGTCAAATACAAAAGAGAAGGAGAGAATTTAAGCAAGGATAAGAGTCAGAGAATCAGACAAGAGCCTTGTCCATTGATGGGGGCTGGGGTGGAATAATGTATGAGGAAGAGAGATGGAAGGGGCTAAATGAGCAGGAATGGGCATAAATTCATACATACCTGTTCACTCCCCTGCCCCTCTGTCAATGTGGCCCTGCACTGAAGTATCTCTCACCCTGCACACACATACCCCTTACTTTTCACCCTGTCCATTCTTTAACATAATGGCATATATTGTATATTGCCTACATTGTTGTTATTCTTTCTATTGTTCTGTAGTTCTGTAATATATAGCATTGTGTGTCTAGTCTTCGATTTACCTGTTTACCTGTAAAACCAACTGGTGTCCCTGTTATTGTTTTACCTGACATAGAACCTATTGTAATGAGTTTGTTCTCAGAGGTGTTAAACCGAGATCACAAATACAATAAAATATATACATAAATAAATGCTGATCGGAGCAAAGATGAGATGTGCTATGTGCATTGAGACTGGTGAGGATTTGAGGTGTGCAGTACAACAATTCAGTGGAATCTGCCACCATGTATCATGCTGGAGGAGGTACTGCTGAAGTTGATGTTTAAATGGGCCAAGCGTGGAGACTGAGGTGATGTTGCCAGAGAGTGATATTAGCCAGATGGGTGCACAAAAGGCAAAGGATCTGTCCCTGGTAGGATGACAGCAGGGTACCTGGAAGATCTGGTTAACTGAGCCCTTGGTATGGCTGGTTTTGCTGGAGCAGTGGATGGTGTTTTTTAACCCTGCAGGTGCCAGTCCCAGATTGACTTTTTGGGCCAGAAGACATATTTGGAATTTGATTCTTTTAGTTGAAGCTAGTAAGTCTCAGTATAAAAGATGCAGGTGCGTGAGTTAGCCTACTTATGTGAGGAGCCTGCAGACCTTGTTTAGGGCTGTGGACATTCTTTGTGGAGATGTTTCAGTGGCAGAGTCATAGATTGCAAACCTATAGTCTATTATAGACATGATGGAGCTGTGGATTGCAATTTGTAGTGCGCCTGTAGTCAGAGTCCATTTGTATCCATGCAGATGTCCGATGTGAATGTTGACAGCTTTGTCAACATGCTCAATATGATGGGAGAAGGAGAGGGTGCTGCCCAGGGTAATACCGAGACATTTGAAATGTTGAACTTGTTTCAGGGAGATGCCGGTAGCATTGTAGATTTTTAGAGTGTGCGACTGGTATTTGCTATGCTGGCCACAGAAGAGCATAACCTTTGTTGTTTTGTGGTTAAGTATTAGCTTATGTCTGCAGAACCAGTCTTCTGACTGTGTGAAGCTTTACTAAAGTTGCTTCTCAAGGAGTTTGGGGTCATGGTTGCAGGTGAAAATGGCTGCATTGTCAGCATACAGCAATGAACAGTCTTGGTAGGAGTTAGGCAATCTGTTCATGAAGACATTGAATAGAAGTGGACTGAGAATGGACCCTTGAGGGATGCTAGATAGAACCATGCGACCATCTGAGGAGGTTGCTGTTGATCCTTACTTGTTGAGAGTGGTCTGAGAGGTAACTTTTAAACCAGGATATGGTGTCCCTGGACAGGCCTAATTTGCATAACTGGGTAAGCAAAAGAGCATGATTCACTGTATCAAAGGCTTTGTATAGATCTAGAAATCTGCACTGACAAAATATGGCTGAGAGACTCATGAATGGAGGTTGTGAATTCAATGAGTGCTTTGGTGGTGCTGTGACCTTTCTTGAATCTGTGTTGTTGAGGACATTGCAGTTAGTACTGTTTGAAGTAGTCAACAAGTTGGTCTACAACAATACATTCTAAAGCTTTTGAGAGGGGAGGGAGGATGGAGATAGACCTGTAGTTCCCATGGTGCTCCCTATCACCACTTTTGTCAACAGAGGTCACTAGCCACAGATTTTCACTTGTTGGGGAATTGGGAGAGCCTTAGTGAGAGATTGATAATCTTGGTAAGTGGTGATAAAATTTCCTCCAGTGTAAGGGCAACAAGTTTCAGGTCCAGGGAATCTCCACTGAACCTGGATTTACCTAGGACTTTTAGGGTGTATTTCCTGACTTTACTGACAGTGATTGTCTTAAAGTAGATGGGCACAGTTGGATGACATCAGTGTCCTCCTCCTCCTCAGAAGAGGAGTATGTGAATAAATCAGGGAGTAGGACACCACTGAGATCAGTAAAAGCCATGTTAAAAGTGTTGGTGATGGTTATAAGGTTGAGGATTGGTGTTCCATCCATGTTAAGCATTGTTGGTGGTTGCTTATGGTCCTTGCCTGTTACTTCTTTAATGTTTTGCCAGAATTTCCTTCCATGTTTCCATGAGTTGGTAAGCTGTTCCTTGTAGTACTGGTTTCTTAGGACATGGGTCATATATGCCAGTTGTTCCTGGCTCTTTGTATTTATGTATCTCCTCTAGCCTTCCAGTTGCCTGTGCACATTGCCATAGGTGATCTCTAAGGTTCATGAGCTTCAGCAGGTCCAAAGTGATCCAGGAATTACAGATACCCTTACCTTTTCATGTTTTGACGGGGTCATGTTGGTCACAGGTGGTATTGAATTGGCAGATAAAGTAGGGAAGTGCAGTGCTTACATCATCAGCATCATGGGGTGGGGCAGCTATAACTTGGAAGGCCAGCTGCACAAATGAGCAGACTCAATGAACCATGAGGCCTGTCTCTGCTGGCATTTTAAATATTTATATGTCTGTATCATCAGTCGGGAAGGGGCTGCTGGCATTGAAGGTGGACAAATCAGGGTGCTGGTACTTGGATCAGAGGATGGCAAGCAGGTGGGCGAAGCTCTTCCCTAAACCATGGTTGTGCTTTGAAACACTGTGCTGAGCTTTATCAGTGGTTACCAGTGCCTGGATCGGAGGCTGGCAAGCAGGCAGGCAGGAGTTTTTCCTCAAACCAAGGCTGCATTTCAAAACACTGTAGTAATCCCTATCGGGGGCTACCAGTGCCTGTGTCAAGGTTGGAATGTAGGCAGGCAGGAGTTCTTCCCTGAACTGTGGATTCATTCACATATCTGGACTGTGTAGTATGGTACAGTCTGCATGCATGCTCTTTGGACCAGTGGGCATACAGCTGTACTGTACACAGTCAGTCGGTGGGTGGCTGGGTGGCTTGTGGGTGGGGAACTGCCGCCCACCACTTACTGGGGCAGGGTGGTGGGGCTCAGTGCGAGGGTGGGAGGGGGTATGGCTGGACCACCAGGGATGGGTTTAATCTTTTTTATACTTCTGCCCACGAGCAGTCCACTAGACCACCAGGGATGGATTTAATCCCTTTATTTATACTTCTGCCCGTGATTGGGCTGCGAGCGATTCACTGGACCACCAGGGATATAGGATGTCTATGTTTCAATACTTGTGCCTGCGATTGGGTTGGAAGCAGCCACTGGACCACCGAAGATATTACAATATTATGTTTGAAACTTTGCTCGCGATCGGGCATTGGGGCAATTGCCGCTTGTGCCAGGGCATCGGTCCCCGGCGGCTACAGCCGCGGGCCTTGAGTGCAAGTCATCAGGGATCGGTACACCTGCATGCAAATGGGGCCATAATGACATGCAAATGGCCCCATTTGCACCTTGCATCCATTACGGCCCCATTGTCATGTCCATCGCTGAATATTGACTTGATGCGCCTAGCGCAATGGCACTTGCACTAGCACATCTCCCTGCCCCTCTCTGGCCACTTGCACTGATGCAGTGCCACTGTGCCATGCACTATGTGGGCTGGCCATAGAGCGATATTCAACTGTGCTGAGCCATGGCGCAGCACCATTGAATATCACCCTGTCAGTGCCCTGGCACATCCCAGTTGCGCTGCGCCCCGGCTTGCACCACAGCCTAGCGCAGTCCGAATATCCCACCCTTTGTATTTTTTCATGTTGTTTTTTGCAGGACACAGCTGTCTGACTTAGGACTGTCCCGATTTTCACAGAACAGGTGGTAACCATAGTTCAGCTATCTGAATAGAGATTTTTTTCCAAATCCTTTAACAAGCACAACTGTGAAGCTCCTCTCTCTGGTAAAATATTTTAATGTCTTATTTTGCAACAAAAGTGTGCTTCAACAAGTGGCTTTTCCACACCTCCATGATGGAATGTCTCACTGCATGATGATGCACTCCAGATACAGCATTCCAGGATACCAACACATCCTGTCCTTATGCAACCAGACAGATGTGGGAATGAATAAAACCACACTATCCTAACAACCTGTAAAGAGGGGGGAGAATATAAGGGTGGCATGGTGTTGGTGGATGCAAGGTAAGTGGTGGGGCAAGGTGGCAGGAAGGGAGAGACCCTGGTTTGATGCAGGATGAATTGGTGATGGTATGAGGGACAAGGTCTTAGGTTTGAGGGGAGAGGGATGGAGAAGGAGGGACTCAGATTTGAGCTAGGATGGTGATACAGGGGTTCGGGGTGGGATGAAGGAGGAGGGACTCAGGTTCGAGCTAGGACAGAACTTAGGTTTGAGGGGATGGAGAGGGAGGAGGAGGGACTCTGGTTTGAACTAGGATGGTGCAGCATAGGTTCAGGCTAGGAAGGAACACAGATTTGAGGGGATGGGATAGAGGAGGTGGGATGTAGAGGCATAGAAAAGGAGTGCTGCATCACTTCAGGGGTTGAAAACACATCACTTCTGTGGTTGGAGGTGAGACTTCTGGTGCTAGGGTCATGGGTGGTGCTTCCACCTGTTAAATGACATTGTGCACAATGATTGGCTGAAATTTAACATTTGATACTACTTATTTGTAACAACATCTATGTTCTTGCAGGCATACACTTAACATTTGACATGCATATCCAATGTCAGTGTCTCCAGGTGTCTAACACAACTGGATAAATTGGTTTAGAAGTTTTACATTTACAGGAGAAAAAAATAATGGTAATGTTTTCTCAGATATTTATGGAAGCATATGGATGAAGCATCCAGAATCTTTTTGTGGAATTTAGCATTCACAATGCATGTATCACTGCTTCATTTTAAATGCTGGGCTGAGCTTTTTGCAGTCCTCTTGTTCTTCTCTGGGTGACTATTTTGCCCCCTATCCCCCCCCCCCAAGCTTAGGCAGATTGGCTCAGTAGAACTACTGATCCCTCTGATATTCTCTTTGTTCTTTATGTGACACTCAGACAGCTGGTTCTGATTAATCTATGCTTTTGTAATATAAAAATATGTTATTGAATGTTTCTCATGAGAGATTCTGACAGCTTGTGGAATGACTCCCCAGATTTTAGCTAATACATGTGACCTGGAAGGCCAAGAGATAATTACAGGCTAGAAGAAACTTAACATTTAGGATATCCTGTTGATGTGACTAATTGTAGCTTGCTAGCTGCCAAGAAAGATCATAAACGTTTATGATGTTCAGAGGAAACAGTTCAGTTCACATGGTGATACAAAGCATATTGCACCTCCATGAGATCTGGCAGAAAGACATAACAAGTCCTTTGATGTCCTGGAAAGGGAAAGTTGCTCATAAGATCAAAGAAATGTCATTTGAAAAAAAAAGAGTTTTGCTGAGGTCACAGAATGTTAATTTACCTTCTGAAAAAGACATCCTGTTTTGCATAGATATTTCTTTTTATATTCTGACAGGGAGGAGCTAAGCGACCTCACACAAAGAGGTTGGCAAAGCCAGTTTTTAAACAGTATTCTGTTTTCCATTTTAGCACAAATGTTTGGACTCTGAAAAAGAAACATCTACAGCACTGTGAGATAAGAATACCTTAGAACAAACAAGTCTGAGTGTATTAGTGGTAGGAATATGCACTTTTTAAAACTTTATTCTTTTAAGTGATTTGTATGTTTTGTGATATATGGTTCTGTATTTACACTTTATATTTTTATCTATTTTTAAGTAAACATCTAATTTTTTTAATAGACTATTTGTGTCTTCCAGGTCCTTCTGTTTTTGCCTGTGATGCATGGATGGTTAAGAGTGTGACAACACTGTGCATGAGCTTATATGGTAATACCAAACCGTAAAAAGGTAACAGTAGCATAGCAAATTCCCAGAGGGCCTGGGTGCAAGGCGATGTTACAGGGCCCCTCTGCAGTTTTGAATAAACATCAAAATTATGATTTGGACCCCTCAAACCTCATGGGCCCAGGTGCCACTGCACCCTTGTAGCTATGCCTCTGAAAGGTAAGAGTAATCTGAGGTCTTTATTAGAGTTTTGAGGGTTTATTTTGTATGCCTGGTTAGGTGCCCATAGGCAACAGATATCTGGTCCCCCCGAAGAGCAGAATTATCTGAGCCTGTACATTGGGTACGCTAACAAGAGGTTCACAGTTTGATCCCTCTAGAACTGAGACCAAAGGTTGATTCAAACCCACAAAACAGACAGAAGGGTTGCCCTGTTTCTGTTTCCTGTTCATGAGACTGCACTCAGAGGTTGTCATTGTGGGAGCAGAGGGCCTGACCTGCTGAGTGGGTTTGTGATACTTTACAGTGACAAAATCCCTTAAAACAGGAGGCACCTACTCCTTTTCCTATCATCTTGTGCTGTTGGAATAGCCAGAAGTCTTCATTCCTGGTGCCCCAGACATTATCTTGCCCGCTATATCTTTTTGGGCACACCAGAGTCTCAGAAATGCACATATTTAAGGTTCCCTGGATCATCAGTTTACTGGGTGTGGTTCTTATATATACTGGGCCAGATATTCAAAAGGGTTGCACCATGCACAATAGGATTGCACCTGCGCAAGTCCGAAATTGCTCCATTCTGCGATATTTAGCAGGAGGCAGTTGCGCCACTGAAAACATGCTGAGCAACAGCACAATGCAAATGAATGCATGCTGAACTGGAGGGGGAGGAACCATGCATAAACTGCACAGCCGATATTCAGCCAGGGTTGTGCAGAATGTCTGAGCACAACCCCAACCTGCGCCTGCACAACTTTGAGCCAAAAAAAAAAGGATCAAGTCGAGGGCCACCCACAGGTGAGCTGCCACATTGCAGGGCACAACACAGCAGCTGCCATCTGTGGCTGGCTCTCAACCCACTCCCTATACCCCCTGCAGCCCGATCACGGGCAAAAGAGTGTAAATCCCCCCACGCCCACTGGTCCGATCACGGGCATAGCTTTAAGCCCCCACCAGCCCGACCGTGGGCAGCAAAGTGTCTCCCCGAACATATCCCTGGTGGTCCAGTGGACGAAAAGCCCGATCGCGGGCTGTGGCAGTGTAAACACAACCCCCTCCCGAATACATCCCTGATGGTCCAGTGGACTGAAAAGCCCGATCACGGGCTGTAGCAATGTAAACACAACCCCCTCCCAAATACATCCCTGGTGGTCCAATGGACCAAAAGCCCAATCGCAGGCTGGAATAGTAGAAGCACCCCCAAACACATCCCTGGTGGTCAGTGGACTGAAAAGTCTGATCTGCAGGCTGGAGTAGTGAAGCACACCCCAGAACACATCCCTGGTGACCTAGTGTCCCCACCCCACCACCCACAAAGCCCCACCACCTGCCACCCCGCGGCGGCAGGCGGCAGCATCCCACCAGCTGCGCTCGCCCACCCGACTGACTGCCGGTGAGACTGCACACCATTGGTGCACAACAAGAGCCAGTGGGCATGCAGCCCATACCGTGCAAGTCAGTCAGATTTGTGAATGAATTCACAATGAATTCATTCATTCACAAAGCTGGACTGCTCTTGTACAGTATGAGCTACTGCGCCCATATATCTTGCTCTACACCAGTAAGTGCAACCTACTAGGCAATCGATCGACGAAGTGGCAAGACACGGCGGGTGGGATGCTGCTAGCTGCGGGGATGAGGTGGGGTGGTGGGGACTTCATGGGTGGAGTGGGGTGGGGACCTAGGTCACCAGGGATGTGTTCAGAGAAGTGCTTCTATCTCCAGCCCGTGATCGGGCCTTGATCCACTGGACCACCAGGGATATGTTGGGAGGGGCTGTGTTTACACTGCTACGCCCACATCAGGGCTTTTGGTCCACTGGACCACCTGGGATGTATTCGGGAGGAGGGTTGTTTTAAACTAATGCAGCCTGTGATCGGGCTGGTGGAAGTTTCAGCTATACCACAATCGGGCCTGTCGGGAGGGGACATTTCTGCTGTTGCCCACAATCGGGCCAGTGGGGGGTGGTGGTGGGGATTTCACTCTTGCAATCAGGATGCAGGGGGTGTCGATCCCTGATGGCTGCTGCCTGGCAGGGTGCCAGGTGCAAGTCCTCGGGGATCGGCGCACCTCCATGCTAATGGCATGCAAATGGGGCCATAATCAGATGCAAATGGCCCCCCCTGTGCCTTGCATGAATTATGGCCCCATTTGCATGTCACCTTTTGAATATTGGAAATTTGCGCTTGGCGCAATGGTGCTCACCACCGCATGTTGAATGCACCACTCTGACCACTTGCGGTGGCGTAGAGTTCCCTGCGCCATGCACAGAATGGCTCTGGCGAGGTGATATTCAAAGGAGTTGATCAAGGGCATAACTCCTTTGAAT
Source organism: Neoceratodus forsteri (assembly GCA_016271365.2). NCBI lineage: Eukaryota > Metazoa > Chordata > Ceratodontiformes > Ceratodontidae > Neoceratodus > Neoceratodus forsteri. The sequence goes on along the minus strand of CM057457.1, from coordinate 409,691,219 downwards.
ATCACCTGAGTCATACCCTCGGGCACAACCATATTTTGTGCAGCACAAGGGCTTGCGCCACAAAATAGCGTAGTTTGAATATCTGGCCCACTATACTCATTTTGGAATTAACACTCTGTGTTTCCTTGCTCCAAATGGAGGATCTGTCACTGGTGTTCTACCCAACTTGGCTGTTCATTTTTTGCATATGAACATATGAAGAAGCCAGCAGAAGAATGCCATCTGATCTATCAAGTCTGCTCATACTGCAGGGTTGACAGCTTGAGCTAATGTCCCTGCCCTCCCTCCCCACTTCTCCCATCCTCCCTACCCATAAGCCTTACCTTCCGCATGCCTATCCCAGACTCTCTTAAAGCTACTGTCTTCAACAAGATGACCTCTTCTGGCAGCTCATTCCAAGTGCCCACCACCCTCTCTGTAAAGAAGTACTTCCTGACCTCCCTCCTAAATCTTCCACCCTCAAGCTTAAGATTGTGCCCCCTTGTGTTTTGGATGCCATTCAGCTTAAAGAGCCTCTCTTTATCAACCTTATTTATCCTTTATAAGTACTTGAAGATAGCAGTCATGTCCCCTCTCTCTTTCCTGTCTTCCAGAGAGTACAAGTTCAATGCCCTCAACCTCTCCTCTTATGCCTTACCCTGCTGACTGACTGTCATCATGATAGCCTTCTGCTGGACTTTCTCCAACAGGTTAATGCCTTTTTTGAAGTGTGGGCACCAGTACTGAACTCCATACTCTTGATGCGGGGCTTATCAGTGACCTGTACATGGGGAGTATAACCTCCACTCTCTGACTACTGATCTCCCTAGATATGTATCCCAACATCTTGTTTGTCTTTGCTGTTGCTTTCTTGCACTGTGTGGAGTGCTTCAATTCACTAGTGATCATCACTCCCAGGTTCTTTTCCTCCTCTGATGCAGATACTCAGACTCCACCCAGGTAGTACTGTGCCCTGAAATTCTTGACTCCAATATGCATAACTTTGCATTTCTTGGCATTAAAGCCAAGCTACCAGATCCTAGACAACCTCCTCAGCTTTTTCAGATCTTCCTGTAGGTCCTGTATCCCTTCAGCTGTGTCTACTCTTCCATAGAGCTTGCTGTCATCCATGAATAGGCACATTTATCCCTTAATGCCATCCCCAGTGTTATTGATGAAGATATTGAACAACACCAGCTCCAACAATGAGCCCTGTGGGATCCCACTGCTTACCTCTCTGGTACCAGATAACTCTTCCCCCCACAACCACCCTATGGGTTCTGTCCCTTAGCCAGTTTTCCACCCATCTGGCCATCTTTTCCCCAACTGCAAGATCCACCAACTTCCTGATTAATCTTTTGTTGGGTACAGAGTCAAAGGCCTTGCTGAAATCAAGATAGAAGATGTCTACTGCTTGGCGCCTGTCTACTGTCTTAGTGACACAGTCAAAGAAGTCGATCAGATTTGTTTGACATGAACTCCCCCCATGTTGCCTCTCATCCTGGGGGTCATGCTCCTCTAGATATTCCACCAACCTTTCCTTTAGTATGGTGTCCATGAGCTTGCCCACAGTGGGGTCAGACTGACTTGCTTGTAATTTCCTGTGTCATCCTTGGGACTGATTTTGTGGTGGGACACTACATGTGCTGTTCTTCAGCCCTGTGGTACCACATCTGACTCTAGTAAACTATTAAATAGGTCTGCCAGTGGCTCTGCCAGCTCCTTAGCCAGTTCCTTCAGTACCCATGGATGTACTCTGTCCGGCCCTGGTGATTTGTCCACCTTCAATGCCAGCAGCCCCTTCCTCACTCTATCCTCCTCTAGTGCTACATCTGTGTTCCCCTTCCCTCCTGCTTCTCTTTTCCCTCCTGAAGGCACTGCAATTTTGGTGAAACTTTGTGACTAACCACTGAACCTGGTGAACCCCTGCTCTACCTGCCTCTCATACACCTGGCAATAGGGAAACCCAGTGTGTGGCCATGTAACACAAGTGGCACAGCTGGTCCAGAATGCATTGGCACTAACATGACAGGGTAATGTAGCAGGCTGTGAATGTGCTGTGTGTATGATGTATACACCACAAAGCCTTCAGAGATGCACACATCATAGGATGCATGACTGTGCAGGTCATACATGTGTCTATGCCATATGAGCCACACAATGTTGCATGTACACTTTGCAGCAATGTGCAGGGAAATACAGGTATATGCACAGCAACCGGGTTACCCAAGAGACTGACCTCAAGGCATGGGCACCCTGTGGACAGGACTAACATTGTGCCAGCACGTGTGTCCTGCCAAAACATAACAGGACAGCTCAGCCAAAACAGCAGCACATGTGACATGGACAGGGGTTTTTACCACATATCAGAGCCACAGCGCACAGTGATAGGTGTTGTGCAGGGCAGTGGTTGTCAATGCACACCAGGACCACAGCACACAGTGACACATGTTGTGCAGGGCAGGTATTGTCAATGCATATCAGAGCCACAGTACATAGTGACAGGTGTTGCACAGGGCAGGGGTTGTTAATGTACAAGAGTGCTGCAGTGCACAGGGACAGGTGTTGTATAGGGCAGAGGTTGTCAACACACACCAGGGTCACAGCACACAGTGACAGGTGGTGTACAGGGTAGGGGTTTTCAATGCACACCAGGGCCATAGCACACAGAGACAGATGTTGTGCAGGACAGGTGTTGTCAATGCATATCAGGGCCACAGTATAAAGTGACAGGTGTTGTGTAGGGCAAGAGTTGTTAACACACAAGAGGGCTGCAGCATACAGTGACAGGTGTTGTGCAGGGCTGGAGTTTTCAACATACACCAGAGCCATAGCACACAGCAACAGGTGTTGTGCAGTACAGGGGTTGTCAACATACACCAGGACCATAGCACACAGTGACAGGTGTTGTGCAGGACAGAATTGTCAACGTACACCAGTGCCACAGTGCAAAATTACAGGTGTTGTGGAGGGCAGAATTTTTAGCACACACCAGGGCCACAGCACATAGTGACAGGTGTTGTGCAGGGCAGGGGTTGTCAACACACATCAGGGTCACAGCACACAGTAACAGGTCTTGTAGAGGGCAGGGGTTGTTAACACACCAGGGCCACAGAGCACAGTGACAGGTGCTGTGCAGGGCAGGGGTTGTCAGTACATACCAGGACCACAGTGCACAATGACAGGTGTTGTACAGGGCAGGGGTTGCTAACACACCAGGGCCACAGCTTACAGTGACAGGTGTCGGGCAGGGGTTTTCAACAGACCCCAGGCCCACAGTGCACAGTGACAGGTGTTGTACAGGGAAGGGGTTGTTAACACACACCAGGGCCACAGTGCACAGTGACAGGCATTGCACATGATTGCAACAATATGTCAGGTTATGTACAGAAAGTGTAATGAGGTAGAAACCTCTCACAGGCAACCATGTTGGTCAATGGAGACTGCAACAATGGTGCATACTCACATGCCACATCTCTGTGAGTTGTCTGTGGTGTTCCCACTTAATGGCCTAGGCTCTGGTCCTTCTCCTACTGGTACTTTTGCCTGTCTCTTGTTGGTGCAATCTGCCGAGTGTAAAAAAACGTTCAGTGTGAGTAACGCCATGGACAACAGTTTGACCCCCATGGCCATGATCCATGTCACAGTCATAGCATACAAACACACATGCCAGACAGCAGGAATCATACTGTCGATGATGCCCCACAACAGTGGAATGAAGAGGACCAGTAACACCACTGTGGACACCTACAATATTGTAGGCCTCCTAACCCTCTGGTTCCCCATATACCACCCCTATACAATGCTGTAAATGATTCTATCAAAGTCTGCTTATTATAAAATTACTGCTTACAGTAGCTACTGTAAGAAATCAACAGTATAATCATGGTCTAGGGTGCCATCTTGTGGCATCAGCAAATATTTTATATATTTTTATTTAGATGCAAAATGACCCACAGGACATTGCTGAAAATTGGGTTTTAACCCCAAAATATGTATTCTGTATAATATATATATGAATGACATGGCCTGACTGAAGAAATCATATTTATCTTTACGAGATGTCTATGATATCATGATATCTTACAGTGGCGAAGCCATGAGTGAGATATCTTGATGTCATTGGCCTCAAGTGAAGATAAATATGATATCTTCAGTCAGACCATGGCATGTTCTGTTTATACAACAGGGGTGGGATACTCAAAGGGGTTGCACATGGCGCAACAGTGTTGTGCCATGCGCAACCCACTGATGTGCCCCAGTGCGATATTCAAAAGGGAAATTTGCTCCGCTCAAATACCGATGCACCAGAGTGCACCAGTAATATATGCAGTGCAAGTGGGGGGGTGTGCCAATGCATATGCGGCACATCCCTATATTCAGCCCAGGTTGTGCGGCACATATGCAGGCACACTCCCACCTTGTGTGGCACACAGGGGGACAGAAAGATGTGCCCAAAAAACACAGGAGCTAGGACTGGCCACCCACAGGCCAGCTGACATATTGCTAGGCGCAACACGGCAGCTGCCAGATGTGGGTGGACACCAGAGCCCTGGTGGCACTGTCTGGTGGTGTAAGGCGCCATCCCAATGCCCAACTGTGGGCTGCAACGTCTATTTTACTCCCTGGTGGTTCAGTGGACCGGACACCATACCTGATTGCGGGCTGTAATAATTAATTTACTCCCTGGTGGTGCAGTGAACTGAACTCCGTGCCTGATCACGGGCTGTAATATTTAATTTACTCCCTGGTGGTCCAGTGGACTGAACTCCATGCCCGATCGCAGGCTGTAATGAATATTTTACTCCCTGGTGATCCAGTGGTACCTATACTCCCCTCCCAACCTGCCCACTCACACCCACCACCCTGCTCCCCTCCTGGTTAGCGGTGGGTGGCAGCACCCCACCCGCAAGCTGCTTTGCTGACTGACAGCATACAGTACAGCTGTACACTCATTGGTCCATAGCGTGGGTCAATGGGCATGCAGACCGTACTGTACTACACAGTCCCAAAATTTGAATGGATCCATTCACATTTTCGGGACTGTGTCACCAGTACAGTCTGCACACCGATTGGCCCATGCTGCTGGGAATGGCTATAACCGTACTGCTGCGCTGTCAGTCGATGAGTAACTGGGTGGCTTCGCGGAGTAAGGTGCTGCCACCTGCCACTGACCCGAGGGAGGAGCAGGGTGGCAGGTGTGAAGTGGGCGGGTTGGGGTACAGGCACCACTGGATCACCAGGAAGTAAGTATTCGTACAGCCTAATCAGGCATGGAGTTTGGTCCACTGGACCACCAGGGAGTAAATAAAATATTACAGCCTATGATCAGGCACGGAGTTCGGTTCCACTTGACCGCCAGGGAATAAATTAAATATTACAGCCCACTATCAGGCATGGAGTTCGGTCCACTGGACCACCAAGGAGTAAATTAAATATTACAGCCCATGATCGGGAACGGAGTTTGGTCCACTGGACCACCAGGGAGTAAATTAAATATTACAACCCATGTTCAGGCAATGGGGGCGCGTTGCCGGTGGGGGCAGGGTGCCAGGCACAAGTCGCAGGGGATTGGTGCACCTGCATGCAAATGGGGCCATAATGACATGCAAATGGCCCCATTTGTGCCTTGCATACATTATGGCCCCACTTGCATGTCCACCACTAAATATCAGAGTTGCTGAGCCTAGCACAATGGCACTTGTGCTTGCGCATCCCCCTGCTCCTCTCTGGACACTTGCGCTGGTGCAGTGCCACTGCACCATGCACACTGCAGGTGGCCACGGTGCCATATTCAATGGTGCAGAGCCATGGCACAGCACCATTGAATATCGCCCAGATCACGCCCTGGTTCATCCCAGTTGCACTGCGCCTGGCTTGCGCCACTGCCTGATGCAGTTCTGAATATCCCACCCCATATGTTTTGGGCTAAATGCAAAATAGCTCTCAGAATGAAAAACCCATTTATCTGCCAGCAACAGAACAGACACCATGTTATTTTAAAAGAGAAATTATCTGGTTGGTCCTGCAGTTTAACGTTCTTGAAATGCAATTATTTGGTTGATAGTGGCATTATTTTTACATAAATGCTTAAAATAAATACTGTACATTAAAAAAGATAGTGAAAATTGTTCAATTTGTACTGACATATGCTCATGACTGAGATAGCTAGTTGATCTTGCTGTTATTTTTAAATAAATAATTGTAAAATATATATGGTTGACCCTGGCACTGTGACAGTGGGTAATGTGGAACAGTAGTTTAAGTACGATCCGAAAATCACTACTTTCAGTGCCACCCAAGAATGTAGCGTGACCGAGTGCTATGAAGCACGACACATGAGGTACTGGCAGAATGTTACAATAAGGTAGTCTGTGTCAGTAAACTTATAAAAAACTGTTTATTAGCTCTGTTTTTAAAGCATTTATTTTCAAAAAGCTGCTTACTTCACCGAAAGGACAGCAAGCGAAGTCGCCATCTTTAGAACAGGTGCAGGAAGCAGGAGTGTCTGTTGTTATAGGAACACACATGCATGTATCCTTGCCCTATTCTGAGGCTGTCGAATCGGTCACTATCCTTACGGTGGAGTAAGCAGCCTCTTTAAAACAAATGCTTTTAAAACTGAGGTAATAAACAGTTGTTTATAACTTTACTGATAGAGGCTGCATTATTGTAATGTTCTGGCTCCACTTCCAGCGTCAGGCTTGATAGCACCTGCTCACGTTAAATTCTTGGTTGGGAGTGGAAGTACTGTCGGGATTAATATGGCAGAATTAACCAAATATTTTTTAAGATTTTTTTTTTAAGAAAGGGCAGAATTAAGCAAATATTTTGGCCATCTGTGTATGGGTGGGGTAAGCAGGTGCTAGAGAGAAACAGAAGGAATAGAAAGTGAAATGCATTCATTTTCTTTCTAATGACATATAGGAACATAGAGATCTCCATGATGTATAGGAACATGGAGATATCACTATGACATGTAGGAACATGGAGATATCAGTGCTATCTCCACTGCCTGCCTCAGATATCACTTTTTATCTGTTAATATATCCCAAAACATGTGTTGTATAAATATATAATGGATATGCATGGGGCGCCTGTGGGACAGCAACGTTATTTGTACAGTTGCCTGTGACCTCGAGTAACCTCACGAGTGATGTAGCCACGAGTGAGGGTTACAAGTGGTTACTGGCAACTGCACAAATCACTTTGTTATCCCACAGGCACACCCCGCATATTTGATTTATGCAACAGGATTCTGGGGGTTCAGTTTTGTCATTTTTTTTTTCTTAAGTTCCTTTTCATGTTTTTTTCTCTGTGCCTGGTTGCTGTGTCTGGTTTGCAGGATTGCTGTGCAGAGAAAGAGGAGAACATTGCTTTTTTTCTTACGAGTGTTTTCAATTAAAATGTGGTTCTGTTTTTGGGAGAGGGTTGGGTTAGGGTGTGCATTTTGTGAGTGTTTGGGACTGTGATAGCTAGGGTTGTAAAGAGCACAGTGAGAAGGTGAAAGTGAGACTGGGAGCCAGTACTGCTGAGCAGGCATCACAGGTGGTGGTGGTTAGTGATGTAGTCACTGTGTGGAGAAATGGGTGATGATGTAGTCACTATGTGGATAAATAAATTTATCCACACAGTGACTAAAATAAATGGATTTATCACACTCGGTTTATCCAGACATCTGTTTTGTGTGTGTGTGTGTGTGTGTATGTGTATATCTATCTATCTATATATATATATAGATAGATAGATAGATAGATAGATAGATAGATAGATATTATGGTAGAGGAGCCATTTCTATGTTAAACCCCCAAAATTTGCACCTTAATAACTTTGCAACCGTTTGACAGATTTGCCTGAAATTTGGAATACACGATCAAGAACCATAGGTTTTGGGATCTGCCAAATTTGTACTGGTCAGATATACGGCTGAGGAGTTATTAAGCATGATCTGTGCGCACGTTTATGCCTTTTCTGGAATTCTAGGGTCGCATGTACAGGTTGCACGGTTTGCACGACTGGCCCAAAATCTTCAGGGAATGTGTGGCTGGGGTCCCCGATGTGCCTTTCAAAGATCTGGTGAAAAAATATTAAACAGTTCAAAAGTTATTCAGAAAACTCGGAAAGGAGGGAGGGGGGGACATGATAGAAACTTTCAAGTACCTCAAGGGAATCAACAAAGTCAAGTGGGTAGCAACTTTCAAAAAAAGAGGTGTGCAAGAACAAGGGCACAATTTGAAGATGGGGCGGCTCAGAGGTAATTTAAGAGTATTTTTCACAGAGAGGGTTGTGGATGCATGGAGCGGCCTTCTGGAGGAGGTCGTGGAGTCAAAAACAGTGGTGAAATTCAAGCATGCATGTGGCAGTCATAAGGTAATTCTAAGGGGGGGTAGAAAGAAGTAGGCTGCTGGTTAACTAGGATCTGCAGCTTATCCAGTAGGCAGGGAAATGAGCAGACTGGGCAGGCCAAGCGGTCCTTATCTGCCGTCAAATTCTATGTTTCTGTTTTTCTAAAACAATTTCCCATTATAAGTCAATGGGAAAAGTTAACAAAAAGTTCGACAGTGTCGCAAATGCACTTTTTGCTGTCGCAAATGCCCCTTTTACTGTCGCAAATCCACCATTTTGTTTTCAGTTAGTGATCAGAAAAATGCTTGGCATTTAAAACTAAGACCCTCTAGCAACCTAATTCTTTTTGTATTCACCTAGTCAGATCCTGAGGATGCTAGCCATGTCTTTATTTTGGGGTAAAACACCCCAGAAATATGTTTTTCAGATTTCTGGAAAAAGTACTTTCGCAAAGTAGTGTTGCACTCATGAAAGTGTCACACATTTTTGCGAAAGCTCTCGCAAATCACGACACTACTTTGCGACACTTTGCCCAAAATAACAGTAATTCTTTGGCATTCCACTACAAAAGAAAGGTTTGGAGTTTTGGGCTTAAATTTGTAGGGAACACAGCCAACATCCCACAGATGTGCCTTTCAGTGGTTTGGAGAAAATATATTACAGGGAGGCAAAGTTATGGCACTCCAAACTTCCGTTTTTTTTTCTAATAGGATAACATTATGGCGTTCGCCGTGCCTTTCAGGGCCCGTATCTCGAAAACGGTGCGAGATACGGACTTTTTGTTGAAAAAATTTTTAGCCCCCTATGAGGGGCTAAGTACAAAACTAGCCAGGAAAGTGATAATTCATATGACTTTTAATTTTTTTTTCTATGTCAGACAGTTATTGAGATATAAGCAATTTACTATTCCAAGTCCTCATTTTTGTGTTCCGAGACTCATTTTTTTGCATACATTCTTTGTATTCACTGTGTTTCTCTATACAGCTTTTGGGGAAAACCAGCCTGTGCGCTTACATTACTGTTACCATTACTGTTTCTGCTTGAAGTTCCGTACCCGTTTCACTTATCGTTCATGTTTACGCCACCATGCGCGTTACCCTTTGTGTTTTCACTTGCGGTTGCGTTTGCGTTGTTTTTAACATTTCTGTCTACAGTACTGTTTCTCTTTCTGTTTCACTTTGCATCACCATGTGCATTATGATTTGCATTTGCAGGCACAATGTTACTATGTGACAAGACATCCCATGGTGGGAGGGCCCCGCCGCCGCATTACATTCACTATTTCTCATTATCATTCTCAAAAAGAAGGGAAATTAGAGGCAAAAAACTATGTTTAATGCATCAGTTAGGGTTGTTCCACAGTGACAAAAGCAAGGAAATTCAATGTTAGGGTTGAAACCCCCTTTGCACCCCTTCACCCCACCCTCCAACTGGAATCGGGGTGCGCAGTGGGGTCATCAGTCCTAACTCTCACCCGTTCTCCTATTCCTTAGCTTCTTTCCACATGTGATGGGGTGAGAGTTAGGGCCGCGACCCCAATGTAGCCCGATTCCAGTTGAAGTGGGCTGGAGGGAGGTGCAAGGGGTTTTCAACCCTAACATCAATTTCCTTGCTTTGTCACTAATGGAACAACCCTACAATGATGCATTAAATGGGTTTTTGCCATATATATATATATATATATATATATATATATATACACAGTATATTATGGTAGCACGGTAGTGCTACCATAGTTAGGGTTGAGGAGCCATTTCTATGTTAAACCCCAAATCTTTGCACCTTAATAACTTTACAACTGTTTGATGGATTTGCCTGAAATTTAGAATACGTGATCAAGAACCATAGGCCTCAGGATCTGCCAAGTTTTGTACTGGTCAGATATACAGCTGCGGAGTTATTAAGCGTGATCTGTGTGCGCATTTATGCTTTTTCTGGAATTCTATGGTCGCGCCTACGGGTCGTACGGTTTGCGAGACCGGCCCAACATCTTCAGGGAACGTGCGGCCAGGGTCCCCAATGTGCTTTTCGAAGATTTTGTGAAAAAATATTAAACAGTTCAAAAGTTATTCAAAAAACAGTTTCCCATTATAAGTCAATGGGAAAAGTTAACAAAAAGTTCGACACTGTTGCAAATGCATTTTTACTTTCGCAAATGGGCCTGTTACTTTCGCAAATCGGCCATTTTGTTTTCAGTTGGTGATCAGAAAAATGGTTGGCATTTAAATCTGGGACCCTCTAGCAACCTAATTCTTTTTGTATTCACCTAGTCGGAGGCTGAGGATGCTTGCCATGTCTTTATTTGTGGTAAAGATCCCAGAAATATGTTTTCAAATTTCTGGAAAAAGTACTAGTGCATTACGTGCGTGCTCACGAAAGTAGTAGAACTTTAAGCAGCTTTCGCAAAGTGCGACAGTAGTTTTCCATCTGTGGGAAAGTGACAGTGATACTTGCCACTGCGCTGCAAAAGAACCGTTGGGAGTTTTGGGCTGAAATTTGGAAGGAAAGGAGCCGATACCTCACAAATGTGCCTTTCAGTGTTGCATTGAAAAAATATTATATGGTAGCAAAGTTACGGCACTCCAAAGTTGACAGTTTTTCCCATAGGATAACATTACGGCACCCGACGCATTACAGAAATCCTTTGGATCCCTGCTGCAAAATAATGGTTTGGTCTTTTTTCCTGAAATTTGGAGGGAAGACAGCCAACATCCCACAGATGTGCCTTTCAGTGGTTTGGTGAAAAAATATTACAGGGAGGCAAAGTTATGGCACTCCGAACTTCTCTTTTTTCCTCATAGGATAACATTATGGCGTTCGCCGCTCCTTTCAGGGCCCGTATCTCGGAAACGGTGCGAGATGCGGAATTTTCGTCAGAAAAACACTTACAAAATTAGCCAGGACAGTTGTAAATCATACGACTTTTACATTTTTTTTTCACGTCGTACGGTTCCTGAGATATAACGTATTTAGTATTCCAAGTTCTCATTTTCTGCTCCGATACTCATTATTATGCATACATTATTTGTACTCACTGTCTTCCTCTATGCAGGTTTTGGGGAAAATCAGCCTGTGCGCTTACATTAATGTTATTGTTGCCCTTTCCGCTTGTGGTTCCGTACCCGTTTCACTTACCGTTGACGTCTGCACCACCATGTGCGTTATCCTTTGCATTTTCATTTGTGCTTGCGTTTCTGTTATTTTTTGACATTTGTGTCTACAGTACTGTTTCTCTTTCTGTTTCACTTTGCGTCACCATGCCCATTGACATTTCCGTTTGCAGGCATCATGTTACTATGTGACAACACATCACGTGGCAGACCATTCCCGTCTACACCACCGTGTGCGTTGCCCTTTCTGTTCTCATTCGCGCTTGTGTTACCATGTGCACCACTGTTAGCATATCTGTTTACGTAGCTGTTCCTGTTACTATGCCACAAGACATCATGTGGTGGGACCGGGCCCCGTGCTCCTGCCGCTGCATTACATTCACTATTTCCGTTATCGTTCTCACTCAAAAGAAGTGGGGCAAAAACTCCATTTAATGCATTAGTTAGGGTTTGTTCCTGGCGACAAATGAGGGAAATTAGCTCATAAGTTGAAACCCCTCCTTGGACCCCCTGCCCACCCCCAACCAGCATTGGGGTGCGCATTGGGATCGTGGGTCCTAACTCTGCCCCATTCCGCTGCGCTTTACACATGTCATGGGGTGAGGTTAGGGCTGATGTTCCCTGCTCATATGAGGGTGGTGAAATCAAGGGATTTTCAACCTAACAGAATCACTGTCGCAATCAAAAATAACAGTAATTAGAATCTTACCCCTCTATATATTATGGTAGCACAGTAGTGACATCATAGTTAGGGTTGAGGAGCCATTTACATGTTAAACCCAAAATTTTGCACCTTAATAACTTTCCAACCTTTTGATGGATTTGCCTGTAATTTGGAATACATGATCAAGACCCATACACCTTGGGATCTGTCAAGTTTTGTACCAGTTGGATACACGGCTGCGGAGTTATTATGCATGATCTGCGCGTGCATTTACGCTTTTTCTGGAATTCTACAGTCTCACCTACAGGTCTCACAGTTTGTGTGACCAGCCCAAAATCTTCAGGGAACATGCAGCCAGGGTTCCTGATGTGCCTTTTGAAAATTTCATGAAAAAATATTAAATGGTTCAAAAGTTATTCAAAAAACAATTTCCCATTATAAGTCAATGGGTAAAGTTAACAAAAAGTTCGACAATGTCGCAAATGCACTTTTTGCTGTCGCAAATGGCCCTTTTACTGTCGCAAATCCACCATTTTGTTTTCAGTTAGTGATCAGAAAAATGTTTGGCATTTAAAACTAAGACCCTCTAGCAACCTAATTCTTTTTGTATTCACCTAGTCAGATCCTGAGGATGCTAGCCATGTCTTTATTTTGGGGTAAACCACCCCAGAAATATGTTTTTCAGATTTCTGGAAAAAGTACTTTCGCAAAGTAGTGTTGCACTCATGAAAGTGTCACACATTTTTGCGAAAGCTTTCGCAAATCACGACACTACTTTGCGACACTTTGCCCAAAATAACAGTAATTTTTTGGCATTCCGCTACAAAAGAAAGGTTTGGAGTTTTGGGCTTAAATTTGTAGGGAACACAGCCAACATCCCAGAGATGTGCCTTTCAGTGGTTTGGAGAAAATATATTACAGGGAGGCAAAGTTATGGCACTCTGAACTTCCGTGTTTTTTTCCAATAGGATAACATTATATGTGTTCGCGGTGCCTTTCAGGGCCTGTCTCGCAAATGCGGTGAGAGATCTGGACTTTTGTTGAAAAATTTTAGCCCCTATGAGGGCTAAGTACAAAACTAGCCAGGAAAGTGATAATTCATATGACTTTAATTTTTTTTCTATGTCAGACAGTTATTGAGATATAAGCAATTTACTATTCCAAGTCCTCATTTTTGTGTTCCGAGACTCATTTTTTTGCATACATTCTTTGTATTCACTGTGTTTCTCTATACAGCTTTTGAGGAAAACCAGCCTGTGAGCTTACATTACTGTTACCATTACTGTTTCTGCTTGAAGTTCCGTACCCGTTTCACTTATCGTTCATGTTTATGCCACCATGTGCGTTACCCTTTGCGTTTTCACTTGCGGTTGCGTTTGCGTTGTTTTTAACATTTCTGTCTACAGTACTGTTTCTCTTTCTGTTTCACTTTGCATCACCATGTGCATTATGATTTGCATTTGCAGGCACAATGTTACTATGTGACAAGACATCCCATGGTGGGAGGGCCCCGCCGCCGCATTACATTCACTATTTCTCATTATCATTCTCAAAAAGAAGGGAAATTAGAGGCAAAAAACTATGTTTAATGCATCAGTTAGGGTTGTTCCACAGTGACAAAAGCAAGGAAATTCAATGTTAGGGTTGAAACCCCCTTTGCACCCCTTCACCCCACCCTCCAACTGGAATCGGGGTGCGCAGTGGGGTCATCAGTCCTAACTCTCACCCCGTTCTCCTATTCCTTAGCTTCTTTCCACATGTGATGGGGTGAGAGTTAGGGCCGACGACCCCAATGCACACCCGATTCCAGTTGGGGGTGGGCTGAGGGGTGCAAGGGGTTTCAACCCTAACATCAAATTTCCTTGCTTTTGTCACTGTGGAACAACCCTAACTGATGCATTAAATGGAGTTTTTTGCCTATATATATATATACACATATATTATGGTAGCACGGTAGTGCTACCATAGTTAGGGTTGAGGAGCCATTTCTATGTTAAACCCCAAATCTTTGCACCTTAATAACTTTGCAACTGTTTGATGGATTTGCCTGAAATTTGGAATACATGATCAAGAACCATAGGCCTCAGGACCTGCCAAGTTTTGTACTGGTCGGATATACAGCTGCGGAGTTATTAAGCATGATCTGTGTGCGCATTTACGCTTTTTCTGGAATTCTATGGTCGCGCCTACAGGTCGTACGGTTTGCACGACCAGCCCAAAATCTTCAGGGAACGTGCGGCCAGGGTCCCCAATGTGCTTTTCGAAGATTTTGTGAAAAAATATTAAACAGTTCAAAAGTTATTCAAAAAACAGTTTCCCATTATAAGTCAATGGGAAAAGTTAACAAAAAGTTCGACACTGTTGCAAATGTATTTTTACTTTCGCAAATGGGCCTTTCTGCATTTCTGTTATTTTTTGACATTTGTGTCTATAGTACTGTTTCTCTTTCTGTTTCACTTTGCGTCACCATGCCCATTGACATTTCCGTTTGCAGGCATCATGTTACTATGTGACAACACATCACGTGGCAGACCGTTCCCGTCTACACCATCGTGTGCGTTGCCCTTTCTGTTCTCATTCATGCTTGTGTTACCATGTGCACCACTGTTAGCACTTCTGTTTACGTAGCTGTTCCTGTTACTATGCCACAAGACATCATGTGGCGGGACCGGGCCCCGTGCTCCTGCCGCTGCATTACATTCACTATTTCTTGTTATCGTTCTCAAAAAGAAGGGAAATTAGAGGCAAAAAACTCCATTTAATGCATTAGTTAGGGTTGTTCCTGGCGACAAAAAGTGAGGAAGTGCATGTTGGGGTTGAAACCCCCCTTGGACCCCCTGCCACCCCAACCAGCATTGGGGTGCACATTGGGATCGTGGGTCCCTACTTCACCCATTCTCCTACACTTCTGGTGCTTTACACATGTCATGAGGTGAGAGTTGGGCTGACAATCGCGCTCAATGCCGATGAGAGTGGTGAAATCAAGGGTTTCAACAACAGCAATTCACTGTCAAAGAACTATAACAACAATCATTAAATGAGTTTTTTGCCTCTAAAATATATATATATATGTATTATGGTAGCACGGTAGTGACATCATAGTTAGGGTTGAGGAGCCATTTACATGTTAAACCCAAAATTTTGCACCTTAATAACTTTGTAATCTTTTGATGGATTTGCCTGTAACTTGGAATACATGATCAAGACCCATACACCTTGGGATCTGTCAAGTTCTGTACCAGTTGGATACACAGCTGCGGAGTTATTATGCATGATCTGCGTGTGCATTTACGCTTTTTCTGGAATTCAACGGTCTCACCTACAGGTCTCACAGTTTGTGTGACCAGCCCAAAATCTTCAGGGAACATGCAGCCAGGGTTCCTGATGTGCCTTTTGAAGATTTCATGAAAAAATATTAAATGGTTCAAAAGTTATTCAAAAAACAATTTCCCATTATAAGTCAATGGGTAAAGTTAACAAAAAGTTCGACAATGTCGCAAATGCACTTTTTGCTGTCGCAAATGGCCCCTTTACTGTCGCAAATCCACCATTTTGTTTTCAGTTAGTGATCAGAAAAATGCTTGGCATTTAAAACTAAGACCCTCTAGCAACCTAATTCTTTTTGTATTCACCTAGTCAGATCCTGAGGATGCTAGCCATGTCTTTATTTTGGGGTAAAACACCCCAGAAATATGTTTTTCAGATTTCTGGAAAAAGTACTTTCGCAAAGTAGTGTTGCACTCATGAAAGTGTCACACATTTTTGCAAAAGCTTTTGCAAATCACGACACTACTTTGCGACACTTTGCCCAAAATAACAGTAATTCTTTGGCATTCCGCTACAAAAGAAAGGTTTGGAGCTTTGGGCTTAAATTTGTAGGGAACACAGCCAACATCCCACAGATGTGCCTTTCAGTGGTTTGGAGAAAATATATTACAGGGAGGCAAAGTTATGGCACTCCGAACTTCCACTTTTTTTCCCAATAGGATAACATTATGGCGCTCGCTGTTTTTCAGGGGCCAGATCTCAAAATGCAAAACGTAGATAACGGACTTTTGTTGAAAAAATTTTTAGCCCCCTATGAGGGGCTAAGTACAAAACTAGCCAGGAAAGTGATAATTCATATGACTTTTAATTTTTTTTTCTATGTCAGACAGTTATTGAGATATAAGCAATTTACTATTCCAAGTCCTCATTTTTGTGTTCCGAGACTCATTTTTTTGCATACATTCTTTGTATTCACTGTGTTTCTTTATACAGCTTTTGGGGAAAACCAGCCTGTGCGCTTACATTACTGTTACCATTACTGTTTCTGCTTGAAGTTCCGTACCCGTTTCACTTATCGTTCATGTTTACGCCACCATGCGCGTTACCCTTTGTGTTTTCACTTGCGGTTGCGTTTGCGTTGTTTTTAACATTTCTGTCTACAGTACTGTTTCTCTTTCTGTTTCACTTTGCATCACCATGTTCTATGGTCGTGCCTACAGGTCGTACGGTTTGCGCGACTGGCCCAAAATCTTCAGGGAACGTGCGGCCAGGGTCCCCAATGTGCTTTTCAAAGATTTTGTGAAAAAATATTAAACAGTTCAAAAGTTATTCAAAAAATAGTTTCCCATTATAAGTCAATGGGAAAAGTTAACAAAAAGTTCAACACTGTTGCAAATGCATTTTTACTTTCGCAAATGGGCCTGTTACTTTCACAAATCAGCCATTTTGTTTTCAGTTGGTGATCAGAAAAATGGTTGGCATTTAAATTTGGGACCCTCTAGCAACCTAATTATTTTTGTATTCACCTAGTCGGAGGCTGAGGATGCTTGCCATGTCTTTATTTTGTGGTAAAAGATCCCAGAAATATGTTTTTCAAATTTCTGGAAAAAGTGCTTTCGCGAATTACTTTCATGCTCACGAAAGTGTCGAACTTTTTTGCGAAAGCTTTCGAAAATTGCAACAGTAGTTTTCCATCTGTGGGAAAGTGACAGTGATTCTTTGCCACTGCGCTGCAAAAGAACCGTTGGGAGTTTTGGGCTGAAATTTGGAAGGAACGGAGCCGATACCTCACAAATGTGCCTTTCAGTGTTGTATTGAAAAAATATAATATGGCGGCAAAGTTATGGCACTCCAAAGTTGACAGTTTTTCCCATAGGATAACATTACGGCACCCCACGCATTACAGAAATCCTTTGGATCCCTGCTGCAAAATAATGGTTTGGTCTTTTTTCCTGAAATTTGGAGGGAAGACAGCCAACATCGCACAGATGTGCCTTTCAGTGGTTTGGTGAAAAAATATTACAGGGAGGCAAAGTTATGGCACTCCGAACTTCTCTTTTTTCCTCATAGGATAACATTATGGCGTTCGCTGCTCCTTTCAGGGCCCGTATCTCGGAAACGGTGCGAGATGCGGACTTTTCGTCGGAAAAACACTTAGCCCCCTGATGGGGGCTAAGTACAAAATTAGCCAGGACAGTTGTAAATCATACGACTTTTACATTTTTTTTTACGTCGTACGGTTCCTGAGATATAACGTATTTAGTATTCCAAGTTCTCATTTTCTGCTCCGATACTCATTATTATGCATACATTATTTGTACTCACTGTCTTCCTCTATGCAGGTTTTGGGGAAAATCAGCCTGTGTGCTTATATTAATGTTACTGTTGCCCTTTCCGCTTGTGGTTCCGTAGCCGTTTCACTTACCATTGACGTCTGCACCACCATGTGCGTTATCCTTTGCATTTTCATTTGTGCTTGCGTTTCTGTTATTTTTTGACATTTGTGTCTACAGTACTGTTTCTCTTTCTGTTTCACTTTGCGTCACCATGTCCATTGACATTTCCGTTTGCAGGCATCATGTTACTATGTGACAACACATCACGTGGCAGACCGTTCCCGTCTACACCACCGTGTGCGTTGCCCTTTCTGTTCTCATTCACGCTTGTGTTACCATGTGCACCACTGTTAGCACTTCTGTTTACGTAGCTGTTCCTGTTACTATGCCACAAGACATCATGTGACGGGACCGGGCCCCATGCTCCTGCCGCTGCATTACATTCACTATTTCTCGTTATCGTTCTCAAAAAGAAGGGAAATTAGAGCAAAAAACTCCATTTAATGCATTAGTTAGGGTTGTTCCACAGCAACAAAAGTGAGGAAATTCACTGTTAGGGTTGAAACCCCCCCTTGGACCCCCCTGCCCACCCCCCAACCAGCATTGGGGTGCGCATTGGGATCGTGGGTCCTCTCACCCATCTCTCCTATGCTTCTGCCCGCTTTACACATGTCATGGGGTGAGAGTTGGGATGGCCATGATCCCAATGCACTAAGCACTGAGGGTGAGGTCAAGAATCAACACTGTCAGAACAACCGAACATGATAAATGAGTTTACCCTCTATATATATATATATATGCCTGTATTATGGTATATGATAGTGACTTCATAGTTAGGTTGAGTAGCACTTTGAAGAGTTAAAGGTCAAATTATGCATAATGACTTTGCCCTGTTCAATAGATTTGCCTGAAATTTGGTGTGGATGATTGGACATTGTAGATCTTGGGATCTGCCAAGTTTCATGCCGGCCGGATATATGGCTGCGGAGTTACTAAGTGACAACTAATTGCACAATTACATTTTTTTCGATTTCTTTGCCCTTCCCTACAGGTCGCACAGTTTGTGTGACTGGTCCAAAAACTTCAGGAAACATGCAGCTGGGGTCGCCTATGTGCCTTTTGAAGATTTTGTGAAAAAACATTAAACAGTTCAACAGTTATTACAAACACAAGTTCCCATTATAAGTCAATGGGAAAAGTTAACAAAAAGTTTGAAACTGTCGCAAATGCACTTTTTACTTTCGCAAATGGCCCTAGTACTTTCGCAAATCCACCAATTTGTTTTCAGTTGGTGATCAGAAAAATGCTTGGCATTTAAATTTGGAACCATTTAGGGACACAATTCTTTTTGTGTTCACCTAGTCAGAGCCTGAGGATGCTAGCCATGTCTTTATTTTGGGGTTAAACTCCCCAGAAATATGTTTTTCCAAGTTTTGGAAAAAGTACTTTTGCAAAGTACTTTCATGCTCATGACACTTTTGCAAATCTGTGTGAAAGCTTTCACAAATCACGAAAGTACTTTGTAACACTATGGCCAAAATGACAGGAGTTCTTTGCCACCTTGCTGCAAAGGAACGGTTTTAGGTCTTTTGGCCCAAAATTTGGAAGGAAGGCAGCCGACATGTCACAGATGTGTCTTTTGGTGGTTTGGTGAAAAAATATTGTATGGCTCCAATGTTACGATACTCCAAAGTTGACGCCTTTTCCCCAGTCTAACATGCTGGCATATGACGTGCCTTTCGGGCTCGTATCTCAAAAATGGTGCAAGATACAGATGTTTTGTCGTGAGTTACATAGCCTGGAAAATAATGATTTCTGTGAAATTAAAACATTTTTTCTACGTCGTATGGTTGCTGAGATTTTTGCAATTAAATACTTCCAATGCTCATTTTAAGCTTCCATTGCCATTACAATGCATACATTCTTTCTACACACTGTTTCTCTATGCAGTTCTCCAGCAAAAAGAGGATATGTGCTTTTGTTACTGTTACAGTTACTGTTTCCCCTTGCATTTATGTACCTGTTACTGCTACTGTACCTATGTGTGCCACCGTGTGTATTGCCCTTTGTGTTGTCATTTGCCCTTACCTTTTCATTACTGTTACCATTTGCATTTCCACCTTGTGTTTGCATTACTGTTCCTGTTACTATGTCACAAGAGAACATGTGACGAGAGCACAGGGCCCAAAGGGCCCCGTGCTCCTGCCGCCGCATTAAAAGTCAGTATTTCTCATCATCATTCTCAAAAGGAAAGGAAATTAGAGGCAAAAAATTTTGTTTAATGCATCAGTTAGGGTTGTTTCACAGCAACAAAAGTAAGAAAATTTGGTGTTAGGGTTGAAACCCCCCCCGGACACCTCCAGCCTGCCCCCAAGCTGGCATCAGAGTGCGCATTGAGGGACGTCTGTCCTTACTCTCACCCCATTCTCCTATACTCTGCTTCTTTACACAGCATGATGGGTGAGTTGAATTGCGCACCCGATACCCAGCTGGAAGCGGCTTGAAGGTCCGGAATTTCAACCCTAACACGAATCCTTACTTTGTCACTGTGGAACAACCCTAACTGATAATTAAATGGATATTTTTCCTCTAAGTGTGTGTGTGTGTGTGTGTATATATATATATATATATTATGGTAGAAGAGCCATTTACATGTTAAACCCAAAATTTTGCACCTTAATAACTTTGCAACTGTTCAACGGATTTGCCTGCAATTTGGAATACAGACTCAAGACCCATATGCCTTGGGATCTGTCAACTTTTATACCAGTTGGATGTATGGCTGCAGAGTTATTAAGCATGATCTGCGCGTGCATTTATGCTTTTTTTGGAATTCGACGGTCACGCCTACAGGTCACATGGTTTGTGCGACCAGTCCAAAACCTTCAGGCAACATGTAGCCTGGGTCCCCGATGTACCTTTCAAAGATTTCGTGAAAAAATATTAAATGGTTCGAAAGTTATTCAAAAAACAAGTTCCCATTATAAGTCAATGGGAAAAGTTAACAAAAAGTTCAACACTTTCGCAAATGCGTTTTTACTGTCGCAAATGGCCCTTTTACTGTCGCAAATCCACCATTTTGTTTTCAGTTAGTGATCAGAAAAATGCTTGGCATTTAAAATTGAGACCCTCTAGCAACCTAATTATTTTTGTATTCACCTAGTCAGACCCTGAGGATGCTAGCCATGTCTTTATTTTGAGGAAAAACACCCCAGAAATATATTTTTCAGATTTCTGGAAAAAGTACTTTCGCAAAGTAGTGTTGAACTCACGAAAGTGTCGCAAAATGTTGTGAAAACTTTCGCAAATTGCGACAGTACTTTTCTAGGCTGTGGGAAAATGACAGCAATTATTTGGCACCATGCTACAAAAGAACGGTTTGGTGCTTTGGCCTGAAATTGGGAGGGAACTCAGCCGACATCTCACAGATGTGCCTGTCAGTATTGTGTTGAAAAAATATTACACAGTGGCAAAGTTACAGCACTCCAAATTTGATGCTTTTTCCCATAGGATAACATTACGGCATCTGACGCATTGCAGCAATCCTTTGGCGCCCTGCTTCAAAATAACGGCTTGGTCTTTTGGGCTGAAATTTGGAGGGAAGACAGCCAACATCCCACAGATGTGCCTTTCCATGGTTTGGTGAAAAAATATTACAGGGAGCTAAAGTTATGCCACTTTGAACTTCTTTTTTCCCCATCGAATAACATTACGGCGTTCACCGCGCCTTTCAGGGCCCGTATCTCGGAAATGGTGCGAGATACAGACTTTTTGTCAGAAAAATACTTAGCCCCCCATAAAACTAGCCAGGAAAGTCTTAAATCATATGACTTTTACATTTTTTTTCTACGTTGTACAGTTCCTGAGATATAATCAATTTAGTATTCCGATTCCTCATTTTCTGCTCCGAGACACATTATTATGCATACATTCTTTGTACTCACTGTCTTTCTTTATGCAGCTTTTGGGGAAAACCAGCCTGTGCACTTACATAACTGCTACCATTGCCCTTTCTGCTTGCGGTTCCGTACCCGTTTCACTTACCGTTCATGTCTACGCCACCATGTGCGTTATCCTTTGCGTTTCCATTTGCGCTTGCGTTTCTGTTATTTTTTTCCATTTGTGTCTACAGTACTGTTTCTCTTTCTGTTTTGCTTTGTGTCACCATGCCCACTGCCATTTCCATTTGTGGGCACCATCTTACTATGTGACAAGACATCACATGGTGAACCGTTCCCGTCCACGCCACCATGTGCGTTACCCTTTCTGTTCTTATTTGTGCTTGCGTTACCATGTGTGCCACTTTTAGCGCTTCTGTTTGCGTTGCTGTTCCCGCCGCTGCAGTACACTCAGTATTTCTCATTATCATTCTCAAAAAGAAGGGAAATTAAAGGCAAAAAAACTCTGTTGAATGCATCAGTTAGGGTTGTTCCACAGTGACAAAAGTAGGGAAATTCAGTGTTAGGGTTGAAAACCCCTTGCCACCCACCCCCCAACCAGCATTGGGTGCACACTGGGGTGCTCGGTCCTAACTCTCACCCCATTCTCCCTATACCTCTGCTTCTTTACATGTGATGGGGTGAGAGTTGAGGCCGATGACCCCAATGCACACCCCAATGCTGATTGAAGAGGTGGGGGGTCCAAGGAGCTTTTAACCTTAACACCTAATTTCCACTTTGTCACTGTGGAACAAACCCTAACTGATGCATTAAATGGAGTTTTTGCTAATATATATATATATATATATATATATTATAGTGGCACGTAATGCCACTATAGTTAGGGTTGAGGAGCCATTTACATGTTAAACCCAACATTTTGCACCTTAATAACTTTGCAACAGTTTGACAGATTTGCCTGAAATTTGGAACACATGATCAAGATCCATAAGCCTTGGGATCTTCCAAGTTTTGTACCAGTCGGATACACGGCTTTGGAGTTATTAAGCATGATCTGCGTGTGCATTTACGCTTTTTCTGGAATCTACGGTCACACCTACAGGTCGCACAGTTTGCGCGACCGCCCCGAAATCTTCAGGGAACATGCGGCCTGGGTCCCCAATGTGTCTTTTGAAGATTTCATGAAAAAATATTTAACGGTTCATAAGTTATTCAAAAAACAATTTCCCATTATAAGTCAATGGGAAAAGTTAACAAAAAGTTTGACCGTGTCACAAACGCACTTTTTACTGTCGCAAATGGCCCTTTTAGTGTCGCAAATCTGCCATTTTGTTTTCAGTTAGAGATCAGAAAAATGCTTGGCATTTAAAATTGAGACCCTCTAGCAACCTAATTCTTTTTGTATTCACCTAGTCGGGCCCTGAGAATGCTAGCCATGTCTTTATTTTGGGGTAAAACACCCCAGAAATATGTTTTTCAGATTTCTGGAAAAAGTACTTTCACAAAGTAGTCTCACACTCACGAAAGTGTCGCAAATTTTTGCGAAAGCTTTCACAAATCACGACACTACTTTGCGACACTATGCCCAAAATAACAGTAATTCTTTGGCACCCCACTGCAAAAGAACAGTTTGGAGTTTTCGGCTGAAATTTGGAGGAAACGCAGCTGGCATCTCACAGACGTGCCTTTCAGTGTTTCATTGAAAAAATATTACATGGCGGCAAAGTTACGGTACTCCAAAGTTTACACTTTTTCCCATAGGATAACATTACGGTGTACTACGCATTGCAGCAATCGTCTGGCACCCTGCTGCAAAATAACGGTTTGGTCTTTTGGGCTGAAATTTGCAGGGAACACAGCCAACATCCCACAGATGTGCCTTTCCATGGTTTGGTGAAAAAATATTACAAGGAGGCAAAGTTATGGCAGTCCGAACTTCTGGTTTTTCCATAGGATAACATTATGGGGTTCACTGCTTTCAGGAGCCCGTGATCTCAAACAGTGCGAGATATGGACTTTTTGTAGAAAAAGTTCTACAAAACTAGCCAGGAAAGTGATAATTCATATGACTTTTAAATTTTTTTTCTATGCCATACGGTTACTGAGATATAAGCAATTTACTATCCAAGTCCTCATTTTTGTGTTCCGAGAGTCATTATTTTGCATACATTCTTTGTACTCACTGTGTTTCTCTATACAGCTTTTGGGGAAAACCAGCTTGTGCGCCTACATTACTGTTACCATTACCATGTCTGCTTGCAGTTCCGTACCCGTTTCACTTACCATTTATGTTTACGCCACCATGTGCGTTACCCTTTGCATTTTCATTTGCGGTTGCGTTGTTTTTAACGTTTCTGTCTACAGTACTGTTTCTCTTTCTGTTTTGCTTTGCATCACCATGTGCATTACGATTTGCATTTGTGGGCACAATGTTACTGTGTGACAAGACGGGCCCCGCGCTCCCGGCGCTGCATTACATTCACTATTTTTCATCATCATTCTCAAAAAGAAGGGAAATTAGAGGCAAAAAACTCCATTTAATGCATCAGTTAGGGTTGTTCCATAGTGACAAATGTGAGGAAATTCGATGTTAGGGTTGAAACTCCCTTTGCGCTCCTCCAGCCCACCCCCCCAACTGGAATCGGGGTGTGCATTGGGGTCATTGGCCCTAACTGTCACCCCATGGTATAACTATATATATATATATATATGTGTATGTATGTATGTCCCTTTGTGTCAACGTGTTTGGCTGTTTAAGATTTATTTAAACATTTCAGGCATCATCTGTTTGATTCAGTAAAGTACTAAACTTGGATTTTGAAATACAGCACAAGAGATTTAAAGATTGTTACATTTAGAAGGAGTGTTGCAGCTGACTGTCACTATCTATCTTAATTGTGTTAATTTCAGTGTAGGGCCTGTTTTAGAACTCAACAAATTACAGGGGTGTTTCTTAGTGTTTTCAGATTAGGATGAGTGATGTCAGCAGAGTAGGTATAAATGGTATTTATTTTAACTCTGCTGATGTCATCAAGATTTATTTCACTCCATTGAAAATAACATGGTTTATTTCACTGGAATTGGTCTCACCCCCATGGTATAACTATATATATATATATATATCCCTTTGAACTCTCACTTTTTATGGTTTGAGCACCAAATAAAAAAGTCTCAAATGGGTTTCACGGAGTTTAACAGAAAAGTGCAAATTCTATGTAAAAGCACTCTCACTTCTTTATATCACATAACTGCAGAAACCAACCCATTCTCATGTGGGTTTCATGGGATTTAACAATAACAAGTTTATTCTGTATCCAAGCACTCTCACTGCTTTAAAATTACGAGTTCGCTGAACTGCAATACCATGTAAATTTTCAAAGAAGAACAAGAGAAGTCATTCAAACCTGTTCTATAAATGGGGATGTATAGTCAAAGAAGCCAACTGGGCAGAAATGTCACCAAGGGGGCAATCCTCTTCCAACTCCTTCTCTAGGTTCCATGTGCTGAACCTCTCCTCAGTGCAAACTCTCCCTTGATGAAAACACCTCAGAGGCTTAGTCCTAATAGGATATTAGGGTCACCCCCTGAAATCAGGACCAGATGACAGCCCAGAGTGTGGGAGAGCTCCCAAACCAACTGCTGCCCAGGAAGGAAAACAGCCCCATATTATCCCATAAACCATGAACTCAGGGGCTCATCCAGCCAACTTTGGATGCCCCCCAGAGACCTAGGAGGTTTCCAGGCAAGTCCCAGCCCTTCGGCTGACCCGCTTCCAGCACCTCCCCTCTGGGAATAGGCACCCAAAAAACCCCAGGCAGACTGCTGCTGGGAAGCCCCTAATCCCCAACTTCCTATGGACATCCAGACCTGCTTGTAGTGCACTTACTGCAACAGTCAATCCAGGCAACAGTCCCAACCCGTCTGTACTCCAATGTTGTTCTGGTATAACTTCCTCCAGTCAAATTCACCATCCTAATCCACAGCTCCACCAGTAAGGTTCCTCCCCAGGCCTCTGTTAACTCCACAGTCCTCATACAGTCAGCTGATCCCTTCCACCCAGCAACTGGGAGATGGTCGGTAAATAATCTTGTTTTAATTTATGCAGGTTTATTCAAATTGTGAAAAATATGAAGAGTTTTTGGGAGCTGAGTAATTTGAGAGTTTTAGCAATCTCCCATAGTTCATTTTACTCCCAAAATATCAACCAAAGATGCTAAATATTTGTAAGTAATTTTCTCACAAAAATCACCTGTCTAAGACTAGAAACTTAAAGTATAATCAATACAACTAAACAAAATAACAATTTAAAACCATCACTGTTGGCGCAAGTTCTGCTGCTTCTGATGGCTAGCCCAGCATGGCCATCATCTTGCATCCATCTGCTCAGTATTTACAAAACAAGAAGAGCGGTAGGTAGGTAGCTAAACCAAACAATGGAAACACTCTGTATGGGGGGGGGTCAATACCAGTCTATTCACAAAAGAAAGGGTCCCAAAAGAACTTTAACTGAAGGTGGACAAAGCAATGGGATCCTGATGAGATTCACCTCAGAATTCTAAAAGAGCTAAGCATAGAACTAGTGACACCACTGACTACCCTTTTTAGCAAATTATGGGAGGATGGTGTGGTACCTGAGGACTGGAGGAGGGTGGATGTGACTCCCCTTCACAAAAGTGGGAGAAAGACAGAGGCAGGAAACTACACACCTGTTAGTTTTATCTCAATGGCAGGAAAATGATAGAATCACTTCTGAAGGAAAGAATTATTGAGTTCCTAGAGGCCAGCAGGGCACAAGACCCAAGGCAGCATGGATTCATAGCAGGAAGGTCATGTCAGATTAATCTAATTGATTTCTTTGACTAAGTGGCCAAAGTAGTAGACCAGGAAGGTGCTGTTGACATTGCCTACCTAGACTTTAGCAAGGCATTTGACAAAGTCCCACACAAAAGATTAATAAATAAGTTAGCCATCCTGGGATTGGGTCCCAGGGTTGTAGCCTGGGTAAAACATTGGTTGGACAACAGGATGCAGAGGGTAATAGTAAATGGAGTTCACTCCAAAGAAAGAAGGTTGACTAGCAGGGTACCGCAGAGTTCTGCAGTGGGACTGGTCCTCCTTAATGTCTTAATAGGTGACATTACAGAGGGACTGGAAAGGAAAGTATGCCTCTTTGCAGATGACACAAAGATCTGTAACAGGGTTGATACACAAGGAGGGGTGGAAAGGATGAGAAGGGACTTGGCAAATTTGGAGGAATGGTCAGAAGTATGGCAGCTTAGATTCAATGCATAGAGGTACAAAGTAATTCACCCATGAAACAAAAATCCGGAGGAAGAGTGCACAAAGTGGGGGGAGGTACTAACAACAACCAAACTGGAAAGGGACCTGGAGGTAGTCATACCACATGATGTAAAGGTAGGTAAGCAATGTGAAAAGGCAGTGAGGTGCGCTGGGGATATTGGGATGCATGGGGAGAGGCATCACCACTGAAAACAAGAAGTTGTTAACCCTCTGTACAGACAGTTGATGAGACACCATCTGGGAATACGGTGTACATTTCTGGAGGCCCAATCTCCACAAGTACATAGACAGCATGGAGGGAAGTCCAGAGGAGGGCAATTAAAATGGTGTAGGGTATGCACTGGAAGTTATATGAAGAAAGACTAAGGGAGCTTAATATATATACCCTCAAGGAAAGGGGGAACATGAAAGGAACATTTAAGTACCTTAAGGGAATCAACAAAGTCCAAGACGGTATCATCTTTCAGAAAAGGAGATGTGCAAGAACAAGTGGGCACAATTTGAAGATAGAGGGGGGGACAGCTCAGGGGCCAACATGAAGAAGTACTTTTTCATGAAGAGGGTGGTGGATGCATGGAACGACCTTCTTGAGAAGGTTGTGGGATCAAAAACAGTGAAGGAATTCAGGAATGCATGGGACAGAGACAAAGCATTTCAAGTGGGGGTAGGAAGAAGTAGGCAGTTGTTTATTTGCAGTGTCAGTAACTCATCAGGAAACACACTTACCTGAGGCTGGGAGATCAGAAGGCTGTGGGTTCTAGCCCCACACCAAGCACCTGGGCTAGTATCCCAATACTGACACTGTAGTGCAGCAAGACAGGGTTACTGTACTCCTGCGGTGCTGTCTTTTGGGTGAGATATTAAACCAAGGTCCCATCTTCCTGTTCTGGTGGTAGTTCAGGTGGATGTTAAAGATCCCACGGCACTTATCAAAAAGAGTAGGAGGATTTTTATTAATACACCAAAAACAATCATAGAATAATTACAAAAACTTTTTTACATCAATTTGTTTTTACAATTACATTCTGATCGCTTTTACTGACACTGATCAACAAAGTCCAAGAGGGTATCATCTTTCAGAAAAGGAGATGCGCAAGAACAAGGGGGCATAATTTGAAGATAGAGGGGGGACAGCTCAGGACCAACATGAAGAAGTACTTTTTTTACCCATAATCATCTCCCATTTTCTCCAAACATATCACACTCCTTTTGATAGACTATATCTATTTCATTTTGTATTTTGAAAAGCAAATCTTGTGTATTTCCTTATCCTGCAAGAATTTTTGACATCTAGTTTGCCATATACTCCATTTTAGAACAGAAAAAATCACATAAACTATGGGTTTATTCATGTTTTCCCATTCTTTAGTTAATTGACCATATACCAAAATTTCATAATGCATTCTCCTGAAAGCATCCATATCCCAAAAATCAGCCAACTTATTCCAAAAGGTTTTTATAAAAGAACATTCACAAAAAATATGTTGCATACTTTATTCAGCTAAACTACATTCATTTCCATGCAAATCCTGTCTTCCTTCTTATGTTTTTGTTTCCTTTAACATTTAGTTTTCTATAACTGCATAGCCACACTGTTTCTTTCATTTTTCCAGAATTCTCTTTTCTAATGTTATTTCTAGTATCTTGCTTGTATCAACATTTTCATCCACCAAATAAACTGGCTCCTCATATTTATTCCTCTGCACTATCTTCTTATATGCTTGTTTTCTATTCTTTATAAGCAAAAAGTTAGTAGTAATGCCCCAAGTTGCCAGATATTTCCTTCATACCTCTATATAAGCTGTCACTTCTATCTTGTTTTTAATATTCCCTTTAATTCCTATATTTTTAATTGCTAAAAGGTCCCACCTTTGAGCCAAAGATCTCCATAGTACCCCCTTCTCCTTTCATAAAAGGAACCATATTTACATAAATAGAGATACTTAAAAAGAAAACTATTGACTGTATCATATTTAAGCTACCCTCCTTTATTGGTCTGTATGTATGACTCCTTTTCACTGGATTTAATCTAGAACCCCATAGCAACTGGAAAAATAGGCCTAAAATTTTAGTCTGCATTTTTTGTGGAAGTGAAAAAATATAAGCTATGTATAGAAATATAGAGGTTATAAAGGTCTTTAACATATGAATACATTTTCCTCTTGTCATATTCCAGCTTTTCCAATGCTCCACCTTCCCTTTGGCAATTTTAAACTTAGCTTCCCAATTTCTTTGAGCTACTTCCTTCCCTCAAAAACTAACCACTAAAATATCTATATGTTCCTCCTGTATTTTCAACACCCCTGTCTTCTGCAGACTCACTTCTCCTAATGGATCTTGCTTTTCTTTAAGTTTGTTTGTATACCTGCATATTCCTTATATGTATCAATTAGTTTCAACATTTTATCCCCAGATATCTGATCTTTAACTAAAATAATACTATTGTCTGCATACGCACATGTTTTCTGAAACTCCTAAAAATCCCATATAATCCCCTCAATTTCCTTCTTCCTTTCTATACTCCTTAAAATTGGGTCTAAACAATATACATATAAAGGAGGCTTAATGGACAGCCTCATCTTACTCCATTTTTTATATACATGGATATCCCTAGATGTCCATTTACCATCGGACAGATCTGAACTTCAGTATATAAGGTTTTTATTAGGTTTATCAGTTTCATAGGGAAACCATATTCTTTATAATATCCCATATATACTCATGTTTAATTGAATAAAACACAGTTTCTTGATCTAATGAATATAGATGCCCTCTCAACCCATTCCTTTGACTTTCATTTATAAGTTTGCTTATATAGATCAAATTTTGTATAATGGTCCTCCATGGAACAGCACATGATTAAGTCTAAAATATTAGCTTATCTGCATATGTTAACATTCTTTAACAAGTTTAGCTAATATCTTATAATCTGAAGTAAGCAGACTTATAGGCCTCCATTTCCTTGTTTTCTTTTTCACCTTTTTTCTTATATATAAAAATAGTAACTACTAGCTTCATACTTTCTGCTACATTTTCCCCTTCAAAAATCTCATTATATACTGCTTCTAACATCGGCACTAAACCATCTATATACTTTTTATGGAATACATTGGGAATGCCATCAACTCCAGGTGCCGTGTTTAAAGTCAGGGGGCTGGATATTCAAACTGCGCCATTCTGAGGTGCAAGCCCTTGCCCTGTGCAAAATAGTTGTGCAGGGGTGTGGCCGGGGTGATATTCAAAGGAGTTGCACTATTGAGCAACTCCTTGAATATCACCCCCAGCCACAGTTGAGCTGCAAGATGGCTTAGTGGAACTTACGCCACCACAAGTTGTCAGAGTGGAGCATTCAACTTGCGGTGGCCAAGTACCATTGCGCCATGCACAAAATCATGATATTCAAAAGGTGACATGCAAATGGGGCCATAATTCATGCAAGGCG
This sequence comes from Neoceratodus forsteri, assembly GCA_016271365.2. Classification (NCBI taxonomy): domain Eukaryota; kingdom Metazoa; phylum Chordata; order Ceratodontiformes; family Ceratodontidae; genus Neoceratodus; species Neoceratodus forsteri. The sequence continues at coordinate 409,660,875 of CM057457.1, read as the reverse complement.
CAGGGGGGGCCATTTGCATCTGATTATGGCCCCATTTGCATGCCATTAGCATGTAGGTGCACCGATCCCTGAGGACATGCGCCTGGTGCCCTGCCAGGCAGCAGCTGTCGGGGACCGACGCACCCTGCACATCAATCGCGGGCAGCAATGTGGCTCCCCCACCTCCTCCCGTACATCTCCCTGGTGGTCCAGTGGACCGAAATGCCCGATCACGGGCACTAAGTAAAGTGAAACCCCTCCCTTGTGCCCGATCGTGGGCACTAAGTAAAATGAAACCCCTCCCTTGTGCCCGATCGCGGGCACTAAGTAAAGTTAAACCCCTCCCTTGTGCCCGATCGTGGGCAGAAAGTAAATTGAACCCCCCTGAACATGTCCCTTGTGCCCGATCGCGGGCAGCAAGTAAAGTGACCCACCCCTACCCCAAACATCTCCCTGGTGGTCCAGTGGACTGTAATGCCCGATCGTGGGCAGAATGTAAATTGACCCCCCAAACATCTCCCTGGTGGCTAGTGTCCCCCACCCCACCCCACACAAGCCCCACCACCGCCTCCCCGGCAGCCGGCATCCATCCCACTGCCGCCTTCGCTACCGCCGAGTGGACTGCCCGGGGTTGCACACGATTGCGAGCAAGAGCCAATGGCGTGCAGCTCATACTATTGACAGTCCAGATTTGTGAATGAATCATTCACAAATCTGACTGTCATGTATGGCGGGCTGCACACCCATTGGCTCTTGCTCTGCACCAATGGCGCGCAGCCCTACCGGCAGTCAGTCGGCGGTGACGGGCGGCAGGCGGTGGGACGCTGCCACCCCCGCCGCCGGAGGGGAGCGGGTGGTGGGGCTTCATGGGTGGGTGGTGGTGGACACCAGCCACCAGGGAGATGTTTGTGGGGTTCACTTACATTCTTCCTCAATCGGGCATTACGTCCACTGGACCACCAGGAGATGTTCGTGGGGGTTACTTACTTACTGCCCGCGATCGGGCACAAGGGACATGTTCGGGGTTCAATTTACTTTCTGCCCGCGATCGGGCACAAGGGACATGTTCGGGGTTCAATTTACTTTCTGCCCATGATCGGGCACAAGGGAGGGGTTTCACTTACTTAGTGCCCGCGATCAGGCATTTCGTCCACTGGACCACCAGGGATGTGAACGGGAGGGGGGAGCTACATTGATGCCCGTGATCGGCTGGTGGGAGGAGCACTATGCCCAAGGATCGGGCTGGGGGGCACAGGGACTGAGTTAGCCAGCCACAGGTGGCATCTGCTGTGTTGCGCCTGCAATACAGCAGCTCACCTGTGGGTGGCTCTCGACGTAGTTTTTTTTTTGGCTCAAGATCCTGCAGGCTCAGGTTGGGGTTGCTCCTGACATCCTGCACAGCCCGGCTGAATATCGGGCTGTGCAGTTTATGCATGGTTCCTCCCCCTCCTGTTGAGCATGCATTCATTTGCATTGCGCTGTTGCTCATCCTGTTTTCAGTGGCGCAACTGCCTCCTGCTGAATATCGCAGAATGGCGTAATTTAGGACTTCAGCATGCGCAACCCTGTTGCGCATGGTGCAACCCTTTTGAATAGCTGGCCCTCGGATTTTATGGCCTAATTTCTGCTTCCTGTATTTTCTGATTAATGGCTATTGCTTCTACCTCATTTAACTTAAGAAGTTCAGCCTGGCTTAATAACCCTTCTTTCTTTTCCCTCCCATTTTTTTGATATGTTACCTTTACATGCTCTTGCACTATATGTTTCATTTTCCTAATATCTGTTTGTACTTCTCCGTCTTTGTCCATTCACCCATACATTGCCCTATTTTCTGTTCTATCTTTGCTACAATCAAATGGATTTATATGAAATTTTGTTCCTTGAGTTCTGCTTTTTTGTTTGATGATTAAGGCTTTTAATCTGTTATATTTAAATATTTTCATTTGATTTTTAATTTCTTTAATCTGTTCAGCTTCATTTGTATGGCTTGTAACTTGCTGTGTTAATAATTTATATAATTTTGCCCATAATCCTAAATATTTTTTATAGTTAGATATCACCGCTTTCTGAGATTCCTCGAACATTAGTAATTTTACCTCTATCTTCCCACCACTCTACTTTTGAATCATAAAGCTCTTTTACTGATTCTCTAGGCTCAAATAAGTCCACTACTTTTGATTCCATTTATCTTTCTCTATACTTTCTATATTCATCCACCAAAAATCTTTTCCAAATGTAATACACTCCCCTAAGTCAATTCTCAGAAGAATTTACGAACATACGAAATTTGCCAGCAGATAAAGGCCTAGAGGTCTATCAAGTCTGGTCAAATGTGCAGCTAGCACCCCTTATTCTGCAGCTGCCCCTCCCTTCCACCCTTCCCCTTCATTAACCCTCCCCCCTTGTCCTGTCCCATCCTCGTTTGAAGCAGTCCACTGTTCTACTGCATACCACTTCTGCAGGTAACGCATTCCACCCAGCCACCACCCTCTGTGTAAAAAAGTGTCTCCTCATCTCCTCCTGAACCTTCCTCGCTCCAGTCTCATATCATGGCCCCTGGTGGCCCTCCCCTCCCTTACTTTGAACAGCCCCTCTGTACCTGTCTTGTTTATTCCTTTCATGTATTTAAAGGTTTCAATCATGTCCCCCTTGTCTCTCCTCTCCTCTCCTCCAGTGAGTACATGTTCAACTCCTTCAACCTTTTCTCATATGATAAGTCCCCCAGACCCTTGATCATCTTTGTCGCCCGGCGCTGCACTCCCTCCAGTAACTTAATGTCCCTCTTCAGATACGGACGCCAGAACTGCACGCAGTACTCCAGGTATGGTCTAACTAATGACCTATACAGTGGCAGAATCACCTCCTCCCTCCTCGAGAATATACCTTTCAATATAACCCAGCATTTTGTTGGCCTTTGCAGCTGCCTTCCTACACTGTGCTGAGTTGTTCATTGACCCTGTGATGAGCACACCCAGATCCTTCTCCTCCTCTGTCTGGGCTAGCTGCACTCCCCCTAGCTGGTAAGTCCTCCTTGGTTCTTCATCCCAAAATGCATCACCTTGCACTTTTTGGCATTAAAGCCCAGTTGCCAGGTGTCTGACCAGGTTTCAAGCTTTGCCAGATCATCCTGCAACCCCTGCCATCCCCTAGGTCATCCACCACGCGCCAACCTTGGTATCATCAGCAAACAGACTGATCTTGCTCTTGATGTCCCATGATATGTCTGCAATGAATATCCCAAACAACACTGGTCCCAACACCGAGCCCTGTGGGACACCGTCCACTGCCCTTGGGTGAGAGCTCCCACCCACCACCACCCTCTGTTGCCTTCCCTGCAGCCAGTTTCCTACCCACATCACCAGCATTGCACCTGCCCCTGTGCCTACTAACTTCCTTCCCAGCCTTCCATGTGGCACTGAGTCGAATGCCTTACTGAAGTCCAGATACAGGACATCCACTGCATGTCCCCTGTCCAGTAGCCTAGTTACCCAGTCATAGAACTCGACCAGGTTGGTTTGGCAGGATCGGCCACGTATGAAGCCATGCTGTCTGCTGTCCTGTAGTCCTTTGGCCTCTAAGAGGGCCACCAGCCTCTCCTTCAGGATAGTCTCCATTAGCTTACCCACGATGGATGTGAGGCTCACTGGTCTGTAGTTTCCCGGTTCATCCTTGGGGCCACTCTTGTGGAGGGGCACCACATGAGCCATCCTCCAGTCCTGAGGTACACACCCCGAATGTAGTGAGGCATTAAATAGGTCTGCCAAAGGTCCTGCAATTTCAAGACGATCTGACATTTCCATGGGTATTATCTTAACTTTTCTAATTTCAATAGCTTTAGAAATCAACTAGAAATCAATTCTAGTAGAGCATTGGCCTCTTACATACTGTATGTGTTCTGCTTTTTTCTTTTTTATTGCGTATGCATCTTCTAATCCACTTCTCCTTATAATTTCTGTTAAATAAATGGTATCACAAAATAGTTTCCCTGTCTTTCTACCCCAATCTGTCTTTTCCAAACCACAATTAAAGTTTCCTCCCCATAGGACTAATTTAGAGGAAGGTAGAAAGGGTTCAATGTTTTTCATTAACTTACATCTCTCTGCTTTTGTCTGCAGGTTATAAATTGTTATTAACCTGATTTCTGTTTGGTTATATTTAACATCTACTATAAAGGACCTTCTAGGATCTAAATCCTATAACTTTTTGAACCTTAATATTACTGTATGTGCGGCAAACATTATTCCAACTCCTGAACACCTATCTTCTCTTATGGACCACAGGGAGGGCCCCCACCTCCAATTTCTCTGGGCCTGTTTTATTTCTTCCAGAGTGTGCAACCTAGTATCTTGAATAAATATTATATTACAACTTAACTCATTCAAAATAACATTAACTGTCTTTTGCTTTTATGCTTGATGCTATTAGCATTGATTGTAAAACAAGCTATTTGTTCTATGATATTCTAAGAAAAGAGAAAATGTTCAACTTAGTTAGACTTATAAATCTTTCATTTGTTTCTTTTTTTTTTTATACTTGAGTGTCTGCAGTGTTCCCTCCATCCGAATCTTCTAGGTCTGAGATTATGATTCTATAAAAAAGCAGATTCCTCTTCCATAGTTGCCCACTCTTTATCTTGTAGGAGAGTATATATGTTTGTTAATAATATTCCTTCCCTATCTCTCCATACATTTTATTCCCATGGATTTAGGAGCCATATTTTTCTTTGATCTAGTCACAAATGTAGGGTCTGTCTGCTTTCCTTTTGATTTCTTCTCTCCTTCCCCTACCTCTCTTTCCTGTTCATTTTCTTTTCATTTTCTTGCAAGCTTTCCACTTGCTGATTATTTCATGAGGTATCAGGAGAAGGGCCTGGATCCTGCACATCTGTTTTAGCCTCTTTCAGTTTTAGAAATTAGTCCAAGTCTTCTCTGTTCCTTGCTTTGAACACAATTTTATCTTCTTTCCCTTTCTCTTTTTGCACTTTTACTAATACAACATCTTGTTCCACTGTTTCTGTAGGATCTGGGCTATTATGTGATGCCCATGGACAGTTCAAGAAAAAGTGCCCTTCTTCCTTACACAAACTGCACTTTGGTTTGTTCTTATAATCTGCACCAAAATGTCCAAGTGTCCCACACAAACTACATTTTGCTTGCCCACATGCATTGCTTAGATGGTCTTTCCCACCACAACTATAACAGGCCTTGGGCTACCCTGAATAGAAAACTATACCACAATCTCTTCCAAAAAATAGCAATTTGCAAGATGCTGAATTTCACCATCCATTTGTTTGAGGGTTATTTTATGTTTCCACCCCCCTTGTCCACAGACATTCATCATCCAAAATAGGTTCAGGTGGTCCATGTATTACACATCTCTGTTTTAACCAAAATGAGATATCTGAAACATTGACTCCTTCGTTTTGAAAAAAAATGTTACAATCTTGAATGCTGGCTTTGTTAAAGGTATTGCAAAACACCTGTGCCATTGTTGCATATTTTTAAGTTGCTGAAATATTTTCCAAAATCTGTACAGTCCACTCGGGTATTTAAAGCTAATATTCTGTACTTCCTGGTACATGTATTAGTGCTTAAATTTCATACAGATAAAACTTCATGCAATTTTTTAACAATTCTCTTCTGATAAAAAGCCTATTTGGGGCATCTGCAGCTGCCCCTCTAAATTTTAGCCTGCCAGCATTCTGTCTTTTAGCCTGTTGGGGTGCTTGATTTTCTGGAAATAACTTTTATTTAGTATTCTCTCTCCAGACATTTCCCTTTTGTTTATCTTCATTATCTGCTAAAATTGTATCTTGTTCTAGTTCCATGGAGGTGTCATTACTATCTGCTTCCGTCTGTACCTCCAAGTCTACTGTATTATCAGGCTCAGGTTTGTTTTCAGCTATATTTCTGTTATCCTCTAACTGTTCACCTTCTTCAGGCTGTTTATTTTCCTCTATTTTAAATGTAGACAGTCTGGGTCCCACCCTTTCGCATCTTTCGATCTTTTCCAACCTGTTTGCAATAATGCCTCGGCCACCCAATCTGGGGTGTCTGAAAATGTAACTGACCCTTCTGCATTTGTTTCTTCATAGCTGGAAGCCTCATTATCTTTTTCTTTTTTGTGGAGCATTTTTATTTTTAATCTCTATTTTATCCTTCTCTCTGTCTTCTTTTCCAACCTGTCTTAGGCTAAGTCTCTTTCAGCTATCTTTGGCCATTCCCTTTGGTGTTAAAGCTACATTTATTTTTGCTATTCCTTCTGCCTGAGCTTTTACTGGGCCCGCTTAGTCCCTTCAGCAGCTGCCATGTCAACAAATATCTGCTTCTGTATACTTTTCCCTTTGCTATTACTCTCCACATTTTCTTCTTGCACAACCTCATTTTTTTCTCTTTATCCTGCATTTCTCTCACACCAGCATCTTGTATAAGTTTATCAGACTTACTGCATCTCATTTTTTCAAACAAATCCTCTGCTTTATCAGTCGCTTGTTCTGAGGACTACATCACAGGCTCTGTGCTCTGCTCCTTACTCTGTTTCCCTCTGGGTTTCAGCTCAGGTCTTGCATTATTCACCGTGCTAGTCTCTGTGGGTATAGAGGCTGAGGTTGAGGCCTGCTCCTCAGCCTCCCACACATCTGCACTCATTCAGTGACTCCAACCAACTGACAGCTCTCAGCTCACTGTTCTGGAATCCCCCTAATTGTCGAGTAGGGGAATCTCCCCAGTGCCCCGGCCAAATTTCCTCTCATTCACAAAAAACACCACCAACAGCTTAATCTGCTTCATGGTTAGTTGGCATTCATCTGTATCCCCTCTCCCGGGTTGTGCCTGAAAATAGGCAGAATTTGTCTAGTGCACTTACCTGGTTAACAAAAACTAACTAACTAAATAGGATCTGCAGCTTATCCAATAGGCATTGACATGGACAAACTGGGTGGGCCAAGCAGTGCTTATCTGCAGTCAAAGTCTATGTTTCTATGGGCATGTGTGGGTAAATATAAATGTAAAACATGGAAACATAAAATGTGTCAACAGAAAAGGACAACCAGACCCACTCAGTCAGCCCAAACTCACTATCTAAAACCCATATCTAAGATACTAACTCTCTTGATTAAACCTCCCCCTTCCTAGGTCTAAAAACCCTTATACTGTACCTATCCTATACTGTTTTGAATCTTGCCCCTGTTCTTGCCCACTCCACCTCCTCTGGGAGTCAGTTCCAGCTGTCTATCACCCTCTCTTTGAAACTGAATTTTCTAATGTTTCCTCTGATTCTACCCCCTCTATCTGCATATCATAAGCCCTAGTTTTTGAGTGCCCCTTTAACTGGAAAATATCACTCACAGGTACCCTGTTTATACCCCTGCAGTACTTGAAGTTCTCAGTCATGTCCCCTCTTTCCCTTTTTTGCTCTAGGGAGTACAAATTTAGGTCCCTCAGCTTACCTTCATGGACAGACTGGGGGAGTGTGACACTAATGTGGTGGACAGAAACACAGAGAGAGCGAGGTGTACAAGGGGAAGCAGGATGCTAGGAGGTCAACAAAGGTAGAATTATGGGCTGCAATAGATGTGGGTGGCAGTATGGATAAGCATATTGTGGAAGCTAGAAGGGTGCCAATCTGTCACAGGCTGAGGAGTCTCAAGAAAGAAGTGTTGTAGCTTAGTAGACAGCTGGAGAGGATGCGTGGGGGAATCTAGGACTAGGGGGCCTCCATCTGGGAGCAACATGAGGTCACCACTTGGGAGGAACATTGGTTCATGGGAAGGGGGTGGGAGCTGAGTCATCAAGGGGCTGAGTAATTGAGGGAAGGCTCAGGTCAGAATGGAGTTTCCAGTGCACAGCAGTACTGAGGAGGCAGGAAGTAGGTTTGCAGTGCTGGCCACATTGGTGGAGGAAGAGAAGGAAGGTGCCCTCCAGGAGGGGGCAGGAGATGGTACAGGGGGAACTGCACAAGGGATAGTAGTCAGTCAGTACAGAGTAGCAAGGGTAAATGGGGTCACTGCTGGAAGGGTGGACGAAGGGACCAGGGGTAAAGGGGAGGAGCAATGCTGGCAGAGAGGACATGAGGGGCATAGCAGAGGGGGGAGCAGGCCCAGGGTGGATAGGAGGAATGTGGAGGATAGTGAGAGAGCAGTGAAGGGGGGACAGGTCAGGAGTGGAGAGGAAGGGACCTGCAGGGTGAAAGGGAAGAGCTACATACATGCTGGACTCTAGGAGTGGGCACCTGGGTAAAAGGGTTGGGGTGGGGGATGAGGAATGAGGAGCATTGGGGGATTCCATACTTAAAGGTATCAGATGGGGTAGTAAGGGGAAAGGCATAGTCATATATGGGTGGACTCCATACCTGGGTTAATGGCAGGTAGGGAAGGCAATTCTAAAGTGTACAAGGAGGAGTAGGAAGAAATACAAAATCACACCTGCCCCCGTAATGCAAAGCATCATGGGCTGCATATGCAAATCACTACAGAATATTATACTGGTTCAACTTTAAGCAGAAATGCATGGTGCCAAAAGGCCTCTCACACAGTTTGCAAAGGGTGCTAACAGAAAACATAGACACGTGTTTCATCCTACCAGGACTCATCAGTATGCCTCATCTGTCTGACACCCCAGTGGAATGAACCAGATACCCTAAGATGGCCTATCTGGGTTATGTTGTGGTGAATCCAATTAAAACAAAAAACAATTTAAAAGACAAAGAACCTCTGTGTGCAAGCACTGAGGCAATGGTTACCCCAAAGAGCATTTGGCCGGAAAGCCAAGTTTCAAAGAAATACAAAATCACACATGCCCCCACAATGCAAAGCATCATGGGCTGCATATGCAAATCACTACAGAAAATTATGTTGGTTCAACTTTAAGCAGAAATGTATGGTACCAAAAAGCCTCTCACACAGTTTGAAAAGGGTGCTAACAGAAGACATAGACACGTGTTTCGTCCTACCAGGACTGATCAGTATGCCTCATCTGTCTGACACCCCAGTAGAATGAACCAGATACCCTAAGATGGTCTGTCTGGGTTATGCTGTGGTGAACCCAGTTCACCACAGTAGGGGTAGGAAGAAACCACCTATAGTGGTCCATGTGGGTACAAACGATCTAGTGGGAGAGATGGTGGAAGTAGTGAGAGAGAGGTTTGAGGAAATGGGAAGGCTGTGCAAGGAGATAGGGGAATTGGTAGCCTTCTCAAAGGTACTCCCAGTACCCTGCATGAGTATGTTGATAAAAGGAAGGTTTGTGGAATTCAACACATGGCTGGGAGAATGGTGCTAGTCCAAGGGTATTTGGTAATGGAGACTGGGGCAGGACCTGGTATAATAATGATCTATATGGAGGGGATAGGCTACACTTGAGTGGGGAGAGGAAGGGGGTATTAAAGCAGAAGTTAGAGAGGTACATAGCAATGAAGGTGGATTTAAACTAGGTGGGGGGGTGAGTGGACAGCTGGTAGGCAGGGATCCCAGAGAGGTGAGCCAAACAAGCTTAGCCCCCATGGTATTGGGGAAGGAATAGGGGAAATGGCATGGGGGAGAATCAAAGAGGAGAGGGGAAAGGAACAGGTTGGAGGGTGGTCTTACTCAGCGCAAGAAGCTTGGATAACAGATCAGCTGAGTTACAGGCTGCAGTGGGGAGGTTGGACATTGTGGCCATCATGGAAACATGGGCCACTAAGTACCAGGACTAGGATCTGATGGTAAAAGATATTCAGGAAGGATAGAGCTAAGGGGAGAGTGTGGGTGTGGCAATCTATGTGCAAGAGGGGATAAGGTGCATAAGGGACGAGGGGGAGGATGGCAGTACAGAGGCACTATGGATGCAGTTTCAGGACTCAAAAATAGGACACTGAGGATTTGGGTAGTGTACAGACCACCAGCGCAAGGGTAGAATCTGGATAGAGAGTTAGCTGAACATATTAGAAGGGTCTGCAGCAGGAGGAACACAGTGGTGGAGAGGGACTTTAACATACCTGGGGTGGATTGAAGCACCCCAACCACCATGAGTGCAAAGGAGCAGGTCATATTAGAGGCATTTTTAGACAGCTTCCTGGTGAAGTTGGTCCAGGAGATGACTAGAGAATGAAGGACTCTGGGCCTGGTGTTATTAAATGGAGAGGCTGTAAGGGATCTGGGTCTGGGGGCCCTCTGGCTGGGAGTGACCACCATATGGTGTGGTTCAATCTCAATATAGGAAGAGAAAAGGAGGTGCAGGTACAAGGGTGGTCAAATGTCAGGGGGCATACTTTAAAAGGATGAGGGAAATCTGATGTAGGCATCTGGAGGGAATGCAGCCAGGCATGGATGCTTGTCAAAAGTGAGATATTGTTAAAATATGGCTAGTGGGGCTACTAAGACATGTACAAGGGCATGAAATAGGAAGGGAAGGGCAAAGAAGCCCAGTTGGTTGACTCGGTATGTCATGGAAGGGGTGAGAGCCAAGACAAAACCATTTCAGAGAGAGGAAATTGGGTGGGGGGGGGAGAGGGTGACAAAGATGAGTATACAAAGACACCCAGGGAGGTTACCAGGCTTGTCAGAGCAGCCAAGGCTTCCAGAGAGCTGAGGCTAGCATTGGACATTAAGAATGGAGAAAAGGATTTCTTCAGATACATTAGTGAGAGATGGAAAAACAAAGACCAGATTGTAAGGATCAGGAAGGACGGTGAGTAGGTAGAAAAGGGGTGGGACCAGGCAGAGGCACTTCATGAGTACTCCTGTTCTGTGTTCATAAAAGAGAGGGGGGGCAGATACCCTCAGGGAGGGGTGGGCAGAGGGAGGAGAGTGTGACGGATACAGGGATCACTGAAGACAGGGTTCTGGAGGGATTAAGGGCACTGTGGGTGGATAAGGCACTGGGACCACTTGGCATTTATTTTATTTATTTAGTTTTTGTTGACCGGGTAAGTGCACTAGACAAATCCTGCCTATTTTCAGGCACGACCCGGGGGAAGGGGATACAGATGAATGCCAACTGACCTTGAACCAGATTAAGCTGTTGGTGGTATTTTTTTAGTGAATGAGGGAAATTTGGCCAGGACACCGGGGAAATTCCCCTACTCTTTTCGATAAGTGCCATGGGATCTTTAACATCCACCTGAACTACCACCAATCCAGGCAGATGGGACCTCAGTTTAACGTCTCATCCGAAAGAGCATTCACTCTAGGGTACTTAAAGAACCAGCATAGATCCTAGCAGGACCACTGGCTGACCTATTCAATACCTCCCTGGATACAGTATGCATCCCGCATCCCGCAAGACTGGAGGATGGCCCACGTGGTGCCAATTCACAAAAGTGTCCCTAAGGATGAACTGGACAACTGCAGATCAGTGAACTTCACATCATTTGTGGGGAAGCTCATGAAGACAATTCTAAAAGAGTGGCTGGTGACCTGTTTGGAGGACAATGGATTCCAGGATGGTCAGCAGCATGGGTTTGTCTCAGGAAGATCCTTCCAGACATATCTAGTTGAGTATTATGACTGGATGACCAGGGAAATGGATAAGGGTCATGCGGTGATGTCCTGTATTTGGATTTCAGCATGGCCTTTGATTCTGTGCCACATGGGAGGTTGGAGAGAAGCTGGGAACAAAGCTGGTCAAATAGATCACCAACTGGCTGAAGGGAAGGCAACCAAGGGTGGTGGTGGGAGCTCTCAGCACCAAGGGTTGTGACCAGTAGGGTACCACAGGGACTGGGGCACTTGCTGTTTGTGATATTCATAGCTGATATCTCACAAGGGATCTGGAGTAAGATCAGTCTGTTCACAGATGATACAAAGATAAGAGATGTAGTAGATGACAACAATGAGCAGAAGGGGCTGCAGGCAGACCTGACCAAACTACAGGAGTAGTCGGAAACATGGCAGTTGGGGTTCAAGAAAGCATGGTGTCAGAGCAACACCACAGTCCCAACACCAGCAGAGTGACTACCAACATCCTGACTACCTCCATGGTAACTCACCACAGCAGCAGACCCCCCCCACGGTGGTAGCAGGTGCACCGACAGTGGCAACAAAGTCGACTGCTACACCTGCAGACCTGGGTGCACTGGGTGAGCCACCTCTATCCCCTGTGGTGTGTGCGCACTGCCCCAAGTCATGACAGCCATCCAGACCTGTGTCTGACTGTGTTGGAGACATCCCCTGTCCTTGTGCCTGGTGCCACACTGCAGACCCTGGCACCAATGTCAGCCATAGGATGTGCCTACTGGTGACCCCTGCATGCAAACTGTATGTGCACTCCACCTACCATCGGGTCCTCTGTGGTGCAGGGGGGAGCATGTCATCGAGTCCAGTGCCACAGTGGAGGTCATAGCCAGTGCATCATTGCAGTGGCCATTTGCCTCTCAGTCTGTTGGTGTGTCCATTCTGGCTGCAGTGTCGGGTTGCCAGTGGATTGTATGGGGTGCATCAGGATCGAGTGTGGCGGTGTCCTGGTGTCGCTGTAGGTGGCATCTGCATTGTGGCTGTTGACAACCTGTGGTACTTCCAGGGTTCAGTGGCAAGAAGTGCAAGGTACTGCACTTTGGACACAGGAACCAGGGGAGGAGCTATCAGCTAAGAGGGGTACAGTTGGAAAGCACTGAGGAGGAAAAAGATATTGGGGTGCTTATAATAGAGAGTATGAACAATTCAGCACAGTGCAGGAAGGTGGCAGGAAAATCCAACAGGATGATGGGGCGCATAATGAGGGCTGTCTCCTCCAGGAATGGGGAGGTGATCCTTCCTCTGTACAGGTCATTGGTCAGACCGCACCTGGAACACTGCTTGCAGTACTGGCACCTACAGTATTCCTGAAAAGGGACATCAGGTTGTTGGAGGCGGTGCAGTGTAGTGTGACAAAGATGATCCAGGGATTGGAGAGAAAATCCTACAGGAATAGGCTAGGCAAAATGAACATGTTTTCCCTTGGAGAGAGGAAGGATGGGGGTTATGACTGAAACCTTTAAAGACTTAAAAGGGATAAACAAGACTAATACTGAAAGAATTTTCAAGATTTGGAGGGGGAGGGACACAAAAGTGCTTCAGCTGAGAATGAAGGGGGAAGATTCAGGAGTTCAATCTGGAGACATTTTTTCACAGAATAGGTGGTGGACAAGTGGACAACTTTGTGGGAGGATATGCTGTCCAGTAGAAGGGTGTGTGGTTTCAAGAGGGGAGGGTCAGAGTGATCTGGGTAAATATGAGTAGGGAGGGAGGGTGGGGTGGGCAGCTGCATGATGAGGGGCTAGCTGCATAATCAAGTAGACTCGATAGAGCATGAGGGCTGTTTTCGCTGGCACTCTCATATGTCCCTATGTACAGCACAAAGCATACTAACTTTCATTTTGTACAAGCAACAGTACACATGATTTATTGTCTCGCACTGTTCATGTATAATATATATATATATATATATATCTGTATCGTAGAGTACGCCTTGCAGCTAATTTTTCTAATGAATCTTCTCTTCCCACAGATGATGACAGTGTCACCAAAACAATCAACAATATCAATCCCAAGCGAAGTGTATGGACACCCCCTCCAGGACGTTTTGCTGTTTTTGATTATTTTGTTACCAATGCATGGAAAACACCACTAACTTCAATCTTCATTGTAGGCACAACCATTCCAACCTGACATCTGGTGAGCTTGAAGCCCTCAGATCTCTGCAATGTAGGAATGATATTGTTATCAAACCAGCTGATAAGAGAGGTGCTGTTCTGTCCTGGCAAAAGGAGCTATACATCACTGAAGCCACACAGTAATTCTCTTACACCAGGTTTTACTCTTCTCTTCTACAGGACCCCACTGTTGACTATCAGACTGAGGTCACCACAACCATCACCTCTGCTACTGAAAACAAAGAGCTCCTTGTCTCTGCTAAGAAACTCATAGTTGAGCATCCCCAGACATCCAGGTTTTATCTTCTTCCCAAAATCCACAAAACAGGTAACCCTGGTTGTCCTATTGTGTCTGCCTGCTCCTGCCCCACATCCCACATCTCTGCATTTTTGGACAGCCTCATGAGACCCTCGCTGAGTCACTGTCATCCTATGTTAAAGACACTTACCATGCTCTCCAGTTATTTGATAGGTTCAGATTCAGTGACTTTCATCAGCTCATCTTCACCATGGATGTTAAATCTCTTTACACAGTGATCCCCCATGATGATGGTCTGACAGCTTTGCAGCATTTCTTGAATAAAAGGGAAGTCCAGCAGCCACCCACACACACACTAACTCATCTGGCAAAACTCGTTCTTACACTCAATGCTTTTTCTTTTAATAACATTTTTTTTTAGCAGGTCAGTGGAGTTGCCATGGGTACCAAGATAGGTCCCAGCTATGTTAATCTATTTGTGGGTTGGGTGGAGGAACATTTTTTCTCCCATTAACAGGGACTGCACCTGAACTCTACAAATGCTACACAGATGACTTTGTGGGGACTACCTCCTGCTCCAGGGAGACCCTCCAAGTTTTGTTTAAGTTTACCACGGCCCATCCTTCCCTTCAATACACTACTGAAGTTTCCCTCTCTACACTGCCTTTTCTGGATATCCAACTGTCAGTACAGAACATTGGACTGAAGACAACAGTTTATTACAAACCCACTGACTCTCAATTTCCTCCTCCATAGCTCCTTCTATCCTAAACATGTCAAGAATGGCCTGCCTTATTCACAGTTTCTTAGACTTCACAGGTTATGCAGTGAAGAGGATTTTTCTGAGCAGACCCAAATAATGCACATGTTTTTTGTCAACAGGAGATACTCTAAAAGTGCAGTGGACAGAGTACTCTCCCAGGTCAGTAGCATGTCCCATAACCTTGACCCCTACAGGAAGAGCACAGTCACGAAAGAACAACGGTGAATTCCACCAGTACTTCCTTTCCATCAAAGCACACCTTCTCTTCACAGGATTATCACCAGTAATTTTCCCATTTTGCAAACTGACCCTAACATTGGTACTTCCTTTACAGATCCACCTATTGCCTCCTACTGCTGGCCATCTAACCTGTGGAATCTCCTGGCTAAAAGCAGCCTACCTATTCCTAACAGTTCCTCCCTCCCAGGTACCAAACCTCAAAACAGGATTCGCTGCTACACCTGCAAATTTATTTCCAGTGTGACTGAAAGTCGGGGGCCTACAGGTGTTTTTCACATTACCAAGGAGTTCTCATGCACCTCCACTAATATGGTATATTGTATTCTTTGCAGGAAGTGTACAGCTATTTACATCAGAGAGACTGGTAGGTGCCTTGCTGACCATTTTGGGGAACATTATAGACCAGTCAGGAATGGTGACCTGCTAAACCCATTGCATCCCACTTTATCTCCAGGGACCACAGGATCAATTACCTTTCTGTCTGTGTCCTTCAGCAGGGCTTCTAAGATTCTGACCACAGAAAAAACATGGAAGCCAAGCTGATCATCTGCCTTGGCTCCCAGTAACCCTCTGGTTTAAATGGTAGATTTATTTTCCACTAACATCTTTCAGTCACCCCTTATTTTCCCTAAAGTCTACTTGTATCTGTACACATTACATTTTTTTTTCATTTTCACCGTAAGTCTCCACCTCTGTTCCCTTCCCCACACATTTGTCACCTTTCAACCTTCTTACCAGGCCCTGTTAATTAGTCCCCACCTGGGGACTTTTCTAGCTCTTTCACTCCTATTATGCTTTATCTTTCCCATCATCACCTTTTTGTTTTATGGATTCTCTCTTAATCTTGCCATTTATCACTTCTTCTCCCAGACCTCTAAAGCAGTAAATAAGGATAGGGGGATGTTAGGGTGTATTAGTAGAGGTATCACAAGTCATAAGAGGGAGGTAATAATTCCTCTTTACAAGACACTGGTTAGGCCCCATCTGGAGTACTGCGTGCAGTACTAGAGGCCACACCTTCACAAGGACATTAACCAAATTGAGGCAGTCCAGAGAAGGACAACCATAATGGTGCAAGGACTGCATCAGAAGACATATGATAACAGATTATTGGAGCTCAATATGTATACCCTAGAGCAAAGGAGGGAGAGAGGTAATATGATCGAAACAATCAAACACATTAAGGGTATTAACAAGGTGAGAGTCTAATATGTTTCAGTATAAGAAAAATATCAGGACAAGAGGACACAGCATGAGATTAGAGGGAGGCCAATTAAGGGGTAATGTGAGGAAGTTCTTTTTCACAGAGAGGGTGTTGGATGCATGGAATGGCCTACCTTAGGAAGTGGTGGCTATGAATGCAGTACAGGGCTTCAAACAGGCATGGGATAGGCATAAGTGAGCAATACAGATGAGTATGAATAGATAGGCCACTGACAGCAAAGGACGATGGCACATTTATGAGGTAGAAAAAGAAATGGGCAGACCGGATGGGCCTTGCAGTCCTTATCTGCCATCAACGTCTATGTTTCTAGAGCCTTCCCCTTCATATATATATATATATATATATATATCCCTTATTTTACCTCCCCTCTACACTAACTGTGTTTTTTTTTCTCTTTTGGATATTTCCTAAGGTCAAAACATAGATTTTTAACTCTATTTTCTATTCTTAGCGTGCGTTTAATATGACCATTTTGTTTTGCTTTTAGACCACATGCAGATGCAGTGCCTTGTTTTTGTTTTTTATATATATATATATATATATATATATAAGCAAAAAAGCTATAAATCCAATCTTCTAATTGTATAAAATACATCACATGACCCCACACCAGCACTTTTACCTCCTTCCAAAACAATTTTGTCATTTTATAAGATAGATAAGCCACACTAGGATGTGCAGTCGTGCTCTGATATATGCACTTCTTGGGTGGTTGACGCACTCAGCTTGCGGCTGCCTCATGAGTAACAACACACAGCAAGGCATGCATATATCAGAGTGCAACTGCACACCTTAGAGTGGGTTATTACATATTATATATATATATATATATATATATATATATGATGAGAGATAGATAGCAAAAACTTTATTAATGTATGAAGGTTGAAGTGACAAACACAGAGAAATTAAATGACAGGGTTGCGCCCCTAACACACACCCTCCCACCAAACCCCACCAGTCCACCCTACACTGACCCTTCACAGATCAACATGTGTTGGGGTGTGTCTTTGGGTCATCGGTCCTAACTCTCACCCCATTCTATGTGTCAGAAAGTTGACATGGTGCAGTATTGGAGAATGGGGAGAGAGGCCCAATGACCCCAAGGCACCCCCAATGTGTGTTGCTCTCTGGGGGGCTGATAGGGTTGCGTGGGAGGGGTGTGTGTTATGGGCTCAACCCTAATGTCCCTACTTTTGTCGCTTCAACCGTAACTGATCCATGCATGCTTGGTTGGTGGGCTAAATTGTGGGTAGTAGAAAATCCATATCTCACATTATTTCCAAGATACGGGCAACAAAAGTCACTCTGAGCATTGCAATGTTATCCTTTGGGAAAAATGTCAACTTCATGATTGCATATCTATGGAACCAGTTAGGTTTTTTTACACCTAAATAGCATAATTCACATCTCTGTGACTCCCCTTTATATCCTGTAAAGTTCAAGCCAAAGCACCAAGCCATTTATCTACAGTCCACTGGCAATGTTTTTAAATTCCTAGTCCATGAGGGGTCATAAATCCCCATTCGCGAGGTCAATCCTTGTTTGTGAGCTGTCAAAATTGCCATTCACAAGAAATCCTTGATCGTCAGATTTTTGCCATCTAGTCTTGAAGTCACAATAAAGGATTTTGTCAGCTTGTGAAAAGGGACTGGCTTGCAAATGGGGATTGTGACAGCTTGTGAAAAGGGATTGTGTCAGCTTGGAAATGAGGAATTAACTGATTCCCTTTTATGAGCTGTTAAAATCCCCTTTTCAAGTCATTCCCCTTTCGTGAGGTGTCAAAATCCCCTTTTGCAAGCCAATCCTCATTCATGAGAAGGGTAGTCAGGAATAGACAGTAAAAAGGATTCTTTCAGCTCACAGGATGGGTTCACAAAAGGGATATATTTGACACCTAGTGAAAGGGGATTTTGTCAGCTTATGAAAGGGGATTCAAAAAACCAATCCCCTTTCATGGCTGACAAAATCCCTTTTCATGAGTTGATCCTTGTTACCGAGATAAGTCATCAGGTCCCTAAGTTGCCATCAAGGATTTTGTTACCTAATGAAAGGAGATTGGCTTGCGAAAGGGGATCTTGTCTGCTTGCAAAACAGGATCAGTGTCAAGTCACGAATAAAGAATTTCATGTTTTAAGATTGCCATTTTTGGACTAAAACAAAGGAAACCAAAGGCATGGGTTTGTAGAGGGTGTCACCCTTAACAAAACCCATGCTTCATTTAAAAAAGAAGTCAGCCATGGGGCAAGCTACTGTATAACATTTTGTTTGGGGGAAAAAATTAAAACAAGATAGAAGCTAGTGAAAGGGGAAATTTTTTTTCTCATTAATGGGAATTTTATAAATCCCCTTTTGTGAGGTGACAAAACTTTGACTGTGAGCCTAAGCCCCTTTCATAAAATGCACTCTGTTACAGGGCTCTGTGTATGTAGCAGAGTTTTGCAGCTAAAGGCACTGATTTAATCTATTTTTACACACACGCATGAAGGCTTGATAACTTTTACTGAACAAACAGGGCTAGTGTGTGACGAGGGATAAGACAACTCCATTTAGTTGCCTTTGTACCTCCTATTATTACTAACTGGGGTGAATATCTCTATTCAGAGGGGCTCTATAGCACTTTTATTGAATTTTATATACTTTGACTGCATTTTGAGAAATGAGCACTACCGGCAGTACCTGTGACATCACTTCCGGTCGCTCGTGAATAAAATCCACATTGTACAATGCTCAGTGCTCTGTTACAGGGATCTGTGTATGTAGCAGAGTTTTGCAGCTAAAGGCACTGTTTTAATTTATTTTTACATGCCCGCATGAGAGCTTGATAACCTTTACTGAATGAAGAGGGCTAGTGTGTGTTGAGGGATATGACTGATCAGTTTAGTTACCTTTGTACCTCCTATTGTCACTAACTTGGGTTAATATCTCTATTCTGAGGGGCTCTACAGCAGTTTTATTGAGTGCTATATATTGGAATGCTTTCTGAGAAATGAGTGCTACCGGCAGTGCCTGTGACGACACTTCCGATCATCCCTCTTATTCTTTTTCCCAAAGCAAGCCGAGGCGAGCTTCAGCAGAGGCAATGCAGGCAGAGGCAAGCAGTATATGCTGGTGTCAATCTGAGAGGCAGGGGACAAGGCCAGATCAGAGGCAAGTAATGCATAACTGTGAAAGTATTATAGCTGAGTTCCGAAAAATAAGCATAACACACCAGCCATAACTGAAAGTTTAGCAAATCATGCCACATCTATTGGATCTCTCTAAGGGGTTGCTGTTTATTTTATGTAAAGAGGACACCCTAGTATGTTGTTGTGAATGTAGAATGTATGTGGAGACTACCCCAAATAGTTGTATGACAATGTATACATGTACCAAATGCAGGGCCTATTCTATGTTGCAGACAAGGTTAAATGAATTGGAGAATGAAATTACAGCCTTACAAAATTTGAAAGTATAGAACTCTAGACAGTGCCAGCCTGGAAATTTAAGGTTATATAGCAAACATATCAGGTAGGAAGAGCAAGATAGTGGGGAGTCAGATAGTGAACAAAGGCAGGTTAAAAAAGGAAAAGAGAGTGAACATGAGGCTAACCAAGCACACAGTAACATCAGGTAAATTAATTAAAAAGGGAAGATGAGCAGAACCTAATATGACACAAACATCAAAATGCATTAGCCTACTGATAAACATGGAAACTGAAGACCATGCAAGTGTACATACTACTCCCTAGGCAAGAGAATATATAGTGTTAGGAGCTTCCATTGCAAGAAAATGTGACAGTATAATTTGTCAAGATGACAAACAGCATAAGAGGGTTCTCTAATACCCAGGGGCTAAAGTAAAAGACCTAAACTACATTGCACCAAATATAATTAGGTCAAGTGAACCAAACTTGGTGATAACACTGCATGTATGTACAAATGATGTGGGATACAGTCACAAGAAGGATATATGTGTGGATTTATTAGATAGTCAAGGGAATTAAGACTATTAGGGGCTGAGGTTATTGTTTCTGGTTTGATACCTATCTCACATGCTTAGAAAGAGAAGGATGACACTTTAATCAGAATCAACACAAGGTTAAAGAACTGGGCAGGGAAAGAAAATATTAGATTTATAGACTCCTGAGCCCTCTTTTACAATAAACGCTGTCTTTATTGCAGTGGTGGTCTACATTTGAATTAAGAAAAGGGCACATCAATTGGCAATGTTAAAAAAAAACACATGAAGGTATTCCTTTAAACTAAAAGTGGTGGGGGTCAGTGGACCCCCGCCAACAGGGAACTGGTTAAAGAAACAAAGAGGGTGAACGCAAGAATGCTGTAGACATGATAGAAGAAAACTAGATCATAATAGTGAAGAGATCAAATGTTTGCTAACTAATGCTAGAAGCCTTAACAGCAAGTTTGATGAATTACAGTTACTTATGTCAAACAGAAGACTGATATAATTTTGGTAGCTGAATCCTGGTGGAAAAAAGATGAAATATGGAATAAGGAATCACAGGACTATAATTTATTTTGAAAGGACAGGGAAACCAGCAAAGGTGGAGGAATTGCTAGGTATATAAATGACACAATAAATGTAATGGACATTACCACAAAAATGAAAAGCACTGCGGTGAAACAGAAACAACGTGGGTACAAGTAAATATGAGTACCGCAAACTCATTTATCCTGGGACTAGTCTATGGACCCCAATCTATACATGGGTATACCCACAGTCTTGTGCTACAAGAAATAACTACTACCATGGAATATGGACCACTGGTACCAACAGGTGATTTCAATTTGAGTGATATTAATTGGAACACAGGACACACTACTAGTAAAGTTAGAAAAACATTAATGCAAGTTTGTGAGGAACATAATTTAATCCAACAAACAGACCAACTGACCAGAGAAAAGATACATCCTGGATTTAGTACTGGGATCTGACAGTATGAATACTGATAACTGCACAGTAACACCTCCCATTGGTAACAGTAATCCAATGAGTGTACTGTTCAGTATCAGGTGTGCACCTAAACAAGTGAATGGATGCACTGAAGTATTTTTATATAACACAGCAAATAAGACAGCAATGAATACAGAAATTAACAACATAGACTGGGACAAGTTACTAATCAATAAGACTGGAGAAGAAAATTGGCAGATCATAAAACGTGTTATATTAGACGTAAGTAATAAACACAGGAAAAAGTACAATAAGAGAGGTATAATACCTGAATGGTTAAATAAGAAAATCAGTAAATTAATCGAGCAAAAACAAAAAGCATATGATGCATATAAACATAATGAGACTGTAAAAAACTGGGAAGTGTTTAAACAAAAACCAAAAACATGTAAAAATGTAATTAATAACTCCAAAAACAAGTCAGAACTAAAGTTGGCTACTAATGCAAAGAAAAGCAACAGTAAACAGTTTTTAGTTATATAAATTAATTAACTAAATCCAGTACAGGGTCAACCTTGGTTATTGAAAATACCCAAATCATATCCAAGATCACACAATAGCCAATAACAACTATTTATGTTTTGTTTATTTATTCAGAACCAAGTGCTAGAAATGTAAATTGTACTAATAACACTGAAATCCCATCTTGTACAAAAGAGGAAATAAGGACTTAAACTGGAAACTTAAAACAGCACAGTGCCTCAGTTCCTGATAACATATCTCCTCAGATTCTAACACTAATACAGGATAGTATCTCCTGCCCCCTAGAAATACTATATAACAAATTTCTGAGTATCGGAGAGGTTCCTACAGACTGAAAAATGGCAAAAATCACTCCCATACACAAAAAAGGACCGAAAAGTGACATTAAGAATTACAGACCAATTAGCCTGACATCTTTTCCAGGAAAAATATTCAAATCAGTCATCAAAGATAGACTAAGTGTGCATATTGAGCAAACCAATAGTATACATCTCAGCATGGGCTTATGGTAGGATGTTCGTGTCAAACTAATTGTGTGTGTTTTTGTGAGACATTTAGCAGGTTACTGGATAGAGGTATCCCAGTGGATGTGATTTTGTTAGATTTTTCAAGAGTCTATGATTCTGTACCTTACTGAGCAATAATTAAAAAAATTAGTCAACTAAAAATAAATGCATATATTGCACAGTGGAGAGGTAACTGACTGACTGATTGTACACAGAAAGTCACTGTAAATGGTTTCCTGTTCAAGGAGGGGTATGTATCCAGTGAGGTACCATAGGGCTCTGTATTGGGCCCTGTACTCTTTCAATTATTCATATCTGATATGAGAAATAATACAAAAAGTACATTGATAAAATATGCTGATGATGCAAAACTTGGAAGGCCATGTGAGTCCTGTGAACAAGTACAAACAATACAAAATTACCGTGACCTATTGTCAGAATGGGCATGCAGATGGAGTATGACCTTTAACACTGAGAAATGCTGTGTGTTGCATTTGGGGTATAAAAACAATAAACAAAATAAATACATTGTTAGTAGTGCTATTTTAAAACAGGCAAGTAGTGACCAGGACTTAGGAGTCCTTATAGATCAGCCAATAGGAAAGGTAAAGTTTATTTCTAAGTATGTATAAAAAATATAATTTTGTTACATACAAAATTAAAAACACACCAAACATTTTAGCAGCATATTGCACAAATTTTAACATCTTTGATATCTTAATTCTAACAACATTAAATACTGGTTCCATCTGTACATTAATGCAGTTAACTTTATAAATATCAAACCAATCTAAATATTCTATTTCATTTTCTGAGCTATTCTATGTGCAGAGTTTGCCAGTGCAAATATATTTATTGTTTTCTTGCAATTTAACACCTCTTTAATTTGCTTGTCCTTATCCACAACAACTCTATTTTGGCAAAATTGCTCAATGTATTTTCCCCTTATATTATTAAATGCAACACACTCAAAAAGTAAATGTACACTTGACAATGCAGCATTATTACAGCACATACAGATATCCATCTGTTGATAACCTCTATTTTTCTCTTCCCATCTATCAAATTCTCCAAACCTTAGTCTAGTAATCAATTTTCTATATTTCTAATTTTCACATTTTAAGAGAGATTTCTCCACCCCGAAAGTTATTTTTATTTTCTTTAGTGGAGAATTGCTCCATAAATCCTTAATATCTATCCATATCTATTTGGATTGTTAGATCTATTCTTTGTATTGCATTTTGCACAAATATTATTGGGTTTCTCATATTTCCTTCATATCCCATTTTACTAATTATATGACATCCCAGCTCTGTTTAGTTCTTGATTTAATCTATGAACCAATTTGTATCCTTTCCCACACCACTTTTTATTGCATCCCTCCAGCACTCATGTATCAGACTTTCTCTGGGCACTAAAATTATTTTTTTTCCAGTAGTTTATATTCTTTTTTATTATTGCAGCTTGAATGGATAAAGTTCATATCTCCATTCTATCTCCTGCCCCAGGGGCTCCCATTGGTAACCCCAATAGATTTTTCAAATACTTGTTTTGAATTGTTTCCAAATTTTATGTATCAGACTTTCTCTGGGCACTAAAATTATTTTTTTCCAGTACTTTATATTCTTTTTTATTATTGCAGCTTGAATGGATAAAGTTCCTATCTCCATTCTATCTCCTGCCCCAGAGGCTCCCATTGGTAACCCCAATAGATTTTTAAATACTTGTTTTGAATTGTTTCCAAATTTTTATAATTGCCTTGATGACGCTATACTTCCGTACCATATAAAATGTGGGCATTAACCTTTGCCCGTAAACATTTATATTGAGCTACAAAGGAATTTCCACCCATCTTTTTTGCAAAATGCCTAATTCCATTCAATGTTTTTAATTGATTTTATCCATTATTTTTTCCACTTTAAGTCCTCACAGAAAATTACACCCAAATAACAAAATTCCCTAACTTCCTCAAACTCTAAGTTCTTAATTCTCCATGTCTGTCCATCTCTTCTCTTATCTCCAAACACAACTATTTTAGTTTTTTCCTCATTAAGCTTCATATGTAATTCCTCTAGGGTTTGTGTTATAGATATGATGGTTCTTTTCAGACCCAGAAGGGTTTGAGGTATTATTACTGCATCATCTGCATATAACAATATTTGTACTTTAGTTTCTTCTATTTTTGGTGCAAAGGTATTTACTTCTTCCAGTGTCCTTACTAAGTTATCTATATATAAGTTAAACAGGGGTGGTGCTAAAATGCACCCTTGTTTCACCCCATGGTTTACCATTATTGCTTCACTCATATTTCCTTCTTTGTTATGTACTATGACCAGTTTGTTTTCTTGATGGAACATCATTAATAACTCAGAATCCATCCCTAATTATTTTAAAATATTCCACAGAGTTACTCTGCTCACAGTGTCAAAAGCTGACAATGTCAATACATGCTGTGTAGATCTTTTTTTGGTCCCCACATATTTATCAAGAATATATCAAAGTGTAAACATTTGGTCAATAGTCGAATGACCTTTGCAAAAACCTGCTTGAAACCGAGAGAGAATATCATTATTTTCCATTCAAATTTCTTTCCTATCTAAAATTAACCTTGAAAATATTTTTGGGTTAATATTTAGTAATATTATTGGTCTATAATTTTCTGGTACTGTCATTTGCCCTTTTTTAAACAGTGGCACTATTACCCCCATATTCCAATCTTAGGGCAGTATCTTATACTTTACTATGTTCTTAGATAATTTTAATAATATCTCTGTCCACCAATCCTCCTTCACCTGGCATAACTCCACCCTAAATTATCTATACCAGGTGCTTTTTTTTCTTTGTATTGCCATCACAATTTCAATCAGTCAATCAAAATCTTTATTTACCCATTTGATCACCATTGAACAAGCTCATTTACAAGGTGAACCTGCAGTTTGCAAGGATGAGGGTACAGAACAGAGTACAAGTAAAATATACATAAAACAACAGTAGCAAGACATGTACAAGAAAATATATACAATGTAGAAATAAAGGTAAATAATATATACAGAGATGCCTCTATAATCCTATCCATTAATAACATGTTCATAGCCTGTAAAGGAGTCCCTGGGATATGGAAAAGCACATGCATAGGAGGCAGGGACACTGGCAGAAAGATTCTGGGATACTAAGCAGGTGGTATCAGGGCATAATAGTGGGCAATGGGGGTGTGTTGCAGTGAGTACGTAGTACCAGTGGGATTGGAATGGATTGAGGTGAACCGGTAGTACCTGTGGGACTAGAATGGATTTTTGTAAACTCTGTCCAGTTTAAATCACCCCTCTTATCTGTTTCTATTTCTTTGTCTATTTCTTGTTCACAGATCTTCTCCCCACTATTAAAAACAGCAGGAAAATATTGTATCCATTCTTCCAGATATATAACTGCTGTTACATTATATTTTATATCTTCCAATCCAAATGTCACTAATTTCCAGAAGTTGCTTTCATGTTTTTCTTGTACAGCTATTTGTAATTTACCCCATAATTTATTATATTTGTCTTTTTTTATTTTTTATGAGTGTCATATTCATTCTTTACAATTTTCAAGGCCTTTCGGTCTTCTACATAATTAATTTTTGCTATTCTTACGCCAATTTAATGGATTATTTTTTTCAGTTTAATACACTCTTCATCATACCAATTGGCCACAAAGAATGCTCTTCTGCTCTTTCCCTTCCTTTGACATTTTATAGTTCTTTATATATTGTCTCTTTTAATGCCAAATATTCCATAAATTAAATTGTCCCTATTATCAACTTTTAGTTCTAACTCTAAATTAGCCTGTAATGTTGTCATGTAGCTTTGTTTTAATTCTTCTATTTCTGTTGAATGTATATATCATTTTAAATGTTCCTTATTTACATTATTCCATTGAATTCTTCTATTTTTCTTTATTTCCATATTTTGGTCTATCCAAATTCTTTTATTCCTACATTCCTTTGAGATCATAATTGGACATTCTAAATACACCCTAAGGGGCCTATGATCACTCTCCCAGTTTTCAACAATTTCCATATTGTGGATCTTTTCATATGAATATACATCTACAATTATATAGTCCAGTAAACTCATGCCATTTTTGTAAAAAAAAATTTACACATACCCATCTTGTCACCACTGGTTCTCACATTTACAATCCACAGGTTTAATTTACATAATTCTGTTAGGAATCAGTTGCCAGCTCAACTTTTTTTCTTATCACATGGTTTCCTAATAGAGATTTTAAATATATCATCCATGTTCCAGTTATTTCCCTTATCCTCTTGTTCCTCCCCTAACCATAGATTATAATCCCCTGCTGCAATTATCATAACTACTGGGTATCGGATCTGTAACTGTTGTATAACTTCTACATATTTATTTATATGTCTTATAATGGGAGAATCACTGTGTCTGGGGGAAAATGCAGGACATCCATATCTACTTGTTTTTTTGCAGAGATATGCCATCCTTGATACCGTTCCAGATGACAACCTTTCATGGTGTTTACCGAAGTCTCTTGTAACGTAAATATGTGCATCTCATTTAGAAATTTAAGTAATCCATTATCTTTGAATTTCCCCACCGTCCCTGCTATGTTCCAGTTCAGAATGCACATATTCTGTTGATTTTCATTACTTTCCTTATAGTCATACCGTCATTCTGTTTCTATTGTATCTTCTATCACATGTTCCATACTACTCTCCACTACTGTTGCATTACCATATCAACCCTCTATTATTTCCATACTTTCATCTTTTTGTGTTTCATCCAAAATTACACTGGCATTTATTTTTGGTCCTTTTTGCTACCTTCCTCTTATCGTTTTCCTGTAGTCAGGTTCTGCTGTTAATATATGCTCACTTACTACAGGTTTCATGTAATGTAAAATCCTTTGTTGTAACTTATTACCTTGTTTGGTAGTTTTGTCCTTTCCCTCTCTTTTTTTATCTGGGGCCTCTCTCCTCACGATTTCATTCTTCTCATCTATAGAGGTATCTGCTTTTATTCCTAGTTCCTGCAGCTTTTCCTTTGTTTCCAATAGGTATTCCCTAATATTTGCACTTTTTACTACCATACAAATCCAACCTTTTTCTTTACCACCATAATACCTGTAGGAGGAGCTTATATCATTCCAGGAGAATTTACTCCCCAGAATGCCTTTGCATACATTATATACTACCAGTTTTAAAGTTATCTGGTTTTCATTCTTTGTTTGAGGAATGCTTTTCAGATATACAGTCAGTAATCTTTCACCATTTTCAATTTGTTGTTCTTTCTTTTTTTTCCAATACTTGGTATTTCTTTAGTCTGTTCTTTGGTTCATTCTATTTTTTTTTTATTTTTTTATTTTTTTAGTTTTTGTTGACTGGGTAAATGCACTAGACAAATCCTGCCTATTTTCAGACATGACCCGGGGTAGGGGGATACAGATGAATGCCAACTGACTTTGAACCAGATTAAGTTGTTGGTGGTATTTATAGTGAATGAGGGAAATTTGGCCAGGACACTGGGAAAATTCCCCTACTCTTTTCGATAAGTGCCATGGGATTTTTAACATCCACCTGAACTACCACCAATCTAGGCAGATGGGACCTTGGTTTAATGTCTCATCCAAAAGACGGCACCTCAGAAGTACAGCACCCCTCTCATGCTGCACTACAGTGTCAGTACTGGGATATTAACCCAAGTGCCAGATGTGGGAACTGAACCCACAACCCCCTGATCTCACGGCCTCAGAGGCGAGTGTGCTACCTACTGAGCCACTAACACTGCTAAAAACCTCACTACATTTCTATTCTTTATCCTTGTACTCAACCACCACCTTATATCTCTTAATGATACCATCTTCCTTAAATTCTATATAGTTCTCCTTGTAGTTTACACCTTTTTTCCAGTGGTTACTTCCTTACTCTGATCTTTATTTATATCCAACTCACTCCCATCTTTCCTTTGTAATCTATTTCTACTCATTTTATTATTCCTTGTTGCCTTATTTACCTGTAGGCTCTGTACTAATTTTTCTATTTCCACTTTTTCTTTATTACCTACTTCTGTTGTTGTTGCCTGTATTATTTCCTGATTGTTTTTCCTTGTTTCTCCTATTACTTTTTCTTTCATCCCTTCTGAATTAATAACATTACATTTCTCAATTTCTTTTAACAATTGCAAACTGATCATTGATGTAAAATTGATCAGCAGTTCATTATTTAATAAAATCCCCTGTTCTTCTTCTGTTTCTTCTCCTATTCTATCCTGAATAAAATGTAATTATATCTTGTGAAAATCTAGACAGGGGATCTAATTTAAGTCTTAGCATGTAAGGTATGAGGAAATCCTTAAAATCACCCAAAAATGAAGCACTAAGACATTGATGAAAAGCATCTCTAACACTATTATCTGTCTTTCTTTGATCTAAATTGATATTTTGATTTTGAGTATTACCTTTCACCCTGTCTTCTATTCTCTCCTCTTTTTGTTCAATTTTCTTTCTCACGCATACATCAAAATGCTGCACATTATGTTCTTTAACCCTCGTGTGTGTTTGTTGTTCTCTCTGTTCTACTTCTTCCCTGTCTGAAGTTATTCCATTACTTCCTGCTTCAAGCATTCAAATGGATTTCATTAGAGGGTGCTCATTTACAATTATCTGTTGTTGACTTACTTGATCAGTTTTTTATAAGTGATGAGCTTAAAGGGGATAAGGTTAAGTTATGTATCCTTAATACTTCTTTTTACAACCAGATTTATTTGGCTTCCAGGTGCCCAAAAATTACTGGTACTTTTGTTTATATGTTCTTTTATTTCCCTTCTGCACATTTCTTTATAGTCTTTTTCTGATTTTGATAGCAAATCAGGTTTGCATTCATTCTTTTTTAGATAATCTAGTCACAATTATTCAAGTTCTTTACACTTAATATAGGTGAACTGTGCAAAAAAGAGAAGAAGAAAAAAAAAGTAATACACCAACAATTACCCTTACAAAAATATTACCCTTACAAAATTTCTAAAAACATTACCTTGCACAAATACTAGTATTTAGATTCACATTCAAAAAACAATTTTACTTTTTTTGGATTGACTAATAAAGATGATCCTTAAATCAGAGTCTTTAAATCAGACTTTTCCCATGATGTAGCACAAAGACAGTCTCCCAGTAATTCTCTCACAGACAACACTATACAGCCTATTTTTTCAGGTTACAATGTTCTTAAGAAAAAGTGCAACTTCATTGTTCTTTTTAATCTCTATGTGAGCTCTGTATTATATTATATTATTGTAGTCCTTTGTCTTCTTGACTTCAGCTGTGATTGAGAGATGCTGTTTAACAGAAAAGTGGAAACTGGAAGTGGAAAAGTCACAACTGGGGTTTAATGCAAAGAAGTGCAAGATCATGCACATAGGGGAGAGAAACCTTGAAGCCACCGATAGCTGGAAGGGGAGTTGCTGGCAATCACAAGGGAAGAAAGAGACTTAGGCATCATCATCATCACTGATGACCTGAAATCATCCAAGCAGACCACTAAAGCAGTAGGTAAGGCTAGGTGGATGTTAGGGTGTATTAGTAGGGGTATCACAAGTCAGAAGAGGGAGGAAATAATCTCTCTTTACAAGATACTGGTTAGGCCCCTTCTGGAGTACTGTGTGCAGTACTGTAGGCCACACCTTCACAAGGACATTAACCAAATTGAGGCAGTCCAGAGAAGGGCAATCAAAATGGAGCAGGGACTGCATCAGAAAACATATGAGGACAGATTAACGGAGCTCAATATGTATACCCTAGAGCAAAGGAGGGAGATAGGTGATATGAATGAAACATTCAAACACCTTAAGGGCATTAACAAGGTGAAAGAGTCTAGCATGTTTCAATATAAGAAAAATAGCAGGACAAGAGGATACAGCATGAGATTAGAGGGAGGCCAATTAAGGGGTAATGTGAGGAAATTATTTTTCACAGAAAAGGTGGTGGATGCATGGAATGGCCTACCTCAGGAAGTGGTGGATATGAATACAGTGCAGGGCTTTAAACAGGCATGGGATAGGCATAAGGGAGCAATATAGATGAGTATGGATAGGTCATTGACAGAGCAAAGGCCAATGGCACATTTATAAGGAAGAAAAAGAAATGTGCAGACTGGATGGGCCTTGCTGTCCTTATCTGCTGTCAACTTCTATGTTTCTATGTAAAATAAAATTATTTTACTATTTACTATCTTCTTCACAAGTTTAAACTATAAAATCACCACTTTAACTTAAAATGACTGTTAATCTTCCCTTTACATTTTCAGAAGTATTTTTATAATCAAAGATTTACCTATATCCAAATCCAGAAGCTGCATGGAAGTGCATGGGATCTAGTAACAGATTTCTAGTAAAAAATCTCAGCATACACTCAGTGCAACTTATGATGGCTACTTTCTTATTGCCTCTGTCTCATCTCAGTATAACTTTTATCCGCATCCATGGGGGAAAATTTCAGAAAAGAAATCCTTAATTTAAATTCTTCCTAATTTCTGTCACCATATATAAGCAACACAACAGCAAATATAGGTTCTTAACTTCTAATTAACTTAAAGCCAATGTTTATTGTTTTATGGTGGCGCGGCTAGGCTTTCACCTTCCACCGCTAAAAATAGTCACTTATTTTTTAAGGCCCCTTCGTTCTTCTCTTCTCTTGTCTTTTTTAGGCTTATCTCCCAACAATTTGACTATGTCTCTTCAATGTGGTATATGAAACTAAATATGTAAAAAAGAAACACGGGCCAGCATTCTTTTTGCACTCGCACTTCCAGTAGGCTACCGTTAAATGCCAATCATGTGCATTAAGGCAGCCAAAATGAGCTCTGGAAGTGAGCTCTCAAAGGTGCTTTAAATTTACTCTATATTGTCTACATAATGCATATCATATATTTTAACATACTAACGTAATAATATTCCAATTCCTGTAACTTCCTAGGGAACCAAAATTCAATATTAATGCTATCTATACCCTTCTATCGTAACTATGTCCTTTTAATATTTTGAATGTTCATTCCCTAGTTTGAGCAAAAATTCTCCTAGGCACACTAAATCTCTCTATTTACACAGGCCAAACACAGGTAACTTCGATCAAAACGGAACTCAAAATTTGTACATGATATGTGCAAGATGCATATTAAATAAAAATATAAACACAACATCTAAACACAACACAAAAATAGGCCCATCAAAATCTACAATTATAACTGTTTTTTTGAGGGAAGCTGCTGGAGTCGCCACAAACACTCTACTTCACTCTCATCTCTTTCCATTCCTTAGGTTTCTTTCAGTTTTGTATTGTACAGTCTTAAAGTCTTACAGACTTGTGAAAAGAAACCTTTAGCTCCTCCAACCAATATTACCATGACAAGGCCACAGTCCACAGTCCAAAAAACTACAGGCTTTCTTCTGCACTTTCTCTGCCCACCTCTTAGTACTCTCAGCATTTCCACAGTTCTCTCCATGGTAGCCCAGTGGCCAAGTTCCTCAGTGGCCCGGAATCCTCTCCTCTCACCTCCTTTCATCTTCCTCTCGCACATCTCACTTGTCTCAAATCCCCAAACCTCCTCTTTCCAGTCCTCCCGAAGGACCACTCTTCCCAGCATAGACACCATGCTCCTCCACCATCAAGACTCAAAGCAACCCACAGCTGGAAGACAGAAGAAAAGGCTCTGGGGAACCCAGGAAGACCACACAAGAAAATCTGGAAAGCACACTAAACAAAAACTGTTGAGGCAATGGTGGCATACCTTTTCCAAACCTTTTTGAAGTGTTTTAGAATGCCTGCTTCTACTGCTCTTCCTCATTCGGCATAGCATGCAGCAGCCATCTTCAGATCACCTCATCTGCATCGCAAATAGAGGAGCAGCCAAGTAGTGTACTAAGGTGAGAATCTTCTCTCCCCCAATACTAACCTTCACAACACTCTGAAGTGCAGACTGTCACCTATTTAAAATTCCCCACTGTCGCACCTCCTTGGGCCAAAGGTCCTTCACTTCCCATGCCCCTGGGTGGCTAAACTCTCTACGCCTGACATCTCCTTGCAAAGCTTGATTGGTTCCTTTAAAAGACTGCTGTAACAGCAGCTACTAGAGAATAGCAGCTGTACCTGCTTCCAATAATGTATTCTGCATTTTCTCCAGACTTCTGCTGACCTTACACTAACCCACTCCTGCATTGCCTTCTATTCTTACATAGAAACATAGAATTTGACGGCAGATAAGGACCGCTTGGCCCACCCAGTCTGCCCGTTTCCCTACCTACTGGATAAGCTGCAGATCCTAGTTAACCAGCAGCCTACTTCTTTCTACCCCCACCCCCCAGAATTGCCTTATGACTATCCCATGCATGCTTGAATTCCACCACTGATTTTGACTCCACAACCTCCTCCGGAAGGCCGTTCCATGCATCCACAACCCTCTCTGTGAAAAATACTTCCTTAAATTACCTTTAGCGCCCCCATCTTCAAATTGTGCCCTCTTGTTCTTGCACACCTCTTTTTTTGAAAGATGCTACCCTCTTGGACTTTGTTGATTCCCTTGAGGTACTTGAAAGTTTCTATCATGTCCCCCCTCTCCCTCCTTTCCTCGAGGCTATACATATTAAGCTCCTTAAGTCTCTCTTCATATGTCTTCCAGTGCAGACCCTGCACCATTTTAGTTGCCCTCCTCTGGACAGCTTCCATCCTGTCTATGTCTTTGCAGAGATTGGGTCTCCAGAACTGCACACAGTACTCCAGATGGGGTCTGACCAGCTGTCTGTACAGAGGGATAATAACTTCCTGTTTTCTACTGGTGATGCCTCTCCCTATGCATCCCAGTATCCCCCAGCCCTCCTTGCTGCCCTCTCACATTGCTTGCCCATCTTTAGGTCATCTGATATGACTACCCCCAGGTCCCTTTCCATTTTTCTTGTGCCCCAGCCTCTTATTATCTCACCTCTGCTCTCAGTTCTGTGCTCACTCCATCCACCCCACCACCCCTACCCACCCTCTTCCACTCCCACTACCCACATCCATTTCCCTGCCCACCCTCACCTCCCTCCAGTTGTCCTATACCCTATTCTCCTCCCAACTTCCTCCCCTGAGTTTGCTTCCTTCTCTCCCTCAGTCCTTCCCCTGTACACTCAGCTGTCATCTCTCCTCCCATGGTACTGCCTCTCTCCTCTTCTCTCCCCCTCTCCTCTTCTGTTCTCTTCCTATAACCTTGTAACAATACCTAACTTACTGTACTTGACTCCGGTTACCAACATAGCCTCTGTAAAAATGTCTACCTACTGTAACTTAACAGACTCTGGCTATTGTGATCAGCCAGTGACCTTGTACATGCTGAGCTTGCTCTACTCTGTCACTTAAGCACAATCGTGTTGTAGTTTACTTATGTTTTACGTTACTTATATCTTTGTCTAGACACATAACCTATTTAATGAGCTTGTACTCAAATGTATTATCCAAGATCTCAATAAATAAATAAATAAAATAAAAAGGTTATCTCCAAAGCAAACAGGGATGTGGGCGCAATACATAGGAACATCAAGAGCAGGAGTGCCAAGGTGCAACATCACCTATTCAGATCTTACGTGAGGCCTCATCTGCACTATTGCAATCAGCTGTGGAATCTTCACAAAAAATCAGACATAACAAGACTGGAAAAAACACAAAGAAGAATGACAAAACTTATTTCAGAAGTGAAACACCATATACTGACAGAATTAAAAAGTTAGCTCTATACTCTCTGGAGGATAGAAGGAAATGTGGTGACCTACTATTATATTATGATTTCATTAAAAAATTATAAACCTGGCAGACAACTGGATATCACATTTAAAAACCTGAATTGCAACACAAGGGGACACTCATTGCAAGTACAGGGTGGACAATTTTGAACAAACAAACTAAAATATTTCTTTAATAAGAGGGTGGTCAACTCATGGAACAGTCTACCTGAGGACTTAGTAATATGTACAAGCAAGAGGAATTTTAAAAATAATCTTGATAAACTAATGCTGGAGGGTGGGAATACACAGTATTATTATTTTACATAGGAGCACATGCGGGCCTATGCCTTTTTTTTAGCTCCTGCTACATTAGTGCCATATAAATCTTAGACAGAACTGAGCATACTCAGAACCCACAATTCTAAATGAAATAACTTTGAAACAGATTAATATTTTTTCATCAAATGAATGCTAGATTGTTCTTTGACAAAACCTCATTGTACCCTGAACATGGCAGACCAAAATACCAAATGGTGTGGCCACCGTGCGATGGGAAACAATGAGCAAAAAAGTATAAATAAAAAGTGAAAAATGTGTTTTTGGCACTTTGCTGCATGTAAATCACAAGTCCAGTTGAACTGCAACTTAGGAAGTCAAGAGATCTACCATATGAGATCATGTATTTTAAATTTCATGCAAATCCATTGAATGGTTGCAAAGTTATTAAGGTGAAAAATTTGGGGTATAACATTAAACTGCCTACTCAACCCTAATTGTACTGGCATGATAGTGCCAGTACAATAAACTGCAAAAAAATTTGTTAATGCATCAGTTAGGGCTGAATCAATAAAATTATGGAAATGAGGTGTTAGGGTTGATCCCCTGACCCCCAACCCTACCCCTCATCCTCCACACACCAACAGGCATTGAGGTGTGCCATGGGATCGTTAGGCCCAACTCTGACTTCATTCCACATGTAAACAGGCTGACATGGTACAGTATAGGAGAATGGGGTGAGAGTTAGGCCTAATGACTACATGGCACACCCCAATGCATGTTGATGTGTGAAGAATGAGGGGTAGTGTGGAAGGGTGGGGGGGTTAGGGATCAACCCTAACACTTCACTGCCCTACATTTGTCACTTCAACCCTAACTGTTGCATTAAAGAAGTTTCTTGCAGTTTATTTCCTCACTTTTTGAGATAGTATAACAGTATCTTTATTTTACTGTGTGAGAGCGGGGTCCTTCAAATCCTGCACTCATATCCTCCACAGATGCACATGTGCATGTAGCTGTGGAAACAAAGGGGCTTTTGGCCTCTGCACGTCCACGCATTGGATTATGAGCAGGTATAGCAAAATTGCAACAAATAATCATAACTGTGCCATCTTAAATACTTTTCACCCCAAATGTTTAACATACCCATCTTATCACCTCACCACATGTACCCAGTACAAAAGACTTTCAAATCCCTTTCAAAATGTAATTCTGTGCAATTCAAATCTAATCAAATCAAACTGTATTTATAACATGCTTTTCAAATACCAAAGCACAAAATGTAACACCATTTTTCACCACAGGTGCTGAAAAACATTTTTGACAGAATTAAAAAAATACAGCTATGCTAATCATGAAGAGATGTAAAAAAATGGTAATGTTGAAAATCTGGAGTGAAAACATGAAAAATTGGTGAAGTTACAAGTCCGCAAAAAAGCTGAGCAATGCATGGTCATTACGCAGTCATTTGTTGAAATATTTTCACCTAATTTTCAAAATTGTTTTTTGGGACCTCCCCTCATGAACAGTGGCACTGTAATTTTGTTAATCCATCTTGAAAGTTGATTTCGCACAGTGAACACGCCATTCTGTGCTACCGGTGTGAAAACACATTTCAGGCAGGTTGTGAAAAATGACATCAATATCTATCTATCTATCTATCTATCTATCTATCTATCTATCTATCTATCTATCTAGGGGATATGTGATGATAAGGGGCTTGATATGAGTAATATCACAATGAGTGGCAAGTTACAATAAGTTACTGGTGGCTGCAATATTTAGAGACACAAAGCACATCTTCTTGACCTGGAAGGACATACTTCTTTATTCAGCTGTGAGCTGTGTGAGAAATTCTACATTGCACTTGATGTCTGCAACAATGTGCACTTTTGCACAATTCTGTGGGAGGTGACACTAACTACCCTTGGTAATTACTTGTTATTTACATATTTATTTAGTGTTTAACCAAGAAAGGGCTTGCAATCTATGTTTATCTTGTGAGTAACTTCAGAAGGATTTAAATACTGCATTTGGGTAGACTCTTGGAGGTAGCTAGATTGTCTACTAGGATTTTCTGACAGTTAAGTTATTTTTTAATTTACAGATGGCTGAGGAGTTGAAAAAGGAGCTTGCAAACTCTGCTTATCTTGGAAGTAACTTCACAAGTGTTTAAATACTGCATTTTGGTTGTCCCTTGAGGTAGCTGGATTGACTATTAGGATTTTGGGACATAAACTATTTTTAAATAATTTACTGGTGTGTAGGAGTTTGTGATAGTTAAACTATTTTTAAATAAGTTACTGTGGTTAAGGAGTTGTCATAGCAAAACCTGCAGTGTGAATTGAAACACAGACAGACTCAGGGCAGGAAATTGCCTGACTCATTGTTTTCAGACCACAAAGTGTTGGATTGGAACAGGAAAGGTTGTATCACAACCATTGTCAACAAATTGCCCTGGCTGGAGATATCCAGACTAGATCAGATTACTATAAGTTACTGGTGGCTGCAATATTTAGAGACACAAAGCACATCTTCTTGACCTGGAAGGACACTACTTCATTATTCAGCTGTGAGCTGTGTGGGAAATTCTATAATGCACTTGCAAATTCTATATTGCACTTTGTGCTCACAACAGAGGGAGGTGAACCTTACAATTGTCTTTGGTTTGTAGCAGATATTCTGCAGGTGGAGGCTACTTCTAACTGGAAGGTGAAATAAGGAACTTAGAATTGTCAGGAAAAGACAGTCTTTCAAGCAACAGAGGGAGATGGATCTAGCTTTACGTTTGTTACAATTCTTAAGATTTTCAGTGCAGGAAGAGTTTAAAGCACAGCTGACTTATTTTGGGGCTGACTGCTTTCAGAGGACAAACCACCAGGCTATTTTGGGGCTAGGGAGGTTTACCTGTGTTTGACTTGGATGTCTGGATTTTTCTCTGTTTGATTAGCAGGGTATTTTCTCTGTCAAACTGTTGTGTAGGGCATCTTGCTGACAGGAAGGCACTCATCACAACGGTTGGTCAGAGCTTTTAGCTGATTGTTTTGTGATGGCACAGTTTAGGCCCAATTCCTTCCCAACCCTCACCCCACCCACCCCTGGAAATAGTTCCTTTATACCTGGGGCTCTGACATCATTTTCACAAGAGGGCAAGGTGCATATCACCGTCATATCCTCTCTAGCACACTGCACTGACAATATCAGCATACACATTGTATAATATATATATTTCTATATAACAAACCAATCACACACGCACACAAACACACACAAAAAAGTAGATAAACATGTGGGGAGTAGTACAATGTAATGGCTGTGGGGCAGCAGTCTTCCGGGAGTCTTTCTGGAGGCTGAGATGCTGCCCTATTTGCAGACAACTCTCTGCCCTGAGGGAGGAAGTTGCCCATCTTCAGGCCACACTGGACAGTAGTAAAGGAACCTTACCCCAGGCCACAGTGGATGGTAGGAAGGGAACCTCCCCCATCCAGGGAGCACCAGAGTCACCACCACTACCTCAGAGGTTGCAAAGAAAGCACAGCAGTTGGACCACAGTGGGCTCAGGAAGGATGAGGATGGTGGAACAGAGGCACACGCAGTCAGTTGTTCCACTCCACAATCCATACACCATTCTAGGGAAGCATAGCTCCCCTATGAATGCACCCACAGAGGAGACTAAGGAGGCTGAGGACAACTGTCACAAGAGAGACCCACAGGAAGGAGGCAGATGACATCACAAGGAAAGGAAGCAGCTCCTGGTGGGGGACTCAATTATTAGGGGGATGAAACTGAGGGGAGCAGGTAAAACTGAAGTAAGGTTCCTGCCTGGTGCCATGGCTAAGAGGGACAAGAAGCACATCCTCAGAATCATGAGAACAGCTGCACGGGAGTCTGAGCTGGATGTCATTGTCCACCTAGGGACAAATGACTTGGCTCACCATGAGATCAGAGCAGTGCAGAAGGACTTTGTAGAATTGGGGAGGGGCCTAAGACAAGTAGCACACACAGTATCCTTCTATGAGGTGCTGCCTGTCAATGGCATGAGTGAGGCGAGGGTAGTTTGCACCATGCAGTTGAATGAATGGCTGAAAAAATGGTGTGGAGCACAGGAGTTTGACTTCATTGGGGACTGGGGTTCCACCTGGAGGGACACCAGCCTATACTGGCAGGATGGTCTGCATCTGTCCAGGAAGGGAACAAGTCTTTTGAGCAATCGGTTTAAATGCTTCATTGGCAAGCTTTTAAACTAGTCAAGGGAGAGGCACTGATAAGCAGCAGGAAAATCCCAGCCTCTCCCTACAAAACAGGGTACTAAATGAGAAAAAGACCAGGGTAGAAAGGTCAGTGGGGGATGCTGCAAAAGAAGGTAAAGCCATCAAAAAATGGAGAGCAATGAGTACCAATGCCCATAATCTGAGTAACAACCTTCCTGAATTAGTGGCCTTGATGGAGGAGGAACATCTGGGTATCGTGGCAGTCACAGAAACATGGTACACACAAAACCATAACTGGGATGTAAACATACCAGGATACACTATCTACAGGAGGGACAGGGATGGTAAAAGAGGAGGAGGAGTAGCTCTTTACATAAGGGAAGGAATCAAAGCAACAGAACAAAAGGGAAAACAGGGAGGAGAAGAAGCACTGTGGGTAAATTTGGAGACCAGCAATGGCACCACAATCTGCACAGGAGTTGTATACAGACCCCCTTCTCAGGGGGAGGAAATGGACAAGGAAATTATAGAAAGTATACTTAGAATGGCAGAAAGGCAGAAAAAGGGGAGATATTGCTGATGGGTGATCTGAATATGCCAGATGTTAACTGGAGTGCAGTTGCAGCGGCCACTTCGAAGAGTAGAGTTATTCTAGATGCCCTACAGGGAGCATGCCTTAGACAGCTAGTACTGGAGCCCACTCGAGAGGGAGCAATCTTAGACCTGGTTCTCTCAAATGGAGATGAAGAGAGGATCACAGATGTAGAAGTGGGTAGCCATCTGGGAACTAGCAACCATCGAACAGTATGGTTCACAAACACAGCAATAGAGTCAAGCCATACAAAGGCAAAAGTACTGGACTTTAGGAGGGCTGACTTTGCCAAAATGGGTGAGTGCCTAAGGTATGCACTAGCAAATGGGCAGGAAGGAGGGGTGGAAGAACAATGGGGAATAATAAAAACTACCACCACAGAGGTAACAAGCCTTTGTGTGAAGCAAATAAACAAAACAAAATGATGTAAGAAACCACTATGGTTCTCAAAGGAAGTGGCAGTGAATGTTCAAGAGAAAAAGAAAGCATTCAGGAAGTACAAGGAATCACAGAAGGAGCAGAACAGAGAACTGTATCAGCTAAAGCAAAAGGAAGCTGGGAAGGCAGTCAGAACAGCAAAGGCCCAAACCAAGGAAAAGATAGCCAACTCAGTTGAGAAGGGGGATAAAACATTTTATAGGTACATCAGGGAGCAAAAGGAAGACCAAGGGAGGGATAGTGAGGCTTAATAAAGAGGACGGAGGGTAGGCAGAGGGTGACTGTGAAAAGGCAGAGATACTAAACAAATATATTTGCTCAGTATTTACAAAGGAAGAGGGGGAGGTACCTAAAACAAACAGTAGAAACACTCTGGATACAGAAGTTGATACCAGCCCATTTACAGAAGAAAGGGTTCTGAAAGAACTCTAAAACTGAAGGTGGACAAAGCAATGGGGCCTGATGGGATTCATCTCAGAATTCTAAAAGAACTAAGGGTAGAACTAGTGACACCACTGACTACCCTCTTTAACAAATCATGGGAGGATGGGGTGGTACCCAAGGACTGGAGGAGGGTAGATGTGATTCCCCTTCACAAAAGTAGGAGCAAGGCAGAAGCAGGAAACTACAGACCTGTTAGATTAATCTCAGTGGTAGGGAAAATGATGGAATCACTTCTGAAGGAAAGAATTGTTGAGTATCTAGAGGCCAGAGGGGCACAGGACCCAAGGTTGCATGGATTGACAGCGGGAAGGTCATGCCAGACAAATCTGATAGATTTCTTTGACTGGGTGACCAAAGTAGTAGATCTGGGAGAGGCTGTGGACATGGCCTACCTAGACTTTAGCAAGGCATTTGACACAGTCCCACATACAAGATTAATATACAAGTTACCCAGCCTGGGAGTGGGTCCCAAGATGACAGCCTGGGTAAAGAATTGGCTGGAGAATAGGACACAGAAAGTAATAGTAAATGGAGTCCACTCTGAAGAAAGGGGAGGTTACTAGTGGGGTACCGCAGGGTTCAGTATTAGGACCGGTCCTCTTCAATGTCTTTATAAGCGACATTGCAGAGGGACTGGAAGGAAAAGTATGTCTCTTTGCAGATGACACAAAGATCTGCAACAGAGTTGATGCACAAGGTGGGGTGGAAAGGATGAGAAGGGACTTGGCAAGGTTAGAGGAATGGTCAAATGTATGGCAGCTTAGATTCAATGCTAAGAAGTGCAAGGTAATGCACCTGGGAAACAAAACTCAGGGACGAGTACACAATGGGGTGAGATACTAAGAGCAGCAAAATGGAAAGGGACCTGGGGGTAGTCATATCAGATGACCTAAAGGTGGGCAAGCAACATGAGAGGGCAGCAAGGAGGGCTGGGGGGATACTGGGATGCATAGGGAGAGGCATCACCAGTAGAAAACAGGAAATTATTATCCCTCTGTACAGACAGCTGGTGAGACCCCATCTGGAGTACTGTGTGCAGTTCTGGAGACCCAATCTCCACAAAGACATAGACAGGATGGAAGCTGTCCAGAGGAGGGTAACTAAAATGGTGCAGGATCTGCACTGAAAGACATATGAAGAGAGACTTAAGGAGCTTAATATGTATAGCCTCATGGAAAGGAGAGAGAGGGGGGACATGATAGAAACTTTCAAGTACCTCAAGGGAATCAACAAAGTCCAAGAGGGTAGCATCTTTCAAAAAAAGAGGCGTGCAAGAACAAGGGGGAACTATTTGAAGATGGGGGGGTGGCTCAGAGATAATTTAAGGAAGTATTTTTTCACAGAGAGTGTTGTGGATGCATGGAATGGCCTTCTGGAGGAGGTTGTGGAGTCAAAAACAGTGGTGGAATTCAAGCATGCATGGGACAGTCATAAGGCAATTCTAGAGGGTAGGGGTAGGAAGAAGTAGGCTGCTGGTTAACTAGGATCTGCAGCTTATCCACTAGGTAAGGAAATGGGCAGACTGGGTGGGCCAAGTGGTCCTTATCTGCCGTCAAATTCTATGTTTCTAAGTCAGCTCAGGGAATATCACAAGTGTGGAGCCACGAGTGATTGTTCCCAGAGCTGACTTGCCACAAGTTGTGATATTACTCATTTCAAGCCCCTTAACATCATGTATTTGTTTTATACAATAGGGGCTCTTTTTGGTATTTTTTTAAATATGTTTGTGGTACCTGTGTTTTTTTTCTGTTGACATTATTTCCAGGCATTCGGCTCTTCAAACGTGTGACATAGAGAGACTACTGATATTTTCTGCTAATATGTGTGTGTGTGTGTGTATATATATATATATATATATATATATATATATATATATATATATATATATGTGTGTGTGACCTTTTTTAACACACTGATGGAAACCAAACACATGGAATTGTAGAGGGCATCACCCTGAACAATACCCATACATTCATTTCCAAAGAATACATCCAAGGGGCAAGTACCAACAATTTGTTTGGGGCAAAATATGAAAACAAGATGGCAGCTCATGAACGAGGACTTTTTTCTCATGAATGCGATTTAATGAATCCCTATTCGTGAGTTGTCAAAATCTCCATTTATGAGCTGAAATCCTTGTTTGCAGCTGTGCATTTATCCAAAAGACTGAACTGAGCATACTCAGAACCTGAATTTTTAAAATTGAATAACTTTGGATAGGATTAAAAATGTGTTATCAAAAAAACAATGCTGACTTGTTCCTTAGGGCAAGTTCTTTCTACCTTGAAACTCTCAGGCTAAAATCCAAGACTGTGTTGGTACAGGCTGATGAAGAACATGCAGGAAAAATTGGCAAACAAAAGTGAAAAACACACTTTTTTCACTATGCAATTTACAAAAAAACATATATCTGATCAAAACAAAACTTGGCAAGTCGGAAGATCTACCTCTTGGGACACTGTATACCAAATTGTGTGCAAATCCACTGAACAGTTGCAAAGTTATTAAGGTGCAAAATTTAGGGTTTTGCATTAAACTGCCTACTCAACCCTAACAATAAAGGCATGACTGTGCATATCAGATAGATAGATAGAGAGATAGATAGATAGACAGCGATTTTGATAGACTGATTATAGGTGTGCAAGTGCACCCCTATAGTTAAGGTTAATTAGGTACTTCAATATTAAACTCAAAATTATGCACTTTAATATCATTGCAACTGTTGTATTTAGTATGACATTTTTGGGACAGAAAGGAACTACTTCAGAGAAATGCCTTTTGCTAGTGTGGTGAAAAAATAGTAAGCCATTTTTAAGTTATTGCGGTTTAAAAATTTGAAAAAAATTGTTTCTGAGCATGATCAGTAGGCACTTCAATATAGCTGGTTGATACAAAAGAGGAATCCTGCATTATATGAGAAAATTCCTCTTTCATATTGTTGCATATGGTTATGCCCCATATTATCCCACACACACCTTACACTGTATTCCTGGTCTGTTGTACTGTGATACTGCTATTTTGCATGAACACGTAGATTTAGGCACCCGTCTCACTATAATGCATTATGTTTGTCTTTTACAAATATTCATTATATAACCTACTTAATTACTGATATGATGACTCTGAGAGATCATAAGTGATTACTTTATACACTATGGGGAAGATATTCAGACTGTGACA
The DNA here is from genome assembly GCA_016271365.2 of Neoceratodus forsteri. Classification (NCBI taxonomy): domain Eukaryota; kingdom Metazoa; phylum Chordata; order Ceratodontiformes; family Ceratodontidae; genus Neoceratodus; species Neoceratodus forsteri. The sequence goes on along the minus strand of CM057457.1, from coordinate 409,617,961 downwards.
GGCAATGGCACAAGTGGGGGCACAGTGCATCAGAGATGCATCGGGGCCAAGACAGGGTGATATTCAAAGGTGATGCACCATGGCACATTACCTTTGAATAAGGCACAGAATGAGCATGGCACAGTGACAATGCACCAGCACATTCCCCAGACAGGGAGGACTGGGAATGCACTAATGAAACTGTAGCTGTGCTGGGTGCAGCAACCATGATATTCAGACTTGGGCATATAAATAGAGCCATAATGTATGCATGGCACAAATGGGGCAATTTGCATGTCATTATGGCTCCATTTGCATGCACTGCAAAGGGCATCCCAGTGAAATGTGCCTGGCACCCTGCATAGCTTCTGTCATCAGGAGTTGAATCCCAGGTGGTCTAGTGTACCCCCTCACATGCCCAATCATTGGCACTTGTAATTCAAAATGTATCCCTGGTAGTCTAGTGTACCTCCTCCTCTCCCGTATGCCTGGTCATGGGCATTTGTACTTAAAAATATGTCCTTGGTGGTCTATTGGTCCCCCTCCGTCCTGAAGTCACACCCTCTGGTAGTTTGAATAAAGACTACATGCCTTGGTAGTCTAGTGTTAACCCCCTCCCTGCCATAACCTGATCACGGGTACAGTGTCTTAACAAAGATACCTGGTGGCCCAGTGGCACCCCACTCCCTCCCTCAGAGGACCCTCAGCCACCTAGCTCCCCCTCATCATCAGCGGGTGGCTGCACCTCACCCATATACACCTGGGCCCAGATTTTCAAACTGCGCCATTCTGAGGCGCAAGCCCCTGCGCTGCTCAAAATAGTTGCGCTGGGGTGTGGCCGGGGTGATATTCAAAGGAGTTGCACTGTTGAGCAACTCCTTTGAATATCACCCCCAGCCACAGCACTTGCATGATGGCGCAGGGAACTCTGCCACCGCAAGTTGCTGAGTTGAGCATTAAACCATGTGGGCAAGTACTACTGCGCCATGCTCAAATTTCCGATATTCAAAAGGTGACATGCAAATGGGAAGCCATACTTTATGCAAGGCACAGGGGGGGCCATTTGCATCTATTTATGGCCCCATTTGCATGCCATTTGCATGTAGGTGCGCCGATCCCCGAGGACTTGCTCCTGGCCACCCTGCCAGGCAGCAGCCGTCGGGGACCGACGCACAATGCAGCCCGATCGCGGGCATCACAGTTACATGAAACCCCCCACACACATATCCCACAGCCCGATCGCGGGCAGTACAGGTACATGAAACCCCCCCACACACATATCCCACAGCCCGATCGCGGGCAGTACAGGTACATGAAACCCCAACATATCCCACAGCCCAATCGCGGGCAGTACAGGTACATGAAACCCCCACATATCCCACAGCCCAATCGCGGGCGTACAGGTACATGAAACCCCCACACACATATCCCACAGCCCGATCGCAGGCAGTACAGGTACATGAACCCCCCACATATCCCACAGCCCGATCGCGGGCAGTACAGGTACATGAACCCCCACATCTCCCACAGCCCGATCGCGGGCAGTACAGTACATGAACCCCACACACACACATCTCCCACAGCCCGATCGCAGGCAGAACGTGTATGAACCCCGTGCCCGATCACGGGCAGAATGTAACCCTCCCCAACACGAATATCTCCTGGTGGTCCAGTGGACGTAAAGCCCAATCGTGGGCAGAATGTCACATCACAATCCCCCAAACATCTCCCCTGGTGTCTAGTGCCCCCCACCCACCCACGGCTCCCTGACTCGCTTGCTTCTTTCAGTATCGACCGCTTACCGTTGCCACGACGATTGTCCGGCAGCCTGTTGCGAGTTACAGCCACGGCGCAGCCCAACAGACAGTCGTGATTGTGAATGATATCACAAATTCGACTGTCATACGCAGCAATGCACGCCCATTGGCTGCAGCCCGCACCACGAAGCGGCAGCCCTGCCGGACAGTCAGTCGGCGGGCGGCGGGGGGGCAGGCGGTGATGCTGTCGCCGGCTGGGGTTGGGTGGGGGGACACTAGACACCAGAGAGATGTTTGGGGGTTGTGATGTGACATCTGCCTGGCGATCGGGCTTTTACTGTCCACTGGACCACCAGGGAGATATTCGCTGGGGAGGGTTACTTTCGCCCGCGATCGGGCACTGGAGGGGGTTCATACATCGCTCTGCCCGCGATCTGGCTGTGGGAGATGTGTGTGTGTGTGGGGGTTTCATAACTGTACTGCCCGCGATCGGGCTGTGGGATATGTGGGGGTTCAGTACCGTGATGCCCGCGATCGGGCTTCGGATATGTGTGGGGTTTCTTAATTGTGATGCCCGCGATCGGGCTTCGGATATGTGGGGTTTCTGTAACTGTGATGCCCGCCATCGGCTTTGGATATGTGTGGGGTTTCTAACTGTGATGCCCGCGATCGGGCTTCGGATATGTGTGGGGTTTCTGTAACTGTGATGCCTGCGATCGGGCTGTGGAGATGTGGCGGGGGTCATGTTACTCCATACCTCTCAACCTCTTGTGTCATGAATCAGGGACAAGGCTTAACAAAATCAGGGACAAAGATGCCAAATCAGGGACACATCTTAACAATTGGTAATATTCACTCAGAAATCTGATAGAATAAGGGGATTTGTATAAGATGCATTTCTGAAGAAGAACTAGTCTGTATTTTTAATGTTTGATATTATTTTATGCTTACAGTCCCCACTGTTCTGTCACAGAAACACGAATTTTACGAGAGACAGAGGAAAATTCTGTCGCAAAATCAGGGACATCCCTGAAAATCAGGGACAGTTGAGAGGTATGTGTTACTCTATGCCCGTGATCGGGCTGGTGGGGGGGCACAGGGACCGAGTTGGGGGCCAGCCAGGGGTGGCAGCTGCTGTGTTGCGCCCTGCAATACAATGCTAATGCTAGTCATCCACAAGTGGGCTGCTGTATTGCAGGGCACAGCACAGCAGCCGCCAGCTGTGGGTGGCCACCTGCCAGACAGAATCACCATCCACAAGCAGTCATCCTGTCCCTGGTAGTACAGTGGTTCACCCCACCCTCCTGGTAGCCCAATCTTGGGCATTTGTAATTCAAAATGTATCCCTGGTAGTCTAGTGTACCCCCTTTCCCTCCCGTATGCCTGATCATGGGCATTTGTACTTAAAATGTTTCCTTGGTGGTCTAGTGGTCCCCTCTCCCTCCCAAAGTTGTGCACATCAGTAGTTTGAACAAAGATTACATGCCCTGGTAGTCTAGTGGTAACCCCCTCTCTCTCCAGTAACCCAGTCGCAGGTACAATGTCTTAATGAAAATACCTAGTGGCCCAGTGGCACCCTCTACCTCTCCCTCCTGCAGAGGACCCCCGGCCACCCAGCTCCCCCATCACTGGTGGGCAGCTGCACCCTGCCCACAAACCGCCTGGCCACCTGCAAAATAACAACTTACAGTATGAGCTGTAAGCCTATTGGACCACAGTGTGAACCAATGGGCTTGCAGGCCATACTGTACTACACGGGCACAAATATGTGAAAGACTGTGTTCATTCACATGTAACACAGCATGGCCTGCAAGCCCTGTTGTAGACCTGTTGCCAGTGGAGCAACTGCCTCCTGCTGAATATCGCAGAATGGCGCAATGTAGGACTTGCGCATGCGCAACCCTGTTGCGCATGGAGCAACCCTTTTGAATATCTGGGCCCTGGTGACCCACTGAATGACAGCTTACAGTATGAGCTGTAAGCCTATTGGTCCACAGTGTGGACCAATGGGCTTGCAGGCCATGCTGTGTTACATGTGAATGAACACAGTCTTTCACATATTTGTGCCCGTGTAGTACAGTATGGCCTGCAAGCCCATTGGTTCACACTGTGGTCCAATAGGCTTACAGCTCATACTGTAAGTTGTTATTTTGCAGGTGGCCAGGTGGTTTGTGGGCAGGGTGCAGCTGCCCACCAGAGATGGGGGAGCTGGGTGGCCGGGGGTCCTCTGCAGGAGGGAGAAGTAGAGGGTGCCACTGGGCCACTAGGTATTTTCATTAAGACATTGTACCTGCGACTGGGTTACTGGAGGGAGAGGGGGTTACCACTAGACTAACAGGGCATGTAATCTTTGTTCAAACTACTGATGTGCACAACTTTGGGAGGGTGAGGGGACCACTAGACCACCAAGGAAACATTTTAAGTGCAAATGCCCATGATCAGGCATACGGGAGGGGAAGTGGGTACACTAGACTACCAGGGATACATTTTGAATTACAAATGCCCAAGATTGGGCTACCAGGAGGGTGGGGTGAACCACTGTACTACCAGGGACAGGATGACTGCTTGTGGATGGTGATTCTGTCTGGCAGGTGGCCACCCACAGCTGGCGGCTGCTGTGCTGTGCCCTGCGATACAGCAGCCCACTTGTGGATGACTAGCATTTGAGGCAGATTTTCCTGGCTCAACTGTGTGCCCCAGTATTCGGTGCATCTGGGGGTTGTTCCAGTAGATGTACTGCACATCCCTGGCTGAATATTGGAATGTGCCACATATGCATTGGCATGCCCCCCGCAGATACGCTGTACACATTAGCACTGCACCCCAGCGCAGCAGGACTTGTGCTGTGCAAGTCCCCCATTCGGAATATCACACTGGGGTGCAACCCCTCTGAATATCTCTCCATATATATATATATATATTCTCATATAATCATATGTAGTAGAGCCTGACAGCACGTCTCTTTGTCTAAGCTGACAGAGAGAAAACCTTTGTTATGCCTTACACATTGGCAAGAAATGCCACATGTAATGTAGTTTACATCTGTCAGCATTTCTTTGTTCAAGCTTCATGCTGACAGAAGCATATTCTTTGTTTCATATGATACTCATTAGTACTTCTGTCTCCTAAGTCAATATCCAGTAGGGACTGTCTTATACAATCTTGTTTATAGTATAAGACCAGTACATAATATTTCTCATATCCATAACTATGTGGTAATCTCTGTTGCTATACTGTTATCTGTTGTATATACTGTAACTCTGTGTAACCTAGCTCCACGCGAAGATCTTGGAAATTCTTGAGATTATGTACATTATTTAGGAGAGTGGTGAGATAACATCTCCCTTGTGATTTTCAGTGCCACATGCTTGACATAAGTATTACAATAAACTATTATTATCACTCTTGCTTGTGTACAGTGTTTCCTGGCTAACACCAAAGGCATACAAGAATCTTTTTATTTACTCTAGGGCCGGCATCTATATAACAAACGGCAGCTGCGGAAGATGTCTGAGTGTTAGTAAAAGTTACATTTTAATTTCCTCTGTAAATTAAAACATTGGGCAAGAAATCCCCAGTGACAAACAGGTGAGAGCGTCTCCTGTTTAAATCTCTTCAGTCTGTTGTGTGTTTCCAGGTGCAGACAAAACAAAGCTCTTGTCAGATATTCAGACTCTGTGTATTGAGTTGTTTCATTTTTGTTTGTTTTTTCCCCCATCTTCTTTTTCTGTGGGAACACACAGCTGTAAAGGGATCTGAACAGGAGTCCACATTTGCCAAATGCTGTTTGTGTCCTGTCATAAACTTTGCAAATAAAGTTTTCGATCCACAGACAGCTAGGGGTTCCTCATTTTATATGACATGCCTAAACAAGCATTTGTCAATGCCAAAGGTTTGCTCTTGGTACTGCAGTTGTACATGCCTTGCATATGTTTCTGCGTGTGTTCCTCTGCCTTGCATTTGTAAGCTGTGTGTGTGTGTGTGTGTGTGTGTGTGTGTGTGTGTGTGTTTAAATGGGGCAAGTGAGTACCTGATGTAGCATGTTGTCTAATTGTAGTAAAGAGAAACAAACATTTGTCAATGCAGTACAGTTGATGCATGTTATTTTTTTTTAAACACATGAATAAGGGACACAATTGTTGGCATTCAGCCCACTAAACAAAGAAGTAGTCTAAATATAAATAGGTGTGCAAAGACAGTGTACAGAACAATGAAACAGGAGACCCAAGGTTCGAGTCTCACCACAACCACTGCCTCCTTGTGTCACCCTAAGCAATTGACCAAGCCTTTCTGAGCTCCAGTGTCTCCCAACAATAAAATAAGGTTGGAGCAAAATTCCACCCCCACCTCCACCCACAACCTGTAAACAGTGTTGCATCTTAGCTGGGTTGTCCTAGTTCAATAAACTACAACATAAAATTAAAGGGACTATTTTAAATAAAAACTCTTCACAATGTTTGGCTGGGGAAGGCACAAAGTCACTGTTCATTTCCAGATGTATTCCAGGAGCAGAGGGAAGTTAAATGAGTTGCTCTAGATCACACAGTAGGCAAGTGGCAGTTGTGGATTTCAAACACAGGTATGCTGAGGCTCCAGGTTCACAGCTTGGTGTGGTAACCCTGTAAGCTGCCCTGCTTCTCTAGCCTGCATAGAGAATGAAAATGTTGGTATAGTTTCACATAGTTGCCTATCTACTAGTCCAGTAGCCTTTGCTGATCAGATTTTTGTCCTGCCCTGAAATAGTCATCCTTCCTTTCATCTCTGCTGTACAATGTGTAACTGTAAAACTGCAGTTTTTAGTGGCACATGTTGTCTGTTGATGTCATTTTATTAAACTGACCTTAAAGGGACACTGTCTCTTTAAATGTGTTACTGTGAGGTGCTTGAATGTTGAAGCAACCAAGGTTTCGGAAAACCTCACGGAGCACTTTAATGTGTAGTTACATTGGTGCAGCATTGTTGTTTTTTATACTGAAACCACCAATGATGGTTTAGTTTCATGCAGGAGGGGGAAGGGTTCAGTGGCAGGTAGTAACCATAGTGGTTATTTAAATGTGATTTGCAGTTTAAAAAACAAATAACAAATAGAAAGTCTTTTTTTTATCTGTAGCCATTCAAGAATGGCTGTATGAGTTGTAATTGCTCTATTGCACTCATTCTGCATATCTGTGTGGATACCTACCCGACTTCATACTTACAACATGATGTTCAGAAATAAAAAAAGAAAACTGGATTTGACAATACCTTAGACGATGTAACTCATTTTCTTGCTTGAGTGCTTGTGAAGCACACAATGTAAATATCAGCTTCAACTTCTGACTTTTTTTTTTACACATCAGAACAGTCTCATTCTGGTCTGAAGAGCGTAAAGTTTCCTAGTCTGCACTTACTGGTGTTTTTAGTGATGGCTCTTAGAAATAACAAGTTACCACAAAACTGACTAGATTGTTAATGTAGCGGGGTTGTTGATCAGGAGACAATTAGCAGGCAGACATCAAAATCAGTGCATAAAAAATGCCAGGCTGGCATTTATCATTTTATTATTTGTAGCATAAAATGATAATTATTCAGAAAAAAAAATAAGAAAATTATCATTAAGTCAATAACATCAATGCTGTCTAGGGTGTAGACACAAGCCTTCTAAACTTAAGGTCTTACACCTCTCACAATCAGTTCTAGACTGACGCTTTATCTAATAAATCCTCCCTAGCGGTAGGCTTATATATGTTTTTATCAATGACATCACTGTCATGTGACATCAATTCATTTCCAATTTAGTACATTTTTGAGTTTCTAGGCGCACAACTTGCTCCTATACATAGTACACAAAGTTGCTTTTAAGCCTTATTACTTTAATAACTATTGCTTTCCAACATCTTTATTACACACCATAATCTTGGTTAGAAAGTGACTCTAAATGCTTGATTATCTTTTTAATTACTGTAAGCTCCTTCCTCAATCAATAATTAAAGCTGCCAGATTCTATATAAATATAGGCATCTAGGGGCCTCTGCTTCCTTATAGCAACAGATTGAGTGCAGAAGAAGAGCTTGTGCAGCTGACACCCTATCCTGCTGCAGAGAAGGCTGCAGCTTATCAGGCCACCAAACAGTATCTTTTCTCTCTCTTTTTTTAACCTCTGCAGGACTGTTTACACACCAGCAAATTAACCTGAGGTAAGCTATTGACCCAGCAATACTGCTACTTGCTAGCAGAGCATCTAATAATACTGTATCTTAGTAATGTCCCACTTATGTTATCTTTGTATTTCTAGCAAGGCAGCACAGGACGCATAATAAAGCAAAGGGAAAGGGAATGCTCTTTACTGGGTTATTTAATCCTGGGCTCATTTAACTAGCCAATAGGTAAAACACATATTGTCACTTGTGTTTTAGTTTATAATTACAAGGTTCCCTTGCATGAACCCTTTTACCTGGACCCAGAAGGAAGAGAACTTGAAAGAGGGTTTAGACAATTGGGGGTGCTGCTTAGAGGTGGCCTGCCTCCAACCAAGAAAGAAAGGGGTAGCTACATAGGAAAGGAAGACAGAGGTTTCAACCCTAGAAAACAGACAATACAGATGGGTCCTTACTCTGTGGCTCCCTTTCTATACTTTATTATTACTGCAATTAAAGGCACAGATGTATTTTATATTTCCTACTTTCTTTCTTTGTACAGAAAGCACTATTCTGATACTTTAACCATATCTTTTAACATATCCCTGCACTTTATTAGCTAATACTTTTAATCTTTAACTGTTTTTAAAGCACTTCAGCATTTTCATCTATTTCTTCCACTTACCTTATATAACATAGGCATAAGGTAGTATAATGGGGGGGCAAGGAAAGACCCATGTTTCTTCCTACCAGGGCACCTCACCAATGACAGGGGTTACCAGGTCAAAGCTAAGATATAGGAGAGAATGTTAGAATATAAATGAAAGGATCAGCTTCTCTCAGGCCATGGTTTAAAATTTCATTTCCATGTTGTGATTGAAATTGAACGCATTGGAATACAATTCAGATGCACCCTGTCTGTTAGATGGCTACTAATAAATTATCTATTTCTAGGTTCTCCTGTCCCTTGTATTTCCATTGTCTGTTTTTGTTTTCAGTTGTCTTGATTGTTTGATTAATTATCTGATTCTATTGCAATGCAGTGCATTCTGTAAGGAGATGCTGTGGGGGTTTGCGGTCTCCTGAGCGAAGCACCGTTCTCTCAATAATTTGCGAGAATTTTCTTTAGTCTTCATTTTTTTTTTGCACTAGATAAAAGGCAATTTATTATTTGATTGCATTTTGCATCGCAGCCACCTGTTGTTGGAATTCATTTTTTTTAGGTTTTGTTTAGTTAGTTACGTAGCTCTACTCAGATTCACTACTGGAGTTCTGTACAGTGACTGACAAGTGAGCTGCACAGCAGAGTTTGTTAATGCAGATGATGCACATGGGACTGTTCAACCATTATTGCCATTTCTCCTACTGTCATCACCGATTTCTTTTCATCCACCCCCTCTTTCTGGCTTCAGATGACCCAAAACTCAGGTTGCCTTACTGCTTCACTTAACTGCCACCCATATTTTTTTTATTTCTTATTTTTAAACTCCTTTGGACAACTTATAATTTTTTCCTTTAAACAATGGCATGCATCATTGTCGGAGATTTGGAACTTATATGGGAATGGGCTTGGATCATCTAGCCCAACCAGCCGTCATGACTTTGAAAAGCTAGAAAATAGGGACAAAATGTATATATATAATATAATGTAGTATGATATCTTAATGTTCACATTGACATCAGCATACCTTTTTTTTTTTTACAATTATGTCCTGAGCACTTCTTTACTGATGTTTCTGTGGCACTCGTTTTTGGGATCACTGTCCTCTTGCTTTTAATAACTGTCCATGTAGAGTATTTTTAAAATATGTACTCAGTGCATCATGCAATCATACATTCCTTTTTCCAGTAAGTGTGTCAAAGTGCAATCAAATATTTATTATGAAAGAATGCAAGTTCTTGCAGTAGACCATATAAACTCATCAAAGTACATTTCAATGTACGTAAATAAATGGTGATTTTTATATTTATTCATTCACAAACATTATAAATACCTCTAAACTCTAGTACAAGTGTTAGAATCAGAATGCATCTGAAATAGACATGTGTGCAAAGTACTCATTTTGTTTACATGAAGCTGACAGTACATGACCCCTGCCCACAGTAACCGAACCTGCTTCTAAACTGACTCTTTTTGTCTTGCCTATGCGTCTTACAGATAGTTTGTTATGTTATGAAATGCATGCATACATGCTTCTGTATCTCAACCCTTTGTATTCCCCTTAATGTGAGATGGAAATGAAGATATGTAAGTCAGTTTGAGGCCAAGTGCTTAATTACAATGTGGTCCCTTAGGAAGTTTTGAGATTTTGTCATTAATGTGTTATGATGCACCATTCATGGCAGTCATTTGCACATTCATATACATGAAGGGATGGCATTGTTTCAATGTTTGACATGTATGGGTCAAGCTGTGATGCAAAGTAGTTAGAATTTAATATATAGTATGCCTGTCATTGCGCTGGTAGGGATCTGACCTATACAGATGCTCATTGTGCTAGTCACATAGAACAACTGATATATGAGCATATTCATTTTTATTGTATTAGATGTAGACCTCTTTGAATTATCTTCATTAGTTCTAGTAAATCCTTACTTTATAATATGAAACTGGAAGGGGGTAGATTAAGAGGTAATGTGAGGAAGTTTTTCTACACAGAAAGGGTAGTCGACCCTTGGAATAGTCTACCACAGGAGGTAGTGGGGCAAGTACAGTGGAGGGGTTTAAGCATGTCTGGGACAGGCACAAGGGAAGATTGAAAGGAGAGGGAGTGATGAAAAGCCATTGATCCCATAGGATCAGTGGTCACATGTAGTGTATAGGGCCTATGGGCAGACTGGATGGGCCTAGCAGTCCTTATCTGCCAACAATCTCTATGTTGCTATGTTTATTTGCTATTGTGTTCAACTGTTAGCCTTTCTAAATATGAACTTTTCCTCATAACACTTCAGAACTGTTTCATAACTCTATTCTCGATTTTGTAGTCATGTATTGACTCTTTGTTAATTTTCCAGTGCTGTATCTTTGCTCACCTCTTTTCCTTTGAAATATTAACAGGTCTGCTTAACTGATGCAACAACATACATGTCTGAGTTCAATTTCAATAAAACATTTAGTAGTTGTGAATATACAGTAGGGTTGCAAACTGATCTGATCCAGTATGCATGGGGTTTTGAGAGTACGTTTACTCAGATGTCATGTCAATGCTGATTAAGAGTGACAAGAGGCACTTACAAAATATTTTTCAGTCAGGCTTTTTTTATTCGATCCTGTCTAATTTTCCTGTGTTCAAAGCATGGGGAAGCTAAGGTTTCTTACTCCCTTCATTTTGATCCTAAACACATAAGCCTCTTCTGGATGTTCAATTTTTTTTTTGTGTTCTTTATTTATCCCTCCTTCTTGCCTTCCTGGTCTGCCACTCCTTCCAGCTGCACATGCCTCCTGAGACCCCCTCACCCTGATCCCCCTCCCCACACCCCAGATCACAGCCGACCCAGGGGTGGCCCGGTGTATCCCTCCGCCGGGTGGGTCCCCCTCCTCCGAGGGGAAAGGCACCGGGAGGGGCAACCAGCGCACTAGGCATCAGTCCCTGAGTGCTGCTGAGGTGGGTTTGGAGGTGCCAGGGCATCTCGGGCTGACAGGAGCGAGGCAGCCATCATCTGGCAGACCAGGAGGCTGGATTTTCCGCTTTTCTCCCCGGGGCATGGTGTGCCATGAGCGTCTGGGCAGAGCCGACATTCACCATGCCCCCATGTGCATTGAGGCTCTGCTGTTGGTCTCCCTGGCCTCCACCAGGGGGTACCAGACAACGAGCCGTGTCCCCTCCCTCCCCCTGGAGTAGGCAAGCAGTCGTGGGATGCTCGAGCCTACTCCCCCCCCGGCTAGCTCTTCAGTGACCTGAGTCCATTCCCAAACCCGGGTAGCTGGTGTCGCAAGCGGAAATCCAACCTCTGCGCCGACGAGCCGGCGGATGTTCAATTTTTAATTCAAGGAATACTTTACAAATAAGCAAAACATTTTTAAATCTAGTAACAGCTTTGCCTTAGGTTGACAATGTCAGACTGCAACATAACCAAATGAAATGAACATGTTTTATAAATTACAGAAAAGGAACCAAATTATGAAACGTGGTACTCGGTTAACACTGAAACTCACACTGTAGCCAAAAACAATAGCACTGAGTACACCGTTCCAATGAAATGGGAAATTTTTAGGAACCATATGGTACAAACAATTTATTTAAATACCAGCATTAAATGTGAAAAATATATAAGGCTGGGGTGATTACCGATAGCTGCAAGTAAAGAGGAATGATGATATAAAAACTGAACAGTTGAGAGAGGCTCGAGTGAGTAGAAAAAAAGGAAAGACTAAAAATCATGTTTTTACCTTGAGTTTCAAACAAACTGTTTGGCAACAATAAGGAACACTAATTTATCTTCTGGGTCATAAACTGCAAACTGCTAAGTAATCACCTCTCAATCAGACATGTCGATCAGTAAAAAAAAAACCTCTTATTTCTGAACTTGTGGCAGCCAGACTGTTTGCATTTTACCACGCTCTGCTTTCCATCACAGATGTCACTTTCAAATGCTACCAGGATATGTGCACTACCTTGCATTTGGTCATGCTCATTCACATTTCTAAACACAGTGAATGAGCCTGTGACCAAACGTGATTGTTCACGTCCATCTACATTACAGTCAGGATTTTAAAAATCTGCAATGTCGGATCAAACAACACAATGCAGGTGACCATAAATGGTGCTACAAGAATGTATACCAAGTTACTATTCACATAGGTGGACATACACTTAACACCTCTGTGCATCGCTACATACCTTGTTTTGAAAAACAACAGAATCAAAAAGTGTTATTAAATATTTTTTTAATGTTGTAGATCAGACAGTGTCCATTTACAAGCATGTCCTGGCTAAGAATGAAGAGGCTAAAAATTATAGTAGCACTTGCTAGTTTGTCCTGATGGAGTTCTCAGACCCCTGTCACTCACCTGACACAAGGACCAGAGGCACAGCAAAAATTTAGCTCCTAGAGGAAGAGTGGAGGAGCTGTTAATTTCAAGTTTATAGCAGGCAACTTGTGCAAGCAGCATTTGGAGCAGAGCAGGCTAGTGAAAGATTGTGGCAGAGAGCAAGATGTATAATGGATGACAGAGGGGAGTAAATGAGTCACCAGTCATGGCAAGTTTTACATCTTCCCCAACTTTAGGGAAGGCCATGGGGTCGAGGGGGAGGAAAGGAACCGCAGATGGTGGCAGTGTTTACTTGGTCCCCTACTCCAAGGCATGTAGCTGCAGTGCAGTCAGGGGGAGGAAAGGAACAGTCAATGGTGGCAGCATTTACTTACTCTCCAACCCCAGGGCTGTCAGCAGGATGGGGGGAGGAAAGGAGCTGCCAATCATGGTAGCATTTACTTGCTGCCTGATTGTGCATTCCCACCCTGGGTCTTGGCTCCCAGTACCATGCAGCTAGGGGTCAGTTCCTTGCAGGTCCAGACACTGGGTTATGTGAAAACATTGCCAAAGTTTTGAGCAACATCAGTAGCTCAGCAGTAGCAGTCAGAGGTGCATTATCAGCTGGTGAGAGCTGAAGAAGGAGGTACCTGGCAGGCGGCAGTGAGACAGTGAAGAGCCGCAGGCAAAGAGATTGATTGTGGATTGGAGGTGAAAGCAAGTGCCAACTGGTGTTACACAGAAAGGGGCCTGTCACTTTTGTTGAGCACGAGGCTTGGCGTCCACATCTGTGGCAGAGCAAACATTCTGCTACAGTACATAAAGGGTGCTTGATACTGTACTTGTGCCTTCTCTATTTGTTTCTCTCTACTGTGGTCCTGTATGCCACTCAGCAGCTCCAGTGTGGTGGTGGGGGGGGTTCATTAGCAAAGGCTGATCGGGACACTGAACAGCTGTTTTCTGGGTGGTGTCCTGCAGATGAAAAGAAAATGCTACCACATGATTGGTGCGGCTTTTTCTTTTCAAGTAGAGATCACGTCTGGCAAAACACCATCACGGTCTGCCTGGCTGATTATTGGTGTGACCCTGTTGAGCCCCTTGCACAGCACTCTGATTTGGACAGTGTCACGCCCTTCAACAGCAACTCATTTCAAGAAGTTCGCCTTGAGCGTGCATGCAGTGCGAACTTAAAAAATCAATACTGAGTTGAGGCTGGATGCCTCACAATACTTAGCTGCCTACGGTGGTTGGTATAATTTTGTTGATGTAGCAAAATCCAGTGATAGTCCTGTCGGGGATATCATTGCTTGCTATAGTGAATTGAAACATGGTACCAAAAGAGATCATCCTGAAGGATTACTAATTGCAATGTTGTTTACATGCTTTGTTCTGATTTTAAATGAACTATCTGTTTTGAAATCTGAGAAAGTTGCTTGCAAAATGGAGAATACTGCTTGCAAGCAAGAAATGAGTCTGAAAAAGGCTAATTATACAGAAAGGACGGAAGGACTGCAGTGTCAGGTCCAGTCCCTCCTTCAGCAAAAAGAGTCTTTCTTTAATAACGTAAGAAGCCAAGAACTGCATGCCTTAGGATAACACTGTAAAAAGGCAGAACCTATTAGAAACAAATTTTTCAAATGAATGGTATTCTGGCTAATACCAGTGATTCCTTCCATGTCAAAAATGAAGAACTTAGGGATGAAATGTCTGAAGTAATTGCTGATAGAGTTAACGTGCTGGTATTTCAACACCAGACCTTAACTGAACAGCATGATTCATTATGTTTTTATAACAGCAGACCAGAAATGAATGCTTTGAATATAAACTGTGACACAGCTTCTGTTGATAACAGACAAGTTTTGCAAGATGAGAATTTCTTGCAATCTGAAAATAAGGGACTTCACAGTGTGATAACTCATATATCGGAAGAGTTAGAATGTAGGAGTAAAAAGTCAGATATGACGAACTTGCGCCATCAGCCAGAGATATTGGCAGGGCATACCATCTTAATGCCCATAGACCTTGCCTCTTCTGATGTTGAAAAGTTTGATTTTGAATACTCGCAGTGTGCTCTGGGGTGGACTACAACAAAGGCTAGCCACTTGTTTTTCTGTGATTCACAAAATGGAGAATTGTCAGAGTCTGAAAATGGTGGACACACGTCATCATGTTGCATCCCCATGCCATCCCCAAGATGGTCACTCATAGTCATGTGATGATGGTCACAATACAGAAACACAAGATGCCCATGAGGTAATCCAAAATGGCTGACCACCACATCATGGAGGTCGGATCATGCAATCACAGGGACCTGTGGGTAACTGTGATTGCTGCCTTAACCAAACAAAACATACTGGAGATGTTTGGCATGATTTATAATGTTATCAGTAAGACTAGTGTTTCTGAGGGACAGAAGTTTCTCATTAAAAATGATGCTGACATACTTTTGAATGAATCTGGTATGCAACCTGTCATGAAGTCAGTGTCTGACGCTGCAGCAGCAGCTGATGTTAGCAATGTTTACTATGCTAGAATATTATTGGTTAAGGAACACGTTGTTAATTATATGAAATGTTGTGATTCTTCCCTATGTAATTTAACATCAGCTTTCCCTGAGAAGACTGAATGTGCTGTTTTTCCTAATGTTAACAGCATTGGGCACATGCAGTGCATTAATAACACAAGCTGTAACATTAAAAACAATGTTGCCACCATCCAGCAACCTTTCGGTGAGGAAACCCACTTTACATTTGATAGGGGAGGGGACAACCCTGAATCCGAAAGCCTTGTAGCTGTGATATTTTCAGCATCACAGGCCACATTGGTGATAGGGCTACAGGTTTGATTTCTGAACCTGTGCTGACAGCGTTTCAGCACTACATTCTCCACTCCTGATGGCTACTGAACCACAATCCATAGCTGGAGAACTACATGCAACTTGCACACCACTTTTCTCCACTGTGCAGACACCCCTGATAGTGCCAGCACTGCCTGCGCATGATGTGGAACCCCCTCCACCAGTGACACCTGGATCATCTCATACTGTGGCTACAGTAGAAGGCACAAGCCAGGAATAGTCTGGGTTATTCCCAGCACATACAATAGCAGGCACTTCTGGCAAAAAGGTGCAAGGGATTGTAATGTTGATATTATTGTCTTTTCTTGTGGATATTGTTGTCTTTTCTTCTAAGATCACTGATCAAGGCCCCAGCACTGGTTAATCTTAATCCAGCTTTAGGGTATTATTTTGAAACTGCTACATTAGATATAGCAATCTCAGCAGTTTTAGCCCAAAAATACAATGGACACATCAGATCCATTGCTTACGCATCCCAGATGCTCTCCCCAGTGGAGCTGAAATACAAACTTTGTAAAAGGAATCTTTTGGCTACATACTGGACAGTGAGATATTTTATGTACATCATTGGATATGCACCCATTGTGCTGCATTCCAGTCATTTGCCAATTAACTTTCTGTTGTCAGACAGAGTACAAGATGACTGCATCCAATGCCAGACATACACTGATCTCTCATTTTACAGGATCATGAAATCACTGTCCTTCCTATCAAAACTCCATTCTTGTTGGCCCATGGCCTACAGTTTACAGGACAGACCCATGATTGTTCACTCCAACCCCCTGACCTACCTGTCCCAGAGCCATTTCTAACAGAACCTCAGAAAGTGTTAAAAGACACCACTGTGTGTTATATTTTGATTGAAGACTCAGCCACACATACCAACGAGGGTCAGATAGCAGAGTTTGGAATTATTTTACAATTCTGTTGATGACAGAGTGTGCATTGCTAGTAATTGCATCATCATATATGTATGATTCACAGCCATTGTTAAAACATGCCTCGCAAGAAAAAAAATGTAAAGCAGGGAGGCAAGGAGTCTCCTTATTATTACCACAAATGTTTATGGATGGTTTACAGAGCTTAAGTCCTTGAGAAAGACACAGCTTGTGTTAAGAAAGGAATAAAAAATATTTTTCCTTATGTAACGTGATACCAGCACTCTATGAGAGGATTAAGTTCTGCAAAGTTTAAGAAACAACCTTGATCTAATTACAGACAGACTGCAGACACTGTTTTTTTGTTTTATTACAGATTCAGATTGGGTCTGTACCTCTCTTTCTTTTATTAATTTTTTTTACCAGGCATCCCCAAGCCCCACGAACAGGCTCACCCTGCTCCAGAGACTGCCCCCTCATACTTGGGGCTGGCCCCTCCCATTGGGGCCGACAATGGTAGAATTAGGTAGCCAGAGGTGACAGCACTGGAGTTGGCTCATTAGCAGGGAGCTGGCATTTTTGTTACTTTTTTCCCTCAGGGGGAACTGCAATGACAGCCAGCGCCCACCCTGCCCCCCATGCGTCAGGCGCCAATCGCTTGTGGTACCCCTCGCCTCCGCTGGGGGTCCATGATGTGTCAGACACTTGACCCACCTCTCCCCAGAGCAGGAGAGCAGTAGATGCTCAATCCTGCTCCCCCCTGGCCAGCCCTCTGACACGCAGATCCATTTCTTTCCTGGGTTGGTGGCGGTAGCCATGCCTCTGTGCCAATGGGATGGCACAAGGGTCTGTTCCTCTCTGACTGAATTTCTTTGGAAGAAAACAAACTTCCAATACTCTAATAGTACCCCCGTGAAATACAGAGACTTGTTTGTGTACATCACAACACTAACCTAAACAGTTTAAATATAAACTGTACATTCATAAGGTTCAAGCACATTTTAATTGTGAACCATATGCTACAAAAGAAGGACCCTCATTTAAGGGCAGTATATAGGTTCCTTAATAAAGGAACTAAGAAATAACCTCCAAAAATAAGCCCTTATAAGAAAGTGAAAAATTACCTTCCTCTATCCGGTGATGTCCTACTCATTTGGTATCACTGCCGTAACACTCAAGAAAAGTTATGGGTAGTTCCTGAACACCTGAGGGTAGATTTTATCTACTGTACCAGGTACATGATACTTCTGATGGACACCAGGGAGTCAGTAAAACACTAGACAGACTGAAATCCTCTGTCTGGTGGCCACACATGAGAAATGATGTAGAACATTACATTAGTAACTATTTGATATTTTTTTTCATTCAACTTTTATTGAGGTTTACAATACAGAGAACGAAACCACAACAGGCTTAAGAAATTGAGTATATACTTATAACAAAATATATAATGGTTCATTCTCTCCCTTACCCCCCTCCCTCCACCCACCCACCAAACCCTCCCCAAAAACCCAGCACAGCATTATACCAACAAGGGCACGGTGTACCCTATTAAAATGATGTGCTTCAGTTTTGTAATGCATATAAAGTTTGAAAGGGGCAGTAATTGTTTGATCTGTGCACAGAACAATCCTATACCAGCTAGGAAAAATGCTAGAATGTCACCCCAGAGGCAATCAAGCCCCTGGAACAACATTCAGATTGACTACATCGGCCCTATACCAACCACTAAGAACAACATTAAGTTTGCATTAGTGATCACTGACTTATTCTCCAAATGGGTTGGAGCTATCCCAACACAGAACAACACAGCCAAAGTGACTGCAAATGTCTTGGTAAACCATCTAATTACCAGGTGGGGTTTGCTCCTAAAGGTAGATTCTGATTACAGGAAGCTGGCTTTATAGCCAAAATAATGCAGGAAATTCTGGATTTGTTACAGGTAAAACAAAAGTTTCATACCCCTTACCACCCACAGTCATCAGGACAGGTGGAATGGGCTAACAGGCAGATCAAAGTTATGCTATCCAGATTTGTTCAGGGAAGCTCCCAAAGGACTGGGATTCATTGTGGAGGATAATCTCTGAGGCACACCACATTCATGACATCATGGGTTGTGTACACCTGATAGGTTGCTATGATGCACATGTAATTTGAAACAAGTCCTTCCCCTTCTATGGTGGTCAGCCTCCCTTAGCTCAGTTCTAAATGTGCATTGAATCAAGGTTGCAGCACATCTTACAGCTCTGCAATGTTGTATATACCAATCTACCTCAAGGTAAGAACAAAGTTCCGTACAACATAAAAAGGCATTTAAATAATACAAGGCATAGTTACAAATCCACAGTGCATGGAACAGCTTGAAATGTGCCACTAGAAAGGTGTCTATAAATTTGTCGGTTTAAAGGAGGCATAATTGTGATGGGGTATGTTTAGGAAGCCAGCTAGAACACCAATATGATCTGCAGTCTAAGCACCTGGGCCCCCTGCTAGCAGTCCCAGGAGCCTGAAGACATCTGTGTGGGCAAGAAAAACATTATTGTGACATCTTCTCACTCTGTGCTACCTGGACACCCCTACTAGTGGTTTCAGGAGCAAACACTACACCAAAGGGGAAGAAAATGGATTATACTCACTGCTGTTAGTCCCTGCTAGCGACATCAGCAGCACAATCCTCACTATTTAGATTCCTCTACTGTACTCCAACCGGTAATCCCTGCCAGCGGGTGACCAAGTTGCACAGCAAAACCACACTGTTCTGGAGCCCCAAAAGAAACACCATCTAAAAATAGTGCTGGGCAGACAGAGCTCACTCCAAATGCTCAAGAATACCAATGAGCGCACTCGAGACACGCGGATGTTTTTCCCAACTTCCTGGCTCATGCTGAGTCCCCTAGACCTCTACAGACCAAAATTGGAACCCGAGTCCATGCTATTTTATGGCCCTAGGTCCATAGAGGTCCTGCCCATCTTCCTCCTTGCCAAGATCTAGCTCTCGGAGCAGAATCCCGTTTTGGTGCGAGACAGCTTCTCTCATTGGCTCCCTAGTCTTGCGGGACTTCATCCGCCATGTCTGTTGGGGGCATTAAACTACTAAAATCTCACCATCACAAGATTAGGCAGCCCCACATAGCCCTTTGACTCCTGACTGCAGTGCAGCATAGATTCAGCTGCTACTTTACCACAGCAATAAAATAAATATAAAAATTTCAGGTGCGGCTAAGTTTCCCTTCGCCAAACATTATTGGCCTACTCCAATTTGTTCACTTTAACACTCTAACAAGAACTCTGTGTCTGCCAATTCCTTCATCACATTCCCCACAGTTAAAGGTGCAGTACACCAACATCTACAGAGAGTCCCCTTAAAGGCACAGCTTACCTCTCTGCTGATAAAAAATCACAGAAATGGACCACTTTTAGGACTAGTCAATGTAAGCTACTGATATAAAATTACAGAAAGGGGCCACTTTTCAGACTAGTCAATAAATCAGATTAGTCATTAATATAGGCATATATGTCTTGGCATATATGCAAGCATACACTTGCCATATACCTGATCTGTGCCATCTTCTCCACAGATCAAGATGTCTAAGAACAAAGTATGCAGACAGTGTAATATACCCATACCTACACATCAGCTGGGAAAATTATGCACATGCGTGGAGGATGGCAATGCCACCAATGACTCTGTGGAGCCCCAGGAAGACTACAATGGGCTACTGCAAACTATTAAGGAAGAAAGTATCGATCCCAGTGCAATCCTACTACAAAATAATCAACTAATGCAGGCACAAGAAGAACTAGCAGCTATGCTAGCAAAACTTGACAAGCTATCAGCACCGCAGTCTGCTAATCCTCCTCCAGCAAAAAAGAGGGCCATTGGAAACAACAGCAAACTGGATGGTGCAGACAATGGTGGATTAAACCCCAGCATAGATGACACAGAACAGGTGTCGGAGGAGGAGGAGGAGGGTGAACTGGAAGCAGAACCTCAGACCCTCACAACCAAATGATGTTTCCCTGACCAAATACACACACTGGTCAGAAACATAATGGCCACAGTGGGGTTCGATTCCCCGGCACCAAAACCAACATCAAAACTTATACCATCTCTTCAACCTCAATCAAAGCAAGCAGACGTATGTCCAGTCTGTGACGCCATACAAGAACTGGTACTAAAAGAGTGGGGTTCCACGTAACCCTCGCGCATACTAGAACGCAGATCCTGGGACAAAATATACCCCTTGGAGGTGGAAAAACTCACTCTATGTTGCACACCACCAACAATAGACCCCCAGATTGAGTCACTCAATAAAAAACAGTACTACCCACAAAATCCACATCCAGCCTAAAAGACCATGTGGATAGAAAGTTGGAAGACCTAATGAAAAAGAATGCAGAACTAGCAGGTTTCAGAACAAGGGCTGCATCCATGGCCATTTACACCACACAAGCACAGCTCACATGGCTCCAAGAGGTTATCAAGATGCTCCCACCCAAATCGATGGAGGCAGAATTAGTTGACAATGCTATACTGTCTTTCTAAATATCTAACAGACATGACAATTGACTCATTAAAGATCAATGCCATATCAGCAGTACTGACCAACAGAGCCAGCGCTCTATGAATGAAGCTATAGGACGCCAATGGGGATTCAAAGGCCACTTTACAGAAACTCCCCTTTAAGGGCAACCTTCTCTTCGGGGAAGTGCTAGAAAAATATCTCAAAGGCAAAGAGGATGGAAAAGCACTATCCAAGGACAATGCCAGCCATGTACCTACCATCCCGACACAGATTTTGTTCTCAGTCCTTTTGAAATAAGAGACGAGGAAACACGACCTACAGAGGCTCACGATTCAGACCACATTACACCTAGACATACCAGGCTAACAAATTCTGAGGCAGGGCCTCAGCCCCACAAGGTAGAGGCACCCACAATGCACGCAGAGACCACACCAGGCAATGACTATCTCGATTACAGGCTATCCCACTCACCGCCAGTCGACGCAAGACTACTGCAGTTCACAATGACTTGGCAAAACTCCACCACAGACAGGTGGGTTCTAGAGATCACAAGACATGGATACACCATAGAATTCGAGCATGTACCTACTCACAATTGACTAGTGAAATTACCCATTTCACCACACAAGATAGCACTCGATCAAGTGACGAGGATGCTACAGGACCTATGCAGAAACAGGGCCATAGCAATGGTACCAGCCAGGGAACAAGGACAGGGAATATATTCAATATTCTTCATGGTCCCAAAAAAAAGACAGAAGACCTCCACCCAGTACTAGACCTAAAGTATCTAAACATATCCATAAGATACACACCATTCAAAATGGAGACAATCAGGTCCACACTGAGGGCTATCCACCCAAGGGATTACCTCACATCCACAGACCTCAAGGATGCCTATCTCCACATCCCTATCAGACCAAGCCATTTCAAATACCTTCAATTTCATGTACAAGGGGTCCACTACCAGTACCAAGTACTCCCGTTCGGACTTGCCTCTGCTCCCAGAGTATTCATAAAGGTATCCATCATACTGGCTGCAAAACTAAGGGAACAAGGCATATACATCATACCTTACCTGGAGGACTGGCTAATCAGGACAAGGTCAGTCACACAGTCAACCAGAGAGACACGCACAGTGGTGCACTACCTACAGTCACACAGCTGGGTAATAAACCAAGAAAAAAGCTGCCTGGCACCAAGTCAGTCTATAGAGCATTTAGGCACAGTCATCGATACAGACAGAGGCCTAGTATTCCTGTCACACAACCGGGTCAAGTCTATCATACAACTTACAAATCAGTTACAAAAATCAAAGCAACCTCCATTACTTCTCATATCACAAGTATTGGGACTAATGTCATCCTCTATAGATACCATCCCATGGGCAAGGTGGCACATGAAACACCTCATGGCATTTCTTATTCAACAAGGCTCCATGTATGATATCAACCTATCAACAAGGGTTGCACTGCCATCCAAGGTAAAAGCAAGTCTCCTCTGGTGGACAAACATCCACAACCTCACAAGGGTAGCGCCACTAGATGTCCAACCAGAGGCAATAACAGAAACTGACACAAGCATGCTAGGATGGGGGGCAGTCATGGGAACACAGATTGCCCAGTGTACACGGTCCCTAGCAGAGGGAAAACTATCTATAAGCATGCTAGAGATGAAGGCAGTATTCCTCGCACTACTGCACTTCTCAAAACACATAAAGGGAAAACACATCAGAATAAAATCAGACAATCAAGTAACTGTGTCATACATAAACAAACAGAGAGGTACAAAGAGTGGGGCAATGATGGCACAGACCACAAAGCTCATACTGTGGGCACAAAACAACCTAAAGTCCATTACAGTGGTACATCTAGCAGGCACATTAAACATAACAGCAAACTGGCTAAGTCACCAGCGCACACATTCGGGGGAATGGCATCTCCACCCTCAGGTGTTCACACAAATCAACAAGAGATGGGGACCAATAGAACAGGACCTCATGGCATCAAACCAGAACAAACAGTGCCAAAAGTTCTGGTCTCGCTACAAGGACAGCAGAGCGCTTGGGGTGGATGATCTAATGGTCAATTGGACATTCCAAATAGCATATATCTTTCCACCACTACCACTAATCACCCAAGTCCTGAGAAAAATCCACACCCCCAGATCCAGAGTGATCCTCGTCGCCCCCCACTGGCCAAAGACAGCATGGTTTGTGACAATAGTATCCATGTCCCTCGATGGCCCTTGAAGACTCCAATACAGAACAGACCTCCTATTACAGGGTCCAATATTACACCTAATCCCACAGCACCTCCAACTCACGGCTTGGCTCCTGAGAGAGAGAGAGAGAGAGAGACTGCTAAAAGCAGGCTGCCACCCTACAGTCATCAAGACCATGGCCATGTCAAGATAGCCATCCACTAACACAATATACCAAAAGCAATAGAAAATATTCATCAAATGGTGCAGCCACCACAACATCGACACCCACACTTGCACCATCTCACACATCCTGCTCTTTTTACAAGAAGGGCTACACCTCGGCCTGTCACCGGCCTCCTTAAGGGTGCAAGTAGCAGCAATAGGCACAGCCAGAGGACAGTTGCAAGGCACTACACCAGCGGCGCATCAGGACATAATCAGCTGCCACCAACATCAGACCACAAATAAAAGATATAATCGCACCATGGGACTTGACACTGGTGCTATAAGCCATGATGAGCACGCCCTTCGAACCACTAGAAACAGTGCCACTGAAGTGGATGCAACTAAAGACAATCTTCCTGATGGCCATCACCTCAGCCAGAAGGGTGGGAGAGCTCCAAGCACTATTGTGCAGACCACCTTACCTAACATTTTACAATGATAGAATATCTCTCAGAACAATACCTTCCTTCTGACCAAAGATCGCATCTACACTCAACCTCAATCAGTCAATAGATATCCCAGCTGAATTACCACCAGCAAATGTTAGAGTGCAGCCACAACTACAACTACTGGGGATGAAAAGAATAGTATCAACATATGTGACACGTACTAAAGACATACACAACATGGGCAGACTCTTCATCATACTTCAGGGAAAAAGAAAGGGATCACCAGCATCTAAGGTAACCATTGCCACATACCTGAAAACAGTCATCAAGGAGGCATACAAGGTGAGCAATGCCACTGCACCAAAAGACATAAAAGCACACTCCACCAGAGCAATAGTTACCTCATGGGTGGAAAAGAACATGGCCATGGCAGAGGAAATATGTGCAGCAGCCACATGGTCCTCAATACACACCTTTACTAGACACTACAGAATGGACATGTCACAAGAGGACAAAACTCATTTTGCCAAGGTGGTGTTATCCACTGCAAAGACAAGAACAGTACCAGAAAACATGTCTAACCCACCCAAGCAGGTGAACACTGCTTTTTAATGACCCATGACGTCATGAATGTGGAGTGCCTCAGAGATTATCCCCCACAAAGGTAGTTTACTCACCTGGTAAAGGTGATAATGGGGGTATAGATCTCTGAGGCACTCCACAGCCCACCTCCCCAAAAAAAGATGTGTGTACTGTATAGACTTATATATGTACTGTATGTATATATATATATATATATATATATATATATATATATTACCAAGAAAGAACTAAGAGCTACAGTATGTATATACTGGCAGAATAAATATATACCTGACTAATTAAGCATTGCCAAATCAGGTGTCAGACTACAATTTAGACACCGCATAACTAGCTGTATAATATTCACACTACTAGCTTAATAAGTTACAGAATAAACCAGTCAATAACTGGAACATCACTACTAAATCTGTCTTTAATGATACACTGTGAAATTAGAAACTAACAGTTTATGTTACTGAAACACAGCTTTGGGAAATACCAAACTGACCTAAGGGAGGCTGACCACCAGAGAAGGGGAAGGACTTGTTTTAAACTACATGTGCATCAAAGCAACCTATCAGGTGTACACAACCCATGATGTCATGAATGTGGAGTGCCTCAGAGATCTATACCCCCACAATCACCTTTACCAGGTGAGTAAACTACCATTATTGCATTTACTCCTTATGGAAATCAGAGGAATACCCTCTGCAGGTACACAGTGTACTCCATTTTTAAATCATGACTGGAAGGTCCATGAGACTCCCAGAACACTTACTTCTGGACCTGTGTACTGCCACTGCTGATGGAGCATCAGTAGATAAATATGTTAAATAACTCAAACAAGACATCCAAAAGGTGCACTTGTTTGCTGCACAATGTATGGGCAAGGCCCAACAACAAGCCCTATCCCATTGTAAACAAACTCAGTCCAGCAGTCTCAAGTTCAAGTTCAAGTTTATTTCAGGAAAACTCCATTGAGCAAGCTCATTCACAAGGAGGTCCTGTGACATAAACACTTAAAGTACAAACACAGATAGGTAATAACAGTATATACATGAAATGCACGTTACATGATACAGGCTGGATATACATACAAGGGTACCACATAGGGTGACCGCAGGTGGTAAACATTGATATGAGACAGGGAAGCGACTTACAGGTTGCATACTGATAAATGAAACATGATGACTAGTGTGTGCAATACATATATTTTGGCAGCTAGAACAAACAACAGTCTACAACTGATATGGGGGAGGAGTGATTTGATAGAGTAGCAGTGGAGCGTAAGCATAGATAAAGCCAGGAGTAGAAGGCGAAGGGAAAGCAGTTAATATGACAAATCAATTATACCTTACCAGTGGATAAATATGGCACACATGGGGAAGGAAGAGACTTAATGACAGTAACAGGTGTCTTTTATTTTGGCTGAACTTAGCGATTTGTAGAAGTTTATTGAAACTGTGCTAGTTAGTTTCAGTATGGTTTGTAATTGGTTCCAAATGGAGGGAAGGGCATATGCAATAGCACGTTTACCAAAGGAAGTCCGAGACCTTGGTATGTCAAGCATAATAAAGTCAGATTTTCTTAACAAGTATGCACTATGTGAGATACTAATAAGGGAAGAGAGATAGCTTGGCAATTTCTGCAGGAGCAGTTTAAGAGTCCATAGCCCAGCATGGAGCAGGCATCTAGTAGTAAGGGATGTCCAACCAACAGCTGCATATAAGTCACGGTGGTGCGAACGGTAAGGGGAGTTGGTAATGAACCGTAACGCACGGTGATAAAGGATGTCCAGTTTACTTAGATTTGCAAGAGTGGTGGAGGAATAGATTACATCGCCATAGTCGAGTAGGGGGAGAAAAGTGGCCTGTACAAGCTTGTTTCAAGTTTCAAGGGGGAAAAGGGGCTTATTTCTGTAGAAGAAACCTAACCTTGCTTTTAACCTTCTAGAGACATCTTCGACGTGGTCATTGAAAGATAATTTATTGTCGATCCAGATACCTAGATATTTAAATTTGGTTACAACTTCCAGAGGCTCGTTTAGCATGGTGACAATGAAGTCTTGGGCAAGGGTATTGGGGGGGCCTGTGACAGCACTGTGGGAGAATATCATCACTTTAGTCTTCTTAGCATTGAGCAGAAGCTTTGCCTTTATTAGATTATGCTCAAGTTGTGCGGAAGTCCGCTTGAAGCACTCCCTTGACTTCAGATAACGATGAGCCAGAAGTATACAACACAGTATCATCTGCAAAAAAAGTGCAGACTGGACGTAGATATGTTGGCATCTAAGTCATTAATGTACAGAGAAAACAAGATAGGGCCTAAGATGGATCCTTGGGGGACTCCTCTTGCAACTGGCAAGGCAGCAGGAAAAAAGCCTTCCGCCTTTACTTTTTGGAATCTTCCAGTTAGGTAGCTAGAGAACCACTGGGTGGTATGGTATGTGGCACCCAACTTTGCAAGGCAATTGACTAATAGTTTGTGATCAACAGTATCAAAAGCTTTGCTGAGGTCCAAAAAAGACTGCACCAGTTACCTTCTTAGCATCTATAGCAGAGATCCAATCATTGGTTACTTTTGCTAGTGCAGTGATTGTGCTGATTAGCCCAGAAGCCAGATTGAGCTGGGTTAATGAGAGAGAAGGTTTCCAAGTGAGATTTTAACTGAATATGGATCAGTTTTTCGAGAACTTTAGAAAGGATAGGCAATATGGAGATAGGCCTATAGTTGTTTACATCGCATGGGTCACCAGATTTAAATAGAGGGAGGATATGTGCTGATTTCCAGCAGGACGGCTCAGTAGCAGATGTAATGGAAAGATTGAAGATATGGAGAATTGGGGCAGTGAGATGGGCGTAGCCTGACCTTAGGAAAAAGGGTTCCAAGTCATCGTCCCCTGCGCTTTTTTTGGTGTCTAAGTTAAGAAGAGAATCTTCTACTTCTTTATAAGTTATCTCATGCAGTTGGAAGGGGCTGGGTGCAGGACTAGATGTAGGGGGAGGGGTATGTTGGCTCATTGCAGCACCAGCATAAGGTGATGAGTCAAAAGCTAATCCAGCTGTGGCAAAGTGGGAGTTAAGTTCCTCCAGGATTAGGGACTTGTTTTCCACAATCTTGCCACTTGCAACTATCTTTGTTGGGACAGAGGGGGCCATGGGCTGTCCTTCTATAGCTTTGATAGTCTTCCATATTTTATGAGGGTTACCTTTAGCTTGTTCGAGAGTACAAATATAATTGTTAGCTTTAGCAGAGCAAAGTTTTTTCACATAGTTATTCCTGGCTGTTCTAAAGGCCTGCCAATCCAAAGATTCTTTGGAATGTCTAGCTTTAGCCCAGAGCTCATCTTGAGCTATAAGGGCTACCTTGAGATCCGAGGTGAACCAGGGGTTGGAATTGTTCCGTACCCTTACTTTGATGAAAGGGGCATGCTTATTTATTATTATAGTGAGCTTGTCATTAAGGATGTAAGCTGCCTTGTTGACATCTTTGGCTAGGTAGAGATCTTGCCATCTGATCATGCTCAGGTCAGATAGGAAGTTTACTGCACTGAATTTGTGAAAGGATCTTTTTGTTATAAAGATGGGTTGTGGCCGGGCCTTAATTTGAGATCTTATGCAAGCAACAATTCCATGGTCGCTCATGTCGTTGTGAAACACTGATGAATTAGATATTTTGTGTGGATGGGTGGTTAGTACCACATCTAGAATGGAACTGTTGGCAGTATTTAGAGTGTTGAAACTAGTAGGTTCACTGACTAATTGCCCAAGACCTAGCTCGTCACAAAGGGATTTGAGGCCGTGTGATTTAGGTGACAGCCAGTCCATATTTAGATCTCCTAGAAATATTGTTTCAGTTTTTGCATCTACGAACATGGATTTCAAAAGATTAAGGACTTCATCACCACCAGACGGGGGTCTATAGCCACCTAGGATAGTGATACATTCCGAGGAGGGGAGATGAAGGCTCAGCAAAACTAACTCAAATTCCTTGGCTAGAGATTTGCAACTAATATTGGTGACCAAGTACTTAGATTTGGCATAGATAACCACACCCCTGCCTCTAGACTCTCTATCTGCTCTAAATAAATTGTAGCTCTGCAGTGATATTTGTTGATCAGTGTTCGTCTTTTTTAACCATGACTCAGTAATTATGATAAGGTCAGGGTTAACGTGTGCAGCCCAGGCTTGCAGCTGTACAAGTTTTTTAGGCAGGCTTAAAATGTTGACCATCATCATTTTGAGACCTGTGGCCCCAGCAAAATCGATAGGCAAGGTAAGTTGTGGGGGCCAGGGTTGAGCTCCATATTTCCTGAGCAGAGAAGAAGCAGAAGTATAACTTTCTTTAAGGAGCTTATAAGAATGGAGACTGCTTTTTTATTTCTTTGTGGCAACCCATATCGTGCTGCGCAAGAGGCGGCACCACTGTAATGACAGTTGATCGTGATCAATGTAAGTACTTGGGTAGACATAGGTGAGGACAGTAGCAAGGGGGTGTCTGCTAACAGGGGGGAATAGGCTAAAAGAGGAGAGGAGAATGACATAATGTTTGCACAGTAGACTGTTATAACAATAGGTATTGATAAGGTACATTGGAGAACTGAATTGCATTGAGGTACTTCGAATTGCACTGTATTGCTGAAAACTCTGCACCTTAAGAGCAATAAAAACACAATAAGGAGAGCCATGGTCCCAGATTGAGTGGTCTCATGATTTGTATTAGTGCAATATTTTCTAGGCAAGTAATTTGCCCACCTAGGTACTCACTTAAAACCTAGATGAGAAAATACAGCAGAAAGGGGAACAAGGAGAGCAGGAGCAGCTAGTTAGTGGTGGGCTCAAGAGATATTCACACAGGGCAGTCTTATTGGCCACACTCAGATACCAATCATAGGTTGGCAGCAGTTGAAACTAGGCCAATGAAGCAGTAATATGACATAGGAGGCGGATCATGAGTATATTTAAAGGAGGCCTGGGAGAGGGGGGTGGTGGGGGTGGGAGAAAATTTCAGGTCAGAGCCAGAGCTGAGAAGTCAGAATTAAGAAGGAAACACTGTAACAGGCTATAGAGAAGGTGCCCCAATCAGAGCAAAGTCTACCAAGTTAGACTGCCTCACAATAACAGTGTCATTGATAAATGGCTACATGCCAATCAAATGAATCTGTTTAAAGGAGATTAAATTACTTTTCCATATCCCAATGGGCAGAACAGTACTAAACTATGTTTTTCTTTTCTCTTTCCTTTTAAGTTCGAGAGAGAGAGATGCTTGCTTTTATGCTTATTTTTCTTTTTAGAAGTATGGGTCTTCTTACAAGCCAAAACTGCACATCATACTGCAGATAAGAACCAATGACCTAAACCTAAACAGCTTGTTGAGGTAGAGTACCTCACAAGCCCACATGATCTAATTGCATCTGGTGGAATTCACACAAACATTTTAAAGACATGTTCATCATCCAAGAGGGTATTGAGGCCCTACTGAATGCTATGATCATTGCTTCAGAGCAATGCTAGCAGCTAGACTTGGTATGGATCCCTGTTTAGACTTTATTGATAATCAGGAATTTTTGCATCCAAAATTTATATGGCAATAAAGCCCATTAGTCCTAAAGGTTTTACTCTATGATGCCCCATAATTTGTGACACCTGATACTGAATGCCCAAAAAAGAACCCTGGCCCACCCAGTAGTCTAATTGTCACTTCTCAACCAGGTACCCTAGTTAAATGCACATCCCAGTGATTTTAAATCTTACCCTTTAAAACTTGGAATGATTTGTTATATGTTTCACAACAAACGTTTTCCACTTTTTTGTAATAATGATGTTACTGAATACCCTGGCAGCATACCAGGTACTCATTAATGATCCCTTATACAGGGACTGATAGCACCACACATACACACACACAGGATTTTCACATCCTGACCATGAGTGCTACATCTCATAATAGTAAACCTACCCAAATGCACTAGGCATTTTGGTTTCATTTGTTTTTTTTTAATAAAAAAACACAGGTTTAGACACAGGCATCTTTGACTCTGACATATCTATTTTAAATAAGGCTGATATAGCCATTATTTAACTCATTGAGTCATGATGGTCATTTTGGGTCAGGTTCTGTAATGGAGGTTCCGACACCATATGGCATCTACTGGACTCAATTAGTTAAGCATATATGTTAAAGATTCATGATAGTACAAGATGATTCATGATAGTATGAAATATAATATCAAACCTCCCCTATTACATGGTATACATGACCTTGCTCATGCAGAGTGATTTACATTTACAATATTAAGGATATTGTGAAGGGATTTGACCTGACAAATGTTAATACTGTATTAAGGAATTAATTTCTGCTCACAATAAGGACGTAGATGAACATCACATGTCTAGGGAAGTCCTTTGCACTGCCTATGGCTATTATGTTTTTACAATCCTTTGGTTGTCTCTTCCACGATATGGAATTGGGAACATATCCCTGATCTCATATACGACAGACGTATGGGTCAGTGGCATTGCCACATAATGCACTTCTATTGCATGTGTTAACAAATGTTTATTTGAATCTAGCACTATTCCCTTGCCAATAGCAAGGAACCTTGGGTATGTCACCACACACACACCAGTATTGCTCCATATTTTGAGACTTATTTGTGTACAATCCAAGAAGCCACATTCATGAATCTCATAGTGTCACTGCCACATTTTCATCCAGCAACATCCATCTCTGATCATCTGGCAACCGTCCATTCTGTTGGTCATCCTGATGGGAACTTTTATCATGAAAGGTTGAAACTAACTTCTCTGCTTGTTTACCATGAGGTCTTGGAATCGTGACTGATTCTGAACTTTGATTGTCTTACCTGAAAGGATCATTGCCTTTTATGCAGATGTGACATCTTCAAACTTGTCTTACCAACTTGTGAATACTGGCCTAATAATTGACAATAGGCTTCCACTTGTGAACTCTCAAACTGTATTCATTCCAGACAATTAAGATTCTACAATCGAGCTCATTGTATGCATGATATGAAGCAAGCCTGTGTTGGGGGCAATCCCCTAACTTCAGCAAGAAGATTCTTCTTCATTTCATTTACAATCAATAAATTCACTTTTTTCACTGCTTGTTTTTCCAAGCCTGGCTAGCACCTTATACAAACTGAGTACTGTCATAAACATTTATACTTTGTGCAGCTATGTGATCATCTTCAACTGAACACTGTTGCTATTCCATTGTAAAACTCAATGCGCAATCTAATGCACCCCCTACTGAGGCCTATGAAAATACTGCAGCCTCCTGAACATTTGGATTCACCTTTGGAAAATCTGAATGCATTGAATTTGAACTATGAATCTTCATCTGGGAACAAGTGACCACCAAACATTGTGGTTCACAATAAACGCAGCTACAGAGTCAAGCCATACAAAAGAGAGAATACTGGACTTCAGGAGGGCTGACTTTGGCAAGATGGGAGAGTGCCTTAGAAAAGCACTAGCAAACAGACTAGAAGGAGGGGTGAAGCAACAATAGGGAAACATCAAAACTGCCATCACAGAGGCAACAAGCCTTTGTGTGAAGCAAATAAATCAAAATGAAAGAAAAAGCCACCATGGTTCTCAAAAAAGGTGGTGATGAAGGTCAGGGAGAAAAAGATAGCATTTAGGAAGTATAAGGAAACACAGAAACAGCAGGACAGAGAACTGTACCAGTTAAGGCAGAAGGAAGCAGGGAAGGAAGTCAGAATAGCAAAGGCCCAAACTGAGGAAAAGATAGCTGACTCGGTTAAGAAGGGGAATAAAACCTTTTATAGGTACATCAGGGAGCATAGAAAGACAAAAGGAGGGATAGTGAGGCTGAATAGAAAGGACAGTGGGTGGGCAGAGAGGTACACTGAAAAAGCAGGGATACTAAATGAATACTTCTGCTCAGTATTCACAAAAGAGGAGGAGGGGGAGGTGCCTAATCTAATTAACAGAAGCACTCAGGATAGGGGGTTAATCCCAGTCCTTTCACAGAAGAAAGGGCTCTGAAAGAACTCCTAAAACTGAAATTGGACAAAGCAATGGGGTCTGACAGAATTCACCCCAGAATTCTAAAAGAATTAAGGGGAGAACTAGTGACACCACTGACTACCCTTTTTAACAAATCATGGGAGGATGGTGTGGTACCGGAGGACTAGAGGAAGGTGGATGTGATTCCTCATCACAAAAGTGGGAGCAAGACAGAGGCAGAAAACTAGACCTATCAGTTTGACCTCTGTGGTAGGGAAAGTGATGGAATCACTTCTGAAGGAAAGAACTGTTGAGTACCTAGAGGCCAGTGGGGAACAGGACCCAAGACAGCATGCGTTCACAGTGGGAAGGTCATATCAGATGAATCTAATTGATTTCTTTGACTGGATGACCAAAGTAGTAGACCAGGGAGGGGCTGTGGATATGGCCTACCTAGACATTAGCAAGGCATTTGACACAGTCCCACACAAAAGATTAATAATAAAATTAACCAGCCTGGAAGTGGGTCCCAGGGTGGTAGCCTGGGCAAAACACTGGCTGGACAACAGGACAAAGAAGGTAATTGAAAATGGAGTCCACTCTGAAGAAAGAGGGGTTACTAGCGGGGTACCGCAGGTTTCAGTACTAGGTCCAGTCCTTTTTAATGTCTTTATAAGTGCCATTGCAGAGGGACTGGAAGGAAAAGTATGCCTCTTTGCAGATGATACAAAGATCTGCAACAGGGTTTATACACAAGGAGGCATGGAAAGGATGAGAAGGGACTTGGCAAGGTTGGAGGAATGGTCAGAAGTATGGCAGCTTGGATTCAATGCAAAGAAGTGCAAAATAATGCACCTGGGAAACAAAAACCCAGGGGAAGATTACACAATGGGGGGAGTTAGTAACAACAACAAAAATGGAAAGAGATCTGAGGGTAATCATATCAGATGTCCTTAAGGTTAGCAAGCAATGTGAGAAGGCAGTAGGGAGGGCTGGGGGGATACTGGGATGTATAGGGAGAGGCATCACCACCAGAAAACAAGAAGTTGTAATCCCTCTGTACAGACAGTTGCTGAGACCCTATCTGGAGTTCTGCGTCCAGTTCTGGAGACCCCATCTCTGCAAGGACACAGACAGGATGGAGGCAGTCCAGAGGAGGGAAACTAAAATGGTGCAGGGTCTTCAAGAAAAGCCACATGAGAAAAGACTAAAGGAGCTTAATATGTATACCCTTGAGGAAAGGAGGGAAAGGGGGGTCATGATAGAAACTTTTAAGTACCTCAGTGGAATCAACAAAGTCCAAGAGGGTAGCATCTTTCAGAAAAAGAGATGTGCAAGAACAAGGGGACACAATTTGAAGATAATGGGGGGATGGCTCAGGGGCAATGTGAGGAAGTATTTTTTCACAGAAAGGGTGGTGGATGCATGGAACATCCTTCCTGAGTAGGTTGTGGGGTCTAAAACTGTGGGAGAATTCAAGAATGCATGGGACAGACATAAGGCGATTCTTATGGGGGGTAGGAAGAAATAGGCTGTTGGTTAACTAGGGTCTGCAGCTTATGCAGCAGGTAGAGAAATGGGCAGACTAGGTGGGCCAAGCGGTCCTTATCCGCCATCAAAGTCTATGTTTCTATGTTTCATCTAACACTTAAAGAAACCCTGGATTTATCCCTGGAACTGTTTGTAGTTTTATGGCTTGTGGACAATGACATTTTGTGTCCTGTCGAACATTTTTTTTTTTTTCAAATTTTAAATTTTTTATTGTGAAGCAAAGCAGAGTTGAGATACAGATATAATATCACATATAACTATTTCCATTCTTACAGAGCCAGATCCAAAAGTACAGTCAAATACACATGAAGAGTTTAACTAGATAAAATTTGAAACCATAACTCTGCTAATATAAGAGGAGCTATCTGGAGTTTTCTATAAATCACCAACCCACTAGTACCACCCCACATCCCCTCACCCTCCCCCCCGCCACCAAGGGGAAGATTAACTCTGAAATGGGTTCCTCTTCCAGGAGTGGAATATCCCAACAAATAAATGTGTAGAGGTATAATTCAATGACATACTGTGCAAGCAAAAGGACAGGTGTAGACTATAGGTGTCAGGGCCTATATAGTCAGCAAGAGCTGCAGTGGTTACCAGATCTTCTTATATCAAGAGAGACCCCCAGAAAGGTTTGTAACTAAACACTCAGCTCACAGAGCAAACAGGATGTCCCTGTACCATTCCAGAAATTGGGGGAGTAGCTTGATCTAGCCAATCCCTCAGAATAATCTTCTTGGCACAGGCTGAGATCAATGCCATATGAGGTCTCTGATTACCTATTAAGACTCCAGAGAAATCCTCTAAAATGCAAATTTCAGGCCTAAAAGCCTCTGAAAGTCCCAGCAAGGGGTCCAGGCAGGTATGAATGGAATTCCAGAAGGGAATGACCTTTGGGCATGTCCAGAGAATATGGTATAGGGAGCCAGGCTCCTGTCCACACCTGGAAAAAAGATCACTAGGGAGGCGACCATCCCATACAATCTCACCGGGGTATAATAAAGGTTGTGAATGATATAGAACTGCATGAGATGGTATCAATCCCATCAGATAAATTGATACATATGCTTCTAGATACATGACTAGTTCCCAGGAAATGTAGTTGGTGGAAGAACCTGATCCCAACCATATACCCTGGAGCCCTCATTCACCTCTAGGTAGGCTTGGAGGGAGCGGTAGTAATAGGATACAAGATGTGAAGTGGGGGCAGAAGATATCAAAGAGAGTATTACCAGACTTGTGGGACTTTGCCAATGGTCAGAGCCAAAAAAATTGTACAAGCATGTGGGTAATTTGGAAATATTTGAAGCAGGATGAGGAAGGCCAGTGAAATTGTTCTCTTGCAGACTGGAATGAGAATAACTTATCATTCAAAATTAACTTCTGGACTGTTTCCACCCCCATATTAGGCCAAAAGCATCTAGATATGACCTGTCCTGCTATATACAAATTAGGATTGCCCACAAGAGGCTGAAGGAAATCCTTGTTAAGGGAAACCTTCAGGAAAGAGCATAACTGTAAGTGGATTTGTAGGGAGGCCCCAAGGGGACTATCCTGTAAAGGAGAAGGTAACTTCCTTTTAGATAGGAAAGGAAGGGCCCTAAAGTTTATACCAGACATAGAACATAAGGAACATTCAATATCTACCCAGTGTGGAACGTAAGGGCCTTGTTCTGGTTGATGGAACCATTTTGAGGGTCCACTGAAGTGAAGGGCTAAAAGTACCAATAGAAGTTGGGAACTTGCAGACCACCATCCAGTTTATGTCTCATCAATTTAGAAAGTGAACTACAGGCTGTCTTACCTCACCATGAAAAAGTGGCAAGAAGTCTATGTACCTGGGCAAACCAAGATTGTGGTAGTGCACAGTTATACATCTTTAATGGATAAAGTAACCGGGGAAGAATGTTCATCTTAATGACATTTACTCTAGCCCATAGAGAAAAGGGAAGAAGAGACCAACATTCTAGATCAACCTTTATGCGGGACATAATTGCATCCAAATTATATCGTTAAAATCTGCTGGGGGAGGTGCTAAGAAAAATTCCTAAATACTCAAGCTTATCTTTCTGCCACGTTTAACCTACGTGATCTAGATCCGTCCTAAACGTTCTGTTATTTAGGGGCATGAGTTCCGTCTTGGTGAGGTTAAGTTTATAGTTAGATAAATCCCCAAACTGAGAGATGATGTGCAGTGCTGAAGGGAGTGATGTGGCTGGAGAAGAAAGATGGAGGAGAATGTCATTAGCATATACAGCCAGTTTGAAATCCATATTGTTAATTGGAATATCGGTAACTGAAGGGGAGAGGTTAATCTTTCTAATAAGGGGCTCTTGGAATAGATTAAATAAAAAGGGGAATAAGGAGCATCCCTGCTGGGTGCCCTAGTGTAAGGGGAAGTATTGGAATAACATACCATTATACAGAACCCGTGCAGTTGGGGAAATATATGATTTTAATCCATTGCATAAAGTCAGCAGGAATACTAAATCAGGGTAGAAGTGTAAACAAACAGTCCCAAGAGACTCTATCAAAAGCTTTCTCAGTATCCAGGGACACCAATGCTGCAGGGATGTGGAGGTCCCTGGATGCTGAGAAAAGATGCAGTATTTTCCGGAGATGGTCTGATGATAATCTGCCCGTAACAAATCCGACCTGCTCTCAATTTATTACTGAGTCCCACACTGAGCCAAGTCAAGCTGCTAATATCTTAGCGAGGATCTTAAGGTCCATGTTAATGAGTGAGATGGGTCTATAATCATGAAGCAACAGGGGGTTCCAGTCTGGTTTGGGGATAACCTCTATGGAAATGGATGTCAGTGAAAGATCAGATATACCCTTTTTAAAGATATAATTATACATGTCAAGGAGAATGTGAGCTACTTGCTCCTTAAGGGCCAGATAGAAATTGGAAGTGAAACCATCTGGGCCGGGGGCCTTATCTTTAGCTAGGGAATCTATTGCTTGGGACATTTCAGACAGCACCAGAGGGGCCTGTAAAACTGCTTGCTGGTGCTCCATTAATGTAGGAAACTGGAGATACTGCAGAAAAGAAACAAATTGTGCTGAATTGAAGGGGGTGGAGGGAGGAGAATATAATTGTTGAAAAAAAACTCAAAAAGCTTCTACTATGTCCCTGGGAGAGGTCACCAGATGGCCGGCATTATTTCGTATAGAAGGAACAATTTTACCTACAGCCTGGGATTTGAGGTGAAGGGCCAACAGCTTCCCCACCTTCTCTCACTGGTCAAAATATTTCACCTTGGAGCATAATATCATATATTCTGCCTTGTCTCCCAGCAAAGTATTATATTTAAATCTAAGTTGTTCTAGCAATTCCCAGTTTGATGGGGGAGGGGAAGGGAGGAGAGGAGACATCAGCACACTTGCCTCTAGTTGCTCAGTTCTGGAAATTAGAGAGTTTAGAACTGCAGAGGTTTGTTTTTTATGTCTCACTGAAATTTTGATTATATCCTCTCTAAGTACACACTTTAGTGCGCCCCACAATATGTCAAGTTTAGGCACTGATAAGGAATTAAATGTCATAAAATTAGTGATAAACTGTTGGATATGCTCCAGTGAATCCTGGTGTTTAAGTAGTTGGTTGTTAATAATCCACATTTTATCCCTAGATAAGGAAGGAGCTAGGTTCAGATGCAAGAAAACTGGATGGTGATCTGCAAGGACTTTAGCAGTATAAAAACATAACATCACCCCAGATAAGTTATTAGAGTTCAGCAGAAAATAGTCAATCTTTAAGAATAAGTTGTGATGGAGGGAGTGGAAAGAGTACTGTTGGCTGGATGAGTTAAGTGCTCTCCAAGGGTCCACTAGGCCAGTCGATCTCATAAATTCTTTGAGAGCAATTTGAGCTGAAGAAAAGGCCTGACAAGAGCCCCTCGACTTATCTAGAGCATTACATTGGCCTAGAATCCAATCTCCCCCAATAAGCATAGGTAGGGAGCACCAAGGAGATAAGACTGACTTAAGATTAGTAAGAAAAATATCGGGTCTTCAACATTGGGTCCATATATGGTATCCAATATTACCTCCAAATGGCCTATAAGAGCTCTAATAAAAAAATGAAACATCCATTGGGGTCTAATATTTCATGGAGCAGGTGAAACGGGGTTCGTCAAGCAATAAGAATGGCCACCCCTCTGCTATGAGTGCAAAAACCTGCTCCAAATGTATAGCCCACCCAAGACCTTCTAAACAGCAAGGTCTGAGAAGGTGACAAGTGGGTCTCCTGTATAAAGGCTATAACAACTTATAATTTGTTTAAATGTAAGAGAATTTTGGACTGTTTAGAGGGAGATTGTACTCCTTTCACATTCCACGAACAAAAATTAAAAGTCATCACGTTTGAAGTGTAGAAAATCCCTAATATCTACACCCTGGTCTAGCAACCTGAAAAGTATAAATGCAAGTTCCCTCTGGTGGTGTCTATTCCCTCCCACCTCCCCCCCCGCCCTCAACCACAGCTCCCATGAAGAAAAGAAAAAACAGTGAAAATGAGTCCCATATCCCCCCACTCCCTCCCTCCAATCCCCAAACTGAGCTGTAATTAAAACATAACCATACGTTCAGTAAATAACCCACATCCCACCTCTCCCCCTCTACATTCTCTCTACATTCTGGTGCATGACACTCTTAGCCCACATAGTATAGTACCCCAATCCTCCAGATGTCTCCCCCTCCGAAAGACATTCTTATGTAGAATACAAGTAAATATTATAACAAGCTATTAAAGACCTTCTATATCACCAGCTTACATCAAATATAGTGAAACTAACAAGGGAGGTAAAAGATAGGAACTGCATGTGTAATGAGACCTGCTTGTGATAAAATTATTTAAACAACATGGTAAGTCTCTTAAACCTGTCAAAACAGAAATTGTAAAGTTGACCCTCTACTGGGCCTGTACCAGCTATCCTGGGCCTCCATACAATGATCGGGATTTCAGTCCAGGAGAAAAGTTGAGCCTGAGGAGCCCTGCAAACTAAGTTAGAGAGGAGCCACCAGGCTACAGTCGCTGCCTCCCCAGTATGAGCTCAAAATAAAACAGCAGGTTACACTAATCATATTAAAAATAAGAAACCAAAAACTGACAAACCATATCCTGCCTAGGGAAGGCATAGAATGCTAGTCCCCCTCGTATCAACAGTTCCTAAGAAATCAAGAGGAAATAGTCTTCCTATTAAACAGCCATTATTTTCAGATAGTTCAAGTATTCCTGAATAAATCAGGCAGGCACTTCTGGAGGTCTGAAGTAGCTTTTTCCACAGTATCATAGGAGTGCCATTGATCCTGCAGGAAAATCTGAAGCCGGGCTGGATATTGCATTCTGAAGTGGATCCCCACAGCAATGATCTTGGTAACCACTGGGTGAAAAGTTGCACATTTCTGCCTTGTGCCTGTGGGCAAATCTTATGTCAGCCGTAGTTTTGTGCCCTCCCAAAGGATGTCCTTTAGGTCCTTGGTTTTCTGTAGGACAAATTGTTTGTCCAGAAAATTTAGCAATTTCAGCATGAAGGGCTGGGAGGGCTCCCTGCTGTAGACTTAGG
Source organism: Neoceratodus forsteri (assembly GCA_016271365.2). Classification (NCBI taxonomy): domain Eukaryota; kingdom Metazoa; phylum Chordata; order Ceratodontiformes; family Ceratodontidae; genus Neoceratodus; species Neoceratodus forsteri. The sequence goes on along the minus strand of CM057457.1, from coordinate 409,578,363 downwards.
ATATAATGATTTGTGCACCCTTTCAACTACATACCCTGGGCCATTTGGTGAAGGACCTGCCACACGTTCTAAAAATTTCTGGGCAAATAAAATCGGAGTTGCTCCTTCTTCCTCTTTGAGCAACCCAAAGACAATGAGTTTATTTCAGCAGCTATGCCCCTCAAGATCTTCTAATTTTGCTTTGAGCTTGGCAACCTTTGCTTGCAGGACAACTGAATCCTTCTCTGATCTGTCTTTCCAGGTTTCTAATGGAAAAGCCAGAGCTTCCACATCACTGACCCACTTGCCCAAATCTCCCAAATCAGACCAGACAGTTTTGATCACTAGGGTAAGCTCCTGTATAGCTGTAGTGAGGGGCTCCAGAGCTTGCAATAGTCTGTCTTGTCAGGGGGGAGGGCATCGGTGCAGTAGTAGAACCTCGACTGGAGCTGCCCACCTGGGCCTTGAAGCACTTTGCCAGCTTTTTGGCCGTCTGTGGTGGGGTGTGTTTTGGGGCCGTCTGTCACATCTCCACCTCGGACATGATGCAAGGATTATACCAGTATGGATAAAGTCAGATACAGAAGCTCCCCAGGTGATGCTGTGGTGAGTAAGCTGATTGAAGAAGGCTTAAAAAAGTAAAAAATAAACTATTTACTGTAGTGAGGGGAAGGAGCGCAATAGAAGAGCTGCTAACAAATCTAGAGCATTACATGACCCCCCCATCCTATCCAACTTACCAACTGAAAAATGCTATCCTTCAAGGTGGTATATTCTGCTGATGTGGAACATTGTGTGGTGATCAACTATACATTCTTTTGACATGGACTAAAGTTATGCAAAGTGAACTTTTGTAACTTCTGTGTTTACTCCCTAAACAGGTAATAGGTTATATGATAATCACACCTGTTCCCATTCTGGAACCAGATACCATTAAGTCTAGTCTAAACTATCTTGATGCTCTACCTTGATTTTTACTTATTTTTAATTTCCATACAGGCAATTTAAGTTTGTCACACCTGATACATATCACTAATTATTGATTGTTTTGATACCGGAAAACCCCATTGTGAAGTTTCACTCCAAATGTTTATAGTAATACAAGGTTTATTAACATTTTCCCTTATAATTACATTTTGTTGTTTAAGGAAAACCCCGGAGCACCACCGTGACCAGTTAAAATTCCTCTATCAGGCACATGGCTTAGACTTGTAGATGAATGGTGCCTAACCATTGTCTTTTTGTTATGTTGCCACTTTTTGCAATTAGGGCAACAAAGAGGGGACTGTTGCACCTGGGCTATGCCCCCTGTTATCCCACATACACCTTACGCTGTATTCCTGATCTATTATAATGTGATACTGCTATTTTGCACTAACATGTAGATTTAGGCACCCATCATATAACCATGATTGCCTGGAATGTGCTTTGCTGCTAATATATGTTAATGTTTACATCCTTTATAGGATTATATCGTGCATGATTATTATACCTCACTATAATGCATTGTTTGTCTTTTTACATATATTCCATATACACTACCTAATTACTGATATGAAGACTCTGAGGGATCATAAGTGATTAATTTATACACTAGGGGCCATATATTCAGAGCAGTTACACATGGCGCAAATACAGACCTGCACCACAGAGTGATATTCAACCAATGCAGCTGTACAGCACAAGTGTCATTGTGCCATGGCACAAATGTAATGTATGCAGGCAAGTGCAAGGGGGAGAGTCCATGAATATGCAGAGCAATGGCATATTCAATCTGAAACCATGGCACAAGTCAGGAGCAAATCATAGGATGCACCAGTCGGACTTAAGCCTACAAAAACAAGCTCAAATACAGACACAGCAGATGCGCAACCTTGAACATCAGGCAGAACATAATGGATGCTGCACCATTTGTAATGGAGCAGGTAATAAGGGGTGTGAGGAAGAGGGAGGAACAATAACATGGCTGACGAGGGGCCTGTCAATGGTATGCCCAACATAGACGGTACTGTGCCCGCCTCACTTACAAGGACTACAATGATGTGGAGATTGTGGGCCAGTACCACCTGAACAGGGCAGTTCTGAGACAGCTCTGTGAGCTATGCAGTGATGAGCTGCAGGCACCCACCAGACAGAGTCATGCCATGTCCGTGGAGACCAAGGTGACAGCAGTGATGTGCCGCTTACCACAGGCACCTTCCAGAGACCAACGGGTGCCACCAAAGGGATCACCCAGTCAGCCACATCCCACCTCCTCACACAATCCCTCAATGCTCTGCTGCCACATGCTTCGGAGTTCATACGATTCCCAAGCACACAGGCAGAGCGTACAGCAAACATGCAGGACTTCCACAGGGTGGCATGCATGCCAGGCTGATAGGGGCCATAGACTGCACCCACATGGCCATACGTGCACCACCTGGCCCTGAGGGAGCAGCCTACATCAACTGCAAGGAATACCTATCCATCAACTGCCAGGTGATGTGCATTGACATGGGGTGCATCATCAGTGTCTGTGCCACACATTCTGGGAGTGCACATGGTGACACCATCTGGCACAGTTCCATACTGTGGCAGAGATTTAATCATGGGGATATCCCCACAGGGCACCTGTTAGGTGAGCAAGGCACGGGGATGGCAGTGGGTGCAGCAATGCTGAGAGAGGAAGGGGAGGACATGGGGGTGGGGCACAGGGGGCAGAGTGCAGCAGGGGCCAGTGGGTGGAACAAGCACAGCACAAAGATAACCATGCTCTCTCCCCACACAGGTGACAGCACGTACCTGCTCAGGCCTTGGCTGCTCACACCCAACCAGTGACCGTCCTCCCCCATGGAGGAGAGATACAATGAGGCACACACCGCAACACGTTCTGTCACTGAGCGTGTCTTTGGCATGTTGAAGATGTGGTTCCATTGCCTAGACAAGTCGGGTGGTGCCTTACAATATAGCCCATTGGAAGCCTGTGGCCTATTCCTGGCATGCTGCATGCTACACAACATGGCCATTGACTGTGGGATAGCTGTCCAGGTGGATGAGGACAACAGCAGTGGGGAGGACGGTGAAGACGGGCTGGAGGGGTGTGTGCAGCCAGCCATGGGGAGGTGGTACCCCAGGCTGGCAGCAGAAGCCAGGAGGAACAGGGCCACCGTTACACAAAAGCATTATGGAAAATTAAGGTAAGTGTAATGATGCACGTGCAGGGGCTGCACAGACAACCACCACATGCACAGGGTGGAGCAGGCACAGAGGGATGCATGCAGGGACACAGGCACACACAGCATGCATGGTGGATGCAGTGCCACACAGACACACACAGCACAGACACCAGCACACACACACATTGGCTGCAGGACATGGCATGGATCAGACACATGACTCTGGTGCACAGGCACAGCTGCCCTCATCACACCCATGCCACAAGGCCCATCAACCCGGTCAGCACACACAGGGGGTGTGTACCACACCACACATGCACACCACCACCACCCATGCATGCATTGGGCAGCAGCAGCAGACAGCAGGGTAGGGCAGCACACACATCAGGGCAACTGCTTGGTACCATAGCCACATGGTTGGCCATGCCCAGGCCAGTCAGCAGCTGCATGCTGCACAACAGCCAACAGGGGAATGTCCAACACACTCACAGGGGTGGAGACCAAAGAACATGATCAGGTTCTCGCTGGGGTGTACAGCCGGCCAAACAGGCCCACATCGGGGGTGTCAGGGATGGCCACATTGGAGCCTCATGTCTGCCATGCATGGGTCACCAGATGCCAGGACTGTGGGGTTGCTGATACACTGTGGGGAGTCTTATGCACAGGGCCATGCCCAGTGGCTACTAGCAATGCAAACCCAGCTGCAATGGTATGGGTCATGCAGTCCAATGATTTAGTCACGGCCTCCTGCAGCTGATGGAGCTCATCAATCAGCTGCACACATCCACTGTCCTGATGGTTGGCTAGCTAATGCACCACTGCCCACAGTGCATGGATCTCCATAGCAAGCAGTGCCTGGTTCTCCACAGATGCATGCAGCAGCAGGGTGTATTCTGCCAGCCGGTCGGCATCCTGCACACCCTGGCCCTGACATCAGCCTGCTGTGGGTGATGCAGCACACTGGTCAGCGCCACGTTCAGGTGGATGCTGCACAGGGGACCGCACAGGGGGTATTGTGACAATGGGTGCACTGGCAGTGGCCCCTGTGGCATGCTGCCCGGTGGTGACTGCATCTTTCCACTGCTTCCCAACCATCTGCTGGTCTATGCCCAGCGCGGCCGTGCCTGCAACAGTATCCCCCCCTCACCAAGCACAGCAGTAGTACCACACAACACTGAACTGGCGTGGACAGGGGGCGGCTGCACAGCTGCAGGTGCAGCACTGTGCCCCAATGGTGCTTGTGTCTGTACCTGGACCTTGGCTGGCACCACATTGCTTGCACTATCCAGGATCAGAGTTATATCATCATTGGAGTCACACATGCCACCCACCTGGGTGTTTGCACAAAGCACAGGCAGGCTGTCACCCAGTAGGAGCTCTGACAGCATCCGACTCCAGCCCCAGGGTGTTCAACAGTCCCACACTGTTGCATTTTGGCCAGTCCCTGCCAACGGATGTCAGCAACACCACCTCCTCCAGGCCCATGTTGGTGTCCTCCTCCACCTCCTCTTGGACCACTCAGTGGGAGAAGTGATGGCACTGGAAAGGAGGAACACAGAGTCAGCATTGCTGTAGCACCCATGCAGGTGGTACCTACAGCCAGGGGTGCCTGCTGCTGTGGCTGCCTTCCACAGGTGCACCATGCACAGCTACAGGCATTGCAGGCACGTGTCATGCAACATGGCCACAGGTCCACCTGCATGGTACAGCCCATACTTTCCACCCAAGCATTTCGTGCATTGACTCAACATGCTGTGTGGGGCTGCCATCCATCTGAAATCCACCACCAGGAATGCCCTCTATGGCAGTACGGCTGATGGTGGCCACTGCCATCTCCTCTGTCACCATCAGTGCTGGTGCGGTGGATAGTCTTCTGCCAGTCCTGCTGTGAGACACCCTGATGGCTGCCACCTTTCCTTGATGCACCACTTGTCTGTCCCCGCCTTCCGCAGCACTCCTGGGCTTCTCTGGTGTCTTCCATGGCATTCACATAGGTGGCCATTGCATCCCACCCAGCCAACTGCTCCTGTGATGTACCCGTGGCACCATTCAGCATGTTCTCTCTGTTGAGGTAGGCCTCAAACAGGGCCTGCTGGTCTTCTTTAGTGAAATTGGTCCTGCACTTGCAGGCAGGTCCACGCTCCTCCTCTTCTTCTGCCGCGGACATTCTGCTACCTGTGGACAGTGACAGCACAGCTGGTCAGTGGCAGCATGACACAGTACAGTGCTCTGTTGCAGTGTTGGTCTTAGCCTCTCAATCCCTAGCATCCCCTTACCAAACAGGCTGCAATACCAGTCCGTGACCTGTGCTATGTCGTGGTGCTTATAAGGTGCAATGCATGCAAATGAGCCTGTGCACAGTGGTAATGATATACTAATGTAACCCACTGCACCATGCATAGACTCATGAGGTAATTTGCATACAGCAAATAGATGTTGCATCATTGCGCCATGCTCAATTATGTTGCACCGGAGCAATCGTGTGGCGCAAGTACTGTGCATGTATGTTGTGCAGGCCTTCAGTGTGCATGTGTGTACACCATTGCAATAGCCTAAAGTGCGATTGTCTACGTTGCATGATGTGTCCCCAGTGTGCATGCAGTGCTGGGTGCCTATCGCACATGTGCGCCCATCATGTTGTATTGGCTTATAGCACAGTTGCCTGTGATGCACCATGCCGCACGCTGTGCATGCCTGGGACATGCACGTCACTGTGCGACGGCACACCCTGTACCATCAGAGTCACAGACATCCTGGGCACCCACCAGGCCATGATGCTGTGCGCATGCACAGTGCTGTGTGATACAACCCTACAGCACAAGCCAATTGGGCATCCACGTCCTGCATGGTCACATACAATGGTACGCTATTGCACAACATCCATGTGCTGCAACACATGCATGCTGTGTAGGCCATAACACCTCCAACAGTCACAGAGTACAGAAGCCATGCCACGCACTGCTGCCTCCCGGAGAGTGATGAACTGTGCAACCTTATTGCAGTTGTCCAGCCATTTGTGTCCCAGCTGTTTGGGCAAGTCCCTCTACAGCAGCCCCATAATGCAGTGTGGGACCATGTGGCCATGGACCTGGAGCAATGCACAGGGGTGAGGCACAAGGTGGAGCATTGCAGGGACTGGGACCCTGAGAGGCTGCAACAGCTGCAGGCATGTGTGCAGCACGGGGCAGTGCCACAGCCAGGTTAGTATTGTCATGTGTCACAGATGCACAGGGCATAACTGTTGTGGGTGTACAGTTGCGCAGCATATGCCACTGCCGGGGGGGTCAACACGATCCTGGCAGTCATTGTGTGTCCTGCATGGCTGCCACACACAACGCCACTGTGCGTGTTGCAGTCATGTAGGCACCAGGGCCATGGGGTGGGCATTGTCCCACCCTGTGCCATTCAAGCTGTGGGGGAAGGCTGTCTGTGTGCACCTGTTCACTCATGTCCACTTCTTTCATTTCCTTCCACAGGACCAGAGGATCACAGGAGGGTCAGGGCATGTTAGTGGGTCTGTAGCTGGGCCGTCAAGATGGCAGCAGCCAGGCAGGCATGTACACATTACATTACTGTGTATCTGTGGGTCTCTGTTGGCCACAGGGTCCAGACATCTTCACCACAGCCATGTGTGGACACTGATGTGGTGGGCATGATGTCCTGTGGGTGTGCCAGTGTTGTGCTGCATGTGCTTGCACTGTGCCAGTATCCACTGTGCCACCCTGGGGGGTGCACATGGCATCAACCACATGTATGGCCACAGGTGCCTGCGGTCCATGCTGTGTGCCTCACCTGTACGCCAATGCACCCACTGCATGGCCCTGTGTGCTTGCCTGCACCAGTGTGGTGTGCTGAGTGGATGGCTGGTGTGGTCTTCCATGCGCGGGACCTTTGTAGTCCATCTGCTGGTATGTGCCTCTGCTGTCCAGTGCACACTGTGGGTGGGCTGGGGATCATTTGGGCATGTTGCTTATTGCCTGTTCTGTCCCTTCTCCTAGGTGTGTCCAGCACACAGCCACGGAGGAGGACGGGCAGAGTGGTGCAGGCCTTGGGAAACTTGCAGGTGCAGCATCAAAGGACAATGGCTCTCCTGATGCGGCTGCTCAGAGACACAGCAGTGATACACCTGCTGGTGGTGGCAGGCCATGGCCAACGGTAGCCTCGTGTGCTTGTATCATAGCCTCTGTTTGTTCTGACCTTCCCCTGTAGCCCTGCCCATCCCCACATCCCATTGTATAGCCCTTGGACCTTATCCCCCACTTTACAAGACTTTCCCTAGTACCATTTGTTCGCTGTATATAGTTGCCCTGTTGGCCCACATTTCATTACATTGTTATTAAAGCCTTTTCATTGCTATATCACTATGTCCATGTTTCCTTTGCAGCTGGCATGTGGAGCCATGCTGTAGGTGTCTATTGTGCTGTGCTTGGCTGTGTCCCTGGTGTCCCACCACTGTGCCCTTGGGCCACTGCACATGTGCACACCAGACATGTGCCCCATGTCCCTGTCCTGTGTGTGGCCCTGTTTCATGTGTCTTGCAGTGGCCTGTGACTGCCCATTCACCTTGTGCCCTTGTCTGCCTGCCCTTCTGTTTGCCTGTAGTGCTACCAGGTGTGGCCCACAGTGCTGTGCCTTTCCCCACTCTGGGTTGCAGACTATGTGCCCCTGGGTGGCCTGTGCCTTCCTTGCTCCTGGACCATGGACCTCTGTGTTTGTGTGTTCTTCTGGCACCATGGTCACAGCAGCCTGTGTCACAGCCTGATGGGTATCTCTTGCATAGCTCTGCCACTGGCATGCTAGTGGTACTGGTGTGTTGGCCTGGTGCTTGTGCCATGGTTGGTGGCAGAGGTACCATGTGCACCATCCCATGGTGCCCTGTGTTGCCTCCATGACAGTGCACCTCTGTACTGTGCTGTGCCATGCTGGTGGGGTACTGTGCCCCTATGCCCCTGTGCTTCCTTGCCTGTGTGTCCTTGTAGCCTGTTGCCCTTGCTCAGCCCACCAGGTTGTGTGTTGTGTCCTGGTCCCGCACATTCATGGTTGCGCTGGTGCATCTGCAGTTGCGCTGCAGCACATCTTTGCTATACTCAGCCTGGTTGCGCTGGGGCATTTTTTTGGTGCATCTTCTGAATATGGCATCCATTCCCACATGGCGCATCTGCATTGCCCTGTGCCATACTTGCACAACCCTTGGGCGTAAGTCTGAATATCAGTATATATATTTTTATTTTTATATAATCATATATAGTAGAGCCTGTCAGCACATCTCTTTGCCTAAGCTGACATAGAGAAAACCTTTGTTATGTCTTACATGTAGGCAAGAAATGCCACATGTAATGTAGCTTGTACCTGTCAGCATTTCTTTGCCCAAGCTTCAGGCTGACAGAAGCATATTCTTTGTCTCATATGATACTCATTAGTAATTCTGTCTCCTAAGTCATTATCCAATGGGGAATGTCTTAAACAGTCTTGTTTATAGTATAAGACCAAAACATAATGTTTCTCATATCCGTAACTATGTGGTAATCGCTGCTGCTTATACTGTTATCTGTTGTATGTAACTTTGTGTATCCTAGCTCCGTGCGGAGATCTTGGAAATTCTGGAGGTTAAGTACATTCTTCAGGAGAGTGGTGAGAAACCCATCTCCATTGTGATTTTCTCTGTCACATGTAAGTATTATAATAAACTATTATTATCACTCCTGCTTGTGTACAGTGTTTCTTGGCTAACACCGAAGGCATACAAGAATCTTATTATTTATTCTAGAGCTGGCAACTAGATAACAGTATGTCACCATCTTGTTTCCACTTTGCCCGAAATTCAAATTTGGAAACTTCTCAAAATGATAGTCTGGGGAGGAACCAACACATGTAGCTTGCTTACTGTGACCCCTAGGTGCATTCTGCACTTTACTGTTCAGAAAATGCCCTTAAAATGTGTATTATTTAACATTTAAATTCTTTGTTCATATCAGCGTCCTACAATGTAAGATCTTTGTTCTTATAACAAGATATGAACTAGGATCCTACGTCATATGACTATGATACAAAAAAAGAATTTAAATGTGGATATCTCAGCCATTTTTTGGTATTTTCTCACCAAATGTTTAACATAGGCATTTTGGGACCCCACCTCATGAACAATGTCACTGTCATCTCATAACTGGATCCTAAAAGGTGATTTTGTGGTTACTGCATGGAATCACCTTTTGGGATGTGAAATCACCCCTCAGGACTGATTAGCAAAATGCCAATCCCAGTGTTCATGAGAGGAGGTCCAAAAAAGCCCATGTTGAAAATTTGGTGCAAAAAAAACAAAAAAAAACCAGCCTTATTACAAGTGTGCACTGTGCAGTTTCTATACACACACTCGTAACTTCACCAGTTTTTAATATTTTCACTCCAGATTTCAACATTGCAATTTTTTTTCACACCTCTTCATGAATGGTAAAGTTGACATTTCTCACGGCCTGCCTTAAATGTGTTTTTGCACCTCTGGCACAGATTGACGCGTCGTTGTATGAAATTAACTGTCAGGCTGGATTAACAAAATCACAGTGCCACTGTTCATGAGGGGATTTCCCAAAAAGCTCATGATGAAAATTTGGTTAAAAAAATGATAAAAAATGGCCATGATATGAGTGTGCGTTATGCAGTTTCTACATGCACTCGTAACTTCACCCATTTTTCATATTTCCTTCCTGATTTTCAGCATTATCCTTTTCCACACCTCCTCATGAACAATATACAGCTGTCATTTTCCACATCCTGCCTAAAACATGATTTTGCACCTGTGGTACAGAATGGGGCATTCGCTGTGCAAACTCAACTTTTAGGATAGATTAACATAATGACAGACACTGATCAGGAGGTGGGGTCCCAAAAATGCCATGCTGAAAACTGGGTGTAAAAAATCCTAAAAATGCCAGAGTTACATGTGTCCATTGAATCATTGTGCCCATATCTCAAAAATGATTTGCGATATGGATTTTTCACTCTCTGCAGCATAGTCCATCTTTAGGTAGCACCCAATGAAGGTTTTGAAGTCATAATTGCAACTGCAGTAGATTTATTTCCATAATTGCTACTGTTACTGAGATATTGCCAAATTAGTGTTACAAGGGTCACTTTTCATGACTATAGGGCTGTGGTATGTTCGTACTTATGCATATCATTATGCAACAATGGGTAGTGTGAGGAGAAAGGGCCTGCAAGGACTGCGCTCCCATAATCATATACCAGTTACATTGTACTTTCTTTTTTTTTTTTTCAAATTAAAGTTTATTGAGTTTTAACAATAATGAGAACAGGTCCAGGAAAAAACATGTATATTTGACATGATATATATAATACAAAGGATCTGTCTTCATCCCTCCCACCCTTCCCACCCCTCCTCTTCCTCCCACCAACCTTATTAATCCACCCTCCCTTCCCCTACTTATTCAACACAGATATTCACCTAAAATCTACTTGGACAATAAAATGATATATACAGGGGTGGTAATCTCAGAGGAAATACAGTGTATGTAAGGGGTCCCATATTTTTGCATATTTCTCAGGCTTATTATTAAGACTCACTATTACTTTCTCTGTCTTGAGATTTGCAAGGAGTTCACTGAGCCATTCTGAGTGGGAGATGTCATCACTGTCCTTCCAATGATGTGAAACTAATTTTTTAACATACATGGAGATAAGGGCTATGTGGTATCTTCTGATACATTATACTTTCTCAAAAAGAAGGGAAATTAATTGCATTAAACTACCTTACTGCATTAGGGTTTTTATTGAAGCATAAAAAGCTGGGAAATTCAACGTTAGGGTAACCAACCCTGCCACCCCACCCCATTAACTCTCACCCCATTCTCCTATACTGAACCATCTCATCTTGTTCACTCATGGAATGGGGTGAGAGAGTTAGGGCTGACGACTCCAAGGAACACCCCAACGCCTGTTGATGTGTGGAGGGTGGGGGGCTGTAGGGTTGATAACCCTAATGTTGAATTTCCCAGCTTTTTACACTTTTACGAAAACCCTAACTGATGCATTAAAGCAGCAGTATCATGTAAACAAATTTGCACTTTTTTGTCAGTTTATTCCCTGTGCTCTGCTGATCATGTACCTGGTACTCTTTCCTACTGGCATTGCACTATCCCCCCATAATCTACTCACTTTTCCTTTGCTTTTGTTTACATTTCTGCCACCTGACATGTTGCACTGGAACCCCTTCTGCTGCCAACTGCACATGTGTTTGACTGGCAGTACTACACAGGGTCATCGGGACAGTTCAGCACAGGGTCCCACTGCAGTAACCAAAAGAGGTAATTCAACCTGAAGGGGAAGTGCAGCTGAAAATTAGTCAGTCACCATACTTATTGCAGCACCGCAAAAATTCAAATTGCAAATATCTAAAAAACTAAAGATGGTTGAAATAAAATATTTACAGATATGGAAACTGGAACTATGGCCGCATGCTTACAGCCAAAAAGCAGAATTTGATAAATCACTTCCTGATTTGGTAGTACTGCTGCTTTAGCATAGTTTTTTTGATTATATATCTCCTTTATTTATATAGCACAATTCAGATTATCAAAGTGCTTTACAGTTACATTTTTTTTTATTCACCTGAAGCCTGACCTGCCTACCTCCAGCCACCATCTTCCCTGAAGTGCAGCCATCAGGCTGCCACAATCATCTGCCCTTTTCCTCCATATTTTTGCTGACATCCACTGCACTTTTCCCCACATATATCCCACTTCTGCAGTGCCCTGATTTCCACTGTGGGTTGCTACAGTGTGATGGATACCCCAGTCCCTCCCCCGGGAAAGGAGAGTGGTCCTATGGACGCTCAATCCTTTCCCTCCCCTGCCGACCCCAGACAGCACAGGTGCTTTCCCAAACCCAGGTTACCGGCATGGAGTGAGGTGTGGCGTCCAGCGCCTCAACCCTCAGCACCACCGGGTCAGCTATGCTTTACAGTTAAAACAATAACACAAACAAAAAAATAAAATCACTGTGCAACCCAGTAAGTACACTAATAACAATAAATGATAACATCCTATAAAACTACTTAAGGCAAGCTAGAATAAATGCATCTTTAAGGCCTTCTTAAAGAGCTCCATAGTCTGGTACTCTCTAATCCAACAAGGTAGAGAATTCCACCAGGTAGGGGCTGCATACACAAAAGTTTGTGCCCCAGAAGATTTCAAGTCAAACCCTGGAAACCTCTAGCAATCCCTCATCACCTGAGTGGAGAAGTCAGAGGGGGCAGTAGCTCCCCTATCCTCACTCTTTACCTATCTTTTTCTCTCTAAACCATTTTTCTTCAAGTACTACACCTCTGCCTACTAAGACACCCCTCAAACACTTTGTTGCCCTGACTTTGAGCTTTCCCTGATCCCCTACTGCTAGGCCCGCTTGACCTCACACCCATAACCCTCTCCCTTCCCTTTCCAACTACCATGCGCTTTTCTCACAGTTATTCTTCCCTTTGTTCTTACTCTATCCATTCACCCCTTGTTAACTCTAACCCTCCCACTCAGACCTGTCTTTTTATCTCTACTCCACCCCTCTGCATTTGGTCTGCCACCAGTCCACCCCCACCCCTGTCCTCCTGCATTAAAGTAACCTGTGTGCCGACCCGCTAGGCTGTTGAATTTCAGCTAGGCGCCAGCGACCGGGTTCAGGAGCAGGCCGGGAAGCTGGAAGGCGGCTGGGGAGAGGGCTTGAGCGTCCCAGGACTGCCTCGTCCTCTCCGGGAGGGGATCCAGAGCCCGGCGCTTGACTGTCCCTGGTGGAGACCTGAGGCGCAGCAAGGCCAATGGCAGGAAGAAGGGGTGGCGGTATGAGACGTCGGCGCTCAGCGCTTGACGCCAGGGGACACGGCATCGCGAGTAAGAACACCCGGAAAAAGCACCTCGCGGTCCCCGGTGGACGGAGCACTAGGCCCCGACCCTCAAGCCCTGCCTGCCCAGAGACAGCATCGACCCAGAAATTCCAGTAAGTCTCGGGGTGTAGGCCCCACCTTGCACTCCCGCCTTGGGTAAACCAGGCCTGGGGATGGACTGCTCTGGTCTACAGGCAGGTGAGCGAGGGCTGAAAAAGGCCGGGAGAGTGTCTCCCAAGAGAGGGGGACTGCGGGGGAGAGGAGGGAAAAAAAAAAAGTAACCTGTGTCTCTCTTCTCACCGCTCTAGGACCACTCGCTCCAAGTGGGCACACTGGGTTCTTCAGTGGTGCGGCACAGCCCTTTCTATGGCCGCCTCCACGCAGCTCTCCCTGCTAACCTCCTTGAGCTTTGGTTCAGCCACACAGCAAAGGTACAACCATTGGCACTTGACACACCAGCGCCTTTTCTCCTCTACTCTGATTGGTGCAGTGGTCCTGCTTGTGGCTCCTGATTGGTCCACCCGGCTGCCTTGCCTTCCATTCATTGGCTCACCTTTTTTAAGCCATATCTAGGCCTCCTAGGACTGAATTTAGTACTGAATTTTAGAAAAGTTTATTCCGCTAAGATCTTCTTTTTTTTTCCCACCCCTACCACCCTGTCCCAGGCCTCCTTTAAATACACACTAGCATTCCCTCACCTAAGTCCTCCCCTACTATTGGCTTATCTTCCACTGCATCTCCCTTTCTTTGCAGCTTAAACAGAGCCAACCAGACTGATTACCCACAGCTGTCCTCAGCCACCCTTCCTCCCTTGTTGGCATGTTTGTCTCCTCCCAGTGCCCCATTCTTCTCAAACCACTTGTCATGCCTATAAACATCCTTAAGATGCTAATACTTCTCCCACTTTTCATCCCTCTAATCCCCCCCTGCACTTTCATGACCTCCCATTACCATCTATGTCACCCTATAGTGGGTGTTTTCCCTGGGAGCACACTCAGTTACACCCTAGCACACCCCCTCTCACTGATGTGTGACTCATGGGTTTCTAACCAGATTAACCTCCCACCCCTACATGAATACCTGTTTCTCCTGCTACTTCTCAAACCCCACATTAACACCACACTCAAAAAAAAAATACATGTAGGAGACAGCGTAGGGCTGCCACGCTTGTTGCCCACTGTCTGGTCAGGGTTGTGCTTCTTCTCCTCCTACTTGCTGGGAACATCTACTCTAACCCTGGCCCTCCTGTAACATGCTACCACAGGCTCAACAAACTAGGCTCACTTAAGCTGGTCACCATTAACATTTGTAGCCTACCGCCTAAATTAGACGCTCTCCAAGTCTGGGTGTCCCAACACACACCAGACATTATAGCTCTTACCAAAACTTGATTATCACTGAAGGCCCCTGGTACTGCTGTGTCCTTCCCAGGTTATCTTCTTTTCAGACTCAACCAACTTGGTAAGTGTGGTGGGGGCTGTGCAATCTACCTGACAGACACTCTCCAAAGTCTAGTCCTCCCACAAACTCCCTCTACCAACTGGTCCCAAATCCTTATGGTAAAATTAATCCTTAGTTGTCAGGGTAAATCACTGACAGTGGCATCTGCGTGCATACCACCGCATGATCAAAATGTAGACTTCAAACTGGTCACAGACATCCTTGAATACAACCTCCACAGGGGTGAGACTATTGTCATGGACAATCTCAACATCAACTGGCTGGCACCAGATGCTGATCTGTATAAGGATGCCATTGCAGCCTGAGACATAACTCAAGTAGTCACTACCCCCACTAGGATCAACTATAAGACTGGCAGCAGCATCCTGCTTGATCTGGTCCTTACAACCCATCCCACCAGAATCATCCACATGAAAGTACTACCAGATGCTTTATGTGCTCACTTTCCTGTCATCTGCCTTTGGTTGAACAAATCACTTACTGTAGATCAAAACCAACTTTCTCATAAAAGCATTCCCTAATCAAAGGAAAGCTTCCCCAGTTCCTTGACACCCTGACAAGGATTGAGTGGGCTTCCCTTAACTGCATAAACAGCATTGACCTTGTTCTTAACTACTTCATTTCCCAATTTAATGACGTCTGTAACAACTTTGCCCCCCTGAAAAAAAGGAAATCAAGATCCTCCACTAACCCCTGGATTACCTCTGAACTAATCACCATGATGCATAACTGAGAAGATCTATGGCACTGAGCAATGGACACAGGGCACCAGCCTGACTGGCAGGGCTATAAAACTGCCAGGAGCCAGTGCACCCATGCAATTCGCAGTGCCAAACAAGCCTACTTCAAGCAGGAGCTTACAAACTCTTGGGGTAACAGCAAATTCTTCTGTGATAACATCAAGAACCTAACAGGGAAACCTTCCAAATCCTCCCTAACTATGCTCGAAGGGAATGGCACCATTATCCATTACCCCAAAGAATTAGCAATATTGCCTTCACTGACCTCAGCAACGTCCTCCCCCCTAATTTCTACAATGACTCCACACTGCCTCACCCCAGGGATAGACTCCATCTTCCCATGAATACCCCCCTTCTATTTCAAGAAGATATTCTGTGCTGAAGCTAGGTTCCACCTCCAAAATGTTCTGAGCAAACCCAGCTACAGTAGTGACTCCCTGGATCTTAAACTTCTCTCCCTCTCTTTGGACATCATCTTACTCCCCCTTACTAAACTCTTGAATCTTTCTCTCTCCCTTGGCCAGTTCCCTCATCTCTGAAAATCATCCATCATCACTCCCATGCATGGGAGTGTCAAGTCCAGTCAAGTTACTTTATTTCAAATGTATAAAACCATAGTTTGTTACATTTAATCACAATATGAACCTAAATACTTAAGATCATAGCTAGATCAATAAAAAGACAAACAATATTTCTGCAAGCACCTCTTTTAAACAAATACCTAATACAAAACATTTCATAAGATCATTCGTACAAACATTCTGCCAACATAAACTGAATATAGACAGAGTTTTGCAATTTCAAAAATCTTTTTTATAGAATCTAATTTAAAAACATATTTTTTACACTCTAAGCCATATAGAGGAAAGTGCATTGGTAGGAGAGGTAGAATATATTTTTCACGCTGATGCACCCAGAGTTTACATTCAAACAATGTGTGCAGAATATCATTCTTTGATTTATTGACACAATCACAACTACTTCTAAATTTTGGACAATGCTAATTATTCAAATTGTGATTAGATTTACCTAGACATGCCAACCTTAGTCTGCATATAGTATTCCTACATAACCCATTTTCACAAAGGGATAAAAAGGTTCCAAGCCCCAATTGATCATAACACTTGAATAAAGACCATATAAATCTAAATCATGTATTTTTGCAAAATCTTGCTGAACAGCTATATCCTTTAATCTCTGGACTACTTCATTCACATAGCCTTCTGAATTAGTCAAAGCATGGCTGCTCCACAGATCGGAACATCCAATTTGTTTTAAAACAATGTTTAATTTATGAAACCAGGATGTAAATTGCCCATCCGGCTCTAATTTCCCCAAAACTTCAACCCAACATATCCCTGGAAGACTATTGCTATTTAATTTCATCAGCCTTCCCCAATACTTAATTACTCTTAACAGTTTCCTTGTTTTTACCTGTAACAATCCTGATTCCAATTTTTAAAAGCACAAAGGACAGCCACGGGGGAGGTTTAGTGTAGATCTTAAAGACTGATTCTGAATACATTCAAGATTAGCATTATCCAAATAGAGATCCTACACTTCATTGCCATATAGTAATTGGCTTATCAATTTAGTTTCAAAAGCTTTTTTCAAGGAGACAAAGAATTATTAGCAAATCTAGCAGCAAAATTACTAATTGCCCCCATAGTTTTAAGAGTTCTGTTTTACATCTCTCAAGTGTCTAGATCATGACAGATTATTATCGATGATTACACCTAAATGTTTAAATTCCTTAACCACCTCAAAATTACATCCATCAGTTACCCATGATTTTTTAAACTGGTTAGACTTCCCAGCCACAAGAATTTTAGAGTTATTCACACTTAATTTAAGATCCAAATCTCTCAATGTATTCATAACATCAGTTAGACAGGATGGAAGCAGTCCAGAGGAGTGCAACTAAAATGGTGCAGGGTCTGCAGCAGAAGCCATATGAAGAGAGACTGAGAGAGCTTAATATGTATACTCTTGATGGAAGGGGGGACAAGATAGAAATGTTCAAGTACCTCAAGGGAATTAACAAAGTCCAGGAGGGTAGCATCTTTCAGAAAAAGAGATATGTAAGAACAAGGGGGCACAATTTAAAGATAGAGGGGGGACGGCTCAGGGGTAATGTGAGGAAATTTTTTTTCACTGAGAGAGTGGTGGATACATGGAACAGCCTTCCTGAGGAGGTTGTTGGGTCTAAAACAGTGGGGGAAATCAAACATGCATGGGACAGACACAAGGCAATTATAGTGGGGGGGTTGCAGGAAGTAGGCTGTTGGTTAACTAGAATCTGCAGCTTATCCAGTAGGTAGGGAAATAGGCAGACTGGGTGGGCCAAGTGGTCCTTATCTGCCATCAAAGTCTATGTTTCTATGTTACATGGCTCATTTAAGGCCTAGCAGGGTTCTTAAAATAATCAGGGCATCGTCTGCATAAAGCATCAGTTTCACTTCCTCATTATTTATGGATGGGGAAAAGGTGTCAATCTGAGCAATATTCTTAACTAATTTCTCAATATAAAGGTTAAACAAAAGTGGGGCCAATAAACACCGCTGCTTCACACCAGAACCAATCGTCAGTTCCCTTGATAGTGTGCCATCTCTGCCATAATGGATTTCTATCATTGTGTTTTGATGTAATAATTTAATAATTTCTTATAACTGGGGGATGATATTTAAATTGGCCAATATTTTCCATAACTTTGCTCTACTGAGAGAGTCAAAGGCACTTTTAATATCCAAAAAAGAACCAACGTAAAGATGACCCTTTTTATACATGAAATATTTGTCCACTAAAAAAAAATAAAGTAAAAATTAGATTGAATGTATTGTGGCCCCTCTTAAGCCCTTCCTGAAATTTGGAGAGCAAGGCATGTTCCTCTACCCAAGCCAATAGTCTATCCAATATCAATCTTGAACATATTTTCTGCATAATAGGAAGAAGAGTATTAGGTCTATGACAGTTAGGATCACGCCTGTTTCCTCTCTTAAACAAAGGAACCACAATACCCCATTCCAATTTTACAGGAGAATTAAATGTTTACTTATTAATGTAAAAATGGGGGCACAAATCGACACCCAGAAGCCTGGATTATGTAGGAAAACCTCTGCAGGTAGACCATCTATCCCTGCAGCTTTGTTCCTTTTTTGTGCCAAAATGGCCACTTCAACTTAATTGGTGGAGAATTGAAACACATCACCCTCAAAATTCATAGGTGGTGTGTGAAAATCATCCCCCAATACCATGTTTGAACCCTGTACAGTTTCATAATCTCGCTAAAGTGCTGCACCAACATTTGTTCACTAATCGTCCCTGTTACAGTTTAAGATATATTATTTTCACTGCATCCAAAAGCAACCATAGTCCAGAAGGTTTTAGAGACTTTTAACACTATACTTTCCTGCAACTTTCCCATAAATTGACCATATAATCTTTTTTTCTTTTCCAACAATCATTTATATTCTAATTTGAAGTGTTTAAAAGCACCCACAATTTGATAAGAATGAATTTTAGTCCTGGTTTTCCCTGCATTTTAATTTCTTTCCTCATATAGTAACATTCAAAATCGTACCACAGCTTATCCAAACCAATACCTCTTTGCTTCTTAGGTCTTTCTTTTTTATCTTACTCTAGTGCCATCATGACAATTAGCTTTCAAATTCCTTCAACAGTAGATTTGTTTCAGTTCTGGTGTTATTTAGAATTATTTGCCTTTTAACCATAACCTGGTCACTGGGACACTCAGACAGCTGGTTCTGATTAATCTATGATTTTTGTAATATAAACATGTGTTACTCAGTGTCTCTCATGAGACATGCTGAGACAGCCTGTGGATTGACAACTTCTCTAGGTTTTAGCTACAAGGTGTTACCTGGAAGGCCAGGAGATAATTACAGGCTAGATGATGCCTAAATTAAGGATCTCCTGTTTATCTGACTTAATCATAGCTGGTCAGCTGGCAGGAAACAAAATATCAATGTTGTGATGTTTAGAGGAAGAAACCAGGTTATGGCTCACTGATGCGAAGTCATAAATGCTTTGATATGTGTAAAAGCAGGATACTGCTCATTGATGAAAGGAAAGACTTAATTAAGAAGTCATACTGAGAAAGAGGTTTGCTGATGTCACCTGATTAATTTACCTATTGAATGATAAGACATCCTGATTTGTATCATTTTTTTTTATATTCTGACAGGGAGGAGCTAGGTGACCTCATGCAAAGAGGTTGGCAATGCCAGTTTTAAAACAGTATTCTGTTTTCCACTAAGACACACACATGTTTGGACTCTGAACCTACAGCATCTGTCTATCAGCACTGTAAGAAGATAAAAATACCTTACTTAACTTACGGGTTTAACAACTTGGGAAAAGGTAAGATTTTTTCCTACATTCTTTCATAGAATTTGTAAGGGTTCATTTTGTACTTGGTTAGGTGCCCTAGGCGAAAGATATCTGGCATCCCCTGAAGAGCAGATTTATCTGAGCCTGTACATTGGGTACGCTAGCAAGAGGTTCACATTTTGAATCCTTCCAGAACCTGAGACCAAAGGTTGATTTGAACCCACAAAACAGACAAGAGGGATACCCTGTTCAGTTCCTGTTCACAATACTGCACTCAATAGTTGGCACTGTGGGAGCAGAGGGCCTGACCTGCTGAGTGGGGTTGTGACAGATTGGTTGGCAGCGGTGTGCATAAGTTTGGTATACAAGCTTTTATTGTTCAGTGGGTCAGCTTGATACTGTCAGCTCACTTGCAAAGAAAGAAAAAGTCAGTTATTTATTTTTTAAAAGGAAACAGAACTATATCACTTGGCTTACAGTCAAGTTCCTACCTGTTTCATTTTTTTTTCTAAGTGCAAGTAGCTGTAGTTACGGAAGAAGATGGCTTCCAACTACAGTGGGCACACTGTAGACTACTTAAAGCAGTTGTGCAGGGACAGAGGAGTCCCGTTTGAGGTGAAAGCCACCAAGCAAAACCTAATGGATGCCCTGACAGTGGCAGATACCAAGAGCATCAAGAAACAGACAGTGACTGTAAGGGATCAAACCTTGAATGTGAAAAGGCTAGCGGTCAGTGCAGTGTCAAGATCCAATGACGAGGAGGGCAGCAGGGCCACTGTCAGCGAAGGGCCACAGCAGCAGGGGAAGGTCACCAGTATCCTGGATCCAGAAGTACTCAGGCTGCATATTGAACTGTGTAGAATGGAGCTGGACCTCCAGAGGGAGGCTGAGGGAGAACGCTGAGAGGCAGAGCGAGAACAGTGAGTTGCAGAGGAGAAGAGGGAGCAAGAACAGTGAGCTGCAGAGGAGAAGAGGGAGCAAGAACACTGAGAGGCAGATTGTGAACAGCGGAAGGCAGACTGTGAGGAGCATGAGCACCAGAGGCAAGATGATTTAGAGAAGCTACAACTCCAACCACCAGCATCATAGCAGGTAAGTGACTTGGATTTACCTGGGACTATAGGACTAGGTTACAAACTGAATTCCAAATTGATAGCCAAATTTAAAGAGGGGGAATATATGGATGCCTTTTTAAATTCTTTTGAAAAATTTGTATTCAGGCTAAAATTCCTAGAGAGTCCTGGAACTTCCAGCTGTCCCCGTTACTTTCCGGGAAAGCTTGGGACGCACTGGGTCAAATGGTCAATGAAGACAGTGATGATTACAGCAAACTTAAAGCTGCACTGTTAAAAAAAAAATTAATTAACTGCTGAATCATGCAGAACTAAATTCTGTAAGCTCAGGAGAAGCCCAGACATTAGCTATGAGGAGCTAGCCACAAAACAAAGTCAGTTTTGAAAACATTGGTGGGAAGAAATTAAAGCAAATTCAGTTGATAAAATTTAAAATGTGATTTTGTTAGAACTGTTTTTCTGGGCATGTCCAGCCAAGCTAAAAGCCTGGCTGGAGGACCAAGATCCCAAAACAGTGTAAGAGGCTGCTGAACTCTCAGACCACTATGCCAATTGCAGACCAGCTCTGAGAGCGAATAGGGTGGGTGTGACAGCACAGAAAGGGAAAAGTGCACTTTCAGGGCAGCTAAAACCCTCACTGCCTCCACCAAAACCAGTTAGCCCCAGGTTTCAGAAAAAAGATTTCTCTAAGAAAAGAAATGAATGTTTGTTGTGTAAAGAAACTGGGTATATTGCCAGACAGTGTCCCAAATGGACGAACAATAATATGCAAAGTGGTACTAGGAAAGATGTGGGTTGTTTGTATGTCTCTGGAAGCTGCCTGCGAACATGAGGGAACACATGCACCCAGTCATGGTGAATGGTGTATAGACACAAGGGTTAAGTTAAGGAACACAGGGGCATCCCAGACATTGGTAAAAGGGGATCTGGTAGAGCCTGGTCACCTTATACCCAATAAATATGTCACTGTACAGGACGTTACTGGTGAGGAGAAAACATTGCCCCTCACTAGTGTTCTCTTAGACTGAAGTGAAACGGGGAATTGTGCAGCAGGTGGCTGTAGCCAAAACATTAGCAGTGGATGTCATCCTGGGCAACAATCTCAGACGGGGACAGTGTGTGCAGTTACCCGTAGCCAAGCGGCAAAGGAAAATTGCAGTTTCCTGAACCCCACAGAAGCCATTGTGGAAACCACTAGGAAGCTGATTCCCCAGCCTGAGTCTCCAGATGGGGAGGCTAATGAAAAGGGGGTAGATATTTCCCTAGTAGCAGTTAACCACACCACTACAGAGGGTTACTCCGAAGAGGGAGGGGTGACCCATTGTCAGAGGGTTAGGGATGACAGTGATCCTGAGTGCCCTGATGCTAGTGCTACAGACCCTAGTTTAGCAACTGAAAGGGATCTGTCCCATGCCTTGGGAATGTGTGAGGAGTTTGCAGCCACTCAGAGAAGTGACACTAGTCCAGAGAAGCTGAGGGCTTGGGCAGACTCTGATGGAGCACAAGGAGGTGATGGCAAACATAAGGTTTATTGGGAAAATGGATTGATGTATACTCAGGCTGTACAGACAGAGGGAGGAGTGCAAGGCAGGCAGCTTGTCATTCCCCAGGGGTATCGTGAGCAGTTGATCAACATTGCAGATGATATTCCCTTGTCTGGTCATCTGTGAATCATGCACACTATGCAGCAGTTGGCCCAGAATTTCTATTGGCCTAACTTCACCCAGCAGGTGACGGAGTATTGCAGGTCTTGTCACCGGTGCGAAGAAATAGGGAAGGTGGGCAAGAAAACCCAAGCCACCATGATTCCATTGCCCATAGTGGAGGAGCCATTTCAGAGGGTGGGAATGGATATTGTGGGGCCTTTAAATACCCCCAGCTCCTTAGGGAAGAGATTCATCCTGACTGTGGTGGATTATGCCACCTGGTATCCAGAGGCAGTTGCCCTATCCTCACTGAGGACAAAGTGTCAGATGCCTTACTTGGGATTTTCTCTTGTGTTGGGTTGCTGCAGGAGGTTATTACTGATCGAGGGGGTTCCTTCATGTTGGACCTGATGAAATGTTTATGGGAGAAGTTTGGGGTGGTGCAGAGATGCACGACACCGTATCACCCACAAGTCAGTGGGCTTGTGGAAAGATTGAATGGTACCCTAAAGTCTATGCTCCAGGCATTTGCTGAACAGCATGGGAGTGACTGGAAGAAATACCCTTCCCACCTGTTGTTTGCATACAGGGAATAGCCCCAAGAGTCAACTGGATTTTCCCCCTTTGAACTCTTATACGGACACCAGGTATGTGGGCCCCTAAACTTGATCTGGGAGGACTGGGAAGGCAAGCATGCCACCCAGGGAAAGTACAGTTATGTAAGAACTCACCGTAACAGTAGATCTTCAGGAGAGGCTCTTGCAGTAAGTAATTACATATAGGACTGATGTTGGCAGGTGGCAGAACCCCACGGGAATATTTCTAGCTAGCAGTCCCTGGTGAGGGACCACCCCCACATCAGGTGACCGCTTCAGGAGATGTCGGTACAAAGGGGTGGTCCCTGATGCCCGCCTTCCAGTTCTTTCCTGCCACAGGCCAGAAAAGGCCGGATGAGAGAGAAGCGGAAATTTCCATCACTGGAAAAGGAGCTGAAAAAGCCTAGGGGAATGGAGGGCGGGAAGGTATTACCTACTGCAAGAGCCGCTCTCGAAGATCCACTGTTACGGTAAGTTCTTACATAACTGTACTATCTTACTTCGAGAGGGCTCTTGCAGTAGGTAATTACATATAGGACTGAATCCTAAGCAGTCTGGAACAAAGAGAGGCACCGGGAGGAGGAAAACTACTCCAAAAAGCAGTTCTACCTGTGCAAGCCTCAAGATAAGAGGCCTTGCAGAACAGCCAGCCCGAAGCCTGCTCTACGGCGAGAGGCAACTTCCAAACTGTAGTGTTTAGTAAAGGTATGGAGGGAAGTCCAGGTGGCGGCAGCACAGATATCTGCCGCTGTCACATTCTTGAAACAAGCCACTGAGGCAGCTACTCTACTCTGGTGGAGTGGCCTCTGACTTGACCCGGCAGGGTCTTGTATTTGTCATAACAGAAAGTGATGCAATGAGCCAACCATTTAGATAGGCATTGCTTAGAAACAGTATTGCCTTCCCGTTTATGAGTAAAAGAGATGAACAGTTGATCAGTCTTTCTGAGATCCTTCGTCCTGTTGGTGTAGTATCTCAGAATCCAGTGAACATCCATAGTATGGAGTAAATACTCCCCTTGATTAGAATACTGCGTGAAAAAGGCGGGTAATTCTATGGACTGATTTAGAGTAGACTCCGCTACTACTTTAGGGAGAAACTTAGGGTTTGTGTGAAGAGCAACACGTTCCTTGTGAAAAATCAAGTATGAGATTTTACACATCAGGGCCTGGAGCTCGGAAATTCTCCGAGCGGAAGTAATGGCCACCAGGAAGAGAGTCTTCCATGAAAGGAACTTCAATTCTGCAGAAGCTGCCGGTTCGAAGGGAGGCAGAATAAGTTTCTCAAGAACAAAATTCAAGTCCCAAGGGGGAGCAGGAGTATGGATAGGGGTCTCAGATGGAGAACCCCTCTGAGAAAGGTCTTAGAGACCCCCAATTGAGCAAAAGTTTTGTCTGCAAAGGGAACATGATAGGCCGAGATGGCCACCATGTGTACCTTCAGAGAAGAATGACTGGAACCCAGGTTAAACAGATGACGTAGATACTCCAGCAGAAGCCCCGCTGAACAAGAGAAAGGTTCCACATTCTTGGAAGTGGCCCAGATAGTGAATCTTTTCCACTTCATGGCGTAAGTGGATCTCGTGGAGGGTTTTCTAGCCTCCACCAAAATCTCTGCCACTTGGGGAGACACTCCAAAATGGAACTGAGCTAAGTCTGCAGGAGCCATGCGTCCAGCTGAAGAGATTTGAGGCCTGGTTGTACCAGGATCTTTTGATCCTGGATCAATAAGCCTCGAGATAGAGGAAGAGGAAGAGGATGACCCTCTGAGTATTGTTGTAGAAGAGAGAACCAAACTTGCCTGGGACAGAAAGGAGAAATCAGAATCATTCGTGCTCCTTCTGAAGCTAGTTTCTGCAAGACTCATGGGATAAGTGGAATAGAGAGAAAAGTATAGACGAATCTGTCCTTCCAGTCTAGAGACAGAGCGTCTCTCCAGAAAGCGCCTCACCCTGGAACAAGCGAGCAGAAGATGGGAAGCTTTGTGTTTAGAGTGGATGAGAACAGGTCGACCTGTGGTGTTCCCCAAAGTTGGAAGATATTGTCTAGGACCTCTTGGTCCAGTTCCCACTCATGAGTCAGAGCAGAAGAGTGACTTAGCTTGTCTATCAGGGTGTTGTCGACTCCTGGAACATGAATTTGCCATGAAGTGAAGGTCGTGTTGTGTTGCCCAGTCCCAAACCCTCATTGCCTCCCTGCAAAGAGGGTAGGACTGAGTCCCCCCTTTATTGTTGATGTACCAAAACACGCACATGTTGTCCGTCTGGACAACTAGGTGGCCGGGGAGGATGTGTTGGTGAAGGGCTTGGAAAGCGTACAACACTGCCTCGAAGCTCGAGCACACTGATGTGGAGAGCTTGTTCAAGCTTGGACCAGGAGCCCTCGGTCTGATGAGGGCCTAGATGGGCTCCCCAACCTTCGCCCGAGGTGTCTGAGGTTAGAGTCTGGGAGGGGGAAGGACAAAAGAAAGGAACTCCCCGAAACAGGTTCTCTCGAACCATCCACCATTGCAAGTCTCGGAAGCATCGACGAGGATACCAGAACTGGGTGATCTAGGTCATCCACTAACTGATCCCATTGGGAGTGTAGAGTCCACTGAGAAACTCTCATGTGGAGTCGAGCGCGAGGAGCTCTTGGGATAGTAGCCGCCATGAGCCCGAGAAGGCAAAGGACTGACCTTGCACAGACCCACCTGTGGCTGGACAGCAGACTTATCTGAGTCTGAAGGGTGGACACCCTGTCCGATGGCAGGAAGGCCCTGCCCGTGGTCATGTCTAGAATCGCCCCAATAAACTGTAGTCTCTGGGATGGGATCAGGTGAGACTTGGAATGGTTGATGGTAGTACCCAGGCAGGCAAAAACCTGCTGGGTAAGGGTGAGGCAGTGCAGAAGTTTCTCCCTGGATGAGGCCGCCAGGAGCCAATCGTCCAGGTATGGGAAAACCTGCACCTCCACTGGTACGCAGTTGGGCCGCCACCACTGCCAGGCATTTGGTAAACACTCAGGGCACTTAGGATAGGCCAAACGGGAGCACCTTGAATTGGTAATGGTCCCCCTGGAATGCAAAACAAAGGTATTTGCAGTGAGACGGGTGAATGAAAATGTGCAGATAAGCATCCTGCATATCCAGGGCACACAGCCATTGACCTGGCCGGAGGAGGGTCAGAAGACTCTGCAATGAGAGCATCCTGAACCTTTTGTATTCCACAAAGAGATTCAGGGAGCTGAGATCCAGAATTGGTCTGATATCTCCTGTCTTCTTTTGGACCAGGAAGACATGGGAATAGTAACCCGTCCCTTGCAGATGAAGGGGGATGGGTTCTATTGCTCATTTCAGCAGGAGAGCTGAAATTTCCTCCTGGACCAAGAGAAGGTGTTCCCTTGAATATGATGACTTTAGAGGAGGGTGGCGAGGTGGTTTCTGAAGAAACTCTATCGAGTGTCCATCTGCGATGAGCTGGAGCACCCAAGAATCTGATGTTATCCTCTCCCAGCCTGGAAGGTGGAGGGAAAACCTCCCTCCTACTGGTTCCTCTGGGGAGTCCGGAGGCTGTGGGAGAGGGAAGGAGTCAGGTGGTGTGGGGCAGCACTGCAGCTGAAGCACCCACTGTTTTTTTGGGCGGGGGGCCTTAGCAGCTGTGGGGGCCTGGCATTTTGTGGCCCACCTTCCCTGCGGTTTCGCATTGGGCTGATTCCGTCTGTGAAATGGATGGCACTGCTGCTGATGGGGGCAGTACATGGAGTCGACAGACTTCAGTGCCATCCCCTTCTCCTGCAAATCGGTGATGATGTCCTTGACATCACCACTGAAAAGCACCGACCCCCGGAAGGGCATTTCCTGGATAGCGGATTGCACTTCCGGGACCAACCCTGACACGCAGAGCCAAGCATGATGACGTAGGCCTACAGCAAAAGCTGAGTAGTCCAGCAGTGTCCACTGAATCATAGGTCGCACGAAGCATGTGTCGATTGGCCAAACATGCAGAGCGGACAAGATCAGCCAACTCCTGCTTGACTTGGGAGTCTGGCAAGGAGTCCAATTTGGCTTCCACCTGAGTCAGAATGGCCTTCTGGTAGTCCCCCATATGACTGACATAATTCAGGGCCCTAATCCCCAGCATGGAGGAAGCAAAGATCTTCTTTCCATACTGGTCCCAAAGGCGGGATTCTTTGTCAGGTGGCGATGAGCTGAGGTGTTTTGGGTTGGCCGACTGGCCATGAGCGGCGCTAATCATGACCGAGTTGGCATGAGGGTGAGAATCTAGGAAATCAACACCCTCGGAAGCCTTATATAGCCTGTTCGACATCCTCGGAAGTGGGGCTAGAGCCAACGGCTGTTTCCATATGGTGGTGATGAGGCGGCATGAGGCTCTATTCAGAGTGGCACCAAGGTAGGAGCTGTCACGGGCAGATCCAGATGCTCAGCGAGTTTCAGACGCTGAGGATCTGGTTCCAAAGAGTGCCACTGATGAACCTCCTGGATTTTCCTTAGCAACTCCGTAAAAGAAGGATCTTCCAGAGGAGACTTCAGAGGAGTCCTTGGCCTGAGCTTTGACGGAGAGCGAGGCTCGTCGTCCCTTTTGGAGCAACCATCGGAGGAATCTGAGGAGTCCAAGGGTGAAGAGGAGGAGGAGGAAGAGGAAAAAGACTCCCTTTCCTGACCTGGGGAGGAATGGACCCCTTGGGAAGCCCCTGGGGAAGCATGTCCTGCCCCTCTCCAGACCCAGACAGAAGAGCCCTGGAGTCCGGAGGTGATGAGGGAGTGTGCCGCCTAGGATGTACAGGAACCTGAGATGGCACCATCATCGGTAGGCAGTTCTCGACCTCCCTGGTGAGCTGAGCCTTGGCCTCAGCCCACCAGGAGGCCAGAGTCTCCTGCAAGTACACCGGCAGCTGTGGGGGCATTGGAGGAGGAGGAGGAGGAGGAGGCAGGGGATAAGGATACGGGTTGTACCCACATGAAGAGTATCCAAAATCTGGCTGCGGACAGCCCAGCATCGGGTATTGTGGCATCGGGTACTGCGGCATCGGAAAGACCGGAATCGGGTACTGCGGCGCCAGATACTGTGGTCCCAGGTATGTCGGCGTCGGATAGAACGGAGGGTACCCAGGAGCCGGGGGAGCTGCTGGAGCAGACGGCCCGGCCAGTGGCCTCACGGGCGGATCCACGTTGGAGGGCCCGGAGGGTAGAGGGCCCGGCAGTGGGGGGACATCTAGAAGCGGGATGTCAGCTGGAGTTGGTAGAACTGGTGTTGGGGCTGGCATTGGGGGCCACGGTGTCTGAGGTACTGACATCAGAGGAACCGGCATCGGGGCTGGCGTCTGGGGAGCCGACATCAGATCCGGCACACCCACGGGGGGACAGTCCGATGGAGGAAGGTCCCCAGCACTGCCTGGGGATGGAGGGGAAAAATCCCTGGGGTCGGGCTGGGGGGACTCTGGGTCCCTGGATGGCAGCAACAGCTGTGGAGAACCAGGAACGACGAACGTAGGGAGGTCCGTCGTCGGTTCCGTGGCCGACCAGGCATCGGGCGAACCGACGTGCGACTTTACGGTGAGCTCCCGGTGGGCGCTGGAGGAGCTGTCATCTGGCTTATGGGACCCTTCACTGGAGGCAGACCAAGGAGAAGGATTGGCATGGTCCAATGGGAGAGAGGCCACGCGCCGCCCTGAAGGGTCGTGCGTCTTAGCGGCCTTCTCCACGTGGACGTCGGAGGAGCCGATGCCAGACTTACCAGAGTTTCCCATGCCAGTAGGCCATGAGCCTGTGGTCAAACCAGGGGCAGAGGCCTCCAATTGCTTGGAGGCACCCAAAAGACCCAAGCATGAGCCAGACGGCTGGGCCGATGCCCCCTTGGAAACCTCAGTGGCGACTGTCGAGGAGTGGTCCCCTGGAGGGGACGTTACCTGTGACCCAGCGACTCCCGAGGGAGATGCAGTAGAGGAGCTCTTGTGCCAGTGCCTCTCCTTATCCTTCTTCTTCAGATGGCCTTCGGGGGAAGTGGACGCCTGCCTCAGTTTTTTGAGTTCCTTCTCCATCTAACTCATTTTTTTCTTCAAAATATGGGCTTCCAGGGATTGCTGCCACCTTTTCCAGGTAGCCGCATTGAAGCTGAGGCAGTGCTGGCACTTCTCGACCAGGTGATCAGGGCCTAGGCAGAACAGGCACAGGGAATGGCCATCTTTGTGCAGTAGTTGGGCGCCGCACAAGTTGCACTTATTTTTGTGCTCGGAGGGTGTAGAGGACGACATACATCGATGATGTACCCAACATTAAATGAAAACAAACAATTACTTCAGTAAAAACCGACAAAGGGTAGGCTGACAAAGCAACAAACTTTTCTGCAAGGTGCTGCACGAGCTAACAGTGGGAAAGAACTGGAAGGTGGGCATCAGGGACTGCCCCTTTATGCCGACGTTGCCTGACACTGGTCACCTGATGTGGAGGCAGTCCCTCGCCAGGGACTGCTAGCTAGAAATTTTTCCATGGGGTCCTGCCACCTGCCGACATCAGTCCTATATGTAATTACCTACTGCAAGAGCCCTCTCGAAGTAAGATCTCCCATTGTGGATTATGTCTTTAGGTTTAGGAAAAGGTGGAAGAAGCTTATGGGGACAGCCCAGAGCAACCTGGTAGCTGCCCAACAGAAACAAAAAGTGTGGTACAACCGCAGAGCCAGAGCTCGCTCGTACATGGTGGGTCAGGAAGACATGGTCCTTATTCCGGTCTGGAAAGACAAGCTGCCGGCTGAGTGGGCAGGACTGTACAAAGTGGTTAGGAAGGTAAATGACATGAATTATATTATAGAGTTACCTGACAGAAGACAGACAGAAAACATGTACCATGTCAACATGATGAAACCATATGCAAATAGGGCTGACAAGGTGTTTGCAGTGTGTAGTCCTGGGGAGGGGACGGACAAAGGAGACCCCCTTCTGGACTTGCTGGAAGAAAGTAAGTGGGAGTCCTCTGTGGAGGCAGTTAAATTGTCTCCCCAGCTGACCCAGGAAGTATGGGAGGTTTTAGCAGACTTTGCCCCATTGTTTAGCACCAAGCCTGGACTAACCTCCTTAGTGACGCACAATGTGGAGACAGGGACACAGGTTCCCATATAGTGGACAGCATATCGGGTGTCAGAGACTGTCCAAAAGGACATTAGGAGGGAAGTGGAGGAGATGCTGGATTTAAGGGTAATCCAGAGATGCCACAGCCCCTGGGCCTCACTCGTAGTCCTTTTGCCCAAGCTAGATGGCTCTGCTCATTTCTGTGTGGACTATCGTGGACTGAATGCAGTCACGAAGTCAGACGCCCACCCGATGCCCTGGACAGATGAACTCCTGGACAAGTTGGAAGGGGCGACCTGCCTTATGACCATTGACTTGACCAAGGGGTATTGGCAGTTAGAGTTGATGGACAGAGCTAGGGAGAGGTCAGCCTTCATCACTCTGATAGGCTTATTTGAATTTAAAGTAATGCCTTTCGGAATGAAGAACATCCCGGCCACTTTCCAAAGGCTGGTGAACCAGGTGTTAAATGGTGCTGAGGAGTACGCTGCGGTGTACCTGGATGACATTTCCATCTTTAGTGCCAGCTGGGAGGAACACCTGTCACACCTTTGGGAAGTGCTGGGCAGAATACAGAGGGCCAGGCTCACGGTCAAAGCTGAGAAGTGCCAGGTGGCCATGGGAGAAGTGGCATGCCTCAGGCATGTGGTAGGTCAAGGACAGCTCCATCCTAACCAAATAAAAATAGAGGTAATCCAGGCATGGCCTAGACCAGAAATGCAGAAGCAGGTAAGGAGTTTTCTCAGGACAGCAGGGTACTATAGAAAATTTGTACCCAATTACAGTGTCCTGGCTGCTCCCTTATCTGACCTGGTAAAGAAAAGGATGCCAAAGAAAATTACCTGGGACCCAGCCTGTGAGAAAACCTTTACCAGATTGAAGGAGGCACTGTGCAGTGCACCTGTTTTGACAAGTCATGACAATAGCAAACCCTTTATAGTTCAGACTGACGCCTCAGACATGGGTATTGGGGCAGTACTGAGTCAGACCTCCAGTCAAGGGAAAGATCACTCGATAGTGTATCTGAGTAAAACGTTACTTCTCAGGGAGCAGGCATACTCCACTGTGGAAAAGGAGTGTCTTGCCATAATGTGGGCCCTAAAGAAGTTAGAGCCATACTTATATGGGCAGTATTTTGTGGTGCAGACTGACCACAACCCCCTGGTTTGGCTGATGCAGAAGGGGAAAGGGAAAAAACAATAGTAGATTGCTAAGATGGAGTCTTGCTTTACAAGGGTATGACTTGACAACTCTACCTAGGGCTGGAGCGACCAATCAGAACTCAGATGGTTTGTCTCATGTCTATGAGGCGTGAACTGATTTGGGAAGCTCATCCCATGCAGGGGATAAAGCTCCAAAATTCAGTCTAGGTGGGGAGGAATTGTGGCACTTAGACAGCTGGCTCTGATCGCCATATGATTTTTGTAATATAAAAATGTGTTATTGAATGTCTCTTATGAGACTTGCTGAGACAACATGCGGATTGACCCCCCCTCCCCAGGTTTTAGGTACAAGGTGTTACCTGGAAGGCTAGGAGATAATTACAGGCTAGAATATACCTAAATGAAGGATCTCATGTTTATGTGACTTAATTGTAACTTGTGAGCTGGCTGGATAGAAAATATCCATTTTATGATGTTTAGAGGAAGAAACCAGGTTATGGCACATTGGTGAGAAGTCATAAATGTTTTGATGTCTGTAAAAGCAGGACGCTGTTCATGGATGAAAGGAAAGAATTAATTAAGAAGTCATATTGAGAAAATGAGTTTTGCTAACGTCACCTGATTAATTTACCTTCTGAATGATAAGACATTCTGTTTTGTATAATGTTTTATATTCTGACAGGGAAGAGCTAGGTGATCTCATGCAAAGAGGCTGTCAAAGCCAGTTTTAAAACAGAATTCTGTTTTCCACTAAGACACACACGTTTGGACTCTGAACCTACATCATCTGTCTATCAGCACTGTACAAAGATAAAAAATACCTTAGATAAGACCAGTCTAAGTGTTTGGTTGGTAGGAAATTGCACTTTTAAACCTTGTTCTTTTTAAGTCATTGTATGGTTTTGTGATGTATGGTTCTGTATTTTCATTTTACATTTTTATCTATTTTTTAGTAACCATCTATTTAAAGAAGCTACTTGTGCCTTTGAAATTCTTTAGTTGACAAGTGAAGCATATATGGTTAAAGTTGACACTGTGCAAAAGCTTACTGGTTTACCAACTTGGGAAAAGGTAAGAATTTTTCTTACGGTCTTTCATAGAGTTTGGTAGGGTTCATTTTGTACCTGGTTAGGTGCCCTAGGTGAAAGATATCTGGCATCCCACGAAGAGCAGATTTATCTGAGCTTGTACACTGGGTACACTAGCAAGAGGTTCACAGTTTGAATCCCTCCAGAACTTGACACCAAAGGTTGATTTGAACCTGCAAAATAGATAGGAGGGTTACCCTGTTCTGTTCCTGTTCACAATACTGCACTCGGAGGTTGGCACTGTGGGAGCAGAGGGCCTGAACTGCTGAGTGGGGTTGTGTCAGTCACCACAAATAAGATTATGAAGCACCTCCCTTGAAAAAGAATTCCACTTTTTTTTCCATACTTGATACACATATGGGTATTAGCATTGACTTCTGCTTGGTAATCAGACAGACTTTACAAATCCAAAGAGGAGGGACCATATAACTGGATAGTGATCACTATCCCAAGTTAAATATTTTAAAATATTTTACTAATGGATAATCTAGAGCCTCAGCTATACATAAGTCCAGAACACCTCCCCCATTCCCAGTCGGGAAAGTACACTCACCTTCCCAGTCACCATTTGTTCTACCATTAAGGACTCTGATTATATTTTCCCAGGAACTTAAGAACAATTTCCACATTCTTGGAAATACAATTATCTTTAGACTTCCTAAGGGGTATATTCACAATATCATCTATACACCAATCTCTTGTATAATCTTCAATCTGGGATCATATGTGGGCATTGAAGTCTCCTGCCAAAAATAATTTGGCCCCAGGAAATCTTGATTTCACAGAATGATTGCTATTACCAATCATATCTATAACCCTCTGATAAATTAGGGAATTTAAGTTAGGTGGAATATAAATATTAAACAGCACCCATTTAGTAAGGTTATTTGCAATCACTATATACATACAGTATTCATTATAGGAGCTTACTTCAACTGTAAAAAAGTCCAATTTAGTATCCACAAAGATTACCAAACCTCCTTTATGTCGACCATGACATTTATCCTTATAAGCTGGTGAAACCCAGGCACAATACCCCTCCAACATTTGGTCATATACATTCTTTACTCAGGTTTCCTGGATAAATAAAATTGTAAAAGTTTTCATCCTCTGTAAACATTCTTTATCCAAAAATGTCCCCTTTAAACCAGCAATATTCCAGCTTAGTAATTTAATTTCTTCTTTCTGGTACATCTGCTCACAACTTGATTGTCAAACAGAGTCATCTGTTAGGTTAATGATACTATTTGTACTTATCTCACTTATCTCTTTGTAGAATTTATCGATGATAGTAAGCTACTTGCTTCTTTCATTACAATACTGCTATTAACTCTTACACCAAGAGTATCCCGTAATAATAGCAACAACAAAATAGTGAGGTACAAAATGGCAATGAAATAATGCCAAAAAATGCTATAGCAACCAGCACATCTTAGTGACTGACATTAATGGTGATGAATACCATGTCAAAATAGCGAAACACCTAACAGCGCCTATTTCACTCAGCACATGCTCTAAATGTATCAGAAAACAGAAGTGTTTAGTTGTGTGAATGAGTTGCTGAAAAAGTAATCAGAAGATATTTGTTTATAATTACATTGGTCTCCACATCTAATTTTATTTCCAGCCCTATTTCCCAAACCTCCTGTGTTTCAACTGTACCTGCCAGCTGCATAAGGGATCGATCAATGACAAAAACACACAACATAGCGATGCAGAATAGGCTGCATTTTAAACATGTAAAATGAAGAGCAGAGTGATTGTCATGGCAACTGTGTGCATATTTAATCAATCTAATTCAACTCTTGTTGCTTGGTTACTGATTGAGATCACAGAACACAACTGACTGATATAGGGATTCAGTGTTAAGGATTCTCAAACTGTTTGTGTTAGTCAGCACTATTTTTGGTTTTGATATATTCTGTCGCTCATTAAGCGATCACTATTATACATTCGCTATAATGACAATCGTTACTTTATTGTCACTATAATTACATGGAACCACACCAAGCTGTTTCCTACCTCTTTTAAATACAGTCTTTCCCCCATCTCCAATTAAAGTATGAACCTGCTCACTCAGCTTAATAAAAGCAGTTATCCGAGGTTGTTTCAATGCAGGGTTTCTCCCTGTTTCTATCTCTTTTAAATTTGCACTCTTTTTCTTAATTGGGCTTTTTTTTAATTCTTTTAATTGTTCCCTTACTGTCACATCAAGGGTAATTCCAATATCCATAAATGTATCCTTTATTGCCAAAATTCTGGACCTTACAGATGCTTTCTTAAATACCACACATACCTACTCTCTACGGGATCCATCGTTGTATCTATAAATTGATTTAAGATCCTGCCATCCAATTTTAGAACCTGCTAAACCTTTAATTAAATTATACGTTGCTAATTTTAATAAATAATTGTTTTCTGATTTTCCCTTAGGGAATCCCTTAATAAAAATGCTGGAAGCATATCTCCAGCCACAATTAAACACTCCTTTTTATCTTCTCTCAACTCAGATGTTCTCCCTTTAGTTAATAGTGGAGTTACTTTGGTTGTTTTCCTAAACTTCACTTTCTTAATTGTAGTTCCCTTTTGATTTACTGAACTATCTGTTTTTTCCTAGAGTCAATCTCTGATTCAGTCACTAAGTTTCTGGAAATTTGCTTGCTTTTACCATTACCTTTCTTTAATCTAGATATTTTGTCCTTCACTTTTTCTGCTTTGTTAAAACAAGACTTTCTTTCTTCCAATTCCTTGATCAGTTGATCTATTTCTACCACCTCTTTATTGGATACTTCATCTGTGATAGATCTGATACACTCTTATTATCTTTTTGAGCTGCCAGAGGTCTACCATTTGGGGATAAATCGTTATATCCCTCGTGTGACAACCCACCTCTCCCTCTGGGCTGAAACAGCTTTGAGAGAGGTGTCTGTCCTCGGTTATTCGCTGCCATCAGCTGGACTGTCTTCCAGCACCTCCTTCGAGTATACAAACTTGAATAGTTAAATGTGCAATTGCACAAGTTAATGTCTGGTAGTGTGTCTCTCTCAGGTGGCGGATGCTATACAGAGTTTACCTCAGCCAGTGGAAACCAAATATTACCTTAGAAAAACTACATCACAGTCACAACTGTTGAGCAAATAAATAGCTTTTTACTTAACAGAAAGTGCACTGAGCATTTACAGGACATATATTTACAACACAAGAGAATAACACTGTTAAGGAAAAGTAAACAAATGCTTTTAAACAACAGACGGCAAAAGAAAAAGGCTATTACTACATTATGCTAGTATTAAACTTACGCTTTCCTGTCCTTACCAGAGACACTGGGCCCTATTCTAACTGCCAGCTCCCACGGACATAGCTAAATGGCAGGCCCCCAAGCTTAGATTCTCCCTCCAGCTTCAAAACAGGAAGAGCACCCTTCTCTGTCTTTCAGAAGGTTATATACTCTCCTGGGAATAGGTAATAAATATTCCCCTTTTGAATGCACCAACCATCTAACATGTATGTATTTAATTGTCTCAATCAGACTGGACACCTATCAGTGACCAATTATATTCCCTTTTAACCTTAAGTTTATATTTGAATGAACCAATCCATTCAAACTGGCCTGTGTGTGTGGACAGGTCTGTGTGTGTGTGGAGATATCCACTCGAGATTTATGACTCAGCTCTTATCTAGCCAGATGCTGCAGAGGCTGCTGGACAGTGGATTTTAGCCTGTATGTGTTTTTTTTTTCCAAATTGCTAAAAAAATACCAGCTAGAGAATCCAACCACCAAGCACATAATCCAAACCATTAACTCTTTCCTTCCCATTTCTGTCACACCTCAGTCTCTAGAAGCTGAAATTCAGCAATTTCCTTTTCTTGTTCTTGGTTTCCAGATCCACAGAGTAAGTTATCATTACTTTGAGGTTCATTGCACTGCAAATTGCCAGAACATTGTTCTCTGTCCTTTACAAAACATTTTATAAAGGACCTAAACAGTGTGACCAGTTCCATGTGCTGTTCATTTCCAAACTTGAATTTCCCTTTTTAACTCATAAAACATAGTTTCCAAGTTCTCACCATTAGAAGCTAGACTCACATAGCCATTATTATCTTGAACAGCAGTATGTATTGATATATAGAAACATAGAATTTGACTGCAGATAAGGACCGCTTGGCCCACCCAGTCTGTCCATTTCCCTACCTGATGGATAAGCTGTAGATCCTAGTTAACCA
The DNA here is from genome assembly GCA_016271365.2 of Neoceratodus forsteri. Taxonomy (NCBI): domain Eukaryota; kingdom Metazoa; phylum Chordata; order Ceratodontiformes; family Ceratodontidae; genus Neoceratodus; species Neoceratodus forsteri. Next base: position 409,541,941 of record CM057457.1, on the reverse strand, counting down.
GCAGCCTACTTCTTCCTACCTCCACCCCCTAGAATTACATTATGACTGTCCCATGCATGCTTGAATTCCACCACCGTTTTTGACTCCACAACCTCCTCTGGAAGGCCGTTCCATACATCCACAACCCTCTCTGTGAAAAAATACTTCCTTAAATTACCTCTGAGTCGCCCCCCATCTTCAAATTGTGCCCCCTTGTTCTTGCACATCTCCTTTTTTGAAAGATGCTACCCTCTTGGACTTTGTTGATTCCCTTGAGGTACTTGAAAGTTTCTATCCTGTCCCCCCTCCTTTCCTCGAGGCTATACATATTAAGCTCAAGTCTCTCTTCATATGTCTTCCGGTGCAGATCTTGCACCATTTTAGTTGCCCTCCTCTGGACAGCTTCCATCCTGTCTATGTCTTTGTGGAGATTGGGTCTCCAGAACTGCACACAGTACTCCAGATGGGGTCTCACCAGCTGTCTGTACAGAGGGATAATAACTTCCTGTTTTCTACTGGTGATGCCTCTCCCTATGCATCCCAGTATTCCCCAGCCCTCCTTGCTGCCCTTTCACATTGCTTGCCCACCTTTAGGTCATCTTATATGACTACCCTGGTCCCTTTCCATTTTTGTTGTTGTTAGTATCTCACCCCCCATTGTGTACTCTTCCCCTGGGTTTTTGTTTCCCAGGTGCATTACCTTGCACTTCTTAGCATTGAATCTAAGCTGCCATACATTTGACCATTCCTCTAACCTTGCCAAGTCCCTTCTCATCCTTTCCACCCACCTTGTGCATCAACTCTGTTGCAGATCTTTGTGTCATCTGCAAAGAGACATACTTTTCCTTCCAGTCCCTCTGCAATGTCGCTTATAAAGACACTGAAGAGGACCGGTCCTAATACTGAACCCTGTGGTACCCCACTAGTAACCCCCCTTTCTTCAGAGTGGACTCCATTTACTATTACTCTCTGTGTCCTATTCTCCTGCTAATTCTTTACCCAGGCTGTCATCTTGGGACCCACTCCCAGGCTGGCTAACTTGTATATTAATCTTTTGTGTGGGACTGTGTCAAATGTCTACTACTTTGGTCACCCAGTCAAAGAAATCTATCAGATTTGTCTGGCATGACCTTCCCGCTGTGAATCCATGCTGCCTTGGGTCCTGTGCCCCTCTGGCCTCTAAATACTTGACAATCCTTTCCTTCAGAAGTGATTCCATCATTTTCCCTACCACTGAGGTTAAACTAACAGGTCTGTAGTTTCCTGCTTCTGCCTTGCTCTCACTTTTGTGAAGGGGAATCACATCTTCCCTCCTTGGGTACCACCCCATCCTCCCATGATTTGTTAAAGAGGGTAGTCAGTGGTGTCACTAGTTCTACCCTTAGTTCTTTTAGAATTCTGGGATGAATCCCATCAGGCCCCATTGCTTTGTCCACCTTCAGTTTTAAGAGTTCTTTCAGAACCCTTTCTTCTGTAAATGGGCTGGTATCAACTTCTGTATCCAGAGTGTTTCTACTGTCTGTTTTAGGTACCTCCCCCTCTTCCTTTGTAAATATTGAGCAAAAATATTTGTTTAGTATCTGTGCCATTTCACAGTCACCCTATGCCAACCCTCGCTCCCCTTTATTAAGCCTCACTATCCCTCCCTTGGTCTTCCTTCGCTCCCTGATGTACCTATAAAAGGTTTTATCTCCCTTCTTAACTAAGTTGGCTATCTTTTCCTTGGTTTGGGCCTTTGCTGTTCTGACTGTCTTCCCAACTTCCTTTTGCTTTAACTGATACAGTTCTCTGCCCTGCTCCTTCTGTGATTCCTTGTACTTCCTGAATGCTTTCTTTTCTCTTGAACCTTCACTGCCACTTCCTTTGCGAACCATAGTGGTTTCTTACATCATTTTGTTTTGTTTATTTGCTTCACACAAAGGCTTGTTACCTCTGTGATGGCAGTTTTTATTATTCTCCATTGTTCTTCCACCCCTCCTTCCTGCCCATTTGCTAGTGCATTCCTTAAGCACTCACCCATTTTGGCAAAGTCAGCCCTCCTAAAGTCCAGTACTTTTGCCTTTGTATGGCTTGACTCTATTGCTGTGTTTATTGTGAACCATACTGTTCAATGGTTGCTAGTTCCCAGATGGCTACCCACTTTACATCTGTGATCCTCTCTTCATCTCCATTTGAGAGAACCAGGTCTAAGATTGCTCCTCCCCGAGTGGGCTCCAATACTAGTTGCCTAAGGCATGCCTCTGTAGGGCATCTAGAATAACCCCACTCTTCAAAGTGGCTGCTGCAACTGCACTCCAGTTAACATCTGGCATATTCAGATCACCCATCAGCAATATCTCCCTTTCTGCCATTCTAAGTATACTTTCTATCATGTCCTTGTCCATTTCCTCCCCTGAGAAGGGGTCTGTATACAACCCCTATGCGATTGTAGTGCCATTGCTGCGGTCTCCAAATTTACCCACAGTGCTTCTTCTCCTCCTGTTTACCCTTTTGTTCTGTTGCTTGATTCCTTCCCTATGTAAAGAGCTATCCTCCTCCTCTTTACCCTCCCTGTCCCTCCTGTAGATAGTGTATCCTGGTATGTTTACGTCCCAGTCATGGTTTTATGTGTGCCATGTTTCTGTGACTGCCATGATAACCAGATGTTCCTCCTCCATCAAGGCCACTAATTCAGGAAGCTTGTTACTCAGACTAAGGGCATTGGTACTCATTGCTCTCCATTTTTTGATGGCTTTACCTTCTGTTGCAGCATCCCCCCACTGACATTTCTACCTCGGTCTTTTTCTCATTTAGTACCCTGTTTTGTAGGGACAGGCTGGGATTTTCCTGCTGCTTATCAGTGCCTCCCCCCTTGACTAGTTTAAAAGCTTGCCAATGAAGCATTTAAACCGATTGCTCAAAAGACTTGTTCCCTTCCTGGACAGATGCAGACCATCCTGCCAGTATAGGCTGCCCTTTGCCCGGCAGCTTATATCAAGATCAGAAGATTCTTTCCTTTTAAACTGCTCTTTTAAGTTTTGACCAGACACATATGATGTCAGTAAAGACTCAAAATTATTAAGAAATGAGTCTTTACTTATAGACTGAGTAGCTTGATGTATGCTTAAATCTATAGCATGGGGGATATCAGCAGCTACTGTGACATCTATCTCATGATGTTTCCCATTTGCAAAATTGATTGCACTACCTTCCAAATCCATCATACTAACTTCACTAACATTATCATAAAGGGTTTTTGCTCTATCCTGCTTGGTTAACAACTCCTCTACTAGTAAATTTGTTAAATCAAACACATGAAGACCAGTACCAATCAAATTCATGGTATTAATTGTTTCCAGCTTTTCTTGATTATTTGAGCTATGAACTATGCCTTGTTGAGGCATAGTCAAGGGTTCTTCAAGACTAAATTCTTTTCAATAAAGGATGGGGTGAAGAATGGGTACTATCACAGGACCTCCCTGATGGGGAAGATGTCAATTTTGGGTGAAAGTTTTTAACAATTTTTTTATTACCTCCAAGTTCCATAAGAGACATCAAAGGGCAAAAAAACAGAGTTATTTTCTTTTTTTTTTGCATTATTTATTTATCTCCCCCCTACATCCGACCAGCCTCTCCTTCAGGCCTTCTGCCAAGGACTTACCCCCCATATCTCCATTCCGAACCCTCCCCGATGCCAGCTTCCCCCGATCCCAGATCGCAGCCGACCAGGGTAGTCTGACGTAACCCTTCGTCGGACGGGTCCCCTCTTTCCGAAGGGAAATTGCCTTTCAGGCATTCTTGCTCTCGGCCCTGATGCTGCTGGGACTCTGTACTCCCCTGGCTCTTCAGGAGTTCCATGGAGGTGGGGGGTCCAGGCGGCCATCATCCGGTCATCGGACGCCATTTTTCTGCTTTTTCCTGGATTTCCTGACGTTGCGACGCTTCTTGTAGTGTCTCCAGTCTCCACCGGGGGCCGCTACAGAGCGAGGCATGACCCTAACCCACCCCCAGGGAGGAGAGCAGTCCTTAGGACACTCAATCCTGTCCCGTCCCCTGCCGACCCCCAGCGACCTGAGTCCGTTCCCGAACCTGGGTCACCAGCGTGGTTTGAGGTAAGGCACCAGCGCCTCAGCCCTCTGCGCTACCGGGCTGGTGGAGTTATTTTCTGATTGCCTTTATTAGTTTTCACCAATTATCTGCCCACAGAGGGTATTTCTTTACATTCATTACTTTTTGCATTATTTTTTACTATATGTTTTGATCACACCTTTCCCTGATTTAGCCAGCATCTTGTTTTTGGTAGAGACCAAGAGCATAAACAGTCAACTGGAAAGACAGATAGGAAAAGTACAAATACACTCATTTATAGCAGCAAAAAATGTTTTCCTTGTGCACAAATATTAATAAAAGTGCATTGGCAAATCAGTTCTCAAAACCTTCAGGCCTTTCCCATACTAAAATGTTCAGATCTTCAACAACAAAGTCAAAGTATAGGCACCATTAAAAAACAGACACCTAGTGCTCTTTTAGCAAAACTGCCAAAAGAAACAAAGTTCCTCTTTGTGCTGATCATAAATAGCATGCAGCAAAGGAGTCAAGAGTTTCTTCCAAAAAGCACAGCAGAGCTTAGCAATGCCACAAATGGTTTGATGAAATGGGGTGGGTTATACAAAAATCTTGTAATTGTTCTCCGTATGGCAGATGAATAGTGCTTTCTTTTTTCAAGATAAAAAGATCAGCAAGATAGTCAGCACTCCACCTCTATGGGTTACCCTTAGATAGATAGGACTTCTCTTTAAAAGCAATCCAAAGCAAACTCTACAATAAAAGAAAATGATGCATCAGCATCAAAAGAAATTATACAAAAGTTACCATGTGCAGCTAGATAAAACACAAAAAAAATCACTAAAATCTTAAAACCCCAAAAAAAAAAACTAATGCTATTCAAAAGTTACCCAAACTGTAACACAGACTTAAAATCAAAAACAAAAAACTTACTGGCCAAATAGCATCCTCAGTGCATCGATAGTAGTGGTAGCAAGAAGAGATTAGCTGCAGTATATATAATTAGCTCTCCACAGAAGCACTTCATTCTCTTAATAGCGTTCAGTTCTCCTCGCTCTCCTTACTAATATGAGAGCTAAAAAAAAGACTGCTGAAAGATACACTAAACTGCTATAAAATAAAGCAAAATACCAGCAACAGAGACATGTAATAGCATGTAGTAGCAGCAGCACAGCAGTGTTCCACCTGATCTCACAGACAGCATCAAAACGAACTGATCAATAGAACACCACGCATGCACTTAAATACACTCAGAATGTTAAATCACACTGTATCAAAGTGAGCAACCAAATAAACTGGGATAACTTGTGGCAGGAATTATAAACTAAAAGGAATTTAACTTTAGCAAGTTAAAAAAACACAAAAATAAACACTGTGACTCACAAGTAACCCAAATCTAAAAAATCACAGGTCAGAAGCATTCACACATCCACAAAAACAACTTCTAAATAAACAGCACTAAGGGAAAAGCAAGTAACACAACTAGGTAGGCAGAAACAAAAAATAACAGTTAGAGCCCTAAAGAACAAAAAATATGCTAATAGGTATGAAGCTTAATTCACAGGGTTTTTCTCTTTTACAGAGAGATACGGAAACAAGGGATGTGTAACAGCCATAAAGAGTTGAGAAGATACAGTATACTTCCCTGTTATAGAAGTCTCTGCTTCCAATTTTAGATCTTTTAACTTTTTCTCCCTCAGGCTTCTGTCTTACAGCTGTAAATCACACATCCAATGGTCCGTAGTTGGCCTGAGCCATGTATCCCTTCATAACTTCTCCAACTGGCTTCATACAGTATGTGACCAATGGCAGGCAAGTAGCAGACTTCTTGGGCATATCTTCATCTTACTGACTCACTGACTCAAGTCGCAAAGCTCCAAACAGCAGGCTAATTTGGGACCCAGCTTTCGGCCTTTCCAAGGGCCATTCCACCTCCACCTCAATCACACCGCCACCTCTGTGGATCCTCCTGGGGAGACAAAAAACACCAGGAACCAAGGGCCAAGGACAGAGTATCACAAGAAAAGCCAGCAAGTCTTGTCTATAAAACCTGTGGCATACCTTTTACAAAGACAGAGCAAGCTGTAAATGAGACCTGCTGTGGGACTCCTCCACAGTCCACAACAGTGTGCAAACTCTCTCTCCCACTGGCAAGAAGTCAGCAACAAGGGAGACTAGACATAATAGTGGAGACAGATCCTTTCTTGCAAATTACCGCCCCATCTCTATCCTCCCTTCTCTCTCTAAGGCTCTTGAATGAATTGTAACAGACCAGTTGTCAGAACACCTCCACAAATACAACCTGCAATGTCCTCAGCAGCACAGCTTTAAAAAAGCCCACAGTACTGCCACTACCGTGCTTGAATTCACTACCCATATACACAAGGCCCTAGATGCAGGCAGTCTCCTGGGTGTGGTGTACATTGATCTGACCAAGGCATTTGACACCGTGAACCACCAGCTCTTGCTGCACTCCATCTCAACCTTTGGTCTATCAAACAATACTACCAAATGGTTTGCTAGCTACCCTCTGGATAGAAACCAAAGGGTCAAGATTGCCAACTCTCTCTCTCATAGCCTCACTGTTCACTTCAGTGTCCACCAAGGCTCTATCACTGGTCCTCTCCTTTGTAGCCTCTTTATCAATTATCTTCCTGCTGCATGCAATAACAACATGATACTATACGCGGATGATGCTGTCCTCTTCTCCTCCCATACAGACCCCACCCCTCTCTCCGAAGACCTGTAAATGAACTTCAGCCTAGCTGAGTCCTGGTTTAAACAGCACAAAATGGTAATTAACTACAAAAAAAAAAACAAAGTCTATGCTGTTTTGCAGTGTGCACAACAAATTTAAAACTACTAACCTCACCATGCTTAAGGAGACACAACAACCGCTTGACCAAGTACATGAATTTAAATACCTAGGTATTACTGTTGACAGTATGATGTCTTTCAACTCACATATCCACCATGTATCAAAATCAATAAACTCTAGAATAGGGGTCCTCTACCGCCATCATCACTGTTTGACAACTGAAGACGTGTACAACCATAACTGGTTCTATCTTGTCCATCATTGACTATGGGCTTATTTTCTATGGTGCTGCCAGTTACCACCCTTAAACAAATCAGGATGGGCCTCAACAAGTGCTGCAGACTTATCACTCATTCTGGAAAATGTACTCATACCTGTACTTTCTACAAACACTCCAACGGGCTCAACCTACAAGGTAGACTGACTTATCAGTCATGCCTCATGGCAAAAAAAAATCTGTCTTAACCTCACACCCCCTTCCTCTCTTGACTTATTGTTACTGGCTGCAAATTCACACATCACATGCTATGCCCTCAAATCACCTTATATCATCCCATTCTGTCATACCTCTCAAGCTCAACGTGCCTTCTACACCATGGCCCCATTGCTAATGAACAGCCTTCCTCCTGAAATCACTGCTGAAAACAAGCTTGGCCCATTCAAATGTAAACTTCAACAGCACTCACTGATCTCAGCAATTGTGACTGCCCCACATAGACATGTGTTTTTGCCTTCTCCATCCTACCACACCCTCCTGCTAATCTAGTCTTTCTCCTCCATATTCCCCCTTCTAGCCCCTGCCCACCCCCCTCTCCCTCCCTTATTCCCTTTCTGCCCCTGTCCAGCTTCCCTTGGCCTTTGTAACCTCCCACCTCTCCTTCCTACGGTCTACTCCTCTCTCCTACCCCAGCCCCATACCCCTTGTCCCCTCCTTCCCTCTTCAGCCCACCTAGCACTTCTCTGACATCATGTACTTGCGACAAAGTCAATCACCTGACTGCCATCTCTACTCAACCCACTCTCACTGCTGACTCCCCTGCCAACTTGGGTCTAGTTCTCCTGTACATTCTCCCTGCTTACCTGTTTCTCTCTCCCTGTACAAATTATTTGTTTATTTGATTATTATACAACTTTGTGAAATCACTTTTTTGTACTGCACTCCCCTCTATCTTGCCCTCCTGCTGACATGGAACCTTTGTAAATGAACCTCTGGTTCAAAGATATTTGTAATCCTAGTACTCAATAAATAAAAAATAAATAAAATTCCTATAGAGAATTGCATTTTTATTATTGATGTCCTTCCATTTTATTCCCCTTCTATGACATCCCAATGCATTTTTATCTATGCTGATGTCAACTCCTGGTCTGCTGTAAATTGCCACTACACAGGAGCTATTCATGGCTCTTACCTGCCAAATCCTTATTCCGGTCCCTGCTGTGTATTTAGCGACTAGAATTAACAGACACAATTTGCCGCCTGGGTAAAGGTTCATTTATGAATTATGTGATTCAATGAATGAATAAAGAGTGTCTAGACTCTTACCTATGAATATTATTAACAGTCTGATATGATTCAAACACTAGTCTATAAATCCAGAAGGCCTAATGCAGCTGGAGGTAGGGCTCTTAGTGCCAGATATTCAGGCTGCACCAGGCAGGTGCGCAAACCTGGGTGCAGCACAACTGGGATGTGTCAGGGCATGGTCCGGGCGATATTCAATGGTGCTGCGCCATGGCTTAGCACCACTGAATGTGGCACTGGGGCTGCCCGCACTGCGCATGGTGCAGTGGCACTGTACCAGCGCAAGTGGCAAGTAAGGAGCAGGGGGATGTGCCAGCACAAGTGCGGGTGTGCTTGGTGCATCAACCACGATATTCAGTGCTGGGCATGCAAATGAGGCCATTATATATGCAAGGCACAAATGGGGCCATTTGCATGTCATTATGGCCCCATTTGCATCTGGTGCATCGATCCCCGGCAACTTGCGCCTGACGCCCTTCCAGGCTGCAGCCACCAGGGACCAATGCCCCTCAACGGGCAATGCGCCCCATCGCCTGATCACGGGGATAATAAAACTATATCCCTGGTGGTCCAGTGGACCCTACCCCATTGTCCGATCATGGGTGTAATAAAACTAAATCCCCGGTGGTCCAGTGGACCTGCTCTCCTGCCCGATCATGGGCGTAATAAAACTAAAGCCCTGGTTGTCCAGTGGACCTGCTCCCCTGCCCGATCATGGGCATAATAAAACTAACTCCCTGGTGGTCCAGTGGACCTGCTCCCCTGCCTGATCATGGGCATAAAATAAATAAAGCCCTGGTGGTCCAGTGAACCCTACCCCATCACCCGATCATGGGTGTAATAAAAGTATATCCCTAGTGGTCCAGTGGACCTGCTTCTCTGCCCAATCATGGGCATAAGCATTAAAATAAACTCCCTGGTGGTCCAGTGGACTCGATCCCCTGCCCGAACGCGGGCATACATGTTAAGATATAACCCTGGTGGTCCAGCGGTACCCTCCTCTCCACCCGCCCACTGTGACCTGCCACCCTGCACCCCCCCTGGTCAGCAGCGGGCCGCAGCTCCCCACCCACAAGCCACCCACCAACTGACAGCATACAGTATGGCTGTACACCCATTGGTCCACTGTGTGGGCCAATGGGCATGCAGACTGTACTGTACTACACAGTCCTGAAATGTGAATGAACCATCAGGCAGGGGAGCAGATCCACTGGGCCACCAGGGAAGTTAAATTAAACTAAAGTCCACAATCTGGCAGAGGAGCAGGTCCACTGGACTACCAGGGAATTAAATTTTAACTAAAGCCCATGATTGGGCAGGGTTGCAGGTCCACTGGACCACCAGGGGGTTTGTTTTATTATGCCCATGATTGAGCGATGGGGTAGGCTCCACTGGACCACCAGGGATTTATTGACATTATGCCCATGACTGGGTGAGGGCACAATGCCCATAGTGAGTCTCGGGAGGTTTTGTGGCCACCCATAGCAGGCGGCTGCTGTGTTGCACCCAGCAATATGGCAGACCACCTGTGGGTGTTCCCCGACATGTTCCTGTTTTTTACAGGCACACCTTTGCACTCCCCTGTGTGGCGCAAGGTGGGTTTGTGTTCCTGCATATGTGCCACACATCCCGGGCTGAATATCTGGATGTGCCGCATATGCATGGGCATACCCCCCACACTTGCACTGCATACATTACTGGTGCACCCTGCCACATCGGGGGTTGCACAGAGCGCAATACCCATTTGAATATCACACCGGGGTGCATCAGTGGGTTGCACATGGTGCAACCCCTTTGAATATCCCACCCCTATGTTTAAAATATAGGTGTTGTTTACATAATAATGTGTGAAAGTAGCAGAAGCATTGTTTTATAATGTGGGGTACAATATGTATTTGCCATCTGATTATGTTGCAGCAGTGTAGTATCAACATTGATGCAAACTCACCCAATAATATGTCAAAAAAATTATAATACTAATAATAAAGTTGAAAATCCTTTTCTGTTTCTTGTGATAACATTTTCTGGGGTTTTGCAGAGGTGTTGCTTTAGTGGGAACTATTGCCAAGGGGTGTAGTGGCACTTAAAACTGTGGGTACTACATACTATTCAAAAGTGTACGCTGTCTACATTTATATGGGGAAATAAGCAAAATGCAGGACTACTGTTGCCTCCAACAGCAATGTAGGTATACACAATATACCTGCTATAACCATCACTGCAGCAGTTACATACTTCTTCTTAGCGGTCGAACATTATGAATGACATCCATAATTTAACTCCTCATTATTGCTCCAAGCTACATGAAGGGATGCTATTCTTTTTGAGATAACACCTTTTCACTTCCCTGATGCGCCTAGGGTGCAATCACTAAACTATTAAGTGGCTGATTGTGACAGCTCATCAAGAGGCATAACTCTTCTTTTCATTTTACTTTGCAAGAGGCAGTATAGTGCAGTGGTTTAAGGCTCTGAACTACAAATATGGAGGCCAGGGTTTGAAAAGTCCTCATTTGCATTACTATATGATCCTGAGTAAATCACTTAACTTTCTTGTGCTATCAGGTCATACCTGGACTTAAGCTTCAGCTTAGTGTGCCTCTCCTGCATAAAATATTTATTGACTATATGTGTTTCCTCAGGTGTGATGTCATTTCCTGTGCCTGTGAAATAGTAAATGGATGCCTGCAGCTAGAAAGGGAGAGGAAGCTGAATGGGTATAATTCTGGCCCTAAAAGTGTTACAGGTTCAGTCAATAGCTTATGTAAAGCAGATTTCCATTGGTAATGATACTGATTAATTTAATCCTAGATGGATATTTCCCTTTAACTATCTGAATTTGTGACAAACTGTGCCTCCATATTCTATGTCTCTCAGTAAAACTGAGTGATAAAAAAGGTTGTAAATGTATACAAAGCTTTGCATTAATGTCTTTCTCAGTCATGCACTTGAGCTACATGGTGTAGGCTATGACTCAAAGGGCCACATACATACAGTCATTTTATTTTGTGAAATTTGTACATACTAAACTGCCTGCAGAAATAGGCCATGTGGTCTGTCAAGTCTGCTCAAATATGTAGCTAGCACCCTTACCTTGCAGCTTCCCCAACCCCTCACATTTACCCGTCTCTCACCCTGTCCCATCCCCGTTTGAAACTATTCACTGTCTTACAGGATACTACACCCACAGCCCTTTCTGTGCAAAAGTGTCTCCTCATCTCCCTCTTATATTCCCCCCTCCAATCTAAGACCATGACCTCTTGTATCCCTCCCCCTCCTTAGCTTAAATATCCCTTCAGTACCTGTCTTATTTATCCCCTTTAAGTACTTAAAGGGCTCTCTCCTCTCCTCCAAGGAGTACAAATTCAACTACCTAAGCTGTTCCTCATATGGTTTGTCTTCCAATCCCTGTATCAACATTGTCACTCTGTGCTGTACCCCCTCCAACAATCTGACATCCTTTTTTAGATATGGGCACTAGAACTGCATGGAGTACTCTAGGTGTGGTCTGACCAGTGACCTGCAGAGAGGCAGAATCACCTCCCAGACTCTTTGAGGAGATTCCTCTTGTAATACATCCCAGTCTCCAGTTGACCTTTGCAGCCACCTTCCTTCACTGCACTGTGTTATCCATTTTCCCTGTTATAACCACCCCAGATCTTTTTCCTCCTTGGCGGTGCCTAGCAGCACTCTTCCCAGCTGATATCCCCTCCCAGGGTTCTTTGCTTCAAAGTGCAGGACCTTGCACTTTTTAGCATTGTACCCCAACTGCAACTTTTCTGACCACTCCTCCAGTCTGCTCAGGTCATCCTGTAGACCCTGCCACCCTGCTATGTCATCTACCACTGCCCCCAACTTGTCATCAGCGAACAGACTGATCTTATTCCTAACGTTATGCAAGATGTCCACTATAAATAGCACAAAAAGCACTATCACAAGTAATGATCCCTGTGGCGCCTTACTAGTCACCATCCTTGGAGACCAGAGATCTCCCCACTACCAGCCTCTGCTGTCTCCCCTGCAATCAGTTCTTGATCCAGTTGACCATTTTAGTCCCTGTCACATATCTTAACTTTCCCCCCAACCTCCTGCTGAAATCCAAATAAGTGACATCCACAGCATGGCCCTTGTCCAATTCCTTCATTACCCAGTTATAATATTCCACTAGGTTGGTCTGACAGGATCGTCCTGAGACAAACCCATGCTGATAATTGTCCTGGAGTCCACTGTCCCCCAGGAAGGTCAGAAGCCTCTCCTTCAAGATTGTTGCCATTAGCCTCTGCACAATGAATGTTACACTTACCAGTCTGTAACTGCCTAATTCATCCTTTAGGCCACTTTTATGGAAAGGCACTATGTGGGACATCCTCCAGTCCTGCGGTAGGCACCCTGTGTCCAGGGAGGTATTGAGCACATCTGCCAGTGGCCCAGACAGGACCTCTGCCATTTCCTTCAGCACTTTGAGATGTATACCATCAGGATCTGGTGCCTTATCTGCCCTCAGAGCCCTTAGACCTTTCAGCACCCTGCCCTCAGTGATCACTCCATCAGTCATCCCCACCCCCTGCAATAATTGCCCTCCCTTCTCCCTTGTGAATACAGAACAGAAGTACTCATTTAGTACTTCTGCCTGTTCTACCCATTTCTCTGCCCAGCCCGTCCCTCCTAATCCTCACTATCTGGTCCTTCCAGACCCTTTTCTCCCTCATGTATTTGAAGAAGTCCTTTTCCCCATCCTTGATGCCCTGTTCCAGCCTCAGTTCCCGGTAGGCCTTGGCTGCCCTGACTCTCCTTGTAACCTCTTTTGATTTCTTCATGTACTCTTCCCTTTTTGCTCTGTGATTTGGAACATGTCTCAGTAGCCTCCACCAGCCCCAATTTGTTTTTTACCATTTCTGGTTTGCATCCGAGTGTGACTGAATTCCTGACAGGTACCCCTCTAAGATTACTCCCATTCTTCCAAAATCAGCCTGTGTGAAGTCAACCACCCTATACCCATTGCCTCTCTGCTCATATTAAGTGTGAACCACATCATGTTATGGTCACTCCTTGCCAGTGGGTCTTCCACCCCCACCTCCCTTACAGCCCCACCATTGGATTATACTTGATCCAGTGTATTTCCCAACTTAGTCAGTTTGATAACCATCTGTGCTAGGAAGCTGTTCTGGAAGCCTTCCAGGAGTACCAGTTCCCTAGCACCTGAGGTGGCTGGGGTTATTCAACCTACTCCTGGCAGACTGAAGTCCCCCACTATTTTCTTTACATTACGTATCTTCAATATCAGACACAGGGGTGTCATTTAAAGAATACAATGTGGGCAGCATTTCTGCAGCTGTGTGCCCTTCTTTTTCAAACCACTCTTTTTTTTCTAGTGAAATCAGACACTCTTAAGCATGTAAGTACATTTCAGAAATGCTGTCAAAAGATTGTACATTTATACACTGGAGTTTATATCAGACAGCATTTTTGCTCAAAGGATTTAAGAGAAACATGGTTGGTATCTGGTAGAGAGGGGTGGCATATTGGAGCTGGATCCTTTACCACTGTGTCTGGATTTGGACTAATCAGCGTCCACTTGTGCCAGGTTTAATTTGGCACACAGACAGTGGTCAGACTTGCAAGGTGTTGATATGTATTAGTACTGTACACTGTTATTCACAAATCAATTTTTAGGATTATACTCCTGAGATTGGCTTCACTGAGGTTGGAATTTATACACAAGCATGTCTGCTATAGTTCCAAAGTCTGATTTTTTTGGTCTTTAATTTGGTAAGTATAGCTTTGGTAAAAACACAATGGTTGTCCACAGAGGTGTTCTCTATGACTGGAAAGCCAGTCCACCAGTTATTTCTGGAAACATTTGAAGGAATGCCCTCATATTATGATCAATTAGTCATGTACATATTGTTAACAGCACTGGGCTGTAACACCTATCCACCAGAAACCTACTTTCATAAAAATATGTCATGTTTCTGTGACCCCCAGTTTTAAAGATAAAGGCAGGGTTTTGAATTTGTTAAACATTAGTACCGCATGCCCGCAGGTGCCTCTTACCCTTGTGCTCTGTATGAATCCCCCCTTGACATCAAGGGGAATGGTTGATATTCAGGACAACTTTTATTCGCTATTCTGCAAACATGCTAATTTGTGTTCATTGTTTGATATTAACTAGTACTACTTCAGCGCATCTGTTGACTAACGTACCATTCAATACCTTGTTGCAGGGGTGATGGACAGGCTAACATTGTACAGTTATTTTTCTTCTTAGGGAGAGTGGTGCAATTTTATTTTGTAAGTATTTTTAGTAAAGGCACAGAGCCAGAGCTTCCCCCTGGTATAGTATGATTTAGTGTTCTCTGCAGTGCATGCTCTTTTGTGATCTGGCATTTATCCAGACATCTCTCTCTCTTCACTAAGTCTCAGTAGATGTGTAAATGGATAGATGGTTACATAATAAAATCAGAACAGGCCATACATGATGTTTAAGAATAAAAAATGCATGTTTTAAAGTGTATGGAATAAGCCCTGACTTCCATAATGTAATTTTAACTAGAGCTGTGAAAGCAAATCAGTCTTAAGTGGTGCATATGAGCTCTTCTAGCTACCTTGGAAACAATGCCCAACTCTGACTTGGGGCCTGAATTGTGATTAGCAACTGAACAGATCACATACACTATGAACCCCTAAAATATGCTGGTGTGCATGTCATGCTACATTCAAATGTATGTCCAACTCTGACTGAGACTAACCTGAACTGTGGTAGTGACCAATATTATTCAAGTTTATTATTAAATCACTATTAGTGTCATTGTGCTGTTGATAGGTTGGATACGCATCCTTCATATAATTACAAATCAGGATAAGAAGAAATAGCATGAAAATTATAAAAATTGGGATACAGATGACAACACAGCAATGCAAGGAAAAATGCTCCAAAATGTAGGATTAGAAAAGCAAACATGAAATCAAAGAGCAATTGTCTGCGTGCATTTGTAGGGTGCCTATAGGGTAAAACAATCTTTACACACTTGAGAGCAACATGAAAGATACAGAAATCTATATAACTGGTGCAGGAGTATACTCAGAAACCTCAATCTTGTACACAATGTCTCCAAATTATGCCCCCCCCCCCATAAGAAACAAGTTTCTGGCCAGACCTACAGGCTACTAGTTATTGGACTTGTTCCATCTATAAAAAATGCATTTTTAAACAGTGATCCAACTAGCCAGTTTCACCCTTTATTTGTAGTATTATTTGTTTATTGCACAGCATCTTGTGCACTGTGGTGAACGATGGATCTAACAGTCCTTTCTGTCTAAATCTCATATTATGTTGGATACAGTCCATTTATGTCACTCTTCTACAATGGCAAGAACAAATCTAGAACTCTCATTGGCCAAGAGAAATCAGCTGACTGTACAATAAATCTCTATATATGCACAGTCATTCTGTTCCTAAACCACATGACAAAATGAGCAAATCAGTCCTCCTACAACCAGAATTATCTTCCACCACAAACATGGCTGCCACCTTTACACTGTAGAAACCTTCAATTGGGCCCTAAAAATAAAACCTTAAATATAAAATAAAACAAATTAATTAAATGTTGTTTACCTGTTCATCACACTCTTCTTACACACATAAACAAATTAGAAACATTAAGTATTGTTTATAGTTTTCATTACAACTGCTTCTTTGCTAACAGTGAAAAATTCCCCTTCTGTCTTTGCCTACTGATCAGGGAAAGCTCTTCTGCTTGCCCTGACAGTTAGAAAATGTAGTCTCTGGCTCTAAAACAAGCCTTTAGTGCATGTGTACAGTATGTTAATAGAGGAACATTCTGCTAGTAGAACTGAACAGAAGTCTGAATCCCTGTATTCCATGGTAAACATTCCATGATAAATATTCAATTTCTTGAATGTGGGGAAACAGAGAGAGAAAAAACAGAATCAAGAAAGTAAGCAATACTACTATATAAACAAAGAGAAAAGGTGGTGAATGACTCACCTTGCTGTTTATCTTTTAGGACAGAGTGAGCAGTTCATGATACTGTCAGTGAGTGTGACAGTTTTAAACCACACTCATGCTTGCAGCATCAGGGAACTGAGAAGCCTCTCTTATGGCTTATTTTTAGTTAGTTAGGAGAATGAAATAAAGTACGGGGATTATGTGTCATACTTAGAATGAAAAAACAGCATTTGTGAATTGTTGTAGCCGGCAGGGTAATATAAAGTGTAAGTGGGCAGGGAGGCACATACTGTATAACACTACTTTAATCTAGTACCAATAGGCGGAAGGACTATTTTATGTTAAAAGCACAGATTCACTTACATTTTTACTTTTTTTAAAATGTGTTTCAAAATTAAAAAAAAATGCTTCTAAAAATAAAGGGCCATTTTTATAAGCGCAATAAGACTTTATGGGGTTGTACATTACAGTGTGATAACCGCAGTCCTAGGGATGACTGGCACTCAGCCTTCGGCCTCGTGTCTAGGAGTGCAGTTATCAAACTGTGATGCATGTCCCGACATGTCTTATTGTTTACTTACGTCATAGTTTATGTCATTATTCAGTCTTCAGTCATTTATCCTGAAATCATGCAATGCGTTTATTCAATAGCGTATGCATTCACCAAACTAGCTTTGAAACAAAACATGGCTTTGAACCACCCAAAGAGCTATGTTTATCAATCACTGTATCTGTAGATATACTGTAGCTACAGATATAGATGCAGATAACACACACACACAATAAGACAGCAACAATAAAACAGCTGAGCATTACTGCACAATACAAACTATAATACACTTTTTTGAGATGAAACCTTTTATTAGACTAACTGAAGAATTTTTACCCAAGTTTTCTTGACCTCCCAGATCCCTTCATTGGGAGTTTAGTTCACTCTGTAGGAGCTGGAGCAACAGCATATGGCAAATCAGAGGGACCGGTGGTCTTTTCCTGATAACTGTCTCTCGGTTTCTATGTGTCTGGGTATATTTTTGCTGAATTTAATGTTCCTAAGCCAATGTCCAACGAAACACTTTAGTACAGTGTTTTAAAGGAAACACTGAACAAAGGCCGATCTCTATCTCAGAATGGCCATGTGAGGAACATTTTGGAAACACATTATTTCTTAAAGGAGATTTTGTTAAACAGAATTTAAGTTTATGGATTTTTTTTTTGCCGCACCCTTATGGAAATCTTGCACAACTCTCCTGGCTAGAAACTGAAACCATTCAATACTCAGAAGATGAGACAGGCAGATAAATGATAGATTTAAATAACACAATCCCATTGTTAATTACTCATCCTGCTAACTGGGGTGCACTATGCAGAAGTTGCCTGGGGGAAGGCCTTTCCTGGTTACATTAATTGGCGCCTTACTGTCTTGATTCTGTTATCTTTGAAATCGTTTTTAAAATACAAAGGCCTGTATTTTTTATACAACACTGTCATAAATAAAGGATGGAGATACCGATCGACAAGAGAGGATTGGGCATAAACAGTGCCACTGTTATGTTTCTGGGAAGGTGTGGTGGTGGCCATTGAGAGGTAGGGAGGTTTGGGTGGGAGGAGAAATGTTAAAAAAAAATAATATATATGTATAAAAGAAATGACTGTGCATGCACAGTAGTAAAAAAGGAAAAAACTGAACGGAGATGCCAATTGACACTGGAGGACTGGACACTCCCAGTGTCACTGAGAGGGAGGGTCATGCACAGTAGTGGAGGGGGACAGGACAAGAATAAAAAAAGAAATGCGGGTACTGGAGTGGATCATGGTGCATAGTTGTGGTATTGACCTTTGCCACCTCATGAGGTTGTTCATTCACAAGCTGCTTTTTTCTTAATCTTAACAAGAGGATTACAGGACGCTGCTGACAGCACACTTCTCAGCACCTGCACTGTCTACAGGATGGCTTCCTTTTGTAGTTCTTAACATGTCACACATAGTGGTAGCATATTCAGATGTGCATGCATGTTCCTTTTGATCAGCCCTGTTGCCCCAAGCACTAATAGAATGATTTGTGTGTCCTTATTCCATATCTCTTTGGTTTCTGATTGCATATCCTAGTATTTCATGATTTTGTGTCTCTCTGTACGCAGGACACTAGGGGTGGCTATTTCAAGCAACAGTAATGTCAGAGTGAATTCGCTGATGTACTTTCAAGTTACTCTTCTGGGCAAAACTGTTGCCGCATTCAGCACATTTATATGGTCTCTCTCCAGAGTGAATTCGCTGATGTTTTATCAGGGTACACTTTTGGCCAAAACTCTTGTCACATTCAGCACATTTATATGGTCTTTCTCCAGAGTGTATTCGCTGATGTATTATTAGGCTACCCTTATTGCCAAAACTCTTGTCACATTCAGCACATTTATACGGTCTCTCTCCAGAGTGAATTCTCTGATGTGTTATCAGGTTACTTTTGTTGACAAACTGCTTGTTGCATTCAGTACATTTATGTGGTCTCTCTCCAGAGTGAATTCGCTGATGTGTTATCAGGTTACTCTTTTGGCCAAAACTCTTGTCACATTCAGTACATTTATATGGTCTCTCTCCAGAGTGCATTCGTTGATGTTTTATTAGGGTACACTTTTGGCCAAAACTCTTGTCACATTCAGCACATGTATATGGCCTCTCTCCAGAGTGAATTCTCTGATGTGTTAACAGGTTATTCTTCTTGCCAAAACTCTTATTGCATTCAGCACATTTATATGATCTCTCTTTAGAGTGAATTTGCTGATGTGTTATTAGGTTACCCTTCTGACCAAAACTCTTGCTGCATTCAGTACATTTATATGGTCCCTCTCTAGAGTGAAACTGTTGACGAGTTATCAGGCTACTCTTTTGGCCAAAACTCTTGTTGCACTGAGCACATTTGTGTTGTCTCTTCCCCATGAGAATTCGCTGATGCGTCATGATGATATTCTGTGTTGTAAAGCACTTGTCACATTCAGCATATTTATATGATTTCTTGTGAATTTGGTGTGTTATAGTTTTATGCTGCACAGTTAAACTCTTATCAGTACATTTAACTGTATTTACCTTTCTTAAATTCATCTGATACGTAATGCCTTTAAAATGCCCTTCTTCATGAATTCTGCACTGAGATTTCTGATGTGATTTCGCTGTTGTGTGACTCAGCTTGAAATTCTCAAGCAATGATGGCTGGCTCCAGGTTTCATTATACTTAAACTTCCTGCCAACTAAACATAGATATTTAATTAGTATTTCCGTATAATAAGGAAACAAACATGTCAGTTGTTCTTCCTTAATATTTTCAAGAGCTCCATAAACTTTCTTGAGATTTGACTTCAGAAATGTGTTCTCCATACATTCTGATTTTAAAATACTTTGGAATCAATCATTTTCTATGTGACATTTCAATTTACTGTTTTCAGTGATACTCATGGAATGGAGCTGACCAATTCTAGCTTCTTACTGGTCCAAACCTGGTCACAAAGGAGTATGTCAACAGGTAACAATAACATGGCAGGAGGGGTATGATAACCAAAACAGTAATGAAACAGAACAAAAGATAAGTAAGCAAATCACCCAGAATAACAGAGAACATTTCCAGCTGAGAAAAACATTAAATTACATTTTCAAAATGCAAATAGAAACCGGAGTCAGAGTAAGATTGAGTAAATCATCAACCAGCAACTACAGTACCACCTTCCTAAGCAAAAAAAAAATCAGATTTTTAAATGCAGGCAGTCAGCAAAGTAAGACGGAGCACATTACAATTGCCCAAGTCTGAAAGAATGCAATACAATTGCAGCTACCCACATTCCCTGGGTAAAGAAACATAAATCATATTTTTGTAATGTTGATAGTTACCAGAGCCAGGCAGAATACAATGCAACAACAGCTACCCCCTTCTCCGAGGAAAAACAAAACAAAAATCACATCTTTGTAATGCAGATAGTCACCAAAACCAGTCACAGTACAATTTAAATATATCCTGCCTGACTCGTCTGCACTATAAAAATGTGATTCCTCTAAGTAAAAAACAAAATCACACATCTTTATAATGCAGATAGTCACAAGAGCTTGCCACAATGCAACTGTATTCTGACTGACTTACTCTGGTGACTACCTGCATTTTCGAAATGTGAATACCAAGTAAACAAACTCTAGTCAGAGCTAATAAGGCTGTGAAGAGCTACCAAGTGACCATAGTTACAGATGTGTAGGAATTATTCAACGTGCAGAGAAAAAGATGGTGCCGCCCACCGGAGGTACATATGGGGTAAGGGGTGTGAGTGCGACACTCAGAAGATGACAGTGCCAGCAGAACTGTGCATGTGCACGAGCCATGCATGTGTAGTTCATGCACTGGGATGTGAAAGTAACAGCCAAAGTAGTGCAGCTGTTATTCCATAGCAGCTGATCATGGTGGAGTGATACAAGCTCCACTGGGCTTTCAGAAGGACACTTCCAAAAGTCCAACAGAAGGTTCCATGATCGGCCATTTTTTTAGAACTATTGAGAGATCGCAATAGTGTTGTACACTCTGCCCACAGCACTAAAAATGAAACCACATTTTTAAAATACAGATAGTTACCAAAGTCAGAGTAAACATTAATTAAACTTTTATTCTTTATTTGAAGATGTTCCAAGTGAAATACAGCATCTTATTTTCATGATGGTCCCAGGGAGGATAGCAGCTGTAACAAGGTTAACATAGTCCAACAGAAACAGTTACATATGGGCTAAAGTATACACGGCAAACACAGAGAAGGTCTAAATGTAAGTACATCCAAACAAGCACACGAAGTGGGTTCATTGGTTTTTTATAGTTTATCTGATTTGTTTACCAAGTAAGAACCCAAGAGTATCAAATGTCTATATTCAAGTGGAAACCGCAAGGTAGAAATGGTAGAATACAAACAAGATACAATATACACAAAGTTACAAATACAAGATTATTATGAATACATAGTTATAAATACAGATCAGAAAACCACATAAATCAAAACAGCAGCAATTAGATAATCCTAGGAAATGGCTTTTCAAATTAATGTTAACCTGGAATAGGACATAAGCTGATGAAACTCATATGGAGAGAACAACAAGAGGAAGGAGGTGCTGTTAGAACTCTACTACTCTACTGGGCCTAAAGAACTAGAACTCTACTACTGTGACCTTCAATTTAAGGAAAAAACAAACAAACAAAAAAGAGTTAGTGTGTCAGTCTGAGTTGGGTGAAGGGAACTGTTATCAGTGCAGTTAGCTAGGTGTAGAAGGAAACTGTGAATTAGAGGAGTGGCTTAAGCAGAAGGAAGCTAGGTGCTTGGATTTAAAAACTGCTCTAGATCGCTTTTGGCAGAGAACAGCAAGAGGAAGGAGGTGCTGTTAGAACTGTACTACTTTACTGGGACTATATTGCCCTCCATCCCTCCCCTCTGCCCCAACACTGCCCCCTCCACCCTTAGTCAGCTCTACTTTAATAGGCAAATGATTTAACTGACAACAGGAACTTCCTGTTTGGGAGCAGGAAGGGAGTGATCACAGAAGCACAAAAGACTCAACGTCGTAGAAGGAAAAAAGTAGCTCTTCACCCCCAGCTGCTGGAGGTCTGATGCTGAGCAAGTAAGGAGACTACTGATGAGTATAGGAACTTTCTGTCCCAGAAGAGAAAGATCAGGAGCTTTAAGGGCACGGAGGCTAGAGGAAAGTAAGGAGAAAAAATAAATACATAGATACATAGACAGTGTTGGCAGATAAGGGCCTGTGGCCCACCCAGTCTGCCCATTTGAGCTTGTAAGTTCAGTTTATGTTTTCCTAGACGTCTGTTGCCCCTTACCCCTGGCTTCCAGAATTCCTTTATGTCTATCCCATGCATTCTTAAATCCTGATTTTTCAGCCCCCACCATTTCTCTGGCAGGGTGTTCCACTTGTCCACCAATTCGCTCTGTGAAGAAATTCTTCCTCATGTTTCTCTAAATCGTCCCTCCCTCCAACTTCATCCCATGCCCTCTAGTCCTGGAACATCTTTTTCGCTTAAAAATAGTGTATTCCTTCACCCTGTAAGATACTTGTATGTCTCTATCATATCTCCTCTCTCCCTCCTCTCCTCCAGGGAGTACATATTCAGTTCCTTCAACCTGTCCTCATAGGACTTGTGATGCAATCCATGTACCATCTTTGTTGCCCTCCTCTGAACCTTCTCTAACCTATGTCCTTATGTAGGTAAGGTCTCCAGAACTGTACACTGTACTCCAGGTGGGGCCTCACTAGTGTCTTGTATAGTGGGATTATGACCTCCCTTTTCCTGCTGGCGATGCCCCTGCCTATGTATCCCAGCATCCTATTTGCTTTACCTGCTGCCTTGTCACACTGTTTCCCTACCTTGAAGTCATCAGAGATGATAACCCCAAGATCCCTTTCCTGCTTGGTGCATGCTATATCCTCACCCCCAACTGATATATTGTGCCAGGATTTTGTGCCCCATATGCATTATCTTGCACTTCTTTGCATTGAATTTCAACTGCTAAACCCCTGACCATTCTTCAAGTTTCTGCAGGTCCCTTCTCATTCTGTCTACACCCCTTGGAGTATCTACTCTGTTACAGAACTTTGTGTCATCAGTGAACAGTGAAATTCTACCTTCTAGGTCCTGCGCAATGTCACTGATGAAGATGTTGAATAGGACTGGTCCCAGCACTGATCCCTGTGGTACTCCACTGGTCACTCTTCCCTCTGTGGAGTGACAGCCATTTACCACCATCCTCTGTGTCCTGCCGCCCAGCCAGTTACCTACCCACCACACTACTGTCCTGCCCACACCCATATTCCCCAGTTTGTGTAATAGTTTTCCATGTGGCACAGTGTCAAAGGCCTTTCTGAAGTCCAGATAGGCCATGTCCACTGCCCTCCCCGATCCACTTCCCTAGTCACCCAGTCAAAAAATTCAATGAGGCTGGTCTGACATGACCGCTCCCTGGTGAAACCATGCTGCCTTGGGTCCTGTAGTCCATTGACAACCAGATGTTCCACCAGTCTCTCCTTCAGTAGTGCTTCCATGATCTTCCCCACTATTGAGGTGAGGCTGACTGGTCTGCAGTTTCCCGCTTCCTCTTTGTTCCCACTTTTGTATAAGGGGACTACATCTGCTGTCCTCCAGTCTTTGGGTACCTCCCGTTTCCAGTGATCGGCTAAACAGGATAGCCAGAGGTTCAGCCACCACCTCTCTTAGTTCTTTAAGGATCCTGGGGTGCACCCCATCTGGCCCTATTGCTTTATCAACTCTTATTACTTCCAGTTCCTTCAGGACCCTTTCTCGAGTAAAGGGACTTGTGTCCATTTCTGCACCATTCTCACCCCTTGTACTCCTTTCAGACCCATTACCCTCCTCTTCCTCAGTAAAGACTGAGTAGAAATACCTGTTCAATATGTCAGCTTTACTATTGTCATCCTCCACGCGGCCCCCATCCTCCCCCTTCAGTCTCACTACCCCTCCCTTTGCCTTTCTTTTTTCACTTATGTACCTGTAAAAGGTTTTGTCCCCGCTACCCATTGATTTTGCAAGATGTTCTTCTGTCTGAGCTTTGGCTTCCCTCACTGACCTCCCTGCCTCCCTTTGCTTCTCCTGGTACATCTCCCTATCCCCTTCTGCCTGTGTCTTTTTGTATTGCCTGAATGCAATCATTTTGGCTTTCACTTTCTTTGCTACCTCTTTGGAAAACCATAATGGTATCCTCTTCCTTTTCCTCTTGCTAACCTGCTTAATGCATAATTCTGTTGCTCTTGTAATCCCCATTTTAAATACTACCCACTGTTCCTCAACCCCTAATTCCTGCCCCATTCCCCTTAATGCCTCTTTCAAGTATCTCCCCATTTTCCTAAAGTCTGCCCCTCTAAAATCCAGGATACGTGTTTTTGTGTGGTTTGGTTCTGCTCTTTCTGTGATTTCAAACCACAATGACTGGTGGTTACTGTTCCCCAGATGCTCCCCCACTGTTACCCCCATCACACTGTCCCTGTTTGTGAGCACAAGGTCCAGTATTGCCTTCTGCCGAGTTGGTTCCATGACCAGTTGCTTGAGGAAGGCACCCTGAAGGGTGTCCAGGATAAATCTGCTCCTAGTTGATGCTGCTGCTGGGATGCTCCTGTCCACATCTGGAATATTGAAGTCTCCAATCAGTACTACCTCACCCTGTTTCTTCCTCCTGGGCTGGTGGTCTATAGACCACACCTGTGCGGATGGCTGGCCCCATTTTCCTTTCCAGCTTAACCCACAGTATCTCTCCCCCATTTTGTTCCTCCTGGATCCCTGTGGCCCTCATGTCATTTTTCACATACAGTACCACTCTTCCTCCCTTTCTACCTGCCCTGTCTCTTCTGAATCTGTTGTAGCCAGGTATGGTCATCTCCCAATCATGGTTATCATTACACCAGGTTGCAGTGATGGCCACAATGTCCAGGTCTGACTGCACCATGACAGCCTCCAGATCTTCCATCTTGTTGCTAAGGCTCCTGGCATTGGCACACATGGCTTTCCACGATTTGACCTCCCTAGATTGTTTTTCTGTTCTACTCCAGCACCTTCCTTGGTTGTCCTTTATCCCTGGTTCTCCTTGCTGTCTGTGCTTCTGCTAAATTTTGCTCCTTTTCTGCCGATCCACCTCTTGGGTGCTAATCTCCATCTTTGGCACACTGCTTTGTAGAGATAGTCACTCCTCCGGTTCACTGATTCCACTGCTAGCTGTAGGGGTGAGCAAGTAGGTACCCTCCTTGCTGGCCTGCCACCCACCTTTGCTAGTTTAAATGCTTGTCAATGTAGCATTTAAACTTATCACTGAGTGCTTGGATTCCCCTCCAGGATGGATGCAGCCGTCAGGCTTGAACAAACCTCCATCCCTCCAGGTGGGTCCCTAGTCACCAATGAATCAAACCCTTTCTTCACAGCACCAGTTCTTCAACCATGAGTTAAAGTCTGTGCATGCACCCTATGTCTCCCTTGCCTCTCACAGGTAGTACTTGAGAAAGTGACAGAAGTAGCTACTTGCTTGAGACCCTCCCAATTTCCTAAACTCTTCCTGAACTTCCTTTGGCTCCCCATTTGCCAGGTCATTAGTACCTAGGTGGATAATGACATCCAGCTCACCCTCGTGTCTTGCCTTCCCAGTGATCCCCAGGATCTTCCTTCCATCCCTCCATGCTGTGGACCTGGTAGGCTCCTCCCCTCCTGTGTTCCTAGCTGGACCCCTCTTATGATGTAGTCCCCCACCAGGATTTGCTTCCTCCTCCTCTGGGGTCTACTGCTCTCCCCGCTGAGGTCAACTCCTTGGCTAACCTCCACATCTTTTCCTTCCACTTCTCTGGGTACCTCTATTTGGTTGTCCCCGTTTGCCAGTGTGGCATATGAGTTCTTGAGTGGAATAGGATCTGGGATGTGCCTCTGCCTGACCGCTCTAACCCTCCCTGAGCCCACTGTCATCCAAGTGCTCCTCGTTCTCGGTATCCTTTGAGGCAGTTGCATTGGACTGGATGGTCTCTGGATAGGGGTCATGGTACTCCAGACCTAGTTTACTTCCGCTCTGAGTCTGGCTACCTCATCCCGCAGTCCAGAGAGATGCATGCAGATAGGGCAGCACCTCAGTGTTCAGAAGGTCTGCCTGAATATGGCTGCCCCACAGCCACTGCATTGCACCACTCCCCACATTATGCTGCAATTCCACAACTTGTCTGTTACTGAAGCTCTCCTAGTTCCCTTTTTATTAATTTACCGTCCTAAAAATCCTGCCACTGATCCTCAGATACTTTCCTTTAAAAAAGAAAAGAAAATAAACCAATAAATAAATAAATGAGTCAAAACACTTGTGCTGAGGGTGGGCTTCTTTCCCCTTATGCCCCTCCTACTCCACACCCCTTACTATCTCCTATGTTTAGCTCCTGTCAATCAGATTTAACAGGGCATATAATTAAGATTTGGGGAAGGGGAAGGGGTGAAAATCTGCAGCAATTAAAGACAGCAAAGACATACACCACCATTACGTTTTAAATTTTCAACAGCCCAAAAACAATTCTAAGTAAAGACAGCAAATAAATTACAGTGTCACTAAAAGCCCACAATCTAAGTTTAAAAGAAAAATAGCAATTACCAGTTACTGTAAAGCACATAATTGAATATGTTTCCTTCCCCTTCTGGCTTCTTCTATGTAATAAATTACATAAAATAAAAAAAGAAAATAGAGAGAGAGAGGGGAAAGAGCAAGTATACAAAACAACAGTTAAGGAGTCACAAATAAGACATGATGGGAGTGGTGCAGTGCAGTGGCTGTGAAGCAGCAGTCTTCCAGGAAATGTTCTGCAGGATGCAATGTTGTCCCATTTGCAAGCACCCTTCTGGGCCCAGGGTGGAGGGTGCTCATCTCCAGGTTGAGCTGGCCAAGATTAGGGGGACCTCCTCTCCCTCCCAGGGACCACCAGAGCCAATGCCATTGCCTCACAGGTTGCCAAGAAACACAGAAACATAGAAACTGTTGGTAGATAAGGACCACTAGGCCCATCCAGTCTGCCCATAGGCCCTATACATTGTATGTGGCCACTGATTCTATGTGATCAATGGCTTGTCATCACTCCCTTCCCCTCAGGCTTCCCTTGTGCCTGTCCCAAGCATGCTTAAACCCCTCCACAGTACTTGCTCACCTACCTCCTGTGGCAGACTATTCTATGTGTTGACTACCCTTTCTGTGTAGAAAAACCTCCTTACATTACCTCTTAATCTACCCCCCTCCAATTTCATATTGTGCTCCCATGTTCTAGTACTTTTTCTATATTGGAAAAGCTCCCCTGCCTGCATCTTATTTATGCCCTTAAGGTACTTGAAAGTTTCAATCATGTCCCCCTCTGCTGTCTCCTCTCCTCCAGTGAGTGCATATTGTGGTCCCTTAATCTCTTCCTCATATGTTTTGTGGTGTAAGACCTGCAGCATCTTTGTTGCCCTTCTCTGGGTAATCTCCACGTTATCTATGTCCTTGCGCAGGTGTGGTCTCCAGAACTGCATACAGTACTCCAGGTGAGGCCTTACCAATGTTTCATACAATGGTGTCACCAACTCCTATCTCCTGCTAGTGATACCTCTGCCTATGAACCCCAGCATACCACTGGCCCTCCTTGCTGCCTTTGTACACTGCTTTGATACCTTAAGGGCATCAGAGGTGATAACCCCTAGGTCCCTTTCCTCCTTGGTGACAGTCAGCTCCTCCCCCAACTGTAGCTCTCCCCAGGGTTCCCTCTACCCGGGCGCATTATTTTGTACTTCTTTACATTAAACCTCAGTTGCCACATCTCTGACCATCTTTCAAGCTTTTCTAGGTCCCTCTTCATTTTCTGCACCCCTTCTGGAGTATCCACCCTGTTGCAGATCTTGGTGTCATCTGCAAACAGGCACACCTTTCCTTCCAGCCCCTCTGCAATGTCACTAACAAAGACATTGAAAAGGACTGGTCCTAGTACTGATCCCCCACTGGCACCCCCTCTCCCCAGATTGTACCCCATTTACCACCACCCTCTGTCTCCTGTCTGTTAACCAGTTCCTAACCCAGTTCACCACCTTGTCTCCCATGCCCAGACTACTTGTCTTGTTAATCAGCCTTCCATGTGGGACAGTGTTGAAGGCTTTGCTGAAATCCAGGTAGGCGATGTCTACTGCCCCTCCCTGATTAAGTTCCCTTGTCACCCAATCAAAAAAACTATTAGATTCATTTGACATGATCTTCCTGCTGTGAATCCATGCTGCTTCAGATCCTGCACATCACTGGATTCCAAATGTGTCACTATCCTTTCTTTCAGCAGTGTCTCCATGATCTTTCCCACCACTGAGGTGAGGCTGACTGGCCTGTAGTTCCCCACCTCTTCCCTACTGCTACTTTTGTACAGTGGGACTACACGTGCCCTCCTCCAGTCCTCTGGAATGACACCCGTGTTGAGAGACTCTGTGAACAGGGACACCAGAGGCGCTGCTAGTTCCTTTCACAGCTCCTTTAATATCCTTGAGTGGATGTTGTCTGGCCCCATGGCCTTATCCACCTTCAGCTTAGGGAGTTCTTCCAGAACTCTCTCCACTGTGAATAGACTGGTGTTCCTTCCCCTCCATGGCTTCTGCACCCCAACTGTGGTCTTTAATGTGCTTCCTCCTTAGTGAATACTGAGCAGAAGTATTTGTTCAGTATTTCTGCCTTGTCCAGATCCCCTCCTTACACTCTCCCTCCTCCGCTTTGAGTTTCACAACCCCCCGGTTTTTCTTCTTTCACTAATGTACCTATAAAATGCCTTATCTCCTTCATTTATAGACTTTGCTAATCTCTCTTCTGTCTGTGTCTTCGCCCTCCTAACAGCCTTCCCTGCTTCCCTTCAAGGTACACCTTCCTGTCTTCCTCTCTTTGGCTCCCCTTATATTTCCTGAAACTCCACTTTTTAGCCCTGACTTTGTCCCTCACCTCTTTGGAGAACCATAGTGGTTCCCTTCTTCTTTTCCCTTTGGTCACTATCCTAAGGCACTGGTTTGTTATATCTACTATGGCTTCTTTCAGTTTCTTCCATTGTTTTTCCACCCCCTCTACTATCTCTCCCTTTCCCAGGACTGCTTGTATACATCTACCCATTTCAGTGAAATTTGCCCTCCTGAAATCTAATACTCCTGCCCTTGCATGGCTTGATTGAGTCCATGTCTCCATGCTGAACCACACCATGTGGTGGTCACTGGACCCCAGCTGCCCTTCCACCTGTATTTCTTTGACTCTTTACCCATTGTTCCATACCAGGTCCAGATCTGACTTGTCCCTGGTTGGCTCATGCATCAGCTGCCTGAATCCACCCCCCTGCAGGCATTCTAGGATGGCTGTGCTTCTTGCTGAAACAGCCATCTGGGTGCCCCAATCCACATCCAGCATATTGAAATCCCCCAGTAGCAGGATTTCACCCTTAGTTGCCACGTTGTGTATGTTCAACACTAGTTCCCTGGCTACTTCCTCCCTCTGTGCTGGAAGTTTGTAGATCAACCCAGTGTGTATCGCTGTTCCATTCTGTGGCTCCAGGGTGACCCACATTACCTTGGCCTCGCCACATCTTCCCTGAACTTCTGTAGCCTTTATACCATCTCTGATGTACAGGGCCCCTCCCCCACTCTTTACCCTCCCTGTCTCTCCTGAGTAATGTATAGCCTGGCACATTGACTTTCCAGCCATGATTTGCAGAGTACCATGTCTCTGTTATTGTTGCTATGTCAAGGTCTTCATCTGCCAACAAGGCCTTCAGGTCTAGGACCTTATTTCACAGGCTACGGGCATTTGTTAGCATGACCGTCCATGTTTTACAGTATTCCCTTCCTCTGCTCTTGTTCTCCCTATCCCCCCATTAGCAGTTGGACCACAGTAGGCTCAGGGAGGGTGAAGGTGGAGGAACAGAGATGCATTCTTACAGTTGTACCTCTCCACAATTCATATGCCATTTTGGCAGAGGGTAGTTTCTCTATGGAGGCACCCACAGTGGAAACCAAGGAGGATGCTGGGAACCACCAAAAAAAAAGACCCATGGGAGAGTGGCATGGGTCCCCATAGGGGAAGGAAACAACTCCTTGTGGGGGACTCCATTGATAAGAGGGTAAAATTGGGGAAGGAAGGGCAGAGGGAGGTAAGGTGCCTGCCTGCCTGGAGCCATGGCTTGGAGGGACAGGGAGCGAATCCTCAGGATTGTGGGAGAGGCCACACGGGGGAGGCAGTTGGATGTCATTGTCCACCTAAGGACATATGACCTGGCTGGGAAAGGGATCATAGCAGTGCAGGAGGAGTTTGTGGATCTGGGGAGGGGGCTATAGACAAGTAGCATGCATGGTAACCTTCTCAGAGGTGCTGCCTATCTATGGCATGGGTGAGGCTAGGGTATTCTGCACCACAGGATTCAACCAATGGTTAAAAAACTGGTGCAGATCTCAGGGGTTTGGCTTTATTGGGGACTGGGTGTCCACCTAGAGGGATGCAGACCTATACTGATGCGATGGTCTGCATCTGTCCAAGAGGGGAACCAGGATCCTAGGTGATATATTTAAAATGCTTTATTGGCAATCATTTAAACTAACCAAGGGGGAAGGCACCGAAAAGCAGCAGGGAAATCCTAGCCCCCCAAAAAAATCAGGGTAGTTAGTGAGGTAAACACCAAAACAGAGAAGTCAATAGGGAGAAGGGCAGGGGTAAATGGAGAAAAAGGCAAAGGCAGTTAGGACAGGGATGGGGTAAAATGGAAGGTAATGAGTACCAATACCCACAGTCTAGGTAACAAGCTCCCTGAACTGGTGGCCTTGATGGAAGAGGGATGCCTGGATATTGTGGCAGTCACAGAAACATGGTACACAGAGAACCATGACTGGGATGTCAATATACCAGGGTACACAATCTACAGGAGTTACAGGGAGGGTAGAAGCAGAGGAGGAGGAGCTCTCTTTGTAAGGGGGGATCAAGGCAATGGAACAACAGGGAAAACAGGGATGAGAATAGGCACTGTGGGTCACCCTGGAGACTGGGAAATGGCTCTAGAATCCGCACAGCGGTTGTATACAGACCCCTATCTCAAGGGGAGGAAACTGACAAGGAAACGATGACTGGCATTCTTAGGATGGCAGAGAAAGAGGAGACATTGCTAATGGGGGACCTGAATATGCTAGATGTTGACTGAAGCAGCTTTGCTGCAGCCACATCCAAGAGCAAAGCCATTCTCAATGCCTTACTGGGAGCATGCCTCAGATAGCTAGTGTTGTAACAAACTCAGGAGGGAGCAATCTTAGACCTGGTACTCTTGAATGGGCAAGGAGAGAGGATCTCAGGTCTAGAAGTGAGTAGCCATCTGGGAAAAAATGACCACCAAACAGTGTGGTTCACAATCACCTCAGCTGCAGAGTCAAGCCATAGAAAAGTGAGGGTACTGGACTGTTGAGTACCTAGAGACCAGTGGGGCACAGGACCCAAGGCAGCATGGTTTCACAGGGGGGAAAGTCATGTCAGATGGATCTAATCAATTTCTTTGACTGGGTGATCAAAGTAGCAGATCAGGGAAGGGCTGTGGACATGGCCTACCAAGACTTTAGCAAGGCATCTGACATAGATGACACACACAAAAGATTAATAAACAAATTACCCAGCCTGGGAGTGGGTCCCAGGGTGGCAGCCTGGGTAAAATATTGGCTGGACAACAGGACACAGAAGTTAATAGTAAATGGAGTCCACTCCAAAGAAATGGTGGTTACTAGTGGGGTACTGCAGGGTTCAGTATGGGGTCTGGTCCTTTTTAATGTCTTTATAAGTGACACTGCAGAGGGACTGTAAGGAAAAGTATACCTCTTTGCAGATGACACAAAAATCTGCAACAGGGTTGATACATGGGGAAGGGGTAGAAAGGATGAGAAGGGACATGGCAAGGTTGGAGGAATGGTCAGAAGTATGGCGGCTTAGATTCAGCACAAAAAAAAGTGCAAAGTAATGCACCTGGGGAATAAAAACCCAGGAGAAGAGTACACAATGGGGGAGGTAGTAACAACAACAAAAATGGAAATGGACCTGGGGGTAGCCATATCAGATGACACAAAAGTTAGCAAGCAATGTGAGAAGGCAGTAGGGATGGCTGGGGAGATATTGGGATGTATAGGGCGATGCATAACAAGTAGAAAACGAGATATTATCCCTTTGTACGGACAGTTCATGAGACACCATCTGGAGTATTGCATGCAGTTCTAGAGACCTTTCTCCACAATGACATTGACAGGATGGAGGCAGTCCGGAGAAAGGCAACTAAAATGGTGCAGGGTTTGCAACAGAAGCCATATGAAGAGAGACTAAATGAGCTTAATATGTATACCCTTGAGGAAAGGATGGAGAGGGTAGACATGATAGAAACTTTCAAGTACCTCAAGGGAATCAACAAAGTCCAAGAGGGTAGCATTTTTCAGAAAAAGAGATGTGGAAGAACAAGTGGATACAATCTGAAGATTGGGGGATGGCTCAGGGGCAATATGAGGAAGGATTTTTTCACAGAGTGAGTGGTGAACACATGGAACAGCCTTCCTGTGACGTCTGTGGGGTCAAAAACTGGGGGAATTCAAGAATGCATGTGACAGACATAAGGATATTCTTGTGGAGGTAGGAAGAAATAGACTGTTGGTTAACTAGAATCTGCAGCTTATCCAGTAGGTAGGAAAATGGGCAGACTAGGTTGGCCAACTTGTCTTTATCTGCCGTCAAAGTCTATGTTTCTATGTTCTATTGTAAAGAGTTCTAAATCAATGATAGTGTTTTGTATTTAAGTCTGTTACACTGTAGCAGTATGGTCAAAAGGAATTTTGATTTTAACATTGATAACTGACCTGGTAACACAATTTATCTGACCACCAAGAATAGATTTCACATGAAAAGGAATAAATCCTGTATAGAATTTCCAGAATACAAGAAGCCTCACACATATAGAGAACCAATTAAATTTCTGAAATAATGCACAATGATGAGCAGACCATAGGTCAGAGGTAACAAACCTACAGTTCTGGTTGTAAGTTATTTCTACTCATCTTAATGTAGTTTTATTGGAAGCAGTATGAATGGAGACACCGTAGTCCATAAGAAACAAAAGCATTGTTTGTGCTATCCACTTTTTAGAATTAAAAATCAAACAATTCTTCACTTTATAAAGTAAACCTAGTTGTGAATGAATTTTTTTAAATTAAGGAATCAACATGGTTGGCATAGGACAGGGGACTACCTAAGAAAAAAACCTAGATATTTAAAACAGTCCATACTTTTGATTATGGCTCCTTTTGAGTCCTTAATTACCAAGTGTAGATCATTCGCAACTTGAGATTATGGGGTACTAACTATCATTAATTTTGTTTTACTAATATTCAGAATGAGTCTGTTAACATTCAGCCATTCCTGTACCAGAAGAAAAATAATACAAAGAAAAATAATATTCTAACTGGTTTATTAAAGAATGCACCAATTAATGTTTCAGATACAAAGTAATATCATCTGCATACATGAGTGATGGAGAGTTACAAGCCACTGTAGGTAAATCATTAACAAACTACAAATAATTGGGCTCAGAATTGAGCCCTGTGGAACTCCCTGGTTCACATTTAGAAAGGAAGAAGTACTGTAGTTGAACCCAAATCCACCCTCTATTTCCAAAGGGATTAACTGTAAACCAGACAACCACTAACTCAGAAAACCATAACAGCTGAAGTTGGAAATTAAGAATCTATGATCAATAGTACTGAAAGCCTAGGAAAGATTTAAAAAATAATATTGCAACCAACTTCCCTTTATTCAAGGCAGAATGTACATAATCAGTGAATTCAGTGAAGGCAGAATGCACATAATCAACGAAGTCAGTCAATGCAGAAAGAGTACTATATCCAGATTGAAACTCATGCTGAAATGGTGATAGTATGATTTGTTGGTTTAAATGCCCTTCAATTGATCCATTACAATCTTTTCCAATACCTTGGACAAAGGTGATAGTATGAATATTGTTTGATGATTACTATTTAATGTTCTATCACCTGATTTACAAATGAAATCACTGTAGCTTGTGTTCACAAGATAGGAATTATTGGTAGTTAGGAAAAAATTAAATAAAAAATTTAAAGGTATAAGTATAAGATCCTTCACCAAAAATAGTAATCTCAAATCAGTTACATCTCAACCATTTTATGTTTTCCATTTCACAGATTTAAGCTACTGAGCAGTCTCTTCCAAGAAAATTGCATAAAACTTAAAGGGTGGGTAAATGAAGCCAGCAAGATTATTATTAAATGAGTAATTATTAAAATCCACTATGTTTAATGGGAATGGAATGGGAACATTGTTTAACCAGGAGTAGCACATTAAATCAAAGCTTGTTTCCAGATGCGACCTCGGAGCACAAGGAAGTTAAATGACTTGCTCAGGATCACACAGTATGCACCCAGGTGGCTGTGGGATTCAAATCTAGGTTCTCCAGATGTGCAGTTCAGAGCCTTAACCCACTGCACTATACTGCCTCCTTAAATAATAAACCTTTAATAAACCAGCAGTATTACAAGAAACTTGGTTGAACTCATTAGCCATTTCTCTAACATCTGTTACAAGCCCTGAGTATGTATTTAAAAAAGTAATGCAGTGATTTTTTTTAATAATAAATGAATTTTGAGAATTGTAAACCTGTTTATTCAAATAGCAATCAGATTTACACTTTTGGACTATAGATTTACATTGCTTTCTTTGATTCCTATAGATGTTACAGGACTGAATGTTTCTTTCAGAGCTGTAAACCTTCCAGGCTTTATCCCTTTCTACCATTAATGTTAGTAACTCAGGAGTTACCCAATCATAGTTTCAATGTTTACCCTCAATTTATGAATTGGAGCAACTAGATCACAAATACAATTAAATTCAGAAACAACATTAATTTAATATGGAATCAATATTAGGAATACTAAACAAGTATGTCTAATCCAGGGCAGCAATTTGGGACCTAAAGACCCAGTCAGTTGTTCCACTCCACAATCCATACACCATTCTGGGGGAGCACAGCTCTCCTATGGATGCACCCACAGAGGAGATTAAGGAGGCTGAGGACACCTGTCACAAGGGAGGCCCACAGGAAGGAGACAGAGGACACCACAAGGAAAGGAAGCAGCTCCTGGTGGGGGACTCAATTATTAGGGGGATAGAACTGGGGGAAGCAGGGAAAACTGAGTAGGTGCCTGCCTGGTGCCATGTGGCTTTGAGGGACAGGAAGCGCATCCTCAGGATCATGAGAACAGCTGCACGGGAGTCTGAGCTGGACGTCACTGTCCACCTAGGGACAAAGGACTTGGCTCAACATGAGATTAGAGCAGTGCAGAAGAACTTTGTAGAACTGGGGAGGGGCCTAAGACAAGTAGCACACACAGTATCCTTCTCAGAAGTGCTGCCTGTCAATGGCATGAGTGAGGCGAGGGTACTTTGCACCATGCAGTTTAATGAATGGTTGAAAAAATGGTGTGGAGCACAGGGGTTTGGTTCATTGGCGACTGGGGTTCCACCTAGAGGGACACCAGCCTATACTGGCAGGATGGTCTGCATCTGTCCAGGAAGGGAACAAGTCTTTTGAGCAATCGGTTTAAATGCTTCATTGGCAAGCTTTTAAACTAGTCAAGGGGGGAGGCACTGGTAGGCGACAGGAAAATCCCAGCCTCTCCCTACAAAACAGGGTACTAAATGAGAAAAAGACCAAGGTAGAAAGGTCAGTGGGGGATGCAGCAACTGAAGGTAAAGCCATCAAAAATGGAAAGCAATGAGTACCAATGCCCATAGTCTGAGTAACAAGCTCCTGAATTAGTGGCCTTGATGGAGGAGGAACATCTGGATATCGTAGCAGTCACAGAAACATGGTTCACACAAAACCATGACTGGGACGAAACATACCAGCATACACTATCTACAGGAGGGACAGAGAGGGTAATTGAGGAGGAGGAGTAGCTCTTACATAAGGAATCAAAGCAGCAGAACAAAAGGGAAAACAGGGAGGAGAAGAAGCACTGTGGGTAAATTGGAGACCGGCAATGGCACCACAATCCGTACAGGGTTAGATACAGACCTCTTTTCAGGGGAGGAAATGGACAAGAAAATGATAGAAAGTATACTTAGTATGGCAGAAAAAGGGAGATATTGCTGATGGGCGATCTGAATATGCAGATGTTAACTGGAGTGCAGTTGCAGCAGCCACTTCAAGAGTGGGGTTATTCTAGATGCCCTACAGGGGCATGCCTTAGATAACTAGTATTGGAGCCCACTCTAGAGGGAGCAATCTTAGACCTGGTTCTCTCAAATGGAGATGAAGAAAGGATCACAGATGTAGAAGTGGGTAGCCATCTGGGAACTGGCGACTCATCGAACAGTATGGTTCTACAATAAACACAGCAATAGAGTCAAGCTTCACAAAGGCAAAGGTACTGGACTTTAGGAGGGCTGACTTTGCCAAAATGGATGAGTGCCTAAGGAATGCACTAGCAAATGGGCAGGAAGGAGGGGTGGAAGAACAATGGGGAATAATAAAAACTGCCATCACAGAGGTAACAAGCCTTTGTGTGAAGCAAATAAACAAAACTAAATGATGTATGAAACCACTATGGTTCTCAAAGGAAGTGGCAGTGAAGGTTCAAGAGAAAAAGAAAGCTTTCAGGAAGTACAAGGAATCACAGAAGGAGCAGGACAGAGAACTGTATCAGTTAAAGCAAATGAAGCTGGGAAGGCAGTCAAACAGAAAGGCCCAAACTGAGGAAAAGATAGCCAACTCAGTTAAGAAGGGGATAAAACCTTTATAGGTACATCAGGAGCGAAGGAAGACCAAGGGAGGGATAGTGAGGCTTAATAAAGGGGGTGAGGGTTGGCAGAGGGTGACTGTGAAAAGGCAGAGATACTAAACAAATATTTTGCTCAGTATTTACAAAGGAAGAGGGGGAGGTACCTAAAACAAACAGTAGAAACACTCTGGATACAGAAGTTGATACCAGCCCATTTACAGAAGAAAGGGTTCTGAAAGAACTCTTAAAACTGAAGGTGGACAAAGCAATGGGGCCTGATGGGACTCATCCCAGAATTCTAAAAGAACTAAGGGTGGAATTAGTGACACCACTGACTACCCTGTTTAACAAATCATGGGAGGATGGGGTGGTACCGAGGACTGGAGGAGGGCAGATGTGATTCCCTCACAAAAGTGGGAGCAAGGCAGAAGCAGGAAACTACAGACCTGTTAGTTTAACCTCAGTGGTAGGGAAAATTATGGAATCACTTCTAAGGAAAGAATTGTTGAGTATCTAGAGGCCAGAGGGCACAGGACCCAAGGCAGCATGGATTACAGCGGAAGGTCAGACCAGACAAATCTGATAGATTTCTTGACTGGGTGACCAAAGTAGGAGATCAGGAGGGGCTGTGACATGGCCTACCTAGACTTTAGCAAGGCATTTGACACAGTCCCACACAAAAGATTAATATACAAGTTAGCTAGCCTGGGAGTGGGTCCCAAGATGACAGCCTGGGTAAAACATTGGCTGGAGAATAGGACACAGAGAGTAATAGTAAATGGAGTCCACTCTGAAGAAAGGGGGGTTACTAGTGGGGTACCACAGGGTTCAGTATTAGGACTGGTCCTCTTCAATGTCTTTATAAGCGACATTGCAGAGGGACTGGAAGGAAAAGTATGTCTCTTTGCAGATGA
Organism: Neoceratodus forsteri; assembly: GCA_016271365.2. Classification (NCBI taxonomy): domain Eukaryota; kingdom Metazoa; phylum Chordata; order Ceratodontiformes; family Ceratodontidae; genus Neoceratodus; species Neoceratodus forsteri. The sequence continues at coordinate 409,504,346 of CM057457.1, read as the reverse complement.
CACAAAGATCTGCAACAGAGTTGATGCAAAAGGTGGGGTGGAAAGGATGAAAAGGGACTTGGCAAGGTTAGAGGAATGGTCAAATGTATGGCAGCTTAGATTCAATGCTAAGAAGTGCAAGGTAATGCACCTGAGAAACAAAAACCCAGGGGAAGAGTACACAATGGGGGGTGAGATACTAACAACAACAAAAATGGAAAGGGACCTGGGGGTAGTCATATCAGATGACCTAAAGGTGGGCAAGCAATGTGAGAGGGCAGCAAGGAGGGTTGGGGGATACTGGGATGCATAGGAGAGCATCACCAGTAGAAACAGGAAGTTATTATCCTCTGTACAGACAGCTGGTCAGACCTCATCTGGAGTACTGTGTGCAGTTCTGGAGACCCAGTCTTCGCAAAGACATAGACAGGATGGAAGCTTTCAGAGGAAGGCAACTAAAATGGTGCAGGGTCTGCATCGGAAGACATATGAAGAGAGACTTAAGGAGCTTAATATGTATAGCCTCGAGGAAAGGAGGGGGAGAGGGGACATGATAGAAACTTTCAAGCACCTCAGGGAATCAACAAAGTCCAAGAGGGTAGCATCTTTCAAAAAGAGGTGTGCAAGAACAAGGGGCACAATTTGAAGATAGGGGTCGGCTCAGAGGTAATTTAAGGGAAGTATTTTTTCACAGAGAGGCTGGATGCATGGAACGGCCTTCCGGAGGAGGTCGTGGAGTCAAAAACAGTGGTGGAATTCAAGCACGCATGGGACAGTCATAAGGCAATTCTAGGGGGTGGGGGTAGGAAGAAGTAGGCTGCTGGTTAACTAGGATCTGCAGCTTATCCAGTAGGCAGGGAAATGGGCAGACTGGGTGGGCCATGCGGTCCTTATCTGCCGTCAAATTCTATGTTTCTATGTTTCTATAAAGACATCTAAATCTAATGAACTTAATACTAATGAATAAATAAATATGTGTAGTAAACACAGTTTTTCAGATTCCCAAAAGCAACTTACTGCACTGTGATCACTCAAGGAACAGGAGAATGGTACAGCAGAGTAAATACACTCAGGTTTATTGGTTAGAACCTAACAGAAGATGACGTGCCTGTTTCGTAATTAATACAAGCTGGGCTATAAATTAAGTAAACAAGTTAATACAGTTCACAAGTGAGTAAACCCAGCTAGTTCAACTGCAAATATTCTGTTTAACTTGTCAAGCATTTATCAGTGCTGGACATGTTTGCTTGCCTGTTACACATCAGAACAAACAGTATCTTTAGGCTATGGACAGATCTGTTTCTGCTTCAGTTTATTGTAGGAAAACTCCACTGAGACATGCTCTTTCACAAGGAGGTCCTATACAAATACAACATATAAGAACAGGATAAAACCAAACTGAACACCAAATTGAGGGGATAGCAACATTAGTAGGAGGTACAAAACACAGAACATAAGAATTCTATACAATCAAATGAATGAATAAAATTGTTACAGTATTTACAAAATGGTATAAAAGAACATGTGATCACATAATTAGCAAACAATTAAAGTTTCAGTTTCATGAGAGTTTGGAATGGTACATGGAAGATGCCACATAGTGAGTGAATAACTAAGTGCAAGGCGATACAGAAAAACAGTCAAGGGAAGAAGGTCTGGAGGGGTATTTTGTTATAGGGGCCCATGAGGGAAAGGGATGGGAGTGGGGGTAGGGGTAGGGTATAGAGGATGGGGGAAGGAGGTAGGCAGTGGAGTAAGGGCATTGTTAGGGGAATACTAGTGCCATTTACACATGGCTTTAAGTTTGTCTGTTGTCAGAGATTTATAAAAGTTAATCGTAATGATACTGGTAAGTTTGAGGGTGGATTGCAGACAATTCCAAGCAGTGGGCAGGGCATAAGAGATAGTCCTTTTACCAGAGTTTGTACGTGTCTCTGGCATGTCAAGAAGGATGAAATATTTCTTACCTCCAGTAGCCACTGTTTTGTGGACTTTGGGTTCCGCCAATTAAAGGGGTATATGTCCCCATATTCAGAACCAGCTGTGTGTGCTGTGCTGACAGGAGCTCTGTGCACCAATCAGTGCACAACCAGCTCAGGGTAAATATTCTGATAATTACTACCCTCCAACTGGAGAGTGATAATGGCTTGAATATGAGGCCATGGTACACACTGCATCATGATTATGCACTGTGTTGACAGCCCCAGACTGAATATGGTCCATGAGAGCCAGTTGGGGATTGTACATCCCAAACTGCATAGTGCTAGGGCTCTTCTGGGCCATCGTCATGCCTAATATGCTAATGAGATAATTGGGCATGCAAGGCTCTATGAACCATTTGCAGACCCATTACAGGCTCACTAGCATGAGCACCAATTCTGTAGCTGTCTTGTGTGTTGAATATAAGGTGTCAGTAGAGTGGTCACAGTCTACAAAAGGCTCTGCTGGAGAGCAACAAGAACAGGTAGTATAAAACAATACTCTGTACACTTATCCTATTGGGGGTACCGAAATCCTTAATGTCCTGAAATCCTTAGTCACGACTGCCAATACAGAAACACTGATATACGGAGACTTCAATATGGATTGGCTCACACATAAATCGCATAGCCTGAAATCCCTTTGTGATGAACTGGGTCTTGTCCAGATAATTAGTGAACCTAAGAGGATTAACACCTCTAATACTGCTAACAGTTCTCTCATTGATGTCATACTTACCACTCATCCCCACAAAATATTGCACTTGGCGGTCTTTCACAATAATACGAGTGATCATAGAGTTGTAGTCTGTACAAGATCTCGAACCAAAGCTCACCACCAGCCCAAGTTCATAACCAAGCAATCCTTTCAAAAGTTCAATACCCTGAGTTACTTGACCGACCTTAGCAAGGTCAAATGGCAAGATCTGTACCTCTCAAAAACAGTCGATGAGGCTGTCTCTACCCTAAATGAAAACCTCATCAGCTTGGCTAACAAGCATGCCCCCTTTATTAAGGTGCGTACATGTAAGCTCTCCCACCCCTGGTGTACACCAGAGCTCAAGATCACACTTACAAACTGAGATAAACTCTGGGCTCTAGCAAGGCAAACTAAGAATCCAGTAGATTGGCAGACATTTATAGCAGCTAGAAATGCCTGCATAAAATGCATTCATTCTACCAAAGCAAACTATTACGTTTCCATTTTGGAACAAGTCAAAGGAAACTCATAGAAAATCTGGAGGACCATTAAGACTATCGAAGGATGGATGGCTGCTCCCTCCATCCCATCTAAGATTCATATAAATGGCACAGTTATTGAAAGTAATCACCAAATCCTTGAAGAACTAAATTCCCACTTCATCACAGCTGGTCTAGCCTTTGATGCCTCACCGTACGCATCTCGTACCAGCAACCATGATAGCCCCATCACTGCTCTGAAAGCTGCAGCCCACTCTTTCCAGCTGCTCCCCCTCATCTTCAAAGAAGTAGAGGATTCACTCATCTAGTTAGATACCACGAAAAATGCCGGAGATGACGGCCTTGAACCACTTTTCCTAAAACTTCACTACTGCTATCTCACTGCCCCCATTCTCCATATATTCAACCTCTCTATTTCATCTGCAGTAGTTCCAATGTGCTGGAAATCCACTCATATCATACTCCAATTTAAATCAGGGGACCTATGCAACTTAAATAACTACAGACCAATCTCAATCCTGCCTATCCTTTCAAAAGTCTTTGAAAAGTTGATTTATAAACAGTTGAAGAACCATCTCAAAACCTACTCTCTCCTCAACCCAGCACAATCAGGTTTTCGACCTAATCATAGCACCATTACAGCATTGGACAAAGTCACCAATGACTGGATCTCAGCTAAGAAAATCATGGGTGCAGTATTCATAGACCTAAGCAAAACATTTGACACCGATGGCCACAATCTCATTGTGAACAGTCTTACCAATATAGGCGCCACCCCAGTTACTTCTCAGTGGTTCTCCATTTACCTAACAGGAAGGATGCAGAAAATCAAAGCAGGTGGGCTGTTCTCTGCCTCCTTACCAGTTACCAGGGGAGTCTTGCAAGGCTCCATCTTAGGTCCTATACTCTTCTCTCAATACATCAACAACCTCGATTTACAAATAAGCAAGTCAACCTTGCATTTCTTTGCAGATGACACAGTCTTGTACACATCCGGCTCCACAATACCGGAAGTCAGGGACATACTCCAAGCCGATTTTGCACAGAAACAAATCTTATCAGTACCAAACTTCTCCTAAACACCAAAAAAACTAAGGCCATGATTTTCTCCCCTAATACTTCCTCCATCACCCCTCCTGACCCGCCTAAAGACTTCATTGTTACCTCCCTAGGCGGATCGCTGAAAGTTATCTCTAAATTTAAATAGCTTGACTTTTGGTTAGACAACAAGCTCTCCTTTAACGAGCACATTGATGACATGTCCAGAAGACTAAAAGCTAGACTAGGCTTTTTCTTCTGAAATAGGTCCCTCTTTCCCCTGGAAACCAGACTCAGGCTTGTTCAGACCACCTACCTCTCTTTACTTAATTATGGGGACATAATCTACACTTCCTCAGCAATTACCAACCTAAAAAAATGGACATCCTGTACCAACATGCCCTGCGCATGCAAACTACAAACTACCCACACTGAACCCATCACTGTGAGCTGTACGCAGCTGTTGGCTGGACGTCACTTACCATTAGGCGCACGCTTCATGCTGGTGTTTGGACTCTAAAACTTCTCCTGAACAAACTACCAAGTTATTTAATAGCTCTCATCCGTACCTCCCACAGTCCATATTCCCTCAGAAAATCAAATGTTATCCTACTTGACGTGCCCAGGACTCGCACCTCCTTTGGTACACGAGCCATCTCAAGTGCACTACCAACTATTTGGAACCAGCTGCAATCTACTCTGAAACTATCCAGTGTAGTCTCAATGAATTTCTTCAAAAGACTAGTGGCCTCAAAAATAAAGGATACATGTAACTGCTTTTAATCTCCCTCTCCACACCACCTATGCTTCCTCTTACTACACTGCCATTTTGAAATTGTACTAAGTATCATTATCTTCTGATTGTTGACCTATGTATCTTACAGGACCTAGTCCGCACTTAATGCATTTTTATGTTATTACCTATACGTATTGTGTATTTGCTTGTAAACGTGCCCCAGGTCCTCCTTGTGAATGAGCTTGCTCAATGGAGTTTTCCTGTAATAAATGTGAACTTGAACTTGAGTACAGTAAGTAACTAAAGGTGATGGGTTAACAACAAAGGAGTAAAACAGCGGGGCTTGAGAATTGGTAGGTACAGGCAGAGGGAAAACAGGATATACCCCATCTAGGGTGAGGTGATAAATACATTTTAAAGATACTGTGCAATGATATTTATAGAAATTAAATTGTATCATTCATTAAATATTGTTATAAAAACAGTGTGTGCCTGGTGTTTTATATCAAAAATCTACCATTTCATACCATTTTTAGCCATTTGTTATGTTCTCTGCTTTAGCCACACTGCTAGATGCTGAGACTTGCTGTTCCTGTGGTAATCAGCATGTCTCCACCCTGCTTGTCATGTGATATAATATTCCCTTTCATCTATAAAGAAGCCAGGGAAATTGTCACATTACTGAGGTATGTTAAAATTCTTTTTTCTTGCTCTGCATATGACAAAAGAAACTGAAAGATAAACCATTTTTTCTGGTTTTCATGGTCCGTACCAGTAATGCACAAAAATAGTTAAAATTTATAATTTTATCCTGTGCAGACTCAATAACTTTTGTTTGTGGGGAAAGGCATGAGTCCTTCTGTCATGTTAAAGACTGCAATGTTCATTCACACCTGACATTCAACAGAAGTAGTTTCTCAGGATGGCAATAAAACAATTATCCTTTCATCCTGTAAATGGGGCTGGGAGAAGTAATGCTGTTTTAAAACCTTACTAAGAGTTTTTATGCATTAGTCTGCAGAGTGTTTTCTCCCTGGCAGGTTTTCACTTCACCTAAACTCAGGCTTAGCTATTTTTTTGTCTACATTAAAGCAGAGGCCCACATATTAAAAAGGGGAGGAGGCATGTCGCATCTGGATGGGCTGCCCAGACATTTGCACCGGCGCAACACAATGCGATATTCAAACAAGATGCACGGTCCCAACAGATCACACATCCTGTATGAATATCCCAACTTGGGTAGGGGCGCAAATGCGCTCAGCACATCCAGGGTCTAGTCTGAATACTGCCTGTCAGGGATGTGCTGAGCCCCCAAAGGTGATATTCAGTCAATAAATGGAAATAAGCTTACTGGGCATGCATGGCGATAATGGGCCTCATGGATGCCCATTATGGGCTCATTTGCATGCCTGCGCATAGCAGAATGCACTGAGCCAGCCTGCTCTCCCTCCCTCCCTCCCTAGTCCCTGGCCATGTCAAAATAAATGCATTTCCCCCTTTTCCATAGTGTAGGGTACCCCCTCCCTGCCCGATTCCTGGCTGTGTTAAAATAAATGGATCACCCCCTTTACTATAGTGTAGGGTACCCCCTTCCTGCTCAGTCCCCAACCGAGTATCATAAGCAGCCCCAAACCATTTTCCATAGTGTAGTGTTCCCCCACCGTGGTACCCTGATCCCTGTTCGATAAATAATTATGCCCCATATACTTTCCATAGTGTAGGGTCCCCCTACCCTACAGTCAATCCAGGATCCCCTTTTGAATATAAATCATCTGCCATAAACATTTCCATAGTGTAGCAGCCCCCAACTCAGGTAGGCATGCTTCATCATCAGATATGATGACCCTGAGACCTCTTTCTTGCTTGGTGACTAAGTTCCACCCTCTCCATCTTTTACACAGCTCTTGGGTTTTACCACCCTTGGGGGAACAAAACCTTACTATTGAAAAAATTAGATGTTATCATATTATTTTCACATTATTTTAATTAATATTTTATATTCTTTATACATGCTTAATTATTAAGTTAAGGTAAGTGGGAGGCCATATTATAAACATCTGGTCATCATCCTTGTTTACATGAGCTTCAAGAAAAAACTGCTTAAGTGAGCTCTGAAAGAGGAAAGATGCTTGGCTAAATGAGACTTTGGGAAAACAAATGGTCTAAGTTTTAAACTCTCTCTCTGCAGAGCTAGTGGAAGCTTAGGTTTCATTTTGAGAGATAATTATCAGAGACTTGACAGATGACATAATAAAGCTGGAGTCTGTGATGAGCTGAAGCTGATACAAGCCATCTTTGAGAAGAGAAGAAAATGCAGACTTGTCTTTTGAATTCTCATAAGCTTTAATGAAAAAGAAAATACTTTTACCTCTTGCAAGACCAATTTTAATGTTGCTGAGATCGGATTTTCACCGTTTGCAGAGGAGACTGCAACTGTGTGTCTGTCCAGATTGTGTGGATGCATATAAAGGGGATCAGAAGATATATAAACATCTTTTAGAACAATATTATTTAAACTTCTCAAGTTCACTCTTAAATGAAAGTTGGCATCATGTCATGTCCAAAGATATGATGTTTGGATATGCAACTTGTTGCTATGCAGAGAGAATCACTGGAAGCAGACAAGCAAGAGAGCAATACCAGGGAAGTGCTTTTTTTAATTTTTTGCTGTTTAATTTTGATAATGGAATAGTTAGTGCTGTGAAGGGTAAGGTGGTGGGATGTTTAATCAATGCTGTGGGTTACAACTGTTACTGAGTGAAATTCTGGGCTGTGAAATTTAAAGCAGCAGTACTACCTAACCAGAAAGTGATCAGTTTCCAGTTTTGGTAGCGCTACAGAAAATATGGTACCCGCCTTGGCTGACTGTCTAGTACTGATGCTTTCAACATGGTGGGTAGCAGAAATGTAAACACAAAAGCAAAAAGGGAAACATAGCACATTATGTGGTGACAGTCCAATGCCATCCAGAAAGGGTACCAGGAAAATGCTAAACAGAGCACTGGGAATAAACTGTTGAAAAGGTGCAGATTTTGTTTTACAGTGCACTGCTGCTTTAATCTCTGCTGTTTGGATTTTTGGAGCTGTTCTGTGTGTGATTCTTTCAGATGTGGAGCTGAAACAAGAAGCTACAGATCTTCTTGGTCTTCAGAGTGGGGGAGAGGGAAAGCACAGTTACTTAAGAACTTGCCTGCAGAGGAAAAACATCATTTATAAAGTGAACGAAAGGAAAACTGCTTGTAAAAAGCATCTGCTTCTTAGGGGCTGAGAAGGGTGGCTGCCTCTTGCAAGCTCTGTAGAAAAGATTGGCTGATCTGATGCATGTTTTTCATGTACAATTTCAGGAATCAATTAATTGATAATGAAATAGGCAACCCTGAAATACTGGCTGGTAGACAGATTACTAGCTACTGTGTAGTCATAAGTTGTTATCCCTCTGTACAGACAGTTGGTGAGACCTCATCTGGAGTACTGCACGCATTTCTGGAGACTCGATCTCTACAAAGACATAGACAGGATGGAGGCTGTCCAGAGATGGGCCACTAAAATGGTGCAGGGTCTGCACCAGAAGCCATACTAAGAGAGAATAAAGGAGCTTAATATGTATACCCTCAAGGAAAGGAGGGAGGGGTGGACATGATAGAAATTTTCAAATACCTCAAGGGAATCAACAAAGTCCAAGAGGGTAGCATCTTTCAGAAAAAGAGATGTGCAACAACAAGGGGGCACAATTTGAAGATAGAGGGGGGACGGCTCAGGGGCAACGTGAGGAAGTATTTTTTTCATGGAGAGGGTGGTGGACACACGGAACGGCCTTCCTGAGGAGGTTGTGGGGTCAAAAACAGTGAGGGAATTCAAGAATGCATGGGACAGACATAAGGCAATTTTGGTGGGGGGGGGAAGAAGTAGGTTGTTGGTTAAGTAGGATCTGCAGCTTATCCAGTAGGTAGGGAAATGGGCAGACTAGGTGGGCCAAGCGGTCCTTATCTGTCATCAAATTCTACGATTCTATAAAACTGAATAAGACTATGTGCCCCATGGATGCTCTCTTGTTGTGAGTGCAAAAACATTGGCAAGACAGTAGGCTCCGGGATAAGATAGGATATAACAGCAGACTAGATGGACCAGTGGTTGGCATGTTCTGTGTTTCTTTTGTTTCTAACCAAAGCCCATAAAAAATATTTCTTTGGGGGATGATAGATATATAATATATATATATATATATATATATATATATATATATATATATATATATATATAATGCAAGGTGATACATCTAGGGAATAAGAACCCAGGGACAGAGTACTGGATGGGTGGGATCATTTTTAAAGAATTAAGGGGAGAGCTAGTGACACCACTGACTACCCTCTTTGATAAATCATGAGAGGATGGTGTGGTACCTGAGGACTGGAGGAAGGTGGATGTTATTCTCCTCTACAAAAGTGGGAGGAAGTTGAGGCAGGAAACTACAGACCTGTTAGTTTGACCTCAGTTGTAGGAAAAATGATGGAATCACTTCTGAAAGAAAGAAAGAATAGTTGAGTACCTAGAGGCCAGCGGGGCGCAGAATCCAAAGCAGCATGGATTCACAGTGGGAAGATCATGTCAGATGAATCTAATAGATTTCTTTGACTGGGTGACCAAAGTAGTAGACCATGGAGGGGCTGTGGATGTAGCCTACTTAGTCTTTAGCAAGACATTTGACACAGTCCCACACAAAAGATTAATAAACAAGTTAGTCAGCTTGGGAGTGGGTCCCAGGGTGGTAACCTGGGTAAAACATTGGCTGGACAACAGGGAACAGAGGGTAATAGTAAACGGAGTCCACTGCAAGGAAAGGGGTTTCTAGTGGGGTACTTCAGGGTTCAGGTCTGGGACCAGTCCTCTTTAATGTCTTTATGGGTGACATTGTGGAGGGGCTGGAAGGAAAAGTATGCCTCTTTGCAGATGACACAAAGATCTGCAACAGGGTTGATACACATGAGGGGTGGAAAGGATGAGAAGGGACTTGGCAATGTTGCAAGTTCTTGGAGGAATGGTCAAACATATGGCAGCTTAGATTCAATGCAAAGAGGTGCAAAGTAGTGCACTTGGGAAACAAAAACCCAGGGGACAAGTACACAATGGGGGGGGCACTAACAACAACAACAATGGAACAGGACCTGGGGGTAGCCATATCAGACAACCTAAATGTAGGCAAGCAATGTGAGAGGGCAGTAAGGAAGGCTGAGGGATACTGGGATGCACAGGGAGAGGCATCACCAGTAGAAAACAGGAAGTTGTTATCCCTCTGTACAGACAGTTGGTGAGACCCCATCTGGAGTACTGTGTGCAGTTCCGGAGACCCCATCTCTGCAAGAACATAGACAGGATGGAGGTAGTCCAGAGGAGGGCAACTAGAATGGTGCAGGGCCTGCACTAGAAGCCATATAAAGAGAGACTAAAGGAGCTTAATATGAGTACCCTGGAAGAAAGGAGGGAGGAGGGGGGGACATGATAGAAGCTTTCAAATACCTCAAGGGGATCAACAAAGTCCAAGAGGGTAGCATCTTTCAGAAAGAGATGTGCAAGAACAAGGGGGGCACAATTTGAAGCTAGAGTGAGGATGACTCAGGGGCAACGTGAGGAAGTATTTTTTCTCAGAGAGGGTGGTGGGCGCATGGAAAGGCCTTCCTGAGGCAGTCATGGGGTCAAAAACAGTGAGGGAATTCAAGAATGCATGGGGCAGACATAAGGCAATTCTGGTGGGGGTAGGAGGAAATAGAATGTTGGTTAGGTATAATCTGCAGCTTATCCAGTAGGTAGGGAAATGAGCAGACTTTGAGGGCCAAGTGTCCTTATCTGCCATCAAAGTCTGTGTTTCTATGTTTCTACCATAACAGTAGATCTTCAAGAAGAGCTCTTGCAGCAGGCAACACCATTAGGACTATGCCATCAGGCACTAGGACTCCAGGGAAAACTTCTATCCAGCAGTACCCAGCGGGGGGACTGACCTCGGCCCACCCCCGATGTCAGCCTATGATATAAAGGGGGCGGTCCCCAGCCCCACTTCAGTTCTCCTGCCAGAGACCCAGCAGATGGTCAGCAGGAGAACCAAGGAAGGTTCTGAAAGTTCTGATAAAGAGAAGGTTAGACTAGGGGGAAGGAGGGATGGAAAGCAGTGCCTGCTGCAAGAGCTCTTCTTGAAGATCTACTTTTATGGTAAGTTCTTCCATAACTGTACTATCTTACTTTGAGTTGGTGCTCTTGCAGCAGGCAACACCATTAAGACCGAGTCCCAAGCAGAACAAAGGTAACAGGAACAATAGGGAGTCAGGAAACCCACAGAGCCTCATGAAAGGAGGCCCCGAAGAACGGTTAGGCCAAATTCTGCTCTCCTTCTAGAGGATATGTCCAGACTAGTGCTTAATGAAAGTGTGCACTGAGTTCCAGGTTGCTGCAGTGCAGATGTCTGCTGCAGAGACATTTCTCAAAGCTGCAAAGGAAGCAGCCACCCCCCTTGTGGAGTGTTCCTTCACTGATCCCAGTAACGGCTTCTCATACGTATTGTAAATAGTAATGCAATTAACCAACCATTTTGACAAAGTTTGTTTGATAACAGGTGTCCCAAGGGTTCTGGGAGTGAATGAAACAAACAACTGATCGGCTTTACAAATTGATCTGGTATAATCCAAACAGAAGTTGAGCACTCTATATACATCTAGAGTGTGCACAAGTGCCTCCCCCTGATTTGAATATTCAGAGTGATAGACCGGAAGGCAGATGTCATGATTAAGGGTCAGCTCAGATACTACCTTCTGAAGAAATGTAGATTTAGTTCTAAGAAACACCCTGTCTCTGTGAAAAATTAAATAAGGCTCTTTGCACCTAAGAGCCAGAAAAGTACAGTTACGTAAGAACTTACCGTAACAGTAGATCTTCGAGAACAGCTCTTGCAGCAGGTTACACCATTAGGACTGAAGCTGGCAGGCGTCAGGACCCCACGGAAAAATTCTAGCTAGCTATCTTCAGGGGACCACCCCGACGCGGTCCTGCCTCCGGCGTCAGGCGTGTACAAAGAGGCGGTCCGCCCAGATTCCCAGTTCTCCGCTGGAGACTTCAGGCCTATAGGTTGACATCGAAATGGGAGACCATGATTCACTGTCAGAAGACAGAAAGATATAAACTGCGCTCAGAAAGACTGAGCCATGCCTCCAAGGGGAAGGTGGGCAGGAAGGTACCTGCTGCAAGAGCTGTTCTCGAAGATCTACTGTTACGGTAAGTCCTACGTAATTGTACTATCTTACTCGAGACACAGCTCTTGCAGCAGGTTACACCATTAGACTGATTCCCGCAGTAACGCTTGCCAGAAATTCCTGGAGGAGGAAAATAGAAAGTACATTCCAGGTCCTGAACCTAGGACAGGAGACCCTGTAGCACCGCAAGGCCGAATCCAGCCCTTCACGAGGCGCTGTCCAGGCTATAATGCCTGATAAAGGTATGCACAGAGCCCAAGTGACTGCAGCACAAATAGCAGAGTGGAGACGCTTATTGGTGCTGCAAAGGATGTGGCCACACCCCTAGTAGAATGACCCCGACAGAGCCCGGAGGGCTTTGTTTGATATCATAACAGTATGAAATACACTGGACAAGCCAGCAGACAGAGACTGTTTGGATACTGATTGGCCCATCATTCTCTCAGAGAAGGAAACAAAAAGCTGTTCAGAACTACGAGAGGGTTTAGTTCTGTTGAGGTAATACCTCAGGCTGCGGTGAACATCCAGGGTGTGGAGCAGCCTCTCCTCATTTGAATAACTCGAAGTAGACCGAAGGTCAATGTCCTGGTTTAGAGAGAGGAAGAGACCACCTTAGGTAAAAACTTAGGATTCGTCCTCAGGGATACTCTGTCCCGGTGGAAAACTAAATAAGGCTCTTTGCACATAAGAGCGTGAAGCTCAGAAATTCTTCTCGCTGAAGTAACAGCAACTAAAAATAACATTTTCCACGACAGAAAACGTAGCTCGCAATCCATGGCAGGTTCAAAAGGAGGGAGCGTGAGCTGCTCCAGGACAAAGAGCAGATCCCATGGGGGCACAGGGTCCCTAATGGGAGGCCTAAGGTGTAACACTCCCCTAAGAAATTGCAGAGAGGCGTCCAATTGAGCTACTGTACGGTGACCCACCGGGAGGTGATAGGCAGAAATGGCACAGAGGTGCACCTTAATAGAGGAGTAGGCTAGGCCTGAATGAAAAGGGAGAGGAGGTAATCCAAACTACTCTCACAGGACAACCTAAAGGGGAAAGATCACGAGCTCGTGACCATAAACAAAACGGCCCATTTCATGGCTGCACGCAGCATGCTGTTGGCTTTCTGGCTGCAGAAAGAACCTCTGCAACCTCTTGCATGACCCTGTGATGCAAGATGGCTATGTCTCTAGGAGCCAAGCATGCAGGTTCAGAGAGCGAGGTCCGGATGGACTAATGAACCTTTCTCCTGAGACAGGAGGTGGGAGCTGAGCGGCAATGGAGGGGGTTCTTAGATAGTTGACCAACAAAGGGAACCAGATCTGTCTGGGCCAGAACGGGCCACCAGGATCATGAGTGTGTGCTCCCACGAGTTTGAGAAGAACTTCTGGATCAACAGGAAGGGAGGGAAGACGAGAGGAATCTGTTCACCAGGAGAGGATAACGATCTCACCAGAAAACACCAGGCCCTGGATCTAGCGAGCAAAATTGGGCAGTTTTATGCTGGATGGGGATGCGAACAAGTCTAGTTCTGAATTCCCCAACGAAGAAACAGATCCTCTGCTACCTCTTGAAGAAGTTCCCACTGTGGACTCTGGCCTGGGATCGACCAGGCCGTCTGCAATTGTGTTGTCCACCCCCGGAACATGCACAGTGACTGGGATTTGCGCGCCTGTCCGACATTCCAATCCCACACCTCATGGCCTCCCTGCAAAGGGGTAGAGTGCGCCTCTGTTTGTTGAGGTAATACATCACTGTGTTGTCTGTCTGCAGCAGGAGAGTACACGTGGGATTACTGACTGAAAGGCCTGCAGGGCATAGAGAACCGCCTCATCTCTAGGACATTGATATGGAGATGAGCTTCCAACGGGGTCCACGCACCTGGGACTTTACTTCCCGCCCAGATGTGCCCCCACCCAAGACCTGAGGCGTCCGTGGTGAGGGTTACCCGGGACGGCGCCACAAACGGGACGCCCTGGGAGAGCGACCCGGGGACTAGCCACCACTGCCAGTCTCGGATGACTGAGTTTGTGATCCTGACCGGATGCTGCAAGTGGTCTTACCTTTGGTCCCACTGTACCTTGAGCATCCACTGGGTTACCCGCATGTGGAGCCTTGCGAAAGGGACAGTAGGAATGGCCGCAGCCATGTGTCCGAGCAAGCGAAGGACCGACCTGGCAGGTACAATCTTGTTCGATGACAAATCCCTTATGAGGGATCTGATGCGCCCGCTTTGTCGTCCGGAAGAAAAGCTCTTCCCGAACAGTGTCCAGACTGCGCCTATAAACTGCAGTTTCTATGATGGTACCAGGAGAGACTTCTCGAATTTATGAGAATGCCCAGAGATTGGAACAAGTCCTGGGTGCTCTGAATCATGAAAATAACGCCTCTGGAGGTGGCCATGAGAAGCCAGTCGTCGAGGTACGGGAACACATAGTGGCCCTGTCTCCTCAGAGATGCTGCCATGACTGCCATGCACTTGGTAAAGACCCTTGGTGCGGATGACAGTCCGACTGGAAGAGCTCGGAACTGAAAGTGGTGGTCGAGAAACTCGATGCGCAGGAACCTCTGGTGCGTGTGAGCTATGGGGATATGCAGGTATGCGTCCTGCATGTCTAGAGACGCTAAAAAGGTGTCTTGTTTCAGCATGGGAATAAGGCCCGGAAGAGTCACCATGCGGAATCTTTGTAGGCGACCGACACATTGAGGTCGCTGAGGTCCAGAATCGGATGGAGGTCCCCTGATTTCTTGGGAACCAGGAAGAAGTGGGAATAATATCCTCGTCCTTTCTGGTTCTCCGGGACGTACTCTATCGCTCCTTTATTAGGAACGCGAGTACCTCTTGCCCGATCAAATTTTTGTGCTGACCCAGATACCGGGAGAGCAAAGGAGGCCTCGAGGGTGGCTTTTCTGTGAATTCTATAAAGTGGCCTAGACTGACCAACTGCAGAACCCACCTGTCGGTGGTAATGGCCTGCCATCCCAGCAGGAAGTCGCAATGCACTCTCAACCATGATTTCCCATTGATCCTGAGGGCGAATGAAAGGAGTCAGGCTGTGGGCGCAGATGGGCCCGCTGGCTGGGTCGGCTTAGGGAACGCTGACCGCTAGCAGGCTGTTTTCCTGGGTTCTACGGAAACCAGAGCCCTCTGATGTGTAGCGGAGCCGGGCTGTTGCTCTGTGTCCGCCTTACGAAACGGGCTTTGGTTCCTAAAAGGAACTCAAGCTTGGGTCGGTACATGGCTTGAACCGACCTTACCGCCTTCCTGGCCTCTTTAAGTTTGGTAATGATCTTCTCGGAAGGATTACCAAATAAAACTTCTCCCTCGAACGGAAAGTCCATAATGTTTTTCTGACATCCGGGTAAAGCCAGAGACACGTAACCAGGAGTGTCTCCGAGGCATACGCCAGAAGCGCTGCTTGGGCCGGGGAGTCCGCTGGAGTCGCACGCGGCTCAAGCAATTTGGGTCCCCATCGCCTGAACTCCGCATGGAGGAGCTGGAGCATCTCCTCCTCTTTCTGCTCACTGGCAGCTTTCAGCCCAGACCCAGTTCCCACAAAGCGCTCTGGAATTGAACCATGTGGGTCAGGTAGTTCAGGATCTGACGCGCAGGTAGCGGAAGCGTACGTGCCCGCTCCAGTGCGCCCAACTGTTTGGACTCTGGGTCCGTGGAAGGTGCTCAAATGTTGCGGCCTCTGTGACCGGTCATGTGAGGCTGTGATGACCAGAGAGTCAGCCTGAGGCTGCTGTGTCAGGTACTGGTCGTCCTTAGGAGCCTTGTACAGACGATCAGCTTTCTTCGGCACCGCCGGGAGCGAATGTGGATGCTTCCACGCTGCCTTGGTGACGTCCACGAAGGTGTCCACCAAGGGTGGTACCACCACAGGCTTGGGGTCTTTTGCTGAAGATATTTGGCAAGGCGTAACCTTTCGGGGTCTAGTTCTTCTGCATCCCATCCCATGTTCTCCTGGATATGTCGCATAATATCCATGAACGAGGGATCATCCGGAGGAGATCTCGGTGTCTCACGTGGGTCCGGAGAAGGGATGGAGAGAGGAGATGGGGATCTAGAGGAAGAGTAGACTGATCCCGTGTCCTCCGTCGACGGCGAACGTCGGTGTCTCCTGGGTCTCTTGGGGCTGGGTGATCCAGAAGAGGATTTCACGGAGGTCTCCATTTTTCTGATCTTCCCTGGAGAGGATCCAGGCCCTGGGGAGGTAGCAGCCTGCCGACCCCAAGGCGATGGGGGGGCTGCACCGAGGAGGAGTGGGGAGGAGGACGAGCAGTGGGGCCATGTCCCTTTAATGATGTCCCACCAGTAAGTGAAGAGATCCTTCACTTGCTATAGAAAGTCCCGATGACGGCCCAGGCGCCGGTGGGCGGTCATCGGGTCCTCGCGTCGGCTCCACAGGGGCCTCGGGTAAGGGTGAGGGGCCCGGGTGTTTCGGCGAGGCCGGGTCACCCATCTGGTCCTCGGGTGCGTTAACCTCAGTCAGCGCCTGACCGATGTCGGGTTGGAGGCGGGCCTCTTTCAGGCGGAACGGACGCCGTCCCCAACCGTGTCCGCTGGATGGTTTGCCGACGACAGCCGTCCGGCCGACGACGGCTCCAGGGAGGAATGACGTACGGCCGACGACGGTCGGGCTGGCGTCGGGTCCACAGGTCTCTTCAACGGTGTGAGCTCCAAAGTTTTGCATGGAGGCACAGAAGACGACCGGACGTCGGGAGCCAAAGGGCAGGAACCCGACTTATGATGATGGTGGTGGCGCTCCCCGGACTTCGCCAAGGCCTTGGAAGAGGAGGACGACGATGGCCTGGAGGACTTGGCCTGAGAAGAAGAAGGCTTTCTTAACGCAGCCGGGGGAGGCTGGAGCTGGCCCTGGAAGGGGCGGTCGGACCGAGGAACGGAGCTGGGACTCAGCCCTGGACGGGACCTGGAAGGGCCTTCTCCTTCTTTTCTCCGTGTGTTTGTGGGATTTGGACTAAGATTCCCCTTGAGGACATGGTCTTCAGTTTTTCCTCCAACAAAAAGCCTGGAGGGCCTTCTGACGCCGGATCCTTGTTCGGCTATTAAAGCCCTGGCAAACGAACAGGCCCGGTATCGTGGTCTGGGCCCAGGCACCTAACACAGGCCGCCTGGGGGTCCTTGAAGGATCTGTTTCGCAAGCACACTTGGAGGATGACCGGAGGTTGAGAGGACATCAGCAACAATCTTGCTTGAAAAAAAGAATTTCCCGGAGGAAAGCTCTGAACCGCGTCGCCTAGACTGGAACCAAAGGGTCGAGACATGCAAGTCGACGGTGGGAAGAACTGGGGAATCAAGGGACTGCCCTTTTGTACCACGCCTGATGTCGGAGGCGGGACCGACGTCGGGGGCTGTCCCCGCTGAAGATAGCTAGCTAGAATTTTTCCGTGGGGTCCTGACGCCTGCCGGCTTCAGTCCTAATGGTGTAACCTGCTGCAAGAGCTGTGTCTCGAAGTAAGATCTCTGAAATCCTTTGAGCTGAAGTAATAGCAACTAAAAATAACACCTTTCACGAGAGAAAGCATAGCCTGCAGTCTGTGGGTGGTTCAAAGTTAGGCAGCGTCAGCTTCTCTAGAATGAACAAAAGATCCCATGGGGAACTGGGTCCCGGATGGAAGGCTTCATGTGCAATATGTCCCATAAAAAAGTATGGGGGCAGTCCAGATGGGCAATGGCCCTGCCCTCCAATGGTGCATGATAAGCTGAAATTGCAGAGAGATGCACCTTGATGGAGGAATATCGGAGCCCTGCATCTGAAAGTGACATCAGGTATTCCAAGACAGAGTTCACGGAACATGAATATGGATCCAGGGAGTGTGCGGATGCCTACAAGTAGAAACGCTTCTACTTTATAGTGTAAGTAACAAGTAAGTAGCGTAAGTAGGCAAGCACAACAAGAAAGCTGAGAATAGAGGAATTTAACGGATGGCTAAGAACCTGGTGTTGTGCTAAAGGATATGGGCTGTTGGGGGGTGGGAGGGACCTGGGAGGACAGTAGTCTCTATGCCAAGGACAGACTACACTTGAGTGAGGAAGGAAAGAAAGTGTTGAAACAGAGGATGGAGCAGTACATAGAGGAAGTTGGGAATTTAAACTAGGAGTGGGGGTGGCAGTTGGGGAAGAGATAGCAGAGACCACAGGTTGGGAAACCATATGAGCTTACCCCCATAACAGTGACAAAGGACAAATGGCAGTACTGCTGGTGATGCTAGTAAAGGAGGCAGGATGGGAGGGGGAGGGTGGAAGGTGGTTATCCTTAATGCTAGGAGCCTTGGGAGGAAAACTGAGAGTTACAGGTTCTCATGGCAGAGGGAGAGGTGGACATTGCAGCCATCATGGAAACATGGGCCACCCAATACAATGATTGGGACCTGTCTACCAGGTACAGGTTATTTCGTAGGGACAGGGTGATTGGGAAAGGAGGGGGTGGACTATATGTGAAGGAAGGACTGAAGTGTGTAGGGAGGAAGGGAGGAGGGTAGTACGGAGTCACTTTGGATGCAAATCCAGGATTCCAAGAATAGGATTCTTAGAATGGGAGTGGTGTACAGGCCACCATCTCAGATGGAGGACTTAGACAGGGAACTAGTGGGACAGATCAGGAGGACCTGTGAGAAGGGTAGTGTGGTGACTGTGGGGGACTTCAACATGCCTGGAGTGGACTGGAGCACCCCAACAACCAGGAACAGAAGGGAGCAGGTACTGCTGGATGCCTTCCAGGACAGCTTTCTGCTGCAAATGGTCAGTGAACCAACCAGGTTAGGGAATACCCTTGACCTTGTGCTGGCAAATGGGGACTTTGTAAGAGAACTTACAGTGGAGGAACCGCTGTCAGGAGTGACCACCACTCAGTATGGCTCACATTGGATATGGGCAAGGAAGGAGGGAATCTGGCACAATAATGCTGGACTTCAGGAGGGCCGACTTTGGGAGGATGGGAAGTGGTAAAGGGTACCTTGCCAGAATTCAACCCAGTATGGACACTAACCAGAGGTGGGAGCTCATAAAGCTGGGGATAGTGGAGGCAACCAAAACCTGCTGCAAAGCCCAGAGCAAGAAGGCTAGGGCTAAGAAACAAATCTGGTTGAGCAAGGAGGTCATGGAAAAGGTAAGGAGGAAAAGAGCTGCCTTTAGGTAGTACAAGAAAACAGGGAGAGAGGAGTACTTGACAGAATCGTAGGAGGTGGCAAGGGCAGTAAGGGGAGCCAAAGCATCTACAGAACTCAGGCTGGCACAAGGCATTAAGAACGGGGAGAAGGACTTCTTTAAGTACATCAGGGAGAAAAGGAGCTGTAAGGACCACATAGTAAGGATTAGGAAGAGGGGGGTTGGGTGGAAGCAGGGTGCGATAAGGCAGAAGCACTAAATGAGTACTTCTGCTCAGTATTTACTAAAGAGAATAGGGGGGTGACACCCAAGGTGGGAGAAATGGCAGAAGCAGGGGGAAGAGGTGACAGATGGAAAATCATGGAGAGCAGAGTTCGAGAGGATTTGAAGGCACTGAGGGTGGACAAGGCACCAGGCCCAGATGGCATCACCCCAGGGTACTGAAGAGCTGGCAGAGGTCCTTGCAGAACCTTTGGCAGACCTATTTAATGCCTCACTACATTCGGGGTGTACCTCAGGACTGGAGGATGGCTCATGTGGTGCCCCTCCACAAGAGTGGCCCTAAGGATGAACCGGAAACTACAGACCAGTGAGCCTCACATCCATCGTGGGTAAGCTAATGGAGACTATCCTGAAGGAGAGGCTGGTGGCCTCCTAGAGGCCAAAGGACTACAGGACAGCAGACAGCATGGTTTACACGGGCAGATCCTCCCAAACCAACCTGGTCGAATTCTGCGACTGGGTAATTAGGCAACTGGACAGGGGCCATGCAGTGGATGTCCTGTATCTGGATTTCAGTAAGGCATTCGACTCAGTGCCACATGGAAGGCTGGGAAGGAAGTTAGTAGGCACAGGGGGTGCAAAGCTGGTGAGATGGGTAGGAAACTGGCTGCAGGGAAGGCAACAGAGGAGGTGATGGGTGGGAGCTCTCACACCCAAGGGGCAGTGACGACGGTGTTCCACAGGGCTCGGTGTTGGGATCAGTGTTGTTTGGGATATTCATTGCAGACATATCATGGGACATCAAGAGCAAGATCAGTCTATTTGCTGATGATACCAAGGTAGGCGTGGTGGTGGATGACCTAGGGAGACAGGAGGTTGCAGGATGATCTGGCAAAGCTTGAAACCTGGTCAGACACCTGGCAACTGGGCTTTAATGCCAAAAGTGCAAGGTGCTGCATTTTGGGATGAAGAACCCAAGGAGGAGTTACCAGCTAGGGGAGTGCAGCTAGCCCAGACAGAGGAGGAGAATGATCTGGGTGTGCTCATTACAGGGTCAATGAACAACTCGGCACAATGTGGGAAGGCAGCTGCAAAGGCCAACAAAATGCTGGGTTGTATTGCAAGGGTATATCCTCGGGAGGTGATTCTGCCACTGTATAGGGTCGTAGTTAGACCACACCTGGAGTACTGCGTGCAGTACTGGCGTCCGTTCTGAAGAGGGACATTAAGTTACTGGAGGGTACAGCACAGAGCGACAAAGATGATCAAGGGGCTGGGGACTTATCATACGAGAGGAGGTTGAAGGAGTTGAACATGTACTCACTGGAGGAGAGCGAGACAGGGTGACATGATTGAAACCTTTAAATACATGAAAGTAATAAACAAGACAGGTACAGAGGGCTGTTCAAAGTAAGGAGGGAGGGACACCAGGGGCCATGATATGAGACTGGAGCAAGGAAGGTTCAGGAGTGAGATGAGGAGACACTTTTTTACAGAGAGGGTGGTGGCTGGGTGGAATGCGTTACCTGCTGAAGTGGTATGTAGTAGAACAGTGGACTGCTTCAAACGAGGATGGGACAGGACAAGGGGGAGCGTTAATGAAGGGGAAGGGTGGAAGGGAGGGGAGCTGCAGAATAAGGGGTGCTAGCTGCACATTCGAGCAGACTTGATAGACCTCTAGGCCTTTATCTGCTGGCAAATTTCGTATGTTTGTATGTTTGTAAGTAGCTTGTGCAAAGGTTTACAAGCTTCCACCAGGACTTCGGCAACTCTCCGAGAGACCCTAAAGCAGGAAGCCACTAGGTCTGCAGGAGCCATGCATGAAGGGTCAGAGACCAGAGGTCTGGATGGACCAGGATGCCCTGCTCTTGGGAGAGCAATCTGGATGACACGGGGAGGGGAACAGGTGGTTTCACTGCTAACTGTTGCAGTAGAAGGAACCAGATCTGATGCAGCCAGAGCAGAGCGATCAGGATCGTAAAAGACAGTACCGAGATGGTGCTGGTTCGGGTGCTTAATGATCTCCTGATGGCAAGAGATCCGAAAAATCGTTCCATCTTGGTTCTTCTGGATCTCTCCTCAGCCTTTGACACCGTGGACCATGTGGTGTTGATAGGATGCCTGAGGTATATCTGTGGAATGTCAGGGACAGTCCTCAGATGGTTTACATCTTTCCTCACTGGTAGAACACAAAAAGTTGTGTCTGGGGTCTTTTCCTCAGGCCCAACTGCTTTGTCTTGTGGGGTGCCTCAGGGTTCAGTGCTGTCATCCATGTTGTTCATGGTGTATATGCTGCCCCTCGGAGACATTGTAAGAAGGTATGGGCTGAGGTTTCACTGTTATGCAGATGATACCCAGCTCTACCTTTCTTTCGCACCCGACCAGGATGGAACCCTCTCGGTCTTTAACAACTGTCTGAAAGAAATCCAGGCGTGGATGGATTCCAGTTGGCTGAAGTTGAACTCAGAAAAGACTGAGATACTGGTTGTGGACCCAGGTCATCGGATAAGGGGTTTGGGTGTTGGTGCACCTTCTGGAATCTTTCTTGGGGGCATCTCAATCCCGACCTCTGATCGGGTGTGTAACCAGGGGGTAGTTTTTGATGATGGACTGACCCTACATTCTCAGGTGTCAGCTGTCATCAAGAATTCCTTTTATTATCTTAGGAATATCACCAGGATTGGGCATCTGGTTCCGTCCAACGACCTTCCAACTCTGGTTCACGCCTTAGTGTCCTTGCTCTTGGATTACTGCAACTCCCTCTATCTAGGGCTTTCTGGGGTTGAAATCTGTCACCTGCAGCTGGTGCAGAATGCAGCAGCATGGCTTTTGGCCAGATCTTTTTGATCCTGCCATATTACCCCGGTGCTGCGCGGACTGCACTGGCTGCCAGTTCAGTGGCGGATCACCTTTAAAGTCGGTTTACTGACTTTTAAAGCCCTATATGGACAGGCCCCAGACTATCTGAAAGAGCTTCTTGTTCCTTACTGCCCTGGTCGGACGCTCCGCCGACAAGGGGTTGTTAGAGATTCCGAGGGTGAATTTGAAGTCATCTGGCTGTAGAACTTTTGCTTAAGTAGCCACCACCCTCTGGAACTCTGTATCTCACCAGTTATGGTAGTGTGCAACTGTGGAGGAATTTAAACAGGGTTTAAAGACTTACCTGTACAGGAAAGCTTTTATAAGCTAACTGAGATGATTAATTATTATAGAGGTATCTGATGTTAGTGTATGTATTAATTATTTGATGTTGTATCCCTGTTTTATTGTGAGGTGCCTTGGCATTGGAAAGGCACCATACAAATACATTTTATTATTATTATATTATCATCATCACGTCCACCTCCTCTGCCTGGAACTTGAGCAACACCTGCTGAAGTAGTGGAATGGAAGGAAAGGTGTAAATGAACCTCCCTGGCCAGCAAAGATACAAAGTGCTTCACCAGAAAACACCAGGCATAGGATCTAGTGAGCATAATTGGGCAGTTTGGTGTTGCACGGAGACACGAAGAGGTCCATCTCTGGATGATCCCATCTTTCAAAGAGGACATCTACCATTTTCTGATGCAGCTTCCACTCATGGTTCCTGGATCAGGATCTGCAGAGTCCATCTGCCAGGACATTTTGGATGTCTGGAACATGGACTGCAGTTAGCGTGAGTCCATATTCCAATGCCAAGTACCACACTTTCATGGCTTCTCCGTACAGAGGGTAGGACTGCATCCCTCCCTGCTTGTTGATATAGAACACCACTGATATGTTCTCAGTCTGCACAAGCAAGGGACCCTGGACGAGGTCCATCTGAAAGGCCTGTAAGGCATACAGGACTGCTGTCATCTCCAGGATGTTGATCTGCAGAGTCAACTACTGCTCTGACCAAGAGCCCTGAGTGAGATGGTCCTGGAAATGGGCACCCCATCCCAGGTCAGAGGCATCTGCGGTCAGGATCTGTTGTGGTGAAGCTGTCTGGAAAGGAAACCCCATCGCTAGTTTGGGAGACGTCTGTCACCATGACAGTCTTTTTTTTTTAATTTTTTGTGTAATATTTTTATTATCCAAAAATGTCATAGATATTACAGTACACATCACTTGATTAACCAAAAAGCAAAAAGAGAAGAAGAAAAAAAAAGGAAAATGCCACATGGTGTTTGTTAAACTCATTGCCTCCACAGGAACTCTGAAGTTGCAGCACGTGTCGCCTGTATACTGTTAATAGTGAATCCTGAGCCTTTCTAAGCAAAATCAAGCCATGATCAGCATGCCGCAAACACATGCTAATAGTACAAAAACTACAAGTGTCAGACACAGAGTATGAGTAGCAAACTTGTTCAGCATAAAATTACCTTTCCAACAGTGGTATGCAAGTAATAATAGGTAATTTAGTTTGTTTTCTATGCTGGTCGAAACAGCAAAACATAATATTTTTTCCACAAATAAATGCACTATAAGTCTTTTTTTGTCGAGAAATATGTAACATATCAACACCAAAATAATCATCTAGCCATTATATGAAATTTTAATAATTTGTAAAAAAACAGCTACTTCTGTAGTATTAAACATAATTTCCCCCCATTTTAGTCAAGGTGCGTTGGTGAGGTTTGAGGGACGAATCTGAACCATACACACCATACCATAAACAAATGCATATAACTCTGTCTCAGTCATATCTGTGCCCATCATGCGGTACTAAGCTAGACCCGCTGGAGAGATCCTGGCCCGAACAGAGGATATCTTGTCAGAGAAGAACAAAGCAAACTCTTCACAAAGTGCTACTGAAAAGGCTCTTTTCTGTTGTAGACAGACTGGATGGAGTAATTGGTCCACCGTTATAGCACCGAGACATGCTCAGGGCACTGAATTATGAAATGCCAGCACAGTGGGAGGCAGGATCAACCAGATAAATTATTAATATATGACAGCGGCAGAGGTAAAACAAACAAAAAGATACTGTTTCTGAAAGTTTTAATTGGGACCTGCCTAACACAGGTGGGATCAATTTTTATGTGGACATTTCCCTTTAAAGAGAAGTAGTCCACAAGTCATGACCCACCATTTCTGGGGGATGCTGGGCTGGGATCATCCTCTGACCACCCTCGGCTTCAAATAATGTGGGTCTATGCAAATCCCCCAAAACTCTCCCCACAAAGAATGCATTGGAGCCCACTTCCTGGATGAAATAAATGCAGAATACAGTTTAAGTCTGAGTAAAATGAGAGGATACTGAACAAATGATGAAGTTCCCAGATAATCATTTGTAATGCTCATGAGAGCCAGAGATAAGCACAATTAATTTAGACAAATTCAGTGTTTTAGGACATGCTAGAAATGTTTTGGAAACATAGAAACATGCCAGCCCACTGGCACAGCAGTAGAGCTACTGCTCACAACACCAGTGACCTGGGTTCGGTAGCAAGCCTGGGTTACTGGAGGGCCAGCCGGAGGGAGGGGAGGAGGTTCAAGCACCCATAGGGCCACTCTCCTTCACTGGGGAGGGTGAGCTGCAGTCCTCGCTACTATACCATCACCCAGGTGACCACAGATGGTGGTGCAGCTGAGGAGGCAGTGTTGCAGGGAGAGGCGGATGTCGACTGAAGGACTGGAGTGAAGGCATGTCTCTATGTGCCTTTGTCTCATTGGCCCTCCTAGAGTGCTGGTATCTGCAGGGGGTGAGAACCAAAAACAATGAAAAAACACCCCATAGCTGCGCCAGGAGATGGGCTGCTGCACCGGTGACCAAGGGGAACCAGAGAAACAGCTATGAATGCCTGCTACACCTGAGGATCAGAGGGATAGGTGAGTTCCCTCTGCCCCACCTAGGGGGATATCCAGGATGCTTGACTGTCCAGGAGTGGGGCACTTAATGAGGGCCAGCATCCACAGATTCCCCTAGCACAGCCTCTGTGGTTGCATTGGGGACCCCAATGGAAGGGGCAGCCATAGTGACGGAAGGGGGCATAAAGAATAAGTCAAAAAGGGAAGTAGCATGCATAAAAACAGTGGTGGATTCAAACTGGGGGGGCAGGTACAGTGTAAAATCAGTACAAGATATGGATGCTATTTGAAAAAAGGATGGCTGATCAAAGGGCCAATACTCAAGTACTAGATAGGGTTCGGCAGACTGGATAAGCTGAATGGCCTTTTTCTGTCACCACATTCAATGCTTCTATATGTTACAGTAGTGTAGGGAGGAAGACGCCGTTGGCAAAAGACAGACAGACAGGCTTCATTACAAACCAGCTACTCTCACTCATGAGAGAGACAAAAAGTGATCTGCTTGCAAAATCTCCACCTCCCCCACCCTTTGTGTAATGTGTAATAATGATCTTGTATAATGTATGTAATGTATTTTTTTATATAATGTTGTATGTGAACAGTTTATGTCTTTTCTTTTTTTTTTTTTTTTTAAATGGACCTCCTTTGAAATGAGTTCTGCTCAATGGAGTATGTAACAACTATTCCAATTCATGAAACTTGAATAAAATTTTAAACAACAACAAACAACCCTTTGGAACGATTATAGACACCTGTGTAACCAATATAAGCAAACCACTATATCTCTGAAAGTGAGTTACTTCCTCAGACTACAGAAGGACAACCTAAGAACCTCCCACCACTTCTGGTCCAACATAGGCTCTATGTTAAACCTGCATACACTCAACCCTGCCATATACCTTACCTCCCCCTCTGGCCTCTTAACAGACACCTCTGCTGTTGCCCATGCTTTCAGCATGAAATTCACTGACCTCACTGCCCACCTAAATAAACTACCTACCACCAACCCACCCAGCCCAGGAAACCAGTCTGGACAACCCTCCCCCCAGGATGGCACCCCAATTCTCCATTCTATTTCAGAGCTATCTCCCCTAGAGATATCTTCAAATGTCTGATAAGCCTCCCAAACAGGGGCAGTCCAGGTAACAATGGACTTTACCCCTACTTTCTTAAGCTTATCACTCCCTTATACTGGGTCTAGAATGGTAGAAGATCTTAGTCCATGTAAAACCATTCCCCACATTAGTGGGCACATTTTAACCTTTTATCTATTATCATTTGGTATATTCTCCTTTTAAATTATATTAATGACCTACTGTCCACTACCTCTGCTGGTAATATTTTCCAGATTCTTCCAGTTCTATTCACAAATGAATAATATACCCTGTTCTTTTTACTGTATCCAACTTGATTTGTATCCCATGTCCTTTTAGCCCCTTTGGTCTTGTCTGGAATCTCAAAACCATCTGTTTTACTAGTTCTTTGTCATTAATAATTCTATACATTGTCATTAAATCTCCTCTTAGTCTCATCTGCTCCAAGGAGAACAGGCCAGTTCTTTTTAGCCTTTTAGTACACTCACAGTTTCCCAACTCTCCCATCATTTTAGTATACCTTCTCTGCACTGCCTCCACTCTCCTAACTTCTTCCCTCTTGTATGGCTCCACAACTGCGACCCAAAGTCCAGATAAAGTCTTACATATGACCTATATATAGGAAACAAACAGCCAATTGATTTATTCATAAAGTTTCATTTTATATTCCTCACCATGTAATTAGCTTTTTGTATGATATGAGTCTGTTGTTTTTCAAAGCTCAGTCGATTATCTACAATTACCCCACAGTCTCTATCTCTTCCTCTACCTCCTGTAATTCTTCTCCATTCAGCATATATTTGTTTTTTATGTTTGATCTACCTAAGTACATCACTCCTGATTTTTTCATGCTAAATCTCATCTTATTTTCCTGTGCCCAATTTTAAATCCTTTCATTAATTCCTGCTGTTTCTGTGATTTAACAGGTCCTCCCAATTTAATATTGTCTGCAAATTTGGCAATTTGATTGGTGATACCATGATGTAAATCACTGTTGTAAAGTGAAAATAGAATGGGCCAGAGGACAAATCCTTGCAGGACACCACTCACCACTTTTATGGTTTCTGAAACTTCCTCAATAATTCTTACCCTTTGTGTTCTGTTCCTCAGCTAGTTCTTTATCCAAACTACGATATGGCTATCTAGTCCTATATTAGCTATTTTCTCTATCAATTTATCCTGGGGCACATTATCAAAAGCTTTCTGAAAATCGAGGAATATGATTATGTGGGTATATTTCTACTAACCTTCTAATTAATACCTTCATAGAAACACAAATGGTTTGTAATATAAGCTCTATTTCTCTTGAATCCATGCTGTTTTTCATCTACAAATCCCAATGCCTTGAGATTTTTTCTATTCTCGTTTTCAATATACTCTCAGCTATTTTACCTAGGATTGCCATGAAGCTCACAGGTCCAGAGTATAACATAGAATGGAGACATTTCTTGTCTATCCCCCTTTTTAAACAACAGCACCACAAAAGCCTGCCTCCAGTCTTTGGGTATTTCACCTGTTACAAATGACCCATTAAAGATTGCTACCAACATTTCTGTTATTAGCGGTGCTATTTCTTTAATGTATTTAGGACGTAATTGGTCTGGACCTGCAGATTTATGTGACTTTAATTTCTTTATTAATTTTCCTACCTCGTCCCTCATTGTTGACAGATCAGATATCTGATGGTTTCTTTTGACTTTGATATTCATCACTTTTCCATTAGTTTCAAATACTGTACCAAAAAATTCATTTAGTGCATTTGACATATCTTTTAGTTTCCTAATTTCTATATCATTTTTCTTTAATGGCCCCACTCCCTGCCTGTCCTTTCTATTTTGATTTATATACGTAAATAAATCCTTCCTATAGACTAGATTTGCCTCTACCTTCCTTCTTTCTTCCTTAATTGTATTTTTCACAGTCTTAAGGGTGGCTCTGTAATGTGATATAGTATTTTCAGTCCCTAATAGTTTCATCTGTTTATATGCTTTATGCTTCTTTAAGCAAAATTTAATTACTTTATTAGTGCACCGTGGTGGTTTTTTCCCTTTTAGGTTGTACATCTTCTTATCTGGTATGTATTTTTGTTCCAGATCTATTAATTTTTCTTTAAATACTTTCCACATGTGATTAACATTTTGTCCTTCAAAACTCTTTTTCCAGTTCCATGTTTTTATTTCATCTCTAATCTGATTAAAGTTTGCTTTATTACAGTTCTTTACTATTGTCCTATCTTTTATATATGTCACTTGATTTTTATATTGAATGTTATAATATTATGGTCACTATTTCCCAATTGCTCCCTTATTTTTATTTTGTGTATAATGTCTGTCCTATTTATTATTACTAAATCCAAAATAGTTTCCCCTTAGTCTGCTTGTTAGTAAGTTGTTCGAGGCTTGTCAACACCAATATCTGTATGAACTTCTCATTCTTTACCTTCTTATTCTTACCTGTTCCCCAATCAACATCAGGTAAATTAAAGTCTCCCGAAATGATGACATCACCCTCCGAGGCCATTTGTTCAATTTAATTCTAATTAAGATGGCAATTTCTTTATCACTATTAGGAGGTCTATAAAATAGTTCAAATAATATTTTCTTATCCCCTCCTCCTGCAACTTGAATCCATAAAGATTCAATTTTCTCATTTTCCACTGTATTACATAGGTTACTTTACACACCCTCTCTAATATAGATTGCCACACCTCCTCCTTTTTTATTTCTCCTTTCCTTAGAGTATAGCCTATATCCCTCTATGTCAGTATTCTACTTTATTTCTGGATCCCACCAGGTTTCTGTCACCGTACACATATCAATCCTTTCACTCATTAATTTAACTTCTAATTCTGCCTTCTTTTCAATATTCAAACTTCTGGGCCCAGATATTCAAACTGCGCCAGTCTGAGGCGCAAGCCCCTGCGCTGCTCAAAATAGTTGCGTAGGGGTGTGGCCGGGGTGATATTCAAGGAGTTGCGCTGTTGAGCAACTCCTTGAATATGCCTGAAACACATCAATTTCGAGAGATGTATAGTGGAACTTGCGCTACCGCAAGCTGCGCAGAGTTGAGCATTCAACTTGCGGTGGCGCTAGTACCATTGCGCCATCACGAAATTTCCGATATTCAAAAGGTGACATGCAAATGGGGCCATAATTTATGCAAAGAGGGGGGGGCCATTTGCATCTCTTTATAGCCCCATTGCATGCCATTTGCATGTAGGTGCGCCCGATCCCCGGACTTGCTCCTGGCCTGCCCTGCCAAGCGGCCGTCGAGGACCGGCCTTACTGCAGCTCGATCGCGGGCATCACAGTTATGCCCCCCCACCTCCCACAGCCGATCGCCGGGCATCACAGTTACATGCCCCCACACCTCCCACAGCCCGATGGCGGGCAGAACACATCCCATGTCGCCCCCAACATCACCCACAGCCCGATCGTGGCAGAATCATATATAGAAAACCCCCAGTGCCCGATCGCGGGCAGGAATCTTCAACCCTCCCCAACCCGAATAACTCCTGGTGGGCCAGTGGACCGTATAAAACGTCATGAGCAGAATGTCACAACAGAACCTCCCCAAACATCTCCCTGGTGTCTAGTGTCCCCCCACCCACCCAGAGCCCCTCCACCCGCTCCCCCCTGCAGCCGGGCGACAGCATCCACCCGCCTGCCCCGACTGAATGTCCGGGTTGCGCGGGTTCTCATGAATCCTCCCCCTCCTGTTGGCAGCCATTCATTTGCATTGCTCTCTTGCGCAACCTGGTGCCAGTGGCGTAACTGCCTCCTGCTGAATAATCGCAGAATGGGCGCATTTTGGACTAACGCGTAGGCGCAACCTATTCTTGCATGTAAGCGAACCTTTGAATATCTGGGCCCTGGTGTTTAAAGACCATAATGATATTCCAACATTTTTCTCCCTTACTATACTTCTGGCACATATATTGTTACTTTTACTTTGTTTAAATAATGTGCCATCTCTCCCCTTTCTATCTAGTTTAAATTACTATCCACGACTGTTTTTAATTCCAGCCCCAACTTCCTACTCCCCTTTTTACTCAAATGTAGTCCATCTTTACAGTAATATGATGATTCAGTAATATATTCCTCCCAGTGTTTTATACACCCCAATTCATTGTTAGTGTCCACTGCCTAAGCCAGTTATTCACCACTTTAATCTTTGTATTACTAAATCCCTTCTCCCTTGGTGCTGGCATAATTTCTGAACAATACAGTTTACACTGTATTGTTTCTGCTTCTATTATCTCCTCATATTCTCTCTGTATGTCTTCAATTTCCTGGTTATTGCTATTATTTACACCTAAATGTAAGATCAATACTGCTGATCCATCTGTTTCCCTAATTATATTACCCAACATTCATTTAACATCCCTTATTGTTGCTCCTGAGAAGTAGCTAGTTGTTATATTTTCTTTTTGATGTGTACCTATCTGTGTATTGTAGTATGGAATCTCTTAATACATAAATATTTTTTCTCTTTGTGTCCTATATCCATTATTTCAGTTTGATCATTTAACACATCACCTCCAGACAACATTACTTTATCAATTTTCTCTTTAGAGTTTATTCCATTCTTTTGCTCTGTAGTTGTTTCACCAAGCTCTCCTATATTGGTGCCTTTCTCTGCTCCTTCTATTAGTCCTAACTGACAATTTGTTTCCACTCTCATAGTTCCACCAGGGTTTGTCTCATTTAACAGGGTACCACATTTATTTCCTTTCTCATCTATCCCCATAAATGTGTTATTAGTACCAGTCAATTCAGAACTGGTTGTGCTTGGTGCATTAATCTCGTCATAGGGTCTGGGGGATATATTTATGTCAGTGTTAGTGTCATTCAGTTTGTCACTATTATCATTTTCTGCATCCAATAAAATCAATGGCACAAAGCTATTTGACTCTTCTGTAGAAAATCTCATTGCTGCTCTTCTTGTTTTTTTCTTCTTTTTGCCTTTCTTTCAACTGATACCTAGACTCCCTCAATTTATTGCCCCCTCCTTCTCTTTCTATTATCCATATCCCTTATTTCCTTCTGTGCTTTTCTGTATCTGCTCATCTACCTCATCCTGCAATAACAATTTCTGCTTACATGCAATGAACTCCATTTCAGCTTCTGCCAACCTGGTGGCACAAAAGGTTGAGGAGCTGGACACCACACCTCATGCCATGCCAGCGACCTAGGTTCGGGAATGAGCTCAGGTTGCCGGGGGCTGGCAGGGGAGAGACAGGATTGAGCATCTGGAGGACAGCTCACCTGTCTAAGGAGGGAGGATCTTGTCACGGGGAGCTGGGGACTCCTAGCGTAGGCTGTCAGCACAGCAACCCAATACCAGGAAGTAAGGGGATTAGCTGCGGCAGCAAGGGGATTGGCAGTGGCAGCAACCCTGTACGCACACACGGGAGCATGCGTGCTCATGTGAGGATGCATTGCACGTCTGAGCCAATGGGAGGGACCTAAGAGAAATCCCTAGACTCAGGGACAGGCAACAGCACCACTTCCCCTCATCCACACTCCAACGACTGGACCCACTCTTCTCCTGGGCCGAGTCCAGTCTGGCCTGAACTGCCAGATGGAGCACCCTGGGCAGATAGTATGACCTCTTTGCACATGCCCTGCTTGTTCTGGGTGCTCTATTTATGGTGCCGCGGTCCAAAAAAACTCTTTCAGGTCATGTGACCGCTGTGAGCAGCTAGCTCCGGCAAAAACCCAAACTAAAACACCAGATCACTGTTTCTAGCTAACTTCTGTGTTTGTTTTAGCCCTCAGAAAGGCTAACAATCACTTTTCAGTGCTTCTTCACTCCAGATGTAGCCTCAAAGTCAGCACGTCTGTGCCAGAACAGGAAGCGGTAGTCTGACTCCAGTTTGCTTTCTGGACTACAAATCCCACCAGTCTACACACAGTGTTTACTCCCTGTTCTAATTCCACAGTTTACTTCACACACTGTAGAGTCTGCACCCCTGGAATTCTGTTGCCTGATCTGTCTCACCAGCAGCAACTGGTTGCACTGCATCTCCAAACCCCTTACCTTTATCTTTAACCTTGCCTTGGCCTCAACAACCATGCCTGGGATATGGAAGGACACCATAGTTATCCCCATCTTTAAGGCAGGTGATACCCTCTCCCCTGACAACTACAGGCCTATCTCCATACTCCCTCATTAAGGCAAACTCCTTAAAAAGATATTCCACTACCAGCTCTCAGAACGCATAGACAAATACAACCTGTTTTGCCCACTGCAACACAGCTTCAGGAAACATCACAGCATCACATCTGTTCTGACCCATTTCATCAATCACATCCTCAGGAACATAGACACTGGATACCCCACAGGTGCCACGTTCATAGACCAGACAAAGGCCTTTGACCTGGTCAACCACAACCTTCTCCATGCAAAACTAATGAATCTTGGGTGTTCAGTTGGTACATCTTTGTGGTTTTAGAGCTATTTCTTGGGCAGATCCCAATCAATCAGTTAACACTGGGACAGCAACCTCCACAGCCATGACAGTATCCACTGGAGTTCCCCAGGACTCTATCCTGGGTCCTCTGCTGTTTTCTCTTTTTATAAATTCCCTGCCTGCAAATAGCCTCTTATGCAAGGCCCAATGATATGCTGACAAATGATTTAGTATTATATCACGGCAACAAATCCCTGGTAACTATATCCATCACTCTCACTCAGAACAATGGGGCAGCTCACAAATGGTTCCTGACCAATGGGCTACTAGTTAATGAAAAACAAAACTAAAGCCATGCTCCTGGGGTCCAAACTCTCCAAAACTAATTCCTCCCTCATAGTTCTACCACCCGAAGGTCCCTCGCCCCAGCTGAATGTACCGTGTTTTTAAATACCTGTGTGTCATAGTAAACCCTTTCTTGGCATTCTCAGGGCATATCAATATCACTAAATGGTGGATCAACAAGAAACTAGGGGCTGGTTTTAGACACAAACACTGCCTGACCCTAGAGGAACACCTTGCCATAGCTCAAGGTAACCTTCTTCCCCATTAAACTACTGCACCCCTATATGCATCTTTCCCCTGTGCACAAGACTAAACATTGCCTACAATAGCATCTGTAAGTTTGCACTTATGACACCCTACTCTACACACCACTGCACCTTGTATCAGTCCCTAGGATGGCTCCCCTTACAAGAAAGACATAACTATGCCCTTGGATGCAGTATAGATAAATGGAACAATGTATGGAGTGGTGTGTTTAATGAGAAGTTTACACCACCCTGAGGTATTAGATACTACATAAACCCAAGAGTGCAGCTTGAGGGGTTTATTAAAGCATCTAACGCCAAGGGGGTGGGTAGACTTCAAGGTTACACACACCACCCCATATTTTATTTTATTTAACTGCTAAGTTTCACCTCTTTCACCATGACAATTACATAAAATACAAGACGTTCCCCCAGACGTTCTGATGCTGCCACACTCTCCTTCCTTTTTTTTGGCAATACCCACATTTTAAAAGCCACAGATTTTTAAATGTTTTAAACTGTTCTCTTTGCCCCCTATATGTGGAAAATTACTTTTTAAAAAAAGAAATAACTTACTGCTGAGTTCCTCTGGTGGCTGAGTTTTGCCCATGAAGGAAGCAGCGAGCGACATGAAGGGATAAGCAGTGGCGGGTGCATGCACAGACCAAGAGAAACTGTGCAAGTGTTTCCCATTATAAACCCTCCTTTATAACGCCAAATTACAGCACGATCTCCCAAGGGGAAAAAGGGAAGGGTCATTAATTATAATACCATTAGAAGCAGTAACCTGTCACCTTACTCATCCCTGCTTAAACACAAAGTCACTCCCAGGTGCCTCTGGCAATCCTCAGTCCCACCTTTAGAGGTTTCTAGGATTTGCACATGCCCTGGGTAGTAAAGCCCCATCCTTTGTGGCTCCCATGCTATGGAACAAACTCCCTGGCTCCCTCCATTCTCTACACTTGCACCTCACTTTTAAAACACACGTTAAAGCCTGGCTGCTGGTAGAAGCCAAATGTACTTGCTCAGCCAGGTAACCTACAGATGAGAGTCCTTCCCCCACTCCTATGCCAAAACTGTCCTGTTACTCTGACCTGGATATTCTAAAGACTGCCTGACTGTACCTTCATACATATTGCACTTCCACTTTACATTACTGTATTGTATTCAATTTGTGTATCATGCATTCCAATGTAGTCTTACACCTTATCTGTATACTACTGTATTCAAAGCATTCAATGTATTTCTAGTTTGTTTTACCACCTGCACCATTCCTAATTAAGGTATTGTATTCTCTGTATTACTATGTGCCATCTTCATGGCCCAGGTCATGCCTGAAAATGGCCCACGGGATCAGTACACCTTACCCAGTAAATACACGAGCCAACAAACACATAAACAAGCAAACACATAACTAAATAAATTAATAAGGAAGGTTTTGAGTCTTGGGAGCACACTCAGTGTGCATTTGAGGGGGAGTTCTTGGTCAAGCCAGACACCAAGGTATTTTACTGTATATCATTCCCAACTGAGCATTCATAGAGGGGTAGATCTTCAAATGTTTATTTCTATCTGTGCCTTATTTTCTGTGTCCAAATGGCATGGTCTTATGGTCTTAGTTTTTTCCATAAAAATAAACATTAAGGCCTGGATTTATTTATTTATCTCATAAATCAGATTTACAACCTTTGAGTCAAAGACTCATTTACAAAGACACCCTGTCGCAGGGAGGGTAGACAACAATAGACGGTGAGGTACAACATTGGTGGATGATACAGGTGAGATACAATAAAGTGAACATACAAAGCAATTCCAATGGTACATAGGAGTGCAGAGGCTTTCAGTTAGCTACAAATTTAATCTAACAGTTATATTAAATAAAGAGGCCTGCTCTAAAGGGTCTAGTGAGCAAGTGCCTGGGGGGACCAGGATTGTTGGGGTGGTGAGGCAGTCCAGAGGACTCTGTCTGTGACAGAGTGCCAGATGAGATAAGATGACAGATATTCGGACTGCGCCTGGCAGTGGTGCAAGCCTGGGCGCAGCACAACTGGGATGCGCTGGGGCCAGGACCAGGTGATATTCAATGGTGATGCACCTGGCGCAGCACCGTTGTATATGGCATGGACTGTGCATAGCACAGCAGCACTGCACCGGTGCAAGCCACAGATAGGGAGCATGGGGATAGGCCAGCATAAATGCAGGTGTACTAGGTGCATCACCCACAATATTCAGCAGAAGGCATGCAAATGAGGTCATAATATATGCAAGGCACAAATGGGGCCATTTGCACGTCATTATGGCCCCATTTGCATGCTTTGCGCAGGACAACCCACCAATTTGCGCCTGGCACCCTGCACAGCATAACGTGTGCACAGTGGGGTCCCAGGGCATCCCCGCTCTGTAGCAGTGATCATGGTAAATGTCTAATAAATCATTCCCTGGTAGTCTAATGGACCCTCCCCTCCTGATTCCCTGATCGCAGTAAAGCACCCAAAATGAATTCCCTGGTGATTCAGTGGCACCCCCTACCCCTCCCACCCAAACAGGACCCTGCCTACACCACAGCCCCGTCATCAATGGGTGGCTGCAACCAATACCACCTGGCCACCTGCGCGAATGATAGGTACAGTATGGGCTGTAAGACCATTGGTCCACAGTATGGACCAATGGGCCTGCAGGGCAAACTGTACTAGACAGTCCCAAATATGTGAATGAAGTCATTCAGAGTGTGGACCAATGGGCTTACAGCCCATACTGTACCTGTCATTCGGCAGGCAGCCAGGCAGTATGCGGGCAGGTTGCAGTCACCCACTGATGATGGGGGGCTGCGGGTTGGGCGAAGGGTCCTGTGTGGGTGGGAGGTGCCACTGGATCACCAGGGAATTAATTCAGGGCTCTTTACCATGATTGTGGACTTGGGGGGGGGTCCACTAGACTACCAGGGAACGTTTTATTAGACATTTACCACGATCAGGTAATCGGGAGGGGGGTCCACTAGACTACCGGGGAATGTTTTACTAGACATTTACTGCGATTGGGGAATCGGGAGGGAGGGGGGTCCACTAGACTACTGGGGAATGTTTAATCTACATTTACCACGAACGGGGTATCGGGAGGGGGATCCACTAGACTACCAGGGAGCCATGTGTGTTTGTGGATGGTGTTCAGGGTGGGCGGGTAGCCAACCACGACTGGTGGCTGTTGTGTGGCGCCCTGCAATACAGCAGCCCACCTGTGGGTGGCCAGGAGTTGTTCCTACTATTCTTGGGCTCTACTTTGAGCCCCCCTATGTGGTGCAATGCAGGGTTATACCAGCTTATGCATCACTCATCCAGCGCTGAATATCGGGATGTACCACATATGCATGGGCACACCCCTGCATCTGCACTGCATACAATTACATTGCACCCGGCACATCGGGGTTTGCGCTGCACCTGGCAGCCCTTTCAATATCCCACTGGGGCGCAATGTGGGGTTGTGCCAGTGCAACTGTGTTGCGCCATGTGCAAACCGTTTGAATATCTGGGCCTAAGTGATTAATTCATTTACTACCATCTATGCAACACCACTTGGTTTATCACTTTCTAGACTCCTCTGCAGCTGAAACCTTTTTTTGCGTGGCTTCTCCTCTCATTTTGACAATATTTCAAAGTAGACTGTTTCTGTAGTTTAAAATGTTGTACTGTGCCTTGAACATTTTAATGGAAATGCACTATATTAAAATAAAGTGCTTGATTGATTCACTGTCAAATTTGAAACACCGCTTGAGTCAACATCACTTTCAAGACTTAAATACAGTCCTTTCCCTCATCTGTGCACTTCCCATGTCCCTCCTCTCTGAAGGACAATGTTTATAATGCAGATACTTGCCTGCTTACCCACGCCTGGAATCAGGACTAAAGGCTAGATTTTTAAAGGGTGATACAGGACTTGCATTAAGCCCTGCATCACACCCATTTTTTGGTGCAGCTGCGCCAAACTCCTTTGACACAACTGAACCTACTGTTGGTACACTGGGCATAGCTGCAACAGTTTCCTCATTTTATGACAGCTTGTACCAAAGAT
Organism: Neoceratodus forsteri; assembly: GCA_016271365.2. Classification (NCBI taxonomy): domain Eukaryota; kingdom Metazoa; phylum Chordata; order Ceratodontiformes; family Ceratodontidae; genus Neoceratodus; species Neoceratodus forsteri. The sequence goes on along the minus strand of CM057457.1, from coordinate 409,466,901 downwards.
GTGGATCAAGTCCCATAAAAAGGGTCACCCAAATAGTGCAAGTTACAGTACCTCAGGGAAAAGCTGGTCTAACTTGCAACATTTAGTGCTTGGGATGGGAAATCCCGATTGCTCACCAGGAGAATGCCGTAAGCCATGAGTGCCACATGCTTGGCACACCAGAGGCTTGGGGCATTCTTGGGTTTTTGAAATTGGAACTCCATGTGACGCCAATCTTTTGTCACGTCCACCATCTACCAATATAATATCAATTATCTAGCCATCTACAATACCTACTTGTGGGAATGACTTCAAGGTGATCCTTCTGCTCTGCTGTCTCTTTCCTCTTCACATCAACAAAAGGGAGTTTGTTCATCCTCTCTTCCTCCTCCACATCAACAAAAGGGAGTTCCCCATCCCCCTCTTCCACTTTCACATCAGTAAATGGGAGTTCTTTGTCCTGCTCAGACAGCAATAACAACTGCTCATTTGGGACATTGTAGCCTGTAGATTAAAAATCACAATATCATACAAGTGTTATTTATAATCAGAGCTACATAGAGGTTAATAAAGACCTTTGCAAGGATGTATGCATCGTACCAGTTGTTGCTTATAGTTGAAAACTGACTGATGAGGGTCCATAACCACAAAACCTTTCATCACAAAATTACTGATAAAATTCAGCCATCTCTGAAGCCAAATTATTAATTTATACAGTTCAATTCAATTGTATTTTTATACTGGAAAGTATGTGATCAAAAAATGCCCATTTTCACAAGCGTCCAGTAGTAGAGAAATCTGATGGTACAGGGAAAAAGATAAAAACAATATTTGCAAAATTTTACAGTATTCACAGTAGGAACAGTGTAGATGACAGGAGCATCTAGATTAGAAAAAAAATACAAATACAGAGCACACACCAGTAGAGTCAATATATAGATACATGTAAACGTTAAGGTAACTCAGGGGTTGGTGGACATTCTGGGGGGTTACCTACCAGGGTAGACACAGGTGGTGGATCGGAGGAGGTGGTCCTTGAGGGAGGAGGTGAATGAGCAAACTGAAACACAGGCCTGAAGTTCAGGAGACAGTTTATTGTAAAACTCAGGGCCCTTGTATGTGATGGAGATCTGCGCATGCTTAGTGCAGTAAAAAGGGGGGTCAAAGACATGACAGACCACCACCTTGTACTGTGCTAGGTAACCATAAGGGGAAAAAGCAGTTAATGCTGATCGCCAGCATGTTACAGTGAACTTTGTGTTGGAAAGAGAGCATTTTAAAGAGCAGCTGATGCCTACCTGCATCATCAATCTGGTGATGCCATTCATCGCAGGACCTCCTACTTTGCCGAATCGCATTGCAAAGCTATTAAAAAATGTGTATGTTTGCGTTAAATCTCATTAATTTAATGCCACCGGGAGCACGTGTGTTTCATGCGGTCCTTTCAGCACTGTGAGTGGACGTCTGAGCCGTGTGATGTCAACTGGAGGACGAGTGTAGTGCAGCAGCTGCTGGATCTCTGTGTCAGAGCCTGTATAATGGAAGACACTGGCAGCCCTGTTGATTCCAGTGAGGAGTTTGTGCCCTCCAATGTGGAGGTTGAATATGAGGAGGAGTTCCAGGGTAGTAACTCTGGGCAATCGTGGTCGAACCTACAGACTGTTCAGTGCTATATGTATGAGCCTGAAGTGCCAGAAACAGACTCTGGCACTGACAGGCAGGGCGCGTTCTCTCAGGATCAGGGTGAATCCATGGGCAACACTGGCAGTACAGACTGGCAATGCAAGTGTGTAGACACAGTATAAGTGGCTGCATAGTACAGTATGTGACTTGCATATATTGTAATGTTACTGTGCTTGATGCCACATTTGCTGTCTTGTTCCCCTGCCTCACATATTGACACTGGAATGGTTGCATCCCTGTATCTGATTGTGCAGTTCCCTGTATGGTTATGTTTGCCAGCTTGGAAATGTGGTTGCCCCCCTCACATGTCGTCTTACAGGATAAAGTAACAACTCATATTGTGCTCTCCATCTGTGAGGTGCATTTCTACTTTGTGTGCAATAATGGGGGGGCTGCTAAGCAAGAACTGTATTGCCTGATTTTGTGCCATTTTTGTGATGAGCAATGTGTATGGCACCTTTCCCCTGTTGTAACACTGTTTGCTTCTGTAATGCTGTGTCTTTTCTTATTTGTTATTATGATGTTCCTTAGTGACATGCTGGGTAACACACTGAACGTGGCATGCATTGCAAATCTTCACTGGCATGTTTACCCTGTTTGTCTTACCATGTTATTGTGTTTCTGTTGTCTGTTTATGCAGTCTTGCAATGACTATTTTTTTTCTTTTGTGTGTGGTGTGTCTGCATGTGTGTGGGTGGTAGGTGCTGTGGGCATGGTATGTATGTGCCTGTGCTGTTTGTCATGGATGGTCGTGCGAGTCAACCTGTGTGTGTTTTTCACTGTGTGAGTGTGTGACTGTGGGTGTAGGTGGTTGTGTTTCAGTGTGTTTGCCTGTATGTGTGTCTCTCTCTATACGACTTTAATATTGTCGTGTGTGTGTGTTCTGTGTTGGTGGCTATGGATGTGTGTCTATTTATGGGTGTTGACACTGCATGTGCAGGGATGTGTGATTGCTACACAGAGTGTGTGTGTGTGTGTGTCTCTGTGTGTGCATGCAGGTGCAGTTATATATGCCATGCCATGCCATCACTCTGGAACATCTGACACCTTTGTTGTGTTTGCTTGGGGAAATGTAGTTGCCATTCCTGCTGTCACTGCCACCTATACAGGGGTGTGTTGAGTGGTGTGTTATGCTGTCTGATGCACTGCCAAGGTGCAATGATACCTGTTATCTCTGTAGGCCTGGCAATGGGCAATCAACATGGGTATCCTGTCAGTCATCCTCACAGAACATGGCCACATGCATTGTAGTCCATCGTGTATGCATAACATGTATGACGCGCACTGTACAAGGTTGTGTGGGTGACTATGGGCAAGTCACCAAAGTCAAAAATTGTTTTGTGCTGCTTCCTCTGACACAGTATATGAAAGGACTGACTTTGTGTGTCTTGTTTGTCACAGATATGTCATATTTGCACATTATTTCTGTGTTCTTACGGGTGCACATGCATGTGTTGTCAGCCAATAGAAACCGCTGTTGAGTCAGTATGCTGCAGGGAAATAGAGCAGGTCCTTCATCGGTCTGTAAATTATGGCTGCATCACAGCCCACCCAGGATTCCTGACTGTGTGCCTTGACGTCAGGGTTCTCCAAACAGCATATTTCTTCTTTCGACAGCAATATGGTGCCCAGCTAGATACTCCCATTAATGAGTGAGTAGATATGAAGCCCCAGAATGTCCGAGGCCTGATATATCTGCACAGGTGTATTCTGCAGAAAGTTCACACACCACCCTTAATGCATGAGTGACAAATGCACAGTTCTTGTTACACACTTCATACAGATCTGCTAAACAGTTTTTTTGAAATTCAGAGTACTGTTCAATTGGTGTTTGAGTACTCGTGGGCAACATTGGAATGTCCTGCTGGTCACAGTAAGGCACTGTCATCCAAACTGTGACCAATGTCTGTCTTAGTCATCAACTTGTAGCCCCTCACCAGCAATGTTAATTGCTATCATGAAGACTTCCTTTCACAAACCCCACCAGTGTGTGCAATGTAAAGCCTCACTGCTCTGTGACCAACATAATAATCTTAGGGATATGAAATGCATATGAAGTCATGGCCTGCACTTAGCTTTGTCCGCACACGCCCTTCCCATCCATAATAGTGCATGGTTGCAGTTGTACAGCTGTGAAACTGCTGTGATGTGGCCAGTCAGAAAATTGTACCTCCCCTACCCTTACTCTATTAGTCCGACCTCCACAATATCACACATGCATATATGAACACAGCAGAGAACCCACCAGTGACAGCTGATAAATACCTTATGCCATGTTGACATCATTGTGTGTGATATGGCAATAATGCAGACTTCCTGCTCTATGTGCCATGCGCTCATGGTACGGATTCTGATATTTGATTTTGTGTTCCATGTCTATAGTCAGTAGCACCGGGTTTCCTGCCACTGAGAAACTGTGCTTGCTAAGGACATGTGTTGTGGGCCTACCGTACATGCTGCACATTCATGGTGTTAATAACTGTTTGGTACTGGTGTGGGCCATGCATACTAGCAGTGTGTGCCTAATGTGTGACAGTACCAGCACCACTGGTTGGTTTTTTGGTGCTGTGTGTGCCGCCTGTTCTCTGAAAAGGTGGATATGCCTGCACTTGTCATGTGGTGTCCTCTGTGGCGCACACTTTCAGTAATGTGGTGCTCCACTTGGTTCCAAGTGTGTATGTTTTTTACCACATGCAGGACTAGATGGATCAGTAACTGTCACTTATTTTGGCCAACAGTGAACGAGCCAGGTGACCTGCTTATTTCGTACATGCAGACTAATATAGACCTAACAGGTACTGTAAGTTCACACTGTGCAGATGTCACTTGCTTTGCTTAGGGCATTCTCACATGTTTCAACCGCCACCTCAGCACTTACACAGACCACTTTGACACCATAACTGACTGCCTTTTGTCTGACAGTTTGTCTCACAACCCACATTTGTATTCAAGGGTATGGTTTGTGTTTATTGATAAATGTGTACTTTGATGGTACCTATGTACACCATGGGGCCCACAATGGGTGACTTGATAAGTCATACAAACGGGGTGTGGTTAATCTGTGTGAAGGTTTACAGCCGTGTGACTTGCTAGCATCCTTGAATGCTGTGCATTGACTTTATTACTGTGACAGATGCAGGCACTTGCAGACTGCACTGCATCCAAATGCCTATGAATATGAGAAGGTCATTAAATACAGTGTCCTCCAATGTCCCTTTCTTATATTTCTTGTCATGCTGTCACTTATAGTTACAGACATGTGAAGGTTGTAATAATGGGACTGGATTCTGTTATGTAGGGTATTACATGCATCTTGGTACATTACTTTGATGGTGGCTGTATGTGGAATGGAGTTAGACACAGCTACCACTCCGTATGGCACAGCCATTCTGCCAACACCATGGCATGGGCTTCACTGGTATATCCAGTAACTGCTGCCTTGCTCACTGGTGCTCTACTCTTAATGTCGTCCTGAAGGTCACAGCCTGTTGTCTTCTGCGCATGACTATTTTCACCATTACCATATTCATCTCAATTTATTACTGCAAGACAACCTAACAGTCAGGGGGGATGTGGAAGATGATGTTAGTGGTGAGGCAGGTCAGTTCCATAACTGTCCACCTACAGTGTAAATCAGCCCATGATCTGCATTGAGCATCATTGATAGCATTGCATGTTATACGTACTGGTGTTCACTATAAACATCTCAGGTTCACAGACACATTACCATGTTATGTATTCTTATTGCGATGAAGTGTACTTTGCTGATCACTGCTGTCTATGTACTGTTATCTGCACCTTGTATTTCACAGTGTCATTATGTCACTGACTTTTGTCAGTACTCAAGTGACACAATGTAGTTATAGTTGAAAGTACCTGACCACATGTCTGTTAGCATCCTTTCACCTTTCTAACTGTGATACAGTTTAGGTGTGTGTACAAACATGTATATTGTCATGAATGATATATGTTCATAGATTCATAGATGTGTGACGGCAGAAAGGCCGACAAGGCCCAGCGAGTCTGCCCATTTGTCCAGCTATCTGCATGGACCTGCAACCCCACCCTTAACATGCACCTGATATACAAGACATGATGTCAATGCAGAGATGTGTGGGAGTGCTGCCCATTAGTAAGCAGACTTACTTGTAATATAGTGTGTGGTGGAATGCTGTTATGCATCAAATTCTATGCCTGGAATATGTTTGTTCAGCTGCAGTACTGACATCATCATGTTGTTCTGCTGCAGTAGTGATGTCAGTACTGCATCAGAACAACTTGGAATGCTGCCACATACTTGATTTCCCCTATCCAGTTAAGCTTAAGTTTTGGTTTTTTAAACTTGAACTTGCAGAAACATCTGCAGCACACTGCGTCAGTAATTTGAACCTACCACCAACCCTCAAGTGCTCCCCCCAAATACCAGTTCACTGAAACAAAGTGCAATGTCTGAAACAGGCATGGATGCTCATACACTATGTAGAATAGCAGATGGGCAACTCTATGCACAACCAGTGTGTTGTGCCACCTCAGGGATCTGATTCCCATGGACCTCTCGAGCTTCGCTCTCAAAGTCACAGGGAATCAGAACCCCTCGGCACAACATACTTGTGCATATTTGCCCATCCACTATCCTATATATCTAACATATGAAAAGCAAGACATATGTTTGAGTTCATTCTTGTCTTTATTTGGGTTGCACACACCATATTACAGAGACATGTTTTGCCACTCTGGCAGCTGGCCCTGAAATGTGCCTGTAGTACATACTACGTAACAGTCCACAGAATGTTTACAGCACTATTTGGAGTAGACTGTAATTGTTGTGCTTGTTTTGTTGATCATTATTGACCCTTACTTTGTGGAAATGTACCACTCAGGAAGGATTAGACATGCTATCACATTGCCGTTGTGTTGTCACTCGACAGCACGGTCATAACACAGAGAAGGGCACTGACACAACATCATCTGTCCTTTTCTGTGCAGCATCTGAGTAAACCCTTCAGTAAGGGTCATGGTCCACGGCACTGTTTTACCACCTTCTTTGTCATCAGGTGTACCCCATGCACCGCTGACAGAACAGGCAAGGGACCACTGCACAACAATTTTTTACCAATGGCTTTAGTTTTCCTGGGCATGGATTCATTATGATTGCAGAACTGTACAAGTTTGTCATGTACCACACAGTGGTGGAAGTCATTGTATGTGACAACACTGATTTGTAACCACAATACAAGTATGATTTTGTACTGTGCAACATGCATTTCATCAATACTGTTCTGTGTGTGTGTGTGTGTGTGTGTGTGTGTGTGTGAGAGACGACTTCCATGCCATTTGCCTAGACTCTTCATATTGCATGAGCAACACAGAGTGATGTTGTCAAAGCTCTTTTTCATCTTCATTTACTGGTGCTGAAATAATCCGTTCATCTGCACTCTGTCTCCAGTGGTAGTATGACATATTCTGTTATTGTACAAACTTGTATTTTAAATGTCTGTCACTTATTTCTCCTTTCTGTTTGGTTGGCAGGCGCTATTGATATACTGCCTACAGGCAATTTGTCCGGTGGTGCTGGGGCTATCTGGGGTGACATGTGCGTGTACCAATACCATCCTGTGCCATGTCATGTATTCAAAACAACTTCCCTTCACCCGAGTGCTGCGGCTTTCAGTATCCCGAGATATAGAGCCACAAACAGAAAACTGATAAGAGTGTGAAATCTGTCTCATTTGCAATTAATGTCTCCCACATAGCAAAGTATAATTTTGAAGTTTTACGATACAGCGATTACTGCTGTTCCTGTTATACTTTCCTGCCACCAATCTAAATAAGTGAATGTTTATTCAGTTCAATAAAGCACACTATGAAGTTCTTTTCAACCAATCACATGTGTGGCTGTCTTTACTGACCATCTACATAAAGCAATGTATGTGGCAGAACAGTTCTTACAGGCAGTATGTGGAATGTCAGTATAGCTTTTTTGTACTGTATGTCAATTATGTTCTGTGCATCGGTCGTGCCTGCTATTATATAGTATATGTACTGCTGACAAAGGGCCCTAGTACAGGGTAAATACTGAAGGTACTGTAGCATACATTGTAGGGCACATCTACAAATTGAATGCACAACTGAACATTAACCAGTAAAAAGGGTCATGGAATGGACAACCTGGTGTAGTTCAATGAAGAGGTAACAAATGCACTATAGAGGAAAAAAATAGTACAGCTAGATAGGAAAGAGATGGGGGAGGGTCCCAACAAGGTGTAGGTAAATCCACCAATAAGCCACACATTGTCGTGCCTTATTGCTTAATTAATACTTGTGACACTGACAAGCGAGGAAGGGGAATATGGAGAAGAGGAGGCTCCTCTGGAGGCAGATAAGCAGGGGATGGCAATGGGCTCAGCAAGTAATGGAGGGGGAGGAGTTACTCCCAGGTGTAGAGTCTCTGGAGTGGGAGGATATGGAGGATACATGAGCATTGACAGGAGTAGTGGGAGTCAGGTTGGGGTGGGAAGGTAGGATATGGCAAAGAAGAGTGAACTCGGATTAGGGATGACCGGGGTGGGGTGGGGTGGGGTGGGAGGTGGGGACCTAGTAAAGGAAGTGTGTATAATTAATGGCACAAGGTTGGGCAGGGAGGGAGACAGGCTGGTACACAGGAGGGAAGGGAGGGAAGGGGTGATCCACTGCATCTCAAAACAAGATGAGCGGAAAGTACCTTGACCAAAAAAGAGAGTTAATGTGGAGAGGTGGTCGAGACCAGTTAATTCACAGGACAAAGGGTTATGGAGCAATTGTTAAAACTGAAGGTAGACAAAAGTTATGTGGCCTGACAGGCTTCACCCAAGAATTCTAAAGGAACTAAGTGTGGAACTAGTTACAGCACTGACTACCCTCTTAAAAAATCATTGGAAGATAGGGTGGTACCTGAGTAGTGGAGGAGTGCAGATGTGATTCAATTTTCACAGAACTGTGAGCAGGGCAGAGGCACAAAACTGCAGATCACTTAGTTTGACCTCAGTGGAAGGGAAAATGATGGAATCAATTCCGCAGGAAAGAATTGTGCAGTATCCATAGAACAGAGGGGCACGGGACCCAATGCAGCATTTCTTTCACTGTGTTAACTAAGTAGTACAGCAGAGAGGGGCTGTGGACATGGCCTACCTAGACTTTATCAAGGCATTTGACACAGTGCCACACAAAAGATTACTATACAAGATGGCCAGCCTGGGAGTGGATCACAAGATGGTAGCCTGGGTAAAGAATTGGCTGGAGAACAGGACACAGAGGGTAACAGTAAATGGAGTCCACTCTAAAGAAAGTTTTTCTATTGGGGTACCAAATGTTCAGTATTGGGACCAGTCTTATTCAATGTCTTGGTAAAGTTGGAGGAATGGTCAGACGTATGTCAGTGTCAGTGGCTCAGTAGGCAGCACACTCACCTATGAGGCTGGGAGATCAGAGGGCTGTGGGTTCAGTTCCCACATCTGGCACTTGGGTTAATACCCCAGTACTGACACTGTAGTGCAGCATGAGAGGGGTGCTGCACTTCTGAGGTGCCATCTTTCAGATGAGACGTTAAACCGAGGTCCCCTCTGCCTGGATTGGTGGTAGTTCAGGTGGATGTTAAAGATCCCGTGGCACTTATCGAAAAGAGTAGGGGAATTTTTTATTGGAAAACAATATAAGAAAACAAAACCAAGGTAATACATAACACTATAAACATATTGCTGATTACCTATGAAAACAGAAAAGGAAAAACACAATATCCATTGTTCGTAGGAAAAGGAAAAAAAATGTATACTAAAAAAAATTGTTCACCATAGAATCAAACACCTCCCCCCCCCCACACAGACTTGATATTGGAAGGAAAGAAAAAGAAAAACTCCAGACAATATAAAACCCATATTCAGGTAACCCCTTCAAACAAAATGATCTGTAAAGCTCGCCACCAAAATGCCACTAAAGGCGCAGGAAGAGTTTTCTTCTCTAAACAATAAATTCTAGAGATTTCACTTCTAATATGTTCTTGAAGTGCAGGCAAAGTAATCGATTTCTGTTGTAACACAAACAAACATCTGTTGTGCCAGATGCACCATTTGCAGACAGCAAACAGCACTCTCAAAGTACCTGGAAAAAAAATCTTCCAATTTGGTCCAAAGTCCCCATAAACCAATTCAGTATATGTCAAACTGGAAAATACAGGTAAGCCCCATGAGTGACTCAATTGAGACCATAAAGGGGCAATATATGGGCACTCAAAAAAGAGATGTTGCATAGATTCTAGTTGACAAACACAGGTTTCACGAATACAGTAACGTTCAGACAATTGTTTATGTTTCTGATTTCCTTTGACGTTCAATTTGTCGTGACAACATAACCATAAAACGTCCCACATTTTTGCAGGAATTCTGCTGTCTACTAATTGTTTAACCAAACACTGTGAATCACAAGGTACTGTAAAACAAGGTGGTATTAAGAACATGGAGTGCAGATAGAGGAGTATAAGCATTTCCTATTCTAGAACAACTCCACCTCAGGGGACACTTTCCAAAGTTTTAAGTTTTTAAACACTTCAACAAGGTATACAGAGGAACCTAATGGAATTCTTGTAAAGGGTTTCAAACCACAGCCTGCCATTTTTCCAAAAAATATTGGGAACGGGAGGTAAGGCTAAGGGCCCAACAATCTGTCCTGTTGTCTAAACAAGGAAAAAGGTTAGCATGCACAAAGATAGAAAAATAAAAAAGCACCGGGTTTATCATTTGCAAACCCCCCTGTTTTATAGGCCAGTAAGTGACCGATCTCTTAACAGGGTTTAGTCTACTACCCAAAAGCAATTGAAAAAACAAATTATACAACCGGGCTTCAAGAAAAAAAGGAAGAGGAAAAACATAACTAACAAGTAAACAGAGTGGCAAGATACAGGTTTTAAGTAAAAAAATCCTTTTCCTCCGAGTCATAGGGAACCGCTTCCACCGAACAATTTTAGATTCAGCAACCTCCATAGCTGAACACCAATTACATGCCGCTGCATCAATTGGACCAAAAATAACTCCCAAAATGCAAATTTTCTGAAAATGAACAGCAATCCCTCCAATCGTATGCAATCTATCCAGTAAAGGAATGTGCACAGCACATCCCACACTCTTTTGGGTATTTAAAGCAGAACCAGAAATCCAGGAAAAGGAATGAACAATTTCAATAGCCCGTTCCCCAGAAGCTGGATCAGTCACCAAAATACAAACATCATCCGTGTAGGTCAAAACACACGGGAAAACAAGGTCTGGAGCTACAGAAATAGGATGAAAATCAGCCTTCCCCCCTAGCATCCGAAGAAGTGGATCAATGGAAAAAACATATAACAGGGGACTTAGAGGACAGCCTTGTCTGACCCCTCTCTTAATAGGGACACGGGAGCCTCTCAAACCATTAACCAATGGCGTGGTGTAAGCCGATCTATACAAAAGTTTAATCCAGCCCAGCAAAACCGCAGGTACCCGGTATTTATGCAACACAGAAAACAAATACTCATGTGGCACCCCGTCAAAAGCCTTGGTTTGGTCTAAACTAAAAACATAACCTTGAGTGGTAGTCCCATCAAAGACCACTCTCAAAATTTTCAGGTTGGAGATCATGGAATGACCCGGGATTGCGCAAGTCTGTGTGGCAGAAATCACCTGAGCCGCCACCTGAGCTAGCCTATTAGAAACTATTTTGCACAAAATCTTTTCATCTGAATTTAATAAACTAATCAGCCGCCAGTTATCTAGTTTAGTTTTATCATGTGTCTGTTTATACAAAAAAATCAGATAACTGTCCGAAAAGGCGAGGGGAATAGGCAATAAGCCGTGTAAAATAGTATTATAAACCTGAGTTAAATATGGTAGCAATAAGGATTAAGATTTCTTATAAAATTTGTTCGGAATCCCATCAGGTCCAGGGGTAACTGTATTTTTCAGATGACTTATAACTGAATCAACTTCTACACAGGTAACCTGCTGATTTAAGGGTAAAAAACACTCTGGGGAGAGAACAGGAACATCAAAGGAATCCAGAAAACTCTCCCAGGAAGGTGAATCATAAGCCCGTCCATATAATGAGTTAGTATGCAAAGAAACTTCCTCCAAAATTTTATGGTTCTCAGTTATCATGATACCAGAATTAGAAACCAAAGTAGACATATATTTAGATGCCACCTGTTGGTGACTACTATCATACGGATTATTAATTTTAGCAGAACCCTTCCGGCCATATTTCTATTCCAGGAAAAGCGATGTCGTTCTCTCATACTGAGAAGCCCGCATCTCTGCTTTAACCTGTTGGATTTGGTCTGAATAGTCTAAACCCCATTCAGATTGCCAAGACAGCAGTCTTTGTAGGTGGCGCCGATATTTAAGATACTGAAAATAACGATCAGAAGATACTTTTTTCGAGTAATGTTTACAAAATTTCATAATCTCTACTTTAGTATCTTGCCACCAAAAAGCCGAATTATCATACAAGGCAAAAACAGAGATCTTATCTTGAAGAAGCGGAAACAGGCCTTGCCACCCACCATCATCAGTCAACACAGAAATATTCATTTTCCAAAAGGTATGAGTGACAGGTCTGTTAAGTGGAAAACCAGTATGCAGCAGTAATAAACAGTGATCTTAAAATTCACAAGGTACCACCGAGTACCGTACATCATTTAACCAGTGGGAAATGAAAAAATAATCAATTCGAGTGGAAGATCTGCCACGATGAAAAGTGTGTTCTGGAGGAGTGAACCCAAAAGAAGCCCCATCTCTCAAATCAGCAGTAACGTACAGAGTGTGAAGAAAATTGGAATCTGAATACAATTTTTGAGTAAGGCCAGTTTTATCAGATAATGACAAAATGCAGTTAAAATCTCTGCCAAAATCACAGACTTAGAAGAATAAAGAAACGGTTGGATCTGTTTTAACGTGTGAACCCTCTGGGTTTTAACTTGAGGGTAATAAAGATTAATAAGTCTCCATTCTTGACGTTGGAAAACAATATCCAGGATCAAGACACAACCTGGAATTAAATCAATTAACCTAGTGACCTGAATGTCTACCCCCTGAACTAGTATCCCTACTCCAGAACACAAATTCTTCAGCTAGAGACCAAAAGGACAGACCATTCCTCCAATCCCTAGAGGCTTTCCCAATCTCTTGTAAAGAATGGAGCCTAGTGTCTTGCAAAAAAATGATGTGCAAGGGTAAAGACAAAAGAAATGAAAAAATGGCCCGGCGTCTCTCATCATTTTTAAGACTATTCGTATTTAAGCTTCCAAAAGATATAAAGTCCCCCATCTTAGTGAAAGAGCTGGAAATCAAGATTTTTTTCTACCACGACCCTTACCGGGAGATTTAATCTTGCATCTCTTCTTTTTATTCAATTGGACCTCCCCCAAAACTTGCTCAGAGTCAGTGAACATCTCAACCTGAGAAGATGCAATAGATGAGGCATCAGAATCCTCCCCAGTATCCACAGTTTGTTTTCGCTTGGAAAAAATAGCAAACCGGTTGGAAACCGTCAGGTCAGAGGGGGGAACCACAGTAGACAGAGGCACTCCTTTCGGCAGAGAACTCCTCGTCAATCTCCTGTTTCCCACTGGGACCCAGTCAGAATCCCCGGGGGCGGCATGTTGTCCTTCAAAGAAGGTAAAACAACAGCACAAGAGGTGGAAGCCTGTACTTCCTCCACAACCGGGGGGGGGGGGAGAGGAGGATAAAGCCTGGGGCAGAGAACTAGGGACCTCAGGCCGTGAGGGTGCACTGGAGGAAGGCACCTTCAGAAGCGAAGATTCCAACCCAGGATTCCCAAAGGAGGGGAGAGAATCAACAGGGGGTGGAGGTATCACTGCAGTATCAAAAGGTCGAAACTGGGGCCTTGCCTGAGCCGACTCCTGAGCCTGAGCGATGGTCTCATGCTGAGAATCCAGAGGCCGGTCAGGGTTATTATGGGAAGCCCATGGACAATCTTTAAAAGAATGAGAAGTATCCTCACACAAATTACAGTATTCAGGGCGTGGGCAATTGATACTGACATGGCCAGAACCAAGACACGTAGAACATTTCAGCTGGTCACAGGCACTACTGAGATGCGTCTGGGCTCCACACCGGAAACAAGATTTTGGCTGCCCTGGATAAAAAACAAAACCACGATCCCTACCCAAATAAAAACAACTGGGCAAGTGTTGAATAGACCCATTGAGTATAGGCAATTTAACCTGTAGTTTCCACCCCCCTGTCCAGAAACATTCGGAATCAATAATCGGATCGGGTAAACCCAGAACAGAACATTTAGAGGACAACCATCTTACAATATCTTCTATAGCCACCCCCTCATTTTTAAAATAAAACTGTAATGGATTTTATAGTTGGTTTAGTAAGGGGAATAGCGAAAAAAGGGATCCACAAAGGAGTATGTCGAACAGCTTGATATCTGCTCCAAAAAGTATCTAACCCAGCTGCATTCTTAAAGCTAACATCAAAGTAAGCATCTCCAGATATATGAATTAAAGCATAAATGTCAGAGGGAGAGAAATGGAGACTTGATTTAAGCAAAGTTTTCCCTACATAAAGACGATCAGGGAAGACGTCCAGGCCACCCCTATAATGTATGCGAACAGCATTACGCCGTTTAGCCTGTTCAGGAGGGGAATGGAACAAACCAGCAAAAGTTTTAGTCCGGGGAGGCCCCAAAGCCGGGCCAGAATCCTTAGAAGCCGAGCTCCTATTACTCTTCAATGCAGGGGCAGGAGAAGGTTCAGGTAGGGAAACAGATATGGGCATCGAAACAGAGCGCACACCAGTCTCAACTAAGTCACCCTGGGAAGAAGCAGGAGGCGAAGGAACAACAGCAGCAGGCAGGATGGAGGTAGGCAATACAGCATCGGCAGTGAGCAAGTCCGAATTGTGGAATATACTTGGTGTAGATACCTGCCCTTTATCCGCCTGCCAGGATGGAGATTGTGATAAAGTAAACCCTGAAGGAACCTCTAGTGGGTCCGAGATGTCCAATAAATCCCCTCGGGGAGCAGGGCCAGGCCGAGCAGGAGAGGTCCAAGAATCATCTAAAGGGGACTTCTCCCATCCTGCACCCCGAAATGCTTCTGAAATAGTGAGTCCAGAAGCCGAGAGGTGGGAATCAAACCCACCACCAACTGGGCCAGAGACAAACAAGCCCGGTAAACCGGGCTGGCGATCCCCCACAACATTGGTAGAAACACCATTACTGTGAACTGTACCTTTCAGACCGTCAGACACTCCTGGGAGAACCGGAGTAGACAACCCAACACTGGCTTCCAGGCGGCTGCAACACATCGGTCCGACTCCTTCCAACTCCCGAGGTGCAGAACTTAGACAAGGAGGCGGTGTGGGGGAGCCTAGGGGAGACTCCAGGCACTTGCTTACCCGCAATTCGCTGCCAGTCTCCCCGGTTCCCAGTAAACAAGCATCACCGCAACTGAATACTGCTAGCACATCCTGGTTCCCGCTGGGTTCCTGTAGAACATTCAGTGTCTCTTGCGTCGCAGGGTGACTGATCTCATCACTAGGAGGCGGGCAAGGAGAAGCCCAGCAACGCGCTGCTGAAGAGGAAAGACCGGGTACAGTAGAACAAACCGGCTTAGGAGAGGAGAAGACAACGCCAGCCCTAGAATCCATAGGTGAGTCAAATCCAGTTACTACCGCGTCCATGGAAAGAGAGTCTTGAGGCAAAAAAACATCCGTTTGGCAGCGTGAAGCCGCATCCGTTTGGCAGTGGGAATCCGCATCCAGTAGTCCGGTAAGAACAGCAGGCATGGTCTCTGGAAGCCTAGAGATAGGGAGGGAGACCAACTCCCCTATCTCCCGCACATCCTCTTGCTCGACTCGAGCCCAAGTGGCCATTGCGATAGTCGCTCCCTCACGGTGCACAGCACAACCGCAACACAGCAGGGGAATTTCCTTGGTGTCCTGGCCAAATTTCCCTCATTCACTAAAAATACCACCAACAGTATAATCTGGTTCAATTTCAGTTGCTTACCATCTGTATTCCCCCCTCCCCCGGTCACCCCTGAAAAGGGACTTCTAGGCCCAGTGGGCTTACCGGGTCAACAAAATTCAACAAATAAACAAACAGATTCAATGCAAAGAAGTGCAAAGTAATGCACCTGGGAAACAAAAACCCAGGAGAAGAGTACACAATAGCAGGGGGGGTACTAACAACAACAATAATGGAAAGGGACCTGGGTGTAGTTATATCACATGACCTAAAGGTGTGTAAGCAATGTGAAAAGTCAGTAAGAAGAGCCGGGGGGAATACTGTGATGCATAGGGAGGGGCATCACAAGTAGAAAAAGGGAAGTGGTTATCCCTCTGTACAGACAGTTGGTGAGACCCCATCTGGAGTACTGTGTGCAGTTTTGGAGACCCCATCTACGTAAGGACATAGACAGGATGGAAGCAGTCCAGAGGAGGGCAACTAAAACGGTTCAGGGTCTGCATTAGAAACCATATGAAGAGAGACTGAGAGAGAGCTTAATATGTATACCCTTGATGAAAGAAGGGACAGTGGGGACATGATAGAAACTTTCAAGTACCTCAAGGGAAAGAACAAAGTCCAGGAGGGTAGCATCTTTCAGAAAAAGAGATGCGCAAGAACAAGGGGGCACAATTTGAAGATACGGGGGGGGGACGGCTCAGAGGTAATGTGAGGAAGTGTTTTCTCATGGAGAGGGTTGTGGATGCATGGAACAGCCTCCTTTGAGGAGGTTGTGGAATCAAGTACAGTGGAGGATTTCAAGAATGCATGGGACAGACATAAGGCAGTCCTAGTGGGAGGTAGGAGGAAGTAAGCTGTTGGTTAACTAGAATCTGCAGCTTATCCAATAAGTAAAGAAATGGGCATACTGGGTGGGCCAAGTGGTCCTTATCTGCCATCAAAGTCTATGTTTCTATGTATTTATAGCTGACATTGCAGAGGGACTGGAAGGGAAAGTATGCCTCTGCATACGACACAAAGATCTGCAACAGGCTGGATATACAAGGTTGGGTGGAAAGGTTGAGAAGGGAATTGGCAAGGTTGAAGGAATGGTCAAATGCATGTCTGCCTAGTCTCCACACAAAGAAATGAAGAGGAATGCACATGCTAAACAAAAACCCAGGGGAAGATTACACAAGTGGTGTGTGGGGGGGGGACACACATACTAATAACAGCAAAAATGGAAATGTGCCTGGGTGTAGTTATATGAGATGACCTAAAGGTGGCCAAGCAATGTGAGAAGGCAGCAAGGAGGGCTGAAGGGATACTGGGATGCATCGGGATATTGAGGGGAACAGTGAGCTGCAGATACAGGCTAGGTGTAGGGAGGTGGCCATGGTCTGTCCGGACGTGGGGATTTGGGTCTTCTTCTTGGAAACACTGATGGTACTTAGTGTATCAGGACATGTATGGACGGTGGGGGGGAGGTCTCAATCTCCAATACAGTCATTAGTGGGGTGTCACAGGGGTTGTTACTGGGCTCACTGCACTTCAACACCTATATCTCAGCCATGAGATGCAGTATCAGGAGTGGGATGACCTTCTTTGCATGTGTGTGGCTATGGCTGGGGAGGAAGGGAAGGAAAGATGGCTCTCCAGGAGAACCTGGAGACTGTGAGGAAGGTAAAGTGTAGTGCTGGGAAATGCAGGGTTCTGTACCTTTGGTCAAAAAAGCCAGGTCATGTGTACGCCTTGGTGTTGGAAGGCACAGCAGATTTCTCGGAGGGGGGGTGAAGGACCTCGTGGTAGTAGTGTATGCCAAAAATAAATAACCTACAGCACTATAGAAGGGCTTCATCCCAAGCAAATGAAAAGTAGGGGTTGAGCCAGCCGGTGGCGCAGAGGGCTGAGGCTATGGCACCTTACCTCGAACCACACCGGCAACCTGGGTTCAGGAACGGACTCGGGATGCCGGGAGCTGGAAGGGGAAGGAGAGGATTGAGCGTCCATATGACAGCTCACCTCTCCTGGGGTGGGTAGCGGGTTAGCGTCGCTCTGCAGCGGCCTCTGGTGGAGACCAGGAGCACTGCAGTAGCAACGCAGGAGGGAACAACACAAAAACACCGGAAACCGCTGCACGATCGACCGGATGATGGCTACCGGTCCACCGATGCCGCCACTGCCCTGAAGGAGCCATTTCACCTCAGCAGCACCTCAGGGCCAAGTAGTTGCGCTGGTCTCCCCCCCGGTGCCTTCCCTTCGGAAAAGGGGGACCCACCCTTCGAAGGGTTATGTCCGCATTACCCTGGGGATTACTGCCATATGACGTTGGAGACTCAGGAAGGGACACAGAGGGATAGGAAGGACTTAGGTGTTTCCAAAGGAGTGGTGGGTTGTGGAGCACGAAGGAGGTGAAAAAAAAAGCAGGGGTTCACAGCCAGGGGGATAACCTCCATGAGCCGAGAGGTGCTCCTTCTTCTGGTTAGACAATACCTTGAGTACTGCGTGCAGTTGTGGTTGCCCTACTTAAAGAGGGTGATTGCTTTTCTGGGCAGGGTGCATAGGAGAGTGACCAATCTCCACATTTTAGTAATGGAAACACACATTGCCAGAGTGACACATTAAAATTTGGAGGTAAAATCAGGTACATCTCTTAAAATCATGGACAGTTGAGAAGTATGCATCTAGGTATTACCAACATGAGTAGCAAACATTGATAACATAGCAATACAGTTGTTTCTTCACTAACAAACAAACATAAGTCATCATCTTAAAAACTCTCATTGTTCAACCAAAACATGGTTTTCAAATGCACAAAGTTGTAACTTCCAGTTGAAAAATGAAGACAGGAAGAAAGACAGGGCAGATGCCAAAGCATAATGTGGTTACCATAACTTTCAAAGTTCTGCAGATGTTCACATCCACCTACTTTAGTCCATAGGCAGTCAATTGACATAGTACCACATCATACTGTAACTCCTCACTACATGTTAACACCATCATGGAACATTCAAGCTGATGCAAATCTAGAGATGTGTCCTTCCACTGCTGTCTGCTTGTCTGGATGCTCGAATGAAGTGCACAGTGATTGTGGTGTGCTGTTCAAAATAGAGGTGTAAGTGTCCTCATCGGTAACTCTGCGACAAATGTCCATCACTGCATTCATTAGCTCAGACACATAATCTGAAATGAGAAAACGAACAGTAAAGAAAAGACACAATATCAGTGGCTACCGTACATTTAGTCTTTATTTCCAAACCTCTTCTACGAGTACTGCATGTGCAGATCCACAGAGGGTAACCAATGGTTGTCATGATCTTTTTCTTTTTGGTTGTACTGGAAATTGTGTTTCTTGGAGTGGTTACAGGTGATCCAGTTGCACTTGCACTGTGAATGGCTTTGTCGTGGAGATCCCAGCCATCATTTTGCCACCCCATCCCCTATATGAACAGTGATTGTCATGAGTCTATGCCCATCAACAGAATCTGGTAATTATAATGACTGTGGGGTACTGCTCAAAAGTGGAGAGGACAGTGCAATTGTGCCCTTTACCACAACATAACTCTAAGCAGTATTGTTTCTGGCACTCATGTCTTCAGTCTTTTTTTTTTTTTTTACTCTATTTATTGTGCCCTCCATACTGGAACTCTCTCTGGCAGCCAGCTGGCTTGCTGCTGCTGTACCGCCCAGTGAGATCCACAACCTCATACAAGGAATTTACTCTGTGGTGTTGGGTCAACAAGAAACAAGTAGCAGTTCAGGGAACATTGTGGACGTCCTGGTTAGTGAGGTGTAACAGTAAAGAAATGGTAATGTCATGCAACACACCCAGTTGGTGACCTGTGACAGGTGAAGACAACATTGCAACAACACCGTGACAGTAAACCACATAAAATGTGTACTTTTACTCCCCCATTCCCCAACACTAAGTGGAAAACAGTCACTCACAGTTTTCTCACTGTCTGTACAGATAATGCTGTCTAGAACCATGTGGACAACTGCACATCATGCAATCATGTTCAGGACAAATCATGACATGTATACTTCACAACTACACATAACAGGTGTGTAAAGATGCAATTACAAGTTGCAGAGTGCAAGTCTTCAGACCAAGTAACTAACAGGATATGTGCTGTGTTCCTGTAACAAATGTTTCTATCACATTGCACTTTAAAAGATTCAGTGAGGTACAAGACCTAACTTGTGCTGAAATAGTATTGATACAATCTGATGTCCGAATTTGCATATGCAAGAGTTTGGAGGTAAGGGGTGATAAAAACAGAGTTTGGGGAAAAAAAAAAACACCATGGGATTTCAGTACTGCAGAAGTACAAAGATAAAGCATTCTATGCAGCACGGTGGTACTGATGGTTGAGGTGCTGAATGCCACATCTCGTAACACACCGGCGACCCTGCTTCAGATGCAGAGACACATTGCCGGGGGTCAGTAGGGGAGGGAGAGGAAGTAGCATCCGTAGAAAGCTGTCATTTCCCATGGGGAGGGCTGACTGTTGTCCGACGTCTTGGCAGCCCCTGATGGGGATCTGGTGTAGCAGAAGATGGACTACAGAACAGAGTGCCAGTGCATCACACGCCGGCGGGGTTGCCGTGCTCCATGACATCACTGCACGCTGCACTCAAGGGAGGGACTGTACTGTCGGGGACAAAGTGGAAAAACACCCTACTGCCTGCAGAGAGGATGAGGGCAGCAGTGGCAAGGGCCACATCCCAATGCCGGCACAGCACACTGGGTATGTCACCATGGTGCCAACCCAATGCTCTTGTAGGGCCTTGAGTTTGTAAGGTCACCGCAGGAGGGAGAGCAGTCCCTCGGGGTTAAGTTGGTGTGCGGTAGACTGACCAGCCTGGGTTGGGTGTGGAGAACACCAGAAGGTGAGAGCTGCAGTCAGAGGCATTCGCCATGCATTCACCTCAG
Organism: Neoceratodus forsteri; assembly: GCA_016271365.2. NCBI lineage: Eukaryota > Metazoa > Chordata > Ceratodontiformes > Ceratodontidae > Neoceratodus > Neoceratodus forsteri. The sequence goes on along the minus strand of CM057457.1, from coordinate 409,446,323 downwards.
AAAGGCCTTAGGGAGATAAAAAGAATAGTAAAAAAATAAAAGAATATAACAATAGTATGGTAATAAGAAAAAATGGAACACAGCGCTGCCACATGATGAACAGCAGACTGCATCATGTTCCATACCTCATGGTTAGATAATTTGTGGTGCTACATTCCCTGACATCAGGGAGCAGCAAAGGCAAAAGAGGCCATTGGTTTAATTACTTCTATGCCAGATGTACCGTGATGCAAGTGTGGTGGTGTACTTACTGCGTGTTGGCTCCCCCAGAACTCCTCGGATGAAATAACCACCCTTTTTGAACTTCAGATAGTGGATGGTGAAACACTTCTGTCCTGACAGTGTAGTTGCCTGCTCTCTCTGACAATTCTCATTGTAGTGGAGTGCTGCAAGTAGTGCCCTATGGTAGGTAACAAAACATTTAGTTTGTCTGACTGCAACACAGTGTAGCCTGCTGACTATCGTACATCCCTTTCTTTGCTTAACTGCACTTCATCCCATTATATGAAAATACTACAATTTTCAGAGCAAACTGATTCAATAGGCTATGAAAAGCTTCAACCTCTGAGGTCTGGTATCGTTGGACAGCTTGGCCACATTGTTGCATAATCTGGTGTTACATACTATTCTTTCCAGGTTCTCAGCAATCTTAGAGGCTGGAAAAGTTAGAATCTGATGAGCTTTGATTGGTACAATTATTGTGTCTCAGACATACCCTAACAGGAAAAAATAGCACCTACTCACAAGATGTGATCCAGTTCTTTTGTGTGTTCTGCTCATTCAAATCTTGATGGACACAGTCAGGAAAGTCCTCCTCGTGGTGTGTGGATATTCTGCACATGGCCAGCTACAGATTTCCACTTAGCTACCACAACATTGTCTTGACCAGCAGGAGTGGAGCCAACTGACCAAAAGAGGCGGTTAATGATGCTCTGGGTCCAGTGGCGCAGGATGTTGCAGTCTTTAAAGTTTGCTAGAGCTGTCATTTTTTTCTTTAATCCTGCATAACATAAGGAATGCAACATGTTAGCAAGGTACCACATTAACATAGTTCAGGCAGAGGGGCTGGAAGAAAATTTGGTGAAAAATCTCGAGGGACACTGTACTTTGTGAAAGGGAAGGGTACTACTAATGGGGGACCTCAAAATGCCGTGAACATAGTTGGAGACTATGTCGTCACCAGTGGATAGGGAGCAGAGGCTGTTTGATGTTTTCCAGGATGCATTTCAGACCCAGCAGGTGGGTGAGTCAACTATGGAGGCCCAGACACTGTATATGGTCCTGAAGGACAGTGATTAGATTATGGACCTACAGCTGACGGACCCATTGACTGGGAATGATCATGCCACACTCTGGTTCTTCATGGACCTATGGTGGGAGGAAGGAAGAACAAGAATGGTGGTAACCGATTTTTAGGAGATGGGAGGGATCCTTAAAGATCATTTGGACAGGATAAGGCCAGATATGTATGCTGCTAGCAGGTGGGACATCAATCAGAGGGGAATACAGGAGGATACCAGATCGTGCACGACTGAAGGTCTCATGTTTGGTAATGCCTGCAAATCCTGCTGGTGGACATGGGAGGTTCAGGAACTGGTGAGGGGGGCAAGAAGACAGCCTATAGGCATCTCTAGCACTGAAGGACTTAAAGGGATCAGAGGGAGCATGAGCGTACAGAGAAAATAGTCACCAGGGTGGTGACAGCATCTAAGATGAAAAAGGAATTGTCCCTGGCCAGGATGATCCGGAGGGTGGACAAGGGGTTCCTTAGATACATGGGGGAAAAAGGAAAGTAATGGGGCACATCAGCAGGATAAGGATAGGTGGACAGTTGGGATAAGGAGGCAGGAGAACAGGCAGAGGTAGTAAATGAGTTTTGGACACAGTCATAAAGAGGGTAAAAAGGAGGTCAACCAAAATGATGCGTGGGCTGGGGTAGAGGACCTATGAGGAGAGGATCATGGCACTCGACATGTACACCCTGGAAAAGAGGAGGGACAGGGGGAAATGACAGAGGTGTTTAAGTACACTAGAGGGATAAATAAGGATGGTCTACACAGGATGCTTCAAAGGAAGGATGACGGGACAATGACAGGGAATGGGTGTAAGCTGGAAGGGGCATATTCAGAGGGAGGAGGAGGAGGAGGTGGCTTTTCACTGACAGGGTGGTGGAGCCATGGAATACACTACCAAGGGAGCTGTTAGAAGGGGGGGACTGTTGCTGGGTTTAAGAGGGGATGGGACAGGTACAGGGTGAGGATAAATCTTACCAGGTCCAATTAAGCTGTTACATCTGTGACTGGGGACAGTATAACCCAAGTGAGAGGAGAGGACACCCCGATCATCCATCAGTGGTGTGCTGAAAATAGAGCAGACTAGAAAGACCATTAGGCCTATTCTGCTGACACTTTAGTATGTTACTGTGTTACCTTGCTGCAGTACTGTCAACAGCGGAATTATACTGACCTTTAGCAACATGCCACACATCGAATTGATGAGTTGTCTCAGGCATGTTTTCCCTCACCCACCACGCCACTTGCACATGACAATCAGTGACAAGTTCATCGATGTGCAGGTTATTATCTAACACAACATCAATGCACCTACGCAAACCCTCCAACTCCATCTTGCGGCTACCACCGTACTCATTACTCTGGAAAAAGGAAGAAGGAAACACACATCAACCATTTCACTCTGGATAACCATATGCAAGCTCAATACTAACACAATAAACACTGTAAGGTGCTTAACACCACTAACAGGAGAGAGCCCAGCCATGAGTCATATGAGTGAATGTCAACAATTGCACACCATTGGAACAGCAGAACAGTGGTCTGGTATAGGTGGTTGAACAACATGTCAAAGGAAGCCATACTTCCTGCGGTGACACATCACCAGTTGAGTGAGAATACAGTTGCTAATGACTGGAGTGAAGCATGTCTTTCAAACACTAAAGTACTACATTGCCACACTTACTTGCACCAGCTGCAGGTCAAGTACAATCCCAGCATTCAGTTCCATAAGGGAATAAGTATCATATTTTGCTGAATGGCCAGGACTATCAGCACGACCGACACCTCCACAAACCAGTCCTTTTTGATCGGCCTGTAGAACTACCATCCACCATTTCTGACGCTCATTCCATACACTTAGTATTGCTGGGAGAAGTATGGAGGATTGGTGCTGGAAAAAGGTTCTCACAGAATAAGTGCAAATACCCATGTGCTTGAACACATGCATAACCTTCGTAACTGTGCACCCAGAAAACAGGACTGCAGCTGATAATAAGATACTACCAGATGGTATCTTTCCAAGGTATGGCTGGCTATGCCAGGTGTGTTCCTTCAGACAAGATGTACAAACGAAATGAAGAATAAGCAGACTTCCAATGATGCGCTGCCTTAACATCTTCAGACCTGGGTAACCACAGTTGATACAGTGACACCAACGTAGCAAGGTGAATAGACAAGACTGGAACACTAAACATTTGGATTCCTTGGATAGGCCAATCTCCAAGTCAACGGTATCATTGAGGTTATTCAGGTTGTCAATAGCATGGTCATCTTCATCATTAGACACTGAAATTGGTGATGATGGCATGTACTCTGGGTCTTGTTCATACTTTCCTGGGTGCTCACAGTCCAGCAGGTCATCTTCTAGCAACTCATCTACATCTGAATATGTTGCACATGAGGCCATAACTAGGTCACACTGCACACCAATTTCACAGGTGAAAATGTCTGTCTGGGTAACTGCAAGAGTGCAAAATGAAAAAAGAAATGATGAGGGTGAGGTGGAGGTGGTTACCTCATGGGTCAGTGTTATGGGCTGCATTGTAAATGTACCATTTCCTTGTAGCTCATCCATGATCACCACATACTTTATTTTATTACACAAAAAAAGGGGTCCGCAGGCAAAGTGGCACTGAGGGTTAAGGCGCTCGATGCTACACCTGGTGCAACACAGGCGACCCAGTCTCGGGAGCAAGCTCAGGCTGCTGTGGTTGAACAGGGAAGGTGAGGACTGAGCATTCACAGGATTGCTGTACTCACCTGGGGAGGGTGGGTGGATGACTCCATGGCACAGGCGACTCCCAGCGGATGATGGTAGTGTTGTAATCTAGGGATCACGCCGATGCACGAGGAGGAGCATCTGCAGATGTCTGCAGGCTTGGTCCGAGAGCATGCCCAGCTGCACTACACGTCATTGCACATCCAGTCTCCTAGGGGTAGCTCACAGAAGAAGGAAAACGCCCGTTGCCTGGGAGGGTAGACATTGCCTGCAGCCACCTCTACAGCTGGTTCATGCCCATTGTAGCCATTGGCTGCTGTTCTTCTCATCTGTGGGGGAGGTGGAGTAGAAACACTTTGCAACTGTCTTGATAACAGGACTACTTCCAGTGGAAGCACAGTCAGCAAGACACACATCACTGTATCTCCGAGAAGGTGAATGTGTCATCAGGATTACAACTATGCTGCTGAAGACATCATCATCAGTCAGCCTTCGGGGGCCTAATCAACAAACACAGGGAGAAAACCTGGACTGTGATTATAGTACCCAGAGGCCAAGATGAGGAACCAGGTGGAGGATATGACCCCCACCCCAAAATGTGGCCTAAGACCACACAACTAAACTACAAACAAACAAAAATGTACGTATATATATATCTATATATATATATACTGTATATATATATATATATATATATATATATATATATATATACATACACACACACACACACACACACACACACACAGTAGAAGCTGCTAAGTGGGGCGGCTGGGTGGAAAGCGATCGCCCCACTTAAGTGCGATCTACATAAACGAAGTTAGTGATTTTGAGCTTTGGGAATAGAAATGATATTACCCCCATCTCCATACATAGTACATAAATGTATGTACACTATTTCGTTTGTGTGTTTGTGGCTTTATATTTTTTTTATGCTTGTGTAACACACTCGTGAATTTTTTTTTTGTTTTTGTCTTTAAACGATGTGGTAAATTCAAAGCACGATATACGTTATAGCAGCAGAATCTTCTGTGCTCCTATCATCCAGCAACGCTGATGTAGCTTCAGAAACGTATGTGAATGCAAACACTGATGGGTCTGCTGGTTCTTCACTTGTAAGTACGGATGATTATGACTGTCCAGTAGCTGACGGGTGGAAGAAGTCTGTTATGCTTCTCTGCTTGCATTCTTTGACAGCTTAAGCATGCAGGGAGTGTTCGCTCTCAAACAGCTGCTCCCAGGCTCCAGTCTGACCGTGTTGTTGGCACCACTCCATAGCGGTTCTGAGCCCAGCTAGCGCATCGACGGTGGTGACTGATTTTGCTCCATCATCCTCATCATCAGCATAGCTATCTGCGCTGTCATTCTGAGTTTCTGCATTTTTAAAAACTGCAGTCACTAGCTCCCCATCTGTTAGTTCGCCGACTGTAGGTTCCTCATCATCCATGCCTACAAACTCTGCAAACACAATTGCATCCATAAATGATGGCATGACTACATCTTCCAGTGCAGCAGCAGCTGTTGGTGCATTGTTGGTGGCAGTAGCAGTTTCAGAGCAGCAGTCAAATCCAGCTTTGTTGAAACAGTTGGCGACTGTATTCGGCTTCACTGCCTGCCATGCTCAATGTAACATGTAGATAGCGTCCAGTAAATTTACCTTGCAGGCAATTTCAACAGCGTGTGCTGTCTCACCCTCGTCAATGCTTGCCACAATTTTCCCAGCAACATAGGAGCGACAGTGGCCCTTTAAGTTTTTTATAACTCCCATGTCCATAGGCTGCAGGGTCGATGTAGTGTTTGGAGGGAAAAACACTAACTTAATGAACTTAAGCCATTTGCTAAGATCATGGGGGGTGAGCGGAATGGTTGTTGACAAACAATAACATTTTCCTTTTGCTCCTTCGGAGTTCAGAGTCCCAATTCATCAGCCATTCATTGAAGGTAGCACTGGTCACCAGACATTGCAGGAGGACATGTAAATCACTGGCAGCACATGAACATCCCTGGGAAAGCAATGTGGGCATTTGCTTTTACCAATCACTAGCAATTTTTTTTTTCAGTCCCAGTCTGATTTGCACAGCAAAGGACTGATATGCGGTCCTTGGCTTTCTTCCTGCTGGTGCGTTCTTGGTGTTTCTGTGCATGCCCTCAGTCAGGGTACCCAGGGTAAAATAGACCCGTTTCGTCAGCTTTGAAAACTTCTGGTGGTGGTGGTACCCTGCCAAAATGCCTGGGAGGACATCTGTAAGCCAAGCCTGTGCAGCTGATGCATCTGCATCCTGCTTTTCACCATGTTCACGCTTGAAGACAACCTGGTGTCTCAGTTTCCATCGAGACAGCCAGCCATCTGTCGCTTCAAATTCGGCATGTCCCATTTGTGAAGTCAACTCTACTGCCTTTGCTTTCAGCATTGGGCCTGACAGTCTCGCTCCCTTACCAAGGGCTTGTGTCAGCCGCAACATCAGGGCATCTTCTACACTGCGGTCTTTTCCCTCCCGCTTGCGCTTTCTGGTGGGATTACTGTTCGACCGCCATTCAGCAAGGAGAGACTTTCTATTCTTGCTTATCCTTCCCGCTTGGCTTTTTGAAATTTTAAATTTGGCCGCCACAGAGGACAGCGAGTGACTTGGGCTGTTCAACGCCTCCAGAACACGCACTCTGTCAGCCAAGGTGAGTTCATTTCTTGGAAAAGACATGACAGAGAGTGATGAAGTTGCAATCAGGCAGGTTAACAGATCCAAAAGAACTGAGCACAAACCCCTCAATCGACATGAAACAGACAGCTCAGGTGATTGCTAAAGGAGTTCTATAATTACAGGAGCAATAAACAGGTGCTTACAAGGCAAGGAAAAGGTCAGAGTCATTGAAGAACCATCCCACTAAAGCGGAATTATGGTAATTCTAGTGTCCCACTTAAGCATTAGAAGTCTAATGTACTTAACATTGAATAGAATCAGTTTTATGAAAAACGTCCCACTTAAGCGGGCATCCTACTTATCCGTGTCCTGTCTAAGTGGCTTGTACTGTGTGTGTGTGTATATGTGTGTGTGTGTATATATATATATATATATATATATGCAACAGGTGTCAGGATAAAAACTGACACATAACTTCAGTTATCTGAGTAACTGTGTGGATAAATGGGTGGTGATGTAAACATCATGTGGATAACTTCAAGTTATCCACATAGTGATTACATCATCAAACATTTCTCCACACAGTGACTGCATCACTAACCACCACAACCACCTGTGCTGCCTGCTCAGCAGTACTGCCTCCCAGTTTCACTTTCACCTTCTCACAGCGCTCTTTACAAGCAAAGCTATCACAGTCCCAAAGACTAACAAATTGCACATCCTACCAAATCTCAACCCCCAACCAGAACCACATTTTAAATGAAAACACTCAGCAAAAAAAGACATTTTTTTCCTGTTTCTCAGCACAGCAACCCTGCAAACAAAACACAGAAACCAGGCACAAAGAAAAAAAAACATGGACAGAAACTTAAAAATCATATATAAGAAAAGTGAACCCAAAAAATCCTGTTGCATAAATTAAATATGCATGGGGCACCTGTGGGATAAACAAGTTATTTGCACAGTAGCCTGTGACCTCTCCTAAACCTCACTAGTGGCTTCGGCACTCAGGAGGTTACTCGAGGTCACAGGCTACTGTACAAATAATTTCGATAACCCACAGGCACCCTACACATATCCCATATATATGTACATAATCAGAGGAAGAAGGCTGAGTATGAGGACATGTGGCACCTTCAAATGTCTCAGTGATGGGAACAATGTGCAAGGGTGGACATATTTTATAACAAGACATACAGACAGATAAGGGGGCATGATCACATACTGGAAGGAGGTGTATGAATAAGGAGGTCCTATTACAAAGTTTTTATTCACACAAATGGTGATGACTGCAGGAAACAGTCTGATTCATGTTGGTTTAAAAGACATGCATGGGGCATGCATAATGGAAGCACTCTTGCTAAACTATAGATACAGACAAGAAACAGGTTATGTCATGGATGCTGTGACAGGTAGGAACTTTGGGAGTGACCATCTGGGCATAGGAATCCTTTTCTGCCACCAATTATCATGTATGTATGTATTTATGTATGTAAACAGTTTGTGTAAAAACAATGGCACATATAACTAGACAGAACATATGTCAAATCCAATTAGTGTGCAGCATGTGGCTAAATAGAAACATAGGCCTTGTTGGCAGATAAGGAATGCCAGGCCCATGTAGTGTGCCCTTCCCTTGTTTGGCGTTCACTGATCTTACTAGGTCAACGATTTTCTATACTCCTTCCCATGCCTGATTATGTTGTTCTAACTGTTATTTATATCACCAGTAACTTTAGACCATGTATACTCTGTACTGAATTTTGTATTCAAACTGCTTTTCTGCTAATGTCACACAAACTGTACTTCTGTTCTTTGTGCACTGACGTTGAACCTTTGTAAAAGAGCCATTGGCTCAAAGGTATTTATCCGAAATTCTAATAAATAAATAAATAAACAGCCAGTACCATGCCTCTGTCATTTTAGAAAGCCAGCCCACAAAGAGAGACAAAGTACTGTTAACTGAAACATGAACAGTGATCAGTACAGAGACATCATGACCCATGTTCATCACTTGATGTTAACTCCCACTAGCCACAGCAACATCACAATGCAGTGGAACAGACACATAGCACAGTGTCTGTCTCTACAACTGTACGCACACGGAAATGACAAAACAGTAAGACACCTCTGCATATGTGAGTAGGCACTGTCCATGTGTTGCATTTCCGTCCTGTTGATGACATGGTTTTGGTTCACAGAAGAGGAGTGAATACACAGGGTGCACAGGCAGCACTGAGGGCACTACACAGCAGTAATAAATGTTGCTGCCACAATAGGGCTGCCTGGGTATAGTACCCACAATAGCGCAGTAAAGAGAAACACAGTTCGCTAAAAGGATGGCAGTTGCATATGATTGCTGGGACTCACCTGTAAATGGCATATAGGGCCAGAGCACATAACAGCAGTATGTGACACACAGCTGACCTGGTCTCACAACAGATGCCAAGAAGTCAGTAGCAGCGGCTTGCCGTAAGGGCTTCAGAACATCCTCTGTGTGCTCTCCTCTCAGGGAGGTGGATGATGGATACATCACCATTTGCAGCTTCTTGTGGCAGGGCTTAGCATTGTATGCAACAACATGATGCATGCACAAGCACCAGGACACCAGAATGTGCATCCCCACAGGGTGGGGAGAGCAATATCAGAAAATTCACATCATGCATGCCAGATTACGGTAGCCCCACCTATCCTCGACGCAAAGCCTGCAGGCTCCCCAGCTGACCATCGCCAGCTAATGCCAATTCAAGGAGGTGCGTATGGGTACCTCGATCTCCACTCCTTGTTTTGCCAATGGGTAGGGGCTCCCACAATGAAAGGATATGTCGGGACTGTAGGATGGAAGATAAGGGATTGCCAGATGGTGCAACAGGGAAAGTTGTGGAGTGTTATCCGGCCACCAAAATGACTGGTAAGCTGGGGCTCATGGATAAAGACATCATACCAAACCAAAAACAGTGTGAGACACTCCTAGTACACAATCCACAGCCAACATTACATAGTGCTGTATAGGCCCTGCCCTGCTTGTGCAGAACCAGTGCTATCTGTTGACCATTGGCCACAATGGATACAGTGGTGCATGTTGATAGGGTCAGGTGCAGGAACACTAACTCTATAACAATATACTAAGAGAACAAATTGAACACCCCATGTAACTCATAGTAAATGGTTACACCATGACATCCATGTTGTACAGGTAACATAAGAAGCGGTCACTTACGCTTGTTGCATAGTATGGGTGTTGTCTGAGTCTTGTGGGACACCATATACTTCAACTGATATGCATTGACTTGACATATTGAGTCCTGCATCATAGGTGGATCAGTTTGTATCTCCATGGAATTGTCAGGTGACTCCAAAGGACAATCACATGACCCGGTGTCTTCAAAGCAGACCTGTTCGCATTGCTCTTCTGTGTGTAATGATTTTGTGAGGAGTTCATGAATCATCTGCGAATGTACAAAAAAAAACTTGAAATATAAGTTCAGTAATGAAACTACAGAAATAAAATTACAAGCAATGCACAGTGAATAACAATAATTTACCTGCTGGTGTTCCCTCTTGGCAATAGCAGATGACACTCGAGTCTTCTTGGCAACCGAGCCAATATTGCCAGGAGCAGCTGGTTTTTAAAAATGATTGGCACAGCATCTGCACATAGACGAGGGCAAACACGTCCTGTCTGCATGCCCAGCTTCCTCATTAAAATATATTCTGTCTCAAATGCTTCCACAACAAAATGCGAGCTACAAAGACGACTGTTCTCTGTGGCATCATGCCTGACTGCACGCGTACGCTGAACAGCGGCATTCCATTTAGCACGCAACTGCACATTAGATGGGAACTTGTGTAGGCTTACTCCATTTTTCTGGGTGTTGGAACACCCATATGCGACACAGCAATTAACCATGTTAGTACACTACACAGACACTGAATAATTTATGAGTGATGGTAATATTGTTGACCACAAGTAACCATAGAGAAACAAAACCACACACAGGGGTTAGCACTTTTCTTTACTACCAGCCCAGTACCACAGACACAAAAGACTGAAGCTCAGTAGCACAACGATGCAAATTAAATATGGTACAAGAACTTTGGAAATACAACCTCACTTGTCTGCAACATACACCTGCTGCTGCTATGAGATTATGAACCCCAGTAAAAGCAGGATAGATAATGAGAAGGAATTGCCAGTATATGTCACTACTAAGAATTTAGAGGACAGACTAAGGACACTGACACACACAAAGCAGAACAACTGAGGTATTATGCTTGGTCACCAGTAGTGGCACTGACCCAAATGGTCAAACATTAATGGATGAGGATCCTATATATAATGTACAGTATGTAGCAGATCCACAGCAAAGTCATGATATGTTCTGATATGCTGAAGTATAGCACCACTATACAGATCCCCAGACAATTTCATTACACCTATTAATTACAGGGAAAGAAAATTAATGAATGGAAAGCAGTCCAGGGAAAAAGGTACAGGGGATGCAGCAGCAACTGCAATGTCAGATGGCTGTCAGAAGACATGATCACTGACAGCAGTCTGAATGATTAGCACCACGAAGTATATGCACAGAAAAATTAAAATGTTCGTTTTTTTCTCCCTGACAGTTAGTAAACCCTTCCAGTCTGATTATACAACACAACTGTTGATCGCAAAACAAGACTCACCTTCGAGTTTCAAGGCAGTATTTTTGGAACAGAGTTATTCTCCTGCTCAGACAGCTAGTGCCCATCCCCCAGATGATGTCAGAATGCTAGGTGAGCGGGAGCACACGGCTTGCAGCTGCATGAACGCGCAGCTGCAGGAACTATAAAAAAAAAGCTAAATCAACATATTTAGCCTGCACAGATCGTCATCGGGGAAAATGCATCTGAACAGGACGCTGGACAGGGATTGCCAGCTGATCAGTAAGTCGTGAGATGTCATAGGCTCTTTATGTTGGAACCTGCCTTCAAGGGTGAGTAAGTTGAGGGAGGCATAGAGCGTACAGTGATGGGTGATCCAGGGGAGACTGGGCATCAAGCGTGCAATATTACTGTATGTAGTACTCAGTTTGTAGAAAAGTGGGGATGTGCTGGGGAAGTAGAGTAGACAATAGAGCCATAATCAAGGAGGGGCAGCAGAAGGGAGCTGGTTAGGCATAGTCTGGAGACGGGGATAAGGAACTTTCTGATTCAGTATGACAGAACTAGCCGCATATGGATTTTCTTGCCGAGGTTGGTAATATGGATATTGTAGAGGTCACATGAGGGTCTAAGTACAGTCCAAGGTATTTGAAGTTGTAGACTTGTTCTATGACGTTACCAAAATTGTCTGAGAGTGATCTGCCCATGACTGAGGCTTTTCTTGGTCCACAGAAGACCATAAACCTAGTCTTCTTGGAGTTGAGAACCACTCATTTTGTACAGAACCAAGTATGTAGCTCGCTGAAGTCAGCCTGCATATTACTGAACACTGTGTCCAGGTTAGTGTCACTGCAGTAGAGGGCTGTGTCATCAGTGTAAAGGACTAGCTGGGTGGTTTGGCAGATACTTAATATATGCCTGCACCCACTATCCTCCCCATACTTGCATAGCTCTGCACTCCTGTTCTTGTTATACTTGTATATTCCCACACCCCTGTTCTCTTCATACTAACATATTCCTGCCCCCACTGTTCTCTCCATACTTACATATTCCTGCACCCCTATTCTCTCTGTACTTACGTATTCCTGCACCCACTGTTCTCTCCATACTTATATATTCCGGCACCCCCTTGTTCTCTCCACACTTACATATTCCCAAACTCCTGTTCTCTCTATGCTTACATATTTCTGTATTCCATATTCTTTCCATTCTTCCATATTCCTGTACCCGTTCCCTTCTTACTCACATATTCCTGCATTCCATGTTGCGCCCATACTTACATATTCCGCACACACTATGATTTCCATACTTGTATATCCCTGCACTCCTCTTCTCTCTATACTAATACATTCCTGCATCCCTTTTCTTTCCATACTAGCATATTCCTACACTGCAGTTCTATCCATACTTATATGTTGCGCACCCCTGTACTCTTCATACTAACATATTCTTGCACTCTTGTTCTCTTCATAGTTACTGTGCATGTTCCTGCACCGCTGTTCTTGTAATACTTACATATTCCTTATTTATATATTTATTTAATGATGAGGTAGGTGTGCTGCTCCAAGAACCATTTTCTGGCACAACCTAGGCCAGTGAGAATGACATAGGAATACAGCAAGTACATAATAGTGAAGTACAAAGCATATACTGTAGAAACACCAGTAGGCAATGAAATCGTGGAGATGGGGATAAGGAACTTTCTGATTCAGTATCAAAGACCTAGCCGCATATTTGGATTTTCTTGATGAGGTTGGTAATATGGATATTGTGGGTCACATGAGGGTCTAAGTACAAGATATTTACAAACAACTGATAAAACATCAACACAAATGATACTTAGAATAGCAGCCCAATAAAGACTCTAGGAGTCACAAGCAAGTTGTGAAGGATACAGGGAAAAGGGGCACTTAAAGTTGTTCAAAAAAAGAGAGGAGGAGTAAGGAGAATTAAAATCAGCCAGGGGAGCAGAAGCATTGGGTGATGGTCAGAAGGTACGACCTGAGAAGAGAGTTGAAACAGCCCAGTGAGTCAGAGGTTCCAAGAGAGGAGTGGGGCAAACCATTCCAGAGGAAACTGGCCACACACAAGAAAGCTCATTTGTCAATGCAAGTAGAGACTCTGGGACAGTCAAGCATGGAGCCAGCAATGAAGTGGCTCTTCAGGGAAAAAAAAAACACTTTAGGCTGGAGGAGAGTGGAGCAGCAGCTCAATTTCAGATGGCCTTATCAACTGTGTTGGCCAGGAGATAGTTATGTCTAGCTGGCGGGGGGAGCCAGCCAAGGGCCTGATAGAGTGAGCAGTGGTGAGTGGAATAAGGGGCCAGAAAGACATAGTGGCGGTTGCTGTTATAGGTGGTGTTTGGCCGAGCCAGGTTAGTAGAAGAGGTAAGGGTGAGTTAGGGGTGCAGTAATCAATTAATGGGAGGAGGTTGCATGTTCCTGCACCCCTTGTTCTCTCCATACTTACATAGTGCTGCACCTACTGTTCTCTCCATACTTACATAGTCCTGCACCCCTGTTATCTCCATACTTACATATTGCTGCACCCACTGTTTTCACCATACTTACACAGTCCTGCACACACTGTTTTCTTCATACTTACTTACTGTATTCTTGCACCCAGTGTTCACTCCATACTTACATAGTCCTGCACCCACTGTTCTTTCAATATCTACATGGTCCTGCACCCACTGGTCTCTCCATACTTACATATTCATGCACCCCCTGTTCTCTTCATAGTTACATATTCCTGCAGATATGTTCTCTCCATACTTATGTATTCCTGCATCCCCTGTTCTCCCCATACTTACATATTCCTCCACACCTGTTCCTTCCATAATTATACATTACTAAACCTCATGTTCTCTCCATACTTACATATTCCTAAACCCCATATTCTATTCATAGTTACATATTCCTGCAGCCCATGTTCTCTGTCTGTACTTGCATATTCCTGCACTCCTGTTCTCTTCATACTTAGAGAGCGTGTCAGTTCTACGTGGTCTTCACCAGCTGCCAGTGAGGTGGCGGATTGCCTTCAAGGTCAGTTTGCTGACCTATAAAGCCTTACACGGCCTGGGTCCTTGCTATTTGCATGACCTACTGTCTCCCTACCAGCTCCCCAGCTCTTTCAGTTCCTCTGAGAAGGGCCTCCTGGCAGTTCTCAGGGCCTGACTGAAATCATCTGGTGAGTGTGGATTTTCAGTTGCCAGTCTGGACCTGTGGAACTTGTTTCCAAAGTCTTTGAGAGAGGCTCCCTTTGGTGGAAGCCTTTCAAAGGGGTCTAAAATCCCCACCCATTTAAGGATAATTTTCTCTGAACTACTGAACTGCTGAAATTCTTAATGAGTCTAAGTTAATTCAGTTATTATTAGATTGGATTCTATGTTATACATGTTACTTGTTGGATGTGGTGTCCTATTTTGTTTTAACTTTGGGATGATGCATTTTATTCTATGTATTATTTTTGTACAGCACCTACTGTCACTCGCTATCCCTAGACATCTCTTCACCTGAGGATATTTCATTGATAAATCCTTGACTGATTTAATAAAATGTTGGCAATACTACAGTTACTGTCGCTCTCTATTCCTAGACTTTTCTTCTGCAAAGGATATTTCATTGATGAATCCATGACTGATTTAGTAAAATGTCTGCAATACTACATTTACCATCACTCCCTATTCCTAGATGTCTCTTCTCTTGAGGATATTTCATTGATGAATCCTTGGCTGATTTAATAAAATATTGGCAATACTACATTTACTATCACTCCCTATCCCCTAGACTTCTCTTCTGTTGATGATATTTCATTGATGAATCCCTGACTGATGTAATAAAGTGTCTACAATACTACATTCACCATCACTCCCTATTACTAGGAGGTGCTGACTGTCTATGGTATTGGTGTGGCTACGGTGCTCCGCACCATGGGATTCAATCAGTAGTTGAAAAACTGGTGCAGAGCTCAAGGTTTTGGCTTCATTGGGGACTGGGGGGTTCACCTGGAGGGATGCAGGCCTATACTGGTGCGATGGCATGCATCTGTCCAGGAGGGGAACCAGGATCCTAGATGATAGGTTTAAATGCTTTATTAGCAAACATTTAAACTAGTAAAGGGGGGGCACTGAAAAGGAGAAGGGATATCCTAGCCTTCCCCCCAAAATCAGGGTAGTTAGTGAGGTAAACCCCAAGATAGAGAAGTCAATAGGGAAAAGGGCAGGGGTAAATGGAGAAAAAGACAAAGGCAGTAAGGAGAAGGATGGGGCAAAAAGGGGTAAGGCCATCAACAAATGCATGGTAATGAATACCAATGTCCATAATCAAGGTAACAAGCTCCCTGAACTGGTGGCATTGATGGAAGAGGGATGTCTGGATATTGTGGCAGTCACAGAAACATGGTACATAGAGAACAATGACTGGGTTGTCAACATACCAGGGTACACAGTCTACAGGAGGGACAGGGAGGGGGGAAGAAGAGGAGGAGGAGGAGGAGCTCTCTATGTAAGGGAAAGGATCAATGCAAAAGAACTAAATGGCAAACAGGGAGGAGAGGAGAGGAGGCACCATGGGTCACCCTGGAGACTGGAAATGGCACCACAATCTGCACAGAGGTTGTATACACACCTCCATCTCAGGAGAAGGAAATGGACAAGGAAAAGATAGAAGGCATCCTTAGGATGGCAGAGAAAGGGGAGATACTGCTGATGGGGACCTAACTATGCCTGATGTTAACTGGAGCACCTTTGCTGCAGTCACATGCAAGAGCAGGGCCATTCTCGATGCCCTACATGGGGAGTGCCTCAGACAGTTAGTGTTGGAACCCACTCGGGAGGGAGCAGTTTTAGACCTGGTACTCTCAAATGGGGACAGAGAGAGGATCTCAGATCTAGAAGTGGATAGCCATCTGGGAACAAGTGACGGCCAGTGTGGTTCATGATAAACTCAGCGATGCAGTCAAGCCATACAAAAATGAAGGTACTGGACTTCAGGAGGGCTGATTTTATCAGAATGGGAGAGCACCTCAGAAAAGCACTAGCAAACAGGCAAGAAGGAGGAGTGGAACAACAATGGGGAAAAGTCAAAACTGCCATCACAGAGACAACAAGCCTTTGTGTGAAGCAAATAAACAAATCAAAATGAAAGAAAAAAACACTATGGTTCACAAAAGAGGTGGTGGGGAAGGTCAGGGAGAAAAAGACAGCATTCAGGAAGTATAAGGAAACACAGAAGAAGCAGGACAGAGCACTGGACCAGTTAAAGCAGAAGGAAATGAAGAAAGCAGTCAGAATAGTAAAGGCCCAAACTGAGGAAAAGATAGCCAACTTGGTTAAGAAGGGGGGATAAAACCTTTTATAGGTATATTAGGGAGGGAAGAAAGACAAAGGAGGGATAGTGAGGCTGAATAAAGAGGAGGGTGGGTGGGCAGAGAGGGACAGTGAAAAAGCAGGGATACTGAATGAATACTTCCACTCAGTATTCACAAATGAAGAGGAGGGGGAGGTACCTAATCCAGTCGATAGAAATATTCTGGATAGTGGTGTCGATATTAGTCCTTTCACAGAAGAAAGGGTTCTGAAAGAACTCCTAAAACTGAAGGTGGACAAAGCAATAGGGCCTGATGGGATTCACCCAAGAATTCCAAAAGAACTAAAGAGAGAACTAGTAACACCATTGACTACCCTTTTTAACAAATCATGGGAGGATGGTGTGGTACCTGAGGACAGGAGGAGGGTGGATGTGATTCCCCTTCACAAACGTGGGAGCAAGACAGAGGCAGGAAACTACAGACCTGTCTATTTGACCTCAGTGGTAGGGAAAATGATGGAATCACTTCTGAAGGAAAGAATTGTTGCATACCTAGAGGCCAGTGGGGCACAGGACCCAAGGCAGCAATGATTCATAGCGGGAAGGTCATGTCAGATTAATCTAATAGATTTCTTTGACTGGGTGATCAAACTACAAGATCAGGGAGGGGCTGTGGACATGGCCTACCTAGACTTTAGCAAGGTATTTGACATAGTCCCACACAAAAGAATAATAAACAAATTAGCTAGCCTGGGAGTGAGACCCAGGGTGGTAGCATGGGTAAAATACTAGTTGGACAAAAGGATGCAGAGGGTAATAGTAAACGGAGTCCATAGTGAAGAAAGGGGAGTCACTAGTGCGGTATCGCAGGGTTCAGTACTGGGTCCAGTCCTTTTTAATGTCTTTATAAGTGACACTGCAAAGGGACTGGAAGGAAAAGTATGTCTCTTTGCAGACGACAGAAAGATCTGCAACAGGTTTGATACACAAGGTGGGGTGGAAAGGATGAAAAGGGACTTGGCAAGGCTGGAGGTCAACTGTATGGTAGCTTAGATTCAATGCAAAGAAGTGCAAAGTAATGCACCTGAGAAACAAAAACCCAGGGAAAGAGTACACAATGGGGGGATAAGATACTGACAACAACAAAAATGGAACGGGACCTGGGAGTAGTTACATCAGATTACCTAAAGGTGGGTAAGCAATGTGTGAAGGTAGCAAGGAGGACTGGAGGGGGATACTGGGATGCATAGGGAGAGGCATCACCAGTAGAAAACAGGAAGTTGTTACCCCTCGGTATAGACAGTTGGTGAGACCCCATCTGGAGTACTGCGTGCAGTTTTGGAGACCCCATCTTTGCAAAGACACAGACAGGGTGGAGGCTGTCCAGAGGATGGCAACCAAAATGGTACAGGGTCTGCACCAGAAGAAATATGAAGAGAGACTAAAGGAGCTTAATATGCATACCCTCGAGGAAAGGAGGGAGAAGGAGAGGGGGGACAGGATAGAAACTTTCAAGTACCTCAAAGGAATCAACAAAGTCCAAGAGGGTAGCATATCTTTCAGAAAAGGAGATGTGCAAGAACAAGGGGGCACAATTTGAAGATAGAGGGGGATGACTCAGAGGTAATGTGAGGAAGTATTTTTTCATGGAGAGGGTTGTGGATGCATGGAACAGCCTTCCTGAGGGAGTCATGGAGTCAAAAACAGTGGGAGAATTCAAAAATGCATGGGACAGACATAAGGCAATTCTAGTGGGGGGGGTAGGAGGAAGTAGGCTGTTCTAGGATCTGCAGCTTATTTATTAGGTAAGGAGATGGGCAGACTAGGTGGGCCAAGCAGTCCTTATCTGCCATCAAATTCTAATATACTACATTCACCATCACTCTCTACCTCTAGACTTCTCTACTGATGAGATTATTTTAATTTATGAATCCTTGACTGATGTAATAAAATGTCTGCAATACTACAGTATTGTAGGAGGAACAGTACTACTGTGTAGGAGGAAGTAAGCTGTTGGTTAACTAGGATCTGCAGCTTATCTGTTAGGTAGGAAAATGGGCAGACTGGATGGGCCAAGCGGTCCTTATCTGCCATCAAATTCTATGTTTCTATGTTTCTACTTACCATCACTTCATACCCCTAGACCCCTCTTCTGCTGAGGATATTTTCATTTATGAATTCTTGACCGATTTAATAAAATGTCTGCAATACTACATTTACCGTCACTCCAAATTCCCTAGACCTCTCTTCTGTCTAAACCCTTTTTCTTGCTTGTATCTCCTCTCGTCATGGCTACAGTAATTCACTCCTCTCAGGACATGCCAAGTCCCTCCTCTCTCAACAATGGTCTGTTTCTGGCAGAAGAGAACTGGTTGCAGAGCAAGAAACAGAGGTCCAGAACTACAGATTTTTACTAATTTCCTCCCTCCCACCCTCCACCCTCCCACCCAAAGCCAGTTCTAGTTTTATAGCCACTGAATTTGACTGACAACAGGAACTTCCTGTTTGGCAGTAGGAAGGGAAAGATCACTGAGACACATTAGTTTCTACAACCTTGAAGGAACCTAAAAAAAAAAAAAAGGAGGTCTGAATCCAAGCACGGAGGAAGGAGACTACTGCTGACTACAGGAAGTTCCTGTCCCAGAACAGGAAGGGTGAGAGTTGTAAGGGCACATAGGCAGTAGGAAAGTAAGTGTAAAAATACATAGAGGGAGGAGACAATAAGCATACAAAGCAACAAGAGAGGGGACACAAAATAAGTCAAGATGGGAGTGGTGCAGTGCAATGGCTGTGGAGCAGCAGTGTTCCAGGAGACATTCTGGAGGCTGCGATGCTGCCCTGTTTACAGGCACCTCTCTGGTCTAAAGGAGGATGATGCCTGTCTCCATGCTGACCTGGCTAGGATTCGTGAAACCTCTTCCCCCACTCAGGGACCATCAGGGCCACCACCGTTACCTCAGAGGTTGCCAAGAAAGAGGAGCAGTTGGACCAAGGTGGGCTCAAGGAGGGAGAGGGTGGTGGAACAGAGGTGCATCCCTCCAGTTGTAGCTCTCCACAATTCATATGCTGTTCTGGCAAAGAGTGGTTCCTCTATGGAGACACCTGCAGTGGAGACCAAGGAGGATGCTGGGAACCTCTACAGAGGATACCCACAGGAGGGTGGCATGAGACCCCACAGGGGAAGGAAACAACTCCTAGTGGGGGACTCAATCATTAGCGGGTAGACATGGGGGAGGAAGGAGATAGGGAGGTAAGGTGCCTGCCTGGCGCCACGGCTTGGAGGGACAGGAAGCGAATCCTCAGGATCGGGGGAGCAGTTGCACGTGGGAGGGAGCTGGATGTCATTGTCCACCTAGGGACAAATGATCTGGCTGTAAATGGGATCAGAGCAGTGCAAGAGGAGTTTGTGGAGTTGGGGAGGGGCCTTAGACAAGTAGCATGTACGGTAACCTTCTCGGAGGTGCTGCCTGTCTATGGCGAGGATAATTCTAGGGTATTCTGCACCATGGGATTCAATGAATGGTTGAAAAACTGGTGTGGAGCTCAGGGTTTTAGCTTCATTGGGGACTGGGGAGCCACCTGAAGGGATGCAGGCTTATACTGGCGTGATGGTCTGCATCTGTCCAGGGGGTATCCAGGATCCTAGGTGACAGGTTTAAATGCTTCATTAGTAAGCATTTAAACTACCCAAGGGGGGAGGCACTGAAAAGGAGCAGGGAAATCCCAGACTCCCCCCACAAAGCGCAGTAGTTAGAGAGGTAAACACCAAGGCAGAGAAGTCAGTAGGGAGCAGGACAGGGATAAATGCAGAAAAAGGTGTTAAAGACAGGGATGGGGCTAAAAGAGGTAAGGCCATACAAAAATAATGGAAGGTGATGAGTACCAATGCCCGTAGTCTGTGCAACAAGTTCCCTGAACTAGTGGGCTTAATGGAAGAGGGATGCCTGGATATTGTGGCAGTCACTGAAACATGGTACACAGAGAAACATGAGTGGGAAGTCAACATACCGGGATACACAGTCTACAGGAGGGACAGGGTGGGTAAAAGAGGAGGAGGAGTAGCTCTCTATATAAGGGAAGGGATTAAAGCAACAGAACTAAAGAGTAAACAGGAAGTTGATGAGTCACTATGGGTCACCCTGGAGACAGAAAATGACACCACAATCCACATGGGGGTTGTGTACAGACCCCCATCTCAGGAGGAGGAAATGGATAAGGAAATGATAGAAGGCATCCTTAAAATGGCAGAAAAAGGGGAGATATTGTTGATGGGGGACCTGAATATGCCAGATGTTAACTGGAGTACCTTTGCTGCAGGCACATCCAAGAGCAGGGTCATTCTTGATGCCCTACGGGGGCATGCCTCAGACAGCTAGTGTTGGAACACACTCGAGAGGGAGCAATCTTAGACCTGGTACTCTCAAATAGGGAAGGAGAAAGGATCTCAGATTTAGAAGTGGGTAGCCATCTGGGAACAAGTGACCACTAAACAGTGTGGTTCACAATAAACACAGCCATAGAGTCAAGCCATACAAAAACCAGAGTATTGGACTTTAGGAAGGCTGACTTTGGGAAAATGAGAGAGTGCCTTAGAAAAGCACTAGCAAATGGGCAAGAAGGAGGGGTGGAGAAACAATGGGGAATAATCAAAACAGCCATCGCAGAGGCAACAAGCCTTTGTGTGAAGCAAATCAATAAAACAAAACAAAGGAAAAAACCACTATGGTTCTCAGAGGTGGCAGGGACAGTTAAGGAGAAAAGGATAGCATTCAGGAAATAGAAGGAAACACAGAAGGAACAGGACAGAGAACTTTATCAGTTAAAGCAGAAGGAGGCAGGGAAGGCTATCAGAATAGCAAAGGCACAAACTGAGGAAAAGATAGCCAACTCTAATAAGAAGGGGGATAAAACTTTTTATAGGTACATTAGGGAGCGAAGAAAGACCAAAGGAGGGATACAGAGACTTAATAAAGGGAAGGGAATGTGGGCAGAGGGTGTCAGTGAAAAAGCAGGGATACTGAATGCATATTTCTGCTCAGTATTCACAACAGATGAGATGGGGGAGGTGCCTAAACCAAACAAGGGAGAAACTCTGAATAGGGGGTCGATACCAGTACATTCACAGAACAAAAAGGTTTTGAAAGAACTCTTAAAACCAAGGGTGGACAAAGCAACGGGGCCTGATCAGATTCACCCAAGAATACTAAAAGAACTATGGGTAGAACTAGTAACACCACTGACTACTCTCTTTAACAAATCATGGGAGGATGGCATGGTACCTGAGGACAGGAGGAAGGCAAATGTGATTCCACTTCACAAAAGTGGGAGCAGGGCAGAGGCAGGAAACTACAGACCAGTTAGTTTGACTTCAGTGGTAGGGAAAATGATGGAATCACGTCTGAAGGAAAGAATTGTTGAGTACCTAGAGGCCAGTGGGGCACAAGACCCAAAGCAGCATGGTTTCACAGCAGGAGGGTCATGTCAGACGAACCTAATAGTTTTCTTTGACTGGGCACAAAGTAGTAGACCAGGAGGGCTATGGATATGGCCTACCTAGATTTTAGCAAGGCATTCAACACAGTCTCACACAAAAGATTAATATACAAGTTAGCCAGCCTTGGAGTGGGTCCCAAGGTGGTTGCCTGGATAAAAAAGTGACTGGACAACAGGACGCGAAAGGTAATAGTAAACAGATTCCACAGTGTAGAAAGGAGGGTAACTAGTGGGGTACCGCAGGGTTCGGTACTGGGACCGGTCCTCTTTAATATCTTTATAAGTGACATTGGAGAGCAACTGGAAGGAAAGGTATGTCTCTTTGCAGACGACACAAAGATCTGCAACAGGGTTGATACACAAGGTGGGGTGGAAAGAATGAAAAGGGACTTGGCAAGGTTGGAGGAAAGGTTAAATATGTGGCAGCTCAGATTCAATGAAGTGCAAGGTAATGCATCTGGGAAACAAAAACCCAGGGGAAGAGTACACAACGGGGGGTGAGTTCACAACAACAACAAAAATCTAAAGAGACCTAGGAGTAATTATATCAGATGATCTAAAGGTGGGGCAAGTAATGTGAGAAGGCAGTAAGGAGGGCTGGGGGGATACTGGGATGCATAGGAAGAGGCATCAACAGTAGAAAACAGGAAATTGTTATCCCAAACCGAGGAAAAGATAGCCAACTCAGTTAAGAAGGGGGATAAAACTTTTTATAGGTACATCAGAGAGTGAAGGAAGACCAAGGGAGGGATAGTGAGGCTTAATAAACGGGAGGGAGGGTGGGCAGAGGGTGACTGTGAAAAGGCAGAGATACTAAACAAATAGTTTTGCTCAGTATTTACAAAGGAAGAGGGGGAGGTACCTAAAACAAACAGTAGAAACACTCTGGAAACAGAAGTTGATACCAGCCCATTTACAGAAGAAAGGGTTCTGAAAGAACTCTTAAAACTGAAGGTGGACAAAGCAATGGGGCCTGATGGGATTCATCCCAGAATTCTAAAAGAACTAAGGGTAGAACTAGTGACACCATTGATTAATCTCTTTAACAAATCATAGGAGGATGGGGTGGTAACCGAGGACTGGAGGAGGGCAGATGTGATTCCCCTTCACAAAAGTGGGAGCAAGGCAGAAGCAAGAAACTACAGACCTGTTAGTTTAACCTCAGTGGTAGGGAAAATGATGGAACCACTTCTGAAGGAAAGAATTGTCAAGTATCTAGAGGCCAGAGGGGCACAGGACCCAAGGCAGCATGGATTCACAGCGGGAAGGTCATGCCAGACAAATCTGATAGATTTCTTTGACTAGGTGACCAAAGTAGTAGATCAGGGAGGGCTGTGGACACGGCCTACCTAGACTTTAGCAAGGCATTTGACACAGTCCCACACAAAAGATTAATATACAAGTTAGCCAGCCTGGGAGTGGGTCCCAGGATGACAGCCTGGGTAAAGAATTTGCTGGAGAATAGGACACAGAGAGTAATAGTAAATGGAGTCCACTCTGAAGAAAGGGGTTACTAGTGGGGTACTGCAGGGTTCAGTATTAGGACCGGTCCTCTTCAATGTCTTTATAAGTGACATTGCAGAGGACTGAAGGAAAAGTATGTCTTTGCAGATAACACAAAGATCTGCAACAGAGTTGATGCACAAGGTGGGGTGGAAAGGATGAGAAGGACTTGGCAAGGTTAGAGGAATGGTCCAATGTATGGCAGCTTAGATTCAATGCTAAGAAGTGCAAGGTAATGCACCTGGGAAACAAAACCCAGGGAAGAGTACACAATGAGGGTGAGATACTAACAACAAAATGGAAAGAGACCTGGGGTAGTCATAGCAGATGACCTAAAGGTGGGCAAGCAATGTGAGAGGGCAGCAAGGAGGGTTGGGGGATACTGGGATGCATAGGAGAGGCATCACCAGTAGAAAACAGTAGTTATTATCCCTCTGTACAGACAGCTGGGAGACCCCATCTGAGTACTGCAGATGCAGTTCTGGAGACCCAGTCTCCACAAAGACATAGACAGGATGGAAGCTGTCCAGAGGAGGGCACCAATATGGTGCAGGGTCTGCAACTGAAGACATATAAAGAGAGACTTAAGGAGCTTAATATGTTTAGCCTCGAGGAAAGAAGGGAGAGAGGTGACATGACAGAAACGCTCAAGTACCTCAAGGGAATCAACAAAGTCCAAGAGGGTAGCATCTTTCAAAAAAAGAGGTGTGCAAGAACAAGGGGGCACAATTTGAAGACAGAGGGGGCGTCCAGAGGTAATTTAAGGAAGTATTTTTTCACAGAGAAGGTTGTGGATGCATGGAACGGCCTTCCGGAGGAGGTTGTGGAGTCAAAAACAGTGGTGGAATTCAAGCATGCATGGGACAATCATAAGGCAATTCTGGGGGGGTGGTGGGAAGAAGTAGGCTGCTGGTTAATGAGGATCTGCAGCTTATCCATTAGGTAGGGAAATGGGCAGACTGGGTGGGCCAAGCAGTCCTTATCTGCCGTCAAATTCTATGTTTCTATCCCTCTCTACAGACAGTTAGTGAGACTCCATCTGGAGTACTGCGTGCACTCTGGAGGCCCTGCCTCCGCAAAAGACATAGACAGAGGGAGGCTGTTCAGAGGAGGGCAACCAAAATGGTGCAAGGTCTGCACCAGAAGACATATGAGGAGAGACTAAAGCAGCTTAATATGTATACCCTTGAGGAAAGGAGGGAGAGGGAGGACATGATATAAACTTTCAAGTACCTCAAGGGAATTAACAAGGTACAAGAGGGTAGTATGTTTCAGAAGAAGAGATGTGCAAGAACAAGGGGGCACAATCTGAAGAAAGAGGGAGGACGGCTCAGAGGTAATGTTAGAAAGTATTTTTTCACAGCGAGAGTTGTGGATACATAGAACAGCCTTCCTGAGGAGGTTGTGGAGTCAGGAACAGTGGGAGAATTCAAGAATGCATGGGACAGGCATAAAGCAATTCTAGTGGGGGGCAGGAGGAAGTAAGTTATTGATTAATTAGAATCTGCAGCTTATCCATTAGGTAGGGAAATGGGAAGACTGGGTGGGCCAAGCGGTTCTTGTCTGCTGTCAAATTCTATATTTCAATGTTTCTATAACAATGTATTTACAATGCAGACACCTGGCTGATACATCTCCTCTCATCATGGCTACAGTAATTCTCTCCTCTCAGGACACTGCAAGCCCCTCCTCTCTCAATAACAAAATATTTATAATGCAGACACCTGGCTGCTCACCTTCTGTTGGATTGAAGATCCCAGGAATTCAAACCCCTGTCATGTGCTCCAACTCCTAGTCAATCCCACATCCACTATAAAATTGACCTGTTTCGCATAACAGTAATTATTGTTTTTCTCCTTCTCCTTCTTATCCAGTTGCCATCCTCCCTGCTGATTTGTAATCTAATAATTTCTACCCCTTCAGTTCTTGTTTCCCAGTTCTTCCTAACCCCCTCAGCAGTTGGCAAATTCCCATATAAACTCATTATCTTGCCATCTGCTTACTGCTGGGAGTGTCTTCAAGGTGATTCTCCTCTTGTGCCATCTCTTCCACCTTCCTATCGCCACAAGGGTCTTCCTCATCCCTCTCAATAAGCAATGGCAATTGTTCCTTTGGGATGCTGCAGACTGTACATAAAAAATGAGCCATGGTAGTATGGATGTCATTTATAATTAGAGCTAGTCCAGTAAAGAATAAAGCATGACAGAGGTGGGATTACGTTATGGTACCATAACAAGGGGCGAGTTGAAGACCAGATACCAAAGGGCTTTAGCAACCACCCTGAGATACATTAGCTCAAATAATCCCCTGAAGGAATGGGTGTCTCTCTGATGTCTCTGTAACTTAATACATCTTTCAGGGAGAAGAGGAAGGCAGCACAATTTTCCAGCAATAAGACACAACGAGGTGTGGGTTATGGCCTGATAAGAGCACACCCCAGGTGAGTTATAAGGCACGAGTCACTGGCGCTAAGTGCCTTTAGCACCTAGGTGTGCTCTTATCAAGCCATAACCCACACCTCATCATCTCTTATTGTGCTTATAAATGGACAAAAAATTTCTAGAAAACATTTAGTTGAATGTTAAAAGTCGTTCATTTTATTTTTTTAAACATTTAATTCTTTTTATAACATTTTGAAGAAAATAGTCCCTGTATGGTAATATGAATGGCAATTAACTATAAAACTTTTATGAGGAAACTTAGTGTCTAATTACTAAACTGGAATTTTTTTCATTATGGCATATTTTACAACTGTTTTGAAAAGTAGTAGAACTTGTTTTGTAACAGGAAGAACTTAACAGTTATGATCTCATTTGTTGTAGTCGAACTGCACTTTTTTCATAGTGCAGTTCTGAATAATAAATGGTGTGTTTGTGGTCTCTTTTGTGAACGGTTGCAAGACTGTCATTATTTCGGTGTTTATTCCTGGTGGATGTTTTCTTCCTGGTTTGCGTTGTCGAGATCTTGTTTCTTACAGGACTTGCTGGTCATTGAGTGTGGCGTTGTAGGCAGGATGCAAGTGCTGGTGGAGGGTTGAGGATCTGAAGATTTCTGTAGGGTATTTGTTTATTTGTCTTTTCCTTTTTGCTTGAGGGCCAAGATATTGCTCCATTGCTTGCAGTCCTCTTGTGTAGCTGCCCAGTAAGATCGGAGGCTGTATTTATTTTTGTGACCTGTAACAGCCATTACTTGGTGTGATTGTAGGCCAGACTTGGAAAGAAGCTGTACGGCTGTGGCCCAAACGCTATGATTTGTATATCAGGCTGATAGACCAGCCTCTTCACTAATTTTGGGCATAAGATTTGACAGGTAATTAATACCGAGTGGTTCACATGCGTACCATATGTATGCAGACTGGTAATCCTTGGGTTGTAGATAGCGGGTATGCAAGTAGAAGACTGGAGGGTCTGGTGGGGGCGTAGGGATATATTTCTTAAATGATGCTATGAGGCAGAGAGGATTACCAAGGATAGCATATATGAAGCCTCAACGCTCCTGCATCTCTGGCTCACTTTTTTGTGATTTATGGTAAACTCATTAAAAAAGTCATTATGATAAATTCGGTGCTGTCATCATCCTGTTTAATTTCAAAGTTGTCTGGCTTTAACTGAAATAGGCCTTCTCACCCTTGGTGGGCCATACATAATTGTATGTCCAGCCACACTTTCAACAACACCCCCCTTAGTGTGTCTACTGACAGAGTCGGAGACGTTTTTAAGGTACTCACGTCAGCTATAGATATGGGGGGTGTTTTGAGGTACTTTTGCCTTTCGCCTATACCTTTTGCACGCTGCTGTGAATATGTTGTTGGCTGCTTGCAACTAGGGGTCTGTGTGCAAGTTTAATGGTCTGTTTATTGGTGGGATGTTTATGTAGCAGTTTAGTTCTACTCAAATGGCAAGTAGGCTTGCAAGACTGTATTTGGTCCCTTCGCTTCGCCGTACCTTGGCATAAAAGTGTCTTAGCATTTGGCATAGTTCTGGTACTGTTGCAGTTTAGAAGTCTACTGCTACATTTCTAGCCTGACACCAGTTGCTAAACACTGTGATTGCTCAAACAGTTGTTTTTTGAGTACTGACTTTGTCTTTTTCTCGTACAAGATTGTCAATCTGTTCTTTTGTCAGCTGGACAAAGTTATTCACCGGCTCTGTTTTCACTTTCATTTTTCTAGGTGCTAACTGTATTTCCTCAGTGCCAGTCACTTTGTATTCCAGCCAGGTAAGTACTTTGTCGATTTTAAGTTGGAAGTTGACTTCTAGTACGATAGACATTTTTAGATTACAGCTCAGTGGCAGTTTTTTATTCAACCGGTGGTTTTCTGTCAGGGACAACAGCTGTTTGAAGTGCTGTGCTTCTCACTGCTGCTTTGCGATACTGCAGTTTCTGTCAGGATGCCCGCTCGGCTGTTTGCAGTGGCTGACTTCGCCAATGCGGGCACAGTGATATGGAATTGTAGTGAGGCGATTGGCTGAAGTGTAGTGCAGGTTGGCGAAATATAGGTCTATGAGGACACAAGTCTGGGAGGCCATTGACCAATCATGTTAGCCGACATTTTTTGTCCATTTTATAAACATTGCTTAACAGTGTTGTAGTCTCTCTGCTTTCTCACAGTGTACTTCACACTGTGCCAGGAGCGGTTGGGAGCCAAGCAGTTGCATTCATGTCAGGAGTGACTGTGTCTTCTAACATTTGGTCAGTTTCCAGGTGCTGGGAGCAACTGGGTCTAGGTGGTGTGTGGCTGTGGTCATATTGTGCTGGCAAGCAGTCACTGTCATGTTGGTAAATGAGTATTTAGGTAATGTTGGTGAGTGGTGATGAACATTTTGATGAGCTACTGGATCTTTCAAGTACCGCTAGGGGCTTCTGGTGGAGGACTGGTTCAGGGATGTTGTGGACGATGGGCTGCCTGACGTGCTGGCCAGTGTGTACAACCAGTGGCTGGTAGGACGATGCATCACAAGGAGGCAGTTGGTTTGGCTGCATTTGTAGATGAGCACTAACAGAGTACAGTGGAAGGCATGGTAACCAAAGCCTGAAAGCATGAGGAGGCAGTTTAACTGGCAGATGCTGTTATAGGTAGTGTTTAGTCAAGCCAGGTTTGTAGAGGAGGTAAGGGTGAAAATAGGGGTGCAGTAATCAATCAATGGGAGGAGGCTGCATATTCCTGCACCCCTCATTCTCTCCATACTTACATAGTCCTGCACCCACTGTTCTCTCCATACTTACATAGTCCTGCGCCCATTGTTCCCTCTATACTTACATATTCCTGACCCCAGTTCTCTACATACTTACAAATTCCTGCACCCCCTGTTCTCACCATACTTACATATTCCTGCACCCCCTGTTCTCTCCTACTTACAAATTTCTGCACCCCCTGTTCTTTCAACACTTACAAATTCCTCCACCCCGTGCCCTCCATACTTATATATTCCCAAACCCCATGTCCTCTCCATTAATACATATTCCTGCAGCCCATGTTCTCTACATACTTACATATTCATGCACCCACTATTCTCTGCATACTTACATATTCCGGCACCCCCTGTTCTCTCAAAATTTACATATTCCTGCACTCCTGTTTTTTTTATACTTACATATTCTGACACCACCTGTTCTCTCCATACTTAGATACCATGTTGATCCTATGCAGTCTTCACCAGCTACCGGTGAGGTGGTAGATTGCCTTCAATGTCAGTTTATTGACCCACAGAGCCCTACACGGCCTGGGTCCTAGCTACCTGTGTGACCTACTGTCTCTCTACCAGCCCCCCCCATCCGTTTCCACTCCTCTGAGAAGGGTCTCCTGGCAGTTTGCAGAGCCTGACTGAAATCATCTGGTGAGCATGCTTTTCCAGTTTCCAGTCCGGCCCTGTGGAACTCACTTTCAAGGTCTTTGAGAGAGGCCCCCTCAGTGAAAGCCTTTCAAAGGGGTCTAAAATTCCACGTATTCAAGGAGGCATTTTCTTTGAACTACTGAATTGCTGAAATTGTTATGCAGTCCATGTTAATTTAGTTATTATCAGACTGGATCATGTTATATATGTTACTTGTTGGATATGATGTCCTATCTTGTTTTAACTTTGGGATGATGTATTTTATTCTATGTATTATTTTTGTACAGCGCCTAAAGCCTCCGTGGATAGTGCACATTATAAATAACATTTTACTGACTTACTTTTAGTACGAATGTATTCCAGACTTCCTTGGATGAGAGTGTATTCACTTTCCTCAGATGTACTGTACATACAAACACATGAAATTGCCAGCCGATACAGGCCATCCAGTCTATCTAGTCTGCTCGAGTGTCCAGCACTTTGGTCCATTAGACTGCAGCTGCCCCTCCCAATATGCCATCCCCTCCATCTCCCGCCCCTCTCCTGGTTTGTAACCTCCCCTCGAATCTGTTCCACCTCCTCCTCTTGAAGCCCCCAACACTCTACAGTGATATGACTTCCTTTGGCAAAGCATTTCACTCTGCCACCACCCTTTCTGTGAAATAGTGCCTCCTCAGCTCCCTCTTGAACCTGCCCCCTTCCAACTTCATTGAGTATCCCCTGGTTTCCCTTTTGCCCTTAAGACTGAACATAAACCTAGTGTCTACTCTGTTCAAACCCTTCAGGTACTTGAACGTCTCAATCACATCCCCTCTCTCCCTTCTTTCATCCAGAGCATACATGTTGAGCTCTCTCAGTCTTTCCTCATATGGTCTGTCCCCCAACCCCAAGATCATTTTTGTTGCCTGCACTGTACCCCCTCCAGTAGTTTGATGTCCTTTTTCAAGTAGGGATGCCAGAACTGCATGCAGTACTCTAGGTGCAGTCTCATCAGGCACCTGTACAGGAGCAAGATGACCTCCCCACTCCTAGAAGTAATCCCCCTTGCTATGCACCTTAGCATCCTGTTTGCCTTTGCTGCTGCCTTCCTGCATGGAGCAGAGTGGTTCATCTCCCCAATTACCAACACTCCC
Organism: Neoceratodus forsteri; assembly: GCA_016271365.2. Lineage (NCBI taxonomy): Eukaryota > Metazoa > Chordata > Ceratodontiformes > Ceratodontidae > Neoceratodus > Neoceratodus forsteri. The sequence goes on along the minus strand of CM057457.1, from coordinate 409,415,760 downwards.
ATGTCCTTCTCCTCCTTGGATTTTGTTAACAGGACACTCTCCAGCCAGTATTTGTGTCTAGGGTTCTTGCCTCCTAAATGCATCACTTTGCAATTCTTGCCATTGAAACCAAGCTGCCAAGTGTGAGACCATTCCTCCAGTTTTGCCAAATCCTCCTGAAGTGCTTGTGATCACCCCCATCTCCCTCAGCACAAATCTCTGTGTCATCTGCAAACAGACTGATCTTGCTCTTAATCCCTGCTGCAATGTCAGCTATGAAAATGTTAAACAGAACCAGTCCCAGCACCGAACCCTGTAGTACATCACTTGTGACTGCCCTGGGTTCAGATGCCTCCCCCCCAACCTATTACCTTCTGCTGTCTACACTGCAGTCAGTTCTCGACCCATCTGACCAGTTTCCTCCCTAATTCCAGACTCTTCAACTTGCAGGTCAGCCTACTGCGTGGCACCAAGTCAAAGGCCTTGCTGGAATCCAGGAAGAGAACATCCACCACATATCCCCTGTCCAGTGCCCTCATAATCTAGTCATAAAAATCAACCAAGTTCATCTGGTAGGATCTGCCAGAAACAAACCCATGCTGCCTGCTATCCTGGAGATTGTTATCTTCAAGAAATTGTACCAGTCTTTCCTTGAGGATTGTCTCCATCAGTTTTCCAAAAATGGCAGTAAGGCTAACCGGTCCATAATTCCCCGGTTTGTCCTTGGGCCCACTCTTATGGAGAGCTACCACATGTTCTTCCCCTCAGTCCCTGGGCACGCTCCCCGAGTTCAGAGAGGTATTGAACAAGTCCACCAATGTTTCTGCCAGGATCTCCAGCAACTCTCTCAGCACCCTGGGGTGGACACCGTCTGGGCCAGGTGCCTTCTCCACCCTCAGGGACTTAAGGCCCTCCTTCACCCTTTCCACCATGATTTCCCCACCCGTGATTGCTTCGCTCTCACCTCGCCCTTCCTCTCAGGTATGGGCCCATCCCTCTCCTTGGTGAAGACTGAACAGAAGCATTCATTAAGTACTTCTGCCTGCTCAGCCCCCTTTTCTACCCACCCACTTCCCCTCCTGATCCTAACAATTTGATCCTTGCTCTACCTCTTCTCTCTGATATATCCATCTCCACAGATCAAGCCCCCAGTCTGGGAGCCCCTCCAGCACGGTGATCGCTCTCTGCTGCTGCTGCTCACCTCATTATCCTCGGCCAGCTGAAGCTGCAAGATCGAGCCCCCAGTCTGGGAGCCCCTTCAGCATGGCTATCGCTCTCTGCCATCACTCACCTCACTATCCTCAGCCAGCTGAGGTTTCAAGATCGAGCCCCCAGTCTGGTAGCCCCTCCAGTGTGGCAATCGCTCTCTGCCACCACTCACTTCACTCTCCTTGGCCAGCTGAAGCTGCAAGGTATGGTCCCCTCCTAGGAAGCGCCACTGTTTTAAGATTTTTTTGGCGCTACCTCCTGACTGGCTGCTGTCGTGGCTACCCTCGTGCTGACTGGCTTATCCTTTTAGCCCAGGACTTTGAACTGCCTAGCCCACAGCAAGCACCTGTCTCCCGGAGCGCTTGCGTAGCTGGCCCTTGGTGCACTTTTGGGAAGCCCAGCTACCTCCCAGCTCAAACTAAGTCAAATTTTCTCCTGTCCGCCCCACCCCCCACCCCACCACTCTTTAAATGCACAAAGTTGCACTCTATGCTCCTCCCTGCTGTGCTTCTAGTCCGATAAAAACTATATCCTTTTCGCACTACTGGTCAAATACTATTTATTTTTCTGCTACTCCCCCTTCAGCATAGACCTCATAGCACTGCTGTGCAACTAGGTATATTGTTACTCTGTTGACTAGTTGCTCTGCTCTCCAGTGCATTGTTTCAACCCTTCTATCCGTCCACTTTTTCTATCCCTGCACCTCTGACTATTTCTATTAATATAATTGTAACTAAGCCTAATTACCTCATATCCTACCATTTGTGCTCCCCTCAACTCCTTAAACTGCCAACTCCCTCCTCCACTATCCCTCCCCTCCTGATCCTCATCCTCACTATATCCCCTCCTGCATTTCTTCACAGCCAGCCTAAAAATCTTGTTACACCCTTTGCCCCTTCACTCTCATCCTCCCTCCCATCCTTGCTATTACCCCAACCCCAGGCTCTGGTCCCACTTCCTATCTCCCGCTGGCTCCCGTCCTCTCTCTCCCTAGCTTCTCTGCTTTCCTCTGCTTACTATTTTACTTACTTACTTTTTGGGAGGTAGTATAGCACAGTGGTTTAAGGCACTGAGCTGTAAATCTGGAGACCTGGGTTTGAATCCCACAGCCCCCACTTGCATACTGTGTGACCCTGAGCAAGTCACTTAACTTCCCTGTGCTCCCAGGTTTCACCTGTAAACAAGTTTTCAGCTTATAGTGTCTCACCTGGTTAAACAATTGGAATAAAATTACTAATCATCTACTCTCCTAGCCCTCACTTACCCTTTAAATCTTCTAAATCCCCTTCCAATAACAAATGCCCTAAACTTCACCTCCTCATTATTGCCCTTCTCCTCCTCCTCACATCTGGTAACATTCATCCAAATCCAGGCCCTATTGCCACTAATTCCTCAGCGTCTCCCTCCTCCCATACTCCAAACTCCTTAGCCCCTTCTGCCTTCCCAAAAGAGCTTAAAAATTATACACCTAAACATCTGCAGCCTGTAATCTAAAATCGATCACCTGCAAACAATGGCTGTCTCACTCAAAACCAGATGTTCTAATTATTACAGAAACCTGGCTTACCAACAAGATCCCCGACCACTCCATCTCTATCCTGGCTACTCTATCAACAGACAAGACCGGGCCAGTAGAGGAGGTGGCATAGTTTGCTTTATCTGGTCTTCATTAAACAACTCCACCATTTTCTCAGCCTCCCTCCCTGCTAACTATGAAGCTCTTGCCATCAGAATAGCCCTGCCGTTCTCCGTCCCAATCTTCATAGCAGGTGTCCACTGCCACCCTAGTATTCAGCCCACTGTTGCATCTGAACTGGTTGCAACTATAACCTCCCTCTCCCACACAGGTGAGCTGTATTTGCTGGGTGACTTAAACTTAAACTGGCTGTCCTCCTCCACATCCAAAACTCATAATGATATAACAGCTCAAAATCTTGTCCAACTCATCCAAGTACCCACTTGCCTCAATCTCAAAACACAAAACCATTCCTTTATAGACTAGGCACTCACCTCCCACCCCCATAGAGTCATTAAATCTGGTACACTTCCTGATGCCTCAGTGACCACTACCCAATATTTCTGGTAAGAAAGAGCCATAGACCCAAATCACCACATAAAATCTTGTAACTTCATTCATGTAACTCCTCAGACCTCGACTCCCTTCTGCAAGATCCTGGCCATGCTGATTGGGCCCCTCTTACTTCTTCCCCCTCTGTTGACCATGCTCTTGCATCCTATAAGAAAGATTCCTATCTATCTAGAATACCTTTGCCCCTTTTAAACATACTCGCGTTCACGGTAACCACCTCCCCTGGATCACCCCTCCCCGAGCTGTTGGCCTGCCTCAGAGTGCGTGACAAAGCCTGCAAGAAACATAAAGCTTCCCAGCTTCCCACAGATTACGTGATACACCGTATGCTAAGAAATACTTGCACAAATGCAACTAGATTAGCCAAGTCTGAGTATTTTTGATTAGTCTTTCTCACTAATAATAGCTCCTCCTCCAAATTCTGGAAAGTGATTCAGACTCTTTTCTCCCCTCCATCCCATCCCCCAACCCCTGTGCTAAACATAAATAACTCCCTTGTTTCTGACCCCTGCCTAGTGGCAAATTAATTTAACTCCTACTATACCTCTTGTGCCTCAGTCCTCAAACTCCCTCCCTCTTCCTTCACTCTCCCATACCCCCCTCCTCAAGCATTCATCCTCCACCTACTATCCCCCCTTCTCCTTTGTAGCAGTCTCTCCTGATGATACACTAAAAGTCCTGCTCTGACTTAACCCTTCAAAAGGCTCCTCTCCTGATGACATTGACCATAAGCTCCTCTACCTCTCAGCCCCAGCTATTTCCTTTCCCCTCTCCTTAATCCTCAACCTCTCCTTCTCATCCTTTACCGTTCCCTCCCCCTGAAAACATACTGTGGACCTCCCCCGTTCCCAAGAGTGGCGACCTGACTTCTCCCAGTAACTTCCGCTCTATCTTCCTCCTCCCCACCCTCGCGAAGCTCCAAGAACACCTGGTCCTCTCCCAACTCAACTCCTTTCTTACAGACTCCTCCTTCTTCACCCCGTTCCAATCTGGTTTTCAGAAAAATCACTCCACCATCACCTCCCTACTCAGGCTCACTGACTCCATCCTTACCGGAATGGACAACAGGCTCATCACCTCTGCCATCTTTGTCAACCTCACCAAGGCTTTCGACACTGTCTCCCATTCACTCCTCCCTGACTCATTTACAACAGCTGGTCTGTCCACATCTGCCTTATCCTGGTTTAGGTCCAACCTCACAGGCTGTTCCCAATCTGTCAGGGTCCAGGACTTTATCTCCTTCCCTCTACCTATCATCACAGGAGTCCCTCAGGTCTCAGTGCTTGGCCCTATTCTCTTCTCCATGTTTTTAAATGACCGGCCATCAGTCTGCTCCTCCTCCTCTTCCATTCACAAGTACGCCGATGATACTGTCTTGTATACCTCTGGGAAATGCCCAGCTGATGTGACAACCTTACTGCAGCATGACTTCCACCAGGTGCAACGCTGGTTTGCCTTACATCAGCTCTTCCTCAGTGCCAACAAAACAATCTCCATGACCTTTGGCACCAGGCAGAGACTCCCTAGGCTCCAGGCCCTGCCCTCTTTCCACACCCTGGATGGGACACTCATATAGGACACCACCTCATTTAGATACCTAGTAGTTTGGTTGTACCGACACCTACATTTCTCTGGACATGTTGACACCATCCTGAAAAAACTGTGCCCCAAGTCTGGTGCCTCATACAGGAATCTAAGTTGCATCCCTACTTCAGCCAGGTGTGAACTCGTCCAGAAGATGATTCTCCCTAATTTCTACTACTGCGATGTAGTCTACGGTGCCACTCCTAAGTCCTCCCTTGCCAGATTGGACACTCTCTTCATTTCCTTTTGCTGCTTTGCTCTTGATGCTCCCTCTCGCACTCACCATTGTGATATCTACCATACCTTGTCCTTTCCACCACTTGTAAATAGGTGCCTCTCCCACTGCGCCAAACTTACCTCTAAATACCGGCTGGGTGAACTCCTTTCCTATCTCACCTCTTCTCTCTCAATCTGTCCCACTCCCTCAGATCGACTGACATTTAGATCTCGATGGTCCCTCGCCGATCCACACTTATCGGTCAGCCTGGATTTTCCTAATGCTTCCCTAAAGCCTGGAACTCCCTCCCCCTCAAATATGCCACTCTTCCTCCTCCTACTCCCTCAGAACCCCCCTACACAATTACCTATCCTCTATTTGCACTTGCTTTAATCCTCCTTACACTCCTCCCTAACTCTGTCTCAGTCTACTTCCCCTCTCTGCTCACACCCCTCATAACTATTCTCCTATGCCCCATCCCCTTTTTTCTGCTACCTTCCCTTCCTTCCTCCCCAATTTCTGCCTCAGCCTACTTCCCTTCTCAGCCAATACCCCTCATAACAATTTCCCTATGCCCTATCCCTCTATTCTACTACCATCCCTTCCTGCTTCCCCTCTCCCATCCTCCCCTACTATTACTTTCTTGCCCTCTTTCACCCAAACAATCAACTTCTCCCCTTCCCTTACCTTGCCCTGCTCCACTTCCTGTAGATGCCAGGTCTTGGCATGTCTCCTTCCTTCAATTATTCTCACTCCACTACCTCTATTCTCACCATCTCTTGACCCCTGGCAAGGTTCTCAACATCCTGAAGGGGCTGAATTCTTGGCACTCCTCTCTCCTCCCTCCCCTCTCACCTTCCCCTTGTCTACCCCCTCCACTGCCCTCTACCTTCCCCTCTCCACAGTGAACTAAACCGCCTGCGCCTAAAGCTCTCTTGCACTGTTGTATATCAGCACTTCTGTTGCACCTAAGCCAATTGCATTGTCAGTTTTGCCGTTGCAAACCTGCTATATCTCTGTCCAAAAACTGTTTTTGTGTCCTATGTATTGCCTTCCAGCTACTCAATTTGCACATCCACCATGAATATCATTGTATACATGCACCCCCATTGTGTCTTTTGTTTCACGCAATCTTATGGAAACCTTGTGCTACGGTATCAATCTCTGTAAACAATCCTCATGTACCTCCACCCCCCCCCCAGGTCGCACTGTGGGACATCAACTTGTTGTTCAGCATGCCATCCTGGTCCAATATTTCAATAAATAAATAAAATAAAATACCTGAAGAAATCCTTTTCTCCTTCATTGATCCCCTGTGCCAACCTCCGTTCCCAAGCCGCCATTGCTGCCTTTACCACTCTGCTCACTTATCTGGATTTCTTCACATATTCTCCTTTGTCTTCTGCCCTGTTGGATCTCTCGTAGGTCCAAAATGCATTCCTCTTTTCCCTCACCTTCTCCACTACCTCTACTCATCCAACTTGGTTTCTTGGTCCTGGCTTTCTTGCTCTGGCTCTTGACACAAGTTTTAGTGGCTTCAACCAGTCCTGCCTTAATGATTGACCATTTTTGTTCCATGTCCATTTCTGGGTGGATGCTTGCCATATGACTTTCCAATATGTGTCCCATCCTGCCAAGGTCTGCCCATTTAAAGTCCAGGACCCTAGTTTTTGTGGCCACTTCCCTACCCAGATTGACTGAGAACCACACTGCGTGGTGGTGACTGCTTGCCAGGGATTCCTCCACCCTTACGTCCCTGACCTGTTCCTCATCTTCCAGTACCAGGTCTAGTATATTCCCCTCCCTCATTGGCTCCATTACCCTCTGGGTAAGGAAGTCATCCTGGAATGCTTCCAGAAAGATCTGCTCCCAGGCACAAGTTGGGATGCTCCAATCCACACCTCGTAGATTAACGTCCCCCACCACCACTGTGCTCCCTTTGCCACTATGCCTCCTTATCTGCTCCCCCAGTTCCCTGTCAGTGTCCTCCTTCTGGGCTGGAGGTCTATAAACAGCACCCAGACAGGTCATGGTCCCTTTCTGGCTGTGTAGTTGCAGCCAGATTACTTCTAACCTGCCCTCCTCCCCTTCTTCCCTATTACATCTGATACCTTCACTTACATAAATGGCAACTCCCCTAGCCTTCCCTTTATCTCTGGCCCTCTGGAATAGTTTGTACCCTGGGATAGTTAGGTCCCAGGCATGGTGCCTGGTTGCCCACATCTTAGTAATGGTAGCTGTGTCCACCTCCCCCTCTGCCATCAATATCTGCAACTCTGCCAACGTGTTCCCCAGGCTCCTAGCATTTAGTGAAACCATTCTCCATGCTGCTCCCATCCTTCCTGCTTCCTTACCTCTCACTCCAACCCCTATTTCGCCTAAGGTCGCATCTACCCCTATGGTAGGGGGAGGTCCACAGGACCCCTTCTCCTGGTGATCCCCAGCTCCAATGCCTCCCCCCTACCTAGTTTAAATGATACCTATCATTGATGAAATCCCCCAGCTTCTGCTTCAACATCTGTGACCCTGCCCTGCTGAGGTGTAACCTGTCCCCTGCATAAAGATCTGTGTTATCCCATGTGCTACTCCAGTCCCCCACCAATCCATACCCCTTAGTCCCAAACCATTCCCTCAGCCACTTGTTAATGTCACTGCTTCTTCTCTTCCTGTCTGTACTAGCCCTTGGCACTGGCAGAACTTTGAGAAGGCTACTGTTGTTCCCTCTTTGCTGCAGTTTTCCCACTTCACCGAAACTGTTTTGTACCTCCTCTATCCTTCTCCCTACCAGATAATTTGTTCCCAGGTGCACCACAATGTGTGACTCCCCCCACCTTCCCCACATATCTACCCATATGCTGCCCCACTGTACTCGCTGTCATGCCTGGCATGCATTCTACCCAGATGTTACATTTTCTGGCACCCCTTCCCCCCATCTTATACCCTTAAGTATAGAATCCCTTAGAATTATTCTCTGATGCTTATCCTGCTCACCCTCTTGTTGCCCTCCACTCCCCTGCCCCCCAACTTGTGAGGCCCTCTCATCCCTGTCTTGCCTACCCTAATGTTTGCCCTGTCTCCCCCCCCTCGAAAATATGACTGATTTACTGACCTCCACCTCCAAACTATTTTTCTTCTGTGGAACCTTCCCTTCGCACTCATTTGTTGCTCCAGCCACCACGCTACAACCTCCTCTGCTACTATTTCCCTGTGTCTTCCCTAAAATGTGGCCCTCCCCCACTTGGACTCCCCTCCTCTCCCTATCCTTATCCTTCCTTGGGCTGCCTGCCTCTTCCCCCATCCTCCTGTCTCCTTGCTCCTTCCTTCCTTCCCTCCAGAGAGACTGCATCACCATCACCTCACTGCCCCCCACCACTGTGTCTTCTTGGTGTACTGCCTACTGCCTCACCGCTGTGTACCTTTTCTCCTATAGGGTCCTCTCCCTGCTCTTTCATTGTAGGTTCCCTACTCTCTGCTACCTGGTCTTCTGGACTAGCCAACACTGAAAATCTGTTTGCAGTGCTAATCTCCTTTCCTTGAATGAGTCCAGTCCCCCTTCCCACAAGCTGATATCTTTGCTCTGACCCAGTCTTAGTCATGCCCGTGTGCCTGATCCTCCTCCAGTCATCACTTCCTTCCTTTCCTTGGCTGCACCCACTTGTGTGGCCCTCCTGCTCTCCCACCTAGTTCACCCTTATTTTTGCCTGTTTAAAGCTCTTTTGGATGCCTCATTAGTTTCCCCTCCTGGCTGTGTCCCCCCCCCTTCTGTCTCCTCCCTGCCTCCAGTTCCCTCCTCAACCACCCTATTTCCTGCCTGCGCTGGCGCACCTGCCAACACACCCTACAACCCCTTGTCCTCCAAGTCACTCCCAGAAATATGGCTGCTCCACATCTTTAGTAACATACAACCCTTCCCATCTCCCACCCCATTTGACTGTCCCTGCACATTCTCTCCTACCTTAACCTGGTCCTACCACATTCCATGGAACCCTTCCCCCATCTTGGACTCCCCATGTCTGTACAGGAGATATGTGGCCCTCCCAGTTAGGCTTCTCTCTGTCTACCAGCATGGCCCACTGCCTGCTGTCTTCCCTGCTGATGCCCTGCACACGCTATTCAAGATGCTACATTCCTGCTTGGTGGAATTCAAGCTTTGGGGTTGAACAAGATTTGGGGTCGCTTGATCCCCTTTGAAATATTCTTGGATCCCAGCCCCACTGTTGGCTGGTCCAAGTCACGTGACCACTTCTCCCCCTCCTGTGTATTTCCCAACCTCTCCCTCCCTCAGTTAAATGCCCCCCTCCTCCTAGCTAAGACAAAATCACTTGTTTTGCAGTTACGCTGTTTAGTCACACAGCACACATTGCCATCTCATTAAATGCTACCTCAATCCTAAAAGAAAACAGCACAGAGAAAGTACTTATCTTTTAGCTCCAGTTGCCTGCCTCCCATTGCTGAGTGTCAACTCCATGTATTTAAGAAAGATTTTTTATTATTGACTTGTGTCACAGATGATTGCTATCACTAGCAATATTTAAAAATCTCTTCTGCTAAGGTTATTTTCACTTATGAATCCTTGACTGATTTAATAAAATGCCTGCAATACTACATTTACTGTCACTCCCTATCCCTAGACCTCTCTTCTACTGAGACCCTATTTCTTGCCTATCTCTCCTCTTGTCATGACTACAGTAATTCTCTCCTCTTGGAACATGCCAAGTCCATCCTCTTTCAATAACAAAATATTTATAATGTAGACACCTGGCTGCTCACCCACTGTTGGAAAGAAGACCCCAGGAATTCAAACCTCTGTCATGTGCTCCAACTCCCAATCAATCCCACATCTACTGTAACATTGACCCATTTCTTTTAACAGTTCTTTTTGAATTTTTCCTTCTTATCCAGCTATTATCCCCCCGCTGATTTGTAATCTAATCATTTCTACCCCTCCAGTTTTTAATAATTTCCCATTTTTTTCTTAGCACCTCTCAACCACAGTTGGCAAATACCCTTATGAACTTATTATCTAACCATCTACTTACTGCTGGGAGTATCTCCAGTGATATCCTTCTCTTGCATTGTCTCTTCCACCTTCATATCACCAAAAGGGACTTCCACATCCCTCTCAATAAGCAACAGCAATTGTTCCTTTGGGATGTTGTAGCCTGTAAATCAATAAAAGAACCAAGGGAATACATATGAAACTTATAATTAGAGCTAGACCAGTAGGGAATAAGACATGGCAGATGTGCGATTATTCTATGGCAATGTACCAAAGGGCAGGTCAGAGACCTGAACCCAAAGGGTTTCAACAACCACCCTGAGGTAGATTAGGTAAAATAATCCCTCTGAAGAAATGGGTGTCTCTCTGCTGCCTCTCTGATTTCATGTATCTTTCCGGGAGAAGAGGAAGGGAAAGCAATTTATATTACATAACAGAACTGAGTATCTCTGCTTTCTCACACAGAAACACAGAAACTGACAGCAGATAAGGACCGCTAGGCCCATCTAGTCTGCCCATTTTTCCTGCTTACTATAAAAGCTGCAGAGCCTACCTGATCTCCAGCTTTACCTCCTTGTTCTTATTGCTAGGGTTCCCCTATGCCTGCCCCATGCATGCTTGAATCCCCCCACTGTGTTTGCCTCCCTCACCTCTGCTGGGAGTCTATTCCATGCATCCACCACCCTTTCTGTGAAGAAATACTTCTTCATGCTACCCCCAAGTCTACCCCTTCCAACCTCATGTCATTCCCTCCTCATTCCTGGACATCTCCTATTCTGAAAGATGCTACACTCTGGTATCCTAGTTATGCCTTTTAGATATCTGTAGGTTTCTATCATATCTCCCCTGTCTCTCCTCTCCTTTCCCCCAGGGCAAACATACTAAGGTATTCTAGTCTCTCCTCATAGGACTTTTGGTGCAGGACCTGCATCATCTTTGTTGACCTTCTTTGAGCTGCTTCCACCCTATCTATGTCCTTACAGAGATGCGGCCTCCAGAACTGGACACTTTATTCCAAGAGAGGCCTCACAAATTATCTCTACAGTGGCATCGCCACTTCCTTCCTCCTGCTGGTGACACCTCTCCCGATGCATTCCAGCATCCCACTTGCTCTCCCCACAGCCTTAGCACACTGTTTGGACATCTTTACATCACAGTGTACTTCAGGCTGTGTCGGAAGTGGTTGGGTGCCAAGCATTTGCATTCATGTCAGGAGTGACTGTTTTTGTTAGTTTCCATGTGCTGTGAGCAATTGGGTCTTGGTGGTGAGTGACTGTGGTCATATTATGCTGGCAAGCAGTTGCCTTCATGTTGGAAAGGGAGAATTTAGGTCATGCTAGTGAGGAGTGGCAAACATTTTGGTGAGCAACCACTTCTTTCTTGTACTGATGGAGGCTTCTGATGGAGGCCTGGTTCAGGGATTTTGCAGATGACATGCTGCCTGATGTGCTGCCAGTGTGTGCAATCACTAACTGGTAGGATGATGCATCACAGGGAGGAAGTTGGTTTGGCTGCATTTATAGATGAGCACTAGCAGTGTGCAGTGGAAGGCACAGTAACCAAGGCCTGAAAGCTTGAGGAGGCAGTTTAATTGCTTCAAACGCACCTCCTAGAACCCATCACTACACTCTCTACTCCTCCCTCTCACTTTCCTTCTGATGAAACCTTCACACCTCCATCATCTCTGCCAAGTACTGTTTTGGCACACTTCCTCCCTACCTATCTCACCACCCTTTTATCCCCTTCATTTCACTCTTCCTACAGCCTAAGCACACAGGACCCCTGCTCTTTCACCTTGCTCCAACTCAGGAAAGGCTGCCTTCTCCTACCACTTCCTGAATTTGTGGAACTCCCGCTCTTCCTCACTCCATATGCTGCCTACATTCAACCTCTTTAGAAAAACCCTCCCTCATTCGTCACTTTCACCCTGCTCATGTCCCCTATCTGACTAACCCCACTATCAGTACTCTACAACTCCCAAATCCTAAATAATCAACCCTCCTGATTCATACACCTTGGGATAGTATCTTCCTGCTGGTCTGAAATTTTGCACTTTACTGTGGCACTTTGTATGGGAACACCTATAGGTAAACCTACAGTAGCTGCATTGCTATGCTGAATACCTGCATTCTGCACTTGCCGCCTCCTTGGCTATTCTGCTGTTCATTGTTCTCTGCATAGTCTTCTTGCTTGCTTTATGCTTTATCTGTACCTTGTCTCATGTATCTGCACTGAAATCAGACTCACCTTACTCCTGTTCCTGTAAAGAGACTATGTTTGTTTGACTGTGTGCTTGACTGTTCTGTTATACTGACTTTATACCTACTCACAGTCTGCTGCTCTGTTATCTGATCTAGAATTGTACCCATGTAATGCAGTTGATGTTAATTCATTGTCTACTTATTGCACCTTGTATCTGATTTTTGTACTTCCCTTTCCCCCTCCCCCTGGTCACACCTGGAATCGAGCTTAGGCTCAGTGTGCCTCTCACAGTTGCCAACTTTTAATTAAAAAACAAAATGGGAGTATAGTGACATTTTGACCCTGAAACTCATTTAAAGAGCTAGTGTGCTGCCTGGAAACTGCCTGTAATTAATTGTAACTTTCAGATGTACTCAGCTATCAATTCTTATAACTGAAGTATTTATTCTTTTCTGTTTGCTAATTAGAAGATTTTCCACCTGGCAGTACTGGGGTGATGTGTGGTGCAGCAATCTGTCTGGAGGGAAAACAAAAGTCAGTTCTGTTCCTCCCACTACATCAACACTGAAACCACACAGACTATGACATCACTAGTAACCAATGAGAACCATTTCTCACTGCCAGCTTTCGCTTTCACTTTCACATGAAGCAGCAGGGACTGGATCTCCCTGGTTACTAGTGATGTCACAATCCCCTGCGTTTGATAGGTAGCTTGTGAAAGTCATTGCTCAGGCTGCAAGGATTATGGTGCCTTAAGGTGTTTGGCCTAATTTCTGATGATGTAGTGGGGGGAACAGAACTGACTTTCCTTCCAGACAGAGTGTTGCTTCACACATCACCCTATAGTACTGCCAAGTTGCGAAAATCTTCTAATTAGCAAACAGAAAATAAAAAAAAAATACTTCAGATACTGGAAGTGATCGCTGACTGAATCTTAAAATTACTATTAATTTGAAGCAGTACATTAGCTCTTTAATGCACCCCGATGATGATATACAGCAGAGGCATGTTCTATTTTAATGTTGTGCTATGTGATGGGGTCCTGACTAATGAGGACCCAAAATAAAGCATTGCCCATTTTATACAAAAGACCCTCTCAAGAATCTCTGCATCCAACCTGTTGCTGCTCACTACTGAATACTGATGGATAATCACAGTATCACATCACAGAGTTATAAATAAAGATTGTAATCCTCAGAAGCAAAATTACTAATTTCCAGATTTATTTATTCCTCAACCCAGAATCCCAGAGTCTCTGCCTCCTGGATCTGCATTGGTGGCTGAGTGTGTTTGGCTGTGTTTTTAGATTAGTTTTTGTGCGTTCACATGCTCTTCTGTTTGGAGTAATTACACCATTCTTGCACACATCACTGAAAGTCTCCTGGACTGAATTTCTGCAAAACATCGCCACCAGGTATCAGCATTGTCATTTTAAATCAACTTTTTGGAAGCCATCTCAAGCAAAAATAAATCCAGCAACTAAGTCTGGCTAAATCAGTGATGCTGGATCCTGCACTGAATCCACATTTTCATCTGACTTGCTCATAAAGGAACTGCACTTGTCTCTGTGGGCTATTCAACAACTACTTTAAAGAATAAAGGAAACATTCAAAGTACAGTAAAAGAAGGTGACAAGACTTTCTATAGATACATTAGTGAAAGTAGAAAGTCCAGAGGAGGTATTGCTAAGCTCAAAAGAGAAAAGGGGGCATGTGAGGAGGAGGAGGACCCTGTAAAAGCATCTATCCTAAATAGATTATTTTGCTCAGTATTTACTGCAGAGAAGGTAGGGCAGGGCCTACAGCTCAGCACCACGGACACAGGGGAGAGGGAGGTGAGTACTACTCCCTTCCCTACAAGAGCTCGCTAAGCTCAGGGTGGACAAGGCAATGGGACCTGATGGCATACATCCCAGGGTACTTAAGGAGCTAAGGGTGGAACTAGCAGAGCCATTAGCAGAAATGTTTAGTCAGTCTCTGAGCACAGGAGAGGTCCCAGAAGACTGGAGAAGGGCTCATGTGATCCCGCTCCACAAGAGTGGTAGCAGGGAGGAGGCAGGGAACTACAGACCAGTCAGTCTTACCTCAGTAGTGGGCAAGATTATGGAGGTACTCCTTAAAGAAAGGATAGTGCAACACCTGGAATCCATAGGGGCACAGGATCCAAGACAGCATGGGTTTACAAAAGGAAGGTCCTGTCAAACTAATCTAATAGATTTCTTTGTCTGGGTAACCAGAGTGGTGGATCAAGGGGGAGCAGTTGATGTCATCTACCTTGACTTCAGCAAAGCTTTCGACACTGTTCCACATAGAAGATTGATAAATAAGCTGGGTAAGCTCGGGTTGGGTCAGAAGTTGGTCAACTGGGTGGCAAACTGGTTGACAGGCAGAAAACAGAGAGTGGTGATAAATGGTATACAGTCAGAAGAGATGCAAGTCAGAAGAGATGCAAGTCACAAGTGGGGTACCTCAGGGATCAGTCCCGGGGCCAGTCCTCTTCAATATCTTCATTAGTGACATTGCAGATGGACTAGAGGGTAAGGCTTGTCTGTTTGCAGATGACACCAAGATCTGCAACAGAGTAGATGATCCAGATGGGGTGAGCAGAATGAGAAAAAATCTGGATAAACTAGCAAAACAGTCAGAAGAGTGGCAACTGGGATTTAATGCAAAGAAGTGCAAGATCATGCATATAGGGAAGAGAAACCCTGAAGCCACCTATAGGCTGGGAGAGAAGTTGCTGGCAGTCACAAAGGAAGAAAGAGACTTGGGCATCATCATCACCGATGACCTGAAATCTTCCAAGCAGACCTCTAAAGCAGTAGGTAAGGCTAGGGGGGATGTTAGGGTACATTAGTAGGGGTATCACAAGTCGTAAGAGGGATGTAATAATCCCTCTTTACAAAACACTGGTTAGGTCCCTTCTGGAAAACTGTGTGCAGTACTGGAGGCCACACCTTCACAAGGACATTAACCAAATTGAGGCAGTCCAGAGAAGGGGCACCCAAAATGGTGCAGAGACTGCATCAGAAGACATATGGGGACAGATTAACAGAGCTCAATATGTATAGCCTTGAGCAAAGGAGGGAGAGAGGTGATATGATCGAGACATTCAAACACCTTAAGGGCATTAACAAGGTGAAAGAGTCTAACATGTTTAAATATAAGAAAAATAGCAGGACAAGAGGACACAACATGAGATTACAGGGAGGCCGATTAAGGAGGAATGTGAGGAAATTCTTTTTCACAGAAAGGGTGGTGGATGCATGGAATAGCCTACCTCAGGAAGTGATGGCTATGAATACAGTACAGGGCTTCAAATAGGTATGGGATAGGCATAAGGGAGCAATACAGGTGAGTATGAATAGATAGGCCATTGACAGAGCAGAGGCAGATGGCATATTTATAAGGTAGAAAAAGAAATGGGCAGACTGGATGGGCCATGTGGTCCTTATCTGCCGTCAACTTCTATGTTTCTATGTTTCTAAAAAGATTTCACATCTTGCATATGTGCAGGATAGAGTTCATCACCTTCCTGAATTTAACACATTTTGTGACTCTGGACCTCAGCAGTTCACCATTTCCTCTGGCTTTGACTTACCACCAGGTATCAGCATTTTCATTTTAAATCAAATTAAATGTACTTGTCTCTGAAGACTATTCAACAACCACTCTGAAAAACAAAGGAAACATACAGACAAGGTGTTCATAACCTGCATATGCCCAGGCCATAGCTAATCACCTTCAGGCATTTAACACACACTGTGACTCTGAATCTCAGCAGTTCACCATTTCCTCTGGATTTAACTTTTTTCTGTTAATGCTTTATCCTTGGGTAAGAGATAGTGAGGCTAAACTTGAAACTTCAATGGTGGTAGCTTGCGGGTTATCTGTCCCATTCATTTAGTGCCTTCTCTTTGGGTAAAAGATAAGGAGACTCAATTTTATTATGTTGTTGCCAATTGTTAGAATAAGAGGTAGCGGGTATATAATCCTGTGCTGTGGTAGGATAGATTTAACCAATATTTTAAGTTTGTTACTCTTCAGTGTTGGCTGTAATTTTTTATATTAGAATGTTTTTACAATTTGTCTTTATAAGTTTGTTAACTACATCTCGTAATGTTAGTCAACAGAATAGGGAACAAACCTAAGTGAATGATGAAATACACTGTGATCATGGACTGCAGGATGGTAAATGTTTTATATGGGACATTTGGGGGCAAGCTTGGACAACTAAAAGCTCTATAGTCATTTATATAAGTTTGGCAAATTTTCTGTCTTGCAAAAACAGGCAGAGAACAGCAAGAGGAAGGAGCTGCTGTTATAACTATACTTCTCTACTGGGACTAAAGAACTAGAACTCTACTACTGAGACCTTCAATTTAGGGTAAAAACGAACAAAAAAAAGAGTTAGTGTGTTTGTCTGAGTTGGCTGAAGTGGATTGTTACCTTTGCAGTTATCTAGGTGTTTGTCTGAGTTGGCTGAAGAGAACTGTTATCTGTGTAATTATCTAGGTGTAGAAGGCGATGCAAAGTAGGGGACGTGGCTTAGCTAGAAGGAAGCCACATGTTTTGGATTTAAAAACTGACCTAGACACCTTCTGGCAGAGAACAGCAAGAGGAAGGAGCTGCTGTTATAACTATACTTCTCTACTAGGACTATATTGCCCTCCTGCCCTCCCCTCCACCCACCCCCAACCCTTAGTTAGTTCTACTTTTAAAGGCACAGGATTTGACTGACAATAGAAACTTCCGTTTTGGAGCAGGAAGGGAGTGGTCACACAGCCACAAAAGATTCACCATCCTAGAATGAAAAGAGTAGCTCTCCGTCCTCCCCCCACCCCCCAGCAGATGGAGGTCTGACTCTGAGCAAGTAAGGAGACTACTGAGAAATACAGGAACTTCTTGTCGCAGAATGGGAAGATCAAGAGCTTAAAGGGTACGAAGGCAGTAAGTAAGCAGGGAGAAATAAATAAATAAGTAAACAGAGGAAAGAGTACATATTCAAAACAACAGTTAAGAGGCTAGAAATAAGACATAATGGGAGTGGTGCAGTGTAGTGGCTTTGGAGCAGCAGTCTTCTGGGAGATGTTCTGGAGGATGTGGTGTTTTCCTATCTGCAGACACCGCTCTGGGCTGAGGGAGGAGGTTGCTCATCTCCAGGCTGTGTTGGCCAGGATTTAGGGGACCTCCTCTCTCAGCAAGGGACCACCACGGCCACCACCGTTGCCTCAGAGGTTGCCAAGAAAAAGGAGTGGTTGGACCACAGTTGGCTCAGGGAGGGTGAGGGTGGTGGAACATAGGTGCATCCCTTGAGTTGTACCTTTCCACAATTCATATGCCTTTCTGGCCAAGTGTGGTTCGTCTATGGAGCTACCCACAGTGGAGACCAGGGAGGATGCTGGGAACCTCCACAAAGGAGACCTAGAGGAGGGTGGCATGGAACCCCACAAGGGAAGGAAATAACTCCTGGTGGGGGACTCCATTGTTAGAAGTAAAGAACTGTGGGAGGAAGGGGAAACAGAGATAAGGTGCCTGCCTGGCCCCAATGGCTTGGAGGGACAGGGAGCAAATCCTCAGGGTCACGGGAGCAGCTGCACAGGGGAGGAAGCTGAATGTCATTGGTTCTTTTAGGGACAAATGACCTGGCTGGGAAAGGGATCAAAACAGTGCAGGAAGAGTTTGTGGAATTGGGGAAGGGCCTTAGACAAGTAGCATGCACAATAACCTTCTTGAAGGTACTGCCTGTCTATGGCATGGGTGAGGCTAGGGTGCTCCACAGCACGGGATACAATCAGTGGTTGACAAACTGGTGCAGAGCTCAGGGGTTTGGCTTAGTTGGGGACTGGGGGTCCACCTGAAGTGATGCAGGCCTATACTGGCACGATGGCTTGCATCTGTCCAGGAGGGGAACCAGGATCCTAGGCAATAGGTATAAATGCTTCATTGGCAAGCATTTAAACTAGCTAAAGAGGGAGGCACTGGAAAGGAGAAAGGAAATCTTAGCCACCCCCCAAAAAAATCAAGGTAGTTAGTAAGGTAAACATCAAGATAGAGACATCAATAAGGAGAAGGGCAGAGGTAAATGGAGAAAATGACAAAGGCAATAAGGACAGAGATGGGGCAAAAAGAGGTAAGGCCATCAAGAAATGGAGGGTAATAAGTACCAATGCCCATAGTCTGCGCAACAAGCTCCTTGAACTGGTGGCCTTGATGGAACAGGATGTCTGGATATCGTGGCAGTCACAGAATCATGGTACACATAGAACCATAACTGGGATGTTAACATACCAGGGTACACAACCTACAGGAGGGACAGGGAGGGTAAAAGAGGGGGAAGAGTAGCTCTCTATGTAATGGAAGGGATAAAAGCAATGGAATAAAAGAGTAAACAGGGAGGACAGGAGGCACTGTGGGTCACCTTAGAGACTGGAAATGGCACCACAATCCGCACAAGGGTTGTAAACAGACCCCCATTTCAGGAAGAGGAAATGGACAAGGATATGATAGAAGGCTTCCTTAGGATGGCAGAGAAAGGGGAGATACTGTTGATGGGGGACCTGAATATGCCAGATGTTAACTGGAGCACCTTTGCTGCAGCCACATCAAAGAGCATGGCCATTCTTGATGCCCTACGGGGGCATGCCTCAGAAAGCTAGTGTTGGAACCCACTCAGGAGGGAGCAATCTTAGACCTCATACTCTCAAATGAGGACAGTGACAGGATCTCAGATCTAGAAGTGGGTACTCATCTGGGAACAAGTGACCACCAAACAGTCTGGTTCATGATAAACTCAGCTGCAGAGTCAAGCCATATAAAAGTGAGGGTACTGGACTTCAGGAGGGCAGACTTTGGCAAAATGGGAGAGTGCCTTAGAAAAGCACTAGCAAACAGGCAAGAAGGAGGGGTGGAGCAGCAGCGGAGAAACATCAAAACTGCCATCACAGAGGCAACAAGACCTTGTGTGAAGCAAATAAACAAATCAAAATAAAAAAAGCCACCATGGTTCTCAAAAGAGGTGGTGGGGAAGGTTTGGGAGAAAAAGATAGCATTTAGGAAGTATAAGGAAACACAGAAGGAGCAGGACAGAGAACTGTACCAGTTAAGGCAGAAGGATGCAGGAAAGGTAGTCAGAATAGCAAAGGCCCAAACTGAGGAAAAGATAGCCAACTCAGTTAAGAAGGGGGATATAACCTTTTATAGGTACATTAGGGAGTACATTAGGGAGCGTAGAAAGACAGCAGGATAGTGAGGCTGAATAGAATGGACCATGGGTTGGCAGAGATGGACAGTGAAAAAGCAGGAATACCGAATGAATACTTCTGCTCAGTATTCACAAAAGAGGGGGAGGGGAGGTACCTAATCCAATTAACAGACGCACTCTGGATAGGGGAGTCAATCCCAATCCTTTCACAGAAGAAAGGGTTCTGAAAGAACAACTAAAACTGAAGGTGGACAAAGCAATGAGGCCTGATGGAATTCACCCAAGAAATTTAAAAGAATTAAGAGGAGAACTAGTGACATCACTGTCTACCCTTTTTAGCAAATCATGGGAGGATGGTGTGGTATGTGAGGACTGGAGAAGGGTGAATGTGACTTCCCTTCACAAAAGTGGGAGCAAGACAGAGGCAGGAAACCACAGACCTTTCAGTTTGACCTCTGTGGTAGGGAAATGATGGACTCACTTCTGAAGGAAAGAACTGTTGAGTACCTAGAGGCCAGTGGGACACAGGACCCAAGGCAGCATGGATTCACACCAGAAAGGTCATGTCAGACGAATCTAATCGATTTCTCTGACTGGGAGACCAAAGTAGTAGACCAGGGAGGGGCTGTGGACATGGCCTACATAGACTTTAGCAAGGCATTTGACACAGTCCCACACAAAAGATTCAAAAACAAATTAGCCAGCCAGGGAGTGGATCCCAGGGTGGCAGCCTGGGTAAAACATTGGCTGGATAACAGGACACAGAAGGTAATAGTAAACTAGTGGGGTACCGCAGGGTTCAGTACTGGATCCAATCCTTTTTAATTGTCTTTATAAGTGACATTGCAGAGGACCTGGAAGGAAAAGTATGCTCCTTTGCAGATGACACAAAGATCTGCAAAAGGGTTGATACACAAGGGGGTGTGGAAAGGATGAGAAGGGACTTGTCAAGGTTTGAGGAATGGTCAGAAGTATGTCAGCTTGGATTCAGTGCAAAGGAGTGCAAAATAATGCACCTGAGAAACAAAAACAGAGTGAAAGATTACACAATTGGGGGTGAGGGGGGAGGTAGTAACAACAACGAAAATGGAAAGGAACCTGTGGGTAATCATATCAGATGACCTTAAGGTTGGCAAGCAATGTGAGAAGGCAGTAGAGGGGGCTGGGGGATACTGGGATGTATAGGGAGAGGCATCACCAGCAGAAAACAGGAAGTTGTTGTCCCTCTATACACACAGTTGGTGAGACCCCATCTGGAGTACTGCATCCAATTCTGAAGACCCCATCTCTGCAAGGACATATACAGGATTGAGGCAGTCCAGAGAAGGGCAACTAAAATGGTGCAAGGTCTGCAAGAGAAGCCATATGAGGAGAGACTAAAGGAGCTTAATATGTATAGCCTTGAGGAAAGAAGGGGGGGGCATGCTAGAAACTTTCAAGTAACTCAAGGGAATCAACAAAGTCCAGGAAGGTAGCATATTTCATAAAAAGAGATGTGCAAGAATAAGGGGACATAATTTCAAAATGGGGGGGCGGCTCAGGGGCAATGTGAGGAAGTATTTTTTCACAGAGAGGGTTGTGGATGCATGGAACTGCCTTCTTTAGGAGGTTGTGGGGTCTAAAACTGTGGGAGAATTTAAGAATGCATGGGACAGACATAAGGCAATTCTTGTGGCTGGTAGGAAGAAATAGGCTGTTGGTTAACTAGGATCTACAGCTTACCCAGTAGGTAGGGAAATGGGCAGACTAGGTGGGCCAAGCAGTTCTCAGCTGCTGTCAAAGTCTAGAAACAGAAACATAGAATTTGACAGCAGATAAGGACCACTTGGCCCTCCTAGTCTGCCCATTTCCCTACCTAACGGATAAGCTGCAGATCCTAGTTAACCAACAGCCTACTTCCTCCTACCTCCGACTAGAATTGCCTTATGTCTGTCCCATGCATTCTTGAATTCCCCCACTGTTTTTGAATCTACGACCTCCTCAGGAAGACTGTTCCATGTATCTACAACCCTCTCTGTGAAGAAATACTTCCTCACATTACCTCTGAGCCGTCCCACCATTATCTTCAAATTGTGTCCACTTGTTTTGGCACACCTCTTTTTCTCAAAGATGCTACCCTCTTGGACTTTGTTGATTCCCTTGAGGTATTTGAAAGTTTCTATCATATCCCCCCTCTCCCTCCTTTCCTCAATACTATACATCTCTAGTTCCTTTAGTATTTCTTCATATGTCTTCGATGCAGACCCTGCATCATTTTGGTTGCCCTCCCCGGGACAGCCTCCACCCTATATATGTCTTTGCGGAGATGGGGTCTCCAAAACTGTACACAGTACTCCAGATGTGGTCTTACCAACTGTCTGTACAGAGGGCCAACAATTTCCTGTTTTCTGCTGGTGATGCCTCTCCCTATATATCCCAGTATCCCCCAGCCCTCCTTACTGCCTTCTCACATTGATGGCCCACCTTTAGGTCATCTGATATGACTACCCCAGGTCTCTTTCCATTTTTGTTGTTGTCAGTATCTCACCCTCCATTGTGTACTCTTCCCCTGGGTTTTTGTTTCCCAGGTGCATTACTTTGTACTTCTTTGTGTAGAGTTTAAGCTGCCATACATTTGACCATTCCTCCAACGTTGCCAAGTTCCTTTTCTTCCTTTCCACCCCACCTTGCGTATCAACCCTGTTGCAGATGTTTGTGTCATCTGCAAAGAGACATACTTTCCCTTCTAGTCCCTCCCATAATGTCACTTATAAAGACACTAAAAAGGACCGGCCCCAGTAGTGAACCTTACGGTACCCCACTAGTAACCCTCCTTTCTTCACTGTGGACTCCATTTACCATTACCTGATGTGTCCTGTTGTCCAGCCAGTGTTTTACCGAGGCTATCACCCTGGGACCCACTCCCAGGCTGGCTAATTTGTTTAATAATCTTTTGTGCAGGACTGTTTCAAATGCTTTGCTAAAGTCTAGGCAGGCCATGTCCACAGCCCCTCCCTGGTCTACTACTTTGGTCACCCAGTCAAAGAAATCAACTAGATTTGTCTAACATGACCTTCCTGCTGTGAATCCATGCTGCCTTGGGTTCTGTGCCCCACTGGCCTCTAGGTACTCAACAGTTCTTTCCTTCAGCAGTGATTCTATCACTTTCCCTACCACTGAGGTCAAACTGACAGGTCTGTAGTTTCCTACCTCTGTCTTGCTCCCACTTTTGTGAAGGGGAATCACATCCACCCTCCTCCAGTCCTCAGGTACCATGCCATCCTCCTATGATTTATTAAAAAGGGTAGTCAGTAGTGTTACTAGTTCTTCCCTTAGTTCTTCTAGAATTCTGGGGTGAATCCCATCAGGCCCCATTGCTTTATCTATCTTCAGTTTTAAGGGTTCTTTCAGAACCCTTTCTTCTGTGAAAGGACTAATATCAACTCCCCTATCCAGAGTGCTTTTATTAACCAGATTAGGTATTTCTCCCTGCTTTTCCATTGTGAATACTGGGCAGAAGTATTTGTTCAGTACCCCTGCTTTTTCACTATCGCTCTCTGCCCAACCACCTTCCTCTTTATTCAGCCTCAGTATCCCTGCCTTAGTCATTCTTTGCTACCTAATGTACCTATAAAAGGTTTTATTCCCCTTCTTAACCGAGTTGGCTATCTTTTCCTTGGTTTGGGCCTTTGCTATTCTGACTGCCTTACCCGTTTCCTTCTGCTTTAACTGGTACAGTTCTCTGTCCTGCTCCTTCTGTGTTTCCTTATACTTCCTGAATGCTATCTTTTTCTCCCTTACCTTTCCCGGTACTTCTTTTAAGAACCATAGTGTTTTTTTTCTTTCATTTTGATCTGTTTATTTGCTTCACACAAAGGCTTGTTGCCTCTGTGATGGCAGTTTTGATGTTTTCCTACTGTTGCTCCACCCCACCTTCTTGCCTGTTTGCTAGTGCTTTTCTGAGGCACTCTACCATTTTGACAAAATCAGCCCTCCTGAAGTCCAGTACCTTCACTTTTGTGTGGCTTGACTCTATAGCTAAGTTTATCATGAACCACAATGTTTGGTGGTCGCTTGTTCCCAGATAGCTACTCACTTCAAGATCAGAGATCCTCTCTCTGTCCCCATTTGAGAGTACCAGGTCTAAGATTGCTCTCTCCCGAGTGGGTTCCAAAACTAACTATCTGAGGCGTGCTCCTTGTAGGGCAACGAGAATGGCCCTGCTCTTGGATGTGGCTGCAGCAAAGGTGCTCCAGTCAACATCTGGCATATTCAGGTCCCCCATCAGCAATATCTCCCCTTTCTCTGCCACCCTAAGGATGCCTTTTATCATTTCCTTGTCCATTTCCTCCCCCGAGACAGGCATTGATTTTTGTTGAACTGAAATAGGCTTGTATGGGGCTACTTCCTTGAAACAAACCACTGATGAAAAGCATGTAAAAATGAGGAGTCAACGGCCACATGATTACTTTGCAGGAATTTTTCACATGGTATGAGGAAGCATATTTTGCTGAACGTACTGATCTATGAGAGCACTGTGTGTCTTATACAGGAGGTTAGGACACAACTTGTGCAGAGAGAGAGCGAGAGAGACCCCGAGATGATCGGAGTAACTCATGCTCAAATGATGTGCAGCCTTGAGTCGCTGGAAATTTTGAAGAAAATGAGGCAATTTTATATCCAAAAGGAAACAAATCCACTATTTAAAGTTATATGGCAGTATTTTTTTATTTTTATTTTTTTATTTTATATAAACAGCAGTTTGGAAAACCTTTGAGCCATAGGCTCATTTACAAAAGTACCTTGTCACAGTAAGACAAACAAAAATACACAGTATAACAGTACAACACATAAGTATAACAGTAAATTAAGACATAGATACAAACAAGCTGGTACAGGTAGGATGGATGCAAACAATACCAGAGTTATGTTGTCCTTAGCAGCTTAGTAATAAGCTTTGTCATAAGTATTGAGTACGGCTTTGACTAGTGGCAATTACAGCATCGGGTGTTAATAAGGTGGTTACGTAAGGAAGTTTTGAAGCACGATATAGTTGGAGCTTCGGAGATGGAGGGGGGCAGTGTGTTGAATCAGGAGGGGGCCCTAAAGCTGAAGGCTCTTTGGCCATGAGAGGTCCTAGCTCTAGGGATAACAAGAGAGGTTTTCCTAGAGGTCCGAGTATGAACTAGTGGGACAGAGCGGTGTATGGTGGTGGTCAATCCTGGTGGGGATAGCCCAAGGAGGGTCTTTTTTGTAAGGGTACAGGTCAGATATTTGAGGCTCTCGTCAAGATCAAGTACCAGCGCTTTAGCGTACAGTAGACAGGTGTGTGTCAGCCTAGGTGCTCCAGTAATTAACCTGCAGGCCTTATTCAGAGTAGTGCGAATTTTATGGAGTGCGGTCTGATCAGCAGCACCATACACCGGCAGTCCATAGTCCACTAGGGACAGGATAGAGGAGGTGACTGCGAGTCGAGAGAGCCTCCGGGGAGGCAGTGTTTATACCGATGTAAGATGCCCAATCGGATATTAGTGCAGTGGCTAGGGCAGCGATGTGTCCATGGAAGGAGGGAGGGTCAAAATGGATCCCTAGGTATTTATAGGAGCAAACTTGTTCGAGTGGGAAAGAGGACCCAGAGTGAATGAGGAGTTTGAAGTTGCAGGACTTGTTTTGGGGATGAGTGAAGAACATGGTTTTGTTTTTTAAGATTTATCACCAATCTATGTTCCTTGAACCAGCCCTCAGCTTCAGTGAAGGACTTCTGCAACGAGTCCTGGAGGGCAATAGGGTTACGACTTGAGGCAAAGTTGACTGCATCATCAGCGTACAATAGAATGTTCCCCGAGCAAGAGCGTGGAAGGGTGTTAAGGTAAAGGGAGAATAGTAAGGGGCCCAGAATGGAGCCTGGGGAACCAGAAAAGATGGGACAGATGTCTGAGTAGGTCCCATTAATTTTTACACGCTGTGGCAGATCAGACAGATAACTGGTGCACCAGGAGATAGGCCCAGCAGCAAAACCAGAGAGACTAAGGGCATCAAGAAGGAGGGTGGGAGACAGTGTCGAAAGCTTGAGAGGTCAATGAAGACAGCACCAGCCAGAGAACCAGTGTCTAAGGAGGAGTGGAGAAAGTTGGAGAACTCTAGGAGGGTTGTGTTGGTACTGTGGCCGCTTCGGAAGCCATGCTGCTCAGGACAAAGGACATTGTAGCTGGAGAGGTAGTCAGAGATTTGAGAGGCCACCACTTTTCCAAGGCCTTGGAGAGGAGAGAGAATGGAGATCGGGTCGATGGTTTCCAGCCACAGTCCTAACGCCACCTTTAAAGATAGGGGTGACAGTGGTGACTTTCCAGGCAGTTGGAACCTTCCCCAGGCAAAGAGAGTGGTTGATGAGGCATGTGATCGGGGTAAGGACTGTGTCTAAGACCAGCCGTAGGATACACGGATCCAGGGTGTCACTGCCTGTACTATTACTCTTGAAGGCAGTGACAAGGTGTGGCCTAAGTTCTTGGGCAGAAACACGGGAGGAAAATAAGGGCGAGAAAGATTCTGGCAGGTGCTGGGGAGGAGGGTCAAAAAATTTGTAGGGAGGATAGGGCTAAGGTCAGTGAATTAGGTGTTGAGGTGGTTGGCTATGAGGGCTGGGTCTGAGGAGATCACACCATTAATGTTGATCTGGGTGGGTGGGAGTGTGCACTCCCATTTAACTGTTAATATTATCCCAGAAGGTTCTGGGGTTCCCCATGAGGCAGTCTGTGAGGACCGATAGTGCTCAGACTTGGCCTTTCTGATGGCCTGAGTGCACTTGTTTGACGGCAGCATATAACTGCCTGTCATTGGGCGGCCAGTCTCAATGGCATGGTGCCATAGGTTGTCCCTATGTTTGAGCTGGTGGATCAAAGCTGGGGTTACCAGGGGCATTCTTCCTTTTAGAACGGGGGTCAACATTGGGGCAAAAGATATCACAGGCATTATTAAAAGTTTGGGTAAGAAGGAGAGAGCTGTGTCGATGTCAGGAGTTGCCTGTATGAGACCAGTCAATTTGGGACAGAAGTTCCTTAAGTTTTATTAGTCCACCAGGTATTAGGCGCTGCCGGCATGTGGACTTTGCTATGGGTTTGGGGACTGAGGATGACCAGTGGAATAGAATGGGGAGTGATCGCTGAGAGAGTCTGGGAGGACTTGTACATTGGGGATCCGATTAGAGGCGGTTGGTGAGTACCACATCAAGCAGGGTACTGGAGCCTCTCTTGGGGTTAGTCCTGGTAGGGTGGGTAACTAGTTGCGTTAGGTCTATTGCTGAAAGGAGTCTCGGGTAGGAGGAGGAGGAGGAGGGCTGAGCCAGTTGACATTTAAGTCACCCACCAGAATTTAATCAGCGGAAGGAGGTAGAGAGGTAAGGTATTCTGTAAGAGGCAATGGCCTGCGTTTGGTCCTGGGGGCACGATGCAGTAGTCAGATAAAGGGCCCTTTAAAGGGTCAGGGGTTAGTTTCAGCATAGCGCCTGGGCCCTGAGTCAAGGATTGGAGTGGGCAGGGCTGGTACAGGGAGGATTCCTTGACATAAATAGCAGCCCCTGTCTCCCAACACGGTCGGACCGAAAAGGGTGAAACCAGGAAGGGAGACTAGGGAGTCAGGGAGGATTTCACAGCCAAGTCTCAACCAGGTGATGACATCAGGGTTAATTGATGTGACCAGGCATTGTAGTGAGTCAAACATTTTAGGAGGCTACAGATATTCATGGAGACCATGCATAGGCCTGTGGGCGAGTTGGGGAGCTCCTGGGAACCGGGCCAGGGTTTGGATGAATGTTCCCGACAGGAGTAGTAGCATGACTAACACCTGGCTGGAAGATGGTGAGAGGTTTTCCTACGATTGACATGGGGGGGAGGGGAGGCTAAGGGAGCAGGGGGTGGGCAGGGAGGTACAGGAGGGGAAAGCAAGAATAAGAAGACACCCAGATGTGCCTGAGGTGAAGAGAAAGCTAGGGGGAGGGCAGGGAGGACGGGGACACACAGAGGTCCCAAGGGGCAGGAGAGCAGGTTCAGGAGCAAGGGGAGGGAGGGGTGCCAGGGCACAGTGTGGACTAGCAGATGGGTAAGTGGGTAAGTGTACTGCTAGTGGGGATAGGCACAGGCAGAGGCGTGAGGCAGGGCCAATACATTGTGGTGAGCAAGATCCCAGGAAGTAGTGCTGTACAGGTAGGAGTAGGAAGTAGTGAGGAGCATGGTCCCTCTGGTAGCCAACAGGTATAACCTGCAAATGGAAAGTGGGGAGATAGGTTCTGGGCAACAGGATGATGTCACCGGATGTGATGTCACGGGTGGATCCTTAAATTGACAGCCACCCCTGGGTGGGAGGGTAGTTAGGCGGGCGGGGCAGACGCATGCGGCGTGCCGGGTTAGCACCCCTCTGCAGGCGTCCAGACGAAGAGAAGAGGCTCTCTTTACCTCGAAAGTTATCAGGCTGGAGATTCGGCTTCCTCAGCTACTCAGGTGAGCTGCTTGGGTTGCTTCAGTTGCTTGATTGTCCCGAGTGCCTAGCTTGGGGGCGGAGCTGCCTATGTAGTGGAGAAAACACAGCCTCTCATTACTATGCTGCGGGAGAATATGTTGTGACTTACACAAAGGAGCTCCACTCTAAGCAAACAGGGCTATTCCGAAATGAGGTCACACTAGGACCCAGCTAACCTAATGCCTTCAGTTACAAGCACAATTAGCTCCAATACCACCATATTAAACAAGTCTGCTCTATATTAGCTGCTTGGTAAATCTGGCTTTAAGATGTAATCAGCAATTAGCTCCAAATACCACCATATTAAACAAGTCTGATCTATATTAGCTGCTTGGTATATCTGGCTTTAAGGTGTAATCAGCAAGGCAACTCTAGGAAAACCAGTGAGTCCCTAGCTTTACACTTCAGCATTAGTAGCACAAAGAGAAGCAAATAACAAGCCCACCCAGTGGTGAACAGGGAACAAAGTTCATAAAATATAAGTGTTCATCAGGTAGCACCCCTCTGCAGGCGTCCAGACAAAGAGAAGAGGCTCTCTTTACCTCAAAAGTTATCAGGCTGGAGATTCGGCTTCCTCAGCTACTCAGGTAAGCTGCTTGTGTTGCTTCAGTTGCTTGATTGTCCCGAGTGCCTAGCTTGGGGGAGCTGCCTCGAAAGTTATCAGGCTGGAGATTTGGCTTCCTCAGCTACTCAGGTGAGCTGCTTGTGTTGCTTCAGTTGCTTGATTGTCCTGAGCGCCTAGCTTGGGGGGGGGAGCTGCCTCGAAAGTTATCAGGCTGGAGATTCGGCTTCCTCAGCTACTCAGGTGAGCTGCTTGTGTTGCTTCAGTTGCTTGATTGTCCCGAGTGCCTAGCTTGGGGGGGGGAGCTGCCTCGAAAGTTATCAGGCTGGAGATTCGGCTTCCTCAGCTACTCAGGTGAGCTGCTTGTGTTGCTTCAGTTGCTTGATTGTCCCGAGTGCCTAGCTTGGGGTGGGGGGCTGCCTCGAAAGTTATCAGGCTGGAGATTCAGCTTCCTCAGCTACTCAGGTGAGCTGCTTGTGTTGCTTCAGTTGCTTGATTGTCCCGAGTGCCTAGCTTGGGGAGCTGCCTCGAAAGTTATCAGGCTGGAGATTCGGCTTCCTCAGCTACTCAGGTGAGCTGCTTGTGTTGCTTCAGTTGCTTGATTGTCCCGAGTGCCTAGCTTGGGGGGCTGCCTCGAAAGTTATCAGGCTGGAGATTCGGCTTCCTCAGCTACTCAGGTGAGCTGCTTGTGTTGCTTCAGTTGCTTGATTGTCCCGAGTGCCTAGCTTGGGGGAGCTGCCTCGAAAGTTATCAGGCTGGAGATTCGGCTTCCTCAGCTACTCAGGTGAGCTGCTTGTGTTGCTTCAGTTGCTTGATTGTCCCGAGTGCCTAGCTTGGGGGAGCTGCCTCGAAAGTTATCAGGCTGGAGATTCGGCTTCCTCAGCTACTCAGGTGAGCTGCTTGTGTTGCTTCAGTTGCTTGATTGTCCCGAGTGCCTAGCTTGGGGGGCTGCCTCGAAAGTTATCAGGCTGGAGATTCGGCTTCCTCAGCTACTCAGGTGAGCTGCTTGTGTTACTTCAGTTGCTTGATTGTCCCGAGTGTATACGCAAATGACGTTGGAAATGGTTGTATTTATCCATTCGGTCCGTACAGGAAACTGAGAGCTTCATCTAAATCCTATTGAGTCATTCACCAAGTACTATTTTGCACATGACAAACTAAATTATGCCAGACTTATGCCCTTGTACCTCTGGCAGACATGAAAAAACTCAGGACATCAGAATCGTATATATATGAAGAATTTCTTGGTGGACACTGGGCTGCAAACAAGAATAAATGTGTGTCCTTACGTGCTGCTGGTGCAGATCATGCTTTGGAACAAATCAACCGCATGATGAACATTTCAGGGGGATCGATTGGCATTACCCTTAACCCCAGTGTTTAATCCTAGATCTCAATAAATAAATAAAACAGATCAACAGCACGATAAACGTTTCTGGTGGATCGATTGGCATTACCCTTAACCCCAGTGTTTAATCCTAGATCTCAATAAATAAATAAAACAAGTCAACCGCATGATGAATGTTTCAGGTGGATCAATTGGCATTACCCCTAACCCCAGTGTTTAATCCTAGATCTCAATAAATAAACCGCATGATGAAAGTTTCAGGTGGATTACTAGGACTACAGAAGAAGCACAGCAGGTGGCTGGACTGTTCTCAACCAGGTGTACACAGCACTACAAACTTTTGTTATCAGTACAAAAGTGACAAGAGAAAAGCATCAAGGATCTTACTCACTGCCACCAACAGAAGCTTAACAAATCCATTCACAGAAGACAGTGATACGTTGTTCAATCTTGCAACAAATGTAATCATGCCAGAAAAGGCAATGCAAGACTTGTGCAAGCAGACATTATTGTCAAACAACTATTTGAAATGCTTGTGTCCATACATATTATAAGTAAAATTAATCCAGTGTTTTCCCTAGACAAATTTGAAAGGATAGGGTTTTTTTTGTAAACGTCAAAATCCCTAATCAATCTGAGGGGGTTCAGGGGCATGCCACCCCAAAAAAGTTCCACACAAATGGTTGAAAAGGGTGCATTTTAAAGGGTTTCTTGACTGTTTTCTGGTTTTATTTCTACTGCTAAAAACTGAGATTTTATTCTGGAAAACGATTTGTCACGGCCCAATTTATGTTATGTTGCCATATTCACATCTCTTGAGAGTAGATTTTTACTATCAGAATTTGAATATGGAAACATACAATATTGGTTATTTGTACAGGTATAACGTTTGCTCTAATAATTGTGTGTAAAATGTCCAGAGTTTAAAGGAGTTCTTGGTGGGCTGATTCCAGAAGTGTACAGCACTGTGTGTGTGTGTGTGTTGGGGGGGTGGGGGTTGCATGCAACATGTAAAATAAGTTGCTGGAAAGAAAGAGAGACATGACATTTGAGTTGCAAAGCAAGTGCATGTGAGGAGAGATAGGGGTCTGTCCAAGTATTTAAACAAGCGAGGGGGGCTGTAAATAAGGACAAGCAGTTTGTGAATTATATTATTGGAGGAGAAGAGTTGAAGTATGAGCTGGCTGAGACAGGCAGCACAGGAAAGGAAGGGGAAGGGAGTTAGCTCTGGCGTCACTGATGAAGCTGTACAGCATGTTAGCCTCTTATGACATGGTTGCAGTTTCACCGTGGAACTGGTGCAAACCTGCATGTTTTCTGTAATGGCCTGTAAAAGTACAGTATGTCTATTTTTTGACAATGGAAATCTTAATGTGGTAGGTCACAGGTATTGTGTTTTTTCCATTGCCAAATATTCTAGAACAAAAGAGGAGAGAAGAGTATTTAACTCCTACACCCCCCCCAAAAAAAGCAGAGGGTGCACATCAAGAAGCTGGCACACTCCCCCCCCCCATGGCAACCAGGTTATTGAAGAGAATAAAGTGAGGAATAAGACACAACGAGGCGTGGTTTATTGCCTGATAACAGCATGCCCATGGTGCCTAATGAGGCATGAGGCACTTGTGCAGAGTGCCTTTAGCACACAGGAAGTGCTCTTATCAGACCATAAACCACACCTCAAAGTGTCTTATTCTGCTTATAAAATGGGTCCCCCAGTAAAAAAGGTAATTACAAAATGCATACAAAAAGTGCACATAAAGAGTGTAAAAAAATATTACATAGGTAAAAATACAAATGTAGTTCTTGTCATTCATTGTATTGGACAGCTTTAATTAAAATTCAGTGGAGACCTGTGGTGCCTGTCTGCCCCCACCCCCACTCCCAAACATGCAGAAAATCCTTCAGAATGTTTTTTTTTTTTAAATCAGTAAATAAACAAGTTTCCTTTTTGTCCTAGCAGGGGGTGGGATGACCAATTCCCTCACCAGCTGCCTTGTTTAGAGCTTTTCTAATAGCACTTCCCTGATCACAGTGTCTGCTGCTTGCACACCAGCTGCCTTATTTAGCAGTTTTCTAATAGCGCTTCCCCGATTACAGTGTCTGCTGCTCGCTCTGTCATTATACTCAAACTTGGTGGCTGGCATGTTTTATAAAGCACTGTCCCCTGAAAGAGTCAGTTGAGGAGTGAGTCTACTGAGCCATTGGAGAAACGAGTAGTCCAGGGAGTTCTAAACACAGAAGTGGGAGTGAGTGTGTCCCTTAGCAGCCTCCGTATTTAGCACTTCACCAATCATGGTTTCGGCTGCTTGCTGCAGCCTGCTTTGGTTTAGATGGTGTGCCATTTAAGTTCAAATTAGTTGTTTTATATTATGATAGCTGATGGAGGAGCAGGTTTCGGGCATGATTTGAAAGCCGCATCTTGGAGGTACGTGTTCAATGCTCACTGTGTTCGGGGCAACTTTCTCAACAGAATAGGTGACACTTTTATATTTTAAATAAGCTATAAAACAAGTTTTTGTACATGGTCTCCATAGTAGGATGCTGTGCATCAAAAAACAGAGCTATAGCTAGACACTGTGTGTTGTGGGCGTGCAAGGTGCACAACTTGGCTGTGCAGTTTCAGGAAGTTGGCACACTGATATCTGTCTTGTAGTGAGTCCTGACTGACTAAAGAGGTGCTGGTTGGCACAATGTGCCCTAATAAGGACATGGCCACAGGCACCTGTCAGCCAATCAGTACAGAAACCTCCAGACCCATTTTATAAATTTCGATAAATAATACACCACAGTGTCAGTGCACTCAAACATAGAGTTATTTCATACACTTTTTACTTTACAATTTACCTAGGATAGCCCAGCAGCAATACACCATCTCATTTCCATTGAAATCATGTTTCTACCCATTTCTGCAACTTGGCAGACTGGAGCACTGAGAGGTCAAGTGACTTGCTCAAAGTCAGACACTGAATATTTGGCTTTAGCGGGCTTTGAACCTGTGGTCTCCAGATTCCCAGGCCAGTGTTCTAATCACTACAACCAACTGCCTCCTAAAGTACCCTCCAGCCTCCTAATAGGCTACATTGCCTCCTTTCATATACTGTATTTAAACATCAGCTCCTGGTTTTGCAAAAGTAGCTCCTGGTCAGCAAGAAAGTATGGGTACTCAGGAGCTATTTCTATCACTTGACTGTTAAATCCTTACTTTGGCCCAAGTAATAACTTATATTTAATTCTGGTGAGAAAGAGTTAATGCTGGAGGCAGTCCAAAGTGCTGATTGGTGGGTTGACTCCTGAGGTGTAAAGTGCTGTGTGTGGGGGGACGTATTCTTTCTGGTGGTTCCAGCCCAGGGAGCTACAAATCACTTCACTACATGATTAGTTAACCCCTCTGTACCTGAGAGATACAGAGAGTGAAACCCACCAGGATGAAATCTAACTCTGCAGAATGTACGTATCTCTTTTTCAACTGACTTTTATTTAATTCTGGTGAGTAGGGGTTAATGCAGGAGACAGTCCATTTAGCATCCGGTCTCTCTGCTGTAATTACTCACTTTGGTGTGTAAATAGTAGCATATCAGAAGAAAAAGGAAGTCCTGAGCCAGCTTACAAAGTGCACAGGCATAGCGAGAAGCATAGCGGCACATCAAAAGGACAGTGGCAGCCAGCATAAGCATAGTGGGTCTGCTCTTCATACATGCTTTGGGATTAACACTTTAATCTCTGAGCCACCATGAAGAAGCAAAAACAACAGACCTGGAAATGTGTGGGACAGAAAGTGAAAGTGGGAGATATGGTGATCGAGCTGCATGAGGATAGATTCCTGTTTGCTCACATGC
Source organism: Neoceratodus forsteri (assembly GCA_016271365.2). NCBI lineage: Eukaryota > Metazoa > Chordata > Ceratodontiformes > Ceratodontidae > Neoceratodus > Neoceratodus forsteri. Next base: position 409,382,042 of record CM057457.1, on the reverse strand, counting down.
TAATTATGTGCAAACCAAGGCCTGATATTAACCTGAGGGATGCCGTTGGGTAATATGAGCTCTCAGTAGTGCCCCAAGCACTTTTTACCACTGATGGATCAATGATATATTGGTCTGCTACAAGTAAACTCCTGTCCGTTCTTGAGGAGCTCTCAGGCAAACCTGGGGAGAACATGGAAATAGATGAACTCAGCATCAATGCTAATAAGTTAACGGTTGCAGTAATTGACGGCATGGCTGAACTGCAGACCCTTGACAAGTCAGCGACAGTGAACACTTGTTTTGTCCTGGTAGAACACTTCATATCCTGCCTATTTAAGAAGTACAACAGAGAGAAGTATAATGAAGTTCACTTGGTATTTGACAGATATGATGTAACTCAATCTCTGAAAGGCTCAACACATGACAGATGACAAGAAGACAATTCTCCAGTAGCCTGCCACATCACTGACATGACCAACATTGCTACAGTACCTATGAAACAATTTTTCTCACATGTAAAGACAAAGGATGAAATCACAAGATACCAACTAGAAAAGATGCTCCAGTAAGGACTGAAAAATGCAATTAATTTGGTTGTCACCTACAGTACCAAGTGTGGATCAACTCACACGGATGTGAGTCATCTTGAGGGTGAGCAAGAGGAAGGTGACACAAAGTTAATTCTCCATGCCTTAGATGCAACAGCATTTGGTGCCACTGAACTTCAGTCACTTTAGACACAGATGTCTTTGAACTTGCTATTAGACGCTATCTTGAGTTAAGCCAAGATACGGCATTTGTGACTGAAACTGGACAAAAGCACAGTAGCATACAGCTAAGACCAATCTATGAAGCTCTTGGCCAGAAGAAAGCAGCTGCACTACTAGGATTTCATGCCTTCTGTGGAGCTGACATTACTGGTTCTCTTGCAGGAAAGGGAAAATTAACTTGCTGGAAAGCATTTCAGAATGCTAGTAAAGATGTTCTTATGGGCTTTGAGAAGCTGGGCAATTACATAAAGCCATCAGAAGATACTCTTGCAGGACTGGAGAAGTGTGTGTGCCAGATATACCTCCCAAAAAACTGTGATAACAATGGTAAAAAAACAGAGATGGTGGCTGTTTAAAAAGAAGCAAGCACAATCTGAAAATCTTGTCCCTGCAAAGAGTGCCCTACTCCAAGCAATTATGAGGGCTCACTATCAATATATGATCTGGAACAATGATAAAGCTGCCAAACCTGAGCTGCCAACACCACATGAATATGGCTGGAAAGGTGATGGAGGCCAGTGGAAAGAAGCTATGACTGCAGAATCATCAGAGCCAGATGCTGTTCTTCATCTAGTTAAGTGCAGTTGTACAAAAACAAAGTGCCCAGCGATGCTTGTACATGTAGAAAAGCTGGCTTCAATTGCACAGGTCTATGTTACTGTTCTGATGAGGGCAATGTAGGATGTGAGAATTCGGTTACTGAGGATGAGGGGAGATCACATTGACAGTGATGAAAATATAGACAGTGATGATGATTTACAGAAGGAAAGTGATGCTGATACAGAGAGTGATGATGACTGATGATCCCCCTATCTATCACTGTAGTATGTTAGTATGTTATTACAGACAGTGATGATTATTTAGATATGGAAAGTAATGCTGATATGGAGAGTGATGATGACTGATGACCCCCCCTATCTATCACTGTAATATGTTAGTACAGACAGTGATGATTATTTAGATATGGAAAGTGATGCTGATATAGAGAGTGATGATGACTGGTAATCTCCTTAGCTATCACTGTAGTATGTTAGTACAGACAATGATGATTATTTAGATATAGAAAGTGATGCTGATAGGGAGAGTGATGATGATTGATGAGCCCCCTATCTAGAACTGTAGTATGTTAATACAGACAGTGATGATTCTTTACATATGGAAAGTGATGATGATTGAAGATCCCCCTGTCTCTCACTGTAGTATGTTAGTACAGACAGTGATGATTATTTAGATATGGCAAGTGATGCTGATATGGAGAGTGATGATGATTGATGATCCTCCTACCTATCACTGTAGTATATTAGTACATACAGTAATGATTATTTAGGTATGGAAAGTGATGCCTCTATGGAGAGTGATAATGACTGATGATCCCCCATCTATCACTGTAGTATGTTAGTACAGACAGTGATAATTATTTAGATATGGAAGGTGACGCTGATATGGAGAGTGATGATGATTGATGGTCCCCCTATCTATCACTGTAGTATGTTAGTACAGACAGTGATGATTATTTAGATATAGAAAGTGATACTGATATATAGAGTGATGATGATTGATGACCCCCTATCACTGTAGTATGTCAGTATGTTAGTACAGACAGTGATGATTATTTAGATATGGCAAGTGATGCTGATATGGAGAGTGATGATGATTGATGATCCTCCTATCTATCACTGTAGTATGTTAGTACAGACAGTGATGATTATTTAGATATGGCAAGTGATGCTGATATGGAGAGTGATGATGATCCTCCTATCTATCACTGTAGTATGTTAGTACAGACAGTGATGATTATTTAGGTATGGAAAGTGATGCTGATATAGAGAGTGATGATGATTGATGATTCACCTGTCTATCTATCGGCACTCCTTGTGACAAACTGACTACTTGTTTTGAAGCGATGTCAGTTTTGTAAAAATCATGATGTATAAAAAATTACATAAATCTCCATTCTGTACATTTACTATTCAAATATTACTTTTTCTGTTGTTAAAACACTTGCTTTCTTGATACAAATTTTTCAATACATGCATAATGTTCTTATGCAAATGTTGACAAAATGTATTGAACAACTGCAGTCCAACCTGTCTCATATTTACATTTTGTCAGTTTTTTGTGGCCATCTTGGATTCTGGCCACCATCTAGACTCTCAATAAAATTCATGATTACCATCAAGTTTGTGTTTTTGTGCCTAGGGTCTCCTCAAAATGAAATGTTTACATAGCTGTTTAACATTTACCACTAAAATCCCAAGGGATTCCACATGCCACTTTACTAATAGTCTTTACTGTGGATTGTCCTGTATCATATGTAAATGTCATGGAGTACAAAATGCTATTTTTATATACGTCATGTTTTCTGTGACTGACGTATTTCAGGTATAGATAAATAGGGGTAAACGAGCAAGTCTGTGGTCTGTCTCCAAAGACTGTGATGTGGACAGCCAGTTCTGAGTGCTGTATGATCATATGTTGTAATATAAAAATGTGTATGGACTGTCTCCCATGAGAAATGCTGAAACAGCATGTGAGATCACATACACACACTGGTTTCAGATACAAGGTGTTACCTAGAATGCCTTAATCAGGAATCACGTTTTTCTAAATTAATTGTAGTTTTAACTGCTACAAGGGAAATTAGTATCCCTTTTATGACATTTCAAGGGGGAAACCAGGTTTAGTACACTGGTGCAAAATCATAAAGATGCCTTGATGTCCTGGGAAGGGAAAGATGCTCGTGAGATCAAAGAAATGTCATTTGAAAAAAGGAAATGAATTGTGCTGGGGATTACAGAATTTAATACTTTGAAAATACATCCTGTTTTTGTATATCTATATATATATATATATTTTTTTAGATATATTCTGACAGGGAGGAGCTATGTGACCTCATGCAAAAAGGTTGGCAAAGCCAGCTTTTAGACAATATTCTGTTTTCCTTCAGGGACATTTCTACCTAGACTCTGACAAAGAAACAACTTTGAGCACTTTAAGCAGGTATTTAGAGAGAAAGACAAATCTAAGTATTGTAGTAGGAATTGCACTGTTAAAACCTGTTTTAAGTGATTTGTATGTCTTGTGATATAATAGTTCTATATTTTATGTTATACATATAATTTTTATCTATTTTAATAAAACTATTTTTAGAGCCTACTTGGTCTATCTTTGAGTTATTTCATTTTACAAATGGAGTATGTATGGTTAAAGCAGACACTGTGTGCATAAGCTTGAATGGTGATACCAAACTGGAAAAAGGTAAGTGTTTTAAATCTGAGGTCTTTTATTACAGTTTTTAAGGGTTCATTTCTGTACACCTGGTTAGGTGCCCGTAGGCAAAGATACTTGGCCCCCGAAGACAGAATTATCTGAGCCTGTACATTGGGTACACTAACAAGAGGTTCACAGTTTGAATCCCTCCAAGACTTGAAACCAAAGGGTGATTCGAAACCCACAAAACAGACAGGAGGGTTACCCTGTTTCTGTTAACTGTTCACAAGACTGCACTCAGAGGCTGGAACTTTGGGAGTAGAGGGCTGATCTGCTGAGTGGGTTTATGATAGATTTGTTGGCAGTGATGTGGATAAATTTTGGTATCACAAGCCTTTATTATTCAGCATGTCAGCTTGAGACCGTTAGCTCACTTGCAAAGAAAGAAAAAGGCAGTGATTTATTTTTAAAAAGGAAACAGAAATATATCACTTGGTGTACAGTCCACTTCCTACCCGTTTCATTTTTTTTTTCTATGTTGCAAGTCAAAGTAGCAGTAGTGAGGGAAGAAGATGACTTCCGACTACAGCAGGCACACTGTAGACTCCTTAAAGCAGTTTTGCGAGGACAGAAGAGTCCCGTTTGTGGTGAAAGTCAGCAAGCAGAACCTCATAGATGCCCCGATGGTAGCAGATATCCAGAACAGCGAGTCAGGGACTGTGACTGAAAAGGACCAGACCTCAAGTGTGGCAGGGCTAGCGGCCAGTGCAGTGTCCAGACCTGATGAGGAGGGCAACAGGGCCACTGACAGTGAAGGGCCACAGCAGCAGGGAAAGGTCACCAGTATCCTGAATCCAGAAGTACTCAGGCTGCAAATTGAGTTGTGCAGGATGGAGCTGGAGTTCCAGGAGAAGAGGGAGTGAGAGAAACGAGAGGCAGACTGGGAGGCAGAGCGAGAAGGCCGGGGGGCAGAGCAAGATTGACCAGAGGCTGAGCGAGAACAGAGAGACGCTGACCGTGGGAAGCGGTAGCACCACAGGCAACATGAACTGGAGAAGATACGACTCCGACCAGCAGCACTAGAGCACGTAAGTGGCTTGGGTTTAACTGGGACTGCAGGATTGGGTTACAAATTGAACTCCAAATTAATAGTCGAATTTAAAGAGAGGGAGGATATGGATGCCTTCTTAAATTCTTTTGAAAAAGTTTGTATTCAGGCTAAAATTCCTAGAGAGTCCTGCTCTCAGAGCGAATGGGGTGGGTGTGGCAGCGCAGAAAGGGAAAAGTGCACCTTCAGGGCAGTTAAAACCTTCACTGCCCCCACCAAAACCAGTTGGCCCCAGGTTTCAGAGAAAAGAGTTCTCTGAGAGAAGAAAGTAATACTGGTTGTGTAAAGAAACTGGGCATATTGCCAGATAGTGTCCCAAAAAGGTGAGCAATAATACACAATCGGGTGCTAGAAAAGAAGTGGGTTGTTTGTGTGTCCCTGGAAGCATGCCAGTGAACATGAGGGAACACATGCACCCAGTCATGGTGAATGGTGTACAGACGCAGGGGTTAAGGGACACGGGGGCATTCCTGACCTTGGTAAAGGGGAATCTGGTACAGCCTGGTCAGCTTGTACCCAATAAATACATCACTGTACAGGACTTCACTGGTGAGGCGAAAACATTGCCCCTCATTAGTGTACTCCTAGACTGGGGTGAAACGGGGGAACTGTGCAACAGGTGGCTGTAGCCTGTAGCCAGAACATTAGCAGTGGATGTGATCCTGGATAACAATCTAAAACAGGGGATGGTATGTGCAGTTACCCATAGCCAAGCGGCAAGGGAAAACTGTAGTTCCCTGAACCCCACAGAACCATTGGGGAAACCACTGAGAGGCTGGTTCCCCAGTCTGTGTCTCCGGGGGGGGACTAATGAAAAGGGGGTAGAAATTTCCCCAGTAGTAAGTAACCACACAGCTACAGAGGGTTACTCCGAAGAGGGAGGGGTGACCCCTTGTCAGAGGATTGGGACTGATAGTGATCCTGAGTGCCCTGACGCTAGTGCAAGGGACCCTAGTTTAGCGACTGAAGAGGACCTGTCCCTTGCCTTAGGATTGTGTGAGGGGTTTGCAGCTGCTCAGAGAAGTGACCCTAGTTTAGAGAAGCTGAAGGCTTGGGCAGACTCGGATGGCACCCAGGGAGGTGACGGCAGACATAAGGTTTATTGGAAAAATGGACTTATGTATACTCAGGCAGTACAGACAGAAGGAGAGAGGGATGCCAGGCAGGTAGCTTGTCGTTCCCCAGGAGTATTGTGAGCAGTTACTCAAGACTGCACATGATATTCCCTTGCCTAGTCATCTGGGAATCATGTGCACTATGAGGCAGTTGGCCCAGAATTTCTACTGGCCTAACTTCACCCAGCAGGTGAAGAAGTAGTGCAGGTCTTGTCACCGGTGCCAAGAAATAGGGAAGGCAGGCAAGAAAAGTCAAGCCGCCCCGATTCCATTGCCCATAGTGGAGGAGCCATTCCAGAGGGTGGAATGGATATTGTGGAGCCTTTAAATACCCCCAGCTCCTCAGGGAAGAGATTCATCCTGACTGTGGTGGATTATGCCACCCGGTACCCAGAGGCAGTCGCCCTATCCTCACTGAGGACAGACAAAGTGGCAGATGACTTACTTGGGATTTTCTCCTGTGCTGGGTTTCTGCAGGAGGTTATCACAGAACGAGGGGGTTCCTTCATGTCGGACCTGATAAAATGTTTATGGGAGAAGTGTGGGATGGTGCAGAGATGCACAACACTGCATCACCCACAAGCCAATGGATTTGTGGAACGATTCAATGGTACCCTAAAGTCAATGCTTTGGGCATTTGCTGAACAGCATGGGAGGGACTGGGAGAAATACCTTCCTCACCTGTTGTTTGCATACAGGGAGGTGCCCCAAGAGTTGGCAGGATTTTCCCCCTTTGAACTCTTATATGGATGCTGGGTATGTGGGCCCCTAGACTTGATCCAGGAGGACTGGGAAGGCAAGCACGCCACCCAGGGAACTCCCATTGTGGAGTATGTTCTTAGGTTTAGGGAGAGGTTGAAGGAGCTTAGAGCCCACAGCAACCTGGCAGCTGCCCAACAGAAAAGGTGTGGTATGACTGCAGAGCCAGAGCTCGCTCATACATGGTCAGTCAGGAAGTCATGGTCCTTATTTCAGTCTGGAAAGACAAGCTGCAGGCTGAGTGGGCAGGACTGTACAAAGTGGTTAGGAAGGTAAATAACATGAACTACATTGTGGAGTTACCTGACCGAAGACAGACAGAAAGGATGTACCATGTCAACATGATGAAGCCATATGCAAATAGGGCTGACATGGTGTTTGCAGTGTGTAGACATGGGGAGGGGATGGATAGAGACCCCTTTCTGGATTTGCTGGAAGAGAGTAAGCAGACTCCCTCTGTGGAGGCAGTAAAATTTTCTCCCCAGCTGGCCCCGGACCAGATCCAGAAAGTAAAGGAGGTTTTGGCAGACTTTGTCCCATTGTTCAGCACCAAGCCTGGACTAACCCCCTTAGCGACACATGATGTGGAGACAGGGACACAGATGCCCATAAAGCAGATAGCATATCGGGTATCAAAGGCTGTCCAAAAGGACATTAGGAGTTAAGTGGTGGAGATGCTGGATTTAGGGGTAATCCAGAGATCCCACAGCCCCTGGGCCTCACCTGTAGTCCTTCTGCCCAAACCAGATGGCTCAACTCATTTCTGTGTGGACTATCGGGACTGAATGCAGTCATGAAGTCAGATGCCCACCCGATGCCCCCGACGGATGAACTCCTGGACAAGCTGGGGGGCCGACCTACCTTACGACCATTGATCTGACAAGGGAGTATTGGCGGGTAGAGTTCACAGACAGAGCAAGGGAGAGGTTGGCCTTCATCACTCCGATATGCTTATTTGAGTTTAAAGTAATGCCTTTTGGAATGAAGAATGCCCCAGCCACTCTCCAAAGGTTGGTATATCAGGTGTTAAATGGTGCTAAGGAGTATGCCATTGTATACCTGGATGACATTGCTGTCTTTAGTATCAGCTGGGAGGAACACCTATCCCACCTTAGGGAAGTGCTGGGCAGGATATAGAGGGCCGGGTTCACCGTCAAAGCCAGGAAGCGCTAGGTGGCCATGGGAGAAGTGGCATACCTTGGGCATGTAGTAGGCCGGGGACAGCTCCGTCCTAACCAAATAAAAATAGAGGTAATCCAGGCGTGGCCAAGACCAGAAACTCAGAAGCAGGTCCAGTGTTTTCTAGGGACAGCAGAGAACTACAAAAAAATTGTACCCAATTACAGTGCCCTGGTTGCTCCCCTATCTGACCCGACAAAGAAAAGGATGTCCAAGAAAATTACCTGGAGCCCAGCCTGTGAGGAAGCCTTTTCCAAACAAAAGGAGGCACTGTGCAGTGCTCCTGTTTTGACAAGTCCTGACTATAGCAAAACCTTTTTTAGTTCAGACTGACGCCTCAGATGTGGGTATTGGGGCAGTACTGAGTCAGACATCCAGCCAAGGGACTGATCACCCAGTAGTGTACCTGAGTAGGAAGTTACTTCCCAGGGAGCAAGCATACTCCACAGTGGAAAAGGAGTGTCTTACCATAGTGTGGGCCCTAAAGAAATTGGAGCCATACTTATATGGGCAGCATTTTGTGGTGCAGACTGACCACAACCCCCTGGTTTGCTTACTCAGATGGGATAGAACAATAGTAGATTGCTAAGATGGAGTCTTGCTTTGCAAGAGTATGATCTGACAATCGTACATAGGGCTGGAGCCAAAAACCAGAACTCAGATGAGCTGTCTAGGGTCTTTGAGGAGTGAACTGATTTGGGAAGCTCATCCCATGCAGGGGATACAGCCCCCAAATTCAGTCTAGTTGGGGAGGATTGTGACGTGGACAGCCAGTTCTGAGTGCTGTATGATCATTTTTTGTAATATAAAAATGTGTATGGACTGTCTCCCATAAGAAATGCTGAAACAGCATGTGAGATCACACACACACACACACACACACAGGTTTTAGATACAAGGTGTTACCTGGAAGGCCTTAATCAGGAATCTCCTGTTTTTCTAAGTTAATTATAGCTTTAACTGCTAAAAGGGAAACCAGTATCCCTTTTATGATGTTTCAAGGGGGAAACCAGGTTTAGTACACTGGTGCAAAATCATAAAGATGCCTTGATGTCCTGGGAAGGGGAAGATGCTCATGAGATCAAAGACATATCATATAAAAAAAGGAAATGAATTGTGCTGAGGATTACAGAATTTAATACTTTGAAAAGACATCCTGTTTTTGTATAGATTTGTATTTTTTTATATATATTCTGACAGGGAGGAGCTAGGTGATCTCATGCAAAGAGGTTGGCAAAGCCAGCTTTTAGACAATATTCTGTTTTCCTTCAGGGACACTTCTATCTAGACTCTGACAAAGAAACATCTTTGAAGCAGGTATTTAGACAGAAAGACAAATCTAAGTATTGTAGTAGGAACTGCACTGTTGAAAACTGTTTTAAGTGATTTGTATGTCTTATGATATAATAGTTCTGTATTTCATGTTTTACATATAATGTTTTATCTGTTTTAGTAAAACTAAATTTTTAGAGCCTACTTGGTCTGTCTTTGAGTCCTTTCCTTTTATAAGTGGAGCATATATGGTTATAGCAGACACTGTGTGCATAAGCTTGAATGGTGATACCAAACTGGAAAAAGGTAAGTGTTTTAAATCTGAGGTCTTTTATTACAGTTTTTAAGGGTTCATGTCTGTACTCCTGGTTAGGTGCCCATAGGCAAAGATATCTGGCCCACAGAATTATCTGAGCCTGTACATTGGGTACGCCAACAAGAAGGTCACAGTTTAAATCCCTCCAAGACTTGAGACCAAAGGTTGATTCAAAACCCACAAAACAGACAGGAGGGTTACCTTGTTTCTGTTAACTGTTCACAAGACTGCGCTTGGAGGTTGGCACTTTGGGAGTAGAGGGCTGACCTGCTGAGTGGGTTTGTGACAAGAGTGGCTACAGCTATCACATCTAAAGTAAAGTGTTCTCAGCTTTGACAAATTAAGTGGGTTGCTTGCCCTTTGGGTAAAAGCATTTACTGTGTGAGCAGTGGCTCTAGTGGGATTCAGACCTCCAGATACCCCACGTGACAGTTATGCCAAGTATATTGCGACATACCACAGTGACCCTTTCAGGCCTCTGAAGGATTGTGAAAATTGCTAGCAGTGCTGACTGAGTTCTGAGAGAGAACACGTCTGTGACAACTGTGTACTATCCTGTGGCATATGTAAATACTATGGAGTATTAAATGTTATTTTTATATACGTCATGCTTTCTGTGACCAAGTCCTTCAAGGATAGATAATCTGGGGTAAGTTGACAAGTCTGTGACAACTATGTATGATCCTGTAACATATGTAAATACTGTGGAATATTAAATGTTATTGTTATATACTTCATGCTTTTTGTGACCAAGTCCCTTCAAGGATCAATACTCAGGCATAAATTGACAAATCTGTCACAACTGTGTATTATCCTGTAACATATGTAAATATTGTGGAGCATTAAATGTTATTTTACATACTCCATGCTGTCTGTGACTAAGTCCCTTCAAGGATAGATACTCAGGGATAAATTGACAAGTCTGTGACAACTGTGTATTATCCTGTAACATATCTACATATTATGGGGCATTAAATGTAGTTTTTATATACTCATGCTTCCTGTGACCAAGTCCCTTCAAGGACAGATACTCAGGGGTAAACTGGCAAATGTGTGACAAATGTATATTATCCTGTAACATATGTAGATATTGTGGAGCATTAAATGTTATTTTCATATACTTCATGCTTTCTGTGACTAAGTCCCTTCAAGCATAGATTCATAAATGTATTCAAGTTCAGATGGCGGATGCCCATATTTGAACTTGCCACCAAACTGATTCAGTGGTGGAAAGAACATTTTCTGTCACCCATATAAGAATCAAGTCTTATTTTGAATTGTTCAACATTGTCACTTTTAATGACATCTACAGGTAGTGAGTTCCATATGGGGGAACCCTCTGGGTAAAAAATCTGGAATGCTTATTAGTTTTACATAGTGTAGTTTTGAGTTTTAAATTGTGTAATCTAGTATGGTTATGTGTCAAATGCATTTCTAGACCAATTATGTACAACATGTATTCATTTTGTAAGGCTTTGAAAGTATAAATCATGTCTCCTCTTAAAACTCTGTATTCCAATGAATATAATTGTAATGTTTTAAGTCTTGTTCCATAGTCTATATCAGACATATTGTCTATCCTTTTGGTGACTTTGCACCAAACCCTTTTTGTCATACTTAGATAACCAACTGAGGTTGGGTCGCAAAATGAAGCACAATAATCCAAATGTGGTTGGACAAGGCTGGTATACAATGGCAGAATGACTGAAGGTTTCCTACTTTTGATATGTCTTAAAATGCTTCCTAAGGTCATATGGCATTTCTTAACAGTTTTGTTAGTGTGAGAGTTAAGTTCTTTGATATTATGATACCAAGATCCCTTTCTTCTGTAGTTACCATTAAATTCACATTTTGTATTAAGTATAAAAACCTTGGATTGTTATTTCCCATGTGCATTACCTTGCACTTTGCCGCATTAAACTTCATTTTATTATTTACTGCCCAAATGGATAATCTGTTCAAGTTTCCTTGAAGAATGTTTGCAGATGAAATGGCATTTACAATACAACCTAATTTACAGTTGTCAACGTATTTATTGATCCAGACCTCTTTGGACGGTTGCATATTAGAAACCAGTACACTGAAAAGAAGTGGTCTGAGAACAGAACCTTGTGGTACTCCACTAGAGACTGTGCTCCAGTCAGACTCATGCCCAAGTATGACCACTTTTTGTTGTCTGTTATATAGCCATGAAGAAATCCATTTAATTTGACATCCAAAATTGTAATGAAAAATTGATCAATCAAGAGCTTGTGAGACACGGTATCAAAGGCCTTTTCAAAATCTAGAAATACTGTGTCCACTGGGATACCTCTGTCAAGGGCATTGCTGACCAGTTCAAAGAAACTGATGAGATTTGTTAGTCATGACCTGCCAGGAGTAAATCCATGTTGGGAAATGTCTATACAACCTGTATTTTTAATGTGATTAGAGATTTTAGTTTGTATTAATCTTTCATTAAGTTTACTTATGAGCGAGGTTAAGCTGATAGGCCTATAATTACATGTTAGCTATCTATTACCACCCTTAAAAATGGGAGTTATATTTGCCTCCAAGACTGTAAAACATTTCCATAGTTCACTTACATGTTAAATAAATAAAGGGGACCGGTTAATCCTTTCGAAAGTTCCTTTATAAATTTGGGGTGTATACAATCAGGTCCGGGAGATGTATTACATTTAATTAAATTAAAGGCCTCTATAGTATCTTGTTCAGAAAAAAATAAGGAAAAAATCAGTTACAATTAGTATTTCAATACTCAGATACTCAAGATTCAGATACTCGGGTAAATTGGCAAATCTGTAACAACTGTGTATTATCCTCTAACATATGTAAATATTGTGAAGCATTAAATGTTATTTTATATACTTCAGACTTTCTGTGACTATGTCCCTTCAAGGATAGACACTCAGGGAGAAACTGGCACGTCTGTAATCCATTTCCAAAGAGACAGGATACAGTTCAGTTACCACATCTAATGCAAAGTTTTCTCAACTGTGATAAAAGGGATGGGTTGCTTGCCTTTTGGGAAAGAGCACTGTACTGTAGTACAGTGGATTTGGACCTAGAGATACCCCAAGTTATACTGCTGCTGGATGGTGGTGGCAGCATACCAGGTTAACCCATTCAGGTGTCTGAAAAGTTGTGAAATCTGGTGGTGGTAGTAGTAGTAGTAGCAGTAGTAGTAGTAGTGTAGGCTGAACTCTGGGAGAGAACCAGCCTGTGACATCCACCCAGGTTACTGGAGGCTGTTCTGCTATCATTACATGAGGAAGGATAGGGATAGGGCAGACTCAGTCCATGGGAGAGCCACCAAAATGATTCTGGGACATCAAGATACATCTTACAAAAAAGGCTGAAGAACCTTAGGATGTACTCACTACTGCAAACCAGGTGTGTGTGTGTATGCACACATGTGCATATATGTGTGTGTGAGTGTGAGAGAGAGAGAGAGAGAGAGAGAGAGAAAGAGGAGCCATGATAGAAACATTCACATTTCTACAGCTGATAAAAAAGTTGACAGCAGTGAATGCTGCACCCGCGGCATTAACACAATCATTAGTAGTAACATGAAGTAGCTGGTAGGGGGCAGGTTAATTAAGAATGCAAATGCAGAGGGTGGTGGACAGACGGAACACATTGGCCAATGAAGTTGTCTGTTCCAAATCAGTGGTAGAGTTCAAGAATAATTTGAATAGGCACATGGGTATTAGTGGTGTGGGGCAATGAGGATAAAAAGAGGATAAAGAAGATTAATGACCACTAGGAGTATATCCCATGAAGTCCTTCCCTCTGATAATACAGTGTCCCAAAATTAAAGTGGAAGGCTAAACCCACAGTGGTTGAGTTCAAAAATGCATGGGCTAGGCATAAGGACTCTCATGGGAAGAGAAGGGAGTGAATGGGCCGGAAATCAAGTAGGATCTGCAGTGATACTATAGGCAGGGAAAATGACATACTAGGTAGGCCAACCAGTTCATATCTGTTGGCAAATTCTGTGTTTCTATGTGTCAATGTACTACACATACTGCAATTTTCAGAAAGGTACAGGAATGTTATAACAGAGCCCCTATGCCACCCTTTTCATCCTTTCTCCCAAAATGCCATCTGACTTGAAGTTGTTAAAAGTAAGCCCACTCCCTAAGAATAAAGATCCCTCCTCTGAGATTAGGTTGATCCTTACCTACTGAAACCATGGTTTGATAGTTCTGCACCATCACGTCCCTGTGAAGCTCCTTTTCCTGTTTGCTTAACATTTTCCATTCCTCTTCAGAAAAATCAACAGCAACATCTTCAAAGGTTTGCGGCACCTGAAAGGACATGAGACATGTTTAATTGCTCTTGGTTTCACAGCACACATTGAGAAGTCTGCAACTTTTAAACAGGATGGGGATGGACAAGGTTAAGGTGCACAATCTAAAAGATTAAGAGGCTTTGCTGACACTCCCACAAGTGAAGAGAGATATAAACTTGAAATGTAGAGGAGACAAAGGGGAATGCAGAGATGGAATAAGGACATGAGGAAGCGGGTAGGTGGAGTCAGCCAAATGAGGTGATAGAGACCTAGCTAGTAGAAGGCAATCTGTCTGAACATCACTCATCTTGGGAATAAAATGGGGGACCTACACGCAATGGTGATGTAAGCCCAGTTGGACGTAGGTAGGTATCTTCATAAAAATGTGGAAGACACAAAATCCCAAGACACTACTATCCCAATATGTGCCCTGTTTTGAAGGGACATATAAAAGGGCAGTAGAATGGGTTAAAGTATATGCTGAGGCTGTATAAAAGCAACAGAGGATAAGAATCTTGGTGGAGTGGGTACAGAATGAATGTGGGTTCAGCTGATGGTTAAAGTAGGTAAGAAGTCAGAGCAAAAGAACTCTCAGCTACACTTCCAAGGACTAAAATAACAAAATGCCATATGATAGTGTACTATTATAACAAAATTTATTTAGTTTAAAAAATAGTAGCACCCTTAGGGGATTCTGGGAGATTTAGATGGCTGCATGCTAGTTGTTTGAGCTCTGCTACAGAATTGCATTTGGCGCCGAATTTAAAAATGAATGGTTTCTACCCCAAGAGCGAAGTCAGCTAAAGAATCTGCTGAAGGTAAAGTGGTTCTAATTGAGAAGTTTCTTACCCCGCAAGAAGGGAAAGCAACTCTAACGCAGGTGGGGGTTGAAGCTCCCAGCTGAGGAGGAGGACTGACTTCCTCAGTAATTGGGTATCCTAACATGGGCACAAAGCTGAAACAGACGTGAAACCCTCGCTGCAAACAATTCAAAACTTAATTCATGAATTTCATCAAGAAATGCGAGTATCCTTAATTCAGGTGAATATCACTCTTGGGAGCATTTCAAGTCGCTGTCAATTGATAGGAGAGAAGATTTCTACAGTGGAGCAGCAGGTGGAAGCTCCGGAAAGTGTAACAGAGAAACTGTCTGCCTGAGTCCTGACCTCAGAGAGTGCTCTGAGTGTAGTTGTACATGAACAATTAGCAGCAATGAATAAAACTGAAAAAATAGAAAATATTCTGTTGTTAAAAAATCTGTGAATTATCAGTCTCTCAGCAGATATTGCTCTTTCAGATTTAAGGGATTACATCGAAAATCTGCTTAACACTGTACTGCTTTTGGATCAACCTCTGGTACTAGATTCAGTTTTTCAGCCACAATCAAGAGAAGAGCAACAAGGATTAGCTGCAAGATATGTTAATTTATATTTCTTTCAGTCTCAGACAGAAATAAAGTTTTAAACTTTGCAAGACAGCAAGAAGGAGTCATGTATGAAGGGACTAAATTGCATTTTTACCCTAATTTCTCGATTATCATACAGTGTCGGAGGAAGAGATTTCTGAATATGAAATCAGAGTTTACAAAGGCCAGGATACTGGCACTTCTGCATGCTACAATGAAACTAAATGTCACTTTCCAGGGGAAAGTCTATTTCTTTCAAGATGCAGATAAAGCAAAGTTTTATAATGAGTTTTTTAATCATCATCTCTTACAACTTTTAAAAAAAGGGCTGCAAAACTATCTTGATTCTTCCCACAAGTGCTCCTGTTTCAAACCTCCATAGCTTCTTATTGCTCCCAGTCTTCTCTTCCATGGCATTTATTATATGATCCTCTATATGCTATGCACTTCTCCTCCCTATCTAACCCACCTCCCCCCTTTATTTTCACTCTCATCCCTATTTTCTTGTTCTTAATTCTATCACTTACTAGTATCCTTCCCACTGGACTACATTCTTTCCCTTATTAGCACTAAAATGTTCAATCTATTTCAAGTTATTTCTTCTTTAAAGCTCATTGTAATGTAGTTTCTTGGTGTACTGCTACTCTTTTATTTTTATTTATTCTTTACTCTCTGCATTGGTATTACATTTGCTAATTGCTCTGTATAGTACCGGCAACTATGTTTGTACTTGTTCTGAAATGTTACCCTGTATTGTTGTACTGTACCCTCCCAGTTCGTGCCTGAAAACAGTCATTGCTATGGCTAGTGCACCTACCCGCTAAATAAAAACTAAATAAAATAAAATGTTGTGCTTCTGACGGATATTGGTTCAGATCTGGAAGACGAACAAGCAGATGAAACCCAATATATGCCAGTGGTTACATAAATGCAACAAAAGAGTGGATCACTTTTCTTAATGTTCAATTATTTTTCTTTCTCTTTGGTCTTAAAAATTGTTTTGTTTTTTCCATGAATTAATGAAATATTGAGCTTTTTTTTTTGATTACTGTAAATTTGGATTGGGTGTTAATGCTTGGCACAAACTGTTTAACTTATTAGAATGAATATGACTACAGAACTCCTATAAGACTTAAATTTAAGTTAATACTATTTGACCCCTCGAAAATAAGAACCAGATTTATACTTTTTAAGAATGTATTTTTGTTTAATGATTCGAGAAGAAGCATTTTGATGTTTATTATATTTTTATGTAAAAATTATCTATGAATAAAAATAAAGTATAAAAAAACAGTAGCACTCCCCATCAATGGTGTATACATACGTTTCGCGTCGCACTTAATGCTTCAACAAGATGTCATGCCATATTACACAGTACCCTTAAATACACCATATTGCATATGTGATCTATTGCACCCAAGCTCAAAAAAATATTTTTAAAGGTTTTCATCAAACATTTTAAGGAAAAAGGAAATAGTAATTGATGTATCTAATGTAAAGTAGAGCAGATGCCTAGGGAAGTTTTGCTGAAAGCAAAACATAGAAGTATAGTAAATGAATGTGATGGTCGGAAATTCAACTTTGTTACTGTTTTTAATACACAGGCCAAAGAAACTGAAGGAATTGTTAAAAGAAATTACCATTGCTTGCAGCTTGAACCCAGTCTGGAAGATGTACTACAGAATAGACCCCAGTTCACATATAGGAGAGGCAAGAGTTTAAAGGACCTTCTGATACACAGCTGGAGTGGGACAGAAAAACATCAGACTGAAGATAAGATATTACCAGCTGGAAACTTCAACTGTGGTAATTGCATGGCATGCAATTACATTAAAGTGGGAAAACATATTTTTTGCCACATAATGGAAAGCCTTATTATCCTAAACATTTCATTTCAGGTGGAAATGAGGAGGTGGTTTATATTGCTCTGTGCAATTGTGGTTGTTACTACATTGAAAAAACTGTAAGGAAGTTCAAAAACAGAATTTTGGAACACGTCAGACATATCAGACTGGGCTCAGCTGAAAATGTATTAGCTATGCACATAAAATGCTCAGGAAAAAGTTATTGTTTCATGTTTTATAGACTTGAGGTAGTATCTGTGGAAAGGAGGGGGATTTGAACAATGGACTTGAGTCAGGAGACTTATTGACAATTCAAGCTGAGAGCAGGATAATTTCCATGTCTGAATGGACATTTTCAGCTAGCTCCATATTTGAAAAAGAGATGTTGAGACATTATTTGTTGGATTGCAATATTCCTTGTACATATCTCTGGTTATGTCAAACATTAGTTTAGGTTTTTTCAAATGCTGACATATCAATATTTAAATGAGTGTGCATTAATATTTTCACAAGGTGCTTTAGGTAAAGAACAGGAGCTTTACTTTTTTTAGTGTTTTTTAAATATGTTATTTAATGTGAATCCTATACTGAATCTAGTGTTTGCGAACTTACTATGTACTTACATCTTTAAAAATATTTTTTTGAGCTTGGGTGCAATAGATCACGTGTGCAATATGGTGTATTTAAGGGCAGTGTGTAGAATGGCATGACGTCTTGATAAAGCGTCAAGTGCGATGCAAAACATATGCAGACGCCATTGATAGGGGGTGCTATTTGTTA
The DNA here is from genome assembly GCA_016271365.2 of Neoceratodus forsteri. Taxonomy (NCBI): domain Eukaryota; kingdom Metazoa; phylum Chordata; order Ceratodontiformes; family Ceratodontidae; genus Neoceratodus; species Neoceratodus forsteri. Next base: position 409,364,008 of record CM057457.1, on the reverse strand, counting down.
ACTAAATAAATGTTGTTATAATAGTACACTAGCATATGGCATTTTGTTATTTTGGTCCTTAGAAAAGTAGCCAAGAGTTCTTTTGCTCTGAGATTGAGGTACTTGTATTTTGGCTCTTCTATTTTTGCCCTCAGCCGTGTTCTTTCTCTTTTAGACTAAAAACCTCAGAGTATTGGTGGTGGTGGTGCCTAAAGATCACAAAATCATTTCAAGGAGGGTTTCAGGGCACTACATGCTGGTGTAATGTGTGACCACCTTTCAGTGTGCCATCCTAGGGCGTATGTTGGCACGAATCCTAATCATTACTGGTTTTGGTTCATGCAACAAGCCATTATTGAAGTCCTTGCCATTGCACATGCTTGGATTTGCCATTCTCGATGTGCATGTGGATCCCATCAAAACACTGGTGCATTGAAGTGTAGCAAGTTACATTTCATGAGAGGGTGCACTCAATTGAACATATGCACAATGTGGTGTGGTGAACATTGAAAAAAGCACAGTACATGAATAAAAAGTCACAGTTACCTGACAAAACTTTTTCAGTCAAGAAATGGAGTTTGAAATCAGGAACTGCAATGAACTGATGACACGGACTGCATGGTTGAGATTGAGCACAGTAATACATTTAATATGGAAACACAGAGACAAACACAGAACAATAAAAAACACAACATACACTGCACACTCAGAACAAATATATTGCACAAAATTCCACAGTATAGTAGTACCTTATAAAACACTTGTGATCCCAGTCCATCATTTAGTGATAATACAGTTACTGTGCTGGTGTGTCCCACCACCAAAAGCAACGCAGTGACTTCACCCATCATTTCTATATATGCCCCTACCACCTTGATACATTAGGCAAACATGCTGCTAAACAGACAGGGGTGATGAAAGCTGGCACATAAGCGCACCAGCACTGTGAGTAACCCCCCATTTGCATTTACCATGTGTTTAGGCAATTGCTAAGAGCTGAAGACCTGTGGAGGCAGGCAGCAGGAGCTTAAAGGGAAGTACTTTCTCTGTGCAGTTGCTCATTTCCTTTTAGTATTTTGGTAGCATTTAATGAGAGGGCAATGTGCATTGTGTAATTTCAACTGTGCAACTGCAAAATAAATGATTTTGTCTTAGACTGGGAGAGGTTGGGAATACAAAGGAGGGATGGAGTGGTCATGTGACTCGGACCAGCTAGCAGCTGGGCTGGGATCCACTTATATTACAAGGGGGACCAAGTGACCTCAAAGCGTGAGCGACATCAAAGCTTGAGTGCCATGAAGCAGGAGTGTAGCATCTCAAGTAGCATCTGCAGGGTGTCAGCAGGGAGGTCAGCAGGAGTGTAGCATCTCGAGTAGCATCTGCAGGGTGTCAGCAGGGAGGACAGCAGGCAGCAGGAGTGTAGCATCTCTAGTAGCATCGGCAGGGTGTCAGCAGGGAAGGCAGCAGGAATGCAGCATCTCGAGTAGCATCTGCAGGGTGTCAGCGGGGAGGACAGCAGGCAACAGGAGTGTAGCATCTTGAGTAGCATCTGCAGGGTGTCAGCAGGCAGCAGGAATGTAGCATCTCTAGTAGCATCGGCAGGGTGTCAGCAGGGAGGACAGCAGGCAGCAGGAGTGTAGCATCTCGAGTAGCATCTGCAGGGTGTCAGCAGGGAGGACAGCAGGCAGCAGGAGTGTAGCATCTCGAGTAGCATCTGCAGGGTGTCAGCAGGGAGGACAGCAGGCAGCAGGAGTGTAGCATCTTGGGTAGCATCTGCAGGATGTCAGCAGGGAGGACAGCAGGCAGCAGGAGTGTAGCATCTCGAGTAGCATCTGCAGGGTGTCAGCAGGGAGGACAGCAGGCAGCAGGAGTGTAGCATCTTGGGTAGCATCTGCAGGGTGTCAGCAGGGAGGACAGCAGGCAGCAGGAGTGTAGCATCTTAGGTAGCATCTGCAGGATGTCAGCAGGGAGGACAGCAGGCAGCAGGAGTGTAGCATCTCGAGTAACATCTGCAGGGTGTCAGCAGGGAGGACAGCAGGCAGCAGGAGTGTAGCGTCTTGAGCAACATCTGCAGGGTGTCAGCAGGGAGGACAGCAGGCAGCAGGAGTGTAGCATCTTGAGCAACATCTGCACGGTGTCAGCAGGGAGGACGGCAGGCAGCAGGAGTGCAGCATCTCAAGTAGCATCAGCAGGGTGTCAGCAGGGAGGACAGCAGGCAGCAGGAGTGTAGCATCTTGAGTAGCATCTGCGGGGTGTCAGCAGGGAGGACAGCAGGCAGCAGGAGTGTAATATCTCGAGTAGCATTTTCAGGGTGTCAGCAGAGAGGACAGCAGGCAGGAGTGCAGCATCTTGAGTAGCATCTGCAGGGTGTCAACAAGCAGCAAGAGTGTAGCATCTCGAGCAGCATCTGCAGGGTGTCAGCAGGGAGGACAGCAGGAGTGTAGCATCTCGAGTGGCATCTGCAGGATGTCAGCAGAGAGGACAGCAGGCAGCAGGAGTGTAGCATCTTGAGTAGCACCTTCAAGGTGTCAACAGGGAAGACAGCAAGCAGCAGGCCACACTGGGAAGGGGAGAGCAGGACATAGGAGAGGGGAGTCTCTAAAGGAAACGCTGGCCAGGTATAGCTCAGAAATATATCATAATGGCAGGAAGCCCAAGGAGGATGGGGGGGTCCTTGTGAGTGGGCCAGTAAGCAGGCATGGGGATGGAGGGTGTTTGTAGGCAGTCAAGAGGGATGGGTAGTGATTTGTAATGGATGCAGGACAGCCATATACTTGGGGCTTGCTTGGTGGTCAGGGGGTGTATGGTGTGTAGACAGATGGTGCAACTTAGAGAGGAGCTCAGATGACAAAGAAGTGAGCTGGGTAGATGGGGGCAGGGTTGGGAGGAACACCAAGTTCAAGTTTATTGTTTGGCTATAAAGCCATCAACAAGTACATATACAAAACAATAACATATATAAATACATATACAAAACTGTACATTAAAATAAATACAATAAATCTAAATTACTCTATTTTAAAATCCAGCCATTGTAATTACATTACTAATTTTCTTTTTGATCTTACTTGCCGACTGGAAAAATGTTGCTACTCTTAGAACAGAGTCTGCATCTTGTGTATTTATTAATATGAGAGTCAGAGTTACAAAGTCCACATTAAACATATTGTTTACAAAGGGACTCAGCCAATACAGTCTCTCTTTATTATACCAGTCGCAATACCACATAACATGTATTAGGTCTTCACGCCCTCCAATTGTACAACTACAGTTTTCATCTGTTGTTTTTTTATATCTAAAACTGAGAACACTACTATCAAACTGTTCAAATTTATATATGGAGAATATTCTACGCAGAGTAGGATCAGAGAGAACGTCAAAATATGGTTTATATCCAAATTTGTAATTATAAAAAGCAAACCATTTAGAATAGGCAAGAGTTTTTAATTAATCCTAAATCTTGTTCTTTCCAATAATTACCTATTTTTTTTAGTAACATATTTCTTATATTTGGTACTTAGTTGAATACACTTACTAACATGCCCTGCAAAAAATTCCAATTTATATTTTTTCAGCAATTGAACAATGTTTGTATACCAAAAATCCTGTCTATATCCCATATCGAACCACTTCCTTTTTTCCTCCATGCATAAAAACGTTACTCTGGTTGTAAAGAGCCTAGTTATCCGAATCCAAAAGTTAACCTGTCTAATATCACATAAAACATTAAGATTAATAATTCCTAATTCAGATCTTAAATAGGAAGATGGGCATGACTTCCCCACTCCTAGTAGGTTTCTTAAGCTTTTAAACATAGGGGTAGTTAGTTTCTCCATATGGGAGCATTCCATATTTCAGTCCCATATAACTATTGTGTTTCCAGTTTCGATTTAATTACTTGTATTAGGGGCTTAATACTGGTTCCACCATATCTGTAATTAAAATGAACTAAACCTTGCATAGTTTTGGTTGAGTTTTCTGCACATCTTTGTAATTGATAATTCCAAAGCTCATTATCACCAAATGCAACCCCTAAATAAACATATGTTTTCACTACTTCTAATTTATTACCCTGGAGAAACCAAATTCCTTTCTTTTCTCTACCTTTAGGGGTAATAATAAGTATTTTAGTCTTAGACAGATTAATTTTCAAATTCAATTCTCTAGATCTTTCATCAAGCATATTAATTATTTCTTGAAGCCCTTTCTGCATCAGAGAAAATAAAACCATGTCATCTACATACAGAAGGGCCCGGATATTCAAAAGGGTTGCGCATGCGCAAGTCCAAAAATGCGCCATTTTGCGATATTCAGAAGGAGGCAGTTGCGCCACCGAAAACATGCTGAGCAACAGCGCAATGCAAATGAAGTATGCGCAACTCAAGGTGGATCCATGCATAAAGAGCGAATGCGACATTCAAAGACTTGCGCAATGCGCAACAGCGGAACAGCCAGAAATTGCGCACTAGCGGAAATGAGCCAAAATAAAAAGGCTCAAGGAAGCAGCGCAAGAACACTACAAGGATGCCAAGTGGGGGGGAGAGAGAGAGAGAGAGAGACAGACAGACAGTGACAGGCTAGGGCAGGCAAGGCAAGCGTGGGCCATAGGCTGTAGAGGCCAGCGGGGGGTGCCCGGTGCCATGGAAGCAGCAGTGAGGACAGCGGGGGTCAGCAACACCAACACAGCAACACCAGTCGGGGGGGTCAGAAGCCAGGGAGATGGACAGTGCCAGCTTCCACATGGAAGCTGTAAAGAGGGGGGTGAGAATGCATGCTGCAGGGGGACGTGGCCGTGGAAGGGCCCGTCGGCGGTATGCCCCCAACAGGCAGTACCGTGCCCGCATCAGCTTTGAGCTGTACACAGATGTAGAGATCGTGGGCCGGTACCGCCTGAATAGGGCAATACTGAGACGGCTCTGTGAGCTGTGCAGTGATGTGATGCAGGCACCCTCACGACGGAGTCATGCTCTGTCGGTGGAGACCAAGGTGACAGCCTGCATGTGCCTGCTCGCCACGGGCACCTTCCAGAGGCCGACAGGGGACACCACAGGCATCACACAGTCGGCCATGTCACGCATCCTCACCCAATTCCTCAGCGCATGCTGCCACATGCTGCGGAGTACATCCATTTCCCCAGCACCGCGGCAGAGTGTACAGCAAACATGCAGGAGTTCCACAGGGTAGCACGTATGCCTGGCGTGCTAGGGGCCATAGACTGCACCCATGTGGCCATTCGCACGCCACCTGGCCCCGATGGGGCTGCATATAGGAACAGAAAGGGCTTCTCCAGTGTCAACTGCCAGGTGGTGTGTGATGCCACTGGGCGCATAATCAATGTCTGTGCCACACACCCTGGTGGAGCACATGATGCCTTCATATGGTATCAGTCCGCACTGTGCCATCGATTCGAGAGTGGGGACATCCCCACAGGCCATCTAGTGGGTGAGTACGCATGTATGGAATGCAAACTCGGGGCAAGGGTGGGAATGCCACAGGTGCCATGGTAGTGGCACACAGGGATATGGGCAATATGGACCTGAACATGAGACTGATCTCCACTATCTCCACACAGGTGACAGCGGATACCCACTCCGTCCCTGGCTGCTCACACCGTACCGGCGCCCCATGACCCCATCGCAGCAACGCTATAATGAGGCACATGCTTCCACACGCAACATCACAGAGCGGGTGTTTGGGATGCTCAAGGTACGCTTCCGATGCCTAGACACCTCCAGTGGTGCCCTACAGTACAGCCCCCAAAAGGCCTGTGGGATATTCCTGGCCTGTTGCATCCTGCACAACATGGCCAAAGATATGGGATAGCCCTACAGGTTGAAGAGGGGGACAGCGATGGGGACGCCAGTGACGCCGGTGTTGATGGTGATAAGCAGCCCCCCCAATAGGACGGCGGGACCCCCGACTGATCCGGCAGGCCCAGCTGCACCGGGACACCATCACAGAGGAGCACTATGCAGAACACAGGTAAGTCAAGGGGACATGTGCAACCAACACTGTCCATGCGCAAACCACAGGCACACAGGGTAACACACCAGGGTGCATGACGGCCAGGGAGTGGAAGGGTCCAGGCATGCAAACATACCATCAGGGAGGGTGAACACTCATATGGACACACACACCAGGCACAGAGTGTACATGGGCAGATGCACAGCACAGCAGAACCGACATTGCTAACACACAGAACCACCGACCACCCCCACCACCTGTAATGTCCAAGTACGTGTGTCAGATGCTGGGCACCTTGCACCTTGGTGTACAGTACAATGCAGGCATCATCATGCACACGCACCTGTGGACAGCAGTTGGGAGGGTGTGCAGTTGGTCCATGTGTCGGCGTGTTGAGCAGAGCACCCAGCAGTGCACTGCCCACCATGACACACATTGCACACAGGGCAGCACCAGACAGGGCCCGCACTGGGAGACAGGTCAGTCATGTAGCACTGTCCCACGGCCACCGCGGATGCGTGGGCGGCCCCGCCGTGACCCAACAGCCCTGGCAGGCTGAGCAGGGGCCACATGGAGTGGCACTGTTGGACCACCAGGGGTCCCACTGTGCGAACGCGACCTTGCCCGCACAGGGGTCTGCAGCATGCCGAACAAACCTGCACCAGGGGTGCTCGGGATGGCCACAGCAGAACCCGGTGTCGACAGGCCTGGTGTCGCACGACGCCGGGAATGGGGAGTGGAGAGTGAACTGTGTGGGTGTGCGTACAGGGCACCTGACTGTGTGCCCAATGCGTCCACGACAGAGACCACTGCCTGGGTCAGCCTGTCAATGGCGGCGGTCACATCCGTCCGCATACGAACCAGCTCTGCACGGTCCAGAGCACACTCCCTGCTGTGCCGCTCCACAGCCACAGACAGTGCCTCTACGGACATTGCAACCCGCCTCTGCTGCTGTACTGATTCCTGCAGCAGGCGGGTGTGCTCATCCAATGGGTACTGTGCCCCAACGGCATCCTGTCCCCAGGGGGTGGAAGGTCCTGATGCACAACACCCTCTTGAGGGTGGGCGCTGTTCGCCAGGACCAGGAATGGGCAGATCAAGGGCGGACATGTGCCACCGCTTGACACTGTACCCCCAGACCTGGTGGGTGACTGCTGCTGCTGCTGCCCTCCAACTGCTGTGCCCCAGGGTCCACTCGTTCCACCGCTGTGGCTGCAACAGTGCCAGACACCTGCACAGCCACCGGTGCTGCCCCACCGGTGCTGACAGGCACAGCCTGGGACTGTGCCAACATGCTGGTACACAAGTTGGAACCAGAAAGGCCCAGGGGCACGTGCTGGCCTGCTGTGTGTCCGTCATGGGACACACACCTATCACTGCCCATTGCAGTCCTTGCATCATCAATGGTACAGGTACGCTTACAGCCACAGTCACAGCGTGCTGGCATGCTTGCATGCCAGACTGCTGAGACACAGGCTGCACCCCACACCGAATCACCGACACCAGAGTTGGCGGCCCAGCGTGCATGCTGGCTGGTGACAGAGGTGGATGGACCCTCCTCCATGTCCAGCAGGTCATCATCACTGCCTGGACCCACCACCACCGTCTCCTGAGGACGAACAGGATCTGTAACAGAAAGAGAGTACATGTGAGTGCATGTGAACAACATTCCCCCAACCCCCTCAACACCACCACGTCATACCGTGCAGTGATGGGCTTCCACCTGTCTGGAATCCACCTCCTGGTACGCCCTCAATAGCACTCCGCTGCATTGATGCAGCCAGTCTCTCCTCAGCCGGGGTCAGCTCCAACACCACTGGCTGGCCCCCGCCAGTGCCAGCACGTGCCGCCCTGAAGGCTGCCACCTTCTCCTTCAACCTCCTGCGGTCTGTCCCCATCTTCTTCTTGCATTCCTGCACAGAGCGCTGGTGGCTTCCATGCAGGTTCACGGCTCGAGCTACCCCCTCCCATGCAGCTGCACGGGACTGAGGGGTGCCCCTCCGTCCACTCAGTAGTGGCTCCTCCTCCAGGTACGCCTGGAAGAGGGCCTCTGTCTCTACTGGGGTAAAGTTGGGCCTCCTCCTACGCCCACCACCCTCACCCTCACCTTGTCTCTGCTCGGTCATGGCGATCTGTATGGGGGGAAGTGGACACCTGTCACTGTGCAGTCTACAGCATTTTCCCATGACCATTGTCCAGAACATCACACAGCATGCAACTCACCTCTCACCTGCAGTACCCGAATCTGGCCAGCGAGCCCAATGTCGCACATTTATAGCGTAATGCATGCAAATTAGAGTGGAGCAACTATAATGAGATGCAAATCGCGCCACTGCACCTTTGAATGGCTGATCAGATGATTTGCATGTGTCGGCTGAATATCGCGAAGTTGCGCTTTGCGCATTACGGTTGAGTAGGCTGATCCAATGGCACAGATCCGTGACTGTGTGGTACACTGCATTGCGCATGCCCAGATAGCTTACGCAGGCATCTGCCGTGCTGCTGACGTGCTGTGCGCGATCGGCAATTCAGGCCATGGCCACCATAGAGCCAGTGGCGCTACAGCACTGGGCACTATATGGCGCTGTGGCACTACTGCGTAATAGTCCACTGTGGCACTGGTACGCAGGTGGTCGGTCGCGCAGGATGCGTATACGTCAGATGGCGCTGTGCGTGGCCTTGCATCATTGCCCATGACCTGGTGTCCAACCTTTGCCCCCTGGCGCTGTTCGGCTGCCATGTGTACGGCCCTATTGCGCTATCTGGTGACAGCGCTATGTGAAGTGACGGCGCTGTTCAAACAGCGCGATTGGAACCTATGGTGGTCTATTGCGCAACATCTCCACGTGGGGTTACGGTGCAGTGGGGCGCCATATTGCCTGCTGTAAAGTTGGTACCATGGCACGCAGGAGGGCAGTGCAATGGAGCCCCGTGGAAATGGCCAACTTGGTGGCCCTGGTGGAGCCCCACTATGGGGCACTGTATGGTGAGGTGACCCTCACCATTGCTAGGACCCAGGTCTAGCAGCAAGTGGCCAGTGACCTGGTGGGGGTCACTGGGCGGTGCCAGTCAGCCGAGCAGTGCCGGCACCGGTACAGTGACCTCCGCAGGAGGGATCCTCATCTTCTGGAGCGGCTACGGTCACGTGCCAGGAGGGGCGTGGTGCCTAGGCCAGGTGGGTGTACCATCTATGCACCTGTATTCTCTGTAGGGGTGTGAGTTGTTTTGGTGGCTGTGCATAGGTGATGGCTCTGCCATGGTTGGCTGTGTCAGTGTGTGCAGGTGTGAGATGCATGGGTCTGGCTGTGTGGGCAGGCACTCTCACTGGGGCAGGGGGCAGTCTGCTTTGGAGTCACACTGATGTTTTTCTCAACATATGTCTCCCACAGGCTGGGATGTGAGGATGCAGGCACGGGGTGAGGAGGGTCATGCCAGGGCCCCGGTGCTGGCCGGTGGTGCTGTGGGTGGTGCGCCTCAGCAGCAGCAGCAGCGGTAGACTCAGCTGCTTGAGGAGTGTGAGTATCATTACTTCATGGATGCTATTGCATGCTGGGAGGGGGGCAAGACCACCAGCCATGCACAACACAACCATGCACGACACAGGTGACATGCATCACTGTCCAGTGTCACAGCACATCTGTGTATGCGTCACTGGTGGTCCATGCATGCACTGGGCACATAGCTGTGTAACTGGCATCGCACCACGTTGCCACGTCACTTGACAGCCTTGTTTGTGCTGTGATGGACATGGGCAGTGTGTGTGTGCAGTGGTGCACATAGCTGGTGCCGCCTGTTTGTGATGGCCATGTGCATGTTCACTGTGGGTGGGTGCATGCCATCACAGGTGCGGGACATTGGGCATGGCTTGCAGGTTGGGTGGTGTTCAGGGTTGTGGTCAGTCACAGCCATTGACTGTGTTCCCATTTTCCTAGGCCTCACTGTTCTCAGGAGGATACAGCGGGAGATACGTGGGCGACAGTGTCCCTAGACAACCAGGCCATCCTCAGGGACATCCGTCAACATGGCTCATGAGGAGGCATTGCCGAACAGCGGCACTGGGCGGAGGAGGACCAGCCTGCTGGGCCTTAGGCCACATTACCCTTCCCACTTCACCCATCCCTACCACCCTGCCTTCCTCTCCAAGTTGTTCATCCCTACCCTCTTGCCCACCCCTACCTTGTATCCCTACCCCTTGTAAATAGTTATGGTTGATTGTTTTGTGCTTTACATTTTGATATTACATTTATATTTTGATATGAATACTGTGTTGGTCTCTGATTTGCAGCTGGCTATGGTTGCTCAGTTGCAGTGGTGTACATGCCATCTGGGGTGGTATGGTCCTGGGTATGTGTGTGTGTGTGTGTGTGTGCGCATGGGGAGGTATCTCCAGCATGGCACTGACTTTCTGTTGGTCTTGCCGTCTGCTGCCACCCACTGCTGGGTGCACAGGGTGGGTCTGGCTTGTATGCTTCTCTGCTGCACGGGGTTGACGTGTGCCGGGGTGCATGGTTTTCTGCAGTGCCAGTCACTGCACATGGGTGGTGTCTTGGGGTCACGGTGCAGGGTGTGCTGTGCGTACGGGGGGCTGATGTGCACTGTGGTTGTCAACCCCCTGTGTGTGGCACTCTCAGCCTGCCAGTGGTTGTGCTGGGGCGTCATGGCTCTGCTGTGCTTTGTTGGCTTGTCCCCATGGGTCAGTAGATCATCCGTCCCACCCCCAGTGATGCTGTGCTTGGGGTGTGCAGGTGTCTTGTTGGTTCTGCAGTGTGTTCCTGTGCCCATGTGTGGCATGGCTGGCGGTGGGCCCCAGCCTGCCTCCCTGGATGTGCAGTTCCATTGCTCTGGGGGGCTCTGCTTGCGCTATGGCACCTCTGGACTGCTGAGCTGGGCTGCCTGGTTGCGCTATAAGCGCCCAGCCTTTCTGCTCAGCTTCTCCTTCCTGGATTTGCGCTATGGCGCGGTATATGGAATATTCAGGCGTTGGCTGCTTGCGCAATTTGTTCTGCTCCATGTTTGAATATCGCGCCTGTTGCGCATTTGAGCAATTGGTTTGTGCTTGCTCCTGCTGTTGCGCACATTTTGGGCGTAGTTTGAATATCTGGGCCAAGAGCTGTACATGGCTGATTCTGTATTTTTGGAGAATCTATAATTTGATTGTTTAATTCTGTTAATAGCCCATCAATATATAATGAAAATAATGTAGGGGCCAGAACACAACCCTGTCTGACCCCTCTATTTATTTCAAAAGGGGCTGAGAGTTGTCCATTCAAATTGATTCGTATCTGTGCCCAGTTATTCATATAAAGATTATACATAATTCTAACCGATTCTTTGTCTATGCCACGATTCAACAGAATATCCCAAAGCTTTTTCCTGGATATGGTGTCAAATGCTGTTGAGTAATCTACAAACATTATATATAATTTTTGTTTCCTAAGCCGTACATATTTCTCTACTAAATGGTACAATATATAAATATTATCCAAAGTTGAAAATTCTTTCCGAAAACCAGATTGAAATAGAGAGAGCCCACCTGTACCATGTATAACTTAATTTAGTCTTACAAGAATTATCTTAGAAAAGATTTTTAAATTATTATCCAATAAACTAATTGGCCTATACATAGCTGGGTTTGCTTTATCTCCCTTTTTATGAATAGGTATTATATGTGTTCCTTTCCAAGTATATGGATATTTGTTTTCCTGTATACATTTACTATACAGAGTGGTCAACACTCTGCACCATAAACCAGTATTACATAAATATACTTCTGCTGGAACATTATCTAGGCCAGGTGCTTTTTGCCATTTCAATGAATAAATAGCGAAATACACCTCTTGATAGGTGATTTCAATTTTTTTTTGGCTTTTTATTATATTTATATTATTATCTAGATTTGGATCCATAAAAATCTGGGCAAAATAATTAATCCAGACAGATTCTGGTATATAGTTGTCCAAATCTTCTTTAAAATTTGTGGTACCTCTCGCTACCAGTTGTGGGAGGAACACCAAGGAAAAGTGGATCTGAGCAGGCCATTAACACAGGCTGCAGAAGGCAAAAGAAAGGAAAGACAAGGTGAGGGAACAAGAGGGGCAGTCAATCAGGAACAGCTGGGAGCAGACACCAGTGGCTGGAGAGCGGTCAGACACCAGGGGAAAATAAAAACAGGGGCAGGGGTATAAGTCACAGAGAGGGGTGGCTAGAGTAGCTCAGAGAAGGGAGAATGGCACATATTCTCTGTTTTGGCTACCTGGGGGACCAGGAAGGGGTGGGAAGGGAAACTGCAGAGAATGGAAGGGTGGCGGGCACTATAAAGGGTAAAGGATACAACAGTGAGGCAGAAGGCAAAAGAGGTAGCCCAGGTGGCAACAGATGCAATGCAGGGCAGAAGGAAGGTGGTGAAGTGGCAGGTATGAGAAAGTAGGAGGGAGGGGCAGGCAAAGATCAGACAGGGGGTGCAGCAGGAAGTCCTGGAAAGGATAGCATGGGGGGCAGGGAAGAGAACAGGTCAGTGGGGACACAGGGAGCGAATGACAAGGAGGGGCGGAAAGGCAGGCACAGAAAGGGTGGCAGCAGAACAGGAGAGGAAGGGTACAAGGGTGGAATCAGATAGTCTAGTCACAAGTTGTACAGGGGAAAGGATGGAAGGAAAGCGGACAGACAAGTCTCAGGGAAGGCACAGGGGTACAGAGGCAGGTGGGAAAGGGGGGAGATCAATTCAGGGGACACAGAATTAGCAGACAGCAGGGGGTGAAAATGATAAAAGACGGAAGGTCATTATTCTGAGAGACTCAATACTTAAGGGTATAAGATGGGGAGAAAGGGGCACCAGGAAAAGCAGCATTAGGGTGAAGTGCAAGCCAGGCATGACATCGGGTAGGGTGGGATAGCATGTTAACAGATGTGTGAGGAAGGTAGGGGAAAAACACACACATTGTGGTATACCTTGGCACAAATGACCCAGAGGGGAGAAGAATAGAAGAGGTGCAGGACAGTTTCAGGGAACTGGGGAAACTATGTAGAATGGTGGGATGGTCGGTATCTTTCTCAGAAATTCCACCAGTGCCAACAGCGAGAACAGCCAGGAGGCAGAGAATCACTGAATTCAATACAGGGCTGAAGGAATGGAGTGGGTCCATGGGGTATAAGTTGCAGGGGGGGGGAGACAAGTGGAGGAACACAGACTTGTATGTAGAGGATAGGTTGCACCTTAGCAAGGAGGGCTCTCAGGTACTGAAGCGGTTGCTCCTTAGTAAGGGGGTGAGGGGTGAAGAGAGAACCAGGAGACTAAGTGGGTGGGATCCGACGGTGGGCATGGAGGCCTGGTGTCGTTGTCTGCCTGGCGGTGCAGGTTTTTTCCTTATTCATGCATGTACCCCCCCCCCCAGAGGCGTGGACGTGCATTGACACCCAGCGCCAGAAAGGCATGCTCCCACACCAGCCTGCAGGACATCCACCAACACCTCTTCCCGACTCAAAGTGGTCCCAGGCTGCAGCACACTCAGCCTCCGCTGGGTGTCACTAACACCAGGGGTTGACCACCCACCCAACCCCCAGAGAGGAGAGCTGTCGTCGGACACTCAATCCTTTCCTTTTTGGCAACCCGAGCTTGTTTCTGAACCCGGGTCGTGGGCATGGTGCGAGGTGTGGCGTCCAGTGCCTCATCCCTCAGCACCACTAGGCTGGCTTACACTCAAGCAGACTTGAAAGACCACATGCACTGTATCTGCTGGCACATTTTGTATGCTCATATGTTTGGTATTGGAAGTTGTAATCCCCACTCTGAGATGCCACTCTGCAGTCTCTGGATGTTTATTCTTGGGTGCTTTCCTTGCAAGATGGAATGTGGAAATTGTACTGTGCAGTTGTTTAACATCTGCTTTGGTGGGTAACACAGGTACTGGGCATGGAGTTGAGTCCTTTGCCACAGAGTTACAATATTGGCAATGCCCTCCACCACTGTGACTCAATTAAAACATTAAGAAACACAGGCTAGAAAATTCACAGGTAAAGACTAGCCAAGTGTTGGACCACCGTCACCCCACAGTAAATTCTGGCTTCCACCCTGCTTGGTGACCATAGCCAAGCCCTGCTTCTTCACCACTATGCTCCCCTATGCACATCCTCTTCTACACATATATATTGAGCAAGTGGCTAGACAAGAAAGCACAATCTGCACTGGTGTGTAAAACAAAAGGCCTGGAGTGGATTGTAATCAGTCCACCAGGTGAGCCACTAGGTGCCTACCCAGCATTGCTCATGTGCCTTATTTTAATAAGACTTGGACTAATGACCTGGTATACTGCCACAGCAGCCAACTAACAAAAGTGGCATCATACGGGCAGGTCACCATGAAAGTCCATGGACATACAAACTGTGCATTGTTTAGTCCATACTGTGTTTTGGGGAGTGCAGTATCAGCAGGAAATTGACAATATGGAATGTCCATAGTGACAGTACCACAGTATTCTACCTCTATGGGGGGGGGGGGGTTGGTGGCCATGTTAGAATACCCACAATCGTGCAGTAATACAAGCCAGCCACATGTGGGAGAAAAAAATGGATGTGATCCAGGACTGCACAACGGCACTTGTTAAACTGAATTCCAGATGCCCACACTACACCAACTCTCATATGACCTGCCTGGTTGTGCATCTGTAGTTTTACATGAAAGGCATGCAGCTTTAAGGAGAACACTGAACAGCTGAAAAGCATCCTGAATATGTACCTGGCACATGAAAGAGCAGCTAGCAATCTTGAGGAAAAGCATATATTACAGCCAATCACTGCAAAAGTGAAATGGGAGATGCCCAATAGATAAGGGCACTTAAATGCAGCACTGCTTCCTCACTGTGGCCCGATACTATGCATATGAGGGGCACCCTGGTGCATGCTGTTGGTAGAAGTGCCCATCCCTGGAAGGTACTGTGGAGGGACTGTGGGATAACAGATGGACCAGACACCGGACTTCAAGTTCAACACACAATCTCTGTATGATGTTTATTCAAAATGTAGGAGATAATCTTCAGCAATGGCATATCCCTTCTTATGTACATCAATTTGTAGCAACAGACTATGCAAGACTTTCCTCTACACTTAGCCAACACCTACTAATCTCTGATCTCCCTTACCATTTGAGGTTCGGCTTCCCCTGTGTAGGCCCTGTTTGCTTGGGTAGTGGGGGCTCAAATAAAATTAAAAAACAAAACAAGCTAAAGACAAAGAACCTTAGTACAGAAGCACTGAAACAAGGGTTACCCCAAAGGGAACAATAAGACAAGTTTCAAAGAAACACATCATACATACTTCGATAATGCAAACCATCATAGGATATATATGTAAATCACCATGACGTTTCTGACTTGTTCAACATATAGCAGTTTACATGCATTTTAAATAGCACAACTAACTTAATTTCTATAATACAGTCACCCAGTACTTTTTACCTTTATCAAAAACACCTAGTGCCATGGTATTTTCAACATTTACAGGTTTTATACACATAAGGTATATACATTAAAGTAGTTTATGACATAGTGCCATTGCATACTAAATCCAACAATGAGGAACACAGCCTGTTTCATATCAGCTCATGACGATAACCTCTCTGTACAAGGACCTGAGGGGAAAAGAAAAATTAAAGAGGACACTATAGCATAGTCAAGCAAGGGAAGGGGGGTGCCCATAGGTGGCCAACCTTATGGACTAGAAATTGTAAAAGATAGACTAGGCTAAGACACAGAAGAACTGTTGCAACAGATTTAGAAAAGGTCGGTCCTCAAGACTGACAGGAGCTCCCTGTCACATATCCCCGACCTTAAGAGGGAAGCAGTTACTGTAAACTGCTTACAACCTTCCTGCCCCAGGAAAGAATGGAGCTTCCACCCATCCATCTTCAGAAGCTCTGTCTCAGGGTCCCTATTAACAATAAACATTATATTATAAACATAGTGGATATCATCATTCTTTACCATGCAGCATTAACACATTTCTCAACAGAGTCTAACGGTGCCTTCCCATCTCCTTTTAGGGAAAGTCTGTCATATTTCTTAACCAAAAATCTGGATGGCTGTAAAGTCCAGTACCATAGAAAGACTCTCTGGGATGGGTAATTACCTGCTCCAACCCCACCAAACATGTCAGTTGTAAGCAGAGGCCCAATCCTAGGTTCAACCCCTCTACATAAACTCACTATGTCTTTTGAGTCATTCATTTCACTTGCTACGGATACAGACACCTGAGGGTAGACACACTAGGTGTTACCCCAGCACAGGTTCCAATCCCTTTTCCACCCACCTCCTCCTTTATAGGTTTTTCATAAAAAAAAAAAAATAAAACACATGTACCACCTACTTCATCTTAACATATTGTAACATTTTGGCAATATTAGCATCTTTAGCCTACAGTATACCCCAGTCAATACTGTGAATAGATTTAGCTGCATCAATAAAAGAAAAAAGTCCCTTTAGCCTTATAGGCTTCTTCTTGTTTGCCTGGAGTTTTCAACCCCAGCACAATGTCACTGGACACAGTCTGACCTGGGGTCTCACATTCAAGTCCCATACTTGTATCTCTGACCTCCAACAGGTAACATCCTGGGAACACAGACGACAAAGGAATATCCTGCTCAGTGAGGGGGGGTCCTCCTCCAGCTGAGCCCATGAAAAACCCTCCTCCGATTCTTTATCCAAACTCTTCAGCAGGGACCCCTCGATCACCTGGCATCGGTGTTCCACCTATCTGCATAGTCGGCCTGCCAGCAGCCATTGCCCACTCATCCAGTAGGTCATCCTCATCAGGGTCTCCATCTCCTGGGTGTTGTCTTCATACCTCCAGTCTACCTCAACCCCTGGGCAGTCCCTCATCTCTTTGCATCTCTTTATCATCTTAGAGTGCAATACCAAACCTGCCTACTTCTAAAAAAAAAGTACTACTTGGACTGACATCCCCCACACTGGGCGGACACTTTAAACTGGCCATCCCAACAAAATCTACCCACAGTGCAGTCGCTGACAAGATGGTGAGTCCCTTCAAAAGGACAAAACTTGTCCTGAACTCTATCCTGTATCAAGGACCGAAATGGTACAATGAACTACTTGCTGACCTCACTGATACTACCAAGATTAGTACCTTGAAAGCTGGGCTCAAATCTCTCCTTGGCTCTAAAATGAATTGTATCTGCCTGTGCTAATGGGACAGTACCTCATCCTCAGTTTTCCATTTACCTACCCTCCCTCTATATCTTTCAGCTATATACCACTTTTTTTCTTAACCCACTGCCACACCCCCAATTATCTTATCTAATCACCCCCTCTTATCTAATCAGTCTGTCTGTTAATATGTACTAATTTGATGTGTAGACGTTCACATTTTACTATATATAGCCTGTGTATATGCTTCAATGTTTTTCTTTTTCTTTTTTTCTCTGTAAACCTTGTATTTTTGTAATGTTTGTTCAACACTGACGTGGAACCTTTGAAAATGAGTCCTTGACTCAAAGGTATTAATCCCAAACTGAAATAAATAAACAAATCTTCAGACAAGGCCTTCTTCTGAGCTCCCAGATCCAGTCCAGGAAGCAGCTTCTCTCCATCAGTCAGCCATGGTTCTGGTCAGAACTCCACAGACTTTCTTCTCTGGGTTCTCCTTTGGCAACTCCTGGTGTATCAGTCCATCTGGGAAATATCCACTGGAAAATGTCCTTCTTTGGCCAGTCCAAACACTTCCAGCAAGTTATCCCATTTCTCACACCAAGTCTGTGAAGGGATTGTGGGATAACAGACGGACCAGACACTGAACTTCAAGTTCAACACACAATCTCTGTGTGATGTTTATTCAAAATGTAGGAGATAACCTTCAGCAATAACATATCCCTTTTTCAGTACATCAGTTTGTAGCAACAGACTATGCAAGTCTTTCCTCTTCACTTAGCTAGCACCTACTGACTCACTGATCTCCCTTATCAGTTGAGGTTTAGCCTCTCCTATGCGGGCCTGGTTTGCCTGGGTAGTGTGGGGCTCAAATAAAAAAAAACAAAAAAAAAAACAAGCTAAAGACAAAGAACCTCAGTGCAGAAGCACTGAAACAAGGGTTACCCCAAAAGGCATTGACAATAAGTCAGGTTTCAAAGAAACACAACATCACACATACTTGTGCAAAGCACGATGGGATATATGCAAATCATTATGAAATATCAGATTTGTTCAAATTACAGCAATTTACATGCATTTTAAACAGCACAACTGACTTAATTTCTATAATATAGTCACCTAGTACTTTTTACCTTTATCAAAAACACCTAGTGCCATGGTGTTTTCAACATTTACAGGTTTTATACACATAGGGTGGGATATTCAGACTGCGCAAGGCTGTGGCGCAAGCCTGGGCACAGCACAACTTGGATGCGCAGGGGCGCTGACAGGGTGATATTCAATGGAGCTGTGCCATGGCACAGCATTGTTGAATATTGCTCATTGGCCACCCACAGTGCACATGGGCGCCAGTGGCACTGCGCCAGCGCAAACTGAGCCAGAGTGGAGCAGGGGTGCATAGCGCGAGTGCCATTGCGATGGGTGCAACCACCGCGATATTCAAAAGTGCACATGCAAATGGGGCCATAATGTATGCAAGGCACAAATGGGGCCATTTGCATGTCATTATGGCCCCATTTGCATGCAGGTGCACTGATCCCCGGCGACTTGTGCCTGGTGCCCTGCCAGGCTGCAGCCATCGGGGACCGACACCCCCTGTACATCACGGCAAAGTGCCCCAATGCCCGATCGTGGGCATGTGTAAATTGAAGAACACGTCCAATATCCCTGGTAGTCCAGTGGGCCGCTTGCAACCTGATCGCGGGCATAAGTATGTTTTAAACAGTTAACTCCATCCCTGGTGGTCCAGTGGACCGCTTGCAGCCTGATCGCGGGCATAAGTATGTTTTAAACAGTAAACTCCATCTCTGGTGGTCCAGTGGACCGCTTGCAACCCGATCGCGGGCATATGTAGGAAAATAATAGTCCTATATCCCTGGTGGTCCAGTGGACTGCTCACAGCCCGATCGTGGGCATCAGTAATAAATAATTACACACCATCCAACCCTGGTGGTCCAGCGGTACCCCCCCCCACCGCCCACTAAGCCCCACGCCCGCTCCCCGGTCAGCGGTGAGGCAGCTCTCACCCGCTGTCAGCCTCGCTGACTGACTCAAGATTGAAGTGCAGCTCATTGGTCCACAGCATGAGCCAATGGCCGTGCAGCCCGTACCATACTACACAGTCCAGATATGTCTACTGTGTTAGTGAACAAAGAAGTCAATCAGATTTGTTTGACACACACTCCCCCCATGAAGCCATACTGCCTCTTATCCTGGAGACCATGCTCCTCTAGATAACAGATTTCCTAAACTAGTCAGAAAGCACTTCTTTCAAAAGTTAATAATGTATTTCTCTACCTACCTTTAGGGCCTACACCTTGGCAACAGTACTGTGGCACTCATGCATAGGAGACTTTTCACAGGCATCACAGACAGGTTTATGTTCATCTGATTCCTCACAAACCCATCCCAGTGGCTGATGCTGTAGGTCACTGGTGTTGCTCTTTTCTGGCTCCTCTTCATCTCCAGGAAGACGTTTTACAATCTCTACTACAGCCGTGGTTCTCTGATGAACCTGACCTGCCAGACAGCCACCCGCAGTCCAGATCTGAAGCCACCAGCCCCTCACAGAAATGCAGGTAGTCTGAGAGCCACAGCCATGGTTCTCTGACGAACCCGACCTGCCAGACTGCCACCCGCAGTCCAGGTCTGAAGCCACCAGCCCCTCACAGAAACGCAGGTAGTCTGAGAGCCACAGCCATGGTTCTCTGATGAACCTGACCTGCCAGACTGCCACCCGCAGTCCACGTCTGAAGCCACCAGCCTCTCACAGAAACGCAGGTATGGACTTGCCCTCAGAGACTGATTACCTCCAGGAAGGGGAGCCCTAGCTGCCAATTTTTGCTTTCTTTACATGAGGACAGCTGTCTCTGGGTTTAAATCTAGAGTATTTTGCTGCTGTGGCCCACTGGCTGCAGTCAGCCCCAGGAGCACTCCGATTGGCTTCATATAGCTCTGCACTTTTAATGTTTGATTATATTGTGCTAGATTATGTTTTCTGTTAAAACTGTCTTGTTTGTATTTTATAGCTGAAGTTTTCTGATTTAATGTAAATGCCTGTATTGTGTTCCTCATAAGACCAGTAGCGATCTCAGCTCAGGCCTTTGAAACCCCCCTTTACCTTTTTACGCTAGTATTGTGTTTTAAATAGCCCTGTTATTGCTCACTCAGACTTGGAGGCACTTTGCCTAACATCTTGGTCTGCAACACCCCCTCCTCCCGTTTAAGTCAGTCTGTTTTTCTTTTTAGCTGCACAAGCAGCTCCACCCCCTCTGACTTTCTTATTTAATTCTCATCTGCCTTCTCCTTCCAGGTAGTCTGAGAGCCACAGCCGTGGTTCTCTGATAAGCCCGACCTGCCAGACTGCCACCCGCAGTCCAGGTCTGAAGCCAGCAGCCCCTCACAGAAACGGAGGTACGGACTTGCCCTCAGGGACTGATTACCTCCAGGAAGGAGCCCTAGCTGCCAATTTTTTCACCCACCCTCCCACCCCCAGTCCTGATTAAATACACTTAAACCCCACCCGGCTTCTAGCTCACTCCTCTCTAGCCCCCCATCCTTATTCCATTACGTGTGTCAAATCGTGGATCCTGTTCTGGTCCTTCTTCTATCTCATATCGCATGCCCAATATATGCCACCTCAAGCCTTTATTACTGTGGATACTAATCTGATCTGCTCTGTAACTAGTTCCTGTCCCCACGTGGATATATGCCTCTTCAACTCCCCAATTCTTCAACACTATTTTCATATTACCTTTAACGCTGGTACACAAAATTAATTACCACCTCAGCTTATGACTTTGGCCAACATCACAGAGGCGTCACCTCTACAGATAGCAGTCAGAGTACTTGTCTCTGCCACCCTTAGTGGGAAGGGAAAAAAGGTTGGGGTGCGCCCCCCCAGGACGATGGCCCACAATAACGTAAAGGAGTTACCAGTACGAAGCTTACTATTGCCACTCTAAGAAAACTTTTACTCCTTCTTCTCCTGTGCTCAGGAAATGTGGAGCTCAATCTGGGGCCACCAGCTGCAATCACATCGCCCTCTGACCTTGCCACACTGAAAGGCATGAGTTTCCTCCACATTAATGTAAGCGGTCTATTAAAAAAGTTCTTCATGATCCAGGCCTGGGTCCTCCATACTCGACCAGACATCCTAGTGGTTTCAGAAACCTGGCTTAGACTGGCCACCTCCGACAGGGAAGTCAATATCCCTAACTATTTACTATTTAGAGCAGACAGACACTCCAGGGGTGGAGGGGTTGCCATCTATGTCAAGCATCGGTATACGGCATCCTGTCTGAGTGCTTTATCTGTTGCAAATGCTTATGAATGTCTGTCTCTTCAAGTCACCATCTCACACACTTCAACATTATGTATCATAGGGTGCTATAGACCTCCTTCTGCCGATCTATAATTGTTACCTCATCTGAGTAATATCATCGAACAACAATCCTCAGAAATAATTATTCTTGGGGATCTTAATTTAGACTGGCTATCTAAAACTGCCGCTCCTCTCATAGCTTCCTGTGACACCCATGGATTATCGCAACTCATTATCGAACCAACATGAGTAAATAAAAAGAACGTGGATAACAGCTCCCTGCTAGATGTTATCCTAGTGAATATACCATATCCCTTCTCCTTTGCCGGCACCTTCTTTAGTGATATCAGTGATCACTCATTTATTGCTTGCATAAGATCAAGCAACAAATCTACTACTAGATGGAGGAGCAGCAGTAGACAGGAGGGGGGGAAGCACATAGTAAGGCCAAGGGGATAGGGAACAGGTTTACTTTGCTAGAAACACATGCAAAAGAGGAGGCAGGAGATGACTGCTCAAGGGATAGCACTCACGAAGTGGGAGTGATAGGCATTACTAGTGGACAGACTGAGCATGGTGTGATGGGGATAACACTTGGGGAGGTGAGGCGGGAGAGGGAGGTTGGCAGTCAAACAGGAGGAGAGGAGGGGTCTTATTTGGGAGGGACGGGGGGGAGACACTGGGGCACATGGTAAAAACACAGTCTTGAGTGGCTCCAAAAATGAGAACCTGGGTGCGGGGGTGGTGACGGGCACAAGGAAAGAGGAGGGGGTGTACTGGTGTTGGGGGACTCCATACTCAAGGGGATAAGATGGGGAGGCAAGGGGGAGAGGCACGGTCAGATATGAGTGGAGTCCATACCAGGGTTAAAGGCAGATATAGCAGGACAGGCAATACTATGGTGTGTAAAGAGGGGTAGAAGGAAACCACACATTGTGGTACATGTGGGGACAAATGACATAGCGGGGGAAACAGTGGATGTAACAAGGGAGAGGACTGAGGAATTGGGAAGGCTGTGCGAGGAGACTGGGGAGTCTGTGGTCTTCTCCAAAGTACTCCCAGTACCCTGTGCAAGCACAGTGAGGAAGGAGAGGATTAGAAAGTTGAACACATGGTTGGTAGAATGGTGACAAACTAAAAGGTATGGGGTTGTGGGTAGCTGGGGAAGTACCTGGAGAGGTATTAAAGCAAAGACTGGAGAGGTATACTGCAACAAGGGTGGATTTAAACTAGACTGGGAGGGTGAAAAGTGGACAGTAGGTAGGCAGGGATCCGACAGAGTGGAGTCACAGCCTGCCCACCAGACTAGCAGGAAAGGACTCAGGGAAGTCAAAAAAGGAGGGAGTAGAAGGGATGAGATGGAGGCTAGTGAGGGGAAGGGGGCATTATGGAGGTGCTCTCATTGAATGCAAGTAGCCTAGGAAACAAATCTGCTGAGCTACAGGCACTCTTAGCAGTGTGGAGGGTGGATATTGCAGCTGTCACAGAAATGCGGACAACTGAGCACTGGGATCTGGCAATACCAGGATACAAATTATACACGAAGGACTGTAACGAGGGAAGGGGGTGGAGTAGCAGTCTATGTGAGGGACGGGATCAAATGCACAAGGGACGAGGGAGAAGAAAGGAGAGCAGAGGCAATCTGGCTTCAGCTCCTAGACTCAATGGGTAGGAAACTGAGGTTTGGGGTGGCATACAGGCCACCGTCCCATTCTGAGGAGCTTGACAGGGAGCTAGCGGGACAAATCAAAAAGGTATGTTTACCCGGTTACCAAAATCTAAATAAATAAAAAAAATAAAAATCAGGACACACCACCAACGACACACAATAGTAAACCAGGTTAGCAGTACACCACTAGGATTCCATTTTTCACAAACAGATCATTCCCTGTCTGACGTATCTATCCTAATACTAAGAGGCAACTTCAGAAAACACACAGGACAGAAGGGCGTGGGAAGCTAAATATATCAAACAATTTAAATCTAATATTTGTGAACTGAATCGGAACATTGGATTTATGACACACTATGGTAAACTGTAATTCTTTTGTTGTTACCCAAGTTTTTTTGTGTGTGTTCCTGCCAGCTCTGTTACTATATACCTGTTCCTAGCATTCTTCCTGCCTCTCTGCTCATTCTCTGCACCAACCCTTAATTAGTTCTTCTCTCACATCACAGTGTATACAAACCTTACACTTTGTTTATCTTGGTCCACATATTCAGACGAGATGAGTGGCATATCCCTGGATGCACCAGGTGTGCCCAAATTCAAAGGCCACCAATGCACCACTGTGCACAATATTGTGATACACCTATGTACATGTAGGATCCCATGCATAGACCACACATCACAATATTAAGCCCCACAAAGAGGTCCATGGCCAGTTGTGCCAGCAAGTTAGTTGCTTTTGAGGAACTCTACTTTAACTATGCATGGGGCAGGTTGGTGCCCTATGCACAGTATAGGGCCGGGTACACATCCCCCCTTCAGCCCTGATCACTGTAATATAAAATCCCCTCTCTGATCACTCTGGTAGTCTAGTGTGCTCCCCGCCCCAATCATCATGAAATGAAACATCCGCCCTGATCGCCCAATAGTGAAGTGACCCCCTCACCAGCCCTGATCGCTGTAATATAAAATCTCTTCTGTGATCACCCTGGTAGTCTAGTGTGCCCCCCGGACATCATGAAATGAAACATCCACCCTGATCGCCCAATAGTGAAGTGACCCCCTCACCAGCCCTGATCGCTGTAATATAAAATCCCTTCTGTGATCACCCTGGTAGTCTAGTGTGCCCCCCGGTCATCTTGAAATGAAACATCTGCCTTGATCCCCTGGTCCCGAAGTGCCCCCCCCCAGCCCTGATCGCTGTAATATAAAATCCCTTCTGTGATCACCCTGGTAGTCTTGTGTGCCCCCCGGACATCATGAAATGAAACATCCACCCTGATCCCATTGGTTCTGAAGTGCCCCCCCCAGCCCTGACTGCTGTAATATAAAATCCCTTCCATGATCACTCTGGCAGTCTAGTGTGCCCCCCGGTCATCTTGAAATGAAACATCTGCCTTGATCGCCGGGTAGTAAAGTGACCCCCTCTCCCCAGCCCCAATCACAAATGTCAAACAAAACCCCACTCCCTATTCCCTGGTAGTCATGTGCCCCCCCACCCTGTTAGTCAGTGACCCACCAACTCACTTCCCCAACCTGACTGGAGCCATCGACTGGCACAGCCCACCTCACACTGCACCAGCCAGCGACTGACTAAACTATACAGGAGCACTGTGCAGTACACAGTACACACACACTGGGTGAATATACTGTACAACACTCCTGTACAGTTCAGTCAGCGGCTGGCCGGTGTACTGTGATGTGGCTGTACCAGTTTCTGTACCAGTTGCCAGATCTGGTCGAGTTGAGAGGGAGGAGTGTGGTGGGTCACTAGCTAATGGGGAAGAAGGGGTGAGGGCACATGATTACCACAGAATGGGGAGCGGCTTTTGTTTGACATCTATGATCTTATCGGAGGGGGTCACTTCACCACTCAGTGATCGGGCGGATGTTTTATTTCATGATGATCAAGGCTGGGAAGGGGGATCACTTCACTACTGAGTGACTGGAGCAGATGTTTAATTTCATGATGATCAGGGCAGGGGGACAGACTAGACTACCAGGGTGACTGAGGAGGGGATTTTATGTTACGGTGATCATGGCTGGGGATGGGGATCCCTACACTATGGAAACAGGGCTACAGGATTCTACTTTATTTCAGTGATCAGGGCTGGAGAGGAGGCTGGACCTGAACATTCTACCAGGCACAGACAAGCAAATGAGCTCATAATGGACATGCAAATAGCCCCTTTACGCAATGGATGTCAATTGTGCTCATTTGCATGTTTGGGCTGAATATCGCCCATGGGGCTGCAGCACATACAGGAATGTGCCACGCATTCTCCTACAGGCATTCGTCAGCCCCACATCCTGGATTCGCGGTCCAGGACTTGGCGAACCCTGCTGTGCTCTATGTATCCAGGGTCCGACAGTCAAATGGATTGCACAGTCTGTTTGGATTGTGCAATCTGTTTGAATATGGCAACAGAGTCAGCTGACCCAATTATTTGTGTTACGCATCATTCTGCATGCCCATCCAGACAGCTCTGAATAAAGGGCCCCTAGGCCTTTGTTGAGTTCCTTTGTTTTTTCATAGCATCCATTAATTTCTTATAATTTCCTACCAACTGTATATACCTTGTATCTCAAGTCTTTCTTATTTGTGTTCCTGTCTGGTCACCTTCTTATTACCTTTAGTATTCCTTCATCTTTACATGACCTGTTCCTATTAATTGCTACCCCTTCCCCCTAGTTCTTCTCACACATCCTATTTTTATTACTCTGTACCTTATACAGACTTATCTCAGGGCTGTATTCCTTTCGTCACTTCTGTGCATCACACTGCCTACCATTCTACCCTTCCTGTAATTCTTGGGTGGGATATTCAAAGGGTGCACCTGGCGCAACAGGGTGCACCATGCGCAACCCACCCAATGCGCCCCGGCACAATATTCAAAGGGGTAAGGTGCACAGTGCAACCCCGATGCGCCAGGGCACATTGGTAATGTCTGAGGCGAGATGCAGGGTGCATGCCCATGCATATACGGCACATCCCGATACCCAGTGATGCAGCGCATATGCGCCAAAGAATCCCCTACATGCGCCACACACTGGTGCTCAAAGTTGTGCTGCAAATCACAGGCTGAAACACTGGCCACCCACAGGCAGGCGGCTGTAGTGAAGATGCAACACAACAGCTGCCAGCCTTGGGTGGCCACCCACCCAGCAGGTACACCGGCCACAAGCAACCAGACCCCCTGGTAGTCTAGTGGCACCCACCCCGCACGCCTGATCGTGGGCATCTGTAAGAAGTACAGTACACCCTGGTGGTCTAGCAGTCCCTCCTATGCCCGATCGCGGGCATCTGTAATTGTTACATTAATCCCAGGTGGTCTAGCAGTCCCCCCATGCCTGATCGCCGGCTGAAGTAAATGGAAATGAAATCCCTGGTGGTCTGCGGTAACCTCCCCCGTATGCCCATTTGCGGACTGTTGTTGAAAAACTAAATTACCTGGTGGTCCAGTGGTACCACCCCACCCCACCCACCCACAGAGGTCACTAGCCACCCAGCACCCCATTTGATGACCTTACCAGACAGACCACACCAGAACCGCAGTCAGTCCAGTAGCACCTCATGGTTCACAGTGTCAAATGCTGCTGAGAGATCCAGGAGGACCAAGATGGAACAATCTCTCCTGTCTCTCGCTATTAGGAGATCACACTAAGCTGAAAGCTTGTTTACAGGTGTGACCTGGGAGCACAGGGAAGTTAAGTGACTTGCTCAGGGTTACACAGTATGCAAGTGGGGGCTGTGGGATTCAAACCCAGGTCTCCAGATTTGCAGCTCAGAGCCTGAAACCACTGCTCTATATTGCCTCCCTAATTAACCCACGTCTGGCATTTTTCATTTTTTGAAGTTGGTCATATTTTTCTCAGTGTGTCCATGTCACCTGCAGACACTGACTGCCCCAGCCCAACTTCTCGGCTTTCCACAAAGACTTAGGTTCATGCTTGAAGAGGCATGGCCTGGATGCTCAATAGGGTGCAGTGCTCCGGTTAGTCAGAGTCAGCAGCAGCTCAGTAAGCCATGGATTTTCCTTGTGTTCTCCCTTGAGGAGCAGTGTGCAATGCTGCCTCGATGCCTCCATGCAAACTTCTGCACGTGAATCAGCTGCCACCACTCCTTCCCCCAATGCATGCAGTCTCAACCTGCCTAACCCTCAGCCAGCGCTAGGGGACAGGGGAGTGCCAGGAACTGAAACCCTCCCTCCCCCACTGCATGCAATCTCAGTCTGCCTCACCTCAAGCCAATGCTAGAGGCCAGACAAGTGCCAGGAACTGAAACCCTTCATCCTCCACTGCATGCAATCTCTGTCTGCATCACCGTTAACTCTAAAAGCCAGGTGAGTGCTGAGAACTGAAACCCTCCCTCCCCAAATGCATGCTTTCACAGCCTGACTCACCCCCAGCCAATACTAGGGGCCAGGTGAGTGCCCGGAACTGAAATCCCTCCCTCCCACAATCCTTACAGTCTCAACCTGTCTCACCCCCAGCCATTGCCAAGGGTCAGACAAGTGCTGAGAACTGAAACTCTCCCATCCCCAATGCATGTAGTCTCAGCCTGCCTCTTCTCAGTCCACACTAAGTGCCAGGCGAGTGCTAGGAACTGAAATACTCCCCCAATGCATACAGTCTCAGCCTGCCTCACTCCCAGTCAATGCTGGGGGCCGGGCAAATGTCAGGAACGAAACCTCCCTCCCCAATGCATGCAGTCTCAGCCTGCCTCACTCTCCATCAATGCTAGTGGCCAGGTGAGTACCGACAACTAACACCCTCCCTCCCCCAATGCATGCAGTCGCAGACTGCCTCTCTCCCAGTCAATGCTATGGGCCAGGTGAGGGCCAAAAACTGAAACCCTCCCTCCTGCAATGCACACAGTCTCATCCTGCCTCATTCCCAGCCAACACTAGGAGCCAGGCAAGTGGCAGGAACTGAAACCCTCCCTCCCCTAATGCATGCAGTCTCAGCCTGCCTCATCCCCAGCCAATGCTCGGGGACAGGCAAGTGCTGGGATCTAAAACCCTCCCTCCCTCCTCAATGCATGTAGTCTCAGCCAGCCTCAACCCCAGTCAATGCTAAGGGCAAGGCAAGTGCTGGGAACTGAAACCCTCTCTCCCACAATGCATGCTGTTTCAGCCTGCCCCACCTCTAGTCAACAGCTAGGGCCAGGTGAGTGCCGAGAACTGAAACCCTCTCTCCCACCCCAACTCATGCAGTTTCAGCCTGCCTCATCCCCAGCCAATGACAGGGGCCAGGCTAGTACTGGGAACTGGAACTCTCCCTCCCCCAATGCATGCAATCTCAGACTGCCTCACTCCCAGCCAATGCTTGGGGTCTAGCAAGTGCCAGGAACTGAAAGCACCAGCACAACGAAAATGGGTTAAAATGTGACCCCACCTTTTTTCTTCCTAATTAATGCCAGATGTCTTCCAGTTTATTTTGGTAGTACAATTTTCAGCTTTCATTATCATGAAGGAATTTTATTAAAGTTTTAAAGTAATTATATCTCAAGAAAAAAGATGGCAGCCTCATTTTGCATAGAAATAATAACTGAGGACAGTAAGAGTCCAGACAAAAATGCAAATGTACAGCACACAGCATAAAAAGCATCCAGAAAACCAAAATCAACAGTTCTGCCAATATTTTTCATAATGCTAGCACAAAATTAGCTTTTACGAATGATTTTTTTCATTGCACTGCTGCCTGAAGCTCCCTGCCACAATGCATGCAGTCTCAGCCTGCCTCACCCCCAGCCAATGCTGGGAACTGAAACCCTCCCTCCCCCAATGCATGTAGTCTTAGCCTGCCTCACTCCTAGCCAATGCTAGGGTCCAGGTGAGTGCTGGGAACTGAAACCATCCCTCCCCCAATGCATGCAGTCTTAGCCTGCCTCACTCCCAGCCAATACTAGGGGCCAGGGGAATGCTGGGAATTGAAACTCTCCCTCCTCCAATGCATGTAGTCTTAGCCTGCCTCACTCCTAGTCAATGCTAGGGGCCAGGTGAGTGCTGGGAACTGAAACTATCCCTCCCCCAATGCATGCAGTCTTAGCCTGCCTCACTCCTAGCCAATACTAGGGGCCAGGGGAATGCTGGGAACTGAAACCCTCCCTCCCCCAATGCATGTAGTCTTAGCTTACCTCACTTCTAGCTAATGCTAGGGGCCAAGTGAGTGCTGGGAACTGAAACTCTCCCTCCCCCAATGCATGCAGTCTCAGTCTGCCTCTCACTCAGAGAATGCTAGGGGCCAGGTGAGTGCCAGGAACTGAAACTATCCCCCCCCCCAAATGCATGCAGTCTCAGCCTGCCTCACCCCCAGCCAATGATAGAGGCCAGGCAAGTGCCAGAAATTGGAACCCTCCCTCCCCCAATGCATGCCGTCTCAGCCTGCCTCACCCCCAGCCACCACTAAGGACCAGGTGAGTGCCCAGAACTGAAACTCTTCCTCAGCCATAGCTCAAATCACCTCTCTCCCTTTCCTTCTCCCTGGCCTCTGTCCCTGACACCTGGAAACATGCTACTGTTGTTCCTCATCCCAAAAGATGTGACCCCTCTTTCACTGTCAATTACCACCCTCTCTCCCTACCTGTCATCCTTGATAAAATGCAGAGGCACATTGTACTCTCTCAGCTTTCCCTTTTCCTTGACTCAACTTTCTTTTTTATTCCTTTCCAGTCTGGGTTCCCTAAATCCCATCCCACCATCTACTCCCTCCTTAGGCTTACTGATTCCATTCTTTCAGAAATGGGTCAGGGCCTTATCACCTCTGCCATCTTTGTTGACTTGCCAAAGTTCAGCACTGCTGCCCAACCTCTACTATTCAACAAACATAAAGTAGAGCTTTCTATCTCTGTTATCAACCAGTTCAGTTGCTAACTTGAGGGTAGGGCTCAATCAGTTTGAATGGTGATTCCATTTCCCTTCCTCTACCCATCAGTACTGGTGTCCACCAAGTCTCACTCTTTGGTCCTATACTCTTCTCTACTTTCCTGAATGACCTCCCTGCTGGCTGTATCTCTGTATCCAGACATATGTATGCAGATGATACAGTTCTTTTTGCCTCTGGTTCCACCTCCTCTGATTTGTTGGCCAAGCTCCAGCCAGACTTTGATAATGTTCAACACTGGTTCCATTCAAATCAACTGTCCCTCAACACCAAACAAATTGGTCTCTGTGATCTTTGGCTTGAGAAGAAGCTCTCTCGGCTTGCTGCCCTCCCATCCTTCTACACCCTTGATGGGACATCGCTTGACAATCAGTTAATCAAGATCTTTAACCAGGTGGTCAACGTTGAGCAAAGCTCATTTTCAAGGTGGATCTGGATAGAACAAGTACAAGATAACAAGATAATACACAGCAATTACAAAACACTGGCATGATCAGCAAAAAGCATGGACAGCACATGTGTGAATGAATACAGGTTAAAATACAACAATATTATACAATCAAGCAATATGTACAAAAACACAGTATTGCAGATAAATTCAACAACTATAATGTATACAGGGGACAATAACAAAGGTGATCCATCTGGATCCCCAAGAAACAAGTCAGAGGATGAACTAGGAGCAGGAGATAGGAGGGGGTAAGGAGAGGGAGAAGGACGGATAAGGGAAGAGACAGCAGATAGGGAACAATGGGACAATGTACTCTCCTTTAAGTACTTCGGTGTCTGGCTAGACCAGCACCTCAACATTTCTGGTCACATGGATTCCATCAAAAAAAAAAAAAAACTGCACCCTATACTAGGGGCCATGTACAGAAACCATGGTTGCACCCCCTGCAGGCTCGTAGAGCTATCATCCAGAAAATGATTCTCCCAGTTTTTGACTATGGAGACATTGTCTACAGTGTAGCTCATAAATCCATCCTGACCAGACTGGATTTGCGCTTCCACTCCTTCTGTCATTTTGCTCTAGATTGCCTGCCCTTCAACCAACATTGCTCCCTCTGTATCTCTCTCTCTCTCTTTTCCCCCTTCCCCCCTCGAAGTTAGGTGCCTCACTAATTGTTCCTCCTTTGTAGCCAAATACTGGCAAGACTCTCTCCCTTCATAGCCACTTCCCTCCTCCCCCTTCCCTCTCATTACTCCCTCTGCAACTCTAGCTTTCATTCCCTGGCACCCTGTCTGGGTCATGCTCTGCTGGACAGGTTGCCTTCTCCTACTGTTTCCCAAAACATTGATATTCTCCTCCACGTCCTATCCGCTCTGCTTCTGCACTACACTCCCTTTCCTTGTTCCTCTTAAATTTATTATCTCACTCCTGCAACTGCATCTGATCCCTCCTCTGTTCCACTCTTACACTTCCTTCCTTCTTTCCTATACCTCATCCCTTCTTCTGCTCCCCTTAGCTTCTATTAACAAACATTTAATGCACACTGCACCTTAACTGAATCACTAAAACTAAAATGGGTGCTCAAGCCTTCTCTATCCAAGTACCAAAATATTGGAATGATCTACCAACTGAATTTAGAATTCTGAGTAGTCATAATTTATTCAAAAGAAACTGAAGCATCATTTGTTGAGTAGCTTGCAATGTCACTGCTATTTTAAATAATTACATTGTATTCCTCGTCTAATTGTCACGTGTTTGTATTTCTGTCTAATATGTTATGTATTTGTATTTCTGTATTAAGCAAATGTAAAAGTTATCTTTTTGTATAACATCTTGTGACTGTTAAACAGTCTTGGGTCGCATATGGAAAAGGGCCTCGGCTCATTTGTTTACCTGGTTAACAAAATAAATAAATAAAAATAAAAAATAAACCTTATTGCTACACTCCTGGATGTTTTCTCTGTAATACCCCATTACAGTTGTATATAATTATTAAGTAAAAGTTTTACCGGAAGGCATACTGAAGACTAGCTCGTTTTCGAATCATACCTGGGGTGTTGGGCAGGAGAATTCATATAGACAGTAAATACAAATACAGAACATATACAGAATATGAACAAGGAAAGAGAGTGTAGTGAAGAAGCAGAGTGGATGGGAACTGGAGGAGAACATAATGACTACTCAGAATTCTAAATTCAGTTCCCAAGATGACAGCCTGGGTAAAGAATTGGCTGGAGAATAGGACACAGAGAGTAATAGTAAATGGAGTCCACTCTGAAGAAAGGGGGGTTACTAGTGGGGTACCGCAGGGTTCAGTATTAGGACCGGTCCTCTTCAATGTCTTTATAAGTGACATTGCAGAGGGACTAGAAGGAAGAGTATGTCTCTTTGCAGATGACACAAAGATCTGCAACAGAGTTGATGCACAAGGTAGGGTGGAAAGGATGAGAAGGGACTTGGCAGGGTTAGAGGAATGGTCAAATGTATGGCAGCTTAGATTCAATGCTAAGAAGTGCAAGGTACTGCACCTGGGAAACAAAAACCCAGGGGGATAGTACACAATGGGGGATGAGATACTAACAACAACAAAAATGGAAAGGGACCTGGGGGTAGTCATATCAGATGACCTAAAGGTGGGCAAGCAATGTGAGAGGGCAGCAAGGAGGGCTGGGGGGATACTGGGATGCAAAGGGAGAGGCATCACCAGTAGAAAACAGGAAGTTGTTATCCCTCTGTACAGACAGCTGGTGAGACCCCATCTGGAGTACTGCGTGCAGTTCTGGAGACCCAGTCGCTGCAAAGACATAGACAGGATGGAAGCTGTCCAGAGGAGGGCATCTAAAATGGTGCAGGGTCTGCACCAGAAGACATATGAAGAGAGACTTAAGGAGCTTAATATGTATAGCCTCGAGGAAAGGAGAGACAGGGGGGACATGACAGAAACTTTCAAGTACCTCAAGGGAATCAACAAAGTCCAAGAGGGTAGCATCTTTCAAAAAAAAGAGGTGTGCAAGAACAGAGGGGCACAATTTGAAGATGGGGGGGCGGATCAGAGGTAATTTAAGGAAGTATTTTTTCACAGAGAGGGTTATGGATGCATGGAACGGCCTTACGGAGGAGGTTGTGGCGTCAAAAACAGTGGTGGAATTCAAGCATGCATGGGACAGTCATAAGGCAATTCTAGGGGGTGGAGGTAGGAAGAAGTAGGCTGCTGGTTATCTAGAATCTGCAGCTTATCCATTAGGTAGGGAAATGGGCAGACTGGGTGGGCCAAGCGGTCCTTATCTGCCGTCAAATTCTATGTTAATATTTACAAAAAATATATACATAATATGAACAGCAGCAAGCAAAACAGCAACATTTAGTACAGAGTGCAAATGGCAATCACACAGTACTAGAGATACAACATTTAGGAGTTACATACATATAGACTGCCTGTTATATCTTGTATTGATACCTCTCCACTTGTATATATTAGTATGTCTTTCCTGATCAAAATTTTGAAATAATCATATAAACAGGGCAAGGAGTGGAGATATTTTAGCAACCCTCCCCCTGACCTGGGGACAAAGCCAATTACCTACAGAAAGACT
The DNA here is from genome assembly GCA_016271365.2 of Neoceratodus forsteri. NCBI lineage: Eukaryota > Metazoa > Chordata > Ceratodontiformes > Ceratodontidae > Neoceratodus > Neoceratodus forsteri. The sequence continues at coordinate 409,330,491 of CM057457.1, read as the reverse complement.
AGGAAACACTGATTCTCACTCAGCTTCTTCAGAAGCACAGAGGAACCTGCCAGCAAGGACTCACAGCTCACTATAAGTGCAGAGTCTCCTTCATACAGCTTGCCCAGCTCTCTATGAGACCTGAGGCCTTTCTAGGGCCATCGGTCTCTCAGACAGTAGCAGAGTTTCTACAATAGAGAGTTTTCCATCTTTCCATCGTGTCTACCCCCTCCTCTAGCCCATAAGGGCCAGGACATGTGGCTTCTCTTGCTTGGATAAAGAGAAGCCTGATTGCTGAATCAGTGGAAGGATAACATCTCTCCTTCACAGTAACTTGTCTTGCTCTTTTTTACTACTGTCTAAATGCCTCTTTGTATTGCTGACAAAATGAGCCACCACATGATGTCACCATCCTAGCCACACAATCGGAGTCCACAACCAAGGCCACCACATGATGTCACCATCTCAGGCACACAATCAGAGTCCACAACCAAGGCCACCACATGATGTCACCATCTCAGCAACACAGTCAGCATCCACAACCAAGGCTACCACACCATGTCACCATCTCAGCCACACAGAGTCCACAACCAAGGCCACTACATGATGTCACAGTGAGACTTGGTGCCTCCTACTGCATCACTGGCTGCTATCATTAGAGTAGGACTAAACAATTGCCACTGGAGAAACTACTCTCCTACAAGGTCATGCATGACCAGACCTCTGCCCTGTGGCAGGCCATGCATGATCAGACCTCTGCTCTGCGGCAGGTATGCATGGCCAGACCTCTGCCCCGTGGCAGGCCATGCATGACCAGACCTCTGCCCTGTTGCATGCCATGCATGACCAGATATCTGCCCTGTGGCAGGCCATGCATGACCAGACCTCTGCTCTGTGGCAGTTATGCATGGCCAGACCTCTGCCCTGTGGCAGGCCATGCATAACCAGACATCTGCCCTGTGGCAGGTACGCATGGCCAGACCTCTGCCCTGTGGCAGGTACACATGGCCAGACCTCTGCCCTGTGGCAGGCCATGCATGATCAAACCTCTGCTCTGTGGCAGGTATGCATGGCCAGACCTCTGCCCCGTGGCAGGCCATGCATGACCAGACCTCTGCCTTGTGGCAGGCCATGCATGGCCATACCTCTGTCTTGTGGCAGGCTATGCATGGCCATACCTCTGCCTGTGGCAGGTACGCATGGCCAGAACTCTGCCCTGTGGCAGGCTATGCATGGCCAGACCTCTGCCTTGTGGCAGACCAAAATGAAAAACAAAACAGAGATGACTTACATGACCTGACCCTATAGAGAAACACAATGTCTCTGCTTGTAGGCGTGGACTGGTGCTGGGTGACAGCCTCTGCTACCAATTTGAGGAAAAATCTTACAGCCAATAAAAACACATTGCTAACTACTGGCACCAACAGAAATGGCCCTCTCCTACCTGATGGGATACTCACCCAGGACAAACTGGCCAGGATCTCATCTGATGTGCCTTGCTGTTCCCATGGAGGTAGCAACAACTGATGTTTTGGTGGGAGCAGCAGGCTTTCATGTCAAAGGGGAGACCCTCTTACCTGTTCAGCTAAACAGAGGATGCCTCTGATGCTGACAGGAGGGGGCTGTTCCTCTAAACTTACTACTACCTGAACAGAAGGATACGGAAATAACAAGGAGATGTGGGTAATAATAGCAGGTACAAAACAGTATGGAGAGAGAGATGATATAGTCAGGCCAGGATTAACTCAGCTCAAAAAGGTAGAGTGCAGGGAAAACAAAGGAAAGTATAGTACTTAGTGATGGAAGGAGGTCTGTACCTAGGTCGAGAAATGCAGTATCCACCAAGAGAAGGCTAAGTGTATGGGGGATGGGAGTAATGCTCAAAGCAAATGTAACTCCCCTTAGGAGTTATGTGTTAACTCCCTTGTTCTCCGGGGTTACTAGAATCCCAGTTAGATCAGTGGCAGGAAGGGAAGGCAGCTTGTGAAATGCCAGATAAATGGGTTTCACACTCACACTCCGTTTTTCAGTCTCAGCTGAGCTAGAGGGTGATGTCATTATGGAACACTTGTAGCAGCACAAGCCACATTTGTCCAGCTGGCTAAGGGAGTGAATTGGAATGTTCAGTTAGTGTTAGGAGTCAGTCTTCAGTAGGAGTTCAAGGAGGAGGCTGCAGCTGCGGGGCAGCTCCTCATGCTTAGCTGTGATATAGAGCTACCCCCTTGTTTGGTGGTTGTCTGTTCTCATCCTAGAGAAGAACAAAAGAAGACAGCAACTAAAGTGGTGGAGACCTTGGTTAATGGTCTTCCCAGTGCCCCATCTCAGGAGAGATGGGGATGTAGTCCGGGATTCATGGGCAATCCCCTTGATCAACTTTCTTTGTGTTGAAGCTGCCTTGGACATCACTCATTTGGTTGTGAGTACAAACCTTTCTGTTTTGTGAAAGCCCAGGGGCATCTGCAAACCAAAAGGGTGAATTAGCTCTGTTCATGGGACCAGTCACCCAGGTTAATTTTAAAAGTTTCTGCCTATGTTGGAGTCCAAGGATGGGACCGTTCAAGTACACAACTTTAGATGGACACCCAGAGGTGTGTCATGTAGTATGTTAAGTGTGAGAAATATTTCAAGATAGCATCTACACGTTCTTCTGTGAGGGTGTTATCAACCTGATGAATGGCAGAGTATAAACTTGGAAGCAAAAGGTGGGAGACCCCCATCTGGAGTAACCAGTTTACCTCTCCAGGTTCAGTTTGGGCACCAGTGCATTTTCATTCAGTGCATGTGGCCAGTGCCTAATTGAAATAATTACCCCGAGATGTGGGTTTGGATTCTCTGTTTCTTCAGTTTATCTCAGTATAGTGGGCACTGGAAGATTTTGAGTCTAGATGTGCTCAGTGTGGTTATAAGTGCCACTTTCATCCCTGTGGGAAATGGGGACAGTACTAGTTTCAGGCAGTTGTGCCAACCTTCAGTTTCAGAACCAGAGTGTTCGCTGTTTTGCATCTTCACCCTATGCTAAACAGGAATATCAGGAATTTCTGTACACTGGAGAATCTGTAACACCAGTATGTGTAACCCTGTGGGGGTCCATCTTCGTTTTGTGATTACTCCTACTCTGTTATGAGAATAAAAGCCACACTCTAGAATCCCAGCCTGGTTTGGACAGTATTTTTATTGCTTCCATGTGTGTGGATTTGCTTGGGTGCCTCTGTCCAGAAGTGCAAACCTAGCATGACTTTGAGCAAATATTTCCTCCCAGGGACCCGGGTTGCTGCCCATGGTAAATGGTCCCACCAGGTGCGTGCCAAGTAGTAGCCACACTTGGTTGCCTGTTTTAGTATAGCAGGCAACCCCACTTTTCTATGGTGGTGGTTTGGTGTCCCAGAAAAGTCTGTGTGTGTTCATAATAGTAAGAAAATTCACAATGAAAACCCCCACCCCCTCTTATGCCCCTAGACATATGTGTGGCGAGAAGAGCAGCCCTGCTAGTTAAATAAGGGGGGTTACATGTGAATATCCCTTTAAGAGTATAGGGGGGAGAGATTATATAGTCAGGGAAGGATTAGCTCGGTTCAGAAAGGTAGAGTGCAGGGAAAACAAAGGAACGTATGGTATGCAGTGATGGAAGGAGGTCTGTATCCAGGTCATGAAATGCAGTATCCACCAGGAGAAAACTAAATGTATGGGGGAGGGGAGTAATGCCCAAAGCAAATGTAACTCTCCTTAAGAATTATGTGAACATCTCTTTAAGGGTGTCTTTCAACCTCTACTGTGATGCCAGTTTCTATTCCCTTGATGGACTGGGTCAGCTGGCCTGCCATGGCATTCCAAAGGGGAGGAGTCAGTGCTCTGCTGGAGGGTAGAGATTCTGCTGAGCAAGAGTATGGGAAGCTAGTACCTGACACTTGGTGCTAGCTCCCATTATCTGCAAGTTTCTCTGTAGAGACTGGCATCATCAAAAAAGTGCTTGTCCGTGGTGGCTGCCATCAAATAAGGACCTTTTAAGGGAGGTGCCCCTCTCCAGAAGGAGGAAAAACCCATTTTGAAGAATAGGTCAGAGGTCTGTCTATGAGGAAAAGTGTACCAGAGAGTGCTGTGGGCCAAAGATCTGAGGGTGATATTTAATATTTACTTGATATAGAGGTTTGGGCGGCACTTAGCAGTACCCACCCTCTTCAAAAAGAGGGATTGTCCCTGACAGGATGCCAGTTCCAGTCAGCAGTGGAGTGGTACCTCAGAAAATGTGTGGTGTGAGCTGCCGGCAATGAAGATGGCTGTGCCCAGTAGGCACCTCAGCTATGCCCAGATGAGCTTGGAGTCTGTGATTGTGAGTAACATAGAAAAGTTTAAAAGAAGATCAGGAAAGGATGCGCTCTGTGAAGGACAGCATGGATCCCTCATAGCATCAATTGTCACTGAAATGCTACCAACCGAGAGACTGTAAATTTGCCCAGTGGCTAGTGTCTAAGAAAATAGTCTACCAAAAGTCAGTTTAGGTTCACACTTAGGTTCCGGAGTGGGAAACCCCAGGAGTAAATGTGCTTCCTCTGGAGGTTAGAAAGATGTGAATAAAGTACCCCACCAGGGCTGTTTCTAACCCAGAACTGTCAGTAAAATACCACCTTACAGTAACTGACAAATGAACTGTGCTAGACAGAAAAAAAGAGAGCATCCTTTGAGCTCACGAAAATAAAGGATCCTCTGTGTTTTTACAAATAATTACTATCTGGAATATCCACGTGTTTGTTTCCAAGTTATGCTAACCCCCCCTTAAATCATAGGAACATAGGAATGTGGTGGCAGGAAAGGACCGCAAGGCCCACCTAGTCTGTCTAGATATCCACTAGGTCTTTTCTATAGTCCCCCCCACTGTGCCAACATCCCTCTGTGCTTATCCCATGCCCTCCTGAAACCTCCCACTGTTCTCTTCCCCACCACCTCTTTCGGCAGCCCATTCCAGTTGTCCACCACCCTCTCAGTGAAGAATCACTTCCTAATGTTTCCTCTAAATTTCCCCTGACCCTATGTCACTCCTTTAATTGGAAAAGGCTCTCCACAGGCACTTTACTGATACCCTTTTAAGTATTTAAATGTCTCAGTCATGTTATCCCTCTCCCTCCTCTGCTTCACTGAGTATATGCTTAGGTCTTTCAGTCTCCCCTCATATGGTAAGTGGTCAAGCCCCCTTACCATCTTTGCTACCCTCCTCTGAACTCATTCCACCCTCTCCATATCTTTTTTGAGGAACAGCATCCAGAACTGGATCCCATATTCCAGGCGTGGCCTGACCAGCTGGGCGTACAAGGGAATTATGGTCTCTCTGCTTCTGCTGGAGATCGCCCTCCCTATGCAACCCAACACCCTGCTGGCTCTTGCCACTGCTCTTCCACATTGCTTTGCCACCTTCGGGTCTTGTGAAATGATTATGCCAAGGTCCCTTTCCTCCAGGGACCTACCTCCCATCCAGTATTCTGCTTTCTCGTTTTTTCTACCTAAGTGCATAAGACTACACTTTGTCTCACTGAGCAAGGCTTTAAATAATTGATTAGCAGTTTTTTTCTTTGGACAATACTAACTGTTCAGAAAGTATTTATATAGGTTTTCTATAAGTGTTATGTTTGTTAAACACAGTGAGGCAGGTGCTATGCATTTTAACAGTGTTTTAGCACTTTTATGAGCAAATCGCTAATCAATTTTTAGAGTTAAGTAAAACCCTGCTGAGCAACAGTTGCCACTCTCTGAACCACTCCTACAACCTCTTCAGATATCTACGCATCATCTCAGCACCCTCCTGCATGTCCACTTTATTGCAGACCTTTGCATCACTGGCAGTATAGCCTAGAGGTTAAAGTAACAAGCTCTAAATAAGCATGGTACCTGCAGACATGGGTTTGATTCCCACAAACTCCACTTGCATACTGTGTCACTCTGAGCAAGTCACTTGACCAGCCAACAGCTCCAGAGTCACCTCTGAAAATAGGCTCCTGTGCCTAGTGGGCCTTTCCCAGTTAACAAAGACTTAATAAATAAAAAAATAAATAGACTCACCCTCCCTTCCAGACCCTCCGCTATATTGCCTATAAAGACATTAAACAGTAGAGGTCCTAACACCGACCATTGGGGAACCCCGCTGATGACCAGTTTCCTCTGAGGGTACCCCATTGACCAATACCCTCCGTGTTCTGCACTCCAACTAATTCTGTACCCATCTTATTACCACCTCCCCCAACCCCAGGCAACCCACTTTGTGCAACAGCCTCCTGTGTGGCACAGAGTCAAATGCTTTTCTGAAATCAAGGTAGACCACGTCCACCGACCCCCCCATCCACCACTTTGATGACCCAGTCAAAGAACTCGATATCAAGTTCATTTGACAGGATCTAACCTCTGTGAACCTGTGCGGCCTTGGGTCCTGAGGCCGTTTCCCTCCAGGTAGCTGTTGATTCTGTTCTTGAGCAGTTTTTCCATGAGCTTCCTAAACACAGATGTCAAGCTCATTGGCCTGTAGTTGCCCACCTCTTCCTCCACCACCCTTTGTGAAGGGGTACCACATCCATGTGTTTCCAATCATTAGGTACCACCCCGATCTTAAGGAATTGTTGAATATGGTGGTCAAGGGAGCTGCCAGTGCATCCCTCAGCTCCCTCAATACTCTTGGGTGAACCCCATCTGGCCAAGGGAGCTGCCAGTGTATTACTCAGCTCCCTAAATACTCTTGGGTAAACCCCAACTGGCCCCATGACTTTGTCAACCCTCAAGCCCTTAAGTTCCCTCAGGATCTCCTCTATCTGAAATGGACTCGTGTCCACCCCTTCCCCTACAACCTTTGCTACCCTAGAGTTACCCCCTTCCATTCCTCTTTCTTCGTGAATGCTGAGCAGAAATAGCTATTCAGCAGTTCAGCCTTCTCCTGGTCCCCCACCACATACTCCCCTGCCCCGTTTTTCAGACTGGGTATCCCTTTCACTGTTTTCCTCCTCTCGCCTAGATACCTAAAAAAGGTCTTGTCCCCCTTCTTGACCACCTTGGAAATGTTCTCCTCCATCCTTCCCAAGCCTTCTCCCCTGCATCGTTTTAAATCTCCTGAACGCTCTCCTCTTAGCTGATGCTTTCCTCCACTTCCCTGCTGAACCACAGTAGCTTCCTTTTCCTCCTGTTCTTGCTCACCCTCCTCGCGCAGAGGTCTGTGGCCCCTGCAATGGGCTCCTTTATCAAACCCATATATCCTCCACCCCCAAGCTTCCCCACTCCTTCTACAGCCTGTCGAGCATATTCCCCCATCCTACTAAAATCTGCTCGTCTGAAGTCAAGCACCTTCACCTTGGTCTGGTTAATACAGGCCGATGTGCATACCATGAACCACACAGTGCTGTGGTCACCTGTACCAAGGCTGTACCCCACAGTTACTTCCCTCACCTGGTCACCATTTATTAGCATCAAATCTAACACCACCCCATTCCTAGCTGGTTCCCTGACATCTGTCTGAGCAGGGCAACTTGAAGGGAGTCCAGAATTACCCTGCTTCTGTTGACAGCGTGTCCCATACCACATCCGGTAGGTTGAGGTCCCCCATCAGCAGCACCTTTCCATTAGTTGCCATCCTTAGGCTCTCTTCTATCATCTGGTGGTCCACTATTTCTGGCTGCCCTGGTGGCCTGTATACCAATCCAGTGTGTACCACCTCACCCATCCCCCGATCAACGAGAACCATAATGCCTCAGAGTCCCCCCACCTGCCCTGTAAATCTTTTGCTTTAATCCCCTCCCTCACATAAAGCACCACTCCCACACCTCCTTTCGACCAGGTCTCTCCTAAACAGTGTATACCCTGGTATGTTCGTGTCCCAATCCTGTATGTCATGGCACCAAGATTCAGTGATTCCCACCAGATCTAAATCCACTTCGGCCATAACTGCTGCCAAGTCCAGGACCTTGTTGCCCAGGCTCCTTGTGTTTGTGCATATGATCCTCCAAACTCCACCCACCCTGGTGCCCTCCCCTGTCCTGACACTCCTGTCTGTTCTGACCCTGTCTCTCATAGCCCCAACTGTGCACCTTATTATCTTGGGGGGGGGCGAGTGCCCCTCTTGTCTGCTGCACTGTTGCTTGGTTTAGCTTGCAACACCCCCCAACTCAATTTAAATGGTAACATTTTGCCAGCCCAGTGGCGCTGAGGGCTGAGGCACTGGACGCCTTACTTCGTGGGCCGCAAGGGGTTGGCAGGGAGGAAAAGGATTGAGCATCCCAAGGACTGCTGTCCTTCTTTGGGGAGGGTGGTTAACAGCACTTGGCGATTGCCTGCCCCTTAGCAGAGGTGGGGAGGTGGCATGCAGATGGTGGAGACTGTGGGTGGGGGACTGCAGCAGATGTCTGGCAGAAGGGCAGAAGGGAATGTGCACGCTGCCACCACTGGCATCATTGTACAGCGCATCCCTCAAGGGAGATGCAGAAAATGGTAAAATAGAGTCCTCTTCGGAAATTATGATGGTCCCCTACTGCAATGGCCCAGGAAGGCACCTCCCCGAATACTGGATCCAGTCTGGTCAGTCAAGAAGATCCCCACCCCTGCCATGAAGGGTAAGTCATGTGGGTTAAGGGGAGGGGGTCTCATACTCGGTGCCTGTGTGTGTGAGGGGTGGGTACATCAGACGGGCAGCAGAGGACTCTGGAGAAAAAAAAAAAATTAACAAAAAAAGATAATGTTTTCCAATGAACGCCTCTTGTTTTCACTTAGCACATCCTCACCCTCTCTATTTAAGTGTAGCTTCAGTGGGACAAATAGGCTTTCATCTTGCCAAGTGGTCCCCCCAATTCCCACCAGGCCAAGGCCCTTCTAAGCACACAATCCAGAAAGCCAGCTGTTAAAGTCTGTCATCCTCTGCTTCCTCTCTGAGCTAGCTCTCAGAACTGGCAGCGCCTCTGAGAATGCCACTGATCTAAATCTCAGGATGCTGCAGAACCTTGCCAGTACTCCAAACCTTGCCTGCACCTCCATCAAACTGTGCCCTGCAAGGTCATTTGTTCCCAAGTGGAACACCAGGTGGGTTCTCTCATCTTGCTGTTTCCCCCAGGTGGGGATGTGATGAACTACCTCTGCTGCTGTCATGCCTAGCAAGCAACTAACCCAGACCTTACTTCCCTCACCCCCCCAGCTAATGCATCTAACAATGGAGTCCCCAACAAACAGGACCTTGTCCTCCACCCTTCTGGAGCTGGATCCACACCCTGCCAGTTCTCCTGCAACCCTCTCCCCCCACCCCACCCCCACAACCTAGTCAGCCTTGCCTTGTGTCAGAAGATGTCCAGCAGTCACTCCAGTGCTCTGGAGGTCAAGTAAATGGACTCTGATTGTTTCTTGATGTAGTATCCCTCCCAGGTGACCTTAACACCAGTGATACACTGAGACATGCTGGGAGCTCCCACCCTACACAAAAGTAAAAGTTACCGCTTGTAGGTGGAGGCTAGTGAGAGAACTGTGAAATGTAGCCAGAATCTTGAGCCAAAAGAAAGCCCCCACCCAAAAAAAAACAAATAAATAAAACAGTTTGGCAAAGAACAAAAAGCTTTGAAATAACACTGCCTGCTTGTGTGTACAAAATAACCCAATGTTGTGCAGTTTCTGCTTTGCCTTGCATGTTTTCAGCACAAAGAAAGAGATTTGTCAGTCGCTAATACCACCTCCTGACAATTCGAAACTACACTGTTCAGAATCATTAGGGATCCTTTGGATTCAGGAGATCCGTGGGTACCATGTCCTCAGAAAACCTGTTTCCTGTCTATAGGTAATCCCTGGTGGCACAGTGAGTGTAATGACAAATGCAGCCAGAATATGCCGGGCAGAGAAGGTGAAAACAAAATAAAGAAAGTTTGTCAGCAAGCTTCACAATAACACTGTTTTTTGTACAAATTCAGTTACTGTGATTTGAAAAGCATTGCAAACTGATCCCATGTTGCCCAGTTTCTGCCTTGCCCTTTTAAACACACTCTGATACATAATCCTTGCAGTCAGTAATTACCTCCAACTTCATGATCTTGTGTTTCAGTCTCCAACACACCACCTCCTGATAATGTTTCAAAACCACACAGAAGTGTGAGTTGCTTCAAGTCTTCAGCACTTGGAAGCCTTTGGACTAGGAGAACAAACTATATTCACAGTTCCCATTGCAGCTCCCTATCTCTAGCTGCTGTCAGCCTGACATCCACTTCCTGTCCGACTCTGAACTGTGCCCTACACCATGCACCTCCAGCCAGTAATGGGCTGGCAAATACTGCGAAACAGTAAACTACAGGAACATGTGATATGTAATCTGAACTGAGTGCAAGGATTTATTTTCCTAGATTTTATTTTTAAAATCAGTTGGTTTTAAAGGACTGACACTGTTGACTTGCATCTCAGTCTTCAGGACACCCCTGGAAAAAAAACCTTGTCTTGGTTGCATGATATAGGACACATTTCAGAGTCAGACAGGAAATGACTTCAGACTGAGAGCAGCTACAGGCAGGAACACAGGGAGCTACAGAGAGAACTGTGGATATCACTTGTTCTAGTCCAAGGGGTTCCAAGTGCTGAAGACCTGAAGCTACTAACACTTCTGTGTGGTTTTGAATAATTATCAAGAGGTGGTGTGTTGGAGATTGAAACACAGACTCGTGAAGTTGGAGGTAATTACTAATTGCAAGGATTACTGTGTCAGTTTAAAAAGGCACGGCAGAAACTGGGCAACATGGGATCAGTTTGCAGTGCTTTTCAAATCACAATAATTGCATGCGTACAGAAACAGTGTTATTGCAAGGCTTGCTGACAAACTGCTTTCCTTATTTTGTTTTCATCTTCTCTGCCCGCTGTATTGTGGCTGCATTTGTCAACCTTTACTCTGTCACCAGTGGTGACCTATAGACAGCAAACGGAGAGACCTGGTTTTCTCTGGACATGGTACCCATTGTTCTACTGAATCCAAAGGATCCCTAATACTTCTGAACAGTGCAGTTCCAAAATATCAGGGGGTTGTGTTAGAGAGTAACTGAGCATCATGAAAGATGGTGATGAGAAACAAAATATTTTGGCTTGTACTAAAACAAACGTAAAGCAGAAACTCTGCAGAGTAGGGTTATTTTGTACATACAGGCAGGCAGTACAGTTTCAAGGCTTTTTGTTATTTTTATCAAACCATTTTATTTGTTTGTTTAATGTTGTTTACTTTGTTTGGGTTCAGGATTCTGGCTGCATTTGCCACTAGCCTCCACCTGCAAGAGGCAACCTTCACTGTTGCGTACCATGTCTAGGGGTATCACTGGTGTCATGGTCACATAGGGAGGGGTCCTACATCAAGAAACAACCAAAGTCCACTTACATGACTTCCTGAGCACTGGGGCGACCATCGGGCATCCACTGACACACAGCAGGGCTGGCTAAGCTGCAGATTTAAGGGAGTTCGCATAGCTTGGAATGTCTAAACAGGAATTATTTGTAAAAACACACAGGATCCTTCATTTTCTTGAGCTCAAACAATGTTAGCCTTTCTTCAGCGGGCACAATTCATTTGCCAGTTACTGTAAGGTGGTATTTTATTGATGCTTCTGGGTTGGAAACAATCCTGGTTGGGTGCTTTATTAAATCTTTCTTGCTTTAGGAGGAAGCACATTTACTCCTGGGGTCCCCACTCCTGAACCTGAGTGGGAACCTACACTGAGTTTTGTTAGCCCATTTTCTGAAACACTAGCCACTGGGCTAATTCACAGTCTCTTGCCTGTCAGCATTTTAGTGCCACTTGATCCAGTAAGGGTTTCTCAGGGATCCACGTTGTTCTTCATAGATCACATCCTTTCCCGATCCTCTTTTACACTTTTCTCTGTTACTTCACAATCGCAGATTCCAAACCCAGCTGGGCATAACTGAGGTACCTACCAGACAGAGCACATCTTCATTATGGGCAGAACGGCCCACATCACACACTTTCTGAGGTATCACTCCACTGATTATTAGAACTGGCATTCTGTTATGGACAGTCCCTCTTGTTGACGAAGGTGGGCACTGCTGAGTGTTACCCAAACCTGTATATCAAGTAAAGATTAAATAGAACCTCAGCTCTTTAGCCCACAGCACTGTCTTGTACACTGTTCCTCACAAACAGACTTCTGAACTATTTAAAAAAAATTGTATTTTCTCCTGATGGTGAAGGGCACCCCCCTTCTGAGATCCTTGTTTGATGTCAGCCACCATGATTGAGCACTATTTTTGTGATGCCAGCCTCTACAGAGAATCTTAACGACAGTGGGAGCTGGCACGATGTGTTATGCACTCGCCTCCAACATTCTGGTTCAGTACAATCTCTGCCCTCCAGCAGAGAACACTGACTCCTCCTCTTTGGAATTCCAGGGCATGCCAGCTGACCCAGTCCTTTGCAGGCATAGAATCTGGCATCACACTAAACATTGAAAGACACTCTTAAAGGGATATGCATGTAATTCATAAAGGGGGTACATTTGCTTTGGGCTTTACTCCCACCCCACGTACATTAGCTTCTTCCTGATGGACACTGCATTTCTTGATCTGGATACAGACCTCCTTTCATCACTAAGTATCATATATTTCTTTGTTGTCCCTGCACCTAGCTTTTTGAACTGAGTTAATCTTGCTCTGACTTTGTAATCTCTCCTCCCACTTTTTGTACCTGCTGCTGCATTGCCCTATCCTTTCCGTATCCTTTCATCCTGCTAATAGTAAGCTTAGAGGAAACAGTCCCCTGCTGTCAGCAACAGAGGCACACCCTATCTAGATGAACAGATAAGAAGGTCTCTTCTATGACAAGAAAGCCTGCAGCTCTCACCAAAACATCAGTTGTTGCTACCTCCATGGGAACAGCAAGGCACATCACATGAGATCACTTTGTCCTGGGTGAATATCCCTTCAGACAGGCGAAAGTAGTTTCTATTGGTGTCAGTAGTTCACAACATGTGTTTATTGGCTATAAGGTTTTTCTTCATATTGGCAGCAGAGGCTGTCACTCTGTGGTAGCGGAGGCTGTCACTCTGTGGTAGCGGAGGCTGTCACTCTGTGGTAGCGGAGGCTGTCACTCTGTGGTAGCGGAGGCTGTCACTCTGTGGTAGCAGATTTATTTATTTATTTAGCTTTTGTTGACCGGGTAAGTGCACTAGACAAATCCTGCCTATTTTCAGGCACGACCCGGGGGAGGGGGATACAGATGAATGCCAACTGACCTTGAACCAGATTAAGCTGTTAGTGGTATTTTTAGTGAATGAGGGAAATTTGGCCAGGACACCGGGGAAATTCCCCTATTCTTTTCGATAAGTGCCATGGGATCTTTAACATCCACCTGAACTACCACCAATACAGGCAGATGGGACCTCGGTTTAACGTCTCATCCGAAAGACGGCACCTCAGAAATGCAGCACCCCTCTCATGCTGCATTACAGTGTCAGTACTGGGATATTAACCCAAGTGCCAGATGTGGGAACTGAACCCACAGCCCTCTGATCTCCCGGCCTCAGAGGCGAGCGTGCTACCTACTGAGCCACTGACACTGACAGATGCTGTTGCTTAGTTCACGGGGGTTATTGGCTGGGACTCTCCACACCTACAAACACAGACATTATGTTCCCTAGGGCCAGTTCGTGTAAATCATCTCCATTTTTTCATTTTTGGCCTGACCCAGGGCAGAGGTGTGATAATGCACAACCTATCTGGAGAGTAGCTTCTCTCCAGTGGCAGTTGTTTACTCCCACTCTAGTGGTAGCAGCCCTTGTTGCAGTCGGAGGCACCAAGCCTCATGATCACAAGGGCCTTGGTTGTTGACTCTGAGTGGGTGGCTGAGATGGTGACATCATGTGCGGGCTTGTTTTGTCAACAATACTTACAGGCATTCAGACAGTAGTTAAAAGAGCACTGCAAGTTACCATGAGGGAGAGGTGTTCTCCTGCCACTGATTCACCAATTAGACTTTCTTTTTATCCAAGCAAGAGAAGCCACACATGTTGGCCCTTATGAGACAGAGGAAGGGACAGACATGGCGGGAAAGAAGGTGATATTTCCACTATAGAAATCGTGCTACTGTCTGAGAGACCAGTGGGCACAGAAAGACCTCTGGTCTGATAGAGAGCTGGGCAAGCTGTAAGAAGGGAATATTTCATTGAGAGGAAAGAAAGGTGAGCTCTCCATTATAAAAACCCTGCTACTGTCTGAGAGACCAGTAGGCACCGAAAGGGCTCAGGTGTGATAGAGAGCATGGCAAGCTGTCTGAAGGGGACACTTTATTGAGAGGAAAGAAAGGTGAGCTCGCTGGCCCACCAGCGCAATGGTTGGATTTCCGCTTGCGACGCCAGTGACTCTGGTTCGGAACAAGCCTGTGAGCTGGAGGGCGGACGGGGTGGAGGACTTGGCGTCCCTAAGGGCTGCTTGTTCTCTCGGGGAGACCAGAACTTGGCTCTTGTCTGGCCCCGGGTGGAGACCCGAGGTAGAGCAAGCCCGACGCTCAACAGAGGGGCGACGTGCCAGATGTCGGCGCTTCAGCGCCTTGATATCCCGGGACTTGGCACGCCAAAAGAACATCGGGGAAATAACCGCACAGCCTCCCAGTAGACAGAGCACCAGGCCCCGACCTTCAATTTTCCTACCGGCCCAGAGACAGCGTTCTGACGAAATACAGATATGCATAAGGGCTGTAAGGGCTCCCACCCTGTACCCACCTGGGGGGTATAACCACGGCTCCATGGGGGACGGACTGCACCGGTCACCAGGTAGGTGAATGAGGGCTGATAAGGCCGTAGGTGTCTCCCGAAGAGGAAAGAGCTGCGAGGAGGGGGAGAATAAAGGGAAAGTTAAAAAAAAAAAAAAAAAAAAAAAAAGAAAGGTGAGCTCTCCATTATAAAAACCCTGCTACTGTCTGAGAGACCAATAGTCACAGAAAGGGCTCAGGTGTGATAGAGAGCATGGCAAGCTGTCTTAAGGGGACAGTTGATTGAGAAAGACGAAGGCGAGCTCTCCACTATAGAAACCATGCTACTGTCTGAGAGACTGATGGACACAGAAAGGCCTCAGATCTCATAGAGAGCTAGGCAAGCTGTATGAAGGGGACACTTCATTGAGAGTGAGCTGTGATTCCTTGCTGGCAGGTCCCTCTGTGTCTCTGAAGAAACTGAGTGAGAAGTAATCAGTGGTCCAGTTAAGGGGTGTATCGGAGTATTTTTTATGCCCAGTTTTGCCCTTTTTACACCCTGTGTAGAGTCCTGGGTAGTATTATCATGACCAGGTGTTTCCACAGACTTCGCGCATTTGCAGTTCAGTTCACCAGAACAGTGTGACCGAGTCACAAAATACTACCTGGCATACCGAAGTACCACCAGCTTGGAAAACTAGGAGGTTTTTACTTCCTGGCCTAAAAAGTTATCTGTAGCAGTGTTTTAAATAATTGATTAGCAGTTTTTTCTTGGGACAATACTAATTGTACAGAAAGTATTAAATAAAAGTTTTCTGTAAGTGTTGTGTATTGAACACAGTGAGGCAAGTGCTATGCATTTTCATAATGTCTTAGCACTTTTATGTGCAAAACGCTAATCAGTTTTTAGAGTTAAATAAAACCCTGCTGTAACACTGGAATCGGTGTCTTTCCCAATCTTTGTAAAGGCTACTGGCCTCTTATTGGACAGACAAGGCAATGGGGCCAGATGGGATTCATCCTAGAGAATTGAAAAAACTCAGGGAAGTCCTAGCAGGTCTGCTGACAACCCTCTTCAACCAATAACTAGAGACGGGGAGGTACCTGGGGACTGGAGGATGGCAGAGGTGGTCCCCCTGCACAGGACTGGAAGTAGGGAGGAGGCAGGCAATTACAGACCTGTAAGCCTGACCTCATTGGTGGGGAAGCTGATGGAGTGCCTGTTTAAGGAGAGAGTAGTGAAGTTCCTTGAATCAAGTGGTGCAAAAGACCCAATGCAGCATGGATTCACTGAGGGCAGGTCCTAGCAGACTAATGTTATCGATTTCTTTGACTGGGTGACCAAGGTGGTGGATCAGGAAGGGGTGGTGGATGTGGCCTTCCTGGATTTCAGTAAGGAGTTTGATACTGTTCCACATAGAAGGTTTCTTAAATCGGGGTATCGGGGTGTGGGCTTTGAAATGGTAAAAAGGGTTGGAAACTGACTAAAAGCAGCAACCTGAGGGTGGTAGTAAAAGGCATAAAATCAGAAGGGGGGAGGTGACCAGCAGGGTGTCATAAACCCACTCAGCAGGTCAGCCCTCTACTCCCAAAGTGCCAACCTCCGAGTGCAGTCTTGTGGACAGTTTAACAGAACAAGGTAACCCTCTTGTCTGTTTTGTGGGTTCAAATCAACCTTTGGTCCCAAGTCTTGGAGGGATTCAAACTGTGAACCTCATGTTAGCATACCCAATGTACAGGATTAGATAATTCTGTCTTCGCAGGGCCAGATATCTTTGCCTATGGGCACCTAACCAGGTGTACAGAAATGAACCCTTAAAAACTTTAATAAAGACCTCAGATTTAAAATGCTTCTCTTTCCAGTTTGGTATCACCATTCAAGCTTATGCCTAGTGTCAGCTATAACCATATATACTTTTCTTGCAAATGAAAGAAATTCAAAGACAGACCAAGTAAGCTCTAAAAAGAGTTTTACTAAAATAGATAAAAATATGTAGAACACAAAATACAGAACTATTATATCACAAGACATAAAATTCGTTTTATTTTTTTTTTGAAATTCAACATCTTTATTGAATTTTGACAAACAAAAAGGTATTTGACAATGAGAGCATGAGCCAGTATCTAGAACACTGAATGTAAAAGTAAATACAAAGATAGCCCCAGAGTGCTGCAGGATTCCTTAAATCTAAAACAGAAAAAGGCCCCCCCCCACTAATAAACCCTACTCCCCTCCCCTCTACTCTTATAGCCCCCCACCCCAGGGGTGTGCCTTATTTGAAAAAAACATAGCAAGGCATATGCCAAGAACTAGTCAGTATACAGTAACAAGTATCAATGAAGGATAATGCAAACCAAAACAGCCAGAGGCATGCACACATGAACCTTATTTCAAATACAAAGCATACAATTTGTCCCATTTCCAGTTGAAAGAGGTCAAACAATTCCGGGAGCTTGCTATTAACCTTTCAGTCTTGAAACAAAGAAATAGTTCTTTGATCCATTTTGCATACAATAGAACCAGTTTGTCCATCCAATGTCTGAGAACCAGCCTTTTGACTGCTATAGAGATTAAAGCCATGTGAAACCTGTGGTGCAGAACCTGAATATTGGAGAACATCCCTAAAATACAAACTTCTATAGTAAACAATTCTCTTAATCCCAAAAGGGGATCTAAATTGGATTGGATTGAATGCCGTAATGGAGCCAATTTGTCACAGTGCCAAAGAATATGTACCAGGTTCCTTTCAGCTATGCCACACCTTGTGCAAATATTCAAAGGTAATCTGCCTAACCTGGCGAGCTTGACTGGTGTGTAGTACAAATTATTTAGGATATGATATTGGATAAGCCTGTGCCTATCTTGAGTGAGGTATCTGTGCATGTCCTCCCACATCTGACCCTAAATCGAAGGGGAGACTGGCAGAAGAGAAAACCAAATTTTAGAACCAATAAGGGGATTAGGATATTTGGTACACAATAAGAATGAATATATCTTGGAGATTCCATGGGGCTTATTCGCATATTCTTGTATCTGGTCTAAAAAGGGCCTGACTTGGGACAACATAAATGTGGATCCGAAAATAGAGACCATAAGGTGTCTCAACTGAAAAACTTTAAAAATATATTTCTGAGGGATGTTGAATTTATCCATTATATCAACTGAGGAAAGGAGGGAGTCCTGAAAGAACAGGCTTTCCACACAACAATCCTGCAATTGAGGAAGCCAATCGAGGTAGAGCGGAGAACCGCAAATTCTGATGTTAAGGTTTAAAGTAAGAGGTTGAGCCGTATCTTTTTTAGGTGAGATATTAAAAAAGTTCCAGCACTGAGTCAACACCTTGATAGAGATCCCTATAACGCTACTTTGTAAAGGAGGAGGTAATGCGGAGATAGTGTAGTAAAAAATTCTGGATAGCTGGAGACTATGCTTATCTAAGATCATTCTCTCTAGCTGTAGCCAGATAGGAAGGTATGCATCAGGCCTGGCATCATACCACCTCCCCATTTTAGACATGACTCGCCCAGTAGTATAGCATAAAATTGGGGAGACGGAGTCCACCTCTCTCCTTAGGTAAGTTAAATTTTAAAAAGGCATGTCTGGGCTGTTTGCCCTGCCAAATGAATTTAGAAATAGCAGAATGGAGCTGCTGAAAATAGGATGTAGGGAGATAAATATTCAGTAAATTTAGTGGGTAAAAAACCTGAGGTAGTACGTTCATTTTAATAATACTTATACGGCCCCACAAAGACAAAGGGAGGGCGGTCCATCTTTGAAGAGCTTGCTGTATCTTTGACACTAAGTCATCTAGATTGAGTTTTCTGAGAGCCTCAGGGTCCCTAGTAAGGTGTATACCTAAATAGTTAAATGAGGAGGGAGATAATTTCATACCGAACTGGGTGAAATTGGCATTGGGTGTGAGAGCATTTAATGGGAATATGACTGATTTGGATAAATTCAACTTATAATTGGCCACCTGGCCAAACTGGTCAATGATTTGTAATACAGTGTATTGGTTAGAGAGGATTCCGGGTTGGCCAAATGTAAAAGAATATCATCAGCATAAGCTGAACGGGTCAGAGACTGCTGATGGACTAGGCATCCTGTGACCTGGGGTGAGTTCTTAACACTAACTGGGGGGGGTTCCAAATATAAATTAAACAAAAAAGGAATACAAATCGTTTTAAAAGAACAATGTTTTAAACACTGCAATTCCTACTACAGTAATTAGATTTGTCTTTCTTTCTAAATACCTATTTAAAGTGCTCACAGATGTTTCTTTGTCAGAGTCTAGATAGAAGTGTCCCTGAAGAAAAAACGGAATAATGTTTAAAAGCTGGTTCCCCCCACCTGTTTTGCATGAGGTCACCTAGCTCCTCCCTGTCAGAAAATTAAAAAAAATAGATACCTATATAAAAACAGGATGTCTTTTCCAAGTATTAAATTCTGCAACTTCAGCATGACTTTTGTTCTTCAAATGACATTTCTTTGATCTATTGATCAGTTTCCCCTCTCACACAGGCATCAGCATTTATAATTTTGCACCAGTTTACTAAACCTGGTTTCCTCCTCTTGAAACGTCATAAAATGGATATGCTCAAATCAAGCCTCTTCCGGCCTGTAATTAGTTTCTGGCCTTCCAGGTAACACCTTGTATCTAAAACCTGTGTGTGTAATCTCACATGCTGTTTCAGCATTTTCTCATAGCTTTCATCTTTCAGCTGAGACCTGGGGGGGGGGGGTGAGCAAGGTTACTCCAAGAGCACCAGATTTCTCAGCATCTCTCATGACAGACAGTCCTTAACCCATTTTAATTTTACAAAAAATGATCATACAGCACTCAGAACTGGCTGTCCACATCACAATCCTCCCCACCTAGACTGAATTTGGGGGCTGTATCCCCTACATGGGATGAGCTTCCCAAATCAGTTCACTCCTCATAGACCCTAGACAGCCCATCGGAGTTCTGTTTTTTGGCTCCAGCCATATGTAGAATTGTCATATCATACCCTTGCAAAGCAAGACTCCATCTTAGCAATCTACCATTTGTCTTTCCCATTTGCGTCAGCCAAACCAGGGAGTTGTGGTCAGTCTGTACCACAAAATGCTGCCTATACAAGTATGGCTCTAGCTTCTTTAGGGCCCACACTATGGCAAGACACTCCTTTTCCACTGCAGAGTATGCTTGCTCCCTGGGAAGTTACTTCCTGTTCTGGTACACTACTGGGTGATCTGTCCCTTGGCTGGATGTCTGACTCAGTACTGCCCCAATAGCCACATCTGAGGTGTCAGTCTGAACTATAAAGGTTTTGCTATAAGCAGGACTTGTCAAAACAGGAGCACTGCACAGTGCCTCCTTTAATCTGGCAAAGGCTTTCTCACAGGCTGGGTCCCAGGTAATTTTCTTGGGCATCCTTTTCTTTTTCAGGTCATATAGGGGAGCAGCCAGGGCACTGTAATTGGGTACATATTTTCTGTAGTACCCTGCTGTCCCTAGAAAACTCCTGACCTGCTTCTGTGTTTCTGGTCTGGGCCATGCCTGGATTGCCTCTATCTTTATTTGGTTAGGATGGAGCAGTCCCCGGCCTACCACATGCCCGAGGTATGCCACTTCTCCCATGGCCACCTGGCACTTCCCAGCTTTGACAGTGAGAGCCCGTTCCTCTGTATCCTGCCCAGCACTTCCCTAAGGTGGGATAGGTATTCCTTCCAGCTGGTACTAAAGATGGCAGTGTCGTCCAGTACGCCACGGCGTACTCCTCAGCACCATTTTACACCTGGTTCACCAACCTTTGGAAAGTGGCCGTGGCGTTCTTCATTCCAAAAGGCATTACTTTAAACTCAAATAAGCCTATCAGAGTGGTGAAGGCTGACCTCTCCCTAGCTCTGTCTGTCAACTCTACCTGCCAATACCCCTTTGTCAGGTCGGTAGTCGTAAGGTAGGTCGCCCCTCCCAACTTGTCCAGGAGTTTGTCCATCCGGAGCATCGGGTGGGCGTCTGACTTTGTGACTGCATTCAGTCCACGATAGAAATGAGTAGAGCCATCTGGCTTAAATACAAGGACTACGGGTGAGGACCTGGGGCTGTTGGATCTCTGGATTACCCCTAAATCCAGCATCTCCTCCACTTCCCTCCTAATGTCCTTTTGGACAGCCTCTGACACCTGATATGCTGTCCGTCGTATGGGCATCTTGTGTTCCTGTCTCCACATTGTGCATCGCTAAGGGGGTTAGTCCAGGTTTGGGACTAAACAATGGGGCGAAGTCTGCTAGAACCTCCCTTACTTTCTGGATCTGGTCCGGGGTCAGCTGGGGAGACAATTTTACTGCCTCCACAGAGGACTTCCATTTACTTTCCTCCAGCAAATCCATAAGGGGGTCTCCTTCGTCCGTCTCCTCCCCAGGACTACACACTGCAAACACCATGTCAGCCCTACTTGCATATGGCTTCATCATGTTGACATGGTACATCCTTTCTGTCTGTCTTTGGTCAGGTAACTCCACAATATAGTTCACATCATTTACCTTCCTAACCACTTTGTACGGTCATGCCCACTCAGCTTGCAGCTTGTCTTTCTGGACCGGAATAAGAACCATGCCTTCCTGACCCACCATGTACGAGCAAGCTCTGGCTCTGCGGTCATACCACACTTTTTGTTTCTGTTGGGCAGCTGCCAGGTTGCTCTGGGTTGTCCTCATAAGCTCCTTCAGCCTTCCATAAACCTGAGGATGTAATCCACAGTGGGAGTTCCCTGGGTGGCATGCTTGTCTTCCCTGTCCTCCGAGATCAAGTCTAGGGGCCCATGTACCCGACGTCCATATGAGAGTTCGAAGGGGGAAAATCCTGTCGACTCTTGGGGCACCTCCCTGAATGCAAAGAACAGGTGGGGAAGGTATTTCTCCCAGTCCCTCCCATGCTGTTCAGCAAACACCCGGAGCATTGACTTTAGGGTACCATTGAATCTTTTCACAAGCCCATTGGCTTGTGGGTGATACGGTGTCGTGCATCTCTGCACCACCCCAAACTTCTCCCATAAACATTTCATCAGGCACGACATGACGGAACCCCCTTGATCGGTGATTACCTCCTGTGGAAACCCAACTTGGGAGAAAAACCCAAGTAAGGCATCTGCCACTTTGTCTGTCCTCAGTGAGGATAGAGCGACTGCCTCTGGGTACCAGGTGGCATAATCCACCACAGTCAGGATGAATCTCTTCCCTGAGGAGCTGGGGGTATTTAAAGGCCCAACAATATTCATTCCCACCCTCTGGAATGGCTCCTCCACTATGGGCAATGGAATCAGGGTGGCTTGGGTTTTCCTGCCCGCCTTCCCTTTTTCTTGGCACCAGTGACAAGACCTGCACTACTCCTTCACCTGCTGGATGAAGTTAGGTTAATAGAAATTCTAGGCCAACCACTGCGTAGTGCACATGATTTCCAGATAACCAGACAAGGTAATATCATGTGCAGTCTTGAGCAACTGCTCACAGTACCCCTGGGGAATGGCAAGCTGCCTGCCTAACATCTCTCACTCTGTCTGTACTGCCCGAGTATACATAAGTCCATTTTCCCAATAAACTTTATGTCTGCCTTCACCTCCCTGTGTGCCGCCCGAGTCTGTAGAAACCCTCAGCCTTTCTAAACTAGGGTCACTTCTCTGAGCAGCTGCAAACCCCGCACACATTCCCAAGGCATGGGACAGGTCCCCTTCAGTCACTAAACTAGGGTCCCTAGCACTAGCGTCAGGACAGTCAGGATCACTGTCACTCTCAACCCTCTGACAATGGGTCTCCCCTCCCTCTTCGGAGTAACCCTCTGTAGCTGTGTGGTTACTTGCTACTGGGGAAATTTCTACCCCCTCTTCATTAATCTCCATATCAGGAGACACAGGCTGGGGAACCAGCCTCTCAGTGGTTTCCACAATAGCTTCTGTGGGGTTCAGGGAACTACAGTTTTCCCTTGCCGCTTGGCTACGGGTAACTGCACATACCATTCCCTGTTTTAGATTGTTGCCCAGGATCACATCCACTGTTAATGTTTTAGCTACAGCCACCTGTTGCACAGTTCCCCCTGTTTCATCCCAGTCTAACAGAACACTAGTAGGGGTAATATTTTCTCCCCTCCTGCAAAGACCTGTACAGTGACATATCTGTTGGGTATAAGCTGACCAGGCTGTACCAGATCCCTCTTTACCAAGGTCAGGGATGCCCCTGTGTCCCTTAACCCCTGAGTCTGTACATCATTCTCCATGACTGGGTGCATGTGTTCCCTCATGATCACAGGCATGCTTCCAGGGACACACAAACAACCCACTTCTCTTCTAGCACCTGGTTGTGTATTATTGCTTGCCTTTTTGGAACACTGTCTGGCAATGTGCCCAGTTTCTTTATGCAACTAACATTAATTTCTTCTCTCAGAGAAATCTTTTCTGTGAAACCTGGGGCTAACTGGTTTTGGTGGAGGCAGTGAGGGTTTTAGCTGCCCTGAAGGCACCCTTTTCCCTTTCTGCACTGCCACACATGCCCCATTCACTCTCAGAGCAGGTCTGCTCTTCGCATAGTGGTCCGAGAGTTCCACAGCCTTGTGCACTGTTTTGGGATCTCGGTCCTGTAGCCAGGTTTTTAGCTCTGCTGGGCAAGCCCAATAAAACTGTTCTAATAAAATTACATTTTCAATTTTATCAACAGAGTTTGCCTCAGTTCCTTCCCACCAATGTTTTAAAAACTGACGTCGTTTCGTGGCTAGCTCCTCGTAGCTCATATCAGGGCTTTTCCTGAGCTTACGGAATTTAGCTCTGTATGATTCAGCAGTTAAGTCAAACTTTTTTAACAGTGCAGCTTTTAGTTTGCTGTAATTATTACTGTACTCATCGTCCATTTGACCCAGTGCATCCCAAGCTTTCCCAGTAAGTAGTGGGGATAGCCGGAAGCTCCAGGACTCTCATGGAATTTTAGCCTGAATACAAACTTTTTTCAAAGAATTTAAAAAGGCATCCATATCCTCCCCCTCTTTAAATTCTGCTATTAATTTGGAATTCAATTTGTAACCCAGTCCTGCAGTCCCAGTTAAACCCAAGTCACTTACCTGCTCTAGTGCCGCTGGTCAGAGTCGTAGCTTCTCCAGTTCATGTTGCCTCTGGCGCTCCTCTCTCTTCTCCTCTCCTCTGCTGCTCGGTGGCATTCACGCTCCTCACAGGCTGCGTCTCTCTGTTCTTGCTCTGCCTCTCATTGTTCCCACCGTCTCTTCTGGGACTCCAGCTCCATCCTGTGCAACTCAATTTGCAGCCTGGGTACCTCTGGATTCAGAATACTGGTGATCTTCCACTGCTGCTGTGGCCCTTCACCGACAGTGGCCCTGTTACCCTCCTCATCGGATCTGGACACTGCACTGGCCGCTAACCCTGCCACACTCAAGGTTTAGTCCTTTCCAGTCATGGTCCATGACTCGCTGCTCTGGATATCTGCTACCCTCAGGGCATCTATGAGGTTCTGCTTTTTGGCTGTCACCTTGAACGGGACTTCTCTGTCCCTGCACAACTGCTTTAAGTAATCTACAGAGTGCCTGCTGTAGTCAGAAGCCATCTTCTTCCCTGACTACTGCTACTCTACTGTAATGCGCTCTATCTCGGGGTCTCTGGAACTTCTCTTCGCAGACTGCAGCTGGTGCAAAACGCTGCTGCCAGGCTTTTGACCGGACAAAGTAAGTTTTGTCATATAACTCCGGTATTGCGCGATTTGCACTGGCTGCCTGTCAGGTGGAGAGTTTTGTTCAAGGTGGGGTTTCTCACCTATAAGACCCTACATGGACAGGGCCCTGGTTACCTTTCTGATCTACTGGTACCATCCACCTCTGTCCGGATCTTGCTCCTCTGGTGGTGGCCTCCTCACAGTTCCCGAGCTAGGTTGAAATCAGCAGGATCGCTCCTTTGGAGTTGCTGCTCCAGCTCTCTGGAACTCATTGCCGTCCATGAGAGAGGCCCCACTGTAGAGGCTTTTAAGAGTGGTCTAAAGACCTTTTTATTTGTGCAGGTTTTTGGGGTCTAAGTTATATGTTTTGTGATTTTAATTTGAATGTATACAGTATGATAAACTGTAAAGGTTTTGTACGGCGCCCAGAGCCTCCGGGATTGGGCGTCTTTTTAAATAAAGTTGACTTTGACTTTGACTTTGACTTTACTCTGACTTGCACTTTAGATAAGAAAATAAAATGGGTAGGAACATGACTGTATGCCAAGTGGTATAGTTCTGTTTTTCTTTTTAAAATAAATCATTGCCTTTTTCTTTCTTAGCAAGTGAGCTTATGGTCTCAAGCTGACACAGAATAATAAAAGCTTGTTATACCAAAATTATGCCACCACTGCCAATCAATCTGTCACAAACCCACTCAGCAGGTCAGCCCTCTACACCCAAAGTGCCAACCTCCGAGTGCAGTCTTCTGAACAGTTTAATAGAACAAGGTAACCCTCTTGTCTGCTTTTGTGGGTTTGAGTCAACAATTGGTCTCAAGTCTTGGAGGGATTCAAACTGTGAACCTCTTGTTAGCATACCCAATGTACAGGCTTAGATAATTCTGTCTTGGGGGGCCAGATATCTTTGCCTACGGGCACCTAACCAGGTGTACAGAAATGAACCCTTTAAAAACTTTAATAAAGACCTCAGATTTAAAACGCTTCTCTTTCCAGTTTGGTATCACCATTCAAGCTTATGCCTAGTGTCAGCTATAACCATATATACTTTTCTTGCAAATGAAAGAAATTCAAAGACAGACCAAATATGCTCTAAATAGAGTTTTATTAAAATAGATAAAAATATGTAAAACACAAAATACAGCACTATTATACCACAAGACATACACATATTTTAAAAGAACAAGTTAAACAGTGCAATTCTTATTGCAGTAATTAGATTTGTGTTTCTTTCTAAATACCTGTTTAAAGTGCTCACAGATCTTTCTTTATCAGAGTCTAGATAGAAGTGTCCCTGAAGGAAAACAGAATAATCTTTAAAAACTGGTTTTCCCCACCTATTTTGCATGAGGTCACCTAGCTCCTCCCTGTCAGAATATATAAACAAATATATCCATATAAAAACAGGATGTCTTTTCCAAGTATTAAATTCTGCAACCTCAGCATGACGCATGTTCTTCAAATGACATTTCTTTGATCTATTGATCAGTTTCCCCTCTCACACAGACATCAGAATTTATGATTTCGCACCAGTTTACTAAACCTGGTTTCCTCCTCTTGAAATGTCATAAAATGGAGATGCTTAAATCAAGCCTCTTCCAGTGTAAAGGAGTGAAAAGACTCCAGCATCAGGTCCTTGTAAGAGATAAACAAGTGGAAGGAACGACAAACAGTGGTAAATCATGTAATAAACAAGTTTATTACAAAAGCACAGACTTACAATCTGCAGTAAAGCAAATATACTGGGAGAAACAAGTTTCCCTATGTCTAGATGCAGCAATTTTCAGCAAACCTTTCTAGAACCATGCTTCTTATAGTAAGATAAGGAAAAAGGCGTGACATATTTTATTGGCTAAAGCAAGTGGTACCATTACATTACTGGATGGAAAATGTAGAGTCAGCAGAAAGAAAAACATTACGTTATACATAAAACATAACATTGGTTAGAACAAAGACGACACAGAAATCGTAGCAGATGCAAGGTCATTATGGTGCAAAGCAGTGTCAGCAGAAATACATGTGTACAAGAATGCTTTGGTAAAAAGATATGTTTAGGCCCAAAGCATGTATGCCTCATATAAGCAAATAAACATTCCATCTAACATAAAACTTAGAAATAATACTGTAAAATAGATGTATACTGTATAGTGTATACACTTAGCAAGCATGATCCCTAGTACCCACACTTGTACAGTGGATACCCATTACTGCATATTAGTGCAATACAGCAATATCACAGTAATAATAAAACACCTGTCATTGGCGTGTGCATGAGGGTGCAAGGGGTGTGGGACCCACGGGCAACGCCAGCCTGTAATTAGCTTCAGGCCTTCCTGGTAACACCTTGTATCTAAAATCTGTGTGTATGTGATCTCACATGCTGTTTCAGCATTTACTTATGGCTTTCATCTTTCAGCTGAGGGGGGCTGGGGGTGAGCGAGGTCACTCCAAGAGGACCAGATTTCTCAGCATCTCTCATGACAGTCCATAAGCTATTTTTATTTTACAAAAAATGATCATACAGCACTCATATCTGGCTGTCCACATCACACAGGGTTCCACAGGGATCAGTGCTAGGTCCACTCCTATTCAGTGTCTTCATAAGTGACATTGCAGAAGGACTGGAGGGGAAAGTATGCCTGTTTGCAAATGACAGCAAGATCTGTAACAGAGTCGCACACAGCAGGGACTTGATAAAATCAGAAATTGCCTAAGACTACTTGAGAAAGGGTCAAGGGTTTGGCAGGTGGGTTTCAATGCTTAGAAGTGCAAGATAATGTACCTGGAACATAGAAACCCAAGAGAGGAATACAAGATGGGGGGGTGGCAGGTTCTAGCCACCACAAGTCAGGAGAGAGACCTGAGGGTTATCATATCCAATGACCAGAAGTCAGTCAAACAGTGTGAAAAAGCAGTGGGGCAAAGCAAACAGGATGCTGGGGTGCATAGGAAAGGGCATAATCAGTGAGAGGAGTGAAGTGGTGAAGCCACTGTATGGATCACTGGTGAGGCCTCATCTGGAATACTGTGTCCAATTCTGGAGACCACATCTCAGGAAGGACATAGACATAATGGAAGCAGTCCAGAGAAGAGCAACAAAAATGTTACATGGACTGCACTATAAAGCCTTATGAGGAAAGATTCAAGGAACTTAACATCTATTCACTGGAAGAGAGAAGGGAGAGAGGGGATTTGATAGAGACTTTCAAATACCTTAGAATAATAAACAGGGTACAGAAGGGGAGCATATTTCAGAGAAGAAAGTACACAAGGATAAGGGGGCATAATATAATGCTGAAGGGAGGGATGCTTAGAGGGAACGCTAGGAAGTATTTTTTTCACAGAGAGGACGGTAGATACATGGAACAGCCTACCAGCAGAGGTGGTGGAAGTGAAAACAGTATAGGGATTCAAAAGTGCATGGTATAAGCCTAATGGCACCCTGCTATACAGCAGAGTGGGGGAAAGGTAGTCCAGATTAGGAGTAGAGATTGCCAAACCAAGTAGGGGAAATGGGCAATCTAGGTAGGCTGTATGGTCTTTGTCTGCCGACAGAGTCTATGTATTTGTCTCCAGGGCAGAGGGAGGATTGCTGAAATATCTCACCTCCTTTCCCTATTTATATATTTATAACCTGGTTATGGAGCCAAGCTTATGGTATTTAATTGTTGGACAGTTTTTATGATCGTATTATGTTGTTCATATGTTCTGTTGATTTTGTTGTTGTGAAATTCAGTGATTTTTGTGATTCTAACTTGTTAGGCGCCTTGGTTTTTGAAAGGCGCCATATAAATAAAGTTGATTATTATTATTAAAAGTTTATCCAACAAAGACATACTAATATGTACAAGTGGAGAAGCATCAATACATGATATAACAGGCAGTCTGTATAAATATGTTATAAAATGGGGACAACAAATCAGGTTTTCTGATTGGTTATTGCGAGTGCATGAAATCTGTTCCACGTCGTGCCGTGTCAATGTTCTAACTTTTGCTCAAATAGGGATTCTGTTACCAGACCCATATATCTCTTGCTTCTCTTAGGTATTATGATGTTACAGCACTAGTGCACATATGCAAATAAGCTCATGAATATTAACAAAAAAAACAATGAGGTCATTATCCAGTAGGCAGAAGGACTAGTTTATCACAGATTAGCAGACTAACATTTTTTCCTACATATGAGCATGTTTTTTTAATTGTAAAAATTAAAAAAAAAAAAAAAAAAAAAAAAAAAAAGAAGCCCATTTTATAAGCATAATAAGACACTCCAGGATGTGCACGGAACATATTTTACTGCACGGTCAGTGGCTAAAGTCACTCTGCCTGTCGCCACCTACCTTATTATGCCCCTGGCTATAGAAACATAGAATTTGACGGCAGATAAGGACCGCTTGGCCCACCCAGTCTGCCCATTTCCCTACCTGATAGATAAGCTGCAGATCCTAGTTAACCAGCAGCCTACTTCTTCCTACCCCCACCCCCTAGAATTGCCTTATGACTGTCCCATGCATGCTTGAATTCCACCACTGTTTTTGACTTCACAACCTCCTCTGGAAGGCCGTTATATACATCCACAACCCTGTCTGTGAAAAAATACTTCCTTAAATTACCTCTGAGGCGCCCCATCTATCTTCAAATTGTGCCCCCTTGTTCTTGCACACCTCTTTTTTTTGAAAGATGCTACCCTCTTGGACTTTGTTGATTCCCTTGAGGTACTTGAAAGTTTCTATCATGTCCCCCCTCTCCCTCCTTTCCTCGAGGCTATACATATTAAGCTCCTAAGTCTCTCTTCATATGTCTTCCGCTGCAGACCCTGCACCATTTTAGTTGCCCTCCTCTGGACAGCTTCCATCCTGTCTATGTCTTTGTGGAGATTGGGTCTCCAGAACTGCACGCAGTACTCCAGATGTGGTCTCACCAGCTGTCTGTACAGAGGGATAATAACTTCTTGTTTTCTACTGGTGATGCCTCTCCCTCTGCATCCCAGTATTCCCCCAGCCCCCCTTGCTGCCCTTTCATATTGCTTGCCCACCTTTAGGTCATCTGATATGACTATCCCCAGGTCCCTTTCCATTGTTGTTGCTGTTAGTATCTCACCCCCATTGTGAACTCTTCCCCTGGGTTTTTGTTTCCCAGGTGCATTACCTTGCACTTCTTAGCATTGAATCTAAGCTGCCATACATTTGACCATTCCTCTAACCTTGCCAAGTCCCTTCTCATCCTTTCCACCCCACCTTGTGCATCAACTCTGTTGCAGATCTTTGTGTCATCTGCAAAGAGACATACTTTCCTTCCAGTCCCTCTGCAATGTCGCTATAAAGACATTGAAGAGGACCGGTCCTAATACTCTGAACCTCAGCTACCCCACTACTAACCCCCCTTTTTTCAGAGTGGACTCCATTTACTATTACTCTCTGTGTCCTATTCTCCAGCCAATTCTTTACCCAGGCTGTAATCTTGGGACCCACTCCCAGGCTGGCTAACTTGTATATTAATCTTTTGTGTGGGACTGTGTCAAATGCCTTGCTAAAGTCTAGGTAGGCCATGTCCACAGCCCCTCCCTGATCAACTACTTTGGTCACCCAATCAAAGAAATCTATCAGATTTGTCTGGCATGACCTTCCGCTGTGAATCCATGCTGCCTTGGGTCCTGTGCCCCTCTGACCTCTAGATACTCAACAATTCTTTCCTTCAGAAGTGATTCCATCATTTTCCTACCACTGAGGTTAAACTAACAGGTCTGTAGTTTCCTGCTTCTGCATTGCTCCCACTTTTGTGAAGGGAATCACATCTGCCTCCTCCAGTCCTCAGGTACAACCCCATCCTCCCATGATTTATTAAAGAGGGTAGTCAGTGGTGTCACTAGTTCTACCCTTAGTTCTTTAGAATTCTGGGATGAATCCCATCAGGCCCCATTGCTTTGTCCACCTTCAGTTTTAAGAGCTCTTTCAGAACCCTTTCTTCTGTAAATGGGCTGGTATCAACTTCTGTATCCAGAGTGTTTCTACTGTTTGTTTTAGGTACCTCCCTCTTCCTTTGTAAATACTGAGCAAAATATTTGTTTAGTATCTCTGCCTTTCACAGTCACCCTCTGCCCACCCTCCCTCCCTTTATTAAGCCTCACTATCCTCCCTTGTCTTCTTCGTCCCTGATGTACCTATAAAGGTTTTATCCTCCTTCTTAACTGAGTTGGCTGTCTTTTCCTCGGTTTGGGCCTTTGCTGTTCTGACTGCCTTTCCAGCTTCCTTTTGCTTTAACTGATACAGTTCTCTGTCCTGTTCCTTCTGTGATTCCTTGTACTTCCTGAATGCTTTCTTTCTCTTGAACCTTCACTGCCACTTCCTTTGAGAACCATAGTGGTTTCACCTCGTTTCATTTTGTTTATTTGCTTTACACAAAGGCTTGTTACCTCTGTGATGGCAGTTTTTATTATTCCCCATTGTTCTTCCACCCTCCTTCCTGCCCATTTGCTAGTACATTCCTTAGGCACTCACCTTATTTTGGCAAAGTCAGCCCTCCTAAAATCCAGTACCTTTGTCTTTGTATGGCTTGACTCTATTGCTGTGTTTATTGTGAACCATACTGTTCGATGGTCGCTAGTTCCCAGATGGCTACCCACTTCTACATCTGTGATCCTCTCTTCATCTCCATTTGAGAGAACCAGATCTAAGATTGCTCCCTCTCGAGTGGGCTCCAATACTAGTTGTCTAAGGCATGCCTCCTGTAGGGCATCTAGAATAACCCCACTCTTAGAAGTGGCTGCTGCAACTGCACTCCAGTTAACATCTGGCATATTCAGATCACCCATCTGCAATATCTATGCGGTAAAATATATTCCATGCAGACCCTGACATGTCTTAGTGCTTACATATACAATTAGAATGGGACATTGTGGAGAAAAACATCCAGGAGTGTAGCAGTAGGGTTCAGTTATGGTGAAATGTGCATTAAATGTTTGTGAGTGGAAGCTAAAGGGGGGACAGGCGAAGGGATGAGGTATAGGAAAGAAGTGCAAGAGTAGAACAGAGGTGGGATCAGATGCAGTTGCAGGAGTGAGATGAGAAATTTAGGAGGAAGAAGGATGGAGAGCATAATGAAGAGGCAGAGCAGATAGGAAGGGAAAGAGAATATCAAAGTTTAGGGAAAGGATAGGAGAAGGCAGCCTGTCCAGCAGAGGATGACCTAGACAGGAGTGCCAGGGATCGAAAGCCAGAGTTGAGAAGGTAGTAATGAGAAAAACTGGGATGTGGATATGAAGGAAGAGAGAGCCTAGCCAGTATTTGGCTACAAAGGAGGGACATGAGCAAGGCACCTACCTTAGAGGGAGGGAGGGAGTGAGAGAGAGGGATATAAAGGGAGCAATGATGGGTGCGGGGCGGGCAGTCCAGAGCAAATTGACAGAAGGAGTGGAAGAGGGAATCCATTCCGGTCAGGGTGGACTTAGGAGCTGCACTGTGGACAATTTCTCCATAGTCAAAAACTGGGAGAATCATTTTCTGGGTGATGGCTCTTCGAGCCAGCGGGGGATGCAACCACAGTTCCTGCACATGGCCTGTAGTACAGGGTGCAGTTTTTTTCTGGATGTTATCCACGTGGCCAGAAAAGTTGAGGTGCCAGTCTAGCCCGACCCCAAGGTACTTATTTTATTTATTTAGTTGTTTAACCAGGAGTAGTACACTAAGCTGAAAGCTTTTGTGCAGGTGCGACCTGGGCCCAGGTCTGGTCTGCTGGATGTCACCAGATTTGCAACTCAGAGCCTTAAACCACTTCGCTTTACTGCCTCCCTACAGGGTACTTTTTCAAACGGTGTCCCATTAAGGGTGTGGAAGGATGGGAGAGCAGCAAACTGGAAGAGCTTCTTCTTGACCCAAAGGTCACAGAGACTGATATTTTTTTGGGTGTTGAGGGATAGTTAATTTGAATGGAACCAGTGCTGGACGTTATCAAAGTCTGTCTGAAGCTTGACCATCAGATCAGAGGAGGTGGAACCAGAGGTAAAAAAAAACTGTATCATCTGCATACATATGTATGGATACAGAGATACAGGCAGCAGGGAGGTCATTCAGGAAAGCAGAGAAGAGTATAGGGCCAAGTAGGGAGCCTTGGTGGACACCAGTACTGATGGGGAGAGGAGAGGATATGGAATCACCAGTTCTAACTGATGGAGTCCTACCCTGAACCAGTTGGTAATGGAGATAGAAAGCCCTGCTACTTTGTCAAATAGTAGAAAGTGGGCAACAGTGTTGAAGGCTTTGGCAAGTTGACAAAGATGGCAGAGGTGGTAAGACCTTGGTCCATTCCTGAGAGAATGGAGTCCACAAGCCAAAGGAGGGAGGAGATGGTGGAATGTAATTTAGGGAACCCAGACTGGAAAGGATTGAAAAGGGAGGTTGAGTCAAGGAAGGGGGTGCTGAGAGAGTACAGTGGGCTCCTACATTTTAGCAAGGGTGAGAAGTAGGGTGAGAGGGTGGTAACTGCCAGTGCAGGAGGGGTCACCACCTTTGGGAAGAGGAACAATAGTAGCATGTTTCCAAGTGTCAGGGACAGAGGCCAGAGGGAAGGAAATGTTAAGGAGAGAGCTGATAAGTTGAACAATTCCTGGGGAAGAGTTTTAGTTCCCGGCACTTGCCTGGCCCCTAGTGTGACTGAACATGAGGCAGGCTCAGCCTGCATACTTGAGGGAGAGATGGTTTAAGTTCCTGTCACTCACCTGGCCCCTAGTGGTGGCTGGGGTGAGGCAGGCTGAGACTGCATGCATTGAGGGAGGGAGGGAGGAGGGTTTCAGTTCCTGGCACTCACCTGGCCCCTAGCATTGGCTGGGAGTGAGGTATGCTTAGACTACATGCATGGGGAGGAGGGTTTCAGTTCCAGGACTCAGATGATCCTTAACTGGGGTGAGGCAGGCTGAGACTGCATGCATTGTGGGAGAGAGGGTTTCAGTTCTCAGCACTTGCCTGGCCTTAACATTGACTGGGGTGAGGCAGAGTGAGATTGCATACAATATATTGGGGGAGGGAGAGTTTCAGTTGTCTGTACTCACCCTGCCCCGAGTGTCGGCTGGGGAAGAATGCAGCAGGCTGAGACTGCATGCATAGTGGGAGGGAAAGTTTCAGTTCCTGGCACTTGCCTGACCCCCAAGCATTGGCTGAGGGTGAGACAGGCTGAGATTGCATGCATTGATGGAGGGAGGGTTTCAGTTTTCGGCACTCACCTGGCCCCTAGCATTGGCTGGGGATGCGACAGTCTGAGACTGCATGCATTGGGAGAGGGAGGGTTTCGGTTTCTGGCACTTACCTGGTCCCTAGCATTGCTTGGAGTGAGGCAGGCTGAGATTGCATGCATTTGGGGAGGGAAGGTTTCTGTTCCCAGCACACTCCTGACCCCTAGCGTTGGCTGGAGGTGATTGCAGGCTGAGACTGCATGCATTCATGGAGGGAGGGTTTCCATTCTCGGCACTCACCTGGACTATAACATTGGCTGAGGCAGACTGAGTCAGCATATATAGGGGGTGTGGGTTTCAGCTTTTGGCATTCCCTTGGCCCCTAGTGTTGGCTGAAGGTACATAGAAACATAGAAATTGTCGGTAGATAAGGACCGCTAGGCCCATCCAGTCTGCCCGTAGGCCCTATACATTGTATGTGGCCACTGACCTATGTGATCAATGGCTTGTCATCACTCATCACTCAAGGTGACGCGAGTTGAAATTGCATACATTAGAGGAAGGAGGTTTTCAGTTCCTAGCACTTGAGCTGGCCCCTGGCATTGGCTATAGGTGAGGCAGGCTGAGACTGTATGCATTGGGGAGGGAAGGTTTCAGTTCCCAGCAGTTGCCTGGCCCCTAGTGTTGGCTGTGGGTGAGGCAGGCTGAGATTGCATGCATGGGGGGGAGGGTTTCAGTTCCTGGCACTCAGCTGGCCCCTAGCGTTGACTGGGGGAGAGGCAGACTGTGACTGCATATATTGGGGGAGGGAGGGTTTCAGTTCTCAGCACTCACCTGGCTACAAGCATTGATTCGGAGAGAGGCAGGCTGTGATTGCATGCATTAGGGGATGGAGGGTTTCAGTTCTCGGCACTCGCTGGTCCCTGCACTGGCTGAACAAATCACACAATCCATTTGAAAATCAGACCCTTGATGTGCAGAGCACAGCAGGAGGAGCCACGTCCCTCCCAGGACTGAGAAATGGCCATAGGGGAATGCATGGCACATTCCTGTATGTGCCACAGCCCCCATGGACAGTATTCAGCCCAAACATGCAGTGAGCCCATTTGGTGTGCATGGTACAAAGGGGCCTTTTGCATGCCCACTCTGAACTTATTTCTATGACTGCACCTGGCAGAATGCACTCAGCCAGCCCCCTTCCCCATCCCCAATCACTGTACAAAAAGTAGAATCCTGTAGCCCTATTTCCATACTGTAGGGATCCCCTCCCTAGCCCCGACTGCTGTAACGTGAATCTCCTTCTTGATTACCTTGGTAGTCTAGTGTGACTTGCCTGCCCCAGTCATCATGAAATTAAACATCCACCCTGATTGCTCGGTAGTGAAGTGACCCCCCCAGCCCCGATCATCATAATAATACTACTTATTTGTACCGTGCCTTTCTAAAACCAAGGCACCTTAACAGATAATTTGAATAAACACAGTATAATAAAACGCACATACAGTAAATATTGTTTCATAAAATCGGTAAAATAATATCAAGTCGAATACATTTGATACCACAAATGGGTCTTTAGGGACTGTTTAAATTCCTCCGTAGACATGCACTCCCGAAGCAGGCAGGGTAGAGAATTCCAAAGGGCTGGGGCTGCATACATAAAAGCACAGGCCCCCGAAGATTTTAAAGAAACCCTTGGAATCTCTAGCAGCACCTCATCCGCCGAGCAGAGCAATTGCCCAGGGCAGTAAGGTACCAGAAGCTCTTTCAGGTAGTCTGGGCCAAGCCCGTGTAGGGCTTTATACTTCAGAAGTCCGACTTTAAAGGTGATCCGCCTCTGTACTGGCAGCCAGTGCAGTTCGCGCAGCACCGGAGAAGTATGACAGGTACTGGGAGTACCTATCAATAATTGGGCCACAACGTTCTGCACTAGCTGCAAGTGGCAGATATCAACCCCTGGTAGCCCTAGATAAAGGGAGTTGCAATAATCAAGCCATGAGGTCACAAAGGCATGGATCTATGTAGGCAGATCACCGGACCGAACAAGGTGCTTAATCCTGGAGATGTTCCTCAGATGGTAAAAGGAAGATTAGACGATCACCAATACCTGCGATCACAGTGTCAGACCATCGTCAAAAATCACCCCCAGATTTCGCACCTGTTCAGAAGTGGGGAGTTGGGAGCCACCAAGAAAAAGTCCTGCAGGCAAACGAGCTCCTCTCCCCTCTATCTGGTGACTCGGGTCCACAACCAACACCTCCGTCTTCTCCGAGTTCAACCTCAGCCAACTCAAATCCATCCAGTTATGGATTTCCATGAGGCAGTTGTTAAATGTCGAGAGAGCTCTATCCTGGTCATGAAATAAAACATCTACCCACTTACCAGGTAGTGAAGTGCCCCCCCAGCCCTGATCATAAATGTCAAACACAAAACCCACTCCCCATTCTCTGATAGTCAGGTGACCCACCACTCCATTTCATTATCCAGAGACCCACCACCTCGCTCCCTCTCAACCTGACCAGAGCTGATGTCTGGCACAACTGACCTCATGCTGCACCAGCCAGCCACTGACTGTACTGTACAAGAGCGTTGTACAGTATATAGTACGAGCACATTGGTTGACCGGTCAACCAGTGGGTGTGTGCTATATGCTGTACAGAGCTCCTGTACAGTTCTGTCAGTGCCTAACTAGTGCGGAATGAGGTGGGCTGCGCCAGTCTCTGACTCTGGTTGGGGGGGGGGTGGAGGTTCTGGGTCAAGGTGAATGGGGAGGGTGGTGGGGTCACATGACTACCAGGGAACAGGGAGTGGATTTTTGTTTGCCATCTGTTATCAGGGCTGGGGAGTGGGTCACTTCACTATCAGGAGATCAGGGTGGATGTTTCATTCCATGATGGAAGGGGTGGTGGGCTCACACTAGACTACTAGGGTAATTAGGGAGTAGATTTTATGTTTCGTCGATTGGGACTGTGGAAACGGAGCTATGGGATTCTGCTTTTTGTACAGCGATCAGGGCTGTGGAGGAGGGGAATGTGTACCCAGCCTTGGACTGTGCTTGAGGTGCCAACCTGACCCATGCATCGAAAGTATAACTGCTAGGCACAGCCAGCCACAGTTGTGTTTTGGGGTGTCTCAGTGTTGCGATACATGGCTTATGCAAGGGGACCCCTCATTGGCATAGGTGCATCACAATATTGTGTACAGCGGTGCAGTTGGGGTACACGGCATATCAGTGGCCTTTGAATATGGTCAGGCCCTTGACTGCCCAAGCAAGTCTGGAAATGTGCAGCGCATCCAGGATTCACGGTGCACCTCATCTGAATATGTGGGCCTAGTTAGAGTGTAAGGTTTATATACACAGTGATGTGTGAGAAGAACTAATCAAGTGCTGGTCTAGGGGGTGAGCAGGACTGAAGCTGAAAAGATATATTTATAAGAGAGGCAGGAAGGATGCTAGGCACAGATAATTAGAAACAGAGCTGGCAGGAACACAGGAAAAAAAAAACTTGGGTAGCAAGTAACAAAAGAATTACAGCTTACCATAGTGTGTCACAAATCCAATGTCCCGATTCAGTCCACGAATATTAGATTAAAATTGTTTTGATGTATTTCAGTTCCCATGTCCTTCTGTCGTGTGTGTTTTTGAAGTTGCCTCTTGGTACCAGGACAGACAAGTCAGTGTAGAATTGATCTGTTTGTGAAAAATGCTGTCC
Organism: Neoceratodus forsteri; assembly: GCA_016271365.2. Classification (NCBI taxonomy): domain Eukaryota; kingdom Metazoa; phylum Chordata; order Ceratodontiformes; family Ceratodontidae; genus Neoceratodus; species Neoceratodus forsteri. The sequence continues at coordinate 409,293,281 of CM057457.1, read as the reverse complement.
CAAGGGAGTGCTGCTAATCTGGTTTACTATTGATTGTCGGCAGTGGTTCATCCTGGTTTGCAGTGGTTGCCTAGTTTCTTCAAGATAGCATCCATTCGTGCACTTCTTGCATGGAATTAGGTAAACAGGTTAGCAGTTGTGACTGCTAAATGACCTCAAGCTCTTCATCCTCAAGACTACTTTTAACCCCTCTGCTTTAGCTAGCTGACTTTATCCTGTCCTTATCTCAGGGACCTCTAAGTGACCCTTTTAAATCCCCTCATCTCCCTGCTGCCAGCCTCCTTTTTCTACTTCCTCTTCCCCACTGCCTACCCAACCTCAACTGCACATCTTTAACCTGTACCCTCCCCATGGAACCTCCTCCCCTACTCCTCCCCTAACCACTTGTACCTGTCACTTTCTGGCCTCCCATCCTCACTTTACTGATACAATTCTGACAATCCTACATCTCTGGGTGCTGGCCTCTGAATCTCCATACCCTACCTTATTTTTTTTTTTTTTTTATAGTTCATTCATGCGTCATATTTTTATCTTATTGTATAGCGTTACTAGTACTTGATTTGATTACTGATGTTACGTGCTCTGTAAGTTCATGCCTGCTGCTGTATGACCAATATGCTTGTCTGCCATTGTATTTTTCTCCATGATGTGGAACCTTCATTAAACAAGCTCTGAGCTCAAAGGCTGTATCCGAAAATTAAAATAAATAAATAAACCGCATTGTTGGATTGACAGGTGTAGGATCCATTGATTTTTATTGTGCTGTTCTGGCTTGTCTTGGTGGTCTGTGTGCAGATGTGGGTGCAGGTCTTACATCTTGCCATCCTGCATGGTGTTGTCCCTCTTGTTTCCAAGTTATTTTGATCTGCTGGGAGTTATGAATTATTATGTTCGAGAGGTTGGGGGGATGCTTATAGGCAAATATGGGTGGTTCAGGGAAGATGTCCTGAAGTATTTCATCTTCACACAACAGGGGTTGTAGTTTTTTTTTAATAATTTGCTGAAGGAGTTTTAACTTAGGACTGTAAGTGGCAACTAGGGGTGTGCGATCAGTTTGACCTTTTCACCCGCATTCCAGCAGATATTCTCTTGGTATTTGTGTGGCCCGTTCAATTTCTGTGTCAAAGAAGAACTTGGGCAATAATACGATGACATCATCAATAACATCAATTGCAGTGGGCGGAAGGACTATATGTATTTATACGTCCCTTGGAGCCACTCATTGCTGAAAATGGGTGGTTTCACGCACCTTCAGCTGGAGTGAGAACAGCGAGGCGAAGCGGAGCTGTTCTGGCTCCAGATGAAGGCAAGTGAAACCACTCATTTTCAGCAACAAGTGGCAATGAGGGACATATTAATATATTATTGATTGAGAGTGATCAATAATACATTTTTTTAAAATAAACTTCCCAGAACGTGCCCGTTTCCAGGACATATGCGTGTGAGACACTCTTCACAGAATAAGAGTGGCTCAAGAGCAAAGGAAAGGAGTGCTTCGATTGGTCGGGAGTGCTCCCTCAATCTACCATTTTATCACAAATGCACACAAGTAAATCTATTTTTTCTATATATAAACATGTTTTTCCCACTAGGCAAAAATAAAAACAAAAGGAGCCCATTTTATAAGTGCAATAAGGCAATCAAGGGTGTGTGTAAACCATATTTTACAGCACAGCCAGAAGCTGAAGTCACTCAGCCTTCGGTCTTGTGCCTTACTACGCCCCTGGCTGTGCTGTAAAATATGGTTTACACACACCCCTTCATGCATTATTGCTTATGTAACGGTGCAAGAGGTTTTTAGTGTGCAAGACATGGCCAGGACGGAAAGCAATAATAAAACACCATAATAAGGTTCAGTAGCAGGGCAATAATGTTTAACTGTGTATGACATGGTCGGAGTGGAAAGAGGAATAAACTCATTCTATGTTTATATATGTTTATGTTCCAGGAAACAGAAGGGAAGTCTAACAGACAGCAGTGAACATGGCAGCAACAAAAGAGCTAGAACTACTGAAAAATGAAGTTATGTGTCCCATCTGTGTGGATTATTTCAATGAACCTGTCATTATAGATTGTGGGCACAACTTTTGCAGAGCCTGTGTCACAAAGTACTGGGAGTACATAGATGGAAATGTCTCCTGTGGTGAATGCTATGATGTGTTAGAGCAGAAGGTACTCCGAGCAAACAGGAAACTTGCAGTGATAGTGGAGATTGTAAAAAGTCTGACTGGAAATGTAGAGGAGCCCAAAAAGAGCAATACCTGGGACCAGCAGCAACAGTCACTGGGACTGTTTTGTGAGGAATCGGATGAACATAAACCTGTCTGTGCAACCTTTGAAAAGTTTCCTGAGCATGAATGCCATAGCATTGCTCCCACAGTGGGGGCCCTAAAGGTAGGTCGTGGAAGAAAGTGATTTAACATTGGAATCAAGTGCTTTCTAACTAGCTTATGAAATAGAGAATAATTATTTATTTATTATTTATTAAATTTTGGTGACCGGGTAAGCCCACTGGGCCCCGGAGATCCCTTTTTCAGGGGCAACTAGGGTTACATAGCAATAGAATAAACAACATTGTGAAACAGTGAGCATGAGTTATATGTGTACAGGCAGACATACAGCAGTGGTACATAGATAAGTAGTGTGATCCTCAATGCTGGTAAGTAGTATTGTACCTGAAGGAAACATACTAGAGTCTGGATAGGTCCAGAAAAGCTATTATCAGAGGGCTGGTCTCAGGGGCCGATGCAGTGGCAAGTACTGACTACCACCATGTGAGCCTTAAGCGTAGTGTGGAAACTTTTGTTAGTGTGTGCTTCCTGCACCCTGGGTGGAAGTATGTTCCATAGGATGGGAGCAGTGTGGGCAAATGACTTGGCACCTGCCTTGGTTCTGACTCTGGGGACATGTAGGAGAGTGCGTCCCATTGTGCGGAGGAGCCAGGGATTGGACTTCAGAGCAATGAGACCGGAGAGAATAGTAGGAGAAACTGGACTGATTAACTTGTAGGTTAGGCATAGCTGAGGATACTGAAGGCAGGTGTCCAGTGATGGCCAGTTTAGTAGGGATAGGGTGTCATAGTGGTGGTTCCTGGGGTTTGCCAGGGAGGCAAAGCGAGCCACCTTATTGTAGAGTACTTGAAGTCCATTCCTCTCGGTCTTCGCCAGCCCATATATGACTGGGGCAGCATATGTGAGTGTCGGGAGGAGGACTCTGGTGGCGATAGAGACCCTGGCTTCCGGTACCAGCTGATCTTTTGTTTGGTAGAGGGTGCCCAGTTTCTCCTGTATGGTTTTGGTGACTTGGTCCATGTGGTTCTTAAGGGTGAGACCCTGGTCAAGGGTGAGGCCGAGGTATTTTAGGGAGGAAACTACTTCTATGCAGTTGCCAGACACGGAGGTGAGATTTAGGTGTTGTTTTCTGTCCTGACCGAGGGATCTAAGACCAAACAACATGGCCTTGGTTTTGTCCGTGTTAAGGACCATTCTGTTCTCGTCGAGCCAGTTCTCAAGGGATCGTAGGTCATCTTGGAGTAAGGGACTGAGGTCAGCCAGGTTGGCTGTGGATCGATAGATGATGGCGTCGTCCATGTACTGGACGACAGTGCTTCCTCTGCAGTGGTCACTAAGTTCATTAGTGAACAGGGAGAAGAGGAGAGGGCCGAGTACCGATCCTTGTGGCACTCCCTCTTTTAGTTGAAGTGGGTCTGATAAGGCTAAGGCATGTCATGGATAGGCACCTGTGTATTATGGATTTTTTTTACACACCTGAGGTGTGTGATGACCCGAAACCTTAAGAGATCTATGAGGCCATCACACACCAAGGGGGTGTAAAAATAAATAAATAAATAATTTAAAAAAAACATCCATGAGAAACACAATTGTCTATCTTTTATTTTTTATAATTACTGGTGCAAGGAGTTTGCTCACTGTCTCTGTCCCCTACTTACAGACACACACACACACACACACACACACACACACACACACACACACTCTCTCTCTCTCTCTGTCTCACAGACACTGTCTCTCCCTGTCTCACACATACACACACGTTCTTTCCCTTTCTCCCTCACTCTCTGAGACTTACTTTTTTTTTCAGAAAGTGTTAGTTGTGGCTTGTGCTGGGGTTCCTCGTGGATTTTGCTCAGAGTCTGCGGGTTTACCGATCCAGGGACATGTTAGGATCAACCAGATATTTATTTTCTCTGTAAAAGGCAGGATCAACCAGATATAAAAATAAAACATGAAAACAGAGAGGATAGTAAACAAAAACGAGTCATCAGTAAACGGTAAACTGCCCTGCCATTTTTGAAACACTGGTCAGCCTGCCTACAAGCAGAGCATGAGCCAGTGAAGTGGCACGATATGCGTGACTGACGCACAAATGGTACAAGAGGTGAAAAAAAGCTTAGTGACTGTTATAATAACCCGATTTTGGGTTACTATGGCGTTGGATAGTACTCGTAATCTGGTTATTAAATGGGGTCACCAGTAATTATATGTATTTATCTTAAGTTTAGCAGCACATGTTTAATTAATGATGCTTGGTTTGCTGGGGTATACAAAAATATCCTGGTGATGTGTGTGTCTTGAAACAAAAGGGCTAAGGCATGTGACTCCCCTTAGAAAACAAGTAGAGAAAATGCTGCAAGCTGATTTGTCCACAGCTATGCATGGTATGACCATTACCAATAGCAAAAAAAAAACAACTGCTGCCCACAATAGTGCTACAAGAGATGATTTATCAGTAGTGCCATCAGTAACAGGCCACATCTAACTGTACTAATAAAAGGTTTACTGTGGCTTTAAATTATCTGGCTACTTAAATGTTGCAGTGAACGTCGCGATCCAGGCCTCCTATAGAAGTGTATTGTGGTGTGAAATGTTAGGGCTGGTGGTCTGCTTCCTGGTGCTGTACAGCTTGTTGTTTTTAGGCTTGTTCACAGAGGTGTTTGCTATAGCGCTACCTAAAAAGTCATTCCGTCAGTTGGTTCAGAAACACTGAATGACCACCATTCAGATGGCACCGCTGTGTACCAATGTTGTATTCCACATTCAGGTTCCGGCGTGGACACTGTTGTTCCTGTTGCAAGCTGGGGGGAGTGGCACTGGAGTGTGAAGTGGAGCGACATTTGTGTATGTCGCATCCTGTCAAGGTAAAAACAGGAAATGGGTGATTTAAACTTTAATTGCTACTGTCTCATGTGCTTGCCACACATTTGTTTGGTGTCCGTTAGGTGTGAAATAGTACCCAAAACCTTCCTGTACAGCACAATCAATGTATGTCCAGTGGTGTTTCGTTCATCTTTTTCAGATTATTACCAAAGTCACAGAATAAGAATTCATTCTTGTGACCACCTGATTTCCTGCTGCAAAAAACAAACCCTCTGCACGGCCTCTGACTGTCACAGCTGCTAAGGACTTTTATTTCAATCAGCTAGTCCTAGCTGAGTCATCGGTGAGAGCCCATTTTTATGTATAGTTCATTTTCAGTGCTATTAGTTCTGGCTTGGGAAGTGCACTGCAACCAACAGCATGCACCTGGGCGCCCCTCCTATGCACAGTATCGGGCCACAATGAGAAAGCAGTGCTGCATTAGTGTGCCCTTAAATTGGGATGTACGGCCCGTGTGTTTTGATGTGAGCATTTATTTATTGATTTATTTGAATCTTGGAATTACAAACCTTTGAGTCAGAGACTCTTTTACAAAGCTCCACGTCGATAGAAGATAGGACAAAGCAATACAAACTACAATAGCTATACATGAGACAAGGAAAGTCACTATATAGGTAAGTTAAGCCAGGCACAACTGATCAAGAGAAAATACAGGTGCGTAAAGCTACAACAGTATAGGCAGCAAATATGCATTGTGGTGGAAGGAAGCATAACAAACTAAATGTTTCAGTAACACATGAGAGCAGGACTGAATATATAAATAAAGATGTGTGGAATTAGCTCAAATGGTAGTGCATAGCTTAGCATGTGAGAAGTAGCGGGATCGATGCCCGCATTCTCCAAATAATATTTGTCCTTAAAATCGGAAGAGTGGCAAATGGGGTTTAACACAAAGAAGTGCCAGATCATGCACACAGGGAAGAGAAACCCTGAAGCCACCTACAGGTTGGGAGGGGAGTTGCTGGCAATCACAAGGGAAGAAAGAGACTTGGACATCATCATCACAGATAACCTGAAATCATCCAAGCAGACCACTAAAGCAGTAGGTAAGGCTAGGGGGATGTTGGGGTGTATTGGTAGGGGCATCACAAGTCGTAAGAGGGAGGTAATAATCCCTCTTTACAAGACAATGGTTAGGTCTCATCTGGAGTACTGTGTGCAGTACTGGAGGCCACACCTGCACAAGGACATTAACAAAATTGAGGCAGTCCAGAGAAGGGCAACCAAAATGGTACAGGGACTGCATCAGAAAACATATGAGGACAGATTACCAGAGCTCAATATGTATACCCTAGAGCAAAGGGGGGAGAGAGGTGATATGATCGAAGCATTCAAACATCTTAAGGGCATTAACAAGGTGAAAGAGTGTAACATGTTTCAATATAAGAAAAATAGTAGGACAAGAGGACATAGCATGAGATTAGAGGGAGGCTGGTTAATGGGAAATGTGAGGAAGTTCATTTTCATAGAAAGGGTGGTGGATCCATGGAACAGCCTATCTCAGTAAGTGGTGGATATGAATACAGTGCAGGGCTTCAAACAGGCGTGAGATAGGCATAAGGGAGCAATAAAGATGAGTAGGAATAGATAGGCCATTGACAGCGTAAAGGCCTATGGCACATTCATAAGGTGTAAAAAATGGGCAGACTGGATGAGCCTTGTGGTCCTTATATGCCGTCGACTTCTATGTTTCTATACAGTCCTCTGTTTGCAAGAATATGGGCATTATTAACTTTACCAGGCCATCCAATGTTAACATCCCAAAAGCAGTACTGGAGGTCCACCACTGCCTGCATTGCTACAGAGTGGGAGCTTTAATGGTTGAAGATGTCTGCCACATCTTCTCCTTGTGTCTGAATTGGTATGTGTGTGCCATCTGTTGCACCGGCTGTCTGTGGTAAACCAAATATTTTCTTGAAGCCATCCAAGATGTCTTGTAGTCATGTGCCCGTAGGGGTAGTTATCATGTGCATGAAGGTGTCAATGATAGCGTCGCAAATCTCACACACAACAGAGCGGACCACTGCTCTAGACATGCCAGACAAGTACCCGATGGTCAGATACTCATTGTCAGTGGCCAGTCTCCAAATCGCGATAGCAAAATCTTACTTCAGATGTAATAGCTTGATGCATGTTGGTGTTCTGCCTCCCCATTATGTGTTGTATTTTGCTCAGTATAAAGCAAAAGGGTTCACTACTCATACTGACATTTTCAATCCATTTGTACTGATTAAACATTATCACTAAATTCTAATGGCCAGCTGTTGAGTGTCACAGTTATAAGCAGCATAGAACAGACCATAACTTCTCTTTTTTTTTTTTTTTTTGAAATTTTATATGCTTTATTTTAAAGATCACCCTGCAGGATGAGTACAGAGCACATGGAGTGATAAGTCTCATACAGATATTACAGTGCATAAGACAAGTAAAAATCTCCCTTAAACAGTCCAACCCCCACTAGAAACATAGACTTTGACGGCAGATAAGGACCATTTGGCCCACCTAGTCTGCCCATTTCCCTACCTAGAGGATAAGCTGCAGATCCTATTTAACCAACTGCCTATTTTTTCCTACCCCCCACAAAAATTGCCTTATGTCTGTCCCATGCATTCTTGAATTCTTCCACAGTTTTAGATCCAACAACCTCTTCAGGAAGGCTGTTCCATGCATCCACCACCCTCTTTGAGAAAAAATACTTCCTCATATTGCCCGTGAGCCCTCCCCCCATCTTCAAATTGTGTCCCCTTGTTCTTGCACATCTCTTTTTCTGAAAGATGCTACCTTCTTGGACTTTGTTGATTCCACTGAGGTACTTAAATGTTTCTATCATGCCCCCCTTTCCTCAAGGGTATACATATTAAGGTCCTTTAGTCTGTCCTCTTATGGCTTCTCTTGCAGACCCTGCACCATTTTAGTTGTCCTCCTCTGAACTGCCTCCATCCTGTCTATGTCCTTGCGGAGATGGGGTCTCCAGAACTGGATGCAGTACTCCAGATGAGGTCTCACCAACTGTCTATACAGGGGGATAACAACTTCCTGTTTTCTGCTGGTGCTGCCTCTCCCTATACATCCCAGTATCCCCCCAGCCCTCCCTACTGCCTTCTCACATTGCTTGCCAGCCTTAAGGTCAACTGATATGATTACCCCCAGGTCCCTTTCCATTTTTGTTGTTGTTACTAACCCCCCCCCCCATTGTGTACTCTTTCCCTGGATTTTTGTTTCCCAGGTGCATTATTTTGCAGTTCTTTGCCTTGAATCCAAGCTGCCATACTTGTGCCCATTCCTCCTACCTTGCCAAGTCCCTTATTATCCTTTCAACGCCTCCTTGTGTATCAACCCTGTTGCAGATCTTTGTGTCATCTGCAAAGAGACATACTTTTCCTTCCAGTCCCTCTGCAATGTCACTTATAAAGACATTAAAAAGGACTAGACCCAGTACTGAACCCTGCGGTACCCCATTAGTAACCCCTCTTTCTTAAGAGTGGACTCCATTTACAATTACTTTCTGTGTCCTGTTATCCAGCCAATGTTTTACCCAGGCTACCACCCTGGGACCCACTCGCAGGCTGGTTAATTTGACTAGTAATCTTTTGTGTGGGACTGTGTCAAATGCCTTGCTAAAGTCTAGGTAGGCCATGTCCACAGCCCCTCTCTGGTCAACTACTTTGGTCACCCAGTCAAGGAAATCAGTCAGATTTGTCTGACATGACCTTCCCATTGTGAACCCATGCTGCCTTGGGTCCTATGCCCTACTGGCCTCTAGGTACTCAGCAATTCTTTCCTTCAGTAGTGATTCCATCACTTTCCCTACCACAGAGTTCAAACTGACAGGTCTGTAGTTTCCTGCCTCTGTCTTGATCCCACTTTTGTGAGGGGGAATCACATCTGCCTTCCTTGATTTGTTAAAAAGGGTAGTCAGTGGTGTCACTAGTTCTCTGCTTAATTCTTTTAGAATTCTGGGGTGAATTCCATCTTTCCCCATTGCTTTGTCCACCTTCAGTTTTAAGAGTTCTTTCAGAACTCTTTCTTCTGTGAAAGGACTGGGATTGACCCCCCTATGCAGAGTGCTTCTGTTAATTGGATTAGGCACCTCCCCCACCTCCTCTTTTGTGAATACTGAACAGAAGTATTCATTCAGTATCCCTGCTTTTTCACTGTCCCTCTTTGCCCACCCACTGTCCATTCTATTCAGCCTCACTATCCCTCCCTTTGTCTTTCTAAGCTCCCTGATATACCTATAAAAGGTTTTATCCCCCTTCTTAACCGAGTTAGCTTTCTTTTCCTCAGTTTGGGCCTTTGCTATTCTGATTACCCTCCCTGCTTCCTTCTGCCTTAACTGGTGCAGTTCTCTGTCCTGCTCGTTCTGTGTTTCCTTATACTTCCTAAATGCTATCTTTTTCTCCCTAACCTTCACCGCCACCTCTTTTGAGAACCATAGTGTCTTTTTCTTTCATTTTGATTTGTTTATTTGCTTCACACAAAGGCTTGTTGCCTCTGTGCTGACAGTTTTGATATTTCCCCATTGTTGTTCCTCCCCTCCTTCTAGCCTGTTTGCTAGTGCTTTTCTAAGGCACTTTCCCATCTTGCCAAAGTCAGACCTCCTGAAGTCCAGAACCCTCACTTTTGTATGGCTTGACTCTGTAGCTGAGTTTATCGTGAACCACACTGTTTGGTGGTCACTTGTTCCCAAATGGCTACCCACTTCTAGATCTGAGATCCTCTCACTGTCTCCATTTGAGAGTACGAGGTCTAAGATTGCTCCCTCATGAGTAAGTTCCAAAACTAGCTGTCTGAGGCATGCCACCTGAAGGGCATTGAGAATGGCCCTGCTTTTGGATGTGGCTGCAGCAAAGGTGCTCCAGTTAATGTCTGACATATTAAGGTCCCCCATCAACAGTATCTCCCCTTTCTGTGCCATCCTAAGTATGCCTTCTATCATATCCTTGTCCATTCCTTCCCCCTGACATGGGGGTCTGTATATAACCCCTGTGCGGACTGTGGTGCCATTTCCAGTCTCTAAGGTGACCCGCAGTGCCTCCTCTCCTCCCTGTTTACTCTTTTGTTCAGTTGCTTTTATCCCTTCCCTTACATAGAGAGCTACTCCACCCACTCTTCTTCCCTCCCTGTCTCTCCTGTAGGTTGTGTACCCTGGTATGTTAACATCCCAGTCATGGTTCTCTGCGTACCATGTTGCTGTGACTGCTATGATATCCAGGCATCCCTCTTCCATCAAGGCCACCAGTTGAGGGAGCTTGTTGCCCAGACTATGGGCGTTGGTACTCATTACCCTCCATTTCTTGATGGCCTTACCCCTTTTTGCCCCATCCCTGTCCTTACTGTGTTTGTCACTTTCTCCATTTACCCTACGCTTCTCCCTACCGACATCGCTATGTTGGTGTCTATCTCACTTAGTACCCTGCTTTTTTTGGGGCCAGACTTCCTGCTCCTCCAGTGCCTCCCTTTGGCTAGTTTAAATGCTTGCCAATGGAGCATTCAAACCTATCACCTAGGATCCTGGTCCCCCTCCTGGACAGATGCAGACCATCACACCGGTATAGACCTGCATCCTTTCAGGTGGACCCCCAGTTCCCAATGAAGCCAAATCCCTGAGCTCTGCACCCGTTTTTCAACCACTGATTGAATCCCATGGTGTGGAGCACTCTAGTCTCACCCATGCCATAGACAGGCAGCACCTCCAAGAAGGTTACCATGCATGCTATTTGTCTAAGGCCCCTCCCCATCTCCACAAATGCTTCTTGCACTGCTCTGATCCCTTTCTTAACCAGGTCATTTGTCCCTTGGTGGACAATGACATCCAACTCCCTCCCCTGTGTGGCTGCTCCTGCGATCCTGAGGATTCGCTCCCTATCCCTCCAAGCCATGGCGCCAGGCAGGCACCTTACCTCCCTCTCCCCTTCCTCCCCCAGTTCTACCTTCCTAACAATGGAGTACCCCACCAGGAGTTGTTTCCTTCCCCTGTGGGGTCCCTTGCCACCCTCCTGTGGGACTCCTTTGTGGAGGATCCCAGCATCCTCCTTGGTCTCACTGTGGTTGCCTCCATAGAGGAACCACACTTTTCCAGAATGGCATAGAAATTGTGGAGGGGTACAACTGGAGGGATGCGCCTCTTTTCCACCACTCTCACCCTCCCTGAGCCCTCTGTGGCCCAACCACTCATCTTTCTTGGCAACCTCTGAGGCAACGGCAGTGACCCTGGTGGTCCTGGGGTGGGAGAGGAGGTCCCACAAATCCTGGCCAACTCAGCCTAGAGATGATCAGCCTCCTCCCTCAGCCCAGACAGGTGTCTGCGGATGTGACAACACTGCATCCTCCAGAACGTCTCCTGGAAGACTACTGCTCCACAGCCACTGCACTGCACCATTCCCATCATGTCTTATTTCTGGCCCCCTAATTGTTTTTTGGAATACTTACTCTTTCCTCTGTTTATTTCTTTTTTTTTTTTTTGTCTCCCTACTTACGTACTGCCTCTGTGCCCTTTTAGCTCCTGATCTTCCTGTTCTGAGACAAGAAGTTCCTGTATTTCTTAGTAGTCTCCTTACTTGCTCAGAGTCAGACCTCCAGCAGCTGGGGGGGACGAAGAGCTACTCTTGCCCTTTTAGGATGGTAAGTCTTTGATGGCTGTGTGGTCACTCACTTCCTGCTCCCAAACAGGAAGTTCTTGTTGTCAGTCAAATCATGTGCCTATAAAAGTAGAACTGCATTTGGGTGGAGGGCAATATAGTCCCAGTAAAGAAGTTTAGTTATACCAGCAGCTCCTTCCTCCTGGTGCTCTGCTTGTTCTCTGGTAGAAGCTGTCTAGGGCAGTGTTTAAATCTGGTTTAACCTGGCTTCTTCTAACTAAGCCACTCTCCCTACTTTGCAAATCTTTCTACACTTAGTTAATTTCACAGATAATTCCCTTCAGCCACCTGTGATAAGCACCTAGATAACTACACAGATATCACAGGTAACAGATACACAGATAACAATTCACTTCAACTAACTCTGACAAACACACTAACTTTGTTTTTTTGTTTTTTTACCCTAAATTGAAGGTCCCAGTACAAGAGTTCTAGTTCTTAGTCCCAGTAGAGAAGTTTAGTTGTACCAGCAGCTCCTTCCTCATGGTACTCTGCTTGTTCACTAACCAACTCAGGCCCACCCTCATTAACACCAGACTCCCTCCCTTCCCCACTGAGAGCTAATGTAGGAAATGGGGAAGTTCCAGAACCCTGTACGAGAAGATAAAGTTGTCAGTCCTTACTGTGCGGGCCCATAGAAAGAAAGTACGGATTGAGAGATATGCAGATATGCTGTGTCAGACCTCTCCAGGTTCAGCCCCTTTGTCCTAAGGGTTAGAAGTGCGAGACCATAGTGTATAAAGTTTTTCCCATCTTTTCTGGTATTGGGGCAACCTACCCCTTATACTGGTAATGGATTTTTCTAGTTTGAGGTTATGGAAAAATTCAGTGACCCACCCCTGATATGAAAAAGTAATATGGCCCTTCCAATGTCGTAATACCAACCTCTTAACAGAGAGGGAAATGAGGTTGATGTGGTATCGTCTTTCCTTCACTTCGACTGCGGAGAAGTGGGCCACAATACAAATTTAAGGTGTAAACAAGTTTTGCAGGCCCAGGAAGGAATCCGCTTTAGTTTGTATAGTAGTCCATAAGGGGGCCACTTTGGGGCAGTCCCAAAAGACAGATAGCGTTGTTCCTTGGTCTTGGTCACATTTGAAACAGGTCTGGGCTGGCAGTTTACCCATACCATACATTTTGACACATGTGAAATATATATTATGCAGAATGTAGAACTGTGTCAACCTCAGCCTGTCGTTGGCAGTATATACAGTAGGTAAACACTCTGCCACATTTTATCCCAGTTAAAATAATTAGAAGGGAAGGAATTTGACCAGTATGAGGACTGGCCCCCAACGGTGGAATTGAGGGTGGCATATAAGCTAGATACTAGGTGGGACATGGCGTTGGGCTGCCAGGCCAGGTCCTGGAATTCGTGCAGGGTTGCACTCTGATTGATGTCCCATAGGCTAAGCCCAAACCACTTAATTAACATTTGCCTGATTTGGTATATAAAGAAGGAGTATTTCCTCGGGATGTGAAAGCACTCCAAGAGCTCAGCTACCATTCTCACCCTCCCTTGAGTAACCAGATCTTTGACTGTAGTCTGTGGGGTATAAGCATCCCCCGTGTAGTCAACATGTGTCCACCCACTGTGAAGTTGGGATTACCAAACAAGGGCTGGGAGATATCCTTCTGGTTATTGTATTTAAGGGATTTGCAAAACAGCCTGTGGACCTTAATAGATGTATATAAAACCGTGGAGTGGAGGGGGCCCTGTAAATTCGAGGGAAATGAGAACAGTAGACTAACAGGAGCGATCCCCAGTTCCCCAATAATATGCTGCTCAAGCCAAAACCAGAGAGGTATATATTGGGATTCACCAGTATCTTAGGAATATTTATCCCACCTCATATATTTAGCCATATGACTGGCTAAATAATACAGATAGAAGTTAGGGAGCCTGAGCCCACTGGAGCTCTTAGCAGCACAGAGGCGATTATATGACCCAGAATAGACCATAACTTCTCATCCACATTGCAAATGTCTATGTAGACAGTTGCAGAAGGGCCTCATCTATGGCTGTTAATGGTGGCAGGGCTTCAGTCCCTCTTGCGTGTGCAAAGTACTGCCACATTCAAAAATCCATGATTATGCCCTACAAAAAAACAGGAAAATGGAACATCAGGCCTTTGTATAACAGACTGATTCACAGTATGCATGCAGTAATGAATAAAATTTCTTTATAAGTAGTGTGTCCATAGAAACATAGAAGCTGATGGCAGATAAGGACCTCAAGGCCCATCCAGTCTGCCTATTTCTTTTTCTACCTTATAAATGTGCCATTGGCCTTTGCTCTGTCAATGGCCTTTATATTCGTACTCATCTGTATTGAAGAAGAAGACTCAGCATTTATATAGCGCTTTTCATACACAGTGTATCCCAATGCTAGACTGGTAGTGAAGTGACTGAATGTGTAATGGCAGCCATATCGCACATCAACACCCACACACAGCCTGGATAATTGCATGAACCAGTTTATGGGAAGAGGAATGTTGGCCAGGACACCGAGAATCTCCCCTACTCTTTTGTGAAGAGTGCCCTGGATTTTTTTACTTCCATCTGGACACCCACCAAGACAACACCAGGATGAGTAGAAGGGACCTCGGTTTAACGTCTCACCTGAAGGAAGGCACACCCTGGCAGTACAGCACCCCCCCTAATACTGCACTTGGATGCCAGCGTTTTCAGGTACAATTTCAGTCCCGGTGTGGGACAAGAACCCACAACCTTCTGGTCCAGAGGTGGATGTGCTACCAACTGAGCCATGCCTATCCCATGCCTGTTTGAAGCCCTGCACTGTATTCATATCCACCACTTCCTGAGGTAGGCCGTTCCATGCATCTACCACCCTTTCTGTGAAAAAAGAACTTCCTCACATTACCCCTTAATCAAACTCCTTCTAATCTCATGCTGTGTCCTCTTACATAGAAACATAGACTTTGATGGCAGATAAAGACTGCTTGGCCCATTTAGTCTGCCCATTTCCCTACCTACAGGATAGGCCGCAGATCCTAGTTAACCAACAGCCTATTTCTTCCTACCCCCCCCCACAAGAATTGCCTTATGTCTGTCCCATGCTTTCTTGAATTCTTCCACAGTTTTAGATCCCCCAACCTCCTCAGTAAGGCTGTTCAATGCATCCACTACCCTCTCTGTGAAATAATACTTCCTCACATTGCCCCTGAACTGCCCCCCACTCTATCTTTAAATTGTGTCCCCTTGTTCTTGCAAGTCTCTTTTTCTGCAAGATGCTACCCTCTTGGACTTTGTTGATTCCACTGAGGTACTTAAAGGTTTCTATCATGTCCCCCCCTTTACTCAAGGGTATACATATTAAGCTCCTTTAGTCTCTCCTCATACGGCTTCTCTTGCAGACTCTACACCATTTTAGTTGCCCTCCTCTGGACTGATTCTATCCTGTCTATGTCCTTGCAGAGATGGGGTCTCCAGAACTGGACACAGTACTCCAGATGGGGTCTCACCAACTGTCTGTACAGAGGGATAAAAACTTCCTGTTTTCTGCTGCTGATGCCTCTCCCTATGCATCCCAGTATACCCCCAGCCCTCTCTACTGCCTTCTCACATTGCTTGCTAACCTTAAGGTCATCTGATATGATTAACCCCAGGTCCCTTTCCTTTTTGTTGTTGTTACTACCTCCCCGATTGTGTATTCTTCCCTGGGTTCTTGTTTCCAGGTGCATTATTTTGCACTTCTTTACATTGAATCCTAGCTGCCATACTTCTGACCATTCCTCCAACCTTTCCAAGTCCCTTCTCATCCTTTCCACGCCTCCTTGTGTATCAACCCTGATGCAGATCTTTGTGTCATCTGCAAAGAGACATACTTTTCCTTCCAGTCCCTCTGCAATGTCACTTATGAAGACATTAAAAAGGCTATTTTTCTTATAGTGAAACATGTTAGACTCTTTCACCTTGTTAATGACCTTAAGGTGTTTGAATGTTTTGAGCCATGTCTCTCTCCCTCCTTTGCTCTAGGGGTATACATATTGAGCTCTGTTAATCTGTCCTCATATGTTTTCTGATGCAGTCCCTGCACCATTTTGGTTGCCCTTCTCTGGACTGCCTCAGTTTCAGTTTAATGTCCTTGTGAAGGTGTGGCCTCCAGTACTGCATGCAGTACTCAGATGGGACCTAACCAGTGTCTTGTAAAGAGGGAATATTACCTCCCTCTTCCAACTTGTGATACCCTTACTAATGCACGCTAACATCCCCCTAGCCTTACCTACTGCTTTAGTGGTCTGCTTGGATGATTTCAGGTCATCGGTGATGATAATGTCCAGGTCTCTTTCTTTCCTTGTGACTGCCAGCAACTCCCCTCCCAGTCTATAGGTGGCTTCAGGGTTTCTCTTCCCTATGTGCATGATCTTACACTTCTTTGCATTAAACCCCAGTTGCCAGTCTTCTGACCATTTTCTAGTTTATCCAGATCTCTTCTCATTCTGTCCACCCCATCTGGATCATCTACTCTGTTGCAGATCTTGGTGTCATCTGCAAACAGACAAACCTTACCTTCCAGTCCATCTGCAATGTCACTGATGAAGATATTGAAGAGGACTGGCCCCAGGACTGATCCCTGAGGTACCCCACTTGTGACTTGCATCTCTTCTGACTGTATACCGTTTATTACCACACTCTGTTTTCTGCCCGTCTACCAGTTTGCCACCCAGTTGACCAACTTCTGAGCCTACCCAGCTTATTAATCAATCATCTGTGTGGAACAGTATCGAAAGCTTTGCTGAAGTCAAGGTAGGTGACATCAACTGCTCCCCCTTGGACCACCACTCTGGTTACTTAGTCAAAGAAATCTATGAGATTAGTTTGACAGGACCTTCCTTTTGTAAACCCAAAAAGCACAAACGAAGCAGCACCAGCAAATTTCTTATGAAATAGATTTACTGTGAAAATGAAAATCACAGACAGCGGTAGTACAAACATCGACTAGACGCCCAGCGCTTCGACTCTCAACAAGTCTTCATCAAGGGGTGTAAACCCATGCTGTCTTGGATCCTGTGCTCCGATGGATTCCAGGTGTTGCACTATCCTTTCCTTAACGAGTGCCTCCAAAATCTTGCCCACTACTGAGGTAAGACTGACTGGTCTGTAGTTCCCTGCCTCCTCCCTGCTACCACTCTTGTGGAGCGGGATCACGTGAGCCCTGCTCCAGTCTTCTGGGACCTCTCCTGTGTTCAAAGACTCACTAAACAGTTCTGATAATGGCTGTGCTAGTTCCACCCTTAGCTCCTTTAGTACTCTGGGATGTATGCCATCAGGTCCCTTTGCCTTGTCCACCCTGAGCTTATCGAGCTCTTGTAGGACCCTTTCTTTTGTGAAGGGACTTGTGCTCGCCTCCCTTCCTCCATGGTGCTGAGCTGTGGGCCCTGCCCTACCTTCTCTTCTGTAAATACTGAGCAGAAGTATCTATTTAGGATAGATGCTTTTACATGGTCCTCCTCCTCACACTCCCCCTTATCTCCTTTGATCCTAGCAAGACCAATCCTCTTCTCCATCTTTCTAAACTGCCTCCCCTCTGCATGCCCATCTGCATCCATACTATGTATGCTGATGATACTGTAATATTTGCCTCCGGCTCCTCCCTTGCTGATCTAATGAACCAACTCCAGCTTGACTTCAGCAACATCCAACACTGGTTTCACTCTCATCATCTTTCTTTAAATGCAAAGAAGAGTGTCTCTATGACTTTTGGGACCAGGCAAAAACTGTGGCGCAGCTGGAGGACCATTTAACAACTCATGATGTCTATGATCCTCTCCAGTCTGAGTTTAGGAAGAGGCATAGTACAGAGACTACCCTTGCCCAGGTACTTAATGATCTCCTGATAGCAAGGGATCAGAGAAGCCATTCCATCTTGGTTCTCCCTTTTATCCCCCCCTGCCCCAACCCTAGCATTGTTGCCCAGCTACCTTACCTGCCACTGTAACTTCGTTCTCGGGACTCCACCATGGAGCCTTGGCTTACACCCAGGCAGGGCATGGTGAGAGGGAGGCCACCCCGAAACCTCCCACCCCAAGAGGCATCTTGACTTTGTTGGTTCCCCGAGACGTACTTCAGTCTTGCCGGAAGGTGAGGACCCACCGTCAGTCTTCATGCTGGTGTTGTGCTGGGAGACATTTATTACTGTACACCTCCCGGCGCACGGTGCCACATGACACCCGGCTTCGGCGTCCAGTGCACTCCCCACCCAATGGTGGGCGACAGAGCTGCGGTACCTCTGGTGGACACCAGAGGTCAGGCTAAACCCGAGTCAAGGAAACCCCCTCCCCCCAGGAGGAGCTGAGCAGTCCGGATGCTCAGACCACGTTCCCCCTGGCCGGCCCTCTGGCATCCAGGTTCACGCCCCAACCTGGGTCACCAGCATCGCAAGCAGAAATCCAACCGCTGCACCGACAGGCCGGCCTGCCATCTTAGTTCTCCTTGATCTCCCTGCAGCTGTAGACCATGGGGTGCTGTTGAAGCACCTGCAGACTCTCTTTGGATTGTCTGGTACAGTCCTCAGGTGGTTTTGATCGTTCCACACTGGCAGGACTCAGAGAGCTGTATCAGGGATATATTCCTTGGCTCCTCTCCCCCTGTCATGTTGGGTTCTGCAGGGCTCTCTACTGTCCTCCATGTTGTTTTCAGTGTACATGATGCCATTGGAAGACATTGTGAGGTAGTATGGGCTGAATGTCCACTGCTATGTGGATAATACTTAGCTCCACATGTCCTTTGTGCCCGAACGGGGGGGGGGAGGGGCAGTTTCAGTTTCTAACAGCTGCCTCTCCGAGATCCATGGTTGGAAGAGTGCCAATCGGCTGAAGCTGAACTAGGACAAAACTGAGGTGTTGGTGGTGGAACCAGGTCACCAAGGTTTGGGGTTGTTGGCAGGTCAACCATCTGGGCTTTGGCTTGGGGGGGGGGGACCGGCTGCCTACCTCTGATTGGGTGCAAAATCTGGGCATTGTGTTCGATAGCGGCCTGACATTAGAATCTCAGGTGACTGCTGTTGTTAAGACCTCTTTTTACCATCTGTGAAACATCACCTGGATTAAGCGCTTTGTCCTGTCTGGTGATCTTCCAATGTTGGTTCGCACCTTTGTGACCTCATGCCTTGATTACTGCAATGCCCTGTACTTAGGGCTACTGGGGATTGATATTTGCCAATTGCAGCTAGTGCAAAATGCAGCAGCCAGGTTGTTGACTGATTTATCGAGATCTTGCCACCTCACTCCTGTGCTCTGCGACTTGCACTTGCTGCCTGTACACTGACAAATCACCTACAAGGTCAGGTCATTGACCTATAAAGCCCTACATGGACAGGGACCTGGCTACTTGCAAGATCTTCTCTGTCTCAACTGCCCCCTCTGTTCACGCCGTTCCTGAGAAGAGGGATTGCTAGAGGTTCTCAGGGTTCAATTAAAGTCTTCTGGGGCCTGCACTTTTGCTTTTATGGCCCCTACCCTGTGGAATTCTTTACCTCGTCAGATTAGAGAGTACCTGTCCGTCGAGAGTTTTAAAACTGCTCTAAAAATGCATTTATTTTGCCTAGCTTTTCCAGCTAAAATTTAGTGTTCTGTCTTCAACCATATTTATGAACTTGTTTTAAATTTTGAATTTTAAGTCTTCTTTATCGTGATTTTATGAATTTTTGTGTTTTGATGTACTCACCTTGAAGACGTCACTTCCTTCAAGTATCTTGTGTTATGGTTAGACCATCACCTAGACTTCTCTGTGCATGTGGGCTCCTTGCACAAAAAGCTCCACCCTAAGCTTTGTGCTTTGTATAGGAACTATAGTTGTATTCCTTTGTTGTACCACAGAGCCATTGTTCAGAGAATGATCCTTCCCCTCTTCGACTACGGTGACACTAACTATGGCAGTGCTGCTAAGTCTACCCTGGCCAGACTGGACACCCTCTTCCACTCCTTCTGCAGGTTTGGCCTGGATTGCCACCCCCCACCCCACCCTGGACCCACTACTGCCACCTCTACACCTCTCTCTCTCTCTCTCTTCTCTGGAAGTCGGATGGCTGGCTCATGGCTCTGCCCTTATTACTAAACACTGTCTGAGCTCCCTCCCATCTCACCTCTCTTCTTTCCACTGATGGCTGACTCATGGCTCTGCCCATATTACTAAACACTGGCTGAGCTCCCTCCCATCTCACCTCTCGCCGGGTTGAATCCCACCCTCCCCCAGAGTAAGGCGAGTCGTCATGGACGCTCAGCCAATCTCCCCCAGCCGACCCCCAGCTCCCGGAGTCCGCTCCCAAACCCGGTCTCCGGCATGGTGCAAGGTGTGGTGTCCAGCGCCTCAACCCTCAGTGCCACCAGGCCAGCATGATAATCTTTGCACTCTTAATGCACGTGTAAAACTTTTGTGTTGATTTGCACATGTCACTTTTCCCTTCTACCCTCTCCCCAGGACACATCTACAAATGAGCTCTTCTAAGTTTAGTATGTCTCTTCTGGTAAAACGTTTGAAATAAATAAATAAATTATTGGTCTCCTTTAGCTTTCCTAGGTATAGCTCCCTATTGCCTCAGATTGATCCTCCTTGTACATTTTTCATGCTACCCTTTTTGCTATTACTGCTTCTGTAATGTCTCTTGTATACCAAAGTGGATTTATTTTATGTTTTCCCTTCCTGCTTTAGACAAGATTTGGTGACCTCTGTCAGACTCAGTTTGATGTTCTACTCTCTCGGTCTGTTCCACTCCCTCAATTTGTTATGAAGGATCTCCCCCACGTCTTCAGACACCGCTGCCCTGAGATCCATGACCGTTGTCTTTGACTTTGGGTGCTGGGTTTCTAGGGCAATTCCTGTAACATGCTGAGTTATGGTCACTCATCCCCAGGGGCTGATTTACTCTAGCCTCTCCCACTATGTCCTGATTTGACAGTACCAAGTTGAGGATGGGTCCATTTCTGGTTAGTTCTGTCATCCATTGTACAAGGAAGCCATCCTGCATTGAATCTATAGGAGCTTGGCCCCTGGCAATCCTAACCTCCCCTCAAAATATCCCTTCATCATGACTATGTTTCCATTGTGGTTGCTCTTCTGATGGGGTCCTCTAGTGGCCTGTAGCCCTCCTTAAACTGATTTTGCTGATCTTTAGGCCACCACCACCAGCATCCTGAGGTTCTTACCTACTTTAACTATCAGCTAAAGCCACAGTAGTTCTACCCCACTCCCCCAAGATTCTTATCTTGATTTTATATCATCTGTGTTTAGTGTAACCCCCTTTTTTATTTTTTTTTATTTAATTTTATTTTTTTTAACAAGGAGAGACACACTAAGCTGAAAGCTTGTTTACAGGTGCGACCTGGGAGCACAAGGAAGTTAAGTGACTTGCCCTGGGTCACACAGTATGCAAGTGGGAGCTGTGGGATTCAAACCCAGATCTCCAGGTTTGCAGCTCAGAACCTTAAACCACTGCACTATACTGCCTCCTAAAACCCCTTCTCCTGCCCTTTTTCATGTCCCTCAAAATAGAGCATATATAGGAATAATGATGTCTAAGCTGGGATGTTGTGACACCTACTTTTCCATGCTGATAACTATGTCCAGCTGGGCTTCCATCACCATTGCCTGTCCGTCCACCATTTTATTCCTAAGATGCCTGATATTCAGACAGACTGCCTTCTACTAGCTAGGTCTCTCTCCCCTCACTTGACTGACTCCACCTCCCCCTTTCTTATGTCCTTATTCTATCTCTGCTTCCCCCTTGCCTGCCCTACCTTACAATTTCTATCTTCACTTGTTGTGGGAGTGCCAGCAAAGCCTCTTAGTCGTTTAGACTGTGGATCTTAACCTTGCCCATCCCTTCCTGTGTAAATGTGTAAAAGTTTCAGATTTCTCAATGTGTGCTGTCAAACCAAGAGCAGTTAAACATGTCTCATGCCTTTCAGGTACCAGAAACCTTTGAAGATGCCGCTGTTGATTTTTCTGAAGAGAAATGGAAGATGTTAAGCAAACAGGAGAAGGAGCTTCACGTGGAAGCGATGATGCAGAACTGTGAAACCATGGTTTCAGTAGGTAAGGAGCAACCTAGTCTCAGAGGAGGGATCTTTAGTCTCAAGAGTATGGGGTTATTTTTAACAACTTCAAATATGATGGCATGTTGGGAGAAACATTGATAAGAATGTCTTAGGGGCTCCATTATAACATTCCTGTACCTTTTTGAAAAACGCAGCATGTGAAGTACATTGACAGACAAAAACATAGAATATGCTGACAAATAGGGACCGGTTGGCCTATGCAGTCTGCCCAATTTTCCCTGCCTATAATATCACTGCAGAGCCTACTTGATTTCCAGCCCATTCACCCCACTTTCCCACAAGATTCCGTTATGTCTGTCCCATGCGTTATTGACCCCACCACTGAGGGCAAAGCCTTACGCCTTTATTTTGGGACACACTGTGTTAGCAGAGAGAAGGACTTCACAGGAAATGAGACTATAGAACTTGACAGCAGACTAAGGCCATTTTGTCTCTCTGTTCTGCCCTTATCATTGCCTAACTGATGAGAAAGAGTCCTCCAGTGGTCACACATCTTCTTCATCCTCTTTTATCCCCCCCCCCCAAACTATACCCATGTGTTTGTCCCAATTATTCTTGAAACTTGCCACTGATTTTGAACAGATGGCTTCATTGGGTGATCTGTTCCAGCTATCCACTACCCTTCTGCATTAAAAGGTACTGCCTGTTGTTTTTATTTAACCTGCCTCCTGACAGCTTCTTCATGTTACTGCAAGTAATTGTGTATACGGTGAAGATGAACCATTCATTACTGTCAACTTTTTTATCACCTGTAGAAACGTGAATGTTTCTATCATGTCCTCTCATGCTCTGTCTCCAGCACCTCGTTTGCAGTGAGTAAATCTTAAGGTCCTTCAGCCTTTCTCTGAAGGGTGTATCTTGATTTCCCTGAATCATCTTGGTGGCCCTCCTGTGGACTAATTCCACCCTATCTCTTTCAGTCCTTATGTAGTGATAGCCAAACAGCATGCGGTACTCTAGGTGGGTGTCACAGACTGGTTCTTTCCCAGAGTTCAGCCTGCACTGCTATCAGATTTCACAGCACTTCAGACACCTGAATATGTTAGCTTGGCATACTGACACCACCCAGTTACAGTATCACTCGGTGTATCTCTGAGTTCAAATCCCACTTTACTACAGTACAATGCTCTTTCGTAAAAAGCAAATGACCAACCCCTTTCATCACAACTAAGAAAACAGAAAAAATGTCAGCAGAAGGAGACCAAGGGTCCATCAAGTCTGCCCATGAATTCCCAAGATCAGTTAAGGTCCCAGGACCTAGTCTTCCTTCTGTTTTGTTCTTCCTACTTCCCTCCTGGGATTTATTTGTACTTTTGCTCTATCCAACCTCAGTTTCAATGTTGTCACTGTCTTTGCCTTCACCACCTTGGTGGGCAGTCTATTCCATGGTTCTACGATCCTCTCTGTAAAGTTGTGCTTCCTATGTTCCCTCCTGAAGCTCCTCCCCTCAACTTCCACATGTGACTTCTAGTGTAGTCGTCAGTAACTCTGTTGGACTGATCAGAGGAGGTCACCTTATTTATTTGTCTCAGGAACTTGTATGTTTTGGTCTTTTCTCCTCTCTCCCGCATAGTCTCCAGGGAGAACATATTCAAAGCTTCAAGTTATGCAAGAGTCCCTGGAGGAACTGCATCATCTTGTTTGCCCATCTCTGAACAGCCTCTAATCTGTTCTTGCCTTTCTTAAGATGTGAATTCCAAAACTGGATGCCGTACACAGATATAATGTATGGTAGAACATTGTTATAGGTAGAAATCTGCCTTTTTATAACAACGTTTTACCATCGATGTGACATCACGATGTTGTTAATCCATCGATGGTATGGCACATCAATAGGTTAACAACCGTGAACAGTCTGGGCATGTGCGCAACTGCGTCAGACAGCTTGAAACGGCCGCGGCGGTGACTGAAAAAAATCTGCAGTAAGGGACTGCTTTCTTTTCTTAAAAACTTAAATGGTACCATACACTATAAAATATAATGTATGGTGCATTGACGATTAACTGTTTTGTTAACCAATCTCAAGACTGCCATGGCGACGTAAACCTCTCGAGCTTCACTCTCAAGGTTTACATGGTCATCCTGGCAACCTCTCGATGTTTAACAAACCGGTTAACCATCAATGACCATACATTATCCCCTATGTGGTCTTGCCAGGGACCTATAGAATAGCAGTATTACCTCCTTGTTCCTGTTTAACAGGGGGCTCCTATTATTACCCTATAAATCATAAAACAGTGTGCCAGTTTCCCCCCTTTTTCTCTCACTCTTTTCTGTCTTCTTGTTTTCTTTCTTCTTTTCTTTCCTTTATTTATGTCAGGATGGTCAACCTGACATTCTCATTACTTTTCTGTCCCATGTTTTCTTATAAACTCTCCCTACTTGCACATTAAGCATTAAAAGCACTTCTCCTTGATCTCCCGAATTGCAGATAATTATTAGTGCAAGTCACGGTGTTTGTAAAACTCCCAAACGGGAGTAAATGGGAATAAGTGCATATCACTCTTTATGTTTAGAAAGACCGTTGGTGCCCCTGATTACTAAATGGTCCCACTGCTGAGTGTGATCGAGTGCCAGACCCACGGCTGCATGTTGCAGCTCTTATTTCCAGAAGGCAGCTCTGGTGTTTGGAAAAGTTCCCAGTCACAGTGTGAGACCCAGGAGCATGTGTTAAATAATTAAATGAAATAAGAAAATTAGTTTCTGCAGCCCCAGAGATGTTGTAACTGGGGCTGCCTATAGAAATAAAGCTTATTTGGGGAAAATGGGCCAAATAAAAAGCCTTTACATGTTAAAGCATGGTAAAATATGGAAACTCCAAATTATGTTATGTCATGGCCTATGGAAACTCACCATTATGTAATGTCACAGCAAATGGGAATTCCCTCCAAAAGTGTGATGTTATCCCTAGGGGTATAAATAGGGCTCACCACTAGGGAAATGTGAGATAGTCAAATCAGTCTAGTGCTGAGAGTGAGCAGGGAAGATCTACTTGTGGAGTGTGCTGTTTTCACACCAGAATTAAGAAGTATAAGAAGGGATTACACTTATGCTATCTTGGCTGAAGTAAAGTTGCAGCTTCTGTTGACAGAAGCAGAGGGCTGAATTATTGTGTTGAACTAATCAACTGTTATTTTTATTTCTGTATTATTTTATTTTTATTTATCAGAAATAAATTGATAAATGCACTTATGCGTTATTTATACACTTTACCTTTGGTTGCTGTGTCTTTGTATCCCACGCCATCTCATCCTGCTATCAGATCCTTTCCCAATGCACCCTAGCATTCTGTTGGCCCTACTGTAAGCATTATTGCCTTGATTGGTCTGTTTAAAGGTATTGCAGATGATCACTCCTAGGTCCCTTTCCTCCTGTGAGGCACTATGCTGAACCCCATCCAGCCAGTATGCAGTCCTTGGGTTCTCTTCTCCCAGACACATCACTTTGCACTATTTTGCATTGAACCTCAGCTGCCAGACTTTAGACCCTCCATCCAGCCTCTGCAGGTCCTTCTTTATGTCCCTTACTGCTTCCTCACAGTCCACATGTCTACCTAGCTTGGTGACATCCATGAATAGGGCAATTTTTCCCTGAATACCTGTATTGATGTTGCTGATAAATGTACTAAACAGGACTGGCCCCAACACTGAGCATTGGGGCTCACCACTAGTAACCTCACTGTCTTCTGACCTCTGACCATTATCTACCACTCTCTGCTTTCTGTCCTTTAGTCAGTTTCCTATCCACCTAAAAATGCTCATTGCTGTACCCAGGTCCTCCAGTTTTTTCAGCAAGTGATTGTGTGGGACTGAGTCAAGGTCCTTACTAAAATTATAGTAGAGGGGGCCACTGGGTGCCTCATGGATACTTCCCTAGTCACCCAGTCAAAAGATGTAATTAAGTTCCTCTGGCATAACCTACCTGCCATGAAGCCATGCTGTCTGTCATCCTGAAGACCATTCTTATCCAAGTATTCTACCATATGTTGCTTTATTAAGGTTTCCATTAACTTCTCTACTACTAATCTAAGGCTAACCAGTCTGTAGTTGCCAGCCTCCTTCCCTTGTGGAGGGCTACCACACCTGCTCTTCCCCAGTCACTTGGCATTACCCCTGATTCAAGTGAACTGTTGAACAAAAGTGCCAAGGGATCTTCCGATTCCCACGCCAATCCTTTAGCACCCTTGGGTGTAAGCCAACTGGCACTGGTGATTTGTCCTCCTGGAAGCTGCTCCAGGGCTTCTCCAACCTCACTGATGGTGACTCCATTCAAGGGACCCCTTTGTTTGCCGCCTTGATGCCACTTTCTGGAATAGGGTCTGTGTGTTCATTAGTGAACATGGAGCAGAAAAAGTTATTCAGAACAGTGGCCTTTTATCAATCCTCCTCTATTATTCTGTCTCCCTCATTAATTCTAACTATCCCTCCCCTCTGCTTCCTTTTTTTGTTTATGAAAAAGGTGTTTATTCTCTAGTTTTAACACCTTCACCAGCTGAAGTTTGGTCTCAGCCTTAGCTGTTCTCACCCTACTCTTCGCTTTTTTATTCTTCTGGATGTAAACTTCCCCTTCACTGTCTCCCTTGGTTCCTTTATGGTGGTTGAAAGCTTCTCTTTTGGACCTAATCACTGTCTTAACCCAGCTATAGGTCTTTTATGTATTTTTCTGTCACTGTCCTAACACATACCTCGGTAGCCTCCAATATGGCTAGTTTAACCAGCCTCCATATATTTTCTATCTCCAGATGCACGTGGTTGGATCCTTGATAGTTGTTCCCTAATTTCTTCATGTTGTCAAAATTAGCTATTCTAAAGTTTCAAACTTCTGTCCTAGAGCTCGATTTCAGTACCACAGGCCCAACTCAAACCGCACTGAGTTGTAGTCACTGTTGGCCAGCGATTCCCCAGTTCCTGCAATCCTTACTACCTTCACATTTGCGAGGACTGCATCCAGGATGGTGTCCAGCATAGTTGGAGCATTGACTGGTTGCGCAAGAAGACAGTGTTGTAAAGCATCTACTACCTTTTGACTTCTAGAAAGACCAGCTGCTGGTTTGCCCCAGTCCAAGCTGGGCATGTTCAGGTCTCCCACCAGCACTGCCTCCCCCTTCTGTATTGCATCTATGATTTCCCATATGAGTTCCTCATCCCTGCTCCCAGTCAGTCCCAGCAGTATATATACCACTGCAATGTATATAGAAACATAGAAACATAGAAGTTGACGGCAGATAAGGACCGCAAGGCCCATCCAGTCTGCCCATTTCTTTTTCTACCTTATAAATGTGCCATCGGCCTTTGCTATGTCAGTGACCTATCTATTCATAGTCATTTGTATTGCTCCTTATGCCTATCCCATGCCTGTTCGAGCCCTGCACTGTATTCATAGCCACTACTTCTTGTGGTAAGCCATTCCATGCATCTACCACCCTTTCTGTGAAAAGAATTTCCTCACATTCCCCTTAATCGGCCTCCCTCTAATCTCATGCTGTGTCCTCTTGTCCTGCTATTTTTCTTATATTTAAACATGTTAGACTCTTTCACCTTGTTTATGCCCTTAAGGTGTTTAAATGTCTCGATCATATCACCTCTCTCCCTCCTTTGCTCAAGGGTATACATATTGAGCTCCGTTAATCTGTCCTCATATGTCTTCTGATGCAGTCCCTGCACCATTTTGGTTGCCCTTCTCTGGACTGCCTCAATTTGTTAATGTCCTTGTGAAGGTGTGGCCTCCAATACTGCCGCAGTACTCCAGATGGGGCCTAACCAATGTCTTGTACAGAGGATTATTACCTCCCTCTTACGACTTGTGATACCCCTACTAATACACCCTAACACCCCCTAGCCTTACCTACTGCTTTAGATGTCTGCTTGGATGATTTCAGGTCATCAGTGATGATGATGCCAAGTCTCTTTCTTCCTTTGTGACTGCTAGCCCCCTCCCAGCCTATAAGTGGCTTCAGGGTTTCTCTTCCCTATGTGCATGATTTTGCACTTCTTTGCATTAAATCCCAGTTGCCACTCTTCTGACCATTCTGCTAGTTTATCCAGATCTCTTCTCATTCTGCCCACCCCATCTGGATCATCTACTCTGTTGCAGATCTTGGTGTCATCTGCAAACAGACAAGCCTTACCCTCTAGTCCATCTGCTAGGTCACTAATGAAGATGTTGAATAGGACTGGCCCCAGGACTGATCCCTGAGGTACCCCACTTGTGACTTGCATCTCTTCTGACTGTATACCATTTACCACCACTCTCTGTTTTCTGCCAGTCAACCAGTTTGCCACCCAGTTGACCAACTTCTGACCACCCGAGCCTACCTAGCTTATTTATCAATCTTCTATGTGGAACAGTGTCAAAAGCTTTGCTGAAGTCAAGGTAGGCGACATCAACTGCTCCCCCTTGGTCCACCACTCTGGTTACCCAGTCAAAGAAATCTATGAGATTAGTTTGACAGGACCTTCCTTTTGTAAACCCATGCTGTCTTGGATCCTGTGCCCCTATGGATTCCAGTATATATATTTTTTTCCCTTCTGCCAATCTGAGCTGTACTCACAGGGATTCCACTTCCTCCTTTTTGTTGATTTAGACTGAGGTGTATTTATCCATCCCTTTCATATAATGCTGCCCCCGCCTTCCCTCCTATCCTGTTTGAAGAGGGCATAGCTGTAGACCATGGGGTGCTGTTGAAGCACCTGCAGACTCTCTTTGGATTGTCTGGTACAGTCCTCAGGTGGTTTTGATCATTCCTCACTGGCAGGACTCAGAAATTGGTGTCAGGGATATATTTCTTGGTTCCTCTCCTCCGGTCATGTTGGGTTCTGCAGGGCTCTGTAGTATCCCCCATGTTGTTTTCAGTGTACATGATGCCATTGGCAGGCATTATAAGGTGGCATAGGCTGAGTTTGCACTGCTATGCAGATAATACTTAGCTCTACATGTCCTTTGTGCCCAATCAGGGAATGCAGTGTCAGTTTTTAACAGCTGCCTCTCCGAGATCCCAGTTTGAAAGAGTGCCAATTGGCTGAAGCTGAACTAGTACAAAACTAAGGTGTTCTGACCTGGATCTCAATTTCACTACCCCTAGGCCCAACTCAAACCACATTGAGCTGTAGTCAGTGTTGGGCAGTGATTCCCCAGTTCCTGCAATCCTTACTACCTCTCAATTTGTGAGGATTACATCCAGGATGGTGTCCAGCCTAGTTGGAGCATTGACTGGTTGCATAAGAAGACAGTGTTGTAAAGCATCTACTACCTTTTGACTTCTAGAAAGACCTGCTGCTGGTATGCCCCAGTCCAAACCAGGCATGTTCAGGTCTCCCACCAGCACTGTTTGCCCTTCTGTATTTCATCTATGATTTCCCATATGGGCTCCTTCTCCCTGCTCTGTCAGTCCTGGCAGTCTATATACACCACTCAGTTGTATATTTTTTTCCCTTCTGCCAACCTGAGTTGCACCCACAGGGATTCCACTCCCTCCATTTTGTTGATTTTGACTGAGGTGGCATTTATCCCGTCACTTACTTTCATATAATGCTACCCCCTGCCCCCACCTTCCCTCCTATCCTGTTTGAAGAGGGCATAGCCTGGGATCGAGAGGTCCCAGTCATTTTTCTCTGAGGCACAAAACTCTGTGATGGCCACTAGGTCTACACAGGATGCCACCATCATTGCCTGCAGGTCACTTATTGTGTTACCAGGTTTCTGGCATTGATAAACACCTCTTTCCATAGAGCGGTATCTGCTTTTCCTTCCTATGTTTGGTTCTGCCTACTTGTGTGTGGTTGCCTTACCCCCTGTTCAGTCTCTTGTCTCCTTGCGCACCCTGTGTATTCACCTCAATTGTGGGAGAGAAATTCCTTTCTGTGGTGGAGTGACAACTAAGTTCCTATCAGGAGTACAATCACCTATAGGTTCCTTAGTGTATGACGTCCCCTCACCTAGTTAAAATGATTGAGATGAATGTTAAATTTCGGCCCCTGCACACTCACTTCTTCCCTGGATAAGTGGAGTCCATAACACCAGAAAAGTTTCTCTCCCAGGATCTATCCCATGAGCTTATGAAGTGATAACCTTTTTCATGACACTATCCCTGTAGTCAAGTGTTGAATTCATTGATCTCCTTGTATCTTTAGTTTATTTTTTATTTGTTTCTGTTATGGAATTACAACCTTTGAGCCAGAGGCTCATTTACAAAAGCTCCAAGTCGAACAACAGATACAATAGAGAAGACATACAGTTTGAATATTCAACAGCAAGGCATAATACAACTCAGAGTGGGAGATGTTGTACAGTACAAGCTGATACAAAGTCCACACATCTTCAAATACACAGTATGTTACAGGCAGGAACTCAAAATAAGCTGATAGCCATAAATCAGCATTTTGCAGTAAGCAGGTTGTTATGTTGCTAAGTGCAGATATAGAGGAAGTAACAGCCATCAGTGGCATTGTCAGAGGGAGGAGGGAAGAATTAAATGAAGTTTAGTATAAAGGGGTGTGAGTAGCAGCCAGATACAGCGTTGTCATAGAAGAGACAATAGGGTAAGAGGGGTGGAGGGTAGAAGGTTTAAAGTGATCCAACTGCAGATAATTCAGAGGGTCATAGCAAGAGGGAGGGAGTGGGGAGGGAAAGGATTGGTGCAGGGTCAAAGATGGGGAAATGGGAAAAGGGAGGGTGGAGGGAGGGGAGGAAGACAGTGGTTGTAAGTCAAGAGCACAGGAGGCGTCTCCAGTGAATTAGAAGACGCAGTCACAGTGATTGGCTGTACCTAAGTGGGTATGAAGATCTTTTGTAAATGTGCCAATTTTTTCTTGTTGTAAGAGGGAGGGGAGCATATCGGATTTTCTCTGTGCAATTTCCTTTGCCCCACACTGGGAGGACCTCTGAGAATGACATGGAGCCCGCTTGAGCCTCCAACCATTCCATCCAGCTTGATGAAGTTCTGCTTTCTTGGTCTTTTCCACTGTCCAAGTTGCTAGGTCATTAGTTCTAAGATGAACCAGTGGATTGATACCTTGCTCCTTTTTGTCCACTATCCTCCCCATGTATTCAGTGTTGCACTGTGTTGATGCTCCAGGGAAGTATTTAATTGTCATCTTAGGTTTCATACCTATACTTAGGTGGGACTCGACTCCTGTAATCATTGAGATCCCCAGAACAAGAAGATGCCTACTCCTTCCATCATTACATTTGTTCTTGCCACCTTCTCAATCAATCAATCAAATCTTTATTTATCCAGGCAGACACAGTTAAGCAAGCTCATTTACAAGGTGGACCTGCATTACATATGGTCATAAAGAAAACAGATAACATAATTGGAAGGGATACAGAAATTAAGACACAGTACAAACATTGATGTAAAAACAGTAATAAATGTGTTCAGTGGAACAGGCAAAAAAATATGTATATTCTAACTTTGAGGATTAATCAGTGCATCAGACCCTGTTTGGAGGTATAATCTGTATAGGGACACAAAGGGGGTTTTGTGAGTAATAATTGTGAGTACCTCAAGTTGATACTGCTGCAGTGGGGTAATAGTTGTAGGTACCTCTAGTTGATATACCTGCAGTGGGGAAGGGTATGAATATTGTAAGGCAAAGGATATGTAGCTCACAAAAACGGGAAGAATTAGGGATGGCCAGCTATGGCACCAGGAGGCACCACAGCTAAGCTCACAGCAAGGGGGTTCGAGGCTCGTAGAGGCTAGGTGAATAATGGAGAGCATGTTATAGCACAGAGAAGTGACGGCCGCCCAGAGACAACAAGCAGCATCCTAGCAATACTCCCAGAGGAATTTGGAGCTTGAGGAGCATGAGCTGCTCTAGAAAATTACAGGTGGCGGTTTCGGAGGTGCCATCGCGGATATACTTGAATCGTGTGGCGGCTATACTTGGGGAACTTAGGGGGTCAACGACCCTAGGAGAGGAGAAATCGGGGCAAGAGTAAGATGATGAGAGGAAGAGCAAGACAAAGGTACAGGAAGGAGGGGGGTAAGTGCACTGACGATGCGATACAGGCGTAGATGAGTACAGAAGCTATAGCAGAACAAGGTCAATGAAAGCAGTGACATTTCTCTCCAATTAGCTTTGTATATAAGGACTTCAACACTGTGATAGTTACTGTGGTTCTTAGCTTCAAAATTTTCTGGATTTCATTCCAAAGCAACGGAAGTGAGTAGCTTATTGCTGCATTCCCATATCGTGTGCAGACCCTGGGGATATTCAGGGTGATAAAGAAATAGCTCCTTAGGGCATATTTTCTGATTTTGCTTAAGGGCAGAAGATCAGAGATATAGCACGGTAGTTTTCCAGCAAGCACTTTCAGAGTCTAAGTGGCTGCATTTCTTTTTCGTCTGGATTGAAGGGAGGTCCAGCCTACAGCAGCATACAGGGAGCAGTGATGGGTGGAGGAGGGGAGGCCGGTAATGAAGCGCAGCACTCTGTGGTACAGGACATCCAGCTTACCCAGATATAAGTCGTTGCAATGGCAGTAGATAAAATCAGCATAGTCTAGCAGGGAGATGGAGGTAGACTGTATGAGCTGTTTCTTTGCCTCCCTAGTTAGTAAGTGGTTTATCCGATAGAAGAGCCCTAGTCTCTGCCTTAGCTTTTTCACCATGTCCTCCAAATGTTCTCCGAAGGAGAGCTTGTGGTCTAGCCAGATTCCCGGGTATTTGAACTTGGTGACATAGTCCATGTTTTCCCCCAGTAAGGTAGTGATGGGGGTGTGTGTGCCAAGAGCAGAATGGGATGAGAGGTTGCCAGGAGAAAGAATCATTGCCTTGGTTTTTTTGGTATTGAGAAGCAGTTTTTTTACTGAGAAGCTGGTGTTGGAGGATGTAGAAGTCAGACTGTAATGCTTTACGGGCAGCTTCAGGTGTATACTGGCTTAGGTACAGTACCGTATCATTTGCAAACAGGTGGATATTGGCATTCTTCATACCAAGATCAATATTGTTAATGTATATGGTGAAGAGTATTGGTCCCAGTATGGATCCTTGAGGGACACCTCTAAGTAACGGTTTTGGGGGCAGCTCCCCTTCTGCTTTGACCTGCTGCTGTCTATCCATTAGGTAGTTCTGAAACCAGCCCATAGAGGTGGTATCTAGACCTAGCGCTTTTAGTGATGAAAGAAGTAGGAAGTGGTCAACAGTATCGAATGCTTTGCTGAGGTCCAGGCAGACAGCACAGACAAACTGTTTGTTGTCGAGGTCATGTAGCCAATCATTGGTGACCTTGGCCAGTGCCGTGACCATACTGAGGTTCATGCAGAAGCCTGATTGCATAGGATTTAGAAA
Source organism: Neoceratodus forsteri (assembly GCA_016271365.2). Classification (NCBI taxonomy): domain Eukaryota; kingdom Metazoa; phylum Chordata; order Ceratodontiformes; family Ceratodontidae; genus Neoceratodus; species Neoceratodus forsteri. The sequence goes on along the minus strand of CM057457.1, from coordinate 409,260,091 downwards.
ATTTGTATTTTCCAGGTAGTCTTGCAGCTGGGCGTTTACTATTTTTTCTAGGATTTTTGAAAGTATGGGGAATAGTGAAATTGGCCTTTAGTTATTTAGGTCACAAGGGTCTCTGGATTTAAAGAGCGGTATAATGTGGGCAATTTTCCATAGTTCAGGAAGGGACCCCTGGGAGAGTGAGAGATTGAACAGATGGGTGACGGGCACTGCCAGTGCATGCCAGGCAACCTTTATGAAGTAGGGATCCAAGGCATCCGTGCCGGCACTTTTCTTGATATCCAGGCGAAGTAAGTACTCTTCAACTTCTTTTAAGGTAACTGGTGAGAAGGAGAAGGCAACTTCTATTCTAATTGAGTCTGGAGGCAATATGTTCATCTGGGAGTGCAGCTTACAGGCAAGCGAGTTGTCGAAAGCCAGGCCAGCTGAGGCAAAGTGATTATTAAATGCTTGTAATATTTCATTTTTGTCACTAATGATGCCATTATTAGAGGATATTTTTGAGGGGAGTGTATTACCTGTCATGTGTCCATCGAGATTTTTTATGGTGGTCCAGAATTTTGTTGTGCATTTTGAAGCAGCGTCTAATTCTGAACGATAGAATTTGGATTTGGTTTCCCTGATCAGCTTTGTGCATAGGTTCCTAGCGGTTCTGAAGAGACACCAATCCTTATCCAGTTGTGATTTATGAGTGCATTTCCAAAGCTTGTCCCTGTTTAGTAAAGCAGCTTTGAGGTCTGCAGTAAACCTGCAGTATGTTCTTGGCTTTATATGGGTTTTGACCATGGGAGCATGGGCATTAAGGGCATGGGTTAAGATTTCTTGGAAGATGGTAAAGGCATTGTTTACTGTTTTTGCTAGGTAGAAGTTCTGCCAGAGTGGAGAGGACTTAAGGTCATTGATATAGGCCAGTGGGTCAAAGTTCCTTTTAATAATAATAATAATAATTTTATTTATATAGCGCCTTTCAAAATATCAAAGCGCTGAACATGTTAATAACATAAATTCAAATATCCATACAAACATAAACATATGAAAACACATCATAAATACATCATAATATTAATTTTAAATTTTAAATCTCTTAGTCAAAAATCTCGAGGTTGGTTTGGGCATATGGCTAGATCTCACACCTGCGATAAAACAGTGGTCGCTAACGTCTGCGAGGAAGATTCCTGCATGAGAGAAAAAGTGGGTTTTATTTACTAGTAGGACATCTAGAAGGGTGCTACTTGATGGGTTTTTCTTGTTGGTGTGTGTAGGTTCGTTGATAAGTTGTGAGAGACCATGGGAGTAGCAAAAGGATTTAAGTGGTAGAGAGGTGTTGGCCAGCCAGTCGTAGTTGAGGTCTCTCAATATTATAGTTTCAAGGTTGTCGGAGTCCATTGTGGATGATAGGTAGGTTAGTAGCTGTGGTCTCACGGAAGGAGGTCTGTAGCAGTCAATTAGTCTGATGGCTGACGCAGGGGATGTTTCAATTTTTAGGGACAGACATTCATATGCATTAGAGAGTGAGGAGGAGGAGTCAAGGATAGTGACTGAGAGTTTGTCCTTCATGTAGATGGCAACTCCACTGCCCCTGGTTTGTCTATTGGCTCTGAATAGGAGATAATTCGGTATGGCAATCTCCTCGTCAGGCATCGATGGACAGAGCCAGGATTCTGTTATGACAAGCACGTCGGGTTCTGTGTGGGTGATCCAAGCCTGTATAGAGGACATTTTTTTTTAGGAGGCTACATGTATTAACATGCATGAAGCTGATACCCTTAAGCCTAGGGAGATCTGAGGGTGAGGCAGTATCTTTTGTGGGCCCAGGATTGAGTTCCACGTTACCCAAACATAGTAGCAGGAGGAGTATAAGTTTCCTTAAGGCTGCAAGTGATATTTTAGAGATTTTCATTCTTATTCTAGTGGAAGTAACTTCTGATGCCTTTTCTCCAATCTGTCTAGTCTCCTTGCCTAACTCAGGGTTTCTTCTTACCATGTCAGGATCCTGTACCTTTTCCAACGGGGTAAAGTGGTTTGCTATCAGGATAATATTGGTTCCAGTGGCTGTTGTGTGGTCCTTTCTTGCAAACCCACCACCTTCCACTCCCTGGGCCAGTGGGCCTCTGGGGAAAGGATGAGGAGTGCTTGAATTCCAATAAAGCTGATGCTGCAGTCTGGTTATTTCTCTGCATGTTGAACCCAGTTAAGTCCTGAGCTCATTAAGATTTCTACAAATAGGACAATCCAGAGCTGACCTTGGAGAATGAGTGCTCTACTCCCCTAACAACTTGTCACCTCCATTTGGAATAAGTGCCTTTTTTGCTATTGTATTGATGATCGAGAGAGGGTTTGTCCTCCACCAGTAGCTCCTGCTGAGGGCTGTTATTCTTTCACTTCCTGTCCTTGTACAGGCAGTTCCTGCTGTCAATCAAATTTGATGCCTATAAAAATAGGAGTAATCCCTGGTGGGTGGGTGAAGGGGTGGGAAGGGTTAGTGACAAGCACCTGCCTGTTCAAGTTTTCTGCTGCCTAATGCAGTACGCTCCCTGACTCAGATGGCTGTTTGTGGAAGAGCAGGATGAAAACAGCTTTTCTCTGGTGCTCTCTCTTACAGAGCAGCATGAAATAAATTAACTCTGGTGGCCTCCAGTGCACATAGTTTGAGAGTGGATAGAAGAGCTGCTGGTATTTATAGCTCCCTGCCTGATTTAAAATTGTGTGGTTTTGTTAATGCAGCTACTGGGCTTGCTGCTGCTCAGTGATGTAGTCCTGTTGCCGCAGCTGTGATCCTCAATTTTCACAGAATGGATGCAAGTCTGTTGAAAAAGGAAAGACTGCACTCACCACTCAAGTTCTCCCCTGTACAGTCCTGAAAAGGGAAAAGAAGAATAAGCAGCTCCACACAAGTGTCTGCTTGTTCAAGTGTTCTACTGTCTGATGCAGTCGGCTCCTTGACTCGGACAGCAGTTTGTGGAAGAGCAGGCCAAAACAGATTTCATCTGCTGCTCCCTCTAAAGAGCAGGACGGAATAAACTAACTCTGAGCTGCCAATATTTATTTATTTGTTGTTGGCAACCACGTAGGTGCACTAGACTTAGAAATGCCTATTTTTAGGCATGGCCCGGGAGGTTACACGATGGACATACAAGAACAATTGAGGATAAAGCTCCTTACCTGATTTAAAATTGTGTGTTTTTTGTTAATGCAGCTACTTGATTGGTTGCTGCTTAGTGACATAATATTGCTACCGCAGCTGTGATCCCCGATGTTTACCGAATGGATGCAAGTCTATTAGAAAAAGAAAGACTGCACCCTGCACTCAAATTCTCCCCTGTACAGTCCTGAAAAGAGAAAACAAAAATTTACAGTTCCACACAAGCGCCTGCCTGTTCAAATCTTCCACTGCCTAATGAGTCCTTGACTCAGGTGGCAGTTTGTGGAAGAGCCGGACAATAACAGCTTTCCTCTGATGCTCCCTCTTACAAAGCAGGATGAGATGAGTTAACGTTGGCGCTCTCTGATGAATGCATTTTGACTTTGCATTAGATGTGGTAACTGTAGCCTGTGCTTATGGAAATGGATCGCCGACTTTTCAATTTAGCACTGATTATCTATCCTTGAAAGTACTTAGTCACAGAAAGCATAACCTATATAGAAATAACATTTAATATCCCGCAATATTTATATGTGACAGGGTAATACACAATTGTCGTAGGCTTCTCTCTCGGAACTCAGTCTGCACTGCTACTAGTTTTCACAATCCTTCAGATGCCTGAAAGGGTTATCATGGTATGCTGTGGTATACTCAGGATGACTCTCACACTGAGTAACTGGAGGTCTGAATTCCACAGCGCCACTGCTCACACAGCAAAAGCTATTTCCCAAGGGTCAAGTGAGCAATCCTTTTTCTCACAACTGGGAACACTTTGCATTAGATATGATAACTGTGGCCTTTCCCTTTGGAAACAGATCATAGACTTGCCAGTTTACCTCAGATATCAATAGCTGAAATGAGTCAGTCACAGAAAGCATGGAGTACTGTACACAAAAATAACGTTTAGCACGCCATGTTATTTACATATGTTATAGGAAAATACACAGTAAAGACAATGATGAATACAGTATTTCTACAGAGATAACATAAATGCATTTGTAGAGATAGAGATCAAACAGATACAATGGAGAGAATAGGGGTGTAGGGCTATGTAAGTTAGAAGTGCACAGTGATGCAAGAATATTTAAGTATGGAGACGATAGCGGATACAAGAATATGCAATTATAGATAAAACAGTAGTATAGGAATATGTATGTATATAGAGAGAGCATGGAGTGCTGGAATACGTAAGAATGGCGAGAACAGGGGGTGCAGGAATATAAAGTAGGGAGAGAACATGGGGTGGAGGAATATGTAACTATGTTGAGAACAAGAGTGCAGAAGTATTTAAGTATGAATAGAAAAGGGGGTGCAGGAATACATAACTATGGAGAGAACAGGAGGTGCAGCAATATGTAAGTACAGAGAGGACAAGGGATATAAGAATATGTAAGCATGGGAAGAACAAGGTGTGTAGGAATATACAAATATAGAGAGAAAAAGTGCAGGAATATGGAAGTATGCAGAGAACAGAACGTGCAGTAATATATAAGTATGGAGAGGTCAGGGGTTAGGAAATATATAAGTATGCAATTAACATTGAATGTAAGTATGGGTAGAACAGGAGGTTCAGGAATATGTAGGTAGGGAGTGAGCATGGGGTGCAAAATATGTAGATTGGGAGAGAAGATGCGGTGCAGGAGTATGTAAGTATGGAGAGCACATAAAACACAGAAACATGGAAACATTGATGGCAGGATACCAAGGGTCCATCACGTCTGCCCAATATTTCCAGAGACCTTCTCAGATCCCACCCAGGACCTAGCCCCTCTTCTGATCCCTATCCATTTTAATTTCATTGAGTTTTTATTTGTACAGTCTCTTTATTCCAGTCCTATATGAAAGCTGTCACTGCCTTGGCTCCTACCACCTCTGCAGACAGCCAATTCCAAGGCTCAACGACCCTTTCCAAGAAATAGTATTTCCTAACTTCCCTGTTGTAGCACTCTCCCCACAGCTTCTATTCATGCCCTCTAGTATTTGAGCTGGAAACCTTGTTGTACAGTTCAGAACAGAGCACCTTATTTCTTCCTTTCAGGTACTTGAAGGTTTTTATCATGCCCTCTCCTAGTTTCCAGTGAGTACATATTCAGTACTCCCAGTTAGTACATATTCAGTGCTTCCAAGTGCCCCTCATATGAAGACCCTTGCACGCCCCTTGTATCTTTTTTATTTGCCCTTCTCTGCACAACCTCCAGTTTTATGGTGTGGTCTCCAACAATTGGACACAGTACTCCAGGTGTGGCTTCACAAGGGACCTTTACAGTGGCTACCACCTTCCTGTTCCTGTAGCCAAATCCTCTACCAAATACACCCCAACATTTTGTTGGCTCTTCTGTAAGCTGTGTTGCATTGACTGATCTGCTTAAGGGTGTCACAGATGAGAACATCTAGGTCCCTTTCCTACTGTGAAACATTGAGTTTGACATCAGTAAGAGTTTGACATCATAGAAACATAGACTTTGACGGCAGATAAGGACTGCTTGGCCCACCTAGTCTGCCCATTTCCCTACCTACAGGATAAGCTGCAGATCCTAGTTAACCAACAGCCTATTTCTTCCTACCCCCTACAAAAATTGCCTTATGTCTGTCCCATGCATTCTTGAATTCTCCCACAGTTTTAGACATTAAGCCAATATGCAATCTTCAGGCTGGTTTTGCCTATATACATTACCTTATACTTATTGGCATTGAACTTCAGCTGCCAGACACTAAACTGTCTTTACAGCTTTTGCAGTTGCAATATGCGAGTTTGAAAATAACAAGGAGTGCAGAAATATGTAAGTATGGAGAGAACATGGGATGTGGAAACATGGAAGTACGAAGAGAACAGGGGTTCAGGAACATGGAAGTATGAAGAGGAAAAAGAGTGCAGGACTATGGGACCACAACAATTCAATCCCATCAGTTTTGCTCTGGGGAATGCACTCCACCAGTTTCTCCTCTGCATTCTCTGCTCTTGCCATTTCACTCCCCCTGTAATACCTGAGAGCATGAACACCTCCCTCCTCCATCCCAGAGACCATTAGAAAAACAGGTACTGCATGGATTACCTCCAGAGATGCAAAATCTCCATTTGTACTATCATTCTGTACCAGTATTTTTTCCATACGGACACTGCCTGTCTTCTCTATGGTTAAAATCAGCCTGTTATTAAACTGCCTATGTGGGACTTTTATCTCATTCCCCTCTAGCAGTGCATTTGTCTGATTATCCGGTGAGTGCCATGTAATTCAGGGCCTGTTCACCAGTAAATGGGGCAACCTGGGGGGGAAATACTGACACTTTCAAAGATGCACTCGTTACCCTTAACCTCTCCCAACTGGTTGATTTCCCCCACCAGATACAACTATAGAACAGGCAACAGCACTCAATTAGACCTACTTCTTGCCAAACATCCTGAAAGGTTTATGCACACTGAGGTCTTATCAGACTCGCTCAGTGACCACTCCCCAGTTATCAGCTTCCAGTCTAACAAGGCCCATAAACACCCACCCGAGGCAGTTTACCAACGAATCCTGAAAAAAGGGCAGCGGCAGCAGGTGTTACTGGATGCCTATTTTTTTGGCTATTGGTGTTGACTCTGCTCAAGAATACTTTATCACCATTTTCAACGTAGCATGTGATATCATTGTCCTGCTCAGAAAAAGGTAATCCAAAGGTGCTTGTAACCCCTGGATCTTCACCTCTCTCCTCAATCAGATGGCTGCTTGAGATCATCTCTGGCATAAAGCCCATGCCACTGAGAACCCCTCTGACTGAGAGAGGTACAAGGTGGCTAGGAATGACTGCACTGGTGCAATTTTCCTTGCTAAATCTGAATATTGCAAAATTGTGTTTACTGACACATGGGGTAACCATAGGAATTTTGGGGAGAACATCAAGGAACAGACTGGCAAGTCCAACAGAACTACACCTTCATTTATTAACATGGTGGAGGAATATGTAAGTATGGAGAGAACAGAGGTGCAGGAATATGTAAGTACAGAGAGAACAGGAATGCAGTGATATGTAGGTATAAAGAGTACAGGAGATGTAGGAATATTTCAATTCAATTCAGTTTTATTTATATGCTGCTTTTCAAATACCGAGGCACCTTACATAAAATTAAAACAACTTCAGCATAAAATTACATATATTATAAATAGGATAAAATGTTTGTAAACAGTCAGAAATATAAAACTAATCTCCAAAAGCATGGCTTCATAAAACAGTTTTGAGTGCCTGTTTAAATCCCTCCACGGTTGACACTCATATATCTGACAGGGTAGAGAATTCCAAAGTGTAGGGGCCACGTGCATAAATGCATGGGCCCAGAAAGATTTTAAACAAACCCTTGGAATCTCTAGCAACCCCTCATCAGTCGAGCGGAGTGATTGCCCAAGGCATTAAGGGACCAGAAGCTCTTTCATGTATTCCGGGCCCAGTCCATGTAGGGCTTTATAAGTCAGAAGTCTGACTTTGAAGGTGATTCGCCACTGTACCAGCAGCAGTGCAGTTCATGCAGCACCAGCGAAATGTGACAGGACCGAGAGATTCCCATCAGTAACAGGGCTGCTGCGTTCTGTACCAACTGCAGGCGGTGAATATCCACCCCCAGGAGCCCTAGGTAACGGGCATTGCAATAGTCCAGGCAAGAGGACGCAAAGGCATGGACCAGCATAGGAATGTCACCGGACAGAACTAGATGCTTAACTCTGGAGATATTCATCAGGTGATAAAAAGAGGATTTGACAACAGCCAACACCTGCAAATGCAGTGTCAAACCCTCATCAAAAATTACCCCCAGGTTTCACACCCATTCAGAGGTCAGGAGTGGGAGGACCCCAAGATGAAGTCTCAAGGGTGACCCCAGCCCCTCTATCCAGTGACCCAGATCCACCACCAACACCTCATTCTTTACCGAGTTCAACTTCAACCAGCTTGAATCCATCCACTCCTGGATTGCTGCAAGGCAGTTATTAAATGCTGAGAGAGCTCTATTCTGATCAGGCACAAAAGAAAGGTAGAGCTGTATATCATCGGCATAGCAATGAAACCTCAGCCCATACCTTCTTACAATGTCTCTGAGAGGTAACATGTACACTGCGAACAACATGGGGGACAACACCGAACCCTGAGGAACCCCACATGTCAAAGGGACCAGATCAGAGGAATAGATCCTTGACGCCACCCTTTGAGTTCTTCTGACGAGGAAAGATGAAAACCACCTGAGGACTGTACCTGACAGGCCACAAATGGACCTCAAACAGTCGAGCAGGACCCCATGGTCCACAGTGACAAATGCCGAAGAGAGATCAAGAAAGGCCAAGACGAAGTGATTCTTCCTATCTGTAGCCATCAGGAGATCATTGAGTACCTGAACCAGAGCCATGTCAGTACTATGCCTCTTTGGAAAAACAGACTGGAGAGGCTCATAGGTATCATGGATGGTCAGATGATCCTCCAGTTGTATGGCAACTGCTTTCTTGATCAACTTCCCCATAAAAGGGAGAGTCGAGATTAGTCTGTAGTTTGCATGGCAGTCTGGGTCCAAGGAAGCTTTCTTCAGCAGGCATGTCACCACCACTTCCTTCAGGGAGCTAGGAAACTCACCTGTTTCCAGGGAGCACCAGACTATCCATGCTCAGATCGTGCCAAGAATCTCACTACAACCCAAAATTAGAGTAGTTGGACCCGGATCCAAACTACAGCACGTAGGGCGCATACCCTGGTCAACCCTCATGATGTCCCCGAGCTCTGGCCAGTTGAAGGTACTCCAGGAAAACCAAGGTGCAGTGTCCAAATGCCATCTAGAGCAGTGCCAGAGTGTGCCGGTAGGACTTCCACCCTGATGTCAGCCACCTTATCCCAAAGACTCGAGCAAGCTCCATGCACTCAACTTGCAAAAATGCTCTTCGAACCTGTAGACAGCCTGGGTTGCAGTCTGTCCACGGTTCGAAAAAGCTGAGCTGATTGGTTCCAAGCAGCTGCAATCTCTCTGGACAGCAACTCTACCTTCTTATGGGTGATTGCGGATTGATAAGCTTGATAATGGTCCATCAATCTAAGTTGATCGGCATCAAGGACAGATCTCCACCAGCAATGCTCTAACTTCATCCTAGTCACCGCATCTCCCTCAAAGATCCACCAAACCAAGTGGACCGAGGGTGAAGGGAGAGAGAGAACAAACATGGACAGGAGCAATGACATCCAGATCCGAAGTTACAGTCTGATTATAGGCACAACTAGGACTTCTGGGTCACTGGTTGCCAATGGAAAGACCGATAGATCAAGCACTGCCGCCAGGCCTTCAGAGAATACATCACGTAAAGGGCAGTGCCTGATCATTTCCACAGGGGCAGGCCTATGAAGGGGGGCGTAAACTGAAATGCATGGTGTAGTGGTCGGACCATCCAACTGGTTCCACCCCCAATTTCCGAGGCTTCAACCCCCCAGTACGAATATGTACGTATGAAGAACAGGGAGTGCAGGAAAATTAAGCATAGCTAGAAAGCGGTGTAGGAATATGCAGTATTAGTATGGAGGAAAATGGGTTCGGTAATATAGAAGTATAGATAGAACAGGGGTGCAGTGATATGTACGTATAGAGAGAACAGAGGCACAGGATTATGTGAGCATAGAATGAACAGGGATACAGGAATACGTAAGTATGGAGAGCAAGCAGTGCAGGAAAATGTAAGTATTGGGAGGCAGTATAGCACAGTGGTTTAAGGCTCTAAGCTGCAAATCTGGAGACCTGGGTTTGAATCCCACAGCCCCCACTTGCATACTGTGTGACCCTGAGCTTGTCACGTAACTTTCTTGTGCTCCCAGGTTGCACCTGTAAACAAGCTTTCAGCTTAGTGTGTTTCACCTGGTTAAACAATTGGGGGGAAATAAAAAGTATAGATAGAAAGCAGTGTAGGGGTAGTATTAGCATGGAGAGAAAAGGGGTTCAGTAATATATAAATATAGAGAGAACAGGGGTGCAGGGATATGAAAGTATAGAGAGAACAGAGGTGCAGGAATATGGAGAATAGAGTGCAGAAATATATAAAAGTATAGCTAGAAAGCGGTGTAGGAATATACAGTAGTAGTATGGAGAGAAAAGGGGTTCAGTAATATATAAGTATGGAGAGAAACGGGCACAGGGATATGCAGGTATAGAGAGAACAGGTTGCAGGCATACAGATCACCTTAGAGACAGGGAATGGCATCACAATCCGCACAGGGGTTGTATACAGACCCCCATCTCAAGGGGAGGAAATGGACAAGAAAATGATAGAGGACATTCTCAAAATGGCTGAAAAAGGGGAGATACTGTTGATGGTGGACCTGAATATGCCAGATGTTAACTGGGCGACATGCACTGCAGCCACATCCAAGAGCAGGGACATTCTTGATGCCCTACAGGGGGGCATGCCTTAGACAGCTAGTGGTGGAACCCACTCGAGAGGGAGCAATAGTAGTCCTGGTACTCTCAAATGGAGAAAGGATCACAAATTTAGAAGTCACTAGACATCTGGGAACAAGCGACCACTGCACAGTATGCTTCACAATAAACACATCCATGGAGACAGGCCATACAAAGACAAGGATACTGGACTTTGGAAGGGCTGACTTTGGCATAATGGGTGAATACCCAAGGAATGCATTAACAAATGGCCAGAAAGGAGGGGTGGAAGAACAATGGAGAAAAATCAAAACTGTCATCATGGAGGCAACAAGCCTTTGTATGAAACAAATAAAGAAAACAAAGCGGAATAAAAAAACCACTATGGTTCTCAAAAGAGGTGTCAGGGAAGGTTAAGGAGAAAAAGGCTGCATTCAGAAAGTATAAGGAATCACAGAAGGAGCACGACAGGGAATTGTATAAATTAAAGCAGAAAGAAGTGGGGAAGGCAGTCACAAAAGCAAAGGCCCAGACCGAGGAAAAGATAGCCAACTCAGTTAAGAAGAGGGATAAAATCTTTTATAGGTACATTAGGGAGCATAGAAGGGATAAGGGAGGGATAGTGAAGATTAATAAAGGAGAGGGGAGGGCAGAGGAGATGGTGAAAAGGCACAGATACTGAATGAATACTTTTGCTCAGTATTCACAAAAGAAGAAGAGGAGAAGGAGTTACCTAAACCAAACAGTAGAAGCACTCTGGGTAGTGGGGTTGATGCCAGTCCATTTACAGAAGAAAGAGTCCTGAAAGAACTCCTAAAACTCAAGGTGGACAAAGCAATGGGGCCTGACTGGATTCACCCTAGAATCCTAAAAAAACTAAGGGAGGACCTAGTGACACCACTGACCACACTTTTTAACAAATCATGGGAGGATGGGGTGGTACCTGAGGACTGGAGGAGGGCAGATGTGATTTCCCTTCACAAAAGTGGGAGCAAGGCAGAAGTAGGAAACTACAGACCTGTTAGTTTGACCTCAGTGTTGGGGAAAATGATGGAATCACTTCTGAAAGAAAGAATTGTTGAGTACCTAGAGGCCAGCGGGGCACAGGACCCAAAGCAGCATGGATTTACTGCAGGAAGGTCATGTCAGACGCTTCTAATCAATTTCTTTGACTGGGTGACCAAAGTAATAGACCAGGGAGGGACTGTGGATATGGCCTACCTAGACTTTAGCAAGGCATTTAACGCAGTCCCGCACAAAAGATTAATAATTAAGTTAACCAGCCTGGGAGTGGGTCCCAGGGTGGTAACCTGGGTAGCAAACTGGCTGCACAACAGTACACAGAAGGTAATAGTGAATGGAACACATTCCGAAGAAAGAGGGGGTTACTAGTGGAGTACCTCAGGGCTCAGTACTGGGTCCAGTCTTCTTTAACATCTTTATAGGTGACATTGGTGAGGGTCTGGAAGGAAAGGTATGCCTCTTTGCAGATGACACAAAAATCTGTAACAGAGTTGATACTCAAGGGGGGTAGAAAGGATGAGAAGGGACTTGGCAAGGTTAGAGGAATGGTCAGACATATGGCAACTTAGATTCAGTATAAAGAAGTGTAAAGTAATGCACCTGGGAAATAAAAATCCAGAAGAAGCGTACACAATTGCAGGGGAGGTACTAACAACAACAGTAATGGAAAGGGACCTGGGGGTAGTCATATCAGATGACCTAAAGGTGGGTAAGCAATGTGAGAAGTCAGTAAGGAGAGCCAGACAGATAATGGGATGCGTAGGGAGGGGCATCACAAGTAGACAAAGGGAAGTGGTTATTCCTCTGTACAGACTGTTGGTGAGACCCCATGTGGAGTACTGTGTGTAGTTTTGGAGACCTCATCTACACAAGGACATAGACAGGATGGAAGCAGTCCAGAGGAGGGCAACTAAAACGGTGCAGGGTCTACATCAGAAACCATATGAAGATGGATTGAGAGAGCTTAATATGTATACTGTTGATGAAAGGAGGGACGGGGGGACATGATAGAATCTTTTAAGTACCTCAGCTGAATCAACAAAGTCCAGGAGGGTAGCATCTTTCAGAAAAAGAGATGTGTAAGAACAAGGGGACACAATTTAAAAATAGAGAGGGGATGGCTCAGAGGTAATGTGAGGAATTTTTCTTCTTGGAGAGAGTGGTGGATGCATGGAACCACCTTCCTGGAGAGGTTGGGGGGTCTAAAACAATGGGGGAATTCAAACGTGCATGGGACAGACATAAGGAAATTATAGTGGGGGTTGCAGGAAGTAGGCTGTTGGTTAACTAGAATCTGCAGCTTATCCAATAGGTAGGGAAATGGTCAGACTGGGTGGGCCAAGTGGTCCTTATCTGCCGTCAAAGTCTATGTTTGTATGTTACATAAGTATGGAGAATAGGGACAGCAGCAAAATGTAAGTAGAGATAGAAAGCGGTGTATGAGTATACAATATTAGTAAGGAGAGAAAAAGGGTTCAGTAATATATAAGTATAGAGAGGACGGGGTGCAGGATATGTAAGTATGGAGAAAATGGGGAGTGCAGGAATATGTAAGTGTGGAGAGAACAGGGGCGCAGGAATATATAAGTATGTAAAGAAGAGGTGCAGGAATATGTAAGTTTAGAGAGAACAGGGCGTACAGGAAAATGTTAGTAAAGATAGAAAGCAGGGTTATGCAAGTATGGAGAGAATAGAGAATGCAGGAAAATGTAAGTATAGATAAAAAGCGGTGTAGGAATATATAGTATTAATACGGAGAGAGAAAAGGGGTTCAGTAATAATATATAAGTATAGAGGGAGAACGGGGTGCTATGGTACTTAAATATGGAGAGAACAGGGTGCAGGGATATGCAAGTATGCAGAGAACAAGAGGTGCAGGAATATGTAAGTATAGAGAGAAGAGGGGTATTGAAATATGTAAGTAAGGCGAACAGAGCTGCAGGAAAAAGTAAGTATAGATAGAAAGCTGTGTAGGAGTAGTAGCATGGAGAGAAAAGGGGTTCTGTAATACATAAGTATGGAGAGAACTGGGTGTAGGAATATGTAATTATAGAGAAAACAGGTGCAGGAATATGGAGACGGAGTGAAAGAAAATGCAAGTATAGATAGAAAGCGGTGTAGGAGTATACACTATTAGTATGGAGAGAACAGAGGTTCAGTAATATTGAAGTATAGAGAGAACAGAGGTGCACGGATATGTAAGTGTGGAGAGAACAGGGGTGCAGGGATATGTAAGTATGTAAAGAAGAGGTGTAGGAATATGTAAGTTTCATGAGAACAGGGAGTGCAGGAAAATGTAAGTATAGATAGAAAGTGGTGTAGGAATATACAATGTTAGTATGGAGAGAAGGGATTCAGTAATATAGAAGTATAGATAGAACAGGGGTGCAGGGATGTGTAAGTATGGAGAACAAGCAGTGCAGGAAAATATAAGTATAGATAGAAAGCTGTGTAGGAGTAGTAGCATGGAGAGAAAAGGGTTCTGTAATACATAAGTATGGAGAGAACGGGGTGTAGGAATATGTAATTATAGAGAGAGAACCGGTGCAGGAATATGGAGACAGGTAGTGAAAGAAAATGTAAGTATAGATAGAAAGCGGTATAGAAGTACACAATATTAGTATGGAGAGAAAAGGGGTTCAGTAATATAGAAGTATAGAGAGAACAGAGGTGCAGGGATATATAAGCATGGAGAGAATAGGGAGTGCAGGAATATGTAAGGATGGAGAGAACGGGTGCAGGAATATGTAAGTATGTAAAGAAGAGGTGTAGGAATATGTAAGTTTAGAGAGAACAGGGAGCGCAGGAAAATGTTAGAGATAGAAAGCAGTGTAGGAATATACAGTATTAGTATGGAGAGAAAAGGGGTTCAGTAATCTAGAAGTATAGAGAGAACAGGATGCAGATACTGTATATGTAAGTATTGAGAGAATAGGGTGTGCAAGGATATGTAAATATGGACAACAGGGAACGCAGTAAAATGTAAGTATAGATAGAAAGCAGTATAGGAATATACAGTATTAGTATGGAGAGAAAAGGGGCTTGGTAATATATACATATAGAGAGAGAACAGGGATGCAGGGATATGTAAATATAGAGAGAATGGGGTCTCAGGGATATGTAAATATGGAGAAAACCGAGGAGCAGGGATATGTAAGTATACAGAGAACAGGAGTGCAAGAATATGTAAGTATAGAGAGACCATGGGGTGCAGGAATATGTAAATATGGAGAACAGGGAGTGCAGGAAAATGTAAGTATAGGCAGAAAGCAGTGTAGGAGTAAACAGCATTAGTATGGAGAGAAATGGGGTTCATTTAAGCAACAGTGCCCAAAAGGGCATGTGTCGTGCTGTGATAACGTCACACCTCAGGTGGTTGGGCACAAGGCCGTGGGGAGTGTCAAATACTTGAGGTGTGGCGTTATCTGCTGAGGTATTATGTTATGATACAGTGGCTCATTGTTATACAAAATAAAAATCGTTTTTTTTTTTTTTAAATATGTTTAGTAGATTTAGTCTGGAAAATACTTTTGTTTCTTTAGATATAAAGTAAAGGATATAACAGTCAGCAGTGATGTTATACTGAGATATCATCACTGTCCAATCAGAGTCCAGGATTCCTTCTTGCCTCTGTATCATAATTAGGGCTATAATTTTTTCATGGTAAAAATCTGCTGATTTCACGGCAATTCATGGTCCTAAAATAGATATTTATTAACTGAAAAACCGCAATGAGAAGTGTGACCGCCAGCTTCTATCTCTACAAAAGCTGGCTATTTAACTTCAGCTGCAAGTCACAACTCTGGAGACATGCTCTGAAACTACACAGCCACTTGAGATGAAAAAGCAGCACAGTGTGAATATGGCTTGCCTTCCACCTGCACCAAGGACTCCAATATCTGAGTTTTTTTGGCAACACAGGAATTGACTTGCTTGATGGCTACGGTAGCAGAAAAGGGATAACTTCTTCACTAATGCAGGCTGGCTACTAAACTTTAGCTGCAAGTCGCAACTTGGGAGACATGCTCTGATTTTTCTTTAATGAATGCTGCAGACAAAAATGGACTTGTAGCAGACATGAGGATTGTTCTAGCACTTAGAAAGTAAAGAGGCAAACTTTTAAATCAGAGTTTTTTGGCAGCACACAAATCGGACTTCAGCCGCAAGTTGTAACTCAGGAGCAGCCAGAAATAGACTTGCTTACGGTTACATGTGTTAATGGTAAAAGCCTAAAGGTGACCACCATTATCAAGAAGTCAGGAGTGCTGAAAATTAATTTTGGCACTCTGACACCCTGGTGCACAGTGAAACAGTGCCAGGGAGTTTGTTTTTTAATGTTTTATGAGGGGGGCTTTGCCACTTTCCCTCAACGATTCTCAACTCCCAGGGGTGCATGTCACAGGGTGAAAACATTTAAAAAAAAGGTTCAGGCCAGGCACAACAAAAAATGCACCAGCGTCTGACCTGAATCAAGTACCCTGTTCACCAACATCACCAACTCACCACCATGCCATGGGGTGACAGCAATACCATGGCACCACCCTCACATTCCTTCCCACCCCTCACTGTGCATGCTCGCTCCCCCTCGCATGTGTACATGTAGCGACATCCCGTCTATATATTCACCTACCTCCCCTTCTGGCCACCCTGCTCTAAGGTAGCCTTGGATACATGCACTAGGGATTGGGTCACTGTTCTTGTAGGCACCCAATACCCAGTGCTCATATCTCATGTTACCTTGATTGCAGACAGTAGATATATGCTGGCTGCAGGAGCACTACAGTACAAATTCTTCTTGTACTGGAATTGTTTTCATCCAGCTGCAAGTCACAATTTGGGAGACCTGCTCATGATTTTCAACGCAAAGACATTGTTTGCGCTGCATTCAAATTAAGGATTCTGTATGATTTTTGAATTTAGGGATTTTCACAGGGGACTACCAATTTCAAGGTAATAATGAAATTCGTGACCTCCATGAAAAACTTACAGCCTTAATCATAATATGTGAATATAGAGAGAACAGGGGTCTAGGGATATGTAAGTATAGAGTGAACAGGGGTGCAGGAATATGTAAATATAGAGAACATGGAGTGCAGTAAAATGTAAGTATGGCTGGAAAGCGGTGTAGGAATATACAGTAGTAGCATGGAGAGAAATGGGGTTCAGTAATATAGAAGTATAGAGAGAACAGGGCTGCAGGGATATGTAAGTATAGCGAAAACAAGTACAGTATATTGAGAATAGGGGGTGCAAGGATATGTAAGTGTCAAGAGAATAGGAGGTGCAAGGATATGTAAGTATAGCGAAAACAGGGAGTGCAGGAAAATGTAAGTATAGATAGAAAGTGGTGTAGAAATATACAGTATTAGTAAGGAGAGAAAAGGGGTTCAATAATATATAAGTGTGGAGAGAGAACCGGGATGCAGGGATATGTAAGTATAGAGAGAACAACTATAGTGAGAATAGGGGTGCAGGGATATGTAAGTACAGAGAGAACAGGGGGTGCAGGAAAATGTAAATATAGATAGAAAGCGGTGTAGGAATATACAGTATTAGTATGGAGAGGAAAGGGGTTCAGTAATATAGAAGTATAGAGAGAACAGGGGTGCAGGGATATGTAAGTATAGAGAGAACACGTATAGTGAGAATAGGGGTGCAGGGATATGTAAGTATAGCGAGAAAAGGGAGTGCAGGAAAATGTAAATACGGTATAGCTGGAAAGCGGTGTAGGAATATACAGTATTAGTATGGAGAGAAAAGAGGTTCATATAAGGAACAGTGCCCAACATGGAGTGTGTCGTGCTGGGATAACGTCACACCTCAGGTGGTTGGGCACAAGGCCACAGGCCGAGTGTGTCCAGTACCTGAGGGGTGAAGTTATCCCAGAACGACACACACCCTGGAGGGCATTATTGCTATTATACAATGGCTCATTGTTATACAAATAAAAATAAAAACTTAAAAACTGTGTTTAGTGGATTTAGTCTGGAAAAATACCTTTGTTTCTTCAGAGAGAAAAAAGTAAAAGGATATAACAACAACCAGCAGTGATGTTATATTGAGATAGCATGGTCTCAGGCACACACTGACCAATCAGAGTCCAGGATTATTTTTTGCCATTGTATCATAATATATCAATATTGAGAGAACAGGGGTGGAAGGATATGTATGTATAGAGAGAACAGGTGTGCAGGAATATGTAAGTATGGAGAGAACATGGGGTGCAGGAATATGTAAATATGAAGAACAGGGAGTCCAGGGAAATGTAAGTTTAGATAGAAAGCGGTGTAGGAGTATACAGGATTAGTATGGGAAGAAGAGGGGTTCAGTAATGTATACATATAGATGGAACAGGGCCACAGGGATGTGTAAGTATGGAGAGAACAAGAGGAGCAGGAATATGTAAGCATGAAGAGAATAGGCATGCAGGAATATGTCAGTATGGAGAACAGAGAGTGCAGGAATATGCAAGTATGGAGAGAACAGGCATGCAGGAATATGAAATTATAGAGAAAATGAGTGCAAGAATATGTAAATATGGAAGACGGAGTGTTGGAAAATCTAAGTATAGATAGAAATCGGTGAAGAAATATACAGTATTAGTATGGAGAAACAAGGGGTTCAGTGATATATAAGGATAGAGAGAACGGAGCAGGGATATGTAAGTATAGATAGAACAGGGGGCAGGAATATATAAATATGGAGTAAAGGGAGTGAAAGAAAATGTAAGTATAGATAGAAAGGTATAGGAGTATACAGTATTATTAGCATGGAGAGAAAAGGGGTTCAATAATATATACATATCAAGAGCACTGGGGTGCAGGGATATGTAAATCTAGAGAGAATGGGGTCTCAGGGATATGTAAATATGGAGAGAACCGAGGAGCAGGGATATGTAAGTATACAGAGAACAGGAGTGCAGGAATATGTAAATATGGAGAACAGGGAGTGTAGGAAAATGTAAGTATAGACAGAAAGTGGTTTAGGAGTATACAGTATTAGTATAGAGAAAAGGGGTTCATTTGAACAACAATGCCCAAAAGGCAATGTGTCGTGCTGTGATAATGTCACACCTCAGGTGGTTGGGCACAAGGTTGCAGGCCGGGTGTGTCAAATACTTGAGGCGTGATGTTATCCCAGCACGACACTCTGTAGGGCATTTTTGCTATGATACAGTGGCTCATTGTTATACAAATACATTTTTTTAAAATGTGTTTAGTAGATTTAGTGTGGAAAAATACTTTTGTTTCTTTAGAGAAAAAAGTAAAAAGATATAACAACAATCAGCAGTGATGTTATACTAAGATAGCATCACTATCTCAGGCACACACTGACCAATCTGAGTCCAGGATTTTTTCTTGCCATTGTATAATAATATATAAATCTAGGATGAACGGGTGTATGGATATATAACTATAGAGTGAACAGGTACTTGGGGATATGTAAGTATAGAGCAAAAAGGAAGTACAGGGATATGTATGTATAGAGAGAATGGGGTGCAGGAATATGTAAGTATGGAGAGAACAGGGAGTGCAGGAATATGTAAGTATACATAGAAAACAATGTAGGAATATACAATATTAATATGGCAAGGAAAGGGGTTCCGTAATATATGAGAATAGAGAGAACAGGTGTAGGGATATGTAAGTATGGACAGTTATACAGAGATATGTAAATATAGAGTAAAAAGGAAGTGCAGCGATATGCAAGTATAAAGAGAAAAGGGGAGCAGTAATATGTATGTATAGAGCACATGGATTGCAGGAAAATGTAAGTATAGATTACAGTATAGGAATATACAGTATTGGTATGGAGAGAAAAGGGTTCAGTAACATATATATAGAGAGAAAACGGGTGCTGGGATATGTAAGTGCAGTAACAGTAGGAGTGTGGGAAAATGTAAGTAGAGATATAAAGCGGTATAGGAATTTACAGTATTAGTATGGAGAGAAAAGGAAAGGAATTTATTAATATATATGTATAGAGAGAACTGGGGTGCAGGAATATGTAAATATGGAGAACAGGGAGTGGAGAAAAAATGTAAGTATACTTATAAAGTGCTATAGGAATGTACAGTATTGATATGGAGAGAAAGGGGGCTCAGTAATCTGTAAGGATATAGAGAGGACAAGGGGTGCAGGGATTTGTAAGTATAGAGAGAACAGGGGATGTTGGAATATAGAAGTATGGAGAGCAGGGATTGCAGGAAATGTAAGTATAAATAGCAATGTAGGAATATGCAGTATTAGTGTGGAGCGACAAGGGGTTCAATAATATATAAGTAATGAGAGAACGGGTGCACAGATATATATGTATTGAGAGAACAGGGGTACAAGAATATGTGAATATGGAGAGCAGGGAATGCAGGAAATGTAAGTATAAATAGCAATGTAGGAATATGCAGTATTAGTGTGGAGCGACAAGGGGTTCAATAATATATAAGTAATGAGAGAACGGGTGCACAGATATATATGTATTGAGAGAACAGGGGTACAAGAATATGTAAATATGGAGAGCAGGGAGTGCAGGAAATGTAAGTATAAATAGCAATGTAGGAATATGCAGTATTAGTGTGGAGCGACAAGGGGTTCAATAATATATAAGTAATGAGAGAACGGGTGCACGGATATATATGTATTGAGAGAACAGGGGTACAAGAATATGTGAATATGGAGAGCAGGAATGCAGAAATGTAAGTATAAATAGCAATGTAGGAATATGCAGTATTAGTGGAGCGACAAGGTTCAATAATATATAAGTAATGAGAGAACGGGTGCACGGATATATATGTATTGAGAGAACAGGGGTACAAGAATATGTGAATATGGAGAGCAGGGAATGCAGGAAATGTAAGTATAAATAGCAATGTAGGAATATGCAGTATTAGTGTGGAGCGACAAGGGGTTCAATAATATATAAGTAATGAGAGAGCGGTGCAGGATATATATGTATTGAGAGAACAGGAGTACAAGAATATGTAAATATGGAAAACAGGAGTGCAGAAAATAAGTATAAATAGCAATGTAGGAATATGCAGTATTAGTGTGGAGCGACAAGGGGTTCAATAATATATAAGTAATGAGAGAACGGGTGCACGGATATATATGTATTGAGAGAACAGGGGTACAAGAATATGTAAATATGTAGAGCAGGAAGTGCAGGAAATGTAAGTATAAATAGCAATGTAGGAATATGCAGTATTAATGTGGAGCGACAAGGGGTTCAATAATATATAAGTAATGAGAGAACGGGTGCACGGATATATATGTATTGAGAGAACAGGGGTACAAGAATATGTAAATATGGAGAGCAGGGAGTGCAGGAAAATGTAAGTATAAATAGCAATGTAGGAATATGCAGTATTAGTGTGGAGCGACAAGGGGTTCAATAATATATAAGTAATGAGAGAACGGGTGCACGGATATATATGTATTGAGAGAACAGGGGTACAAGAATATGTAAATATGGAGAACAGGGAGTATAGGAAAATCTAAGTATAGATAGAAAGCGGTGTAGCAGTGTACATCATTAGTATGGAGAGAAAAGGGATTCAGTAATGTAAAAGTACAGAGAAAACAGGGGGTGCAGGGATATGCAAGTATAGAGAACTGGGGGTGCCAGAATATGTAAATATGGAGAGAAGAGGAGTGCAGCTATATATAAATAAAGAGAGAATAGGGGTGCAGGTATATCTAAGTATAGAGAACAGGGGGTGCTGGAATATGTAAATATGGAGAGAAGAGGAGTGCAGCAATATATAAGTAAAGAGAGAATAGGGGTGCAGGGATATGCAAGTACAGAGTACTGGGGGTGCCAGAATATGTAAATATGGAGAGAAGAGGAGTGCAGCAATATATAAGTAAAGAGAGAACAGGGGTGCGGGTATATCTAAGTATAGAGAACAGGAGGTGCTGGAATATGTAAATATGGAGAGAAGAGGAGTGCAGCAATATATAAGTAAAGAGAGAACAGGGTGCAGGAATATGTAGGTAGAGAGAGAGAATAAGGGATGCAGGAATATGTAAATATGAATAGAATGGGGGTGTAGGAATACATAAGTGTGAAGGGAACGGGTACAGGAATATACAAGTATAAAAATTAGTCATTTGGCTTTAGAGGTGGCTATTTTTTTTTTCACCCATAATTTGGTGATAAAAGTGTGGTTATGGACCATCATCAGTCAGTTTTCAACTATAAGCTACAGCTGGTACAATGCATATTTTGTTGGACATGTCTTTTTTACCATTATGTTACTCTGACTATAAATAACTTTTGTATTTTGTTGTGATTTTTTTTTATGTACAGACTACAACATCCCAAATGAGCAAATGTTATTGGTGGCTGAGAGGGATGAAGAACTCCCATTTATTGATGTGAAGGTGGAAGAGGGAGATGAGGAGCTTCCTTTTGTAGATGTGACGGAGGAAGAGAGGGATGACAGACTCCCTTTTCTTGTTGTGAAGGTGGAGGAGAGGGACAGTGAGCTCCCTTTTGTTGATGTGAAGGAGGAAGAAAGGAATGATGAACTCCCTTTTGTTGACGTGAAGGAGGAAGAGAGGGATGACAAACTCCCTTTTGTTGATGTGAAGGAGGAAGCAAGGAATGATGAACTCCCTTTTGTTGACATGAAGGAGGAAGACAGGGCTGACAAACTCCCTTTTGTCGATGTGAAGATGGAAGAGGGGGATGGGGAACTCCCTTTTGTTGATGTGAAGGAGGAAAAAAGGAACGATGAACTCCATTTTGTTGACGTGAAGGAGGAAGAGAAGAATGGTAAATTCCCTTTTGTTGATGTGAAGGTGGAAGACACTGTAGAGCAGAATGATCACCTTGAATTCATTCCCACCAGTAAGTATCATAGATGGCTAGAAAATGTGTTTATATGTGATGTTTTTCAGCAATGATTAAGAGAAAGAGTTGGAAGGGGATGGAGTATGAAATTACAAGTAGGCTATAATATCAGAAAACTTAAAAGGAGTAAAGCCAGTGAGTATTTTAGAAAGAATCATGTCAAGGTTATATTTGGTATGAGATTATATTGGTAGTTGGTGCGCATGACAGTGGAGTCACATAGAGTTGAATTTCAAAGCCCAGAGGATGCTGCAAGCTCCTCGTGGACTGAGCGTGTGGTGTGTGAATGGGTGTGAGTGAAGGATAACACAGCAGGCCAACAATAAGGTACATAAAAAGACACTCATGTGCTTATCAATTTATTTTACTCAGAAAATTGCAAAGTAATAAAGAGTATATAGAAAAAGCAAAAATGAGGTCAGTCATACTCAGCAAATGGAAGGTAGGCTTTTTAGTTATTTATTTAGTTATTAAGATCGTAGATTAAACATCTATGAGCAAGAGCTAATTTACATACTGTAGCTTCAGCCTGAAATCAGTCACTCTACCAGGGCTTGTTCAAGCACACTCATTAGGTCTTTCTCTTCCGATGCTCATTGTTTAGTTCACCTCGCCATCTGAATCTCTAGCCTCCAGTGGTGGGCTTTTATACAAAAAGATCTGGGCACCTGATCCACCCCTTATCTAATGCAGGGAAATAACTAAATATCACTTAGACAAATGTGTCAGGATGACCCACCATAATAACCAGCTTTTGTTATTACGTAGGACCACATAAGCACATGTGGTACAATCTTGAAAGAACAATAGCTATAGACCCATGCATGTGTAATAAGCACTTAATAAGTGCTTAATCCCACCTATTTCCACAATGAGTGGCAGGTTGCTGTTATAAATATAAGGTCTGAAGAGGGCACTGCTTCCCTATAGTGAGAGCTCATTCACCTCCAAGCAATAAGTATGCCCCATTCTGGCCTAGAAGGATGGAGGAAAGGGACACAGAAACAAAAAAAAAAAGTCCTGTTGCTTTTTTTCAGGTATTTAAACAAGTTACAACATTGTAGTAGTTTTATTTCAAGTATTTCCCTTGGTTACAGTTTGTTTTAATGAACCTGTTTTTTTTTTAAATGGGGTGGAGTTAACTTATACCAAAACAGGCCTTCTCTGTAACAAACAATGCCAGGGTCCTTTGTTTCCTATTGAAGATAATAGAGGGGTAAACATGCTCCTTTTTCATTTAATAAGTCTCTCTCTCTCTCTCTCTCTCTTTCTTTGGTTTCTGCCACTGTTTAGGCAAATGGGGCTCTCAAGCATACAAACTTCAGTCAGTATTTATATTCAAAACCAGAAAGTAAACAAACTGGGACCCTTCAACTATATGCATATTCACAGATTCACCTCTTCTGGCACTCTTGCTAATGTCAATCAATCCATCAATCAAGTCTTTATCCAGCATTGAGCAGGCTCATTTACAAGGTGGACCAGCGTTACACAAGGTCAAGAATAACACTTTTATATGCTGATAATAAATAGACATAATTATATAGAAATAAAAAAAAATACACAGAGAAATAAGTATTTCAGGCATAGGGTTAACAAGGTTAGGGAGAACGGTATGAGAAGGGAAATTAAAACATTCCGAAACAGCCAGCGTATTAAAACATTTTCAAACAGCACGGCATATCATTGGTCAGGACACATACAAACTTAAGGGGCAGATACAGTGGAAGGGGTACAGAATTGCAGATGTTCTAGGAGGGGTGCTATGATAGATGGGCTGGGAACGTATATGTTAGGAGTCTGAGGGTAAGAAAAGTAGTGGATTAGCATAGAAAAAAAGGGGGGTATAGGTGGAAACAATCAAGGGGCCAGGTTAGGTGGAGATGTAGTGGACAGGTAAGCAGTAGGCACCCTAGCATGCTAAGTGTGCTGGAAACAGCTGCATAGCTCCTTAACAGCCTTGGCATACAAGGTCTTGAAGGTGGTAAGACTAACAGGTAGACTCAGTTTCATAGATTTCTGTAGTTTGTTCCAGAGTGGGGGCAACACAAAGCCTATGGCCGCTCTCCCAAAGTGTGTATTGGCCCTAGGTACCTTCAGCAGAAGGAGGGAATAGCTTCTCAGTACATAGTTGCCTACCATGTATAACGTCAAACAGTCAGAAATGTTTTGGTATAATTTGTTGGTATTAGCTCTGTAAGTCAAGAGATATGCATTTCTATTCCTTCTGTACTGAAGGGAGTTCCAACCCACAGCTGCATATAAGGAGCAGTGGTGGGTGGTGATAAGTAGGTCAGTTATGAATCTCAAGGCTCTGTGGCATAAGGTGTCCAGTTTAGAGAGACAGGAGGCATTACACTGACTAAAAATGAAATCGGCATAATCAATTAGGTATAGAAATGTGGATTGAACTAACTGCATCTTGGCATCTTTGGTCAAGAGGCGGTTTATTCTAAAGAAGAGACCAAGCCTCTGCCTCAACTTTTTCAGCAGATCTTCAACATACTTCATGAAGGAGAGTCTGTGGTCTAGCCAGACCCCTAGGTACTTGAATTTCGTAACAAATTCCAACCTCTCTCCTAGTAAAGTGTTTATGGGAGGTAAGGAGTCAGAGATAGCAGGGTTCGCCAAATGAGTAACCAAACAGAACAGCATCGCTTTTGTTTTTTTGGCATTGAGTAAGAGTTTTTTTATTTAGAAGCTGTTTCTGCAACAAGTTGAATTCTGTTTGTAAATCTCCATATGCGGCTTCTGGAGTTGGGTGACTTAGGTACAACACCGTATCTTCAGCGAAAAGGTGAATATTGGCCTCCTTGATGCCAACATCAATATTGTTTAAATAAATGGCAAACAATAGAGGCCTCAGGATGGATCCCTGTGGAATGCCTCTTTTTAGCGGTTTGAGTGGAGAGAGCGCCCCTTCGGCCTTGACCTGCTGAAGCCTATCTGTAAGGTACAGTGAGGTCTGGTCCAGACCTGTCCCTTTTAGAGTGGAAAGAAGCAGACAGTGGTCGACAGTGTCGAAGACCTCGATAAGGTCCAGGAACACGGCACATACAAATTTTTTGTTTTCCAGCTCTCGTTGCCAGTCATCAGTCACTTTGGCCAGAGCTGTAATGGTGCTGTGCTTGGCTCTGAAACCATACTGCATAGGGTGTCGAAGGTTCTTGTTATCTAGGTAGATTCTCAACTGAGCATTCACATTTTTTTCCAGCAGTTTGGACAATATCGGTAGGAGAGATATCGGCCTTTTATTATTTAGGTCGCAGGGATCCCCCGATTTAAACAGAGGAATGAAGTGGGCAATTTTCCATAGGTGTAGAAGAGTCCCCTGGGACAAGGACAAGTTAAACAGGTGTGTGATTGTACAGCTAGGACACGATATGCAATCTTTAAGAAGTAGTGGTCTAGAGAGTCAGCACCAGTGCTTTTCTTGGTGTCCAACTGTAGAAAGAGGTCTTCAATTTCTTTCAACTAAGCAGGAAGGAATGAAAGGCTGCATCAGTGGTACTAGGTTCTGGAATCTGTGCACTAACCTGAGAACGTAACACGGATACTGGTGAATTGTCGAACGCTAGGCCTGCTCTAGCAAAGTGGTTGTTCAAGGCCTGGAGAATCTCCTTGCTATCGTTGATAGTAACATTGTCAGAGATGATTTTCAAGGGAAGTACATTTCCAGCTGTATGACCCAACATCTCTTTGATTGTGGACCAAAATTTAGCTGGGCACCTTGAGGCAGAGTCAAGCTCAGAATGGTAGAAGTTAGCCTTAGACTCTCTAACCAGTTTGGTGCAGGAGTTCCTAGCCTTCCTGAAGTGGCACCAATCTTGGCAGTTTTTGATTTGTGGGCTTTTTTCCAGAGTTTATCTCTCTCTAGTAATGCAGCCTTGAGTTCAGCAGAGAACCAATGGCAGGTTCTGGTCTTTACGCGGACTTTTACCAAGGGAGCATGATTATTTTTGGCACAAGACACTATTTCATGAAAAATGTCATATGTCATACTGACCGATTTGACTAGGAAAAAGTTCTGCCAGTATACAGACGATTTTAGCTCATTGATGTAGGTAAATGGGTCAAAGTAGCATCTGGACTCTCAGGTGGAGAACTTAGATGTGGAGGGGGATTGGAATCAGATCTTACACCGGTGATGAAGCAGTGATCGCTGACATCTGAGAAAAAAATTCCAGCGTAGGAAGAGGACTGTGGCTTGCTTGTAAGAAAGATATCCAATAGGGTGCTATTCCTGGGGTTTTTCTTGTTAGGACGCGTAGGTTCTTCAATGAGTTGTGTGAGCCAAGAGAGTCACAGAAGGATTTGAGGGGTAAGGAAGCCTTGGATAACCAGTTGTAATTGAGATCTCCTAGAATAATAGTTTTGAGGGTCTCCAGTCCCATGATAATAGATAGGTGAAGGGATCATTATTTTACTTATTGTATCAGGAAAACTCACATGCCCAAATTTACTCCCAAGTACCTAAATACTCACCCACTAAATGTTCTAAGCACTGAATCTCTTCTTTCCAGCCTCAAGTCATGCCAATTGGCATCAGGTGTACGCAGCACCGAATGTCAGCTTTGCCCTCTCTAGTTTCCTGCACATTTTCACCAACATCTGGGACTTCCATGCCCCTCTGAAAAAGTCCAGGGTCTAGAAGTGCCACCTCCAATGCATCTCTACTTCTTTTCTAGCCAAATCCAAAGCCAGGGATAAAGCCTTGGCTGCCTTCAAATCCCACTCAACCCCTCAAGACAGGCATAACCTATGTCACCCTCCACAATGCCTGCACCAAGGCCATCAGGCAAGTCAAAGCAGATTACTTCAGGTTACAGCTGTCACACTCAGCAACTCCAAATTCTGGAAAATAGTTCACGCACTGCTCGACTCCCCCAGCCCAGTGCCCCTACATTCACAAACAATGGTCACCTTGTCACAGACCATATCTCTGCAGCAGACACACTCAACAAATTCTTCATTTCCTGTATTATGCCACCTGAACCTACTCCTCCCGTCCCAATCACCCCACCTCCCCACTGCAATAGTAACTTCAAACTCCCCCATCTCCACACAAGAAGTCCCCAAAGCCCTTCACTCCCTGAACACCATCAAATCTAGTCCAGATCAGATCAACCGTAAGCTCCATCAGATATCAGCTCCTGCTCTTTCCAAACCTCTCAGCTGTATCCTTAATCTTTTTCCACAGGTTTGATCCCACAGGCCTGGAAAGCAGCCTGCATAATCCCTCTCCACAAAGGTGGTGACCCCTCTTTGCCTGGTAATTACAGCCCTCTCTCCCTCCTCCCAGCTCTAGCTAAACTTCAGGAATCCCTAGCCCACTCAAGATTGTCAGATTATCTCACTACTAACAAGCTCTTCTCTCCCTATCAGTCAGGATTCAGAAAGCAGCACTCCAGTATCTCCTCACTACTGCAAGTCACAAATCACATACTAACTGCCTCTGACCAAGGTCTTCTAACTTGGTTCCCAACCCTACCACCCCAACCCCCCACCATCCACACATCAACAGGCATCAGGGGTGGGAACCCTGGAGGTGAGGTGGAAACCCTGGGGGTAGGGCATTAGGTTTGGGAACTGTAATGCCTCATTTCCATGCTTTTGTCACTGTGGTATCCACCGTAACTGATGCATTAACAACGTTTTTTGCAAAGAATTTCACATCTGTTTCAGATAGTATAATTGCATCCTCATTTTCCTGCTCCCATTCCATGATCCAGATAGTACAATAATGTCTATATGTCATGCATGGATGCATGGTGCATGGATTGCATCACAAGTCCTATGAAGACAGGTTGAAGGAACTGAACATGTACTCCCTGGAGGAGAAGAGGGAGAGAGGGGATATGATAGAGACATACAAGTATCTTACAGGGAGGAACAGGGTGCAGGAAAACACTATTTTTAAGCGAAAGAGATGTTCCAGGACTGGAGGGCAAGGGATGAAGTTGGAGGGAGGACGATTCAGAGGAAACATGAGAAAGAATTTCTTCAAAGAACGGGTGGTGGACAAGTGGAACACCCTGCCAGAGGAAGTGGTTGGGGCTGAAACAATCATGGGATTTAAGAATGCCTGGGATAGACATAAAGGAATTCTAGAGGTCAGGGGTAAGGGGCAACAGACTTCTAGGAAAACAAACTGAACTTACAAGCTCAAATGGGCAGACTGGGTGGGCCATAGGCCCTTATCTGCCGACACTGTCTATGTATCTATGTATCTATGTCATGGTGGCTGCTGTGGACCTGGTTTAAGACAATGTTACCAGGTATGAGGAGAAGGAGATGTGGGATGATCCTGGTGAAATAGCACTTGATCACACTGGTTGTGGTGTGGCGCCTGTGGCTGGCAGAGTCTTTTAGTTTAGGGATTTGGTTTATGGTATAGCTAGATTAGAGGAAAGAATACACCAATACAGTGATTTTTGCAATGGGAAACTAATGAGTGAGAAGTGACCTGAAGCACACAAAGGCAGGTTATATGACGTTATTCTGTGCCTTGAGGAGTTATTCAGGAATTATTACGTATGTGAGAGTTTAAGGTGAGGGGGGCATGTAGCAGGTTGGCAAGCTCAAGTAGAGAAACAGAGCAAGTATAGTCATAATGACCATGGTTAATAACATTGAAGTTGAAAAAGAAGGCAGAATTCGACAGAAAATTGGATGGTAAGCCAAGATTGTGTTAGTATAAATGCAGTGTGCTCAGCACTGCCTCTAGTGATGAACGAGTATAGGGAGAAAATGGGGAGTTGGACATTTAGTAGATTATAACGATTACAATCATGTGACCCACAGCTAACTATAGAATAAAGAGTCCAGATAGTGTGGGTGGGAGAGGGAGATGGTGAGCTGGCCCTCAGCACTGGTGGGCATACCAGAAGAGCTGTAGTGCAGAGTCCAGGCAGTTGCTCCTTACCTGTATGTTTGTGGACAGGTGGACGGGCAGGTGCTGTGGCCTAGGTTTTGGCCGAGAATCCTGAGCTGCAAAGATGCGGCTGATCTTCCTTGCCAAAGTGTGGACTGAAGTGCCTGCAAGGAAGGGTAAGAGGGGTTAAAAAAGCCTTTGTTATTCAAAATAGGGGTTGGGATAGCAGAAATGGGGAGGGGGAGAAGGAGAGAGGGCAGAGAAACAAGGAGAAGTAAACTTTCATAAGATTACAATTTAAAGTTTGAATTAAAGCTAACTTAGACTCTAAAAATCCTGGGCAAACATCTACTCTAAAATAAAATGCTGCAAAATAACACAGGCGGCAATAGCTGCCAAAGAACAGAGTGCCGAAGTTCCAACTGGCTAAGAGAAAAGGCACCAAATTCAACAGCTGTGGTGCAGAGTCCAGGCAGTCACTCTGTACCCGTATGCTTGCGGACAGGTGAGCAGGCAGTAGCTGCAGCCACGGTTTGGCCAAGAATCTCAAACTGCAAAGCTGAGTCTGATCTTCTTTGCCCGAATGAGGGATGAAATGCCTATATTTATTTATTTATTTTATTTATTTAGCTTTTGTTGACCGGGTAAGTGCTTGCACACTGGTGGGCAGGCATGAGCTGCAGCCTAGGTTAGGCCAAGAATCCCAAGTCGTAAAGCTGTGGGTGATCTTCCTTGCCCGAATGAGGGTTGAGAATGTGGAGATATAATGAAGCTAACTGATCTGTGTATGTATATTTTGGGTCTAGCACCATGTAGCGATACATTGAAGCTAACTGTGATCTGCGTATGGTTTGTGTCTAGCAGCGTGTGGAGATACAATGAAGCTAACTGTGGTCTGCGTATGGATTGTTTGGGTCTAGCAGCATGTGGCGATATAATGAAGCTAACTGTGATCTGTGTCTGCATTGTTTGGGGTCTAGCAATGTACAGAAATATAATGAAGCCAAGTCTGCATATGCAGTGTTTGGGTCTAGCAGTGTGTGGATATATGAAGCTAACTGTGATCTGTATAAGCATTGTTTGGGACTTGCAGCATGTGGAGATATAATGACGCTAACTGTGATCTGCATATGCATTGTTTGGGTCTAGCAGCATGTGGAGATATATTGAAGCTAAGTGTGATCTGGGTACGCATTTTTTGGGACTAGCAACTTGCAAAGATATAATGAAGTTACCTGTGATCTGTGTATGCACTGTTTGGGTCTATCAGCATGTGGAGATAAAGTGAAGCTAACTGTGATCTATGTATGCATTGTTTATGTCTTGCAGCATGTGGAGAAGATAAAATGAAGCTAACTCATCTGTGTATGCATTGTTTGGGTTCAGAAGTATATGGAGATGAAGCTAACTTGTAACATGGCAAAAATTTTAGAAGGTTGAGAAGGAACGGGGATAGGACAAAAGGTGTCAGCTGGTACAGGCATAATGCCCTGTTGCTTCAGAACGTTCAGAGCAATAATGCCCTGTTGAGCTCATGAATGTGCTGAGAAAGGGAGACTGAAGTGCTCTAGGGCGATGTTGACCAATAGCTGGTGTTAGGAAGAGGGACTCTGAAGTACAAGGGATGGCACCAAGAGTGTCAGTGAAGGGGGCTGGTTGCAGGTGTAGGATACGTCAAGAAGTGGAGAGAGAGTGGGGAGGCAGAATATCGGGGTGTTGGAAGCCACCTGGTTCCATCCAGAGACTAGAAACAGTAACACTCGGAGCACAGCAGAAGAGATCAGGGGCAAGGCTAACAGAGAAAGAAACAAAAGTGGAAAGAAACGGGAATGTTCATACGTGCTTAACAGTGCCACCTATTGGTCGGCAAATGGAGGAAGTGGTGTGGCAAAAGTGTTGTATCGTAGTCGAGTAGTGAAGGAGTGGACAGAATGGCGAGGAGACAGAATTGACATAGAAGTAACAGAAGCGCTCTTTGTGCTGAAGCGATGCAACACAGTCATGGAATAGTACCGTGAGCAGTACTGTATTAGAAAAGTACGAGGGGGAGACAGAAACTGATATGTAATGGAGAGGAAAACTGTCATGGCATGGTAAAAGTGCCACCTATTGGTCGGGACAGTCACCGCTCTTCAAGAAACATAGCTGAGACAACTGCAGTGACGTCTCGCGCATACTAAAGGATGTAGCGAGTACAGCCTCCCCACAATGCAGCACGACATGAATGGTACACCAAAACGGAGGGTCAGCAAGAGAGCAGCTGATTAGAAGCAGGATCTTTGCAGGTCTGATCATCATGAAATCGGAATGTAAGAATGTACAGCAAAGTTGCAATCGTGCAGAAATTGGCATACACCACATTACTGAATGTGGCCTGTGCAATGTGCACGCGCATGGTTCTAGTTCGAGACAGACTTAAAAGTAAGAGATGTGAACCAGGAAAATAGAAGTCAAACTAGTCGTAGTGATCATTTCTGTGTCAAAGGAAGCAAAAGAGTTTTCACGTAATAGTTCCCTTCCAGCTGCCATGTTACAAGCGCATTAATCCACTCAGAAGGTGGCATCTAATGGAGAATTAATGCATGGCTGGTCATTGTAGGCACTCGGCCTGCGGCCTTGTGCAACAATGGCCCCAACCATGCATTAATTCCCCATTAGATGCCACCTTCATCGTGGATTAATGCTTACTTATATGTGTCTGCATTGTTTGGATCTAGCAGCTTGTGGAGATACAATGAAGCTAAGTGTGATCTGCGTATGCATAGACTGGGTGTAACAACATGTGGAGATATAATGATTCTCACTGTAATCTGTGTTTACATTACATACAAACATACAAAGAAGAGCACTTAAGAAGGTCATTTGGTCTATCAAGTCTCGTGGTGCAGGGTCAACAGCATGAGCTACTGTCCCTGCCCCCTCTCCCCACTCCTTACATCCTTCTTACCCATGACCCTTACCCTCCCTCTGTACCTGTCCCAGTCTCTCTTAAAGCTATCCACTGTCTTCAATGAGATTACTTCTTCCGGCTGCACATTCCAAGTGTCCTCCACCTCCTAAGCATCCCACCCTCCAGCTTAAGACTGTGCTCCCTCATGTTATGGTTGCCACTCATGTTAAAGAGACTCTCCTTATCAACTATATTTATCCATTTGAAGTACTTGAAGGTCCCAATCATGTCCTCTTTCTCTCTCCTGTCTTCCAGGGAGTACATGTTCAGTGCCTTCAACCTCTCCTTGTATGCTTTATCCTGCTGGCCAGCTGTCATATTTGTAGCCCTCCTCTGGACCTTCTCCAGCAGACTAATGTCCATTTTGAGGTGTGGGCACCAGTACGGAACTCCATACTTTATATGCGGCCTTACCAGTATGAGGGCAGTATGAGCTCCTCTCTCCTACTACTGATGCCTCTAGATATGCATGTGAGCATCCTGTTTGCCTTCTCCTCCTGTGATGCAGCTGCTCTGACTCCATCCAGGTAGTATTCTGTCCTAGGATTCTTGACTCCAGTATGCATAACTTTGCATTTCTTGGCATTGACACCAAGCTGCTAGATCCTGGACCAGCTCCCTAGCTTTTCCAGATCTTCCTGTAGGTCAAGCATCTCTACAGCTGTGTTCACTCTCCCACATAGCTTGGTGTCATCCATGGATAGGCATATTTTGCCCTTAATGCCATCTCCAGTGTTATTGACAAAGACATTGAACAATACCAGCCCCAGCACTGAGCCTTGCGGGACCCCCACTGGTTACCTGTCTGGTGCCAGATTACTTTCCCTCCACAGCACCCTCTGGGTTCTGTCCTTCAACCAGTGTTCCACCCATCTGGACATCTTTCCCACAACCCCGAGATCCACCAACTTCCTGATCATTCTTTTGTGAGGCACAGAGTAAAAGGCCTTGTCGACATCATGATAGAGGATGTTCACCACTTGGCTCCTGTCTGCTGTCTTAGTGACACAGACAAACATGTCAATCGTATTTGTTTGACATAGTCACCTCCCCATGAACACATGCTGGGGATCATGCTCCTCTAAATATTCCAGCAACCTATTCCTTTAGTGTGGTCTCCATGGGCTTGCCCATGATGGAGGTCAGACTGACTGGTCTGTAATATCCTGGGTCATCCTTGGGACCACTTTTGTGGAGTGGCACTACATGTGCTGCTCTACAGTCCTGCAGTACTACGCCTGTCTCTTGTGAACTATTAAATAGGTCTGCCAGTGTCCGTGCCAGCTCCTCAGCCAGTTCCTTGAGTACACTTGGATGTACTTTGTCCGGGCCTGGTAATTTGTCCTCCTTCAAGGCCAGCAGCCCCTCCTTCACTTCATACGCATCCAGCACTACATCTGTGTTCCCCTGTCCTGCTCCTCTTTTCCCTCCTGAAGGCACTGAGCCATCCTTCTCCCTGGTGAAGACGGAACAGAAGTATTCGTTTAGTATCTCTGCTTTCTCCATTATTCTCCACCGCCTTTTTAAATCTAACAGTCCCTTCCTTCTTGTCCCTTTTCTCACTTATATAGCAAAAGAAAGCCTTCTTCCCTTCTTAATTCCTTCAGTTTTCTGCAGCTCCTTCTGTGCCTTTGCTCACCTGACTTTCTTACTTACCTCACTAGCCAACCTTAGGTAATGTTTTCTATCCACCTCGCTCTCTCAGCCTTCCTGAATTTTCTATAGGCCAGCCTCTTTTCCCCTTACTGCATGGGCAACCCCAGAACTAAACTAGCTGGGCCCTTTGGCCCTTGTGTTCTTACCCTTGAGCCTAATGCAATCATTTGTGGCAACTAGTATTCATTCCCTAATGATGGACCGCCTTTGGTCCGCCCCCATATCTGCTCTGACATTCACCAGATGGCAATTTAGCACCCATTTTTTTGAAGTCCACCCTCCTGAATTCCAAGATTTTGGTCTTAGTCGGGATGCTTCCACTGCCCATATCCAACTGGAACCACACTGCGCAATGGTCACTTCTTCCCAGTGGCTCCCTGACCATTATTTCCTGTACATGCTCCTCATTTGTGAGCACTAGATCTAGAATTGCCTCAACTCTTGTTGGTTCAATGAGGCCTTGAGTCAGGAACCACTCTGCAGTCCTTCCAGGATCACCTGACTCCTAGCACATGTCATGGACACCTGTGGCAGGTTGAAGTCCCCTACAATTACCACCTCTCTTTTTCCCGCAGCTTCCAATATTTGAGAACTCAGTTCTTTGTCCCTCTCCTCATCTTGACATGGTCATCTATAACCCACCCCAATCTCACCTTTCTCTCTCTCTCTCTCTCTTGATTCCTCCCTTGTGCAAGTTTTTCCCTTCCTGATATAAACTGCCACCCTCTCCCCTTCCTGCCTACCTGTCCCTCCTGTATAATTTATATTAAAGGGATTGCAAGGTCCCAGTCATTGTGAGATGTTGCCAAAGTCTTAGTTACTGCAGCTATGTCAATTCGCCTGTCCACTAATAGTGCCTGCAGGTCTTCTATCTTGTTTCCAAGACTGCATGTGTTCAGAGACACCACCTTCCACCTAAAATCTGACCTTCCTTCTCGTCCCTCTATTCTTCTATTTACATTTATCCCAGCTGTGTGCATCCCTCCATGCACCCAAATTTTGTGTTGCTCATCCCCCTCCACCCTTTGCTAACTGTGTTCTTGCCCTTTCACCTCCTCCCTCCGGACCGCTTCCATCACTGTGGGGGGGGAGGGGTCACTGATGAGCTCCTTTGAGTCTGTGGGCTTGCATGCTCACTGACCCCACCTCAGTTGTTTAAATTAATTGTGGTAGTTATGTATTTCCCCAGTTGATCCCCATGTACCCTGAAACCCTCCCTACTGAGGTTTGGCCTGTCAAGTGAAAAGAGTGCTTTGTTTGACCAGGTCTCCTCCCAGTCCCCAGTACAGATAAACATTTCCTCCTTGCACCATTTCCTCAGCCAGTCATTGAAATCCTGTATTTTTCTTTTCCTGGCTGTGCTGGCTCTTGGCACTGGTACAACTTCTGAGAAGGCCAGTGAACTTCCTTCCTCCCTGCAGATTTTCCCTGACTCCATGGACCTACTCTGAGCTACTTCCACCTCCTCCCCAACTAGATTGTTGGTTCCCAAATGTATTACTAAATAAGGTTTTCCTCCAACCTCCCTTACTATTTCCCTTATTCTGTGGCCCACCTTCCCCGCTGTCATCCCTGGCATGTAAACCACCATGCTGCATGGTGTTTGGTCCCCTTTCCTTTCCCAGTGAATAAACCCTAATTATGGGGTCCCCTATGATTGGAAGCCTTCCATTCCCTGCATCCATGCTCTCCATCCTTCCTTACCTTTGGTACTAACTGTTTCCCCACCTAACTGCTTCCTCTGAACTCTGGCTAACTTATCTTTACATCCACAGTTCATCCCCTTAACAGTTTCTCCATCCCCCAATCTGTCTCTCCCCTTTTAACTGTCTGAATCTGCTTTCAGTTTCCTTTCCCCGCTTCATTTCCTATTCTCTCCCCCCCTCCACTCCATTTTGCCTGCCTCCTCTTCCCTGCCTACCCTGATTAGTTCCCTCTTCCTCCTTCCCCTGTACTTCTACTCTCAAACCTGGCTCAATCTGACCTCCCACCTCACCTCCTGCTGCCCCCTCCTTCCAGACAGTGTTTGTGGGTAGCAGTGTGTGTGGAGATATAATGAAGCTAACTGTGACGTGTGTATGCATAGTCTTCGTCTAGCAACACAAGGAGTTATAACAAAGCTAACTGTGATGTGCCTATGCATTGTTTGGGTCTAGCAACATGTGGTGATATAATGAAGCTAACTGTGATCTGTGTATGCATTGTCTGGGTCTAGCAGCCTGTGGAGATATACTGAAGCTAACTCTGAGCTATGAATGCATTGTTTGCGTCTAGCAGTGTATGGAAATATAATGTAGCTAACTGTTATCTATGTCTGGATTGTTCGAGTCTAGCTGCATGTCATGATATAGTGAAGCTAACTGTGATCTGTGCATGCATACTTTGGGTCTAGCAGTGTGTGATATAATGAAGCTAACTGTGATCTGTGCATGCATTGTTTGTGTCTAGGAGCATGTGGCGTTACAATGAAGCTAGCTTTGATCTGCGTATGTTCATTGTTTGGGTCTAGCAGCATGTGGAGATATAATGAAGCTAACTGTGATCTGTGTCTGCATTGTTTGGGTCTCGCAGCGTGTGGGGATATAATGAAGCTAACTGATCTGTGTATGTATTGTTTGGGTCTAGCAGAATGTGGAGATATAATGAAGCGAACTGTGATCTGTGTACGCATTGTTTGGGTCTAGCAGCATGTGGCGATATAATAAAGCTAACTGTGATCTGTGTATGCATTGTTTGGGTCTAGCAGTGTGTGGAGATATGATGAAGCTGTGATCTGTGTATGCATTGTTTGGGTCTAGTAGCATGTGGGGATATATAACAAAGCTATCTCTGATTAGTATATGCATTGTTTGTGTCTAGCAGCAGGTGGAGATATAATGAAGCTAACTGTGATCTTTGTATGCATTGTTTGGGTCTAGCAGCATGCTGAGAGATGATGAAGCTGTGATCTGTGTATGCATTGTTTGCATCTAGTAGCATCTGGATATATGATGGAACTATCTGATCTGTTTATGCATTAGTTGGGTCTAGCAGCATGTGGATATATGATTAACTGTGCTCTGTGTATGCATTGTTTGGGTCTAGCAGCATGTGGAGATGTAATGCAGCTAACTTCGATCTGTGTACGCACTATTTGCATTTAGCAGCATGCAGAGATATACTGAAGCTAACTGTGATGTGTATATGCATTGCTTGGATCTAGCAGTATGTTGATATATAATGTAGCTAACTGTGGTCTGTGGGTGCATTGTTCTGGTCTAGCAGCACGCTGATATATGAAGTACAAGTCACATTAAACTGTTCCACTAATGAGTTGGTTTAGCATTGTTTTTTACGGTTGGCAGTGCATTGGCAACTCATATTGCATTACTTTGCAATGCTTAGCCAGCTCAAGATCAATGTTTGTAAAATATTGTTGCAACTTATTTGGAATTCATTTACAGCCCAGTCACAGTGCAATGCAAAACTTAGTTTTTACATTTAAAAAAACAGTTTATGCAGGACTTTGTTCTGGATCCTGCAACACGTATGCAACTCAATTAGAAATGCTACAGTAACTTACTGAAGGAACAGTTAAATGTGACTTGCACTGTAGTGAAGCTAAGTGTGATCTGTGTCTGCATTGTTTGGGTCTAGCAGCATGTGGAGATATGGTAAATCTAACTGTATTATGTGTATGCATTGTTTGGGTCCAGCAGCATCTGGAGATATGTTGAAGCTGTGCTCTCTGTATGCATTGTTTGGGTCTAGCAGCGTGTGAAGATATAATGAAGCTAACTGTGACCTGTGTATGCATTGTTTGTCTATCAGTGTGTGGAGATATAATGAAGCTAACTTTGATCTGTGTATGCATTGTTTGGGTCTAGCAGCATGTGGAGATATAATAAAGCTAACTGTGATCTATGTATACATTGTTTTGGTCTAGCAGCATGTGAAGATACGATGAAGCTATGATCTGTTTATGCATTGTGTGGGCCTAGCAGCATGCGGAGATATAATGAAGCTAACTGTGACCTGTGTATGCATTGTTTCGGTTGATCAGCGTGTGGAGATGTAGTAAAGCTAACTGTGACCTGTGTACGCATTGTTTCGGTCGATCAGCATGTGGAGATAAAATAAAGCTAACTGTGATCTGTGTATGCAGTGTTTGTGTCTAGCAGCATCTGGGTATATGACAAAACTAACTAATCTGTGTATGCATTGTTTGAGTGTAGGTCAAAGGGTAAAAATTGGTGTCCTTCGCTGGGATTTCGACCAGACTGCATAGAGATGCACGCATAAGGCTTTGGACTGCACCCTAGAATAAATGGAAGAAGCTACTGCAGTGCTCTGAAAGTTACTGAATCTGCCTGCAGTGGCAAAACTGAAACCATCATATAGCTGATGCTATGGTTGAAATCCAGAAGCCTGCCCAGTCAGAGTTGTCCTCATGTTGATAGAGAGCAACTAGGGCTATAACTGTTAATGTAACACCTAGAACTGCCAGGTGGGAGTACCGAGGGTTATGTTTACATGATTGGTGTCACTGGGGGAAACCAGAGTCTATTCTCAATCTTGGATCTCCCTTGATGCAGTGCTGAGGATTGTGTCTCTATCGCAGGGCTAATGCCAGTGGTTGTGCCCTTATCTCTGGTTTACCTTTGTTCTCTTAATAGAAGCAGAATTTCCTGTCCCAGAAAACTACAAGACATTGATTGTGAAAGAAGATGATGCTGGCTCAGTATTGGAGTCCATGAGCAAGGATGAGACCTTACACCTGCAGTCTCCTGAAGAAAGCCCCAGTAACAGTAAGTACAATAGGTAGCCTGGCTAAAATTACATATAGGACAGCTGCTGAAAAGCCCTGATGTTTTCAGAACAGGAAGCAGAACCTGTTTTCTGATTCACATCTCCCAGGTGGCAGTGCAGAGAGGTAATGTCTGTATCTTTGGTATAATACAAGTGTGGTAAATCTGAATCCATTCTCAGATCCAGGACTCCTAGATGAGAGTACTGGGGTTTTATCTGTCATTTGTATAATACCAGGGTGGGAAACCAGAGTCCATTCTCAAACCTGGGACTCCCAGCTGGCCCATTGGTGTGAAGAGCTGTGGCATCTATGCCCTACCTCCTACCATGCTGGCAATCAATGTTCATGGTGCGAGTGAGTCATTGGGGGTCAGCTGGGGAGAGAGCAGATCGAGTGACTAGAGAACAGATCTCCTTTGTCTGGGGAGAGTATGTGTGGCAACTAGAACGTGTAGTAATATCCATTAACTGAGTAAAAAAAGCCAGAATGTCTATGTTTTGACCATAAATACATCCCAGTAGCATTTTCTGGGTCTCTACCATTGCATGCAGGAAGAGAAAATGGCCTCCCGTGTCTCCATATTCCATAAGTTCTTGAAAGGGCAGATGCTTTCACTCTAAAATAAAAAAAAACCACTCTATGACAGCTCATACCAGCACCAAAAGGATTGACCGACCCATCCTTAGCTGAAAACTTCTTCCTTAAGTATTTCTATGTCAGGCTTGTGTATAGTAAGCAGCTTAAGGATTTGGGTGCACTTAAATGCAGCAGAACCCCCTTTAATATTCCAAATCAGGCACTTTAATTGTGTAACAGTCATATAGGGCCAAGCATTAGTGAACTAAAATGTTGCCAGCTTACCCAGATTAGAAAAGGTAAAAAGTCACTCCATTCAGTAACTAGCTCTCTGGCAAACTGTGTATGATTCCCAATAGCAAAACAACACCCTGAATGTATGTAAATTACAAATCATCCACTTAAATTAAAAAAAAAAATAACAGTAATCTTAAAATACTAACAAACAACTTGAACAGCATCCCCAGTCTACCCCTCCCTTGAAGGCAAGAGGGGGATTGGGGGATCCCCAGACAGTGATCCAAGGCCACCTAATTGTAATAAAGCTGTGGTGGTTCAGGATATGGGCATATGCTCCAGCCTATTTACATGTACCTTACCAGGGCAGAAAGCAGCAACCCAAGAGCTCGGATCCATAAGGATAAAGGAACGGTCATAAGGGAAGTGGGATGGGGATGAGAAGAAGGGGAAAGCAAGTAAAATAAATGAATGATCTCACTCTGCACCCATCAAAATGTCACTTCTGTGATCCCCCATCATTCTATACTGGGTTCTTTCAAGACCTGCAAACCCTCTTGTGTTAGGGAAACTGAAATATGGGTCCACAGCTAAACCCAGCACTCCAATAAAGGATTCAATCCAAATACTCGAAAAAGTCATCCATATCCAACAGTCTCAATTAGTTCATGTCCATGGAAATCATCAAGCACAGAACTAGCCCAGAAGTACACAAACTTAGCAGAAAGTCACTGGGCATTAAGAAAGGGGCAAACCACTGAGACATAAAACAATCCAAGATGCCCAAAGGGAAATAAAGTCCACAAATCAAGCAGGGCATTTTCTGGTCACTGGCGATCCATCTTTCTGTTAGTAGATAATCTGTAATTCAGGACTGGTCCAGTGATGATTGAACAACCAGAGACAAGACAAGTCCAGTAAATGATAGGCATCTTCATCATCATAGAATGCAGTATCCGTAAACCAAAACTAGCAATGCAGTTAACTAAACAGGGGAAGCTCTCCCAGCACTAGTAACAATCCAAAGGCATGACAACTGTTAAAGAAAAAAACATCTGGAATCCACGCTACAGTGTAACACTCTGAGCACCTACAGAGTTAAGGACTGTTTGCATCTTCCTCCACAAATTGATGGGGAAAGCCCCTCAAGTATTGTTCTCTTGGACAGAGGTTGAGAACAGCTGCCGGTAATGGTTCAGGAGCTAAGACCTCACTTGATCCACTGAGGAGTTTTCCATGGTACTGGATGTCATTTCAACAAATAAACGTGCAGGGTACCGCATATAAAATTTGATACCAGCGCAAAACATAGTTTGCTTAATATTTTTGTATGCTGACTGCCATTCTCTAACCATGGGAGTAGTATCACTGTAAATGAAGAATGACTTGCCCTTTCACATCAGAAATCTGTTGGCCCACACCATATGTCGAATCCACATTTTATCCAAGTAACTCAAACAACTCAAAATTATAGCTCTCGGTTTTCCATCAGGCTGGGGACGCAGTGATCAGTGGGCTCATTTGATGCAGTATTTTTTTCCTGAGGTGGGGGGGGTCCAGCTATTTGAAGCAACAAAGGTAGATAGAGAGATAGAGCTAGAGAAATAGAGAACAAGAGAGAGTGAGTGAGAGAGAGAGAGAGAGAGAAAGATAGAAACTTTATTTATATAGCGCCCCTTCCCTGATACTCAGAGCGCTTAACAAAAATATAAAACCAACGTTGCATCAAATAAACTCTATACAGTACATAACAAGCAAACATGCAGCAGAGTGCAATATGCATTTCCAACTTTCATGTCTTAAAATAATGCAGTATAATAATAGTTCACTTATATATTAAATGCCTGGTTGAACAGAAAAATGTTTAAACCTTTTTATAAGGTTTTCACCAAGGGTGCTTCCGATAGATGTCTAAGCAGAGATTTACACAGGGCTGGTGTGGCCACTGAAAATGCACAGTCTCTAGAATACCATAGCCTTGCTCTCAGGACCACAAGGAGGCAACCCACAGTGGAACAGAAAGTTCAGGATGGGCAGTGAGGAAAAAGAAGGTCTTGCAGGTAAACTGATCCCCCCTTCTTGCAGGGCTTTATAGGTCAGTAATCCAACCTTGAAGGCAGTCCTCCACCTTACTGACAGTCAGTGCAGTTCACAGAGGACAGGAGTAATATGTTCTGCCCTCGAAACACCCAT
This sequence comes from Neoceratodus forsteri, assembly GCA_016271365.2. Taxonomy (NCBI): domain Eukaryota; kingdom Metazoa; phylum Chordata; order Ceratodontiformes; family Ceratodontidae; genus Neoceratodus; species Neoceratodus forsteri. The sequence goes on along the minus strand of CM057457.1, from coordinate 409,218,428 downwards.
CAACAATCTAGCTGCTGAGTTGCACTAGCTGCAGTCAGTGGAGGTTGCCTCCAGAAAGCCCCAGGTACCAGACATTGCAGTAATCCAGCCTGGACATGACAAACTGATGCACCAGGGTGGTCAAGTCCTCTGCTGGTGTCAGGTCCCAGATCCGAGTAATGTTCCTCAGATGGTAAAAGCCACTTTTGATGACTGCTGACACCTGCATATCAAGTGTCAAGTCACCATTGAGGATCACACCCAGATCTTTAATCTCAATGGAGGGGATCAAGGAAACATCCCCCAATACCAGTCCAGGGGGATCTCTGAGTCTCTTCCCCGCATCACAGGGACAACCAGGAGCCACCACCAGTACCACCATCAAGTCTGGGTTCAGTCATAGCCAATTTTGAGTCATTCAGTTCTGGATTTCTTCTAGACAGGTGCTAAAAAGAGTCCACCATCTGGTTTCCAGGTGCACAGAATAGGTACAGCAGGGTATCATAAGCATTACAATGAAAATATAGACCATACCACCTGAAAATGTCTCCCAATAGCAGCGTGTGTACTGTGAACAACAAGGGTGACAGGACCGACCCATGCTGCACTTCACAGTGCAGAGGCACCGGGTAAGGAGAGGCTAATTCCATCATCACCCATTTTTTGCATTCTGCCAATGATGTATGACCTAAACTAGTTGATGACATTACCGGTTAGGCTGCACCAGTATCACAGGTGGTCCACCAACACCTCATAGTTCACAGTGTCAGATGCAGCTGAGATAACTAGGAGGACCAAGATAGCACATTCTCTCCTCTCTCTCACATTAAGAGATCATTCAGCATCTTCACCAGGGCAATCTCTGTGCTATGGCTGACTCTGAACCCAGACTGGAAGTGCTCATAAGTGATGGAGGAGGCAAGACATGTCTCAGACTGGATGGCCACCACTTTCTCTAAACCTTCCCTATAAATGGGAGGTTTGATACCAGTCTGTAATTGCTGAGGAACTCCAGGTCCATTGAGGATTTTTCAGTAGGGGGTCTAACCAAGGCCGCCTTTTGTATCATAGGAAACACCCCACTCCCCAAGGAGCTACGGACAATCTCAGCAAGAACAAATCCTTCCAGATCCATACATGCAACCAAAAGTTGGGTTGGACCTGGGTCAAAGATCACAATATGTTGGTAGCAGCCTTGGGACTATCTCAGCCACTGCCTCCACTCCAACTGGCTCTAACTGAGACAGTCTATACAAGAAGGGTGCTCAACACACCTTAGGCTGAACTCCAAAAGCCCTTTGAACGATGCTGGAAGATATCTCTGTCTTGATAGAAGACACTTTGTTGGCAAAGAACAGAGCAAACTCCTCACACATTGTGCTTGAACCTACTCCTCCCATCCAGAGAAAGGATGGATATAATAACCAGTCTACCATATGGAAGAACTGAGCTGGTCTGTTCCTTGCCACAGCAATCTCCATAGACAAAAAATCTGCCTTCTTTCAGAGAACTGCCCCTTTTAGTCATTCTGATGTGACATCAGGGCCAGTTTTCAAAGAAATACAAAATCACACATACCCCCATAATGCAAATCACCACAGAATATTATGCTGGTTCAACTTTAAGCAGAAAAGCATGGTGCCGAAACACCTCTCACACAGTCTGTAGAGGGTGCCAACAGAAGAAAGCTGTTGGTTAACTAGAATCTGCAGCTTATCCAATAGGTAGGGAAATGGGCAGACTGGGTGGGCCAAGTGGTCTTTATCTGCCATCAAAGTCTATGTTTCTAAGACACATGCATGTGTTTCGTCCTACCAGGACTCATCAGTGTGCCTCATTTGTGTGACACCCCAGTGGAATGAACAGGCTACCTTAAGATGGTCTGTCTCGGTTATGTTGTGGTGAGCCCAATAAAACCAAAAAACAAGCTAAAAACAAAGAGCCTCCTACCCCAAAGGGCACTAGCCGGGAAGCCAAGCTTCAAAGAAATACAAAATCATACATACCCCCATAATGCAAAGCATCATGGGCTGTATATGCAAATCACCATAGAATATTATGCTGGTTCAACTTTAAACAGAAAAGCATGGTTCCAAAAGGCCTCTCACACAGTCTGCAAAGAGTGCCAACAGAAGACACGTACACATGTTCCATCCTACCAAGACTCATCAATGTGCCTCGTCTGTGTGACACCCTAGTGGAATGAACTAGCTACTCTAAGATGGTCTGTCTGGGCTATGTTGTGCTAAGCCCAGTAAAAACAAAAAACAAGCTAAAAGACGAAGAGCCTCAGTACACAAGCACTGAGGCAATGCTCACTCTAAAGGGCACTGGCCGAGAAGCCAAGCTTCAATGCCTCAGTGCTTGTGTACTGAGGCTCTTCGTCTTTTAGCTTTTTTGTTTTTATTGGGCATTCTTCATAGGGTTTGTTGTGCAGGCCTTGTGCCATTTTTTTTGCTCTCCTTTGCACTCTTTCCAGCTTGTTGATATTTTTTTAAGGTGTGGCCTCCAGAACTGGATGCTGTACTCCAGGTGAGGTCTTACCAGTGTTCTACAGAATGGCATGATGACCTTTTTTGGGGGGGCTGGTAATCCCCTTGCTTTATGCACCCCAACATCCAGTTTACTCTTTGTACTGCCTTCTCACACTGTTTTTTTGTCATGATGATCCCCAGATCTCTCTCCTCCAAGGCAATACTCCTCTCCTGGGTTTGTCATTCCACCTAACACATAAGTTATGTGAGAGGAATAACGTTAATAAAAAGAAAACTAAGTGGAATAGAAGAGAAGTAGCTAAAAAATGAAAGGGGGGGGACAAATAAAGAGCTATTCCAGAAGCAGTAGGTGGTGTGCTCAGTTACTCTGCATCTCAGATGGGTGCACAGGCAAAAATAACATAACATATAACATACAACATATAATATAACATATATGGTAATTAAGAAAAAAATAAATACAATACAACTCACCGCAAAGCAGATTTACAGTCATATATGTCCAAGACGGTGGCATCTTTCAGAAAAAGAGATGTGCAAGAACAAGGGGACACTATTTGAAGATGGGGGGGGTGGCTTAGAGCTAATGTGAGGAAGTATTTCTTCACAGAGAACGTTGTAGATGCATGAAACAGCCTTCCTGAGGAGGTCGAAGAGTCAGAAACAGTGGGGGAATTTAAAAATGCATGGGACAGACATAAGGCAATTCTAGTGGGGGGTAGGAGGAAGTAGGCTGTTGGTTAGCTAGGATCTGCAGCTTATCCGTTAGGTAGGGACATGGGCAGACTAGGTGGGTCAAGCAGTCCTTATCTGACTTCAAATTCTATGTTTCTATTTATGAGACAAAATAAGTTAAGTGATCAAGTGCCTTGCCTTACAGAGAGCAGCACTTTCCAGCAAATACCACATCAAACAGGAATGGAAAATTAAGTTGCATCTAGTGGTAAAATAGTCCAATTGGAGTTAACACTGGAGCTGCAGAATAAGAAAAAAACAGTAAGACCACATCAGTAACAGTATTAAATATTAATATCGAACAAGCATTTGTCAGTGCCGGAATTCGTCACTGGAATTGCTGTCGATACGCACCAATTGGCAGGATTACAGTTCCCAGCAGAAAGAACAAGTTATGCCACCAAGTTCACATTCTCGTTGCAATACAGTGAAGTGCTTACCTGTTTCCTCAATTCGTGATCTGGCTTTGAAGAGTGAAGATTTGTCTGCGGTTCAGAGAAGATGAGGAGACTGGAGCCCCACCATGGGTTGGGTGGGTTATGGTTAGAAACCCTAACACCCGGGGCATTTGTTGGTATTTGCACTACAAATTTTCAACATGGCCTTTTGTGACCCCCACCTCATGAAAGCATTTGGGACCTCTGTTCATGAACAGTGGCACTGTGATTTTGTTAATGTGTCCCAAACATTGATTTCTCACAGTGACTACGCCATTCTGTACCAGATGTGCAGAAACACAGTCCGGGCAGGATGTGAAAAATCACACCTGTACTATTCATAGGGAGGTGTGAAGAGATGGCAGTGTTGAAAATCTGGAGTCAAAATATTAAAAATGCTTGAACATACAAGTGTGTGTGGAAGCTTCACAACAAATGCTCATAAGTCATTTAGTGGAATTTTTTCACCTACATTTCAACATAGGCATTTTGTGACCTCTGCTCATGAACACTGTCACTGTGATTTTCTTAATCTGTCCCTGAACACTAATTTCCCACAGCAACTGCACTATTCTGTGCTCAGAGTGCGAAAACACATTTTAGTCAGGATGTGAAAAATGACAGCTGTACTCTTCATGAGGAGGTGTAAAAAAAAAATGGCAACGTTGAAAATCTTGAATGAAAATATTACAAATTTGTGATGTTACAAGTGTGCATGGAAACTGCGCAATGCACGCTCATAACACAGTCATTTTTTTTTTATTATTTTCAACAAATTTGCATTATAGACTTTTTGGGAGCCCACCTCATGAACAGTGACACTGTTGTTTCACTGATCAGCCCCAAAAGGTGATTCCATGCAGTGACCACAAAATCACCTTTCAGGACTGAATAACCAGATGACAGGGACTGAATTCATGAGGTGGGGTCCCAAGAACCCCATGTTGAAAATGTGGGGCCAAAATTCATATAAATGGCCAAAATGTGCACCAAAGTTGAAAATAACCTATTTATGCCATTATACAGCTTACCAGCATTTCTTCAGTTCACAGTCGTCTTTGAAAAGTGCAGACGTGTTCCCTGTTCACCAAAGATCATCACACCTGGCTCCAGAGGTAAGTATGGGGTGAGGCGGTGTGTGGAGAGGTGGGGCATGCAGAGGGTGAGTGCTGGTTAGCAGAAGGGGGCACGGCAAACTGCAAGGAACCATTTTCTTGTTTATAGGTTCAGGAAAAAAAAATCCAGCACGAGAAGGTTTTCTTTTTTAACAGGGACTTTGGCATGCTGGGGTGGGCTCCCAGCCTGCAACCTGAGTGTTTGTTGTGGGGCGCTTTAGCTGACAGGAATTGGCATCCCACTGGCACATACCAAGTGTTTGGGGAGAACATGAGCCAAGGGGGATTGGGCACCCCCCTTGGCAACACAGCAATTGGGGGGGGGCATTATGCCGACGGGGAGCGGGCTCCCCCGTCTGCAAATGAACTGGGAGGGGGCATGCCGATAAGTGGATTGGACACTCCTGTCTGCTTTCATGGGGACGGTGTGAGGTGGATGGTGATAGACACTGCTGTTTAGTTATTTGAACCTGGGAGGGGGCATGCCAACATCCTGAGATCAGCACATTCATACTGTAAGCTACAGCAGTGTGAACGTGCAACCAGAAATGTACAATGTAGGAATGCAACATCAGAGGATGAGTCGCGCCACTATTGGTGCGGCTCTGTCCTTTGAAAAGTTGGTCAACTCCACCCCAACAGTTGAAAGGAAGTCATCGCCAGCCTCCCGACTGATTTGCCTGCCGCTGACCTGCCCCTTGAAACTGAGCTGTCCATTGGACACACCCCTGTATAACAACTCTTATAGTAATGAGTTTGTCTGAGCCTGCTCACCACAACAAACCCAAAAATGAGAAAGGAGAGAAGCAAGTATGTAGCAAAATGACAGAATGCATTGGAGCTAATTAAGACATGGAACAGTGAAAGGAAAATATGACTGTGATAGAAACTACAAAAAGAGAAAAAAAAATAAAGGATCGGGGATGGGAATTGCACAACCAAAACAAGGAACCTGATGAATTATAACTGTACCTCTCAGCTGGAAATGCTGCAACTATATACTTCTGTGTGTAAGTGATGTGCCTGATAAAAAAAAAAAAAAAAAAGACAAAAGATTTTTTTTTAAATCAATGAACTAGAATCCTATGAAAAGGCAGACACCTTCGATCTCTTCTCAGAAGATAAATGTATAAATCATACGACCTTACGAATGTGCCAGCAGAAACAGACCAGAAGTCAGAAATACCACAGTACTAGTATATCCAGGAAAAGCATGCATCATAATCAACAGTTCAGATAAATGTACAAAACAACTAAGAGAAGCGTTACCGTTCTTTATTTTGTAGGTTTTTTTTGTATGCACTTTATGCTATTTACTGTTTTGCACTGTTGCCCCCACCCCTGCCCAGGAAATTTTCGGAAATGAGTTGTTACCAGCTCAGAATGTCTTTCCTGGTGAAAATTAAATGTTTAGAAGGAAAATCACTCCCTGTAAGAATCTGTGCTCCAACATCCATGCAGTTATCCATTCTAACCCCACCACGAACCTACCATTGCACAAACACATCAGGCCAGTTGTGTGTATGCATTGCACTAAGCCCCATGTGAATAAGCAAGCCATTCCAATGGTTCTGCATCAGGGTCAACGCAGTTTGAGGACAAAAGGTGAGGGGACTGCCCATGCAGAGGAAGGATGCTAAGTTTTGCTTGCAGGAAGTTTAGCATGCATTCACCCCAACAACTGGCTATGAAGTGGGTGCACAGAAATCTAAAGGAAAGCAATACGTAACTGTGCCATTTGAAAAGCTTAGGAGGGGTGGATAGAAAGCATTTGATTTATTGAACAGATTATACCAAAATAAAAACTTGAAAAGCAGTGAGTGTTGAAAGGTAAAAAGAAAATAAATGTTTGGGAAGGAAAAAGGAGCAGAAATGAAGCTGGCAATAAACCATATCAGCACACATTTTTTGCTAGAAACAGATTAATAAATGGAGTGAAATAAGGTTAAAATATACTGTAAGTGAGAGGAATGAAGTTAATAAAAATTGAAATAAAAAAGTGGCATGGAGGAGAAGTGGTAGCTATAAAATGAAAGGGGTTGGGCAAATATTGCTCTGCATACCTGGTGGGTGCAAAGGCAAAAATAACATATACATTAACATAGAAACATAGAATTTGACGGCAGATAAGGACCGCTTGGCCCACCCAGTCTGCCCATTTCCCTACCTGATGGATAAGCTGCAGATCCTAGTTAACCAGCAGCATACTTCTTCCTACCCCAACCCCTTAGAATTGCCTTATGACTGTCCCATGCATGCTTGAATTCCACCACTGTTTTTGACTCCACAACTTCCTTTGGAAGGCTGTTCCATACATCCACAACCCTCTCTGTGAAAAAATACTTCCTTAAATTACCTCTGAGCCACCCCCCTTCTATCTTCAAATTGTGCCCCCTTGTTCTTGCACACCTCTTTTTTTGAAAGATGCTACCCTCTTGGACTTTGTTGATTCCCTTGAGGTACTTGAAAGTTTCTATCATGTCCCCCCTCTCCCTCCTTTCCTCGAGGCTATACATATTAAGCTCCTTAAGTCTCTCTTCATATGTCTTCCGGTGCAGACCCTGCACCATTTTAGTCCCTCCTCTGGACAGCTTCCATCCTGTCTATGTCTTTGCGAAGACTGGGTCTCCAGAACTGCATGCAGTACTCCAGATGGGGTCTCACCAGCTGTCTGTACAGAGGGATAATAACTTCCTGTTTTCTACTGGTGATGCCTCTCCCTATGCATCCCAGTATCCCCCAAGCCCTCCTTGCTCTGCCCTCTCACATTGCTTGCCCACCTTTAGGTCATCTGATATGACTACCCCCAGGTCCCTTTCCATTTTTGTTGTTGTTAGTATCTCACCCCCCCATTGTGTACTCTTCCCCTGGGTTTTTGTTTCCCAGGTGCATTACCTTGCACTTCTTAGCATTGAATCTAAGCTGCCATACATTTGACCATTCCTCTAACCTTGCCAAGTCCCTTCTCATCCTTTCCACCCCACCTTGTGCATCAACTCTGTTGCAGATCTTTGTGTCATCTGCAAAGAGACAACTTTTCCTTCCAGTCCCTCTGCAATGTCGCTTATAAAGACATTGAAGAGGACCGGTCCTAATACTGAACCCTGTGGTACCCCACTGCTAACCCCCCTTTTTTCAGAGTGGACTCCATTTACTATTACTCTCTGTGTCCTATTCTCCAGCCAATTCTTTACCCAGGCTATCATCTTGGGACCCACTCCCAGGCTGGCTAACTTGTATATTAATCTTTTGTGTGGGACTGTGTCAAATGCCTTGCTAAAGTCTAGGTAGGCCATGCCCACAGCCCCTCCCTGATCAACTACTTTGGTCACCCAGTCAAAGAAATCTATCAGATTTGTCTGGCATGACCTTCCCGCTGTGAATCCATGCTGCCTTGGGTCCTGTGCCCCTCTGGCCTCTAGATATGCAACAATTCTTTCCTTCAGAAGTGATTCCATCATTTTCCCTACCACTGAGGTTAAACTAACAGGTCTGTAGTTTCCTGCTTCTGTCTTGCTCCCACTTTTGTGGAGGAATCACATCTGCCCTCCTCCAGTCCTCAGGTACCACCCCATCCTCCCATGATTTGTTAAAGAGGGTAGTCAGTGGTGTCACTAGTTCTATCCTTAGTTCTTTTAGAATTCTGGGATGAATCCCATCAGGCCCCATTGCTTTGTCCACCTTCAGTTTTAAGAGCTCTTTCAGAACTCTTTCTTCTGTAAATGGGCTGGTATCAACTTCTGTATCCAGAGTGTTTCTACTGTTTGTTTTAGGTACCTCCCCCTCTTCCTTTGTAAATACTGAGCAAAAATATTTGTTTAGTATCTCTGCCTTTTGACAGTCACCCTATGCCACCCTCCCTCCCTTTATTAAGCCTCACTATCCCTCCCTTGGTCTTCCTTTGCTCCCTGATGTACCTATAAAAGATTTTATCCCCCTTCTTAACTGAGTTGGCTATCTTTTCCTCGGTTTGGGCCTTTGCTGTTCTGACTGCCTTTCCAGCTTCCTTTTGCCTTAACTGATACAGTTCTCTGTCCTGTTCCTTCTGTGATTCCTTGTACTTCCTGAATGCTTTCTTTTTCTCTTGAACCTTCACTGCCACTTCCTTTGAGAACCATAGTGATTTCTTACCTCGTTTGGTTTTGTTTATTTGCTTTACACAAGGCTTGTTACCTCTGTGATGGCAGTTTTTATTATTCCCCATTGTTCTTCACCCCTCCTTCCTGCCCATTTGCTAGTGCATTCCTTAGGCACTCACCCATTTTGGCAAAGTCAGCCCTCCTAAAATCCAGTACCTTTGTCTTTGTATGGCTTGACTCTATTGCTGTGTTTATTGTGAACCATACTGTTCGATGGTCGCTAGTTCCCAGATGGCTACCCACTTCTACATCTGTGATCCTCTCTTCATCTCCATTTGAGAGAACCAGGTCTAAGATTGCTCCCTCTCAAGTGGGCTCGAATACTAGTTGTCTAAGGCATGCCCCCTGTAGGGCATCTAGAATAATCCCACTCTTAGAAGTGGCTGCTGTAAAGAAAAATAAATAAAATGCAGCTCACTGCAGACTAGCATTGCAGTCATACTGTATATGATCCAAAACAAGTTAAGTGATCAAGTGCCCTGTTTTACAGACAGTAGCACTTTCCAACATAATACCACACAGAACAGGAATGGAAAATTAAGCTGCAGCTAGTAGCAAAACATTCCAATTGGACTTAACACTTGAGCTGCAGAAAAGTAAGTCCGCATCTATAACAGTTAGGTACTATTATAAAATGGCAAGAAAAAATCTAGAAATCTCATTGGCCAAGAGATATCAGCTGACCAAACATTAAATCTCTATAACCAAACAGTCATCTTGGTCCTAAACCATATCACACAATAAGCAAATGAGTCCTCCAACAACCAGAAATATCTCCCATCAGTCCACCTACAACCAGAGCTGATCTTCCTCCACAAACATGGCTGCTCCCTTTATATAGTAAAAACATTCAACTGGGCCCTAAAACTACCTTAAATAAAATTAATTATAATAATTCCCTCAAGGCCCCTGGCTGCACTTTCTCCCCCTCACCTCCCCCCCATATCTCCATCCTGCCCCTGCCCCGCCCCCCACCCACCTCCCATACTCCCTCTTACCCCTGCACCTCCTACCCCCTTCAATCTCCTACCCCCTTGTCTTGCTTATAACTCAAGTCTTTGTACTGGTTATTACATGTCTATAAGTCAGTGACATTAAGTTTGTAACTAAAAATGATGACTGTTGCACACACTGACATGGAACCTTTGTAAAAGAGCCTTGGCTCAAAGGTATTGTAATCCTAGATTGAAATAAATAAAAATTAAAAAATGTTTTCATGTCAGCACACTCTTCTTACACATAAACAAGCTAAAAACATTAAGAATTGTCAGTAGTTTTCATTACAACTGTTTCTTTGCTGACAGTGAAAAATCCCTCTTCTGTCTTTACCATGCTGACCAGGGAAAGCCCTTCTGCGTGCCTTGATGGTGAGACAAGTGAGTCTGTGGCTGTAGAAGAGGTCTTTGTGATGTGTCTAGGTGTGTACAGTATTTTAGGAGAGGAATATTCCACCAGTGGAACAGAGCATTTTGAATCCCTGGGTTCCATGGAGAAAAAAAACAGTAAGAAGAAAGTTGATAACAATACTTTATATTCAAAGAGTAATGGTGGCAAAACACAGTTATATAGGCAGACCCAAACTACTCAAACACATTCCTGAAGTTTGTAAAAGCATGTACATTTCAATCATACCAAAAAAGGCAACCTGGCAGGTTTAAAGCTTTGAACTTGTTTCCATTAAGAGACTGTGCTTGTACTAATTTGCAATGAAAGGTGACATGTTTTTCTTCCAGTATTTCACCTCAGTCCTACAAATAAGAGAATGGTAGAAGCAACAGCAGTGTAATTAAAACACATTTGTACACACTGCTCATATTCACACATTTACAGATGTTGCAGTGCATTCATATGAGAATTTACATGTTACAGAGAAAAATACATATTTTCAACTAACACTACTGATAAATACTGCAAAATAGTAATCTGTTGCTGATTTTTGTAATAGTTTTAGAGTTAATGAATTGTACACTTGTTTGAAAATAGCAAATAAGTTTTAATCCCTATCAGTGAAGCAGACTAATTATTTTATGATGGCCCATTTTATAAGTGTGATAAGCCACTCCAGGGTGTGCATTTCAAGGATTTCAATGCACTTTCAAGAGCTGTAAGGACACTCGGCCTTCAGCCTTGTTCCTTAGCACACTCCTGGGGGCAAACATTAAAATTCTTGAAACGCACACCATGTCCTGGTTTATTGCTTACATATACAGTTAGACCCTGGAGGTCATGGGCGTCACATTGACCTAACGTGCAACTGTTAAGCTATTACTACAGTTTGTAGTGATTCCTTTCTGTTACAGTATGAACTGAGTGCCAGTAGTTTGCTATACAAAAAAATAATAAAGTAAGGCACTTTACACACAATCATAACAACTATTTAATAAAACAAAGATCTCATTGCAAGAGGGCTCTTGCAATAGGTACTAACCAGTATGACTATGCCAGCGGGTGTCAGGACCTCACAGAAAATCTTCTAGCTAGCAGTTCCTGCCAGGGACCACCCCCCAGCATCAGGTGACCAACGTCAGCAGACATCAGATAAAAGGGTGGTCCCACACCTGCCCTCCAGTTCTTTCCCACCATTGGCTCCTAGTCTATCACCTCATGAAAGATCTGCACTCTAGCATCGCTAGGATGAATGCCTTTTTTGTATTTTTCTATCATAATAGTTCCTATTTTATTCTGTTTTCCGAATTGCCTAAATCTGCTGTGTATGTCATCCCTTACTCCATCCAAGTCGCAAAAGAACAAGTGCGAGTCCTGCTGGTCTCATCTCCTGCCCAAGAATGGCCATTCTCTGTGCTTCTTTTGTCTCAGCCCCAACCACCATGTGGAAGACTGCGATCATTGCCAAACATGTAACTCCGCCACTCGGAAGAGAAGGTAGTAAGCCCTGAAAGCCCACATTTTGAAGCAGAAGATGGCCTCCATGGAGAAGGAGTTAAAGAAATTAAGGCAGACATCGGACTCTCCTGAAGGGCACCATTACAAGAGAAAGGAGAAGCACAGGGACAAGGACACTCCTTCCACAGCCCAGCAGGCCCCAGCTGAGGTTGCAGTCCTCACTGTTACCTCCCATCTGGGGGACTCCTCTCTGATGGCTGCCTTGGTGGTGTCCAGGCATACTTTGTGCCCCCTGTCAGACTCTCACGTGGGTCTGATGGAAGCCTCGGGGGCAAAGGAGGCAGTTGCCCATGCTAAGGTTATTCCACAGCCTAGCGGTGTTGGCACATCGAATAAGTCGGGCTCTGGCTCCGCCATTTCCCACGTGGGCAAGACTGGTTGCCTCCCCGCGGGGCAGGCAATGTTCCGGGGTCTCCCCCATCACTGGAGGACCCTTTTCCATTTGCCAATGCCTCCAACACCAGACCCAATGCTGGTTGATCTGAAACCACCGTACGGTAATCTGACACCCTCCGTATGGGCCATCGAGGGCAACAGATACAGTTCCTCCTCTGGAGCCACCCTTTCCTGCCCTTCCATCCTCTGAGTAGATGCCTGGCCCTTCAGCCCCTCTGTCAGGGTCTCTGACAAGGCTATCTGGGTATTAGACGCTGGGCTGCCCGATGCCAGGGTACCCAACGCCACATTACCTGGAGCCTCATTACCTGATGCTGCACTACCTGACACTGGCCTATCCCAGTCCAGATTTCCTCCGTCAGGTTATGGGTACCCATTTTATGGATATTCAGGCTACCCTCCACCACCCCAGTCGCACCCCCAGGTGGATCTTAAAGAGGTTTTGTCCTCCTGATAGGCTGAAGCCAGGTCTCGACTGATGTCATCTGAAGCCAGCTTCGACTCCAGCTCTAATGCGGGACCAAGGTAGTCTTCCTTAAGGGCTTCCTGTTCCATAACCCATCCCTATCCTGGTTCCCCGGTTGGGCAGGCTCCGAGGGAATACACCAGCCCAGTAGATCTTTCCAGATGGGTAGATCTTCCTCTGCCTAGTGGGGACTCCTCTAGCATCTCAGATTCTTCTGAGTCTGATGATTACTACCCATCGGGACCTGACAATGAGCCTCATACCCTGGAGGCTCCCAAAACGAAGGACTCCCTGCAGTCTCCTCCGGAGGACCCTTTGTTTTTAGAGCTGCTCCAGAAGATTCAAGCTTCTTACGGCTGGAAGTCAGTCGATCAGGACGTGCAATGTCAGCACTTGGCAAAGCACCTGGACCTTGAAGAGGCCTCCCCACCCTTATCCCCCCATGGCTGAGACCTCACGAGGACTTGGTGACCACGATTTGGAAGCAATCTTCCTCCTTTGCATGCAAGGTGGATAGGTTATACCAGTCCCCTTAAGGCAGGAGTTCCTTGAGCATTCAGCCTAAGGCTGATTCTGTTGTGATCGGCACTGCGTTCAATAGATCGACCAACCCCAAGCATCTCAGTTCCATCCCTCAAGACAAAGAATCCAAAACTATGGACCAGTGTGGTATGAAAATGTATTCTTCCCCCACTCTGGGATTATGCACGCTCAATTATGTTGGGCAGACGGGACTATTCTAAGCTTACGTACTTCCTGACTCCCCCATTAAGCAAGTGCAGGGTGAGCTGGTCTGGTCAGCCCATTCCTCCTGCCGTCATATGTTGAGGGCCACCTCTGACAAGGCAGATTCAGCCAGTCATTCCTGTACCTTTGCCATAGGCCTGCGCAGGCACTCTTGGCTCTGGCTGTCTGGCCTGGCCCAAGAAGTCCACACTGCCTATATGGACATCCCATTCAGAGGGATGGTCCTGTTCAGGGGTGACATAAAAGATATAATCACCAACCTGCAGGATGAGGGCCAGGATCTGAGGTCAGTTAAAGGGATGTACCTTAAACCTCAGGATCAGAAATGGCTCTTTCGTAAGCAAGCCCATATGCAACGCAGACAGTGGCAGCCACGTTGACAAAATAAGCAAAGAGCCTCCACAGCTGCCGGTGCTCCCCCTGCCAAAACCTGTAAAGCCATGGGAGCTTGAGCAGCAATTTAGCCTGCGACCTCCTGACTCGTTGCCTCTCCCTCAGTAGCAGCCATGTAGAGTGCTGATTATTGAGCACTGCACTTTTGAACGACTCAATAATAGTGCTCTACAAGAGAGTGAGGGGTGCAATAGATCACTCTATCCTATATAGCGAGTATAGCAAGGAGCTGTACTCATGACTACAGGATATAGGATCCTGGGTTGCCAACTCCTGCTGAGCTGCTCACGTAGCATAGTGGTGTATACCACCACTTACGATGTGAGCAGACACAGGTTCAGGTCCAGCTATGGGCAATATAATTTTTATTGTTTTTAATCCAGTAACTTGCCCTGTGATCCACACACCCCCCCCCCTTTGGAGTTTGTTATATAAGTTTGGAGATGTGTGGGGGGCTTGCCTCCCACAAGGGCGGGGGTGCTGTCCCCCACATAAAAAAATGTTTTTTGTGTGCGTTTTTAAACTATTGTACCAACCATTGCTATTTGCAGCAGTTGGCACAGTATCCGTCGCCCTTTTGATAATGGGCTCATATTTGTTCACTTTATTTGATAGGCGGTCTTTCAGACTCACCTTTATTACATAAAACCTCTCCCTCTCTGTCTGAAACCTCCAGCAGAGCCGGTGGGCGGACATTTCTCTTGCCATCTGCCGGAATGAGGGAGGATCATGACAGACTCTTAGGTGCTCCAAATGATTGCTTGGGGCACTCAATAGAGATCTGACTTTGAGTTGGAGCTCCTGCAGCAGGTAATACACTTATGACTAATGCCACCAGGCATTAGGACACCACAGAAAAACTTTCTAGGTAGCAGTATGTAGCAGGGGTTCCCCCCCTGACATCGGCCATACCTGACGTCCAATGTGGTATAAAAGGGGCAGACGCCCAGCACCATCTCAGTTGTTTCCCGCTGTCGACCAGCTCAGTTTGGCTCCATGGATGTCTTACTTCAGCAGACTGCCTAGTTTATCTGCGTAAAGCAGTTTTTTTCTCAACATCTCTCAACTAGTTTTACCCTTCTTGCACGTCTTCACCATCCCCACCATGGCGAAAGCCAAAGTACCAGTGTGGTGATCCCAGCAAAGGACTGCCACAAGGCCTGCCTGATCTGCCTAGGCCCCGACCATCGGCCACGTGGCTGTGCCCACTGCAAGAAGTTCAGCAACAAGACCAGGATTAGAAGCGCTAAAGCACTGAAAGCCTATCTCTTAGAACAAAAATGAGCCGTGATGCTTAAGTCTCTGTCTGGTCATAGCTCTTCTTCATAGAAACATAGAAACATAGAATTTGACGGCAGATAAGGACCGCTTGGCCCACCCAATCTGCCCATTTCCCTACCTGATGGATAAGCTGCAGATCCTAGTTAACCAGCAGACTACTTCTTCCTACCCCCACCCCCTAGAATTGCGTTATGACTGTCCCATGCATGCTTGAATTCTACCACTGTTCTTGACTCCACAACCTCCTCTGGAATGCCGTTCCATACATCCACAGCCCTCTCTGTGAAAAAATACCTCCTTAAATTACCTCTGAGCCGCTTCCCCCTTCTGTCTTCAAATTGTGCCCCCTTGTTCCTGCACACCTCTTTTTTTGAAAGATGCTACCCTCTTGGACTTTGTTGATTCCCTTGAGGTACTTGAAAGTTTCTACCATGTCCCCCCTCTCCCTCCTTTCCTTGAGGCTATACATATTAAGCTCCTTAAGTCTCTCTTCATATGTCTTCCGGTGCAGACCCTGCACCATTTTAGTTGCCCTCCTCTGGACAGCTGCAATCCTGTCTATGTCTTTGTAGAGATTGGGTCTCCAGAACTGCACGCAGTACTCCAGATGGGGTCTCACCAGCTGTCTGTACAGAGGGATAATAACTTCTTGTTTTCTACTGGTGATGCCTCCCTATGCATCCCAGTATCCCCCAACCCTCCTTACTGCCCTCTCACATTGCTTGCCCACCTTTAGGTCATCTGATATGACTACCCCCAGGTCCCTTTCCATTTTGTTGTTGTTAGTATCTCACCCCCATTGTGTACTCTTCCCTGGGTTCTTGTTTCCCAGATGCATTATTTTGCACTTCTTTGCATTGAATCCTAGCTGCCATACTTCTGACCATTCCTCCAACCTTGCCAAGTCCCTTTTCATCTTTCCACGCCTTCTTGTGTATCAACCCTGTTGCAGATCTTTGTGTCATCTGCAAAAGGCATACTTTCTTTCAGTCCCTCTGCAATGTCACTGATGAAGACATTAAAAGGACTGGACCCAATATGAACCCTCACGGTACCCACTAGTAACCCCCTTTCTTCAGAGTGGACTCCATTTACAATTACCTTCTGTGTCCTGTTGTCCAGCCAATGTTTTACCCAGGCTACCACCCTGGGACCCACTCCCAGGCTGGTTAATTTGACTATTAATCTTTTGTGTGGGACTGTGTCAAATGCCTTGCTAAAGTCTAGGTAGGCCATGTCCACAGCCCCTCCCTGGTCTACTACTTTGGTCACCCAGTCAAAGAAATCTATTAGATTTGTCTGACATGACCTTCCCGCTGCGAACCCATGCTGCCTTGGGTCCTGTGCTCCACTGGCCTCTAGGTACTCAACTATTCTTTCCTTCAGAAGTGACTCCATCACTTTCCCTACCACAGAGGTCAGACTGACAGGTCTGTAGTTTCCTGCCTCTGTCTTGGTCCCACTTTTGTGAAGGGGAATCGCATCCGCCTTCCTCCAGTCCTCGGTACCACACCATCCTCCCATGATTTATTAAAAAGAGTAGCCAGTGGTTTCCCTAGTTCCTCCCTTAATTCTTTCAGAATTCTGGGGTGAATTCCATCAGGACCCATTGCTTTGTCCACCTTCAGTTTTAGGAGTTCTTGCAGAACCCTTTCTTCTGTGAAAGGACTGGGATCGACCCACCCTATCAAGAGTGCTTCTATTAATTGGATGAGGCACTTCCCTCTCCTCTTTTGTGACTACTGAGCAGAAATATTCATTCAGTATTCCTGCTTTTTCACTGTCCCCCTCTGCCCACCCACCATTCATTCTATTCAGCCTCACTATCCCTCCCTTTGTCTTTCTACACTCGCTGATGTACCTATAAAAGGTTTTATCTCCCTTCTTAACTGAGTTAGCTATCTTTTCCTCAGTTTGGGCCTTTGCTATTCTGACTTCCCTCCCTGCTTCCTTCTGCCTTAACTGGTACAGCTCTCTGTCCTGTTCCTTCTGTGTTTCCTTATACTTCCGGAATGCTATCTTTTTCTTCCTGACTTTCACAGCCACCTTTTTTGAGAACCACAGTGGCTTTTTCTTTTGTTTTGCTTTATTTGCTTCACACAAAGGCTTGTTGCCTCTGTGATAGCAGTTTTGACAATTCCCCATTGTTGCTCCACACCTCCTTCTAGCCTGTTTGCTAGTGCTTTTCTGAGGCACTCTCCCATCTTGCCAAAGTCAGTCCTCCTAAAGTCCAGTACCCTCACTTTTGTATGGCTTGACTCTGTAGCTGAGTTTAACGTGAACCACACTGTTTGATGGTCACTTGTCCCCAGATGGCAACCCACTTCTAGATCTGAGATCCTCTCCACTGCCCCGTTTGAAAGTAAGGGTCTAAGATTGCTCCCTCATGAGTGGAGTTCGAAACTAGCTGTCTAATGCCTGCACCTGTAGGGCATCAAGAATGCCCTGCTCTTGGATGTGGCTGCAGCAAATGTGCTCCAGTTAACATTTGGCATATTCAGGTCTCCCATCAACAGTATCTCCCCTTTCTCTGCCATTCTAAGAATGCCTTCTATCATATCCTTGTCCATTCCTTTCCCCTGACATGGGGGTCTGTACACAACCCCTGTGCGGATTGTGGTGCCCTTTCCAGTCTCCAAGGTGACCCACAGTGCCTCCTCTCCTCCCTGTTTACTCTTTTGTTCAGTTGCTTTTATCCCTTCCTTTACATAGAGAGCTACTCCTCCCCCTCTTCTCCCCTGCCTGTCTCTGCTGTAGATTATGTACCCTGGTATGTTAACATCCCAGTCATGGTTCTCTGTGTACCATGTTTCCGTGACTGCTACTATATCCAGGCATCCCTCTTCCATTAAGGCCATCAGCTCAGGGAGCTTGTTGCCCAGACTACGGGCATTGGTACTCATTACCCTCCATTTCCTGATGGCCTTACTCCCTTTTGCCCCATCCCTGTCCTTCTTGCCTTTGTCACTTTCTCCATTTACCCCTGCCCTTCTCCCTATCGACACCTCTATGTTGGTGTTTGCTGCACTTACTACCATGATTATTTGGGGGTAGGATTTTTCTGCTCCTTTCCAGTGCCTCCCCCCTTGGCTAGTTTAAAAGCTTGCCAATGAAGCATTTAAACCTATCACCTAGGACCCTGGTTCCCCTCCCGGACAGATGCAGCCCATCATGCCAGTATAGGCTTGCATCACTCCAGGTGGAGCCCAGTACCCAATGAAGCCCAATCCTGGGCTCCCACGCAGTTTTCCAACCACTGATTGAATCCCATGGTGCAGAACACCTAGCCTCTCCTATGCGTAGATAGGTAGCACCTCGAGAAAGGTTACCCGTGCGTGCTACTTGACCAAGGCCCCTCCCAATTCACAAACTCTTCCTGCACTTCTCTAATCCGTTCTTGGCCAGGTCATTTGTCCCTAGGTGGACAATGACATCCAGCTCCCTCCCTGTGCAGCTGCTCAGCAATCCTGAGATTCGCTCCCTGTCCCTCAAGCCATGGCGCCAGGCAGGCACCTTACCTCCCTCTCCCTTCCTCCCCAGTTCACCTTCCTAACAATGGGTCCCCACCAGGAGTTGTTTCCTTCCCCTGGGGTCCCCTGCCACCCTCCTGTGGGTCTCCTTTGTGGAGGCTCCCAGCATCCTCCTTGGTCTCCACTGTGGGTGCCTCCATAGAGGAACCACACTTTGCCAGAATGGCATAGGAATTGTGGAGAGGTACAACTGGAGGGATGTGCATCTGTTCCACCACCCACACCCTCCCTGAGCCCACTGTGGTCCAACTGCTCCTCTTTCTTGGCAACCTCTGAGGCAACGGCAGTGGCACTGGTGGTCGCTGGATGGAAGAGGAGGTCCCACAAATCCTGGCCAACTCAGCCTGGAGATGAGCAACCTCCTCCCTCAGCCCAGAGAGGTGCCTGCAGATGGGACAACACCACATCCTCCAGAACATCTCCCGGTAGTCCTGCAGCTGTTGGAGCATATGGCAGCTGTCATAGCCACAGTTTCTCTGTCTCATATGAACATGAGAACCCTCCAGTGGCACCTCAGAGTACAAAGGGATCAGGGCTCTGAGGACTTGGACCATCCTATCCGAATATCGGTAGCAGTTCGATGCTCCCTTCAATGGTGGCTTGTCCCAGCTCATCTAGAACAGGGAGTCCATTTCCAGAGGCCAAGACCACTGCAGATCATCATGATGGATGTCTCAGGGCTAGGCTGGGGTGCTCTCCTAAATGAGCATCAGATGCAAGGGTCATGGTCTGCTATCAAAAGGTCACTCCATATCAACGTTCTGGAGATGAGGGCCATTCTATATGCCCTCCAAGACTTTCAGGATCGGCTCTCCATGGGGTCTTCTATTAATTCAATCAGACAATACCCCAATAGTCTTTTACCTAGCAAAGCAAGGGGGAACAGGTTTGTATCCTCTATGCAAAGAGGCCATGAGGATCTGGGACTGGGCAGCAGAACGAGGTCTGTTTCTCCTAGCCATTCATGTGCCAGGAAGTCAAAACATTCTTGCTGACAGCCTGAGTCATTCTCATCCTCTAAACCATGAGTGGGAGTTGCTCCAAGACTTTGCAGATGACCTCTTCGCAAGATGGGGCTGTCCAGAGTTAGACCTCTTTGTATCCCCATGCAACACCAAACTGCCAAATTTCTGCTTGCTAGATGCAGGGCCTGGTATTCTCTGGTGAGATGCATTATCCTTCTCCTGAGTGGAGAGGTTTCTTTATGCCTTTCCTCCCTTCCCCTGGTTCAGAGAGTACTGCTTAAACTGCAGTCTGAGGGGGCCAGAATGATTTTGTGGCCCCGCTTTGGCCCCAACAGATTTGGTTTCCTCTCCTTCAACAGCTGGCCATGGGGCCTCCTGTGCCACTTCCTCTCTATACTCGCTTACTGTCCCAGGAACAGGGGATGCTAGTCAATCCTTCCCTTCAGACCCTTCACATGCATGCATGACTCCTACAGTCCTAACAGAAGAGAGATTGGGAGTTTTTAAGAGAGTAGCAGGGATTCTAGTGGTGGCTAGGAAACCCTGCAGTAGGGCAACTTACGCTATGAAGTAGAAACTTTTCTGTCTCTGGGTGGCTGCCAGATCCCTAGACTCTTTAATGTGCTCTGTTGTGCTAGAGTACCTTTTCCATCTCCTTGATCTAGGTCTGAGCTACTCTTCAGTTAAGGTGTGCATTTGTGCTGTTTTGGCATACCATGCTCTTACAGGAGAAAGGACTCTGGCACAGCTGGATGTGTGCAAGACTTTCCTTAGAGGAGTCCTGCATATCAGACCCCTGTGGAGGGACCCTGTTCCCCCTTGGGATCATCTTGTTTTTTTTAAGAAAAGCTCACCCTGCCCCCTTTCCAACCTGCTGCAACGTGCGAGCTTCACCATCTATCTTGGAAGGTGTTATTTTTAGTTGCTATTACGTCTACTCAGAGGATTTCTGAGCTTCAGGCCCTGATGTGCAAGGGGCCTTACCTTGTTTTCCACAGGGACAGGGTGCAGCTCCATACTAATCCTAAATTTTTACAAAAATGTTGTCCACCTTAATGCTAAACCAGGACATTTCACTTCCGGTGTACTATTCAGAGTTTTGTAGTGGGGAGAGGCCCTTTTACACACTCTGGAAGTTCAGAGTTTTTGGTTTTTATTTGGACCAAACTCATTCTGTTCGGAGCATGGACCAGTTGCTCGTTGCTTTCACTCAACACAAAGCAGAGTCCACTGTCACTAAACAAACTCTGACCAGGTGGTTAGTCCACTGTATCACATTCTGTTACCAACACCATGGCAGACCCTTACCGAAGGGCCACTCTGCCAGGGCCATTGCTACATCCTTTGCCTCACTGAGGAACATTTCAGCAGCAGACCTTTGCATTTCTGCCACCTGGAGCACTGTCCATACTTTCATCAGGCATTACAGTTTGGACATAGCCTCTAGAAGGAGAGTACATTTGGTTTGGCTATTCTCCAGGGACTACTTTCTTGGGAGCATAGATTTTCTTCCCTTAGTCAGTCATTTCTCCACCCTTTTGACCTGGACCTATCTGGGTTACTGCTTGGGACTCAGTCCTAAGTGTGTTACCTGCTGCAAGAGCTCCAACTCGAAGTCCAATAGTACAGTTATGTAAGAACTTACCGTAACAGTAGATCTTCCAGAGGAGCTCTTTCAGCAGGTGGCTTTCCCACCCTCCATCTCCCATGGGCATTTTTTATCTGTATTTCTAGTAGGGGAGCTCCTTCATGGTTCTCCTTTTTTACTAAATGGGTCTCTGGCAGGGAACTGAGATGGCACTGGGGGTCCTCCCCTTTTATCAATCAATCAATCATTCACTTTATTTACCACGTTGGATGTCAGGCGTGGCCAAAGTCGGGGTTAGACCCCCGCTACATACTGCTAGCTAGAAAGTTTATCCATGGGGTCCTAATGCCTGTCAGCATTAGTCCTAAGAGTATTACCTGCTGCAAGAGCTCCACTCAAAGATCTACTGTTACAGTAAGTTCTTACATAACTGTAATTTTTCCCAAAACCCTCCACACAGACCCCCCCCAGCTCTTCTTATCTTCCCAATCACATCCCTCTGGTTTGGGAGGAGATCTGTGCCCCTCTTCTAAAAGAAGTATTGGAACCTGTTCCTCAGTTCCAAGGGGCGAGTTACTACTCACGCTTCTTCTTGGTCCCCATCTTGGACCTCAGCTCACTGAACCTGTTTATGTCATACAAGAGGTCCAGGATGCTCTCCCTTCCAAGCCTTCTGCTTCTTCTCAGAGATGGTCTGTGGCTTTGTGCCCTGGACATGCAAGATGCTTTTCTTCACATCCTCATCCATTCTGCCTATCGCAGGTTCCTCCGGTTCTGCTTTCAGGGGGAGCATTTTCAGTTTCGGGCCCTGCCCTTCGACCTGTCCTCTGCTCCCCGGGTGTTCACCAAAACTTTAGCAGTGGTAGCAGCCCACCTGCACATCCTGGGACTTCAGGTGTAACCTTACCTGGATGACTGGCTGATTACAGCTCCTCCCCAGCACTTCCTAGCCCTCACCCTAGACTTCCTCCAGTCTGGGCATAACTGTCAACATGGCCAAGTCTCATTTGGTTCCCACGCAGCATTTACCATTTATTGGGGCAGTGCTGGATATCCATCTGGGCAAAGTCTTTCTTCCCCCAGATCAGATCAAGACTCTGTGCTCGCAAGCTCGGTCTCTGTCTTCTCAGAGACCGGTCTCCACCCGCTTGGTCCTAAGACTTATTGGGCTCATGGTGGTGGCCATACCCACAGTTCCTCTAACCAGATTACATATGAGGATCCAACAATGGACCTTCAAGGCTCACTGGGATCAGGCAGTGTATGACCTGAATCAGGAGGTCTTTGTTTTGGACCCAATGGTTAGGGAACTCTCCCTCCCGCTCCCTGAAGACAGACGTGTCGGTAACTGGGTGGGGAGCCCACTTCGGGTCCTACAAGATCGCTCCCTGATGGTACATTCAGACAACATGTGTGTGGTCTGATACCTAAACAAATGGGGGAGGGGACCCGGTCCTACCTACTGTGTTGGGAGGCCATGCAGGTCTGGGAACAGCTGATACTCCTCAGCTTGCATCTGACAAAGATCCATGTTCCAGGAATTCAGAACTCCTTGGCAGATGCTCTCAGCCAGTCTCCAGTGAGTGTACATGAGTGGGAGCTAAGGTAAGACATCGTAGACAATCTCTTCCCCCTCTGGGGAACTCCTCAGATGGATCTGTTCACATCCCCATCCAGTGGGTAAGTACAGTTATGCCAAGCTTCTCGTCTTTTGTTCACTCATTCCAGGCCGAGGCGTTTTTTGTCTGGATGCACTGTCTCTGTCCTGGAAAGGTAGATTTGTTTATGCCTTTCTTCCGATTCCATTGATCCCCAGAGTTCTTTTCAAACTCGGGAGAGGACACAAGGATGATCCTCATTGCCCCTCTTTGGCCGAGACAAGCCTTTTTCAGTGTTTTGCAAAAGCTTTCAGTTCAACCGCCTCTTCTGCTGACCCAGGACCAAGGGACCCTGGTCCATCCAGGTCTCAAGTCCCTCCATCTGCATACATGGCTCCTGCAAACATGGTGACCTTTCTCTTTGGGGTGTCACCTGGGGTGGCCCATATCCTAGTGGAAATCAGAAAGCCTTCCAGTCAGTCCACCCTATGCTATGAAGTGGAAGCGCTTCTCCATCTGGGTGGAAGCTCAGTTTTTGGAGCCCTTTTATTGTCCTGTGGTCAAGATTCTGGGCTACTTCAAATACCTTTTTGATTTAGGTCTCAGCTTCTCTTCCCTTTAGGTTAATCTTTCGGCCATCTCTGCCTGCCATCTCCCTCTTAGAGACAAGTCAGTAGCCCAACTGCAAATCTCCAAGACCTTTTTAAAAGGAGTGCTGCACTTAAGACCTTCCATCCACAGTCCAGCTCCTCCTTGGGATCTTAATTTCATCCTGGATAAGCTCATGCTGCCTCCCTTTGAGCCTGCAGCAGAGGCGGATATGCGCTTTTTGTCTTGGAAGACCTTATTTCTGGTGGCTATCACTTCCGCTTGGAGGATTTCTGAGCTTCAGGCTTTGATGTGCCTATTTCCCTATTTGACCTTTCATAGGGACAAAGTGACCATGAGAACTAACCGCAGATTTCTACCGAAGGTTGTGGCGGAGTCCATTCTCAACCAGTCGGATGAGCTTCCTACTTTTTTCTCTGGACTATTCTAATCAGGGGAGCACCTCCTCCATACCTTGGATGTGCACCATATCTTAAGGTGTTATACCAACTGTACAAAGGGCCTCAGACGAATGAAACAGTTGTTCATTTCCCTCACTCCCAAGAAGGAGAGTCGCCCTGTTTCTAAACAGTGTCTCTCCAAATGATTGGCTAATTGTATTACCTTCTGTTAAAACAAATATAACAAGCCCCTTCCAGGCCAGGAGAAAGGGCATTCTACTAGAGGCATGGCAGCCATGTCTGCATGCTTCAGAGGCACAGAAATATGTGCTGCGGCTACTTGGACCTTTGTCCATACCTTTACCAAACACTACAGTCTGGATGTGGACTCCCAACACAGAGTGAGTTTCAGCCTCGCTGTCTTGCAGGGTATTTTGTCCTGATTTCCCTGTCAGACTTTCTGTGTACAGTTTTCTGCTTGTCCTCCTCCCTGGCTTCTTTATTCAGAACTACTTGGGACTCAGTCCTGCTAGTTAGTATCTACTGCAAGAGCCCTCTCGAAGTAAGATGGTACAGTTACGTAAAAACTTGTCATAACAGTAGATGTTCGAGAGAGGCTGTTGCAGTAGGTACTGCATTCTCTCCCTCCATCCCACTGAGTTTCTTTTTCTCTTTTTCCTTATGGGCCATGATTCTGTCTTCTGTTATATGCTGCCTCTGGCGGGAAAACTGGAGGGTGGGCGTCGGACCGCCCCTTTTATCTGACGTCTGCTGATGTTGGTCTCCTGATGCTGGGGGCAGTCCCCACCAGGAATTGCTCGCTAGAAGATTTTATGTGGGGGTCCTGAAGCCTGCCAGCTTAGTCCTTCTGGTTAGTACCTACTGCAAGAACCTCTCTTGAAGCCCTACTGTTACAGTAAGGTGTTATGTAACTGTACTGTCTTCATTTTACTGGTCATACTTCGCCAACCATATAAATGGAAGGTCTCATGGGTCAAGTGGAGCTAATATGCGCTTATCAGATTATGGTTTTATCAAATTATGTTGTGTTTTTTTCATTGCCTTTTTTTTTTATTTTATTACTTGCTACATAGAAAATAAAGAATGGGGTAGTGTATGTTATGAGATCATTACACACACCTGAGGTGAGGGATGCTGCATAAACACTGAGGGTGTGTGTAAAATCGAGCTTTACACACTGCCCCATCTTTTATTTTATATAATTGCTGGTGGGACCTTTTTTGCCACAGCAGTTATATAAAATAAATAAAAAGAGATCTTTTGTTTCACTTAGCAGCATGAGTGAGGGGAGAGAGCAGCTGACATGAGTGTGCAGTCAGGGAAACCCGTCACATGTTTTCCATAATAACCAGCCTGTTATTACAGCAAATAACCTGGGTTTTCTTAGGATAAAAGCACCATCAGTTATTATAATAGTGTATGGTAGACTGTTGTTAATAGTAAAAATCTATCATTTCCTAGTCTTGTACCATCATTGTGATGTCAGTAAGCTGTTGTACTATTGTTAGTATGTCTCAACGATGGTGCAACAGCATTGAATGTCTTTGCACATGTGCAAGTGGCAGTACATAGCACATCGGAAAAGGTCTGTGGCAGTTTACTTATGGAAAAGGAGGTTTAAATCAATCGGTAAGTGATAATTTTGTTGTTTTTAATCTTACGCGGCACACAGCAGCACACCAGTATTTCTTTTTGAAAGTTAAAAAAAAAAAGTCTATGTGGACTGGGAAGAAGTGGAATGTTTTCACTGACTTTTGAGCAGAGGATCCCTGACATCGTGGCATGACCACAGAAGTGACAAGCTATTTTTTTTTGTTGCCCATACACTATACAAGACAATGGATGGACAACAGTAAACAACAACACTGGTGCCCACTTCTCGAGGTTGTGTGACAACTGTAAACCTCTCTAACTTCGCTCTTGAGTTGTGCATGGTTGTCATGACAACCTCGCGAAGTGAACAACTGTGTTGTTCACTGTTGCTCATCCATTGTCCTCTATGTACCAAACATCAAGTCGTACCATTGCTATAAAATAATCAAACGTATTCCTAACACAGACCCTCAAGCTGCCGTGCCTGGTGGATGATCGAGTCAGAACCAGGCTCCCTTTCATGCATCAGCCACATGAATCTGTTGTGTACTCGAAAAGAGATGTAATTCCTTACACCTAAGGCAACAAAATATTTCTCCCAGATCAACAACCTGATTCCATTACCCCAGTCAGTGGGAGGTCAACGAGATCAAGGGGAATCTGCATCCCTTTAATGACAATTTAATTTTTTTATTTCGGAAAAGCACCAGTATAGGTATTACTGTTACTGTCACTAGAGTATTTTGCACCTGGCTTCAAGTTCTTACACTTCTCATTTCAGATAACCCCTTACAACATTGTCCCTTATTATGTTTACAGTAGTCAATACCATGTAGCTTAAACTGCACCAACTGTGTTGTTATTGTAACAACATAACACAGTTCACCATAAAAGAGACATATTAAAACTATATCTCTTTACAATATTGTTACAGAAAGTAACACGATATACTGTATACACTTATAAAGATATAAGAGTTAAACTAAGTACTGTTACACAATTATTCACTAGCTAAAGAAATGTGAATTGCTTGTAAACAGACTGATGAAAAAATTAATTATCATAGTAATCTTGTTTCTTCCAAGGGATTTTTACTGTATTCTGACATACAGTATGCAGTGTGGCCCCACCTTAGTACTGCCCTGGAGCTGAAATGGTTAATGGAACCTATGCAAATGATAGAATGCTAGGCTCGAGCTCAGTTTTCAAACCACCTTCTCTGGTAAACAACCTTCTAACCATCAGAGTCTAACGAAGTATGCTAGTAAACTATCAAAACTGTCGAATTAACTAATCCAGTCTATACACTAAAAACTTAAGTTCTACCCAGCCCGTGAGAAAAAGCTTTCCTCTACAAAACGGATGGTCATCTCTATGACTCAAGTCACAGATGTCCTAAAGAAAGAACAGTCCAAGTGCACACAACAGGAATAACAGTTATTGTGCAATTTCCTCAGGTTCTAGTAGGGGAGGAAGGGTGGGAGCTCAGAATACAACAGGATTCCATTGGATGAAACAAGATTACTGTAGTAAGTAATTTGTTCTTCTAACCTCAGGAAATTTTACTGTAGTCTGACATATGCAGACTACCCATGCAGTACCTTTGGAGGTGGGCAAGAACCTACTTAGGAAACTGGTTCTGTAGTACTGCTGTGCCAAATCTGGCTTCACTCCTGGCCTGGGTATTCAGGTTACATAGATATATAGACACTGTCAGCAGATAAGGGCCTACAGCCCACTCAGTCTGCCCATTTCAGCTTGTAAGTTCACTTTGTTTTCCTAGAAGTCTGTTGCCCCTTAACCCCGACCTCCAGAATTCCTTAATGTCTATCCCATGCATTCCTAAATCCTGTGATTGTTTCAGCCCCCATTACTATACTTCCTCTGGCAGGGTGTTCCACTTGTCCGCCACCCGCTCTGTGAAGAAATTCTTCCTCAGTTTTCTTCTAAATTGCCCTCTAACCAAGTTCATCTCATGCCCTCTCGTCCTGGAACATCTTGTTCACTGAAAAATAGTATATTCATGCACCCTGTTCCTCCCTGTAAGATACTTGTATGTCTCTATCATATCCCCTCTCTCCTTCCTTTCCTCCAGGGAGTACATACTAACATACGAAAAGCCAGCAGAATAGGACTCATGGTCTATCGTGTCTGCTTGGTAGCCACCCCCCTACCGGGTGATCGCATCTCTGCCCCTCCACCCCAGAGAGGGTCTTCCTTGGCTTCAGTTTCCCCATGTACCTGTCCCACCCCCTCTTGAACCCTCCACTGTGCCCTCTTCAACCAGTCTCCTGGTCAGTGCATTCCATGGCTTCACCACCCTCTCAGTGAAGTAGTGTCCCCTATGCTCCCCCCTGTAATTCTCCCTCCTCCAGCTTCCACTCATACCTCCTGGTTCTTCCTCCCTTTCTTAAGCCTGAACACCTCCTTGGCTTGTTGATCCCCTTTACATACTTTAAGACCTCTATCATGTCCCCCATCTTTCCTCTCCTCTCATGCGTACAGGTTGAGCTCCTCCAGTCTCTCTTCATAGGGCCTATGCCCTGGATCATCCTGGTCACCCTTCTCTGGAGCCTATCCAGCAGCACTATGTCTCTCTTAAGGTGTGGTCTCCAGAACTGCACACAGTACTCTAGATGCAGCCTAATCAGGGCATGATGCAGAGGGAGGATCACCTTCCTCTTCCTTGAGGTAATGCCCCCCGGCTATGCAGCCTAGTATCATGTTCGCTCAACAATTTTCAGTGTTGTTCATTTTGACATCCACCACTACCCCCAGGTCCCTCTCACCCAACGAGGCTTGCAGGGTGACCCCCCCAGGTGTATGCATGCCCTGGGTTTCTGACCCCAGATTCAGCACTTTACACTTTCCTGCATTAAACTTCAATCCCCACCTCCTTGACTGCCCTTCCATGTTATCCAAGCCCCCCCTAGAGGGCCACTCCCTCCTCCTCCCCATCTGCTAATGCTCCCAGCTTCAAGTCATCCACAAAGAGACTCTGCTTACTCCTAATACCCCTCCTTATGTCCAAGACATAGGCATTGAACAGGAGTGGCCCCAGAACTGAACCCTGGGAGACCCCACGATGACCCTTCTGGGGGAGGAGATTATCCCAAGTACTCTCAGGGCTTGCCACACAAGCCAATTTCCTACCCACCTGAGCAACTGCTCCCCCATCTCCCCTAGCTTTGTTAGCAGGCCATTGTGGGGTACCAAATCAGACACATTGCTGAAGTCCAGAGAGAGGATGTCCACTGGCCTATGTCAGTCTAGGGCACCCATCACCTATCACCAGTTGTAAAACTCCACAAGGTTGGTCTGGCACAATCTCCCCGGAACAAAGTCATACTTCCCATCATCTAGGTGCCCCAACCTTTTCAGCTGATCCCCAAGCCTCTCCTTAATAATGCCCTCTATCACCTTGCCCACCATGGATGTTAGGCTAACAGGTCTGTTGTTCCCCATTTCCTCTCTAGACCCCCTTTTGTGGATAGGCACCACATGGTCCACACTCCATTCTTGAGGCACTCACCCTGTCTACAGAGAGATGTTGAAGAGTGCAGCCAGTGGGGCTGCCAGCACATCCTCCAGGTCCCTCAGTACCCTAGGAAGCAGCCCCTCAGGCCCCAGCGCCTTCTGAGTCTTTATCAACCAGAGGGCCACCCTTACCCTGTCCTCTGTGACTTCATCCTCGCAGCCCACCAGCCCCTCCTGTTTCCACCTCTAGTTTCGGCCCATCCTCCACCCTAGCCTCTTCTGGTCCCCCAGACTCCAGGTGACCTCCCGTTTCTGTGGGCTCCCATTCCCTCCCATCAGGATGGAAGGATTCCTCGCCTCCCCCAGTAAAAACTGAGGCAAATTACTCACTTAGTACTTCTGCCTGCTCCCCTGCTTTCTGAGCCCATTCCTCTCCAGGCCTAATCCTGCTGATCTGTGTCCTTGCTTTCCTTTTCTCCCACTATGTATCTAAAGAACCCCTTTCACCCCCTCTGGATGTTCCTGTCCAGGTTTTGCTCCATCCTTACCTTGGCCATTCTCACCACTCTGGTGACCCTCCTGGACAGCAAGTTGTGCTCTTCCCCACTCCCTTTCCCCTCTTGAGCACTTTAAGCGTGCGTAGGCGGCCTTTTTTTCCCTCACCACCTCCTGCAGCTTGTAGGTCCACCAACATGTCTTACTGGCCCTACAGTGCTTGTGCCTTACCTTACCTTTGCACAGGACCTAGTAGCCTCCTGCACCCCCCTTCTTAATGTTCTCCCACAAGCTCCTAGCATCCACGTCCTGCCTTAACTCATCCAAGCACCACTGAAGAATCCATCCCATGCCCTCAAAGTCCACTCCCCTGAAGTCTGTTACTACCATATTTGTGTAGTTATTCCCCCCCCCCAAGTACAGCTGAAACCAGACCGTGGCATGATCACTACCTGCCAGTGGGAAGCTCACCTCCAGGCCCCTAATCTGGTCACTGTCTGCTAGGACCACGTCCGCTATCTGGCCCTCCCTAGTAGGCTCCCCCACCTGCTGGACTAGGAAGGCATCCTGGAAGACACCCATTGGCCTCTGCTCCTGGCCACCAAGGATATCATAGTGCCCCAGTCTGCCCCTGACATGTTTGGGTCCCCCATGACCTCCACCCTGCTCTTTCCCAGGCCAGAATTGCCCCTAATATTCTCAATCAGATTGTCCTCCAGGTCACCGCAGTTGCATGAGGTCTGTACACCACCCTTATTTTAAGTCCCCCCCCCCATTTGCAGGGTTACCCAGATCGTCTCCACATCCCCCCATCTCCTGAAGGCGGGGGTCGGTACCAGTCCATTTACAGAAGAAAGGGTTCTAAAAGAACTAATAAAATTGAAGGTGGACAAAGCAATGGGGCCTGATGGGATTTACCCAAGAATTCTAAAAGAACTAAGGGTAGAACTAGTGACATCGCTGACTACTCTCTTTAACAAATCATGGGAGGATGGGGTGGTACCCGAGGACTGGAGGAGGGCAGATGTGACTCCTCTTCACAAAAGTGGGAGCAGGACAGAGGCAGGAAACTACAGACCAGTTAGTTTGACCTCAGTGGTTGGGAAAATTATGGAATCACTTCTGAAGCAAAGAATTGTTGAGTACCTAGAAGCCAGTGGGGCACAGGACCCAAGGCAGCAATGGGAAGGTCGTGTCAGACGAATCTAATAGATTTCTTTGACTGGGTGACCAAAGTAGTAGACCAGGGAGGGGCTGTGGACATGGTCTACCTAGATTTTAGCAAGGCATTTGATACAGTTCCACACAAAAGATTAATGCACAAGCTAGCCAGCCTTGGAATGGGTCCCAAGGTGGTAGCCTGGATAAAAAATTGGCTAGACAACAGGACGCAAAGGGTAGTAGTAAATGGAGTACACAGTGAAGAAAGCAGGGTTACTAGTGGGGTACCGCAGGGTTCAGTACTGGGACTGGTCCTTTTTAATGTCTTTATAAGTGACATTGCAGAGGAACTGGAAGGAAAAGTATGTCTCTTTACAGATGACACAAAGATCTGCAACAGGGTTGATATACAAGATGGAGTGGAAAGGATGAGAAGGGACTTGGCAAGGTTAGAGGAATGGTCAAATGTATGGCAACTCAGATTCAGTGCAAAGAAGTGCAAGGTAATGCACATGGGAAACAAAAACCCAGGGGAAGCGTACACAATGGGGGGTGAGATAATGACAGCAGTAAAAATAGAAAGGGACCTGGGGGTAATTATATCAGATGACCTATAGGTGGGCAAGCAATGTGAGAAGGCAGTAAGGAAGGCTGGGGGGATACTGGGATGCATAGGAAGAGGCATCAATAGTAGAAAACAGGAAGTTGTTATCCCTCTGTACAGACAGTTGGTGAGACCCCATCTGGAGTACTGTGTGCAGTTCTGGAGACCCCATCTCCGCAAAGACATAGACAGAGTGGAGGCCATCCAGAGGAGGGCAACCAAAATGGTGCAGGGTCTGCACCAGAAGACATATGAAGGAAGACTAAAGGAGCTTAATATGTATACTCTTGAGGAAAGAAGGGAGAGAGGGGACATGATAGAAACTTTCAAATACCTCAAGGGAATTAACAAAGTCCAAGAGGGTAGCATCTTCCAGAAAAAGAGATGTGCAAGAACAAGGGGGCACAATTTGAAGATAGAGGGGGGACCGTTTAGGGGTAATGTGAAGAAGTATTTTTTCACTGAGAGGGTTGTGGATGCATGGAACAGCCTCCCTGAAGAGGTCGTGGAGTCAAGAACAGTGGGGGACTTCAAGAATGCATGGGACAGGCATAAGACAGTCCTAGGGGTGGGTAAGAGGAAGTAAGCTGTTAGTTAACTAGAATCTGCAGCTTATCTGTTAGGTAGAAAAATGGGCAGACTGGGTGGGCCAAGCGGTCCTTATCTGCCGTCAAATTCTATGTTTCTCCTCCACTCCACTAACAACAATGTCATTTTTGACTGTCAGCACCACACACACTCCCCTATCCTTCCTAAACATTGTGTAGCCCTCAAAGTTTACATCCTAGTCAGGCCTCTGGGTGGTCCATGTCTCAGTAATTGCTGCCACATCCACTGCTCCTTCAACTAGCACTGCCTGGAGCTCTGTCATTTTATTGCCCATGCTCCTGGCATTGATCAGGACCATCTTCCACGCCATCCCCTCTCCCTTCCCCAAGCTTCACGGCCCTGTGCAGTCCCCTGTCCCACTCCCCTGCACATTTCCCCTTGGCTTTGTAATGCAGTCCTCAGCCCCCTTAGCATATCCTAGTCCACAACCCTCTAGCAGCCCCCCTGGGGCTATCATTATTTCCAACCCTCCCTCTTTACAAGTTTAAAACCCACTTCTTGTCTATGAATTCAGACAGTTTCCGTTTAAGGATCTCCCTCCTCTCCAGGTTGAGGTGTAGCCTATCCCTGGCATACAGCCCCTTATCTGCCAATGTATCCCCCCAGTCTCCCACCAATCCATACCCCTCTATCTTGCACCACTCCCTGTACCAGTGGTTCACCACTCTAAGTTTTTGCTCATTCTCCCCACTCACACTTGGTACTGGCAGTATTTCAGAGAAGGAGATTGAGCATCCTATAGAGTGGCAGACCCTGGCCAACTCCGAGAATCTCATCTGTGTCTCTAGTTCACTGTTCCCTTCTAAATCATTTGTTCCCAGGTGCACCAGAAAGTCTGGGGTTCCCCAACATTCCCTTGCCATTGAGTATTACTAGAATTTGGCCTTGTGTATGGATAGGCCTGGGATACATTTTGCCTTGACTGGGCTGCATTTTCCCTCCCCAACACCCCCTCCCACTGGATACCCCTGATCATGAAGTCACCCAGTAGGAGCACTTTCACCTCTCCACCTAAGTTACTAACCCGTATGTGCCCTTTCAGACTCCTTCTTCTGTCTACAGCCCCCAGCTTGCTCCTCACACCCCCCACAGCCTGGATGCCACAAGTTGCCCCCCCCAACTATTCCCTGATCTCCCCATTTCAAACTGGTGCCATCGGAAACTCCAGCCAGGTTTCCTTTCACTGCTTTCCTTCTCTCCTCCCCACTCCCCTTAGGTTTTGTGCTATCTGAAGCTGCTGCACGAGTCCTCCCTGCCACACCCTACTCCTCCCTACCCCCCTGCTGATGTCTCCAGCCTCAGAACTGGTATGTCCAGATTGCTCACTTCTACACACCCCTCCTTCCTGCCCCCCCTTGGCTGATTTCTCAAACTTCAAAGCTAGTCTGTCCAGGGTCTTGCCCACTTCTGCCCCGATTATGCTTTGTGCGTCCCCATCTGCCATACCTCCCTCAAGCCCAGGCACCTTCTCTCCACCTCACCTTTTCGGTGCCCAGGTCTCATGTTCCCCATGCCCTCCCCTCCTTTGAATCTGGCGTATTCTCCTGTCCTCTGCTTCCTGACCAATCCCTCCCTGTCATCCTGCTCCCCTTGCCCACCAGCCTCCTCCATCTTACCATCCGGGCACAGCAGAGCAAAGCGATTTGTAAGTGTGATGCTTGCCCCAAGGTTGCCCCCTCCTGTCTCCTTCTGGGCAACCCCCTCTTTACAGAGTGATATTTGTACATTGCGTTTTTTGTTTCCCACCGCCCGCAAGTGACCATGTGGCCCTAGTCCACCCACCCCCACCCCTATACCCTGGGTTAGACCATTGTGTCCCCATCTAGTTTCATATGGTTCCAGTCCACTCACTTCTCCAACCCTCCTCCACCTACCCCCCCAGCTGCCTCCCAATCCCCTCAACCTCCTTTCTAAACCTTGCAAACTGAAAACACATTGGGCATCCTCTGAATCTCCATGCCCAATCCAATGTTATGATCGTCCCGCGCCCTGTACACCTAACCACCCTAACGAAAATGCCTGCTCTTGCGACTTGCAATCCCATCCCCATCCTAGGTCCCAAAACAAGCACGCTAGCAATTTGGCCCCCACTAGCAACAACAGTTCCCACTCATTCAGTACACATCAATCAATTTGCCCCCTCCTCTAGCAGTAGTCAGCAGTGCCCAATCAGTCAAGACACACACGTAACCACTTTTTCTCCCTTACAGTAGCAGTCAGTGCTAATCCCAATTGGTCAGTACATATAGCACAGTCAAACAAATTTCCCCCTCCCCTGGCCATAGCCTAACAGGACCCAACCTATCAAGCCACAAATACCCAGTTTGCAGCCCCCCCCCCAGCAACAGTCAGCATTAAGCCCAACAAACTCTTTGGTGGTTCAATTCACCCATTTCCAGCATGCCTTCTTCCAGGGCTCCACTCCCACTGACTATTTGAGGTCTGGGGCCAGGGCAGGAGAGCGGGAAACAATTACAGCTCTCCTCAGTCTCTGTAGTGGTTGGGATCCTAGGCTTTAAATAGCCCAACTGCTCTGTTCAAATTTGGTGACCTGCGCACTGATGCAGCTCTGTCCCTGCCTCCTCCAGTGCAGCTGATATGCCCCAGACACACTTGCTGCCAGCACGGCCTCTGGCTCCTCCAATAGCCACCGATGCAGTCCCCATTAGCTCCTGCCTCTGGCACAGTCCACAACCACAGCTCTCCTCAGTCTCTGTAGTGACTGGGCTCCCAGGCTTTAAATAGCCCAGCTGCTCTGTTCAGATTTGGTGCCCTGTTTGCCAGTTGGCCTGCAGCTCTGTCCCTGCCTCCTCCAGTGCAGCTGATGTGCCCCATAACACACTTGCCACTGACACAACCCCTGGCTTCTCCAATAGCTGCCAATGTGATCCCCAGACACTTCTGCCTCCAGTGTCGTCCACAACTACAGTTCTTCTCAGTCTCTGTAGTAGCTGGGCTCCCAGGCTTTAAATAATCTGACCGCTCTGTTCAAATTTGGTTTCCTGTGTGCCGATTGGCCTGAAGCACTGTCCTTGCCTCCTCCAGTGCAGCCAATGCATACCCAGACTCACTTGCTGCTGATGCGGCCCCGGCTCTTCTGATAGCCGCCAGTGTGTTCCCCAGACACCTGCCTCTGGCATAGTCCACAGCCACAGCTCTCCTCAAGTCACATATACAATTGAAGTCCTTCAGCATGTCCTCATAGGACTTGTGATGCACTCCATGTATCATCTTTGTTGCCCTCCACTGAATCTTCTCTACCTTGTCTATGTCCTCCTGACATAGATAAGGCCTCCAGAACTGTGCAATGTACTCCAGGTGGGACCTCACTAATATCTTGTATAGTGAAATTATGACCTCCCCGTTCCTGCTAGTGATGCCCCAGCCTATGCATTCCAGCATCCTATGTGCTTTACCTGCTGCCTTGTCGCACTGTTTCTCTGCCTTGAGGTCATCAGAGATGATAACCCCAAGATCCCTTTCCATCTTGATGCATCCTCACCCCCCCAATTTATTTATTTATTGAAATGTTTCACCAGCAAGGTTACACTGAGCAACAATGCTTATCTCAAGGTATGTCCTGGGGGAAGGGGAGTGGGAACAATAAGTAGTACAACAGGATACATACATCTTAGCAGCATATAGACAGACTGTACAGTTAAGAACCAATAATAGCTAATAACATTTCCAGATTAGGATACATTTGTGAGTGGCTGATGGGGTATAGTTAAAAGGTACTCGGGGATGGGGTTAACAGTAGGGGAGATAGAAGTGCTAAGTTGCAGAAGTGCTAGGATTGCAAGAAGGGTTTGGGATAGGGGCAGATATGTGGCCCAGTTGGAGAAAGGAGGAGGTATAGACCAGTAGCTAGGTGGTCCCTGCAGGGCTAGACACAGTTGCAATTCATCACTAGGTAGTTTGCTAGTGATGTACAGAGAAAGTAGGCTGATGAGGAGTGGTGGATTTGGGATGGTAGTTGGTTCCAGAGCTTAGGTAGGCGATGGGAGAATGCCATTTGGCTGGATATAGTATTTCTGTAGGGTATATGCAGTATACAAGAGTCATCAGAACGGAGGGTGTATTTGGAGGTTTGAGGGGCAGATAAGGAGGCGGACAGGTAAGAGGGGAGTGAGCCTAGCCAGAATTTAGAGGTAAACTTTGCCACGTGCAATGTTCTCCTGTCAATAAGTGAGGGAAAATTTAGAGAGCAGTAAAGAGTTCAGTGATGTGTCAGTGCAGGGGAATCCTGCGCAAACCGGCAGAAGGAATTAAAGAGAGGTTCAAGCCTGGATAAGGAGGATTGAGGGGCAGCTCCATATACAACATCGCAATAGTCGAAAGTCGGCAGTATCATTTTATGTACCAGTTCGTGCCTCGCCGGACGTGGGATGCTACCCCTTTTGCGATAGAGGGGGCCCCTAGCTTAGGCCGGAGTTTCTTTAGACTGGCATCAATGTGGATGGAGAAGTTTAGGTTCCTATCCAGCCAAACTCCAAGGTAGTGGAAGGAAGAGGTGTCTTCTAATACAGTCCCATCAATGGTGTAGAAGGTGGGTAAGGAGGGGAGCCTTGCCAACCTCTGCCTAGTACTGAAAGTCATGGAGACAGTTTTCTTTGAGTTTAGGAAGAGATGGTGCTCACTTAGCCAGCGTTGTACATTTTTGAAATCCAACTGGAGCCTAGCGGTGACATCAGTGACCAGATTGCCAGTTGTGAACAGAACAGTGTAGTCTGCATACATGTGTATGTTAGACGATGAACAACACTGAGGGAGGTCGTTGAGGAAGATTGAAAAAAGGAGATTGATATGTTGTTCTAGGGTGTTTGTGCCCCATATGCATTATCTTGCACTTCTTTGCATTAAATTTCAACTGCCAAACCCTGACCATTAAGATTCTGCAGGTCCCTCCTCATTTTGTCTACTCCATCTGGCATGTTCACTCTGTTACAGAGCTTTATGTCATCAGCAAACAGGGAAATGCTGCCTTCCAGTTCCTGTGCAATGCCACTGTTGAAGACGTTGAATAGGGCCGGTCCAAGCACTGATCCCTGTGGCACCCCACTGGTCACTCTTCCCTCTGTGGAGTGACAGCCATTATACAATGGCAAGAACGTTTCCTGGACTCTGGCTCACCAGTATGTGTGACCTTGGCACAGTGAGGTTATCACAGCACAATCTCACTGTATTCCACAACATATTGATTTCTCCCATCTTCTCTTAAGAAACAAAGATATATTGCCACATTAAAAATCTACTAAAAACAAAAAATTTTTTTATTTTGTATAACAACAAGCCATTGTATAATAGCAATAATGCATTCCAGGGTGTGGGTTTTGCTGGGATAACCTCTCTTTTGGGACATTGGATGCACTTTACCTGTGGCCTCATGCCCAGCCATCGAGGCGTAAGGTTATCCCAGCACAACCCACACACTGTCATGCATTACTGCCTAATTTACCACCACCTTGTGGTACCTGCTTTAGTGGATACCTTCCAGTATCTCACCCAGATCACTTGGAAGCATCCGGCGTCAGTCCCGGCAGTCCCCAAAAAGTCAGATAGGCTGTACAGAGCCGAGGGACGAACCCTTTCTGGCTGAGCACCCTCAGTTGGACTCTTAAGTGATTACAGCTGCTCATGACAAATCCAAGCAGCCCAAACACCTGAGCTCACAGCCTCCTGACCCTGAGTCTCGCTATTTGAATCAGGTGGGCAAGAAGATATATACTGCCTCCACCTGCTCCATTAGACCCCTAAATTTCCTCATGCATATGGCCCAGTGCCAGAATGCGCTCTTGGAATGGGGACAAAAGCTTGTGAATGACTTTCCAGACTCCGATAAGAAGATGGAGATTCTGGACCGCCTTAAATCAGGCTCAGATGTAGGCACACATATGTTGCTTGCCTCGTACAACACTGCAGATATGGCAGCCAGAGCGGCAGCATCAGGTGTCTGTCTCAGGTGCCATGCTTGATTGAGGGTCTCAGGCTTTCACCAAGACCTGCAGTCTGGGATCCAGAACCTTCCGTTCCAGGATTCTGTGTTGTTTGGGCAGGAGACAGAATCTCTTATCTCTCATCTTCAGGAATTGGAAAAATCCATCTGGTCTGTCCGTCAGCTGTACAGAGGAGATCAGAGGAGACCTAGAAAATGGCCATTTTGTAAGCCCTCAGGTGCCCAAGCCCGTGGCAACCAACAGGGCCAGAGAGATGGCTTTCGATGGAGAGCCAGCGACCAGCAGCCTGGAGGCACTCCTTCCCATGGCCCCAAGTCCTCCCAGGCCTCTCTGCCAACATCCGGCTCCACCCAAT
Organism: Neoceratodus forsteri; assembly: GCA_016271365.2. NCBI lineage: Eukaryota > Metazoa > Chordata > Ceratodontiformes > Ceratodontidae > Neoceratodus > Neoceratodus forsteri. The sequence continues at coordinate 409,180,399 of CM057457.1, read as the reverse complement.
GACTCTCCCCTGACCCCCCTCCTCCAGGGGAGACAGTAGGGGGTCGCTTCTCCCTTCATTTAAAGGGATGGAGCTCTGTTACTGCGGACCTGTGGGTCCTTGATATCATAAGGAGGGGACATGTGCTGGAGTTCGCAGAAATTCCTCCAGACAATCCACCAAGCTCCTTGAGATATCCTCCTTCTCACATTCCGCTCATAGACGGAGAGCTACAGGCCCTTTTGCAAAAAAGAGCAATAGAAGCAGTCCCTCCATAGCAAAGGGGGAAAGGGTACTATTCCCATTTTTTTCTGGTTCCAAAAAAGACAAAAGACCTTCGTCCATTCTGGACCTCAGCTCTCTAAACCATTACATAGAGTACAAAAGGTTCCGGATGGTGACTCTTCCAGGACTTCTTCCTCTGCTGCACCAGGGGGACTGGCTCTGTTCCCTAGACATACAAGATGCATATATGCACATCGGGGTCGTTCCACTTCCAGGGGGAGCATTATCAGTTCCGGGTTCTCCCATTTGTCCTCTCCTCCACTCCTCGAGTCTTCTCAAAATGCCTAGCGGTAGTGGCAGTGGCTCTCAGGCACACGGGACATTATGTCTTCCCTTACCTGGACAATTGGCTGCTTGTGGCTCCGTCAAGCTTGCATCTTATTCAAGCACTCAGAGACACCTATATCTTGTTCTGAGATCTGGGGATCACCCTGAATGTTCCAAAGTCTTCCCCAGAGCCCAGCCAAAGACTCATCTTTATAGGAGCGGTCCTGAATTCGGTCCAGAGCATGGCTTTTCTACCCCCAGAGAGGGGCGATCACCTACAGGAGTTTTCCGGATCAGTCCTAGTTGTGACACTCGGGCAGCTGGTTCTGATAGCTGTATGATTTTTGTAATGTAAAAAATGTAGTGTAATTGTCTGTCATGAGAAATCTGGTGCTCTTGGAATGACCTCACCCACCCCCCCCCTCCAGGTTTTAGCTAAAAGATGAAAGCCAAGAGATGATTAATGGCTAGAAGAGACATAAAATTAAAGGATCTCATGTTTATCTAGCTTAATTATAACTGTCAGCTGCTAAGATGGAAATCATAAACTTTTATGGCATTTAGGGGAAGAGTGCAGGTTATCTCACTTTGGTGTGAAGTCGTAAAAGTTCCTGTGATGTCTTTGTGAGAGAGGATGCTGCTCAGAGATGAAAGAATGAATTTGGAAATTTACAGACTTGATTGGGAAGTCACATGGGGAAAGGAGTTTTTGCTGACGTCACCTTAATTAACTTACCTTCTGAAATGATAAGACCTCCAGGGTGTATGATTTTTAATAAACAGACAAGCAGCTAGGTGACCTCACCAAAGAGGTTGGTAAAGACAGTTTTTAAACAGTATTCTGTGTTCCTTTCCACACTCTTGTTGAGACTCTGAGAAAGAAAACATCTTTCAGTACTTTTAACAGGTATACAGTAGAGAGAGAGACAAATCTTTTTTTTTATATCTAAGTATACTGTGGTAGGAATTGCATTTTTAAAACCTTATTCTTTTAAAAGATTGTATGTTTTTGTGATATATTGTTCTGTATTTTATGTTTTACATATTTTTGTCTATTTTAAGTAAAACCTCTATTTTTAGAGCCTACTTGGTGTGCCTTTAAATTTCTTTATTTTGACAAGTGAAATATATGGTTAAAGCTGACACTGTGCATGAGCTTGAATGGTGATAACAAACTGGAAAAAGGTAAGAGTTTAATCTGAGGTCTTTTAATAATGTTTTTAAGGGTTCATTTGTACACCTGGTTAGATGCCCATGGGCAAAGATATCTCCCCCCCCCCCCACGAAGAGCAGAATTATCTCAGCCTGTACATCGGGTATGCTAGCAAGAGGTTCACAGTTTGAATCCCTCCAGAACTTGCGACCAAATGTTGATTCGAACCCACAAAACAGACAGGAGGGTTACCCTGTTTCTGTTAACTGTTCACAATACTGCACTCAGAGGTTAGCACTGTGGGAGCAGAGGGCCTGACCTGCTGAGTGGGGTTGTGTCAGATTGGTATCAGTGGTGGGATAAGTGCCAGATTGGTTGGCAGCGGTGCTGATAATTTCCAGACTGGCTGATAGCAGTGTGCATAATTTTGGTGTTACAGGCTTTGTTCATTGTGTCAGCTTAAGACTATCATCTCACTTGCAAAGAAAGAAAAAGGCAGTGATTTATTTTTCAAAAGAAAACAGAACTGTATCACTTGATTCACAGTTAAGTTCCTACCAATTTTATTTATTTTTTCTAAAGTGCAAGTCGGAGTAGCTGTAGTTAGGGAAGAAGATGGCTTCCAACTACAGCGGGTACACTGTAGACTACTTAAAGCAGTTGTGCAGGGTCAGAGGAGTCCTATACGAGGTGAAAGCCACCAAGCAGCATCTCGTGGATGCCCTGGTGGTAGCAGATACCTAGAGCATCGAGTCAAAGACAGTGACTGAAATGGACTCAACCTTGAATGTGGAAGAGCTAACGGCCAGTGCAGTGTCCAGATCCGATGAGGAGTGCAACAGGGCCAGTCCCAGCAGAGGACCACAGCAGCAGGGGAATATCACCAGCATTCTGGATCCAGAAGTACTCAGGTTGCAGATTGAGTTGCGCCGAATGGAGCTGGAGTTCCAGAGGGAGGCAGAGTGAGAGAAGCAAGCTGCATAGGAGTAGAGGGAACAAGAATGCCGAAAGGCAGAGTGAGAATACCAAGAGACAGACCGTGAGGAATGCGAGCTACAGAGGCGACATGAACTGGAGAAACTACGACTCCAACCAGCAGCACCAGAGCAAGTAAGTGGCTTGGGTTTAACTGGGACTACAAGACTAGGTTACAAATAGAATTCCAAATTAATAGCTGAATTTAAAGAGGGGGAGGATAAGGATGCCTTTTTAAATTCTTTTGAAAAATTTGTATTCAAGCTAAAATTCCTAGATAGTCCTGGATATTCCTGCTATCCCCGCTACTTACCAGGAAAGCTCGGGATGCATTGGGTCAAATGGACAATGAGGACAATGATGATTACAGCAAACCAAAAGCTGCACTGTTAAAAAAAAGTTTGACTTAACTACTGAATCATACAGAGCTAATTTCTGTAAGCTCAGGAGGACCCTGATATGAACTATGAAGAACTAGCCATGAAACAACATCAGTTTTTAAAATGGTGGGAAGGAATAGAAGCAAACTCTGTTGATGAAATTGAAAATGTGATTTTATTAGAACAGTTTTATTGGGCATGCCCAGCAGAGCTAAAAACCTGGCTGGAGGACCAAGATCCCAAAACAGTGAAAGAGGCTGCTGAACTCTTGGACCGATTTGCCAAGAGCAGACCTGCTCTGAGAGCGAATGGGGTGGGCATGGCAGTGCAGAAAGGGAAAAGCACGCCTTCAGGGCAGCTAAAACCCTCACTGCCTGCACCAAAACCAGTTAGCCTCATGTTTCAAAGAAAGGATTTCTCTGAAAGAAGAAATGAAAGTTGGTTGTGTAAAGAAACTGGGCATATTGCCAGACAGTGTCCAAAAAGGGCAAGCAATACGCAACATGGTACTAGAAAAGAAGTGAGTTGTTTGTGTGTCCCTGGAAGCATGCCTGTGAATATGAGGGAACACATGCACCCAGTCATGGTGAGTGGTGTACAGATGCGGGGGTTAAGGGGCACAGGGGCATCCCTGACATTGGTGAAAGGGGATCTGGTACAGCCTGGTCAGCTTATACCCAATAAATACGTCACTGTACAAGACTTTGTGGGTGGACAGAAAACATTGCCCCTCGCTAGTGTTCTCCTAGACTGGGGTGAAACAGGGGGAACTGTGCAACAGGTGGCTGTAGCCAAAACATTAGCAGTGGATGTGATCCTGGGCAACAATCTCCAACAGGGGATGGTATGTGCAATTACCCGTAGCCAAGCGGCATAGGAAAATTGTAGTTCCTTGAACCCCACAGAAGCCATTGTGGAAACCACTGGGAGGCTGGTTCCCAACCCTGTATCTCCTGATAAGGAAATTAATGAAAAGTGGGTAAAAAGTTCCCCAGTAGCAAGTAACCACTCAGCTATGGAGGGTTACTCTGAAGAGGAAGGGGTGACCCATTGTCAGAGGGTTGGGATTGACAGTGACCCTGAGTGCCCTGATGCTAGTGCTAGGGACCCTAGTTTAGCGACTGAAGGGAACCTGTCCCATACCTTGGAAGTGTGTGAGGGGTTTAAAGCTGCTCAGAGAAGTGACCCTAGTTTAGAGAAGCTGAGGGCTTGGGCAGACTCTGATGGAACACAGGGAGGTGATGGCAGACATAAGGTTTATTGAGAAAATGGACTTGTGTATACTCAGACTGTGCAGACAGAGGGAGGGATGCTAGGCAGGCAGCTTGTCGTTCCCCAGGGGTATCATGAGCAGTTGCTCAAGGTTGCACATGATATTTCCTTGTCTGGTCATCTGGGAATCACTCGCACAACCCAGCGGTTGGCCCAGAATTTCTATTGGCCTAACTTCACCCAGCAGGTGAAGGAGTATAGCAGGTCTTGTCACCAGTGTCAAGAACTAGGGAAGTCAGGCAAGAAAACCCAAGCTGCCCTGATTCCATTGCCTATAGTGGAGGAGCCATTCCAGAGGGTGGGAATGGATATTGTGGGGCCTTTAAATACCCCCAGCTCCTCAGGGAAGAGATTTATCCTGACTGTGGTGGATTATGCCACCCAGTACCCAGAGGCAGTTGCCCTATCCTCTCTGAGGACAGACAAAGTGGCAGATGCCTTACTTGGGATTTTCTCCCGTGTTGGGTTTCTGCAAGAGGTTATCACCGATCGAGGGGGTTCCTTCATGTCGGACCTAATGAAATATTTATGGGAGAAATGTGGGGTAGTGCAGAGATACGAACATATGAAATTTGCCAGCAGATAAAGGCCTAGAGATCTATCAAGTCTGCTCGAATGTGCAGCTAGCACCCCTTATTCTGCAGCTGCCCCTCCCTTCCACTCTTCCCCTTCATTAACTCTCCCCCTTCTCCTGTCCCATCCTCGTATGAAGCAGTCCACTGTTCTACTGCATACCACTTCAGCAGGTAATGCATTCCACCCAGCCACCACCCTCTCTGTAAAAAAGTGTCTCCTCATCTCCCTCCTGAACCTTCCTCGCTCCAGTTTCATATCATAGCCCCTGGTGGCCCTCCCCTCCCTTACTTTGAACAGCCCCTCTGTTCCTGTCTTGTTTATTCCTTTCATGTATTTAAAGGTTTCAATCATGTCACCCCGTCTCTCCTCTCCTCCAGTGAGTACATGTTCAACTCCTTCAACCTCCTCTCGTATAAGTCCCCAGCCCCTTGATCATCTTTGTCGCTCTGTGCTCCACCGACTCCAGTAACTTAATGTCCCTCTTCAGATACGGACGCCAGTACTGCACACAGTACTCCAGGTGTGGTCTAACTAATGACCTACAGTGTGGCAGAATCACCTCCTCCCTCCTCGAGGATATACCCCTTGTAATACAACCCAGCATTTTGTTGGCCTTTGCAGCTGCCTTCCTACATTGTGCCGAGTTGTTCATTGACCCTGTAATGAGCACACGCAGATCCTTCTCCTCCTCTGTCTGGGCTAGCTGCACTCCCCCTAGCTGGTAACTCCTCCTTGGGTTCTTCATCCCAAAATGCAGCACGTTGCACTTTTTGGCATTAAAGCCCAGTTGCCAAGTGTCTGACCAGGTTTCAAACTTTGCCAGATCATCCTGCAACCCCTGCCATCCCCCTAGGTCATCCACCACCGCGCCTACCTTGGTATCATCAGCAAACAGACTGATCTTGCTCTTGATGTCCCATGATATGTCTGCAATGAATATCCCAAACAACACTGGTCCCAACACGAGCCCTGTGGAGCATACGCTTGTCACTGCCCTTGGGTGTGAGCTCCCCACCCACCACCACCCTCTGTTGCCTTCCTGCAGCTAGTTTCCTACCCATCTCACCAGCTTTGCACCCACCCCTGTGCCTACTAACTTCCTTCCCAGCCTTCCATGTGGCACTGAGTCGAATGTCTTACTGAAGTCCAGATACAGGACATCCACTGCATGGCCCATGTCCAGTTGCCTTGTCACCCAGTCATAGAACTCAACCAGGTTGGTTTGGCGGGATCTACCACGTATGAAGCCATGCTGTCTGCTGTCCTGTAGTCCTCTGGCCTCTAGGAGGGCCACCAGCCCCTCTTTCAGGATAGTCTCCATTAGACCCATGATGGATAAGAGGCTCACTGGTCTGTAGTTTCCCGGTTCATCCTTGGGGCCACTCTTGTGGAGGGGCACCACATGAGCCATCCTCCAGTCCTGAGGTACACACCCCGAATGTAGTGAGGCATTAAATAGGTCTGCCAAAGGTCCTGCAAGGACCTCTGCCAGCTCCTTCAGTACCCTGGGGTGGATGCCATCTGGGCCTGGTGCCTTGTCCACCCTCAGTGCCTTCAAACCCTCTCGAACTGTGCTCTTCATGATTTCCCCATCTGTCGCCACTCCCCCCACTTCTGCCATTTCTCCCACCTTGGGTGTCACCCCCCTCTTCTCTTTAGTAAATACTGAGCAGAAGTACTCATTTAGTGCTTCTGCCTTATCGCACCCTGCTTCCACCCAACCCCCCTCCTTCCTAATCCTTACTATGTGGTCCTTACAACTCCTTTTCTCCCTGATGTACTTAAAGAAGTCCTTCTCCCCCTTCTTAATGCCTTGTGCCAGCCTGAGTTCTGTAGATGCTTTGGCTCCCCTTACTGCCCTTGTCACCTCCTTCGATTCTGTCAAGTACTCCTCCCTGTCCTCCCCTTCCCTGTTTTCTTGTACTTCCTAAAGGCCACTCTTTAATTCCTTACCTTTTCCATGACCTCCTTGCTTAACCAGATCGGTTTCTTAGCCCTAGCCTTCTTGCTCTGGGCTTTGCAGCAGGTTTTGGTTGCCTCCACTATCCCCAGCTTTATGAGCTCCCACCTCTGGTTAGTGTCCATACTAGATTGAATTCTGGCCAGGTACCCTTTTACCACTTCCCCCATCCTCCCAAAGTCAGCCCTCTTGAAGTCCAGCACTATTGTGCCAGATTCCACTCCTTCCTTGCTCATATCCAATGTGAACCATACTGAGTGGTGGTCACTCCCTGACAGCGGTTCCTCCACTGTAAGTTCTCTCACAAAGTCCCCATTTGCCAGCACAAGGTCAAGGGTATTCCCTAACCTGGTTGGTTCACTGACCATTTGCAGCAGGAAGCTGTCCTGGAAGGCATCCAGCAGTACCTGCTCCCTTCTGTTCCTGGTTGTTGGGGTGCTCCAGTCCACTTCTGACATGTTGAAGTCCCCCCACAATCACCACACTGCCCTTCTTGCAGGTCCTCCTGATCTGTCCCACTAGTTCCCCGTCTAACTCCTCCATCTGAGATGGTGGCCTGTACACCACTCCTATTCTAAGAATCATGGGCTTGTGGAAAGATTCAGTGATACCCTGAAGTCAGTGCTCTCAGCGTTTGCTGAACAGCATGGGAGGGACTGGGAGAAATACCTTCCCCACCTATTGTTTGCATACAGGGAGGTGCCCCAAGAGTCGAAAGGATTTTCTCCCTTAAAACTCTTATATGGACGTCGGGTGCATGGGCCCCTAGACTTGATCCGGGAGGACCGGGAAGGCAAGCACATCACCCAGGGAACTCTCATAGTAGATTATGTCCTTAGGTTTAGGGAAAGGCTGAAGGAGCTTATGGGGACAGCCCAGAGCAACCTGGCAGCTGCCCAGCAGAAACAAAAAGTGTGGTAAGACCACAAAGCTAGGCCTCGCTCATACATGGTGGGTCAGGAAGTCATGGTCCTTATTCCAGTCTGGGAAGACAAGCTGCAGGCTGAGTGGGCAGGACCGTACAAAGTGGTAAGGAAGGTAAATGACGTGAACTATATTGTAGAGTTACCTGACAGAAGACAGAAAGAAAGGATGTACCATGTCAACATGAAAGCCATATGAAAATAGGACTGACATGGTGTTTGCAGTATGTAGACCTGGGGAGGGGACAAACGAAGGAGACCCTCTTCTGGACTTGCTGGAAGAAAGAAAACAGGAGAAAATGTGGATGTCCTGGTACACATAGGGACTAAGTTTCTCGCCAGCCGGTCAGTTGTGGAGACCAAGGAACACCTGACCAGGCTGGGTGACAAACCATCATCTATTTCATCAGGCATCTCCTTCTCTGAGATCCTGCCTGTCTGGGAGAGGGAGACAGATGGACGGAAGGTCAGAGAAGGGGAGATAGGGGAGCTAAACATGTGGCTCAGGGGCTGGTGCCAGGGAAAAAAAACACACATTTGTGGAGAACTGGCAACAGTTTGGGGAGCAAAAGTTCTTTAAATTTGATGGACTGCATCTGACTAAGGAAGGAGTCAGTGCATTGGGGAAGAAGTTTGATGTCTTTGCAGAATATTTAAACTAGCAAATTGGGAGAGGGGTGCAGCACCCCATACGTCGAATGAGAAGAACACCCATCCCCCCTCCGCTAATGGTCAAGCAGGAGTTCAGCATGTTTGTAGTTCATTTGCATCACCAGGTAAAGAAAAAGGTCCAGCTCCCCATACGGCGCACAGGGGAAACGCCGGGCCTCACCCAACAACTAACGCACCGAAATCTGGCCAATGGAAAATCATGTACACAAATGCTTGCAGTCTGGGAAACAAAATCCCAGACCTGCAGGCAATAATGATAAAGGCCAAACTGGACATAGTAGCCATTAGTGAGACATGGTTTACCAGTAACCACACTTGGGAGACTTCAGTACCTGGCTATGTACTGTTCAGAAGATACTGAGGAGCAAAAAGGGAGGGTGGAGTGGCCCTTTATGTCAATGAAAATGTCAAAGCTACAGAAATTCAGAATACACATAAGGAGCCAGAAGAACTGTGGGTCACCCTAGAAACAGGAAATGGGACAGCCATACGAACTGGGGTTGTGTACAGACCTCCAGACCAGGGGGAGGACATAGACGCATTACTGTTAGAAGATATACAAAACATGACAGCTAAAGGTGAGGTTCTGATAATGGGAGACTTCAACATGCCAGATACAGATTGGTCAATACCAACAAGGACATCTGCCAGAACTAGACACATGGTGGATTCCCTGCAGGGGGAGGGCCTCAAACAACTGGTACAACAACCCACAAGAGACAGGGCTATCCTAGATCTAGCACTGACTAACAGGGAAAGGGTCACAGATCTCCAGGTAGAAGGTCACCTGGGTGCCAGTGACCATCACATCGTATAGTTCAGTTTGGCCACTAGAACAAAATCATCCCATTCCAAGGCAAAACTATGGGACTTCAGAGGGGCTGACTTTGATAAGATGGCCAACAGAGTTAAGCTAGCCCTGGCAAAAAGAAATATAGATGAGGGGCTACTGGCAAAGTGGGCAAGCATTAAGGATGCAATACTTGAAGCAACATCCCATTGTGTTAGTGAGAAAAGGAAGTGCAAAAGAAGAAGGAAACAATTTTGGTTCTCAAACACAGAAGCAGAAAAGGTCAGAGCCAAAAGGTTGGCCTTCAGGAAATATAAGGGAATGTAGCAGGATGAAGATAGGGAGGCATACCAAACTTCCATAAGGGAAGCAGGGAAGGCAGTAAAGCAGGCAAAGGTCCAAACTGAGGAAACAGTAGCACGAACAGTAAAAGAAGGTGACAAGACTTTCTATAGATACATTAGTGAAAAGAGAAAGTCCAGAGGGGGTATTGCTAAGATCAAAGGGGATAAGGGGGAGTGTGAGGAGGAGGACTATGTAGAAGCATCTATCCTAAATAGATACTTCTGCTCAGTATTTACTAAAGAGAAGGTATGGCAGAGCCCACAGCTCAGCACCATGGACACAGGGAGGAGGGAGGTGTGCACTAGTCCCTTCAATTAGCTCAGGGTGGACAAGGCAATGCGACCTGATGTCATACATCCCAGGGTACTAAAGAAGCTAAGGGTGGAACTAGCAGAGCCATTATCATAGATACATAGATACATAGACAGTGTCGGCAGATAAGGGCCTATGGCCCACCTAGTCTGCCCATTTGAGCTTGTAAGTTCAGTTTGTTTTCCTAGAAGTCTATTTCCCCTTACCCCTGACCTCTAGAATTCCTTTATGTCTATCCCATGCATTCTTAAATCCCGTGATTGTTTCAGCTCCCACCACTTCCTCTGGCAGGGTGTTCCACTTGTCCACCACCCGTTCTGTGAAGAAATTCTTTCTCATGTTTCCTCTGAATCGCTCTCCTCCAACTTCATCCCATGCCTCTAGTCCTGAAACATCTTTTTCGCTAAAAATAGTGTTTTCCTGCACCCTGTTCCTCCCTGTAAGATACTTGTATGTCTCTATCATACCCCTCTCCCTCCTCTCCTCCAGGAGTACATGTTCAGTTCCTTCAACCTGTCTTCATAGGACTTGTGATGCAACCCATGCACAATCTTTGTTGCCCTCTTCTGAACCTTCTCTACCTCTGTCTATGTCCTTACGTAGGTATGGTCTCCAGAACTGTACACTGTACTCCAGGTGGGGCCTCACTAGTGTCTTGTATAGCGGAATTATGACCTCCCTTTTCCTGCTGGTGATGCCCTGCCTATACATCCCAGCATCCTATTTGCTTTACCTGATGCCTTGTCACACTGTTTCCCTACCTTGAGGTCATCAGAGATGACAACCCCAAGATCCCTTTCCTGCTTGGTGCATGCTATATCCTCACCCCCCAACTGATATATTGTGCCAGGGTTTTGTGCCCCATATGCATTATCTTGCACTTCTTTGCATTGAATTTCAACTGCCAAACCCTTGACCATTCTTCAAGTTTCTGCAGGTCCCTTCTCATTCTGTCTACACCCTCTGGTGTGTCTACTCTGTTACAGAGCTTTGTGTCATCAGCGAACAGTGAAATTCTGCCTTCTAGATCCTGTGCAATGTCACTGATGAAGATGTTGAATAGGACCGGTCCCAGCACTGATCCCTGTGGTACCCCACTGGTCACTCTTCCCTCTGTGGAGTGACAGCCATTTACCACCACCCTCTGTGTCCTGCCACCCAGCCAGTTACCTACCCACCACACTACTGTCCTGCCCACACCCATATTCCCCAGTTTGTGTAATAGTCTTCTCAGTCTTCTATCAGAACTATTAAGTGAGTCTCTGAGCACAGGAGAGGTCCCAGAAGACTGGAGAAAGGCTCATGTGATCCCGCTCTACAAGAGTGGTAACAGAGAGGAGGCAGGGAACTACAGACCAGTCAGTCTTTCCTCAGTAGTGGGCAAGATTATGGAGACACTTATTAAGGAAAGGATAGTGCAACACCTGGAATCCATAGGAGCACAGGATCCAAGACAGCATGGGTTTATAAAAGGAAGGTCCTGTCGAACTAATCTCATAGATTTCTTTGACTGGGTAACCAGAGTGGCGGACCAAGGGGGAGCAGTTGATGTTGCCTACCTTGACTTCAGCAAAGCTTTTGATACTGTTCCACATAGAAGACTGATTAATAAGCTGGGTAGGCTCAGGTGGGTCAGACGTTGGTCAACTGGGTGGCAAACTGGTTGACGGGCAGAAATCAGAGTGTGGCAGTAAATGGTATACAGTCAGAAGAGATGCATGTCACAAGTGGGGTACCTCAGGGATCAGTCCTGGGGCCAGTCCTCTTCATATCTTCATCAGTGACATTGCAGATGGACTGGAGGGTAAGGTTTGTCTGTTTGCAGATGACACCAAGATCTGCAACAGAGTAGATGATCCAGATGGGTGGGCTGAAATGAGAAGAGATCTGGATAAACTAGCAAAATGGTCGGAAGAGTGGCAACTGGGGTATAACGCAAAGAAGTACAAGATCATGCACATAGGGAAGAAATCCTGAAGCCACTTATAGGCTGGGAGGGGAGTTGCTGGCAGTCACGAGGGAAGAAAGAGACTTGGGCATAATCATCACCGATGACCTGAAATCATCCAAGCAGACCACTAAAGCAGTATGTAAGACTAGAGGGCTGTTGGGGTGTATTAGTAGTGGTATCACAAGTTGGAAGAGGGAGGTAATCCCTCTTTACAAGACACTGGTTAGGCCCCATCTGGAGTACAGTGTGCAGTACTGGAGGCCACACCTTCACAAGGACATTAACCAAATTGAGGCAGTCCAGAGAAGGGCAACCAAAATGGTGTAGGGATTGCATCAGAAAACATATGAGAACAGATTAACTGAACTCAATATGTATGTCCTAGAGCAAAGGAGGGATATCGCTGATCTGATTGAAACATGGAAACACCTTAAGGGCATTAACAAGGTGAAAGAGTCTAACATGTTTCAATATAAGAAAAATAGCAGGACAAAAGGACACAGCATGATATTAGAGGGAGGCCTATTAAGGGGTAATGTGAGCAAGTTCTTTTTCACAGAAAGGTTGATAGATGCATAGAACGTCCTACCTAAGGAAGTGATGGATATGAATACAGTGCAGGGCTTCAAACAGGCATGGTATAGGAATAAGGGAGCAGTACAGATGAGTATGAATAGGTAGGCCATTAACAGAGCAAAGGCCAATGGCACATTCATAAGGTAGAAAAAGAAATGGGCAGACTGGATGGGCCCTGCGGTCCTTATCTGCCATCAGCGTCTGTGTTTCTAAAGTAAGCAGGAGTCCTTGGTGGAGGCAGTTAAATTGTCTTCCCAGCTGACCCCGGACAAGATCCAGGAAGTAAGCAGACTTTGCCCCATTGTTTAGCGCCAAGCCTGGACTAACCCCCTTAGCGATGCACGATGTGGAGACAGGGACACAGACGCCCATACGGAGGACAGCATATCAGGTGTCAGAGGCTTTCCAAAAAGACATTAGGAGGGAAGTAGAGGAGATGCTGGATTTAGGGGTAATCCAATGATCCCACAGTCCCTGGGCCTCACCCGTAGTCCTTGTGCCCAAGACAGATGGCTGTACTCATTTCTGTGTGGACTATCGTGGACTGAATGCAGTCATGAAGTCAGATGTCCACGTGATGCCCCAGACGAATTAACTCCTGGACAAGTTGGGATGGGCGACCTACCTTATGACCATTGACCTGACAAAGAGGTATTGGCAGGTAGAGTTGACAGACAGAGCTAGGGAGCGGTCTGCTTTCATCACTCTGATAGGCTTATTTGAATTAAAAGTAATGCCTTTCGGAATGAAAAACGCCCCAGCCACTTTCCAAAGGTTGGTGAACCAGGTGTTAAATGGTGCTGAGGAGTACACCATGTCATACCTGGATGACATTGCCGAGAAGTGCCAGGTGGCTCTGGAAGAAGTGGCATACCTCGGGCATGTGGTAGGCCAGGGACAGCTCTGTCCTAACCAAATCCAAACCAAACCAATTTGTCAGTGGCTCAGTAGGTAGCACACTCGCCTCTGGGGCCGGGAGATCAGAGGGCTGTGGGTTCAGTTCCCACATCTGGCACTTGGGTTAATATCCCAGTACTGACACTGTAGTGCAGCATGAGAGGGGTGCTGCACTTCTGAGGTGCCGTCTTTCGGATGAGACGTTAAACCGAGGTCCCATCTGCCTGGATTGGTGGTAGTTCAGGTGGATGTTAAAGATCCCATGGCACTTATCGAAAGAGTAGAAATTTCCCCAGTGTCCCGGCCAAATTTCCCTCATTCACTAAAAAAAAATACCACCAACAGCTTAATCTGGTTCAAGGTCAGTTGGCGTTCATCTGTATCCCCCTCCCCCGGGTTGTGCCTGAAAATAGGCAGGATTTGTCTAGTGCACTTACCCGGTCAACAAAAAGCTAAAATAAAGAAAAAAATTAAAAAAATAGAGGTAATCCAGGCCTGACCCAGACCAGAAATGCAGAAGCAGCTCCAGAGTTTTCTCGGGACAGCTAGGCACTATAGAAAATTTGTACCCAATTACAGTACCCTGGCTCCTCCCCATCTGACCTGAGAAAGAAAAGGATGCCAAAGGAAATTATCTGGGACCCAGCCTGTGAGTAAGCCTTTACCAGACTGAAGGAGGCACTATGCAGTGCTCCTGTTTTGACAAGTCCTGACTATAGCAAATCCTTTATAGTTCAGACTGATGCCTCAGACATGGGTATTGGGGCAGTACTGAATCAGATATCCAGCCAAGGGAGAGATCACCCAGTAGTGTACCTGAGTAGGAAGTTGCTTCCCAGGGAGCAGGCATACTGTGCTGTGAAAAAAGATTGTCTTGCCATAGTGTGGGCCCTAAAGAAGTTGGAGCCATACTTGTATGGGCAGCATTTTGTGGTGCAGATTGGCCACAATCCCCTGGTTTGGCTGACGCAGATGGTAAAAAGCAATGGCAGATTGCTAAGATGGAGTCTTGCTTTGCAAGGGTATGACCTGACAATCGTACATAAGGCTGGAGCCAGAAACCAGAACTCAGATGGCCTGTCTCTTGTCTATGAGGAATGAACTGATTTGGGAAGCTCATCCCATGCAGGGGATACAGCCTCCACATTCAGTGTAGGTGGGGAGGATTGTGACACTTGGACAGCTGGTTCTGATAGCTGTATGATATTTGTAATATAAAAAATGTAGTGTGATTGTCTGACATTCTGGAAACTGTATTACTGTCCTATTTGCAGGATTGTCTGACATTCTGGAAACTGCATTGCTGTCCTATTTGCAGGCAACTGTCAGCTCTGATGGAGGAGGTTGCCCACCTCCAGGCTTAACTGGCAAGCACTAAGGAGGCCTCCCCCACCCAAAGAGCACCACTGCCACAACCACTGCCTCAGAGGCTGCCAGGTTTGAAGAGCAGTTGGACCACAGTGGGTTCTGGGAGGGTGCGGGTAGTGGAACAAAGGTGAAGCCTCCTAGTTGTACCTCTACACAAACCATACTCCAGTCTGGCAGAGCAAGGTTCCTCTATGATGGCACCCTCAGTGGAGACCAAGAAGAATGCTGAGGACATCCACAAGGGAGACCCACAAATGGGTGGCAAGGGACACCACAGGGAAAGGAAACAGCTTCTGATAGGGGACTCAGTTGTTAGAGGGGTAGACCTGGGGAAGGGAGAGGAGATGGAAGTAAGGTGCCTGCCTGATTCCATGGCTTGGAGGAACAAGAAGCAAATCCTCAGGATTGCAGAAGCAGCATCACAGGAGAGGGAACTAGATATCATTTTCCACCTTGGGACAAATGACCTACCTAGGCATGGGATCAGTGCAGTGCAGGATGAAATTGTGGAGTTGGGGAGGGGCCTCAGACAGGTAGTAAGCACGGTTACCTTCTCAGAGGTGCTGCCAGTCCATGGCAGGGGTGAGGCTAGGGTACTGCACACCATGAGGTTTAATGAATGGTTGCAAAACTCATGCAGAGCACAGGGCTTTGGCTTCATTGAGGACTGGGGGTCCACCTGGAGAGATGAAGGTCTATACTGGCACGATGGTCTGCATCTGTCCATGAAGGGAACCAAGCTCCTAAGTGACAGGTTTAAAGGCTTCCTTGGCAAGCTTTTACACTAGCCACGGGGGGAGGTGATGATAAGAGGCAGGAAATTTCAAGCCTCCCCTCACAAAATATGTCAGGTGGTAAGGTAAACACTGAGGTGCAGTGCTCAACAGAGGGCAGGACAAGGGTAAATGGAAAAATAGTCAAGGGCAATAAGAGCAGGCATGGGAGAAAAAGGATAAGGTCAACATTAAATGGACGGCAGTGAGTACCAATGCCCTTAGTCTGGGAAACAAGCTTCCTGAGCTAGTAACCTTGATGGAAGATGAACAGTTGGATATTGTGGCAGTCACGGAAACATGGTACATGGAGAACCATGACTGGGATGTGACACAGTCTACAGAAAGGACAGGGAGGGTAAAAGAGGAGGTGGAGTAGCTCTGTACATAAGGGAAGGGATCAAAGCTACAGAACTGAAAAGTAAAGGGGGAGGACAAGAGGCACTCTGGGTCACCTTGGAGACAGGGAATGGCATCACAATCCGCACAGGGGTTGTATACAGACCGCCGTCTCAAGGGGAGGAAACGGACAAGAAAATGATAAGAGGACATTCTCACAATGGCTGAAAAAGGGGAGGTACTGTTGATGGGGGACCTGAATATGCCAGATGTTAACTGGATGACATGTACTGCAGCCACATCCAAGACTAGCTGTCTAAGGCCTGCCCCCTGCAGGGCATCGAGAATGACATTCTCGATGCCCTGCAGGGGGAAGGCCTTAGACAGCTAGTGTTGGAACCTACTCGGGAGGGAGTAATACTAGATCTGTACTCTCAAATGGAGAGAGGATCACAAATTTAGAATTCAGTAGGCATCTGGGAACAAGCGACCACTGCACAGTGTGCTTCACAATAAGCACAACCATGGAGACAAGCCATACAAAAACAAGGATACTGGACTTTAGTAGGGCTGACTTTGGCAAAATGGGTGAATACCTGAAGAATACACTAGCAAATAGCCAAGAAGGAGGGGTGGAAGAACAATGGAGAAAAATCAAAACTGCCATCATAGAGGCAGCAAGCCTTTGTGTGAAACAAATAAAGAAAACAAAGCGGAGTAAAAAAACACTATGGTTCTCAAAAGAGGTGGCAGGGAAGGTTAAGGAGAAAAAGTTTGCATTCAAAAAGTATAAGGAATCGCAGAAGGAGCATGACAGGGAACTGTATCAATTAAGCAGAAAGAAGTGGGGAAGGCAGTCAGAATAGCAAAATCCCAAACTGAGGAAAAATAGCCAATTCAGTTAAGAGGGGCCATAAAACCTTTTATAAGTACATTAGGGAGCATAGAAAGGTTAAGGGAGGAATAGTGAAGATTAATAAGGGAGATGGGAGGTGGGCAGAGGGAGACAGTGAAAAGGCAGAGATACTGAATGAATACTTTTGCTCAGTATTCACAAAAGATGAAGAGGAGTTACCTAAACCAGACAATAGAAGCACTCTGGGTGGGGGGGTTGACACCAGTCCATTTATAGAAGAAAGAGTCCTGAAAGAACTCCTGAAACTCAAGGTGGACAAAGCAATGGGGCCTGACGGGATTATCCTAAAAGAACTAAGGGAGGACCTAGTGACACCACTGACCACACTTTTTAACAAATCATGGGAGGAAGGGGTAGTATCTGAGGACTGGAGGGGGGTAGATATGATTCCCTTTCACAAAAGTGGGAGCAAGACAGAAGCAGGAAACTACAGACCTGTAAGTTTGCCCTCAGTTGTAGGGAAAATGATGGAATCACTTCTGAAAGAAAGAATTGTTGAGTACGTAGAGGCCAGTGGTGCACAGGACCCAAAGTAGCATAGATTTACAACAGGAAAGTCATGTCAGATGAATCTGATTGATTTCTTCGACTGGGTGACCATAGTAATAGACCAGGGAGGGGCTGTTTATATGGCCTACCTAGACTTTAGCAAGGCATTTGACACAGTCCAGCACAAAAGATTAATAATCAAGTTAGCCAGCCCAGGAGTGGGTCCCAGGGTGGTAGCGTGGGTAACAAACTGTCTGCACAACAGGACACAGAAGGTAATAGTGAATGGAACACATTTTGAAGAAAGGGGGGGTTACTAGTGGAGTACCTCAGGGTTCAGTACTGGGTCCAGTCCTGTTTAACATCTTTATAGGTGACATTGCAGAGGGTCTGGAGGGAAAGGTATGCCTCTTTGCAGATGACACAAAGATCTGTAACAGAGTTGATACACAAGGGGGGATAGAAAGGATGAGAAGGGACTTGGCAAAGTTGGAGGAATGGTCAGACATATGGCAACTTAGATTCAATGCAAAGAAGTGCAGACTAATGCACCTGGGAAACAAAAACTCAGGAGAAGAGTACACACTAGCAGGGGAGGAGCTAACAACAACAAAATTGGAAAGGAGCCTGGGGGTAGTCCTATCAGATGATCTAAAAGTTGGTAAGCAATGTGAGAAGTCAGTAAGGAGAGCCAGGGGGATATTGGGATGCATAGGAAGGGGCATCACAAGTAGAAAAAGGGAAGTGGTTGTCCCTCTGTACAGACAGTTGGTGAGACCCCATCTGGAGTACTGTCTGCGGTTTTAGAGACCTCATCTACGCATGGACATAGACAGGATGGAAGCAGTCTAGAGGACGGCAACTAAAATGGTGCAGGGTCTACATCAGAAACCATATGAAGAGAGACTGAGAGAGCTTAATATGTATACCCTTAATGAAAGGAGGGACGGGGGGACATGATAGAAACGTTCAAGTACCTCAAGGGAATCAACAAAGTCCAAGAGGGTAACATCTTTCAAAAAGAGATGTGTAAGAACAAGGGGGCACAATTTAAAGATAGAGGGGGGACGGCTCAGGGATAATGTGAGGAAAATTATTTTTTATAGAGAGAGTTGTGGATGCATGGAACCGCCTTCCTGGGAAGGTTGTTGGGTCTAAAACAGTGGGGAAATTCAAACATACATGGGACAGACATAAGGCAATTGTAGTGGGGGTGGCAGGAAGTAGGCTGTTGGGTAACTAGAATCTGCAGCTTATCCAGTAGGTAGGGAAATGGGCAGACTGGGTGGGCCAAGTGGTCCTTATCTGCCGTCAAAGCCTATGAAAAATCTGTTGCTCTTGGAATGACCTCACTGACCCCCCCCCAGGTCTCAGCTAAAAGATGAAAGCCAAGAGATAATTAAAGGCTAGAAGAGACATAAAATTAAGCCATCACCTGTTTATCTAGCTTAATTATAGCTGTCAGCTGTTAAGATGGAAATCATAAACTTTTATGGCGTTTAGGGGAAGGGTGCAGGTTATGTCACTTTGGTGTGAAGTCGTAACAGTTCCTGTGACATCTTTGTGAGAGAGGATGCTGCTCAGAGTTGAAAGAATGAATTTGGAAATTTACAGACTTGATTGGGAAGTCACATGGGAAAAGGAGTTTTTGCTGAGGTCACCTTAATTAACTTACCTTCTGAAATGATAAGACCTCCTGGGTATGATATTTAATAAACAGAGGAGGAGCTAGGTGACCTCACACAAAGAGGCTGGCAAAGACAGTTTTTAAACAGTATTCTGTGTTCCTTTACATACTCTTGTTGAGACTCTGAGAAAGAAAACATATTTCAACACTTTTAGCAGGTATATAGTAAAGAGAGAGAAAGAAATCTGAGTGTACTGTGGTAGGAATTGCACTTTTAAAACCTTATTCTTTTAAAAAACTGTGTTTTTGTGATATATTGTTCTGTATTTTATGTTTTACATATTTTTATCTATTTTAAGTAAAACCTCTATTTTTAGAGCCTACTTGGTGTGCCTTTAAATTTCTTTATTTTGGCAAGTGAAATATGTGGTTAAAGCTGACACCGTGCATGAGCTTAAATGGTGACACTAAACTGGAAAAAGGTAAGAGTTTAATCTGAGGTGTTTTAATAGAGTTTTTAAGGGTTCATTTGTACACCTGGTTAGGAGCCCATAGGCAAAGATATCTGCCCCCCCCAAAGAGCAGAATTATCTGAGCCTGTACATTGGATACGCTACTAAGAGGTTCACAGTTTGAATCCCTCCAGAACTTGAGACCAAGGGTTGATTCAAACCCACAAAACAGACAGGAGGGTTACCTTGTTTCTGTTAACTGTTCACAATACTGCGCTCAGAGGTTGGCACTGTGGGAGCAGAGGACCTGACCTGCTTAGTGGGGTTGTGACACTAGTAACCCCTCCGGTCCAGGCCAGGACCTTCTTCAGACTTCTGGGGCACATGGCAGCAGCCATTTCAGTTAGTGTTTTGGCTCGCCTCCACATGAGAATCCCATAATGGATGCTCAGGGTGCAGTGGGATCAATGCACGGATGACCTAGACCACGTGGTTAAAGTTGCAGAACCATTAAAGAGGACACTTTTTTGGTGGTTGAACCCCCTAAATCTGGAAAAAGGAGTCCCTTTCCATCTGGAGCCCTCAAATCAGACTCTGACAATGGATGCCTCGGATTTGGGGTGGGGGCACACCTGGGGACATGCCAAACACAGGGTACCTGGACCCCCAGGGAGCGCACACGTCACATCAGTGTCTTGGAGATGCGAGTGGTCCTCTATGCACTACAAGCTTTTCAAGAGGACCTCATTCAAGGCTCTCTTCTAGTTCAGACGGACAACATGGCGGTCTTCTACATCAACAAACGAGGAGGCACTCACTCTTACTCCCTATGCAGGGAGGCAATGAGAATCTGGTACTGGGCACTGGAGTGGCACATATCTCTGCCCGCAATGCATGTTCCAGGTGTCCTAAATGACTTGGCCGACAGCCTAAGTAGGTCTCAGTCCAAGGCGCATGAGTGGGAGCTGCTGCAATCAGTAGTGGACCAGCTGTTCGACACATGGGGTTGTCCAGAGCTGGACCATTTTGCGTCACCACGCAATGCCAAACTGCCAATTTTCTGCTCGCGAGACCCTGCGGCAGGTGTTTTCTGGCCAGACACATTGTCCCTTTGTTGGGCAGGGAGGTTTCTTTATGTCTTCCCTCCTTGTCCTCTCATCCAGAGAGTTCTCTTGAAGTTACAGGCTGAAGGGGCTCAGATGATCCTAATTGCCCCTCTGTGGCCCCGGCAGATTTGGTGCCCACTACTTCAGCGGTTGTCCATGGAATCTCCAATCCCGCTGCCATTGCAGTTGCTGTCCAAGGATCAGGGCTTGCTAGTCCATCCCGATTTCCAGTCTTTGCACATTCATGCTTGGCTCCTTTGAACATAACAAAGTCCAGGTACGGGGTATCCCAAGAGGTGGTGAATGTACTCATCTCAGCGAGGAAGCCTTCTACTTGCTCCACTTATGCTATGAATTGGAGACGTTTCTGTTTATGGGTATTATTTCACTGTCTGGACCCCCTTACCTGCCCGATGAACTCAGCAGTGCAGTATCTCCTCTCCTTATATCAAAAAAGCTTGAGCTACTCCTCCATAAAGGTGCACATGTGGGCCATTTCTGCTTATCACACTCTTATGGGAGACAGAACCTTAGCCCGGCTAGATGTGGCCCGCACCTTTCTAAGGGAGATTTTACATATGATACCTCCCATTCGGGATCCTAGCCTTCCCTGGGACCTCCTGTTTGTGTTGGGAAGCTTACCCTTCCTCCGTTTGAACCCGCAGCTGACTGTGAGCTGCATTACTTTTCCTGGAAGGTGTGTTTTATAGTTGCTGTTACTTCAGCTCAAAGAGTTTCCGAGCTCCAAGCTCTGATGTGTAAAGAGCCGTATTTAATTTTTCATAGGGAAAGGGATTTCCTAAGAACAAATCCTAAAGTGGTCTCGGAATTGACCCTCAACCAGTCGGTTGACCTTCCAGTTTATTTTTCTTGTCCCTCTAACAGAGGGTAAGTTGTCCTTCACACTCTGGATGTCCTCAGGGCACTGAGGTTTTATCTTAAGCACACGTCTACTCACCGTAAATTGGAGCAACTATCTGTGGCTTTTGCACCATACAGCTTGGGTGAACTGGTGTCCAAGCAAACTATCTCGAAGTGGCTTGTCCACTGTATCACTTTTTGCTATGAGAAGCATAATAAACCCC
Organism: Neoceratodus forsteri; assembly: GCA_016271365.2. Lineage (NCBI taxonomy): Eukaryota > Metazoa > Chordata > Ceratodontiformes > Ceratodontidae > Neoceratodus > Neoceratodus forsteri. The sequence goes on along the minus strand of CM057457.1, from coordinate 409,158,931 downwards.
TTCCAAGTTCAGTTAGGGGTCACTCCACCAGAGGAGTGTCTGTTTCTTTTGCCGCTTTGCGGAATGGCTCCATTAGGGACATATGAGCAGCTGCTACCTGGAATTCGGTGCATACTTTCATAAAGCATTACAGTTTGGACATTGCTTCCAGACGCCATGCCGGCTTCGGCCTGGTAGACCTTAAGGGACTTTTGTCCTGAGTTGCTGTTTCCAGCCTCCTTTCTTACCACCTCCCGGGATACAACACCTCCTTAGTGTAGGACTGCTTGAGATTCAGTCCTAATGGTAATAGCCTGCTGCAAGAGCTCCCACTCAAAGTAAGATAGCACAGTTACGTAAGAACTTACTATAACAGTAGATCTTTGAGAGGAGATCTTCCATCCGCCTCATGAGGTGTGCAGATCGTCATCTTCAGGCTTTGCCTCCTTCTCTCATTAGGGCCTGTTCGTGGGTCTTGGCGGGGAAACTGGGGTGGAGCTGGGTCTGCCCCCTTTTGTACCAGGGTCGATGTCAGGGGATGCGGTCCCTGTTGGGTATTGCTGGCTGAGAAGTTTCTGGTGAGTCCTAGTGCATGAGGCGTTAGTCCTTATGGTACTAGCCTACTGCAAGAGCTCCTCTAGAAGATCTACAGTTACGGTAAGTTCTTACATAACTGTACTTTTTGCAGGGACTTCTTTCATGAATTCCTCTTCTGCCTTTCTGACTGTCTATGGATGATGTTGCCTTCTCCCTTTCATCAGACTTGTTCCAAACTGCTTTGTACTCAGTCCTACTAGTGAATACCTACTGCAAGAGCCTTCTTGAAGTAAGATAGGACAGTTACGGAAGAATTTACCGTAACAACAGATCTTCGAGAGAGGCTCTCACAGTCGGTATTGCTTTCCCTCCCTCTGTCCCCCTGAGTTTTTCTATTCTATCTAAGGGGCATTTCTTCTTCTCCTGGCATGCCTTCTTGGTCTCTGGTGGGAGAACTGAATAGTAGGCATGGAGACCGCCCCTTTATACTAATGTAGGCTGACGTTGAACAGCTGATATAGGAGTGGTTCCCCTCCAGAGACGGCGAGCTAGAACTTTTTCCATGGGGTTCTGATGCCTGATGGCTTAGTCCTACTGGAGAATACCTCCTGCAATAGCCTCTCTCAAAGATATGCTGTTATAGTAAGTTAAAACAAACAACAGGAAACTCTGGCACTCACCACCTCTAAAAATTACTCATTGAACACTTGGCTATATAAAAATTAAAAAAAAACTTTTTTAAGTTTTAAGGAAGCAATAAGCATCATGCCTAACGTGTTTCGGACAGGTAGTCCTTTTTCAAAGGCTAATGGAAGCAGGAAAAATGCACCACATATATAGGCACACAAATGTGACATCAATGCCGTGCAAAAAAAAATCTCAGTTTCATTGGTGACAATAGTGATATCCCAAAAAAAGTGCAAATAAATGCAAATTCATTAATAAAAACTTCAGCATATATATATGTGTGTATGTATATGTATGTGTATGTATATATATATATATATATATATATATATATACACACACATACAGAAATACATTATATTAAAGAGAAGAAAAGGAATTGTTTTTTGGGGGGGAGGAAAGATGGGGGCAGGAATGATGGGGTAAAAAGAGGTGGGGAGAAAGAGAGAAAATGATCAAACAAACCATCTACAGTTTCAACATTTTCTTAAAATGGGTTTTTATTAAAGTTAAAGTTCAAGCCAGGACAAATGGTAGCTCCCAAGTTAACTATTCAGAAAGCCTCTCTCTTTTTCAACAAATCATCAGAATATCTGTCTCTTGGATGTGGGCATACTTTATTGCCATGAAAGAAAAGAAATGTTCACTACTATCTCTACGCTCATTTATATGTGTTGCTGTAGCATAAGTCAACTCTTTCTTTTCTGTAGCTCGCAGATGCTCTCCTAATCTAATTTTAAAACTTAAAGTGTTTTTCCCACATAAAAAGAGCCACAGGAACAGGTAGCCAAATAAATGATACAGACACTGTCACAAGTTGTTGACCCATGAATCTGATATTCCTTTTATGAATTCATTATTTTAAAGTATTTTACAGTTTCCACATGGGAGCAAAAAATGCATCTATGACAATGATGGCAACCTGCTCCACTTCAAGTGAACCAAGTTTGTTTTGTCAGTTCACTGTAATGACTGTGTACAACCTTATCTCCTTAGTTACTGGCCCCTTTATAAACAATTCAAGGAAAAGTCTGTGCAAAATCTGAGAGACCTGGATCAGCAGATAGAACTGGCCCATGTTTAAAAATTATTTGTTGTGTCTGGCATGTGCTGAGAAAGTAGTTATGTAATTAAACCTTCTGTGCTGCTGTATTGATCTCTGTTTTCTTGTTAAAAGTGAGGGGAGAGCATCAGCAAACTCTTTTCCTGCCTGGATACAGTTATTGCTATATCCACATTTTTTCAGTCTGTCACCCAGGTTAGCAGACCATTCCTCATATTCATCTTATCGTGTACAATTTCATTTTGTTCTGACAAATTGGCCCTTTGGTATATTTTTTTTATGTGACCTGGGTGGCAGCTGTCTGCCTTCAAAAGTGTATTGCCAGCCATTGTTTTTCTGAAAAGTGTTGACTCCATTCGATTTTCAGTATTTCTGCTCAATGTGATATCCAGAAAATCCACTTTGAAAAAGTGAGTTAAAACGAAACATCAGATTGCTATTAGTACTATGCATATAATCAACAAATGACTGTAAATCTTCCTTCGTGCCCATCCACAGCAGAATTACGTCATCTATATAATGTTTCCAAGAAATGATTCTGCTGTGGAAGGGGTTGACAAGAGGACTGAGAACAAATTTCTCTTCCCACATTCCAACATACAGATTGGCTATAGATGGGACGCAAGTCGCCCCATCGCAGTCCCTTTTTTTCTGTAGATTTCTCTGTTAAAGGAAAAAACATTACATATCAAAGCAAACTCAAGTAATTTAACTAGAAACTCAGTAGGTTGAATTTCACTAATGGCTCTTTTATTCAGATAGTAGGCTGCTGTATCCAAGGCATCTTCATGCGGAACATTTGATTATAAAGATTCTATGTCCAGTGTTCTTGCCGAACCTGTCTGACCCGAAGTGTCAAGTCCGGGACAATTTTTAAGTTTCTCCCCTCTCATTGGACAGAAGCAGGTTTCTTTCTTTACTGTTCTCAGAACGTGATCCCTATCTAAATAATTCAAAAGTATTTTAAAAATTATCTGATGGGGGATCATGCGGAGGAGGTTTTGCTTGCAATATTTTGTGGCACCTTTCAGTGATATAAGCTGGGCCATTCGGGCATGGCCCAGCAATTTTAAGACACAGCTTCTGTAGGAACTTCAGGACATTAGACTCTTCTTGACCCTCCATTAGGCCCAGGAGGACAAGGTTGTTTTGGTGACTATGATCCTCCATGTCTTCCACCTTGTCCTCTAGCTTCCCCATCCTTCTTTTCAATGTAACCACGTTGGGCTCCAGCTTTGCATGTTTGTCCTCAAGAGATGAAATGCAGGCCTCGGTATCGCCAGCCCTGATGGTGAGGTCCTTTACCACAGACTTTCTATCTTTCAGATCTTCCAAAATAGCAAACACTGCTGCTTTAATTGTGGTGAGCTCCAAAATCACGTTCAACCCAGTATGATTTTCTGCTTCTGTTGCGCCCTTGGTAACAGAGCCTGTGTGGGTGAGGAGCTCCTTCTTGGTCACTTTGCATCCAGGGTCAGCAGCAGCTCATCAGCAGGTCCTGCATTCACCAAGGGACCGCCAAGATGAATAAGTGTGGTTTCCATTTCAGCAAGCCACAAAAATGCCTCCAAGGAGTACTGCTATAGAGGAGGTAGTGATCCTGAAAAAGATTAGTGCAAATGTTCCCCCTTGTTTGTTTTTCTTTTTGGTAGTTATGTAGTCAAAGAAATGGAGCTTAGCTGTAACGCTGCTATTCCACTGCCTATATCATGTGACTTCATCCCTGCTATTTCACTATCACCCTCTACCCACATTCCTTCCCCCTTATTAAGCCTCAGTATCCCTCCCTTGGTCTAGCTTCGCTCCATAATGTACCTATAAAAGGTTGTATCCCACTTCTTAACACAATTCACTGTCTTTTCCTCAGTTTGTGACTCTGCTATTCTGACTGCCTTCTTTGCCTCCTTTTGCTTTATCTGATATAGTTCCCTGTCCTGCTTCTTCTGTGTTTCCTTATGTTTTCTGAATGCTATCCTTTTCTCCTTAACCTTTCCCATCACCTCTTTTGAGAACTATAGTGTCTTTTTCCTTTGCTTTGTTTTGTTGCTTTGCTTTACACAAAGGCTTGTTGCCTCTGTGATGGAAGTTTTGCTGTTTCCCCATTGTTTTTTCACCCCTCCTTCTCACCTGTTTGTTAGTGCTTTTCTGAGGCACTCTCCCATTTTGCCAAAGTTGTTCCTCTTAAAATCCAGCACTGTTGCTTTTGTGTGGCATGACTGTACAGCAGTGTTTAGTGTGAACCATACTGTTTGCTGGTTGCTTGTTCCCAGATGGCTACCCACGTCTAAATCTGAGATTCTCTCTCCATCCCATTTGAAAGTACCATGTCAAAGATTGCTCCCTTGTGAGTGGGTTCTAATAGTAGCTAAGGCATGCCCCCTGTAGGGCATCAATAATGACCCTGCTCTTGGATGTGGCTGTAGTAAAGGAGCTCCAGTTAACATCTGGCATATTCAGGTTCCCCATCAATATAATTTGTCCTTTTTCTGCAATTCTAAAGATTCCTTCTATAATTTCCTTGTCCATTGTCTGCCCCTGAGATGGGGATCTGTAAACAACCCCTGTGCAGATTGTAGCATCATTTCCTGTCTCCAGGGTGTCCCACAGTACCTCCTTCCCTCCATGTTTACCATTTAATTCTGTTGCTTTAATTCCTTCCCTTATGTAGAGAGCTACTCCCCTCCTGTTTGATCCTCTCTGTGCCTCCTGTAGATTGTTGACCCTGGTATGTTGACATCCCAGGCATGATTCTCTCTGTACCATATTTTTGTGACTGTTACAATGTACAGGACTCCCTCTTCCATTCAGGCCACTAGTTCAGAGAGCTTGCTACCCAGACTACAGGCATTGGTTCTCGTCTCCCTCCATTTTATGATGGCCTTACCCCTTTTAGGCCCATCCCTGTCTTTACTGCCTTTGTCTTTTTTTGGATTTACCCTGTTCTGCCCTAGTGAATTCTGTACCTTTGTGTCTGCTTTGCTAACTACCCTGTTTTCTGGGAGGAGGGGCTGGGATTTCCCTGCTTCTCTTCAGTGCCTCCACCTTGGCTAGTTTAAATGTTTGCCAATGAAGCATTTAAGCCTATCACCTAGGATCCTGGTTCACCTCCTGGACAGATGCATTCTATCATGCCAATACAGGCCTCCAGGTGGACCCCCAGTCCCCAATGAAGCCAAAATCCTGATCTCTGCATCACTTTTTCAACCAGTCTTTGAATCCCATGGTGTGGCGTACCCTTGCCTCACCCATGCCAGAGAAAGGAAGCACTTCTGAGAAAGTTATCATGTGTGCCACTTGTCTAAAGCCTCTCTCCAGCTCCACAAACTCATGCTGCACTGCTTTGATCCCATTCCCAGTGGGGTCATATGTCCCTAGGTGGACAGTGTCAACCAGCTGCCTCCTCTGTGCAACTGCTCCCACAATCCAGAGAATTTGATTCCTGTCCCTCTGAGCCATGACACCTGGCAGGCATCTTACCTCCTTCTCCTTCCCCAGGTCTCCCTCATAAAAGCTAAGTGACTTACTCAGAATTACACCGTACATAAGTGGAAGCTGGTGAGATTCACACCCTGGCCTTCATGCCTCCAAGTCTCCTGGCTTACAGTTTAGTGCCTGTAACCACTAAGCTATACTGTCTGCACAGCCTAGGTTGTTGGGGGTTATATTCAAGAGGGATGTTAGGAAGCATTTTCTTGTAGAAAGGGCAGTGGTGGTCTGAATGACCTGTTAGAGGAAGTGGTTATGTGCTAGAACATTGGGCTCTTTCACAAGATCCTTTGACAAACACAGTTGGGATGCAATGGGACTAAGGAAGGGGATGGGAGAGGGAGTCCGTGTCAAGTGGTGTAAGGGTTAAAACTAGGACCCTGCATCAGATCAAGCAGACAAGATATCAATCAATCACTTTATTTAACCAGGCATAAACACCATTGAGCAAGCTCATTTTCAAGATGGTCCTGGGCATAAATACAATACAGTACACTTCATAAGATTACAATTACGGTGGACAATGGTGCAAAAAAAGAAAAAGAAAATATTGTGAAGGTGCTGGTCAATATGGGCCTATACATACCGGTCAACATAGTTAACATGCAAAGGTACATAATGATAAGCTTTACGGAAATGAGAAGATACAACAATCCCATATAGTCTCCGCTGAGTAAGAGCTCATACTTAATGATAAAAAATAAGGAGGTATTAAGGAATAGGGTAGAAATTGGGGTGAAAGAGTAGGCAGCCAAAAGGGGAGGCCAGAATAGGTAAAAGGTAGAGAATAGGCAGGGTCATCTTGGATTAAGGGAACTAGGCTTGTAGGTCCTAGGTTTCTGTTGTTAGGAATGTGGGGTGGATGAGATACCTAGGCGTAGGATTTGAGAGTGGCACCCAAGGCTTAGGGGTCATCAGTATCTGAAACAGTTGCATGATTCCTTCAGATAATCCATTAATAGAGCTTTGAATGTGAAAATGCTTGGAAGTGAGGATAATTTTAATGAGTCTTACATAGTGTTCCAAAGTGATGGAAGTGAGAAGTTGATTGCTGCTGAGCCAAGGGTAGTTTTCACTCTAGGAATCTGGAAGCAGATTAAGGAGAAGCGTCTCAGGCCATAGGAACCTTTAGCCCATTTGAAGATGTTCGAGATGTATGCAGGGAAGTTATCAGATAATGCTCTAAAAAACCAGAGGAGAGCATTCCTTTTTCTTCTAGTTGAGAGTGAGGTCCATCCCGAGACCTAGTATAGACGACAGTGATGTGTACTACGGGGTAGATTTAAGATAAATCTTAAAGCCCGGTGGTAAAGGGTGTCCAGTTTGTTTAGCATCGTTGATGGGCAATGACTGTAAAGGAAGTCAACGTAGTCCAGTATAGGTAGGAATGTAGTTTGTACTAGTCTCATTCTGGTTTCTAACATGAGTAGGTGTTTAATGCGATAGAATAAACCTAATTGCTGTCTTTGTTTCTTCAAGGTTTCATTTAAGTGGCACAGAAAGTTAAGCTTGTTATCCAGCCAGGACCCTAGGTATTTAAAGGTATCAACTACTTCAAGGGGTTCATCTAAGGGTGTTCGGATCTGTGTGATATGTGGACATCCAGAAGTAGACTTTGGTGAGAGAATCATTGCTTTAGTCTTTTTGGCATTGAGGAGGAGCTAATGAGTGAGAAGGTTGTATTGGAGGGAGATATAGCATGTGGTCTCTTTTTACTGGCTATTTTGTATATTCATACATATGTTTGTATGTTTATTTGCCTGGGGAGGAGTTTCCCAGTTCTAGGAATTCTCCTTAATAAAAGGGATAACATTGAATCCGGAGTCTGAACTGATGACGTCTCTGTTTGTGCTTGCACATTGCCTTTTAATAACCTGCTTGTAGTACACAGAGTTTGGCAAGCACTAGTGTAACAGAGGAGCAGATGGTATCAGATTCATGATTAAGAGTCCCTATGGCCTGTATCTCCTTTAATTGTGATGTCCTATAAACCTCTATTATGAGGTAAGATAAGAGATTTTGAATCAGAGGAGGGATTACAATCCTTCTCTTAGGCTCCATCCACTCACCTTTCTCCTCTTTGGAAGAGTCCTTCCCTTCATCAAAAAAGTATATTTTGGTAAGGATTTTCTTCAGCAGTCTTAGTATCATCTTTACCCACCAATATGGTCAAGATCATAGTGTTCCTGCAGATCTGGGTGAGCAGTATTGTCCTGCTCAGGTGCACCTGGACATGTCTGAATGGCCCGCTGACCTGAGGGACCAGTCTTGAGTTCAGGTGTGTTGGTGGGCATGCCCTGCAGTACATCAGTACTCAGTAACTAAGAACAATAAAACAGATTTGCACAACTCAGCCTTGCCAGTATCTGTTGGTATAGCAGGTTCAATGCCCCATCTTGGGTTCAGGTGTGTGGGTGGGCATGCCCTGCAGTACATCAGTACTCAGTAACTAAGAGCAATAGAAAGGATTTGCACAACTCAGCCTTGCCACTGTCAGTTGGTATAGCAGGTGCACTGCCCCATCTTGGGTTTGGGTGTGTTGGTACACATGCCCTGCAGTACATCAGTACTCAGTAACTAAGAACAATAAAAAGGATTTCTCCAACCCAGTTTTGCCACTATCAGTTGATATAGCATATGCACCCCCCAGCTTGGGGGTTCCACTGGGGGGGGTCCAAAACTGACATGTCAGATAGCATTGCACAGTTGGGGCAATATGAGTCTAAGGTGAAGGTCTCATTACCTCCTGCTGTTCTTAAGTGATTGAAAATCATAGGTCTCTGATTAGCCATGGTGCCACTGGCTTAAGGAATAACAAAGAAAATTCATTACTTACCAAAGATATGCCAGTGAAGGTAAGGTCTATAAAATCCCTTGCTCAATAAAAAGGTTTGCTTGTTTTGATCCTCCTTAGCCTCTCCAACAGAATAAATCACTGAAGGTATGGGAAAAAAGTGTTCATTCCCATTGACAATGTTGGAGCTAATAGGAAAAGAAATTAAAGTAAGCATGAAGGAATTAATTCTTTGGGTCCCATCTTTAGACTGCTGAATTTCTTTATCAGTTTCCTGTGTTGGTACAGTGTCAAAAACCTTGCTGAGGTTCAAACCGATCATGTCCACTGCCCTCTGTTAATCTATTTCCCTTGTCTTCTAGACAAAGAAATCAGATTCACCCTCCATGAGCTCCCCCACCTCCATTGTTCCGTGTTGCCTGTAGTCTTGTATCCCATTAGATATAAGATACTCTAACCTCTCCTTTAACAGGGTTTCTGTTAGTTTCCCCACAAACTGATACAAGACTGACTGGCCTACAGTTTTTTGCCTCATCTCTGTTGTCACTCTTAAGGAGTGATACCACATTTGCTCTCCTCCAGTCCTCTGAAACCAAGCCTGATTCCAGTGACCTGTTGAATAAGATCATCAGTGTTGCACCTCCCTGAGTTTCTTCAGTACTCTTGGGTGTTTCCTGTCTGGTCCATTGACTTTCTTTACTTTCTGATCTACAAATTCCTTCAAGACTCATACCATTGAAAATGGGCATATGTCCTCCTCACTCACTCCCAGTTGTTCCTCCTATTTCCTGGTCATTCATGCCGCATCAGCTCATGGAATAAGATGCCTTCGTACAAGAGAAGAATCTGATAAAAGTAGGTCCCAAATCCTCTTTGTATGGCCCTAATCCTATTCCATATGAACTGTTCTTCTTTCATATTACCAAATGAAAGAAAATCATCTCATGGAAGAATAATTTTTATATGCTTTAGAAACACATTTAAGGGTTGTGTTTTGAAAACTAATTACAGAATGGAGCTAAGCAGGTTCTGTTTAGCAAGTTACTGTACATGTGTTGGTGTCAGCTAGGTATCATTTGTATGGGTTTTCAAGAAAACAACAGAAATGACCACCATGCAAAATAATTTTTATTTTCTCAAAAAAGAGGATTATGCCCAGCATGAAAAAGAATCCTCATTTGTATGGCTAAATTCTTCTTTTGTATCCAACATCTGTTCAACACACCCTCCAGCACATGCTTAGAACTGACATTTCAAATCCTTATAACTCTGGAATTAGTTAATATTTTGTTGGTCTATTGACACTGTCCTGGTACAGCACCATTCTGCCATGAAAACTTTAGGCCAAAATTCCAAACCATCTAATCTGTAGGTTGCAACAAAAACACAAAGAGAAAATGAATTTTCCCCTTTCTGGATTATAGAATCTATACATCTGAGTGAAACAAAATATAGAAGTTTAAGAGACCTTGACCACCAGACCATGCATGCAAACATTTGTACAATTCTGTTGAGTGGTAGTGATGCTATTAAAGTGCAAAACTGGGGACTTAAAATGAAACTGCCTACTCAACCCCGGCTGTAGTGGTGCAACTGTGCCATTATAATTCAAGACAGCTAGAGAATTGATGCTCATGGGGAGATGTGCATACATGCTAAGGAGCCCATAACTAGCATGTAAATGGCTCTTAGATCCTTGCATTCCCAATGATCTCATTAGCACATTAGGGCTGAATATGGCTCACTGGAACCCGGGCACTATCCTGTTTGGGCTGTACTGTCCTCATCAGGCTCCTGTGGGCCATATTCTGTCTGAGGCTGAGTCAGTACAATGCATAGTCGGGATGCACTGTGCCAACCCGACCCCATATTCAAACACATAGCATACTCTTGTTGGAGTGCCCTAATTGACTAAATATTTACCTGAAGCTAGCTGTGCACTAATTTCCATGCAGTGCTCCTGTCAGCGCTGCACACACACCTGACTCTGAATATGGGAACCTATATCTTTGAACTTGGTGGAACCCAAACTCCATAAGACAGTGGTTACTGAACTAGTAACATCAACATGCCAACATGTTCAGCACTGAAAAATGCTTATTTAGTTAGGTTAAATATTTTCAGATGTACTCTTTGGCTGTAGTGACGTGTTAACTGTATTGTAAACAAACACTGAATCCACATTGCGCTCTTGTCTTGATTATTGTTGAAATGTACTTATATTCATAGTTTGTTAGTGTTTCCTGTGTGTACTTTAGCCTTTAGGTAACTATTCCTGGTGGACCTCATTAACTGCCAACATGCTGACTGCTGCTATCCTCCCTGGGACTCCCATGAAAATGAGATGATGTATCCCACTGGGAGTCATTTGAAAAAAAAAGTGATTTTGCTTTTTAGTCTGTTTAACGTTGGTAACTGTCTGCACTTACATTTTTTTTTCCCTAACGGGAGTCACATTTTATAACATTGATGGTCAACAGAACCAGTCAGAATACAGTTGCATTATCTTGTTTTTATCCCTGCTGAATATCTACATTATGAAATTTTGAGTTTGTATTTTACTTAGGAAAATCACATTTTTTTAGTGCATTAGTCACCCGAGTTGGTCAGAATACATTTGCATTGTATTTTTATTGACTCTGGTAACTATCTTTGTTATAAAAATCTGATTCTTCCTTTTTGCTAGGAGGTGGGGGTAACTTCAGTTGTATTATAATCTGGCTGGCTGTGGTGTCAGTCTGCATTACAAAACTGTGTTTGTTTTTTACACAGTGGAGAGGGTAGCAGCAGTTGTATTGTGATCTCTCTCTCTCTGTCTGACTTTGACAGCTGTCAGCATTTAAAAAAATGTAAATTTATTTTTTTACTTGGTGGTTGCTGCAGTTGCCTTCTATTCTGACTGACCCTGATGACTACCTGCATTTAAAAAGTGATAATTACATCTTGGTCGGTAGAGGGAGTAGCTTCAGTTGTATTGTGCTCTGCCTGATGACTTACTACATTTAAAAATTATTATTTTTTTATATTTACTTAAAGATGGGGAAGCTGCAGATTGATATTTTACTTGGCCCTACTCTGACTGTGGTTACAGTCAGCATTTTGAAAATGTAATTAAATTTTTTCTGCATTAGAAATGTTCCATGTGGTTCTGTATGAAGTGATTAAGTCTTTTGTCCTGTATCATTACTTATTTGATTAGCATACCCCTTCTGCCATGACTTATTGCCTGTCCTTGTGACCAGCAATCAACCAATGAGAAGCCAAAATTGGTTAGACTCGTTCTATGAATATTATCAATAAAATCAATCAATTGAAATGTTGCAAAAAATAATTTAAGCCAACATATATCATTTTAAAATGATAATAATGGAAAAACATATTCTAAGGTTAAATCTCAAAACAGTTTAGGGAGCTTTTAAAAAGATTAAAAGAACTGGCACATTTGTTTCCTTATTGTAAGAAAATAGTAATTAAATATCTATTTTCAGTCAGCAGGAAAATTGAGTACAATGACAGTTGGAACCAGCATTCACCACTTGAGAATAACCAGCTGAATCACATAACAGAGAAATCCCATCCGTATCCTCAGTGTAGGAAGAGTTTCGGTGACTTACATCTCATCACTGTACAAAAACTTATTCATGAAGAAGAGGGGCAGTTGAAATGTACTAAATATCAGAGGAGTTTATGCATACTAAATGCAATTAAATGCACCAATAGTTTTACTGTGCAGCATAAAACTATGACACAAGTAATCCAAAAGAAACCATATAAATGTGCTGATTGTGAAAAGAATTTTGTCCAGAAGAGTAACCTGAAAAGACATCAGCAAATTCACTCTGGAGAAAAAAAAATATATAAATGTGCTGAATGTGACAAGAGTTTTAGCCAGAAGTATAACTTGATATCACATCAGAGAATTCACTCAGGAGAGCGCCCATATAAATGTGCTGAATGTGACAAGAGTTTTAGCCAGAAGTATAACTTGATGTCACATCAGCAAATTCACTCTGGAGAAAAGAAAACATATAAATGTGCTGAATGTGACAAGAGTTTTAGCCATAAAAATAACCTTATGTCGCATCAGCGAATTCACTCTGGAGAGAGACCATATACATGCGCTGAATGCAATAAGAGTTTTGCCCAGAAGAGTAACCTAAGAAGACATCAGCAAATTCACTCAGCTGAGAGACCATATCAATGTGATGAATGTGACAAGAGTTTTCACAATAAGAGTGACCTGAGAAAACATCAGCAAATTCATTCTGGAGAAAAAAAAATGTATAAATGTGCTGAATGTGACAAAAGCTTTAGCCAGAAGTATAACCTGATGTTACATCAGCGAATGCACTCTGGAGAGAGACCATATACATGTGCTGAATGCAATAAGAGTTTTGTCCAAAAGAGTCACTTGAGAAAACATCAGCAAATTCACTCTGGAGAAAAACCATATAAATGTGCTGAATGTGACAAGAGTTTTATCCAAAAGCATAATCTGATATCACATCAGGGAATTCACTCAGGAGAGAGACGATATAAATGTGGTGAATGTGGCAACAGTTTTAGCCAGAGTAATGACCTTAAAAGACATCAACAAATTCACTCTGGAGAGAGACCATATACGTGTACTGAATGTGACAAGAGTTTTGGTCAGAAGCGTGCCCTGAAACAACATCAGCAAATTCATCTGGAGAGACCATATAAATGTGCTGAATGTGACAAGAGTTTTTGCCAGAAGCGTGCCTTTAAACAACATCAGCAAATCCACGTGGAGAGACCTTATAAATGTGCTGAATGCACCAAGAGTTTTTGCCTCAGTAGTGACCTGACAAAACATCAGCAGATTCATTCTGGAAAACAACTATATAAATGTGCTGAATGTGACAAGAGTTTTGTCCAGAAGGTTAGCCTGAGAAAACACCGGAAAGTTCACTCAGGAGAGAAACCATATCGATGTGCTGAATGTGACAAGAGTTTTAGCTGGAAGACTAACCTGATCTCACATCAGCGAATTCACTCAGGAGAGAAACCATATGCATGTGCTGAATGCAACAAAAGTTTTAGCCAGAAGAGTAACCTGAGAAAACATCAGCAGATTCACTTTGGAACTTCAAAAGGAAGCCATCTTGGGGACGTTGCGTGTGCTGAGAAGAGCGCTGTCAGCAAACAACAAAGACTAATAATACAGTACTAATGTCTTGAATTTTGAAAATGCCTTGGCTAAGGAATGGGGTCCATTCTTGCCATGGTATTAGCAATCCCTAAACATTTGGAGACACTAACCCCCAGGAGAGAAATAAGGAGAAGAGCGCTCAGCAAACATCAAAGACTAATACAGTACTAATTCTTTGAGTTTTGAACATGCCCTGGATAAAGAATGGGGTCTGTTCTTGCCACGGTGTCAGAAATCCCTGAACATTTGGAGACACTAACCCCAAGAGAAATAAGAGCAAAAATATGCTAGAATATTTCAGAAGGTTGAATCTCATACTGAAAATTGCTCTGACAACACAAAATAAAGTGCAAGTTATAAACCAACTTACCTTTCTAGTAAGATCATATGGCTTTGGAGTGATAGACTGGCCACAAAAAGTGTTGAACCAGCTAGATATAAAAATAGGAAAACTGCTTCATGCTCACCAGTTGATATACAAAAACCAATGCATGTCAGGATTATACATTCAAGGTCGGGGGGAAGGCATGGGCCTCTTTGAGATTGATTACACATATAGGCCCACAATAGTAGGACTACATACATATCTACTGACATCTTTGGACCCAAACATAGTCAAGGTCCTGCACCATAAAGAAAACAAGCCTACGGTGACTTCACTCATCAGATTAGGAGATGCCGTCAGGAGGTGAGCAGAAATGGATGTTAATCCATTAGTAGATAAGGAACAGCCAGCAACAGAGAGTGCAAATAATCAGAAAAAGGAATACAAGGACACAGACCAACAGAAAATAAAAAATCACCAGGAAAGCCCATAATTATAGTGGAAAATTATTCAGGGAACTGCTATATCACCATGCTATAAATTTTTCATTGTAATTTTGTTCAAAACATCTGGGCGTGTGAATGATAGTTGTTCACAAAGGCATCTAGGGAGGTGACCAGGGCAGCCAATGTAGCAAAGGAGCTGAGGTTGACTCGGGATCAGTGAGGGGGGAAAGGGGGTCATTTAAATACATAAGGGAGGAGAGGAGCTATAGAGATGACAGTGTTAGAATTGAAGGGGGATGGGCAAAAGAAGGGAAGAAGCGGCAAAGGCACTCAATGAGTACTTCTGCTCAGTGTTCATGAATGAAAGGGGTAGCCCAATACCATAGGGGAAGAGGGCAAAGGTGGAGGGACAGAGATAACAGATGGGGTCATCAAAGAGGATTGAGTTCTGAAGGGCATTAAAGCCTTGCAGCTGGACAAGGCACTAAGACTGGATGGTGTACACCCAAGAGTCCTAAAGAAACTGGCAGAAGTGTTGGCAGACCCTCTAACAGACCTGGTCAACACCTCTTTGGAGATGAGGAATGTACCCAGGGACAGGAGGATGGCTCATGTGGTGAACCTTTAAAAGACCGGACCCAAGGCAGTTTGGGAGGCAGTATAGCACAGTGGTTTAAGGCTCTGAGCTGCAAATCTGGTGACATCCAGCAGACTAGACCTGGCTTTGAATCCCACAGCTTCCACTTGCATACTGTTTGACCCTGAGCAAGTCACTTAACTTCCCTGTGCTTCCAGGTTGCACCTGTGAAAAAAGCTTTCAGCTTAGTGTGTCTCATGTGGTTAAATAACTAAATAAAAAATGAGGACTAACTGAGCAACTACAGACTGACGAGCTTGACTTCCAATGTGGTGAAGTTGATGGAGACCATTCTGAATGAGAGGCTGATAACCTTTCTTGATAGTAATGATTTACAAGATGAGAGGCAGTATGGGTTTGTCTGTGGAAGAGTGTACCAAGCTAACCTAATCGACTTCTTCAGCTGGGTCACTAGGATAGTTGATGAAGGCCATTCGGTAGGTGTCCTGTATCTGGACTTCAGCAAGGGGGTGCCACATGGGAAGTTAATGAGCAAGCTGAGGCTGGCCCGGTGGTGCTGAAGGTTGAGACACTAGACGCCACACCTCGCATTGTGCTGGCAGCCTGGGTTTGGGAGCGAGCTCAGGCACAAGGGGTCAGCAGGGGCGGGTGAGGATTGAGCGCCAGTCAGGCTGCTCTCCTCCCTGGGGAGGAGGTCAGGGGATAGCCTGGTGTGCCAGCGGCTCCTGGCAGAGACCAGGGGCACAGCAGCACATAATCTGCGTGCCCTGATGCAGGCAAGAGTTGCCGTGTATGCCTTGTATCAGGATTGCGCACATGAATGGGAAGGGAGAGGACCTCCAGAACAAGGAAAACACCCGGTCTGAGGGGTAGGTGACAGCACCTGCCCCCATGCCCAAGGCCGAGTCCATCCTGCCTTGCCTTCCAGGCTCCTCCACCTGGTCCTCTCCCAAGTTGGAGTCTGTTTGGAAGAGTGCCCAAAGAGGAGGGGCGGCCCCACCCTGGAGTGGTTAAGCTGGGGATGCCGATCGTAGACAGAGGAGGAGGAAGAGGAGGCACAGGTAGGTAGACTTCAGACAGGGCAGGATGCCTGAGAGGGGCCCCCCAGACCGTAACTGGTGGGGAAAAAGAGATGTAAAAATAAAATGAGCAAGCTGATGGACATGGGGCCAGAGGAAAAACTTGTGATATGGGTTGAGAACTGGTTGCACTGCAGACAACAGAGGGTAGTTGTAAGGGTGAGGCATCCAAGCCACAGCCAGTAATGAGTAAGGTACTACAGGGATCAGTGCTGGGCCCTGTTTTGTTCAGTTTCTGCACTGGAGACATCGCAGAAGTAGTCAACATGGAATAAGATCAGCCTGTTCATGGATGACACTAAGATTTGTGCAAAAGTGGATAATGATGAAAGGAGGCAGGCACTGAGGATCTAGCTAAACTGGAACACTGGCCTAGGTGGTGGCAGTTGGGGTTTAATGCTAAGAAGTGCAAGATCATGCACCTCGGAGACAGAAATCCTAGGACCAGCTACTGGCTTGGATGAGTACAAATAACAGATTCAGAGGAGGAAAGGGACCTGGGGGTAATAGTCATAGAGGACACAAAGGTCCAGTGTAGCAGAGTGGCATCAAAGGCAAGAACGCTGCTGGGGTTTATTGCCAGATGGGTCACCTCTATAAAGGAGGAGGTCATCCTGCCCTTGTATAGATCACTGTTGAGCCCACACTTGGAGTACTGAGTACGGTACTGGTGTCCAAACCTCAAAAAGATGTGAGATTACTGGAGGGGGTGTAGTGCAGGGCTACAGAAATGATCATGGGACAAGGGGAGTTGCTGTACAGTATGAGTAAAGACTGAGGGAGCTCAACATGTATTCGCTGGAATAGGAAATGGAAAAAGGAGACACGATAGAGAACTTCAAGAACTCAAAACGCATAAATAATGTTTGAAAAGGAGGAGAGTTTTGCTTCAAGGAGAAAGGGCCACTGGGGGGCACAGTATGAAGTTGGAAGGGGAAGGTTCAGGAGGGAGATGGTGAGGCACTACTTTACGGAGAAAGTGGTGGCAGGATGGAACGCACTGTCAGAGGAGTTAAGTGAACTGAGGACAGTGGATAGCTTCATGTAGGGTTGTGATAGTGTTATGGGCAGGTTTAATACACACATAAACACAGAGGGAAGACTGGGAAGGGGGAGGGGTTTGGGTGTGGTGGGTCAGTTGTAGTGATATGAAACTAAGAGCTGCACAATCGGGCAGACTTGATAGACCTGTGGGTCTTTTTCTGCTGTCAATTTCACATGTTCGCATTTGCTCCACCTTTCTTCTGTATATCCCTCTAGATCTCTGTATTAGACTGGTTTACACTGGGCCAGATATTCAGAAATGCACCAAAGACCAGCGCACGTCTGGCACAGCCTGAATCTGCTGTGCCATGGTGCAGTGAGTGCGATATTCAGAGGATGCGCATGTCAAAATGCACCAGCACAACACAGCTGAATATCGCAGGAATGCACCATGGCACAACCAGACATGCCCCATAGTGCAACCAGAGATGCATCACGGTGCAACTGGACATGTGCCACGGCACACAAAGACTAGTCCCAGGCACTAGTGGGAGCACAGCAGCAGTGTAAAGGCATGGGCCACGGCAGAGGAAGACACCCGGGGACAGTGCCAGGGATGCACAAAGGCAGGCTGCAGGTGAAAAAAATACTTCCTCACCTTGACCCTGAACTGCTCCCCTATCTTCAATTTGTGTCCCCTTGTTCTTGCACATCTCTTTTTCTGAAAGATGCTACCCTCTTAGACTTTGTTGATTCCACTGAGGTACTTACAAGTTTCTATCATGTCCCCCTTCTCCCTCCTTTCCTTAAGGGTATACATATTAAGCTCCTTTAGTCTCTCCTCATATGGCTTCTCTTGCAGACCCTGCACCATTTAGTTGCCCTCCTCTGGACTGCCTCTGTCCTGTCTATGTCCTTGCGGAGATGGGGTCTCCAGAACTGGACGCAGTACCCCAGATGGGGTCTCACTAACTGTCTGTACAGAGGGATAACAACATCCTGTTTTCTGCTGGTAATACCTCTCCCTATACATCCCATCCCCCCCCCCAGGCCTCTCTACTGCCTTCTCACATTGCTTGCTAACCTTAAGGTCATCTGATATGATTTATCCCCAGGTCCTTTCCATTTTGTTTGTTGTTACTACTCCCCCACTGTGTAATCTTCCCCAGGGTTTTGTTTCCCAGGTGCATTATTTTGCACTGAATCCAATCTGCCATACTTCCGACCATTCCTCCAACCTTGCCAAGTCCCTTCTCATTCTTTCCACTCCTCCTCCTTGTGTATCAACCCGGTTACAGATCTTTGTGTTATCTGCAAAGAGGCATACTTTTCCTTCCAGTCCCTCTGCAGTGTCACTTATAAAGACATTAAAAAGGACTGGACCCAGTACTGAACCCTGCGGTACTCCACTAGTAACCCCTCTTTCTTCAGAGTGGACTCCATTTACAATTACCTTCTGTGTCCTGTTATCCAGCCAATGTTTTACCCAGGCTACCACCCTGGGACCCACTCCCAGGCTGGTTAATTTGACTATTACTCTTTTGTGTGGGACTGTATCAAATGCCTTGCTAAAGTCTAGGTAGGCCATATCCACAGCCCCTCCCTTATCTACTGCTTTGGTCACCCAGTCAAAGAAATCAATTAGTTTCATCTGACATGACCTTCCCTCTGTGAACCCACACTGCCTTGGGTCCTGTGCCCCACTGGCCTCTAGGTACTCAACAATTCTTTCCTTCAGAAATGATTTCATCACTTTCCCTAACACAGAGGTCAAACTGACAGGTCTGTAGTTTCCTGCCTCTGTCTTGGTCCTATTTTTGTGAAGGGAATCACATCTACCTTCCTCCAGTCCTCAGGTATCACACCATCCTCCCATGATTTGTTAAAAAGAGTTGTCCGTGGTTTCACTAGTTCTCCACTTAATTCTTTTAGAATTCTGGGGTGAATTCTGTCAGGCCCCATTGCTCTGTCCACCTTCAGTTTTAGCAGTTCTTTCAGAACACTTTCTTCTGTGAAAGGACTGGAATCACTCCCCCCCCCATCCAGAGTGCTTCTGTTGATTGGATTAGGCACCTCCCCCTCCTCCTCTTTTGTGAATACTGATCAGAAATATTCATTCAGTATCCCTGCTTTTTCACTGTCCCTCTCTGCCCACCCACCGTCCATTCTATTCAGCCTTACTACCCCTCTCTTTGTCTTTCTACACTCCCAGATGTACCTAAAAAAAAGTTTTATCCCCCTTCTTAACCGAGTTGGCTATCTTTTCCTCAGTTTGGGCCTTTGCTATTCTGACTTCCCTCCCTGCTTCCTTCTGCCTTGACTGGTACAGCTCTCTGTCCTGCTCCTTCTATGTTTGCTTATACTTCCTGTATACTACCTTTTTCTCCCTGACCTTCCCAGCCACCTCTTTTGAGAACCATAGTGGCTTTTTCTTTCATTTTGATTTGTTTATTTGCTTCCCACAAAGGCTTGCTGCCTCGTTGATGGCAGTTTTGATGTTTCCCCATTGTTGCTTCACCCATCCTTCTAGGCTATTTGCTAGTGCCTTTCTAAGGCTCTCTCCCATCTTTCCAAAGTCAGCCATCCTGAAGTTCAGTACCCTCACTTTTGTATGGCTTGACTCTGTAGCTGAGTTTATCATGAACCACACTGCTTGGTGGTCAGTTGTTCCCAGATAAAGATCTGAGAACCTCTTACTGTCCCCATTTGAGAGTACAAGGTCTAAGATTGCTCCCTCATGAGTGGGTTCCAAAATAAGCTGTCTGAGGCATGCCACCTGTGGGGCATCGAGAATGGTCCTGCTTTTGGATGTGGCTGCAGCAAATCTGCTCCTGTTAACATCTGGCATATTCAGGTCTCCCATCAACAGTATCTCCCCTTTCTCTGCCATCCTAAGAATGCCTTCTATCATATTCTTGTCCATTCCCTCCCCCTGATATGGGGGTCTGTATACAACCCCTGTGTGGATTGTGGTGTAATTTCCAGTCTCTGAGGTGACCCACAGTGACTCCTCTCTTCCCTGCTTACTCTTTTGTTCAGTTGCTTTTATCCCTTCCCTTACATAGAGAACTTCTCCTCCTCCTCTTCTCCCCTGTCTGTCTCTTCTGTAGATTGTGTACCCTGGTATTCTAACATCCTAGTCATGGTTATCTGTGTACCATGTTTCTGTGACTGCTACGATATCCAGGCATCTCTCTTCAATTAAGGCCACCAGTTCAGGGAGCTTGCTGACCAGACTATGGGCATTGGTACTCATTACCCTCCATCTCCTGATGGCCTTACCCCTTTTTGCCCCATCGCTGTCCTTATTGCCTTTGTCACTTTCTCCATTTACTCCTGCCCTTCTCCCTATCAACTTCTCTAACTTGATGTTTACCTCACTCACTACCCTGACTTTTTTTAGGGGTCTAGGATCTCCCTGCTCCTTTCCAGTGCCTCCCCGCTTGGCTAGTTTAAATGTTTGCCAATGAAGCATTTAAACTTATCACCTAGGTTCCTGGTTCCCATCCTGGACAGATGCAGACCATCATGCCAATATAGGCCTGCATCACACCAGGTGGACCCCAAGTCCCCAATGAAGCCAAATCCCTGAGCTCTGTACCAGTTTTTCAACCACTGCTTGAATCCCATGGTGTGGGGCATCCTAGCCTCACCTACGCCATAGACGGGCAGCACCTCTGAGAAGATTATCATGCATGTTACTTCTCTAAGGACCCTCCCCAACTCCACAAACTCTTCCTGCACTGCTCTGATCCCTTTCTTAACCAGGTAATTTGTCCTTAGGTGGACAGTGACATCCAGCTCCCTCCCCTGTGCAGCTGCTCTGGTGATCCTGAGGATTCACTCCCTGTCCTTCTGAGCCATTGTGCCAGGCAGGCACCTTATCTCCCTCTCCCCCTTCTTCCTCCAGTTCTGCCTTCCTAACAGTGGAGTCCCTCACCAGGAGTTGTTTCCTTCCCCTATAGGGTCCCATGCCACCCTTCTGTGAGTCTCCTTTGTGGAGGTTCCCAGCAACATCCTTGGTTTCCGCTGTGGGTGCCTCCATTGAGGAACCACACTTTGCCAGAATGGCAACAAGGGGATGGGAAAGGGTAGGATAGTGAGGGAAGGGGACAGGGAATAGGGACTGTACAATGGGATTGGGGACTGGAGGGGAAAGTATGGCTGTGGATACAGGGGAACAAAATACAGAGCTAGCTTCGCCCACATCCAGCCACTCCCTGCTGCCGCAGTCACCTCTGGAGCCTTAGGAGCTGTCTCTGGATGTGGAAGATGGCCTGCATCATGGTTGAGGTCAGAAGAATGAGCTGCTACAGGAACCTGCAATACAGTGGCAGCCGACATCATCTACGGACATCTAGGACAAGGGACAGAACAGAACAGGTGATCAGTGCAACGTCCCATGGAACACAGCCCAACCAGAGTGCTGACCAAGCAGGGGGAACACCTCACCCAGAGGGCCCATACAAACCACCCACAGGGTTGTGGGCCAATAGCTGCTGGCAAGGCAGCACACTACATCAGTGCACAGTGGTGATCCATGCCGCATAGTTACCGTCAGACTGTGACATGGCAGTCACATGGCATAGTGCCCCGCCTGCACCACAGCAACATTAGTGGTGGCCGTGCGCACACCCACTTCACCAGCAGCAGGTAAACATGATTGATGGATGTGTCACAGTGGCAGGCATCTCCCACAGTGCGATACAGCTGCTACGTCACAGGCAACCATACCCGCACCGACACCCCTGCCACCTCCTACTGATGGTGTGCAGAACAATGTCAGTGCCTACCTCCCCTTGGTGGCCCCACTGGCACTGGTGCTGCTTCCTGGGCTGCTGTGGCCTGGTGACCCCCAAGCACCACCTGACGTTTGTCTTCAGGTCCTGAGAATGGGACGGAAACAGAAACACATCAGTAACCAAGCATAGCGGCTGCCCACCACCCCTTCCCTGTGCTCAGGGCAAGCCCCTGCCCGACAAGGCCCACAGGGTGGCAGTGCAATGCAAGTGGTGGGGATAAAATGATAGCAGAGTGTGCATGATGGTTGTACTCCACCCTGCAGGATATTCCAGGCAGCCTAGCCAACACCACACCAGGGCACACTTGCATGATGGGCCTACTCACCTGGCTGTGGCACAGCCCCATGCTGGGCGTTTTCCTCCAACCTCCGGAGGTGCTCTGGGTCCCTCTGCATCAGGTCCCTGTATCTTTGGCAACATTGTTCTCCACTTCTGGCCACATCTGTGCACTGTGATAGGACGGCAGCAATTGCCTGCCACTCGACCACCCCGGGCTGCTGCAGTGGCACCTGCCTAAACAGCTGGGGTGTGGGAGGCTGGACGCAGGTCACTAGGTTTGCTAGCTCTACCTGCATCCAGTTGGGCACCCATGCACTGCACTGCTGTTACTGCACCATCACCAGTCTGTATGATCTGCGAAGCAAAATGCGTGAAACAGATGTGGACAGTGTATGCGCCAGACGCATGGGCCGAGAGGACATGCGCTGTGTCAGGCCATCACGCAGTCACAGAGATGTGCGACATGGGCATGGCCTGACAGGGTCACCCAGAGGCAGAGGTCACAGCAAGAGTCAGGGATCAGCTGCTGCACAATGCACACAAGCGCAATAGCAGCCATGGCTCACCATGCGCCCTGTTGTACACTTTGCACACAGTGCACAATAGGTGGCAGCACACTGTCCTGCACATGTGCACTGTGGTCCATGATTTACTCCAGAGCAGTCTAATTGCACACAGAGTAAATCCATTATATTCAGTCGCCACATGCAGATGAGCTCATCAGCCAAAGGGCGGTGCACTGGTGAAATTAGCATGTCATTACCATTGCGCCATTGCTCATTTGCATGCATTGCACTATAAAAGCACCTCAGAAAAGCACAAGCCATGGACCAGTTTTGCAACCATCTGTGGTAAGTTGCACTTGCTGCTGAGCACACTAGGGTGGTTGGGGTAGGCTGCAGCTGACAGTGACACACATGTCGATGTCCACAGGTAGCACAGTGATGGATCATGAAGGGAGTGATGAGCATGAGCCTGCTCGCAAGCACAGGCCCAACTTTACCAAGGCAGAGGCAGATGCCCTATTCGATGCCAACCTCAATAGGGAGCCACTGCTGAGTGGTGCCACAGGCCAGGGCTACGGCCTGGAAGGAGGTGGCGGCGAATGTGAACCAGTGGGGCAGCCACCAGCAGTCAATCCAGGAGTTCTGGAAGAAGGTGGGCAGTGATAAACGCTGCATCAAGGAGAAGGTGGTGGCCATTCATGCTGCCTGGACAGTCACCAGAGGGAGGCCTACTGATGTGCCACAGCCCACAGTGCAGGAGGAGCTGGTGGTGGTCACCATGCACCACAGCACTGTCGAGGGTTTGCCTGGTAGAGGTTTCCAGACAGGTAGAAGCCCATTACTGCATGGTACATATGATGGGCACACACAGCAAGCAATGGTGGGGAGTTGGGCGAGGGGACTTGCTTCACTGACACATCTGTCTTCTCTTTCAGCACCAGCATGCCTGCATGCAGAGGAAGGGGTGCCAGCAGCAGCCTTGGAGGTGGGCCCAGCCATGGAGGACCAACCATCCACCACAATCATCCCGGGGTCTGATCGGCTGCAGCACACCACCTCTGTCCAGCCAGATGTCTTGGGCATGGAGTTGAACGAGGCCCTCGCTGTGTTTCAGCAGGATGCCAGCCATGGCATCTTCTGCACGGAGACACAGATTGGGGCAGGGTGCGACGCCAGTGATGACATGACCATGATCTTAGCATAGGAGGTGTCATGGGGAGATGCCCTTACTAAGTACCACCTCAAGCTGCATGCCTAGTGGCCTGCCAGGTGTGGGACAGCTGCCTGCCACCCCCTGCAGGAGCTGCTGTGTGCACTGCCATGGCAGTGCCATGTGGTGATAGTGGTGCAGCTGCGCAGGTGCTGGGCAGCATACAGGGGCAGAAGGCAGCTGGATGCAGTGTCTGATGCCAGGGTGCCTGATAGGGACCAACCCCATGGGGACCCCGCTGTGCAGCATCCACCTGAGTGAAGAGGCTGTGCAGCAGTGGGACAGTGCCCCGCCCAGGTTCCCCTGGGTGTCAACCCACTGTCAGAGCACAACCGATTGTTGTGGGCCTCCATGGAGCAACAGGTGCTGTTGGTAGCTAGGGTGTGTGCACTGCATGCGGAGGGGTGCCAGGTGGCCAAGCAGTCCGAGAGGGGCACTGTGCAGTGCTTGTGGGAGGACATTACTGCATCCCAGGATTGCATTGCCAATGCAATCAGGGATGGCTTTGCATTGCTGGCTGCCAGAGGGCGTGGATGGCCACCTCACACACCGCATAGTGCACTGTCCACCCCATGTACCCGGCATTGAGCAACACCCTCCCTGTCGACGCCAGGCTGTGCTGTTGGCATCCCAGGTGGGCCTGTTTGATTGCCTGCATACCCCGGCGTGGACCCCGTCACAGTCCTGCAGTGCAACCCCTGGGGGGCTGTTGCAGACACCCCTGTGGCTGATGTGCAGCCTTTGGCAGCCAATTGGCCTCAGCGTGGCTTCCCACATGGCTGCGGTGGCCATGGTTGTGTGCGGCAGTCCTGATGTGCATGCTGTCCTGGTTGCAGTCCACTGCAGCTGCCTTGTGCACACATGGGCATCGTGTGTGTGTGTATGTGTATACCACAGTTGTGGCACCTGTGTCATGCCGCACGCTGCCTGTGTGCATACCTGCCTGGCTGCTGGCCCTTGTGGCATGGGCATGATGAGAGCCGACCTGCATTGGTTGTGCCTGTGCACAGGTGCCCTGCATCTGATCCCTGCTACATGCTAGCACCTGAGCACACATGCGTGCATGTGTGTGTTGCTGTACACTGCTGTGTGCTGTTGCATGTGGCCATGTGGCACTGTCACTCCCACCCCTGAACCACGCCTTTGTGTGTGCAAGCCCCTGCCTGTGTGTGTGTGTGGCCATTGCGTGGGTGTTGTGCCACCTGTGTGCACTATAGTGCTCCTGTGCAATTGTGTCTCTCTGCAGGCATGCCATCCACTGGAGCCGGGGATCACTTCGACCAGGGGGAGCTGCCCACTGCCGTCTGGCCCATTTCCCTTGTCCCTACTACTATCCCCCTTATCAGTCTCGACAGCTATCCCACAGTCAATGGCCATGTTGTGCATTATGCAGCAGGCCAGTAATAGTCCACAGGTTTTCAAGGGGCTGTACTGTAGGCACCACCAGACCTGTTAAGGCAACAGAACCATGCCTTCAGCATCCCAAATACACACTTAATGATGTACCGCTTGCTGGCATGAGCCTCATTGTACCGGTCCTCTGCTGGGAATGACTGGCATTGGTAGGGGGTGAGCAGCCAGGGCCTGAGTGGGTAGCCGCTGTCACCTATGTGGATAATTACATGGTTAGCCTTGTGTCCTCGGTTGCTGTGCTCCTTGCCTATCCCTGGCATCCTCGCCAGTGCACCCATCCTGCCCGCCCATCCCATGCCCTGCTCTGCCTGACACCATTTGGCCATCCCATAATCACCCACTAGGTGGCCCATGAGGATGTCCCCATGTTCGAACCTGTGCTGTGCCAGATGTATGTATCATGTGCACTCCCAGGGTGTGTGGCACAGAAATTGGTTTTGCACCCCTTGGCATTGCACACGACCTGGCATTTGACAGTATGGTAGCCCTTCCTGTTGATGTAGGCAATGCCCTCAGGGCCAGGTGGCATGTGGATGTCCACATGGGTTCAGTCAATGGCCCCAAGCATGCCAGGCATTCGTGCTACCCTGTGGAAGTCCTGCATGGTTGTTGTACTCTCTGCCTGTGTGCTGGGGAAATGGATATATTCCAAAGCATGTGGCAGCAGGATGTTGAGGAATTGTGTGAGGAGGCATGATGTGGCTGACTGGGTTATGCCTGTGGTGTCTTCTGTTGGTCTCTGGAAGGTGCCCGTGGTGAGTAGGCACATGACAGCTGTTACCTTCATTTCCAGTGACATAGCGTGGCTCCGTCTAGTGGATGCCTGTATCTCCTCACTGCACAGCTCATAGAGCTGCCTCAGAATAGCCTGGTTCAGGTGATACTGGCCCATAATCTCTGTATCGGCATAGTTCTTGAAGGTGGTGTGGGCAGGGTACCACCTGTTCCAAGCATACCACCAACAGGCCCTTCCACGGCCACATCGCTGTTCCTCCTGCCTCCTCACACCCCTCATTATGGCCTCCAATAGAAAGGGTGCACTGGCCATGGCCCCTGCTGTCCTGTCTCCCCCCGGGTGGTCAGCTGCTGTGGGCTGTATGCCATCCTGGTGCAGTGCATGGCACATTCATTGCCTTTCCCTCTCACTCCCTCTGCCCCTGGTTCATGCTGCACTGCCACCTCTGTCCCAAGCCCCTGTGACTGTCTGTGCAGGTCACCCTGTCCCTCTCAAGCTCTGTCTCCCTTGCTTTTGATGGTATTGTCCCACCACCTTCCTGTTCCACCATCTCTCTCTCTCCCCCTCGTCCCTGGTGTGAGTGTTGTCTCTGTGCTTGTGCCCTGTATTTATAGCCTCAAGTCTGCATGGTGCATCTGGGACTTGCTCCACATTTGCGCCATGGGTCAGCAGTTGAATATCACACTGTGCCACATATTCATGGGCATGCCCCCTGCTCTTGCACATGCATTCATTAGGGTTGCTCATTGGCGCACTGGGACTTGCATTGCACAATGGCTCCTGCTGAATATCGCTCCTTGGTGCAATTCCATACTTGTGCCAGTACAACTGCTTTGAATATCCTGGCCCCTGTGTTTTACTATGTAATTGTTTGACACAGTGTTCTGTTTTTTTTTTTCATGCTTAAATGGATGTTTATGTAAACTAGCATTTTTGCTTACATACCTTTCAGTATAAAATAAAGATTGATTGATTTAAAAACTGGACTGACAGACCGGAACCACAGCAATTCTGACAAAATTCAGACTTGCCAGACTGAGTGCAACTTGCACAAATACTGCTGGTCCAGTCACACTGGCTGCACTGTTCAGTCTCACTTTAATCTATCTGGTCCACTCCTGGAAGTCCATTTTTCAGCACTTCCTTGGCATGGTTGAAAACTGAATCATCAGGACTAGATCAGATAGGTAAAAGCCAGACCAGAGCATCTTGAGTGAGTGGATCAGCAATATATGTACAAGCTGTGCCCACTCCAACTTTTACAGCTGTAGTCTGGTAATCTGGTCTTTACCCATACCCCACTGCACATGGTTTAGTGACATACTGCACAGATGGATGCAGAGTCTAACCCAATGAAGGATGACATTTCAGGAAACCATTATGCTAAAAATACCAAGACTCAGTCAATTCCTAATAATCCCCAGCCCAAGTCACACTTGGTCCCTGCCAAAAATCATGCTTAGATATTGATGCTTCTGCATCTACACCATTAACTTTTAATGACATCATGCATCTTCTGCCGCCATGAGTTTCCCTCTTTGAAGTCCCATTCTGCTTTTGGCTGCCCCCACCCCCAACAGGTGTTTTCACAGGGAGCAGCTCTTTGTACCACATCAACTAAATTACTGCTCAGCTCCTTATTTTAAAACATTCTGTTGAAACATTTTTGTTTCAGTATATCCATGGATAGGAAAAGTGAATTTGTAAATGAAACCAAAGCCCCCATTTATCAGTTCATTTAATTACAATACAGCATGTTATGAACTGATTAGGTTCTATGTGTCACATCATGACCTAAGTCACACAAAAATGAGACACATACATGCGCACCTACTTGCAAGTGAAGCAAATCTGATTACCATCATTCTGTTGTAAACACCTATAGTCACGAATTGCAAGTTAAGAACACAGTGCTGTAGAAGAGAACTAAAATACAGCTGGCTATTATGATGCAATGAATATATTATTAACATTATTAAAAAAACAGTTGGAAAAATAAATGCATATATCTGTGATATTATTTACAGTAAATGTTTCTTCTACAGAAAAAAAAAACAGGCACCAACACCCTGCTCTGTTTTCTGAAAGTATACAGCATGTTTAACAGCTTGCTTCTTTGTCCATGAAGAAAGAAAGAGACATAGTTGAAATTTTAATAATATAACATGCAAGTAATCACTAAATGGCAGGTATTAGTGTCTCCACAGAACTGTCTGCCTGAGAAAATTAAGTTGGTATTTAGTACTTTAAATGTATTTACTACTTGGGAACAGGCATCACTGCAACTCTTTGCTATGGAATGTGTGAAGTACAAAGTAGCAGGATGATTGCTGTTAGGATGGAGGAGTCAAATGGCTTAATGAGGTGTTCATAGGAGCTGAGGGCACAGCAGTGTTCATTTCTTCTGCAGAAATCTCCAGCAAGTGTTTAACCCATTCTACTTCCAATAGAGGTTTATGATGTCTAATATCCATTGGTAACCTGACAAAAAATTAGTGCCAGAAGATAGGGTACATTTCTGTGTTTGCTTACTGTAGTGTAAAATAGAAATGTAACCGTGTTAGTCCAGTCAACAATGCAGAGAAAAAAAAATGTGTTGCAAGTGATACCTTTTATTGGACTAACAAAATATTTTGTTTTATTGGACTAACAAAATTATTTCTGAGGCTAGCATTCTAGAAATAAAACTCTAGAGATTCTGCTGATGGGGAGGACTCAGCTCCTCAAGCCAGAGGAAAAGTAGTGCTCTCCAGCTCCTGTCCACACACACACCAGCGGAGGACTCTATTTTTAACACTTATCATGTTGTTTGGTAGCAAAAATAACAGCAGCCCTTTTCTGAATGAAAAAAAATCTGCAGGACTATGCCCACTGCAGTCACAAAAAGACGTCATACATACATAAGTAAACACACAGAGTAATTACAGTTTCATGATTCAGTTTACATTACAGGTACAGTGAGCCAGTTCACCATATTAAGAAGACAGACTGTTTTAAAGTGCTTCAATACTGTTGGCTTTTTGAATTATAACTGATAGATTGTTTAACAGTATCATGTCATACCAAGTAAATGAGCACTTAGTTAAGAACAGTTTTGATGGATGTAAATAGAAGAGAGTGTCCAGTCTGTTTCTTGTTAGATACAAACTACTGTGTTGTATGAAGTTCCCAGATAAATATCTAGGAGATTAATTAAAAAGCACAGTGAATGCAAAAACAGCAGTATCATGTTCTGTTCTCTGTTTAGGGGACAGAATGTTCATGTTTTCATATAGAAGACACTGGTGTGTGCTTATAAGGACCCTAAGCCCAAATCTACAGGTGTTATTTAGAATGAATTGGTATTTTAACAAAATGAACTACCCTGATTGAAGAACAGGGATGTCCCATAGTTTAACACACCTATGCTCCACTTTTGTGGCTCACTTTACATTGAGTTCTGTTTAATTCAGGTGTGAAGGGGTTAACATTGGCAGTATTTGCTTAGTTATAAGCATCCTTGTCTCATCAGTCAGGACATTTATATTTCTATACAAAAAACCCAACATTTGGTGTATTTTTTACTAGTAATATCTAGATGTCCTGTAAGGCACAGGAATAGATCTAAATGGATACTTAAATACTTAAAGAATAGTACCCTTGATATCTGTACATCATCTTTACCTCTGATGTAATGGTCCTTACCTCCTCAGGTCAACCACTTGGCCATCCAAACACCATTACTGTGTTTGTTTTTCTCATTTAGTTTTAACTCATTCTGGGACACCCAAATTGTTAGTTTCAAATACTCCTCCTGTAAAGCTTCTTGTACTTCATAGGAACCTGAGGTGAGGAAGACTGTATCATCAGCGTATGATATACATTCTGTTCTACCAAAATCTCTGGGCATATAATTCACAAAAATAGAAAACAACAAAGACCGTAGTACTGATCCCTGAGGCACCCCTGACCATACTCGCATTGGTTCAGTTAAAGACTCTTAGCCTAACCTTTTGTATTGCAGTATCATACTGTAGGTATTACAGAGCTTTGAAGACTGTAGTCCATTTTGCTCACCATAGGTTCACATGTAGCCCAGAATATTATTAGAACCCAAATAAGTATCCAAACGTCTCTTAAATGTATTCATATTACTACAGGCAACTACTTTGATTGGAAGTTCATTCCATATCTTGGTTACTTTTACTGAGGACCATAGCCTTCTTTTCCTTGTTCTACATTGTCCAGTCATCAGCTGAAGTGGATGGGCTCTGGTATTGTATACTTGTTCCCTAAATGCAAGGCCTAATTGTTCCCATAATGGCATATCATCAAGTACTCTATAAATCATGCACAAGTCTCCTCTCATCCTTCGATGTTCTAGGGGGTACAGACCTAGTTTTCTGAGCCTATTATTATAATCTAATCCTTTAACCTTATTTATCATTCTTGTAGTCCTGCTCTGTATTCCCTCAATTGCCCTAATGACACCCTTATCACCTCGCGCCCAAAACTGAGTGCAGTACTCCATATGGGGTCTCACCAAGGAGGTGTAAAGGGGCAGCATCACCTCCCTACTCCTACGTTTGATATGTTTGCTTATACAATGCAATATACCATCTACCTTCTTTATGACTTGTTGACAATGTAAATTAGGGCTCAGGTTATTTTAAACTCTTAACACCTAGATCTTTCTCATCCTCTACTGTTTCCAATACCCTCCCACCCAACACATATTGAACTTGTAAATTGTGTTTCCCAAAATGCATAACCATGCATTTATTGGTGTTAAAAGTGAGCGTCTTAATTTTTGCCCAACATTCCAGTTCATTTGAGGCACTTTGTAGAATATTACCATCTTCTTTACTGTTTACTGTGTGTCCAATGTGGGTATTGTCTGTAAATTTAGACAACCATATCGCTGTTGTTGTGTTTAATGTTGAAATAGAAATATTAAAGAGACAGGGGCCAAGCACTGATCCCTGGGGGACCCTACTAGACACCTCCTCCCATCCAGAGTATGAGCCTTTTATACATACTCGCTGTTTTCTGTCAGCCAGGACTCAACCCACTGAGTAATCTTTCAACTTACTTCCTGGTCAATTAGGGCATCTATGAGTTCCCCATGTGGGACCTTGTCAAAGGCCTTGGAGAAATCCAAAAAGATAACATCCACAGCATCACGATTGTCCAGGGCTTTATTAACTTTACCATAAAAGTCCAACAGGTTAGTTAGGCATGCACTACCCTTTGTAATCCCATGCTGGGTTGTATCAGTGTTGCCAACCAAGAATTCCCCAATGTAGTCTTTAACAATACCTTCCAAAATTTTGCCCAAGACTGACGTCAAGCTAATTGGTCTGTAGTTAGTAACATCTTGTCTTGATCCCTTCTTGAAAATTGGTACCACTGTGGCTTGTCTCCGCACCTCTGGAACTTGTCCTTTAATAGATTTACAGAATACTGCAGTAACAGGTCCTGTCAGAGGTTCTGCTAATTCTCTAAGAATACATGGATGTAGGCCATCCAGACCTAGTGCTTTGTTAGGGTCAAGCCTTTGTAATAATTCCCTCACCTTTGTTGCCTCTACTATAGACTCTACTTCTTTAGTTTGGTCTGCATGATCTTTATTCTCAAAAGTGTTGGTGTTAAAAACAGAGCAAAAATACTGATTACATTCTTCAGCAATTTGTACATTGTCTGTTATTAAAGTCCCTCCTTGGTCTTTTATCAGGCCAATAGTGGTTACCATCCCCCTTTTCTTATTTATTTACGCATAAAAGGATTCATAATTGTCCTTAACCCTACTTGCCAAATCCATCTCATATTTATTCTTTGCACTCCTGATGCTTATTTTAGATTTTTTTAGGCATCTTTTTATAGTTTTCCCAGCATTTTTGAGTGCCACTGTGCCATGCCCTTATAAAGGCTTTATTCTTTTTATTTATGTGTTTCCTCACTGTTGCATTCATCCATGGGGTTTTATATTTTTTAATCGTATCATATTTCTTAATTACAGGTATATGTTCCTTGATTACTGTTGTAAGTTTATTATTAAATATATGCCACATACTGAAAAGGGATTGGTTATTAAGGGCAGTTACCTAATCCTAATTAACCATATCATTTTTCATGCCCTCAAAGTTGGCTTTATTAAAGTTGTATATAACTGTACTACTAGTTACACAACCTAAATTACCCATATAACTAAATCCAACCATAGAATGGTCGCTGGAACTGAGAGGGGGCATAGTCTTACAGTCCAGGATATTACTACCCAGATTGCTTAGGACTAGGTCCAATATGTGGTCACCCCTGGTATTATTCATAACTATCTGTTCCATGTTTGTCAGTAGGAATGTCTCCAAGTATAATCTTTCCACATGTGTGTCTGTTCCCAAAGTACTCCAATTTATCCCTGGGAGATTAAAGTCACCCATGAGTATAGCACTGTCAGTTGATGATACTTTATTAACAAAATCCAGTAATAGAGAATCTTCAATCTGAGAGACAGATGGTGGTCTATAGACTATACCCAGATTAATACTGTTTTGGTGTAATGGGAATATTTTAATCCACAGTGCCTCTGTAATTGGCCATTGGGTTAGTTCTACATTTTTGGCATTTATGTTTTCAATTATATATAGTGCTACCCCTCCCTCTCTGGAGCATTTTCTATCCTTATGATATAGGATGTACCCCGGGATATTTTTATCTCAGGGGTAATCCTCCCTCCACCATGTTTCTGTAATTGCGCAAATGTGAATGTTATGGTAATGTAAAATATGGGTTAATTCATCAAATTTATTATTAAGACTTCTGCCATTGATAAGAAGAAATTTCCATTCTGTTATACTTGGCTGGGTTGTATTGTTTGTTTTATGTGTAGTGTAGTTCTCGTCTTCCCTAGCAAATAGTTTAAATGTGTATCTATTTGCTGTCGTCTGTTTGCAAACACATGCTTGCCATGTTTATTTAAATGCAAGCCATCTCTAGCAAACAGCCTGTGATCCTGGAAGCCCTCCCAGTTATCCAAAAATGTGTATCTCTCTCTAATACACCAGCATTTAAGCCATCCATTAAAGGTAATTATATTTCTAATTTTTGAAAGATTGTCTCTGGGGACTGGGAGGAGACCTGATATTATTAGGTCACCTCCTTGATTTTTTATAGTTTCCCCTACAGATTCAAAATCTCTTTGAATGTCTACTATATTTCTTCTACCCAAGTAATTAATTTCTGCATGTATCAGTGTAACTGGAGATGTAGTATGCTATTGCAATCCTGAAAGGAGTTGCTTAATATTTCCAATACCTGCCGAAGGCAAGACACTTACTGTAGTATGTAGATTATGATTTCTACATATTGCTTGATCTGTATAGCAGAGCATAGAGTCACCTATAACCAAGACATCTCTAGGGGTATTATCAGCATTGGACATTGTTATATTCTTTATTGGACTAACTAAATTATATGTAGTCTGTGTCAGTGGGGAGTTGCTTTGCATTGTTGATGAGGGTAGATTAACTTCACTTTGATTCTCACTACTTGAATCTGTCACCAAAGCACTATATCTGTTTGCAGTTAAAATGTTAGAACTTCCCCCAATATTTCTCCTCCCTTTTTTATTACCAGTTTTTGGTACCAGACACCAATCATCTTCCCCTCCATTCTCTATATTATCAGATTCCTGAGAAGTCTGTGGTTTAAATGGCTCAGTTATTACCGTGTCTGCCACTGAGTCTATATACTGCTCCAGGATACTGATGTCCATTTGTATCTGGATTCCTTGTTGTAACTGGATGATTTCAGCTTTTAGAATAACTATTAAGCAGCATTTTTCACATTCATAATCGGTATTCTTCCCCTTCAGTATACATACCGCATTTAATACAGCACTTCATCTTGACACCCATATCCTTAGTCTTTTATTATATGCACAATAAGTAGGCCCAATGCCCAGTGCCCCAGCTGAAACAGCCGACAGTGTATCTCTGTGCGCGTCTCCATGCGGGAGCGTGACCTGGAAGTGGATCTAGCCTAACCTTTTGTATTGCAGTACTTAACTCCTAACCCATCCCAAACTTAGCTCAGTAACTCCACAAGATTTCAGTCTCAAAAGCATTAAGTCATGATTTACCATGTTGAAGACTCTGGTCAGGTTGATAAACACTGCACCCATCAGACCCTTGTCACAGGCATCAGGTACATTGCTCGTCAACCCGACCAGGGCCGTAGTTGTACTGACTTCAACCTGCCCAAAATTAACTGGACATTTCCACCACATCCTGTGCCAGTAGTCAGGACATCCTTAACGCAGTCAGCCTTATGACACAATATGTGAGGGGTCCCACCATGGGAGAAAAATTTCTGGACCTAGTGCTCACAAATGGGGAGCATGTACAAAAGACTGACAGTAGGGTGTCCCTGGGTGGAAGTGACCACAGCACAGTAGGGTGCAATCTACACATGGATAGGAAGGACATCCCAACAAAGATCAAGGCATTGGATTTCAAAAAAAATGAACTTTAAGAAAATGAGAGAAATGATTAGGGAGGACTGGGGAATATAGCAAAAGACATGGAGATGGAAAGATTATAAGAAAGCATTAGGGGGCCATTCAGAAAGTAACAGGCAGCTGCATAAAAATGAGGGCTAGACCACCAGACGACCAAGCTGGTTCAACAAGCAAGTTGCTACAGTAGTGAGGGATAAGAGAAAGCGAAAGAACAGCTAAGGTCGAGGATTAGTAAGAAGACCAGCAGTTGGGCAAGTTAACAAGAAGGGAGGTACAGTAGACCAAAGCACAGAAGGAGCTCCTAATAGCTGAGGGTTTTGAAATGGGGGAAAATGCCTTCTGTTTCAATATAACATAAAAGAGAGCCAAGAAACATGGTATAGTAAGGCTTAAGAAAGGGGATTAATGGATCATAGAAGACAGATCAAAAGCAGATGTATTAAATGAATATTCCTGATCTTTCTTTATTAAGGAGAAGGAGGGGCCATGATTGCATGTTGGAATAGGGAAAGAGAGAGTTGTGGAAGCCCCACTAGTGGTCCTTCAGATCAAAAGAGTGAGGGAGGGGCTGTTGGCACTGAGGGTGGATAAATCCCCAGAGCCACATGAAGTACAGTACACTCCAGAGTACTAAAGGAGTTAGCAGCAGAGCTAACAGGCCCAAAGACAATTCTCAATAGATCTCTAGATTTGGGAGAAGTACCAGTGGAATGGAGAACAGCGCATGTAGTGCCATTCCACAAGAGTGGACCCAAGGAGGACCCAGGCAACTACAGATCGGTCAGACTGACCTCAGTAGTATGTAAGCTTATGGAGACCATGTTGAAGGAGGGGCTGGTGAGTTACACGGAAGAAAATGGTATGCAGGACATCAAACAGCATGGGTTTGTGGTGATCAGATCAGGTCAGATGTACTTGATTGAGTTCTTTGATTGGGTCACCAAGACTGTGGACAAGGGCCAGGCAATGGATATCATCTACCTGGACTTTAGCAAGGCCTTCTATCCAGTGCTGCACAGGAGACTGATAAAACTGAGGGGATTAACGGTAGGGGAGGAATTAGTAAAATGGATTGAAAACTGCTTAAGTGGCAGAACACAGAGGACAGTGGTATGGTGGATCCTCAAGTGCCAAGGAAGTCACCAGCAGGGTTCCACAGGGATTGGTGTTGGGCCCGGTATTGTTTAATGCCTTTATAAATGACATTGGAGAAGGCATTCCAGCAAAATGTGCCTGTTCGTTGATGACAACAAGCTCTTGGGGTGGGTGGACACCCAGGAAGAGATACAAGAATTAAGGGATGACCTAGCCAGACTAGACAGATGGTCATGGATATGGCAGCTTGGGTTTGATGCCAAAAAGTGCAAAGTGATGCACATCAGGGCCAAGAACCCAAGAGCAGAGTATTATATAGGAAAGGTTCTAGTATCTACTTCTGAAGAGGAAAAGGACAGTGGTGGCAGTTACTAATGATCTGAAACAATCCACTCAGTGCAAAAAGGCTGTGGTGAAAGCAAACAGGATGCTGGGATGTATTGCAAGGGGGGTTAATAGCTGGCACAGCAAGGTTATTTTACTATTGTATAGGTCACTTGTAAGGCCATATTTGGAATATGGAGTGAGACATTGACACCCATGCCTAAAAAAGACAATAAAATGCTGGGGGGTGTCCAGAGGAGAGCAACTAAAGTGATCAGAGGACAGCAGGATAGGATATACAAGGAGAGGCTTGGAGCCTTAAAGATGTACTCCGTGGAAGACAGGAGGCAGAGGAGGATATGGCAGAGACCTTTAAATACAGTACCTGAAGGAAGTAAACAGAGTAGTTTGTGGGGGTCTCTTCAGTGTGAGACACCACCACCACCACCAGAGGACATAGACACATAGGGCCTGATTCCAAGGCAACAACGCCAGATGTAAATGCATTACGCCAGCCCGAATGGCACAAATTGCAAGTTACACCAGCGAGTTGCGACATGCGCGATTTCGAAAGAACACTTAAACCGCAAACCCCAACCGCTATGCCAAACGCAAGTTACGACACAGTTACACCAGATAAAGCATGTACTCACTGCATAATGCAGCTTGCCACATGCATAATGCATCAGTACAACGCAAATGCTATTATAGAACAGGAGGCATAAGGAAATATGCCTGAAGAGGATGACGTAAGATAGACCAAGGAATAGCTGGTCTAACCAGAGCACAAGCATGTATAACTCCCCCCCCCCACACACACATAGACAGCAGACAGCAGTGTAGTGCGGCACACAGAACAATGTCAGCAATAGCAGCCCTACTGGGCATTATGCTAGTGGAGCACTGAGAACGTAGGCAGGACCCAGGGGACCCAGCCACAGCAGCCAACGATGGTGCCAAGGCCATCAGTGCAGACAGTGAGACACCCCCTGATATCATTCCAGGATCTGACTGAAGAGCAGTGCATAGCACTCTATAAGCTCAGCAAAAGCTGCATCAGGGAGCTATGCAGCACCAGCTGCAGAGGCCACCCACTGCCACTGGAGGTGCATGTGAGCACTGTGCTTCCTTGCTACCAGCACAATTCAAATGCCCACAGGGAACACAGTGGGCACATCCCAGCCAGTGAAGTCCAAACACCTATGGAGGTTCCTTGTGGCCCTCATACCACGTACCACACAACACATCTGCTTCCCATGGGATATCCAACAACAGCACTATGTGAAGCAGGCATTCTACAATGTGGCACAGTTCCTCCATGTGCTAGGTGCTGTCAGCTGCTCACACATGACCATCAGGGCCTCAGCCAAGGATGGGGATGCATACATAAATAGGAAGGGGTACCACTCACTGAATATCCAGGTGATAAGTGACTGTGGATGTCGATTCCTAGATGCAGTGGCCAAGTACCCCAGATCCTGCCATGACTCCCACATATACCAGAACTATGAGCTACAGGAGGCCTTTGAGAGTCGGGACATCACTGGTGGATGGCTTATAGATAAGTACCGGGGGGGGACTGACAACTGCAAATTTATGCAAGTGGTAGTGTGTGTGTGTGAGTGACAGTGCGTGTGAGTGAATACAGTGGCACAATGGGCACAGGGTGCACAGGCACTTGAGCGGCAGATGTGACAGCCATGTAGACACATGGTAGGGCACATGCAGGGCCAAGACCCACACAGTGTGTAACACACAGGGGCCTGGGAGGGCCACACAATGGCAAGGGAAGCCCATTCAGTTAATGGACACAGCAAAGATGTGCGTGTGCCTGCATGTGTGAGCATTTGCATGCGGCATGGTGTGCCATGCAGACGATAGTGAGACATATCTGAATGCAACTGGCAGCTAATCCCTCCCCCCCCACACAAGCGACAGTGGATCCCCCAGATGCCATAGCTGATGGCACCTGTGAGGACACCCCAGACAGCAGCCAAGGAGGGATATGAGGGCCACACCAGCATGAGAGCGATCACAGAGCATATCTTTGGCCTGCTGAAATCCCACTTCTGATGCTTTGACACCTCAGGGGGTGCATGTCAGTACAGCCCTGTAATGGCCTGCAGGATAGTGCATGCCTGTTGCATCCTCCACAACATTACCCTGGCACACTGTGTACCAATGCTCGACAGCAGCCATGAGGAAGACTCACTGGAGGAGGGTGACAGAGAGCTGTGTCCCTCCAGTCGCTGTAGGATTTCTGTGTCTCTTCATGCTAGGTCCTTCCAGTGGTGCTGCAGCTGCTGCACACTGCGAGACACACCGCTGATGGCAGGACACTTGTCGTAAGGTGGTGCAACAGCAGGACATCATGCAAGACAGGAGCTGATAAAGCAGTTCTGAGGCAGCACATGGCCACCACCACAGTAGTGGCAACTGCAGCAGTATGGGGGGCACAGTTTGGCACAATGCAGCCCTAACAAGGACATGGCACCCACGGCTCCATCGCCAAGCCACACTGGATACTGTCTGCCAAGTGCCATACAAAGTATGTGGCTGCACTGGTGCTGATACAGTGGCCATGCATGTTGTACAGCATCTGACAGGCATGACTGCAAATAAGTGAAGGCCCCTTTGGCAGCACACAGAGGATCACATCACACGTGGCTGATGGACATGCAGACACAGGTAGGTGAAGGATTCACATAGAACAGAGGCACAAAAATGAGTTGATGGCACCACTAGGCACAATGCACCTGGCCATGCCCACTGATTCATGATAACAGTGCAGCTGCAACAGGGACACAGTACCATGTGCCACAGACTTGCAGACATATGGTGGTAGTTTGCTCCAATGCATTGTGCCTCTGGTGCCACCCACTGGACACACCATGGCATGGGGTGGAATAGTACCATAGCAGCCCATGGCTACCACATAGGCATGACAGACACAGTGTGGCAACATGTGAACAGAACCCAGCACAGGGTACTGCTGCACACACAGTGCACTATCTGGGCATGCCCACCTGTGTGTGCCCAAGACTGTGAGACTGACAGCTAGCACACAGATACCATGTGCAGGATAGGGATGCACATGCGACAGTAGCTCCACCACATGTGGGCCCGCATGTGCACAGTGACACACACAGGCACACACCCATGCAGACCACAGACAGATGTGCAGAGCCAGGGTTGAAAAAATATGATTTAGTGGAAAAGTACAAACACAGAACAGTAATATAGGAATGAACAATAAAGCAAACAACAATGGCTATCAGAACCCCTGCTATGTACAACCCTCCCATCCCAGACCCAGTCCATATGTACAGTCAACCCCCCCCCCGGCCACAGTACCATACAGCAGACAGCCCCTCCCCACAGCATGTATGGACCCTCAGTCAAGCACATCTGGTCCTACCTCCCCCCATAAACATTATTTACATGCTGTCCCACCACTGAACAGTATATACAGCCCACCACAACCCCCCAACCCATATATACACAAGAGTAGTCCCCCCTAGCCACCCTGACATACATCCGGTACAGCCCACACCCCCAAGGCACAGTACAGTGCCACTGCCCATGGTCCCAGTCCATTTCCCAGTCCTCACACTCGCTGCCGTATTACTCCTGCAGCAATGTTAGTTGAGACCTGAGGGAGCTTCACAGGCATGCTACATCCTCCGTGATAGCCAACACCAGCTGGATCAGCTGCTGGTCACCTGCTGCCTGCTGTCCCAGGTACAACTCTGCCTGCTGTTGTTGGATGTCCACAGCCTGTGGGCCAGGATGTCCCCCAGGAGACACATATCCAGCACCATGTCCTTCTGGGAGCTGTAGGGGCATGTCCACAGGGCCGGCCTGGTGGGCGGCACACACAGCCGGCAGCATGCCTTGTCTCCTGCTCCCCCGCAGGCAGTTCCTCTACCTCCAACACCTCTGCAGGCTGGTCTTCTGCCTTCAGCACCTCTGCAAGCTGGTCTTCCACCTTCAGAACCTCCACAGGCTGGTCTTCTGCCTCCTTGACCTCCACTGGCTGGTCCTCTGACCCCTGCAGCTCCATGTCACCAGTGGTTTCATCCACCTCCTCTTCCTCCTCAGGTGATGCTGGGATGAGTCAGACTCTGTGGTGCTGGCTCTGTAGTCCGCTGCATCCTGGGCCTTCGGTTCGGCCATAGCCTGTAGCAATGCCTGGTGCCTTGGGACAAGCCTGCTCCACCCACCTGGAAGGTAGCAAAAGTGAAGGTCAGTGCCATAACGGGACACACTGCATGCCCACAGAACCCCCACTGCTGCAGACCCCGATGGCGTGGCCATGACACATGGTAGACAGTGCCTGTACCTACCTGACCTCTGGTGACCCTGCGTCTTCTGTTGGCTCCCTCTGTGCTGATACACCACATCCTGACACCCCTGTTGTTCTGTGGCACTGTGTCTTGCACCTGTGGGGAAGGGGAATACAGTTACACATGTGCACCACTGCTGGCCATGGCCTGTGTGTCACTGTCACGCAGGTGTCTGGCTACATGATGGCATACCTACCTGCATCTGAGGCCTGGCCGACCCTCATCTCGATGTCCCTCCAGTCACTGTTGGATTTCTGTGTCTCTTCATGCTAGGTACTTCCAGTGGTGCTGCAGCTGCTGCACCCTGCGAGACACACCGCTGATGGCAATGAAGTGTGCCCTGATCACCCTCCATGCCCTTTCCTTCTCCGCAGTGCTGTGAGTCCTGCACCCAGGTAGTAGCAGTGTTGTTCCCCACTGCTGTACAAGGCTGGCCAGCTGTGCTGTCTTTGCTGCAGTATAGTTCGGGGCCCTGCCAATAAGGCTGCATCTGCTGTGATGAGACAAGGCTCTGTCTGCACCTTGTGTGCTGTGGATGCCTATGGTCACACCCTGTTGATCCTGGCATGGGAGAGTCATGCTGGGGGCAGCAATATCCTGCAAAGCAACATGGCACATACATCATGTCATGGCAGAGTAGTGGGGAACACCATACAGTGACACTCTCCTACATGCTACATGGCATAGCCACCTGTAGCTTGCATACCGTACAGTGCTGGGATACAGTAGCAAAGGGTACAGCACTGCATCCCACATGCTGTCCCAGGAGTGTAGTCTGGCACTGCTGTACTGCACACACATTATGCTACAGTATCCCTTCCCATCTACCTGTGTACACATTCCCTCCACATACTGCCCCCTGCCTGACAGGGCAGAGTAGTGCTTTGTGCACACAGTATGAAACAGTTTCCCCTGCTACCTGTGTACACATCCCCCACCTACATACTGCCCCCTGCCTAACGAGGCAGAGTGGTGCTTTGTGCACACATTATGCAGCAGGTACCCACCCACAACTACCTGTCTACACTCCACCTCAAACTGCCACCTGCCATACACATCTGGGTAGTGTGACAGTTGCCTCCTCTCTCTGGATTGGCTATACAAATAGCCATCTATTACACAACAGCAGCCAGCACAGAGACCCTACTCAGTGGCCTACACCAGCTGCAGTATGCCAGACTGGTATGTTGCAGTTCTCGACATGGCACATGTGTGACAGCCACACATCACACCTGTGCACATATGTGTAGTGGGTATGCCTGCCTATACCCTTGTAATACCTCTGGTCTTGTGGGCTCAGGTCTGTTGCACCTCACAGGCCAATGATCAGTCATGCACAGTATGATGTTTTAGCTGTAGTGTCCCACTTTGGGTCTCCTTTCTGTTCTCTGAGTCTGCAGCCTCTGGGGAGCAGGAATGCTGTGCCACCTATTCATGACCACACCTAGGACATGGCACACATCCAGTACCCACGTGCGGCCTACAGTGGTGCCGCGCACATGTGGCATGCATATGCACAGATCACATATGCACACTATGCTGCTGCAGGCCTCAGCTGCAGCCTACATGGTTGCACCTGTGTTGGTGGTTCAAGCCTCAGTAGGCACAGTTGCGTATCTGGTGGACATCGCTACTGTGGCATTCGGATGTGGATGTGCAAGTGCAGCTTGGGCCATGCCCATCCCAGGCACCATTTCTGTGCTACTTGCGACCAGCCCTATCACAGCATGAGGGAATGAGTGACACCACACAGATTGCCAGTGCACGTATTTTACTATTTACGGGTTGTGATGAGGTGCAGTGTTAGTTCATTGGTGCAGCTACCCTCAATACACAAACACTCAGTGATATTTCACAACATCCACACCCAAATTGTGCTGTCTGACATCTCCCACACACCGGTACACAGTGCACACATGAACACCACACACACACCATAGGTCCACACACAGTGCCCTCCCCCAGTGCCACTCTGCACAATGCTCACCATTTCCCACACACCTGCATGCAGTGCACACATGAATACTGCACACACACCATAGGTCCAAACACTATGCCCTCCCCCAGTGCCACTCTGTACAATGCCCACCACCTCTTGCAGTGGTGCACCATATAGGCACAGTCACTAGTCTACCTGCTGCTGCTGCTTTGTTCTTTTGCGCTTCGTGGCATTTCCACTGTGCAACCCCCTGTGTTGTGGGCTCCACTACTCTCGTGTTACCACTGGGCCCACCCTGCCCTGGTTGCATGGCTGCAGGTCTCCCACTCTCCATGTGTCCCTGAGGCACCGCTGTCTTCCGACTCCTTCCATGCCTTCCTGTAGTGGCAGGTGCTGGTCCTGGCACAGTCCCCTGTCCCTTTGTGGGTGTTCCACCATCCTCCACTACCTGCACTAGCACTGTCACCTGAGCTGTTCCCTGTCCTGCAGTGTCCACAGGTGCAACCTTATTGCATCTTGCACTGGTCCTGCAACTGGTGGCTACTGCAGCATGCCCCACTGCCATGGTGACAGGTGGTGGTGGTGGCAGTGTTGCTGCCAGTGGTGCAACTGGGAGTGGTGGTGGTGGTGGTGGTTGGGGTGGTGGTGCTGCTGGTGGTGATGGTGGCCTTGGTGCCCCTGGCAGTGGTGTCACTGCTGGTGGGGGTGGTGGTGGCAGTGTTGGCAACAGCTGCACACTTGTGCCCCCAGTGGCTGTTGGTGGCACAGGCTGCTCTGCAGGGGGGTAGCAGCTTGCCTCCTGCCATTGTGGTGGTATATGTCCTATCACCCTGCAGGTGTTGATGGACATGTGTTGCCTGTGTGGCAGCATCTCTCCTCTGTGTGTGTCACACAGGCTGGGCAGTCAGTGCACTTTGTAGCACTGTGGCAGTTATGTCAGTCTATCTGCTTTGCTGAGTCGCTGACCCCTCCACAGCTATGGCCAGTCAGGTGAGCACCTGCATCTGTAGCCTAACACAGACCTGGGGGGTGACCATAGCATCCACCAGCCTCCCCATGGCTGACTCTGTGGTGAGTGTTCCCAACTCAGTTGTACCCTATGGGGGAGCCCATGTGCTCCTCTGTTGCTGTGTGGTGGGCATCAATGCTAAGGTGGATACAGGCGAGTATCTCTGACTGCCCCCCATGTGTGGAGACCAGAGTCATGCAGAAACTG
Organism: Neoceratodus forsteri; assembly: GCA_016271365.2. NCBI lineage: Eukaryota > Metazoa > Chordata > Ceratodontiformes > Ceratodontidae > Neoceratodus > Neoceratodus forsteri. Next base: position 409,115,417 of record CM057457.1, on the reverse strand, counting down.
CCATAGCTGGTGGGTGTGTCTCTGTGGTTCTCCACAGGAACTGTGACACCTCACGTAGGGTTATCTGCAGCCGGTCATATGAGGCAGGGCTGAAGTCCTTGGCTATGTTGTCTGCTGTGCAGCCAACACTGAATATGTCACACAGGTCAAGTCCCTCATTCTCCTGCTGGTATCCTGCCATTGCCTGCTGCTCTCCTACCACCGGTGTTGGGACTGCGTCCAGCTGCACTGTATCCATGCTGCCTGGGGGAGTTGTCACGGTGGCCAGTTGGGTGGTTGGCTGCACGCTGTCCTGCTCTGACTCACTGCCTGTGCTACCACTGCCCTCCACTCCTCTGTCCACTGCTGCTGTGCCTGTGGAGGATGACAGTGCATCAGTGCTACCCTGCCATGTCATGCCCTCCGTACATGCCACCATACCCACTGCTGCATTGCTGTTCCATGCATTAGGGGCACATGCCACAGTGTGCAGTGTTGCCATGGTGTGGCTACTGCGGGTCACTGCACCACTTCATTTACGCACAGCCCTATCACCCTTGCCATTGGTGTCCCTGTCACCCTGTGCCTGGCCACCTGCATGTGCCCCTGCCCAGTGACTGCCTACACTGTGTGCTGTGCTGTCCCAGGTGGGTGTGGGCCCATGTGCACTGCTGCTCTGCTACACTGCTGGTGCACACCAGCCTGTATGCCATGCCTCGCTTTTCCACTGTGTAAGTCAGCTGCTCCTCCACTTACCTGTCCCTGCTGCTATCCACATTGTGTCAATGTCTGTGTCTCCATGCATGCTGTTCTGGCTCAGGAATGCAATGATCTTGTCCTTATGGGAACTAAGTGGTTTCTCCTCCCATGGCCCACCACTTGTGGCCTCCTTCTGCCACCTATTGAAGGCATCCTTCGCCTCTGCATGGCACTTCAGGTCATTCACCCGCTTCTGGGGGTCCTTCACACTCTGCTTGGCATTGACCACCACATTGACCTTTTTGGCCATGTTATCACAGGCCTCCTTGCATTTCTTGCATAGGTCACGCTCCCCACCTTTGCCCATTAACAGGGCTGCCTGTGCCTCTAGCTCATTGAGGAGCATGTCTGTCTCCTCATTGGTAACTTTCCTTTTATGCTTTCTTGCTGCAGATACTGCCTCTGCATTACTACCAGCCTGCACCATTGTTTCCACATGTGTCACAATCTACAACATGTCTAAGACTTGCATATATATATATATATATATATATATATATATATAGGCATTGGGTTGTGACATGCGTAACCTCTACACCCTCTATTGCTAGTTACATCTTGTGTTGCAGGTGCAACTTGCGACATTGCAAAAAGTTGTTTTATGTCGTAACTGGCCTTTGTCTTGGAAAAGAGCACAGCTCACATGTCACAAGGGTTTGGGCATAACTTTATGCAATGTCGCAGACTGTACCATGCTCTACTCACTCTTTTGGAATCGAACCTATAGAATCTGATGGCAGATAAGGACCACTTGGCCCACCAAGTCTGCCTGTTTCTCTACCTAATGGATAAGCTGCAGATTTTAGCCAACAGCCCACTTCCTACTACTACCCCACCAGAATTGCCTTATGTCTGTCCCATGCATTCTTGAATTCCCCCACTGTTCATGATTCCACTCCCTCCTCAGGAAGGCCATTCCATGTATCCACAACCCTCTCCATGAAAAAAATACTTCCTCACATTACATCTGAGCTGTCCCCCCTCTATCTTCAAATTGTGCCCCCTTGTTCTTGCACATCTCTTTTTCTGAAAGCTACTAACCTCTTGGACTTTGTTGAGTCCCTTGAGATACTTGAAAGCTTCTATCATGTCCCCCTCTCCATCCTTTTCTCGAGGGTATACATATTAAGCTCCTTTAATTTGTATTCGTATGTCTTCTGGTGTCATTTTAGTTGTCCTCTAGACAGCCTCAATCCTATCTATGTCCTTGTGGAGATGGGAATGGGATCTCCAGAACTGCATGCAGTTCTCCAGATGGGGTCTTACCAACTGTCTGCATAGAGGGATTATCACTTCTGTTTTCTGCTGGTGATGCCTCTCCTTATGCATCCCAGTAGCCTGCTAGCCCTTCTTACTGCCTTCTCAAATTGCTTGCCCACCTTTAGGTCATCTGGTTTGACTACCCCAGGTCCTTTACCATTTTTGTTGTTAGTATCTCATCCCTCATTGTGTACTCTTCACCTGGGTTTTTGTTTCTTAGGTGTAAGAATCACAGAAGGAGCAGGACAGAGAATTCTATCAGTTAAAGCAAAAGGAAGCAGGAAAGGCAGTCAAAGCAGCAAAGCCCCATACCGAGGAAAAGATAGCTAACTCAGTTAAGAAGGGGGGATAGTAAGGCTTAATAAAGGGAAGGGGAGTGGGAAGAGGGTGGCTGTGAAAAGGCAGAGATACTAAACATATATTTTTGCTCAGTATTCACAAATGAAGAGGGGAGGTACCTAATGCAAACAATAGAAGCACGCTGGATATAGGGATTGATACCAGCCCTTTCACAGAAGAAAGGGTTCTGAAGGAACCCTTAAAACTGAAAGTGGACAAAGCAATGGGGCCTGATGGGATTCATCCCAGAATTGTAAAAGAACTAAGGGTGGAACTAGTGACACCACTGACTACCCTCTTTAATAAATCATGGGAGGATGGGGTGGTACCTCAAGACTGGAGGAGGGCAGATGTGATTACACTTCACAAAAGTGGGAGCAGGGCAGAAGCAGGAAACTACAGACCTGTTAGTTTAACCTCAATGACTGGGAAAATGATGGAATCACTTCTGAAGGAAAGAATTGTTGAGTACCAAGAGGCCAGTGGGGCACAGGACCCAAGGCAGCATGGATTCACAGCAGGAAGGTCATGTCAGACAAATCTAATAGATTTCTTTGACTGGGTAACCAAAGTAGTAGATCAGGGAGGGTCTGTGGACATGTCCTACCTAGACTTTAGCAAGACATTTGACACAGTCCCACACAAAAGATTAATATACAAGTTGGCCAGCCTGGGAGTGGGTCCCAAGATAGTAGCCTGGGTAAACAATTGGCTAGAGAACAGGACATAGAGGGCAATAGTAAACAGAGTCCACTCTGAAGAAAGGGGGGTTACTAGTGGGGTACCACAGGGTTCGGTACTAGGACCGGTCCTCTTTAATGTCTTTATAAGTGATATTGCAGAGGGACTGGAAGAAACCAAGGGGGCACAATTTGAAGCTAGAGCGGGGATGGCTCAGAGGTAATGTGAGGAAGTATTTTTACATGGAGAGGGTTGTGGATGCATGGAACAGCCTTCCTGAGGAAGTTGTGGAGTCAAAAACAGTGGTGTATTTCAAGAATGCATGGGACAGACATAAGGCAATTCTAGGGGGTGGAGGTTGGAAGTAGTAGTCTATTGGTTAGCTAGGATCTGCAGCTCATCCATTAGGTAGGGAAATGGGCAGACTGGGTGGGCCAAGAGGTCCTTATCTGCAGTCAAATTCTATGTTTCTATACATTACTTTGACTTCTTACGTTGAATCTAAGCTGCTGTACATTTGACCATTCCTCCAAGTCCCCTTTTCATCTTTTCCACCCTACTTCCTGTATGGACCCTGTTGCAGATCTTTGTGTCATCTGCAATGAGACATGCTTTTCCTTCCAGTCCCTCTGCAATGTCACTTATAAAGAGGACCAGTCCCAGTACTGAACCCTGCAATACTCCACTAGTAACTTCTTTTTCTTCAGAGTGGACTCTGTCTAATATTACCCTCTGCATGCTGTTGTCCAGCCAATTCTTTACCCAGGCTACCACATTTGGACCCACTCCAATGGTGGCTAACTTGTATATTAATCTTTTGTATGGGATTGTGTAAAATGCCTCACTAAAGTCTAGGTAGGCCATGTCTACAGCCCCTCTCTGGTCTACTACTTTGGTTACCCAGTCAAATAAATCTATTATATTTATCTGATTAGGCCTTCCTGCTGTGAATCCATGTTGCCTTTTTTTTTTATTTTTTTTTTATTTTAGTCTTTGGTAACCGGGTAAGGTCCACTAGGCACAAGTGCCTGTTTTCAGGGGTGACCTGGGGGCACTGGGCGCTTAAGTGACTTGCTCAGAGTCATACAGTTATTCAAATGGAGGTTGTGAAAATCAAACTCAGGTCTGGTCTGCTGGATGTATCAAGCTCGTTGTCACCTCATTCCTCTAACCTCTAGGCTATACTGCTGGCTTTGGGTCCTGTGCTCTGCTGGCCTCTAGGTACTCAAAGATTCTTTCCTTCAGAAGTGAGTCCATCATTTTCCCTACCACTGAGGTCGAAGTAACAGAACTGTAGATGTACAGAACGGTCTGTTGCAGTAGGTCATTACTTCTGGGAGGTTGGAGTAGGTGACGGTGTCACACGGCAGCTTCTTCTAGCAGTCTATTCACCAGGACCACCCACACATTACATCACTTCCTGGCTCTGCCTGTAAAAGTGTGTGGTCCCTGTTACACTCCATTCATTTTCCCACTGGCTTCAGCTTGCACAGCAGCTAGCTTAAGCTTTTGTGTAAGCAGTCATCGACAAGAACTGAACCTTTATAGCCAGAGGTGCTGGGGCTTCATACATGGCACTAATTCCTGTGCTATCTGCCAGAAACAAAACACTGTAAGCAGAAAAGAAGGTTACAACAACTATAAAACTATTCATGGAAGACAAAAATACTATGTTACAGACTCAGGGGGCTCACACCAAGGGTTTCCAAGCCACTGAGTCATCTTCCAAAACACTAAAGAGCAAGGAAAAATCTTCCTCTCAAGTCCTGCCATGCTGCACTTCAACAGCAACCTTAACAAAAACTGTCTCTTCAATGAAACGTTCTTCATTGACGATGGACACCCTGCTATCAACAGCAGGCTCTTCTCAATCTTCATCGTCGATGGGGCACATAAAACCAGTCTCCTCACACAGGGAGTGCTTCCCATGTCAACGGAGCATCATTTCTGTTCTTCCCCCATTGATGAGGCACACCCTCCCATCGACGGAGGCTATCAGGGAGCATTCCCTGTTGATGAAGCTACCTCCCCCATCTATGGAGCACATGTATTTAACTCTGTTATAGAAACATAGACTTTGATGGCAGATAAGGACCGCTAGGCCCATCTAGTCTGCCCATTTCGCTACCTACAGGATAGGCCGCAGATCCTAGTTAACCAGCAGCCTATTTCTTCCTACCCCCCACAAGAATTGCCTTATGTCTGTCCCATGCATTCTTGAATTCTCCACGTTTTAGACCCAACTTCCTCAGGAAGGCTGTTCTATGCATCCACTACCCTCTGTGAAATAATACTTCCTCACATTGCACCTGAACCGCCTCCTTCTATCTTTAAATTGTGTCCCTTGTTCTTGCAAGTCTCTTTTCTGAAAGATGCTACCCTCTTGGACTTTGTTGATTCCACTGAGGTACTTAAAAGTTTCTATCATGTCCCCTCTCCCTTCTTTCCTCAAGGGTATACATATTAAGCTCCTTTAGTTTCTCCTTATCACGGCTTCTCTAGCAGACCCTACACCATTTAGTTGCCCTCCTCTGGACTGCCTCTATCCTGTCTATGTCCTTGGAGATGGGGTCTCAGAACTGGACACAGTACTTCAGATGGGGTCTCACCAACTGTCTGTACAGAGGATAACAACTTCTGTTTTCTGCTGATGATGCCTCCCTATACATCCCAGTATACCTCCAGCCCTCCCTACTGCCTTCACATTGCTTGCTAACCTTAAGGTCATCTGATATGATTACCCCGGTCCCTTCCTTTTTATTGTTGTTACTACCTCCCCATCCATTGTGTATTCTTCCCTGGGTTCTTGTTTCCCAGGTGCATTATTTTACACTTTTGCATTGAATCCTAGCTGCCATACTTCTGACCATTCCTCCAACCTTGCCAAGTCCCTCTTCATCCTTTCCACACCTCCTTGTGTATCAACCCTGTTGCAGATCTTTGTGTCATCTGCAAAAAGACATACTTTTCCTTCCAGTCCCTCTGCAATGTCACTGATGAAGACATTAAAAAGGACTGGACCCAATACTGAACCCTGCGGTACCCCACTAGTAACCCCCCTTTCTTCAGAGTGGACTCCATTTACAATTACATTCTGTGTCCTGTTGTCCAGCCAATGTTTTACCCAGGCTACCACCCTGGGTCCCACTCCCAGGCTGGTTAATTTGACTATTAATCTTTTGTGTGGGACTGTGTCAAATGCCTTGCTAAAGTCTAGGTAGGGCCATGTCCACAGCCCCTCCCTAGTCTACTACTTTGGTCACCCAGTCAAAAATCTATTAAATAGTCAGACATGACCTTCTGCGTGTGAACCCATGCTGCCTTGGGTCCTGTGCTCCACTGGCCTCTAGGTACTCAACTATTCTTTCCTTCAGAGTGACTCCATCACTTTCCCTACCACAGAGGTCAGACTGACAGGTCTGTAGTTTCCTGCCTCTGTCTTGGTTCCACTTTTGGAAGGAGAATCACATCCGCCTTCCTCCAGTCCTCGGGTACCACACCATCCTCCCATGATTTATTAAAAGAGTAGCCAGTGGTTTCACTAGTTCCTCCCTTAATTCTTTTAGAATTCTGGGGTGAATTCCATCGAGACCCACTGCTTTGTTCACCTTCCGTTTTAGGAGTTCTTGCAGAACCCTTTCTTCTGTGAAAGGACTGGGATCGACCCCCCCTATCAAGAGTGCTTCTGTTAACTGGATTAGGCACTTCCCCCTCCTCTTTTGTGAATACTGAGCAGAAATATTTGTTCAGTATTCCTGCTTTTTCACTGTCCCCTCTGCCCACCACCGTTCATTCTATTCAGCCTCACTATCCCTCCTTTGTCTTTCTATGCTGCTGATGTACCTATAAAAGTTTTATCCCCTTCTTAACTGAGTTGGCTATCTTTTCCTCAGTTTGGGCCTTTGCTATTCTGACTTCCTCCTGCTTCCTTCTGCCTTAACTGGTACAGCTCTCTGTCCTGCTCCTTCTGTGTTTCCTTATACTTCCAGAATGCTATCTTTTCTTCCTGACTTTCACAGCCACCTCTTTTGAGAACCATAGTGGCTTTTCTTTCATTTTGATTTGTTTATTTGCTTCACACAAAGGCTTGTTGCCTCTGTGATGGCAGTTTTGATAATTCCCCATTGTTGCTCCACACTTCCTTCTAGCCTGTTTGCTAGTGCTTTTCTGAGGCACTCTCCCATCTTGCCAAAGTCAGCCCTCCTAAAGTCCAGTACCCTCACTTTTGTATGGCTTGGCTCTGTAGCTGAGTTTAACGTGAACCACACTGTTTGATGGTCACTTGTCCCCAGATGGCAACCCACTTCTAGATCTGAGATCCTCTCACTGCCCCGTTTGAGAGCAGAGGTCTAGATTGCTCCCTCACAGTGGGTTCTGAAACTAGCTGTCTAATGCCTGCCACCTGTAGGGCATCAAGAATGGCCCTGCTCTTGGATGTGGCTGCAGCAAATGTGCTCCAGTTAACATCTGGCATATTCAGGTCTCCCATCAACAGTATCTCCCTTTCTCTGCCATTCTAAGAATGCCTTCTATCATATCCTTATCATTCTTCCCCTGACATGGGGGTCTGTACTAACCCTATGCGGTTGGGTGCCCTTTTCAGTCTCCAAGGTGACCCACAGTGCCTCCTCTCCTCCCTGTTTACTCTTTTGTTCAGTTGCTTTTATCCCTTCCTTTACATGAGAGCTACTCCTCCCCTCTTCTCCCTGCCTGTCTCTCCTGTAGATTATGTACCCTGGTATGTTAACATCTCAGTCATGGTTCTCTGTGTACCATGTTTCTGTGACTGCTATGATATCCAGGCATCCTCTTCCATTAAGGCCATCACCTCAGGGAGCTTGTTGCCCAGACTACGGGCATTGGTACTCATTACCCTCCATTTCCTGATGGCCTTACTCCCTTTTGCCCCATCCCTGTCCTTCTTGCCTTTGTCACTTTCTCCATATACCCCTGTCCTTCTCCCTATCGACATCTCTATGTTGGTGTTTGCCGCACTTACTACCGTGATTATTTGGGGAGGGCTAGGATTTTCCTGCTCCTTTCCAGTGCCTCCCCCCTTGGCTAGTTTAAAAGCTTGCCAATGAAGCATTTAAACCTATCACCTAGGATCCCGGTTCCCCTCCCAGACAGATGCAGCCCATAATGCCAGTATAGGCTTGCATCACTCCAGGTGGACCCCAGTCACCAATGAAGCCAATCCTGAGCTCCACACTGGTTTTCAACCACTGATTGAATCCCATGGTGTGGAACACCCTAGCTCTCCTATGCCATAGATGGTAGCACCTCCCGAGAAGGCACGGGGCGCAAGCACGACTCAAGGCCCTCCCAATTCCACAAACTCTTCCTGCACTTCTCTAATTCCTTTCTTAGCCAGGTCATTTGTCCCTAGGTGGACAATGACATCCAGCTCCCTCCCTGTGCAGCTGCTCTGGCAATCCTGAGGATTCGCCTCCTGTCCCTCCAAGCCATGGCACCAGGCAGGCACCTTCCCTCCCTCCCTCTCTCCCCTTCCTCCCCAGTTCTACCTTCCTAACAATGGAGTCCCCCACCAGGAGTTGTTTTCTTCCCCTGCAGGGTCCCCTGCCACCCTCCTGTGGGTCTCCTTTGTGGAGGTTCCCAGCATCCTCCTTGGTCTCCACTGTGGGTGCCTCCATAGAGGAACCACACTTTACCAGAATAGCATAGGAATTGTGGAGAGGTACAGCTGGAGGGATGCGCCTTCTGTTCCACCACCCTCACCCTCACTGAGACCACTGTGGTCCAACCACTCCTCTTTCTTGGCAACCTCTGAGGCAACGGCAGTGGCACTGGTGGTCCCTGGATGGAAGAGGAGGTCCCACAAATCCTGGCCAACTCAGCATGGAGATGAGCAACCTCCTCCCTCAGCCCAGAGAGATGCCTGCAGATGGGACAACACCGCATCCTCCAGAACATCTCCTGGAAGACTGCTGCTCCACAGCCACTGCCCTCGTCGATGGGACTACCACCCCTGTTGAAGGTACATGCCTTCATAACTCCACCGTTGACGGGAATACCTCTGTCATCAATGGAGCACCTATTTCATGCTCCCCTATCAACGGGCCTCATCCCTCTGTCAATGGAGTATGTTTTTTCATCATGAAACAATACCTTTGAAAGCCATTTCTACATCAATGGAGATTACTATTTCAATGTCAGCCCCAGAGGCCCTAACTTTTATGATAAAGACATCTCATTCCCTCCAGCATATACTCATGGAGACACCCCACCACATGTTATGGGGTCACAGCTCATGGGAAAAAGGGGCAACCAACATATTTTACCCCATGAATGCACCACATTCACTACATAGGAGAGAAATTCCTCACCAAAGGAATGCAGGATTATATTAAATCAGGAGGCACAAATTGACCCTCCGCAATGCCCACTACCATCAGCTACAACAATTACGATGGGCTCTCATTCCAACCTAAAACTATTGACCTGCCACCTTCGCAGGTACCCAATATTGAGCGTATTATTAATGAAGTTTTACAATCTTTGGGGTTTGATAACACCTGATCCACCTGCCCCTCCCTCCTCTCCAATTATGTCTCCACCTCCTACAAAGAGGGCACACACAGAGCTGGAACTCTCCCCTTCCTTATAACCTCCGATACCCAGGGAGGAATGCTATCCTGATAATAAATCACACAGAATGGAAAATCCTTCAGATGAGATTTATTATGAGGGAGCTCCTGACATGGAATTTCAGGAAGCACACTCCCCTTATTCTATAACATCCTCTTGTCATGAGGTAATTGTTCAACCTTCCAGGGCTGTCTCACCCCCTGATGACCTCTCATTTACAGATATGATGATGCAAATACAAAAAATAATGGAGTTTTCTACAACAGAACAAGATAAAGAAAAGATATGGAAGAGTATCTAGGACTCCCAGAGGAGCTAGTCATGGTTATACTACCATTAATTTCTGCATACCAAAATGCAGTCACAGAGGCCTGGCGCCAACCTATGGCTGCCCCCGCTGTATCTCAAAAAGCGGACCAACTTTATCAGGCCCCATTAGACCACCAATATCTATCTAATATGCCTACTGTCAACTCTGTAATGCCCTCAGACAAACACTCTAGATGCTTTGATTACATGGGAAGAAAGAATTTGCCTCCAGTACCCTGAATATACGGATACTGAATTATATGGGCCATATGATAAAATACCAGCATACTTTGGACACTTCTGCCTTGGAAATTATTAGCAAATTACCTCCTTCACCTGAAAAGGAATAACTGATGCCTATAATTAACACTTTTACATTCCTTTCCCAACATCTCTTAAGGTTGGGATACGATATAGTGGATACATCGGCCAGACTCTCAGCCACAGGCATTGCTGTATGCCGTCAGGCCTGGCTCAGAATTTCCAGCCTTGCAAACGATATACAACATAAGATGTCTAACGCCCCATTTTTCAGGTGATAGACTATTTGGTCCAGGCACACAAACCATTCTGGATGACTTACAAGCCTCAGGCAGACAATTATGTACAGTACAAAATGTGTGTCTCAAACAACGTAACCAATACAAATGTTTTAAAATGAAAGATAACTATCACAATCAAAGAGGTGTTTGCAGAAACAAAGGACAAACAACAAGAGGTACATCCACTACCTCTAGGATTACCCAGACCCATCATTCTGGTGGCACTGGTGCCTACACCTCTCAGTGATTCCAATAATCGATCCCTTTCATAGGGCCTTGCAGATGCTTTGGGGGTTATTCTGCCTTTATATTCAAAGGCCTATACAACAAAAAAAAACATTTATTTTGTTATATGTGCCTAACAGTGGACAATCTAAGAAAGTGGATACCAGGTACAGGTCAATCAGACCATCACATCTGGATCCCACCTCCCTCTTACAGCACCCTTCTGTGGTGGACATTGACTCCAACCTCAACCAGGGCCTATTACAACAATGGATGCGAACAACAGATGCACCTTTAACAAATTAAAAGGGCACACCAAAGCCCATATCATACACATGGCATGTGGATTAACCCCACTGCACAATCCCACATTAATCTCTTACCCTGGATGTTGTCATGCATCTGATGCCTACCTGACAACCAGGCTTTTCACTCAGACATCTGTTAAACCAACAGAAAAAAACAGAGGGATACCATCCCAGTTTTCCCTGTTCAATTACATTCAAGATCTGAAATCTAACCATTATTCACATCCTAAAAGGATGCTCTATCATAGATACATAGATACATAGACAGTGTCAGCAGATAAGGGCCTATGGCCCACCCAGTCTGCCCATTTGAGCTTGTAAGTTAAGTTTGTTTTCCTAGAAGTCTGTTGCCCCTTACCCCGACCTCCAGAATTCCTTTATGTCTATCCCATGCATTCTTAAATCCCGTGATTGTTTCAGCCCCCACCACTTCCTCTGGCAGGGTGTTCCACTTGTCCACCACCTGTTCTGTGAAGAAATTCTTCTCATGTTTCCTCTGAATCGTCCTCCCTCCAACTTCATCCCATGCCTCTAGTCCTGGAACATCTTTTTCCTTAAAAATAGTGTTTTCCTGCACCTGTTCCTCCCTGTCAGATACTTGTATGTCTCTATCATATCCCTCTCCCTCCTCTCCTCCAGGGAGTACATGTTCAGTTCCTTCAACCTGTCTTCATAGGACTTGTGATGTAATCCATGCACCATCTTTGTTGCCCTCCACTGAGCCTTCTCTACCCTGCCTATGTCCTTACGTAGGTATGGTCTCCAGAACTGTACACCGTACTCCAGGTGGGGCCTCACTAGTGTCTTGTATATCGGAATTATGACCTCCTTTTCCTGCTGGTGATGCCCCTGCCTATACATCCCAGCATCCTATTTGCTTTACCTGCTGCCTTGTCTGACTGTTTCCCTACCTTGAGGTCATCAGAGATGACAACCCCAAGATCCCTTTCCTGCTTGGTGCATGCTATATCCTCACCCCCAACTGATATATTGTGCCAGGGTTTTGAGCCCCATATGCATTATCTTGCACTCTTTTGCATTGAATTTCAACTGCCAAACCCCTGACCATTCTTCAAGTTTCTGCAGGTCACTTCTCATTCTGTCTACACCCTCTGGTGTGTCTACTCTGTTACAGAGCTTTGTGTCATCAGCTAACAGTGAAAGTCTGCCTTCTGGTCCTGCACAATGTCACTGATGAAGACGTTGAATAGGACCGTCCCAGCACTGATCCCTGTGGTACCCCACTGGTCACTCTTCCCTCTGTGGAGTGACAGCCATTTACCACCACCCTCTGTGTCCTGCCACCCAGCCAGTTACCTACCCACCACACTACTGTCCTGCCCACACCCATATTCCCCAGTTTGTGTAATAGTCTTCTATGTGGCATAGTGTCAAGGCCTTGCTGAAGTCCAGATAGGCCATGTCCACTGCCCTCCCTGATCCACCTCCCTAGTCACCCAGTCAAAAATTCAATGAGGTTGGTCTGACATGACCTCCCCCTGGTGAAACCATGCTGCCTTGGGGTCCTGTAGTCCATTGACAACCAGATGTTCCACCAATCTCCTTCAGTAGTGCTTCCATGATCTTCCCCACTACCGAGGTGAGGCTGACTGGTCTGTAGTTCCCTGCTTCCTTTGTTCCCACCTTTGTATAAGGGACTACATGCTGTCCTCCAACTTTGGGTACCTCCTGTTTCCAGTGATTGGCTAAACAGGATAGCCAGAGGTTCAGCCACCACCTCTCTTAGTTCTTTAAGGACCCTGAGGTGCACCCCATCTGGCCCCATTGTTTTATCAACTCTATTACTTCCAGTTCCTTCAGGACCCTTTCCGTGTAAAGGGACTTGTGTCCATTTCTGCACCATTGTCACCCCTTGTACTGCCTTCAGACCCATTACCCGCCTCTTCCTCAGTAAAGACTGAGCAGAAATACCTGTTCAATATGTCAGCTTTACTGTTGTCATCCTCCTCGCGGCCCCCATCCTCCCCTTCCAGTCTCACTATCCCTCCCTTTGTCTTTCTTTTTTCACTTATGTACCTGTAAAAGGTTTTGTCCTCTACCCACTGATTTTGCAATGTGTTCTTCTGTCTGAGCTTTGACTTCCCTTACTGACCTCCTGCCTCCCTTAGCTTCTCCTGGTACTTCTCCTATCCCCTTCTGCCTGTGTCTTTTTGTATTGCCTAAATGCAATCTTTTGGCTTTCACTTTCTTTGCTACTCTTTGGAAACCATAATGGTCTCCTCTTCCTTTTCCTCTTGCTAACCTGCTTAATGCATAATTCTGTTGTTCTTGTAATCCCCATTTTAAATACTGCCCACTGTTCCTCAACCCTGATTCCTGTCCCATTCCCTTAATGCATCTTTCAAGTATCTCCCATTTTCCAAAGTCTGCCCCTAAAATCCAGGATACGTGTTTTTGTGTGGTTTGGTTCTGCTCTTTCTGTGATTTCAAACCACAATGACTGGTGATCACTGTTTCCCAGGTGCTCCCACTGTTACCCCCCATCACACTGTCCCTGTTTGTGAGCACAAGGTCCAGTATTGCCTTCTGCCGAGTTGGTTCCATGACCAGTTGCTTGAGGAAGGCACCCTGAAGGAGTACAGGATAAATCTGCTCCTAGTTGATGCTGCTGGGATGCTCCAGTCCACGTCTGGAATATTGAAGTCTCCAACCAGTACTATCTCACCCTTGTCTGCCATCCTTTGGATGGCTAGCATCAACTCCCTATCTGTTTCTTCCTCCTGGGCTGGTGGTCTATAGACCACACCTGTGTGGATGGCTGTCCCCATTTTCCTTTCCAGCTTAACCCACAGTATCTCTCCCCCATTTTGTTCCTCCTGGATCTCTGTGGCCCTTATGTCATTTTTCACATATAGTACCACTCCTCCTCCCTTCCTGCCTGCTCTGTCTCTTCTGAATATGTTGTAGCCAGGTATGGCCATCTCCCAGTCGTGGTTATCATTACACCAGGTTTCAGTGATGGCACAATGTCCAGGTCTGACTGTACCCATGACAGCCTCCAGATCTTCCATCTTGTTGCTAAGGCTCCTGGCATTTGCACACGTGAAGCTCCATGATTTGACCTCCCTAGACTGTTTCACTGTTCTACCCAGGCCCTTCCTTGGTTGTCATTTATCCCTGGTTCTCCTTGCTGTCTGCCCTTCTGCTGAATTTTGACCCTTTTCTGCTTATCCACCTCTTGGGCACTAATCTCCATCTTTGCACACTGCTTTGCAGAGATAGCCACCCTCTGGTTCACTGGTTCCACTGCTAGGGCTGTGGGGGTGAGCAAGCAGGTACCCTCCTTGCAGGCCTGCTACCCCTTTGCTAGTTTAAATGCTTGTCAATGAAGATTAAACTTATCATTGAGTGCTTGGATTCCCCTCCAGGATGGATGCAGGCCATCAGGCTTGAACAAACCTCCATCCCTCCAGGTGGGTCCCCAGTCACCAATGAATCCAAACCCTTCTTCACAGCACCAGTTCTTTCAACCATGAGTTAAAGTTCCTGGTGCATGCACTCCTATGCTCTCCTTTGCCTCTCACAGGTAGTACTTGAGAAAGTGACAGAAGTAGCTGCTTGCTTGAGACCCCTCCCCAGTTTCCTAAACTCTTCCTGAACTTCCTTGGCTCCCCATTTGCCAGGTCATTAGTACCTAGGTGGACAATGACATCCAGCTCACCCTCCTGCCTTGCCATCCCAGTGATCCCCAGGATCTTCCTTCCATCCCTCCATGCCGTGGCACCTGGTAGGCACCTCACCTCCCTGTCCTCCCCTCCTGTGTTCCTAGCTGGATCCCTCTTATGATGGAGTCCCCACCAGGATTCTGCCTCCTCCCTCTGGGGTCCACTGCTTTCCCGCTGAGGTCACCTCCTTGGCTAACCTCCACATCCTTTCCTTCCATCTCTGGGCTACTCTATTTGGTTGTCCTCATTTGCCAGTGTGGCATATGAGTTCTTGAGTTGAATAGATCTGGGATGTGCCTCTGCCTGACTGCTCTAACCTCCTGAGCCCACTGTCATCCAAGTGTTCCTCGTTCTTGGCATCCTTGAGGCAGTTGCATTGGACTGGGTGGTCCCTGGATAAGGGGATGGTACTCTGACCCAGTTTACTTCCGCCTGAGTCTGGCTACCTCATCCCACAGTCCAGAGAGATGCATGCAGATAGGGCAGCAACTTCAGTGTCCAGAAGGTCTGCCTGAATGGCTGCCCCACAGCCACTGCATTGCACCTCCCCACATTATACTGCAATTCCACTACTTTTGTTTGCTACTGAAGCTCTCCTAGTTCCCTTTTTATTAATTTACTGTACTAAAAATCCTGCCACTGATCCTCAGATAATTTTTTTTTTAAAAGAAAAAGAAACCAATAAATAAATAAATGAGTCAATTGTCGTGCTGAGGGTGGGCTTCTTCCCCCTTATGCCCCTCCTACTTCACACCCCTTACTATACCCTGTGTTTAGCTCTTGTCAATCAGATTTAACAGGGCCATGATGCCATGTCCTGACTCTGGACAAAGTTATTTGTTCTGTCAACCCTCTATCACTAATGATCAATAGAATATTACTGGAACTACAGAGGGAACTGGCCAATACATGGCCTCGACAAACCTGGCATTTTCTGCTACAAACACCTAGTAGCCATGCTTGTCTGACTGATGCTCAGACCAGACTCCAAACACAAAGGGAAAAATCCCTAGAGACACTACAACTGGAAAGATCTGTAACCTCCGGGCTTGATGCCCAAAGACACCCTTGTAAACAAGATCACAAATACTTGACAAAGTAACCGACATCCTCCTTGCTGCTTCTCTGAAAGTTACCAAGTGGCACATGCAACACTAAATGGACACATTCTACCATTTGGGCTCCATTTTCAGCATGGGACCCATATTACTGCCCACCCAGAAGAGCCCTATACTAGTTCAATAAATTATTCACTGAAGACCTCGGCTACCCTTCCATCTCCATGGGATCTGACTTTCTCAGCTTCTCATGCCCTTGGCCATAGGCCACCAAGGCCTACCAGTCACAAAACATACCCTATTATACGGACAAACCCATCACAACACTGCCCAGCTGAGGAGCTTGAACTTGGGGATTGCTGAGAGCCTTTAAGAGGTAAAGCCTCCTGCCCTCCAGCCTGCCTGTGGAGTGGTTCTTCCCACCCGCATGCCCCAACCACCCTCCACCCAGGTCACATGCCACATCACATGACCTACCCATCATTTTACTAAGTGTCCACTTTCCCATTTGCAGCTTATATACTCCGACCACTAGGGGTTGCTGCACTTTCCACTCTGGCACCACTCTCCACTCCTTCCTAGCAACTATTGAAATCTCTGTCCACTAGAGGTCTCTGCAGTTCCCTCCTAATCCTTTCTGCTGTCTTCTTTCCTCCCTCCTTCCCTTCAGCCTACCACTAGGTCCCTTGCAAGCCTCAAACCTTGTACCCCTTACTCCAAAGTCTGCATCCCACCCACCAATATCTACCTCTAATTTCAAGGTTTTAACCCTTCCTTCTTAGAAGCAAAGATACCTATCCTCTGTCCTGCTGCTGCTCTCAAACCCAGTACCGTTGCTATCAGAGTCGGCAGCTCTACCACTTAACCATTGTATTTGGCTGTTTTATCCTTACTTTCTAAGACTCTCATAGTCTCTGACCCCTCCCCCACTCTGCCAAAATATTTCACCATTTCTTTCTTGGTGCTACTGCAGGCATTGAACCCTACACCCTTGCTATTTCACTCAGCGGCTCCACCACTCAGCTATTACATCAGACTATTGTTTGCTGTAGGTTTTAAGACTCTAAAAGCCTCTAACCCCCATAGTCTGCTAAAATATTTTCTGGGTGCTACTGCAGGCTTTGAACCCTGCACCCTGCTGCCAAAGTCAACAGCACTGCCACTCAGCCATCATATCTGGCTATCTTTTTAAACTACTGTATTCATGGCACATCTCAAAGCCCCTACAGCTTTTCTGGTTCCCCCCACAACCTCTTTGTTCTTCCCCCAAAGCTATCTAGGCACCATGTCTGCTCAATTCCACCTTATGTGCCTCATCCTCATTACCGCCCTGGGTTTCACCTCCCACCTGTCACACCTCACCCTATGCCCTTGTGGACTGCACCTTGCAGCCTCCAGATCTGGCCACCCCCACCTTGTCATCACACCCTGGACCCCTGCATCCACCTCCCACTGGCAGCCCCTACCCCAGCACCCACCCAGGCCCCCTGGCACCACCCCTTCTGCATCCAAGAATCCCTCCAAACCCTGCCCATCCCCTACCCCACTACATCCTCCCTTCCCTCTAAACATTCCCCCAAAACTCTAACAACCTGCTGCCCTATGATTAGAGCCTTAGTCATCCTTCTACTCCTCGCTGGTAATATCCACCCTAATCCTGACCCTTCCCCCACCACTCCACCTGCCAGATCCTCTGGACTCCACATTGCCTCGATGAATTCGCTGATGTATTATCAAGTTACCCTTTTGACAAAAACTCTTGTCACATTCATTACATTTATATGATCTTTCTCCAGGGTTGGTGTCTCCAAATGTTTAGGGATTTCTTATACCATGGCAAGAATGGACCCCATACTTTAGCCAGGGCATATTAAAAACTCAAGAAATTAGTGCTGTATTAATCTTTGATGTTTGCTGACAGCGCTCTTCTCAGCACACGCAACGTCCCCAAAATGGCTTCCTTTTGAAGTTCATAAGGTGTCACAAGTATTGGTAGCATATTTAAATGTGCCTGAAAGTTCTTTTTGATTAGTCCCATTGCTCCAAGCACTACTGGAACAATTTGTGTGTCCTTATTCCACATCAGTTTGGTTTCTGACTGCATATCTTGGTATTTCATGATTTTGTGTCTCTGTACGCATCACACTGTAGTCACTAGGGTGGTTATTTCAATCATGTACTACCTTTGTTCTCTTTTCTTTGTAATACAACATCAGGTTTCTTCTTAGCTCCACTTTCTTGGCTGTTGGTATTGGCCATCCCATGTGATCATTACTTCTTCATTCTCTGTGATTCTTTGTGGTTCATATTTCCAGTGTCTCTCTGCTACCTGTATGTTATAGTGTTTGCACAGTTTCCAGTGGATCATCAGGTTACCCTTTCAACAAAAACTCTTGTCACATTGAGCATATTTATATGATTTTCTGTGAATTTGATGTGTTATAGTTTTATGCTGCGCGATAAAACTATCAAACCAGATAAAGTTTCTCACCTGCTCCATGGTGAAAAAAATCTACCTTGGCCTTACACTCCCTGGGGTGTCAACCCTGTTACAACACTGAATTAACAAATGGTGCCTTCGGAGATCCATGCTACAGCTACTGAAAGTCCCTCACTGTCACACTTCACACGGACAATGCTCTTTTGCTTATTGAGCACCACTCTGGTTCAATGGCCTCAGCCCCACCATCTCCTCTGCCCCAACAATTGGTATGTTTTAAACTAGGCTCCGGGACTATCTCACTACCAACAGCTCCTGTGACTGCCCAACTTAACCTTGTTTCTCTACTTCCCTGCCTGCTCTAGTGGTCCCCCATCCCCTCCTCACTGGATTCTACCCTCACATCTTGGTATACCCAATGCTGCACTTTTCACTCTCTCCCCACCCTACCTACATTCCTTCTCCCCCCCTTCTTTCTCCCTATGACTCTGGCACTTCTTATCTGTTGTCTATTCTCTCTGACAAATGCCACTGGCTGCCTTGCTTACAATGCTACCCTTGAATTGTATTAATCTGTACTCTGTTTGCAATGTCCACATTGTTGTAATGTCTGTCTTGATGTTCCCCATAATTTATATTTCTCTGACATGGAACCTTTGTAAAAGAGCCTTGGCTCAAAGGTATTTGTAATCCTAGACTTAATAAATAAATAAAAAATAAAATAAATAAATCAAACTCTTAGTACCTTTACCAACATTTAGCTTGCTTAAACTCTTCTGATATTTGGTACATTGACATTGTTCCTCACCTACATGAATCTGTTCTACAGTGATGAGATGTACGCCATGGACACTCTTCCTGCATGAAGGATACTGATGAGGTTTCTCTGCTAGGTGACTCAGCTGGCAATTCTCAATTGATGGTTCCTGGCTCCAACTCTCATTGCACACAAATGTCCTGCTGACTGAAAATATATATTTAATTAGTATTTGCTTAAAATAAGGAAATATATGTTTATTTTTATTTGTTTATTTGAATCTAGGATTAAAAGTACCTTTGAGCCAAGGCTCTTTTACAAAGGTCAACAGTACAAACAATCAACAATAGGAGGTTACAGAGAGACAGATCAGGATCATATTAATGTTAACACAATACATGGTATAAGACAATCACATTTAGCTGACAAAATTAAATGTATTGTGACAAATTCCTACAAGAGAGATGTGGTGCACAGGAAACAGTAGGAGGGAAGAGGTAGGAGGAGGAGGAAAAAGGGCTGGGTCCAGGGGGTGGGTGTAGCAGCAGAGGGGCAGTGTGGCGCAGCCAAGTGGCCTTGTCAGGACAGACACCACCCTAGTGCTTGAGTGGTTGTAGTGGAGAAGTAAGTGCTTGAAGAGTGGGAGAAAGACAACCAGACACCTGTGGGGTCTGTAACAGAGTAGGTGACAGAGATGATTAAGTGTTGCAAACACAGGTGTTTTTGCCAGTTAGGGAGTGGTGGAGCTTTGTTTTGAAGGCTCCAAGAGATCCAGTGGAGGAGATGTTATTTGGAAGTTCATTTAGCCAGCTCAGGGCCCTATAAGCAAAAGACATGTGTTTTTATCTTAATCTTTTTGAGAGTTCTGTCAACTTTCCAGAGATGTAACCTTAAAAATGTATCTTTTTCAGACATCTCCATTTTAAAATACTATACTTTGGATTAAATTATTTTTGCAACATTTTGATTTATTGTTTTTTATTGATACTATTCAAAGATTTAATCTGACCAATTCTAGTTTCTCATTGGTAAACACCTGGTCCCAGGGGAATATGTTGACAGGTAATAAAACATGGCACGGAGCTATGCTTTTCAACAGCAGTAAAGATACAGGACAAAAAGATTATTAAGCCACTCAAGTTGAACTACATGGGGAATTTCCAACAGGCAGAAATCAGAGTCAGAGCAGGACAGAGTAAAATATCAATCTGCAGCTATCCCTTCCATAAATAAAAAAGATAAAAAAATCATATTTCAAAATACAGCCAGCCACAGAAGTCAGGCAGAGTACAATACAATTATAACTTTCCCCTCCACTGAGTAAAAAAAACAAAAATAAAATTTTTGTTTTGAGGCAGGCTGTCATCAGAGCCAGTCAAAATACAAAACAACTGCAGCTACTCCAATTAATAAACATCTAATTTCTTAACATGCAGACTGTAGAAAATAACTGCACCTCACCCCTTCCCCCATGTAAAAACAAAAACATCACATTTTTGTAATGCAGACAATCACCAGAACCAGTCAATTTATGTAAAGCAGTTAGTCACCAGAGCCAGTCACAATGCAAAGCAAATGTATTCTGACTGGCTCTGGTGACTGAACTATAAAAATGTGATTCCCCTAAGTGAAAATGAAAATCATGTTTTTATAAAGCAGATAGCCAATAGAGCTAACCACAGCACTATGCAATGGCATTCTGACTGGCTCTGGTAACAATCTGCATTATACAAATGTGATTCCTCCAAATAAGAAAAAAGCACATTCTAATTTTTAAAAGTCAGACAGTCAGTGTCAAACAGAGTAAAAAAATCAAAATAAAATTGTTATTCTTTATGTATTTGAAATTACTCCAAGCAGGACACTCACATGAGATGCAGCATCTCATTTTCATGTGGGGGCAGGGAGGATAACAGCAGTCAGCAGGTTGACATAGTCCAGCAGGAATAGTTACATATCGGCTAAAGTATACACAGGAAACATAGACAAACTCTAAATATAAGTATAACCAAACAATAATCAAAACAAGCACACAAAGTGGCTTCAGTGCTTTTTATAACACAGGTAACAAGTGACTAACACCAGAGAGTACAGCTACAAATATCCAGTGAGGGTCTGACCTGGTGGTGCCAATGGTTGAGGCACTGGATGCCACACCTCGAGCCATGCCGGTGACCTGGGTTAGGGAACGAGCCTGTGCTGCAGGTGGTCAGCAGGGGGGAGAGAGAACTGAGCATTCAGAGGGTTGCTCTGTTTTCTTGGAGGAAGGAGACTAGCCATCCTACTCACTGACTGCCCTCTGACAGTAGCTGGAGGGCAGTACAGGTCAGGAGACTTGAAAGCTGACATCCTCATGTCGGAAGGGGAGGAATGGAAAAAGGGTCTCGGAGCTGGCAGGCTCAATGATGACACATTGCACCCGTGCTTTTCTCCAGGCAATCTAGATGTTGGCTTTCAGGGTTGGGGGTAGGTTAGTGCCCCTTACCACTGGCCCTATCACAGGGGAAGCAACCCATGGGAGATGGCTGATGGGGGTGGTTGCAGGGAAAAAGCCAGCCAGAGAGCTGAGTCTCCTCCAAGAGAGGGTCCAGAGCCACCTGCCAGCTCCAAAAAGGAGGAGTAAAGAACAACAATAAATATATCCCAACAAGCATTGATTAATGCCAAGCACATAGTGCTACCCATCTATGGCATAGGAGAGGCTAGGGTGTTCCACACCATTGGATTCAATCAGTGGTTGAAAAACTGGTGTGGAGCTCAGGGATTTGGCTTCATTGGGGACTGGGGGTCCACCTGGAGTGATGCAAGCCTATACTGGCATGATGGGTTGCATCTGTCCGGGAGGGGAACCAGGATCCTAGGTGATAGGTTTAAATGCTTCATTGGCAAGCTTTTAAACTAGCCAAGAGGGGAGGCACTGGAAAGGAGCAGGAAAATCCTAGCCCCCCAAATAATCACGGTAGTAAGTGCGGCAAACACCAACATTGAGGTGTCGATAGGGAGAAGGGCAGGGGTATATGGAGAAAGTGACAAAGGCAAGAAGGACAGGGATGGGGCAAAAGGGAGTAAGGCCATCAGGAAATGGAGGGTAATGAGTACCAATGCCCGTAGTCTGGGCAACAAGCTCCCTGAGCTGGTGGCCTTAATGGAAGAGGGATGCCTGGATATCGTAGCAGTCACAGAAACATGGTACACAGAGAACCATGACTGGATGTTAATACCAGTGTACATAACCTACAGAGACAGGCAGGGGAGAAGAGGGGAGGGTAGCTCTCTATGTAAAGGAAGGGATAAAAGCAACTGAACAAAAGAGTAAACAGGGAGGAGAGGAGCCACTGTGGGTCACCTTGAGACTGGAAAGGGCACCACAATCCGCACAGGGTTGTGTACAGACCCCATGTCAGGGGAAGGAATGGACAAGGATATGATAGAAGGCATTCTTAGAATGGCAGAGAAAGGGGAGATACTGTTGATGGGAGACCTGAATCTGCCAGATGTTAACTGGAGCACATTTGCTGCAGCCACATCCAAGAGCAGGGCCATTCTTGATGCCCTACAGGTGGCAGGCATTAGACAGCTAGTTTCAGAACCCACTCATGAGGGAGCAATCTTAGACCTCATACTTTCAAACGGGAGCAGTGAGAGGATCTCAGACCTAGATGTGGGTTGCTATTTGGGGACAAGTGACCATCAAACAGTGTGGTTCACGTTAAACTCAGCTACAGAGTCAAACCATACAAAAGTGAGGGTACTGAACTTTAGGAGGGCTGACTTTGGCAAGATGGGCGAGTGCCTCAGAAAAGCACTAGCAAACAGGCTAGAAGGAGGTGTGGAGCAACAATGGGGAATTATCAAAACTGCCATCACAGAGGCAACAAGCCTTTGTGTGAAGCAACTAAACAAATCAAATGAAAGAAAAAGCCACTATGGTTCTCAAAAGAGGTGTGCTGTGAAAGTCAGGGAAGAAAAGATAGCATTCTGGAAGTATAAGGAAACACAGAAGGAGCAGGACAGAGAGCTGTACCAGTTAAGGCAGAAGGAAGCAGGAGGGAAGTCAGAATAGCAAAGGCCCAAACTGAGGAAAAGATAGCTAACTCAGTTAAGAAGGGGGATAAAACTTTTATAGGTACACTTCAGCTAGTAGAAAGACAAAGGAGGATAGTGAGGCTGAATAGAATGAACGTGGGTGGGCAGAGGGGCAATGAGAAAAGCAGGAATACTGAATGAATATTTCTGCTCAGTATTCACAAAAGAGGAGGGGAAGTGCCTAATCCAATTAACAGAAGCACTTTGATAGGGGGTGATCCCAGTCCTTTCACAGAAGAAAGGGTTCTGCAAGAACTCCTAAAACTGAAGGTAGACAAAGCAATGGGTCCTGATGGAATTCACCCAGAATTCTAAAGAATTAAGGAGGAACTAGTGAAACCACTGGCTACTCTTTTAATAAATCATGGGAGGATGGTGGTACCCGAGGACTGGAGGAAGGATGTGATTTCCTTCACAAAGTGGGACCAAGACAGAGGCAGGAAACTACAGACCTGTCAGTCTGACCTCTGTGGTAGGAAAAGTGATGGAGTCACTTCTGAAGGAAAGAATAGTTGAGCACCTAGAGGCCAGTGGAGCACAGGACCCAAGGCAGCATGGGTTCACAGCGGAAGGTCAAGTCAGACGAATCTAATAGATTTCTTTGATTGGGTGACTAAAGTAGTAGACCAGGGAGGGGCTGTGGACATGGCCTACCTAGACTTTAGCAAGGCATTTGACATAGTCCCACGCAAAAGATTAATAGTCAAATTAACCAGCCTGGGAGTGGGACCCAGGGTGGTAGCCTGGGTAAAACATTGGCTGGACAACAGGACACAGAAGGTAATTGTAAATGGAGTCCACTCTGAAGAAAGGGCAGTTACTAGTGGGGTACCACAGGGTTCAGTATTGGATCCAGTCCTTTTTAATGTCTTCATCAGTGACATTGCAGAGGGACTGGAAGGAAAAGTATGCCTTTTTGCAGATGACACAAAGATCTGCAACAGGGTTGATACACAAGGAGGCGTGGAAAGGATGAAAAGGGACTTGGCAAGGTTGGAGGAATGGTCAGAAGTATGGCAGCTAGGATTCAATGCAAAGAAGTGCAAAATAATGCACCTGGGAAACAAGAACCCAGGGAAGAATACACAATGGGGGGGAGGTAGTAACAACAACAAAAAGGAAAGGGACCTGGGGTAATTATATCAGATGACCTTAAGGTTAGCAAGCAATGTGAGAAGGCAGTAGGAGGGCTGGGGTATACTGGGATGTATAGGGAGAGACATCATCAGCAGAAAACAGGAAGTTGTTATCTCTCTGTACAGACAGTTGGTGAGACCCCATCTGGAGTACTGTGTGCAGTTCTGGAGACCCCATCTCCGCAAGGACATAGACAGGATAGAGGTAGTCCAGAGGAGGGCAACTAAAATGGTGCAGGGTCTGTAAGAGAAGCCATATGAGGAGAGACTAAAGGAGCTTAATATATATACCCTCGAGGAAGAAGGAGAGGGGGGACATGATAAAACTTTTAAGTGCCTCAGTGGAATCAACAAAGTCCAAGAGGGTAGCATCTTTCAGAAAAGAGACTTGCAAGAGCAAGGGACACAATTTAAAGTTAGAAGGAAGCAGTTCTAAGGGCATGTGAGGAAGTATTATTTCTACAGAGAGGGTAGTGGATGCATGGAACAGCCTTCCTGAGGAGGTTGGGGTCTAAAACTGTGGGAGAATTCAAGAATGCATGGGACAGACATAAGGCAATTCTTGTGGGGGGTAGGAAGAAATAGGCTGTTGGTTAACTAGGATCTGCGGCCTATCCTGTAGGTAGGGAAATGGGCAGACTAGATGGGCCTAGCGGTCCTTATCTGCCATCAGAGTCTATGTTTCTATGAGGGGTTACTAGTGGGCTACCGCAGGGTTCAGAACTGGGTCCGGTCCTTTTTAATGTCTTTACGAGTGACACTGTGGAGGGACTGGAAGGAAAAATACGCTTCTTTGCAGATGACACAAAGAACTGCAATGGGGTTGATACACAAGGGAGGTGGAAAGGATGAGAAGGGACTTGTCAAGGTTGGAGGAATGGTCAAAAGTATGGCAGCTTAGATTTAATGCAAAGAAGTGCAAAGTAATGCACCTGGGAAACAAAAACTCAGGGGACCAGTACACAATCGGGAGGGGGGTACTAAAAAGAACAAAAATGGAAACGGACCTTGGGGAAGTCATATCAGATGATTTAAAGGTAAGCAAGCAACATAAGAAGGCAGTAATGAGGGCTGGGGGATATTGGGATGTATAAGAAGAGACAACACCAGTAGAAAACAGGACGTTGTCATCCCTCTATAAAGACAGTTGGTGAGACCCAATCTGGAGTACTGCATGCAGTTCTGGAGACCCCATCTCCACAGGGACATAGGCAGGATGGAGGCAGTCCAGAAGAGGGCAACTAAAATGGTGCAGGGTCTGCACCAGATCCATACAAAGAGAGACTATAGGAGCTTAATATGTATACCCTCAAGGAAAGGAGGAGAGGGAGGACATGACAGAAACTTTCAAGTACCTCAAGGGAATCAATAAAGCCCATGAGGGTAGCATCTTTCAGAAAAAGAGATGTGCAAAAACAAGAGACACAATTTGAAGATGGGGGATGGATCAGAGGTAATATGAGGAAGTATTTTTTTCACAGAGATGGTTGTGGATACATGGAACAGCCTTCCTGAGGAGGTAGTGGAGTCAAAAACAGTGGGGGAATTCAAGAATGCATGGGACAGACATGAAGCAATTCTAGTGGGGAGGGTAGGAGGAAGTAGGCTGTTGGTTAACTAGAATCTGAAGCTTATACAATAGGTAGGGAAATGGGCAGACTAAGTGGGTCAAGCGATCCTTATCTGCCATCAAATTCTATGTTTCTAAGAATGCATGTGATAGGCATAAGGCAATTCTGGAGGGGGTAGGAAGAAGTAGGCTGTTGGTTAACTAGAATCTGCAGATTATCCAATAGGTAGGGAAATGGGCAGACTGGGTGGGCCAAGTGGGCCTTCTCTGCCATCAAAGTCTATATATGTACAGTATGTTACTAGTTCCAGTAGTCACTGTCTTGTGGACTTTGGGTTCTTCTGAGCTAAGTAGTATAGGTCCCCACATTCAGAGCCAGCCATGTGCACTGTGCGGACAGGAGCACTGTGTGGCAGTTAGTGCACAGACAGCTCAGGGTAAATATTTAAACAATTAGTGCACTCCAACAAAAGCCTGCTGTTTGAATATGGGACCTGGTTGGCACAGTGCAGTATGACTATGCATTGCACTGACACAGTCCCAGACAAAATATGGTCCACAGGCGCCTAATGAGGATAGTACAGCCCAAACAGAATAGCATCAGGGCTCCTGTGGGTCACAGTCAGCTCTGATATGCTATAGAGACCCTTGAATATGCAGTGATTTAAGAGTCATTTGCATGCCCATTATGGGTTCATTAGCATGTATGCATATACCACCGGGAGCACCAATTCTATAGCTTTTAAAGTCTTTCATGAGGTGATTTTCTTATTTTGTATGGCCATATGTTAGGGCCATGTGAAAGAAGATTTTGGACGTTGTTTTTTCTTACATTCTTCTTTTATATGAAGGCATTTTCTTTCACGAACATATGAACATCTCATGAAAGATGCTGTCATACGAAGGTTTTTTCTTTGTACACATTCTTCTTTAATATTAAGGTATCTTCCTTTGTGAGCTCATGAAAATCTCACAAAAGATGACCATGTGAAAGAAGAATTTGAATTTACTTGTTTTACATTCTTCTGTCATATAAACCAATCCTCTTTTTGTGAGCTCAAGAAAATGTAACAAAAAAGCAGTTTCTATGAAAAAAAAATCTGGACTAGGGGCTGATATTCAGACTGCACCGGGCAGTGGCACAAGCCTGGGTGCAGCGCAACTGGGCTGCGCCAGGACCAGGAGATATTCAACGGTGATGTGCCCTGGCTCAGCACCATTGAATATGGCATGGTTTCCGCACATACTGCGCATGGCGTAGTGGCACTGTGCCAGCGCAAGCCACAGAGGGGGAGCACAGGGATGCACCAGTGTAAGTGCAGTTGTGCTAGGTGATTCATCTATGATATTCAGCTGGGAGCATGCAAATGAGGCCATAATATATGCAAGGCACAAATGGGGCCATTTGCATGTCATTATGCCTCCATTTGCATGTGATGCACTGCTCCCTGGTAAATTGCACCTGGCGCCCTGCCAAGCCACTGCTGTCAGGAATGACACCCTGCCCCTCCGCTCCCGCATGCCCTACCACAGGCATGTGTAAAAGATGCATTACTCCCTGATGGTCTAGTGGACCCCCCTCATGCCTGATCACGGGCATATGTACATAGTATAGTACTCCCTGGTGGGTTAGCAGAACCCCCATGCCCAATCGTGGGCATCTGTACATAGTACAGTACTCCCTAGTGGGCTAGCAGTAACCCCCCGTACGCCCGTTCATGGGTTGTTGTTGAAATACCAAATGACCTGATGGTCCAGTGGTACACCCCTCACCACCCACCCACCCATAGAGGTCCTCCGGCCACCCTGCACACCCCCTGTCATCGGCGGGCAGCAGCACCCCACCCACATGCCGCCTGGCCACCCGCCAAATGACAGCATACAGTACGATCTGTATGCCTATTGGCTTGCAGACCATACTGTACTACACATGACCAGGTATGTGAATGAACGCAGTCATTCACATATCTGGTCCTGTGTAGTGCAGTGTAGTCTGCAAGCCCATTGGGCCACGCTATGGACCAGTAGGCATGCAGATCATACTATACGCAGTCATTCTGCGGTCAGGCGGCCGGGCGGCATGCAGGTGGGGTGCTGCCACCAGCTGATGATGGGGGGGTACAGGGTGGCCGGGGACCTCTGTGGGTGGGGAGAGGGGGGTACCACTGGCCACCAGGTCACTCGGCTTTTCAACAACAGCCCGTGAATGGGCATACTGGGGGGGGTTACTGCTAGACCACCAGGGAGTACTGTACTATTTACAGATGCCTGCGATCGGGCATGGGGAAGACTGCTAGACCACCAGGGAGTAATGTAATAATTGCAGATGCCTGCATTCAGGTGTGCGGAGCAGGGGGCCACTAGAATACCAGGGGGTCTGGGTGCTGCAGCCAGTGTATCTGCTGGGCAGGTGGCCACCCAAGGCTGGTGGCTGTTCTGTTGTGCCTTGCACTACAGCTGCCCACCTGTGGGTGGCCAGCATTTGAGCCGGTTTATTTCAGCTCAACTTTGAGCACCATGTGTGGTGCATGTAGGCTGAATATCGGGATGTGTCGCATGTACATGGGCACTCCCCCTGCATCTGCACCGCATACATTATCAATGCATCCTGGTGCATCGGGGTTGTGATGTGCACCTTACCCCCTTGAATATCACGCCGGGGTGCATTGGGGGGTTGCGCATGGCACACCCTGTTGCACCAGGCACAACCCCTTTGAATATCTCGCTCTTAGTCTTTTTCACATTTCACAATTAAAACACCATAATTCTGTGAATACTTGCAGTTGAGGGACACTAGTACTATAAGACTGGCACATAATACACCCTCATAAATCTATGGCCCATACAGTAAAACATAAAAATGAAAAATTAAAAAACATTTCTAAGAGGATAAATTTTCAACTTTGAATGGCCTAACTGTCGCTATTTGCAGTTAAGACATAAGTTATGTATCAAAATAAAAGGCCTCATGTGTACAGGATTAGCACATAATACCGCCCAAAAATTCATGGGGTATACACAGCTCCCCCAGATTACCTCCCAACTTCACCATGGTGTCAAATCCACAATTAAAGTCCAGTCAGGATAAGAAATGTGTAAAGTGTGCTTCTCCCCTTGGAGTAGAACAATAGCAAGTTTGATATCAAGCCAACTAAAATGTATGTAGTTATGGCTATGAAAATCAAAAACACATTTCTGCCCATATTCAAGCAACCAGCAAGAGTCGAGGCACACTTAATATATCTTTTCTTTGAAGTGAGCTGCCCCACAAAAAATTACAACAAAATCAATGAACTGCCTTCCTCAGTTCAGTTCATGGAAGCTGTGCCCTCTGCTTTTAAACCAACATGTACGTATGTACTGTATCTATGTAGGTATGGAATCGGGGCCTACAGTGACCTGCATTTCTACAGTAATATGGATGTGTTCACAAATGTCTAAATGATACGATGTTGCTATTTCAAAAAGTTAAGTAATTATTTGTAACAAACTGTGTTAATGCATCAGTTAAGACACGGATTAAAGCACCAAAAGTAGGGAAATATGTTGTTAGGGTTTCCATTCCTAACTCCTTGCCCACTACCCCCCACCCCCAAGCAATAAAAGAAAAATATATTATGATTTCAGCTGCCCTGAATATTGATAAATCAAGGTAGAGCTTTTTTTTGTTTTTAACTCTCTGTTTAGGCTCCTCACCCATGCCCACCCTTTCCTCAGGGTCCTCGGTGCATCTGGCAACTATGCTGGGATGATCAGGAGGATGTCAGCCCTATGAGTGCCTCCTGCTTCCATTAATTACCTGATTACCGGATAATCCCCCAGGTGGGGAGGAAGAGGCCTCCCCATTACCTCCTCTGACACTGATGGGAAGCTGGCCACTGGACTTGCATCTCTTGATCTCCCCAATCATTGATGAGAGGCCTGTCTCATGGGGGTGTTTCCTCAGTTTCTGGACCCTCCCTCTCTGAGGCCAGCTCTTGAGGAGGACTAATGAGTCAGAGGCACGCAGTCCTCGGTTGACTTTGGCCCCTCCCTTTGCTTTCTGCTTTCCCCATCTGCACCTGCGCTGCCTGTGGTCACCCAAGTGGTGGCAATATAGTGGTGGAGTGAGCATCCAGCACTCCCCAGAGAGGGAGAGCAGCCTTTGGGTTACTCAATCCTTCTCCTTCCGGCTGACCCCCAGTAACCCAAGTTCATCACCGAACCTGAGTCGCCAGCATGTTGCGAGGTCTGGCATCTAGCGCCTCAACCCCTCAGCAACACCGGGCCAGCCCAATGGAGAGCTCTTTCCTGAGGATCTCAGCCTTAATGCTCATGCCATTCTGACATTGTCTTCAAAGGTACAGAACGGCGTCTATCCACATGCTGCCTACAGACTGTGGAACTCGTCTGAAGAAAACAAATTACAGTGGTGTCCCCAGGATGAAATCAAATTCTGCAGCATTTTGCAGCACTCTTCAGAATGCTGCAGCAGACCTACTGAATAAAGCAATGTAATTTCAATGTCAATGTGTCCCTTTTGTCATTCAGGAAAATGTAACACTGCTAGGGTGAAGTGAATGCCACAGTTTCCAGTTGCCATTGAAATTACATTGCTTTATTCAGTAGGTTAACTGCAGCATACTACAGAGTGCTTTAAAAGTGGGTTTCATGCTGGGGAACACCACTGCACATCTGATGTTATTTGATCATGCAGCAGGGTGATCGTTAGGGCTGACAGCTCCAAAGAAGAGATAACCCCTGATTTATCAAGATTTACCAAGATTCCAGACAGTCAAAATTGTAATTTTTTCTTCCTTTTATTGCTTGTGGGGTGAGGAGTCAGGGCTGGACACATTTCTCTACTTGTATCACTTTATACAGAACCCTCACTGGTGCATTAACGTTTTTTTGCAAAAAACTTTGAATATATGGTAACAGCAGGTGTCTGCCGATTGGCCACAGCCTGCAAGAGGCTCTGCCGGGGACACACAAGAACAGGTAGAATAAAACACAGTACCGTGTACACTTAGCCTACATGGATAGGCCCTGGAAGGGCTGGGGTAATAGGGTACACACTCCTCAGCCTGTGCCATTACAAAATTCTTTCACCACAGTGGTGGGACAGGTCAGCTGGGAGGAGGTATACAAAGTAGTGGCTAGGTAGGATGTGGGGGTCCTCAGAAGGGGGGAGGCTCCCAGGTGGGAGGAAGAGGTCACTAGCCCAGGAAAAAGAAGCTGCTGGTTGGACACCCTATTGTTAGGGAGACAGACTTGGGTGAGAGAGCTGGAAAGTAGAGAGGTGAAGTGCCTCCTGACACTTCAGTTTGGCAGGCTAGTGAGATGATCCAGTTGATTGCTAAGCATGCAGGTCACAGGTGGCAGCTAGACATCATTCTCCATCTACAGATAAATTACATGGTGAGAATTGGGGTAGAAGTAATAATGGATAATTTCTTGCAGCAGGGTAGAGGTCTTAAGCAGGTAGTGTGTACAATGGCACTGATCAATGTGTTACTAACACTTTCAACAATTGGTTGATGGACTAGTGCAGGGAAGAGGGCTTCTGTTACACTGGAGAATGGGGGCCAGTCTAGGTGTTTTGGAACTCTACAGGAGTGAAGGTCTGCATTATAGAAACATTGACAGCAGAAAAGGACAGGAAGGCCCATTTAATCTCCAGTTTCCCTTTTTGTCCTGAAATCATTGACTTTATGAGCCCACTGGTGTCCCACCGTCACCCCATTCCTTTATCTGATATGCCTCTGTGCCAATCCTATGCATGCTTGAAGCTCCCCACAGTCTCTGCTCTCAGTACCAATCAGTTCCTGTCATCTGTCACCCTTTCTTTGAAGGAGGTATTTTTTCAAATCCCTCCAAAATGTCCCCCATAGCTTCATGGCATACCCCCATGTTCTGGTGCCTTCTTTTCTCTGAAAACAGACCCTCCATCAGCACCTTGTTCACACCTGTGAGGTACTTGTAGATTTCAATCATGTTCCTTCTCTCCTGTCTTCTCCTTAAGGGAGTACATGTTGTGTTGCAGCAGCTTTTCCACATATGGGTTCTCATGCAATCCTCACACCATTTTGGTTGCCCTGTCTGTATTGTCTACACCCTGTTAATGTCCTTGCAGAGGTGTGGCCTCTGGAAGGACACTACTCCAGATGGGACCTCACTAGGGGGTCAAACAACGGCAGCACCACCTACCTCCTCTTATTAGACATCCCCTTCCAATGCAACCCAGCACTCTACTAGCCTTTCCCACTGTTTTGTCACACTGACCAGCCTCCTTGTGATTGTTAGATATGATGACCTTGAGATCTCCTTCGTACTTGGTGACTGTGGCTCCTCTCCCATCTTACACACAACTCCTGGGTTTCATCTTCTGGATGCATAATCTTACAGTCGTTGGCATGGATTACCTAAGCATTTACTCAATGTAGTATTTCCTTTCTTGTAACCTATGATTGTCAATTTTCTACGAAACATAAGAAAAATGCCTGCAGATACAGGCCCTTAGGTCTATTGAGTCTGTTTGCGTGTCAGCTACCGAGTTTATTCCATAGCTGCCCCCCTCCCATTACACCAGTTCTGCTCCCCCGATCCAGTCCCATGCCCTCTTAAAACTGTTCATTGATTTTCGTGACATCACCTCTTCTGGAACTGAGTTTATCCTGCCACCACCCTCTCTGTGAAGTAGTGTCTTCTCAACTCCCTCTTGAACTTGCCCCCCGCTAATCTCAGACTGTGCACCCTAGTGACCCTTTCTTCCTTTAATCTAAACATCTTCCCTGTGCTGATCCTGTTTATGTCCTTCACATAGTTGAAGGTCTTGATCATAACCCCTCTATCCCTCCTTTCTTGCAGTTCAGTCTTTTCTCATAGGGTTTTTCCTCCATTCCTGTCATCATCCTGGTTTCTCTGTATTGGACTCCCTCCAGCAGCCTAATATCCCTCCTTAGGAAGGGATGCCAGAACTGCACACAGTACTCCAGGTTCAGTCTTACCAGTAACCTGTACAGTGACAGAATAATCTCCCTCCTCCTTGAGGTGATTCCTCTGGCAATACACCCCAGCAGCTTGTTGGCTTTAGCTGCTGCTTTCCTGCCTTTTGCTGAATAATTCATTTGTCCTGTTATGAGTATCCCAAGGTTGCTCCTCTTCTGTAGTACCCAACTGTATCCCCCCTTTGCAGCTAGACTTACAGTCCCTGACACCCAAGTGCATAACGTTGCACTTTTAAGCATTGAAGCCCAGCTGCTATGTGTCTGACCATTGTACAAGTCTATCCAGGTCTTACTGCAGTCCTAGAAAGCCCTCTATGTTATACACCACACACCTATCTTCATGTCATCAGCAAACAGGCTGATCTTATTGCTGACCCCTTCTGATATGTCAGCAATGAATATGCCAAACAGCACTAATACTGTGGAACCCCACTTGTCACAGCCCTTAATGATAAGAGCTCACAGGTATGACAACTCTCTGCTGCCTATCACTCAGACCATTTTTGACCCACTCTCTAACATATCTCCCACCCCCAGGTTCAATCAATCAACCAATCCTTTATTTCAAAAAAGCACTTTTCCAAAGCCAAAGCACCTGTACATAAAACCACATAACTAAACATTTAAAAACATTCAATATTCATCAAAATAAAAAATATCCATTTTCAATAAATTAAAATCATATACCAAGAATGAATTCATGCACTAGTCTTGGAACACTTGACTAAATAAGGTTGAAAGCTCCCCAACTTGCCTATCAGTGTTCCATGAGGCACTGAATCAAAGGCGTTGCTGAAGTCCAAGTACAGGACATCCACTGCTTGACCCTTATTTAGTGCTCTTGTTACTCAGTCATAGAAGTTCACCATGATTGTCTGACATGATCTACCAGAGACAAATCCATGCTGCCTGTTGTCTTGAAGACCATGCTACTCCAGGAGCACTACAAACCTCTCCTGATGATAGATTCCATGAGTTTCCCCATAAAGGAGGTTAAGCTGACTGGTCAATAATTCTCTGACTCATCCTTAGGCCCGCTTTTATGGATGGGCACCATATGTGCCATGCTTCAGTCCTGGGGTATGCATCCAGTTTCAAGGGAGATGTTGAAGAGGTCTGCAAGAGGTTTTGCCAGGACCTCTGCCATCTCCTTCAGCACTCTGGAGTGTATGCCATTTGGACCTGGTGCTTTGTCCTCCCTCAGGGCTGTCAGACTTTCTAGTATCCTGGTCTCTTGGATTAACCCCTCTATGTTCTTCACCCCTCATATACTGTCTGCTACCCTCCATTGAGGGATTGCTACCATTTGTTTCTCTGGTGAACACAGAACAGAAGTACTCATTGAGTGCTTTTGCCTGTTCTCCGCCTTTACAGCCCATCCCCCCTTGTGCCTTTATTCTAATAATCTGATCTTTGCATTTTCTTCTCTCTCTCTTATGTAACAGAATAAATCATTCTCCCCTTCTGACATCCTCTGTGCCAGCCTAAGCTCTTTTGCTGCCTTGGCTCCCCAGACTACTCTGCTTACCTCCCTCAATTTCCTCCTCTACTCTTCCTGATCCTCCTCCTATTTTGTTTTCATGTATTTCTTTAAGGTGACTCTTTTATCCTTGATCTTCCCAAGTACCACCTTAGATAACCAGCTTGGTCTTCTGGACCTGGACTTTTTCCCTTGGAGCTTTGAACAGGAGAGTGTAGCCTCAGTTAGATCAACCTTGATTATTTCCCACTTCTGGTTGGCATCCATATGTTCAATTCTGACAAGGTGCTCTCCTAAGATGATCCTCATTCTCCCGAAGTCTGCCCTCCCAAAGTCAGTCACCCACATCATTGTGCTGGCTATCTCCCTACTCATACTAAGGGAGAACCACACTCTGTGGTGGTTGTTCCCTGTCAAGGGATCCTCCACCCTTACCTCCTTCATTCCCTCACTGTTTGAGAGAACTATGTCTTGTACGTTCTCCCTCTGGAAGGCTCTACCACCAATTGTGTTAGGAAGCTGTCCTGAAAGGCATCCAGGATAACCTGTTCTTTGGCATTTGTGGTAGATGGGGTGCTTCACTCCGCCCCCAGCATTTTGATGTCCCTTACTATCACTGTGTGCCCTTTTGAGAAGACTTTTCTTATCTGTTCCCCTTGTCATCTCTCTATTTTGGGGTGGTGGCTTATATGCCACTCCGAGCCTTGTCCTCCTTTCCTCTGGGATTTGCATTTGTACCCATAAGGCATCTGTGCTGCCTTCCTCTTCCTGTTCTTTAGTACTGGAAATTCCCTCCTTGATGTAAATAGCCACCCCTCCCCCCTTACTCTATCTTTCTGGAACGACTTGTGTCCTGGGACCTCTATATCCCAGTCCTCATATTGGATGTCCCATGTCTCAGAGATGGTAGCTATGTCCAGCTCTCCTTCTGCCATCAGTGCTTGCAAGTCAACAGTTTGTCCTTCCCCCATCTGCACCAATCCCTCATCCCCATTTGGATTCTCCTCTTCCTCCCCACTGGTCTGGTGGGGAGGCCTGGTGCCTTCTTTTCCTAGAGACTTAGCTCATCCTCCAGCCTACTGCCTTCCCACTTCCTAGTTTAATGGCATCTTGGTTGCTATATACTTGCCCAGTCTCTGCTTCAAGACTGCTGTGCCTTCCCTACTCAGGTGGAGCCAATTTCAAGTAGAGATACTGGTTGTGCCTTGTATCACCCCACCCCCCATAACCCATACCCCTTTGATTGACACCATTGTCCATTGCACCATTCTTGTGTTTAGTCTACCCAGGACCACTTTCTAAATGAGTTTTTGTCAATGCTTTTTCTCCTGGTTAAATAAAGATTGACTGATTATAACTGTCCATCCTGTTGCAGATTTTTCTATAATTCACAAAGAAACACACCTTCCCCTTCTCCATAATGTTACTTATGAAAACAATTGAAGAGCACCATTTCCAACGCATTTTCAATCAACAGAGGGAGGTGGAGCTTGCTTTACTTTTGTTACAATTGTTAAGATTTTCAGTGCAGGAAGAGTTTAAACCCACAGAGGCTGAATACTGTTTTCTGTGTCTGCCCTTCTGCACAGCTGACGTGTTTTGGGGCTGACTGTTTTCAGAGCACAAGTCACCAGGCTGTTTTGGGGCTGGGGAGGTTTACCTGTGTCTGACTTGGATGTTTGGATTTTTTCTGTTTGATTAGCAGAGTATTTTCTCGTCAAATTGTCGTGTATGGCATCTTGCTGACAGGAAGGCACTCATCACAGCGGTAGGTCAGAGCTTTTAGCTGATTGTTTCGTGAGGGCACAGTTTAGGCCCAAACCCTTCCCCACCCTCACCCACCCACCCTGGAAATATTTTATTTATTCCTGGTTCTGACATCATTTCCTCAAGAAGGCAAGGTGCATATCACTGTCATATCCTCTCTAGCACACTGCACTGACAATATAAGCATACACATTATATAAATACATAAATTTCTATATAACACACCAATCACACACAAACAAAAAAAACTAAACAAGGTAGACAGTTATGTGGGGAGTAGTACAATGTAATGGCTATGGGGCAGCAGTCTTCTGGGAGTCTTTCTGGAGGTTGAGATGCTGCCCTGTTTGCAGACAACTATCTGCCCTGAGGGAGGAAGTTGCCCATCTTCAGGCTGCACTGGACAGTAGCAAGGGAACCTCCCCCATCCAGGGAGCACCAGAGCCACCACCACTACCTCAGAGGTTGTGAAGAAAGCACAGCAGTTGGACCACAGTGGACCCAAGGAGGGTAAGGGTGGTGGAACAGAGGCACACCCAGTCAGTTGTTCCACTCCACAATCCATACACCATTCTGGGGAAGCATAGTTCCCCTATGGATGCACCCGTAGAGGAGACTAAGGAGGGTGCAGACAACTGTCACAAGGGAGGCCCTCAGGATGGAGGCAGAGGGCACCACAGGGAAAGGAAGCAGCTCCTGGTGGGGGACTCAGTTATTAGGGAGATAGAACTGAGGGGAGCAGGGAAAACTGAAGTAAGGTGCCTGCCTGGTGCCATGGCTTGGAGGGACAGGAAGCGCATCCTTAGGATCATGAGAACAGTTGCACGGGAGTCTGAGATGGACATCATTGTCCACCTAGGGACAAATGACTTGGCTCATCATGAGATTAGAGCAGTGCAGAAGGACTTTGTAGAGTTGGGGAGGGGCTTAAGACAAATAGCACACACAGTATCCTGTGCTGCCTGTCAGTAGCATGGGTGAGGCGAGGGTACTTTGCACCATGCAGTTTAATGAATGGTTGAAAAAATGGTGTGGAGCACAGGGGTTTGGCTTCATTGGGGACTGGGGTTCCACCTGGAAGGACACCAGCCTATACTGGCAGGATGATCTGCATCTGTCCAGGAAGGAAAAAAGTCTTTTGGGCAGTCGGTTTAAATGCTTCATTGGCAAGCTTTTAAACTAGTCAAGGGGGAGGCACTGATAAGCAGCAGGAAAATCCCAGCCTCCCCCTACAAAACAGGGTACTAAATGAGAAAAAGACCAAGGTAGAAAGGTCAGTGAGGGATGCTGCTACAGAAGGTAAAGCCATCAAAAAATGGAGAGCAATGAGTACCAATGCCCGT
Source organism: Neoceratodus forsteri (assembly GCA_016271365.2). Classification (NCBI taxonomy): domain Eukaryota; kingdom Metazoa; phylum Chordata; order Ceratodontiformes; family Ceratodontidae; genus Neoceratodus; species Neoceratodus forsteri. Next base: position 409,078,094 of record CM057457.1, on the reverse strand, counting down.
AGTCTGAGTAACAAGCTTCCTGAATTAGTGGCCTTGATGGAGGAGGAACATCTGGATATCATGGCACTCATAGATACATGGTACACACAGAACCATGACTGGGACGTAAACATACCAGGATACACTATCTACAGGAGGGACAGGGAGGGTAAAAGAGGAGGAGGAGTAGCTCTCTACATAAGAGAAGAAATCAAAGCAACAGAACAAAAGGGTAAACAGGGAGGAGAAGAAGCACTGTGGGTCAATTTGGAGGCAGGCAATGGCACCACAATCTGCACAGGGGTTGTATACAGACCCCTCTCTCAGGGGGAGGAAATGGACAAGAAAGTGATAGAAAGTATACTTAGAATGGCAGATAAACAGGAGATATTGCTGATGGATGAGCTGAATATGCCAGATGTTAACTGGAGTGCAGTTGCAGCAGCCACTTCTAAGAGTGGGGTTATTCTAGATGCCCTACAGAGTGCATTCCTTAGACAACTAGTATTGGAATCCACTCAAGAGGGAGCAATCTTAGACCTGGTCCTCTCAAATGGAGATAGAGAGCAGATCACAGATGTAGAAGTCAGTAGCCATCTGGGAACTAGCGACCCTTGAACAGTATGGTTCACAATAAACACAGCAATAGAGTCAAGCCATACAAAGGCAAAAGTACTGGACTTCAGGAGGGCTGACTTTGCCAAAATGGGTGAGTGCCTAAGGAATGCACTAGCAAATGGGCAGGAAGGAGGGGTGGAAGAACAATGGGGAATAATAAAAACTGCCATCACAGAGGTAACAAGCCTATGTGTGAAGCAAATAAACAAAACAAAATGATGTAAGAAACCACTATGGTTCTCAAGGAGGTGGCAGTGAAGGTTCAAGAAAAAGAAAGCATTCAGAAAGTACAAGGAATCACAGAAGGAGCAGGACAGAGAATTGTATCAGTTAAAGCAAAAGGAAGCTGGGAAGGCAGTCAGAACAGCAAAGGCCTGAACTGAGGAAAAGATAGCCAACTCAGTTAAGAAGGAGGATAAAACCTTTTTTAGGTACATCAGGGAGCGAAGGAAGACTAAGGGAGGGATAGTGAGGCTTAATAAAGAGGAGGGGTGGGCAGAGGGTGACTGTGAAAAGGCAGAGATACTAAACAAATATTTTTGCTCAGTATTTACAAATGAAGAGGGGGAGGTACCTAACACAAACAACATAAATACTCCAGATACAGAAGTTGATACCAGCCCATTTACAGAAGAAAGGGTTCTGAAAGAACTCTTAAAACTGAAGGTGGACAAAGCAATGGGGCCTGATGGGATTCATCCCAGAATTCTAAAAGAACTAAGGGTAGAACTAGTGACACCACTGACTACCCTCTTTAACAAATCATGGCAGGATGGGGTGGCACCTGAGGACTGGAGGAGGGCCAATGTGATTCCCCTTCACAAAAGTGGGAGCAGGGCAGAGGCGGGAAACTACAGACCAGTTAGTTTAACCTCAGTGATAGGGAAAATGATGGAATCACTTCTGAAGGAAAGAATTGTTGAGTGCCTAGAGGCCAGAGGGGCACAGGACCCAAGGCAGCATGGATTCACAGCAGGAAGGTCATGCCAGACAAATCTAAGAGATTTCTTTGACTGGGTGACCAAAGTAGTAGATCAGGGAGGTGCTGTGGACATGGTCTACCTAGACTTTAGCAAGGCATTTGACTCAGTCCCACACAAAAGATTAATATACAAGTTAGCCAGCCTGGGAGTGGGTCCCAAGATGATAGCCTGGGTAAAGAATTGACTGGAGAATAGGACACAGAGGATAATAGTAAATGGAGTCCACTCAGAAGAAAGGGGGGGTTACTAGTGGGGTGCCGCAGGGTTCAGTATTAGGACCGGTCCTCTTCAATGTCTTTATAAGTGACATTGCAGAAGGACTGGAAGGAAAAGTATGTCTCTTTGCAGATGACACAAAGATCTGCAACAGAGTTGATGCACAAGGTGGGGTGGAAAGGATGAGAAGGGACTTAGCAAGGTTAGAGGAATGGTCAAATGTATGGCAGCTTAGATTTAATGCTAAGAAGTGCAGGTAATGCACCTGGGAAACAAAACCAGGGAAGAGTACACAATGGGGGGTGAGATACTAACAACAACAAAAATGGAAAGGGACCTGGGGGTAGTCATATCAGATGACTTAAAGGTGGGCAAGCAATGTGAGAGGGCAGTAAGAAGGGCTGGGGGATACTGGAATGCATAGGGAGAGGCATCACCAGTAGAAAACAGGAAGTTGTTATCCCTCTGTACAGACAGCTGGTGAGACCCCATCTGGAGTACTGTGTGCAGTTCTGGAGAACCAATCTCTGCAAGGACATAGACAAGATAGACGCTGTCCAGAGGAGGGCAACTAAAATTGTGCAGGGTCTGCAACAGAAGACATATGAAGAGAGACTAAAGGAGCTTAATATGTATAGCCTCGAGGAAAGGAGGGAGAGGGGGAACATGATAGAAATGTTCAAGTACCTCAAAGGAATCAACAAAGTCCAAGAGGGTAGCATCTTTCAAAAAAAGAGGTGTGCAAGAACAAGGGGGCACAATTTGAAGATGGGGGGCGGCTCAGAGGTAATGTAAGGAAGTATTTTTTCACAGAGAGGGTTGTGGATGCATGGAACAGCCTTCCGGAGGAGGTTGTGGAGTCAAAAACAGTGATTGAATTCAAGCATGCATGGGACAGCCATAAGGCAATTCTAGGGGGCGGGGGTAGAAAGAAGTAGGCTGCTGGTTAACTAGGATCTGCAGCTTACCCATTAGGTAGGGAAATGGGCAGACTGGGTGGGCCAAACAGTCCTTATCTGCCGTCAAATTCTATGTTTCTATGAGTTATGAATACCCAAGTCATCTGTAAATCAAAACAAGGCAGCAGCCATTTCATTGAACCATGAGACCAACAGTGATGTCACTGAGGGGCAAGCTGTAATTAACAACATGCAGCTTGTCCCTCAGTGACATCACTTCCTGTTGTAAAATGGTTGCTGCCATGTTCTGATCTACAGATTAATTAGAAAGTCATATCTCAGGACTCCTGACATCTTCAAGGAAGTCCAGTACCTCATTTGAAATATCTTTCTATGGGCTTTCACAACTTGAGTGACCCCTGCAATGTTTACTGCCCCTTTAATTAGTCTTCTATGCAGCACGGTCCTGAAAGCCTTACTGAAGTCCAAATAGGCCACATCCACTGCTCTCCCCCTTGATCCACCTCCCTACTAACCCAGTCAAAAAGAAATCTATAAGAAAAGCATGGCATAACCTCTGCGTATAAAACTATGCTGCTGGTCATTCTATGTCCTTCCAGGACAGGACTTCTGTCCTTAGTGGGAGGTGCAAATGTTACTTGTATGATCATTTAAACTAGCCGGGGGGGGGGGAGCAGCTGTATTTACAAGAGAAGCATCAATTGTCCATGTGACACATGATGAAGAAATAGGGAGGATGGACCTGAAGAGAAGGAGCTCCCCTAGGCAGGGGCACAGAAAGGAAAGGTTGCAGAGAATGCAGAGGGCAAGTATGGTTTAAGCCAAGGATGCAAAAAGAGAAAAGTGAAAAAAAAAATCAGGGAGGTTAACATGAGAAGAGGGGTCATGAAGAGAGACAAGGAGCAGCATATATATTAGGGAAGTGGGGTTGAAGGCAGGGAGACAGCAAGGTATGGAATACCATATGCAGACAATGCATGGGATGTGGACCTCAATGTCATCATGGGAGAGGCTGGCCTGGACTTGATGGATGTAACTGAGTCATGGTGCACTGGCAGTCATGACTGGGACATGGCCATTCCAGGCTACTCTCTGCTCAGGAGAAACAGAAAGGGGAGGAGGAGTTGTTCTATATGAGAGAGGGGGAATCAAGGCTATAGAAACACAGGGGAACCTGGTGTCGAAGAAAGGGTTGGAGGTGCTGTGGATCATCTTAGAGACAGGAGCTTGGACAACTAACCATACAGGAGTAGTATACATACCTCCAACACAGACAGAGAACTTGGATAAGGCACTATTGGACACTGTCACAAGGATGGCAGATAAGGGAATGGTACTGCTAGTTGTTAACTTCGGTCTTCCAGATGTGAATTGGAGACTTCCAGCTGCAGCCTCAGCAAAGAGTTGGACCATACTTCACTCCAATCAGGGGACACTTCTCAGATCGCTAGCCAGTGGACCTAGTCAGATAGGGCAGTGCTGGACCTCATGTTACTAACAGGCATATCATTGCAGACATCATAGTGGCTAGTCATCTAGGGGCCAGTGATCACCATACAGTGTGGTTCAACATTAAGATAGGTGTCAAGGCAAACCACACAAAGATTAGGGTCCTGGATTTTAGGATGGTGGATTTTAAAAGAAATTGAGAACTGCCTCAGAAGCTGCCTAGTGGGGGTGGACTGCCAGAGAGGGGTAGAGGTACAGTGGGAAAACAATTACGGAAGGGATGATTAAGGAAAACAGCCACTGCATGAAGTAGGTGAGCAGAGGCAAAAACAAAAGACCATCATGGTAGTCTAAAGAAGTGACCACAGTGGTGAAGGAAAAAAGGGTGGCATTTGGTCAATACAAAGAAATGTGAAGGGAGTAAAACAGGGAATCAGGTAAGGCAGTGAAGCCAGCAAAGGTACCGACAGAAGAAGAAATATCCAATGGGGTAGCTAAAGGATAGGAGACTTTCTTCAGGTACATATGTGAGAAGAGGGAAACCAGAGGGATAGTAAGAATAAGGAGGATGACTGAGGGAAACTGCACAGGAACATGACAAAGCAGGCATCCTGAACAGGTTATTCAGCTCAATCTTCACAGTAGAAGGGGAAACAGATGACCAGAGAGCAGCAGAAAAAAGTGGAGGGAATGGGTGAAGTGGACATGAGTCCATTTTCAGTGGAAAGAGCCCTGAAGGGACTTGCAGATGTGAACATGTACAAGACTTGGGACAGGAAGGGATATGCCTAAGGGCACTAAAGAAACTCAGGTAGTTGCCTGCTGTATGTCTTATAACCTTATTCAACAGGTCACTGGAAGCAGGCTTGGTTCCAGAGGCCTGGAGGACAGCAGATATGGCCCCGCTGTATACGGGTAGCAGCAGGTTGGAGGCAAACAACTACAGTTCAGCCAGTCTCACATCAGTTTGTGTGGAAAGTAATAGAAACCCTGTTAAAGGAGATGTTAGAGGAAAATCTTAAATCTAATGGGCTACAAGACCAAAGGCAACATGGAATCATGGGGGTGTGGGAGGTCATGCTAGATGAATCCAACTGACTCCTTTGACTGGGTGACCAGGGAAATAGATTAGAGGAAGGCAGTGGACATTGTCTATTTGAACTTCAGCCGGATGTTCGACACTGTGCCATACAGGAGACTGATAAAGAAGATCATCAGTCTTGGTGTAGGAGTCGAAGAAGAAATGTCTTCATACTTCTGGCAAGTCTTGTTTCTGTTAGCTCCAACATTGTCAATAGGAATTAACACTTTTCCCATCCCTTCAGTGATTTATTCTGTTTGATGGGGTAAGTAGAATCAACACAGCAATCCTTATTTGGTAATACTTTTTATAGACCATACCTGGCTTGGCATATCTTTGTCAGGAATTCTGAATTTGTGTTTATTACTCCTCAAGCCAGTAGCACCACAACTTATCAGAAACCTGTAATTTTCAAACACTGTAAGACCTGCAGGAGGTGATGAGACCCTTACCCTTAGGTTCACATTGCCCTAACAGTGTAAAGCAATCTAACATGTTGGTTTCATCCCCCTTCCCCCATCATACCTCAAGCTAGGGAGGTGCACCTGGTGTACCGACTGGCTGTTGCAAGGCTGAGGTGCATAAATCATTATTATTGTTCTGGAATACGAGCATACCTATAAAGAAGCCACCAGAAGAAGACCATTTTGGTCTATCAAGTCTACTCCTATTGCAGGGTCCACAGCTTCAGCTAATGTCCCTGCCATTCCTCCCCACTCCACCTATCTTCCTTACCCATGATCCTTACATTCCCCCATGCTGAGCCCAGCCTCTCTTAAAGCTGCCAATGGTCTCCAATGAGTTTACCTCTTCTGGCAGTGCATTCCAAGTGTCCACCACCCTCTCTGTGAAGAAGTGCTTCCTGACCTCCCTCCCAAACCTCCCACCCTCCTTACTGAGTACTGATGTTCCACAGGGAATACCCCCCCAACTCACACACACCCAAACCCAAGGTGGACCCCTCAGGTCAAATGGGCCCATACAGGTATGTCCAGGTGAACCAGAGCAGGAAAAAACTGATCTCCCAGCTCTACAGGCAAACCCATGGAAAATCCTGACCTGAATGTACTTTCTGTTGAGGAGGAGGAGCAAGGTGAGTGGACGGAGCCTAAGAGAAAGATTCCAATCCCTCCCATTTGATTCATAATCTCTATCCTATCTCATAAGGAAGGGTTGTCAGGCATTACAGTTAGAGGATGTACAGGCCATGGAGGCTCTGGATGGGAATCTAATACTGTCTGAATCTTCCGATACACTAAGGTGTTTTCCAAACATTGTGCACTGTGACTAGATTATTAAACAGGAATGGGCAGGGCTGGTCCAGTGTCATGGAGAGCTGAGGCATCATGCCTTATCTCCTACCACACTGATGCCTTGTGTTCACGGTGCAAGCAGGTCACCAGGGTAGAAAGGCTTGAGCATCCAGAGGATAGCTCTCCTCTCCCAGGGGAGAGAGAGAGACACACACAGAGATTGGCACATCTGTGACACCTAACAGTGGCTGGGCTGGGTGTCGAACTGCCTGGGTCCCATACACAAGGGATGGGGTGGAGCAGTTGGCTGGCATACTGTGTGGAGAAGTATGCACAGCTCAGCTATTGTCAGCACCCACATTGCTCTGCCTCCAGGAGGACAGGAGTAAAACAAGGAGAAGAAAAAGTGTCCTGGGCATTGGAGGATGATACTGACCCCTGCAGGCACTGCTCCCATGATTAGCAGGCACCTCCAACACTGGATCCATTTTTGGTGGGTTAAGGGAACCCCGCCACCCCACCATGGGGTTTAAGCCATGGAGGAAGTAGGAGGTGCGCTGCAAGCAGGGGATGGGGCTGGGGAGTCACAAGATGGAAGGCTGCCCAGGACGAAGAGCAGAAAGAATGTATGTTAAAAAAAAACCCCCAAAAAACAGGAATGGGTAGGCAAGGACCAGAGAAAGCACTTACCCAGACCAGAGGTGAGATGTTATCCATTTGTGAAGAATTTCCAGAACTGGGAAACTCCTCACTTGGCAGATTAAGCTGTACACAGTTCTGTTAACCACATAACTATACTGATTGTAGAATCTCTGCCCTTAACCACTATGCATTATAAGAGAGTGGACACTGCATGCAGAAGAGCCTTTGCCTGCAATGGAGTACATATTTGCACCTCCTATGCATCTTTGTTTCCAGAGCTCTGAACTCCTAGATTTCAGCTCTGGGTACTAGTATTAGCATTCACTTATCTGTGGCATCCTTTTCCAGAGGCTCAGGGTGTCCTCTTGCCCACTCTGCTCCGCTGAAGAGAGCCTCATGATAGTGTCAAGGTCAAGTCAGAAGGTGTCTGGAGACTGGGTATTTGAAGTAGCAGATCCAGTGCTTTGGAACTCTCTGCCTGGTACTTTGTTTAAAACCCCTCAGTGAAGGTCTTTAAAAGGGGCCTGGCAATGTATTTATTTCAGCAGGCATTTGGGGTAGTATGGTAACCTCTACACTCCGTTTAACAAATGTATTTAATGTATTTTTTTAATTTTATTTATTTTATGTTACTTAGAATGCCGAATTATAGAAGTGACTAAAGTTAGCCCATTCAAAATGGCACCCAGATGTTTCACCTTAGTGGCAGCCACCAGATCAGAGGAACTGAAACATAGCTGGTGTCTCCTACTGCAGCTTCCCCCTCCCCCCATGGCCTGGCTTAATCACTAAAATGTTGGTTTTCTCTGGGTTAAGCCTCATCCAGCACAATAACATCCCATCTTGGATCTTGGCCAGGCATCTGTTAAACACGTCCACTGCACTCACCATCCCAGCTGCAAAGGACATATAGAGTTGGGTAATATCTACATAGCAATGAAACTATAGCCAATATTTCCTCATGGCCATGCTTAGGGGCAGCAGATAAACTGTGAACAACATGGGTGACAGGACAGAGTCCAGGAGTATGCCACAGGAAAGACCCTCCAAGGGTGAGTAAAATCTTCCTAACACTAGCCTCTAGGTTATGTGTTTAGGGTAGGACTCAAACCAGTAGATGACTTTGCTAGTAACCCCTGCATACTCCCTAAGCCTATCCAAATGTAGCCCATGGTCCACAGTATCAAAAACAGATGGGAGATCTAGGAGGACAAGAATTGACTGATCCCCTCTATCTCTTGCTCTGAGCTGGGCATTGTGCAACTGGACAAGCACAGTTTCAGTGCTATGCCTAGTCCTAAATCCCAACTGGAGAGGCTGAAAGATGTCCAAGGCTATGAGGTGCAGCTCCAGCTGCAGTGCCATTTCCTCAAAAACCTTTCCCAGAAAGAGAAGGTTAGAGATCGGGTGTTAATTCTCCAAGATCTCTGGGTCCAAGGTTGATTTCTTCAGAAGCGACTTCACAAGAGTGCACTTAAGCACTACTGTGAAACACTCATCTCACAGGGAACAGTGGCAATCTTAGTGAACACTGGGCCCAGATGTCTGGTGAAACCCACAAGTAGTTTTTTTGGACCCGGATCCAGATTACAAAATGTTGGCCACAGCTCTGTGATTGTCCCACAAACCTGTTCCATCACCACTGGGTGAAACTCTTCCCAGGACTGCTGACCACAGCTTGACTAAGAGGCTGTTCCAGCCCAGCCGGAGTGATTACAACCTTAATAAAGGAGATCCTATCTAAGAAGAGTGGAGTGAACTCCTCACATTTCACAGCTGTTAATGCTCTCATGGGCTCCAGACTAGCCAGATGAAGAAGCCTGTCTACAGTCTGAAAGAGCTGCGCCAGTCAGTTCCTCCCAGCAGCAATCTCTCTTGGCAGAAAAACTACCATTTTCTGAGTAATTGCCTTCTGATATTCATTATAATTGGACACCAGAACTATTTTGCTCTCCAGGGTCTTTGAACTCCTCCAACAACTATCTAACCTTTGTCCCCTGGCATTCAAATCCCCAACTCACTGTTGAACCACAGCGAGCTGAAGTGTATCATGAGGGGACATACACAAACTGGCACAATGTGATCAAAGTCCACAGTGATTCCCCTATTGTAGGATTCCATTGCCACCTCTGCACACTGAGTGCAAGCTGCCAACATTTCTGAGCTTTCCAAAATCACCATAAGTCCTTCTGGACTAAGCCTTCTCAAAGGTCAATAATGAACCACCTCCACAGCGGATGGACTACAAGGGGGTGTCCTGAAACTGAACATAAGAGAGCAATGGTCTGACCCACTGTCTGGATTAATCTTGAGACTTCCCACCACAAGCCCCAGGGAGAACAATTGGTCCAGAGTGTGGCCATGCTGGTGGGTCATGGAAGTAATCATCTGTGTGAGGCCCAGAGCTTCCATGCTCTGGAGGAAATCCTGACCAAATTGTGAACATTCATCATCCACCTAGAGTTTGAAATCACCAAGAATAAGTCATCTTGGCAATTCCAAAACCAGGTCAGCAATGACAGATGTGTTTTCCTGCAGAAATTCCCCTTTGTGACCTGGAGGCTGATACACAAGGAGGATCACGTACTGACTCTTGTTCCCCCCACTAGGAGTGCCACCAGATTCAGATCAGATCTAAAACAGATAGCACTTCCTTCCCCTGCAGTCTCCCCTCTGGCAGTGTACAACTGAGAACCCTGCTGGGACCAGTGCAACTGGAACTGTGCTGGAGTCATCCCCTAGCCAGGTCTTGGTAATGTAAGTTGGCCTGACAGAAGAAACACGATCCACTATAACTGTGGTCCTATTTCTCATCAGCCTGGCATTACACAGCACTGCCCAAAGGAAACTGAAGAAGTCAGCTGTTCACTCAGTTGCATATCCATTCAGTCTGGCAGGAACCCTGGTGAAAGGGACTAAACACGTCTGGCCTCTCTCCAGTCCTTGCCTAACCCCAGGATATCTCCTGGTCCTCAGTACACCTCTCAGCACCAATCCACTAGTCATCCTAACGTCCCTATCCCTCTTCCTTGTCTCCCTCATGATACCAACCTCCCAGCAACACCGATATATGTTGGTCAATGGGAGAAGGATCAAAAGGGCACAGGCCCTTCAGCAGGGAAGCAGAGTAACTAAACCTTGGAGCCCGAGATGGATGCATGCAACAGTTTCTTACCCTATGCTATCCTATAAAACCTCTCCCTCTCTTTACTTTACCAAATAACCAAATCCCTCCCAGCAACCTAGAAAATCTACCATAGCCACTTACCAACACCCAACTCCCACATAACCAAAGAGCCTATCTAATACTACAATAATAAATTAAGCTAAGTTACACTTATTTGGAAATAGCCCTTAACTATTTCATTAATGTCCAGGTTCTGCAATGACTCATAATACAGTTCCCTATAAACCTAATAAATAGTTCATATCCAACAGGAAAATTTGAATTCCAGATGGTAATGAGGAGAAGAATGATCCGATTTTAAAAGCTTGGCCTGAAGGTCAGAGTCAACAGAGGGCAAGCAGCTCAGGTACAGGAGAATGAGTTTGGCTGTCTGAGTATATTGTGGTGGGGTGAGAGAACCAGGGGAGGCTAAAGCAGCAGCTAAGTACTTGTAACTATGTTCTGCTTGCTGTTTCATGATTGGTTTTCCTGCTGTTCATATTGTGTGAGTGGAGAAAGGAAATACTACTTGTTTTCATTACAGGGGATTTATGTACCAGAACAGGACATTTTTGTGCGTGTTGGGGCATATTAACAGTGATTTCTTTACAGGGAACCAATTGTATTAGAATGGGCATCTGTATGTGTGTGTGTGTGTGTGTGTGTGTGTGTGTTGGGGTACATTAGCAGTGATTTCAGGGACTGACTAGTAACCTCTTATATACAGTAAGAATCCCTTTAATGGCTAACTAAGGCACTTTACATGTATTGGGGAAACAGATTGTTTTTAGGGTTGACCAGTTAGATCCCACCCACTCTCCCCAGCCCACCCACCCTGGGGTACGCCACCTTTATAGACTAGAACTTTCTCTTGCTACCCAGAAGCAGGTAATTATACCCACTTTTAAAGCACTCTGCACTATGCTGCAGCAAACATACTGAATAAAACAATGTCATTTCAAAGACAATTAGTCTCTTTTGTCATGCAGGAAACTTTGGCATTCACTTCATCCTGGTAGTGTCACATTTTCCTGAATGACAAAAGGGACTACTTACCATTACATTTACCTTACTTTATTCAGTAGGTCTGCTGCAGCATTCTGCAGAGTGCTACAAAATGCTGCAGAATTGAGTTTCATCCTGGGGGATGCCACTGTGTGTGTGTATGTATGTATGTTCATAGATTATATATATACACACACACACACACACACACACATATATATATATATATATATATATATATATATATATAGCAAAAAAACTTTGTTAATGCATCAGTTAGGTTTGAGCTCCTAACACCCCCATACAACCCCACCAGCCCACCCCATACCCAACCTCCACAGATCAAGAGGTGCTGGGTGTGCCTTGGGGTTATTGGGCCTCTCACCCCATTCCATGCATAAGAAATTTGACATGGTACAGTATAGGAGAATGTGGTAAGAGCTAGGCCCAATGATCACAAGGCACACCCCAATTCCTGTTGCTCTGTGGAGGGTCAGTGTGGGGTGGGCTGGTGGGGTTCGATGGGGATGTTAGGGGCAACCCTAATGTCTCATTTCCCTACTTTTGTCATTTCAACCCCTAACTAATGCATTAATGAAGTTTTTTGCAATTTATTTTCTCACTTTTTAAGATAGTATAATAGTACATTAACTTTATTTTACTGTGAGACGCATGGCTTCTGATCTCTCCATAGATCAATCAATCAATCAAATCTTTATTTATCCAGGTAGACACCATTGAGCAAGCTCATTTACAAGGTGGACCTGCATCACACAAGGTCAGGTACAATACACATAAGTACAGGCATTAAGGCAAAACAAGGGAATGTATAATAAAGCAATCTAAATAACAGTAAGACAAATAGTCCATTTAGGCATACATTGTAATATATCTAGCTATGTACATGTCATGTTTAAGAAAAATGAGAAAAAGGAGTTGGGCATAAGGGGGTTATATATGAAGAGGGGGGCGCAAGGTCAGGAATTAAGATGCACATATGTATTTAGCTGTGGAAACACATTGGTCTCTGGCTTCCCTGCTTCCACAAATTAAGTTAAAAGCAGGCATAGCAAAATTGTAACAAACAGTCAAAACTATGTCATCCTAAATCATTTTTACCCAAAATGTTCAACATTAGCTTCTTATCACCTCACCGCATGTACCCAGTGCAGAAAACGTTCAAATCCCTGTTGAAATGTAATTCTGAGCTACTGTTATGCAGTTTTGCACCACAGGTGTGAAAAAGCATTTGTGGCAGAATTTGAAAAATTACAGCTGTACTATTCATGAGGTGGTGTGAAAAATGGTAATGTTGAAAATCTGGAGTGAAAATATGAAAAACCAGCGAAGTTTCGAGCGTGTGTAAAAACTGTGCAATGCACACTTATAACACGGTCATTATTTAAATGGTTTTTTTTCACCAAACTTTAAACATGGGCTGTTTGGGGCCTAATCGCATGAACAGTGACACTATGATTTTGTTAATCTGTCCCTAAAGTTGATATTGCACAGCGACCACGCCTTTGTGTGCCACAGGTGCAAAAACATGTTTCAGGCAGTATGTGAAAAACGACAGCTGTGCTGTTCATAATGAGATGCTAAAAAATGGCAATGTTGAAAATACGGAGTGAAACTATTAAAAATTAGTGAAGTTATGAAGGTGCATAGAAACTGCATAATACCCATTGTTAACACAGTAATTTTTTGGAATTTGTTCTCCAAGTGTGCGGCATGGACTTTTTGGTACTCCACCTCATGAACACTGGCATGGTCATTTCAATAATCAGTCCCAAAAGGTGTTTCTGAGCAGCAACCATGAAATCACCTTTTAGGACCAAATGACAAAATGACAGTGCTAGTGTTCATGAGGTAGGGTCCCAAGAACTCCATATTGAAAATGTTGGGCCAAAATTCCTAAAACTGGCTGAGATAGCAACATAAGTTGAAAACCCCACTGACTGCCATCATACAGAGCTTATCTTGATTCCTCAGTTTGCAGTTCAGTTTTGAAGAGTGTAGACGTGTCCAATTCTCAAAAGATGACAACGCCTAACCTTAGGAAGTAAGTATAGGGTAAGGCAAGTGCGGGAGATGGGTGTGCAGAGAGAGAGAAGGGATGGGGGAGGGTAGCGGTGGGTACAACAAGGGATCGTTTTCTTTTTTTCAGGCTAAAAAAAGACATTAGCGACAGTTTTCATTATTTAATAGTTTTTTTTAAAAGCACATTTGGGCACACTGGAGTGGGCTCCCAGTGTGCCACATTAGTGTGACAGAGATACATGCCAACATGGAGATTGGGCACCTTGATGTCGGCAATGCATGTATGCAGGCTTTGGGGGGACATCCAACATTAGAAGTGGGCATCCTGGTGTCAGAAATATAAATTAAATATATTTCAGCACACTGGGGTAGGCTCCTAGTGCACCACAGTAGTGATGGGGGGATACATGCCAACACAGGGATTGGGCACCCTAATGTTGTCATACCATAAGGGCAATTTGATTCAGGATTTTGCATTGGGGAAAGAAAGCCGTCAGGAACTGTTTTCTTTTTTTTAGCTACAAAAAAATTAACAACAAAATGGGAGCCATTACAGCATTTTGTTTTCTTCCCTCGCTAAGCAAGAAAACAAAATGGCCAATGAAGATGGATTTTACTCACAAAGAGGGATTTTATGAAATTTCTGAATCCCTCTTAGCAATACCTCTTCACCAGCCATTCGTGACCAGGGATCCTTGATTGAAACTGTGCATCTATCCCAAAGACTGAACTGAGCATGCTCAGAACCTGAAATTTCAAAATGCAATAACTTTGGAACATATCTTTTTTTCTTTCATCAAACTAATGCTGTATTGTTCCTTTGTATAACCTCTACTGTTCCTGAAAGTTTTAGGCCGCAATTCCAAATAGTGTGGGCGCAGCGGGATGAGGAAAAAACAGGGAGAAATTGGAAAAAATTAGAGAAAACATGTTTTTTCATGAGTCACTGCATGAGATACACAAATCCAATCGAAACAAAATTGGAAAATCAAGAAATATAGCACCTGACACAGTCAGAATGCAAAACCACTGAAGAGATGAAAAGTTATTAACGTGCAAAATTTGGGGTTTAACATTAAAGTGCCTGCTCAACCCTAACTATAGGGGTGAATATATATATATATATATATATATATATATATATATATATATATGTATGTATATATGTATCATTGGGGTATGTGCAATTGCATTTTCTTTCAAATTTGGCTGTAAGGCCAATATCCTCCAGGATAACCCACGCCTCAGGGCATTTGCTCTGGTGTTCTTTTGTAGTTCTTTTCCTTCTCTACTTTGGGGTCCCCATGGCCCAAACAAATAACATCCCCCTTAAGGGCTGGTTGGCTCTCTCTCCCTGGGCTAAGACACAGACATGGCACACTGATGAATCCAAATAAGGATGAAACACGTGTATGTGTGTGCTGTTCTTAGCCTTTGCTGATTGCACTGTGAGGCCTTTTGGCACCATGCAATTCTGCTTAAAATTGAGCCAGTCCAAATTATCTCATGCGGATTTCAATATGTTTCCCATGATGCTTTGCATCATTGGGGTATGTGCAATTGTGTTGTTTTATATATATACACACACACACACACATATACACACACACACACACACACACACACAATAGGGGTGGGTGCAAACATCATTGAATTAATCCATTGATCATCACAGCCATTGAATAAATAACATTTATCCATATAGTAGCTATGTCACAATGTCATTTAGAATGTTCGGCCTCAGTAGCGGTATAACCCATATTCAAATGTAAATAATTTAAAACAAAAAAGATAGCATGGTACTGTGGACATGAACGTTGTTCAGCACAAAATTATCTACAAAATGAGTGGAGTTTCATTTATAGATACGTTATAGATTTTCTTTTATAATTAGCAAAAAAGAGCAGAAAAGCAATTTTTCTGTTCACTTTTTGACAAACATATGCAAAAAAAGATAAGCAACCAAAATTAAATGTTCCTGCACTGACAGAAAGCATCCCTACTGCATAAATGAAATATACAATGGTGTGCTGTCAGATAAATGATTTATCTACACTTGTGCCGTTTGACCTCAGACTCCTCACTCATGGCATATATCACTCTTGAGGTTACCGGAAGTCAAACAGCACTTGTGTAGATAAATCATTTAGAATGGCAGAAAAAGGGGAGATATTGCTGATGGGTGATCTGAATATGCCAGATGTTAACTGGAGTGCAGTTGCAGCTGCCACTTCCAAGAGTGGAGTTATTCTAGATGCCCTACAGGGGGCATGCCTTAGACAACTAGTACTGGAGCCCACTCGAGAGGGAGCAATATTAGACTTGATTCTCTCAAATGGAGATGGAGAGAGGATCACAGATGTAGAAGTGGGTAGACTTCTGGGAACTAGAGACCATCGAACAGTATGGTTCACAATAAACACAGCAATAGAGATGTCAGCCACATAGGCAAAAGTACTGGACTTTAGAGCTGGACTTTACAAATGGGTGAGTGCCAAAGAATGCACTAGCAAATGGGCAGGAAGGAGGGTGGAAGAACAATGGGAATAATAAAACTGCCATCACAGAGGTAACGAGCCTTTGTGTGAAGCAAATAAAACAAAACGATGTAAGAAACCACTATGGTTCTCAAAGGAAGTGGCAGTGAAGGTTCAAGAAAAGAAAGCATTCAGGAAGTACAAGGAATCACAGAAGAAGCAGGACAGAGAACTGTATCAGTTAAGCAAAAGGAGGCTGGAAGGCAGTCGAACAGCAAAGGCCCAAACCGAGGAAAGATAGCCGACTCAGTTAAGAAGGGGGATAAACCTTTTATAGGTACATCAGGAGCTAAGGAAGACTAAGGAAGGATAGTGAGGCTTAATAAAGGGAGGGAGGGTGGCAGAGGAGACTGTGAAAGGCAGAGATTAAACAAATATTTTGCTCAGTATTTACAAATGAAGAGGGGAGGTACATAAACAAACAGTAGAAACACTCTGGATACAGAAGTTGATACCAGCCCATTTACAGAAGAAAGGGTTCTGAAAGAACTCTTAAAACTGAAGGTGACAAAGAATGGGCCTGATGGGATTCATCCTCAGAATTCTAAAAGAACTAAGGGTAGAACTAGTGACCACTGACTACCCTTTTAACAAATCATGGAGGATGGGTGGTCCCTGAGGACTGGAGGAGGGAGATGTGATTCCCTCACAAAAGTGGGAGCAAGGCAGAAGCAGGAAACCACAGACCTGTTAGTTTAACCTCAGTGATAGGGAAATGATGGAATCACTCTGAAGGAAAGAATTGTTGAGTATCTAGAGGCCAGAGGGGCACAGGACCCTAGGCAGCATGGATTCACAGTGGGAAGGTCATGCCAGATGAATCTGATAGATTTCTTTGACTGGGTGACCAAAGTAGTAGATCAGGGAGGGGCTGTGGACATGGCCTACCTAGACTTTAGCAAGGCATTTGACACAGTCCCACACTAAAGATTAATATACAAGTTAGCCAGCCTGGGAGTGGGTCCCAAGATGACAGCCTGGGTAAAGAATTGGCTGGAGAATAGGACACAGAGAGTAATAGTAAATGGAGTCCACTCAGAAGAAAGGAGGGTTACTAGTGGGGACCGCAGGGTTCAGTATTAGGACCGGTCCTCTTCAATGTCTTTATGCTTACATTGCAGAAGGACTGGAAGGAAAAGTATGTCTCTTTGCAGATGACACAAAGATCTGCAACAGAGTTGATGCACAGGGTGGGGTGGAAAGGATGAGAAGGGACTTGCAAGGTTAGAGGAATGGTCAAATGTATGGCAGCTTAGATTCAATGCTAAGAAGTGTAGGTAATGCACCTGGGAAACAAAAACCCAGGGAAGAGTACACAATGGGGGTGAGATACTGACAACAACAAAAATGGAAAGGGACCTGGGGTAGTCATATCAGATGACCTAAAGGTGGGCAAGCAATGTGAGAGGGCAGCAAGGAGGGCTGGGGGGATACTGGGATGCATAGGGAGAGGCATCACCAGTAGAAAACAGGAAGTTATCCCTCTGTACAGACAGCTGGTGAGACCCCATCTGAGTACTGTGTGCAGTTCTGAGACCCAATCTCCACAAAGACATAGACAGGATGGAAGCTGTCCAGAGGAGGGCATCTAAAATGGTGCAGGGTCTGCACCGGAAGACATATGAAGAGAGACGAAAGGAGCTTAATATGTATAGCCTCAAGGAAAGGAGGGAGAGGGGGGACATGATAGAAACTTTCAAGTACCTCAAGGGAATCAACAAAGTCCAAGAGGGTAGCATCTTTCAAAAAAAGAGGTGTGCAAGAACAAGAGGGCACAATTTGAAGATAAGGGGGGCAGCTCAGAGGTAATTTAAGGAAGTATTTTTTCACAGAGAGGGTTGTGGGTGCATGGAACGGCCTTCCGGAGGAGATTGTGGAGTCAAAATCAGTGGTGGAATTCAAACATGCATGGGACAGTCATAAGGCCATTCTAGGGGATGGGGGTAGGAAGAAGTAGGCTGCTGGTTAACTAGGATCTGCAGCTTATCCAGTAGGTAGGGAAATGGGCAGACTGGGTGGGCCAAGTGGTCCTTATCTGCTGTCAAATTCTATGTTTCTATGTTTCTATCCGACAGCTCTCCATTGTGTGTATATATATATATATATATATATATATATATTGATCTATATATATACACATATATGATATGCGGGGGACACCGTTGGGATAAAGTTATTTGTACAGTTGCCTGTTACCTAGAGTAACCTTACAAGTGGCAAAGTACGAGTGGTCACTGACAATTTTAAAAAATAACTTTGTTATCCCACAGGTGCCCCATGCATATTTGATTTATGTAACAGGATTTTTCTAAATTCAGTTTTGTCATATTTTATTTTTTTCTGAAGTTATTTTCTCTGTTTTTTATCTGTGCCTGGTTGCCATGTTTGGATTTCAGGGTTGCTGTGCTAAGAAAGAGGAAAACATTTTTGTTTTTTTTCTTAAGAGTGTTTTCATTTAAAATGTGGTTCCGGTTTGGGGTGGGGGAGATTTGGTTAGGGTGTGAATTTTGTGAGTCTTTGGGACTGTGATAGCTTGAGTTGTAAAGAGCATTGTGAGAAGGTGAACGTGAAACTGGGAGGCAATACTGCTAAGCAGGCAGCACAGGTGGGGGTGGTTAGTGATGCAGTCACTGTGTGGATAAATGGGTGATGATGTAATCACTATGTGGATAACATGAAGTTATCTACATAGTGATTACAGCACCATCCATTTATCTACACAGTGACTCAGATAACTGAAGTTATGTGTCAGTTTTTATCCTGATACATATGCATAAATATATATCTATATATATATTATATATGTGTATATACAATTATATATA
Source organism: Neoceratodus forsteri (assembly GCA_016271365.2). NCBI lineage: Eukaryota > Metazoa > Chordata > Ceratodontiformes > Ceratodontidae > Neoceratodus > Neoceratodus forsteri. The sequence goes on along the minus strand of CM057457.1, from coordinate 409,059,380 downwards.
TTAATTACACTGGCGCAGTAGCACCAGTATAGTTAGGATTGAGTAAGCACTTTCTTAAACCTCAAATTTTGCAACTTAATAACTTTGCCAGTGTGTGACGGATTTGCCTGAAATTTTGCATGTGCAGTTTGGTATCCTACATCTCTGGATCTGGCAAGTTGCGCTATGGTTGGATGAACAGTTGCAGAGCTGCAGAAAAAAATGCAATAAAAGGACTTTTTGCACATTTCTTTACTTGCACCCACAGCCCACATGATTTGTCAGTTTGGTCTAAAATCTTCAGGGAAGATGCAATCGGGGTCATCGATGTGCCTTTTGGGGATCTGGTGTAAAAATATTAAACTGTTCAAATGTTATTCAAAAAACAAATTTCTCATTATAGTCAATAGGAAAAAATATATGTGTCTCATGAAAACTGTCGCAAGTTTATTTTCCTTTTGCAAATGGCTGTTTTACTTTTGTGCTGCCACCATTCTGTTTTCAGTTAGCAAGAGATAAAAATGGCTGGCATTTAAATTTGGGACCCTCTAGGTAAACACTGACCATTGGGTTTACCTAGTCAGGTCCTGACGATGCCAGCCTTATCTTTTTTTTGGGTAAAACCCCCTAGAAATACCATTTTTAAAACTGGCTCCACATTACTTTTGCAAATTGTGAAAGAAGTGTCTGTGACTCTTTCAGGAATGCAAACATTTCATGCTGTGTTTTGCTAAACGGTCACAATTTGATAAAGTACTTTGTTAAAAAACTGCAAATTTATGCCATCACCATGCAACAAAACAGTTCAGTCTTTTGGATTGAAATTTGCAGCGTGGCATGCTCTGGTCCCACAAATGTGCCTTTTGGTGGTTTGGTGCCAAAACATTCAAGGTCCCCAAAGTTACAGCATTCCAAATTTGAGAAATTTCCTATAGGATAAAACTGTGGTGCCTGTGACACCTTTTGGCACCTGTATCTTGAAAACGATGCAAGATACGGAATTGTCACAACCACAGCTTAGCTCACCTTCAGGTGAGCTAATCTGTTAAAACAAGTTTAGAAATCACAGATTACACCAGCGGTGGGATTTATTTCCTACTTACTACGGTTACGGAGATATTGGCAAATTAGTGTCACAAGGTTTCCAAATGCAGCCTTTTCAATGCATTTCAGTGCCTGTATCTCAGAAACGATGTGAGATATGAATTTAGTCAACTTATGTTGAATGGAGATCCTGCTGTCATGATTACAATGGCACTTGAATTTTTTTCGTAGCTGCTATATTAACTATTGAAATATAGGCATCTGCTTAAATCTTGTTATTGATGTTTGTAACACAAAAATGCTTACTGTGGGTCATGACCCATGGTTGCCCAGCATGCGTTTGTACCCCCAAGGCACTATGATATCAGCAGAACTCATACAGTTGGTGGCCATGATGATGCTGGATGTGTCTTGTAGTATGTTTAGAAAGTTGTTACGTCTGTTATCTAATGCTGGCTGTCTGTAATTGGTTGTGCTGCCTTGGCTCTTCACCTGCTTGCATGTGTGGGGGGGGGGAATGCGGAGTTAGGGTTTTGAACCCCAAAATCACAGTTCCAAACTTTTGTTGCTGTACTATTAACCCTAACTGATGAATTAATGGAGTTTTTTTCACACTCATGTTATATAAAACCACTGAACAGATTTGCACAACATTTGGTATGCACTGTCCTGTTGTGTAGCTCTCTTGATCCAGCAAGTTTTGTTCTGGTTGGATGTGCAGTCTCCGAGTTATGGAGAGGTGAAAAAACATGTTTTTACCCATTGACTTTGCTGGAATTTTTCTTTGAACTTGCCTACAGCCCAGAGGGTTTGTCTGGTATGAAAGTTTTAGAATGGAAAGGGATTATCCCACAAATGTGCCTTTTGCTAGTCTGGTGACAAAACAATAAGCCGTTTTTAAGTTATTGCAATTTATAAATTTGAAAAAATCATTTCTGAGCATGCTCAGTAGGCACTTCAGTACAACAGCTAGTTGATACAAAAGAGGAGTCCTGAATTGTATGAGAACATTTTGCTTTTGTATGGCCCTTCCAGTTTGTCTGAGATTCAAATTTAGAAACCTCCCAAATGATATTCTAGGGAGGAACCAGCACAAGTAGCTTGTTCACTGTGACCCCCCCAGGTGCATTTTGTATGTTACTATTTGGAAAATGCCCTTAAAATGTGCGTTATTTAATATTTACATTCTTTGTACAAGTTGGTGTCATATGACATAAGATCTTAGTTCATATGGTGAGGTACCAACTAGGATCCTACTTTGTATGGCTCTGATACAAAGATTTTAAATGTGGATATCTTAGTAATTTTTTGATATTTTCTCACCATATTTTCAACATAGGCATTTTGGGACCCCACCTCATGAACAATGCCACTGTTATCTTATTACTCGGTCCCAAAAGGTGATTTTTGAGTTTGCTGCATGGAATCATCTCTCAGAATGCAATATCACCTTTTGGGACTGATTAACAAAATGACAGTCCCAGTGATCATGAGGGGAGGTCCACAAAAGCCCATGTTGAAAATCTGGTGCAAAAAATCCAAAACTCAGCTGTGTTACAATCGGGCATTACACAATTTTTACACACGCTCATAATTTTGCCAGATGTTCAACACTGACATTTTTTTCACACCTCCTCATGAACAATATAGCTGTCAATTCTCAAATCCTGCCTTAAATGTGTTTTCACACCTCTGTTGGTGTATGAAATCAGCTTTTAGGGTGAATTAACAAAATCACAGTGCCTGTGTTCATGAGAGCACTTCCCTAAAAACTCATGTTGAAAATTTGGTTACAAAATTCCCAAAAATGGCCACATTACGAACATGCATTATGCAGTTTCTAAGCATGCTCGTAAATTCGGCAATTTTTCATATTTTACCTCCTGATTTCAACACTACCCTTTTCTACACCTCCTCAAGAACAGTATACAGCTGTCATTTTTCACATCCTGTCCAAAACATGATTTTGCACCTGTGGTGCAGAATGGTGCATTCGCTGTGCGAACTCAACTTTCGGGACAGATTAATGAAATGACAGTGACATTGTTCATAAGGTGGGGTACCAAAAATGCCAGGTTGAAAACTGGGTGAAAAAATCTTAAAAATGCCTGAATTACATGCATTTGTTGAACTGTGGCACCCATGTCCCCAAAACAATTCGCGACACAGATTTTTCACTCTTCAAAGCTTAGTCCACCTTTAGGTAGCACCCGTGGAGGTTTCAAAGTCATGATTACAATTACAGTGGAATTTTTTTCATAGTTGCTATGGTTACTGAGATATTGCCAAATTAGTGTTACAAGGGTTACTTTTCATGGATATAGGGCTGCGGTATGTCTGTACATATGTGTAAGTGCAACAATGTGTAGTGTGAGGGGCCTGGAGGGCCTGCACTCCCACAACCATATACCAGTTACATTACACTTTCTCAAAAATAAGTGAAATTCATTGCAAAAACCTATTTTAATGCATCAGTTTGGGTTTTTATTAAAGAGTAAAAAACTGGGAAATTCGACGTTAGGGTTACCAACCCTACCACCTCATCACCCTCTACACACCAACAGGCCGGGGTTCCTTGGAGTTGTTGGACCTAACTCTCACCCCATTCTCCAATATTGAACCATCTCATCTTGTTTACACATGGAATGGGGTAACAGTTAGGGCACATGACTCCAAGGCACACCCCGATGCCTGTTAGTGTCTGGAGGATGGGAGGCTGGGGGCGTGATAGGGTTGGTAACTCTAACATCAAATTTCTCTGCTTTTTACGCTTTAATAAAAAACCTAACTGATATATTAACATAGTTTTTGCAATGAATATATATAGAAATATACATATATACATACATACACACACATATATACAGTAGCTATACATATACATACATATATACAGATACAGATACATACACATATATGTGTGTGTGTGTGTATATATATATATATATATATTTTTTTTTGTTATTAGTCTTTAGTAACCGAGTAAGGTCCACTAGGCACAAGTGCCTGTCTTCAGAGGTGCAATGGGGAGGTTAAGTCACTTGCTCAGAGTTACACAGGATGCAGGCGCAGGTTGTGGAAATCAAACCTAGGTCACCTGGATGTACTAAGCTCATTCGCAGCTCATTACACTAACCACTAGGCTATACTGCCATGCTGACTATATGTGAGGAAGTATTAGCCTATAAAGGTAGAGCAGTCCAGGGTGGATGAGCTGGGGATAGTGGCCTGGATCTAACTGGTCAACGCTGAAAAACAATCAGTTTCACCAATGTCAGTAATGTGCCTTATGTCCCTTACTCTGTCATTGAACAAATCTATATAATGCAATCACTTGCCTGCTCACTCACGCCTGGAATCAGTCCATTTCCTCCTCTGTGCACTCCTCATGTCCCTCCTCTCTGAATGACCAAATGTTTATAATGCAGACACTTGCCTGCTCATCCACACCTGGAATCAGCCTGTTCCCACCTCAGTGCACCTCTGCCCCTTCTCCCTGGATGACCAAATATTTACAATGCAGGCACTTGCCTGCTCACTCATGCCTGGAATCAGTCCATTCGCTCCTCTGTGCACTTCCTCTCTCCCGCCTCAGAATAAACAAATGTTTATAATGCAGATACTTGCCTGCTCACCCATGCCTGGAATCAATCCATTCCCTCCTTTGTGCACTTCTCATGTCCCTGCTCTGTGGATGACCAAATGTTTATAATCCAGATACTTGCCTACTAACCCATGCCTGGAATCAGTCCATTCTCTCCTTTGTGCACTTCTCATGTCCCTTCTCTCTGGACGACAACATTTTTACAAAGCAGGGACTTGCCTGCTGACCCACACCTGTAATCAGCCTGTCCTCTCCTCAGTACACTTCTCCTCTCCTTCCTCTCAGAATGATCAGATGTTTATAATACAGGCTCTTGCCTGCTAGCCCACAGCTGGAATCAGTCTGTTGCCTTGTATGTGCACTTCTCATGTTCCTCTTCTCTGAATAGAAACATAGAAACATAGAAGCTGACGGCAGATAAGGACTGCAAGGCCCATCCAGTCTACCCATTTATTTTTCTACCTTATGAATGTGCCATCAGCCTTTGTCTGTCGATGGCCTATCTATTCATACTCATCTGTATTGCTCCCTTATGTCTATCCCATGCCTGTTTGAAGCCCTGTCCTGTACTTATATCCACCACTTCCTGAGGTAGGCCATTCCATGCATCCACCACCTTTTCTGTGAAAAAGAACTTCCTCACATTACCCCTTAATCAGCCTCCCTCTAATCTCATGCTGTGTCCTCTTGTCCTGCTATTTTTCTTATATTGAAACATGGCAGACTCTTTCACCTTGTTAATGCCCTCAAGGTGTTTCAATGTTTTGATCATATCACCTCTCTCCCTCCTTTCCTCTAGTATATACATATTGAGCTCCGATAAACTGTCCTCATATGTTTTCTGATGCAGTCCCTACACCATTTTGGCTGTCCTTCTCTGGACTGCCTCAATCTGGTTAATATCCTTGTGAAGGTGTGGCCTCCAGTACTGCATGCAGTACTCCAGATGGGGTCTAACCAGTGTCTTGTAAAGAGGGATTATTACCTCCCTCTTATGACTTATGATACCCCTACTAAATAGACCCCAACATCCCCTAGCCTTACCTACTGCTTTGGTGGTCTGCTTGGATGATTTCAGGTCATTTGTGATGATGATGCCCAAGTCTCTTTCTTCCCTTGTGACTGCCAGCAACTTCCCTCCCAACCTTTAGGTGGCTTCGGTGTTTCTCTTCCCTGTGTGCATGATCTTGCATTTCTTTGCATTAAACCCCAGTTGCCACTCTTCTGACCATTTTGCCAGTTTATCCAGCTCTCATCTCATTTTGCCCACCCCATCTAGATCATCTACTCTGTTGCAGATCTTGGTGTCATCTGCAAACAGACAAACCATACCCTCCCGTCCATCTGTGATGTCACTGCTGAAGATATTTAAGAGGACTGGCCCCAGGACTGATCCCTGAGGTACCCACTTGTGACTTGCATCTCTTCTGACTGCATACTGTTTACCACCACTCTCTGTTTTCAGTCAGTCAACCAGTTTGCCACCCAGTTGACAGTCATTTTTAGGGCTGTGGATTGGCCAGAGGGGGGTTCCGTACATTGTAGAAAATGGGTGGATAATTTTAGAGACAGACATGGGGATCGGGCAGGAAGGGGGTACCCCACACAATGGAAATGGGGGAGTTCTCTCTTTCATTATGATGGTGAGCACTGAGCAGGAAGGGGATACCTTACACTATGGAGCAGGTGTTGATTATGCCTATACATGAGCCTCAGGGAATGATGCTGGGGGGTGCTACTGGGCTGCAGGAGCTGGCAGGCTGCTGTGCTGCTGCTGTGTGCACTACCACAGCCTACCAGTGGGTGGCCAGAAGTTAGGTATGCTTTTTCCATGCCTAACTTTGTGCCGCTCATCTCCTGTACTTGAGCGAGCCATCTCTTCTGAATATCGCATTGTGTGGGATATTCATGGGCACATCCCCTCAACTTGATTTGGGCAGCCCATCTCCCTTTTTTGGATATGGGAGTTTGGAGCAATTTTTGAGATGGGTGGGTCATCTCTGTTTTTTTCAGAGATGTGCCACCCATCTCTTTGGAAAATGTGGGTCTGTGTTTTTTCTCTCCCCACTGCATAGAAACATAGAAACATAGAAGTTGACGGCAGATAAGGACCGCAAGGCCCATCCAGTCGGCCCATAGGGGCCAAAAGGCTTCTTTCCCCGAAGCACAGACTCAAGGCTGTATTGTCATCTCTCTCACAGAGAGAAGGAAACCCTGGGACCTCTTAGCAGATGCTCAGTTGTAAACCCTATGAGCACCCTAGAAGGACAGGGGGGTTCTTGACCCACACCACACAAGACACACTTAGGGGAGTTTGCTGAAAGCCCTGGAAATCTTGCCCCATGAGAGTGGGCCTAGTACATTCACCCCTTAAAGTCTCACCTTAGATCACCACTGTTTAGTGCTAATCTGAAGCAGCTGAAAACAAAGGGTTGGAGGTTGGAGCATTCCTGGCAGAGGTCTGACTCAGAAGAGGACAAACTGATGTTGCATTCTCGCTGTAAAAAAGACTCATTTGATTGCTGAAGGTAAAAATCATCTTGCTCAACTTTTCAACACTATGTACAGATTGTTAAATCCTCCCTGTCTGCAGCTGGGAAGAGTATTTACTGCAGAAAAGTGCAATAAGTTTAATCAATGTTTCCTTGGCAAAGTGTCCTCTGTCAGGGCTGAGGTCTCCTCATGTGGCCCTTCTTGATCTGGCAGTATTCATGAGGCTAGGGACTTAAGTATTCTGTCTCCATGGGAGGAATCTAACGTAGTTCCACTTGAGGATGTCTCCCAAGTGGTCTTGAGGCTGTGCCCCATGTACTATATTTTGGACTCAGGACCTCCCAGTTTTTTCTCATGTTTCTGGCCAGCCTTGGTTCCAGTCATTGCTGAGACAGTCAGATGTTTGCTTCAGGACAGTGTGTTCTCCACTGAACTGAAGAAAGCAGACCCCTTCTGAAGAAACCATTACTGGACCCTGATGATCTGGTATATTACAGGTGCAGCTACAAGACCACTTGAAATGCTTTGAGATCCTTGAGCCATTTCACTCTAGGTTTAGGCCTCATACAGATACTGTTCTCTTATTGGTGTTCATTGATCTTCTTCAGGCTAGAGACCGTGGCCATTGTTCCATCTTGATACTACTGGATCTGTCCTCAGCATTTGACATGGTGGATCATGGAGGGAGTGCCATTATCAAGGCTGAGATGCTGTGTAGGACTCTCAGGTGTATTTCATGGTTTGAGTCCTACTCATTTGGCAGAGTGCTTCAGGGGCCTGTGGGTGGTAACATCTTGGATGCTGTTGCTCTCAGCTGTGGAGTGCCTCAGTGGTCAATTTTGGCACCCATGCTTGCTGTGTACCTGCTGTCATCGGGCAGATCACCAAGTGATATGGTGTGGATTTTCACTGATGCACAGATGATATCCAAATCTATTTGTCATGTGCTCCTGACAGGCTCAGTGCAGTAGCTGTGCTGGATGAGTGTCTGTTAGAGATCCAGGACTAGATGACTTCAGGTTGGCTCAGACTCGACTCATCAAAGATGGAGGTGTTACTGGTGAAAGCAGGTTGAGTGGCTGCATCAATGAATAATGATGATGCCTCATTGCCATCGTTAAATGACACCATACTGGGAGCTTATTGATAAAGTAAAGAACTTCAGCAACATTGTTGATAACAGACTGACACTAGAATATCAGGTGTCATCAGTTGTCTGCTGTGGTTTTTACCATCAATGGAATATCACCAGAATTCATACCTATTTTGCTTGCTCCAACCTGGAAGCACTAGTGCACACTTTTGTCTCCTCCCAGTTGGATTACTGTTGCATTCCTTATCTAGGGCTATCTGCAGAACTGGTGTGTTGCTTGCAGCTCATGCAGAATGTGGCAGTTCAGTTGATAGTTGGGACCTCTTGGTCCAGGCATATCACACCAGTTCTCCAGGAATTGCATTGGCTGCCACTAAGGTGGTGCATCAGTTTCAAGATAAGTTTGTTGGTATATAAAGCCCTGCATGGTATACAAAGTCCTGCTTCATATAAAAGCCCTGTTCGGTATACAATACTCTGCACAGTATTCAAAGCCCTGCACAATTTGGCCCTCAGCTATCTGAAGGGCCTTCTGACAGAATACACTCATATCTACTCTCTCTTCATTCCTCAGATGCTGGTTTCCTCATGGTTCCACACTCCCAACAGAAATCCTCAGGAGATGGAGCTTTTCGTGTGGCAGATCCAGTGGTGTGAAATACACTTCCACCTTCAGTTGGAGGTGCCCCCCACCCCACCCCCACTTTCAGATGTCTTAAAAGTTTACTGAATACACATATTTTTCATCAGGCTTGTGAGGCCACCTACAAACATTTTTAACCTGTGATTTATTGCTTATTGTTATGTTAGTCATGCAAGGAAGGAAATGAGGAGGAGGAGTAGTGCTTTATAAGAAGGATAGCATAAAAGCAACAGAAATACAGGGAATTCAGAGGAGGGCAGAGGTGCTGTGGGTTGCCCCCTAGCTAGGTAATGGAGTCACTGTTCAGACATGTGTGATCTACAGGCCTCCAGCACAGGGGTAGGACCTGGATAAGGAAATATTAGGAGCAATTCAGATAACCTACAGGTCCCTAAGAAACAAATGTAAGCAAACAAAGATGGCAAAACAGGAGTATGTTAAGAACCTACAGCAGACCAACGTAACTGACCTAAGGTTCTTCTGGACCAAATCAATGCACTGGGGAAGGGCAGTGGGAAACCTACCCAAGGACCAATAGTCTACAAAGGCCAAAACTCTTAGTGAAGGCCAGGAGGCTGCCACTGCCTTCAAAATATTCTTCATGGACATTGAAAACTATAACGTGGGTGTCCCTGTGCAAAGTTCTCAGTAGCCAGGCCCTGAGAAACCAAATCCTCTGCATCCACAATTTCATTTGCAGATAGTATGGCCCAAGGAAGTGTTTCCCCTACTTAAAAACATCAAGGCAAAGGGATCCACTGGTCCAGATGGTCCAGACCCTAGATTGCTCAGGGCTGTGGCCCCTTCTATAACCTTACCTGTTATGTGGCTTATCAACAGATCACTGCTGGAAAGAGTAGTACCTAACACATGGAAACAGGCATATGTGGTGCCCATCCATAAGGGAGGCCTCAGGGAACCCATTGGTAACTACAAGCCAACCTCTTTCTTATGCATACTAGCCAAGCTGCAAGAGCAGCTAGTCTACTGCCAACTACCTTGAGGCAAACCAGCTGCAGGCATGCACCAGTACAGATTCAGACAGAAGCAAGGGACTGATAATGCCCTCATCAGATTCTCTACTGATATTCTTAAGGCCCTCGATGATGGCACCCAACTGGGACTGTATTCATTGACCTGACCAAGGCCTTTGACTTGGTGGACCACAACCTATTGGTAAACAGAGTCCATTTGGCCTTGATCAGCACTCATTAAACTGATTCAGCAACTACCAGTCAAACTGATCCCAACAAGTCACATGGAGAGGTGCCACATCTGAATCACTCCCCATCAAGAAGGGCATACCCCAGGACTGTATCCTGCGTTGCATTTGGGTTATGCCCCTATTGTCCCACATATGTCTTGCACTATATTCCTTGTCTACTATACTGTGATACTGCTGTTTTGCACCAATATGTAGATTTAGGCACCCATCGTATGAGAATGGGTGCCAGAATTGTGCTTTGCTGTTAATATATGCCAATGTTTACATCTTTATAGGATTATTCATGATTCATTATAGCTCACTATAATGCATTTACCTAGATTTATGTTTGTCTTTTACATATATTTCATATATAATCTACCTAACACTGCAGTGTCAGTGGCTCAGTAGGTAGCACACTCACCTCTGAGGCCAGGAGATCAGAGGGCTGTGGGTTCAGTTCCCACATCTGGCACTTGGGTTACTATCCCAGTACTGACACTGTAGTGCAGCATGAGAGGGGTGCTGTACTTCTGAGGTGCTGTCTTTTAGATGAGATGTTTAACCGAGGTCCCATCTGCCTGGATTGGTGGTAGTTCAGGTGGATGTTAAAGATCTCATGGCACCTATCGAAAAGAGTAGCAGAATTTTATTGAAAATTGGATTTCATTACAATACAAATACATTATATATACATTCTAAACAAAATTATTAACCAATTGCAACAAACAGAAAAAAAAAGATTTGGTAGAAAAGAAAACATTATACATATTGCTCTGCATTTGTCAATGTCCTGCATACTATAATCTACGAATAGTCTACAAAAAAATATCCTAATCACTGATTCCCCATTCATTGCAATTGACCCAAAAAAGCCTAGCTCTTTCAGGGTCTATCTCATCATATTAAATGTCATGGTTTTATTTAGTGATATCCCAATATTCTGAAAAAGTTCCAGATGAGATACTGCTCTTTGTAGCAGAACCCACATGCACCTAGCCTGCCAAATAAAATATTTTATAGTTGCAAATACTATGTACATAGTGTCTTTGTAGTATTTCCCAAATAGCCCTCCTACAGGACCATACATTACAGTTTTATAATTCAGATTTCCGAACAAAGGCTCTTTCCATGTTCTATCCAAATACTGTATGTCCAAAATGGTTTTATATATGAACATTCTAAAAACAAGTGTTGTTGGGTTTCCACAATTTGCCCACATGCCACTCTGGGGCAATATCTCTCTTCAAGCTGTTTATGCTTGTTATTACCCCTTACTCCTAATCTCCCAAAATTGCCTAACCAAACACAATCCCACATGAAATGGGGAAGTCTAGGGTTCACCAATTGTTGGAGTACTGTTTTTTTCTGTGTGTCAGGGCACTCCAGGAACACTATTTCAGCACAACATTCTGCAACTATAATCAAACCATATTTTTTTTTCCTATCTGATGTTACTATCTGTTCTATACCAATGTCCCATTTCACCAGCATTTTTATACATTCCACTCCATATTGAGGAGTGTATGCCAATCTGTTCAACCCTCTAGGGTTCTTATTCTCCCATACCCTTTTGCATGGCTCTAGCCATGCATTTAACATTAGCTTCCATGATGGATACCCAGGTCTCATGGCTGGGCTAATATCACCAGATAAAAAAGTACTAAAAAAGAATGCGATCGGGTTGACCATTGCCACCCCACCTTCGCAAACAGGACGATATGTATATTTCCTCTTAACAGGATTCAATCTAGATCCCCAGAATGCCTGAAAAAATATGCTGTAAATGACTGTAAACATACTTATTGGAGGAGGGTATATATAACTTAAGTAGAGAAATATGGGGAGCAGTAGTGTTTTAATTAAAACCACTCTTTTTTTCTTTGACAGTAGTTGTCCCTTCTAGCTATTGACTAATCCTGTTGCCTTCTGCACTTTCCCCTTCCAGTTTAACATAGCCATGTCCCCTAGACCAAGCTGTATATCTAATAAAGAGATGGGCTGATCAGTCACTTGAATACCACCTATATGCCCTAACTGCGGTACCTGAGTATCACCAATTGTAACCCCCTTGCTCTTTCCCACATTAATTTTAGAACCTGAACATTTGGAATACCGCTGAAATATATTACTTAGAGCCTCTGCATAACTAGAAGAAGATATTGCTATAACTAAATCATCTGCATATGCTAGCACCTTGACCGGGGAACAATCTGGGTTAGTTACTATTCCTGTGATCCTTTGTTCCTTTAACAACATTCTAATAAAAATATCTATAACAAAGGTGTAAAGTAGGGGTCTCAAAGGGCAACCCTGTCTAATGCCTCTTTCAACCTTTATCTTCTTCCCCCTCCCAACCATTTATACTAGGGATGATCGTGGCCCCTTTATACATTTGTTTTATCCAGTTTACAAAAACCTCTGGAACCCCAAATGCCCTGAGAGTTTTAAACAAGAACTTGTGAGAAACCCTGTCAAAAGCTTTCTCTTGGTCGATACTTAAGATGAAGCCATGTGCTTGCCCTGCCTGCCCTCTAAAGAGTAATTCCCTCAGAACCATAAGATTGTCCTGTTGTTTCCTGCCTGGTATTGAACAAGACTGAAAAGGACAAATTAGTTGTGGAGGTACTTTCAATAATCTGGTCTGCAGGATTTTACTCAAGATTTTCAAATCTGTATTTAACAGACTTAATGGATGCCAGTTACCTATTATCTGTCTCGGGACCTTTCTTGTGGAGCAGTACAAGAGCTGCTTCCTACATAGAAGGGGCATAATTTGATGATGTTAAAACATAATTAAACAGAATCACCAAAGCAGGGGCTAATTCTATACTAAAGGTTTTATAAAATCCTGACCTTAATCCATCCATACCTGGAGCAGAATGCGGAGCTAGCTGTGAAATAGCTGCTGTCACTTCCTCTACAGATACATCTTTAATCAAATCTTGGACCTCTATTTCAGATATCTGTGTTAACCCCAATGATTTTAATAAATTAGAGGGATCATGATCCAGAGTGGTGGTACCAAATAGACCTGCCACATATTCTTCTACCACATTCAAAATCTCCTGTGGAGAATTTACTAACTGTCCTGTTAGTGTGCTTAGTTCTGCAGTAAATCTGTTTTCAACCCTCTTATTACACTCTTTGAATGGGTCTAATGATTTTTGCTTTACCCAAGTCCCAAATCTCAATTCCTGGTTTAGGGACTTTGCCCTATTATATTGGATGTCAGACATTTTTCCCTTAGTGTTTTTAATGATTGCACTATAATCCTGATTTGACAATTCAGCCTGGGAAATAAGATGCTGTAAATATTGTCTTAATTGTAGGTATTGCATATATTCCTTATTAGCTATATACATAGCTCTATTTTGAAAAAGTTTCTGCCAGTTCTTTTTCAAGTCCTCCCACCATTCTGTAATGTTCTCATACATTTCCGCTACTGAGAGCCTGGCTAACCAGTCCTGATTCCACATCCTTTTCATTTTTGGATCCTCTAAAAGTGTTTCATTTAAACGCTATTTATTTTTCTTACATCATGGGGTTCCCTGCCATGATACCTGAATCTCAACTGCCATATGACCTGAAAATTCATTAGGGATTGTGGAAGCAGAAAGAATGTTTAACACTTGAGATACAAAGATAAAATCTATCCGAGTCCTTAAGATACCCCTAAAATATGTAAACCCCCCAATTAGATGTTTCCTTCTATAGGTATCCACCAAACCAGCTGTTCTAACTATCCGTAGTAATTCTGTAGTGTCACAAAACAACTTTGAGGTTCAAAGGCCTCTATTAGTTGTAGAGAGTCAACAGTTAAAATCTCCTGACCAGATTACAAGTCTGGATATATGCAGATAAGGCTGAATCTCTTTAAACAAGACCACTCTCTGTGCTTTAGTTTGGGGAGCATACACTGTTAATATGCGAAACCTTTCTGACATGTAGGAGATATCTAACATCAAAGCCCATTCTGGATGTATGTCAACTAATCTGGATACTTTTAGGAGGGGGTTACCTAGTAAAATGCCCACCCCATCACAGGGTTCGGTCCCTGAGGACCAAAAGGAGGCCCCTGCCAACCAGGATCTGGATGCAGATTGTAATTCAGCATGGGTTTTAAGACGAGTGTCCTGAATACAAATCATGTCACTGTGTAAATTGTCCAGAGTAAGCAGGTCCCCAGCCCTCTTTGTATCATTTTTTAATACTATTGATGTTTAGAGTAATGATTTTTAATGACCCCATAATATAAAAAAAGGCAAAATGTCAGCATACTTGCTTCATGGTGTTTTGGATGACCTTCGCTGTTTTGTTCATTTTGCTATTGAATCTCCTCCTCCTCCTTCAGAATCTGTAATGGATGTTACTGAAGAACCATCTGTCCCCTCCCCATCAGACTCACCATCGGCTCCCTCTGAATTTAATAAAGCAAATTTGTTTACAGTCTGTACTGAGGCAGTTTCTTTCTTATTAACTTTCCTGTTCCCCTGTGACACAGCTTTCCCTTGTCTATTCCCTTTTTATGAGATACCATTCTAAAAGGTGGATCCTTCTCTCCTGGGGGTGGGGGTGGGGGCACGTCCAGCTCTGTTTCACCTGTCTCCCCATTCATACCCTGGGCTTCTTCAGCTGTGTCCATTCCCATTACTTCCTCTGTGGTCTGTATTCCCCTCCAAATCCTGCCCTGGAGGGTCCCTTGGTGCAGGAGGGTCTGTAGGAACATTCTGTTCTAGGAAGCTTGAATGCCCTGGTGATGTAGCCACTACAATGTTTGCAGAGGCTGCCTTTTTTGCATATTGTTGCTGGGCCGTGTTGATTAGTCCCTCATGTGAAGGACAATCCTCCCTATTATGGGATGCCTAGGGACACCTACCATATGCATGACCTGTCCTCTCGCAAAGGTTGCAACAAAACAAGTTTAGGCAATTAGCAGAACTGTGTCCAAACTCTAGACAGTGGTTACATCTCGTGGAGTCACAGGCAGAACTTAAATGGGCCCTTGGTCCACACTTGAAACATGACCTGGGTTGGCCCCTATAGAATACTAATCCCCTGTCTTTCCCTAAAAAAAGGAACTGGGGAGATGAACAGGGCCTGTGTTGTGGAAATTAGCTTAACTCTCATCCTCCAACTCCCACCCCATATTTGCTCACTGTCCAGATTTGGGGTAAGTTTACTTAAGATTTCTCACCTTTGTTTCAGCCAAAAGAGGATGTCCTCAATGTTTACCCCTTCATTCCTAAAGAAAACTATGATTAATTTGACTAGGGGTTTCGTTAAAGGGACCACCAAAAAAGGAATCCGTAAAGGAGTATTTTTTAACACCTGGTAGTGGGCCCAGAAGCAGTCCATACTTGACACATTTTTAAAGCTAATGTCATAGTTCCTGTTTCCCAACCCTATTAGGGTGAAAATCTCAGATGAAAAAAAATTTCAAAGAATTCTTTAAAAGTTGCTTTGCTATATGTACCCTATCAGGAGGTTCTCTAAGCCTCCCTTGTACACTAACCTAACAGCATTCCATCTGGGGGTAGGCTCCCCCTTGTTTAAAAATAAATCAGATAGTTTAAATATAGGCTCCAATGTTGGCCTATCTTCAGACCCATGTATGACCTCCTCACTGGGTCCCATCCATAATGGAATATCTGTCCCATTCACACTCACACCTTCAGAAATATCTCTGTTTGCCATAGATTCCCCATCATTTATATTTCCCCCAACACATGCATCAATATTACTGGTACCAGATAAAATAGAAAAAGTGCTACCTCGGGGTTTGTTGGAGCTTATGTCTTGTTCATTGATGGTGGCCACTTTTGAAGGTATACGCTATATCATCTCCTGATATGAAGGGTCCTCAGAATCAGGAACCCAGGCTCCCTGCTGTCCCTGTTTCCAACCAGCGTTCTCTAATACTTGCACAATTGAATGCTGTACTGAACCCTCATCGCAAAAGTCAGGAGCTCTGGATCTCCAGTCTCTCTCTCTCTCTCTCCTTCTGCCTGTCCCTGAAGGAATAAGTTTTCTTCATTGTTTCAGTTCGTAGTGAGTCCTGTAAATACAACTGTTTCCCAACTTCAAGTCTCATTTTGATGTTTTTAGTGAGACAAACACTTTCTGTTTCCTTTTCCTTCGGCTTGCGGTACACAGGGTCTACGCCATTTAAACTGCCAGCCGTTTGTTTAGCATTGCTTTGAACCACCTTGTTTTGGACAGAAGCAGTGGCCCTGTCATTTTGGCCTGACTGTGAGTCAAAAGCTGGATGACTCATCTCTGTGTTATTCACTACATTGGATTTATCAGGTACTTGTGCCAGAGTTTCAAGCTATTTCTCAAGCTCTGCAGCTCTTTGCATGATCTTTTCTTTTTCTAACTGAAGCATTTTAACTTTTTCTTTCAATTCAATATCCAGTACCTGCACATTCTCTGTTGTTTGACCATCTTTATTTTGCATCAGCTCCCCGTTGCTTTTCTCCACTATTTCCCCCACACAGGTAGGATCGGGTGCACCATCCTCCTCGCTGAATTCTATAGTCAGGTCTTCAAAATCCGTAACTGTTTCTGCAGAGTTTCTGTCTTTTTCAGCCTCTGTAAAAAGAGAGACAGGGGAGGAGGCCATCTCCCCTGCCACATCAGCACTTCCTCCTCTTCCTGTGTCCGGCTCCAAAATAAGTCCCTCCATCTTGCCTACAGGAAGTGACAGCACCCCTGCAGACAGAGTAGGGGAATTTCCTCGGTGTCCTGGCCAAATTTCCCTCATTCACTAAGAATACCACCAACAACTTAATCTGGTTCAAGGTCAGTTGGCATTCATCTGTATCCCCCTCCCCTGGGTCGTGCCTGAAAATAGGCAGGATTTGTCTAGTGCACTTACCCGGTCAACCAAAACTAACTAAATAAATAATTACTGATATGATGACTCTGAGGGATCATCAGTGATTATTATATACTTTACATATATTCTCATATAATCAAATGTAGTAGTGGCCTGTCAGTACTCTCTGTCTAAGTTGTTTTGTCTTTCATCTAGGCAAAGTAATGCCACCTTTAGTTTGAACCTGTCAGCATTCTCTTTGTCTAAACTTCATGTTAACAAACTTTGTCTCATATTATACTCATTAGTAAATCTGTCTTCCAGGTAATTATCCAATGGAGAATGTCTTGTATAACCTTATTTATAATATAGAGCCTATACATAAGGTTCTTTATATCTGCTGTTTAGATGTTATCTCTAATATATAAAATTGTGTAAGCCAGCTCCACTGCCTTGAGAACTGTACATTCTTCTGCAACTAGTGAGTACCCTGTGATTTGTGATTTTCACTGTCAAATGCTTGGTGAGAGTATAATAAATTATCCTTATCTACTACTGCTTGTGGAGCTGTTTTCTCTGGCTAACACTGTAGAGAGAAAAATAATCTGATTTATTATCCCAGCGCTGGTTTCTGGTAACATTTCTGGCAACCTTTTAGCAGGTGTCTGGATGTTAGTCAAAATGGCAGGTTAATTTCCTCTACAAATTAACACGCTGGGTGAGAAATCCCCAGTACCAAGCAGTTGAAAGCATCTTCTGTTTAAATCTATTCGGCTTACTTTTGATTCCTAAGTGCAAAGCACATAGACAAACAGACCTGTAGTGAACTGTTTTTTTGGGGGTTGCATGGGGATGGCTGTAAAGGGATCTGAACAGATAGACATACTGCTTTCATTTGTGGGTTTAAATCCTAAGGGGTTATACTCATTTAGGAGCCCACATAGAAATGTAGAAACATAGACTTTGACAGCAGATAAGGACCACTTGGCCCACCTAGTCTGCCTGTTTCCCTATCTACAGGATAAGCTGCAGATCCCTGTTAACCAACAGCCTACATCTTCCTACACCCCACAAGTATTGCCTTATGTCTGTCCCATGCATTCTTGAATTCTCCCACAGTTTTGGACCCCACAACCTCTTCAGGAAGGCTGTTCCATGTGTCCACCACCCTCTCTGTGAAAAAATACTTCCTCACATTGCCCCTGAGTCATCCCACCTCTATCTTTAAATTGTGTCCCCTTGTTCTTGCACATCTCTTTTTCTAAAAGATGCTACCCTCTTGGACTTTTTTTGATTCCACTGAGGTACTTAAAAGAATTTATCATGCCCCCACTTCCTCAAGGGTATACATATTAAGCTCCTTTAGTCTCTCCTCGTATGGCTTATGTTGCAGACCCTGCACCATTTTAGTCTCCATCCTATGTTCTTGTGGAGATGGGGTCTCCAGAACTGGATGTAGTACTCCAGATGGGGTTTCACCAACTGCCTGTACAGAGGGATAACAACTTCTTGTTTTCTACAGGTGATGCCTCTCCCTATACATCCCAATATCCCCCTGCCCTCTCTGCTGCCTTCTCTCATTGCTTGCTAACCTTAAGGTCATCTGATATGATTACCCCCAGGTCCCTTTCCATTTTTGTTGTTGTTACTACCTGTCCCCCATTGTGTACTCTTCCCCTGGGTTTTTGTTTCCCAGATGCATTACTTTGCACTTCTTTGCATCGAACCCAAGCTGCCATACTTCTGACCATAGCTCCAACCTTTCCAAGTCCCTTCTCATCCCTTCTCATCCTTTCCACCCCCCCTTGTGTATCAACCCTATTGCAGATCTTTGTGTCATCTGCAAAGAGGCATACTTTTCCTTCCAATCCCTCTGCAATTTACTTTCTTCACATCAGCCAAGGGCTGCCCGTGTGCTTTCAAGATCTGCGGTCCAGAAAGTACTTCTTGATGCACAGCTAGCCAAGGGTTACTCATATAAATATTGCTGTGTCTGAATTAATCAGCGCTGAGTTGAGTCTGGAAGCCTCACACTATCTTGCTACCCATGGTGGGTTTGAAGATTTTGCCACTGTGCAAAAGACAAAGATGATCCTATAATAGCTATCTTTGATCATTATAATGAATTAAAACATGGTACCAGGAAAGTAAATCCTTAAGGGTTATTCATTGAAATGATATTTACAGGGTTTGATGCTGCGTTACATGCATTGGCTGTGTACAGGCTGGAAATGGGTCTGCTAGAAGCTGACCATATAAGGAGGGTAGAGAGGCTGGAATTTCAAATACAGTCCCTACATAATCAAAATGAAAGTTTTTTGCAGGGGGGCGTGGCCTGACTGTTGAACAAGATGGAGAGCTAATCCTTTTCTGCTATTGATCCGGAGTACAGATCTTGATGGATACCCGACCTAACTGAGCTATTTCACATATAATCTTGATAGATCAATACCTTCGAACTCCGTCTATCTCCGACACGATTTTCGGTTTTACCCTGAAGCACAGATTACTTAATAATTGCTCAAGGGCCTAGAGGACTACAACATCGCCATGCCACAATGGGGAAAAAAAAAAGAAAGGAGCCGGAGCACCATCAGTGCGGGACATGTTCGCCTCGCTAATGGCTAAAATGGAAACCCTAACAACGGCCACAAATAATGCCTCTGGCACCTTGCAAAAGCTGGACTCTAGAATGGGGATAAGTGAACAAGTGATAAGCTGCCACAAGGAGAAATTGCAAGATCATTCTGCTCTCCTAAGGGACCAGGCTGCACAAATCAAAACTCATCATGAGAAAATTGATGATATGGAGAATAGACATTGTCGAAATAATATATATATATATATATATATATATATATATAAAACAAAATAACTTAAGACTTCTTGGCTTTCCGGAGGGCTGTGAAGGGTCCCAAACTGTTACTTTTCTTCAACGAGCTCCTACAATTACCTCCGAACCACAGGCTCACTATAGAAAGAGCACATCGCTCCTTGCAAAAGAAACCTCCCAAGGGCGAAAGGCCGAGACCTATAGTGGCCCATATACTCAACTTCACCGAAAAAGAAGCCATACAGAACAGGGCTAGGTAAATTGGAGCTTTAGAATGGCATGGGCATAGAATAATGATATTCCAAAACTACTCACGTGAGCTGGCTGGGAGGAGGAAGGCCTATAACAAGGCCAGAAGACGGCTGCATGAAAACCAGATTTCCTTCACCCTCCGATATCCGGCCACCTAATCCATCACTCACAATGGCACAGTGTCTCAGTTCTACACGCCCGAAGCAGCGATGGAATTTATAAATACCACTTGGCCCACAACTAATAATCACCACTGCAGCCTATTGCTAGAAGGGCCTGAGAGGGCATGCAGCGCTCCTCTCGATCGACGATCTCCCTTGAACCGGGACTAACCCTCCACGGGTACACAGGATCATCAAAATAGGGCACCCAGATGAGAATTAGAACCCAGACTCCCTAAAGGCTGAAAAAGACCTCCAGATGTGACCCATGCCAAATGGGAACACCCTCGGGAGCAAACATCCACCAAAGAATACTTTTATCCCTCTGAAATAAGTATCCAGCGAGCTGAGTCCCGAGAGATAGAGTACACCAGTCCTTACTTCTCCAAAAATAGATTTTCTCTTATCGCTCAAACTGATGCCATATCTGCAGATAACTTACCCTTGGAAATGGATGGCAGAACGAGAACAGGAGTTGTATGAAGCACGACGCTCATGGGCACTAGTAGTTGAGGAGGCCCTCCCGTTGGACAGTTCTGAACTACCGACCATGGCTTTGGGCCTTCCACAAGGGATGTCACAAATCTCTGCCGCCGACACTGGAAAGTAGGATTCTCAGGAAGTGAACCCAAGCTGATCGATATTCAGATAAGTCCCCTTGGTTCTGTGTCTTTGGGGAGTAATTATGGATGGCCTAATGGGATTAAAGGGGCTGAGGATAAGATTTGACTTGGGGTTATACACTAATTCCCCCTGCCACATCTTTCTCACTTGATAGCAATGAAGGATATTAAGATGGGCAGATTAGTGTCACTGCCCCCCCAATAGGCACTCCTCCTCTGTGGCTTATTATTAGATGTGTTTGTACTCTGAATGTCTTATATACAGTATAAGGGCAGATTTTTGGGTCTGACTATGAATCCCTTCCCCCCGCTAGATAAAATGGAGGAAACGCACCCCATCCCCTCACAATTAGTTGAAGGTAAACACATATCTTCCTTAAATTCACACCCATTAGCTCAGGGTAGGTAAATATACCCCTCAGTACTTTGTCTGATAGCTGGCTTTATGTAATTATACCTGCTTTAAGGTGTTTTCAGTCTCTAAGGATTTCTGCTCAGACACAAAGCCACAGACAGTGGATTGACTAAATCTACCCCCCCCCAGGTACAGCAGGCATGCCATTGGCTGGGGCTCCAGCCGGCTAAACCTAGCTTAAGACCTCTTAATAGTTTCTTTTTCTTTTATAAGTGTTCAAAAAACACCCCTATAAGTACTACAAGGGAAACATATCACTCTTGGTTCAAGACTCCCCTTATATCACCCTTTCCCCCTTGTCTGCAGAGACTAACTCAGGGAGATACTATCTTTAAGCTAGGGACAGAGGACACCCTATAGATATTTAGTCTACACATTTATAGCCAACCAGATCCTCGCCTGTTATAACTGTGACAACTCCTTACCCAAGGGGTACTAGCTTATTATTTTAGGAATTAGCTACATAAGGGACACACAGACATCATCCAGCTCCCAAAGAAGATGACTGAGTTGACCTTTCACACTTGGAATGTAAGGGGCTTGAATTCGCCCATCAAGCAGAAAAAGGAACTCTCTCATCTTAAACGTCTCAAATCAAAAGTGACCTTCCTACAAGAGACTAAACTAACAGGGAATGACCACCTTACTATGGTAAAGGATTGGGTGGGACAAGGAGTGCATTCTGCTGCCCCTTCTAGAAAACATGCTGTTCTCATTTTAATACACAAATCCTTACAATGGACCCTTTCAGATTCCACAGCTGACTCAGACAGATGGTGGATTCTGGCCACATACAGTACCCCCTTAGGTCCTCCCACGCTTTGCAATGTCTATGTCCCAAACAATGATGACCCCAACTTCTTTTATAAATTAGCTGACTCTATCAGCACTTTCTTACCAGCCAACTGTCCCATACTCCTTGGAGGAGATTTCAACCCGGTACTGAAGCCTTCCTTAGATTGGAATGACAAAGATAAGGAAGTACATATTAGAGGGAGTAGAGCTCTGCACCAGCTAATCAAAGACCATGGTCTCACAGATTTGTGGAGATTGTTCCATCCCAGGGACAGAGACTACATATACCCTTCTGAGCCTAATGCTTCATACAGCAGGTTAGACTACTGGCTTACCTCCCCCTCTATTCTTCACAATTCTCTGGATGCCTCTATCCTCCCCCAAATCATCTCTGACCATGCCCCAGTCCAATTACTAATATTATGGGAAACTCCAGCACCCCCCACTCGCCACTGGAGACTTGACCCGCTCCTTATTAGAGACCCAGACTTTGTCCCCTGGGCCAGAACAGAAGCCTCCCAGTTCCTGGCACACAACCCCCCCCCAACACTTCAACAAGGAATAGATGGGAAACCTTTAAGGCTACCATGAGGGGCAATATCATGGGATATGCAGCAGCCAAATGCAGAGCAAGAGAAAAATGCCTCCTGGACCTGGAGCACCAACTAACAGCCACTGAATATCAATTTAAAAAGAACCCCTCCCCTGGCTACCCTCTCGGCAGAACCATACTTGGTTTACGCTTCAAAATTAACTAGCTTCTAAACAGAAAAGCAGAAGTGGTCATTCTCCACTTATGGCACACATTCTGGGAGGGAGGAGACAAAGAGGGCAAAGTACTGGCCTACCAAGTTCGATGCCAGCAGATTAGCCGGCTCATCCTGGGCCTAAAAGATAACCAAGGGACCCTGGCCACTACACCACAAGCCATGAATCAGAATATGACTGCTTTCTACAGGGATCTCTACTCCACTACCCATTCTCACCTGGTTCCCATGACCCAGACTTCTTGAATGGCTTGTCCCTCCCCATACTATCTCCACAACAGGCCTCGGAGTTGGACGCCCCAATCACCTAGAGAGAGGTTAGCACTGCTATTCAGAGCCTCCAACCTGGCAAGTCCCTTGGAAATGATGGCTACACCGCCGACTTCTACCAGGCGCGGGCACCTGTGATTACCCCTCTTCTCACTGCAGTCTTTCAGGAAACTGAGATCCATGGTATCCTCCCTCCCTCCCTCCCTATGAGAGGCCACAATTGTTTTCATCCCAAAAAAAGGAAAAGACCCCACTTGTCCAAACAGTTACCATCCTATCTCCCTCATCAATGTGGACAGTAAAATTTATGCCAAAGTCCTGGCTGCCAGATTTAGCCCTCTACTCTCACACCTAATTCACCCCTCCCAGGTGAGCTTTATACCAGGTCATCATAGCACTGATAATCTCCGAACCTTGATAAATCTGATGCATGTAGCAAAGGCCTTTGCAACACCAGCTGCTGCCATTGTGGTAGATTTCGAAAAAGCCTTCGACTCTATTGAATGGGACTACCTATACCTGGTCTTTGCCCGTCTGGGATTGGGTGAAAGCTTCATAACTAAAGTACGGGCCATTTATAATACCCCAACAGCACGGATTACTACCAACTCGACCCTCTCACCCACTTTCCCATTAGAACAAGGAACCAGACAAGGCTGTCCCCTTTACCCCTATTGTTTGTCCTTGGGGTCGAACCATTAGCAACTGCAATTAGGCAATACTCACATATCCACGGGATAAAAATTAGGGACTAAACCTACCCAACCCTGATGTATGCGGATGATCTCCTCCTTCCGTTGTGTGATTCCCCCCACTCTCTACCCTACCTATTAGAGCTACTGGACTCCTTCACTACTTACTGTGGCCTCAAACTTAATCAGTCTAAGACTGAAATCCTTCTCCCAATGATAGCTGCCTACAATCAACAGCCACTACCCATGGGCTACTATTGGCCCCAAAGGGCTAACTTACCTGGGTATTACACTCGCCCCTAAATTGGAACACCTCTGGCAAGCTAATATACAACCCCTGCTTGACAAAACAAAGACTGAATTGGATAGATGGAAGCAACTCAAACTCTCCTTAGCAGGCAAGATCACGGCTCTAAAAATGGTAACAGCCCCACGGTTCCTCTACCTCCTAGCCCACATACCCATTTCCCTCCCCAAGCTATGGGCACAACCCATAGACAAACTATTTGGGGATTTTCTTTGGGCGGGCTCTAAACCTCATTTCAGCTGAGCTAAACTGAGATCTCACTGGACACAGGGAGGGTGGGACTTAGCATGGATGATGGCATTTCAGGTTGCACAAACAGTCTATTGGTTCCAACCCTCCTCCCCACTAGTCCACAATGAATCCAGATTGAACTAGAGACATCAAACACTCTGGTCTCCTCCTCTCTGTTATACATGGCTGGAAGGTCCACTCAAGCACAAACCTCTCCCCCAACCCTGTTGCTACTTCCCCCACAGTGGAAATGTCCAGAAGAACCTGGCTATACCGCCATCATAAATTGGAAATAGAACTGATTCCACTCCTATATCTACCACTTTGGCAGAATCCCCATATCACCATTGACAAAATGAGGGTGCCCTGGAAACATTGGTTTATCAGAGGCCTTCAAACAGTAAGAGACCTATGTGACAGCGACCTCTCCAGTGTCTCTACTTTTCAATCCCTACAAGCAAGGTGGTACCTTCCTCATAATGAGTTCTGGAGATATCTTCAGATCCGCTCAGCAGTCTCCCCCTTGCTGGGACACCCCCACACCGGGCTGACCCTTCACCCTTGCAATCATGGATAAAATACCCAAAAGGTCTTGCAGGACGAATGTATGCCAAACTTCAAGACTCCCTATCTCCTCAATCTGGGCTTTCCAAAAACAAATGGGAAAAAATGTTACAGTCTAATATCACAGACTCCCAATGGGGGCTCGCCTGAAGAGATGCTCACAAATGGTACCATGATGCTAGATCCAGGCTGATCCACAATAAGATATTACACTCCTGGTATAAGACTCCTGCCATATTATATAGAGCCAAGTTTCTGGACTTGGACTGTTGTTGGAGATGTGACAGGGAAGGGGGAGATTTGGCCCATACACTATGGTCCTGCCCTAAGATACAATCCCTCTGGAGAAGGATTGTTACATTGGCTACTAAAGTGCTACACAGACCAATCCCTCTCTCCCCACTTTTTTTCTTTCTGAGGATTAAACTAGACCTCCCACCACTGAACCCACAGGAAAATAGGTGGCTAGCACTCCTAGCCATACAAATAAAACAAACTTTATTAGGTAGATGGTGAACCACAAATACTCCCCAGGGATTTATTTAACTCCAATAATTGATTAGCGTTTTGCTCATAAAAGTGTTAAAACATTGTGAAAATGCATATCACTTGCCTTACTGTGTTTAACAAACATAACACTTCTAGAAAACCTATATAAATACTTTCTGTATAGTTAGCATTGTCCCAAGAAAAAAAATGCTAATCAATTATTTAAAACCCTGCTCCCACACGTATGGAAGTTGAAGCCTCCCTTTCAGCACTTGCGAAGTTGGACAGGATTACCCATCTGAAAACTTATCAAATGTCTAAGTTTCAGCAATGCTGGGCTTCATATCTGGGATATGCATTACTCCCTCAAGGAGTGGGCTGACCTCCCCCCATGGTCATAAACTGGATTTAGCATAGATTCATGCAGATGTAGAGCAGGTAGTTGGAGACAGGCTAGCATAGCTCCTATGTTGATTTGACTTGGCTATTTAATAATAAGTAATTCCTCTGGAACAGAATTTTTTCCCTACCTAGGGAGACTTATAGTATTACCATCTCTGTTTGGTAGACTACTATAGGCATTGTAATTGACCTAAGTCACCGATTCCTTGTGTACCTCTGCTCTGTTTTAGGATTTACTGCATGCTGTATCAGAATGAAGACATACATATCCGCCCACCTGAAGCCATGTTGTGGCATGACCCTCTCTGCAATAGGATAGGTGTGTCCTCCATCAGGTATTCCTGTTTCTCTCCATAGAAAGTTGTTCAGTGAGTAGTATACTTGTTACCTTATATACTATGAACCAGGGTGGACGCTCTCTCTTTTAAGGGCACATTGTTTTTGTCTGTACCAGATACAGTACCTTAGCTTACACTCTGTAACCTTGTGTAAATGGAGATTTGTAATTTTTCCCTATTTCCTTCCCTATGCCTCCCCTTGCCCTCCCACACTCCCCTGCTATTCCTCCCCCCAGTTATGGTTACTGTATAAGATCTCACTGTTACTTGAAACACTTATTGAATGTACTGAAATATGTATCATTTTTGGAAAATAAATAAAACTTTACAGCAGAAAGTTTTTTACATGACTCATTTCCCAGTAACAGCCAAGAACTTCATGTTTTAAGAGATAAATGTGAAATGGCAGGATTGGATAGGAAACAAGCTTTGCAAATTAATGATGTCCTGTAAAACAACAATGATACTTTATGTTTTGAAAATGAGGACCTGAGATTAGACCTGACTGAGGTAAGTGCTGAGCTAGATCATCAGATCAGGGAGAACTCCAAGGTTACAGCTGTGTATAGGTATTTAAAGAAACAGTCAGTGAAGTGTCTTTAAGAGATTCAGGCAATGTAGGAAAAAGGTGAAACTGTGCCATCAGAGGGAAGTTCTTATGGGACATATTAGGGCCAGAGAGGACAAGATGCATATTGATTTTGCCTCCTCTGGTGATGAGGAGCCAGAAAATGAGGAACCACGGAGTGCAATGGAGTGGACTAGCCCAACGACTGTCCATCCTCCTAGTGTTTCACAAAATGGAGAATTGTTAGTGCCTTAAAATGGTGGACACAGATGTCATCACGTCACTTCACCATGCCATCCCTAAGATGGCCGACAGGATGTTGATGTTGATGATGAGGTACAAGTTGTCATGACCCAAGATGGCCGTGCCCATGGGTCATCATCCCAAAATGGCTGACCATCGCATCATGGAGGTCAGATTACATGACCACAGGGAGCTGTGATTGCTGCCTTGACTACTAAGCACAAGCAAGACATTCAGGAAATTATGAAAGTTTTTGGTAAACTTGATTATACTGATGTGCAGAGAGATGCATTTAGAATGGAAGTGGATGAGTATATTAAAGATGCTAGTAAACAGCCAAATATTGTGAGAGCTTTGGCAAATGCTGCAGCAGAGGCTGCATTAAAGGGAGCCACTCTAGCTCTTCCCAAAACAAAACCACTCTGCCCCCTAACCCCATGAAGTCTACACAGTTAGCACAACAGATGGCCGACAGCACAGGACGCATGCAGCCATCTGATAATTTGAGTTGTCACCTTGCCAAGGTAAAAGCACATTGTAAAATGCTTGGTTTGCCTCTGGATGGTTGAGTACAAGTGCTGAGGTTAACTGTGGATCCCAGCCTTTGGTCTAAACTTCTGTCAGACATAAGAGATGGTACAAAAAAATACTGGGCTAGTATTCATTCAGTCTTGATGGCAGCACAGTACCCAGGAATACTTGGAGCATGACTGGCATACAATGTGAAGTGAGTGGCTAAGGAATCCCCTGCAGACTGTCATGGATATTTGTGGATGGCTTATTGTTCAGGCAAAGCATTAGCAAATGAGCAATGTGAGGCTGATAATTTGGAGTACAAAGATTTATTCTTACACAATAGGACACCAGGTCACCATGAGAGGGTTGAGTGTTCTATTTTTCCTGAGGAGGATAATTTTGCAAAAATGTTAAAGGTGGTTGAAAGATCATTTCAGGTGTACTTGCACATACTTTATTCTGGCACTACAAACAAGGTTGCCGCTATTCAGCAGCCTTCTGGGGAAGGGGCAACCCACTATACAGTGAAAGGGGGACACAGGGTAAGAAGGCTTCTGCCCCCAAAATGTAAAATGCAATAAAAACTGGAAGGAGAAAAAGTATAATAACAAATGGAATAGACAGGGTGGCAAGTATCAATGTACTGGTCCATCCTACAGGGAGACTGCAGAGGAAAATAAACACCTCTGAGAAGCCCAGCAGTCTAGGAAATCTAGTAACCCTATTCCTGAACGCCATGTGGCTGCAATAATGCCATCATCACAGACCACATGGGGAGGTGCAGGTCTGATTTATGAACCTGTACTGCCAGCTGCTACAGCAGCACCTCCTCCAGTCATATATACTACTGCACTGCCAATTGGCAGAGTGGCAGCTCATCCAACAGAAAATACTGCTGCGCTGCCAGCTGCCAGAGCAGCACCCCCTCCAATTGCATATACTACTGCACTGCCAACTGCCAGAGCAGTACCTTCTCCAAATGAATATGCTGCTGCACTGCCAATTGCTAGAAGCAGCATCTCCTTCAATAGAACATACTGCTGAACCACAAACTATAGCTGAAGTAGTACATGCCTTTTGCACTCCGCTGTTAACACATGCAGCACCATCTGCATGTGCAGCACCATCTGCTTATGAACCACAACATATGTAGAAACTACTGTATGCACAGGTAATACCACCCACATATGCAGCATCAGCTGCACACATACCACTACCTGTACATGCACCACCACATTTACAGGTACTACCACCACTACATGCAGAGCCCTCTGCATGTGTTCCACCACCTATAAGATCACCCCCACCAGTGCCTCTGCGAACATCCCACATAGTGGCTGAAGTATCAGGCAAGAGACAGGAACTGCATGGGGCAACCCCCACAGCAGGCACTTCTAATAAGAAGGTGCAAGATAATTAATTTTTTTCCAATTATTTAACCAGGTGAGACACACTAAGCTGAAAGCTTGATACAGGTGCAACCTGGTAGCACAGAGAAGCTAAGTGAATTGCTCAGGGTCACACACTATGCAAGTGGGGGTTGTGGGATTCAAACTCAGGTCTCCAGATTTGCAGCTCAGAGCCTTAAACCACTGCACTATACTGCCTTGCTATTGTAAAGAAACTTGAGAAAGGGAACTGTAATAAAGAGCAATGACAATCAGAGGCCCCAGTCTGCATTATATCTCCTATTATACTGGATCTAAGTGGTAGGCCGTGTATAAAGGCCAAGGTTGGGGTCCACCAGCTAGTAATGCTGCTTGATTCTGGAGCAGCCATGTCAGCATTACATGATGAGAATCCTGAATTCTCACACTGGTCTACCAGATGGGAGACTGGTACACAAGGGATGGATATTATTGCTGTAAAAACCTATCAGCCCAAACCCATCCCTGTAGTGGTGGGCAACCACACCACAAAATTCACCTTTGAACTAATGGTATTACATCATCATCCCAGTATTTTGAGAGTTGATTTTCTAGGACAACACGAATGTGTTGTGGATCTGGCAAACAGGATCATGATCCAAATACCAGGACAATACCATACAGTCAAGATATGTGATTCACATGTTCTTGCAGCTATAACACACAATGACGCTAAGTATGATGTCATAGACCTCTTTAAGGATCATGATGGATACAGAGACACACAGCCAATAATTGTCAGACACAAGGATGTGTTTGCAAAGGATAAACATGATTGTGGTAAAATGAATAATACCATTAAAGTAACAGGACCACACCCTGGCAGGCAGAGGCAATACCCTTTTCCTGCTGAGGCTCTGCCATCTTTAAGAAAGACAATAGTATCCCTGCTTCAACAGGGTGTAATTAGGCCATGTGTCTCAACTGTCAACTCACCCATTTTGCCTGTTCAAAAGCCAAATGGGACTTGGAGGCTCACATTTGATGATAGAAGGTTCAATCAGGCAACCCCAAGCTGTTCCATACAGTGGCATCAGTCCCTGATGTCCCTAAGATGCTGACCCCAGACCATAAATGGTTCACCGCACTGGATATTTCCAATAGATTCTGGTCTTTACCACTGGGTAAAGAGAGCCAGTACAAATTTGCCTTCACTTTTGAAGGAAGACAGTACACGTTGAGATGTCTCCCCCAGGGATCCCACAACAGTCCATCCCTCTTTCAACTACACATGAAGGGTGCATTACAGGGATTCTCAACCGCTGAATGCCTACTGCAGTATGTAGATGATTTGCTTTTGACAACTGATACAAAAGAAGGAGGTTCTCTTTATAGAACTCCGCATAACAGAAAAAGGAAGAAGCACTGATATGAAGAAGATTCAGGGACTGCAGGATTTACCCCTGCCAACCAGTGTAGGAACACTGAGTGATTTTCTGGGTATGGTAAACTACTCCAGAGACTTTATTTGTGACTTTGCACAAAGGGCTGCACCTATGTATGAGTTACTGAAAAAGGACATACCTTGGACATGGGGTCCATTACATAACAAAGCCATAACCAGTTTGAAATAATCACTGGCAACAGCCCCAGCATTGATTAATCCTAACCCAGCTTTAGGGTACCATCTCAAAACTGCTACATCAGCTACAGCAATTTCAGCAGTTTTAACACAAAAATTCAATGGACATATTAGGCCCATTGCCTAAGCATCTCAGATGCTTTCCCCAGTAGAGCTAAAATACAACTCTTGTGAAAGGAATCTTTTGGCCATATATTGGGCGGTAAGACACTTTATGTATATCATTGGATATGCCCCTATTGTGTTATATTCTGATCATTTGCCAACAAATGTCCTACTGTCAGGCAGAGTAAAAGATGGCTCTGTTTCAAATGCCAGACTTATACACTGGGAGTTGATAAAATGCTAGGCAGACTGAAATCCTCTGGTAGCCACACATGAGAAAGGGTGTAGAATGTTACATCAACAACTGTTTGATCTGTGCACAGAACAATCCTATACCAACTAGGAAGAATGCTAAAGTGCAACCCCAGAGGCACTCAGGCCCCTGAAACAATATCCAGATTGACTACATTGGCCCTATGCCAACCACTGAGAATAACGATAAGTTTGCCCTAGTGATCACTGACCTATTTTCCAAATGGGTCAAGGCTGTCCCAACAAAGAGCAACGTAGCTAAAGCAACTGCAAAGGTTTTGATAAACCAGCTGTTTAATAGGTGGGGTTTACCCCAAAGGTAAATTCTGATCAGGAAGTGGGCTTTATAGCTGAAGTAATTCAGCAAACTCTGGATTTATTAGGGGTAAAACAAAAGTTTCACATCCCTTACCACCCACAGTCATCAGGATAGGTGGAATAGGCTAACAGGCAGAACAAAGTTATGTTATCCAAATTTGTTCAGGAAAACCCCAAAGAATGGGATTCATTATTGCCACTGCTCCTTATGGCAATAAGAAGGACACCCTCTGCAGGTACACAGTGTACCCCATTTGAAGTCATGACCATACAGTCTATGAGACTCCCAGAACACTTGCTTTTGGATCTTGGTGCCCCCACTGCTGCTAGGGTGTCAGTGGACAAACATGTCAAACAACTCAAACAGGACATCCAAATGATACACCTGTTTGCTGCACAACACCTGGGTCAGGCCCAGCTACAAGCCAAAATCCAATTTGACAAAACTGTACACCCTGTAGATTGGCAAGTTGGGGACCAGGTAATGGTACTTTGATTTGCACACTCTACACACCCATTTGTAAACAAATGGGAGGAGCCCTATCCCATTGTATACAGACTCAATCCTGCAGTCTACCAAGTTAGACTGCCTCGCAATAAGAAAGTCATTGATAAATGGCCACATTTGCCAATCAAATGAAACTGTTTAAAGGAGAATTACTTTTCCCTACCCCAATGGGTGGAATAGTACTGAACTAGCTATGTTTTGTTTTCTTTTTCGTTTTAGGTTCCTAAGAAAGATGTCTGTTTTTCACTTACTTTTCTTTTTAGAAATATTGGTCTTCTTATAAGCCCAAATTGTATACTGTAATGCATATAAGAAACCAGTGACCCCTAAACATATACAGCTTATTGAGGCAGAATATCCCTCAAGCCCACAGGATCTGAAGGCATCCCATGGTGTGCATACTGAAGTCCTAGAAGATATGGTCATTATCTAGGAGAGTAATGCGGGTCTACTGCATGTTATGATCATTGCTTCAGATCAATCAAGTCTTGAAATTGCATGGTATGCAGTTCATAATAAAGATCTAATCCAAGATACTTTCCAAGGCTGGCCTAACATCAAAATTTACCCTGCTGGTACTTATCTATACAAAAAGTACACCCCCACAAATTCTGGAGTATACAACCTAACCACTAGGACTGATCCAGACACTTGTTTATGTCATGCTGATCAACAGGAATACTGTATTCAAAATTATATGGCAACAAAGGCCACTGTCCTTAAGGTTTTACCCTGTGATGCCCCAGAATTTGAGACACCTGATATTGAGTGCCCAAAACAGAACCCTGGCCCACCCAGTGGCCTAGTTGCCACTTCCCAGCCAGGTGTCCTTGTTAATAATATACAATTCATGCACATCCCAGTAGTTTTGAATCTTACCCATTAGAATTTTGAAGAATATGGCCTATGTTCAACAACTGACATTTCCCATTTCTTTCAAGTTATGTTATTGAATACCTTGGCAGTATACCAGGTACACAATAATGACCCCTATACTGGGGCTGACAGAACTCCACATAGAGGATTTTCAAACCCTAAACCTAGTAGTACTGCTAACAAAAGTGAGAAACTTAAATGCACTGTTTTATAGCAGAAAGAGGTATGGCCTCTGGCCTATTTGGTTCTGGTATGTCAATTTGGAATAGGGCTGATATAGTCAGTGTTCAAGCACAAATGACAAAGGTTTATGATAGTATGAAATATAATATCATACCTCCCATGTTACATGGTATAGATAGCCTCATTCAAGAAGAACATTTTACAATTTATAACATAAAGGATATTGTGAGGGGATTTGACTTGACAAAGGACAAAATTAATGAACTAATCTTGGCTAACAGTCAGGAAGCAGACAAGCAGCACATAGCCAGGGAAGTCCTTTGCTCTGCCTATGGCTCTTATGTTCTTACAGCCATTGGCGGTCTCTTCTGGGATCTGGAATTAGGACGTATGCCTGATCTCATACAAGACAGATGTATGGGTCAGTGGTACTGCCCCAAATGCACTTCTGCTGCATGTGTTAACAAATGTTTATCAGAAGCTAATACTAATCCCTTGTCAACGACAAGGAACCTTGGGCATGTCACCACACAAACCAGTTTTGCTCCATGTTTTGAAACTTATTACTGCACAATCAAGGATGCCTTGTTTGTGACTCTCACAGTGTCATTGCCGTAGTTTGATCTGGCAACCTCCATCTTTGATCGTCTGGCAACCGTCCATTCTATCGCTCATCTTGATGAAAACATTTATCGTGAAAGGTTGGCACTACCTCCTTTGTTGGTTAACTATACATGTCTGAGCTCTTGGCTGGCTCCAAATATCGATTGCTGCACCTGGAAAGGCTAGAACCTTTTATGCAGATGTGACATCTTCAAACTAGTAATGCCAATTTGTGGTTATTGGCCCAATGATTGGGACAGGGCCTCCTCTTTGGATCAATCTTTGAAGAATCTTAATTGATCTAACTTGAACTATGAAAGTCGATCTAACACTGGAAGAAACCGTGACGCTACACCTGGAACTGTTGGTGCTTTATGGCTTGTGGACAATGATATCTCCCGTCCTGTTTGACTTCCCAACTGGAAAATGCCATCATCTAAAGTGGTATATTCTGCTGATGGAGAATACTGTGTGGTGACCAATTACAAATTCTATTGGTATGGACAAATGTTATGCAAAACTGACTTTTCTAACTTATGTTTCTTCCCTAAACAGTGTGTTGTTATAGGATGTACCATAATTACACCTGTTCCCACCCCAGAACCAGATACCACTGAGTCTAGTCCTGACTATCTGGATGCTTTGTCTCAATTTTTACCTATTTTTAAAGTTCATATTGGCAGCTTAAGTTTGTCTCTCCAATCTCTTCTCAATGGAACAGATACCCACCTGATTTATATCAATAACAATGTCACCAAGGCTCAGGAAGCATTTGATGATCTGATCAGTGATGACATTGCTATGATATTGGAAAACCCAATTGTGAAGTTTACTTTTCAAATGTTTGTGGTAATTCAATTTCTACTAATATTAACCCTTATAATTACATTTTGTTGTTTAAGGAAAACCCTGAAACACCATCATGACCAGTTAAAATTCCTCTACCAGGCTTGTGCCTCAGGCCTGTAGATGAATGGTGCCTAACCATCGTCTTTTTATGTTATCACTTTTGCAATTAGGACAAAAAAGAGGGGACTGTTGCACCTGGGTTATGCCCCCTATTGTCCCACATATGCCTTACACTAGATTCCTGGTTTATCATACTGTGATACTGCTATTTTGCACTAATATGTTGATTTAGGCACCCTTCATATAAGCTTGGGTGCCAGGAATGTGCTTTGCTGCTAACATATGCTAATGTTTACATTTTTACATGATTATATCATGCATGATTCATTATACCTCACTATAATGCATTTACCTAGATTATGTTTGCCTTTTACATATATTCCATATATTCATTTATTTATTTATTTATTTGAGAATATTGGATTTACAGACATTTGAGTCAATGACTCATTCACAAAGGCACCTCGTCATAAAGAAGAAAGACAGACAATAAAACAGGATCCAATAAGCAGTCATAGATAATACAATGTTACAATGCTCAAACACAGTATTTGTTGCAGAGTTCAGTCAATAGTTACAAGGTTTAACAGTTGTTACAGGAGACAGTGCTTCAGTTGTACATTGGTTGAAGAAAATGGCTGAGTGAAATACTGAGCAAGCACATTGAGGTGCCAGAAGTGAACTGGAGATATGGCATGAGACAGAAGAGTCATGTGGGGGACTGTAATGCATATGTAAGAATGTGGGGGGGAGTGGGAGGGAAAACAGAAATAGATGAGAGGCAGCAGAATGGCAAAGGTGGAGGTAAAGCAGTCTGAAGGACATTGTCATGAACCAGCATGGACAGACCTTTAGGCATGGCAGATTAGGCCCCACAGGAAAGGTCCAGAGTGGAGAGTGGCCCAAGGCTAGATACACTTACAGCAACAGGAGGCAAGTTGGTGGTTCCTAAGGATGGCCTTAAAGGGACCAATTTTAGAGGTGTTGGTGATATTGGCTGGGAGGAAGTTGAACCAGGAGGGTGCTCTATAGCAGAAGGATCTCTGGGCTAGAGATGTCCTAGTCCTGGGAACTAGCAGGGTGGTCTTACAGGTACTATGGGTAGCAAACATGGAGGTAACCTGGCTGAGGGAGGCAGTAACCTCTGGGGGAAGAGCCCAATGAGAGTTCTTTTTGCAAGTAGGCAGGTCTGGTAGCAGAGTCATTCCTCAAAGTTAAGCAGGTTAGTGAAGGAGTACAGCTGACTGGTATGAGTGCGCCTGGGAGCACTGGTCAGGAGACTGCAGGCTTTGTTAATCGAAAGCTAGATTTTGGTGATAGTGGTGCTGTCAGCAGCTCCATAGATAGGTAGACCATAGTCCATATAATCTACCTAATTACTGATATAATGACTCTGAGGGATCATCAGTGATAACTATATACTTTACATATATTCTCATATAATCATATGTAGTAGTGGCCTGTCAGCACTTCTCTGTCTAAGCTGCCAGAGAGAAAAATCTTTGTTTTGTCTTTCATCTAGGCAAAGTAATGCTGCATGTAGTTTGAACCTGTCAGCATTCTCTTTATCTAAACTTCATGCTAACAGGAGCACTATCCTTTGTCTCATATTATACCCATTGGTAAGTCTGTCTTCCAAGTAATTATCCAATAGAGAATGTCTTGTATATCCGTGTTTATAATATAGAACCAATACAGGCTAGGTTTGCTGGCCAAGGCACCTAACTTCACCTGAGCTCTTTCCTTCTAGCTTGCTTGAAAGGACAGAACTAAGAACCTTACCAGAGCAAGGGAAAGGATTAAGACTTTTGGCCAGACAGATTTACTGTGTGTTGTTGTTTTTATTTTGTACTCACAGGGATTGTTACTATTTGTTGCTAACATGTTATTGCTTTATTTTTCTCTGATTCAAATTGCTGTTGTTGGGTATACCTTCTGCTGCATTATTACAAGGTGTGCCTACAGGTGTGTGCTAACAGATTACTGCTGTAATCTTCTGATTCAAATTGTCTTTTGCAAGGTGTATCTTCTGTTACTGCCTTATTTTTCTCTGTAGCAAAGCGTTTCTTACAGGGTATATCTTCTGTGAAATTATTACAGGTGGTGCTTAAATTTTAGTGACTTGTTATCATTAGGCTAAGCAAAATTACTGTTTGCCCCTCTTTTATTTATTTATTTTTTGCTGAAAAGGTTTTTTTTGTCTCAGAGGTGTTGCAGTCTCCTTCTCACATTGAAGACAGGGAGAGTGAGAAAGCAACCACAGCTTCCTTGAATCAAGGAGGTTATTTTCTAGACTACACTGAACTAAATTATTACTTTTTGGACCTGTGTAAGTAACTAGTATTGATTCTGTTTTTGGGGTGGACTTTTCTTAGTTTTAGTTTTAATTTGCCTGGGAGGAACTGTAGCTGGGAGATATTTGCAGTCAGTTGTGACTAGACCTGTTACTTAGCCTTTGTGAAATAGGTGTCTGAAAGGAAGGAAGGCACTCCCCGGGGTAAAGGGTAAGAGTTGTAGGTGATTGTTTCTGGACAGCATAGGTTTACTCCCACCCACCCTTCCCTTCACCCCACCCACCCCAAGCACATAACTTCTTTTATAGCAGGGTCTCTGACATCACTTCCTCAAACTGCTAACAACATACACCTGTTCATATCCTTAAAGGCACAGCACACTGAATAGGGGGTAGAGACACTCACAAGTTTGCACACACTAAAACAAGGACAAAAAAGCATCTGTAACAGGAAGGGACACTGACATGTGGGGAGTGGTGCAATGCACTGGTTGTGGAGCAGCAGTCTTCCAGGAGACATTCTGGAAACTGCGTTGCTGCCCTATTTTCAGGCACCTCTCTGGTCTGAGGGAGGAGGTTGTTCATCTCCATGCTGACCTGGCAAGGATTTGGGAAACCTGCTCCCCCACCCAGGGACCACCCAGGTCACTGCCACTACCTCAGAGATTGCCAAGAAAGAGGACTAGTTGGACCACGGTGGGCTCAGGGAGGGTGAGGGTGGTGGAACAGAGGCACATCCCTCCAATTGTGCCTCTCCACAATTCATTCACCAATCTGGTGAAGCATGGTTCCTCTATGGAGGCACCTGCAGTGGAGACCAAGGAGGATGCTGGGAACCTCCACAATGGAGACCCACAGGAAGATGGCCCAGGACCCCTCAGGGGAAGGAAACAACTCCTGGTGGGGTACTCAATTGTTAGAGGGTAGAACTGGGGGAGGAAGGGGAAAGGGAGGTAAGGTGCCTGCCTGGCACCAAGGCTTGGAGGGACAGGAAACAAATCCTCAGGATCATGGAAGCAGTGGCAAGGGAGAGGGAGCTGGATGTCATTATCCACCTAGGGATGAATGACCTGGCTGAGAATGGGATCAGAGCAGTGCAACAGGAGTTTGTGGAGTTGGGGAGGGGCCTTAGAAAAGAAGCACACAAGGTAACTTTATGTAAGTGCTACCTGTCTATGGCATGGATGAGGCTAGGGCACTCCACACCACAGGATTTAATGACTGGTTGAAAAGCTGGTGCAGAGCTCAGGGATTTGGCTTCATTGGGGACTGGGGCTCCACCTGGAGGGATACAGGCCTATACAGGTGCAATGGTCTGCATCTATCCTGGAGGGGAACCAGGATCCTAGGTGATAGGTTTAAATGCTTTAGTGGCAAGCATTTAAACTAGCCAAGGAGGAGGCACTGAAGAGGAGAAGGGAAATCCTAGCCCCCCCCAAAAAATCAGGGTAATTAGTGAGGTAAACACCAACATAGAGCAGTCGATAGGGAGAAGGGCAGGGGTAAATGGAGAAAAAGACAAAGGCAGTAGGGACAGGGATGGGGCAAAAAGAAATAAAGCCATAAAAAATGGAGGGTAATGAGTACCAGTGCCCATAGTCTAGGTAAAAAGCTCCCTGAACTGGTGGCCTTAATGGAAGAGGGATGCCTGGATATTGTGGCAGTCACAGAAACATGGTACACAGGTAACCATGACTGGGATGTCAACATACCACGGTACACAATCTACAGGAGGGACAGGGAGGAAGAAGAGGAGGAGGAGTAGCTCTCTTTGTAAGGGAAGGGATAAAAGCAACAGAACTAAAGGGTAAACAGGAAGGAGAGGGCACTGTGGGTCACCCTGGAGACTGGAAATGGTTCCACAATCTGCATAGGGTTGCTACAGACCCCGCCTCAGGGAGGAAATGGACAAGGAAATGATATAAGGCATCCTGGTATGGCAGAGAAAGGAGAGATATTGCTGATGGGGACCTGAATATGCCAGATGTTGACTGGAGCACCTTTGCTGCAGCCACATCCAAGAGCAGGGCCATTCTCGATGCTCTACAGGGGGCATGCCTCAGACAGCTAGTTTTGGAACCCACTCGGGAGACCTGGTACTCTCAAAAGGGGATGGAGAGAGGCTCTCTGATCTTGAAGTGGGTAGCCATCTGGGAACAAGCGACCACCAAACAGTGTGGTTCATGATAAACTTAACTGTAGAGTCAAGACACACAAAAGTGAAGGTACTGGACTTCAGGAGGAATGATTTTGTCAAAATGGGAGAGTGCCTCAGAAAAGCACTAGCAACAGGCAAGAAGGTGGGGTGGAGCAACAATGGGGAAACATCAAAACCGCCATCACAGAGGCAACAAGTCTTTGTGTGAAGCAAATAAACAAATCAAAACAAAAGAAAAAAAACACTATGGTTCTCAAAAGAAGTAGCGGGGAAGGAAAAGGAAAAAAGATAGCATTCAGGAAGTATAAGGAAACACAGAAGGAGCAGGACAGAGAACTGTACCAGTTAAAGCAGAAGGAAGCAGGTAAGGCAGTCAGAATAGCAAAGGCCCAAACTGAGGAAAAGATAGCCAACTCGATTAAGAAGTGGGATAAAACATTTTATAGGTACATTAGGGAGCAAAGAAAGACTAAGGCTGGGATACTGAGGCTGAACAAAGAAGAAGGTGGTTGAGCAGACAGTGACAGTGAAAAAGCAGGCATACTGAACGATACGTCTGCTCAGTATTCACAATGGAAAAGCAGGGGGAAATACCTAATCTAGTCAATAGAAGCACTCTGGATAGGGGGGGTGGATATTAGTCCTTTCACAGAAGAAAGGGTTCTGAAAGAACTCTTAAAACTGAAGGTGGATAAAGCAATGGGACCTGATGGGATTCACCCCAGAATTTTAAAAAAAGTAAGGGAAGAACTAATAACACCACTGACTACCCTTTTTAATAAATCATGGGCGGATGGGGTGGTACCTAAGGACTGGAGGAGGGTGGATGTGATTCCCCTTCACAAAAGTGGGAGCAAGGCAGAGGCAGAAAACTACAGACCTGTCAGTTTGACCTCAGTGGTAGGGAAAATGATGGAATCACTTCTGAAGGAAAGAATTGTTGAGTACCTAGAGGCCAGTGAAACACAAGACCCAAGTCAGCATGGATTCACAGTGGAAGGTCATGTCAGACAAATTTAATTGATTTCTTTGACTGGGTGACCAAAGCAGTAGACCAGGAGGGGCTGTGGACGCAGCATACTTAGACTTTAACAGAGGCGTTTGACACAGTCCCGCTGAGATTAATAAATAAATTAGCCAGCCTGGGGTGGGTCCTAGGGTGGTAGCTCTGCAAAACACTGGTTGGACAACAGGACACAGCGGTAATAGTAAATGGAGTCCACAGTGAAGAAAGGAGGGTTACTAGTGGGGTACCACAGGGTTCCAGTACTGAGGCCAGTCCTTTTTAATGTCTTTATAAGTGACATTGCAGAGGGACTGGAAGTGAAAGTATGTCTCTTTGCAGATGACACAAAGATCTGCAACAGGGTTGATCACGCAAGTGGGGTGGAAAGCATGAAAAGGACTTGACAAGTTGGAGGAATGGTCAAATGTGGCAGCTTAGATTCAATGCAAAAGTGCAAAAGTAATGCACCTGGGAAACAAAAACCCAGGGAAGAATACTACAATGGGGTGAGATACTGACAACAACAAAATGGAAAAGGACCTGGGGTAGTCATCATCAGATGACCTAAAGGTGGGCCAGCAATGTGAGAAGGCAGTAAGGAGGGTTGAGGGGATACTGGGATGCATAGGGAGAGGCATCACCAGTAGAAAACAGGAAGTTGTTGGCCCTCTGTACAGACAGTTGGTAAGACCACATCCGAGTACTGTGTACAGTTCTGAGACCCCATCTCCAAAGACATAGACAGAGGGAGGCTGTCCAGCTGAGGGCAAACCAAATGATGCCGGGTCTGCATCAGAAGACAGATGAAGAAAGACTAAAGGAACTAAAGATGTATAGCCTCGAGGAAAGGAGGGAGAGGGGGACATGATAGAAACTTTCAAACACCTCAAGGGAATCAACAAAAGTCCAAGAGGGTAGCATCTTTCAGAAAAGAGATGTTGCAAAAAACAAGGGCACAATTTGAAGACATAGGGGATGGCTCAAAGGTAATGTGAGGAAGTATTTCTTCACAGAGAGGGTTGTGGATACATGGAACAGCCTTTCTGAGGAGGTCGTAGAGTCAAAAACAGTGGGGGAATTCAAGAATGCATGGTACAGACATAAGGCAATTCTAGTGGGGGGTAGGAGGAAGTAGTCTGTTGGTTAACTAGGATCTGCAGCTTATCCGTTAGGTAGGGAAATGGGCAGACTAGTTGGGCCAAGCAGTCCGTATCTGCCATCATATTCTATGTTTCTGTGTTTCTACATAAGGTTCTTTACATCTGCTGCTTAGATGCTATCTCTAATATATAACATTGAGTAAGCCAGCTCTGCTGCCTTGAGAACTGTATGTTCTGCTGCGACTGGCGAGTACCCTGTGATTTGTGATTTTCTCTGTCACATGCTTGGTGAGAGTATAATAAATTATCCTCATCTGCTACTGCTTGTGGAGCTGTTTTCTCTGGTTAACATTGTAGAGATAGAAAGAATCTGATT
Source organism: Neoceratodus forsteri (assembly GCA_016271365.2). Classification (NCBI taxonomy): domain Eukaryota; kingdom Metazoa; phylum Chordata; order Ceratodontiformes; family Ceratodontidae; genus Neoceratodus; species Neoceratodus forsteri. The sequence goes on along the minus strand of CM057457.1, from coordinate 409,018,338 downwards.
TATTATCCCAGAGCTGGTTTTTGGTGAGACCTGGGACCCCTCCTGTTTCCATTGTTCATAGATGATCTAAATATGCACTGTGGAGGGAGCTCTGTGATCCAGTACACAGATGATGCTATACTCTACAGAACCTCAAACAGCACTGCGAACCTGGTTCACCAGCTACAGTCCAGTTTCACCCTTTTTGAAAGATGGCTATTAGATAACAGACTAATTCTGAATGCCAAAAAAACAAAAGCTGTTATGTTTGGACCTCAAACCCTAGGCTCTGACAGAAGCCTCCTCCTACCATTGCTCATGGCCTCATGTTATTACATAGAGGTAGTGAGGTCCTTCAAGTACCTAGGCCTAACTCTGAACCAAGGCTTCTCACTGAAAACCCATGTGGATCAGATAATAAAAATGATCCACCAAAAACTAGGTCTACTGTATCACTTGAATAGACATTCAATACCTTAAACCAGGATTACCATAGCTCAAAGCATCCTTCCACCAACCTTAACCTACAGTATGCTACTGTGGTAAAAGCAAGAGCAAAACAGGTTGTAAATATTATATAATAAGATAACATGATTTGCCACAATGTCCCACCTGAGGTGACATCACTGTAAAGTACAGACCTGCCTAAATTGGCCATCCCTTAGCTGCAGGCTACAGTATCCTCTACTGTGCAATGCCTACAAATTCATTAATGACCACCTACCAGTAAGCCTTGTTGGTCTGCTGGCCCCCAAGTACTCAGATAGACAGCTCTGCACCACTGGAAGAAATCTTCTGGAGGAACCAAGAGTTAGGACAGCAGCTGGCAGCAACTCCTTCACCCATGGTGCACCTGTACTCTGGAAAAAGCTCTCTGCCCACCTGCAAGAAGCAAGCTCTGTTGGAGTCTTCTGCAAGGGGCTCTAGAAGCACCTGTTGGACAACAGCTGCACTTGAACAAATACCTAGACCTCCCCAAACCTAACTGTTGTGTTGAATGCTCTTCTGCAGTCTACAATTTGAGTTAATGTGTGCTGTCAATCACTGTTGTGTACTAATTCCACCCAGTACAGAAGCCTAGTCCTAATGTGATTGTATAAAGTGATTGTATTAAGTACTGTCTAACTAATGACTTTGTTTCCCTGATTTGCAGCATCTTGTCAATAAGCAGTTGTTGTTTACTGCTATGCACTTTATCTGTTAAATGTTTTTACTCTATGGAACTAATTCAAGGTCATCCCTCAAAAAGGGGCCTTCGGGGCTCAGTGGGTCTACCTGGTTATTAAAATTGAAATAAATAAATGAATAAACAATTAGCAAAGTGTCTAAAAATGAGGGAATGTTGCTGATGGAGGACTTCAACCTGCCAGATGTAGTTTGCAGTCTCCCTGCGGCAGCCTCAGCTAAGAGTAGGGACATCCTGGACTCCCTGCAGGGGACATTTCTCCAGCAACTAGTCAGTGAACCCACTCATGACAGGGCAATACTGGATCTGGTGCTTACAAACAGAGACAGCGTTACTGTTATCAACATCAGAAGCCATCTGGGAACCAATGATCATCATACAGTTTGACTCATTATAAGGACTGCTGCAGAATTCATCAACATGATGGAGAAAGTCCTTGGCTTTAGAAGGGTTGGCTGTATGAGCATGGGTGAATGCCTCAGTAATGACCGGGTGGGGGAAAGGATCTGGAGGGGTGGAGGAAAAGTGGGTCAAACTAAGGGCATAGTGAAGACAATAAACCTATGTGTCAAGGAGGTAAGGAAAAGAAAGAGGAGGCTACTATGATTCCCAAAAGGGATAGCAGTAAAGATAAAAAATAGCTTTCAGATGGTACATTACAAGGGGACCCAAAGGGAAGAAGACAGGGAAGTACAAGGGGACCCAGTGGGAGGAAGACAGAGAAGTACAAGGGGACCCAGAGGGAGGAAGACAGGAAAGTATAAGAAGAGCCAGAGGGAGGAAGACAGGGAAGTACAAGGGGAAATGTTGCTTAAATGTCTATGGGAAATGGGGTTGTGCTTAATCGCAATGGGGTCCTTAAGGTGCGAAAAGACAGTATCCAAAAAAGTACATAGTAAGGATCCCCTGAGCTTCTTAGTAGTAGAAGAATGGAGTCTTCTGCATAAAGTTCCAGAAACATCTTTTTTTTTCCTTTTGCAGCATATGTTTATTGAAATTTTCAAACATTAAAACAGTCAGACTTTGGACAGTACAAAGACATACAGGTTAAATTGCAAAACTTATATACATATACATCCATTTTTTAATATTTTAAATAAATTAAAAGCCTAGTCCCATCATTTAGTATTTCTTAATTTCTCAATTTCTTAAAGAACCCACCACTCAAGTGTACCTCCAATGAAAGTAGCACCCATTGTGGGACCCCACTGTCTCTATAACCAGCCCTCACTCAGTGTCAGATTGTCTGCTGGTGACAGCGAGGACAGATATGGACAGATATGGATGCCATGTGTTATAAAATTGCTCTTCTCCCCCACCCCCCACCCACGTACATTTTCTGTAATGTTAACACTGGTTGAGCAAAAACATGTAAGTAACCAGAACGGCACAAGACAAAGATTTTACACCTAACCCCTTGATTGATAGGTACGCTTCTCCGCCCCCACCTCCTTGCATACATCATCTGAATTTTACCATTAGTATTCCCTTATGTGTGCTCATCTCCCCACATTATTGAATCCCCTCCAGCCATTAAATCCCAAGTAGGCATCATCCCATCCACTCTATGGAGTCCCCGCACACATTCCTAGTGTGCCCCCCCCAGACAGGGCCAGGATAAAGAAAGAGAACAAAATCACCAGATTCCTAAAAAGCATTATAAACAAGTTCATCAAAAAATGCTGACCCGCTTTTTAATCACTTGATCAGCCCTCCCTCCGAGGCCAGCCCCTGCCCGAGCAGAGGGTCGTGCAGTCGCGACAGCAAACACATGTGCTGCCCCTCCCTGCCCCCAGACCGGCCTAACTTTCTGGGTACTACGGGTCAGAGCTCCATGCTCTCTTCCAGGATTCCACATGCTCCGTCTCTACCATCCTCTTCCCTTGAAGGTGCAAATGGCGAGATCAAGAAAAGTATACAGAGGAGGAGAAAAACTGAAGAGGCATTCCCCAGGACATCATAGGAGGGATAAGAAGTCACTGGCTGCTTTCCACAAAAAAAAGACATTTGTCCCCATAATAATTCCACTGGCTCTTAAGCAGGCAGTTATGTTCCAACAGGGCCTAGCAACAGATGGGGGGGGGTAGGGTGAGAAGGGAAAAAAAGAAAGATTCCATACCAGGTCCCAACAGTCTAACACAATCCAGAAACTGATTTGAAAGTATATCTTTAAGTTGAGTACTCGGCTCTTTACAAGTGCACAATTTCCCCTCAGAGCAATAAAGTAGATGGAGTAGATTCAAAACTCACTAGTATGATGAGTAGCCTCCAAAAAAGTTGAACGGCTTCAAGTTACCCCCTTGCAGAGTTCATCCCAGCTTTTTTCTGAGTTCTCGCACAAAATGTTCCACTTTCTGTACCTCCCAGAATGAGTAGACAGCTCCTTCATGCTTTATTTTTAATGTGGCCGGGTAGAGCATAAAGCATTCAACCTGGGCTTCACGCAGTTGCGCCATTACTGAGTTAAAGGCACGGCGCCTCTTTAACAAGCATGCTGAATAATCCTGCAAGAGGTATAGTTTGTGGCCTTCATACTGGAAATTAGTTTTAGCTCTGTATGCTCTTAACACTGCTTCCCTATCTTGAAAGTTATGAAAGCGCATTACGATTTGTTGAGGTGGTTGATCCGGTGGGGGCTTGGGCATTACAGCCCTATAAGCCCTCTCAAATTTCACGCGCCCATTTTTAAGGGTTAGCCCCAATATTTCTGGCAGGGTTCCAGCACAAAATTCAAGTGCATCAGAGCCTTCCATTCCTTCTGGTAGCCTACAGAACCTTAAATTCAGCCTCCGATGATAGTTTTCCTGGTAGTCATACTGGTCTTTAAACTCCTCCAGTTCCTTCTGTAAAGTGGCAATTTGGTCCAGAACAGGGGCTGTGGCATCCTCAATATTGAAGACTCTTTGCTCCATTTCAGTCAGGTGAGTCGCATGGGATGCATTTAAGTCCACAAACTCCTGTAGCTTATGATCGAAATTTGTCGCCAGGCTGGTGAAGTGTGGTTAAAGCACTGTCAAAACTTGCTGAGTGACCTCACAGCCTAAGGTGCTCACTTCAGCTGCAGACAGAGAGATAGGCCATGTGCTTTCAACTTGCGAAAGAGGCGTCTGTTTTTATTTTTATTCTTTGATGCTGCTCGCAAATTCTTCGCAGGGTGTTGAATTAAAAAAGTCAGCCATCGTTTCGGACACCAAAGTAACACAGTTTGAGCAGGTTGTAAGTTAAATTCAGGTAGTCTGTAATTATTATATGTGTGATGGTTTGCGGAGCAGAGCTGAGATGTGTCCTCACTCTAACTGGCTCATTAGAGCCCCCTAAAACATATTTTTTATTGTTTAATTCTGCCCTGACGTTTTGATTCAACAAACAAATCTTTTTCAAAGAGCTTCTTGATTTCTAAAAAAATATACATATTTCTATCATGCAGTAATTTTATCATTTCTTGATATAATTTACATTTTTATAATAAAAAACAGAACCCTCGTTCAATACTATTATTCACCATAGTAATGAATCCGTAAATGTATATATATATATATATATATATACACACACATTTATAATAGTTCAGAATATTCAAAGGCATTCATTGTTCACATTAAATTATTTTTGAAAAAATACGTCAATAATCAAAATGATATGAAAGAAATCACAAACACTTTCATAGTGTGTCCCCTGCCTAGGCCTGTGAACCCTTTTAGCAGAAAATGGTCTACATACCTCAAAATTTCTCTTTTTTATTTAAAAGTTCCTGTGGTTCATGAAATCTTTTTTATAAAAGGAGTCTCCTCATGGTAGTGTTCTAGAAGAAACAAGGGTAGCCCGTGATGTTGGCGCTGGGGAAAGGGCACCTACAATATCGGCGACCCCTTTCCCACTGCATTTCAGGGATGGTTAGGTAGCTCAGGGTATATCAAAAGGGAACAATATTTTATTTTCTGGTATGGTAGCAAGAAAAGGAAGACAAAGAGAGGTACTGTATGGTTAAAGAGGCAGAGGGTGACTGCATGCGGGGATCAAGCATTTTTTTTTGTCTGCTTTTTGCCACTGGCCACCTTCACTTTTGGCTCTTTCCTGAGCACCCTGCCTTTCCCTAATGCCATACCCCCCGACCGATACCCCCTGACTTACCCCTCAGGGTGGGGCCAATTCCCTGATACAGCCCATGTCCGATCAGAAAGGTGCTACAGTGACAGGCAGTACCTCCCTGGCTTCCCCTGTATTAGGTCTGTGGAGAGGTCTGGAGTCATGAAGGCCAGATGCCAGTCACACATCATCCATGGTGGCTGACAAGATTTTCAAGCTGCCCCAGGGGCAGGGATGTGCAATGACATCCAAGGTCCACCCCACCCCTCTTGTATCTTGGTACCTGCTGCTTGTGGTTCTCCTGGCTTTCCCCAGGAGTCCCACAAGCACCAGACACACCACCTATCCCTCCCCCTGGAGAAGAAGAGCTGCCCATGGGGCACTCATTCCTTCTCCCCTGGCCGGCCCGCCTGTTCCCCAAGTCCATTCCTGAACCCGAGTCACCGGTGATGCAAGCAGAAATCCAACCTCTGGGCTGGCGGGCTGGCTTATGAGTTCATTTTCTGAAGGGAAAGTCTAGAAAGCACTCACTAACCTGAAGGTAGACAAAAAGGTAAACAAAGCTATGGGGTCAGACGGGGTGCATCCAAGGGTGATGAGAGAGCTCAGGGAGGTACTGGCTGCACTTCTGATGGACCTATTTAACAAATCACTGTAGACTGGCATGGTCCCAGGGGACTGTAGAAGGGTAGGGGTGATCCTACTTCATAAAAGTGGTAGCAGGGAGGAGGCGGGCAATTATAGGCCTGACTGCCTGACATCAGTGGTGGGTAAGTTAATGGAAACACTACTAAAGGAAATCTTGCAATATCTTGTATCTAACAGATTACAGGATCCAAGCCAACATGGCTTCCCAGGGGCAAGGTTATACCAAATCAGTCTCACAGATTACAGGATCCAGGCCAACATGGCTTCACAGGGGCGAGGTTATACCAAATCAATCTGATAGATTACAGGATCCAAGCCAACATGGCTTCACAGGGGCAAGGTTATACCTAATCAATCTGACAGATTACAGGATCCAAGCAAACACGGCTTCACAGGGCTGGCAGTATAGCCTAGAGGTTAGAGGAACGAGGTGTGAATGAGCTTGATACATCCAGCAGACCAGACCTGAGTTTGATTCTTACAACATCCACTTGCATACTGTGTGACTCTAAGCAAGTCACTTAACCACCCAGTGCTCCCAGGTCGCTCCTGAAAAGAGGCACTTGTGCCTAGTGGGCCTTACCTGGTTACCAAAAGACTAAAAAAAAATTTCAGGATCCAGGCCAACATGGCTTCACAGGGGGCAACGTTATATCAAATCAATCTAACAGATTACAGGATCCAAGACAACATGGCTTCACAGGGGCAAGGCTATACCAAATCAATCTGACAGATTACAGGATCCAAGCCAACATGGCTTCACAGGGGCACGGTTATACCAAATCAGTCTGACAGATTACAGGATCCAAGCCAACATGGCTTCACAGGGGCAAGGTTATACCAAATCAGTCTGACAGATTACAGGATCCATGCCAACATGACTTCACAGGGGCAAGGTTATACCAAATCAATCTGACAGATTACAGGATCCAAGCCAACATGGCTTCACAGGGGCACGGTTATACCAAATCAGTCTGACAGATTACAGGATCCAAGCCAACATGGCTTCACAGGGGCAAGGTTATACCAAATCAGTCTGACAGATTACAGGATCCATGCCAACATGACTTCACAGGGGCAAGGTTATACCAAATCAATCTGACAGATTACAGGATCCAAGCCAACATGGCTTCACATGGGCAAGGTTATAACAAATACATGTGATAGATTTCTTTGACTAGGTGGCCAAGGATGTGGATCAGGGAATGGTGGTGGATGTAGCCTACCTTGATTTCAGCAAGGTTTTCAACACCATTCTACATATGAGACTGCTAAACAAGTTGGAGAGCTTGGGGGTAGGGAATAAGGTAGTAAACAGGATAAAAAAATTGTTGGTGGACTGGACACAGAGGGTAGTGGTAAATAACGTTCATTTCAAGGAAGAGAGGGTGACCATTGGAGTACCTCAGGCATTAATGCTGGGACCGGTCATCTTTAGTGTCTTCATAAGTGATATAGCAGATAAACTAAAGAAAGAAGGGTCTGTGTATTTTTGGATGAAACAAAGATAGATAGATAGATAAATAGATAGATAGATAGATAGATAGATAGATAGATAGATAGATAGATAGATGCTTAATTTATAAAATGCTCCTCTATGGAGATTCCGAGTGCTGTACATTTAAAACAGAATCAATACAGTACAATATTACTAATAAAATTCCAAATTCAAATCCAGATCAGCAAGCAATAGATACATCCTTAAAATGCATCTGTCATATATAAATAAAATACTACACCTGATAAACTAATTATGGGTTAAATGCCTATTGAAAAAGGAATGTTTTGAGACCTGTTTTAAAGGCTTCTACTGAGGGTGTCTCCCGTAAATACCTAGATAGTGAGTTCCACAGGGTAGGTGCAGCAACCGTTAATGCACGACCCCCTGAATGCTGCAGCTTAGCCCTGGGAACCCCTAGGAGGGCACCTTCAGCAGAATGGAAAGCCCAGGTAGGCTGGTGGGGCATCAAGAGATCTTGCAGATAGACTGGTCACTGATCGTGTAGGGCCTTGTAGGTAAGGAGCCCCACCTTGAAGACAATCCTCCACTAGACTAAGATGTGCAACACAGTGAACACTCCCATGGGTGGGTGGAAAGGATAGATAGGGATCTGAAAAGATGGGAGGAGTGGTCATGGTTGTGGCTGCTTTTAATGCAAAAAAGTACAAAATAAAGCACTTGGGCCATAGAAACCTGGGAGTGGAGTACAAAATGGATGGAGAGATACTAAGAACAAGCAGGAAGGAGACCTAGGAATAATCTTATTGGATGACCAAAAGGTGATCAGACTGCATCAGAAGGGCAACTGGGATGCATTGGAAGAGGCACTGCCAGCAGGACGAGGGAGGTGGTGCTGCCCATATATAGATTGCTGGGAAGATCTCACCTTGAGTACTGTGCTTAGTTCTGGAGACCACATCTCATGAAGGAGACCTAGGAATAATCATATTGGATGACCAAAAGGTGATCAGACTGTGGGACAAGGCAGTCAGAAGGGCAGCTGGGATGCATTGGAAGGGGCATTGCCAGCAGGAAGAGGAAGGTGGTGCTGCCCATATATAGATCGCTGGTAAGATCTCACTTTGAGTACTGTGTTCAGTTCTGGAGACCACATCTCAAGAAGGACATAGACAGAGCAGAAGTGGTGCAGAGGAGGGCTACCAAAATTGTGCAAGGTCAGCATCAAAAGCCCTACGAGGAGAGACTAAAGAAGCTAAATATGTACACTCTGTAGGAGAGGAGGGATAGGGGGATATGATAGACAGCTCAAAATATCTAACCAGGTTAATAAGGTACAGGAGGGAAGTATTGTTCAGAGAAAAAGGTGCTCTAGAACAAGGGACCATGCTATGAAGCTGGATGGGGTAAATTCAGGAGGAACGTGAAGCAGTACTACTTCACGGAAAGGTTGGGGGGGCCTTGGAACAGCCATCCAGCAGAGGTGGTGAGTTCAAAAACAGTGATGGGGTTCAAAAATGCCTGGGTCAACACAAAGGAACTGTAGGGGTAAGGAAGAGAGGGTAAGAAATGGTATGGTAGATCACGTAAAGTCTGCAGTAACAAATGGGCAGACTAGGTGGGCCCAGTGGCCCTTATCTGCCATCACATTCAGTGTGTGTATGCAAAAACATTGTTTTTACATTTGATGTGTTGCTAAACTGTTTTCATTTGCTGTCTGTGTGGTACCTAGAGCCTTGGATAGGCACCAAACAAATACATGTGTTTTCCTGGTCTTATTATGGTGTATATGAGGCCTCACCTTACTACTGTGTTTATGAGGCCTCGCCTTATTACTGTGTATATGAGGCTGTAAGTTAATACTGTGTATATGAGGCCACACCTTATTCCTATATATGAGGCCTCACCTTATTACAGTGTATATGAGGCCTCACCGTGTTACTGTGTATATGAGGCTGTGCCTTATTACTGTGTATATAAGGCTGCAACTTAATACTGTGTATATGAGGCCACACCTTATTCCTATATATGAGGCCTCACCTTATTAATGTGTATATGAGTCTGTGCCTTATTACTGTGACTATGACGGCTGGCCTTATTACTGTGTATATGAGGCAGTATGGCAATGGCATAGTGGTTAAGGGCACAAAGCTACAAACCTGGAGACCTAGGTTTGAATCCCATCAGCCCCCCCCCTTTGCATGCTGTGTGACCCTGAGCAAGTCACTTAACTTCCTTGTGCTCCCAGGTCACACCTGGAAACAAACTCCGGCTTAGTGTGCCTTTTCTTGTTAAACAATTTCCCCTTTCCATTTCCATATGGGGCCTCACTTTATTACTGTGTAGATGAGGTTGTGCTTTATTACTGTGTATATGAGGCCATGCCTTATTACTGTGTATTTGGGGCCTTGCCTTACTACTGTGTACATGAGGCCTCCCCTTATTACTGTGTATATGAGGCTTTGCCTTATTACTGTGCATATGAGACCTGGCCTTATAACTGTGTATATGAGGCCTCACCTTATTACTGTGTGTATGAGGCCTCACCTTATTACTGTATAATTGAGGCCTCAACTTATTACTCTATATATGAGGCCATGTCTTATTACTGTGTATGAAGCTTCACCTTATTACTGTGTATATCAGGCCTCACCTTATTACTGTGTATATGAGGCCATGCCTTAGTACTGTGTATGTAAAGCTTTACCTTATTACTGTGTATAAGAGGCTGCACCTTATTACTGTGTGTATGAGGCTTCACCTTATTACTGTGTATATGAAGCCTCACCTTACTATTGTGTATATGAGGTTTCACCTTATTACTAGGTATTTGAGACCTGGCCTTATTACTGTTATATGAGGCCTGGCCTTATTGCTGTGTATATGAGGCTGTTCCATAGCACTGTGTATATGAGGCAGCACTTTATTACTGTGTCTCTAAGGCCACGCCTTATTATTGTGTATACGGAGCTTTGCCTTATTACTGTGTATATGAGGCCTGGCCTTATTACTGTGTATATGAGGCAGCACCTTAGTACTGTTTATATCAGGCCTCACCTTATTACTGTTTATATGAAGCTGCACCATATTACTGTGTATACGTGGCCTCACCTTATTACTGTGTCTATAAAGCTGTGCCTTATTACTGTGTATATGAGGCTGCACCTTATTACTGTTTATATCAGGCCTCACCTTATTACTGTGTATATGAAGCTGCGCCATATTACTGTGTATATGTGGCCTCACCTTATTACTGTGTCTATAAGGCTGCACCTTATTACTATGTATAAGAGGCAGCACCTTACAACTGTTTATATCAGGCTTCACCTTATTACAGTGTATACAATGCTTTGCCTTATTACTCTGTATATGAGGCCTGGCCTTATTACTGTGTATATGAGGCAGCACCTTACTACTGTTTATATCAGACCTCACCTTATTACTGTGTATGTGAAGCTGCGCCATATTACTGTGTATATGTGGCCTCGCCTTATTACTGTGTATATGAGGCTGCACCTTATTACTGTTTGTATCAGGCCTCACCTTATTACTGTGTATATGAAGCTGCACCTTATTACTGTTTGTATCAGGCCTCACCTTATTAATGTGTATATGAAGCTGCACCATACTACTGTGTAAATGTGGCCTCACCTTATTACTGTGTCTATAAGGCTGTGCCTTATTACTGTGTATAACAGGCAGCACCTTACAACTCTTTATATCAGGCTTCACCTTATTACTGTGTATACGAAGCTTTGTCTTATTACTGTTTATATGAGGCCTCACCTTATTACTGTGTATATGAGGCAGCACCTTACTACTGTTTATATCAGGCCTCACCTTATTACTATGTATATGAAGCTGTGCCATATTACTGTGTATATGTGGCCTCACCTTATTACTGTGTCTCTAAGGCTGTGCCTTATTACTGTGTATATGAGGCCTGGCCTTATTACTGTGTATATGAGGCAACACCTTACTGTTTATATCAGGCCTCACCTTATTACTGTGTATATGAAGCTGTGCAATATTACTGTGTATATGAGGCCTCACCTTATTACTGTGTCTATAAGGCTGCGCCTTATTACTGTGTATATGAAGCTGTGCAATATTACTGTGTATATCAGGCCTCACCTTATTACTGTGTATATGAAGCTGTGCAATATTACTGTGTATATGTGGCCTCACCTTATTACTGTGTCTATAAGGCTGCGCCTTATTACTGTGTATAAGAGGCAGCACCATACTACTGTTTATATCAGGCCTCACCTTATTACTGTGTATATGAGGCTGCACCTTATTAGTACGTCTATGAAGCCGTACCTTATTAGTGTGTATATGAGGCATAAAAGAATGGTTGTTATGATGCTGTGCCACTACGCCATCATTTTTTCAACATTGCCATTTCATCAGCCAAGACAGGAGCCAGTGCCAAGGAATGAAGCTCCACTCCCTCTGTTTTTCAGGAGGATCTATGCACCCCATGAATTCCTGTTTCAGCCTTTCAAATTATTTATCTTATCAGGATTTATTTTTGTGCCATGCATGCACAAATGTACTGTTTTAGAATGAGCGGGCATGATGGGGGGGATAAGGGTATGGGCGCATGAATGGAATTAACTGGAATGGCCCACTGAGATGAGCTGGGTACCCCTACACCTGCAATTAACAACAGCTATAGTACTGTGGATGATGATTCCAGCTTTCTACTGTCATTGGCCTGTGGTGTTGGTGTGGTAAGCACAGAGCTGAGGACTGAGAAGGGAGATTAAGCTGCTCTGGGGAAACTGGAAAAAAACCCACCACCTGCAGGGAAGACCTTGGTTACCTTAACATTTTGCCACTGAAATGTTGGATACTGGAATGTAGAGAAAGGAAGGAGGGGGTCAAATAATGCCTCAGTGCTAGTGGCTGCACATTCATCTCTCTCCCGCATCTCCTGTCTTATACTGACAGTCTGACACTGTCATTTTCTTATTTTGGTAAATCAGGAAGGCTGCACTAACCTCTGCGATCACTCGGTTGTTAATTCGTCCCACTTTCTGCATCTGTACATCGGGGATAGATGCCGAGATGAAGCAGGCCCTCCCATCTCACACGCCACCTGCGACGCCAGAGAAAAGTAATAAAAAGGCTAAGGCTCACTGGGTCACTTCCAGTTGGGCTGTCACTGTCACCACGCCCCCCCCCCCAAAGAACGCTTCCTGGCAGAAATGCAACACCTCAGAGAATTGGTACAATCTCTTTTTGAGGAACTATAATCCCTGCGAGTTGACCTGACTATGACTGCGAGGAGGGTAGAGGATGCAGAGGCTTGGATTAACTCTGTAGAGGGCTGGAAAGACAGAGTGGCACCCTGAAATTACCTCGCTACGGCAGAAGTTGTCTAAGGTAGAGGGGAAGTTTGGGAGGTAGTATAGCGCAGTGGTTTAAGGCTGTAAGCTGCAAATCTGGTGATATCCAGCAGACTAGACCTGGGTTTGAATCCCACAGCTTCCACTTGCATACTGTGTGACCCTGAGCAAGTCACTTAACTTCCCTGTGCTCCCAGGTTGCTCCTGTAAAAAAGCTTTCAGCTTAGTGTGCTACTCCTGGTTAAACAACTAAATAAAAAGTTTAGAGGACTTAAAGGGCAGAAGCAAACACAATGATTTGCTGATCTTTGGTTTGCCTGAGGATGCTGAATCTCCCTCCCCAGTCCTATTTTCTCAAAAGCTCCTGGAAAAATAGTGGGCCCATCCCCTAACCACTTCTGCTGCATCATAGAGATTGTGCATCATACCTTGTGAGCTAGGCCACAACCCAGAGCTCCCCCTCATCCTCTCATAATCAAGCTCTTAAACTTTTTGGGTAAGCAGTATGTCCTGTTAAAGTGCAGGGAGCTCAAGGAAATATCTTGGGAGGGCCAACGCCTCATATCTCTCAAGACTTGCCTACTACAGTAAGACAGAAGAGGGCATCTTTCCACCCTGTAGTGGTAAAGCTGTTGGCTGCCTCTATGAAATTTAAAATGCTTTATCCTGCAAAGCTTCAGTTCTATTGTAAAGATGCCTGTCATTCATTTGAGAGCCTTGAGCAGGCTACCAGCAAACTGTGCTGACTACTTCCTGATCTGTTCAGTGCTGTATGAAACAACCCTCACTGGTCTGCTGTTTCAGATGGAGCTGGATGCTAAGCCCTGGTTTTTACTATGCTACTGTTTGGGACTGCCAGATTTTGGACTTGGTTGCTGCTGTGCCCAGTCCCAGGTTGGCTCTATTGTCCCGGATACCTTCATTTTGACAGTCCATAACACTTATTGTGCAAGTGACTGGAGTTTTTCACCTAGCTGGCTATAATTTTTGGTACTCTTGTTTTATAATGGAGGCCCCCATTGGGGAGTCTTGTACCCCCAATTAGTTGCTGTTTCTGGGCACCTCATACCTGAAGTTTTGCTTATATATTTTACATAATGTGCTCATTCTACCTGTAAAAGGGATTGTATCCCAGTGTGCTTACCCGTATACAAATAAAATTAAATCAAATCAATTATTTCATTTTCTTTGCATAACTGGGGGCACTGTATTGGAATGCTGTGAGATTATTTGTTTGGCATGGCCTCTTTATCGGGTTAATATACTCCAGTCTCCTCAGGGCTCTGGAATTATCAGGAGGGGCGGGAGTGGGGAGTGGGGTGGGAGTGCAGGACTGATTTGCAAATGGGGCTGACACAAACTGAGTGTTTGGGGTTATTTTCTCTCCTGTTCCTGTTCTATGTTAGGGTCTTGATAATGGTATATATTAGCTGGGAGAGATTTGTTTTGGGAGGGGGTTCAAACTTTGGGCATTTATTCCTTTTTTGGGTTTATGGGGAATTTTGGGGGACATGGGGTGAGGGGTTGGGAGTGGGGGTTGAGGTGTATGGGCAGAGGGCTTTGGAGCAACGGGATTTCTTATGGGTAGAGCTCAAATTATAAGGGATCTTTGGTACTTTTAAGGCAAGAGCATGGCTAACCCCTTAATGATAGCCTCTTGAAATATTAATGGGGTAAGGTCTTCCCTTAAGAGACATCAAATCCTCAAGCGTTTGCAACAGCTCCACTGCCAGATCACTTTCGTGCAAGAGACACACTTATTAGCATCAGAGACTATTCTCCTTCATAGACAGTTCATAGAGCAAGTATATGGCACTGGGTGTGCCTCTGTGAGCCGGGGGATGGCTGTTATAACATCCCAACAGGTCCCCTTCCAACACCACTAGACAATTCCTGATGCCAACGGTAAGTATATCTTTATTAAAGGTGTACTAGACCAGGGGTTCTCAAATGGTGAGGCCAGCCTCCTTGGGGAGGCCCCAACCTGCTCTAGGGGAGGCTCAAGCAAGTCTGAAAAAGTACTGTATTTAAATTTTGGGTTTTATATATTTTGTGTGAAGAGATGAAGCAAACTGAAAGCGGAATAATAGGTGAAATTTATGTATTTATTTACTAATAGGTGACGAGGGATGATAAATGAACAAGGCTCATTTCAGGTGTACCCTGGGAAGAGTAGGGGTGAATAAATTTCAAAAAGGTAACTGCAAAACAATCAAGAAATATACAATGAGTAATAGTGCAAATACATATGAACAATCAATTAATAATGAATGGTGGTAATTGATCAATTTGTAAACTGATGGCAGAACAGTCCAAATACAAGGGTTGAGCATAGAAGTGCTAAGAGCAATAGCAGGAAGGAGCAAAAGTAATACCGAGATGTTGCTTAGGAGTAGAAGCAGAGGGAGAAGCAAAGTATGTGGGAAGGTTATTTCATTAGAGAGAAACAGAGGAAGTAGTGTGACCATGAAGGTACTGCAACAAGGGTAAACAATGGTTCTAAGAATGAAAATAGCAGAGCAAGTAGGTTGCCTGGGGGTACAATAAGTTGAATAATATTTGTTTATTTTATTTCTTTATTCAGATAACACCTTTGAGCACAGAAGCTCTTTTCAAAAGTTCCAAGTCAGTATAAGACAAATAACTGAATGTGAGCCCAGTACTCAAAGGGGTTTCAATTTATTCTTGGTGTACTGCGCAAAGTACAGTACGTTATTTTTCTTTGGGGAGGCCCAAGGTTATTTCAGTTTTTGGGGGAGGCTCAAAATCTTTTCCATGAATTTGGGGAGGCTCATTGTGACAAAGTCTGAGAAGTATTGTACTAGACCATACTGAGCTTATCCTGGGATGTATATATGGCCCTAATCAAGCAGACCCCTCTTTCTTCATGGGTCTTACTGGTCACATTTTGATGTTCCCCCCTCCCCTTAATTACACGGGGAGATTAGAATGTTACCCCAACACCTGACCTAGACAGATCAGGGCCCCAGAGATTAGAGCTATCCTCTGAGCAGCACTTGTTGAGAGACATGATTCAAACCCTGGGGCTATGTGATTCATGGTGGCTCCTTCACCCACAGGACCAAGTCTTCACCTATTATTTTTCAGCACATGGATCCTACTCTAGGCTGGATTTTGTTCTTCTTAGCTCCTCACTCTTTCTGGGGATAATTGAGGTTGAAATTGGGCCTTGAGTCCTGTCCAGCCACTCCTTGGTGTGGCTTACACTCATCCTTACTCCCAATAAGGAAAAGGACACAATTTGGAAATTTAATAATCAATAAAAAAATAGAAAGAAAGGAAGTCTGGTAACTTTTTTTTATTGATATAATTTATGTCTTGGCACCAGATATTACTGTAGTCACTGATTTCCTTGTCTAAGTTTAATAATCAGCTGCTTTGTGATAAACTCCTGGTTGACTGAATCAAGGACCAAATTAATTTGTTTGATCAGCAAACATGGGCTCAGTGGGGAAAGTAGATCTGGAGTGGACTGCTTGCAAATGCTATATCAGGGGAGAACTTATTTGTCTGGTATCTAAACGCAGAAAAGTTAATGCTGTGATGGCAGCAGATCTCCTACAACAGATCACTGCCATTGAAAATACCCTTTCTCCTCAGTCCTCAGAAGATACTCTGCAGAAATTGACAATTTTATGTGACAAGTATGCAGCTCTAATAAAAGAAAAGGCTGAGTATGCCCTTTTTAAAGACTAAGGCAAAAATACATTGATCAGGGTGACAAGGCGGGTCACCTTTTGGCTCTCCGATTGCAACATGTGGAATCTTCCAGGCTGTTAACAGCCATTAGAGCGAAGGATGGGACTACCCAGTCCTGTCCCCAGGAAATTGTCCAGGAATTTGCCACTTTTTATGGAGAGTTAAATGGATCCTGGCCTTCCCTTAAATCATGTTCAGATTTCCTACTATACCTTTAGCAGTGTGACCTCCCCGCATTTAACGCAAGAGCAGCAGTCCTTGCTTGCCCAGCCCATCTCTGCATAGGAAATCCGACAAGCCATAGCAAATTTGTCTCTGGATAAGTCCCCAGGCCCTGATGGCTTTACCACCAATTTTTAAAAGACTTTTGTAGAGCAACTCCTGCCCCCGCTTTCACGCTTCTTTGCCTATATCCATGAAAATAGTATAACAGGCCTGGGGCTCCTAGAAGCTCTTATTGTGGCACTCCTAAAACCTGATAAACCCCCAGAACTTGTGGGTAACTATAGCCCCATCTCTTTAATGAATCATGATATTAAAATCCTGGCTAAAATACTAACTACTAAGGTTCTCCGAGTGTGGGATGGTCTCCTGACTCGGGAGCAGGTGGGTTTTGTGCCTAATAAGTCTTCCCTGGACCATTTCTGAAAACTGTCAGATATCTTCTCTTCATCCAGGGGAACAGATACTCCCCTGGCTCTGGTCTCACTGGATGCAGAGAAGGCCTTCAATAGAGTGGATTGGTCCTTCCTTTTCATGACTCTCGAGGCCTTCAACTTCCCGCAAGATTTTATAAGATAGGTTTGAATCCTGTATTCTTCCCCGTCTGTGAAAGTCAATTGTAATGGAGTTTTTTCTACCTCTATCCCTCTGGGCTCTGGTACATGACAGGGCTGTCCACTCTCACCCCTCCTCTTTAGTTTATACCTGTAGCCCTTGCTTCGGAGACTTCACAAGTCCCCTGAAGTGACTGGCATCCTGACAGGCCCTAATGTTTTCCTTATGTCTGTGTATGTGGACAACATCTTGCTCCATCTCACCCATCTGGATACCTCCCTCCCTGCTGCATTAAGCATTATTGAAGAACTGGCACTTTTTCTCACTATAAGCTCAATCTCACCAAAACCGAGGTCCTTCCCTTGCGGTAATGGTTAGCAAGCAGGCTGTGGTGTCTCTGGGCATGACATGGTCCCCTCAGTCCCTTAAGTACTTGGACTGTTTCTGACTAAAGACTCTTCCCTAATGTGCAGGCTTAATCTGAAGGACTTGGTGCACTGGCTGCAGCAGGACCTGTACTGCTGGCAGGCCCTTCTCTTTCATTATGGGGTCGTATCTCTGTTATTAAAATGAATGTGTTCACAAGGCTTTTTTTATCCCCTACATATGCTGAATTTTTGGATACCACTGAAGTGGTTTCAGAATTTACATAAGATCATTACAAAACTTATCTGGCAGGACAAGGCCCCAGATGGGCATACAAAAACTGACAGCTCCAAAACATATGGGAGGCATTAAACTCCCCAATTTTTTGATTTGCTGCCTCTCCAATCACTTTAGTAAACTGCTCCACTGGTTTCTCCTCTCCTCGTTGGGTCCCTCTGCCAGGTATAGGCCTCCCTGGTTGGATTTGGAAAGCCACCTGTTACAACACTATGGTCTTGATTTGTCCTCTTTGTGATATATTCCCTGGTCTAGCCTCCCTGCCGGGTTAAAAGACTCTGTTATGGGAGTCGTGCTTAAAGAGTATTCACAGTTTTGGGCATTGATAAAACCTCCCATCTCAAAGGATATTTCCCAACTTATTTTTCAGAATTTGAACTTCAAAATTGGAGGGCAGACCATTAAAGGGGACTGGCTCCCTCATTCGAGGCCCTTGATGGTTAGGGACCTACTGGATACTGGTGTTCTAAAACCCTCTGATACAATAATGAGACAGTTAGGTCTAGATCAGAAATACATTTTCAAGGTACATCAGCTAAGACATGCTTTAATACAATGGTTTGGCCAGGGGTCTTGGACCATTGATTTTTCCGATTTCTTTTCTGCAGTTCTCTCACAGGTCTCCCAGAAGCATGCTGTGTCCCCTCTATATAGGGTGCTTTTTTTCCTAATATGCTCCTGAAATTCATAGCTCCTCTCCTTACTGGGACCAAGTATGTTTTCTTTCCCCACAATGTTGGCAGGGTATTTGGAAAGGTACTTACTGCTATGTGGGATAGGACAGACTGCAACTCATGCAGTTTAATAACCTGAATAATTTGTATTATACCCCAGACACTGGCACGAATGGGGCGGTTATAATCACCCGCTTGCAACAGATGTGGAGATGAAGAGGGCTCCCTTCTACACATCTTCTGGTCCTGTCCCAAAATAGCTCTCCTTTGGAACTCAATAGAGAGTAGAGCCAACCCTCTATTGGGGTTACAAGGATTATTTCAACTGGAGATTTGTGTTTTGGGAAACATGGCTTCTATTCCAGTGTTAGAACATAGAAATTTCATGGCACTAATCTCTTTTTCATTAAAAAAGTGGTCCTTAGACTTAACTAGATCAAACTATGATCTCCTACAATGAATTGGTGCAAAAGTTGCTATCTAACTTGCAAATAGAGCACATAATTGCTCGCCTGTATCACAATCCCAAGGGGTATAACCAGAAGTGGGGAACATTGTATAACTTGTATGCTGCTGGAAGTTAGATAAACATAGAGTAAAGTGGATTATGGAGAGGCCGGCATGGTACTACATATTCTTGTGTGTAACTCCAAGGTATATGATATCCTGCCCAAAATACTTAACTATATGGTTGCTTTTGGGTGTTGCTCCAGGGGGGATGGGGAAGGGGAATGAGGGAGAGGCCTGTGTGCCTTGGGGGGGACATCAGGACACTGATGTTACTTCATTACCTTCATTTCATGATTGTATGCCTTACATAATCAATAAAGCTTTCAAAATTTCAAAAAAAGAAAAAGGAGGGAAACTGGTGGTGGAACCATGGAAGAGATTTCCTGACGAGGCTGTGGTCACCGAGACAATAAATGGCCTGGCATGGGTGGGGCAGAATAAAGGGTTTAAAGATTGCTCAGGTTGATATTAGTAAGGAGTACAGTCGGTGGTAGTGGACCGGGAGGTATAAAATTCTGCAATGACAGTAAGTCCTGGGGCAGACAGGGAACTCCAGATACACTGGATGGACTTGTAGTCTTTTTCTGCCATCACTGTTTGTTCTTATGTCACTCTGTGCTGTAAAACTCTTGTTACATTCAGCACATTTACATGGTCTCTCCCCTTTGTGAACTCACTGATGTTATTTCTTCTGGGTAAAACTCTTCATGTATTTATTAGCACATTTATCTGGTGTCTCCCATGAGAATCTGTTGATTTCTTATCAACCTACTCTGTGATGTATAACTCTTGTAACATTAAAGATATTCCCTGGTGTTGCAAATTCCAATTTTTCTGACATTGCTGAACACCTTTTCATGGCTGTTTACTGGCACAAACACATACTTAGACATATGAAAGTGTTATTAGAATACTAATCTATCCTATTCTGTCATGTCCAACTACAAATATGTACAGGATGGCTGCAAATAAATTTGCTCCTACAATTGTAGCCAGTTGCATCATTCAAGGCAATTTACATAAATGTCTTTCTGTCTTTGGTTATTCTGTTTTATTTATATTATAGTTCTAGTCATTCTATATATACTTTTGAATTGCTTGACTAGATTTCTGGCAAGTTTTATTTTTTTTATTGAGATTGTTAATTATTTTTTGCCCTGAGCTTACCAGCTCTAAAATTACAAATTCAAAAGCAGATATAAGCAAACGCAGCATGGTGACCCCTATGTATTTTTTTCTTTTGCTACATTCACAGCCACATTCTACTTCTATCAAAAAGTTTTATGAAAATTTTTATGCTTTTGTGTATTAAAACATACAAATATTTTCCAAATTTTTTGTCGCTTTCATTTCAAGAGGGTAATTTACTATTTTGTTTTTTTGCATCTGTGGAAGAAATTGAAGCAAAGTCATGACACATGATGTATCCTTGTTTCACTTTTTCTTTTACATCCATGTTGACATCTAAAACAATGATGCTATATCTATATGAAACAATCTGATCCTTGATGGATTTTCCCATAAAAAGAGATTACATCTCACTGCATAACTAAAAATAAAGCTTGGTAACCTATATTTTTTATTCTTGATTTTAAATGCTTAGAGGACCACTATGTACTGGGCAAACAATTATGAATTTGACATGGGGTTGCTGAAACACCAGGGAACGTCCTTAAGCACATTTATATTGTATCTCTCATGTGAACCCACTGATGTATTATCAGCTAAATCTTCTGGGCAAACCTCTTGCTATGTGACTCAGCATTTATATAGTTTCTCCCCATGTGAGTATGCTTATGCTTCGAGGGCACTTTGTGATTTAGAAAAAAAAACTATTTATTACATCTGTAAGCAATAACCCACAACAGGGCATGTGTGTCTAGAGAATTTATTGATTTGTTTACATTTCTGATAACCAGGTAGACACACTAGACTGAGGGCCTGACTGACAAAGTAGAGTAACATATACAACACACACCATTTCATAAAAAGGTTGCACAAATATACATACTCTAAAAAATGAAAGTAATGCACAAATCTGTACAAAATCTTAGTGAGATTACATAATTATATGAAATCATGATATGTCTAGTCAAAACATCCACCGAGTGATTTAATTAATAAATGTTCTTTTAATTAAAGCATGGAGACATCAATTAGTGCAGGCCCTGGGTGAAGTGAAAGGTGTAAGCCTATAGCCATGTGAGTTTCTGTGCACCCAGGAACTGCACTGATTCAAAAGAAACATATGCAAAGGAGTGGGTTATTGTGCTTAAAAAAAAAGATTTGTTTTAAGGAAAAGGGTTATTTCTCCTTTAGTTATGTTGTTGCCAGGTTGTACAGGTCGGTTTAAAAGCAAACTACATTTCTTCTGAAGAAGCCTATGGCCTGTTCAAGTTTTTGTGTTTAAAAGGTATGGAAAATATTTTAGTAGGTAAACAGAGTTACTTTCATTTAGTTACGTATTTTTCCATAATAGATTTGATTAATTTTGAAATAAAATAGAACAGAGAATAATAAAACCAGCATACAAATTATACAATTTCAAGAATAGATACAGGAATAAAATACTCACAGCCATAGCATCTAATATAAAATAACATGCTTATGAATCTTGATAATGATCTATTAAATTCAGATTAGCTTAGTGTAAGGTTTAGCATCAAATAATAACACTCTAATCTAACCAACTCAAGTACATATCCTCTGTTGGGTTCCAAAACGGAGAGCAAAATCTTCTGGAAAACTTCTACTTTTTCAATAATAAGATAGCTGACCCTTTTGTTATTTACTAGTGTAGACATAAGAGTAAGTAATTTACTTAGAGAAGGCATTTGTTTGGATTGCCAATTACTTAAGAGATACCACTTAACATTTAATGATGCAATACTAATCCATAATCCAGGTGTACTTATAACAGTCTAGGCCACAACTGTCAGGAAAAATCCCCAATAAAAATAGAGCTGGGGTAAAGGCAATATGTACTTTATTAATCTTAAAGCATACCACATGGACCTCCTTCCAAATTGTTTGAACTAAGGGACAGTCCCATAAAACATGCACTAGGCCTGCATTTATTTGATTGCATTGCCCATGTGCCGAATCTCTGGAGAGACCCAGGTTGAAAAATTTGAGAGGGCAGTAATAAAAATACAGAATCTTGAACCACTTTAAAGCTTATACAAGCCTATTTCCAGGGGATCTACTATGAAATCCCAACAGTCAGACTCCCAAACTCCACAGGCTTGCATTTAGGAGATTGACTGTCGGAACATCAACAAGGTCTTAGTGCAATGTGGGGGGGCATGCCCCCCTCATCCCTGTAACTAGAATATCCAACTCTGAGGGGGAGTGAACTTCGGAGTAGGATAAAAGAATTACAGGGGGCAAATGACCGCCGCACCAAAATTCTTGTCCTAGAACAGAACCCGGGTCTGAAGCACAACGCTAGCTGAGCTGCTAGTGGCTTAGCCTTCCGTGCTATGGGAGCAGCTCAGCCAACCTCAGAATTTTCCCATCACTTGTGGTGCCCGACTAGGGGTTGGGTAGAGGTTCATCACATCCACTACCTTACCCCTGTCGACATCAACTTCCATCTGTTGGGCGGGTGTGTGTCAGGTAGCTGAACTCAGGATCCTGAATGTTGAAATTCTGAGACTCAGTAATTAGTAGTGATGCATTTCCAGGTACCTTCATACTCAGATGCTGAAAAATGTGTGTGTTGTTCTGCCTCCCGGTGTTCTTTTGCTTTTATGGGTAAGGATTTAGTTTCACTTAGTTACATATTTGCCAGGTAGGTTAGGGCAGCTTAGTTGCAAACTGTCAAGTTTCTGTGTAAATAATCAATGAGCAGGTGTGTTTTAGGGGGAAAGTCCCTTCAGTCATTTATCCTGTTTGCCTGTGTAGTTTGCAGGCATGGAGAATGATTTATTTCATCAGGTTTAAATGTAAAGTTTTATTTATTTATTTTTTGTTGACCGGGTAAGTGCACTAGACAAATCCTGCCTATTTTCAGTCACGACCTGGGGGAGAAGGATACAGATGAATGCCAACTAACCTTGCACCAGATTAAGCTATTGGTGGTATTTTTAATGAATGAGGAAAATTTGGCCAGAATGCCGGGGAATTCCCCTACTCTTTTCAATAAGTGCCATGGGATCTTTAACATCCACCTAAACTACCACCAATCCAGGCAGGTGGGACCTCAGTTTAATGTCTCATCCGAAAGACGGCACCTCAGAAGTGCAGCACCCCCTCATGCTGCACTACAGTGTCAGTACTGGGATATTAACCCAAGTGCCAGATGTGGGAACTGAACCCACAGCCCTCTGATCTCCCGGCCTCAGAGGTGAGTGTGCTACCTACTGGGCACATAAGTCTGGTGTGAGAAGCTGCTTGACTCCGTTGCAAAGGTCATGTCCAGACCCTTGTAAGGCATCCTGGAGTTTTATGATGTTTTGATTCTAAAGCCCACAGAACTTATACTGTATTAGTCAGTGATGTTACTGTGCTCTGCAGTCCCTATGTTCTTGTCTTATACTGGCCATGAACATTTTTAAGGCATAGTTAGTTTCTTGCTGTCCTCCATAGTTTAAGGTGTATCTGAGAAAAACTGCTTTTAAAGAATACAGGGACTTTGCAAGAAATGTAACAGAACTGATTGAGAGTATAACTTCTGCTGGCCTGTGCATGTATGTATCAACAACTCCCATAATGCCTTGCATGAGTGGGGTCAGGACCTTTGGAATGGAGACAGGTTTTCACACCAAGGCACAATAGACTGAAGCAACCTCGTTTATATTTAAATTATGATGACATTAGGGGATGCAAGACAGGGAATCATTTTTCATGCCTACAAACTACACACATATACAGAAAAAAGTTGAGAAGACTTTCCCTTTAACCAGTGAAGTTGTTTAAGTTGGTCAATTTTTTAATCCCCATTTTATAAAGCACAATAATATTTATTTCATAAGTTTCATCAGGAAAGACATACTGAGCTAATATATGCTTGGTTCCAGATATGTCTTGGGGAAGGGGAAGAAGAGGAGAAGAGAACAAATACCAGTACAGATGCATTAACTAGGGCAATAAAATAGGGATAATAAAAGAAAGAGTACAGTCTATGAATGTTTAAGAATAACTTGTCAAATAGTTTACCACAAATTAAACTGTTGAACACACAGACGAACAATAACAAAAATGCAACAGAAAGAATGGGAAGAAATAACCAAAACAATGGGAGACTCTGCTACTGTCTGAACTCGAAGGTAAATAAAAAAGAAGTCCACCCCATATCAGAAGCCACTCCAGGAATGAATCAAGAAATCATGGAAAAGACATTTCAAAGCAGGAAAAGAAGGAGCAGAATGAATGGAAGGGGATATAAAGGATTCCACAGTTTCGTTAAAAAGAACAAGAAGGTAGCTTGACCACATATGGTGTCTCTACAGTGTGCGTTTACTCATGTATTATCAGTTCACGTGGCAAAAACCCATACATTGAACATATGAACATACAAAATTGTCAGCAGATGCAGGCCATTCACTCTATCTAGTCTGCTTGAGTGTGCAGCACTTCAGCCCATTAGAATGCAGCTGCCCCTTCCCTCATATGCCCTCCCCCCATCTCCCACTCCCTCCAAATTTGTACCCCCCTTGAATCTGTCCCACCCCGTCTTGAAGCCCCAACACTCTGCAATGATACAACTTCCTCTGGCAGAGCATTCCATGCTGCCACCACCTTTTCTGTGAAATAGTGCCTCCTCAGTTCCCTCTTGAACCTACCCTCTTCCAGCTTCAAAGAGTGTCCCCTAGTTTCCCTTCCACACTTCAGATTGAACATACACCTGGGGTGGGATATTCAGACTGTGCCAGGCAGGGGCGCAAGCCTGGGCGCAGTGCAACTGGGAACAGCCAGGGCATGGACCAGGTGATATTCAAGGTGCTGCGCCATGGTTCAGCACCATTGAATATGGCACTGAGGATGCACACACTGCACATGGTGCAGTGGCACAGTGCCAGTGCAAGTGGCAGCAGGGGAGCAGAGGGATTCCCCAGCGCAAGTGCGGTTGCGCTAGGTGCAACAACCATGATATTCAGCACTGGGCATGCACATTAGGCCATTATGTATGCAAGGCACAAATGGGGTCATTTGCATGTCATTATGGACCCATTTGCATGCCGATCCCTGACAACCTGCGCCTGGTGCCCTGCCAGGCTGCAGCCATTGGGGACCTCCACCCCCTGCCCCTTGGCAGGCTCCACACCCGATCACCCATTTATGGGCAAGTGTACATGTATGCACTGCTGGTCCAGTGGACCTTACCCTGTTGCCCGATCGCGGCATATGAATAACAACTCCCTGGTGGTCCAATGGACTGATCCCTTTTGCCAGATTGCAGGCATAAGAATAACATCTCCCTGGTGGTCCAGTGGACTGATCCCCTTCATCTGATCACAGGCAAAGGAATAACATCTCCCTGGTGGTCCAGTGGACCGATACCCTTTGCCCAGTCATGAGCATAAGAATAACATCTCCCTGGTAGTCCAGTGGACCGATCCCCTTCACCTAATCGTGGGCATAAGAATAACATCTCCCTGGTGGTCCAGTGGACCGATCCCCAGCACCCGATCATGGGCATAGGTTACTATCCTGGTGGTCCAGTGATACCCCTTCCCCACCACCCACTTTGTCCCCCGCCACCTTGCAGTGTGGGCAACAGCTCCTCGTTCGGAAGCCACCCGCTGACTGACAGCACACAGTAGGGCTGTGCACCTATTGGTGCACTGCATGGGCCAATGGGCGTGTAGCCCATACTGTACTACACAGTCCGAAAATGTGAATGAACGCTCATTCACATTTCGGGACTGTGCAATACAGTATGGTCTGCATGCCCATTGGCCCATACAGTGGACCAACAGGTATACAGCCCTACTGCACACTGTCAGTCAACAGGCAGCCAAGTGGCCTGCGGGCAAGGAGCTGCCACCCGCCACTGACCAGGGGTGCAGGTGGTGGGGGACGAGTGGGCGGGTGGGAAGGGGGTTATCACTGGATCACCAGGGATAGTAACCTATGCCCATGACTGGGCACTGGGGATCAGTCCTCTGGACAACCAGGGAGATGTTATTCTTATGCCTGCAATTGGGCAACAGGGTAGGGTCCACTGGACCACCAGGGATTGATTCATTATGTGCCCATGATTGGGCAAGGGAGTGCGGCGGTCCACTGGACCACCAGGGAATACTTCAGTACATGCCCACGATTGGGCAAGGGAGTGTGTGGTCCACTGGGCCACCAGGGATTGTTACAATACATGCCCATGAGTGGGTGATGGGGAAGGGGGGCAAAATGATCCCTGGGCAGGGGGCATGGGGCCACTGTTATGGGACGTTGGGTGGCCACCCACAGCAGGTGGCTGCTGTGTTGCGCCCAGCAATACGGCAGCCCACTTGTGGGTGTCCCCAACTTGTTCCCAGTTTGAACGGGCTCAACACTGTGCCCCCCTGAGCTGCGCAATGTGGGGTTGTGCCTGCATATGTGCCGCACATCCCGGTCTGAATATTGGGATCTCTTGTGCTGCATACATTACTGGTGCACCCCGGTGCAGTGGAGGTTGCGCAGTGCAACCCCGCCTGATTGAATATCACACTGGGGCACATTGGTGGGTTGCGCCATGCACAACACTTTTGAATATCCCACCCCTGGTGTCTACATTGTTCAAAACCTTTCAGATCCTTGAAGGTCTCAATCATATCCCCCTCTCCCTTCTTTCCTCCAGGGTTTGCATAATGAGCTCTTTCAGTCTCTCCTCATATGGTCTGTCCCCCAACCCCAGGATCATATTTGTTGCCCTGCGCTGTACCCCCTCCAGTAGTCTGATGTCCCTTTTCAAGTAGGGGCACCAGAATTTCATGTAGTATTCTAGGTACAGTCTCACCAGGGACCTGTATAGGGGCAAGATGACCTCCCCACTTCTAGAAATAATCCCCCTTGCTATGTGCCCTAGCATCCTGTTTGCCTTTGCTGGTGCCTTCCTGCACTGAGCAGAGTGGTTCATCTCCCCAGTTACCAGCACTCCCAGATCCTCCTCCTTGGAATTTGTTAATGGGATATCCTCCAGCCAGTAATTGTGTCCTGGGTTCTTGCCTCCTAAATGCATCATTTTGCACTTCTTGGCATTGAAACCAAGCTGCCAAGTGTAAGACCTTTCCTCCAGTTTTACCAAATCCTCCTGAAGTAATTTTGCTCCCTCCCCCCCAGCTACCTCAGCACAAATCTTTGTGTCATCTTAGTCCCACTGCAATGTCGGCTATGAAAATGTTAAACAGAACTGGTCCCAGCACTGAGCCCTATGGTACACTACTTGTTACTGCCCTGGGTTTAGAGATGGCCCCCCACTACTACCTTCTGCTGTCTACCCTGCAGACGGCTCTTGACCCATCTGACTAGTTTCCTCCTTGCTCCCAAACTCTTCAACTTGCAGGTCAGCCTACTGTGTGGTACTGAGTCAAAGGCCTTGCTGAAATCCAGGTGGAGGACATCCACCACATGTCCACTGTCCAGTGCCCTCGTAACTCAGTCATAAAAATCAACCAAGTTCATCTGGCAGGATCTGCCTGAGACAAACCTGTGCTGCTTGCTGTTCTGGAGGTTATCCTCAAGAAACTGCACCTGTCTTTCCTTGAGGATTATCTCCATCAGTTTTCCCACAATTGCAATAAGGCTTACTGGTCTGTAATTCCCCAGTTCGTCCTTGGGCCCACTCTTATGGGGAGGTACCACATGTGCTTCCTTCCAGTTCATAGGCACGCACCCTCACTTCAGAGAGGTATTAAACAGGTCTGCCAATATCCCTGCCAGGACCTTTGCCAACTCTCTCAGCACCCTGGGGTGCACTCCATCTGGGCCAGGTGCCTTGTTCACCTTCAGGGACATTAGGCCCTCCCTCACCCTTTCCACTAAGATTTTCCCATCCATTGTTGCTTCTCCCCTCACCCCCACCTCACCCTTCTTCTCAGGTACAGGCCCATCCCTCTTCTTGGTGAAGACTGTATAGAAGTATTCATTAAGCTCAGCCCCCTTTTCTACCCACCCTCTTCCCCTTCTGACCCTAACAATTTGATCTTTGCTCTTCCACTTTTCTCTGATACATCGGAAGAAATCCTTTTCTCCTTTTTTGATCTCCTGCGCTAACCTCTGTTCCCTAGAAATACAAAATCACACATGCCCCCATAATGCAAAGCATCATGGGCTACATATGCTCATCACCACAGAATATTATGCTGGTTCAACTTTAAGCAGAAATGCATGGTGCCGAAAGGCCTCTCACACAGTTTGCAAAGGGTGCCAACAGAAGACACAGACACATGTTTCATCCTACCAGGACTCATCAGTGTACCTTGTCTAACACCCCAGTGGAAGGAACCAGCTACCATAAGATGGTCTGTCTGGGTTATGTTGTGGTGAACCCAATTAAAACAAAAAACAAGTTAAAAGACAAAGAACTACAGCGCGCAAGCACTGAGGCAATGGTTACCCCAAAGGGCATTGACCGAGAAGCCAAGTTTTAAAGAAATACAAAATCACACATGCCTCCATAATGCAAAGCATCATGGGCTGCATATGCAAACCACAGAATAGGTGCATGTGTTTTGTATTTCTTTGAAACAACAACAATGCACTTAGGGGTAACCATTGCCTCGAATATAACGCACTAATTCTTCATCTTTAACTGCTTTTCATTACAATTGGGCCCACCACAAATACAACTCAAATAGACCATCTTAGGGTAGCTGGTTCATTCCACTGGGGTGTCAGACAAGGCACACTGATGAGTTCTGGTAGGACGAAACACCGGTCTGTGTACTCTGTTGGTACTTCAACTGTGCAGAGGCCTTTCAGCACATGCATTTCTGCTTTAAGTTGAACCAGTATACTCTGTGGTGATTTGCAATCAGCCCACGATGCTTTACATGCTGCATGTGTGATTTCTTCTTTGAAACTTGACTTCCCAGCCAATGCCCTTTGGGGTAACCATTGCCTCAGTGCTTGCACACTGTGGTTCTTTATCTGTTCCCTAGTCACCTTTGCTGCCCTTACCACTCTGCCTACTTCTCTGGATTTCTTCAGATATTCTTCTCTGTCTTCTGCCCTGTCGGATCTCTTGTAGATTCTAAATGCATTCCTCTTCTGCCTCACCTTCTCCACAACCTCTCTACTCATCCAACTTGGTTTCTTGGTCCTGGCTTTCTTGCTCTTGATCTTGACACAAGTTTTAGTGGCTTCTACTAGTCCTGCCTTGATGACTGCCCATGTTTGTTCCATGTCCATTTCTGGACAGATGCTTGCCATATGACTTTCCAGTATGTGTCCCATCCTGCCAAAGTCAGCCCTTTTGAAATCCAGGACCCTAGTTTTTTGTAGTGGCTACTTCTCTACCCAGATTGACTGAGAACCACACTGTGCAGTGGTCACTGCTTGCTAGAGGTTCTTTCACCCTTCCATACCTGACCTGTTCACCATCTTCCAGTGCCAGTTCTAGTATAGTCCCCTCCCTCATTGGCTCCAGTACCCTCTGAGTAAGGAAGCTATCCTGGAATGCTTCCAGGAGGATCTGCTCCCTGGCACAAGTGGTTGCTGGAATGCTCCAATCCACCCTGGTAGATTAAAATCCTTCCCCACCATTGTGCTCGCTTTGCCACTATGCCTCCTTATCTGCTCCCCCAGTTCCCTGTCAATGTCCTCCTTCTGGGCCGGAGGTCTATAAATGACTGCCAGACAGCTCTTGATCCCTTTCTGGCTGTGTAGTTGCAGCTAGATTATTTCTGACCTGCCTTCCTCCCTATTACATCTGATCCCTTCCCTTACATAAATGGAACCTCCCCAGCCTTCCCTTTATCTCTGTCCATCTGGAATAATTTGTACCATGGGATGGTTAGGTCCCAGTCATGGTGCCTGGTTGCCCTATGTCTCAGTAATGGCAGCTATGTCCACCTCCCCTATGCCATCAATGCCTGCAACTCTGCCAACTTGTTCCCCCAGGCTCCTAGCATTTAGTGAAACCATTCTCCACACTGCTGCTATACTTCCTGCTTCTTTACCCTTCACTTCAAACCCTATTTCATCTAAGATCGTATCTATCCCAGTGGTGGTGGGAGGACAATGGGACCACCTCTCCTGGTGATTCCCAGCTCCAGTGCCTCCCCCTACATAGTTTAAATGATACCTCTCATTGATGAAATCCCCCAGCTTTTGTTTCAACACCTGTGACCCTGCCCTGCTGAGGTGCAACCTATCCATTGAATAAAGATCTGTGTTATCCCACGTACTACCTCAGTCCCCCATGAATCCATACATCTTGGTCCCACATCATTCCCTCAACCACTTGTTGAAGTCACTGATTCTTCTCTTTCTGTCTGTACTAGCCCTTGGCACTGGCAGAACTTCTGAGAAGGCTATCATTGTTCCCTCTTTGCTGCATAGTTTCACCACTACCCTGAAGCTGTCTTGTACCTCCTCTATCCTTCTCCCTTCCAGATCATTTGTTCTTAGGTGCA
The DNA here is from genome assembly GCA_016271365.2 of Neoceratodus forsteri. NCBI lineage: Eukaryota > Metazoa > Chordata > Ceratodontiformes > Ceratodontidae > Neoceratodus > Neoceratodus forsteri. The sequence continues at coordinate 408,987,721 of CM057457.1, read as the reverse complement.
CCACAATGTGTGGCTTCCCCTCCACCTTCCCCACATATCTGCCAATATTCTATCCCACTCTACTCACTGTCATGCATTCTACCCAGATGTTACTTTTTCTGGCACTCCTTTTCCTAACTTATACCCTCAAGTATAGAATCCCCTTGAACTAGGACTCCCTGATGCTTATCCTGCTCTCCCTCCTGTTACCCTTCACTCCCGTCTCCCAATAGTGAAGCTCTCTTATCCCCCTTCCTGCCTCCCCTTTGCCTTCTCTGACCTTTGCCCTGTCCTCTCCCCCCTCGCAAACATGACCAGAGTACTGACCTCCGCCTCCAAACTATTTTCTGTCTGTGGAACCTCCCTTTTGCACTCATTTGTTGCTCTATCCACCATGCTACCACCTCCTCTGCTATTATTTCTCCATGTCTTCCCTGAAATATGGACCTCCCCTACTCTGATTCCCCTCCTCTCCCTATCCTCAGCCTTCCCCAGGCTGCTTGCCACTTTCCTCATCCTCCTGTCTCCTTGTTCCTTACTTCCCTCTGGAGAGACAGCATCACCTCGCTAAGCCCCCCTGCCACTGTGTCTTCTTGGTGTACTGCCTCCTGCCTCCCCACTGTGTAACTTGTCCTCTGTAGCGTCCTCTCCAAGTTCATTCACTGTAACTTCCCTCCTCTCTGCTACTTGGTCTTCTGGACTAGCCAACCCTGAGAATCTGTTTGCAGTACTAATCTCCTTTCCAATAATGCATCCAGTCCCACTTCCCACAGGCTGATATCTTTGCTCCAACCCAGTCTTAGTCATGCCCCTGTGCCTGACCCTCCTCCAGTCATTGCTTCTTTCCCTTGGCTGCACCTGCTTGTGCGGCCCTCCTGCTGTCCCACCTAATTCCCCCTTAGTTTTGACTGTTTTGAGCTCTTTTGGATGCCTCATTAGTTTCTTCTCCTGGCTGTGTTCCCCCCCCCATTCTGTCTCCTCCATGCCTCCAGTTCTCTCCACAACCACCCTATTTCCAGCCTGAGCTGGTCCACCTACCAACACACCCTACAACCCCCAGCCCTCCAAGCCACTCCCAAGAATATGACTGCTCCACATCCTTGGCAACATATAACCCTTCCCATCTCCTACCCTATTTGACTGCCCCTGCACATCCTCTCCTCCCATAACCTGATCCTACCCAACTCCATGGAACCCTTCCCCACTTTGAACTCCCTATGTCTGTACAGGAAATATGTGGCCCTCCCAGTTTGGCTCTTCCCTGTCTACCAGCATGGCCTACTGTTTGCTGTCCTCCCTGTTGAAGTCCCTGCAGACGCTACTCAAGATGCTACACTCCTGTTTCATGGCACTCAAGCTTCAGGTCACTTGGTCCCCTTTGAAATGTAACTGGATCCCTGCCCACTATTGGTTGGTCTGAGTCACATGATCACCCCTCACCCTCTGGTGTATTTCCCAACCTCTCTCTCCCTCAGTTAAATGTCCCCCTCCTCCCAGTCAAGACAAAATAATTTGTTTTGAAGTTACATTGTTTAAATCACAGCCCCCATTGTCATCTCATGAAATGTTACCTAAATCCTAAAAGAAAACAAACAGCACAGAGAAAGTACTTATCTTCTAGCTCCAACTGCCTGCCTCCTTCTGCCAAGTTTCACTCCAACTGAAAGTCAACAATTGAGAACACTTACATTCAGCACATTTACACGAGTTCTCCCTCATGTGAGTTTGATGGTGTATCATTTAGTCAGTCTTCTTGACAAAACTCATTACATTCAGAACATGTGCTCTTCCCATGTGAATTTGCTGATCAGTTATGAGGCTATTCAGTGCAGTAAAATGTTTGTTAAATTGAGCACATTTGTATGGCTTCTTTCTCATGTGAACACACCAATGTATTTGGTAACTATTCTTGGCAAATCTCTCATTAAATTCTGCACATGTATATGATCTCTCCCGGGTTAGTGTCTCAGAATGTTTAGTGATTTCTGGTACCGTGATGAGACTGGACCCCACTCTTAAGCCAGGGCATATTCAAAACTCAAGAAATTAGTACTGAATTAGTCTTTCTGGTTTGCTGAGAGCACTCTTCTCAGCACATGCAACATCCCCAAGATGGCTTCCTTTTGAAGTTCATAAGGTGTCACAAATATTGGTAGCATATTTAAATGCATCTGAAAGTTCTTTTTGATTAGTCTTGTTGCTCAAAGCCCTACTGGAACAATTTGTGTGTCCTTGCTCCACATCAATTTGGTTTCTGACTACATAGCTTGATATTCCATGATTTTGTGTCTCTATATGCAGGACACTATAGTCACTAGGAGTGGCTATTTTGATCAGCACTGCCACCTTTGTTCTTTTTTCTTGTATTACAATATCTGGTTTTCTCGCTTCCACTTTCTTGGCTGTGGGTATTGGGTGATCCCATGTGATCATTACTTCTTCATTCTCTGTGATTCTTTATGGTTCATGTTTCCAGTGTCTCTCTGCTATCTGTATGTTCTAGTTTCTGCACAGTTTCCATTGGATCAGTCGTGCTACGTTGTTGTCTGTCGGTATACAGGCCTTTTGCCATGAGTACTTTGCATCCAGCCAAGACATGTGCAACTGTTTCTAATTCTGTACTACAGAACCTGCACTTGACTGTTTCTCCTGTTTTTTTCTATGATTTTGTGAACCATCTTGTGCATAGTCCACAATCTTGGTCTGCCATTATCTATCTCTCATCTCATGACCTAAATTCACCTCTTTTAAACCACTCATGGGTCAGGGCTTGATCGACCTGTGGTTGTTCCAATAGTTCCCTATATTTTCCACTATAATTATGGGCGTTCCAGTTGTTTTTTCTTTTCTCTTGGTCTTTGTCCTTATACTCCTTTTTCTGATTCTTTGCACTTTCTGTTGCTGGCTGTTCCTTATCTGCTAGTGGATTAACATCCATCTCTGCTACCCTCCTGATGTGTTATAAGGCTATGCTGTGCTGTGCAACTCTTATTACATTTAGAACACTTATATGGTTTCTCCCTCGGGGTTAGTGTCTCCAAATGTTTAGGGATTTCTAATACCGTTTCAAGAATGGACCCCATTCTTTAGCCAGGGCATATTCAAAACTCAAGAAATTAGTACTGTATTAATCTTTGATGTTTGCTGAGAGCGCTCTCCTCAGCACATGCAACATCCCCAAAATGGCTTCCTTTTGAAGTTCATAAGGTGTCACAAGTATTGATAGCATATTTAAATGTGCTTGAAAGTTCTTTTTGATTAGTCCCATTGCTCCAAGCACTACTGGAACAATTTGTGTGTCCTTATTCCACATCAGTTTGGTTTCTGACTGCATATCTTGGTATTTCATGATTTTGTGTCTCTCTGTACGCAGCACACTGTAGGCACTAGGGGTGGCTATTTCAATCAGCAATGCTACCTTTGTTCTTTTTCTTGTATTACAATATCGGGATTTCTTGCTTCACCCTTCTTGGCTGTTGGTATTGGGTGATCCCATGTGATCATTACTTCTTCATTCTCTGTGATTCTTTGTGGTTCATGTTTCCAGTATCTCTCTACTACCTGTATGTTATAGTGTTTGCACAGTTTCCAGTGAATCAATCTTGCCACATTGTTGTGTCTTTCAGTATACAGGCCTTCTGCCATGAGTACTTCACATCCAGCCATGAGATGTGCAACTGTTTCTAATTCTGTATTACAGAACCTGCACCTGTCTGTTTCTCCTGTTTTTTCTATGGATTTTGTGAACCATCTTGTGCGTAACCCACTATCTTGGGCTGCCATTATCAGTCTTTCATCACATGGTCTAAATTCACCTCTTTTTTAACCACTCATGGGTCAAGGCTTGATTGACCTGTGGTTGCTCCAGTAACTCCCTGTATTTTCCACTATAATTATGGGCTTTCCAATTGTTTTTTCTTTTCTATTGGTCTTTATCCTTATACTCCTTTTTCTGATTCTTTGCATTTCTGTTGCTGACGATTCCTTATCTAATTGTGGAATGACATCAATCTCTGCTACTAATTTGATGAGTGAAGTCATTTTAAGCTTATTTTCTCCCCAGTGTGAATTTTCTGATGTTTGATGAGATTACCGTGTTGTGAAATGCTTATTACATTCAGAACATTTATATGGTGTCTTCCCCTGTGAGAATTTGCTGATGTATTTTGGGACTATGCTGTATTGTAAAGCTCTTCCCCATGTGAATTTGCTGATGTTTTATGAACTTACTCTTTAATTTAAAACTCTTGTTTCATGCTGTACACTTATTTGGTCCCTCCCCTGAGTGAATTTGCTGATGCATTCTGAGGTTTCTTTGTGCTGTAAAACTATTGCTGCACTCAGAACATTTATATTTCCTTTCTTCTTCATCGATCTGTTGTACAGGAATGAGATGAGGGTCACAGAAACTCTTCCCACAATGGGTATACTGAAACACCTTCTCTGTTTGGTGACATGGCTGGTATTTCCCAAGTGATGATGGCTGGCTCCGACTCTCACCACACTCAGTGCTCCTGCTGACTAAAAACAGATATTTTCTTAGTATGTTCTTATAATAAACAAATGTGTCAGATACTTTTTCTTAACCTTTGTGTGAACTACAACAACTTTGCCTAGATTTAACCACAGGAATATGGTTTTCTTAAAAATTCCCCTTAAAAAATACTTCGGATTGAATTATTCTCATTGTAGCATTTCAAGTTCTTGGTTTTTTGATCATATTTATTTTATTTATTTAACAGACTTTAGGATTACAACCTTTGAGTCAAGGACTCATTTACAAAGGCTCCGCGTGAGAAAAACAAACACTTAATACATTTAGACATAGAATGGCAGCTAAAGGTTACAGTTCTTTTAGTTATACAATATTGCAGAATCAAGATCAGCTATATATTGCACTGAACGTGTTACCAAGAGCTGTATTTTACAATTTTCAAGAGAACAAAAGTTTGCTGATAGAGGGAGGGAGTAACAGGTTTGATATTTACAGCGAAGTAAAGAATTAGACAGATACCTTGTGAGCACAGCCAAAAGAGGCATTGTTAATAGGTAATGTTTGGTAGCCCTATCGGTAGGAGCTCAGTGGCAGGGTGGTCCCGTAAGATGATAGATAGATGACCCAGCGCTAGCTGGTACATTGGCAGAGCCGTGAAGCAAGAAAGTGCTCTTTGAGGGCTGACTTGAAAGGTCCTAATTTGGAGATGGAGGAGACATCAGAGGGGAGTTCATTTTACCAGGTTGGGGCCCTGTGTGGGAATGACCTTTGGGCTTCTTCCCTGTGTGACTTCGCTGATGGTTTATTAGGCTACTTGAATCAGCAAACCACGTGTTGCATGTAGTACATTTATATGGTTTCTCCCTTGTGTGAATTCGCTGATGTTTTATTCGAGTACTCTGATCAGCAAACCTCTTGTTGCATATGGCACATTTATATGGTTTCTCCCCGTGTGAATTCGCTGATGTTTTATTAGGCTATTCTTCTGGGTAAAATGCTTGTTGCATTCAGTACATTTATATGGTTTCTCCCCTGTGTGAATTCGTCGATGGTATTTGAGGTTACTCTGTGTTTTAAAACTTTTGCAACATTTATCACATTTATATGGTTTCTCCCCTGTGTGAACCCGCTGATGTCTTGTAAGGTGATGTTTCTGGGTAAAGCTCTTGTTGCATTCAGTACACTGATAAGGTTTCTCCCCAGTGTGAACCCGCTGATGTTTTACTAGGTGTTGTTTCTGGGAAAAACTCTTGTTACATTCAACACACTTATATGGTTTCTCCCCTGTGTGACTTCGTTGATGTGTTACTAAACTATGGTGTGCTGTAAAACTCTCATTACATTTAGAACATTTATATGGTTTCTCCCCACTGTGAACCCATTGATGTATTATTAGTGAACAATTCTGGGAAAACCTCTTATTACATTCATCACATTTATATGGTTTCTCCCCTGTGTGAATTCGCTGATGTATAATAAGATGACCCTGTGTTGTAAAATTCTTGTTACATTCAGAACACTTATATGGTTTCTCCCCTGCATGAGTTTGTTGATGTGTTATAAGGCTACGCTGTGCTGTAAAACTCTCATTACATTTAGAACACTTATATGGTTTCTCCCCTGTGTGAATTTGCTGATGTGTTATGGAACTATGCTGTATTGTAAAGCTCTTCCCCATGTGAATTTGCTGATGTTTTATAAACTTACTCTTTAATTTAAAACTCTTGTTGCATGCAGTACACTTATTTGGTCCCTCCCCTGAGTGAATTTGCTGATGCATTCTGAGGTTTCTCTGTGCTGTAAAACTATTGCAGCATTCAGAACATTTATATTTCCTTTCTTCTTCATGGATCTGTTGTTGTACAGGAATGAGATGAGGGTCACAGAAACTCTTCCCACAATATGAATACTGAAGCACCTTCTCTGTTTGGTGACATGGCTGGTCTTTCCCAAGTGATGATGGCTGGCTCCAACTCTCACCGCACTCAGTGCTCCTGCTGACTAAAAACAGATATTTTCTTAGTGTGTTCTTAAAATAAAGAGACAAATGTGTCAGAAACTTTTCCTTAACCTTTGCGTGAGCTACAACTTTGCCTAGATTTAACCACAGGAATATAGTTTTCTTAAAAATTCCCCTTAAAAAATACTTCAGATTCAATTATTCTGCTTGTAACATTTCAAGTTCTTGTTTTTATTGATCATATTTATTTTATTTATTTATTTATTTAACAGACTTTAGGATTACAACCTTTGAGTCAGGGACTCATTTACAAAGGCTCATGGATACAGGGTCATGCTTACCCAAGGCTGTAACCAAACAGGACAAAAGATTATTATCAAAATTAAACAGAACCACATGACAAGTCCTCCTCCCAATGACAGAAATGCACCATTTTTGAATTGTAGCTAGTATCCAGAGCCAGATACAGCAAAACACATCTACATCTACTTTCTGTGCATAACAAAAAACTAACTTTTTTAAAATGCAGATAGTTGCCTGACACATAGAGCTTAATACAACTGCTGAATCCCCTCAAGAATGAAAAAACAGTTTTACACTTTCAAAATGCACTGTCCACCAATCCCCTGAGGGCAGTGCTTTGCAATGCCAGATCGGTCAGAAATAAGACTGCAATTATAGTGGACTTGGCTTCTTTGGCCAATCTGGCTTGCATCACAGAGACCTGACACTCCCGTCTGGGAGGGGACAGTTACCTGGCATTAGCACTACCATCAGGCTTGCCCCTGGTAGCAGCCAACAGCTGAGAAAGCACCCCAGTCTGAGGAAGGACAGCTGCCTCACATCAGCACTACCATCAGACCTTCCCCTAGTAGCAACCAAGATCTGGGAAGGCAATTCAGCCTGGGGAGAAAACAGTTGCCTGGCATCAGCACTACCCCGGCCTTCCCCTGGTAGCAGCCAAGAGCTGAGAAGGCACCCCAGTCTGGGAGAAGACGTTTGGCATCAGCACTACCATCAGGCCTTCCTCTAGTAGCAACCAACAACTGGGAAGACACTCCAGTCTGGGAAGAAAACAGCTATCTGGAATCAGCACTACCAACATGCCAGTCCCTGGTAGCAGCCAAGGGCTGGAAAGGCACTCCAGTCTGGGAGGACAGCTGCCTGGCAGCTGCTAGATTCTTTCCCAGCTCTCCCCCCACCAGGCACCAGTGCCCCAAACCTATTCCCAAATTCAGGTCACCAGTGTGGTGTGACGTAAAGCATTTGCAGCACTTCAGCCCTCTGCACCACCAGGCCAGCTGAGTGCTCACCTTTTTAAAAAGCAAGCAGTATCTTGGCAGAGTAAACGAAAATGGCAGTTAGCCCAACCACGAGTAAAAAGCAAGTTTCAATTTTTTAAATGCAGGCAGTGGACAGAGTAAAATAAAGGTTCATAAAGAAGTGTCCCTTAGCCACACAAAACCCTATAGTCTGGCCAGCACCTCCAGCTTTCACTTTCCCTTGCTCGTTATGTTTAAAGAAATGGTACTTTTGCAGCATCTGCAGGTGATATTCCCTTCTTTCTTACCCTGTGAGTGCCTCTCCACTATGATTTGCCTTTGTATCTTCACCCATTAGGAAGAGTATCAGTGATATTGTGAGCATGGCTTAGAATGGCAGTGATCACCCCACACCACCACCTCAACCACCACCACAACATCCTCCCCCAAATTAAAGATGGCAGACTGACTTTGTAGCAGTGACAGAAATGTGAGCCATTGAGTACCTTTACAGTGAAAGGTTCATTATTTGTCAGTAAAAGTAGATCTTCGTTATGATCTCCATAGATCCATAATCCACTGGATTGTAAGTCATTGGCATCAGGACCTTGCAGAAAGTGTTTGCATGATGGGGTTGCCCATACTGCCATGCTTGTATATACAGCTTTGGGGAATATTGATGCATATATAATGTGGGTGGCCTCCAAATACCTCTGCTTCCTGCCATCATTCAATGGAATTTTAAACATCCACCAATCATGCAGAGAGGCAAGAGGAATACAGCAAACATATAGACCAGGTGTAGATGGAGCTGGGGTATCACCCGAGAGCTAAATAAATGCAGATGGTTGTTTAATGCAGCTAATATACCCAAAATTCATGTTCTGTCTGTTGATCGCATGAACGCTGGGGCAAAATGGTAGTTTGCATCAATTTTTTACTTACAGCTTGACAAACATTGTGATTTTCAACTCCAAATACTTAATGTAGATTTTTGGGCCATTACTTCGATAGTAAGTGAAATAAACATTTAAGTGTGGTCTCAATGAATAGGTAGGAGTTAGAGCTTTAAATTGCATACCTATATGTTACCCCAAAAGAATAACGTTAAAAGTTATATGGTTGAATACCAACCACCACCCCTTAACATCTTTCTAAATTTCAAAATATTCTTATATTCAATCTTGTCAGACAGGATTTATTGTGCTTTATAATATCATTTTATGTTGTCTAAAAAGGTAAGGACTCTACTTTGAAATGCATATGTGGTTGTGAAAATGTAGGTAACTATAAGAGGTTAAACTGATAAAAGTGAAGACGACCATTAATAGATGACATTTTTGTGCGTTTATACTTTGAGTTCTTCATGCCATATCTTCAGTGTTTATATATGTGTGGCATGTGTATGTGTGTTTTATATATATATTTATGCACTAGGCATGGACACAAAATCCACTGCATAATCCCATTTATGCAACAGGGGTCATGATAAAACCTGTAGAATAAAACCATTTATCTTCGATACTATGGTGATAAATATATTTATCACCATAGTATCCCATTTATCTACACAGTTCTCTTCAGAATTCATTTAGAATGTTTGGCCTCAGAAGCAGTACTAACCATATTCAAATAGGAATAACTTTAAAACGAAAAAATATAGCATGGTACTGTGAGCACAAAAATTGTTCAGCACAAAATGATCTACAAAATGAGTGGTGTTTCATTTATAGATACCTTATATATTTTTTATAATTAGCAAGAAAACAGAAGAAAATTTATTTTTTGTTCACTTTTGTTTTATAAACAAATGTGAATAACTTTAAAATAAAAAATTATAACATGGTACTGTGAGCACGAAAAATGTTCAGCACAAAAATATCTGAAAAATGAGTGGTGTTTTATTTATAGACACCATTTTTTTTATAATTAGCAAAAAACAGCATGAAATTTAATTTCCTTTTCACTTTTTTGACAAATTATTTACACCTACCAAAATCAAAATGTTCACACACCATCTAAACCTGTTACATAAATGGAATATCATAGATAAAGTTTCCAGCACTCAAAAAAAACCCATAAAAATGTCTTTTGGGAATTGGAAACTAGTATGAAGTGAATAAAATGAACTGGAAAGTGTCTGTGAGTCACAGAAATTGATTTTTGGCATTCCACTTATGGGTTTTTTTGAGTGCTGGAAACTTTTTTAACTATGAGCTCTGAGTAAGTTTCTGCAGCACCTTTGTCCCAGTGCGCACTCAACTTGGATAGACCATAAATGGAATATGCAGTAGTTCAGTGTGTGATGATGCATTTATTTTGTACAGTTTGCAGTGACCTCTCATAACTCACTCGTGCCTTCGGCACTCATGAGGTTACTTGAGGTCACAGGAAACTGTACAAGATAAATGCATTATCACACCCTGCATATCCCTTATTTATTTTCACATATGTTGTATAAATAAAATTTATACATCATATGTTGCATAAATGCTGTCAATCAAACCCACCCAGCCAGCACTACTTTTTCTCCAGCACTACAGACCTTTCCCCAGCAGATGCTCCCATACCACATTACACAGCAAAAACCCAAACAGACCCAAACCAAAACGGTATATTTTTTTTTATTGGCAACCTACATTCTCAACTCTCCCTTCACACTCCTCTGTCAGCACAATTTTGAACTCACAAACACTATCTTTCTGTTTAAAATGGAGCTCCCAAATGACAGTAACTCCCCTCCCCTTCCCCCACAGCTACACCTTCCCTGCAACCCAGGATCATGTCAGAAAAATACTGCCCAGTAGCAATCTCTATCATCAAAAGAAAAAACAATCTGATATGTTTTCCCACAGTAACTGCCTGTCATCATGTTTATTTAGCACTCTCCTCAGTACAGTATGCTCCCCTGCTCTTCTCGCAGCCAATAACCCACTTCCCCACTGACCTCCGATGCAGTCTGCTCACCTGTTCCTGGTCTCCTGACTCTCACTCACTTCAGGAGTCCACTCTACACCAATTCCTTCTCCAATGCACATAAGATTGAAACTGCGTTCTTTTTGGTTTAGGTAGTACAGTGGAAGTCTGCATTACCTGTGCTACAAGTCCGTGATTTTACTCCAAGCCAATGCCTTCGAACAACTGTCATGCACAAAACAAAGCAGGATCAACCCGATAAATAAAAGCTGACCAGATAAATAAAAGGGACTGGACTGAGCACCTCATGACAATGGCTATAACACAAAGCTTGGCCTTTAAATATGTTATTAAAAGAACTTTATGACTCTAAGGAAGCTGTTTTTTTTAATTAAATCGGTGGTGAATTTTTTCTTAAGTATGCAGCTGGGACATGTAGACATTTAACTGATTTCAACCAGGAATTTATTTATTTAAGAGTTTTGCCAGGAAGGCATACTGAGTGGTGAACCGCTTGATTCCAGATGCATCCTGGGTGAAGGGGAGCAAATACAGATAGAACAATATGAAACTATACATGAACTACAGACTGACATAGATCCAGTATATACAGAATATAATGCACCCATACTGTGAGCAAAATTGGGTACACTAGACATAAGCAACTGCAGGAGGACATTAACATAAACAAGCATGGAGGGTTAACATGATATGGTGTACAAACAGAATAAATACGTGTTAAGCACATTAGATTACAAATCAATTCACAAAATAGTTATAGTGGAGACAGCAGAAAGACCACATAATTACTAGACTAACTAATCGCTTGTACTAGGCTAGGCGATGTTCTGAGAGCACTTTGCAGGGGTACTACATAGCAAGAGGCAGTAATAGGGGAGAGTGGGAGGCACCATCCCCTTGGTGGTTCTAGGTGCATGTGGAGGAGAAATGTGTCTTTAGGAGGTGGTTGAGATGCTGAGTGTTTATGGTGAACCTAATATCTGCCAGCAATGCGTTCCACAGTTTGGGCATGCAGTATTTGAAAGCAGCTTGACCTTTAGATAAGACCATAAGTGGAACATAAAAAAGCCGGGAGTCAGTGCTCCTGTGAGAGTATGCTGGCAGTGATTGGATTGAGAGGGTGGATTCAAGATGGGGGGGAGACTGTGCCCAGAATTTTGCTGTGGTCCTGGCACAGTGCACCTGTCTGTTATCCTAGAGTGAGGGCAGGTCTAGGGACCTGTAGAGGTCACAGTGATGAGTCATGGAGGGGCAGTCCAGGGTAATGCGACAGAAGGGATGGAAAAGTGTGTCAAGGCTGGCTAGGGAGGACTTGGGAGCAGTGCCGTAGACCACATCACCAGAGTCAAGTAAAGGGAGGATCATCTCCTGAACAATTGCCTTCTGGGATGACAGAGGGATACTGCCCTTTGTTGCAATACAAGGCTCCTAGTTTTGGATACAGTTTTTTGTGAATCAAGTCAATGTGAGCGGAGTAACTGAGATGCTGGTTCAGCCAGACCCCTAAATATCTGAAGGAAGTACAAGCCTCCAAGAGAGTCCCGTCAATGGTGAGGAAGGTAGGAGAGGAGGGGAGCAGGAGAGTCTTTGTCTCCAGCCAAAGGTTAGGGAGACAGTTTTCTTGATATTAAGAAAAAGCTGGTTGGAGCAAAACCAGTGCTGAATTGTGTTAAAGTCCTGCTGGAGTATGGAGGTCACTTCTGCAGGGGAGGGACCTGATGCATATAGTACGGTGTCATCAGCGTACATGTGAATGGATGTGCATGGGCAGACCAAGTGTAGGTCATCCAAAAAAATGGAGAAGAGTATCGAGCCAAGAACTGAGCCTTGGGGGACTCCGGTAGTGACAGGGAGGGGGTTAGAGGCGTGTGGACCCATTCTTATTGAGACCTGCCTGCCAGGTATGAGTGAAACCAACCGGCGGCAGCTCCAGAGAGTCCAGCACTCATAAGTTTGGATAGTAGCAGGGAGTGGGAGACTGTGTCGAAGGCCTTTGCTTGGTCAACGAGAATGGCTGAAGTGATGTGCCCTTTATCCATGCCAGTGAAGATGGCATTGGTGAGCCTTAGTAGGGAGGTAATTGTTGAGCGCGACTTTCGAAATCCAGACTGGTAGGTAGTGAAGAAGGAAGAAGAGTTGAGAAAGGAGGCGAGTTGGGTGAGTACAAGGTGCTCCTGTAGTCTGGTCTGGAGGTGGAGTAGGGAGATGGGGCGGTAGTTACCCAGCGAGGAGGGATCGCTCCCTTTAGGGAGGGGGATGACTGTGGCATGCTTCCAGTCAGATGGGATATCAGCAAGTGTAAAAGAGAGACTGAAATGAGCAGCCAGTGGGGTGGTGATGGCTGGGGCAGACAGATGTAGCATTTTGGTGTCCAGTCCTGCAGGGCATTTGCCTTTGGTGGGACTGAGTGCCCTCAGTGCTTTTAGCACTTTGGCTGGGGTAACCATATGAAATGAGAAGCAGGAGGTCAGGGAGGTGGGTGGCATTTACGGGGGGGTGCTCATGGAGGGGCGTTGGAGAGAGAATAGAAGAGAAGAGAGGCCACACAGCTAGTGAAGAAGGAATTGAAAACAGAGGCCACTTCACCTGGTTCAGAAATGATGGAGCCTTGAACATTTAGGGTACGGGTAGGTGGCTGGGCGGGGGGGTAGTGATTTGATTGTTTTCCAGAATTTTGTTGAGTGGTTGAGGTTTGTGTTGAAGGCTGCCTGGAAGTAATTAGCTTTGGCCTGATGAATAAGTCTAGTGCAGGAGTTATGGAGTGCATGGTAAAGTTGGAGTGTCAACTGGGTGACGGTTGCCTTGTATGTTTTCCATGCCCGTTTTCTGGGGTGAGTGGCTGGGACATGTGGACATTTAATTGATTTTAATCAAGAATTACTCAAGTCACCTTCCACCTCTTAACCTCAATGTTATAAATACATCTCCCAATTTAAGTTATTGCTAGACCTACTCCTGAATAGAGATAAATGGGAGAAATGGGGTATCTGCCATATGTCTGTGTTGGCCGACAGTATACAGGAGTCACTGAGGAACCTCCAATGGGCCACGAGGGAACTGAAGTCCAAGGATGCAGTACAGTATGCAAAAAGGACACAACAGATGCAGTGGGATCAGTACAGCAATGCTGATGTGTACAATGTGGACCAAGGGGGCAATGCTGATGTGGACAATATGGACCAAGGGAGCATTGCACAAGCATTGCACAGGCCACAGCTGGGAGGCAGAGACTGTACAACCACACCATGGGCAACAGGTGGCACGTGGCTGTGCCACAGCAGGGTTTGAGCAATCTCACAATGACATGATTACACAATGTGACTGGAGAGGCTGTCCCAGATGTGCATGGGATGCTGGTCATCATCACTGCAGGAGACAGTGGCCATGTGGGTGATGGTCAGGGTGCTGTCCATGGCTAGGGCTGTGGGGGGTGCTCCCTCTCCCCTCGATGAAGAGTCCGCCAGGGCTCAAAGTGCTGGGGTTTAGTGCTCTGCAGTATTAGGGTTCGTGCACTTTCAATAAATTATTTTTGCACCATCTGAGATATTGCAGGATTGGTTCTTTGTGCACACCATAATTTGTTCATGAGCTGTGGGGAAGGGGTGGATATGGGGGACTTTGCTGGGACACTCCATAGGCAAATGCAAGATGTGGTCATGAAACAGGCTGCACTACAGGAGTCCACACAGGCTGTACAGGGGACACTGCACTGGATACATATAGGGAGCAGGCATAGGCTGGGCTTCTGTGTTTTTGGGTACTTGTCATGTGCATCACAGCTGCATGCTGTTTATTGTGCTATATCTCATGTTGATTATTTTATAGATGGTTGGTTAGTTGTCTAGAGTTGCCATGTTCAAACAGGCATGTTAGTTTTATATTGTTGTGTGCATGCCATGTAACCTGTTTGTTTTTAGTTTCAAATAAAGCATTCCTGTTGTTTGACATTATGTGTCATGTTGTTTAATGGGCACGGAACCATTGTAATGTTATTCAGTACTAAGGGTTTGGCAAGCTCAACCCATCACATTTACAATACATCTTTATAAGATTTATAGGGGTGCACCTGGTGCGTGACCAAACAAAAGCATATAATTAAGGTACCAGTGCCCCCAACTCTGCTGCTTAAAAGTCTGCATTTTTTTCAAACACTGTAATACCAGCAGTTTTACTTATTTTAGATTGTTAAAGGGGTTCTTGGTCTTATGTTTCTGCTGAAATATGTTCATCCCTGACCACTGTGAAAAAGTGACCACTTTATCAGTCAAGAGGGATATCACATTTTACCTTGCCGTTCTGAGATGTGAATCTTCTGCTTTCTCTATATCTTAAAAGGAGTCCACTCTCTGGCTTCCTTGCTTACATCATGTGCCCTGGCCAATTAGAGGTTCACATGGGAGCTCACCAATTAGGAGAAGACCATAATTCTCCTGCATGCAACTCAGTGCTAACGGTTTGGCAAGCTCAACTCATCACATCTGCAATACATCTTTATAAGATTTATAGGAGACTCCTTTTACGATATAGAGAAAGCAAAGGATCCACAGCTCAGAATGGCAAAGTAAAATGTAATGCCCTTCCTGACCAATGAGGTGGTCACTTTGTCACAGTGGTCAGGCTTGAGCAGAGTGGGGGGAGCACTAGTACCTTAAGAATATGCTTTGGTTTGGTCACATACTGGGTGCACCCCTATAAATCTTATAGAGATGTATTGGCACTCTGTGTCACTATTGCAGTATGCCAGGATGTCACACAAATAACCAGCCATCTGCTGCACATGCCCTGCATGACACCAGCAACAACACGTGTGTCCACCCATGTGCAGACAGGCATGGCATGGAGGCATCATGTGTCATCCTTGTGTGCTGCATGTGTGTAGTACATGGGTGTTGTGTACTGAGGCCTGTCATGGCCACTGTATGTGTGTATTGATGGTGGTGGTGGGGTGTGTGTGTGTGTGTGTGTGTGTGTGTGTGTGTGTGTAGGCACTGCATTGCTGCAGACACTGCACAATGTTGTGCATCATGTGTAGCAGTTGGGTGTGACTGTCTGTCTGCTGTTAGTTTGTGCTGTCTACTGTGCCATTGTAGTGACAGGTCTGATCATCTGTGTGCACAGATGCAATGTCATCCACTGCCAGTAGCACATCCCATGTCTGTGAGCCTGTGTTGTTGTTTACCATTGGTGGGTGATGCTGTATGTACTTCAACACTGTGCACTGCTATGGTCCTGCATGATGACACATCCCGTGTCTGTGAGCCTGTGTTATTGTTTGCCATTGGTGGGTGATGCTGTATGTACTTCAACACTGTGCACTGCTGTCGTCCTACATGATGACACATCCCGTGTCTGTGAGCCTGTGTTGTTTGCCATTGGTGGGTGATGCTGTATGTACTACAACACTGTGCACTTCTGTCGTCCTGCATGATGACACATCCTGTGTCTGTGAGCCTGTGTTGTTGTTTTCCATTGGTGGGTGATGCTGTATGTACTTCCACACTGTGCAATGCTATCGTCCTGCATGATGACACATGCCATGTGTGCTGGTGAGAGATCCATGGTGAGCACCCTCTACTACTGTGGCCAGCCTGTTCCGAGTCCATGTTCCAATGTGTACTGTGTGTGCATTGGCCCACTATGCAATGCACAAGTTATCCTGGCCTGTGCTGTATTCATCACTCTGGCTTCATTATTTTGGTTGTCACCTCGCACTGGTCAGTGGTGGCCACCAACCTTTTTGACCAGCGCAGTTGCGTATTGCTGAATAGCATTTGGTGTTAGTCAGCTTGTCCTGCCACAATACCATCTGTATGTGTCATCCTTCCTTTCCATCCTGCACTGTGTGTGCTGTCTGTAGTTGGCTCATTTCTTCTCCTCCTCCTGATCCAGCCATGGCTTGTGCTCCCCTTGTATGCACCAATGGTGCCACTGGCTGGGGACATGGCCTGTGTGCCGCTGTTCTTCCCAGATGTAATACTCCCCTCACAGGCCACCTTGCAGGGTCTACTCCTCAAGCACCACAGCACTTGAACAGCAGGGTCCCGTAACACTATGCTGGTACTATTGGTCTACCCAGCAGTGGACTGCTCGACATCACCGATGGGTTCCTGTTCCCATGCCAGTGTGGTGACAGTGTTCACTGTTGTGTGTTCATCCAGGGTCCCTTGCGTCTATGGTGTTTCCCTGTGCCCCTGTTGGTCCCTCCTCATCATCCACCTGCACACTTCTGTCACTGCTGTGGGTATCACTCCTACTGTGGTGTTGGACCATTGCATTTCTTTCTGGTGTCTGTGCACAGTGTGCTGTGGTGTCGCAACACTGTGGTACTGCCTGTCCTTCTCTGTGGGTAGTATAGCTGTTACAGACACTGTTGTGTAAATTGCTGGTTGCACTTCTGCAGCATCTGTGTTGCTGCGTGTGTGCTCTGCCTGATTGTCTATGGCCACCATCATGGTGGCGATCAATGTGGACTGAATGTCTTGTACAGTGTGGTCCACCATGGGTGTCTCTGCCTTTCCAGCCTCACCCTTGGCAGTGGGTCCAGTGGCATGTCCTTGTATGCTGTTCCAGTGGGTGGCTGTGGTGATCATCATGGCTGTGTGTCCCCATGGGTATGGCTTGCAGATGCTGGCCTGGCACGTTGTACACAGGCATGGTGTGTCCCAGGTGGCCACTGTGCATTGTCTCCACTGTGCCTCTCTGTGCTGTGCAAAGTGTATGCATGTTCACCTGCACTATGGCCATGATCCACTGTGGCATTCCACGGGTGTGGGTTATCCTGTGCATCCAGCCTATGATGGGTGCCCCTACTATTGTTGAACAGACAACCTATGCTGCTGTAATGCTGGGTGTGCATTGCGGTGCCACTAGGTCAGGAATGGCGGGCATAAGGTAGTGTGGGTGCATGGGCCAGAGGTATGTTGAGACACAATTACTGTTGCTACACTGTGGTGCTCGTCCATGTGCATGTCTTGTATTTGTGTATGTCTGTGTACCTGAACCAAGAGCTGGTGCACTGTGTGCCTGCCTGTGTCTCTATGGCCTGTAGTGCATTGGCCATGGTTGTGGCCTGTGTCTGGGCTCACTGTAGCTCCAACTGATCCCAGTGCTGTTCACTGTTGTATTCCATCAATGCAGCCATGTGCTCCAGGGTACACGCCTGCCACTGGGCACAAGCCTGTACACCATATAGTACTGTGAGGAGCTCCATGTACACTCTTGTGTGTTATGAGCACCGTCCACCATGGTATCCAGTATGCCACACACATGTTGATGAGGTGTTCAGCAGTGGCGATTTTCTGTGCCTTGATAGCACCACATAGTTCCCTCAGGTCAGCCGCCACTGCTGCCTCAGCCATTGCTGTATCACCTCCTGGCAGTACTGGCCAAGGCTGGCATCCAGTAGTGAGGATGGAGGTTCACTTTGCCACTGGTAGCTGTGGTGTGGACATGTACTCTTCAGGCAGGGCTGGGCTGGTGCATGGCACTGCACTCCATATGCTGGGCACCGTGTCATTGCTGTTGGTTGGCATTTCCGCACCTGTGTGTGTGGACTGGGCAGCACAGTGCACACTGCCACTAGGGCTGGTTACCGTATCCAGGCATACTATGTTGCTCATGGCCCATGTGCTGCTGGTCCGCATACACACGAGTACCTCCTGACTCTGTGTCAGTGTTGGTGTGTGCTGCTCCCTCTGTTGTTCTCATTGTTGTTGATGTTGGTGGTGGTGGTATCTACATGTGCTGCAGCTGCTGCTGTCAGTGTTGGTGTGCACTGCCCCCTCTTGCTGTTGCTGGTGGTGGTGTCTACATGTGCTGCAGCTGCTGTCAGTGTTGGTGTGCACTGCCCCCTCTTGCTGTTGCTCTCATTGTTGTTGATGTTGCTGGTGGAGTCTACATGTGCTGCAGCTGCTGCTGCTACTGCTGCTGTCAGTCTTGGTGTGCACTGCCCCCTCTTGCTGTTGCTCTCATTGTTGTTGATGTTGTTGTTGGTGGTGGTGTCTACATGTGCTGAAGCTGCTGTTGCTACTGCTGCTGCTGTCAGTGTTGGTGTACGCTGCCCCCTCTTGCTGTTGCTCTCGTTGTTGATGGTGGTGTCTACATGTGCTGCAGCTACTGCTGCTGCTGTCAGTGTTGGTGTGCACTGCCCCCTCTTGCTGTTGCTCTCGTTGTTGGTGGTGGTGTCTACATGCTGCTGCTGTCAGTGCTGGTGTGTGCCACCCCCTCTGTTGCTCTCATTGCAGTTGATGTTGTTGGTGGTGTCTACATGTGCTGCAGCTGCTGCCGCTACTGCTGCTGTTAGTGTTGGTGTGTGCCACCCCCTCTGTTGCTCTCATTGTTGTTGATGATGATGTTGTTGGTGGTGGTGTCTACATGTGCTGCCACTACTGCTGTTGCTGTCAGTGCTGGCGTGTGCTGCCCCCTCTTGCTGTTGCTCTCGTTGTTGGTGGTGGCAGTGTCTACATGAGTTGCAGCTGCTGCAGCTACTGCTGCTGTCAGTGCTGGTGTGTGCTGCCCCCTCTTGCTGTTGCTCTCGTTGTTGATGTTGGTGGTGGTGGTGGTGTCTACGCGTGCTGCAGCTGCTGCTGTCAGTGTTGGTGTGCACTGCCCCTCTGATGCTCTCATTGTTGTTGATGGTGGTGTCTATGTGTGCTGCAGCTGCTGCTGCTATGGCTGCTGTCAGTGTTGGTGTGTGCTGCCCCCTCTGTTGCTGTCATTGTTGTTGATATTTGTTGGTGGTGGTGTCTACATGTGCTGCAGCTGCTGCTACTGCTGCTGACAGTGCTGGTATGAGCTGCCCCCTCTTGCTGTTGCTCTCATTGTTGTTGATGGTGGTGGTAGCAGTGTCTACATGAGCTGCAGCTGCTGCCGCTACTGCTGTTGTCAGTGCTGCTGTGTGCTGCCTCCTCTTGCTTTTGCTGTCATTGCTGTTGATGTTGGTGGTGGTGGTGGTGGTGGTGTCTACATGTGCTGCAGCCGTGGCTACTGCCGCTGTCATTGTCCGTTGATGTGTTGGTGTTGCCATCTGCATGGCCATATGTGGGAGAGGGGAGAATGCATGGGTTTATGGTCACACCCATGTGTGTCTGTGTGTCTCTCTGTTCCACCCACAGTGTGTTTTGCATGTCAGTACAATGGTGTGATGTGGCACCAGCATGTGTACCTAACATGTCTTGCATTTCACATAGCATAGGGATGTTGGGGCGGTGCCTACAGCATTGCATTTGCCTGGCTTGCAGGCTGTACACTTCCAAAGACTGGCAGATGTCAGTGCTTGTGTGCTGTTGTCGCCAATAAAATGATGCTCTTCTGTTGGACCATGGACAATGTGCTGCTCCGCCTGCATGTGGCTGCAGTGGTGGGATCCATGTGACCCTCTGCTGACATTGACATGAACCATGGTGTTCTGTCTTCACAACTGTTCTAGCCATGACACAACAGCACCACATATGTGCTGCTGTGGCATAAGCAGCCTTTCTCAAGGTTTGTGTGCTTGTTGGTCCCCATGCTATCCCATACTTTACAATGTGTTCTGCAGTCTTTACAGGTCGAGATTTGTGCCCCCCCTGTATTGAGCAGGGTTTCAGGTGGGCTGCCACCCACTGTTCAGGCCCAGTCAGGGTCAGGAGCTTTGATGGTCCCCCACCAGTGCCAGTGCTGCACTGCCTGTTGTGAGCAAGCTTTTCCTTGCCTTGGCACTTCACATCATTATATCAAATCTGGAGTTTATGGATTCTGCTCCTCACAGGTTCCACTGCATTCACCCTGGTGGTGACCTCCTCTCATGCCTGCCTCCTCCTGTCCCACAGCCCATTGTCACCTTCTCTGGACAGCAGCAGCAGCTCATGTTGGACTTCCACCTCATTAACTAGTACATCTGTTTCTGCCCTGGTGAAGTTCTGCTTTCTGGTGTGGGTGGGTGAACATCGTGACCTTGCACCTCTTCCCATCTCCATTCCACTGCCCTCTGCCATTCCTGTTGTGCTTCCTTCCTCTATGCTACTGCTTTTGTCTGCTATCCTACTTCTGGCATCTGCTGCTCCAACACAGCCCTTGACCAGGCTAGCACTTCTACGTTTCGGCGGCCACGGCTGGAGAAGCCAGCCAGCTACGCGCCATCCACCTGCCCGACCAGGAGCCTCTAAGCCAGCTCCAAAGAGCCCTTGACAGGGCTAGCGCTTCTACACTTTGGCGGCCGCGGCTGGAGAAGCCAGCCAGCCGCGTGCCATCCACCTGCCTGACCAGGAGCCTCTAAGCCGGGTAAGCTCGCTGAAGGACTCAGAGAGCAGTTGTGGACCCTGACTGACCTAAGGATTCTCCAGGAGTCCTGCTGACTGACGACTGCTGTATGGCTCGGCCCGTGATTGGGTACCTGGTGTTTCAGCGCTCTTCGGCTTTTTTTATCATTATATCTTAACCTGGGCATCTCACCCGCTCACTCTATTCTTGTATCTCTGAATTTTCTAACTGTGGGCTTTGTATTGAGAATATGTACAACTGTTTATGCTGCTAAAAATTGTGAGGTTTTAATTCTGTTAAAAGTGTTTAAAGAGCCCCTGATATCGTTGTTACAACTTTGAGAAAATGTAATGTTTAGCACAAGTCAGCTTATTTTTTAATATTGTTTCTGTATTTCTCATTCTTCTTTATTAGTAAGGACATTTGC
Organism: Neoceratodus forsteri; assembly: GCA_016271365.2. Taxonomy (NCBI): domain Eukaryota; kingdom Metazoa; phylum Chordata; order Ceratodontiformes; family Ceratodontidae; genus Neoceratodus; species Neoceratodus forsteri. Next base: position 408,966,422 of record CM057457.1, on the reverse strand, counting down.
ATGTAAACAGGATTGCTGCCCTATGTGTTCTGGCTGTTTGCCTACATATGACATCACAGTTCTATTTATGATATCACAATCTGTTGCTGTGGGGGTAATTATGATGGCATAAACAGGGTATAATGTATTTGATTTATTTCTTTATTTTAAAGTTGGTAACCAGGAAAAGCATCATGACCGTAAGCTTGTTTCCAGGTGCAACTTGGATTATGATGTCATATGTAGGATAGCAGAAAGAGCAGATAAAGTCTAAGGGACAGTAAGCTTCTTTCATACAGCTGCCCTCTGTAATACAGGAAAAAAAGGTAAATAATTATAGAAAATACCTGAAATATGAACTGAACTGTGTACATCTCATATTTTTTCCAAGTTTTTCTAACAATGTCAGGAGCTCTTTAAACACCTGCCTGATTTGTCACCCTACGGCTGATACTCTCACTCCCCCGCTCTCATTCCCTCCTTCTTTCCTCTGTTACTAATTCCCCTTCTGCTTAACTTCCCTAGACTAAAATGGCACCACTGCAAAATACATTGCTGTCTGGAGTCTGCTGTTACACTCCCCCGCCCCAAGCCTAGCCTGCCTTTGATTCTTGATTGCACCTACGCCCACTGATTTACTGTTCTTTTGTCCCATGTGCTGTCTGCCCCTAGCTAATCTCTGTCTCTTCCAGCTCCACAGAGCCCTTGACCGGGTGAGTGCTTCCATGCTTCGGCGGCCGCAGCTGGAGAAGCCAGCTGGCCGCATGCCATCCACCTGCCCGACCAGGAGCCTCTAAGCTGGGTGAGCTCGCTGAAGGACTTGGAGAGCAGTTGTGAAGCCCTGATTGGCCTAAGGACTCTCCAGGAGTCCTGCTGATTGGTGGCTGCTGTACAGCTTGGCACGTAATTGGGTACCTGGTGCTTCAGCACTCCGCGGCTTTTTTTTAATCATGTTATCTTAACCTGGGCACCTCGCTCACTCGCTCTGTTCTTGTGTCTCTGAATTTTCTTCCCACACCACCCACCCCGACCCCGCCTCTATTAAATGCTCTTCCCCTGAGAGCTAGGCCAACCCTTTTTATGCCTATTGCTCCACTTAGTACTAACCATGCCTATCTCCTAGCCCCCTCCTCCAGCTGGTTCTGCCCCTTAAAGCAATCATCATCCTTCGGGTCCCACTTATACTGCATATTGCTACCTTTACCAGGTGTTATCACATTAACTATAATGTCGTGCATGTGCACTTTTCTGTTGAGCTGCCTCCTCCTTCTAAGTTACACACCTGTCAGAATCCCAGTTGCTATCTCACACCCTGGCCGAATCTTACCCCATAATGACCACCAAACTCTGCCCACTCCTATTATACGTAGGCAAGACATAGAGGGGACAACTTCCTTATGGCCTTGCCAATCCTCACATCTGGCCCTGACCATAGAATACATGAGGGTGGGCCTGAATCTGGCGGTTAGAACGATTATCTATGCCATATCCCAGATCAACCTCTGTAGCAGCCTTTACACACTCACTAACAAAAGTACCAGGACCCAGCGAAGCAACAAGCAGCTACTCAGCAGGTTAAGTCACTACCTCAAGAAGCTAATACTGCTACTCCTACTCTGCTCTGGAAATGCTGAACTTAACCCAGGTCCGCCAGCTTCTCTATGCAACCCAGCAGACCTTCCACAATGCAAAGGTATCAGCTTCCTCCACATGAATGTTTGTAGTCTCCTCGAGAAACTTGACCCGATTCAGACTTGGGCCCTAGATGCTTCTCCTGACTTTTTTATGATATCAGAATCATGGCTTACGCCTTCAACCCCAGACAAAGTGATCAATCTACCAGGGTACAGCACCTACCGATGCGACAGAAAAAACAGAGGGGGGTCATAATATATGCTAAGAATAAATTCTCTGTCACAGTTGTTGACTGTATCGCTAAGGCCAAAGAATTTGAATGCATGGCACTAAAGTTAGCCCTCGCCAATGAAAAGGCCCTCCTTATTACTGTATGCTAGCGCCTGCCATCCAGTGGCCTAGAGCAATCAACATTCCTACCCTTACTGGACTATGCTGACTTTCTATACAATCACTACCCTACAACTGTGCTCAGTAAACTTGACACGGTCTACCACCGGGCCTTAAGGTTCATCCTAAACCTGCCTTCTCGCACCCACCATTGCATACTGTATCAGGAGATGGGACGGTCCTCTCTCTCTCAACAAGGAGGAAAAGGAATGAATGATCTACTCTAGTTCTTCAGAGTCTTATCTGACAAACTCCCTGCCTACATCTCAAGCTTCGAACGTGTCAGTGGTTCTTATGGGTTGAGACGCTTCTCCTTACTCTGCTTTAAGATACCCAGAGTAAAAACAACTTACGGCATGACTGCAATCAACGTCTTCTTCCTGTCCCTATGGAACGCCATGCAAAGCTCACTTAAACTCTCTTCCCTGCCCGGTCCATTCACTTTCAAAGCACTAATAGCTGAATACCTTAAGGAAAATTGTAACTGCTACAAGTGACCATACTAGTAGCCCCTAGTCTCGTCCACAAATCTGACATCTCTATAACCCTCTTATCTTTTCACCCCAGTTAAGGGGCACTAGCACTTACTAGTTTCTCACCTCTTCCCCTATCCCCTTCTCCCACCACCCCGATTCATATACATTCCCCTCTTTCTTCTTCCCTCCCTGTACATCCTCTCTTATATGATAACAGCTGCCTTACATTGATGTATAATTAAGTTCTAATGTTAATTCTCAAGTCTCCTAGTTATGACACTGTAACTGTATCACCCATGTATGTTTAGGCCTACTAGTTAAGACTCTGCAATTATGTTACCTATGTTAGTGTATATATGTACCTATGCATAGACCTGTACAATCCTGCACATGTAATTTGACCCAGGCTTGTCAACCCTTCCTTTGCATGTTTTCTGTATTAATGTCCAGGACCACCTTGAAAATGAGCTTGCTCAATGGTGTTTACACCTGGTTAAATAAAGTTTGATTGATTGATTGCTCCAGTGCCCCACCATCCTCCAGTGTACCGCCTTCATTGGCTACTCTTGGCTGGCCCCGCTCCAATCTTCTTCCCTTCTCCTGCCTGCTGCCAGGGTATTGCTCCCAACCTCCTCTGTTGCACTAGTGTACTCCGACCTCTGTGCTCTGTGGTTTCCCTTTCCTCCTCCCTATGCCTTCTCTGTCTCCTGCCCACTGCCAGAGGTTCCTCCCATCCTCCTCTGTTGCACTGTCATTCTCAGACTTCTGTTCCCTGAACTCTGCAGTTCCACTTTCCTCCTCCACTCACCTTTTTATACTCCTGCCCACTAGCAGGGCACTCCGCCCATCCTCCTGTGATGCACTGACTTCCACTACCCACCAATCCCTGCTCTCTGTGGTTCCTCTTTCCTCCTCCACTGGCCTTTTCCTTCCATCCACCACCATGGTACAGCCCCCCTCCATACCACCGCAATCATCCTCTCTCCTCCTCCATTTCCCCGGCACCCTCATCTCACCTTCTCCTGGACCTTGGTCACACGCCTTTCCCCGTCCTGTGACATTCTCAGTTCCTCCTTCCGCATTGTCGCAGCCAACATCCATCATGAACCCACACATCATCTTTATGGTGCATGCATGCACTGTGTACTGTCTTCTGACTGACACTGTTCTGCCTTTTTTTTTTTTAATTGTCTGGTGCAAGCACATTGCTGCAAGGTTTCTTGCTGCATGGGTCACCTTTGCTGCATGCTACGGCCTTCCTGGGGTGCTTCTGAAAACCTGGCCCCTTGTCTTCAATCCAGATGGTTGTCAGTACTGTATTTTTATGGACATAATGTGGTGTTCCTTGTGCTATTTCCTGATACATGTGGAATCCGTAACAAATATGTAACCAAAGTGAAGGGGAAGAAGCAATATCCAGCTGCTATTATTACAACAGCGGCTGAAGCCACAATGAAAAGGGTGGCAAAGCTACTGTATGTCATGACCAATATATGGTCACAAAAATGAAAGTAGCAGTACTAGTTATCCACCAAAAAATGTCATCCTACTTATTTTAACAGTAATGTATTCCTGATAATCTTTGATTCTTCACTGGGGTATTTTAAATTCAATCAGCTATTTTTAAGATTGTGTTTAATTACAACTTTTGTAATTTCTGTGGCTCTATAATACAGATGGCAGCCACCCATAACTTTAAAAAGTCTTCTCCCCAGGGAGTACACACTAACAGTACTCATGAATTTATAAAGCAGATATGTCAGAGTGTAGAGCACACATTAACAGCACTCACTGTATTTATAATGCAGATACGTCAGGGTGTTTCCAGCACACACTAACAGCACTCACTGTATTTATAATGTAGATATGTCAGGGTGTAGAGCACGCACTAACAGCACTCACTGTATTTATAATGCAGATATGTCAGGGTGTTTCCAGCACATGCTTCTGATGGCTAGATGCACAACGCCCCCCTGATTTGCTTACATCCATGCTTGTTGGCATGATTGTTGACATGGAAAATACCAACAACTTTTAAGAACTTCAAAATCCTTTTTCTTGTCTTGGGAATGAAATAAGCAAAAAGAAAACCATTTATATTGATTTTTCGATTTATCCCAACTGTCCATCAAGTTATTTTAATTTTTAAGACTAGGTAAAGTTTATTTTTGTGGCACCCTATCCTGGAGGATCTGGGCACCTCACATTCAGAACAAACAAGGGAGTACAAAAACACACATGGAGACAGTAAAATCAATAATAAAACACATTATTAATGTTATTGCATTAACAGCTCAGTTACAATTGACTGCCCCAGGTCAGATAACTATGTCAGGGAAGGCCATAGAAAGCAGGTGGGTCTCAAGGCGGCTCATAAAGACCTTAACTGAAGGGGCCACCCTAATGGATAGTGGTAGCGCATTCCACAGTACATTAAATGACCTACCACTGGAAGTTCTAAGTCTCATCCTGGGAACTCCCAGGAGACCCCTAGAGGAGAACTGGAGGGAACGGACTGAGTTGGCTGGCATTAGGACATCAGCCAGATAGCCGGGGCCTAGTCTGTGTAGGGCCTTAAAGGTGAGTAAACCCACCTTGAAAATAACTACCACCTGATTGGCAGCCAGTGTAATGCATGCATGAACTGGAGTTACATGCCAGAACCTAGAAAGACCTGTCAGCAACCTGGCAGCTACATTCTGCACCAGCTGCAGTCGGTGGAGGGTACATCCAGAGACCCTAAAGTAAAGAACATTACAGTAATCCAGCCTGTACATTACAAAGGCATGAACCAGTGTGGGAAGGTCCTCATGTGGAACTAGGGGTTTGATCCTGGCAATATTCCATAAGTAGTAAAAACCACTTTGGACAACAGATGACACTTGAGATTCAAATGTCAATCCATCACTAGGAACATGCTCTTCCCCTTGCTCTCCATCATATGCCAAGTCACTCTATATTTAAAGAGGTACTGCAGACTTTCTTATCCAGACCTGCCCCCTGCATGTGCTTTAATCCACCTTAGCTTACTCCTCTCACTTACTTGTGCCTACTTGCCCTGGTCTAGCATTCAACTGTTCGTTGTATGCAACTGTGAGATTTTCTTTATATCGCTAGTTGCTGCCTTATCCAGTTCCATACTTTGCTGTTGACCTGTTTACTATGGACCAGCTGGGTCTGCCAAACCCTTGTAAGATTTTTGTGAATTTTGTAAGATCTTTGTGATTGTTTCCTTAGTGATGTACTGTGAACTCCCCTGTCAGCACTTACCTTGTGCCATCAGTTCTTTACTTTGTCTTATTTTTGGACTGTCTTTGCCATTTTGTATCTGTTCCTCATACCACTGTATTTTGTTCTTCTTCCTACATGACTACTTTGTAACCTCCTGGGTCGTGCCTGAAAACAGTCATTTCTATGGCTAGAGCACCTCCCGGTAAACAAAAACTGAAATAAATGTTGCACCCTAGAGGAGGCCAACAATGGTGTAGGACCCAGGAAAAGACCAGCTGCTACACCAGAGTCACTCCTATCACGCCTTTGGCCTGATTTCACTACTAGAACTTCTGTCTTGTCAGGGTTCAGTACCAACCAACTGGAGCACATCCAACCATTGATCTCAGCCAGGCAGATACTTAGCACTTCCACAGCGTTGGATGTTCCAGGTGAAAAGGACAAATACAATTGGGTATCATCTGCATAGCAGTAAAAACCTACATTGTATCTCCTAATGAGCTCATCCAGGGGCAGCATGTAAACAACACTGGTGACCAGATCGATCCCTGAGGCATTCCGCATGACAGGAGCCTCTAGGAGGAAGAGAAGAAATTCCCCATCACTACCTGTTGCTTGCTGTGGGCAAGATAGAACTCGAACCAGCAGATGACAGTACCAGCAAACCCACAGTGCTCTCAGAGATGATAAGCAGCACAAGATGGTCTACACTGTCAAAAGCTGAGGAGAAATCCAGGAGAACAAGAACTGACCCCTCTACTCTATCCCTCACCCAGAGGAGGTCATTATGCACCCAAACTAATGCTGTTTCTGTGCAATGCCTGGCTCTGAAACCAGACTGGAGTAGCTCATAAATGTCAAAGGTCACAAGGTACTCTGCAAGCTGTTGTGCCATAATCTTCTCTACAATCTTTCCCAAAGATGGAAGGTTGAGATTGGATGGTAATTTGCCAAGATGTTTGCGTCAAGAGATGGTTTCTTCAGAAGAGGTCTCACCAGAGCCTCTTTCAAGGAATCCAGGAAGACCCCATCTAAAAACAAGCACAGGACAATCAAGGTGAACACCAGGCCAATGGAACCAACACATCACATCAGAAAACACGACAGAACCGGGTCCAGTTCACAGTCTGTGTGCTTCAGCTTTGCAGTGACATCAATGACCTTGGCTGCCTCCACTGGATTAAACTCCTCCCAAACAGGCAGAGTGCCTCTACTACATCTAAGGCAATCACTGTGCATCATAGTACGGCTCCCTGGGGGGATTCCCTGATGGATGGAGAACATCCTGTCAGTGAAGAACCAAGCAAACTCATCACACAAGGTGGCTGAAAAGACTTTTTTTCAGCTGTAGACAGGCCGGATGTAAAAGCCTGTTTATAGTCTGAAATAGAACAGCTGGTCAATTCTTCCCTGTAGCAATCTCCCTAGACAGGAAGTCTGCCTTCTTACGGTTGACTGCCCCCGGTGCTGACCGTAGTGAGCAGGCAGTGCCAATTTGTCCTCCTACAGCCTGGTCCTCCACCAGCAATGCTCTAACATCTGACCCCTAATCTTCATCACTTTGAGCTCTCCATCAAACCAAGGAGACCTCAAGTGAGAAGATTTGAGTCATACATGGACTGGTGTGAGAACATCAAGTTAACTTGTACTGCTACTTTAAGACAGATGACCTCATTGCAAGGAAGTTTTGTAAACATGACAAGTGCTACTTAAATCACTAATTTACTAAAAATACCACCTACAGCTTAATCTGGTTCAAGGTCAGTTGGCATTCATCTGTATCCCCTTCCCCCAGGTCGTGCCTGAAAATAGGCAGTATGTGTCTAGTGCAATTACCCGGTCAACAAACACTAAATAAATAAATAAATTATACAGTAATCAAATGGGACATGACCTCGAAATGACCAGAATAGAAGTGACGATGAGGATGACAATGAGAAGTCTGATGGAACTGGGTTTGAGGTCAATTGTCGTATATTTGAAGACAATGTGCTTCAAAGACACCAAGCCATTTCAATGAAGGCATTGAATGAAATCTTGGGTGAGTAGGAAATCAATGATACTGTTACAAACTTAGAGACCAGCTGAAAAAAATAAAATGTAATCCCTACATTTCTTTAACAGTTGATCATGAAAAAACACTGGTTGCAATCAGTGCTGAATCATTAACAGGCGATACATCAGTCACACAGTTTTTGAGAACAAATGGCAAGTCATTAAGTATGCTGCTTCCTTGTTGAATGAACATACATTAAGATTCATAGAGACAGCACCTTCACTACCATGGCCACCAACAGTAGATGCTCTCCTGAGTAAAGAATGACAGCCCCCCCCCCCCGAGACTGTTCAATCATTTTTCTCGAATGTGCTAAAATCCCCCAAACAAACATAGCATAAACAAGTCTCCCAGTTTTTAAAATCCTAGTTGGAAGACATAACTCATGGTGTCACATTTGGCAAGTTTCTCACCACAAAACATGCCCTTTTTGGAGTTGTGCTGCACAATATGACCAGAAAGAAACTGCCAATGAACACCCTGATTCATTTAGGAAATAGCAGCAGTTATGACTATGTGTGCGAAATTTTATACTGGTTTAGCAAAATTTTCTTAGCATTTTCAAGAGCAAAGTCTGTTACTACCACTTCAGCCAAAGTCAGAGTCTACTGTTGTAACAGTTTTCTGGATGGAAAACTTTGATTAGAACATTGAAACAGTAACTGGACATGGAACAATACACAATACATGATACACATGGTGCTGCATATCATACAGAATCTGACGGTCTCATTCTCAGAGAAGATTCTATTGACATTCCTCACTTAAAAAGTAGGGCAACTGTATCAAACAAAAAGGAATTAGAACACTGACAGGTGGATTAGAAGAAGGAGCCAACAACATTTGGCAATATGTCCAAATATACTGTGCTAACAACTGTGATAAATACTGTATTGGCAAGGCAAAGCTAATGCTATGGAAACTTGGTCAGGAAGCACACATGGAGGATTAGCTTGTCCCAAGGTGTACTGGTTGGCTGAAGTTAGTTTGTAACAACCTTTCAAGTTCACCAAACTAGACAGGTATCACACATCTTCCACCCATCCACAAACCCATCACTGATTATGTCAGTGTAGTTGAATACCTCACACAAACACAAGAAATAACTCAATAGGTAAATATGCTCTATGTTCACCCGACACTTGATGTTGGAGCAGCAGCAACGGCATATCTTGTTGTGTGAAACTTCCTTGATCAGTTCCACAATGTCACAATTAATTTTGGAAATTTCCACCTATTCCTGGAAAACTTTGGCATTATAGGACAGTTAGTTGGTGGCAACAGCTTTGAGGACATAGTATTTCAGGCTAGCCTTTGTGCCTCTGGTAGCATAAGGAGATTTCTGGCGTGGGAAGCATTACAATTGGGCATGAACTGTACATGAGCATTCTGCAGATGCCTTAGAGTGACTGCTTCAGGTCAGATTTCTAGAGTAGTCAACAGAACTGAATGCCACCCCTGCAGAATTGCTTGACCTGCTGAGATCTTCACCTCAACCCATAGACTTCCATAAAGTGCTTCATTAAGATGAGACTGTCACTTTCCAGACTAAGTATGGGGCCTTCGGGTAGAGGATTCATCATAGTGAGCTGGAGAACAACCCACTACTCTGGATGACATGTCTGGATATAATGGATCAGCAGCATGTGCTCCACACAGCAATAAAGGAAAACAACTTTGATCTTAGACTATTGTGTTGGAAATAGTCACTGACCCTTTTTCTTTGCCTTCAAAAAGAAAATTATGCTCGATATGAGGCTTACTATTTACACACACTTGAAACTTTTGAACCTTCTCATCCAGGGTTCAAGACATTAACTGAAAATCAAGGGCTTTCATTTCAAAGGAGCCATCACAAAACTTCTAGGGAATCAGCTGATCAAGCTGGTGGGCAGATACACAATCAAAGTGCCAAAATTCCAGGTGGAATCAAACACTCTGCTGCAAATTAACCCTTGTAGGACCGTGACTGATATCAGTCCAAAATGTCAACGTGTCAGTAGCTTAGTAGGTAGCACACTCGCCTCTGAGGCTGGAAGATCAGAGGGCTGTGGTTTCAGTTCCCACATCTGGCACTTGGGTTAATATCCCAATACTGACACTGTAGTGCAGCATGAGAGGGGTGCTGCACTTCTGAGGTGCCGTCTTTCGGATGAGACGTTAAACTGAGGGCCCATCTGCCTGGATTGGTGGTAGTTCAGGTGGATGTTAAAGATCCCATAGCATTATCGAAAAGAGTAGGGGAATTTGCCCAGTGTCCCGGCCAAATTTCCCACATTCACTAAAAATACCACCAACAGCTTAATCTGGTTCAAAGTCAGTTGGCATTCATCTGTATCCCTCTCCCCCGGGTCATGCCTGAAAATAGGCAGGATTTGTCTAGTGCACTTATCCAGTCAACAAAAACTAAATAAGTAAATAAAATAAAATTCCTATATGTTCTAATTCTGTTGGAAGCCTAAGGGTTAAATGGCGTATGATAAATGGGTGCTAACTGGCCACATGTAGCAAAATTCAGAGAGGCACTTTTGGAGATGACTGGCCTTCACATTTCAGACAGTAATCTGCAAAATAACATGCAGGCCATCTGAAATCAAGTCAGAACAACGCATCAAAGCCATACTGACTCTTCTTGATCAAGAGTTTATCAACCCATTCAGTGCTACTTTAGATGCTGAAAGATTGTACAATTTGTCCTCCAGAGCACCTGTTGTGCCTGATAGTGAAGAGAACCTCACCAGTATCATTGAACGAGGTATAGAAATGTATGAACAGTTTGTCAAAGACCAGAAAGTAGTAACAAGAAATATTTTGATCAAATTTCAAGAGCCCCAGTGAAAACTTTCAATGATGCAAAGAAAAAAGTGCAAGGAACTACCAAAGGAAAAGTTAAAGAACTTAAATTTGAAAGAGATATATTGGGAAAACTTTTAGCCCTTTCAAACAAGCACAACTTCCCTGTAGATATAAACTAGTTATTAACATGTTGCCTGGACACAGTCTCACTGAGCCTAGCCAATGCAGATGGAACTAGATGGACAACACCAAACATCAAATTACTTGAGTTGCTAGCAGAATACTGTCCAGTGTTGGACACTTCCGAGCTTCCCTCCAGGAAATGTGTCTCAGCATACATAGTTGATCTAATGGCAACAGTGTGGGTTATGGCAGGAATCCCTGAAACCTTCGGTGATCTGGCAATGAAACTCCTGAATAATCCTCCAAAGGGATTCACAAGAGTGAATGTTGCTGCAGATACATACAGAGGGCAGTCAATCAAAGATGCTGAGAGATTTCAACAAGGATTTAGTGAGAAGCATATAATCAAAGATCCCAACACCAAAGTGCCAACGGATTTCAGTGACTTCTCTTCTAATGGATCCAACAAGGACTGCCTGATTGATTTGATCATGCAGGTAGGGGAGAAAATTGCATGAGTTTGCCAGACAGCCAAGTGATTTATTTTTTTGAAGAGGAGACAAATGCTACTTGATCACCACAGAAGGGACTCTAGTTGTGAATGATCTCTGTTCTGTCTAGGAAGAAACAGACACAAAAATTCAATCAATCACTCAATGTATTATTTGTTAGGGGCCTAATCCTGGAGGCTCTAGGTGCCGTACAATAAAAAAAGATTAAACAGAAACATTACATGCATAAAACCACAACATAAATAATAAAAATTCTAGCAAGCCAGTTAAAAGGCATCAGCAGGGATTGCTAGGTTAGAAAGACAAGTCTTTAGGTCCTTCCTGAATGTCTTCACCGTAGGGGTCTCCCTCAAAGGTCTCAGCAGCAAGTTTCAGAGGACTGGGATGGCCACCCCAAATGAACAGCCACCTGAGGTTTTCAGCCTAGTTCATGGAACTACCAGGAGGCTCTCGGTGGAGGAACGAAGAGAGCGAGCAGGGGTAAGAACATCTGACAGGTAAGCAGAGCCCGATCCATGTAGTGCATTATAGGTGAGCAAGCCCACCATGAAGACAACTCTGCACCTGACCAGCAGCCAGTGCAGGTTCCACTAGACCAAGGTCACATGACAGAACCTGGGTAGTCCTGTCAGCAGCCTGTCCCCTGCATTCTGCATCAGCTGCAATCAATGAAGGTCCTTCCACTGACCCCGAAATAGAGAGCATTTCAGTAGTTGAGCCTGGATGTTACAAAGGTGTGCGTCAGTGACAGCAGGTCTTCATGCAGAATTAGGGGTTTAATCTGGGTGATGTTCCTTAAGTTGTAAAAACCACTTCTAACAACAGCTGACACTTGAACTTCAAATGTCAGCTTGTCATCAAGGACAGTGCCCATATTTTTCACCCTAGAGGACACCATCAATGGGACTGACCACAGGACTAAGTCTGTTGTCAGCCTGGAGGCATCCCCATCATGCCCACGACCCAGTTCTGTCACCAGTACCTCCGTCTTGTTCATGCTAAGTCTTAGCCAGTTAGAGTTCATCCAATCCTGGATCTCAGCAAGGCAGTTTTTCAGCACATCAATGGCACCAATTGTCCCTGGTGCAAAGAAATATACAGCTGAGTGTCATCTGCATAGCAGTGAAAGCTCAAGCTGTACTGTCTAATAAGCCTGCCCAGACGTGGCATGTACAATGCGAACAGCAGGATCAAACCCTAAGGAACTCTACAGGTCGGGGATATTGGGGAGGAGGAGAAAGTCCCCATCACCACCCTCTACCTTCTACCAAAGAGAAAGGACTCAAACCAGTTGATGACAGTAGCAGCATGTCCACAATACTCTCCAAGGGCTCCAACAACACAAAGTGGTCCACAATGTCAAATGCTGAAGATAGATCAAGGAGAATGAGAACTGACCACTCCCCTTAATCTCTAGCCCTGAGCAGATCATTGTGCACCCAAACTAAAGCCATTTCTGTGCTGTGCTTCACCCTAAATCTGGACTGGAATGGCTCGTAGATGTCAAACACCTCCAGGTGCTTCTTGAGCTGCAGAGCCACTATTGTCTCAACAACTTTCCCTAAAAATGGAAGGTTGGAGATAGGCCTACAATTTGCCTGGGTGACAGGGTCGAGTGATGTTTTTTTCAGATGAGGCTTCCCCAACACCTTCATCAAGGTGTTGGGAAAGAGCCTCTCCAAAAGTGAACACCAGACTATCCAGGCGAACACTGGACCAATGGCCTTGATGCAAACCACTAGGAGATGTGTCAGGCCAAGGTTCAATTCACAAGTGAGCCATAACTCTGAAATTATGTTGGCGAGCTCGGCCACCTCCACTGGCCAAAATTATGCTCAGACAATTGGAATGTCTCTGCTCTACCCAGGCCCCATACTGTGAAACTGAACTAAACCCACTGGCAAGATGCCAGCCCGAATAGGATACCTTGTCAGAGAAGAACAGAGCAAACTCTTTGCAAAGTGCTATTGAAAAAGCTCTTTTCAACTGTAGACAGATGGGATGGAGCAATCTGTCCACAATCCAAATGAGCTGAGCCCGTCAGTTCCCACTGTGACAATCTCTCTGGACAGGAACTCTGCCTTCTTATGATTGATTGCCCTTTGATAATCAACATAGTGATACCTCAAAGCCAATCTATCCTCCTCTGACCAAGTCCTCAGCCAGCAATGCTCCAATCTCTGACCCATGGTCATCATCGCCTTGAGAGCCCTGTCAAACCACAGGGGTCTCAGGTGAGAGGACCTGGGTCATACATAGACCAGTGCCATTGCATCGAGTTTGGGAAAAGGGAAATTGCCTTTCATGTGCAATATGCCGTTATAATACATCCATGCCCTGTCATCATCAATTCACCATCTGGGGATACCAATATACCAGTAATTTAACTGTCACTAGTGGGAAAAATAGCCAGATTTGGACATACCCCAGGTAGGGGTATGACTTCTCACTCAGTCCCCACACATGCAGGCCTTCTAGAGATTGTAGGGGCACATCAGATAAGTGTTTGTTGTACCAGTCTTGAAACACAATGGTTACTTGTGATCCACTGTCTAGCACAGCCTAAGAAGAGATACCATTCACAGTCACAGTAGTTTCCATTGAAGGGACCACCACTTTGGACCAATCAGGTGAGGTTGGTTTAGCAGTCCGGCCTATAACAGTCTTTGAAGAATAGGACTTCTTTTTCAGGCCTGTCTGAGGCTTGATATTACTTCGATGAACTAGGTTTAGCAGTCGAGGGACAACCTTCCTCAAGTTCTCGGGGCAGGTGTAGCCCAGCTGGGTGTGCCCATCCTCCCCACAGTGGTAACAGAAGACTGGTTCCTTTTGTTTAGGAAAACCCCCAGGGTCCTCTCTGGGCTAGGGCTCACTTTCCCTCTCTCCCTGGCCTCTCCAGGGTCCGTTACATGACTGGCTCGAATGAGGTCGCCCACCAGGGTTCTCAGCTCCCTCACTTCCTCCATCAACTGTGTTTCAACCCAGGGTTCACGGGCAATGACGTGAACCCCCACCCCTCCAGGAAAAGCTTCACTTCTAATCTCCACAGATGTGTGACAGGAGAATGAACTTTTAACCACCTCAGCAGCTTATTGACTTGCTCTGATCTCTCTCATCTCCTTAAGCAACTCTTCATTTGTTGAGGACTGGACTCATCATTTCACTTGTCAGGTTGCTCAGGGGTTTGGCTGGTACGGGCAACCCCAGCATAGAGCTCCCAACCCTCATCATTCTCAGCTTCCCAAATTTCCTTCATAAGCCAGCAATACTGAGGTAGATTTGCTTTTTGATCTTGCAATTTCAGTTTCAACATCAGCACACTGGAGTACCTGGTGGATATCAAAATATGTTCTAATCGGACTCGATTCAGGTCACGGGCAGGCACCCCTCCTTTCCTATGGGCCCTCTGCAAGGCCCTCTTGATTCTAGTGACAAACACAGACAGCTTTTCATTTTTCCATTGTTTAGCAGATTTGAACTTCCACAGCAGGTCTTCTACAGATTTGGTGCTGCAGAACACCCCCTCTAGAGCAGAGAGGTACTCGGCGGCAGTGGCTTCTGGGCTAGTGGACTGAAGAAAATGGATAGCCTCCAGTGCAGGGCCCCTTATGCTCTCCATGAGCCTCTTTCTCTTTTCTTCTTCGGAGCATTGCCACTCCTGGACCAAGGGGGGTGGCATTGTCCATCCAGGTTTCTAGAGCATCCTCCCCCACAGCCACCGAGACTGCACCTGAAAACAGCCGGAGCGTACAGTACCAGTCCAGGTGCACAGAGGGTATCACAATGGGGGATGCTACCACAGGAGAAGCTCTAGGGGTAGCAGGACAAGCTAAAGGGGATTGTAAGGAAGAAGTCTTTTCAGAACTGTCTAACATTTTTGCCAGTTCTTTGGCAGTTCGCCCTTCAGCAGCTAGTAGTCTGAGCAATTTGTCTTTGAACCCCTCTATCTTTGGGGATCCCCCAGGAGAGGACAGTTCACTATACAAATGAAAAACTCACCACCCTTTCTGGGACCCCTCAGGCAAGATAACAGGAGGTACTTTCTCAGGATCTGTGGGGAGACTGAAGGACAGGAGGGCCACTATGTTCTGGTCAAACAGGTCCGAGTCCCCCCCCCTCACTTCAACCTTCCCCAAACACTTTACCTTCTCTACAGTTTCCACAATACTAGTGTTAGTGGTTCCTAAAGAGATATCCAGCAGTAATATGGCATGTTGGGGATCTACCCCTTTAGCCTCACTCCACCCCATTATGCAATGCACAACCAACTTGTGTGGGGCAATTTTACACTTGGGCGTAGCAAGCGCTTCCATTTCTGACATCTATGTTTCTGGGATATAGTTCCCACTTCTGACCAATAGAGGGCACAAATACCAGCGGTGCCTCCAAGATGTAACTCCTAGGTGGTGCTATCCCAAGGGATACTACCCTGCCTGCGTGACTTGGCACAGGTTGAGGGGCTGAATTCTAGAAATGGGGGCCTCCACCCAGAGGACAGGGTTAATTGTAGCATAGCTGCTCTGGGTACAGCCCTCTGGGACACTGATAACCCCCCCTCTATCCCCTCCAGTGGCTTATACTGGTCAGCAAATACACAATCACAATTGACAACAGAATGCAATGTTAACCCCACACTTGGTACACCTACCACCAGGGCTGGATCAGCTGCGCTGACCCTGGAGACCCCCCTGTAAAATAAGACCTGCAAGGGGAAAAGGCAATAGCAATACAGTATCCCCACCACAAAGGTACACCACAGCCAGTTTAAATGCAAAAATATTTAGATCTGATTTATTTAGGGGATGTGAGCAAGGAAGGGGCAGTAATCTCGCGATTTATTTTTGATCTGAATTAGTCAGGTTATAAGGCAAGCACTCAAGAGTCCCTCTAACAAAGTCACACACACTCTGGGTACCCAGTTGTTAGTGCAGACTAGCCTGAAGTGTTGCCCGGGATAAGCCAGCATTACAGCTGTTGTTGAGGCCCTTAGGGAGAAAAAAATAAAAAAACACACACAACATGCACTTTAACCCTTAATTTATATTCCAGAGTTGGATGGCTCGGTCCAAAATAATTAGCAACAACAAATAAATCAGATGATACACCAATGAATTTAGAGCTTTGTTGCAGGGAGATGCCCTGATGGTTACTCATGCTACCCAAACCAGGATGCAGGATGGACGAAATGAAAACCTCAGGATGAAGAGCTGGTTTGCTAAGAGAAGCAGGGCCCACACCATGCACCATGGTGGTCATTCCTGTTCGATGGTGATGAGCAGGGCGCAGAATCCCCAGGCAGGCCTTTCATTAGATGTAAGTGTGCGGTGTGAGCAGCAATCTAGGCTGAGATGGTCAGGCCCAGACCAGGAGAACAATAATAATAATAATAAGTTGGATGGCAGTCCGTTTAGGTGCTGGATGCCACTTCCAGCTAGCGGGACACATTCAGTAAAGTGGGGAACCAAATCACGACCCACACTCCACATTCAGCACAATTATAGCAAAGACTGGTAAATACCACAGCTCAGATGACAGTTCGGTTGCAATTAACAGTGTCTCTACGCAAACCGTACACTCTGTGGTTATTCTAAGTCCTGACAGGCCAGTCGCTCAGAGGCAAATCTTCGGTCCACCAGGTGAAATTCCTTTTCCACACTTCAGGATTCTGGTCACAATCACAGCAATTTCCGATAAAGTCTGATCTTAGAATTCAGACTTCTTCACTCAAGAAGATGGTACCAGGCAGGCCAGAAACAGCCTTCCCACCGATTTCCCCATGCTACAACGCAGCAGCAGCTGCTCAAATTACTCGAGTTGTTCACTCTCTCAACTCCTACTACACACTGACCCACTGCTGCAGGCAGCTCTGGGACTTCCCAGTGATCCAAGAGGTTCAGTTGGTTGATCCATCTGTCTGTCACAGCAAGGGCTCCCCCTCCAGGTCCATTTAGGCACCAAATTTTAAAAACTACAATTCCTACAGAAATTTACTCTCACAAATCCCCTGGAGACAGTCTCCATTTTAAGGTCCCCCAATGTACCAATTGGTCCAAACTGGCACTCCAGAATCAAAATGGTGGTACTTAACAGAAAGTCCATGCTGCAAGAAGGTAGATTATACAAACTACTATTATCATTATTATTAAATCAGATAATCAGTAAACAATCACAGGTTCTACTAAAGCTCCCTCTGCACAATTAGCGATGGCAGAATGAAGCAGCTGTATTGCAGCCCGGGCGGGACTCGAGCTTAAAAGTACTGGGACCCCACTCAGATTAATTATTAACCACGAAAATGATACCTCTTAAAGAAACAGGCATGGAGGCTAACAGGGCACTCGCATGCAAGCACTTTTAAACTGGTTAAACACAGAACACTAGCCTGGCAGTGGGCATTAGGCAAGCCCATGAAGATGTTTTAGGAACCCCCATTTGTAAGGGGGGGGTTACACCTACATCTAGCATAAATGCAGGGTCTTGTGCCATTTAGTGTTAACTAAACATAAATAAACATAGTACATACATTCTAGTCAGAAATTGACAACAGTATATGAAATACAAAAAATTTCAACTGTACAGAGATATAAGTGCAATGAAATAATTAAGCAGTTAACAGAAGAGGCGTGTATAAGGTTGAAAACAATGCAAGCGTAGAGCAACGAGTACTTGCCCTACAGAATAAGCAGAGGATCATGTTATTATTTATTTGTTTAATGGGCTGGAATACCTCAGAACCAAGGGTTATTGCATTGGTTGAATAGGCTTGCAGTGTATACTGTAAGTTGTCATTCACAATTCAGTCAGCGGGCAGCCATGGAGGGCTGTGCTGCTCACTGACCAGCGACCATAACGTGGTGGGGAGCAGGATCGGATGTTCTTACCAGACTGGATGAGGGGTTGGGGGAACACTACATTACGGAAATCTTTTACATGGCATATCGAGTGGGAGTTCAGACACTGGGGGAGCCTGTACAGTCGGGATATGTTTTCTTTATATACAGGTGGGTAATCAGGCAACAAGGAGAGGCTGTACAGTTGGGATATGCTTTTTTTATATATGGGTGGGTGATCAGGTAATGAGGAGGTACACTGCACTATGGAAAATGTAATTTATTATCGGGTGGGTTATCAGGCAATCAGGGACAGGGTGGAACTACTACAATACAGACTTGGCTTTTTTTTCATTGGGTCCGTGATTGGGTGGGGGCATCACCTGACTGTAGGGGAATGAGGTTGTGTGGGACTTTGGCTGGTTTGGGAGCACACTGTCACATTAACAGCATGCAAGGGAGCCCATAATGGCATGCTAATGGCTATTAGTACCTTGCATGCTCAGTGGGCTCATTTGCATGCATCCCATTGTAAATGGTGCGCTGGTGCCTGAGTTCTATTGCCGGCAGCCCATTCACCTAGCTAGTTGTTGGGGGCAGTGCTATTGATGTTCCCAGTACTTTCCTTGGGTTAGCGCTGCCCTGCCTGCAGCGTGTCACAGTCGGATAGCGTAGTAGGCTATCCCATTGTGAATAGCCCCCCCCCGGGCAATAGGAAGGTATGGCCCAAACATTTGCACTGCACTTTGCTCTTTTTTGCTAATCTAGCCCCTAGCCTAGTATTAGTTTCAAGTTTTTTCTTTGTCAGATTAAGAGATTAAGACTTCAGTACTTCTGTGGTCTCGTTAGCTTGAAGTGTCATGATGTGATTTCAATGGTTTCCACCTTCACATTTGACATTGAGTCAGTTTTATTAGTAAACTCATATTTAGTTTAAGTTAATGTTATATTTTTCATTGGAGTTTTGTGGTCGAGTAAGCAGGGTTTTGTAGCACTGATGCTGGTTCTGCCTGGAGTGGGAGAGTGGGAGGAAAGACTACTGCACTGAACTGGTAAGCTCTAATAAATGTGAGGATGCTGGCAAGTAGTGTTGTCAGAACTAGTTCGAGAAAGATTCGAACCCTCCTCGAACCCTGGTGTTCGAGTTCTAATTTAGAACTCGAACACTGCAGGGTTCGCAAAAGGGTTCAAATCATCCATGAATCTTCTCACTTCTGTGTGCTTTTGCTTTGCGTCCCTCCCATTCCTGTTGTTCCCAATTTTGGTGCCAGCTAAATAATGCAGCTTAGTTCGCTCCCCTTCCCATCAGTGTTATTGTTGGGGGGGCAGCTGTTGTCGGTTTGTCACACTAGTGTAACTGTACCACCTGACCATCTGCTATGCAGTCAGGTGGTGGTGGTAGTGCGACTCGAGTCAGTCTCGCGAGTCGAGGGATCCTGCTGAAGTCATCTGCACAGCTGTGGCTCCACTGCCATTCAGTCTTGTAGTGGAGAAGGAGGAGCCGCAGTGTCTGTGTGCTCTCAGTTCAGTTGCACGTGTGATGACACGAGCGACTATTTTTGTTATTAAACCTGGTCCTGTATGAGTGTGCAAGTGCCTGAAAATTAAAAAAAAAAAAAAGTTAATGGGCAGGTGGGGAAAAGGAAGTGGGGAGTCGGGAATCTCGGGATCGGGAACTGAGGAAAGAAACTAGGGCGGGAACTGAGAAAGGAGCTAAACGGTTGGGATTCCGTACTGTCGGGAGGACTCAGGGTCAGGAATTAGTTAACTCGCAGACTGCTGCCTGGAGACTGCCTGTGTGCTAGTGCTCAATCACACATACCTCAAGTTGCTTGCTGAATTAAACACATTTTCTTTGCAAATCACAATTGTGACTCGTGGGCCGTGGCACTCTTGGGAGAGCTCCCTGGCTGGAGGAGGGGTATTTATTTTGGGGAAAAAAAAGAGGTTAAATTAAAACACTTTACTGATTGTGTGAAACTTGATGTTCTAAGCCCACAAAAAGGAAAAAATAATTTGGTCCCAGTCCCACTCAAAAATTGTCTGGAAGGAAGACACGGTTCTCTCAGCCAGGACTGTGCTTTGGGGGGGGGGCTTCAGTAAACTTTCTCCCCAAGAAATCTCCATTGCATCTTCTACGAGGTGACCAGCAAGTCATGCTGCTGCTGTCTGTGCCATTTGACTGCACTTACCTGGCTATTACCCAGTGTGTGTTATCGTGTGAAGCCCAGTGGCCAGTTTTGTGGTGGCATCTCTTTCTTCGGTTTGTGTGTAAAACTCTCTCTTGTGGTCAGCCCATCACCCTGCTGCTGTGCACCCCTTGACTGCACTGTACCTTACCCAGTGTGTGTTACCATGTGAAGCCCAGTGGCCAGTTGTGTGGTGGCATTATCCTTAAATACACAACTGAAGTCTAAAAATACATTTCCCCATTGGGAGGAGAGACAGAAAAATCTCTTCTTTCCTCGGTTTGTGTGTGTAACTCCGTCTCTTGTGGTCAGCCCATCACCCTGCTGCTGTGCACCCCTTGACTGCACTGTACCTTACCTAGTGTGTGTTACCGTGTGAAGCCCAGTGGCCAGTTGTGTGGTGGTATTATCAAATACACGACAGAAGCCAAAAATATATTTCCCCATTGGGAGGAGAGACAGAAAAATCTCTTTCCTCGGTTTGTGTGTGTAACTCTGTCTCTTGTGGTCAGCCCATCACCCTGCTGCTGTGCATCCCTTGACTGCTATGTGTATGCCTATGCCCAGCAGCCCAATCATTCTGTAAGCCTTGAACCTGGGATCCTTTAGTTGCAAACCGTCATATTCTTCAATTACTTTCAGTCCACTGCATCACAGTGCCACAGAACCAAAATTAAATTTTGTAGTTGTAGCCAGCGATCACAGATCACATTGCTTTCTTACACAGGAATTGTGTGGGTGTGGGTGTGTTCACTGCAGTATACTGGTACTGTTATGGCTGACACCAACATAGATGAAGTATCTGGTGCTGGTGTTGGAGCAGGTGGTGGTGGTAGTGGTAATCCTGGTGCTAGCAGAAATAACCAAAATGTTTCACGTGATAAAAATTCAACAAACAGCAAAAGAGCAACAGCGAAGTGTGGTAAAGGGGGACCTTTTAAGAAAACCTGTGCAGCTGCTGGGGTCACATGGAGAGGCACCATAAGGTATGCCATTCATGCTGTTAAAATCCCTGTGACTTGCAGTAATAATGCAAGTGACAGTGAGTCCCTCTCTGACTCAGACAGTAGCTCCTTGTCTCAGTCCGACACTGTTGTGTCTTGCGATGTATCATTGCCTCCTCAACAAAGTGAAATGGGCAAGTCTGCTGACAATGAATCAGGTAGTACACTTGCAAATACATCCAGCACTGCTGGCAATGAAAAGGACATATCCATTGAATTCACCACTTCTGTGTCGGCCAGCAATGAAAATCCATCAGAGTCTTCTGCCCCCTCTTCTAGCACCAAGGAGCATGTCCTGGGTTCTGTAAGGACAGGTGAAAAGATGCAAACAGTCTTTAGCTATCTTCCTAGCACTCGAACAAAATCTGTCACATCTGAGGTGTGAAATTATTTCTCTGTCAGTAAAACTGATCCATGCAGAGCAATTTGTTCCCTGTGTAAACAGAGTATAAGCTGTGGTAAAGTTGTGTCCTTTCTCGGCACTACCGCACTTAAACGCCATCTGAAAAAGCATTCAGTTTTGCTTGATCGTCCAAAACCCATGCCCTCCATCTTCCAGACCGCACGTGAGAAGGGTCAGGAATCTGAAATGGATACTGAATTGTCTGAACTTGATGTGGACAGAACCACTGCAAGCCCTAGGATCACTGTTACCACCAATGCCAGCACCATTAGTACCAGTTGCACATCCAGTGATGGCACTGAATGTATAAGTCCTAGTCCACCATCCCAGCGTCCATCTGCCCATCGAAGCACGGTATACAATAAACCAGCAGGGACATGTTGTAAACAGCTAACACTGTCTCAGGCATTTGAAAGGAAGAATACCTTTACTAAAAATCATCCAAAGACCCTTCATCTTAATCACAGAATTGGTGAACTGTTAGCTGGAGCCCTTCTCCCATAATCTTTGGTGGATCATGAGGATTTTAGGGAGCTCTTGAAACTAGCAGAGCCTCGTTACAATGTTCCTCATCGAAGGTACTTTTCCTATGTTGAAATAACAAACATTTATCAGGCTTTATAAGTGACAGTGATGCTTGCACTTAAAACTGCAGAGGGTGGGGTTATTCATGTCACAGCAGATATGTGGACCAGCACTCAAAACATAGATTACATGTCCCTTACCGCTCATTGGGTCACCTTTTCTTGTGGTTCTTCAAAAACAAAGACACCCCAGAAGATGGCGCTGCTGCATATAAAGAAGTTTGGGCAATGTCATACAGCTGCAAACATTTTGCAGGAACTAAATGACCTCCTTGACAAATGGGTTTATTCTCACGGTCTAAAATGTGGCTTCATAGTAAGTGACAATGGAACCAACATCTTGAAAGCAGTACAGGATGGAGGATTTATGCATGTTTCTTGTTTTGCACATTGCTTACATTTAATTGTCACAGGATTTCTCAGCAATGAAACACAAGTGGATGGTATGATTGTTGTTTGCAAAAAAATTGTGACTCACTTTTCACATTCAACCAAGGCTATATGGACATTGTCCAAACTGCAAAAAAAAAAAAAAAAAAAACACAAGCTGCCCCAACAAAAGCTGATTCAAAATGTTTCCACTCGTTGGAACTCAATGCTTTATATGCTGCAGCGCATCTTGGAGCAAAAGTAAGTTGTACATCAGTATTGCTCCAGTTACATTATTGGAGATGGCATTATGCTGTCTGTGCTGCAGTGGAAATTAATGGAGACAGTGTGCTGCATCCTAGCTCCTTTTGAGACAGCCACAAGGGACGTGTCTTCTGAAGACGCATCTGTGAGTCAGATTATCCCACTCATAATGCTGATTTCACATCATCTTAGTGTTCTAAATCTACAAATATAAAAAGACAGATCTGAAGCTCAGACAACATGTTGCCTGTATCATGGGAATCTCGTAAAGAGAATGAGCGAGCACTTCAAAACCAATGACAAATTAGCTGCAATGACGAAATCAAAATACTACATCCTTGCAACTCTCTTAGATCCCAGGTTCAAGGCTATACATCTTCCAAAAACAGGTGATATGCAGCAGTACAAATGTCTGTTGCTAGATGAGCTGCAGCACTCACAGAAGTCAAACACAGACACGCACAGTACCCTCAGGTTGTCATCACCACAACATGCAGGTTCATCTTCACAAAAGGATACAGAACTGGAAAAGTCACCAAACATTAACAGTAGTTGTTCCACAACTGCCACTTCTTCAACCCTTAGCAGCAAGCTAAATCTGTGGAAAAACCTTTCCCAAATTGCTGCCATACCAGCTTATGCTGATTCCTCTTCTGAGCGGTCTCTGTCCATCATGGTAGACAGTTACCTGCAAGAACTGCTGATTCCTATTGATGCATGCCCTTTTGAATACTGGAGATTAAAAAAGTCAATTTGGACAGAGCCGTATGATGAAGCCTGTAAATATCTTGATTGTCCTGCAACAAGTGTCTCTTCAGAACGCATATTTAGTACAGCTGGCAATACTGTGACAGACACCAGAAAGAGGTTGCTGCCAGAAAATGTACACAAGTTAACTTTGATTAAAGTTAATAAGTCAAGATTTCCGTATTCCTACAAGAGTATACAAACTGATCTTGAGGTGATTGAAGTTGTGGATGTTGATGGTGATGACAACTCAGATGGTGGTGGCTGGTAAATACTGTGTGGGACAGTCTCTCTCTGCACCAAAAAGGAAACTTTTACAGACTGTGATGACTTTGGTTGTCTCTCTCCTCTCTCGATCTACTACCTTGAATTATATACCCCACAAAACTTTCACTATTTCATGGCAAACTGCTTTGTAGCTAGGGTCTAAAGTCAACAAGTTTTATATATAGGGCAATTTTAACATCAGTGGGAACAGGCCCAAATTTGGCATAAAAGGGACACTGTCATGTCAATCATTTCTGTATCATATTATTTATAGTTAAAGTGCAAAGATATATTTTCTGTGACTTTGTGGTGTATCAGTATGGGCTGGGACCGGTACTGTCTATTTTTCAGTTTTAAAGAGGACAAAACAATGAGTTCTAATTGGTAGCTGTTTATTATTTTTTCAATTACAGAAATGTTAGCCATAAACCAAAATGATCCATATGTAACTTATCTTACTGAATAAAAAATTATGGGAAAAACTGTATTTTGTATAGTTATGTTTCTGTGGGCAGCATCCTGTTACAAGTCTCTTCCGGGAAACAGAGTCATCTGGAGTTTTACCTATATCATGGTTGAGCACATACTCTGTAAGCATAGGTCTCATGCCACAATAGCTTGTGTTTAACATTCTGTTGTACACAGACCATGGCATAATAGCAACAACTCTCAAATTACTGGTTCCATGAAGAGGACTGTACAGAATGTTGTCCATAAGAAGAAAGCAACTGAAAAGACAGTTTTTCACATAAGTGAAGAAGCCAGAAGGGGAAGGAAACATATTCAATTCAGTGCTTTACAGTATCTGGTAATTGCTATTTTTCTTTTAAACTTAGATTGTGGGCTTTTAGTGCCACTGTACTTTCTTTGTTGTCTTTACTTAGAATTGTTTTTGGGCTGTTGAAAATTTAAAATCTAGTGGTGGTGTATTTCTTTGCAGTCTTTAATTGCTGCAAATTTTCACCCCCCTTCACCCAGATCTTAATTATATGCCCAGTTAAATCTGATTGACAGGAGCGAAACACAGGGTATAGTAAGGGTTGTGGAGTAGGAGGGGCATAAGGAGGAAGAAGCCCACCCTCAGCACGACAAGTGTTTTGACTCATTTATTTATTTATTGGTTTATTTTCTTTTTTTTAAAAAGAAAAGTATCTGAGGATCAGTGGCAGGATTTTTAGGACAGTAAATTAATAAAAAGGGAACTAAGAGAGCTTCAGTAGCAGACAAGTAGTGGAATAGCAGTATAACTGTAGCATAATGTGGGGAGTGGTGCAATGCAGTGGCTGTGGGGCAGCCATATTCAGGCAGACCTTCTGGACACTGAGGTGCTGCCCTATCTGCATGCATCTCTCTGGACTGCAGGATGAGGTAGCCAGACTCAGAGTGGAAGTAAACTGGGTCAGGAGTACCATCACCCCTATCCAGAGACCATCCAGTCCAATGCAACTGCCTCAAAGGATGCCGAGAACGAGGAGCACTTGGATGACAGTGGGCTCAGGGCGGGTTAGAACGGTCAGGCAGAGGCACTTCCCAGATCCTATTCCACTCAAGAACTCATATGCCACACTGGCAAATGGGGACAACCAAATAGAGGTACCCAGAGAAGTGGAAGGAAAGGATGTGGAGGTTAGCCAAGGAGGTGACCTCAGCGGGGAAAGCAGTGGACCCCAGAGGAGGAGGAAGAGGAGGAAGCGAATCCTGGTGGGGGACTCCATCATTAGAGGGATCCAGCTAGGAACACAGGAGGGGGAGGACAGGGAGGTGAGGTACCTACCAGGTGCCACAGCATGGAGCGATGGAAGGAAGATCCTGGGGATCACTGGGAAGGCAAGAAGGAAGGGTGAGCTGGATATATTATCCACCTAGGTACTAATGACCTGGCAAATGGGGAGCCAAAGGAAGTTCAGGAAGAGTTTATGAAATTGGGAAGGGGTCTCAAGCAAGTAGCTACTTCTGTCACTTTCTCAGAAGTACTACCTGCAGAGGCAAGGTAGACATAGGAGTGCATCCACCAGGAACTTTAACTCATGGTTGAAGAACTGGTGCTGTGAGGAAGGGTTTGGATTCATTGGTGACTGGAACCCACCTGGAGGGATGGAGGTTTGTTCAAGCCTGATGGCCTGCATCCATCCTGGAGGAATCCAAGCACTCAATGATAAGTTTAAATGCTACATTGACAAGCATTTAAACTAGCAAAGGGGGGTGGCAGGCCAGTAAGGAGGGTACCTACTTGCTCACCCCCCACAGCTAGCAATGGAACCAGTGAACCAGAGGAGTGGCTATCTCTACAAAGCAGTGTGCAAAAGATGGAGATTAGTGCCCAAGAAGTGGTTAGGCAGAAAAGGGGCAAAATTCAGCAGAAGGGCAGACAGCAAGGAGAACCAGGGATAAAGGACAACCAAGGAAGGGGCTGAGTAGAACAGTGAAACAGTCTAGGGAGGTCAAATCATGGAAAGCCATGTGTGCAAATGCCAGGAGCCTTAGCAACAAGATGGAAGATCTGGAGGCTGTCATGGTGCAGTCAGACCTGGACATTGTGGCCATCACTGAAACCTGGTGTAATGATAACCACGACTGGGAGATGGCCATACCTGGCTACAACATATTCAGAAGAGACAGGGCAGGCAGGAAGGGAGGAGGAGTGGCACTGTATGTGAAAAATGACATAAGGGCCACAGAGATCCAGGAGGAACAAAATGGGGGAGAGATACTGTGGGTTAAGCTGGAAAGGAAAATGGGGCCAGCCATCCGCACAGCTGTGGTCTATAGACCACCAGCCCAGGAGGAAGAAACAAATAGCGAGGTGATGCTAGCCATCCAAAGGATGGCAGACAAGAGTGAGGTAGTACTGGTTGGAGACTTCAATATTCCAGACGTGGACTGAAGCATCCCAGCAGCAGCATCAACTAGGAGCAGATTTATCCTGGACTCCCTTCAGGGTGCCTTTCTCAAGCAGCTGGTCATGGAACCAACTCGGCAGAAGGCAATACTGGACCTTGTGCTCACAAACAGGGACAGTGTGATGGGGTAACAGTGGGGGAGCACCTGGGGAACAGTGACCACCAGTCATTGTGGTCTGAAATCACAGAAAGAGCAGAACCAAACCACACAAAAACACGTATCCTGGATTTTAGGGGGGCAGACTTTGGGAACATGGGGAGATACTTGAAAGAGGCATTAAGGGGAATGGGGCAGGAATCAGGGGTTGAGGAACAGTGGGCAGTATTTAACATGGGGATTACAAGAGCAACACAATTATGCATTAAGCAGGTTACCAAGAGGAAAAGGAAGAGGAGACCATTATGGTTTTCCAAAGAGGTAGCAAAGAAAGTGAAAGCCAAAAAGATTGCATTCAGGCACTACAAAAAGACACAGGCAGAAGGGGATAGGGAGAAGTACCAGGAGAAGCAAGGGAGGCAGGGAGGTCAGTAAGGGAAGCCAAAGCTCAGACAGAAGAACACATTGCAAAATCAGTGGGTAGAGGGGACAAAACCTTTTACAGGTACATAAGTGAAAAAAGAAAGGCAAGGGAGGGATAGTGAGACTGAAGGAGGATGGGGGCCACGTGGAGGATGACAACAGTAAAGCTGACATATTGAACAGGTATTTCTGCTCATTCTTTACTGAAGAAGAGGAGGGTAATGGGTCTGAAGGGAGTACAAGGGGTGAGAATGGTGCAGAAATGGACACAAGTCTCTTTACACGAGAAAGGGTCCTGAAGGAACTGGAAGTAATAAGAGTTGATAAAGCAATGGGGCCAGATGGGGTGCACCCCAGGGTCCTTAAAGAACTAAGAGAGGTGGTGGTTGAACCTCTGGCTATCCTGTATAGCCGATCACTGGAAACAGGTGAGGTACCCAAAGACTGGAGGACAGCAGATCTAGTCCCGTTATACAAAAGTGGGAACAAAGAGGAAGCGGGGAACTACAGACCAGTCAGCCTCACCTCGGTAGTGGGGAAGATCATGGAAGCACTACTGAAGGAGAGATTGGTGGAACATCTGGTTGTCAATGGACTACAGGACCCAAGGCAGTATGGTTTCACTAGGGGGAGGTCATGTCAGACCAACCTCGATGAATTTTTTGACTGGGTGACTAGGGAGGTGGATCAGGGAAGGGCAGTGGACATGGCCTATCTGGACTTCAGCAAGGCCACTATGCCACATAGAAGACTATTACACAAACTGGGGAATATGGGTGTGGGCAGGACAGTAGTGTGGTGGGTAGGTAACTGGCTGGGTGGCAGGACACAGAGGGTGGTGGTAAATGGCTGTCACTCCACAGAGGGAAGAGTGACCAGTGGGGTACCACAGGGATCAGTGCTGGGACCGGTCCTATTCAACATCTTCATCAGTGACATTGCATGGGACCTAGAAGGCAGAATTTCACTGTTCGCTGATGACACAAAGCTCTGTAACACAGTAGACACACCAGAGGTGTAGACAGAATGAGAAGGACCTGCAGAAACTTGAAGAATGGTCAGGGTTTGGCAGTTGAAATTCAATGCAAAGAAGTGCAAGATAATGCATATGGGGCACAAAAACCCTGGCACAATATATCAGTTGGGGGTGAGGATATAGCATGCACCAAGCAGGAAAGGAACTTGGGGTTATCATCTCTGATGACCTCAAGGTAGGAAACAGTGTGACAAGGCAGCAGGTAAAGCAAATAGGATGCTGGGATGCATAGGCAGGGGCATCACCAGCAGGAAAAGGGAGGTCATAATTCCACTATACAAGACACTAGTGAGGCCCCACCTGGAGTACACTGTACAGTTCTGGAGTCCTTACCTACTTAAGGACATAGACAGGGTAGAGAAGGTTCAGAGGAAGGCAACAAAGATGGTGCATGGATTGCATCACAAGACCTATGAGGACAGGTTGAAGGAACTGAACATGTACTCCCTGGAGGAGAGGAGGGAGAGAGGGGATATGATAGAGACATACAAGTATCTTACAGGGAGGAACAGGGTGCAGGAATACACTATTTTTAAGCAAAAGGATGTTCCAGGACTAGAGGGCATGGGATGAAGTTGGATGGAGGACGATTCAGAGGAAACGTGAGTAAGAATTTCTTCACAGAACAGGTGGTGGACAAGTGGAACACCCTGCCAGAGGAAGTGGTGGGGGCTGAAACAATCACGAGATTTAAGAATGCATGGGATAGACATAAAGGAATTCTGGAGGTAAGGGGCAACAGACTTCTAGGAAAACATAAACTGAACTTACAAGCTCAAATGGGCAGACTGGGTGGGCCATAGGCCCTTATCTGCCGACACTGTCTATGTAGCTATGTATTAAGGAACAGTTAAGTATGGCTCATTTGGCGGCAAGAGTTTCATTTTTCTTGAGTACGCATGTGGTGGTTTTAGCATTTGAGAGGGGGAGGGGGGTAGAATGGGTGCTGGAGGGTGGGAAAGGGCTGGAGGTTGGTTTAACATGGATGCAAGAGGGAGAAAGATGGCATGGATGCTAGTGCAGGGGTGAGGGTTGGGGGTTGGTTTTAACATGGATGCAGGAGGGAGAAACATGGCATAGCTGTTAGTACATGGGTGATGGTTGGGGGAGTGGGTTTAACATGGGTGAGGGACGGAGAAGGGTGACATGAATGGTAGTTCATGACTAAGTGTGGGGGTAGTTTAAACATTTGGGTGAGGGAGGAGGGTGGAATGCGTGCTTGAGGGGGTGAGGGTTGTGGGTTGGTTTTAACACATGGGTATACGGGTGGTATGGGTGCTACTGCAAAGATAAGGGTGGTGGAAGAAAAGCGGAATGGGTGCTGGGGTGAAAGGTGGGTGTTTTAGTCCTTTCATTTACAGATTTGTGATCGGCTGGGGATGGTGAGGAAAAAGATGACGACAGACCGATGGTATGGGAGGGCTACACTGATTGCCCACTGTGGCACCTACAATAGATATAATATTTTTTTTATTAAATACATTGCAAACTGCTGCCACCTAGCACAAGTGTCCTGTCCCCTTTAAAAAATGAATAAAGGAATCAGAAATAAAAGCAAATCTGCATCAGAAGTTTTCACAGAATGAGACCTATCATAAAGTGTTTTTGCTTTACAAGTAGTGATAATTTGATACATAACGGGGTTGACAGACACTGTCCTTTAAACATCACATGCCAACTGCTGCAGCTACATTAAACGTTCCTTAAGTTAGTATGTGGTGAGAAAACCACTTTTTTTATTTATGTGATTGAAATACAGATTTTATTGACGTATCAGCTGGAAAAATGCATCATCTTAGAAAGTTGTATGTATTACTTCAATTTGGCAACAAGAATGTTAGTATATATATATGCATTATCATAGAAAATGGGATGCATTTTTTGCCAGCAACAATGACTGGCATATTTTTTATTCAAATGTCTTGACTGACTACGTTATGACATAATATTGTAACACAAGGGGGGGGTTGTGTTACCCTGGGATCTTGTAGGTGGGGATATAAACACTTTGTACCACAGCCCAGGATGTGCAGCTTAACACAGCAGACTGACTGTGCATTTATTGGTAAGATTACTGTGAGAGGTGCATTCAAACATAACACAGGTTGAAAATAAAACAACAGAAAATAATACCTAGCTCTTTGTTGAGCGTTAACTACACAGTGAACTTTTGTTCCCTCTCTATAACCCAGGTAGCTAAGCTGTTTCCTGGGACATACAAAAAAAATCAGCACCGAGTCTCTTGTTCTATGTTTCAAAGGAAAATGTTCCCCAGCCAGGCTCCAGGTCTGTTCCTAATCAGGTACTGAGACACAAGCAATTGTTTGAGCCTTCTCTTTTATGCAGGCAATCACCCTCCTGCACCTGCTCTTAATCAAGTACTTAACTCTGTGAAGTTGTGGTGCAATGCCTTCTGGGACTTGTAGTGTATGCACCATGTTTTGTAGTCCTGGCAGAGAAAAAAATGGAACATCGTGCTGGGAGGTAGCGCCCTCACAACTTTTACCCAGTGCTGTGTTACATACCTCCCCTCAGCTTAGCCCCCTCGGGCTGGCCACCACAAAAAAGAAGGGTGGATGCGGGAAAGAGCATCCGCATTCCACATGTTGCTACCGACGCGGTGCAGAATCTGAAAATCAAAGGCTGTAAACTCAAAACCATCGGGTAACCCGAGCATTCTTTCCTTAGTCTGTCTCATCCATGTGAGGGGCGTGATCAGTCACAAGAAGAAACTTCTGGCCCAGCAAGTAATATTTCAGAGACTCAAGTGCCCATCTGATTGCCAGACATTCCCTCTCCACCGTGGCAGCGCCTTTCATGTGGCAACAGCTTGCGGCTCAAGTATATTATCGGGTGTTCTTCACCCTCAATGTCCTAGGACAGGACTGCCCCGAACCTGTGTCAGATGCATCAATTTGTACCATCATGGGTTTGGAGAAGTCTGGGAATTCAGGACAGGAGGCACACAGTGCCTGTTTCAAGCTTCTGAGAATGCTTTATCGGCTTCAGGGTCCATTTCACCACATTAGGTTGACTGTTACGTGTGAGGGTCACTGAGGGGCTGCTATAGTAGCAAAGTTTGGAATAAACCTTCGGTAATAACTCAGGAGTCCCAAAAATGCCCTTACTTGTTTCTTATTGACCAGTCGTGGCCAGTCTTGAACAGCAGCAATTTTTTTCTCTTGTGGCTTTATAAGGCCTCTTCCTATTGTATAACCCAAGTGCTGTGCTTCACTCACCCCTAAGGTACATTTCTTTAGGTTGGCTGTGAGCCCTGCATTTCGAAGTGACTCTGTCACGGCTCATAGTTTCTCCAAGTGAGTGTCCCAGGTGTGGCTGTGGATGATGACATCATCTAAATGCGCAGCAGCATACTCCTGGTGTGGTCGCAGCACATGGTCCATCAGGCATTGAAATGTGGCGGGAGCTCCATGTAAACCAAAAGGAAGCATTGTATATTGATATAAGCCATCAGGGGTGGCAAACACCGTTTTCTCTCTGGCGGCTTTTGTCAAGGGGACTTGCCAGTAGCCTTTCGTCAGGTCAAGAGTGCTGATGAAGCGAGCGGTTCCCAGTCGTTCGATGAGCTCATCTACTCGTGGCATTGGATAGGCATCAAAGGCTGAAATCTCATTCAGTTTTCTGAAATCGTTGCAGAACCTGACTGATCCATCAGGTTTTGGGACAAGTACTATAGGGCTAGACCAGGCACTGTGAGATTCTTCAATTATTCCCATCTCTAACATCTTTTTAACCTCTTCTTTTATCGCAATTTGACGTGTTTCTGGTACACAATATGGCTTGAGGTGTACCACTTTCCCTGGAGGGGTCACAATATCGTGAGTGACGAGTTGAGTGTTGCCGGTCAGTCGGAGAACACATCTTTATTTCTGTCAAGGAACTCAAAGAGATCTTGCTTCTGACTTGGTGTCAGGTCTCCAACCATTACTGTCTCTAAGATTTTCCTCTGTTGGACGGTTTTGTTTCACTCCAGCAGACATCACGGTACACCGACTTTTCAACAAATTGATGTGGTATATTTGTTCAGGCTTCGCCTACCCAGTTGTTTATCTTGTAGTTTACTTTTCCAGAGTACCTCGTAGGGTCCCTTCAGATGGCCAGGAATTTACACTCAGAGGTGGGACAAATACCAACACTCTGTCACTGGGCTGAAACTCTCTAGGGCGCTGCAGAATGGTTGTAGACTCTACTTTGAGCTTCTTGGGCCTTTGCATATGTTCCTTCACATTAGGCATTATGGCATTAATGTGCTCTCTCATTCCTTCCACATGCTCAATGAGCGGTTTGGTGGGGCAGGGTTGATGTTCCCATGTCACTTTTGCTATGTCTAGGAGACCTCATGGATGGTGGGCATACAGCAATTCAAACGGGGAAAATCCGATGGATGCTTGGGGCACTTCACGGATGGCAAACATTAAATACGGCAATAACTGATCCCAATTCTGTCCATCTGTCTCCATGGTTTTCTTTATCATACTCTTTAATGTCTTATTGAATCCCTCAACGAGCCCATCTGTCTGCGGATGATACACGGACATGCGCAGCTGTTTGATCTGCAGGAGCTTGCACAAGTCTTTCATTACTCTGGACATGAAGGGTGTTCCTTGATCAGTAAGGATCTCCTTAGGAATCCCGACTCAGGAAAACATCTGTACTAGTTCTCGGGCGATGTTTTTGGTGGCCGTGTTCCGCAGGGGAATGGCTTCCGGGTATCTGGTAGCATAATCCACTACTACCAGAATATACTGAAACCCTTTTGCAGACTTCACCAAAGGTCCTACCAGGTCCATGGCAATACGTTCAAATGGTGTTTTGATGATTGGCAGGGAACTAGTGGTTCTCGGAAAGAGGGTTGCGGAGCTCTCTGTTGGCACTCCGGACAGGAGCGACAATATCGTTCCACCTCAGCATGGACCCCCGGCCAAAAGAAACAACTCAACAGTCTCTCTCTTGTCTTATCCATTCCCAGGTGTCCTCCCAAGAGGTGGCTATGGGCCAAATGCAATACGGTGCGCTGGAAAGGCTGGGGCACGAGTAGCTGCTCTGTCAGTTTGTCGGCTGTTTTGTGTACTCGATACAGCAAGTTGTTGTTCATAGCAAAGTGTGGGTAGGGGAGGGTTTGGTCAGGGTTGAAGGGCCTCCCATCCACCACTTTCACATCTCCTCTGGTGTGCTGGGGTGTGGGGTCTTCGAGTTGTGCTGTCCCAAATTTTCCTCTATGCAGTGTGCCTTCTGGTGTGAAGAGATTGTCCTCTTCTAGGTCGTCTGGAGTGTCTTCTATGACATCTGCTCCTCCGTCCTCTTCATCATTGTCTTCTCCCACGAAGACTTGTGTCGTTGATGGAAAATTTTTTTCTTCAAGTTTGTTGGACACTGCATATGCCTTATCGTCCTCATTGTCTTTGTCTTTTCCTCAGTTCCAGAGTCTTTGGAAGAATGGACAGTCACGTCCTAACAACACGGGGAAAGGCAACTGTTTCACCACTCCCACTGCTCCAGAAAATACACCTTCCTTTGTTTTTATTTCAAGGTGGACTGTGGGATACATCTTGGTGTCCCCATGGATGCACGTGATGGAAATGGAGTTGTTGTCACTCACTTGGCTGAGGGGTACTAAAGAGGGTTTGACTAGTGTCATCATACTGCGGAGTCCAGCGAGGCATCCACTTCCTGGTTCTGGACTGATCGAGGAGGCTGACTATGATTCCCAGGAGAACAGTAATGATATTACACTGTTTGGGCAGGTTTGCCTCTATTTGCATTGGCTCATCTTTCTTAGGACAGTTCCAAGAAATGTGTCCTGGTTCTCCACATGTGAAACAGGTTCTGGTATCTCGGTTCCTCACTCCTTTTCTTACTTTAAACGAGGTCTGATGCCCTCCGCTGGTACTGTGGTCATCTGGTCCCCTGGCTCCTTCACGCTCTTCCATCTGGGTTGTGCGATGGACGACTCTCTTATCTTGTTCTTGGTGAGCTCTCTTGTCCAGACTGATCCTTTCAGATCTGGTAGTCTTTAAAGATCGTGGTAGCATAATATCTTTCCACAAGGTCTACCAGCCCTTCTGCGGTACTAAGGTTACCTTGACTGATGTTTCTTTTTAAATCATAGGGTAGGGCTCTGATAAAGTTATCCAGTAGCACTCTTTCTACTACTGCAGTAGACATCAGGACTTCAGGTTGTAGCCATTTTCGAGCTAAGTGGATCAGATCAAACATCTGTGAGCGGGGAGGTGTCTCTGGTTGAAATGACCAGGAATGGAATCGCTGAGCTCTCACTGCGGTTGTTACCCCTAGTCGTGCAAGGATTTTTTTTAGCTTATCATAGTCTTCAACATCCCTGGTTCAAGGTCATAATATGCCTTCTGTGCACCACCACTGAGGAAGGGGCCAGAATGCCAGCCTACATTTAGAGGCCGTCCTTCTTAGCTTGTAGTCCTTTCAAAAGTTTTCAGATAGGCTTCCACATCATCAGTGGCTGTCATCTTCTGCGGAAGTGCCCAGCTACAATGGAGGATGCACCTGCTGTTCGGGCTTCCTTCCCTTTAGCCATTTCTGCAGCAAGCCGCTGTAGCTCTAAGCTCAACATTTGCTGTCCCCTGCTGCTCTTCCAGCAGCAGTCTAATTAGTCTCTGCCTGCTGCTGGTTTGTGGTGTGCTGGGCCAGATTGCTTGTACAAGCTGCTGCAATAGGCTCTCCATAGCTGCTTCAATGTTTTAGTGTTGTTGTTATCCCTACAACCTTGCCTGTATTCTCCACCCTGTAACACAAGGGGGTTGTGTTACCCTGGGATCTTGTAGGTGGGATATAAACACTTTGTACCACAGCCCAGGATGTGCAATTTAACACAGCAGACTGACTGTGCATTTATTGGTAAGATTACTGTGAGAGGTGCATTCAAACATAACACAGGTTGAAAATAAAACAACAGAAAATAATACCTAGCTCTTTGTTGGCGCTAACTACACAATGAACTTTTGTTCCTCTCTATAACCCAGGTAGCTAAGCTGTTTCCTGGGACATACAAAAAAAAATCAGCACAGAGTCTCTTGTTCTATGTTTCAAAGGAAAATTATTTACCAGTCTTAGGTTTTCAGCCAGTCCAAAGTCAGAATTCAATTCATTCTTGCAGGCTAAACAAAAGGTTCCATATCAGGCAGTCAGTTGATTAAGAGTTCTCTCTTTCCAAAGTAAAAATCCAATTTGTTGTTGAAGGCCAAACAAAAGTTCCAAACCAGGCAGTCAGTTGATTAAGAGTTCTCTCTCTCCAAAGTAAAAATCCTTCTGCAAATGTTCCCCAGCCAGGCTCCAGGTCTGTTCCTAATCAGGTACTGAGACACAAGCAATTGTTTGAGCCTTCTCTTTTATGCAGGCAATCACCCTCCTGCACCTGCTCTTAATAAAGTACTTAACTCTGTGAAATTGTGGTGCAATGTCTTCTTGGACTTGTAGTGTATGCACCATGCTTTGTAGTCCTGGCAGAGAAAAAATGGAACCTACGTGCTGGGAGGCAACGCCCTTCCACAACTTTACCCAGTGCTGTGTTACAATATGTTTTGCAACAGTTCCATATGCTGCAGCTGCAGTACCTTGGCTTGACTTTGTTACAAAAGCTTTCTTTTAAACATAGCAACTTTTGATTTACTCATTTAAAACACAAAGCAGCAAATAGCCGAAATTAGGTAATAGTTATTTTTTCTAATAATTCATGACAATGAGTATATATAACTGAGTACATAAATGGCTAATGTGCCTCTTTCTTTCACTAAGGAACTATGATGCAGCTGCAGCAGGAAAACTTTTAACATATAGGTGGGTGGACCTGTTATGTATTGAGTTGCTGGCTTTAGCAAACAGAAGAAACCATAGATAAACCTAGTTGTATTCCTATCAATGTCACACATGATCATTTCTCTCCCCCTTATATTAAACAGTGTTTCCTTTACATGTATTTCATTACTATCTTCATTACTGGCAGCACAATTAAAAAATAGGGTTCGAATTCTAAAAAGTTCTAAAAAAATTAGAACCCTAGAACTTTTTCAAAAGTTCTAGACTAGAACTAGAACCCAGAACTTCATAGGGTTTTGACAACCCTACTGGCAATTGCTTTTCTGTTAAACAAATGACATAAGCTGTTCATGGAGCAACTGCAGTTCAGCACCTGCCTCCCCACCCCAGACTTTCAGAAGTGAGCTATTGGGCAAAATGGAAACATGCCTAACATGATCTGAAGCCTGACAAGCACTGAAAGAGATGCTGGCAAGTGTTTTCTATTTAAAAATAACATTACATTGCCATTCATGGAGCAACAGAAGGCCAGGGCCCTTCGCCCAGCCATTCAGGAGTGAGGACATTGGAGAAATGGGAGGATGAGTAGTGTCATCATCTGAAGCTTCACAAGGCCTGATACAGAGTGCGGGCAAATGTTTTTCTACTTTAAAAAAATACATTGCCCATTCAGGGAGAAACAGTAGTTCCGCCACCCCAGGCTTTGAGGAGAGAGGATGTTGGGAGAAAAGGGAATGTGACGGGTGTGATCTGAAGCCTCACAAGACCTGATATAGCATGTTGGCAAGTGTTTTTCTACTTTAAAAAAGACATTGCCTATTCATGGAGAAACAATAGTTCTGCCACCCCAGATTCTGAGGAGTGAGGAAGTTGGGAGAAATGGGAATGTGACGAGCTTGATCTGAAGCCTCTCATGACCTGATACAGAGTGCTGGCAAGTGTTTTCCTCTG
Organism: Neoceratodus forsteri; assembly: GCA_016271365.2. Lineage (NCBI taxonomy): Eukaryota > Metazoa > Chordata > Ceratodontiformes > Ceratodontidae > Neoceratodus > Neoceratodus forsteri. The sequence continues at coordinate 408,929,351 of CM057457.1, read as the reverse complement.
TTTTACAAAATCAAGGTAAATGAGCTGTTCAAAGAGTTAGTACACATCCACTTTTGTGTAACCTGTGCACAAACAAGACAGATAGTATTTGTGCAGAGTGAGATTTACAGGGTAAACAACGGCATCCATTGCCATTCAAAGATTACTGCCACTTTTAATGTGTCCTTCAGGAAGCAATGTTGGTTGAAAATGAACACTAAATGGTCAGCAGTATGGTGGCCATTTATATCTAAATTTCCAACATGGAATTACTGTGTGTGGGTGTGTGTAGTGAAGTTTAGAACTAGATAAGGCTCAGGAAGATTCTGTGCATTGAACTTATTGCCATGCATTATACAGCTCTAAGCATGGCTATAAGCCAATCAGGTTGCAGGAGTTTACTAGTCTATTTTGTAAAGTCTGTCAGCTACAGATATAAGGGTTTCCCATTAAACTTTTCACCACCATACACCTATTCAATATCTTTAGCACAGCAGTCAAATTCAGTTTACCTATCCTCTGTTCCTCCTTTGCCCTTTTAATTGACTATTCCATCTGTTTTTGTAGATATTGTAAACTGTTTTTGTATTCCTTGCACCCACCCCGGCAGCATCTGGCTCAGTGTGCCTTTCCCGGTTATCAATTTGAAATAAATAAATCAGTAAATACACCCTTACCTGACCGAGTGAAACCATCCACAAAGTCCCCTTTACATATCTTTTCTTTTATTGCCATGTTCACATTTTATTTAGTTTTTGTTTACCGGGTAGGTGCGCTAGCCAAACAGGTGACTATTTTCAGGCACGACCCGGGAGGTACAGTAACAATACAGAGTTCATTTACATAATACAGGGAAGCAGCAACAATACAGAGAACAGTTTTCAGTAAAAGGCAATAAAGAAGTACAGCTTCAGAGACAATCAACAGGTCAAGAGAAAAACAGCAGATTTACAGTGTTTGGTCACTACCGATTCCCCTGCTGCTCTGCTCCTAGGATTTCCTTCTCTTTTACTGCACTCACCCACAGCTTTGCACTGCTCCTCTGTGACATCACATCTGCCTCACTTCCTTTGCCATGTCAGGGGTCAAAAGAGACAGTGGACCTGGTCTAACTACTCTCTTTTGCCCTTGTTCCCTTTCACATGCTAGAAATCCCCCCTCCCCCAATTCCCATGTATACATTTTAAAGGCCACCGGGTTTGAATTTTTTTTTTTTTTTTACAAGAAAACCAGGTAAAATTCCAGAATTTGAACTGTCTGCACACCAATAAAAATAAAGAATTGGACAGATTTTAGCTCCTTATATGAAGATCAGTAAATCTGCAGAACTTGTATTTTTCGTGCTTCCTGCACAATTTTTAATTTGCATCAAGTAATGGTCTGCGTAATAGCCTTCTTTTATCCTGATTATTCATACACATATAACCACACAGTCTCCTGGGGTTACTAGAATCCCCTCAGTGTCAGTTCTAGTTTTTTTTTTTTTAGACTTTGGTAACCAAGTAAGGCCCACTAGGCACAAGGGCCTGTTTTCAGGGGAGACCAGGGAGCACTGGGGGTTTAAAGTGACTTGCTTACAATCACACAGTATGCAAGTGGAGGTGGTGGGAATCAAACCCAGGTCTGCTGAATGTACCAAGTTCATTCACAACTCATTACTCTAACCTGTAGGCTATACTGTAGGCAGCCCATAGATAGAGAAAGGCAGCCAGTGATTAACTAGTTAAATGGATTTTCACCTACTTATTCTTGTTTACTTGGTCTAAGCTGAGGCGAGAAGATAAGTTAATTTAGAACTTTTGCAGCAGCATAAGCCACAGCAGCTGTAGGATGGAGTTTTAGAATTTTGAAAGGAGTCAGTGTTGGTCTGTGTAGAGGGTGGGTTGGAGCTGCAGTTTGAAGTGTGCAGCTGTGGCCTCTGAATGGACAGCTGCTTTCACACCTAGTCCTGGTATTCTCCTGCCTGTCAAGAGAAGTGGTGGGTGAAACCAGTCGTCTACAGCAGAATGCCAGGATCTACTGATTTTTCATCCCCGGAGGGGTGAAAAGCACGCTAGAGAATGGATCTGAGGGGCAATTCCCCTTTTGATCCAGGACAATTTCAAGCTACCTGTACTGTTCTAACAGTGAGTAAGATCTGACTTTGCACTGCAGAAAGACAGTACGTGAGCTTTGGCATTTCTCTGAGAAGAGGGAAATGGACATCTGTCTGTTTAGAAGTTTGAAACTGTTTCTCAGTTTAAAGTTGGCTGACAATTGTGGGGTCACAATGCATAACTAATTCTCATTGTTCAGGACTTTAATTCTCACACTACCAGTGTAGTGTTTCCTAAATGCTGGATGCAAAAGTTCATTCAATGATGCATTTGTGCAAGTGTGTTCCAAGATGTTTAAGGTGTAACTCAAAGAATGGCTGGGTATGGATTTGGGAGCAAAGAGTTGGCAGCACCCCCATCTGGAGTAACCAGTTCAGAATGATAGGTTGCATAAGGGCGCCTAGTTATTTTGGACATAGTGGCCAATGTCTAAAGAGAATTTTATCCCCTGTAGTGGGTTGCGCTAGTAATTAGCCAAATGTATCTTCAGTTGTGGTTAGTGCCACTAGAAGTATTTCCAGTTTGTGGCCAGTGCCACTGGAAGAAGTTTAAAAGTCCTATGCCATATGAGAAATGTGTGTTCAGTTGTGACCAGTGCCACTAGATGAAATGTTCATGTTGTGGCCAGTGCCACTGAGAGAGACGTTTAAAAGTCCAGTGCCATATGGGCATGCCAGTGCAAGATGTCCAATGCTCAATGAAATATGGGAATATGTAGCGGTTCTGTCAGATATAGTCATTTTGTTGTTCTGCTGATTCCTTGTGTCACGCTGTGTAAACCTTGGGGGTCCACCCTTGCTTTGGAGAGAGGTTTTTGGAGCAAAGCCACACTCTAGAACCTTAACTATGGTTTGGACATTCATGTTATTACTTCCTGTGTGTGGAGTTACTGGATACCCTCCAGAAGTACAGGTCTAGCATTGCCCTAGCAATAGTTCTCTCCCCAGGACCTGGTTGTCTGTAAATACCTTATATGTCAAATTTTACTTTTGTACACCCCCTGTTGACATCTAGAAGTAATGAGCCTGGTATACATTCCCCAAAGTTAGGAGTTATACCAACTGCCAAGTGTATGCCCAGTCAAGGGCACCAGGTGGTAGCTAGTTATGTAAAGTAGTGGGGGGGTTAAAAAAAATGGAGGCTTGTCCAAAGATGTTTAATTTGGGGGAGTGCCACAAAAAATGTGGGCTTGTCTGATGTTGTTTAATTTGGGTTGCGAACAGATACTTTTTGCTGAGGGTATGACTAGCATCCTTCTGTCTGGTACTGGTGTAGCTCAAACAGAAAATAAGCTTTGGACAACACGATTTTGCCCAGAAAAGTGGCAAACAAATGTGCTGCTTGTGTGCCGTTTAGTACAGTAAAAGAACAGTGCTGCTTGTGTTTTCAGCTTGCAGTGGACAATAAAGCATTAAAGTGTGTCCTAGACGCTGCATTAGGAAGTGCCTACAGAACTTTTAAAATGTAATTATCAAGTGACAAAAGTATTGTGGACTTTAAGGAACAGACACAGATATCTGCCCTGAAAGTTTCATGTGCTTTGTGTGCAAATTGGGGGAAATCGCTAGAAAAATTGTCCAGAAACTGTGGTAAAAATGGTAAAAACTGCGATCCCACCACTGAAACTGCAACCGAAAAAACAGTTTGCAGTTTCAATTTGCTTCTGCTCAACGAGCACCATAAAGGAAGAGCAAGCCAGGAGAGAGAGGTTCATTTGCATGACATCAAGTGATTGGTGTGACTGCAACCAGTCGTGCCCCCTGGCCAGCATCTGTGCACTGCAGAGTGTTGAGATTAGGTGAGAAAGACTGGCGTGCGAGCTGGTCAATTCAGGATCAACTACCAAGGAGCCTGCAAATGTTCTAAACCATACTAAAAACTCCTTGAGTCCTGGTGGCCATTTTGGGTCAGGTTCTGTAATGGATGGTTCCGACACCATATGGCATCTACTGAACCCAATGAGTTAAGTAGACTGTTAAAGTGTACTTTCGGGTTCAACCCGTTGTCCGACCAGCTGGAGAGTGATCGAAGCATTTAAGAATTTTATCAGGGACACTGGTTTACCAGGATTGAGAAAGGGCATATTCCGTTTTACACATTGTAAAAATGGTATTGTCACGGTGTCTGTTAAGCCTAAATCCGGTTTACGGTGTTTGGTTTATGTACTTTATTTAACAACTTTTAACTCTGCTAACATGCATTTTGCAATTTTGACCTCCACTATTGCACATCCTTCCATCCTTGTACCAATTTAAAGTTATTTTAGATACAAGATGTGATGGCAGCAGCAACACTACAGCCCCCATCCCTAAGGTGTGATGGAAGCAGCACTCTGGCCCCATCCCTTAGGTGCGATGACAGCACCAACAGCACTACAGCCCCCATCCCTATGGTGTGATGGCAGCAGCAATAGCACTATGACCTCCCTCCCTCCCTCAGGTGTGACAGAAGCAGCAGCACTGTGGCCCCCACCCCTTAGGTGTGATGGCAGCAGTACTACGTTCACCATTCCTCAGGTGTGACAGAAGTAGCAGCACTGCAGCCCCTATCCCTTAGGTGTGATGGCAGCAGTACTACATTCCCCATCCATCAGTGGTGATGGCAGAAGCACTACAGCCCCAACCCCTTTGGTGCAATGGCAGTAGCAACAATGCAGTCCACATCCCTCTGGGGTGATGGGAGTAGTGACAACATTATGATCCCTTTCTTCAACACCCACACCCGACATGCACAAGTTACAAATGACTTGGTCTCTTTGCTTGTAGAACTCAGATGTGAATTAATCAGAACCATCACAGCTAAGGTGGACTACCTTTGTTTTCCTATCTATAATTTAACTGCCTGAATTGGATTTCTGCCTGTGACACCACTGACCAGGGTTGGGAACAGACTTGGGTGTTGGAGAGCCAGCTGGTGGGTGAAGGTTTGAGTGTCCAATGACCACTCACCTTCTCCTGGGAGGGAGGGTGGGTTCACAGCTCAGCATTTGCTGGGCCCTGATGGAGGCCAGAGGCATGACAACATGTCAGCCCTCACTGCAGGAGGGAGCGTGATGGACGTCGGCTTGTGCCTTGACATCATGTGGCCTGTCACACTCCCAAGAAAATGGGAAAACACCTGCTGACCAACTGAAGGACAGCTGTTGGTTCCTCCATAAGTGGAAGCCCAGACATGTGTCTGTTCTGACCCCTGCCATGCTCAGGATACACAGGAAGCTCTTTAGGGCCATTCTCCTCCCCTGGTAGCCTCCCACAGGGGTAGGGGCCCACTCAATGAAGGGTTACTTTGGGTTACCTGGTAGAACAGCAGTAAGGGGCAGTGGATGGTGGTTGGGACTCAGCAGTGGTGGTAGGGGGCCTTGGCAGGCCTGAATGAGTGAATGGCCAAGGGGTAGGAGGAGCAAAAAAAAAAGTGCTTGAATTTGCTTCTTTGAAATACAGTGTCTTCACCTAAAAAAATCCATAAGTGATTAGTGGAGGACATTCACATGGATTTATGCATCTCCCAGACATGTGGATGCTTTTTTTTTTTTTTTACTTGGTAGCCATGAAAAGGGTGTCTTCCAGTTTTCATGTCTTTGTTCAGATGTGAATTGAGCACTACTCTGCCCACCAGCATCATATAGCCCCTGGAGTCATACCTTCCGTATGTCACTGAATGTGCTTTCAAAATCCACTGGCCAAACATAAGTACTCTTAAATACTTAACATTTGCTTTTTGTTGAAGCAGTCTATCAGAAAACTTTTGTTGTCACAGAGACTGAAGCAGCAGGTGGGAGAAAAGGTGCAAATTATCCAGTTCACCTAAATGGGGTACTAACTGTGAAGTCTTTTCATAAGTAGTAAGGCAGTTTCTTCTTTGTGAACATACTTTCATTCAGATTAGTTTTCATTCAAACAACTGAGGATTGTGGATGGCCCTACTGATTATAAACTTGAATAAGCTAGTTGGTAACAGTGATCCTGAGTTTAGCAATCTACAACCTAGATGCTTATATGCAAAGAATACAATAAAAACCTGACTAAAATCTAAAAACAAGCTTATAAAACACATAAAATGTATCCGAACATTGATCTTTACCTATACAAAATCATTGCAGCCCAAGTAAAACTCGGTTAAATTACATGGTACCCTGACTACTATTCTACGATGTAGTAAACATATATTGGTATTTTTTTTATATTCTTTGTAAAGCAGTTAAGGCCCGCTAGGCAGAACTGTCTGTTTTCAGGAGTGACCTAGAAGCACTGGGGAGGTTAAGTGACTTGCTTGGAGTCACACAGTATGCAAGTGGAGGTTGTGGGAATCAAACCCAGGTCTGCTGGCTGTACCCAGTTCATTCACTGTTTGTTACTCTAACCACTAGGCATGGGTGGTTAAACTGAATGGCTGATTACAATTAAAGCAGTGCGGGTGATTTCCTTACTGTCTCTATATGCAGCAAAGCAGAAAGAATGCAAAGCACAGCAGCATTCATTTAAGATGCTGAAATCTGGGTCAGCCCGCTGGCACTGCGGTAACACTATTACTTGCAATGCCAGCGACACAGGGTCAGAAGTGAACTCGGGTTGCTGGAGGTCTGGCCAGGGAGTAGGATTGAGCACATGGGACTGCTCTCCTCCTCCGGAGAGGTGGGCTGCAGGTCCTGCTGCTTTACCACCACCTGTGTGACCACGGGTGGTGATGCAATGGTGCTGCAGAGTGATCAGGAGGGAGGACACTAGCCAGGATCTGGAGCAGTGGCATGTTTCTATGTGACCTACCTCCTTGGATCTCCTGTAGTGCGGTGCCCTCAGGGACAAAGGCAGAAAACCAGGAACAATCACCCCACATTGGCCATTGGCAGAAGGGACCCAGGTGCTCCAGACTTCATAACCAGGCTCCATAAGGGATCCACTGGGTTCCCGACACACACTAAAGGAGTGTGGAGGGATGCCCTGGGGTCCCCTCCCTTCCCACCTGGCGGGTACAAACCAGGCAGGATAGAGGCAGGACCACAGGAGCTCCTGAGCATTAGCTGGGGTGAAGCTAAGGGATAGCCAGCCTAGGGATCTCTGAAAAGTGGAGACTGATGCTGTGAGAGGGGACATAGAAAGACAAAATAAAACAAAATTTAAAAGATGCTGAGATCTTAGAGATTCTGTGCAGTGACATGCAATTTCCATTGAGGCACTGGTACAAGAATTCAAATCCATAAACCAAGCAGGATTCCGTGATTGTTACCGGTGTTACGGTAAAAATGGAAAACCAGGGTCCCTGAATTTTATGAATTTGCTGAAATGTACCAGCAGAGCAATCGATTGCAGTTTAAAGTAAATTCAGTAGCTAGAAAGGCCAGAAACACAGCTTTGAGCAAGTGAACAGAGTTCGATGCATATGAAAATTACAGACACCATTACAGGGTGGGGTCAGCAATGTGCAGCAGCAGGAGTCATTTTGTGAGACAATATGTGACTAGTAAGCATTTCAGTAACAATAAGTTAGTGTGTTATCTTTGAGACATGGTTTTATTCACAGGTGTGGTTTTGTGGGGAAATGTAATGCAATGTAGTGTATGTTCCTTTTGTTGTTCAGGTACCCTGGGAAGTTGGGAGTTAGAGTTCCCAGTAGGCAGCATAGTCAGATAGAATTTTGCTAGAAAGCTAAGGGAATAGACAGGCTGAGGTCCTGATCTGCAATACGGGCTCTCAGTCTTGGTCTTTTAGGACATGCTTCAAGCAGTTTTCTTGGAGCCACTGAGAATCCATAGATAGACTGTAGGATAGGGGCTGAAGTTTCATCAACCAGCCTCTGTTCCTTTAGTGGGTGTGCCAACTCAAGGTCAACACCACCATGGTGAACACAGCACAGCAACAGAAATCACCTATCTGTGGTGAGTCGCTGTGCTGGTGCGCAGAAGACACTGGCGGTGTATTTCCTGGTGTAGCACCTTCCCCAGTCCAACTGTGACTCGGAGTTAAAATCCTAGAGATGAGGGGGTGTGGGGGTGGAGCCCCCCACATGGGGAGTTGAGGGTGCAGCCCCCCAATAGAAAGCTCTGACATCCTCGAAGCTAAAATGCTGACAGTCGGCATGGTAGCTGTCGCTGTGGGGGATGTCGGTGCTAGCACTGTCGAAGCACTATAGTAAACCCCCTTAGCATTGCCTGCCTGTGCCTGTCACATGGTGGGAAGAAGTATGCTACCTCCCATAAGTAACACAGAGGGTAGATGGCCTGGTGCCAAGTGGAATATGACAGCGGAAAGTCATTTGCCTGGCAGAGGTGGCGTAACCACCCAGTCCCTGGTGTTACTAAAATCCCTCAGTGTCAGTGCTAGGTAGGGAAAGGCAGCTGGTGATTAACTAGTTAAATGGGTTTTTCACTTACTCACTCTTGTGTTTACTTGGCCTCAGCTGAGATGAGAGAGATGAGCTCATTTAGAACTCTCACAGCAGCATAAGACACAGCAGCTGTGAGGAGGGAGTTTTAGAATCCTGAGAGGGGATCAGCATTAGTCTGAGTAGAAACTGAGTTGGAGCTGCAGTTTGAAGTGTGAGTGTCAGCCATGGGCTCTGGTGGAGAGCCTGCTTTCTCACCCTAGTCCTGTATTATTCAGCCTGCCAAAAGAAGTAGTGGAAACCATTCTATACAGCAGGATCTCCAGATTTTTCATCCCCAGCGGGGTGAAAAGGACTGCTAGGCAATGGATTCCAGGGGCAATCCCTTTTTTTGATCCAGGACAATGTGAAGCTGCCTATACTGTTCTAACCATGAGTAAGATCAGACCCTGTGCTGCAGAAAGAAAGTACCTGTGCTTTGGTGTTTCTCTGAGAACAGGAAAAATGTACACCTATTTGTTCAAAAGCGTGAGACTGTTTCTCAGTTTAAAGCTGGCTGAAAATTATGGAGTCCAGATGCATGACTAATTCACATTGTTCAGGACTTTAATTCTCACACTACCAGTGTAGTGTTTCCTAAATGCTGGATGCAAAGTTCATTCAGTGATGCATTTACCCAAGTGTGTTCAAGATGTTTTTAAGGTATAGCTGAAAGAATGGCTGGGTATGGATTTGGGAGCAAAGGGTGGCAGCCCCCGGTCTGGAGTAACCAGTTCAAGACTACAGGTTCTACAAGCTTGCTTAGTTACTTTGGACATGGTGGCCAATATCTGAAGTGAATTTTACCCCTGTAGTGGGTTGTGCTAGTAATTAGCTAAATGTATGTTCAATTACGGCCAGTGCCACTGGAAGTATTTCCAGTTTGTGACCAGTGCCACAGGAAGAAGTTTAAAAGTCCTGTGCCATATGGAAAATTTGTGTTCAGTTGTGGCCAGTGCCACTAGAAGAAATGTCCATGTTGTGGCCAGTGCCACTGAAACAGAAGTTGAAAAGTCCTATGCCATCTGGGAATGCCAGTGCAAGATGTACAAGAAACATGGGAATACACAGAGTTTCTGTTAGACATAGTCGTTTCGTTGTTCTACAAATTCCTTGTGCCACGCTGTGTAAACCTTGGATGTCCACCCTTGCTTTAGAGAACATCTTTTGGAATAAAGTCACACTCTAGAATCCCAACTATGGTTTGGACAGTCACATTATTGCTTTCTGTGTGTGGAGTTACTGGGTACCTCTAAAAGTATAGATCTAGCATAGCCCTAGCAAGCAGCTCCCTCCCAGGATCTGGTTGTTCATAAATACCTTATAGGTTAAATTTTACAGTACTTTTGTACACTCCACTCCTTTTGACCTCTAGAAAGTATGAGCCTGGTATACATTCCCCAAGTTAGGGGTGGTACCAATTGCTAAGTGTGTGCCCAGTCAAGGGTATCAGGGGTAGCTAGCTGTGTAATATAGCAGATGGTGGTTACACATATACTAAAAGAATGACAACAGAATGCAGGTAAAATCTGAAAATTGAAGTAACAATTCCTGCACTTTCAAGTCTTGGAAATAGAATTTCACTATTTTAATCATTCCAAATCAGTGGCCTTGTACATTTTCAATATTATTATGTAAATGCTCACCAGCTTTGTCCTTGGGCTGCTCCATCCCAGCCTTCTCCTTTGCTCTCTCTTCCTGTTCCCCACGTTGTTTGGTATGCTGTCCTGTGGCTTTCCTTCTCTCTCTCTTCAACTTCTTCTCCTTGTTGCTGCCTTTGATCTTCCTTTTCCCTTCATTTCTTTCTTTTCTCCAATGGCTGTTCATGGGTGTGAAACGTGGTGAAAAGTGGAGACTCTGAAGTTTAGATGTGCAGGATTAGTCAAAGTACTAATGGTACTAAAAGGGTCAAGCAGTTCTAAGCAGAAGTGAAACTCTGCTGTTTTTTTCTTTTCAATAAAGGTTTTTGTCCTCTGGGGCTAGAACAGGTGGCTTCTCAGCCATGTCCCTAGACATCTTGGACCCACATACTAGGGGCTAGTTCCCCTGGAACTCACCCTCCCCACAGCATAGCTGTAACTCCCACCTGAGTATACATATCTAGTAATGCCTTCCAGCTGGAGTGAGATGGTGGGTCCAGGTATGGCTTCATGAAACCTGCTCTGCTCTGTTTTCCTCCATGTTTGTTTTCCTGTAGCTCCTGAAGCCACTGCAGCACAGAGGACTCATGCCTATGGACAACGCATGCATTATGGACCACTTTCCCCCTCCCCAACTATATCTGCCTCTTGTATTTGGTACTGCCACGGGCCTTCACCTAGTAGTAACCAAGAGTGATGGCCGAAGACCCCAGCCTGAGGGAGGGAGCTGCCAGGCAGCTGCTGATCCTGTCTCAGCCCTCACCCTGCTAACCCCAGCCTGAGAGGAAAGCTACGGTCAGCTGCTGATCCTGTCTCAGCCCTCATCCCTGCTGACCACAGCCTGAGAGGGAGTGCTGCCAGGCAGTTGCTGATCCTGTCTCAGCCCTCACCCCTGCTGACCCCAGCCTGAGAGGGAGAGCTGTCAGGCAGCTGCTGATCCTGTCTCAGTCCTCAACCCTCCTGATCCCAGCCTGAGAGGGAGAGCTGCCAGGCAGCTGCTGATCCTGTCTCAGCCCTCACTCCTCCTGACCCCCAGCCTGAGAGGGGCTGCCAGGCAGCTGCTGATCCTGTCTCAGCCCTCACCCTCCTGACCCCAGCCTGAGAGGGAGAGCTGCCAGGCAGCTGCTGATCCTGTCTCAGCCCTCACCCCTGCTGACCCCAGCCTGAGAGGGAGAGCTGCAGGCAGCTGCTGATCCTGTCTCAGCCCTCACCCCTGCTGACCCCAGCCTGAGAGAGAGCTGCCGGGCAGCTGCTGATCCAGTCTCAGCCCTCACCGCTGCTGATCCCAACCAGAGAGGGGGTAGAGCTGCTGGGCAGCTGCTGATCCTGTCTCAGCCCTTCCCCCTGCTGACCCCAACCTGAGAGGGGAGAGCTGCTGGGCAGCTGCTGATCCTGTCTCAGCCCTCACCCCTGCTGACCCCCAGCCTGAGAGGGGAGAGCTGCCTGGCAGCTGCTGATCCTGTCTCAGCCCTCATCCCTGCTGACCCCAGCCTGAGAGGGGAGAGCTGCCAGGCAGCTGCTGATCCTGTCTCAGCCCTCACCCTGCTGACCCCAGCCTGAGAGGGGAGAGCTGCCAGGCAGCTGCTGATCCTGTCTCAGCCCTCACCCTTGCTGACCCCAGCCTGAGAGGGGAGAGCTGCCGGGCAGCTGCTGATCCTGTCTCAGCCCTCACCCTGCTGACCCCAGCCTGAGAGGGGAGAGCTGCCAGGCAGCTGCTGATCCTGTCTCAGCCCTCACCCCTGCTGACTCCAGCCTGAGAGGGGGGAGCTGCCGGGCAGCTGCTGATCCTGTCTCAGCCCTCACTCCTGCTGACCCCAGCCTGAGAGGGGAGAGCTGCCGGGCAGCTGCTGATCCCGTCTCAGCCCTCACCCCTGCTGACCCCAGCCTGAGAGGGGAGAGCTGCCGGGCAGCTGCTAATCCTGTCTCAGCCCTCATCCCTGCTGACCCTCAGCAAACCGATCTCATTTCCGAACTTGTGTTGCCTGCGTGGTGAAAGGTGAGGTGCTTTACAATGTCTCAGCCCTCATCCCTGCTGACCCCAGCAAACCTTCTCTTTCCGAACTCGTGTCACCAGCATGGTGAGAGGTGAGTCTTCTAATGCCTCAGCCCTCTGTGCCACTGGGCTGGTCTGCAACAGTTTTTTTGTTATTGTTAATACACATGTAACCACTAGGTGGTGCTATCCTCTGGGCTGCTACCCCTGCCTGTGAGGTTTTGCACAGGTTAAGGGGCCTGAGTTCTGTGAATGGGTGCCTCCATTCAGAGTAACAGTTTTGGGGTAGCTTAACTGCTTTGTTACAGCCCTCCATGATGCTATAACCACCCATCAACCATTCTAGTGGCCTAAACAGTAACACCATAAAACCTTTACATGCACTTGATAACAATAAGAATATGCTCACACCCCTTGCACTTACCACCAGGGCTGGATCTGCTGCAATTGCCCTGGAGACCCCCTGGAAATTAAGATAAGCAATACATAATGCAACACTTTCACTGTGACCCAAATAATACTTCTGAAAAAAGTGCTTCTTGGGCTTCCCCCTGCACTGGGCTGCCTCTTCACGCCAGCAGTTCCCAACAAATCAACAAGAAGCACGGATACAGACAGGTTGGTGATTTACTTCAAAAGGACATAACTCACCAAGAACTCCATCCTGTACCAAGGATCAAAATGGTACAATGAGTTACCTGCTAACCTCACAGAATCACCCAAGATTAGTATCTTCAAATCTGGGCTCAGATGCCTTCTTGGCCCTTAAAAAAGAATTGTGCTTGCCTGCACTAATATGGCAGAATTTCAGCCACCCAACCCTCTTCCCTTTGCCCCTTTTTATCTCATCAACCCTCCACCCCGGAACGAGGCCCACTCAGCTCACAAACCACTTCCACCATTATGACGCCATCCCTGGATGACCCCCTACCCCCCCTTAGGCTAGACTGACCAACTAAATAGTGAACTACAATGCTGAACCCTATTTACCCTGTCCTCTTCAACCTTTAGTTGGATATATTAGACTTCTTTGGTATCTGAATGTCTATGTCACTGTTTTCTGTTCTCTGTAAACACTGTTATATTTGTAATGTTTGTACAACAATGACCTGGAACCTTTGAAAATAGTCCTGGACTCAAGGTATTAATCTAAACTGAAATAAATTAATAATAATATGTACACTAGCCAGGTTAAACATGAAATATAACCAGATTTACTTAGGAAAATGAACAAGGAGGGTGCGAATCTGATAGGATGATTTGTACTTTGATTAAATTCAGGTTGATTACATACACCTTTTGAACAGTCCCACAACCCTGGGTACCCAGATCTTATGCAGGCTAGCCTGCAGCATTGCCTGGGGTGGCTAGCATTGCAGCTTTTATTGGGGCCCTTTAGGAAAAACAGTATGTGCACAACCCAAATATTAGTCCATTAACAATAACCCAGAACAGATCAATCAGATGACACACAATGATTCATAGCTGTTGTTGCAGGGAGCTACCCTGATTGGTACTCACAGTGTCCATACCAGGATGGATGCAAGACAAGTGAGATGAAGACCTTGTGGTGCTGATGATTCGGGCTGCCAGGGGAAGCAGGGCCTACATGACTCACCTCTGGGTGGCCGCTACCTGTTTAATGGTGTTGAGCAGGGGTCTGAATCCTCAAGCCGATCTTTCACCGACATGATCTCTGAGATGAGGGGCAGGGGCTTAGGCTGAGATGGCAAAGCCCAAGCAGGATAAGCAGTTCTGTGAGGGTTCAGGTTTTTCTGCTGGAAAGTCTCCAGCTGGCATAACAGGATTCACCACTGGGAACCAAATCACGACCCGCGAAACACATTCAGCACACTTAAATTAGTTATTTCTCTAAGCCACAATTTGGATATTGTCTGTTTGCTAATTACAGCTTCAAGTGCAAACCTTTCAACCCAAGACAATCTTCTCTCATAAGGCAAGCCAATCGCTTCTGGAGCAAGTCTTCAGTCCCTCTTGCAAGTAGTAATAACACACTTTCTTTCCTCCACTGCAGGTCTAAGCTGCCAATCGGAAAAGTCTGACTTTTTCCAAAGGCAGTTTCATTAGTATGACTAGTATAGTACAGTGAGATAAAGCTCTGAGCTGCAGATCTGGAGATCTGGGTTTGAATCCCAAAGCCGCCTAGGTGCACGCTGCGTAATCCTGAGCAACATAGAAAGATAGAAACATAGACTTTGACGGCAGATAAGGACCACTTGGCCCACCCAGTCTGCCCATGTCCCTACCTACTGGATAAGCTGCAGATTCTAGTTAACCAACAGCCTATTTCCTGCAACCCCCCACTATAATTACCTTATGTCTGTCCCATGCATGTTTGAATTCCTCTACTGTTTTAGACCCACAACTTCTCCAGGAAGGCGGTTCCATCGTCCACCACTCTCTCCGTGAAAAGAATTTCCTCACATTACCCCTGAGCCGTCCCCCCTCTAACTTTAAATTGTGCCCCCTTGTTCTTACACATCTCTTTTTCTGAAAGATGCTACCCTCCTGGACTTTGTTGATTCCCTTGAGGTACTTAAAAGTTTCTATCATGTCCCCCGTCCCTCCTTTCATCAAGGGTATACATATTAAGCTCTCTCAGTCTCTCTTCATATGGTTTCTGATGTAGACCCTGCACCATTTTAGTTGCCCTCCTCTGGACTGCTTCCATCCTGTCCATGTCCTTGCGTAGATGAGGTCTCCAAAACTGCATGCAGTACTCCAGATGGGTCTCACCAACTGTCTGTATAGAGGGATAACCACTTCCCTTTTTCTACTTGTGATGCCCTTCCCTATGCATCCCAGTATCCCCCTGGCTTTCCCTACTGACTTCTCACATTGCATACCCATCTTTAGGTCATTTGATATGACTACACCCAGATCCCTTTCCATTATTGTTGTTGTTAGTACCTCCCCTGCTATTGTGTACTCTTCTCCTGGATTTTTATTTCCCAGGTGCATTACTTTGCACTTCTTTGCATTGAATCTAAGTTGCCATATGTCTGACCATTCCTCCAACCTTGCCAGACCCCTTCTCATCCTTTCTACCCCTTGTGTATCAACTCTGTTACAGATCTTTGTGTCATCCATAAAGAGGCATACCTTTCCTTCCAGACCCTCTGCAATGTCACCTATAAAGATGTTAAAGAGGACTGGACCCAGTACTGAGCCCTGAGGTACTCCACTAGTAACTCCCCTTTCTTGAGAATGTGTTCCATTCGGGGGATCACGTGATGCAGAGCATGAGCTAGCTGCTTCTTCTCGGAGCTCCGTCTACCCAACCCACATTTACTTTTATTAAGCAGTTTTTCCTCAACTCTTAATATTTCTAATACTCTATTTGTGATCTGGGAGAAGACTCTTACCGACCCGGTGGCGTATGATGGATGCAGAGTTGAAAGAGGCTTACCACGGCACCACCTCCGACCACTCCGGAGAAGGCCCAAAAAAGCCAGGGCCTCAATTACACAGCAAGGCCAAGCTCAGACTGCTGATTCTTACGATCTGGAACCGCTTACCTTAGCCAGTTTCCTTAAAGAATTTCAACCGTTTAAGGGCGAGATGAAAGAGCTGGCGGGAGAAGTTAAGAATATAGCGTGCCCTGGAAGATTTAGCACTTTGGACTGCCGACAATGAAGCCCGTGCTCGTTCAGTAGAGCGGAAAAAGCGAAAAATTGGAACCCGAACTAGCCTCAATGAGACAACGCATTTCTAAGTTGGAAGGCAAGGTCGAAGACCTAGAAGGTCGGAGGTGCCGTAACAATGTCGTTATAATTGGCCTCCCGGAGAAGGAAGAAGGAGGTGAGCCCATCAAGTTTGCCAGGCGACTTGTAGAAAAAATTGCCGGTCCTTCACCTTTTGGGCATACTTATATAATAGAAAGAGCCCATCGAGCATTAAGAGCTTCTCCTCCAGCTGGAGCCCCTCCACGCACCTTTATCCTACGTTTTCTTAATTATTTGGAACGCCAGCATTTCCTACTTAAAATAAAAGAAGTAAAAGAATTGACCTGGGAAGGTGCGACATTGAGGGTGGTACAGGATTTGCCGCTTTCGATTCGGCAGAAGAGAGCGACCTATCACCCCATTATCACAAAGCTAATTGCAGCTAATATCAAATTCAGGATGGGGTATCCTGCTCGTTTTCAGGTGCTGGTGGCTGGAACTTGGCGCAGCTTTGAGAGCTATGAATCCGCTTTAGTTGCCCTCAAGCATGCTTTCCCGGACCTATTTAAAGAGCCCTGAAATCTGCTGCTGCTAATTTTATTCAGTACACCTTTCAGTTGGCGCTTCATGGTTATCTGTGAGGCTTGTTTCTGTGGTGCCATATTTCGTTGCAGAATGGGTCTGATGCTGGCTCAACTTCACCAATATTTGTATTCCCTTTTTTTCCTTGCCTGACTTCTACCTCCCCTCTCAATATTATTGGCATGGGGATCTTAATGTTTTTCTGGGCTAGTTGACTTGCTCCCTTTTGTTTGTGAACAGCTGCTCAGAGACGTAATTGCCCGCTTTATTTTGCTTCTTCTGTTAAAGCGTTCGCTCATTTTTATGTAAACCCGTCTGGATTTTTTAGTGGATGCAAGCTGTTATGTGGACAAACGTTAAGTTATTTTCCTCTAGGTGGCACCAGAGATCGCTGGATTACCAGGAACAGGTTTGCAGATATGGAGCTGATTCGTCATATTATTTGGAGCATAACTGTATAGTAAACTCAGGCACAGGCACTTCCCCTGCAAAGATGTTATTATTCTATGTTTAATCACTGCTGCTTGTTTTGAGATGTTGGTAAAATGTTTTCTCAACAAATAGCTGAGGAACTTGTTTTGTTGATAAGGGGCTGAAGCGTTAAAGCTCTGTAATACTGTTTCAGGGGTTCAGACAGTTTTCTGGATCTGACATATGCTGATGTATGAAGGTTAATTCATTTATTAGAAATTTCTCTAATTTTACTTACTGTTACCTTATTAGATTCAATTTTATGATGTGGGGTTTAATAAGCAAAATCTTCCAAGGCTTGTACAACACGCGCTTGGGCATTGCTGACTCGGGGAGGTTGGGTGGATGGGACGGAAGAAGTAAATCTCACTGAACTGCAATCATGTTCATTGGTTGATCGGGAGGGATGAGGGTGGAGGGGAAAAGGGGTTTAGGGGTTTGTTATTGTTGGGTTTGGAATTTGGGTTATGGGAAGTTTGGAACACGAGGGGGGGTCTGCACATCACGCATTGCAGTGGACATAGAAGGTAGGGCGGTCCTACAGACTTTTATTATTTAGAATATATTAATGTTCTAATAAATGGCTAGGTATATAAATTTTGTGACTTGGAATGTTCATGGTCTTCGCCATAAATCAAGCAATATAAGACCTTAAAACATCTGGAGTATATGAAAGCAGATATAATGTTCCTGCAGGAGACCCATCTACTTAATACTGAGTGTAATCAGTTATGGAGGCTCCAAATAGGTCAGGTATTTGCCTCTGAAGGTAGTACCAAAGTAGAGGGTGATGGTCATGCTACATGAGTCAGTCCCTTTCAATCCGACTCAAATAATCCATGATAGGTTTGGGAGATACATTTTGTTAGGGGTACATTGCACACTCTTGAGATTGTCCTGGGTTCAATTTATGGCCTAATGTTGATACCCTGGATTTTTGTTCAGATAATGGAGTACTCTCACCCATTTGCAATTTACCTATTGTAATAGGAGGATTTGAATCTGGTGATGGATCCTGCATGGATGCTAGTGCAGGGGTGAGGGTTGGGGGTTGGTTTTAAAATGGATGCAGGAGGAGAAACATGGCATAGCTGTTAGTACATGGGTGATGGTTGGGAGTGGGTTTAACATGGGTGAGGGACGGAGAAGGGTGACATGAATGGTAGTTCATGACTAAGTGTGGAGGTAGTTTAAACATTTGGGTGAGGAGGAGGGTGGAATCGTGCTTGAGGGTGAGGGTTGTGGGTTGGTTTTAACACATGGGTATCTGGTGGTATGGGTGCTACTGCATAGATGAGGGGTGGAAGAAAAGCGGAATGGGTGCTGGGGGAAGGTGGGTGTTTTAGTCCTTTCATTTACAGATTTGTGATCGGCTGGGGATGGTGAGGAAAAAGATGACGACAGACCGATGGTATGGGAGGGCTACACTGATTGCCCACTGTGGCACCTACTATAGATATAATATTTTTTTTATTATTAAATACATTGCAAACTGCTGCCACCTAGCACAAGTGTCCTGTCCCTTTAAAAATGAATAAAGGAATCAGAAATAAAAGCAAATCTGCATCAGAAGTTTTCACAGAATGAGACCTATCATAAAGTGTTTTTGCTTTACAAGTAGTGATAATTTGATACATAACGGGGTTGACAGACACTGTCCTTTAAACATCACATGCCAACTGCTGCAGCTACATTAAATGTTACTTAAGTTAGTATGTGGTGAGAAAACCACTTTTTATTTATGTGATTGAAATACAGATTTATTGCGTATCAGCTGGAAAAATGCATCATCTTAGAAAGTTGTATGTATTACTTCAATTTGGCAACAAGAATGTTAGTATATATATATGCATTATCATAGAAAATGGGATGCATTTTTTGCCAGCAACAATGACTGGCATATTTTTTTTATTCAAATGTCTTGACTGACTACGTTATGACATAATATTGTAACACAAGGGGGGTTGTGTTACCCTGGGATCTTGTAGGTGGGGATATAAACACTTTGTACCACAGCCCAGGATGTGCAGCTTAACACAGCAGACTGACTGTGCATTTATTGGTAAGATTACTGTGAGAGGTGCATTCAAACATAACACAGGTTGAAAATAAAACAACAGAAAATAATACCTAGCTCTTTGTTGAGCGCTAACTACACAGTGAACTTTTGTTCCCTCTCTATAACCCAGGTAGCTAAGCTGTTTCCTGGGACATACAAAAAAATCAGCACAGAGTCTCTTGTTCTATGTTTCAAATGAAAATTATTTACCAGTCTCAGGTTTTCAGCCAATCCAAAGTCAGAATTCAATTAATTCTTGCAGGCTAAATGAAAGGTTCCATACCAGGCAGTCAGTTGATTCAGAGTTCTCTCTTTCCAAAGTAAAAATCCAATTTGTTGTTGAAGGCCAAACAAAAGTTCCAAACCAGGCAGTCAGTTGATTCAGAGTTCTGTCTCTCTGTCTCTCTGTCTCTCTGTCTCTCTGTCTCTCTGTCTCTCTGTCTCTCTCTCTCTCTCTCTCTCTCTCTCTCTCTCTCTCTCTCTCTCTCTCTCTCTCTCTCTCTCTCTCTCTCTCTCTCTCTTTCTCTCTCTCCAAAGTAAAATCCTTCTGCAAATGTTCTCCTGCCAGGCTCCAGGTCTGTTCCTAATCAGGTACTGAGACACAAGCAATTGTTTGAGCCTTCTCTTTATGCAGGCAATCACCCTCCTGCACCTGCTCTCAATCAAGTACTTAACTCTGTGTGAAGTTGTGGTGCAATGCCTTCTGGGACTTGTAGTGTATGCACCATGTTTTGTAGTCCTGGCAGAGAAAATATGGAACATACGTGCTGGGAGGTAACGCCCTTCCACAACTTTACCCAGTGCCGTGTTACATACCTCCCCTCAGCTTAGCCCCTCAGGCTGGCGGCTGAAAAGAAGGAGTGGATGTGGGAAAGAGCATCCGCATTCCATGTTTACTTGCACACGGTGCAGAATCTGAAATCAAAGGCTGTAAACTCAAAAACCATCAGGTAACCAAGCATTCTTTTCCTTAGTCTGTCTCATCCATGTGAGGGAGCGTGATCAGTCACAAGAAAAACTTACGGCCCAGCAAGTAATATTTCAGAGACTCAAGTGCCCATTTGATTGCCAGACATTCCCTCTCCACAGTGCAGCGCCTTTCATGTGGCAACAGCTTGCGGCTCAAGTATATTATCGGGTGTTCTTCACCCTCAATGTCCTGGGACAGGACTGCCCCAGACCCGTGTCAGATGCATCAATTTGTACCATCATGGGTTTGGAGAAGTCTGGGGAATTCAGGACAGGAGAGGCACACAGTGCCTGTTTCAAGCTACAGAATGCTTTATCGGCTTAAGGAGTCCATTTCACCACATTAGGTTGACTGTTACGTGTGAGGTCACTGAGGGGGGCTGCTATAGTAGCAAAGTTTGGAATAAACCTTCGGTAATAACTCATGAGTCCCAAAAATGCCCTTACTTGTTTCTTATTGACCAGTCGTGGCCAGTTTTGAACAGCAGCAATTTTTTTCTCTTGTGGCTTTATAAGGCCTCTTCCTATTGTATAACCCAAGTGCTGTGCTTCACTCACCCCTAAGGTACATTTCTTTGGGTTGGCTGTGAGCCCTGCATTTAGAGTGACTCTGTCACACTCATAGTTCTCAAGTGACTGTCCCAGGTGTGGCTGTGGATGATGACATCATCTAATCGCAGCAGCATACTCCTGGTGTGAGGTCGCACACATGGTCCATCAGGCGTTAAATGTGGCGGGAGCTCCATGTAAACCAAAGGAAGCATTGTATATCTGATATAAGCCATCAGGGTGGCAAACACCGTTTTCTCTCTGGTGGCTTTGTCAAGGGACTTGTCAGTAGCCTTTCATCAGGTCAAGAGTGCTGATGAAGCGAGCGGTTCCCAGTCTTTCGATGAGCTCATCTACTCGTGGCATTGGATAGGCATCAAAGGCTGAAATCTCATTCAGTTTTCTGACATCGTTGCAGAACCTGACTGATCCATCAGGTTTTGGGACAAGTATTATAGGGTTAGACCAGGCACTGTGAGATTCTTCAATTATTCCCATCTCTAACATCTTTTTAACCTCTTCTTTTATCACAATTTGGCGTGTTTCTGGTAGACAATATGGCTTGAGGTGTACCACTTTCCCTGGAGGGGTCACAATATCGTGAGTGACGAGTTGAGTGTTGCCGGGTCGGTCGGAGAACACATCTTTATTTCTGTCAAGGAACTCGAAGAGATCTTGCTTCTGACTTGGTGTCAGGTCTCCAACCATTACTGTGTCTCTAAGATTTTGCTCTGTTGGACCGTTTTTTGTTTCACTCCAGCAGACATCACGGTCCACCCACTTTTTTAACAAATTGATGTGGTATATTTGTCCAGGCTTCCGCCTACCCAGTTGTTTTATCTTGTAGTTGACTTGGTTTACTTTTTCAAGTACCTCGTAGGGTCCCTTCCAGATGGCCAGGAATTTACACTCAGAGGTGGGGACAAATACCAACACTCTGTCACTGGGCTGAAACTCTCTAGGCGCTGCAGAATGGTTGTAGACTCTACTTTGAGCTTCTTGGGCCTTTTGCATATGTTCCTTCACATTAGGCATTATGGCATTAATGTGCTCTCTCATTCCTTCCACATGCTCAATGACGGTTTGGTGGGGGCAGGGTTGATGTTCCCATGTCACTTTTGCTATGTCTAGGAGACCTCATGGATGGTGGGCATACAGCAATTCAAACGGGGAAAATCCGATGGATGCTTGGGGCACTTCACGGATGGCAAACATTAAATACGGCAATAACTGATCCCAATTCTGTCCATCTGTCTCCATGGTTTTCTTTATCATACTCTTTAATGTCTTATTGAATCCCTCAATGAGCCCATCTGTCTGCGGATGATACACGGACATGCTCAGCTGTTTGATCTGCAGGAGCTTGCACAAGTCCTTCATTACTCTGGACATGAAGGGTGTTCCTTGGTCAGTAAGGATCTCCTTAGGAATCCCGACTCAGGAAAACATCTGTACTAGTTCTCGGGCGATGTTTTTGGTGGCCGTGTTCCGCAGGGGAATGGCTTCCGGGTATCTGGTAGCATAATCCACTACTACCAGAATATACTGAAACCCTTTTGCAGACTTCACCAAAGGTCCTACCAGGTCCATGGCAATACGTTCAAATGGTGTTTTGATGATTGGCAGGGGAACTAGTGGTTCTCGGAAAGAGGGTTGCGGAGCTCTCTGTTGGCACTCCGGACAGGAGCGACAATATCGTTCCACCTCAGCATGGACCCCCGGCCAAAAGAAATGACTCAACAGTCTCTCTTTTGTCTTATCCATTCCCAGGTGTCCTCCCAAGAGGCGGCTATGGGCCAAATGCAATACGGTGCGCCGGAAGGGCTGGGGCACGAGTAGCTGCTCTGTCAGTTTGTCGGCTGTTTTGTGTACTCGATACAGCAAGTTGTTGTTCATAGCAAAGTGTGGGTAGGGGAGGGTTTGGTCAGGGTTGAAGGGCCTCCCATCCACCACTTTCACATCTCCTCTGGCGTACTGGAGTGTGGGGTCTTCGAGTTGTGCTGTCCCAAATTTTCCTCTATGCAGTGTGCCTTCTGGTGTGAAGAGATTGTCCTCTTCTAGCGTCGTCTGGAGTGTCTTCTATGACATCTGCTCCTCCATCCTCTTCATCATTGTCTTCTCCACGAAGACTTGTGTCGTTGATGGAAAATTGTTTCTTCAAGTTTGTTGGACACTGCATATGCCTTATCGTCCTCATTGTCTTTGTCTTTCCTCAGTTCCAGAGTCTTTGGAAGAATGGACGAGTCACGTCCCTAACAACACGGGAAAGGCAACTGTTTCACCACTCACTGCTCCAGAAAATACACCTTCCTTTGTTTTTATTTCAAGGTGGACTGTGGGATACATCTTGGTGTCCCCATGGATGCACGTGATGGAAATGGAGTTGTTGTCACTCACTTGGCTGAGGGGTACTAAAGAGGTTTGACTAGTGTCATCATACTGCGGAGTCCAGCGAGGCATCCACTTCCTGGTTCTGGACTGATACGGAGGCTGACTATGATTCCCCAGGAGAACAGTAATGATATTACACTGTTTGGGCAGGTTTGCCTCTATTTGCATTGGCTCATCTTTCTTAGGACAGTTCCAAGAAATGTGTCCTGGTTCTCCACATGTGAAACAGGTTCTGGTATCTCGGTTCCTCACTCCTTTTCTTACTTTAAACGAGGTCTGATGCCCTCCGCTGGTACTGTGGTCATCTGGTCCCCTGGCTCCTTCACGCTCTTCCATCTGGGTTGTGCGATGGACGACTCTCTTATCTTGTTCTTGGTGAGCTCTCTTATCCAGACTGATCCTTTCAGATCTGGTAGTCTTTAAAAGTTCGGCGGTAGCATAATATCTTTCCACAAGGTCTACCAGCCCTTCTGCGGTACTAGGGTTACCTTGACTGATGTTTCTTTTTAAATCATAGGGTAGGGCTCTGATAAAGTTATCCAGTAGCACTCTTTCTACTACTGCAGTAGACATCAGGACTTCAGGTTGTAGCCATTTTCGAGCTAAGTGGATCAGATCAAACATCTGTGAGCGGGGAGGTGTCTCTGGTTGAAATGACCAGGAATGGAATCGCTGAGCTCTCACTGCGGTTGTTACCCCTAGGCGTGCAAGGATTTCTTTTTTTAGCTTATCATAGTTTTCAGCATCCCCTGGTTCAAGGTCATAATATGCCTTCTGTGCACCACCACTGAGGAAGGGGGCCAGAATGCCAGCCTACTTATTTTGAGGCCGTCCTTCTTAGCTTGTAGTCCTTTCAAAAGTTTTCAGATAGGCTTCCACATCATCAGTGGCTGTCATCTTCTGCGGGAAGTGCCCAGCTACAATGGAGGATGCACCTGCTGTTCGGGCTTCCTTCCCTTTAGCCATTTCTGCAGCAAGCCGCTGTAGCTCTAAGCTCAACATTTGCTGTCCCCTCTGCTGCTCTTCCAGCAGCAGTCTATTGGTCTCTGCCTGCTGCTGGTTTGTGGTGTGCTGGGCCAGATTCGCTTGTACAAGCTGCTGCAATAGGCTCTCCATAGCTGCTTCAATGTTTTAGTGTTGTTGTTATCCCTACAACCTTGCCTGTATTCTCCACCACTGTAACACAAGGGGGGTTGTGTTACCCTGGGATCTTGTAGGTGGGGATATAAACACTTTGTACCACAGCCCAGGATGTGCAATTTAACACAGCAGACTGACTGTGCATTTATTGGTAAGATTACTGTGAGAGGTGCATTCAAACATAACACAGGTTGAAAATAAAACAACAGAAAATAATACCTAGCTCTTTGTTGAGCGCTAACTACACAGTGAACTTTTGTTCCCTCTCTATAACCCAGGTAGCTAAGCTGTTTCCTGGGACATACAAAAAAAATCAGCACAGAGTCTCTTGTTCTATGTTTCAAAGGAAAATTATTTACCAGTCTTAGGTTTTCAGCCAGTCCAAAGTCAGAATTCAATTCATTCTTGCAGGCTAAACAAAAGGTTCCATAGCAGGCAGTCAGTTGATTAAGAGTTCTCTCTTTCCAAAGTAAAAATCCAATTTGTTGTTGAAGGCCAAACAAAAGTTCCAAACCAGGCAGTCAGTTGATTAAGAGTTCTCTCTCTCCAAAGTAAAAATCCTTCTGCAAATGTTCCCCAGCCAGGCTCCAGGTCTGTTCCTAATCAGGTACTGAGACACAAGCAATTGTTTGAGCCTTCTCTTTTATGCAGGCAATCACCCTCCTGCACCTGCTCTTAATAAAGTACTTAACTCTGTGAAATTGTGGTGCAATGTCTTCTTGGACTTGTAGTGTATGCACCATGCTTTGTAGTCCTGGCAGAGAAAAAATGGAACCTACGTGCTGGGAGGCAACGCCCTTCCACAACTTTACCCAGTGCTGTGTTACAATATGTTTTGCAACAGTTCCATATGCTGCAGCTGCAGTACCTTGGCTTGACTTTGTTACAAAAGCTTTCTTTTAAACATAGCAACTTTTGATTTACTCATTTAAAACACAAAGCAGCAAATAGCCGAAATTAGGTAATAGTTATTTTTTCTAATAATTCATGACAATGAGTATATATAACTGAGTACATAAATGGCTAATGTGCCTCTTTCTTTCACTAAGGAACTATGATGCAGCTGCAGCAGGAAAACTTTTAACATATAGGTGGGTGGACCTGTTATGTATTGAGTTGCTGGCTTTAGCAAACAGAAGAAACCATAGATAAACCTAGTTGTATTCCTATCAATGTCACACATGATCATTTCTCTCCCTTATATTAAACAGTGTTTCCTTTACATGTATTTCATTACTATCTTCATTACTAGCAGCACAATTAAAAATAGGGTTGAATTCTAAAAGTTCTAAAAAAATTAGAACCCTAGAACTTTTTCAAAAGTTCTAGACTAGAACTAGAACCCAGAACTTCATAGGGTTTTGACAACCCTACTGGCAATTGCTTTTCTGTTAAACAAATGACATAAGCTGTTCATGGAGCAACTGCAGTTCAGCACCTGCCTCCCCACCCCAGACTTTCAGAAGTGAGGCTATTGGGCAAATGGAAACATGCCTAACATGATCTGAAGCCTGACAAGCACTGAAAGAGAGTGCTGGCAAGTGTTTTTCTATTTAAAAATAACATTACATTGCCATTCATGGAGCAACAGAAGGCCAGGGCCCTTCGCCCAGCCATTCAGGAGTGAGGACATTGGAGAAATGGGAGGATGAGTAGTGTCATCATCTGAAGCTTCTCAAGGCCTGATACAGAGTGCGGGCAAATGTTTTTCTACTTTAAAAAAATACATTGCCCATTCAGGGAGAAACAGTAGTTCCGCCACCCCAGGCTTTGAGGAGAGAGGATGTTGGGAGAAAAGGAATGTGACGGTGTGATCTGAAGCCTCACAAGACCTGATATAGCATGTTGGCAAGTGTTTTCTACTTTAAAAAGACATTGCCTATTCATGGAGAAACAATAGTTCTGCCACCCCAGATTCTGAGGAGTGAGGAAGTTGGGAGAAATGGGAATGTGGCAGCTTGATCTGAAGCCCTCATGACCTGATACAGAGTGCTGGAAGTGTTTTCCTCTGTTTTACAAAATCAAGGTAAATGAGCTGTTCAAAGAGTTAGTACACATCCACTTTTGTGTAACCTGTGCACAAACAAGACAGATAGTATTTGTGCAGAGTGAGATTTACAGAGGTAAACAACGCATCCATTGCCATTCAAAGATTACTGCCACTTTTAATGTGTCCTTCAGGAAGCAATGTTGGTTGAAAATGAACACTAAATGGTCAGCAGTATGGTAGCCATTTATATCTAAATTTCCAACATGGAATTACTGTGTGTAGGTGTGTGTAGTGAATTTAGAACTAGATAAGGCTCAGGAAGATTCTGTGCATTGAACTTATTGCCATGCATTATACAGCTCTAAGCATGGCTATAAGCCAATCAGGTTGCAGGAGTTTACTAGTCTATTTTGTAAAGTCTGTCAGCTACAGATATAAGGGTTTCCCATTAAACTTTTTACCACCATACACCTATTCAATATCTTTAGCACAGCAGTCAAATTCAGTTTACCTATCCTCTGTTCCTCCTTTGCCCTTTTAATTGACTATTCCATCTGTTTTTGTAGATATTGTAAACTGTTTTTGTATTCCTTGCACCCACCCCCCGGCTCGCATCTGGCTCAGTGTGCCTTTCCCGGTTATCAATTTGAAATAAATAAATCAGTAAATACACCCTTACCTGACCGAGTGAAACCATCCACAAAGTCCCCTTTACATATCTTTTCTTTCATTGCCATGTTCACATTTTATTTAGTTTTTGTTTACGGGTAGGTCGCTATGCAAACAGGTGACTATTTTCAGGCACGACCGGGAGGTACAGTAACAATACAGAGTTCATTTACATAATACAGAAGCAGCAACAATACAGAGAACAGTTTTCAGTAAAGGCAAAAAGAAGTACAGCTTCAGAGACAATCAACAGGTCAAGAAAAACAGCAGATTTACAGTGTTTGGTCACTACCGATTCCCTGCTGCTCTGCTCCTAGGATTTCTCTTTACTGCACTCACCCACAGCTTGCACTGCTCCTCTGTGACATCACATCTGCCTCACTTCCTTTGCCATGTCAGGGGTCAAAAGAGACAGTGGACCTGGTCTAACTACTCTCTTTTGCCCTTGTTCCCTTTCACATGCTAGAAATCCCCCCTCCCCCAATTCCCATGTATACATTTTAAAGGCCACCGGGTTTGAATTTTTTTTTTTTTTTTTACAAGAAAACCAGGTAAAATTCCAGAATTTGAACTGTCTGCACACCAATAAAAATAAAGAATTGGACAGATTTTAGCTCCTTATATGAAGATCAGTAAATCTGCAGAACTTGTATTTTTCGTGCTTCCTGCACAATTTTTAATTTGCATGAAGTAATGGTCTGCGTAATAGCCTTCTTTTATCCTGATTATTCATACACATATAACCACACAGTCTCCTGGGGTTACTAGAATCCCCTCAGTGTCAGTTCTAGTTTTTTTTTTTAGACTTTGGTAACCGAGTAAGGCCCACTAGGCACAAGGGCCTGTTTTCAGGGGAGACCAGGGAGCACTGGGGGTTTAAAGTGACTTGCTTACAATCACACAGTATGCAAGTGGAGGTGGTGGGAATCAAACCCAGGTCTGCTGAATGTACCAAGTTCATTCACAACTCATTACTCTAACCTGTAGGCTATACTGTAGGCAGCCCCATAGATAGAGAAAGGCAGCCAGTGATTAACTAGTTAAATGGATTTTTCACCTACTTACTCTTGTTTACTTGGTCTAAGCTGAGACGAGAAGATAAGTTAATTTAGAACTTTCGCAGCAGCATAAGCCACAGCAGCTGTAAGGATGGAG
This sequence comes from Neoceratodus forsteri, assembly GCA_016271365.2. Lineage (NCBI taxonomy): Eukaryota > Metazoa > Chordata > Ceratodontiformes > Ceratodontidae > Neoceratodus > Neoceratodus forsteri. The sequence goes on along the minus strand of CM057457.1, from coordinate 408,901,625 downwards.
TTTTAGAATTTTGAAAGGGGAGTCAGTGTTGGTCTGTGTAGAGGGTGGGTTGGAGCTGCAGTTTGAAGTGTGTCAGCTGTGGCCTCTGAATGGACAGCCTGCTTTCTCACCCTAGTCCTGGTATTCTCCTGCCTGTCAAGAGAAGTGGTGGGTGGAAACCGTCGTCTACAGCAGAATGCCAGGATCTACTGATTTTTCATCCCCGGAGGGGTGAAAAGCACGCTAGAGAATGGATCTGAGGGGCAATTCCCCTTTTGATCCAGGACAATTTCAAGCTACCTGTACTGTTCTAACAGTGAGTAAGATCTGACTTTGCACTGCAGAAAGACAGTACGTGAGCTTTGGCTTTCTCTGAGAAGAGGGAAATGGACATCTGTCTGTTTAGAAGTTTGAAACTGTTTCTCAGTTTAAAGTTGGCTGACAATTGTGGGGTCACAATGCATAACTAATTCTCATTGTTCAGGACTTTAATTCTCACACTACCAGTGTAGTGTTTCCTAAATGCTGGATGCAAAAGTTCATTCAATGATGCATTTATGCAAGTGTGTTCCAAGATGTTTAAGGTGTAACTCAAAGAATGGCTGGGTATGGATTTTGGAGCAAAGAGTTGGCAGCACCCCCATCTGGAGTAACCAGTTCAGAATGATAGGTTCCGTAAGGGCGCCTAGTTATTTTGGACATAGTGGCCAATGTCTAAAGAGAATTTTATCCCCTGTAGTGGGTTGCGCTAGTAATTAGCCAAATGTATCTTCAGTTGTGGTTAGTGCCACTAGAAGTATTTCCAGTTTGTGGCCAGTGCCACTGGAAGAAGTTTAAAAGTCCTATGCCATATGAGAAATGTGTGTTCAGTTGTGACCAGTGCCACTAGATGAAATGTTCATGTTGTGGCCAGTGCCACTGAGAGAGAAGTTTAGTAGTCCTGTGCCATATGGGCATGCCAGTGCAAGATGTCCAATGCCCAATGAAATATGGGAATATGTAGCGGTTCTGTCAGATATAGTCATTTTGTTGTTCTGCAGATTCCTTGTGTCACGCTGTGTAAACCTTGGGGGTCCACCCTTGCTTTGGAGAGAGTTTTTTGGAGCAAAGCCACACTCTAGAACCTTAACTATGGTTTGGACATTCATGTTATTACTTCCTGTGTGTGGAGTTACTGGATACCCTCCAGAAGTACAGGTCTAGCATTGCCCTAGCAAATAGTTCTCTCCCCAGGACCTGGTTGTCTGTAAATACCTTATATGTCAAATTTTACTTTTGTACACTCCCTTTTGACATCTAGAAGTAATGAGCCTGGTATACATTCCCCAAAGTTAGGAGTTATACCAACTGCCAAGTGTATGCCCAGTCAAGGGCACCAGGTGGTAGCTAGTTATGTAAAGTAGTGGGGGGGTTAAAAAAATGGAGGCTTGTCCAAAGATGTTTAATTTGGGGGAGTGCCACAAAAAATGTGGGCTTGTCTGATGTTGTTTAATTTGGGTTGCAAACAGATACTTTTTGCTGAGGGTATGACTAGCATCCTTCTGTCTGGTACTGGTGTAGCTCAAACAGAAAATAAGCTTTGGACAACACGATTTTGCCCAGAAAAGTGGCAAACAAATGTGCTGCTTGTGTGCCGTTTAGTACAGTAAAAGAACAGTGCTGCTTGTGTGTTTTCAGCTTGCAGTGGACAATAAAGCATTAAAGTGTGTGTCCTACACGCTGCATTAGGAAGTGCCTACAGAACTTTTAAAATGTAATTATCAAGTGACAAAAGTATTGTGGACTTTAAGGAACAGCCACAAATATCTGCCCTGAAAGTTTCATGTGCTTTGTGTGCAAATTGGGGGAAATCGCTAGAAAAATTGTTCAGAAACTGTGGTAAAAATGGTAAAAACTGCGATCCCACCACTGAAACTGCAACTGAAAAAACAGTTTGCAGTTTCAATTTGCTTCTGCTCAACGAGCACCATAAAGGAAGAGCAAGCCAGGAGAGAGGGGTTCATTTGCATGACATCAAGTGATTGGTGTGACTGCAACCAGTCGTGCCCCCTGGCCAGCATCTGTGCACTGCAGAGTGTTGAGATTAGGTGAGAGAGACTGGCATGCGAGCTGGTCAATTCAGGATCAACTACCGAGGAGCCTGTAAATGTTCTAAACCATATTAAAAACTCCTTGAGTCCTGGTGGCCATTTTGGGTCAGGTTCTGTAATGGATGGTTCTGACACCATATGGCATCTACTGAACCAATGAGTTAAGTAGACTGTTAAAGTGTACTTTGGTTCAACCTGCTGTCCGACTAGCTGGAGAGTGATCGAAGCATTTCAGAATTTTATCAGGGACACTGGTTTACCAGGATTGAGAAAGGGCATATTCCGTTTTACACATTGTAAAAAATGGTATTGTCACCGGTGTCTGTTAAGCCTAAATCCGGTTTTACCGGTGTTTGGTTTTGTGTACTTTATTTAACAACTTTTAACTCTGCTAACATGCATTTTAGCAATTTTGACCTCCACTATTGCACATCCTTCCATCCTTGTACCAATTTAAAGTTATTTTAGATACAAGATGTGATGGCAGCAGCAACACTACAGCCCCCATCCCTAAGGTGTGATGGAAGCAGCACTACGGCCCCATCCTTGAGTGCGATGACAGCACCAACAGCACTACAGCCCCCATTCCTATGGTGTGATGGCAGCAGCAACAGCACTATAACCTCCCTCTCTCAGGTGTGACAGAAGCAGCAGCACTGCAGCCCCTATCCCTTAGGTGTGATGGCAGCAGTACTACTTCCCCATCCATCAGTGGTGATGGCAGAGCACTACAGCCCCACCCCTTTGGTGCAATGGCAGTAGCAACAATGCAGTCCACATCCCTCTGGGGTGATGGGAGTAGTGACAGCACTTATGATCCCCTTTCTTCAACACCCACACCCGACATGCACAAATTACAAATGACTTGGTCTCTTTGCTTATAGAACTCAGATGTGAATTAATCAGAACCATCACAGCTAAGGTGGACTACCTTTGTTTTCCTATCTATAATTTAACTGCCTGAATTGGATTTCTGCCTGTGACACCACTGACCAGGGTTGGGAACAGACTTGGGTGTTGGAGAGCCAGCTGGTGGGTGAAGGTTTGAGTGTCCAATGACCACTCACCTTCTCCTGGGAGGGAGGGTGGGTTCACAGCTCAGCATTTGCTGGGCCCTGATGGAGGCCAGAGGCATGACAACATGTCAGCCCTCACTGCAGGAGGGAGGCGTGATGGGCGTCGGCTTGTGCCTTGACATCATGTGGCCTGTCACACTCCCAAGAAAATGGGAAAACACCTGCTGACCAACTGAAGGACAGCTGTTGGTTCCTCCATAAGTGAAAGCCCCAGACACGTGTCTGTTCTTAACCCTGCCATGCTCAGGATACAGGAAGCTCTTTAGGGCCATTCTCCTCCCTAGTAGCCTCCCACAGGGTAGGGGCCACTCAATGAAGGGTTACTTTGGGTTACCTGGTGGAACAGCAGTAAGGGGCAGTGGGTGGTGGTTGGGACTCAGCAGTGGTGGTAGGGGGCCTTGGCAGGCCTGAATGAGTGAATGGCCAAGGGGTAGGAGGAGCAAAAAAAAAAGTGCTTGAATTTGCTTCTTTGAAATACAGTGTCTTCACCTAAAAAAATCTATGTTATTAGTGGAGGACGTTCAAATGGATTTATGCATCTCCCAGACATGTGGATGCTTTTTTTTTTTACTTGGTAGCCATGAAAAGGGTGTCTTCCAGTTTTCATGTCTTTGTTCAGATGTGAATTGAGCACTACTCTGCCCACCAGCATCATATAGCCCCTGGAGTCATACCTTCCGTATGTCATTGAATGTGCTTTCAAAATCCACTGGCCAAACATAAGTACTCTTAAATACTTAACATTTGCTTTTGTTGAAGCAGTCTATCAGAAAACTTTTGTTGTCACAGAGACTGAAGCAGCAGGGGGAAAAAGGTGCAAATTATCCAGTTCACCTAAATGGGGTACTAACTGTGAAGTCTTTTCATAAGTAGTAAGGCAGTTTCTTCTTTGTGAACATACTTTCATTCAGATTAGTTTTCATTCAAACAACTGAGGATTGTGGATGGCCCTGATTATAAACTTGAATAAGCTAGTTGGTAACAGTGATCCTGAGTTTAGCAATCTACAACCTAGATGCTTATATGCAAATAATACAATAAAAACCTGACTAAAATCTAAAAACAAGCTTATAAAACACATAAAATGTATCCGAACATTGATCTTTACCTATACAAAATCATTGCAGCCCAAGTAAAACTCGGTTAAATTACATGGTACCCTGACTACTATTCTACGATGTAGTAAACATATATTAGTATTTTTTATATTCTTTGTAAAGCAGTTAAGGCCCGCAAAGCAGAACTGTCTGTTTTCAGGAGTGACCTAGAAGCACTGGGAGGTTAAGTGACTTGCTTGGAGTCACACAGTATGCAAGTGGAGGTTGTGGGAATCAAACCCAGGTCTGCTGGCTGTACCCAGTTCATTCACTGTTTGTTACTCTAACCACTAGGCATGGGTGGTTAAACTGAATGGCTGATTACAATTAAAGCAGTGCGGGTGATTTCCTTACTGTCTCTATATGCAGCAAAGCAGAAAGAATGCAAAGCACAGCAGCATTCATTTTAAGATGCTGAAATCTGGGTCAGCCCGCTGGCACTGCGGTAGCACTATTACTTGCAATGCCAGCGACACAGGGTCAGAAGTGAACTCGGGTTGCTGGAGGTCTGGCCAGGGGAGTAGGATTGAGCACATGGGGGACTGCTCTCCTCCTCCGGAGGGTGGGCTGCAGGTCCTGCTGCTTACCACCACCTGTGTGACCACGGGTGGTGATGCAATGGTGCTGCAGAGTGATCAGGAGGGGAGGACGCTAGCCAGGATCTGGAGCAGTGGCATGTTTCTATGTGACCTACCTCCTTGGATCTCCTGTAGTGCCGGTGCCCTCAGGGACAAAGGCCAGAAAACCAGGAACAATCACCCCACATTGGCCACTGGCAGAAGGGACCCAGGTGCTCCAGACTTCATAACCAGGCTCCATAAGGGATCCACTGAGTTCCCCGACACACACTAAAGGAGTGTGGAGGAGTGCCCTGGGGTCCCCTCCCTTCCCACCTGGCGGGGTACAAACCAGGCAGGATAGAGGCAGGACCACAGGAGCTCCTGAGCATTAGCTGGGGGTGAAGCTAAGGGATAGCCAGCCTAGGGATCTCTGAAAAGTGGAGACTGATGCTGTGAGAAGGGGACATAGAAAGACAAAATAAAACAAAATTTAAAAAGATGCTGAGATCTTAGAGATTCTGTGCAGTGACATGCAATTTCCGTGAGGCACTGGTACAAGAATTCAAAATCCGCAAACCAAGCAGGATTCCGTGATTGTTACCGGTGTTACAGGTAAAAATGGAAAACCAGGGTCCCTGAATTTTATGAATTTGCTGAAATGTACCAGCAGAGCAATCGATTGCAGTTTAAAGTAAATTCAGTAGCTAGAAAGGCCAGAAACACAGCTTTGAGCAAGTGAACAGAGTTCGATGCATATGAAAAATTACAGACACCATTACAGGGTGGGGTCAGCAATGTAAACGCAGCAGCAGGGAGTCATTTTGTGAGACAATATGTGACTAGTAAGCATTTCAGTAACAATAAGTTAGTGTGTTATCTTTGAGACATGGTTTTATTCACAGGTGTGGTTTTGTGGGGAAATGTAATGCAATGTAGTGTATGTTCCTTTTGTTGTTCACAGGTACCCTGGGAAGTTGGGGTTAGGTTCCCAGTAGGCAGCATAGTCAGATAGAGTTTTGCTAGAGGCTAAGGGAATAGACAGGCTGAGGTCCTGATCTGCTGTCACAGGGCTCTCAGTCTTGGTCTTTTAGGACATGCTTCAAGCAGTTTTCTTGGAGCCACTGAGAATCCATAGATAGACTGTAGGATAGGGGCTGAAGTTTCATCAACCAGCCTCTGTTCCTTTAGTGGGTGTGCCAACTCAAGGTCAACACCACCATGGTGAACACAGCACAGCAACAGAAATCACCCTATCTGTGGTGAGTCGCTGTGCTGGTGCATGAAAGACACTGAGGTGTATGTTCCTGGTGTAGCACCCTCCCCAGTCCAACTGTGACTTGGAGTTAAAATCCTAGAGATGAGGGGTGTGGGGTGGAGCCCCCACATGAGGAGTTGAGGTGCAGCCCCCCAATAGAAAGCTCTGACATCCTCGAAGCTAAAATGCTGACAGTCGGCATGGTAGCTGTCGCTGTGGGGGATGTCAGTGCTAGCACTGTCGAAGCACTATAGTAAACCCCCTTAGCATTGCCTGCCTGTGCCTGTCACATGGTGGGAAGAAGTAGTGCTACCTCCCCATAAGTAACACAGAGGGTAGATGGCCTGGTGCCAAGTGGAGATATGACTGCGGAAAGTCATTTGCCTGGCAGGGGTGAGCGTAACCACCCAGTCCCCTGGTGTTACTAAAATCCCCTCAGTGTCAGTGCTAGGTAGGGAAAGGCAGCTGGTGATTAACTAGTTAAATGGGTTTTTCACTTACTCACTCTTGTGTTTACTTGGCCTCAGCTGAGATGAGAGAGATGAGCTCATTTAGAACTCTCACAGCAGCATAAGACACAGCAGCTGTGAGGAGGGAGTTTTAGAATCCTGAGAGGGGGATCAGCATTAGTCTGAGTAGAAACTGAGTTGGAGCTGCAGTTTGAAGTGTGAGTGTCAGCCATGGGCTCTGAGTGGAGAGCCTGCTTTCTCACCCTAGTCCTGGTATTATTCAGCCTGCCAAAAGAAGTAGTGGAAACCATTCTATACAGCAGGATCTCCAGATTTTTCATCCCCAGCGGGGTGAAAAGGACTGCTAGGCAATGGATTCCAGGGGCAATCCCTTTTTTTGATCCAGGACAATGTGAAGCTGCCTATACTGTTCTAACCATGAGTAAGATCAGACCCTGTGCTGCAGAAAGAAAGTACCTGTGCTTTGGTGTTTCTCTGAGAACAGGAAAAATGTACACCTATTTGTTCAAAAGCGTGAGACTGTTTCTCAGTTTAAAGCTGGCTGAAAATTATGGAGTCCAGATGCATGACTAATTCACATTGTTCAGGACTTTAATTCTCACACTACCAGTGTAGTGTTTCCTAAATGCTGGATGCAAAAGTTCATTCAGTGATGCATTTACCCAAGTGTGTTCAAGATGTTTTAAGGTATAGCTGAAAGAATGGCTGGGTATGGATTTGGGAGCAAAGGGTGGGCAGCCCCCGGTCTGGAGTAACCAGTTCAAGACTACAGGTTCTACAAGCTTGCTTAGTTACTTTGGACATGGTGGCCAATATCTGAAGTGAATTTTACCCCCTGTAGTGGGTTGTGCTAGTAATTAGCTAAATGTATGTTCAATGCGGCCAGTGCCACTGGAAGTATTTCAGTTTGTGACCAGTGCCACAGGAAGAAGTTTAAAGTCCTGTGCCATATGGAAAATTTGTGTTCAGTTGTGGCCAGTGCCACTAGAAGAAATGTCCATGTTGTGGCCAGTGCCACTGAAACAGAAGTTGAAAAGTCCTATGCCATCTGGGAATGCCAGTGCAAGATGTACAAGAAACATGGGAATACATAGAGTTTCTGTTAGACATAGTCGTTTCGTTGTTCTACAAATTCCTTGTGCCACGCTGTGTAAACCTTGGATGTCCACCCTTGCTTTAGAGAACATCTTTTGGAATAAAGTCACACTCTAGAATCCCAACTATGGTTTGGACAGTCACATTATTGCTTTCTGTGTGTGGAGTTACTGGGTACCCCTCTAAAAGTATAGATCTAGCATAGCCCTAGCAAAACGCTCCCTCCCCAGGATCTGGTTGTTCATAAATACCTTATAGGTTAAATTTTACAGTACTTTTGTACACTCCCACTCCTTTTGACCTCTAGAAGTATGAGCCTGGTATACATTCCCACAAGTTAGGGGTGGTACCAATTGCTAAGGTGTGCCCAGTCAAGGGTATCAGGGTAGCTAGTTGTGTAATATAGCAGATGGTGGTTACACATATACTAAAAGAATGACAACAGAATGCAGGTAAAAATCTGAAAATTGAAGTAACAATTCCTGCACTTTCAAGTCTTGGAAATAGAATTTCACTATTTTAATCATTCCAAATCAGTGGCCTTGTACATTTTCAATATTATTATGTAAATGCTCACCAGCTTTGTCCTTGGGCTGCTCCATCCCAGCCTTCTCCTTTGCTCTCTCTTCCTGTTCCCCCACGTTGTTTGGTATGCTGTCCTGTGGCTTTCCCTTCTCTCCTCTCTTCAACTTCTTCTCCTTGTTGCTGCCTTTGATCTTCCTTTTTCCCTTCATTTCTTTCTTTTTCTCCAATGGCTGTTCGCATGGGTGTCGAAACGTGGTGAAAAGTGGAGACTCTGAAGTTTAGATGTGCACAGGATTAGTCAAAGTACTAATGGTACTAAAAGGGGTCAAGCAGTTCTAAGCAGAAGTGAAACTCTGCTGTTTTTTTCTTTTCAATAAAGGTTTTTGTCCTCTGGGGCTAGAACAGGTGGCTTCTCAGCCATGTCCCTAGACATCTTGGACCCACATACTAGGGGCTAGTTCCCCTGGAACTCACCCTCCCCACAGCATAGCTGTAACTCCCACCTGAGTATACATATCTAGTAATGCCTTCCAGCTGGAGTGAGATGGTGGGTCCAGGTATGGCTTCATGAAACCTGCTCTGCTCTGTTTTCCTCCATGTTTGTTTTCCCTGTAGCTCCTGAAGCCACTGCAGCACAGAGGACTCATGCCTATGGAGGCACGCATGCATTATGGACCACGGCTCTTTCCACCCCCTCCCCAACTATATCTGCCTCTTGTATTTTGGTACTGCCACCGGGCCTTCACCTAGTAGTAACCAAGAACGATGAAGGCCGAAGACCCCAGCCTGAGGGAGGAGAGCTGCCAGGCAGCTGCTGATCCTGTCTCAGCCCTCACCCCTGCTAACCCCAGCCTGAGAGGGGAAAGCTACCGGTCAGCTGCTGATCCTGTCTCAGCCCTCATCCCTGCTGACCACAGCCTGAGAGGGGAGTGCTGCCAGGCAGTTGCTGATCCTGTCTCAGCCCTCACCCCTGCTGACCCCAGCCTGAGAGGGGAGAGCTGTCAGGCAGCTGCTGATCCTGTCTCAGTCCTCAACCCTCCTGATCCCAGCCTGAGAGGGGAGAGCTGCCAGGCAGCTGCTGATCCTGTCTCAGCCCTCACTCCTCCTGACCCCCAGCCTGAGAGGGGAGAGCTGCCAGGCAGCTGCTGATCCTGTCTCAGCCCTCAACCCTCCTGACCCCAGCCTGAGAGGGGAGAGCTGCCAGGCAGCTGCTGATCCTGTCTCAGCCCTCACTCCTCCTGACCCCCAGCCTGAGAGGGGAGAGCTGCCAGGCAGCTGCTGATCCTGTCTCAGTCCTCACCCCTGCTGACCCCAGCCTGAGAGAGGAGAGCTGCCGGGCAGCTGCTGATCCAGTCTCAGCCCTCACCGCTGCTGATCCCAACCAGAGAGGGGGTAGAGCTGCTGGGCAGCTGCTGATCCTGTCTCAGCCCTTCCCTGCTGACCCCAACCTGAGGGAGAGCTGCTGGCAGCTGCTGATCCTGTCTCAGCCCTCACCCCTGCTGACCCCAGCCTGAGAGGGGAGAGCTGCCTGGCAGCTGCTGATCCTGTCTCAGCCCTCATCCCTGCTGACCCCAGCCTGAGAGGGGAGAGCTGCCAGGCAGCTGCTGATCCTGTCTCAGCCCTCACCCTGCTGACCTCAGCCTGAGAGGGAGAGCTGCCAGGCAGCTGCTGATCCTGTCTCAGCCCTCACCCCGCTGACTCCAGCCTGAGAGGGGAGCTGCCGGGCAGCTGCTGATCCTGTCTCAGCCCTCACTCCTGCTGACCCCAGCCTGAGAGGGGAGAGCTGCCGGGCAGCTGCTGATCCTGTCTCAGCCCTCACCCCTGCTGACCCCAGCCTGAGAGGGGAGAGCTGCCGGGCAGCTGCTAATCCTGTCTCAGCCCTCATCCCTGCTGACCCTCAGCAAACCGATCTCATTTCCGAACTTGTGTTGCCTGCGTGGTGAAGAGGTGCTTTACAATGTCTCAGCCCTCATCCCTGCTGACCCCCAGCAAACCTTCTCTTTCCCGAACTCGTGTCACCAGCATGGTGAGAGGTGAGGTGCTTTACAATGCCTCAGCCCTCTGTGCCACTGGGCTGGTCTGCAACAGTTTTTTTGTTAATACACATGTAACCACTAGGTGGTGCTATCCTCTGGGCTGCTACCCCTGCCTGTGAGGTTTGCACAGGTTAAGGGGCTTGAGTTCTGTGAATGGGTGCCTCCATTCAGAGTAACAGTTTTAGGGTAGCTTAACTGCTTTGTTACAGCCCTCCATGATGCTATAACCACCCATCAACCATTCTAGTGGCTAAACAGTAACACCATAAAACCTTTACATGCACTTGATAACAATAAGAATATGCTCACACCCCTTGCACTTACCACCAGGGCTGGATCTGCTGCAATTGCCCTGGAGACCCCCTGGAAATTAAGATAAGCAATACATAATGCAACACTTTCACTGTGACCCAAATAATACTTCTGAAAAAAGTGCTTCTTGGGCTTCCCCCCCTGCACTGGGCTGCCTCTTCACGCCAGCAGTTCCCAACAAATCAACAAGAAGCACGGATACAGACAGGTTGGTGATTTACTTCAAAGGACATAACTCACCAAGAACTCCATCCTGTACCAAGGATCAAAATGGTACAATGAGTTACCTGCTAACCTCACAGAATCACCCAAGATTAGTATCTTCAAATCTGGGCTCAGATGCCTTCTTGACGAAAAAGAATTGTGCTTGCCTGCACTAATATGGCAGAATTTCAGCCACCCAACCCTCTTCCCTTGCCTTTTTATCTCATCAACCCTCCACCCTCGGAACGAGGCCCACTCAGCTCACAAACCACTTCCACCATTACACGCCTATCCCTGGATGACCCCTACACCCCCTTAGGCTAGACTGACCAACTAAATAGTGAACTACAATGCTGAACCCTATTTACCCTGTCCTCTTCAACCTTTAGTTGGATATATTAGACTTCTGGTATCTGAATGTCTATGTCACTGTTTTCTGTTCTCTGTAAACACTGTTATATTTGTAATGTTTGTACAACAATGACCTGGAACCTTTGAAAACGAGTCCTGGACTCAAAGGTATTAATCCTAAACTGAAATAAATTAATAATAATATGTACACTAGCCAGGTTAAACATGAAATATAACCAGATTTACTTAGGGGAAATGAACAAGGAAGGGGTGCGAATCTGATAGAATGATTTGTACTTTGATTAAATTCAGGTTGATTACACATACACACCCCTTTTTAGACAGTCCCACAACCCTGGGTACCCAGATCTTATGCAGGCTAGCCTGCAGCATTGCCTGGGGTGGCTAGCATTGCAGCTTTTATTGGGGCCCTTTAGGAAAAACAGTATGTGCACAACCCAAATATTAGTCCATTAACAATAACCCAGAACAGATCAATCAGATGACACACAATGATTCATAGCTGTTGTTGCAGGGAGCTACCCTGATTGGTACTCACAGTGTCCATACCAGGATGGATGCAAGACAAGTGAGATGAAGACCTTGTGGTGTTGATGATTCGGGCTGCCAGGGGAAGCAGGGCCTACATAACTCACCTCTGGGTGGCCGCTACCTGTTTAATGGTGTTGAGCAGGGGTCTGAATCCTCAAGCCGATCTTTCACCAACATGATCTCTGAGATGAGGGGCAGGGGCTTAGGCTGAGATGGCAAAGCCCAAGCAGGATAAGCAGTTCTGTGAGGGTTCAGGTTTTTCTGCTGGAAAGTCTCCAGCTGGCATAACAGGATTCACCACTGGGAACCAAATCACGACCCACGAAACACATTCAGCACACTTAAATTAGTTATTTCTCTAAGCCACAATTTGGATATTGTCTGTTTGCTAATTACAGCTTCAAGTGCAAACCTTTCAACCCAAGACAATCTTCTCTCATAAGGCAAGCCAATCGCTCTGGAGCAAGTCTTCAGTCCCTCTTGCAAGTAGTAATAACACACTTTTCCTCCACTGAGGTCTAAGCTCTAATCGGAAAAGTCTGACTTTTTCCAAAGGCAGTTTCATTAGTATGACTAGTATAGTACAGTGAGATAAAGCTCTGAGCTGCAGATCTGGAGATCTGGGTTTGAATCCCAAAGCCGCCTAGGTGCACGCTGCGTAATCCTGAGCAACATAGAAAGATAGAAACATAGACTTTGAAGGCAGATAAGGACCACTTGGCCCACCCAGTCTGCCCATGTCCCTACCTACTGGATAAGCTGCAGATTCTAGTTAACCAACAGCCTATTTCCTGCAACCCCCCACTATAATTACCTTATGTCTGTCCCATGCATGTTTGAATTCCTCTACTGTTTTAGACCCCACAACTTCTCCAGGAAGGCGGTTCCATGCGTCCACCACTCTCTCCGTGAAAAAGAATTTCCTCACATTACCCCTGAGCCGTCCCCCCTCTAACTTTAAATTGTGCCCCCTTGTTCTTACACATCTCTTTTTCTGAAAGATGCTACCCTCCTGGACTTTGTTGATTCCCTTGAGTACTTAAAAGTTTCTATCATGTCCCCCCGTCCCTCCTTTCATCAAGGGTATACATATTAAGCTCTCTCAGTCTCTCTTCATATGGTTTCTGATGTAGACCCTGCACCATTTTAGTTGCCCTCCTCTGGACTGCTTCCATCCTGTCCATGTCCTTGCGTAGATGAGGTCTCCAAAACTGCACCGCAGTACTCCAGATGGGTCTCACCAACTGTCTGTATAGAGGGATAACCACTTCCCTTTTTCTACTTGTGATGCCCCTCCCTATGCATCCCAGTATCCCCCTGGCTTTCCCTACTGACTTCTCACATTGCATACCCATCTTTAGGTCATTTGATATGACTACACCCAGATCCCTTTCCATTATTGTTGTTGTTAGTACCTCCCCTGCTATTGTGTACTCTTCTCCTGGATTTTTATTTCCCAGGTGCATTACTTTGCACTTCTTTGCATTGAATCTAAGTTGCCATATGTCTGACCATTCCTCCAACCTTGCCAAGCCCCTTCTCATCCTTTCTACCCCCCCTTGTGTATCAACTCTGTTACAGATCTTTGTGTCATCCGCAAAGAGGCATACCTTTCCTTCCAGACCCTCTGCAATGTCACCTATAAAGATGTTAAAGAGGACTGGACCCAGTACTGAGCCCTGAGGTACTCCACTAGTATCTCCCCTTTCTTGAGAATGTGTTCCATTCGGGGGATCACGTGATGCAGAGCATGAGCTAGCTGCTTCTTCTCGGAGCTCCGTCTACCCAACCCACATTTACTTTTATTAAGCAGTTTTTCCTCAACTCTTAATATTTCTAATACTCTATTTGTGATCTGGGAGAAGACTCTTACCGACCGGTAGCGTATGATGGATGCAGAGTTGAAAGAGGCTTTACCACGGCACACACCTCCGACCACTCCGGAGAAGGCCCCAAAAAAAGCCAGGGCCTCAATTACACAGCAAGGCCAAGCTCAGACTGCTGATTCTTACGATCTGGAACCGCTTACCTTAGCCAGTTTCCTTAAAGAATTTCAACCGTTTAAGGACGAGATGAAAGAGCTGGCGGGAGAAGTTAAGAATATAACGCGTGCCCTGGAAGATTTAGCACTTTGGACTGCCGACAATGAAGCCTGTGATAATGCTCAGTAGAACGGAAAACGAAAAATTGGAACCCGAACTAGCCTCAATGAGACAACGATTTCTAAGTTGGAAGGCAAGGTCAAGACCTAGAAGGTCGGAGGTGCGTAACAATGTCGTTATAATTGGCCTCCGGAGAAGGAAGAAGGAGGTGAGCCCATCAAGTTTGTGGCGACTTGTAGAAAAATTGCCGGTCCTTCACCTTTTGGGCATACTTATATAATAGAAAGAGCCCATCGAGCATTAAGAGCTTCTCCTCCAGCTGGAGCCCTCCACGCACCTTTATCCCTACGTTTTCAATTATTTGGAACGCCAGCATTTCCTACTTAAAATAAAAGAAGTAAAAGAATTGACCTGGGAAGGTGCGACATTGAGGGTGGTACAGGATTTGCCGCTTTCGATTCGGCAGAAGAGAGCGACCTATCACCCCATTATCACAAAGCTAATTGCAGCTAATATCAAATTCAGGATGGGGTATCCTGCTCGTTTTCAGGTGCTGGTGGCTGGAACTTGGCGCAGCTTTGAGAGCTATGAATCCGCTTTAGTTGCCCTCAAGCATGCTTTCCCGGACCTATTTAAAGAGCCCTGAAATCTGCTGCTGCTAATTTTATTCAGTACACCTTTCAGTTGGCGCTTCATGGTTATCTGTGAGGCTTGTTTCTGTGGTGCCATATTTCGTTGCAGAATGGGTCTGATGCTGGCTCAACTTCACCAATATTTGTATTCCCTTTTTTTTTCCTTGCCTGACTTCTACCTCCCCTCTCAATATTATTGGCATGGGGATCTTAATGTTTTTCTGGGCTAGTTGACTTGCTCCCTTTTGTTTGTGAACAGCTGCTCAGAGCCGTAATTGCCCGCTTTATTTTGCTTCTTCTGTTAAAGCGTTCGCTCATTTTTATGTAAACCCGTCTGGATTTTTTAGTGGATGCAAGCTGTTATGTGGACAAACGTTAAGTTATTTTCCTCTAGGTGGCACCAGAGATCGCTGGATTACCAGGAACAGGTTTGCAGATATGGAGCTGATTTCGTCATATTATTTGGAGCATAACTGTATAGTAAACTCAGGCACAGGCACTTCCCCTGCAAAGATGTTATTATTCTATGTTTAATCACTGCTGCTTGTTTTGAGATGTTGGTAAAATGTTTTCTCAACAAATAGCTGAGGAACTTGTTTTGTTGATAAGGGGCTGAAGCGTTAAAGCTCTGTAATACTGTTTCAGGGGTTCAGACAGTTTTCTGATCTGACATATGCTGATGTATGAAGGTTAATTCATTTATTAGAAATTTCTCTAATTTTACTTACTGTTACCTTATTAGATTCAATTTTATGATGTGGGGTTTAATAAGCAAAATCTTCCAAGGCTTGTACAACACGCGCTTGGGCATTGCTGACTCGGGGAGGTTGGGTGGATGGGACGGAAGAAGTAAATCTCACTGAACTGCAATCATGTTCATTGGTTGATCGGGAGGATGAGGGTGGAGGAAAAGGGTTTAGGGGTTTGTTATTGTTGGGTTTGGAATTTGGGTTATGGGAAGTTTGGAACACGAGGGGGTCTGCACACACGCATTGCAGTGGACATAGAAGGTAGGCTGGTCATACAGACTTTTATTATTTAGAATATATTAATGTTCTAATAAATGGCTAGGTATATAAATTTGTGACTTGGAATGTTCATGGTCTTCGCCATAAATCGAAGCAATATAAGACCTTAAAACATCTGGAGTATATGAAAGCAGATATAATGTTCCTGCAGGAGACCCATCTACTTAATACTGAGTGTAATCAGTTATGGAGGCTCCAAATAGGTCAGGTATTTGCCTCTGAAGGTAGTACCCAAAGTAGAGGGGTGATGGTCATGCTACGCAGGTCAGTCCCTTTCAATCCGACTCAAATAATCCATGATAGGTTTGGGAGATACATTTTTGTTAGGGGTACATTGCACACTCTTGAGATTGTCCTGGGTTCAATTTATGGCCCTAATGTTGATACCCCTGGATTTTTTGTTCAGATAATGGAAGTACTCTCACCCATTTGCAATTTACCTATTGTAATAGGAGGGGATTTGAATCTGGTGATGGATCCTGCATGGATGCTAGTGCAGGGGTGAGGGTTGGGGGTTGGTTTTAAAATGGATGCAGGAGGGAGAAACATGGCATAGCTGTTAGTACATGGGTGATGGTTGGGGGAGTGGGTTTAACATGGGTGAGGGACGGAGAAGGGTGACATGAATGGTAGTTCATGACTAAGTGTGGGGGTAGTTTAAACATTTGGGTGAGGGAGGAGGGTGGAATACGTGCTTGAGGGGGTGAGGGTTGTGGGTTGGTTTTAACACATGGGTATACGGGTGGTATGGGTGCTACTGCATAGATGAGGGTGGTGGAAGAAAAGCGGAATGGGTGCTGGGGCGAAAGGTGGGTGTTTTAGTCCTTTCATTTACAGATTTGTGATCGGCTGGGGATGGTGAGGAAAAAGATGACGACAGACCGATGGTATGGGAGGGCTACACTGATTGCCCACTGTGGCACCTACTATAGATATAATATTTTTTTTTTTATTATTAAATACATTGCAAACTGCTGCCACCTAGCACAAGTGTCCTGTCCCCTTTAAAAAATGAATAAAGGAATCAGAAATAAAAGCAAATCTGCATCAGAAGTTTTCACAGAATGAGACCTATCATAAAGTGTTTTTGCTTTACAAGTAGTGATAATTTGATACATAACGGGGTTGACAGACACTGTCCTTTAAACATCACATGCCAACTGCTGCAGCTACATTAAATGTTACTTAAGTTAGTATGTGGTGAGAAAACCACTTTTTTTATTTATGTGATTGAAATACAGATTTTATTGACGTATCAGCTGGAAAAATGCATCATCTTAGAAAGTTGTATGTATTACTTCAATTTGGCAACAAGAATGTTAGTATATATATATGCATTATCATAGAAAATGGGATGCATTTTTTGCCAGCAACAATGACTGGCATATTTTTTTTTCAAATGTCTTGACTGACTACGTTATGACATAATATTGTAACACAAGGGGGTGTTACCCTGGGATCTTGTAGGTGGGGATATAAACACTTTGTACCACAGCCCAGGATGTGCAGCTTAACACAGCAGACTGACTGTGCATTTATTGGTAAGATTACTGTGAGAGGTGCATTCAAACATAACACAGGTTGAAAATAAAACAACAGAAAATAATACCTAGCTCTTTGTTGAGCGCTAACTACACAGTGAACTTTTGTTCCCTCTCTATAACCCAGGTAGCTAAGCTGTTTCCTGGGACATACAAAAAAATCAGCACAGAGTCTCTTGTTCTATGTTTCAAATGAAAATTATTTACCAGTCTCAGGTTTTCAGCCAATCCAAAGTCAGAATTCAATTAATTCTTGCAGGCTAAATGAAAGGTTCCATACCAGGCAGTCAGTTGATTCAGAGTTCTCTCTTTCCAAAGTAAAAATCCAATTTGTTGTTGAAGGCCAAACAAAAGTTCCAAACCAGGCAGTCAGTTGATTCAGAGTTCTCTCTCTGTCTCTGTCTCTGTCTCTGTCTCTCTCTCTCTCTCTCTCTCTCCAAAGTAAAAATCCTTCTGCAAATGTTCCCCAGCCAGGCTCCAGGTCTGTTCCTAATCAGGTACTGAGACACAAGCAATTGTTTGAGCCTTCTCTTTTATGCAGGCAATCACCCTCCTGCACCTGCTCTTAATCAAGTACTTAACTCTGTGAAGTTGTGGTGCAATGCCTTCTGGGACTTGTAGTGTATGCACCATGTTTTGTAGTCCTGGCAGAGAAAAATATGGAACATACGTGCTGGGAGGTAACGCCCCTCCACAACTTTACCCAGTGCTGTGTTACATACCTCCCCCCTCAGCTTAGCCCCCTCGGGCTGAGCGGCCACAGAAAAGAAGGAGTGGATGCGGGAAAGAGCATCCGCATTCCCATGTTTAGCACCGGCACGGTGCAGAATCTGAAAATCAAAAGGCTGTAAACTCAAAAACCATCGGGTAACCCGAGCATTCTTTTCCTTAGTCTGTCTCATCCATGTGAAGGGAGCGTGATCAGTCACAAGAAGAAACTTACGGCCCAGCAAGTAATATTTCAGAGACTCAAGTGCCCATCTGATTGCCAGACATTCCCTCTCCACCGTGGCAAAGCGCCTTTCATGTGGCAACAGCTTGCGGCTCAAGTATATTATCGGGTGTTCTTCACCCTCAATGTCCTGGGACAGGACTGCCCCCAGACCTGTGTCAGATGCATCAATTTGTACCATCATGGGTTGGAGAAGTCTGGGAATCAGGACAGGAGAGGCACACAGTGCCTGTTTCAAGCTACAGAATGCTTTATCGGCTTCAGAGTCCATTTCACCACATTAGGTTGACTGTTACGTGGAGGTCACTGAGGGGCTGCTATAGTAACAAGTTTGGAATAAACCTTGTAATAACTCATGAGTCCCAAAATGCCCTTACTTGTTTCTTATTGACCAGTCGTGGCCAGTTTTGAACAGCAGCAATTTTTCTCTTGTGGCTTTATAAGGCCTCTTCCTATTGTATAACAAGTGCTTTGCTTCACTCACCCCTAAGGTACATTTCTTTGGGTTGGCTGTGAGCCCTGCATTATGATGACTTGTCACTGGCTCTAGTTTCTCCAAGTGAGTGTCCCAGGTGTGGCTGTGGATGATGACATCATCTAAATACGCAGCAGCATACTCCTGGTGTGGTCGCAGCACATGGTCCATCAGGCATTGAAATGTGTGGAGTCCATGTAAACAAAAGGAAGCATTGTATATTGATATAAGCCATCAGAGGTGGCAAACACTGCTTTTCTCTGGCGGCTTTTGTCAAGGGGACTTGCCAGTAGCCTTCATCAGGTCAAGAGTGCTGATGAAGTAGCGGTTCCCAGTCTTTCGATGAGCTCATCTACCGTGGCATTGAAAGGCATCAAAGGCTGAAATCTCATTCAGTTTTCTGAATCGCTGCAGAACCTGACTGATCCATCAGGTTTTGGGACAAGTACTATAGGGCTAGACCAGGCACTGTGAGATTCTTCAATTATTCCCATCTCTAACATCTTTTTAACCTCTTCTTTTATCGCAATTTGACGTGTTTCTGGTACACAATATGGCTTGAGGTGTACCACTTTCCCTGGAGGGGTCACAATATCGTGAGTGACGAGTTGAGTGTTGCCGGGTCGGTCGGAGAACACATCTTTATTTCTGTCAAGGAACTCAAAGAGATCTTGCTTCTGACTTGGTGTCAGGTCTCCAACCATTACTGTGTCTCTAAGATTTTCCTCTGTTGGACCGGTTTTTGTTTCACTCCAGCAGACATCACGGTACACCGACTTTTTCAACAAATTGATGTGGTATATTTGTTCAGGCTTCCGCCTACCCAGTTGTTTTATCTTGTAGTTTACTTTTTCAAGTACCTCGTAGGGTCCCTTCCAGATGGCCAGGAATTTACACTCAGAGGTGGGGACAAATACCAACACTCTGTCACTGGGCTGAAACTCTCTAGGCGCTGCAGAATGGTTGTAGACTCTACTTTGAGCTTCTTGGGCCTTTTGCATATGTTCCTTCACATTAGGCATTATGGCATTAATGTGCTCTCTCATTCCTTCCACATGCTCAATGACGGTTTGGTGGGCAGGGTTGATGTTCCCATGTCACTTTTCTGTGCTCAGGAGACCTCATGGATGGTGGGCATACAGCAATTCAAACGGGGAAAATCCGATGGATGCTTGGGGCACTTCACGGATGGCAAACATTAAATACGGCAATAACTGATCCCAATTCTGTCCATCTGTCTCCATGGTTTTCTTTATCATACTCTTTAATGTCTTATTGAATCCCTCAACGAGCCCATCTGTCTGCGGATGATACACGGACATGCGCAGCTGTTTGATCTGCAGGAGCTTGCACAAGTCTTTCATTACTCTGGACATGAAGGGTGTTCCTTGATCAGTAAGGATCTCCTTAGGAATCCCGACTCAGGAAAACATCTGTACTAGTTCTCGGGCGATGTTTTTGGTGGCCGTGTTCCGCAGGGGAATGGCTTCCGGGTATCTGGTAGCATAATCCACTACTACCAGAATATACTGAAACCCTTTTGCAGACTTCACCAAAGGTCCTACCAGGTCCATGGCAATACGTTCAAATGGTGTTTTGATGATTGGCAGGGGAACTAGTGGTTCTCGGAAAGAGGGTTGCGGAGCTCTCTGTTGGCACTCCGGACAGGAGCGACAATATCGTTCCACCTCAGCATGGACCCCCGGCCAAAAGAAACAACTCAACAGTCTCTCTTTTGTCTTATCCATTCCCAGGTGTCCTCCCAAGAGGTGGCTATGGGCCAAATGCAATACGGTGCGCTGGAAAGGCTGGGGCACGAGTAGCTGCTCTGTCAGTTTGTCGGCTGTTTTGTGTACTCGATACAGCAAGTTGTTGTTCATAGCAAAGTGTGGGTAGGGGAGGTTTGGTCAGGTTGAAGGCCTCCCATCCACCACTTTCACATCTCCTCTGGTGTGCTGGGGTGTGGGTCTTCGAAGTTGTGCTGTCCCAAATTTTCCTCTATGCAGTGTGCCTTCTGGTGTGAAGAGATTGTCCTCTTCTAGGTCGTCTGGAGTGTCTTCATGACATCTGCTCCTCCGTCCTCTTCATCATTGTCTTCTCCACGAAGACTTGTGTGTCGTTGATGGAAAATTTTTTTCTTCAGTTTGTTGGACACTGCATATGCCTTATCGTCCTCATTGTCTTTGTCTTTCCTCAGTTCCAGAGTCTTTGGAAGAATGGACAGTCACGTCCTAACAACACGGGGAAAGGCAACTGTTTCACCACTCCCACTGCTCCAGAAAATACACCTTCCTTTGTTTTTATTTCAAGGTGGACTGTGGGATACATCTTGGTGTCCCCATGGATGCACGTGATGGAAATGGAGTTGTTGTCACTCACTTGGCTGAGGGGTACTAAAGAGGGTTTGACTAGTGTCATCATACTGCCGGAGTCCAGCGAGGCATCCACTTCCTGGTTCTGGACTGATACGAGGAGGCTGACTATGATTCCCCAGGAGAACAGTAATGATATTACACTGTTTGGGCAGGTTTGCCTCTATTTGCATTGGCTCATCTTTCTTAGGACAGTTCCAAGAAATGTGTCCTGGTTCTCCACATGTGAAACAGGTTCTGGTATCTCGGTTCCTCACTCCTTTTCTTACTTTAAACGAGGTCTGATGCCCTCCCGCTGGTACTGTGGTCATCTGGTCCCCTGGCTCCTTCACGCTCTTCCATCTGCGTTGTGCGATGGACGACTCTCTTATCTTGTTCTTGGTGAGCTCTCTTTCCAGACTGATCCTTTCAGATCTGGTAGTCTTTAAAAGTTCGAGTGGTAGCATAATATCTTTCCACAAGGTCTACCAGCCCTTCATGCGGTACTAGGTTACCTTGACTGATGTTTCTTTTAAATCATAGGGTAGGGCTCTGATAAAGTTATCCAGTAGCACTTTCTACTACTGCAGTAGACATCAGGACTTCAGGTTGTAGCCATTGAGCTAAGTGGATCAGATCAAACATCTGTGAGCGGGAGGTGTCTCTGGTTGAAATGACCAGGAATGGAATCGCTGAGCTCTCACTCATGTGTTGTTACCCCTTAGGCGTGCAAGGATTTCTTTTTTTAGCTTATCATAGTCTTCAGCATCCCCTGGTTCAAGGTCATAATATGCCTTCTGTGCACCACCACTGAGGAAGGGGGCCAGAATGCCAGCCTACTTATTTTGAGGCCGTCCTTCTTAGCTTGTAGTCCTTTCAAAAGTTTTCAGATAGGCTTCCACATCATCAGTGGCTGTCATCTTCTGCGGGAAGTGCCCAGCTACAATGGAGGATGCACCTGCTGTTCGGGCTTCCTTCCCTTTAGCCATTTCTGCAGCAAGCCGCTGTAGCTCTAAGCTCAACATTTGCTGTCCCCTCTGCTGCTCTTCCAGCAGCAGTCTATTGGTCTCTGCCTGCTGCTGGTTTGTGGTGTGCTAGGCACAGATTTCGCTTGGTCGTGCTGCAATAGGCTCCTCCATAGCTGCTTCAATGTTTTAGTGTTGTTGTTATCCTACAACCTTGCCTGTATTCTCCACCACTGTAACACAAGGGGGGTTGTTCCCTGGGATCTTGTAGGTGGGGATATAAACACTTTGTACCACAGCCCAGGATGTGCAATTTAACACAGCAGACTGACTGTGCATTTATTGGTAAGATTACTGTGAGAGGTGCATTCAAACATGAACACAGGTTGAAAATAAAACAACAGAAAATAATACCTAGTTTTGTTGAGCTGCTAACTACACAGTGAACTTTTGTTCCTCTCTATAACCCAGGTAGCTAAGCTGTTTCCTGGGACATACAAAAAAAATCAGCACAGAGTCTCTTGTTCTATGTTTCAAAGGAAAATTATTTACCAGTCTTAGGTTTTCAGCCAGTCCAAAGTCAGAATTCAATTCATTCTTGCAGGCTAAACAAAAGGTTCCATAGCAGGCAGTCAGTTGATTAAGAGTTCTCTCTTTCCAAAGTAAAAATCCAATTTGTTGTTGAAGGCCAAACAAAAGTTCCAAACCAGGCAGTCAGTTGATTAAGATTCTCTCTCCAAAGTAAAATCCTTCTGCAAATGTTCCCAGCCAGTTCCAGGTCTGTTCCTAATCAGGTACTGACACAAGCAATTGTTTGAGCCTCTCTTTATGCAGGCAATCACCCTCCTGCACCTGCTCTTAATAAAGTACTTAACTCTGTGAAATTGTGGTGCAATGTCTTCTTGGACTTGTAGTGTATGCACCATGCTTTGTAGTCCTGGCAGAGAAAATGGAACCTACGTGCTGGGAGGCAACGCCTTCCACACTTTACCTAGTGCTGTGTTATAATATGTTTTGCAACAGTTCCATATGCTGCAGCTGCAGTACCTGGCTTGACTTTGTTACAAAAGCTCTTTTAAACATAGCAACTTTGATTTACTCATTTAAAACACAAAGCAGCAAATAGTGAAATTAGGTAATAGTTATTTTTTCTAATAATTCATGACAATGAGTATATATAATAGTACATAAATGGCTAATGTGCCTCTTTTCTTTCACTAAGGAACTATGATGCAGCTGCAGCAGGAAAACTTTTAACATATAGGTGGGTGGACCTGTTATGTATTGAGTTGCTGGCTTTAGCAAACAGAAGAAACCATAGATAAACCTAGTTGTATTCCTATCAATGTCACACATGATCATTTTCTCCCCTTATATTAAACAGTGTTTCCTTTACATGTATTTCATTACTATCTTCATTACTGGCAGCACAATTAAAAAATAGGGTTCGAATTCTAAAAAGTTCTAAAAAAATTAGAACCCTAGAACTTTTTCAAAAGTTCTAGACTAGAACTAGAACCCAGAACTTCATAGGGTTTTGACAACCCTACTGGCAATTGCTTTTCTGTTAAACAAATGACATAAGCTGTTCATGGAGCAACTGCAGTTCAGCACCTGCCTCCCCACCCCAGACTTTCAGAAGTGAGGCTATTGGGCAAATGGAAACATGCCTAACATGATCTGAAGCCTGACAAGCACTGAAAGAGAGTGCTGGCAAGTGTTTTTCTATTTAAAAATAACATTACATTGCCATTCATGGAGCAACAGAAGGCCAGGGCCCTTCGCCCAGCCATTCAGGAGTGAGGACATTGGAGAAATGGGAGGATGAGTAGTGTCATCATCTGAAGCTTCACAAGGCCTGATACAGAGTGCGGGCAAATGTTTTTCTACTTTAAAAAAATACATTGCCCATTCAGGGAGAAACAGTAGTTCCGCCACCCCAGGCTTTGAGGAGAGAGGATGTTGGGAGAAAAGGAATGTGATGGTGTGATCTGAAGCCTCACAAGACCTGATATAGCATGTTGGCAAGTTTTTCTACTTTAAAAGACATTGCCTATTCATGGAGAAACAATAGTTCTGCCACCCCAGATTCTGAGGAGGAGGAAGTTGAGAAATGGGAATGTGACTGAGCTTGATCTGAAGCCTCTCATGACCTGATACAGAGTGCTGGCTGTTTTCTCTGTTTACAAAATCAAGGTAAATGAGCTGTTCAAAGAGTTAGTACACATCCACTTTTGTGTAACCTGTGCACAAACAAGACAGATAGTATTGTGCAGAGGAGATTTACAGGTAAACAACGGCATCCATTGCCATTCAAAGATTACTGCCACTTTTAATGTGTCCTTCAGGAAGCAATGTTGGTTGAAAATGAACACTAAATGGTCAGCAGTATGGTAGCCATTTATATCTAAATTTCCAACATGGAATTACTGTGTGTGGTGTGTGTAGTGAATTTTAGAACTAGATAAGGCTCAGGAAGATTCTGTGCATTGAACTATTGCCATGCATTATACAGTTCTAAGCATGGCTATAAGCCAATCAGGTTGCAGGAGTTTACTAGTCTATTTTGTAAAGTCTGTCAGCACAGATATAAGGGTTTCCCATTAAACTTTTCACCACCATACACCTATTCAATATCTTTAGCACAGCAGTCAAATTCAGTTTACCTATCCTCTGTTCCTCCTTTGCCCTTTTAATTGACTATTCCATCTGTTTTTGTAGATATTGTAAACTGTTTTTGTATTCCTTGCACCCACCCCCCGGCTCGCATCTGGCTCAGTGTGCCTTTCCCGGTTATCAATTTGAAATAAATAAATCAGTAAATACACCCTTACCTGACCGAGTGAAACCATCCACAAAGTCCCCTTTACATATCTTTTCTTTCATTGCCATGTTCACATTTTATTTAGTTTTTGTTTACCGGGTAGGTGCGCTAGCCAAACAGGTGACTATTTTCAGGCACGACCCGGGAGGTACAGTAACAATACAGAGTTCATTTACATAATATAGAAGCAGCAACAATACAGAGAACAGTTTTCAGTAAAAGGCAATAAAGAAGTACAGCTTCAGAGACAATCAACAGGTCAAGAGAAAAACAGCAGATTTACAGTGTTTGGTCACTACCGATTCCCCTGCTGCTCTGCTCCTAGGATTTCCTTCTCTTTTACTGCACTCACCCACAGCTTTGCACTGCTCCTCTGTGACATCACATCTGCCTCACTTCCTTTGCCATGTCAGGGGTCAAAAGAGACAGTGGACCTGGTCTAACTACTCTCTTTTGCCCTTGTTCCCTTTCACATGCTAGAAATCCTCCCCAATTCCCATGTATACATTTTAAAGGCCACCGGTTTGAATTTTTTTTTTTTTTACAAGAAAACCAGGTAAAATTCCAGAATTTGAACTGTCTGCACACCAATAAAATAAAGAATTGGACAGATTTTAGCTCTTATATGAAGACTGTAAATCTGCAGAACTTGTATTTTTCGTGCTTCCTGCACAATTTTAATTTGCATGAAGTAATGGTCTGCGTAATAGCCTTCTTTTATCCTGATTATTCATACACATATAACCACACAGTCTCCTGGGGTTACTAGAACCCTCAGTGTCAGTTCTAGTTTTTTTTTTAGACTTTGGTAACCGAGTAGGCCCACTAGGCACAAGGCCTGTTTTCAGGGGAGACCAGGGAGCACTGGGGTTTAAAGTGACTTGCTTACAATCACACAGTATGCAAGTGGAGGTGAGTGGAATCAAACCAGGTCTGCTTGAATGTACAAGTTCATTCACAACTCATTACTCTAACCTGTAGGTTATACTAGGCAGCCCCATAGATAGAGAAAGGCAGCCAGTGATTAACTAGTTAAATGGATTTTTCACCTACTTACTCTTGTTTACTTGGTCTAAGCTGAGACGAGAAGATAAGTTAATTTAGAACTTTGCAGCAGCATAGCCACAGCAGCTGTAAGGATGGAGTTTTAGAATTTTGAAAGGGAGTCAGTGTTGGTCTGTGTAGAGGGTGGGTTGGAGCTGCAGTTTGAAGTGTGTCAGCTGTGGCCTCTGAATGGACAGCCTGCTTTCTCACCCTAGTCCTGGTATTCTCCTGCCTGTCAAGAGAAGTGGTGGGTGGAACTGCCTCTCACAGCAGAATGCCAGGATCTACTGATTTTCATCCCCGGAGGGGTGAAAAGCACGCTAGAGAATGGATCTGAGGGGCAATTCCCCTTTTGATCCAGGACAATTTCAAGCTACCTGTACTGTTCTAACAGTGAGTAAGATCTGACTTTGCACTGCAGAAAGACAGTACGTGAGCTTTGGCTTTCTCTGAGAAGAGGGAAATGGACATCTGTCTGTTTAGAAGTTTGAAACTGTTTCTCAGTTTAAAGTTGGCTGACAATTGTGGGGTCACAATGCATAACTAATTCTCATTGTTCAGGACTTTAATTCTCACACTACCAGTGTAGTGTTTCCTAAATGCTGGATGCAAAAGTTCATTCAATGATGCATTTATGCAAGTGTGTTCCAAGATGTTTAAGGTGTAACTCAAAGAATGGCTGGGTATGGATTTTGGAGCAAAGAGTTGGCAGCACCCCTATCTGGAGTAACCAGTTCAGAATGATAGGTTATGTAGGGTGCCTAGTTATTTTGGACATAGTGGCCAATGTCTAAAGAGAATTTTATCCCTGTAGGGTTGCGCTTAGTAATTAGCCAAATGTATCTTCAGTTGTGGTTAGTGCCACTAGAAGTATTTCCAGTTTGTGGCCAGTGCCACTGGAAGAAGTTTAAAGTCCTATGCCATATGAGAAATGTGTGTTCAGTTGTGACCAGTGCCACTAGATGAAATGTTCATGTTGTGGCCAGTGCCACTGAGAGAGAAGTTTAGTAGTCCTGTGCCATATGGGCATGCCAGTGCAAGATGTCCAATGCCCAATGAAATATGGGAATATGTAGCGGTTCTGTCAGATATAGTCATTTTGTTGTTCTGCAGATTCCTTGTGTCACGCTGTGTAAACCTTGGGGGTCCACCCTTGCTTTGGAGAGAGTTTTTTGGAGCAAAGCCACACTCTAGAACCTTAACTATGGTTTGGACATTCATGTTATTACTTCCTGTGTGTGGAGTTACTGGATACCCTCCAGAAGTACAGGTCTAGCATTGCCCTAGCAAATAGTTCTCTCCCAGGACCTGGTTGTCTGTAAATACCTTTATATGTCAAATTTTACTTTGTACACCCTTTGACATCTAGAAGTAATGAGCCTGGTATACATTCCCCAAAGTTAGAGTTATACCAACTGCCAAGTGTATGCCCAGTCAAGGGCACCAGGTGGTAGCTAGTTATGTAAAGTAGTGGGGGTTAAAAAATGGAGGCTTGTCCAAAGATGTTTAATTTGGGGAGTGCCACAAAAATGTGGGCTTGTCTGATGTTGTTTAATTTGAGTTGAACAGATACTTTTGCTGAGGGTATGACTAGCATCCTTCTGTCTGGTACTGGTGTAGCTCAAACAGAAAATAAGCTTTGGACAACACGATTTTGCTCAGAAAAGTGGCAAACAAATGTGCTGCTTGTGTGCCGTTTTAGTACAGTAAAAGAACAGTGCTGCTTGTGTGTTTTCAGCTTGCAGTGGATAATAAAGCATTAAAGTGTGTGTCTACCGCTGCATTAGGAAGTGCCTACAGAACTTTAAATGTAATTATCAAGTGACAAAAGTATTGTGGACTTTAGGAACAGCCACAAATATCTGCCCTGAAAGTTTCTATGTGCTTTGTGTAAATTGGGGAAATCGCATGAAAAATTGTTCAGAAACTGTGGTAAAATGGTAAAAACTGCGATCCCACCACTGAAACTGCAACTGAAAAAACAGTTTGCAGTTTCAATTTGCTTCTGCTCAACGAGCACCATAAAGGAAGAGCAAGCCAGGAGAGAGGGGTTCATTTGCATGACATCAAGTGATTGGTGTGACTGCAACCAGTCGTGCCCCCTGGCCAGCATCTGTGCACTGCAGAGTGTTGAGATTAGGTGAGAGAGACTGGCATGCGAGCTGGTCAATTCAGGATCAACTACCGAGGAGCCTGTAAATGTTCTAAACCATATTAAAAACTCCTTGAGTCCTGGTGGCCATTTTGGGTCAGGTTCTGTAATGGATGGTTCTGACACCATATGGCATCTACTGAACCCAATGAGTTAAGTAGACTGTTAAAGTGTACTTTTGGGTTCAACCCGTTGTCCGACTAGCTGGAGAGTGATCGAAGCATTTCAGAATTTTATCAGGGACACTGGTTTACCAGGATTGAGAAAGGGCATATTCCGTTTTACACATTGTAAAAAATGGTATTGTCACCGGTGTCTGTTAAGCCTAAATCCGGTTTTACCGGTGTTTGGTTTTGTGTACTTTATTTAACAACTTTTAACTCTGCTAACATGCATTTTAGCAATTTTGACCTCCACTATTGCACATCCTTCCATCCTTGTACCAATTTAAAGTTATTTTAGATACAAGATGTGATGGCAGCAGCAACACTACAGCCCCCATCCCTAAGGTGTGA
This sequence comes from Neoceratodus forsteri, assembly GCA_016271365.2. NCBI lineage: Eukaryota > Metazoa > Chordata > Ceratodontiformes > Ceratodontidae > Neoceratodus > Neoceratodus forsteri. The sequence continues at coordinate 408,873,442 of CM057457.1, read as the reverse complement.
TGGAAGCAGCACTACGGCCCCATCCCTTGAGTGCGATGACAGCACCAACAGCACTACAGCCCCCATTCCTATGGTGTGATGGCAGCAGCAACAGCACTATAACCTCCCTCTCTCAGGTGTGACAGAAGCAGCAGCACTGCAGCCCCTATCCCTTAGGTGTGATGGCAGCAGTACTACGTTCACCATCCATCAGTGGTGATGGCAGAAGCACTACAGCCCCCACCCCCTTTGGTGCAATGGCAGTAGCAACAATGCAGTCCACATCCCTCTGGGGTGATGGGAGTAGTGACAGCACTATGATCCCCTTTCTTCAACACCCACACCCGACATGCACAAATTACAAATGACTTGGTCTCTTTGCTTATAGAACTCAGATGTGAATTAATCAGAACCATCACAGCTAAGGTGGACTACCTTTGTTTTTTCCTATCTATAATTTAACTGCCTGAATTGGATTTCTGCCTGTGACACCACTGACCAGGGTTAGGGAACAGACTTGGGTGTTGGAGAGCCAGCTGGTGGGTGAAGGTTTGAGTGTCCAATGACCACTCACCTTCTCCTGGGAGGGAGGGTGGGTTCACAGCTCAGCATTTGCTGGGCCCTGATGGAGGCCAGAGGCATGACAACATGTCAGCCCTCACTGCAGGAGGGAGCGTGATGGACGTCGGCTTGTGCCTTGACATCATGTGGCCTGTCACACTCCCAAGAAAATGGGAAAACACCTGCTGACCAACTGAAGGACAGCTGTTGGTTCCTCCATAAGTGAAAGCCCCAGACACGTGTCTGTTCTTAACCCTGCCATGCCCAGGATACACAGGAAGCTCTTTAGGGCCATTCTCCTCCCCTGGTAGCCTCCCACAGGGGTAGGGGCCCACTCAATGAAGGGTTACTTTGGGTTACCTGGTAGAACAGCAGTAAGGGGCAGTGGGTGGTGGTTGGGACTCAGCAGTGGTGGTAGGGGGCCTTGGCAGGCCTGAATGAGTGAATGGCCAAGGGTAGGAGGAGCAAAAAAAAGTGCTTGAATTTGCTTCTTTGAAATACAGTGTCTTCACCTAAAAAACTATATTATTAGTGGAGGACGTTCAAATGGATTTATGCATCTCCCAGACATGTGGATGCTTTTTTTTTACTTGGTAGCCATGAAAAGGGTGTCTTCCAGTTTTCATGTCTTTGTTCAGATGTGAATTGAGCACTACTCTGCCCACCAGCATCATATAGCCCCTGGAGTCATACCTTCCGTATGTCACTGAATGTGCTTTCAAAATCCACTGGCCAAACATAAGTACTCTTAAATACTTAACATTTGCTTTTTGTTGAAGCAGTCTATCAGAAAACTTTTTGTTGTCACAGAGACTGAAGCAGCAGGTGGGAGAAAAGGTGCAAATTATCCAGTTCACCTAAATGGGGTACTAACTGTGAAGTCTTTTCATAAGTAGTAAGGCAGTTTCTTCTTTGTGAACATACTTTCATTCAGATTAGTTTTCATTCAAACAACTGAGGATTGTGGATGGCCCTGATTATAAACTTGAATAAGCTAGTTGGTAACAGTGATCCTGAGTTTAGCAATCTACAACCTAGATGCTTATATGCAAAGAATACAATAAAACCTGACTAAAATCTAAAACAAGCTTATAAAACACATAAAATGTATCCGAACATTGATCTTTACCTATACAAAATCATTGCAGCCCAAGTAAAACTCGGTTAAATTACATGGTACCCTGACTACTATTCTACGATGTAGTAAACATATATTGAGTATTTTTTATATTCTTTGTAAAGCAGTTAAGGCCGCTAGGCAGAACTGTCTGTTTTCAGGAGTGACCTAGAAGCACTGGGGAGGTTAAGTGACTTGCTTGGAGTCACACAGTATGCAAGTGGAGGTTGTGGGAATCAAACCCAGGTCTGCTGGCTGTACCCAGTTCATTCACTGTTTGTTACTCTAACCACTAGGCATGGGTGGTTAAACTGAATGGCTGATTACAATAAAGCAGTGCGGGTGATTTCCTTACTGTCTCTATATGCAGCAAAGCAGAAAGAATGCAAAGCACAGCAGCATTCATTTTAAGATGCTGAAATCTGGGTCAGCCCGCTGGCACTGCGGTAGCACTATTACTTGCAATGCCAGCGACACAGGGTCAGAAGTGAACTCGGGTTGCTGGAGGTCTGGCCAGGGGAGTAGGATTGAGCACATGGGGGACTGCTCTCCTCCTCCGGAGAGGGTGGGCTGCAGGTCCTGCTGCTTTACCACCACCTGTGTGACCACGGGTGGTGATGCAATGGTGCTGCAGAGTGATCAGGAGGGGAGGACACTAGCCAGGATCTGGAGCAGTGGCATGTTTCTATGTGACCTACCTCCTTGGATCTCCTGTAGTGCCGGTGCCCTCAGGGACAAAGGCCAGAAAACCAGGAACAATCACCCCACATTGGCCATTGGCAGAAGGGACCCAGGTGCTCCAGACTTCATAACCAGGCTCCATAAGGGATCCACTGAGTTCCCCGACACACACTAAAGGAGTGTGGAGGAGTGCCCTGGGGTCCCCTCCCTTCCCACCTGGCGGGGTACAAACCAGGCAGGATAGAGGCAGGACCACAGGAGCTCCTGAGCATTAGCTGGGGTGAAGCTAAGGATAGCCAGCCTAGGGATCTCTGAAAAGTGGAGACTGATGCTGTGAGAAGGGACATAGAAAGAAAATAAAACAAAATTTAAAAAGATGCTGAGATCTTAGAGATTCTGTGCAGTGACATGCAATTTCCGTGAGGCACTGGTACAAGAATTCAAAATCCGCAAACCAAGCAGGATTCCGTGATTGTTACCGGTGTTACCGGTAAAAATGGAAAACCAGGGTCCCTGAATTTTATGAATTTGCTGAAATGTACCAGCAGAGCAATCGATTGCAGTTTAAAGTAAATTCAGTAGCTAGAAAGGCCAGAAACACAGCTTTGAGCAAGTGAACAGAGTTCGATGCATATGAAAAATTACAGACACCATTACAGGGTGGGGTCAGCAATGTAAACGCAGCAGCAGGGAGTCATTTTGTGAGACAATATGTGACTAGTAAGCATTTCAGTAACAATAAGTTAGTGTGTTATCTTTGAAACATGGTTTTATTCACAGGTGTGGTTTTCTGGGGAAATGTAATGCAATGTAGTGTATGTTCCTTTTGTTGTTCACAGGTACCCTGGGAAGTTGGGGGGGTTAGGTTCCCCAGTAGGCAGCATAGTCAGATAGAGTTTTGCTAGAGGGCTAAGGGAATAGACAGGCTGAGGTCCTGATCTGCAATACGGGCTCTCAGTCTTGGTCTTTTAGGACATGCTTCAAGCAGTTTTCTTGGAGCCACTGAGAATCCATAGATAGACTGTAGGATAGGGGCTGAAGTTTCATCAACCAGCCTCTGTTCCTTTAGTGGGTGTGCCAACTCAAGGTCAACACCACCATGGTGAACACAGCACAGCAACAGAAATCACCTATCTGTGGTGAGTCGCTGTGCTGGTGCGCAGAAGACACTGGCGGTGTATTTCCTGGTGTAGCACCCTCCCCCGGTCCAACTGTGACTTGGAGTTAAAATCCTAGAGATGAGGGGTTGTGGGGGTGGAGCCCCCCACATGGGGAGTTGAGGGTGCAGCCCCCCACTAGAAAGCTCTGACATCCTCGAAGCTAAAATGCTGACAGTCGGCATGGTAGCTGTCGCTGTGGGGGATGTCGGTGCTAGCACTGTCGAAGCACTATAGTAAACCCCCTTAGCATTGCCTGCCTGTGCCTGTCACATGGCGGGGAGAAGTAGTGCTACCTCCTCATAAGTAACACAGAGGGTAGATGGCCTGGTGCCAAGTGGAGATATGACTGCGGAGAGTCATTTGCCTGGCAGGGTGGCGTAACCACCCAGTCCCCTGGTGTTACTAGAATCCCCTCATTGTCAGTGCTAGGTAGGGAAAGGCAGCTGGTGATTAACTAGTTAAATGGGTTTTTCACTTACTCACTCTTGTGTTTACTTGGCCTCAGCTGAGATGAGAGAGATGAGCTCATTTAGAACTCTCACAGCAGCATAAGACACAGCAGCTGTGAGGAGGGAGTTTTAGAATCCTGAGAGGGGGATCAGCATTAGTCTGAGTAGAAACTGAGTTGGAGCTGCAGTTTGAAGTGTGAGTGTCAGCCATGGGCTCTGAGTGGAGAGCCTGCTTTCTCACCCTAGTCCTGGTATTATTCAGCCTGCCAAAAGAAGTAGTGGAAACCATTCTATACAGCAGGATCTCCAGATTTTTCATCCCCAGCGGGGTGAAAAGGACTGCTAGGCAATGGATTCCAGGGGCAATCCCTTTTTTTGATCCAGGACAATGTGAAGCTGCCTATACTGTTCTAACCATGAGTAAGATCAGACCCTGTGCTGCAGAAAGAAAGTACCTGTGCTTTGGTGTTTCTCTGAGAACAGGAAAAATGTACACCTATTTGTTCAAAAGCGTGAGACTGTTTCTCAGTTTAAAGTTGGCTGAAAATTATGGAGTCCAGATGCATGACTAATTCACATTGTTCAGGACTTTAATTCTCACACTACCAGTGTAGTGTTTCCTAAATGCTGGATGCAAAAGTTCATTCAGTGATGCATTTACCCAAGTGTGTTCAAGATGTTTTAAGGTATAGCTGAAAGAATGGCTGGGTATGGATTTGGGAGCAAAGGGTGGGCAGCCCCGGTCTGGAGTAACCAGTTCAAGACTACAGGTTCTACAAGCTTGCTTAGTTACTTTGGACATGGTGGCCAATATCTGAAGTGAATTTTACCCCCTGTAGTGGGTTGTGCTAGTAATTAGCTAAATGTATGTTCAATTGCGGCCAGTGCCACTGGAAGTATTTCCAGTTTGTGACCAGTGCCACAGGAAGAAGTTTAAAAGTCCTGTGCCATATGGAAAATTTGTGTTCAGTTGTGGCCAGTGCCACTAGAAGAAATGTCCATGTTGTGGCCAGTGCCACTGAAACAGAAGTTGAAAAGTCCTATGCCATCTGGGAATGCCAGTGCAAGATGTACAAGAAACATGGGAATACATAGAGTTTCTGTTAGACATGAGTCGTTTCGTTGTTCTACAAATTCCTTGTGCCACGCTTTGTAAACCTTGGATGTCCACCCTTGCTTTAGAGAACATCTTTTGGAATAAAGTCACACTCTAGAATCCCAACTATGGTTTGGACATTCACATTATTGCTTTCTGTGTGTGGAGTTACTGGGTACCCCTCTAAAAGTATAGATCTAGCACAGCCCTAGCAAAACGCTCCCTCCCCAGGATCTGGTTGTTCATAAATACCTTATAGGTTAAATTTTACAGTACTTTTGTACACTCCCACTCCTTTTGACCTCTAGAAGTATCGAGCCTGGTATACATTCCCCAAAGTTAGGGGTGGTACCAATTGCTAAGTGTGTGCCCAGTCAAGGGTATCAGGGGTAGCTAGCTGTGTAATATAGCAGATGGTGGTTACACATATACTAAAAGAATGACAACAGAATGCAGGTAAAAATCTGAAAATTGAAGTAACAATTCCTGCACTTTCAAGTCTTGGAAATGGAATTTCACTATTTTAATCATTCCAAATCAGTGGCCTTGTACATTTTCAGTATTATTATGTAAATGCTCACCAGCTTTGTCCTTGGGCTGCTCCATCCCAGCCTTCTCCTTTGCTCTCTCTTCCTGTTCCCCTACGTTGTTTGGTATGCTGTCCTGTGGCTTTCCCTTCTCTCCTCTCTTCAACTTCTTCTCCTTGTTGCTGCCTTTGATCTTCCTTTTTCCCTTCATTTCTTTCTTTTTCTCCAATGGCTGTTCGCATGGGTGTCGAAACATGGTGAAAAGTGGAGACTCTGAAGTTTAGATGTGCACAGGATTAGTCAAAGTACTAATGGTACTAAAAGGGGTCAAGCAGTTCTAAGCAGAAGTGAAACTCTGCCGTTTTTTTCTTTTCAATAAAGGTTTTTGTCCTCTGGGGCTAGAACAGGTGGCTTCTCAGCCATGTCCCTAGACATCATGGACCCACATACTAGGGGCTAGTTCCCCTGGAACTCACCCTCCCCACAGCATAGCGTAACTCCCACCTGAGTATACATATCTAGTAATGCCTTCCAGCTGGAGTGAGATGGTGGGTCCAGGTATGTCTTCATGAAACCTGCTCTGCTGTTTTCCTCCATGTTTGTCTTCCCTGTAGCTCCTGAAGCCACTGCAGCACAGAGGACTCATGCCTATGGAGGTACGCATGCATTATGGACCACGGCTCTTTCCACCCCTTCCCCAACTATATCTGCCTCTTGTATTTTGGTACTGCCACCGGGCCTTCACCTAGTAATAACCAAGAATGATGAAGGCCGAAGACCCCAGCCTGAGGGAGGAGAGCTGCCAGGCAGCTGCTGATCCTGTCTCAGCCCTCACCCCTGCTGACCCCAGCCTGAGAGGGGAAAGCTACCGGTCAGCTGCTGATCCTGTCTCAGCCCTCATCCCTGCTGACCCCAGCCTGAGAGGGGAGAGCTGTCAGGCAGCTGCTGATCCTGTCTCTGTCCTCAACCCTCCTCATCCCAGCCTGAGAGGGGAGAGCTGCCAGGCAACTGCTGATCCTGTCTCAGCCCTCACTCCTCCTGACCCCCAGCCTGAGAGGGGAGAGCTGCCAGGCAGCTGCTGATCCTGTCTCAGCCCTCAACCCTCCTGACCCCAGCCTGAGAGGGGAGAGCTGCCAGGCAGCTGCTGATCCTGTCTCAGCCCTCACTCCTCCTGACCCCCAGCCTGAGAGGGGAGAGCTGCCAGGCAGCTGCTGATCCTGTCTCAGCCCTCACCCCTCCTGACCTCAGCCTGAGAGAGGAGAGCTGCCGGGCAGCTGCTGATCTGTCTCAGCCCTCACCCTGCTGATCCCAACCAGAGAGGGGGTAGAGCTGCCGGGCAGCTGCTGATCCTGTCTCAGCCCTCCCTGCTGACCCCAGCCTGAGAGGGGAGAGCTGCTGGGCAGCTGCTGATCCTGTCTCAGCCCTCACCCCTGCTGACCCCCAGCCTGAGAGGGGAGAGCTGCCTGGCAGCTGCTGATCCTGTCTCAGCCCTCATCCCTGCTGACCCCAGCCTGAGAGGGGAGAGCTGCCAGGCAGCTGCTGATCCTATCTCAGCCCTCATCCCTGCTGGCCCCAGCCTGAGAGGGGAGAGCTGCTGGAAAGCTGCTGATCCTGTCTCAGTCTTCACCCCTGCTGACCCCCTGCCTGACAGGAGAGAGCTGCCAGGCAGCTGCTGATCCTGTCTCAGCCCTCACCCTGCTGACCTCAGCCTGAGAGGGGAGAGCTGCCAGGCAGCTGCTGATCCTGTCTCAGTCTTCACCCCTGCTGACCCCAGCCTGAGAGGGGAGAGCTGCCAGGCAGCTGCTGATCCTGTCTCAGTCTCACCCCTGCTGACCCCAGCCTGAGAGGGGAGAGCTGCCAGGCAGCTGCTGATCCTGTCTCAGCCCTCACCCCTGCTGACCCCCAGCCTGAGAGGGGAGAGCTGCCAGGCAGCTGCTGATCCTGTCTCAGCCCTCATCCCTGCTGACCCCCAGCCTGAGAGGGGAGAGCTGCCAGGCAGCTGCTGATCCTGTCTCAGTCTTAACCCCTGCTGACCCCCAGCCTGAGAGGGAAGAGCTGCCAGGCAGCTGCTGATCCTGTCTCAGTCTTCACCCATGCTGACCCCCAGCCTAAGAGGGGAGAGCTGCCAGGCAGCTGCTGATCCTGTCTCAGATCTCACCCTTGCTGACCCCAGCCTGAGAGGGAAGAGCTGCCGGGCAGCTGCTGATCCTGAATCAGCCCTCAACCCTGCTGACCCCAGCCTGAGAGGGGAGAGCTGCCGGGCAGCTGCTGATCCTGTCTCAGCCCTCACCCCTGCTGACTCCAGCCTGAGAGGGGGGAGCTGCCAGGCAGCTGCTGATCCTGTCTCAGCCCTCACTCCTGCTGACCCCAGCCTGAGAGGGGAGAGCTGCCGGGCAGCTGCTAATCCTGTCTCAGCCCTCATCCCTGCTTACCCTCAGCAAACCGATCTCATTTCCGAACTTGTGTTGCCTGCGTGGTGAGAGGTGAGGTGCTTTACAATGTCTCAGCCCTCATCCCTGCTGACCCCCAGCAAACCTTCTCTTTCCCGAACTCGTGTCACCAGCATGGTGAGAGGTGAGGTGCTTTACAATGCCTCAGCCCTCTGTGCCACTGGGCTGGTCTGCAACAGTTTTTTTGTTATTGTTAATACACATGTAACCACTAGGTGGTGCTATCCTCTGGGCTGCTACCCCTGCCTGTGAGGTTTTGCACAGGTTAAGGGGCCTGAGTTCTGTGAATGGGTGCCTCCATTCAGAGTAACAGTTTTGGGGTAGCTTAACTGCTTTGTTACAGCCCTCGGGATGCTATAACCACCCATCAACCATTCTAGTGGCCTAAACAGTAACACCATAAAACCTTTATATGCACTTGATAACAATAAGAATATGCTCACACCCCTTGCACTTACCACCAGTGCTGGATCTGCTGCAATTGCCCTGGAGACCCCCCTGGAAATTAAGATAAGCAATACATAATGCAACACTTTCACTGTGACCCAAATAATACTTGTGAAAAAAGTGCTTCTTGGGCTTCCCCCCCTGCACTGGGCTGCCTCTTCACGCCAGCAGTTCCCAACAAATCAACAAGAAGCACGGATACAGACAGGTTGGTGATTTACTTCAAAAGGACATAACTCACCAAGAACTCCATCCTGTACCAAGGATCAAAATGGTACAATGAGTTACCTGCTAACCTCACAGAATCACCCAAGATTAGTATCTTCAAATCTGGGCTCAGATGCCTTCTTGACGCAAAAAAGAATTGTGCTTGCCTGCACTAATATGGCAGAATTTCAGCCACCCAACCCTCTTCCCTTCGCCCCTTTTTATCTCATCAACCCTCCACCCCGGAACGAGGCCCACTCAGCTCACAAACCACTTCCACCATTACGACGCCATCCCTGGATGACCCCCTACCCCCCCTTAGGCTAGACTGACCAACTAAATAGTGAACTACAATGCTGAACCCTATTTACCCTGTCCTCTTCAACCTTTAGTTGGATATATTAGACTTCTTTGGTATCTGAATGTCTATGTCACTGTTTTCTGTTCTCTGTAAACACTGTTATATTTGTAATGTTTGTACAACAATGACCTGGAACCTTTGAAAACGAGTCCTGGACTCAAAGGTATTAATCCTAAACTGAAATAAATAAATAATAATATGTACACTAGCCAGGTTAAACATGAAATATAACCAGATTTACTTAGGAGAAATGAACAAGGAAGGGGTGCAAATCTGATAGAATGATTTGTACTTTGATTAAATTCAGGTTGATTACATATACACCCTTTTAACGGTCCCACAACCTGGTGCCCAGATCTTATGCAGGCTAGCCTGCAGCATTGCCCTGGGGTGGCTAGCATTGCAGCTTTTATTGGGGCCCTTTAGGAAAAACAGTATGTGCACAACCCAAATATTAGTCCATTAACAATAACTCAGAACAGATCAATCAGATGACACACAATGATTCAATAGCTGTTGTTGCAGGGAGCTACCCTGATTGGTACTCACAGTGTCCATACCAGGATGGATGCAAGACAAGTGAGATGAAGACCTTGTGGTGTTGATGATTCGGGCCAGGGAAGAGGCCTACATGACTCACCTCTGGGTGGCGCTACCTGTTTAATGGTGTTGAGCAGGGGTCTGAACCTCAGCCGATCTTTCACCAACATGATCTCTGAGATGAGGGCAGGGGCTTAGGCTGAGATGGCAAAGCCCAAGCAGGATAAGCAGTTCTGTGAGGGTTCAGGTTTTCTGCTGGAAAGTCTCCAGCTGGCATAACAGATTCACCACTGGGAACCAAATCACGACCCACGAAACACATTCAGCACACTTAAATTAGTTATTTCTCTAAGCCACAATTTGGATATTGTCTGTTTGCTAATTACAGCTTCAAGTGCAAACCTTTGAACCCGAGACAATCTTCTCTCATAAGGCAAGCCAATCGCTTCTGGAGCAAGTCTTCAGTCCCTCTTGCAAGTAGTAATAACACACTTTTCCTCCACTGCAGGTCTAAGTTGCCAATCGGAAAAGTCTGACTTTTCCAAAGGCAGTTTCATTAGTATGACTAGTATAGTACAGTGAGATAAAGCTCTGAGCTGCAGATCTGGAGATCTGGTTTTGAATCCCAAAGCCGCCTAGGTGCAGCTCGTAATCCTGAGCAACATAGAAAGATAGAAACATAGACTTGAAGGCAGATAAGGACCACTTGGCCCACCCAGTCTGCCCATGTCCCTACCTACTGGATAGCTGCAGATTCTAGTTAACCAACAGCCTATTTCCTGCAACCCCCACTATAATTACCTTATGTCTGTCCCATGCATGTTTGAATTCCTCTACTGTTTTAGACCCACAACTTCTCCAGGAAGGCGGTTCCATCGTCCACCACTCTCTCGTGAAAAGAATTTCCTCACATTACCCTGAGCCGTCCCCCTCTAACTTTAAATTGTGCCCCCTTGTTCTTACACATCTCTTTTTCTGAAAGATGCTACCCTCCTGGACTTTGTTGATTCCCTTGAGGTACTTAAAAGTTTCTATCATGTCCCCCCTGTCCCTCCTTTCATCAAGGGTATACATATTAAGCTCTCTCAGTCTCTCTTCATATGGTTTCTGATGTAGACCCTGCACCATTTTAGTTGCCCTCCTCTGGACTGCTTCCATCCTGTCCATGTCCTTGCGTAGATGAGGGTCTCCAAAACTGCAGCAGTACTCCAGATGGGTCTCACCAACTGTCTGTATAGAGGAGTAACCACTCCCTTTTTCTACTTGTGATGCCCCTCCTATGCATCCCAGTATCCCCTGGCTTTCCTACTGACTTCTCACATTGCATACCCATCTTTAGGTCATTTGTAGACTACACCCAGATCCCTTTCCATTATTGTTGTTGTTAGTACCTCCTGCTATTGTGTACTCTTCTCCTGGATTTTTATTTCCCAGGTGCATTACTTTGCACTTCTTTGCATTGAATCTAAGTTGCCATATGTCTGACCATTCCTCCAACCTTGCCAAGCCCCTTCTCATCCTTTCTACCCCCCTTGTGTATCAACTCTGTTACAGATCTTTGTGTCATCCGCAAAGAGGCATACCTTTCCTTCCAGACCCTCTGCAATGTCACCTATAAAGATGTTAAAGAGGACTGGACCCAGTACTGAGCCCTGAGGTACTCCACTAGTAACCCCCCTTTCTTGAGAATGTGTTCCATTCGGGGGATCACGTGATGCAGAGCATGAGCTAGCTGCTTCTTCTCGAAGCTCCGTCTACCCAACCCACATTTACTTTTATTAAGCAGTTTTTCCTCAACTCTTAATATTTCTAATACTCTATTTGTGATCTGGGAGAAGACTCTTACCGACCGGTAGCGTATGATGGATGCAGAGTTGAAAGAGGCTTTACCACGGCACACACCTCCGACCACTCCGGAGAAGGCCCCAAAAAAAGCCAGGGCCTCAATTACACAGCAAGGCCAAGCTCAGACTGCTGATTCTTACGATCTGGAACCGCTTACCTTAGCCAGTTTCCTTAAAGAATTTCAACCGTTTAAGGACGAGATGAAAGAGCTGGCGGGAGAAGTTAAGAATATAACGCGTGCCCTGGAAGATTTAGCACTTTGGACTGCCGACAATGAAGCCCGTATACGTTCAGTAGAACGGAAAAACGAAAAATTGGAACCCGAACTAGCCTCAATGAGACAACGCATTTCTAAGTTGGAAGGCAAGGTCGAAGACCTAGAAGGTCGGAGTCGCCGTAACAATGTCGTTATAATTGGCCTCCCGGAGAAGGAAGAAGGAGGTGAGCCCATCAAGTTTGTGAGGCGACTTGTAGAAAAAATTGCCAAACCTTCACCTTTTGGGCATACTTATATAATAGAAAGAGCCCATCGAGCATTAAGAGCTTCTCCTCCAGCTGGAGCCCCTCCATGCACCTTTATCCTACGTTTTCTTAATTATTTGGAACGCCAGCATTTCCTACTTAAAATGAAAGAAGTAAAAGAATTGACCTGGGAAGGTGTGACATTGAGGGTGGTACAGGATTTGCCGCTTCGATTCGGCAGAAGGCGACCTATCACCCCATTATCACAAAGCTAATTGCAGCTAATATCAAATTCAGGATGGGGTATCCTGCTCGTTTTCAGGTGCTGGTGGCTGGAACTTGGCGCAGCTTTGAGAGCTATGAATCCGCTTTAGTTGCCCTCAAGCATGCTTTCCTGGACCTGTTAAAGAGCCCTGAAATCTGCTGCTGCTAATTTTATTCAGTACACCTTTCAGTTGGCGCTTCATGGTTATCTGTGAAGCTTGTTTCTGTGGTGCCATATTTCGTTGCAGAATGGGTCTGATGCTGGCTCAACTTCACCAATATTTGTATTCCCTTTTTTTTTTTCCCTTGCCTGACTTCTACCTCCCCTCTCAATATTATTGGCATGGGGATCTTAATGTTTTCTGGGCTAGTTGACTTGCTCCCTTTTGTTTGTGAACAGCTGCTCAGAGGCGTAATTGCCCGCTTTATTTTGCTCTTCTTCTGTTAAAGCGTTAGCTCATTTTTATGTAAACCCATCTGGATTTTTTAGTGGATGCAAGCTGTTATGTGGACAAACGTTAAGTTATTTTCCTCTAGGTGGCGCCAGAGACCGCTGGATTATCAGGAACACGTTTGCAGATATGGAGCTGATTTCGTCATATTATTTGGAGCATAACTGTATAGTAAACTCAGGCACTTCCCCTGCAAAGATGTTATTATTCTATGTTTAATCGCTGCTGCTTGTTTTGAGATGTTGGTAAAATGTTTTCTCAACAAATAGCTGAGGAACTTGTTTTGTTGATAAGGGGCTGAAGCGTTAAAGCTCTGCAATACTGTTTCAGGGGTTCAGACAGTTTTCTGGATCTGACATATGCTGATGTATGAAGGTTAATTCATTTATTAGAAATTTCTCTAATTTTACTTACTGTTACCTTATTAGATTCAATTTTATGATGTGGGGTTTAATAAGCAAAATCTTCCAAGGCTTGTACAACACGCGCTTGGGCATTGCTGACTTCGGGGAGGTTGGGTGGATGGGACGGAAGAAGTAAATCTCACTGAACTGCAATCATGTTCATTGGTAGATCGGGAGGATGAGGGTGGAGGAAAAGGGGTTTAGGGGTTTGTTATTGTTGGGTTTGGAATTTGGGATATGGGAAGTTTGGAACACGAGGGGTCTGCACATACGCATTGCAGTGGACATAGAAGGTAGGGCCGGTCATACAGACTTTTATTACTTAGAATATATTAATGTTCTAATAAATGGCTAGGTATATAAATTTTGTGAGTTGGAATGTTCATGGTCTTCGCCATAAATCGAAGCAATATAAGACCTTAAAACATCTGGAGTATATGAAAGCAGATATTATGTTCCTGCAGGAGACCCATCTACTTAATACTGAGTGTAATCAGTTATGGAGGCTCCAAATAGGTCAGGTATTCGCCTCTGAAGGTAGTACCCAAAGTAGAGGGTGATGGTCATGATCACGAGGTCAGTCCCTTTCAATCCGACTCAAATAATCCATGATAGGTTTGGGAGATACATTTTGTTAGGGGTGCATTGCACACTCTTGAGATTGTCCTGGGTTCAATTTATGGCCCTAATGTTGATACCCCTGGATTTTTTGTTCAGATAATGGAAGTACTCTCACCCTGTTGCAATCTACCTATTGTAACAGGAGGGGATTTGAATCTGGTGATGGATCCTGCTATGGATAGATCTGGTTCCATCAGGAAGGGATTATCCTCTGGCCAAAGAGCGGTAAGAGAAATGATGGACCAAATGGGCCTTTGCGATGTGTGGAGGATTCTCCACCCGAATGTCCGTGAGTTTACTTTTATTTCTCAGGTACATAATACCTTGTCTAGAATTGATTATGTTTTAATCTCAAACACCCTTTTACCTGGCGTTTTGAATGCTGGTATATTCCCTGTGCCACCATCGGACCATTCTATAGTAACATGTTTAATTGCATTTTCATCTTTACCTAAGCCAGGAGGTAGATGAAAAATTAATAATCAGTTATTGAAAGACCCTAAACTGGTTAAGTGTATTTCTTCTCAGATAACGGAATTCATTTCTTTTAACCAAAACTCTACCACTCGGCCAGATATAGAATGGGGGGCACTCAAAGCCTTCATACGCGGAACCCTGATAGGGCTTGCCTCCTGGAGAAAGAAGGAGAAGATGAAACGTATTTCGGAGTTACTTGCCCAGATTCGAGAAAAAGAATCCGGGCTTTCTGCCTCCTCGTCAGATGATTATAGACAGGAGCTAACTCTGTTACAGGATTCATATCTTAGGATTTTAGGTGAACAGGCCGAATGGGCGATCATTAAAACAGGGGCAGTATATACGGACCAAGGAGAAAAAGCTGGCTGACTATTAGCTAGGAGGGTAAAGCAATTAGATTCTTCTAGATTGGTGCCTGTCATCCGCTCCTTGGAAGATGGATCAATTAAAACTTCTCCTAGGGATATCTTGGGGGAATTTAAAAGATATTTTGAAGAGATTTATGGACCCATGAGGGACCCACCATCGGAGGGGAGGATAAGCACTTTTATAAGTGGGTTGAATTTACCCTCTTTGAGTGAGCCTAGTCAGGCCCTGCTTACAGTACCTATCACAGAGAACGAAATAGACCGGGTTATTAAGTCCCTCCCTTCTGATAAAACACCAGGCCTGGATGGTTTCTCGGCCAATTTCTACAAAACCTTCTCTAAGGAGTTAATTCCCTCATTGTTGAGATTGTTTCAATGTATTTTAAATGGTGCCGCTACTGACGTTTCTCTTTTTGAGGCCCTAATTGTGCTTCTGCCCAAACTAGGTAAACCTCAGGATTCGGTGTCTAGCTACAGACCTATTCTTACTCAATCAGGATATTAAAATCCTCACTAAACTACTAGCTGATCGGATTAGTGGGTTCTTCCTGGACTAACAGGAGTTGAACAGGTTGGATTTATGAAAGGAAGATCCTCAACTGACCATTTGAGGGTTTTGGCACATCTTCTCGGCTTCAAGGGAAACAGATCATCCGATGGTTCTGGTTTCTCTGGACGCCAAGAAACCCTTTGATAGGGTTTATTGGAAATACCTATCCATGGTTATGAATATTTTCGGCTTTCCCCAACAGTTTTGTTCTTGGGTCAATTCCATTTACAAGTTCCTAACTGCAAGAATTGCTTGTAACGGTGTAATTTCAGACCCTTTCAAACTTTTCGTTGGTACTAGACAAGGCTGCCCATTATCCCCGCTTCTTTTTAACTTATATATTGAACCTCTTATTAGACAGATTAAACAAGAACAACGGATTCAGGGTATTCAGGTTTGGGGGCAAACCTTAAAAGTACTTGCATATGCAGATGACCTGCTGTTGCAAATTTCTTATCCGTCTTCCTCTATTCCTGTTCTACTTGAAACTATCGATAATTTTAGCGCTGTTGCCAACTATAAGCTCAATACTGAAAAATCGGTGGTTCTCCCTTTACATTATAAAACGTACGCTCATGATATTACCCCTTTTGGGTTTGCCTGGAATGCCGATGTAATCAATTATTTAGGCCTCACTTTAACCAGGTCTTTTACCCGTTTGGTTCAACTAAATCTAGATTCAGTATTGCAATGTATTGAAGTCGATCTTAAAAGATGGGCGCTGCTTCCTTTGTCCATTTGGGGTAAAGTCAATTTAGTAAAAATGAATGTTTTCCCCCGTTTGTTTTATCCCATAAATATGTTAAATATTTGGCTCCCTCTAAAATGGTTTAAAAAAGTCCACAGTATAATTACCGCTTTCATTTGGAATCACAAGAAACCTAGATTGGCTTACCATAAATTGATTGCCCCCAAATTGACTGAGGGCCTGAGACTCCCCCATGTTGGTTTGTATTATTGGGCCAGTCATGCTAATAAATATCTTAGATGGCTTATGGTAATCGCCGGCCCTGAAACTAGCAATTATGTTCCCTTATGGTTAAAAGTTGAGATATCCCAGATAGTTAATTCAGGGCTCACGCCCAGGGCCTTGTTGTAGTGTATGCCAAAATCCCTCCCCATGCCTCTGCGCAACTCTCTTATCGAGACATCCATCAAAGTTCATGCGCAACTATGTACCTTTTTAAAATATTCTCATAGTACAGATCCATCTCAACCATTAATTGGTAATCCTAATCTTTTAATAGATGGGAAACCCATTAGGGGTGATTGGCTACCTCTATCAGGGAAGGTATTGATTAAAGACCTGTTATCGGCAGAAGGAAAATGGCTTACTTCAATTGATATACTGAACAAATTTCAAATCTCTCAGGTTATGATATTTAAGGTTTATCAACCGTCATTTGGTGGTTAATAAATTGGGCACGCTTCCCCCTAACGGGGTAGTCTTTGATTTCTGTGGTACACTGGAACCAATGGTTGGGAAAGCCCACGCTGTTTCTGCCATATACAGTACACTACTAAATTGGATACACCCTCTAATTCTTGCTCCAAAACAGTATTGGTCTCAGCTCCTTCCAGAGCATAATTTTGATTGGGCAGGCATCTGGAAATCGTGTCATAAATTTTTGCTACAAGACAGACTTAGAATAATGCAATTTAAATTATTGCATAACATTTATTATTCCCCTTTAAAACTAACTAAACTTGGCATGGTGTCTTCTTCTTGCTGTTACAGATGCCAACAAGAGACCGGGGACCTACTTCACATTTTCTGGTATTGCCCTAAAATAGTCTCACTGTGGGACAGTATTAAGCAGAAATTAGACCCTCTTTTGGGGCTGGATAACCTATTTACTGCGGAGATATGTATTTTAGGGGCCGTGGCCGCTATTGATGTCCGGAAAAGGAAGTATCATATTTGTTTGATTTCTGCCTCTGTTAAAAAAGTGGTCTTGAGGCATTGGAAAGACACTTTAGAGGTTACTTATGGCGAATGGTTGCAACAACTCCTGGCAAACCTTAGAACGGAAAGGATTATTGCTAGTCTTCAGAATAACTTGTCCAAGTTTAACCAGATTTGGGGTCCATTATATTCCTTCTACTCTATATCAGATTAAATTGGTTAACGGCAATATTATGTCAAAGGATTTGTTATATGTGTGCTGTGCAGAGGGGAGGGAGGGTTTTTTTTTTTTTTTTTTGTTTGTTTTTTGTTTGTGGGGGGATGAACGGGGAATGGTGGGGGTGGGAGGTGGATTGCATCCGGAATGTCTTATATTTCATGTTTGTTGTTTTTATCACTATTTATGTTCTCACTGGATGTCCTCCTGTATCTAATAATTTTCAATAAAGTTTGAATAGCAAAAAAAAAAAAAAAGAATGTGTTCCATTCACTATTACCTTCTGTGTCTTGTTGTGCAGCCAGTTTTCTACCCAGGCTACCACCCTGGGACCCACTCCCAGGCTGACTAACTTGATTATTAATCTTTTGTGCGAGACTGTGTCAAATGCCTTGCTAAAGTCTAGGTAGGCCATATCCATAGCCCCTCCCTGGTCTATTACTTTGGTCACCCAGTCAAATAAATCGATTAGATTTGTCTGACATGACCTTCCTGCTGTGAATCCATGCTGCTGTGGGTCCATTGCCCCGCTGGCCTCTAGGTACTCAACAATTCTTTCTTTCAGAAGTGATTCCATCATTTTCCCCACCACTGGGGTCAAACTAACAGGTCTGTAGTTTTCTGCTTCTGCCTTGCTCCCACTTTTGTGAAGGGGAATCACATCTGCCCTCCTCCAGTCCTCAGGTACCACCCCATCTTCCCATGATTTGTTAAAAGTGTGGTTAGTGGTGTCACTAGGTCCTCCTTAGCTCTTTTAGGATTCTAGGGTGAATCCCATCAGGCCATTAGCTTTGTCCACCTTGAGTTCTAAGTTCTTTCAGTACTCTTTCTTCTTTAAATGGACTGGTATCAACCCCACTATCCAGAGTGCTTCTACTGTTTGATTTAGGTAACTCCTCCTCTTCTTCTTTTGTGAATACTGAGCAAAAGTATTCATTTCATTATATCTGCCTTTTCACTGTCTCCCTCTGCCCACCTCCCCTCTCCTTTATTAATCTTCCCTATCCCTCCCTTAACCTTTCTATGTTCCCTAATGTACCTATAAAAGGTTTTATCCCCCTTCCTAACTGAGTTGGCTATCCTTTCCTCGGTTTGGGCCTTTGCTTTCTGACTGCCTTCCCCACTTCTTTCTGCTTTAATTGATACAGTTCCTGTAGTGCTCGTCTGTGATTCCTTATACTTTTTGAATGCAGCCTTTCTCCTTAACCTTCCCTGACACCTCTTTTGAGAACCATAGTGGTTTTTATTCCACTTTGTTTTCTTTATTTGTTTCACACAAGGCTTGTTGCCTCCATGATGGCAGTTTGATTTTTCTCCATTGTTCTTCCACCCTTCCTTTCTGGCCATTTGCTAATGCATTCCTCAGGTATTCACCCATTATGCAAAGTCAGCCCTGCTAAAGTCCAGTATCCTTGTATTTGTATGGCTTGTCTCCATGGTTGTGTTTATTGTGAAGCACACTGTGCAGTGGTAGCTTGTTCCCAGGTGTCTACTGACTTCTAAGTTTGTGATCCTCTCTCCATTTGAGAGTACCAGGTCTAATATTGCTCCTCCGAGTGGGTTCCACGCTAGCTGTCTAAGGCATGCTCCCTGTAGGGCATCGAGAATGACCCTGCTCTTGGATGTGGCTGCAGTCCATGTTGCCCAGTTAACATCTGGCATATTCAGGTTTCCATCAACAGTATCTCCCCTTTTTCAGCCATTTTGAGAATGCCCTCTATCATTTTCTTGTCCATTTCCTCCCCTTGAGATGGAGGTCTGTATACAACCCCTGTGCAGATTGTGATGCCATTCCCTGTCTCCAATGTGACCCAGAGTTCTTCTTGTCCTCCCTTTACTTTTTAGTTCTGTTACTTTGATCCCTTCCCTTATGTAGAGAGCTACTCCACCTCCTCTTTTACCCTCCCTGTCCCTTCTGTAGATTGTGTACCCTGGTATGTTGACATCCAGTCATGGTTCTCTGTGTACCATGTTTCTGTGACTGCCACAATATCCAAGTGTTCCACTTCCATCAGGGCTACTAGCTCTGGGCGCTTGTTTCCCAGATTACGGGCATTGGTACTCATTGCCCTCCATTTAATGTTGGCTTTATCCTTTTTTACCCCATCCCTGCTCTTATTGCCCTTGTCCATTTTTCCATTTACCCCTGTCCTGCCCTCTGTCAAGCTCTGTACCTCAGCGTTTACCCTATTACCTGCCATGCTTTGTGGGGGGCTTGAACTTTCCTGTTTCCTATCAGCACCTCCCCCCTTGGCTAGTTTAAAAGCTTGCCAAGGAAGCCTTTAAACCTGTCACCTAGGAGCGCGTTTCCCTTCATGGACAGATGCAGACCATCATGCCAGTATAGACCTTCATCTCTCCAGGTGGACCCCCAGTCCCCAATGAAGCCAAAGCCCTGTGCTCTGCACCAGTTTTGCAACCATTCATTAAACCGCATGGTGTGCAGTACCTAGCCTCACCCCTGCCATAGACTGGCAGCACCTCTGAGAAGGTTACTGTGCTTGCTACCTGTCTGGGCCCTCCCCAACTCCACAAATTCATCTGCACTGCACTGATCTCATGCCTAGCTAGGTCATTTGTCCCGAGGTGGACAATGATATCTAGTTTCCTCTCCTGTGATGCTGCTTCTGCAATCCTGAGGATTCGCTTCCTGTCCTTCCAAGCCATGGCACCAGGCAGGCACCTTACCTTCCTCTCCTCTCCATTCCCCAGGTCTACACCCCTAACAGTTGAGTCCCCTATCAGAAGCTGTTTCTTTCCCTTGTGTTGTCCCTTGCCACTCTTTTGTGGGTCTCCCTTGTGGATGTCCCCAGCATTCTTCTTGGTCTCCAATGAGGGTGTCATCATAGAGGAACCTGGATTTGCCAGACCGACATATGATTTGTGTAGAGGTGCAACTCCGGGGGCTACGCCTCTGTTCCACCACCCTCACCCTCCCAGAACCTACTGTGGTCCATCTGCTCTTCACACATGGCAACCTCTGAGGCAGTGGTTGTGGAACTGGTGCTCTTTGGGTGGGAGAGTCCTCCTTAGTCCTTGCAAGTCACATAACTTCCTTGTGCTCCTAGGCCGCATCTGGAAACAAGCTACGGCTTAGTGTGCTACTCCTGGTTAAACAATGTTCTCTTTCCCTTAGGCCTGAGAATGTGGCAGGCAGGCCGGCACAGCTTTCCCGCCAATTCTCCTACACTCCTCCTAGGAGCAGCTGCTCGACCGCTTGAGAGCTGTTCACCCTCCAGCTTCCATTCTCAACTGACACACTACTTCAGACAGTCCTGGATATTTCCCTTAGATCCAGAAGGTTCAGTTGGCTGAGGGAACTGTCTGTCACAGTAGGACCTCCCCCTCCAGGTCCATTTAGGCACCAACACTTAAAACCACAAAAACTACAGAATTTCCTTTCCATGCAGCCCCTGGGGACAGTCTCCATTTTGGGTCCCCCAGAGATTCAATTGGTCCAATGCTGGCAATCCAGAACCAAGATTGTGACTCCTAATCCAATGCTCAGGCTGGAAACAAAAGCAGGCTAGACAAACTTTTCTACCATCACTATTATAACAGATAAACAGTGAATAACCCCATTTTCTAACAGGTCTCCTCCCTCTGTGCTAATAGCGACTGCAGAATGGAGCAGTATAACAGACTGTCTGGTTGCAAGCCTTAATTATTTGGACCCAGCCCAGACTGATTTTTTAAACACAAAATAAGAGCTTTCTTAAAGAGACAAGCACGTAGGCTTACTAAGGCACTCTCATGCAGACAAACAGAACTACAGCATACGGGACACCAGCTTGGCAGTGGGCATTAGGGGCCCAGGAAGACATTATAGTACACCCTAATTTGTAGGAGGGTAACAATAATAAATAATGTATTAGCACAATTTTAAATGCAAAAACAAAGAGAAATACAGCATCACACTTACAAGGAAGTCCTAGTCATTTCAGTCTTTGGGCCTATAGGAACAATGACCAAGGGTCCATCTAGTCTGCCCATAAAGAGCATCCTACCTATGCCACTGACCTACCATGTTGAGGAAATGTAGAAATGCCTCCATCCCTCTCCCTCACTCCCTATCTCCTTATCCACAGCTTCTCCTCTTGGAATTGTCAGCCCTGTATACTGCACTGGTCCCAGCTGTTCATGAACCCATTTATAGTCCCTACCCCTCTACTTACACAGGCAATCTGTTCCATAGATACACCGCCCCCCAAATCAGCTCCCATTCCCAGTACCGCCACATCCCTAGCCCCCCCCCTTTGGAATTATCAGCTCTTTATATTTAACCAGTTCCAACTGTTCATAAACCCATTTATAGTCCCTCAACCACCGCTTACACAGGCAATTTGTTCAGGGGGTACCCAACCCTGAACACTCCCCCTCACTCCCTACCATCATATCCTTGGCTTCTCCACTTGGAATTATCAGCCCTCTATACTGCACCAGTCTCAGCCATTCATGAACCTGTTTATAGTCCTTCCCCCACCACCTATAAGGAAAATCTTCCGTGGGTACCCAACCTCCAAACTCTCCCATGCTCCCTTCCACAGCATCACTTGCTTCCTCTCTTGGAATTATCATCCCTTTATACTGTACCAGTCCCAGCCATTCATGAACCTGTTTATAGTCCCTCCACCACCACTTACGTGGGCAATCTGTTCCGTGGGTACCAACCCCCAAACCCACCACTCTCCCTCGCTCTCAACCACAGCATTACAAGCTTCCCCTCTTGGAATTCTCAGCCCTCTATACTATACCGATCCCAACCATTCAGGAACCCACATACAGTCCCCCCCTCACCACTTACATAGGCAATCGGTTCCATGGGTACCCTATCCCAAACCCTCCCTTGCTCCCTACAGCCACATCCCTAGCTTCTCCACTTGGAATTATCAGTCCTCTATACTGTGCCCATCCCAGCTGTTTAGGAACCCATTTATAATCCCTCCTGCACCACTACACAGGCAATCTGTTCCATGGGCACCCCACCCACGAGTCCTCCCACTCTTCCTAGCTTCTTACCTCAAAACCCCTAGTTTCACCTCTTGGAATCATCAACCATCTGTATAGTACCAGTTCAGTCCATTCATGAGCCCATTTACAGTTCCTCCTCCCCCACCTCTTTCACAGGCAGTCTATTCCATGGGTACGCCACCCTCTGCAATTAACAGATTAGCACTCAACAATTTAGCCCTTGAAATATATCCCTCATGCTGGCTCTGACTAGAGGGTCTGCATGGCTGAACCCTCGATCTCCAACCTGCAAAAGAGTACATTCTCAAACCAGCATTTACATTTATAGCTCTCACGAAGCTTTATCAAGTCCCTTCCTAGCTGCTTCTGATAGGCGGAATCCCCAGCTGAGCCCTTCACAGTCTGCCCAAACTTCTTCACACTTGGTTTTTCTTTGCTCCCCATAGAACAGATTAGTGCTCCACAAACTCTTGAAACACTCATGCCCTGCCCCATACCACTTCTGATTTTAGGATCAGTACACCCGGACCCCTCGATCACCATGCAAAGGATTCCAATGGAAGCACTAATCAAGCCTGCATGATGCAAGGTAACACCAGCAGTTATTGCACAGACACGGTGATGAACATGCACATTCACTGTGTTTGCTTGCAAAATTCAGCAAGTCACACACATTGCAGAATATTATATAAGCCAAGCAGTTTTGTGAATAAATGCTAATCAGTTGCGATAATGCACAGCATATGGCACAGGTTTAGTAGCAACATGAGTAATGCTTTATTCTAAATGTGTAAACCTGAGTAAAAACATAACAAATGTTTAGCAGTCCAATGCTATGCAATTCAGAAAACAGTTAGCATTACTGTTTGTGTGCCTTGTATTTTTCTATGCTACACCAGCTATTTATTATCCTGGGCATTGGGATAGTCAAAGGAAAGTAGATTCTGGAGGTGTATCAGGCTGTGAGCCAATTATATGACAGGCCATATGCCTACAGTCAATGGTGCTGGACCTTTCAGATGACATCCCAGGTCCTCAGCAAGTACAATTTTCAAAGGGGTTTCATTGAGGAAGTCTGGTTGGAACCAGGCAAAACGTAAGTGCTTCCCACGCTGCAGCACTGCTCTGCTTTTGGCAGGAGCTGCTATTGAATGATTTGAAACAGCAGCCATTTTGGTGGTGGTGAGTGCTACACTACTCTTTTGCCAGTGAAATTATCTGTGTTAAGCACCATTATTCCTAGTGCCTGCTCTTCTCTAAGAAGGGGTTTCATTGAACTTGTCACTGTGCCGTCTGTTGACACTCTGAATTCTAATGACACTTTTTGTCCACCTATGGCCCTCTTGATAATGTTTTACCTTCTGTCCTTCCTCAGCTCTTAGCTCACCAAACCCTACTAGCCTGATCAATGACTGTGAAAACTACCTTCCTGCCCCCAGTTCAGCAAACCCTCTCAGCCCGATTCCTGACTAAAAAATATCTGTTCTCCAGCAGCTCACCAAACCCTTCCAGGCTGCTGCCCATTTGTGAAAAATACCCCCCAGCTATCAGCTGTCAAAACCCTTCCAGTCTGATCTCAGTTTGGGACCAAGGAACCCCCCCCCCCCAATCCTGCTCATCACACCCTCCATGCCTGATCTCCAATTATGACAACAACAAAAAAATCTCTCCACTCCCAGCTTAATAACCCCCTCAGCCTGATCCCTCCCAGCTCAATAACCCCTCAGCCTGATCTCCATACAGCTCAATAAACCCTCTCAGCCTGATCCCCCCAGCTCAATAAACCCTCTCAGCCTGATCCCCACTCCCAGCTCAATAACCCCTCAGCCTGATCCCCACTCCCAGCTCAATAACCCCTCTCAGCCTGATCTCCACTCCCAGCTCAATAAACCCTCTCAGCCTGATCCCCACTCCCAGCTCAATAAACCCTCTCAGCCTGATCCCCACTCCCAGCTCAATAAACCCTCTCAGCCTGATACCCACTCCTAGCTCAATAACCCATCTCAGCCTGATCCCCACTCTCAGCTCAATAACCCTCTCAGTCTGATCCCCACTCTCAGCTCAATAAACCCTCTCAATCTGATCCCCACTCCCAGATCAATAACCCCTCTCAGTCTAATCCCCACTCCCAGCTCAATAAACCCTGTTAGCCTGATCCCCACTCCCAGATCAATAACCCCTCTCAGCCTAATCCCCACTCCCAGCTCAATAAACCCTGTTAGCCTGATCTCCACTCCCAGCTCAATAACCCTCTCAGCCTGATCCCCGCTCCCAGCTCAATAAACCCTCTCAGCCTGATCCCCACTTCCAGCTCAATAACCCCTCTCAGTCTGATCCCCAATTCCAGCTCAATAAACCCTCAGCCTGATCCCCACTTTCAACTCAAAAAAACCCACTCAGCCTGATCTCCACTCCCAGCTTAATAAACCCTCTTAGCCTGATCCCCACTTCCAGCTCAATAACCCCTCGCAGTCTGATCCCCACTTCCAGCTCAATAAACCCTCAGCCCGATCCCCACTCCCAGCTCAATAAACGCTCTCAGCCTGATCCCCCTCCCAGTTCAATAAACCCTCTCAGCTGATCCCCACTCCAGCTCAATAAACCCTCTCAGCCTGATCCCACTCCCAGCTCAATAACCCCTCTCAGCCTGATCCCACTCCCAGCTCAATAACCCCTCTCAGCCTGATCCCCACTCCCAGCTCAATAACCCCTCTCAGCCTGATCCCCACTCCCAGCTCAATAACCCCTCTCAGCCTGATCCCCTCCAGCTCAATAAACCCTCTCAGCCTGATCCCCACTCCCAGCTCAATAAACCCTCTCAGTCTGATCCCAACTCCCAGCTCAATAACCCTCTCAGCCATGATCCCTCTCCCAGCTCAATAAACCCTCTCAGCCTGATCCCCACTCCCAGCTCAATAACCCCTCTCAGCCTGATCCCCACTCCCAGCTCAATAACCCCTCTCAGCCTGATCCCCACTGCCAGCTCAATAACCCCTCTCAGCCTGATCCCCACTCCCAGCTCAATAAACCCTCTCAGCTAGATCCCCACTCCCAGTTCAATGACCCCTCTCAGCCTGATCCCCTCAACCAGCTCAATAAACCCTCTCAGCTTGATTCCCACTCCAGCTCAATAAACCCTCTCAGCCTGATCCCCACTTCCAGCTTAATAACCCCTCTCAGCCTGATCCCCACTCCCAGCTCAATAAACACTCTCAGTCTGATCTCCATTCCCAGCTCAATGAATCTCCTCAGCCTGATCCCCACTTCCAGCTCAATAAACCCTCTCAGCCTGATCCCCACTCCCAGCTCAATAACCCCTCTCAGCCTGATCCCCACTTCCAGCTCAATAAACCCTCTCAGCCTGATCCCAACACCCAGCTCAATAACCCCTCTCAGCTTGATCCCAACACCCAGCTCAATAACCCCTCTCAGCCTGATCCCCACTCCCAGCTCATTAACCCCTCTCAGCCTGATTCCCAGCACCCAGCTCAATAACCCATCAGCCTGATCCCCACTCCCAGCTCAATAACCCTTCTCAGCCTGATCCCCTCTCCCAGCTCAATAACCCCTGTCAGCCTGATCCCCACTCCCAGCTCAATAACCCCTCTCAGCCTGATCCCCTCTCCCAGTTCAATAAACCCTCTAAGCCTGATCTCCACTCCTGGCTCAATAAACCCTCTCAGCCTGATCCTCATTTTTAACAAAATTACCTTCCCACTAACAGCTCACTAAACCATTCCAGCCCAATCTCCACTTGTGACTGAAATACCTTCCCACACCCAGCTGGCCAAAACCTCACAACCCAATCCCTGTTTGTGAAAAATACTTCCTACTTGACATTATTTTGTGAAAACACCCCCTGCCCTATCTGAATTTGTGAAAAATACCTGCCCAAACCCAACTTGCCAAACCCTCACAAACCAATTTTGGTTTGTCAAAAATACCTCCACGCTCCACAAACTCTTCTGACTTAATCCCAGTTTGTGAAAACTACCTCCCCACTTCCAGCTCATCATACCATCCCAACCTGATCCCAATTTGTGAAAAATACCTCACCACCACTAGCCCAGTCCCCAATTATGAAAATACCTACCTGCTCCCAGCTCACCAAACCCTCCAACCTGATCTCAGTTTGTAAAAAAATAGCTCCCCATTTCAAGCTCACCAATCCCTCCCAGTCTAGGTTATGTTTGTGATTAGAAAATGGGCATTAAAACCTAGTGTCCTGATTGACTAAGAAGTCCCTGATACCCCTAATCTATCTGGCAACAGACCCCAGCCAATAAAAGGTGCCAGCGTTTTGTGCCCCATCATGGTGACCCCTCAGTTGTTCTAATGTTAACTTTCTGACAGCTGTCAAAAGCCGCCATTTTCTTCTCCATGTGCCCCGAAACTCAGCAAGTAAAAAACTGACAATGTCAGACTACGTGCCTGTATTCTTTGATGTACTGACTGAGGAGATCCTCAACGAGCTGTTCTCATCACCAGAATCATCGCAAACATCAGCTGCAATGAAAAAACAGAGAGATCAACAAACCGAGTCCCTCAAGTCAAGCCAGCATATATCCATGAGTGAAAAGGATCTGGATGACAGAGAAAGTTATAAGCATGAGGCAAACACAAAAAAAAACAATGTTTGGGCTGTGGGAGTGTTCACAGACTGGGCATCCAAGCAGGGTCTATCTGTAGATTTTAAAATGGAAACTGCCGAAAATCTCTGTAGCTTACTGAGACAGTTCTACGCAGAAGTGTGTACGAGTGCTGGGACAGAGTACTCTGTCTCTGGCTACTATGCTATCCAAGCTGGCCTCAACCATCACGTAAACAGCAGCACAGTAGCACGCAGCCTGAATATCATAAGCAACCCCATTTTCCATCCTGCCAACAATGTATTCATCAGTATCATAAAGAAATATTGAAAAGCAAACAAAGACAAGGCTACTCACCACCCTGCAATTAACGCAGCAGACCTAAACAAAATCCATGAATCCGATGCTATGTCACCCAATACCGCACCGGGCTTAGTGAAAAGACTGTGGTTTGGAATACAAATCCACATGGCCCTGCACGGCAGGAAGGGTTTACGTGAGCTGACACCCAAGTCATTTGAAGTGAAGCAGGATGAAAACGGCTGCAGATACCCAAGCCTGTCACACATTCAGCATACAAAAAATCACAACCAGCCCAGGGGAAACAAACAAAGAAAACACCAGAGGCAGTATATTCGAGGAGCCTGAGAATGAAAACTGTCCAGTCAAACTGTACATGAAGTACATATCAAAAATCCCAGCAGACACCAAAGCCCTGTATATGCACCCTAGAAGACCTCCCCAGACATTTCTAGATAGTCAGCAGACATGGTACTCGAATAAGCCTCTGGGGAAAACTTATTTAGGCTCACTAATGGCACTAATAAGAAAGAAGCAAACCTTTCAACAAGATATACCAACTACAGTATCCGTGCACCTCAGTACAGATCTTGTCAGATGCAGGTCTCCAGGCTAAAGAGATAATGTCAGTAACAGGACAC
Organism: Neoceratodus forsteri; assembly: GCA_016271365.2. Taxonomy (NCBI): domain Eukaryota; kingdom Metazoa; phylum Chordata; order Ceratodontiformes; family Ceratodontidae; genus Neoceratodus; species Neoceratodus forsteri. Next base: position 408,845,800 of record CM057457.1, on the reverse strand, counting down.
AAATGTAAGCGTAGCCTGATAAGCTACTGGAAACCATCTACAGATGATAAAAAGAAATGGAGCAATGTCCTGGGTGCACAGAGCGCATGTCCTGCAGTGGAAAAAAAAAATTCAAGACAGAAGAACCAGATGAGGAAAAGCCATGCTGCAGCACCATCATGCCACCTACTGGAACCTCATCAACACCATTCAATCTCCTGAATTTGTTCCTTCACAGCACTAGTTAGTTTTATCAACTACATCAAATGAAAGGGCACAAATGATATTCTTTTGTCCATCCCAAAACCAAAGTTCAACGTGCGGGTTATTAAAAGCGTGGCTTTATTTTCCCCATCCCAGTCCCAATAAAAAACTGCTTTTTCTCCCAACAGTTTAAAGTTCATATTTCTGAATGAATAAAAAAAAGTTTTAACTGAAAAACTATTTTGTGTCTCTGTTGCATTAATCTTACCATTGCCCATTTTCTAAGAACAATAATGCCCTCCAGCGTGGGTGGTATTGTGCTATACCAGACCTTCCAAGGGCTATAAGACCCTGGGTGGTCTGGTATAGCACAATACCGCCTACACTGGAGGGTATAATTGCTTACATATTACCTCCCCATTCCTAGCTCATCAACCTCTTCCAGCCCAATCCCCATTTGTAAAAAAAAAAAGCACCTCTCCATTCCAAGTTCACCAAGCCCTCCCAACCCATTTCTAGTTTGTGAAAAATCCCTTCCCACTTAAAGCTCAACCAATCCTTCCAATCCAATCCCATTTTTTTTAAATATATTTTTATTAATAGAGTTTTCAGTACATCCATTATGCAGTTCAATAACTGAATATAGGGTACAGTGCATTAGGTGTTTACATAGAAAGCAATTCTGTGCATAGACTTTAGCAAGGCATTTGACACAGTCCCGCACAAAAGATTAATAATCAAGTTAGCCAGCCTGGGAGTTGGTCCCAGGGTGGTAGCCTGGGTAGCAAACTGGCTGCACAACAGGACACAGAAGGAAATAGTGAATGGAACACATTCTGAAGAAAGGGGGGTTACTAATGGAGTACCTCAGGGCTCAGTACTGGGTCCAGTCCTCTTTAACGTCTTTATAGGTGACACTGCAGAGGGTCTGGAAGGAAAGGTATGCCTCTTTGCAGATGACACAAAGATCTGTAACACAGCTGATACACAAGGGGGTAGAAAGGATGAGAAGGGACTTGGCAAGGTTGGAGGAGTGGTCAGACATATGGCAACTTAGATTCAATGCAAAGAAGTGCAAAGTAATGCACCTGGGGGAAAAAATCCAGGAGAAGAGTACACAATAGCAGGGGAGGTACTAACAACAATAATGGAAAGGGATCTGGGTGTAGTCATATCAGATAACCTAAAGGTGGGTAAGCAATGTGAGAAGTCAGTAAGGAGAGCCAGGGGGATACTGGGATGCATAGGGAGGAGCATCACAAGTAGAAAAAGGGAAGTGGTTGTCTCTCTGTACAGACAGTTGGTGAGACCCCATCTGGAGTACTGCGTGCAGTTTTGGAGACCTCATCTACGCAAGGACATAGACAGGATGGAAGCAGTCCAGAGGAGGGCAACTAAAATGGTGCAGGGTCTACATCAGAAACCATATGAAGAGAGAGACTGAGGGAGCTTAATAAGTATACCCTTGATGAAAGGAGGGACGGGGAACATGATAGAAACTTTTAAGTATCTCAAGGGAATTAACAAAGTCCAGAAGGGTAGCATATTTCAGAAAAAGAGATGTGTAAGAACAAGGGGGCACAATTTAAAGTTGGGGGGGCAGCTCAGGGGTAATGTGAGGAAATTCTTTTTCATGGAGAGAGTGGTGGATGCATGGAACCGCCTTCCTGGAGAGGTTGTGGGGTCTAAAACAGTGGGGGAATTCAATCATGCATGGGGCAGACATAAGGCAATTATAGTGGAAGGTTGCAGGAAGTAGGCTGTTGGTTAACTAGAATCTGCAGCTTATCCAATAGGTAGGGAAATGGGCAGACTGGGTGGGCCAAGTAGTCCTTATCTGCCATCAAAGTCTATGTTTCTATGTTTCATAGCAGGGCACAATGTTATTATTTCCAATTATAAAAATGTTCTTGTCAATGGTGAATTCTGATTGGCTGATGGCATTCCATAAGCCCTACGTTAATCTTTTAAGTAATATACTTATACAGCCACTTTTCATGCATATTGGTTTCAAATATCAAGTGACAACCTTTAAACTGTTCTTTTTTTTTTTAGAATCTTTATCCACCATACCTATACTGCCTTAAAAGAGCAGCGACCGAGTTTGCGTGGTTTAAAAAGAATGCCTTCTCATTTACCTGACCCACAAATACATGCTGTTTGAAGCAATCCTTGAGCACAGACTGTTAAATGTTGCAGGACTATTCAAGGTTTGACTATAAAGACAAGCCCTGGATCCCTCTCAACCAGCGAAAGACAGATGGCAAGCTGCTGAACACCCAGATAACCAAGGAGGAATGGGTATCTGCGTGAGTGCTGGCCACTACAGCCACTAGAGCCTGCAGGGATCAAAGAAGCCTGCTTATCCAAAGGAAAGTCCTCCACGTCTAATATAGAACTGCAACCATCCTGTATAAACTGAGAGTGTTCCCCAATGACTAATGCTGGCCACTAGAGCCTGCAGGGATCAAAGAAGCCTGCTTAACCAAAAGAAAGTCCTCCATGTCTCATGCAGAGCTCCAGCCGTCCTGTATAAAATGAGAGCATTACCCAATGACTAATGCTGGTGGTGTAATTCCCCCTAATCTGATGCATGTCATGTGGGGGTGTCCCCCCTTTACTTCCTCTTCTGGCAACAGATAATAGGAGCATGTGCGGACATCCTGCAAATAAACCTTCCAAACTCCCCCCAGTTGCTAATTTTAGGCATCTCCTGACAGAACTAAAAAGAGCCGGCCAACACAGACAATGGGTATTCCAAGCTTCTTTGGAAGCCAGGAGGCTTACCCTTACCAAATGGAGAACCCCCCGACATCCCCCCATTTAGAGAATAGTATCAAGCCATAGAAGCCCTGGCTATGAATGCAAAGCTCTTATACTTTTCACTGCAATCAAGCCATACATACCAATTAACCAGTTAAGTTGGGGCCCATATACTCAACTCTTGGTAAATATCAACCACAGGAAAGCCCCAGAACAGGTAAAGGATCTCCTGAAGTCTCCATGACCTCACCACCTGACTACCACCTTAGGAGTGGTGCCGACTTGATTAACTGGTGTGCCAGGGATACCATACAGGTATGATATGTCCCTCAATATGGAACAAAATACCATCCCCCCCTGTATAGATCACTACGGACCGACTATCTGTGAACATAAACGTATGAATGCACAATATAATGTACAACAACCAATGCTTTACTGTAACCTGTGTCTGAAGTTCAGATGTGTAGAACTGTAACTGTGGTATGATATACTCAACAAAATATATTCAACCTCAAAAAAAAGGTTGCAAGACAACTGTCTATGGAGCCACATTAAGTGCCTCAATAACTGCGGTAGCCCGATTCCAGAAATTGCTCTATTTAAAAAAATGTCACAGAGCAGAAACTGTAAGATGCCTTGTTGTCTCAACTAACTACAACCAGACACTATACAATTCTCCCTGCTAACCCAGCCCTACTGCAGTAAACTGTAAACAGAAAAAAAACAATAAGAAGAACCCTGGTTATCCGAACCCCAACCTACTGAGACAAACCCTTGTCACCCTTTTTTCCTTTGCTTCTGGTGCAGTAAATGGGGTGGAATTACTAGGGTTCTTCTGCATCACGGAATACCTGTGGAGTTGCCTTTGCCAAGGTTTAAGCACAGTGGAAATTATCACATCTAATCTATCATCTTTCTCATTCATACAGTTAGAGGCTATAAACAGGTGCCATTGCTTAGTGAGAAGTTTGAATCGTCGGATTTCTGTTCAGTTACTGGTTTTGATGCCATGCAGTCCTACTTGTGGTTACCAGCTTTTTCTTTAGCTTGTACTCAGCTGTCCAGCTTCAGCAAAGAATGATGAAGGGGAGGGATTTTTAAATTAAATGTATCAGAGGTAGGGTTTGAAGTTGCTGTAGGTCAAAGTTTAAAAGTATAAGTTATTGTTTTCCATGCCACACTGTCTGGCTTTTGATTCGGCACAGAGCTCGGAGGTGAACAGCAAGGCAGTTCCTACACTTTTTCAATCCAGATCACCTAATGTGCACATAATTACATCGATCTCTTAAAAACTTCAAATGACACTTAACTTCTCCCCCAACATCCGAACCTGTGTGCTGCAAAAACAGATCTCAAGTCCGTTCAACCAGCCTTGTGAGTCTTATTGCGTGGCAACTGCAATGGTATTCAGTAGGACTTGAATTCAGGGACACCAGTCTTAGTATGTACAGAATGTTTGCCTCTTAGTAGCTGCAGGTTAACAGTAAGGTCTTTCTAACAGATGTGATCCACAACCCTTTGTACTGTGTCTGGGCTTTAAAATGAATTTTACTGCCATTAGCCGCAGATAAAAAAAAACTTGTTACCATGGCAACTCCTCACAAACATGCGTGTGCATTCTAAACAAGCTCCACAAAGTCAGCTACATCAGTCAGTGCAGAAGGACTATTTAGGCACAGAATCTTGAGATGGATAAAAGAAAATGATCGTATTTATATTTTTATACTAGCAATAAGGTACTCCTAGGGATTATGTTAATGTTCAAGTTAATCACCTCCTAGGGGAAATATGGCACTCGGCTACACTTCTTGCCACATTACACCCCTCCGGTGGTAATTAACTAGAACAGTAACATAACCCCTGCTCATACATTATTGCTCAATCATGTTTCATTCACATTTTCTAGGTGGCTATGTATAATGTGAATGTTTGGAAGAGAGTTTGGGTGAGGGGACTAAAGGAATAGTCCTAACTCCAGGGATCATTGGGAGTACTTTAAGACAGGTGTATGACTGATTAGGTCATACGGAGTGTCCAGCTCAGCCATCTGCATCTGATCAGAATTGCCTCACCCCACCTCACCTCCCTCCAGAGGAATCAGCCAGGACCTCTTTCCTTGGTGGTGTTCAGGAGATAATATCTGGTCTGTGGGTTGTAATATGGAAGAGTTAGCTATTCCAGCTGTTCTGATGTTTCAGAAGTTTTTTTTTGCAGTTGTGACACGAGTTTCTCCATTCTGTACATGTCTCAGACTGTATCGTCTGACTAGGTCTTGGGGTGTGGGGCACCAGTTTTAGTCAATGATCATATTATTCTTTTGGCTGCTATGAGTAGGATACTGACGAGATACATGTAAATGTTTTTGATATGTGGTGGTAGATCTAGAACTATGGCTGCTGCAGTGGTAAGACTGCCATAGGGCAGAAATAACGCATTCAGTTCTTCCTTGACTGCTCCTCAGAATGTGCTTAGCACTGGGAAGGACCAAAAGATATGTGTGTGTAGCCACTTCTGTTTGCATCCCCTCTAACAGGAGCACTAGCGAGTCCGATGAAATTTAGCTTTAATTGATGGGGCCCTGAAACAACAGCTAGAGGTTTTCCAACTTAACTTCCTCCATCGGTTGGAGACCATAATTTTATGTTACTGGTACCATATGTACAGTATATCCACTCCTCTTGTGTGATTATTACTGAAAGTCCTGCTTCCCATGTGGTGGTTGTTGTTGCCATCATAGTAGTGGAATCCCCCAGCAGTGCTTTATGACACATCGAGATAAAGTGGGGCAGGCACTGGCTCCACAACACCTGTCAGGAAAATTAGATTTTAATTGGAAATATGGAACTGTCCACCCTATGTCCAATAATGGACTGAAGGTGATGATGTATTTGGAAATATGTATATGTGTGTGTGTGTGTGTGTGTGTGTATATATATATATATATCTGGTTCCATTGGTACAAGGTGGTATTCTGTCTGTAGTTGATTAAAAGATTTAAGTATCCATTCATTTAAAAAGAAAAAGCATGTCCCAAGCCTCCTCAGCACCAGGTTTGAAAGGTGTGATTCATACAGAGAGGGAGGAAGGACGGCTCAAAAGCTGGGATCCTTAACCAGTGGGTATGAGGGCAATTTTGGATCTGGACTAATACCACTTGACTGCCTTTATTGGGCCTGTCATGAGGTTATCCCATGTCCTGATGTCCTCTAAGCTGAAGAGGGTCTGGATAGGAGGGACTGCCAGGTAATACACTTTCAAGTCCACCCAGTACGGTCATGGGGAGGGGGCCCTGCCAGGTGAGGACGTGCTGCAGTACTGTGAAATGGATGCAAAGAAGTAAATCTGGAAGTGCCAATCCTCCCTTCATTTTTTGGAAACTACAATTTTTAAATGTTATTCTGGGGTGATGACCTCTCCAGAAATATCTATAGTCTGTTCCAGCAACAGGAGTCTCGATGGACTAAAGGCTGAACTTGGCCATTTCGGGACTCCAGAACCTCCCTGCTGCCTCCTCATCAGCCACTCAGTGAAGGAAGGGTGCCAAGTTCGAACTGAGGACTGTGCTCTAAAGGGTCTGGGACTTTAACTATGGCTTTCAGTTGCCACTTGAGTGCAGAAGTGGGGTCAGGAGCATAGAGTATTGCCTGCAAGCCCTCCCCCAGCCACTGTTTCAGCAAAAGGAGCCCTAATGTATTAATGGCTGAACTTGGCCATTTCGGGGACTCCAGGACCTCCTTCCCACCTCTTTCCCAGCCAGTCATTGAATCCGCATAATATACTGGTCAAACACTATCTAGTGTCCCCGCAGTAGCCTGTCTGTGCAAAGGACCACAGTTGCTAAGGAAAGTTGTCCACTTAAGAGTCTGCCGGAGTCAGCCAGTATTCAGCTGGTCTGCTGGCCACTCTGCTTAATGCCACTCCGGTCTCACCACCCAGTGCAGCATCTATAAGGTCACTAAAAAAAATAAAATTATGCATTCTGAGCAGCTTGGTATTGGCATGAGTTATCTGTTTATAGACTACTTCCCATAGTATAGGATGGTACTGAAACCCTGGTGTTTGTTTCACTACTACCATAGTTGAATACTGTGTCCCCCTCCCCCTACACTTGTTAAATTGCCACTGCAATAGTTTTAATTGTCTTGTATCCCGATAGTAGTGCTGCCTCACAAATACTGTTATATGCTGTTCTCATTACCATTAATACCTTAACTATTGTGTTCTTCCCCCTTAGATATTATTGCTACTGCTATAGTGTAAACGGTTTTATCTCCCCATTTCAGATTTACCTAACAGATAGGCTGTACTCTTCTTAGTAAAAGTAAATAGTTTGAATCTTGTGTTCTCCTCTATAGTTATTATATACTGCTACTGCAATAGTTTTATACCCCATATCGGCCTTGCCTTGCAAATTGCAGTTACGTAAGAACTTACCGTAATAGTAGATCTTTGAGAAAGGTTCCTGCAGTAGGTTTTCACATATAGGACTGCGCCCCCTGGCATCAGGTCCACGCAGCAAACTTGTAGATAGCAATCATCAGCAGGGACCGCCCTCGACGTCAGGGCATAATGACACCAGCCCGACTATAAAAGGGGCGGTCCCGCACCCGCTCTCCAGTTCTTTTCCAATGGAGACCTATAGATAGGTAAGGAGAAAAACAGAGTGAACGCTCCTCCAATCCTGCTAAAACGAAAATCAACGGATTGGGTGGCGAGTCTCTGGAGTGAAGAACCCTGGGAGATGACAGGTCAACTTGTTACTCACTCTCAAGTCCTCTGGTTCTTTGGATGACCTTAACAGGTATTGAGCACTTTGGAATGTGTGTACCAGAGCCACCAGGCTTGGCAAGGCTGAGTACTTTTCTTCCTTCTTCCAGAAAAACCTTAGGTTACCCTACCAAGTTCTGGAAGGTCCTCCACACTCTCCCCCCCTCCCAGTCCTCCTCCCCTGTCCTTAATGTAAATGACACCCTCATTTCTGACCACTTTTCTGTTGCCTCAGAGTTCAACTCCTTCTTTACTTCCTGTGCCTCATCCCTTCTCTCCTCCATCCCCAAAACCCCATACCTACCCCTCCCCCCTTGTACCTCTATCTCACTCCTTCTCCTTCTCTCCTATCACTCCTGCAGCTTCCCTCACGGCTCTCTCTTGGCTCTCAACCCTCTTAAGGACAGGAGCCCTGATGTGCCATATACCAAACTCTTACACCTCTCTACACCTGCCATTGCTCTTCTAACCACTTCCCTTCTCAATCTCTCCTTCTCCCTCGCTTCTGTCCCTCACTCCTGGAAACACTGCACTGTCATACCCCTTCCTAAATGTGGTGACTTCTCCTGCCCTGAAAACTACCGCCCTATCTTGTTGCTTCCCACTAGCTAAACTTAAAGAGCATGCCATGCTGTCTCCACTCTCCACCTTCTTTGATTCTTCTTTTTTTTTCACCACCTTCCAGTCTGGCTTCGAAAACACTGCTATACCACTCCACCACCACCACCTCCTCCTCTAGCTTACTGGCTCCATTCATTCAAGCATGGATCAGGGCCTCTTCTCCTCTGCCATCTTCATCAATTTGGCCAAAGCCTTTGACTCTGTTGCCCATCCACTCCTACTTGACATGCTCAGGTTAGTGGGGCTTTCTCACTCCGCTACTTATGGGTTCTACTCCTACCATCAGTGTAGATCAGTCTGTTAGGATTAGTGATTTCCTTTCCTTCATTTCCTATCAGCATGGGTGTCCTCTAAGGCTCAGTCCTTGGCTCATTACTCTTCTCTGTCATCCTTAGTGATCTTCCCTCTGAGTGCTCATCTGTGTCCATCCATATGTACTCAGATGACACTGTCATATTTGCCTGCAGTTCCTCCCCCTCTGAGGTGACGGACAGGCTGCAACTGGATTTCAATAATGTCCAGCACTGGTTCTGGTCCAATCTGTTATCCTTAAATGCCAAGAAAACAGTTTCTATGCTCTTTGGCAGTAAGCAGAAGCTATCCAGACTTACCTTCCTCCCCTACTTCTGCATCTTAGATGGGCCCCACTCAGTGATGTTCCCTCTTTCCGGTATTGGCTTGACTGGCACCTTGATTTTCAGAGCATGTGAACACCATCCACAAGATAATCCACCCTAAGCTCAGTGTATTATATAGGGACAAAGGCTGTATCCCTGTTTCTGCTCATCGAGCTATTATCTAGAAAATTATCCTCCCCACTCTTGACTACAGTGACATCATTTACAGTGCTGCACCAAAGACTAGCCTAGCCAGGCTGGACCCTTTATTTCACTCCTTCTGCTGATTTGTTTTGGACTGTCCACCCTGCACTCACCATTGCTCTCCTTATACTCCTCTCTCTCCTTTCCCTCCCTTGAAGCTAGATGCCTTGCTCACTGTACCTCCTTTATCTCAAAATTCTGTTTGTCCTCGCTTCCTTCCTACCTTACCTCTGTCCCCACCTCCCTTCCACTTTCCTCTTACTCCCTTTGTAACTTTAGTTATCTTTCCTTCACGCTTTCTTCACATAAATCCCTTGCTGGCGAGGCTGCTTTCTCTTCCTGCTTCCTCAAATTTTGGAACACTCTCTCTCACGGATTGCTCCTCATCTTCCAACCGTTCTTTCTCCATGCTTCTCCAGGACTTCACAGGTCACTCCTGCAACTGCACCTAATTCATCGGACTCTTCATTTTCAAATACCCCCTCCCTCTTCCTCCCACCCTGCTCCCCTGTTCTTGTCCTTTGTAAGTCTTCCCTCTCTTGTTTCACCTCTGAGCTACCTAGCTCTGTGTTGCCACTGCAACCTGAAGTTTTGCTCCTGAACCTCCTGCAATTGCACTGGATTCAGCCGCCTGCTCCACTTTCATATTTCCCCCTACCACTTTCCTCCTCCCTCTCCCTCTGTTTCTTTCTGTGTAAACCCTCATCTTCCTTCCCCTCATGGAGTATCCTTACCCTATATTGCCTTTGCAGTCTGAAGTATTTCCTGAGCCCTGTGGGTGGGTGGGTGGGTGGGGTGTGTGTGTATATATATATATATATATATATATACTAGTGTATAAATATGTAGTTATATTATATATAGATATTTATTTTATTTATTTATTCAAATTTGGTAACTGGGTAGGCACACAGATAAAACATTCCCTTTTTCAGTGGTGACCGCTAGATGAGCTTGCATTGAGCACTAGAATCGAGGGAGAGAAGAGCAACCAGAACTGAGGAGGGTAACAAGTTCCAGAAGGACACAGAAGAAAAAGCAAATGATCTGAGAGCACACTGGGGGAATTGACACTGTATGATTTCAGACTTCCGATGACGTCACCGACCAGGATGCAAGGGTAAAACCTAGCTCTGCTGATCCTAGGCTAAAAACAGACTCTCCCACAAACAAAACACAAAAATAACTTCAAACGGATTGCACGTACCCCCAGAACTCAGGATTCAACAGAATTCTCTCACCCTTCATCAAGCCCTGCAGCAATCCAACTAGACATGGTGGCTCCAAATGGGGCCTCCTCTCAGTAACACAGCAATGCTACCATTCTAACAGAGTTGCAGAAGTTCAGGACTGAAGTTTATACTTTCCGGACTGAATTAACCACAGAAATAAGTAAACTTTCAGCCCAAGTTACAGAAGTTGAAGTACAACACACTGAATTAGATGATCGGACTGATAGACTGGAGCATATGATAGTGCATTTGCCAGATGAACAACATACTTTAAAGGAGAAATGTGAGGATCTGGAAAACAGATTGCACTGGAATAATCTGAGGATACATGGGGTTCCAGAGGACGAAGAAGAGGGAAGAGATATTTTAAAATTTGTGGAGGAGCTCCTCCGTGACCCCCTACAGTTGGATCTAACTTTTAAATTTGACATAGAGTGAGTACATTGGGCTCTTTCACTGAAACCAACTCAGCCAGACAGGTGGCCTTGCTCCATCATAATGAAGTTTTTAAACTATACTGCAAAACAAACCATCCTCACCAGAGATTGGAGAATGCAGGACGCTAAGTATAAAGAAAAGCATATTTACTTTGACAATGATTATTCCCTATCTGTTTCAGCTAAACCCAGGGCCAACGTTCCAAAACTTTGTTTCTTAAAGCAATAACAACTTAAATTTACCACTCCATATCCTGCTCGATTAATCTTCGTTTCCAGATGGCCCCCAAACCATTGAGCCACCAGAAGAAGCAATGGAAGTACTCCAACTCAAGGGACTGGTTCAATCCATCCAGTAGGACTCCTCGCTCAGGATGCCGTTTGGGACACTGCCAGAGATCCTAATTCCAGAAAGAGACAGAGCCAAGCAACCTTAGAAGATGTGAACAAACTTTTACAACAATTTCAACAACCTGCTCCAGAATGAGTGGCGAGAGAGATTCTACAGAGACTTTAAAACTGGTATTTTTTTTTTTTAATTTAAGTTTATTGACAACCATCGGGTACATTTAATACAGGCAAGCCAGAGAGTTTCAATTCTGTTTTACAGAACTGTAATATATCACATATAATAAATAATGAAATCCCTCTTCTGTACATTCTTTAAAGAGAAAGAAATCAAGAGAAGACGCGTTTCTAAATTAATGACACTGATGACATTGACAAATCCATTATGTTGTACTCTTCCCATAACAAAAGGGCCATCCTCTAAGTGGTCAGTTACCTCCCAACCACAACCAGGAAAGCACCTGTAACCGAATTAAAAGATATTAAGTTAAGAGAGGAACTTCAAGGAGCCTGACCAGAACTCAGAGCATTAAATGTTCCCCGCCAGATCACCCATATCGTCCATCTCCGGACATATATTTTTGTCCTATGATTTATCTTATAAGTTAGTTCTTCCATTTCTGCAATTTCCTGGACAAGTTGTATCTAGGTGCCTATGGTGGGGGAGTCATTTTTCAGCCACAATCTGGTAATAGTTTTGTGGGCTGCTGCCAAGAGGAGGGCCCAAAGATATGCCATGTCAGCTCCAGTCAGGTTTAGGGGAGGCTCTCCCAGTATGAGGCAGGGCCAGTCCAAGGGGACGTCCAAGGCAAACATTTTAATAAGTGCCTGAGAGACGTTCCTACAGAAGGGCCTGAGACATGGGCACAGCCAAAAGACATGTAGATAGCCTTCCCTTGTTTCCCCACATGTCCTCCAGCAGGTCTGATCTCTATCAGGGATTCTTTTACTCAGGGAAAGAGGGGAGAGAAAGTATCCAACTATACTCTTGCCGGGGGGGGGGACAGGTGGTTCTGGATGCCAGCCTAAATACTGAGTCCCAAATGATTTCTCATAGGCCTACTCCACCCTCCTCTCTCCATCTCCGTTTAACTTTATCTAAATGATCTCTCTTTAAATCCATAAGGGCTTTATAAAGTGTAGAAATGAGACCCGATGTTTTCTGCGAGGTCAGTATTGCGTAGAGGCTCTCTACAAAGCGGGCCACCCTATTGGGTTGGAGATCCACTCTGTGGCAGTAATGTATGTAATCCCTAACCTGCAAGTATCGAAAGTGATCAACATTGTGCAGGCCAAAATTATTCTTAAGGGTTGTGAAGTCCATTATTTCGTCCCCTACCATGAACTGCTTGATATAAATCAGGCCCAATCTCTCCCAAGCTCTAAAAGTATGATCTAGTCAGGACGGAGTAAAGGCTGTATCCCATGATAGCCTATACAGGGGCCAGAGAGAGGATTTTTATTTTATATTTTTGCCAGGCTCTGCAGGTCACCCTTATGGTGTCCCTAACAGTCAGTAGGAAGGGGGGGGGGTCTCTAGCAGTTTTCACTTGTATGGAGCGGACTCCCAGTAATGGACCTCGCTCCTCTTCCTCCACTCTCTCCATTTCCTTCCAATTAGCAACATAGGTGGGAATAGACCACTGTATTACTCTTTTAATTTGCGTGTCGAGGTAATAGTCCTCGAGGTCAGGGAGGGCTCTACCCCCTTTTGCCTTACTCAGTTGGAGAGGATGAGTGTTTACTCTGGGTCTCTTATTATTCCAAACGAACTTTATAATTGCCAATCTTGAAAGTGTGTTTTAGGTATGAAGGTCGGTAAACATTGAAACAAATATAAGTACCTAGGGAGAACATTCATGGTTATAGTATGTATTCTTGAGTATAATTGGAGGTTTATCAGGGTCCACCTATCTAGGTCTTTCTTCACCTGGCTAAAGAGTGGGACATAATTGGCCTTAAAGAGATGGGAGTTATGTTTGGTTAGCCAGGCTCCCAGGTACCTCATTTTGTCTGCTAACCAATTAAGTGGTAGAAACTCTACAATCTTGTGAGAGGGGGAATAATAAAATCATAGAACCTCGGTTTTGGTTTTATTGAGGGCATATCCAGAGTGTCTGCCAAATTCTGTTAGAATTGACCATATCTGAGGGATTGAGGTCTCCGGATGGGACATGCAGAGTAGGACATCATCTGCGTATAGGGATATTTTCCGCTGTTGGCCCCCAACCTCAATTCCCTGTACCGCTGTTGTGGTACATATTGCTTCGGCCAGGGGCTCTATGTATAGGGCAAATAGTAAGGGGGACAGGGGGCAGCCCTGCTGGGTACCTCTACCCAGAGTGAATCTCTTCGAGATTCCCCCATTTACTTTGACATACGCTTGTGGTCCAGAGTATAATGACTTAATGCTGTCAATAACGGTCTGTGGGAATCCCATCCGTTCCAGGACCAGAAACAAGAAAGACCAAGAAACCCTGTTGAAGGCTTTTTCAGCATCTAAACTCATGAGGCAGGCAGGGAGGTGGGAGCGGTGGATGGCACTGATTATATTGATCGCTGATCGGACGCCATCTGGTGCCTGTCGGCCCAGAACGAATCCCGACTGGTCTGGGTTAATGAGCTCTGGGAGTATGAGATTCAATCTGGATGCAAGGATCAAGGTAAAAATCTTGTAGTCAGAATTTAGGCGTGAGATTGGTCAGTACGACTCGCACCAGGCGGGATCCTTATTTTCTTTTGGTATGAGCGAAATTGTGGTGTATTGCCATGATGGGGGAACCGGGTTTGCCTCCTGTCATACCTCTGAGAAGACATCTGCCAATAGGGGGACTGTTTCTGTAGCAAAGGTTTTATAAAATTCTGCTCCAAAGCCGTCCGATCCAGGGCACTTTCCCCCCCCTTCAAACCCTTTACAACTTTCAAGATTTCTACCTGGGTAATTGGTTTGGTTAGGGCTTGGCCATTTTCCTGGGAAAGTGTAGGAAGGGACAGAGTCTTAAGGTATTCTATGCTTGCTTGGATTGGTGTTGGTTCCTGTGGGGTGTAAAGCTTAGCATAATAGGAAACAAAGGCCTCTGCAATTTGCTCGGCCTTATGTCAGATGGCCAGTGGTCAGGGAAATAATTTTGGTTATTGTGGCTCTGGCTGTGAAATGTCTCAGGCGGGCCGCTAAAAGCCTAGTGCCCCTGGGGCCTCCCTCATAATATTTTTGTTTGAGGAAAAAGAGATTCCTCTCTATCTCTTCACTCTGGAGTCTCTGAAGTTCAGCTCTCAAGGATCTGATCTCAGAGTCTCTTTGCTTATCCCAATTAGATTTCTGATGGGACTCCAGCTCTGTCAGTTTTGCAAGGAGGTTCTGTTGTTTCAATAGGCGGTCTTTTTTCTTCTGGGCAGCTATGCGTATCAATTGTCCCCTGACCGTGGCTTTCAGTGTATCCCATATAATTTGTGGCGTCATCCCCGGTGTAGTGTTTTCAGCTATAGTATTTGTGATGTGTTTAATTTTTCTTACAACTTCTTTGTCCCTAAGTAGAGATGAATTAACTCTCCAGTGAGTCATTTTCCTGGGGGAGGGAAAGGGCTACCTCTAGGAATATTGGATTGTGGTCTGATAGGGTAGAGGTACCCACCCACATTGAGGGGAGGCCAGGAATGCTGTCCTTGAAGGTAAAGAATGTGTCGAGTCAGGAGAATACCTTAAACCTAGGCGAATGATATGTATAGTCCCTTGCTCTAGGGTACCTTTCCCGCCAAACATCCACTAGTCCCATTTGATTCAGGATGTGCCTGACTGCCCTTGCTTTGCGGTGGTCTGGATTTTGAATGCCTGAGGTGGTATCCAGGTTTCTGTCCCAAACTAAATTCCAGTCCCCCCTCCCATAATTAACAGACCCCTAGATCTTTCTGCCACCAACTGGGCAAGCGAGGCATAGAATGCCGTGGGAGAGCCCGGAGGAGCGTAGACACTGACCAGGGTTACTGGGGTATCTTGCACCTTGCCTATCACCATGATACACCTGGCTCAAGTATCCTTCAAGGTCTCCTCCTGTTCAAATGTGTGTCAGCGTGGCTCAGTTGGTAGCACATCCGCCTCTGGACCGGAAGGTCGTGGGTTCTCTTCCCACACCGGGATTGGACTTGCACCTAAAAAAATCGCTGGCATCCGAGTGCAGTATTGGGAGGTACTGTACTGCTGGCGTGTGCCGTCCTTCGGATGAGACGTTAAACCGAGGTCCCTTCTGCCCATCCTGGTGTTGCCCTGGTGGGTGTCCAGGTGGAAGTAAAAGAACCCAGGGCACTCTTTGCAAAGAGTAGGGAACATTTCCGGTGTCCTGGCCAACATTCCCCTTCCCATAAACCGGTTCATGCAATTATCCAGGCTGTGTGTGGGTGATGATGTGCGATATGGCCGCCACCACACATTCAGTCACTTCGCTACCAGTCTAGCATTGCTTGTAAAGCGCTTTGGATGTATGAAAAGCGCTATATAAATGCTAATTCTTCTTCTTCAAATGGGAAGGACGCCGACAGCAAAATAGTCACCCCCTCCTTCGTCCCGAGTCCAAAGATGAGGAAAACAAGTGTGGGTGGGACTTGGTTCTCAGCTTTAGGGTCTCAGTTGGTGATAGGTGGGTTTCCTGCAAAAAATTCACCTCACAATTTTGTCTGGTAATATACTTCCGGATTTGTTTTCTCTTCACCGGACTGGAGCACCCGTTAATTTTATAGGAGAGTACCTTTACATTATGATTAATCATTTATGTTGCCATTGTTCGTTTTGGCGCGCAGCTGAGGACACACTGCAATTGGCTACCAGATCGGCGGCGGCGACTTGGAAGGGTTAAAGGCTGCACTCTTCTCCCTCTGCATACCCCAAATCGGACTGGGGCGGAGGCGACTGGCTTCCTTGGGTCCCCCGCAAAGAAAGTAGCTGACTTCCCGGGATAGGGGCGCCGCAGCTCAACAAAGCCGGTGGACCTCCCTGACCTTCTGCCAGAATCGGAGCCCTAAGACTGCTAGCGGAGGGAGTTTGCCCCTCTGCTGAGTTTTTGAAATTCCCGCCCACCCTCCTGTGTATGTGGGATATTAAATAGGCTGTAGTCGGACTAAGCCCAGCCCAGGCTGTGACTCTACCCTATCAGATCCAGATCTCCCTTTGCTGGGAGGGCTCTATAGCCACGATAACAGCTCTCCTACCCTGATGCTGCCATGGTTGTAGGTGGGCCACTCAGGACACTATTGCCCGTCTCTGCTCCATAAATCCTGTAACCTGCACGGCACGCAGTATGGCTGCACTAACTCTGACCTTGTCTGTTCTCCTACTTGCCACAGCCAATTAGGTCCTAATTTATTTGCTAGCCATCTGCTTGTTTAGCTTCAGCGCATCATATTTAATCCTGTGTTTTATCCTAACTTATTTGCTAGCCATTTTTTTGCTCTGTCTCAGCGCAATCTAATGTATCCTGTGCCTTAGGTCTTTAATGCCTCCAGCCAAAGGACTTAAAACCGAGTGACTCTGATTTTTAACGTTTGAAAGTGACTCTGATTTTTAACGTTTGACTACTGCTGCATAGAACTTAGGATTCTGTAATCTCGAGCATTAACAGTTACCCCACGTTACTGCCGGTTACACAACAATCGGCCGATTTGTCTCACTGGCCCTAAGCTAGCCACAGCTGCAGGATCTCCGTCTACCTTGCTGGTACCCACGCCTCCTTGCCAGTTACAGGCAGGGAGCTATCATGCACCCCGGTATCTGGAACAGTGGTATTTTCCTGGCTATAATTTACATTCTGGCCCAACTAGTGACTGATACCTTAGTCAGCAATGCCTACCGTTCCCACGATACCTCAGGGGGGTCGGGAGAGCACGTGGCAAGGCACTTCTTATGCCCTTCGCCACGGATTAATATCCTTCTCCTCGTGGCCCATGAATTCTCTAGGAAGGGGTCCTCTACAGAGTCTTTCTCTGCACTACAAGCCTGACCCAATGTCAGGTCCAGCTGGCACTACTTCCTCCGACCCTCTCTCTCCTGAGCTCACTCGCTGCCCTACTCCTACTGGCGGGGGACATTCAACCTAACCCTGGCCCAGGGACTAATAATGTCTCTATCTCCTTCCCTACGGATAAGGCCTGGGATGGAGCCACGGGCCTGAGGCTGGTTCACATGAACATCTGCAGCCAGAGACCTAAGATCCAGGAGGTACAAACATGGTTGGCTGTCTACAAACCCGACATACTAGGGGTCTCTGAGACCTGGATAAAACCCCACATTCTGGATCATGAGGTTGCTATCTCCGGCTACGCCTTTTTCAGAAAGGACAGACCCTCGAAAAGAGGGGGCGGAGTGCTAATTTATGTTAAGAACAATATTACGTACTCCATAGTCAGGCTGCCCCTGGACTCAGCCCTGGACTCAGAAGCAGTCTTCCTAAAGCTCACATTAGGTGGGGCTAAACACCTCACAATTGGCTGTGTATACAGCCCCCCTACCAATGCCCTCGGCTCTCTGGATACGCTCCTGAAGAGCTCCGCGGTCGACTCAGCTACTGAGATTATCCTATTGGGCGACTTCAACTTAAACTGGGCACAAGAGTCAAAGTCGGCAATATACGGAGTTCTACAGGACTCCCACCTTGCTCAATTAATCTCCCTACCGACCAGAATGAACCAGAAATCAGGCCGACACTCTGCCATAGATTGGGTCCTGACCTCATCCCCAAATAATGTAAAGTTGGCTGGGACCCTGGCAGATGCTTTAAGCAACCACTAGCCGATATTTGCCATATGGAAGAATAATAGGATAAACGTCCCGCCCCGAACGATCAGTTCTAGGGACTTCTCCAACTTCCTTCCTGACCAGTTCACAGGCTACCTAAACGGCACCGACTGGAACCCCATAAGACATCTACCTAGCCTGGAGGAGGCTGTAAAATTCTTCCAAACCACCCTATCTTGTATCACCAACCTGGTAGCCCCTATGAAAACCCACAGGGTAAAGGGGAACTGCTATAAGTGGATCTCACCCCACCTAAAAGCCCAGATGTCTACCCGGGACAAAGCATGGAAAAAGTTCACAAAACTAAACTCCCAGAGGACTTAGCCCGCTACAGGGCCCTCAGAAACCTATGCAAACAGAACATAAAGAAAGCCAAGAAATAATATATCTCCAACCTCCAAAAAACTAACCTGGGTAACCCCAGGCTCTTCTGGTCACATATTAATGAACTCCTAAAAGGGCATAAAAAATCCACTACTGGCCCTATCCAGGTGAATGGGCAAGTACTGGATGAGGGGCCTCGCATCGCCGAGGCCCTAAACGGCTACTTCACAAACCTGGATGTGTACAAGGTGGGACACACTGATAACGGAAAAAGGGCCCGCAAGCATCAGCCCCACAAACTTGACCGCCCTCAATTTCATCTGCGGCTGGTAAAGGTAAAGGAAGTTCTGCTCATCCTTAAATCCCTGCAGCCGAGAGGTACTGGTGGCCCTGATGGGATCCAGCCAAGAATTCTCAAGGAGGGCGCCCCTGCTCTAGCTAAGCCAATAGCCTGGCTGATTAACCGGTCCTTATTGGAGGGGACGGTCCCTGAGCCATGGAAGGAGGCCCTAGTGATTCCCATTCACAAGGGAGGCACCATTGAACAAATAGTGAACTACAGGCCTATCTCCCTGCTGTGCTCAATAGCGAAAATACAAAAGAAGCTAGTTTACTCCCAACTTCACGAATACCTGGAAGCTCACCAGGTAATCTCCTCGCCCCAGCATGGCTTCAGAGCCAACCATGGGACAGATACGGCACTAACCAAATTCTCGGCAGATGTCCTGTACAACAATGATTCAGGTGTCAGCACAGGCGCGGTCTTCATCAACCTCTCTAAAGCTTTTGACTTGGTCAACCACAGCCTCCTTTTGCACAAAATGTGTTCTCTTGGCCTGGACACCCACGCACTAGGTTGGTTTGCGAGTTACCTCTCTGGCCGTACCCAGAGGGTCAGGTGGTTGGACTATGTCTCCCAGACCGCACCGCTCAAAGAAGGGGTACCACAGGGGTCTATACTTGGCCCCTTCTCTTCACTCTGTTCATAAATGACCTGCACTTACACTGTGGGAGCAGCAGTGTCATCCAATATGCTGACGATGCGGTAATCTACCACGCCTCCCCTAATGTAAAAGAACTGGAGAGAGCCCTTCAAGATGACATCCTCCAGATGGAGAATTGGCTCACTTTGAACAAAATGGTACTAAACACCAGCAAAACCAAGGCGATGCTGTTTGGGCCAAGATCCCTGGGATCTGAGCGGTCGACGCTCCTTCAACTGCAGTCCAGAGGGGGAGTCAAATCCGAAGTGGTTACCTCAACTAAGTACCTCGGTCTAACACTAGACCAAAGCTTCACCCTAAAAAATCATGTCGACCAACTAACCAAAGCCATTCGTGTGAAACTCGGCATCCTCTATAGAATAAAGGACCAGATTATCCCTGAAGCCAGGGTAGCCATCGCTACTAGCCTCCTACTCCCTAAGCTCACCTACGCAGCCCCGGTTCTCCAAGGTGTGGCCGCTACAGAACTTGACAGGCTAAAGACCTTATACAACAAGATTGCCAGGTTTGCTACCATGTCCCACCCTAGAACCCACCACTGCGAGGCCCAAGCAAGGCTCAGGTGGCCGTCACTGGAAACCCGCCTCATCTACCCGACTCTCTGCCTGACATTTAAGCTACTGGGCCCTTCCCCTCCCCCTAGCCTCAAAGGGCTAGTCAGAGCGAAAACCAGTCTGAGGTGTCATTGTTCACTTGGGAACTCACAGCAGCAGGTTGGTTGGACAGAGCTCTGGGTTTATATTCTGTTTTTAACTGAAATATTGGAATATTTTGTAAGTGAAATTAGCTCTATGTGGTAAAAAGTATTACTCTGAATTAGAACTGTTACTTGGGCTGTGATATTGTAACTTTTTGAGGTTTGGGGACAGTTGTTTGTCAGGGTTAATTAGAGGGAAATTTAAATGTGTCGTTTGCCTGGTGTTTGGTAAGAGCCATCCCACCCACCCTGTTTTGTAGGCTTTCTTAAATACTGAAAAACCACTGGGGTTTGGGATTGAAAGGCTGAGTATTTCTGTTTTAGGACTGAAATTTGAAGCAACAGCAGCTGGTGGGCCTGTGACATCATACGGTACCTGATGTCTGCTTACACACACTCTTAGTGGGACCGAACACACACTGGACTGTATGTGTTTGTGAGACTTTGGAACTTTATTGGTGGGGTTGAAATTGGGTTTGTAAATAACTACAGTCAGTATAGAGAAACTGTATTCCAGGGAAAGGGACTGAGAAAGGGGTGTGCCATTATAAACAGAGGGGATAAACAGGTGGCCATATTCCACCATGGCAGGCATCTTTGGAAGGGTTGTAGGCTGTACAGGCTGTGGGATGGCAATAATTCTAAATTGGGCCTGAGAGAGGAGGCTGCCCACCTGTAGACAGCTATCTTGTATCAGGAGTGAGGTATATTGGTTAAGGAGTAAGCTGGGGGAGCTGGGGGTGTCCAAGGATAAGGGGTGTGGATATGGGCAGCAGAAGGGTGGGGCTGAGGGAAGGCTGGGGCAACGCTCTGAAATTACAGGACATTATGTTACAGCAAGCAGGAGGGGGGATATTAGGGACAGAGGACCCTTAGATAGGGAAGTTGATGCTAAGGGGAAAGCGTACGGGGTGAACATTCTGAATACAAAGATAGTGGAGGGGGAAGAGTCAGGAGGGGCTGTTGTGCGGAAGCCTAAAGCAGCAGACTGTGGGAAGGGAGCTCCTAAGGTGAACAGAGCAAGAGGGGAAGAAGAGGGGCAGTTTAGAGGTGCAGTCAGGGGAATCTCGGGTTACTTGATGGAGGCTGACATAGAGTGTCGCAATAAATTTGAGCTACTAAGCAACCTAGAGGGGGAGGAAGGGGTTGGTGGAAATGAGAAAACTTATACAGAGGCCGGGGGGAGGGAGTCTGATACCCATAGGGCATCACAGATCGGCAATGGAAAGGATAGAAATAGTCCCAGAGGGAGAAGGGAAACATATATGTTAAGCAAATGGGGAGATGCAACATATTCCAGACATGAGAGAGAGAGCATGATTGGAGAGAAACTGGGAGACAAGGAGGTGGGAGAGGAGCCCCTTTCAGCAGGGGTCAGTACCAAGGATGGGCCCTAGCTAAGGGACCCACAGAGAGCCTCTGGAGGCAGGGTACTATTACAAGGGGAGGATGGCGGTGTGGGGGAAGGAGAAACCATCAGGGCCAGGATAAATGGTTCAGATAAGAGAGGGTTAAAGGGGACACCTATTCAGAAGGAGTTTGAGTTAAGTGGGCAAAATAGCAAGGGAGGCAGAAAGGGGAGGGTGACAAGGGGGTCTCTAGTAAGGCAGGAAGACTCCCACGAAATTGAGATCATGAATAAAGGGGGGGAAGGGGGCTGAGAGGGCATAGTGGAGGTAACCATAAGGATGATGGCGGTGTTAAGGTTCTGTTATTGGGAGACTCGATGATTAGGGGTATCCAGTGGGAGGGACAGGGGGGTGGATGCCATAGCCAGGTGAAGGTAGTGTGTATCCCTGGGCTGACACTGCACAGAGCAAAGTTCATGGTGTATGAAATGGTTAGGGATTGTGGAGGGAAACCGGATTTCTGTGCATTTGGGAACTAATGATCTAGAGGAAATAGCATTTTGGAAATCAAGCAAGGTTCCAAGAACTTGCCAGAGTCTGTCGGGATAATGGATGCAACATTTCCTTTTCGAGATATTGCCAGTACCAAAGGCCTCAGTGGAGAAAAAAATGAAGCTCACAGAGGTTAATGACTGGCTCAGGAAGTGGGGTGAAGAGAGTAGGTTGGGGGTGTTAGGGAACTGGAATGGAGTTTGGGAGGATAAGGGACTATATGCCAAGGACAGGTTTCATCTTGCCCCATTAGGGAAGGAAGTCCTTAAACAGGGGATGGCTGACTACATACAAGAAAGGTGGGGTTTAAACTTGTGAGGGGAAGGGATAAGGGAGGGGCTGACCAGAAGCCCTCTCCAGATGAGGAGTAGCCTTCACGCCCAAGGGGGAAGGTAAACAGATTGGGGATGGAGGTTTCAGGAGGAGAGGGAGGATGGAAGTATAAGGAATCTGGGTGGGGTCGACAAAGAGATTCAGGGATAAGGGTGGGGTTGGTGTTAGTAAATGCCAGGAGCTTGGGAAACAAGTTGCCAGAGTTCCAGGCCATGCTGTTCGGGGGTGGATGTGGCGGTCACGGAAACGTGGCCAACAAAACCATGACTGGGACCTAAGCGCACGGGGTACACTATGCTCAGGAAGGATAGAAAGGAGGGCAGAGGGGTGGAGTGGCTATGTTCATTAGAGATGACATAGAAATTGCTAGGGTAGAAGAGGCAGAGGGAAACGTGGAGGCCTTATGGGTCACCTTACGATCCTCAACAGGAAATAAGGTCAAGCTGGGTGTAGCATATAGGCCCCCCGGGATGAGTGAGGTTCTAGAGGATGGTTTGCTGGACAACATCATTGCCCAGTGTGGACCAAAAGGGAAGGAGGGTGTTGATGGGGACCTTAATATGCCAGGTACAAACTGGGAACCATGTCTCTCTAAGGTGGCCAAGGAGCAGAGGCTGCTGGATGGCTTCCAGGGTGTTTTCTTAACACAGCATGTGATGGAGCCCACAAGAGAGGGGCATGTCCTAGATGTGGTTCTGGCAGATGGGGATCTGGTAAGGGACATGGTTGTACAAGACCCCCTGACTGGGAGCGACCACAATACTGTCTGGTTTCAACTAAGCATGGGGGGAGAGGGGGTGATATCTAGGACACTGGCAGTGGACTTCAGGGGGGCAGACTTCATGGGCATGGGAAATATTCTCAAGGATCACTTGATGGGGATTACCTCAATGACAAGTGTGGAAAGGAGATGGGAGGTCATAAAACGGGGACTTCATGAGGCAGTCAGGATCTGCACTAAGTTGAAACGTAAGGGAGCAAGGTCACATAAACCATGCTGGTGGTCCAGTGAGGTACAGGTAGCAGTCAGAGAAAGAAGAGCCTACAAAAATATAAAACAACAAGAGGGATAGGGATAAGGAAATGTACCAGCTTGCATCTAGAAAAGTCACCCGTATGGTGAGGGGAGCAAAGTCCAGTAAAGAGCAGCAGCTGGCACAGGGGATACATGGAGGGGAAAAGGGGTTCTTCCGGTACATTGGGGAGCAGAGAAAAACTAAGGGCCATCTCAGCAGATTGAGATCAGAAGGAGGGTGGGTGGAAGAGGCGAGGGACCAGGCAGAGGTATTTAACAAGTACTTTGCCTCTGTGTTCACTAGGGAGGGGGATGGGATATCTACAAAGCAAGGCACGAAGGGGATAGAAACATCAGTAAGTGGGATCAGGGGAGCAACAAAAATGGAGCAAGAGGGAGAGAGAGGTACCCCAGGGGTGTCACATCTGGGTAAAGATAAAAAGGCCAGTAAGGTGGAGGGGACGATGATGCTATCTCCGCCAAAAAGGTGTGGTTAGCCCTCAAGGCCCTAAAGAAAGACAAATCTCCTGGGCCGGATGGCATTCATCCGAGAGTACTATGGGAATTGCGACATACTGGCTGCACATTCTGGTGGAGTTCAGCAGGTCACTTGAGACAGGGAGGGTACCTAGGGATTGGCGAGAGGCACATGTGGTACCAATCCATAAAGGGGGGTCGAGGGAAGTACCAGGTAACTATAGACCCATCAGTTTGACCTCGGTGGTGGGAAAATTATTGGAGAGTATACTAAAGGAATGATTGGGGGTGTACTTGGAGGAGGTGGGAGGTCTGGATAGTCGGCAACATGGGTTTGTGCCAGGTAGATCATGTCAAACCAACCTTGTGGAGTTCTATGAATGGGTAACATCAGAACTGGACAGGGGTAAGCCTGTGGATGTATTATTCTTGGACTTCAGCAAGGCGTTTGACTCTGTCCCCCACAATGGTCTGGTGGAGAAACTGATGGGGTTAGGAGTAGGCCCTTTGATGGTCAGATGGATTGAAAACTGGCTAGCTGGACGCACTCAGAGAGTAGTGGTCTGTGGGAGCCCTCAACCCAGAGAGGTTGGTAGTGGGTACTGAGAGGGTCTGTCCTGGGTCCGATCCTGTTTAATGCATACATATCGGACATCAGGGAGGGTATAGGGTGTGAAATGAGTCTCTTCATGGATGACTCCAAGATGGGAGCAGTAGTTGAGGGAGAGAGGGAGGTTGGCCCTGCAAGGGGACCTGGACACCCTGGAAAGCTGGGCTCACACATGGAAATTAAATTCAATATCACCAAGTGCAAGGTGTTGCATCTTGGTCAGGGAAACCCTAAACACAGGTACACCCTGGGAGGGGAGGTGCTGGAGACCTCAATAGGGGAAAAAGACCTAGGGGTCATGGTGGATGCATGTATGAATAACTCTGAGCAGTGCAGGAGAGGGGCTAGCAAGGCAAACAGGATGTTGGGATGCATCGTAAGGGGGATCACCTCTAGGAGCAAGGAAGTGATTCTGCCGCTGTACAATGGACTGGTTAGACCACACCTTGAGTACTGTGTACAGTACTGGAGACCACACTTAAAGAGGGACATACAGCTCCTAGAGAGGGTACAGAGGAGGGCAACAAAGATGATACGAGGGCTAGGGGATTTGACGTATGAGGACAGACTTAAGGAGCTCTGCCTGTTTTCACTGGAGGAGAGGAGAGACAGGGGGGACATGATTGAGGTCTTCAAGTACCTCAAGGGAATACATAGGGTAAACATGGAGGGGATCTTTAGACTAAAGCAGGGAGGTATCACCAGAGGGCATGGTTTGAAGTTGGAAGGTGGAAGGGTAAGGGGGGAAAAGAGGAGGAGGTTTTTCACTGAGCGGGTGGTGGACCCTTGGAATGCACTGTCTGGTGAGCTAGTTCAGAGATCCACAGTGGAGGGCTTCAAGAAAGGATGGGACAGACACAGAAAGTGGATGTATCAGATGATGTCCTGTCCCAGGGGGGTGGGGATGGATGATACGGGTTTCTGGAGCACAAGGGATGGGAGGGTCTCGGCACCCAACTAAGGATCTAAAGTTCGAGCAGACTCGCTAGACCGTAAGGCCTAATCTGCTGGCAACTAGTATGTTAGTATGTTAGTGTCTCCGCACCTCAGGACAAACTCTCCTCGAGGTTCCTAAAACTAGGACCAAAGCCGGGTCCAGGTCCTTCGCGTTTACAGCCCCTTCCACCTGGAACAACCTCCCACTAGGGGTATGAGAGGCAGGAACAGGCCCTAGCTTCCGCTCTAAACTTAAAGCACACTTGCTCGATAGGAGTACCTGCCAATGCCTTAGGACCTGACCATTCGTCACTGCCTCTCCTACCTTTGAAGGCGTGCTTTATTGTCACGCTTACCCCCATCTACTTTAATTCCTCGGGAAGACACCCTGACTCCAGGCAAACTAGCCAGTACCTCGCGCTCTTCCAGGCTCCACAAGATTTATGCACGTATATTGTTTGTAAATATCTAATTCTACATGTCCCTACGGTCTTTATATTCCCTTACCTCCTACCTGATTGTAACCCTATGGATATTTATTTGTCTAACATCTAGTCACTTTATAATTTGTACTGTTCCGTTGACCTGTATGTAACTTTCCTCCAGGTCGCCCCTGAAAAAGGGACCTCCGGGGCCCAGCGGGCTCACCCGGTCAACAAAATTCAATAAATAAATAATAAGACTTTCTATGAACAAGAGGGAAAAATATATGTACTAACATGTCTGGCAGTTTTACTTTTTCTTTAGTATATAAGTATCCACATAACTTAATCGACAACCTCAACTTAAAACTTATCAACAGGAAAACAAACTCCCAACCAAAGGTCGGGGTTACATGCTCGGGGCAGTCCTCAAGTGAGGTCCCAAGCTTAAAAAGGAGCGAGGCAAATGAGTCCTTTAAGACACGTCTATCCTCGTTCAAAATAGGTGTCATTAGACTTTCAAGGAGGGGCTGACAATGAATTCCCAGCCATAGGGCAGTCACAAAAGCGATAATTAGAAGGGAGCTCCAAAATAATGGTATGCATCCCTTCTCTCCCAGGGGGGAATCCCCTAGTGGGAACTCCCTAGAGTCAGCAGCTCGCAT
Organism: Neoceratodus forsteri; assembly: GCA_016271365.2. Lineage (NCBI taxonomy): Eukaryota > Metazoa > Chordata > Ceratodontiformes > Ceratodontidae > Neoceratodus > Neoceratodus forsteri. The sequence continues at coordinate 408,819,460 of CM057457.1, read as the reverse complement.
GCTTCAACGCTAGTTCCCCCCCTCCAAGATCCATGTGGATCTGTAGTAGAACGAGTAATTTCACCCTTCTAACATTTTCCAGTATTATTAAATGACCAGGCAGGATTATCTGGAAAACAATGTCCCTGCTAGATAAAGGCCAACTGTATAATTCCAGTTAATAGTATAGCATCTATAACAGCTCAAATCATGCTAACAGTGCATTTACTAAATTCTACCCCCCAACAGAATCCTAGCGGTCAGACTATGTCAACCTCAACATTGAACAATAGAATGGCATCAGGACATTGCCCAACTGGGAAAAGTTCACCTCCTGATCTAGAGTTCAAAAGATTGATTCGTTAGTTTAGTAGTCCCCACATTTCCCTTTTTCCAACCGGACCTTAGATGACAGGCACCTGCACATACAGTCATGAGGGGGTCTCACTCAACAGGCCCGGTTGCAGTTCCCCATGATCAGAGTTCCACGCGGGGCAGTTCCCGAGATCACATCTGGAGACCTCTATGTGAATCAGGTTGTATGAGGTCTGTGCCGGTCAGCGCAGAGAACTCCCGACAGAGAACCAGCAGGTCAGTGCACGCGTTTCCCGGCTGTCGACTAGGCCATGGAGACACTCCAGGTCGGACTGCAGTAAGGGAGCATCCTCAAACAGTGTGAAAAACCCTTGGAAGAATTCAAAAGGGGAGGCGGGTGAGAACAGAGGCAAGACATCCGGGCGCAGCGGTGGGGGGGGGGCGACTCAAGGGGACCTCGAACATGGAGTGGAGGGAAGCAAGGAACAAACAGGAATACCTTTGTTTCTCCTTCATAATTTAGGTCTCCGCGTTCGACTCCACATCATCATTTAGCGAGGATCCCTCATCTTCCACCTGAAGGTGTGCGGCCTTCTTATTCAACTTAGCGGCATCTCCAAGATGCCTTATCAAAGTGGAGATATCTGCTCGAAGATTCGTGCGCGGGGTTCCCTGAGCAGTGCCTCGCCATGGAGTTCCCTTCTGTGCTACACTCCAAGCAGAGGTAAGCAAATCTTTTTCCAGTTTTTCCTTTGCTAGGGGTGGTACAGTGATTCCCAGAGATTCCAGAAATAGAGTGGCAGATAAAAGGTCTTGATAAATTTTTGATCCCTTGTCTGAGACAATCTTGAGGCGCGGAGGGTACAGGACCTGTGCTTTAACATTACGGGCCCGGAGTTGCCACATAACTGGCCAAAGCAACTTTCTGGTGTCCTGGACGGACGTAGTATGGTCGTTATCTATATTCACTCAGTGACCTTCGTACTGCAATGCCCCTTGTTTCCATGCTGCTCTAAGTACTTCTTCCTTTGCCTGGTAGCTGGTGAGTCTTGTGACAATGGATCGAGGCCTCGCATCTGGATTTTTGGGTCGGGGAGCCAGGGATCTATGTGCTCAGTCCATCGTAAGGTCTAAGTCCTGCGGCAGAGGGAGGATTTGTCTAAGTGTTTTTTGCAGGAAAGAGATTACGCTCTGATGTTTGTCTTCGGACCCTTCAGGGATACTGTAAACTCTTATATTTTGCCTTCTACTTCTGCCTACCAGGTCATCTAATTTGTGGGTAAGTTCCCGATCCCTAGCCAGAAGGTAAAGCAAGAATCTATCATGACGGTCCGACTGCTCGACCGTTTGATTCAGACACAGCTCAAGTTGTTCTGTTTTGTGGTCAACTCTGGTTAGATCTGTTCTGAAGTCACTTAGAGTTTGGTCGATTTTAGCAACCGTGCGCACTGTTTGCATTATAATTTCACTGAGGTTTGTTGGAATTTCATCTGCGGAGGCCTCAGAATGCTGCAGGCCCTCCAGCGCGTCCCTCTCTTGCGGATCACATCGGCCCTCTCCCTGCATCATTTCCTTCAATTTTTGCATCGCGGTTGATGGAGGCTTTCCTGTTCTGTTTCTCTTTGCTTTAGCTGGTGAAGACATCCCTCTTATTGGGTGATGTAACTGGATTGTATTCAGGAGGGAGATGGAGCCAAGAAACTATGCTGCCATTAGCTCGCTGATGTCACCGGAAGTCCTAAAACTGGTATTTTGATGTGGAGGCGACTCCACACACAGGGAGTACACAACATTATCCGGGGGAGCTTGTGTGGGGTTGGGGACATTGGGAAATACAAACCCTTCTTACATTCCCAAGCCCATAGATGGGAAGAAGGTTTGAGACCCGGAGAGATATTCTTAAAATTTCCCTTGTGTCATCTCCCCCCTCGAAGCTGGTTAACAGTCCAGGAAAGGCTGCATGACTTAATGCATTTTTGCAGTGCTACATGCCCACCTGACCATTGCTGGGTCAGAGATCCATCCCTAAACCACTGACATATCCATAAGGCCTTACTGGAGATGAGGTACATGGGGGTAATTTCCTGGGGGTCACTATTCCTCATTTTTATTTCCAGTGTGACCTACAACACCACTAGACTCCAGGGAAACAGTGGTGCTGGGGGCCCTTGATGATGCCTTGACACTTCCCCACAGGGCGAATACATCTGCCCCTCCAAAGGTGAGGTATATTTCCTCTCCTTACCTTGGCAGCTGTTAAACTTTTTTGCCAGGTTTAGAGACCTGTTGCTTCAGGAGCATTTTGCTGGTATAAAAAAGTTGATGCTCTGTTGGCATCTGGTTATGCTAGCAGACCTAAAGGTACTAGGAGTCATGCATAAAGTTAAACTGCAACAGGCCTGCGCATGGTTGGTTGTTTTAGGCCTAGTGCCAAATCTATTAGATCCTTGTGTAGTTACAAACACTCAGACGGTTCTAAGCTGTTTAAATAGCACAATAGGCAGCTATTATAATTTGTTTAAGATAATGACTGTACACAAGGCAGTTAATAATATAATAATACTGAACATAGGGGTGAGAAGGCATGAACACGGTGGGATGGGGATATATTGTGCTATTTACAAGCAGGAAATATTCACACAAGGACTGACCAGTAGCAAATACGACTAAGTCAACTTTGATTTTATCTTTAAATATAAATTGGACTGGCAACCTGATAAAGCGCTCTTGCCTATTTCAACTATTCAGAAAAGAGAGACTGGAGATTATTTTACTACAGGAAACCCCCATGTCCTTGGACAAAGATAAAAAATTTCATCGGTGTGAGTATTCTGTAATAACTGAGTCGTCCTATGGGGTGCGAAAAGGAAAGGGGTGATGATTTTACTTTCCCAGGCAGTGCCTTTTGAAAAACAAAGCGAGATCAGCGACCTGGAGGGCTGCTATGCCATAGTGATGGGCAAGCTGTATTCAAGGCCCGTTGCCCTGGCATCTGTCTATTTTCCACTAGGGTCAAGGAAGCCTTTAGCAGTAAAAGTTTTTGCAGATTTATTATCCCTTATGGGGGAACAGCTGTTGCTGGAAGGGGGCCATGAATATCACTTTAAATCTGTCTTTGGATGTTGCTAGTCCTCTGGCCCATAGAACAAATGCTCTCCAAAAATACACAAAACAAACCATCACTTCTCTGGGCCTGGTAGATACTTGGAGACATTTATTTCCTAAGACAAGAGAGTATACACACTGGGCCCTGCAGGTAGGAAGTGGGGCTTGATTGGACTGCTTTATTACAATGGTTGAGCACTTAGACTCCATTTGTGATGTATAGCATGGGGCCACCTTCCTATCGGACCATGCTCCCTTATATCTTAAGGTGTACTTGGGGGCACAATACAAACAAACCAACTGGTGCCTGAACCTTGCTCACCTTAGGGATCTAGAGTTCCTTGAACTGGTCCAGGAGGCTGTACCCAGAATCAAACAAGATGACACACAACACGAAGCTGCCCCCACAATCCTGTGGGATACTTTAAAAGTAGTATTAAGAGGGGAGATTATACGATTTTCTACCATAAAAAAATGGCAGAGGGAAAAAACTTATAAAGACCTGCAGGAGGAACTATTACATTTGCAGCACTGGCCAGATCAGAATGACCCCATAATACGACAACGCTTAAGAACTGTAAAACAAAAGCTACAAAAAATAGCAGACCAATCCATAGAACAAAAACTGTTTTATCTAAAGTTAAGACATCATGAAGGAGGACCTAAGGCCTCAAGGAACATAGCAAGAAGGTTGAGAGAACAGAGATCCAGAGCGAACATACCCAGAATGATAGATCCTAAAACAGGGAGGCTAGCAAAAAGACCCCAGGAAATTAGACATATTCTACAGCAGTTTTATTATGAGTTGTACACCAAAGAACGGGAAACTCCCCTAGACAACATCAAATCATATTTACAGAGTTTACCAACACCACGTATCAGCCCACTACAGGCTGAAGCCTTGCTGGAACCAATTAAAGAGGGATAATTACTCCAAGTTCTAAAAAAAGCTCAGACCCAAAAGGCACCAGGCCCAGATTGGTATCCCTCTGAATTTTATAACAAATTGAAAAAGTTGCTACTACCCATACTACTCCCGGCCTTACATGCAGTCCAGGAGGGAGCCCCCCACATGGCAATATGCCACCATATCAGCCATACCTAAACCCCATAAAGATGTTAAATAACCCTCCTCATTTCACCCCATTTCAATGCTAAACTATGATTATAAAATGTTCATGTCGGCAATGGCCACTAGAATAGACCATTTACTCCCAACTATTATTGACCCAGATCAAGTGGGCTTTACCATACTTTATTAAGGGCAGGCAGGCCCATGATACTATAAGACGTGCACATTTTTTAGTAGATTATGACATAGAAAGACAAATCTCTTTAGTGCTACTGGGATTAGATGCCGAAAACGTATTCGACCGGGTCAGCTAGTCATTTTTGTGGCAGACCCTAGGGCACTTTGGATTCCCGGAACAATTTATAAAACAATTACAAAATATCTATGCATCCCCTAAAGCAAATGTTAAGGTGGATGGGGCCCTTTCAGATACATTCCAACTCTCTAGGGGTACCCATCAGGGATGTCCAATGTCTCCAATGCTGTTTACGTTATACCTCGAACCCCTGGCCATTGCCATCAGATCTTCTCGGGGAATAGAGGGCCTCCTTCTGGGAGGTTGCCTGCAGAAGATATCACTCTTTGTAGATGACATTCTATTAGCTCTTACTGAAACCTGAACAATCCATCCAAGAGGTCTGGAAACAGTTACAAAAATTTGATAAGCTCGCAGGGTATAAAATCAATAAATCAAAAACCGAGGTATCAACGTACAATTACCTCCCTCCCTCACACTTCAAAAAAGACTTTCTCTTTAAGTGGCACAGACAAGAGATAAGATACCTGGGAATAAAGCTCACAAGAAACCCCATCCATGAAGAACTATTAAATCTAGAACCCTTAACCCTAAAATTGATGGAAGATTTCTCTCGCTGGTCACGTCTCCCCTCAAGTTTTTTTGAGTAGGATAGATACAATTAAGCAGAATGTGTTGCCCACATATTGTTTTTTCTTCAGACACTGCCCTTTACTCCGACCAAAACATATTTCCAGGCGTGGGACAGAATGATATCCCACTTTATTTGGAGTGGAAAACCCCCCAGAATTAGATACTCTGTTCTGTAACTGGCCAGAGAGAGAGGTGGGCTTGACCTCCCTGATCTCAGAAAATATGCGATGGCAACACAGTTGAGAGTAGTCTTAAACTGGATAAACAAGCAGTATGATGCACACTGGAAACAATTAGAAGTAACATGGGGGGGATCTATACAACACCCAGGAGCTCCTCTTTGGGACTCCTCCCAAGTGTCAAGGGGTAATAAATTATCCAAAATTCACCAGGGAACCCTTAAAGATATGGCTTAAGGTCAGTAATGAATACTTTACATTTCCTGAAAAAATGTTCTTGGGAACACTGAAGCATAATGTAGACTTGACAGCAGGTCCCTCAGGCCCCTATGTAGCTCAATGGCAGAGACATGGCATTTCCTTCATTTTCCAATTAGTGGGCAGGACAAGGCTCCTTCCCTTTATTTCCCTTCAGAGGGAATATCACCTGCCTCATAAATATTTTATTTCTTATTTACATCTTAAATCATACCTTCAGCAATATGAACGGTCACTTGTGGATTTGATTGAAAACCCCACCTTAATAATACAACTCATGCAGGCACATATCATCAGTATGTTTAGCTGGCGTAGCAGCAGGTCATGGTTGACTAAATCAAAGGCCTTGGTCAGGTCTACAAATATGGCACCTGTGGCATAGCCAATGTCCATGCCATAGAATATGTCAGATACGACTTTGACCAAGGCTGTCAGGGTACTGCAATTTTTCCTAAACCCATGCTGGGAGGTTGCAAGCAGCTGGTGTACAGGTGATCGTAGATTATTCATTCTTGCATCTTGGCTAGTGAGCATAAAAGAGATTGGGCAGAAGTTTTCCACTATGGACCTCCCTTGTGGATGGGGACAACTACTGCCACCTTCATTTTCTCCAGGATGGTACAAGTAAGGAATGAACTTTTAAATAGATCCTGAACTGGTCAGGCAAGGGCATCAGCTCCTAGCTTAAGAAATGTTAGTTCTAGTGTGTCATGCCCAGGGGAGCTGTCGGCCTTCAAATTCTTGTGCAGACGACGAACTTTATAAAGGGTGGTTAGTTTTAGGTGGAAGGCAGGATGAGCCATGGAGTTAGCCGATTGCAAAGGGCCCGAATAGGGTAGTGGGGAAGGGCTGTCAAAAATAGATGTATATTTATAAAGATCTGTGAAGAACTCATTAAAGCCAGTTGCTATGGAGGGAGGTTCACTAAGAATGGAACCCTGGGTGTCAAGGGAGCTGGGGATCTCAGAGGTATTCCCTTTTAGAAGGGAGTTAACCTGTCTCCAAAATTCTTTTTTGATTGCTGAGGTGCTTGGTCTGGAGATTCCTGAAATGTAGGCGCTTTGCTTTCTGGACAGCATTCTTGCAGCTGTTCCTTAGCTGCCTATATGTTTGCCAGTGAGTAGGTAATCCATTACCCTTGTATCTATGCCAGGCTTTATCACATGAGGACATGAGCTGCCTCAGTTCTTTAGAGAGCCAAGGAGCTTTTACACCTTTTATCCGGCATCTCTTCATAGGGGCGTGGAGGTCAAAAATACCAGTGAGTTTAGTCACAAGGTAGTCTAGGGCTGAATTGATATCTAGTAGGGTATTTACTGGACCCCAGTCAGTATCTTGGATTCCATCCGTGAAAGATTTGGAGTCGAATTTTGTCATATCCCGGACCATTACAACCCTAGGTGGGGGATTAAGGAAGTTATTACGCCAAATGTAGATAGTTGGGGAGTGGTCACTTGTACTGTCTGAGACGACCTTTACAGATGTTATCTTCGAGGCACAGTTAGTGACCACCCAAATGGAGAAAGGTATGGTTGCCCAACTTTGTGTTAAGACAAGCAGGGCCGCTAGCCATTTGAACCAACTTGGAATCAGCCAGTGTGGCAGTCGGTTTGGCAGAGCCAGGGTTCAACCGGTCAATATTGAAGTCTCTCCGAAGCACCAGGTTATGACGTGGCAGGCTAGAAAGAGAGGGTAATGAAGGAGGGTAGGCAAGAGAATGTTACTTTAGGTGGTAGGTATACACACCTTACCAGTAGTTTGTTTACAGAGCCAGGGTAAGAGATAGGAATATTGATTCCACTTCAGATGGTCCAGGTCCAGGGATTGGGCTGGCATCAAGCCTGTCCCTGATGTACATAATGACACCCCCACCCCTTTTTGCCAGGTCATGCAATCTGAAACATTTGTACCCAGGCAGCATCACTCCATGTTGACTGATACTTCTGAAGGAAAGAATAGTTGAGTACCTAGAGGCCAGAGGGGCTCAGGACCCAAGGCAGCATGGATTCACAGCGGGAAGGTCATGCCAAACAAATCTGATAGATTTCTTTGACTGGGTGACCAAAGTAGTAGATCAGGGAGGGGCTGTGGACATGGCCTACCTAGACTTTAGCAAGGCATTTGACACAGTCCCACACAAAAGATTAATATACAAGTTAGCCAGCCTGGGAGTGGGTCCCAAGATGACAGCCTGGGTAAAGAATTGGCTGGAGAATAGGACACAGAGAGTAATAGTAAATGGAGTCCACTCTGAAGAAAGGGGGGTTACTAGGGGGGCACCGCAGGGTTCAGTATTAGGACCGGTCCTCTTCAATGTCTTTATAAGCGACATTGCAGAGGGACTGGAAGGAAAAGTATGTCTCTTTGCAGATGACACAAAGATCTGCAACAGAGTTGATGCACAAGGTGGGGTGGAAAGGATGAGAAGGGACTTGGCAAGGTTAGAGGAATGGTCAAATGTATGGCAGCTTAGATTCAATGCTAAGAAGTGCAAGGTAATGCACCTGGGAAACAAAAACCCAGGGAAGAGTACACAATGGGGGGTGAGATACTAACAACAACAAAAATGGAAAGGGACCTGGGGTAGTCATATCAGATGACCTAAAGGTGGCAAGCAATGTGAGAGGGCAGCAAGGAGGGCTAGGGGTTACTGGGATGCATAGGAGAGGCATCACCAGTAGAAAACAGGAAGTTATTATCCTCTGTACAGACAGCTGGTGAGACCCCATCTGAGTACTGTGTGCAGTTCTGGAGACCCAATCTCCGCAAAGACATAGACAGGATGGAAGCTGTCCAGAGGAGGGCAACTAAAATGGTGCAGGGTCTGCACCGGAAGATATATGAAGAGAGACTTAAGGAGCTTAATATGTATAGCCTCGAGGAAAGGAGGGAGAGGGGGGACATGATAGAAACTTTCAAGTACCTCAAGGGAATCAACAAAGTCCAAGAGGGTAGCATCTTTCAAAAAAAGGTGTGCAAGAACAAGAGGCACAATTTGAAGATGGGCGACTCAGAGGTAATTTAAGGGAGTATTTTTTTTCACAGAGAGGGTTGTGGATGCATGGAGCAGCCTTCCGAGGAGGTCAGGAGTCAAAATCAGTGGTGGAATTCGGAGCATGCATGGACAGTCATAAGGCAATTCTAGGGTGTGGGGGTAAGAAGAAGTAGGCTGCTGGTTAACTAGGATCTGCAGCTTATCCAGTAGGTAGGGAAATGGGCAGACTGGGTGGGCCAAGCTGTCCTTATCTGCCGTCAAATTCTATGTTTCTATGTTATGTTTCTATGTTTCTATGTTAATAAGTACCAGGCTGGATGTAATGCATAGTAATGTTAACTTGACCATCATGAACAGTTAAGCTTTAGCTGGGAAAGCTATAGTATGGCTGGAGCAGGCTAGGTGGACAGCATTGTACAGCAGCCAGTGGGAAAGCAAAATGAAGTATCTGCATGGGTTGACTAGAAAGTGATCGAGGGTGGCCTACAGTTGACAGTGAAAGATCCTCTTCAGTCATGCTGCAAAAAAGAACTAAGGGTCCTCTAGTGGCAGATCTTTATAATCCGCTAATGGGAAACTGGACACAGCACCCTTTGCAAACTGTGTGAGAGGCCTTTCAACACCATGCATTTCTGCTTAAAGTGAATGGAACTCATTCTGAAGAAAAGAGAGGTTTACTAGTGGAGTACCTCAGGGCTCAGTACTGGGTCCAGTCCTCTTTAGCGTCTTTATAGGTGACATTGTAGAGGGTCTGGAAGGAAAGGTATGCCTCTTTGCAGATGACACAAAGATCTGTAAGAGTTGATACACAAGGGGTGGTAGAAAGGATGAGAAGGGACTTGGCAAAGTTGGAGGACTGGTCAGATGTATGGCAACTTAGATTCAGTGTAAAGAAGTGCAAAGTAATGCACCTGGGAAACAAAAAAACAGGAGAAGAGTACACAATGGCAGGGGAGGTACTAACAACAACAATAATGGAAAGGGACCTGGGGGTAGTCATATCAGATGACCTAAAGGTGGGTAAGCAATGTGCAAAGTCAGTAAGAAGAACTGGGGAGATACTGGGATGCATAGGAAGGGGCATCACAAGTAGAAAAAGGGAAGTGGTTATCCCTCTGTACAGACAGTTGGTGAGACCCCATCTGGAGTACTGCGTGCAGTTTTGGAGACCCCATCTACGCAAGGACATAGATGGGATGGAAGCAGTCCAGAGGAGGGCAACTAAAATGGTGCAGGGTCTGCATCAGAAATCATATGTAGAGAGAGACTGAGAGAGCTTAATATGTATACCCTTGATGAAAGGAGGGACGGGGGGACATGATAGAAACTTTCAAGTACCTCAAGGGAACCAACAAAGTCCAGGAGGGTAGCATTTTTCAGAAAAAGATGTGCAAGAACAAGGGGGCACAATTTAAAGATAGAAGGGGGACGACTCAGGGGTAATGTGAGGAAATTCATTTTCATGGAGAGAGTGGTGGACGCATGGAACCGCCTTCCTGAGGAGGTTTTTGGGTCTAAAACAGTGGGGGAATTCAAACATGCATGGGGCAGACATAAGGCAATTATAGTGGGGGGTTGCAGGAAGTAGGCTGTTGGTTAACTAGAACCTGCAGCTTATCCAATAGGTAGGGAAATGTGCAGACTGGGTGGGCCAAGTGGTTCTTATCTGCTGTCAAAGTCTATGTTTCTATGTTTCTAAGTTGAACCAGCATAATATTCTGTGGTGATTTGCATATGCAGCCAATGATGCTTTGCATTGTGGGGGCATATGTGATTTTGTATTACATTATATATATTGTCTATTGTAACTGCTTAGCTCTAGTACTGTATATTTTCTTATTCTGCTCTTTTTATTGCATTCCCTCTCTTCTTCCCCAAGACACATTTGAAAAGGAGCTGTTACCAGCTCAGTATGTCTCATCTGGTAAAACTTTTGAAAATAAATCTTACTCCATTTCTGGAAAGCACTCCGATGGGGTAACACTGGGAGAGACTGGAAAAAATAAAAGAAATGGGGTAGCATGCTGATTCTTAAGGAGTGAACTCTGTTTATGAATAACATTGGCAGAAAGCTCCAGCACTGGACAACTTCTTTGATGCCTTGTTCCAAGGGCCCATCATGTAACTCAGTATCCGTATAAGATCCCGACACACAAAATCCCAACACACAAAATCCTGATTCCCACAATCCAGACAGTATGGCGGACCTCCAGACAGTCACTTACCCCATGGTATAGTGACTCCAAGTTGTTTATATATTTTACAATGTGTGTGTGTGTGTGTGGGGGGGTCTGAGACCATCATGGAATAGTATAGGGAATGGTGCGGTCGGCATTTTCCTACCTTTGGGATTGTGGCAGTCAGGATACTGCCATCAGGATTCTGTGTGTTGGGATCTTGTACTAGAGCCATTTAAATCATATAATTGGGTTAAATTGGACCATATTCAAACCCAGATATTTAAAATAGAGCCTGATTCTCTCTTACAGGGGTATATTTTTTCAACAGAACAGTAGAGCAGAAGCTAAGCTGGAGGGCTTCTGTTTTACCTTCATTGGATTTCATATGCCATCAGGGTTTCAATAGTTTTCAGATATTCCAGTAATGGTGGAAGTGACTGTTCGTGGTTTGGTGATGTACAGTAGCAAATCTTCAGTGCAGTATACCACTTAGTGAGTGTGCTATCTACTGTCAGACCTAAGATTGTCTACATTTTTTCAGATACTGTATATTTAGTCAAAGGTTCAATTTAGAGGGCAAAAAGGTATGGGAAAGAGGGAGCATTCTTGATGGGTGCTGTAAAACAGCAGGAACCCCATTGAAAGGGAACCATTAACTTTAACCGAGGCCTGCATAGTTATGTAGCGTCATTGAATAAGTGCCAGGATTTGGAATCAAGGTGAGATGCCTAAAGTGGTCAATTTCCTGTATAACAAAATCCCATGAGACACTATCAAAAGTGTTTTGGGCATCAAGGCTTAAACTGATAGTAGGGATGGCCTGATGGGTCACATGGCTAATCAGTAACAGGGTACGTGTAATGTTGTTTGGTCATTGGCTGGTTTTGTGAGATACCGGAATGATCAGGGTCTATAAGGACAGGTAAAATGTTTTCTAAGTTATAGGCATAATTCCTGTAAATACAGTAATTTGTAGTCATTGTTTAGGACACATATAGGGTAACAGGAGGCACATGCTATCTGTTCTTTCAGTGGCTGAAGAACTGCAGGGATGGTGACATAACACCACATATCAGGAGATTGCCACGAGCTAGACCAGAAAAAAATTGGTCTAACTTGAGGCATTCAGCGCAGGGGATCCCTCAGCATCTGGGGATGACACAAACTGCCTGTGTCATATGATCCGCACAACTGCGCCATTCTCAACATTTTTGTGAATTGGGCCCCAGGTGTCTCGCTCTCCCTGATAACGTTTGCAGAGCAGGAAGGGATAAAGTTCCTTGTGGGTGGTCAGTGCAACAGTGAAGGGGGCATGATCAGAGTGTACTATGGTGCCAATCTGGGCCCCCAGAAGCCACTCAGTGTTCTTTTTTAAAATGAAGAGGTAATCTGGTTGTGAATATCCATGCTGAGGTTTAAAGTAGAAAGTATAACATCTGTTTAAGGGATGGAGAAAGCACCATACTTGTAGGAGCCTTACTTCCTTTATCAGTCTCCTCAGGTGCTTCAGCCCTCAGGTGGATGGTGGGGTTGTGGGCTTCTTGTGTCCACGGATGGGTTGACTTGGACGTTGAAATCCCCCAGTCAACAGCATGCTACTATGCTTTTCAAGGATAACATCTTATAATTTGATGGACTTGATCCTATGCTCCTTTAACCTTGCACTCTGGCATTGCCTCCCCTCTTGCCTCTCTTCTAAATCTCTCCTCTCTTGCTTCTGTCCCTGATGCCCGAGACCATGCAACTGTCATTCCTCTTTCTAAGGGAGGTGACTCTTTTTTTTTCCTGGTAACTACCACCCTATTTCTCTCCTCCCAACCTTAGTTAAACTTCAGGAACATATAGTACTGCCTCAGTTCTCTCCCTTTCTTGATTCCACTTCTTTTTTTTTACTCCTTTTCAATCTGTTTTCCACAAACACCATTCTACCACCTCCTCCCTTCTATGTCTCACTGACTTCATCCATACAGGTATGGGTCAGTGCTTCCTGACCTCTGCTGTCTTTGTAGATTTGGCTAAAGCTTTTCAAAACGGCTTCCCACCCTCTCCTCCTTGACAAGCTTGTAGCTGTTGGCCTCACAGACTCCGCAGTTAACTGGTTTCAATCCGACTCAATGGATAGAACTCAGTCAGTTAGAATCAGTGATTCTTTATCTCCCTCCCTCCCAAATCACACGTGTACCTCATGGCTCAGTCCTTGGTCCACTTCTCTCCTCAATATTTCTAAATGATCTTCCCTTAGCCTGCTTATCTACTGAGGGGCACAGCTATATTGGGGCTTCCAAGGCACAAAAGCCGCTACCCAAACAACTGCTGCAGGTGTGTCTCTACCATGGGGTACCCAAAATTAGAAGCCCCAGCACAAACATCTGCCACTATAGGAGTCTCTAACTGCAATGACATCGCCTGAACTCATTGCAGCTATAAGGCGATCCCAAGGAACAGAAACCTCTACTCAAACCTTTCCTGCTAAGAGTGTCTCTATCATCAATCATAGTCGTGCCTGAAAATGGGCAGGATTTGTTTAATGCACTTACCCGGTCAACAAAAACTAAATAAATAAATAAAATATCATGTGCCACTGGGTGTGGCTAAAAGAAGCTCCTAAAGAACAGAAGACCCGACCCAAACCTCTATTACCAGCCATTTTTCTACCAACAATCACATCATCTACCCCTGGGTGTGACTATATGGGGACTCCCAAGGAGCAGAACCCCAAACCCTGAAGTGTTGCTAGACGTGTCTACCTCTAGTCATATCATGTGCTAATGGGCATAGCAATACGGGGCTCCCAAGATGCAGAAGCCCCCAAACCAAACCTTTGCTACCAGGTGCTGCCTTTGCTACTCTAGGGCTTCACTCTGCATTCAGAAAGAACACAGAGTTAATCTGAATGTGTGGTCATTCATGGGGGTCTGGGCATAGACTGCAGGATTCTCCTGATTAACAACCCCCCCCCCCAAGGGCAGCAGAGGAATTCCTGCAGGAGGTAGGCGACTTTGTCATTGATGAAACATTGGAAGCCCCCAGATGCTTAGTTCTAGGGGACTTCAATGTTTGGGCCAATGACAAAGCTTCTCAACTTGGTTACAACATCCTCCAGATGATGTAATCTCTGGGCCTGTCGCTAGAAGTTTATTCTGTGATCCACCAGGGCGGCCACATGTTGGACCTGGTCTTCTCTCTGGGGCTTGAGATAAATAATCTCAAGAATAATCGGGTTGTTTGGTCCAATCATTGCACAGCGGAGATCCTGTTTGGTGCCCTCCCCCCAAGAGCTTTCCCCTTGCTGAGATGGTAAGTTATAGCCCTTTGAGAAGTTTGACCTGAGGGTTTCTTGGCTGTGGCTGATCTATCTAGTGTGAGCAACACATGGGTTAGTGGTATGGGCGTGGCAGTTGCCACCTATAATTAAGCGATGTCTGATGCACTCGACTTCCTCGCACCAGTCTGTGTATGGCCCAAATCTTCTCACTTGAGGTCCCCCAGGTTTGACGGGGAGCTCAAGGCAATGAAGATCATGCATCAGAGGTTAAATGGCTACTGGTCAAAGACTGGGCTTGAGGCAGATAAACTGGCCCAGCGTACATATTACGGTGTGTACCAGGGGGCAATCAACCGTAAGAAGGCAGAATTCCTATCCAGGGAGATTGCCGCCGGGAAGAATCGACCAACTGTGCTTTTTCAGACTGTAGACAAGTTCTTACATCCAGCCTGCCTGCAGCTGAAAAAAGCCTTTTCTGATGCTTTATGTGAAGAGTCTGCTCAATTCTTCTTTGACAAGGTGTCTACAATCCGGTAAGGAATTTTGCCAGTGAGTCATTCCATGGCCAACAGTGATTGTCTTAGGGATCCAGAGAGCACCCCGACTAGTTGGGGTGAGTTTAAACCAGTGGAGGTGGCAGAGGTCACTGAGGTTGCTTCCAAGCTGAGGCACACATTTTGTGAACTGGACCCGGTGCCAACACTTTTTTTTGATGGGATGTGTCGGCTCTGTAGGCTCCGTGTTTGCCTTGATTGTCCGGTGTTCTCTGTTGAAGGGGGTCTTTCCGGATGCCTTGCAGGAGGCATTGGTGAGACCCCTCCTGAAGAAACCATCTTTAGACTCTGACATCAAGGCAAAGTACCATCCCATCTCCAACCTTCCATTTTGAGTAAGATTGTAGAGAAGGTTGTGGCACTTCAGCTTGAGGAGCACCTTGTGACCTATGATCTATACAAGCCTCTCCAGTCTCGGCTTCATGCTAGGCATAGCACAGAAACTGCATTAGTTTGGGTGCATAATGACCTCCTTAGGGCGAGAGATTGAGGAGAGGGGACAATTCTTGTTCTCCTCGATCTCCTCTCAGCATTTGACACAGTGGACCACTGTGTGTTGCTCGACCACCTGAGGGAATTCTGTGGACTCGCTAACACTGTCATCTGCTAGTTTGAGTCTTTTCTCACCAACAGTAGGCAATGGGTAGTGATAGGGAATTTCTCCTCCTCCCCCAGCCTCCTGTTGTGTAGAGTACCCCAGGGTTCGGTCTTGTCACCAATGTTGTTCACCATATACATGCTGCCCCTGGGAGAGTTCATTAGGAAGTACAGTCTGGGCTTTCAGTGCTATGCTGATGATACCAGCTTTACCTCTCCTTTGCCCCTGGGACACCCAATGTAGCGGACATGTTAAATTCTTGCCTTGTTGAGATTAATGACTGGATGGCCTCCAGTTGGTTGTGACTGAACCCCAATAAGATGGAGGCATTGGTGTTGGAGTTGAAAAGAAAGCATGATAGGATGGCTTCTGATGCAGAGGCGGGGCTTTTTCTTGGCTCTGTACCATTAAAGGCCTCCTCTAGGTTGCATAACCTTGGCATTATTCTGGACAGCAGACTGTTGCTTGAAGCCAGGTGTTGCCCGTTGTCCATACCAGCTTCTACCATCTGAGGAATATCGTCAGGATAAAGCCTCTAGTTCTGCCCCTGGACCTCCCCACCTTGGTACATGCCTTTGTGATGACAGGGTTTGATTACTGTAGTGCGCTCTACCTCAGGGTCTCAGGAGGTTCCCTCTGCTGGCTGGAGCCGGTGCAGAACACAGCTGCCAGGTTGTTGATGGGGTAGTCTAAGTACTGCCACATCACCCTGTTGCTGTGTGAACTGCACTGGTTGCTGGTCAGGTAGAGGGTCTTCTTTAAGGTGGGCTTGCTCACCTTTAAGGCCCTACACAGCCTGGGCCCTGGTTACCTGGCAGACCTTCTTACACCTACTGTCTCAGTCCCCTCCCTCCACTCCTCCTCTAGGGGCCTCCTTGTGATGCCCAGGATGAGGTTAAAAACTGCCGGTGACAGAGCTTTTAGTGTCGTTGGTCCCCGTCCTGTGGAATTCGCTACCTCAAACTGTAAGGGAGGCCCCTTCAGTAGACGTATTCAAGGCCCACCTCAAGGCCTTCCTGTATAATCAAGCTTTCCCAGATGTCGTCTTGTAATTCTGCCTTGGTCTGACCTCTGTTTTTCCATCTTTGTCTGGGTCCACCTATTTGATTATGTATCTAGTTTTATTTTTCAGACTTATTATTAAACTGTATAAATGTGTAATCTAAATTAGTTTTAATTATTATTGGGTTTTATTGTATTGTTAGTGAACTGTTATTGTTTACTGATCTGTGTACTGTGCCCAGAGCCTCGGGGATGGGCATCTTTTAAATAAAATTTGCCTTGCCTATCCTCAATCACATATTCTGCTACTGTGCAGGGCTGTATATGGGCTACAAAGAAGCAGAAGCACCATCCCATTCCCCTGCTGCCAGCCATATCTCTAACCATAATTACATCACTATCACTGGGTTCGACACTATGGGGGCTCCAAAGGAGAAGAAGCTCCAACCCAAATCTTGGCTGTCTGGTGTGTCTCTACCCCCAATCACATTGTCTGGCACTGAGCACAGCTATAATGGGGTCCCAAGGAGCAAAAGCCCCAACCCAAACATCTCCTGCCATGCATGTCTACACATGCAATTACATCATCAGCCTCTTGGCAGGTGTAACTCTACCCCAATCACATCATCTGTCCCAGGGCGTGGCTATATGGGGCTTACAAGGTGCAGAAAAACCTACCCAAACCTTACAACTTCCCTTGCACCCAAGAAGAACCTGGAAAAAACACTGTCCACTTCAATAAAATCATTCAAAAAGTGCTTATTGAAGAAAAGTGCAGACAGTGCACAGCAGATTGCTACGCTCCAAAAAATAGCTCCGACACATCGAGTCTTGCAACCC
Source organism: Neoceratodus forsteri (assembly GCA_016271365.2). Classification (NCBI taxonomy): domain Eukaryota; kingdom Metazoa; phylum Chordata; order Ceratodontiformes; family Ceratodontidae; genus Neoceratodus; species Neoceratodus forsteri. Next base: position 408,802,229 of record CM057457.1, on the reverse strand, counting down.
TTCCTCAGGAGGCATGTTCAAAGAAGAAAGCTTTTATTGAATTGGACAGTGTGTTTTTTTGGTTCAGCTGAAGTGCTAGGAACTTACTAGTTGTGTGTTTTAACACAGGCTGGCTGCCTCTCCCTCTTGCAATGGCCCAGCACCAGTAATTGTTATGGACCATCCCTTCCTGGTTTGAGTGACCTACCAACACCTCTGCTGCCAGATGTGTATCTACCTGTAACCACCTCCTCTGATGCTGGGCATGGCTATCTGGGGGCTCCCAAGAAGAAGCCCCAACTCAAATCTCTTCTGCCATGCATGTCTGTACCCACAATCTTACCATCTACTGCGGGGCACAGATGTATGGGGGCTCCCAGCGAGCAAAATCCCCTACCCAAGCCTCTGCTGCAAGTGTGTTTCTATCCACAATTACATCACCTGCTACAGGGTGCCAATGAGCAAAAACCCAGACCTCTGCTGCTAAGGGAGTCTGTACCCATAATTACATCACCTGCAACTTGCGCAGCTATTTGGGGATCCCATGGAACAGAAACCCCTGCCCAAACCTTTCCTGCTAGGCATGTCTTTGTTATCAGTCATATCGTCTGCCACTGGGTTTGACTTTATGGGGCTCCTAAGAAACAATAGGCCCAACCCAAACCTCTCTTACCAGACATATCTCTTCCCCAGTCACACTGTCTATAACTGGCATGGCTATATGGGGCTCCAAAGGAGATACAGCCCATAACCAAACCAAACCTTTGCTACCAGGCATGTTGCTATACACCATTTTTCACTCAACATGGCTATATGGAGGCTCCCAAGGAACTGAAGCCCCAACCCAGTATTAGCTGTCTGACATGTCTCTGCCTCTAATCACACTGTCTGCCACTTGGCTTGGCTATAGAGTGCTCCCTAGATGCAGAAGCATCACCATAAACCCCTTCTGCCAGCTGTATAACTACCCACTATCACATCATCTGCTGCTGGCCATGGTTACATGGGGGCTCCCAAGGAGCAGTAGCCACTACCCAAACTCCTGCTGCCAGGTGTGTCTACCCTCAATCATGTTGTCTGCCATGGGGCATGGCTATATGGGGGTTCTCAAGGATAAGAAGCCCCTACCCAAACATCTGCTGACAGGCATGTTTCTACCCACAATCACTTCACCTGCCACTGGGTGCAGCTATATGGGGACTCCCAAGGAGCAGAAGCACCTACCCAAGCCTGTGCTACTGGGCAAGTCTCTACTCACAGTCACATATTCTGCCACAGGGCATGGCCATATGGTGGTTCCGAAGCAGCAAAAACTCCAACCCAAACCTCTGATGCCACAAGTGCCTCTACCCCCAATCACATTGTCTGCCACTGGGCATGGCTATATGGGGGCTCCCAAGGAGCAAAATCCCACAACCAAAGATCTGCTACCAGATGTGTCTATACCCCCAATCACATTGTCTACCACTGGGAGTGGCTATATAGGGGGTTCCTAAGGAGCAGAAGCCCCAACCTAAACCTCTGCTGCAGGCGTGTGTCTACCCCCAATCTCATCATCATCATCTGCCGTTAGGTACAGCTATATGGAGGCTCCCAGGGAGTGCAAGCCCTAACCCAAACCTGTATCACCAAGAATGTCTCTACACCCCGACGCTGTCTGCCAATAAGCATGGCTCAGAGATTAATTTCCACCTAAACACTTGTCAAGTTGTCATCTCATATATCTCGCCTTTGTTTGTATAACATTTACATAGGAACATAGTACAAAATCAGCAAAATAAGGTCATTAAGTCTGTCGAGTCTACTCATAATGTAGGGTCTTCAATGCTTGTAGTGCAGGGTCCATAGCGTCAACAACATGCAAGTAAATGTTATGGATGGCACTGACCAAGTCTTGTTTATACCTATTTGACCAAAGACTCTTGAAATAGCTTTTAGTTTTGCATGCCTTTAATGAAGGACACATAAAATATGCACCATAACCTGGAACCAAAATCTCCCAAGTTCTCCATTTTGTTTCACCAAGGCAAGACTTTTACATACATACTACCTCACCCTCTGTGGGTCACGAAACTCCTCTTAACTACATTACATCCCACTGAGGCTGAACTTCACACGATTCACCTACTAGGCCATACATCTGCCATTACACCTTGACTTATTTATGAACAAATGAAAAAAGCCAGCAGAAGAAGACTGCTTGTTCTATCGTGTCTGCTCGGTAAGTTATTGCAGAGTCTGGTCTTACAGTTTATGCCAATGACCTTGCCCCCCCAACCATTCCTCCCTTTCCCCTTCCCCCATTCCTTGGCCCCAAGAGTTTTCTTTGTGCTTATTCCAGGTTCTCTTGAATGCTTCCACTGTCCTTGCTGATACCATCTCCTCTGGCAACTCACTCCAGGCAGACACCACCGCCTCTGTATAGTAATGCTTCCTTACATGCCTTCTGAACCCCCCCCCATCAATTTTAGGTTTTGCCCCCTAGCAGTACTGTTGTCACTTTTTAAAGAGACCCTCCCTTTTCACTCTGTCAGTTTTCTTCATGTACTTGAAGGTCTCTATTATATCACCATGCTGCCTCCTCTCTGCCAGGGAGTACATCTCTGGGGTTCTCAGACTCTCCTCATAGGACCTATCCTGTAGCCCCTTGATCATCTTGGTTGTTGTCCTCTATATGCCCTCCAGAATGCTGATGTCCTTGTTAAGGTAAGAATGCCAGTACCTCACCCCATAGTCTAAATGTGGTATCACCAATGACCTGTGCAATGGTAAAACAACCTTGCTCAGCCTACTACTGAATGCCCCTGCAATACACCCCAGCATCCTGTTAGCCTTTGCCACTGTCCTTTTACACTGAGGTGCATTTCAGATCGCTCATAATTACTACCTCTAGATCCTGTTCCTCTTGGGAAGCAGTTACCTGAACTCGTCTTATGTAATACTCTGTCCTGGGGTTCTTGGCCCCAATGTGCATGGGAAACAGTTACCTGAACTCCTTATATATAATATTCTGTCCTAGGGTTCTTGTCCCCTATGTGTATCACTTTTCATTTTTTGGCACTGAAACCAAGTTGTCAAATTCCTGACATGTCAAGTTGCCAAATGTTATTTGCTGTGCAGCTGCATCCTGTACCTACTCCTGCATGACGGCCATACAGCAGAAGGGTGTCCTCCAGGAGGGTCATACAGGAGGCATGTGCAGGTCTGCAGGCAGCCCAATCCAGCTGCAACTTCAAAATCAGAGCAATTGTATTATTTCTTTTTGCTGTAGCTTCACATTTAACATGCCCCCTACCAGTGAAATATGACAAGCCTCTCCTCTCACCCACCCCACTGTTCATCTGTAAACATTTTTCAGTATTACCCTCAAAGGTTAATACCTTCTCCTCCACATGTTCACCTGCTCTGGCCGTTGAATGCTTTGACCCTGCCTTCTACTTTGACCTCTGCTCCTCTTCCACCAACCTTTCTGGTGAGGGACCTGTATAGCTGGCTCTTTTGCTGTTGTTTTCTTTCCCATGCTAGAAATTCCAGACAAAACACTTCTCCCTCTCACCCAGCTATTCTTCTGTACACATTTTCAATATTACTGTCAATCATTATTACCGTATATCTTTGTTCACCTGCTTTGGCCTTTGGCTGCTGTTTCCCTGCCTTCTTCTTTGATCTGGGCTCCTTTTCATCCATGTTTTCTGTCCTGCTGTCCTGTGGGGTTTCCTCTTTTTGTCTTTTTGATGATATCTCCTTCCTACTACCTTTGGACTTTCTCTTTTCCTTCACTTTTTTCTTCTTCTCCTCTGAGAGGTGCTCACATTTGTCTTCGAACATACAAGAAAGTTGGGGGGCTATAGTTCAAAAGGACACAGCATTAAAAATCATTTTTTTTTGCAAACCTACTATATGTTGTTTATTCACAGAAACACTGTATTAGCAATTTAAATGCAAACAAAATGAGAAATACAACATCATATTTACCCCCAAAACCTAAGTCTTAACATTGTATGGAGGCTCATAGTCAACTCTGCATTATATAACAGCACCTCCAGCAGTTACCTCGCAATAGCAGTGAGCAGGGACATTTATTTATTCTGATTTCATGTGCACTGAAGACTCCTGAACTGGCTTTTAGTTTTCCATATTTCTAGTAAAAGACACACAAAAGATGCACCACGGCCTGTAATCACAACCAATTGAATTTTCTGCTTTGTTTCACCAATACATGACATTTATCTACTTGCTGACTCCCCTCTTTAGCTCATGGAACTCCTTTTGACTGTATCCACTGAAACTGATCTTCACACCATTCTCTGACTTAGCCCACAGCTATGACACTCCTCCTTGCCTTGTTTGCTGTATTAGTGCATCCTGTCTGAGTGCCGGACAGAAGAAATTAATCTTCCAGATGTCACATGAGAGACATTTAAAGGTCAGCAGTAAATGCATTCCAGGTGTAATTTTGCAGTTTCTGAAACTGTAACCCAGCTGCAGCACAGGGGTAACTAGAACCCATGGGTATTCTGTGAATGGTGAAGAAGCTGTGAATGGGATTCTAGTGGTGGCAAGGGACTGTGGCCTAGATCAATAGGTCTATTTGTGTGGTGGAAGCTCAGGGAAGTTTCCACAGAGGATCTGAATCCCAAGGGCATGGGATGTACCTAGTTTCTTGATAAACTAGTGTTGCAGTAACTGTACTAGGTGCTGGCTCCAGCCCTCGAGGAGGCAAGGGGCAGGCTGACTGGGCAAGCAATATAGCCCAGCAAAAGAAGGAGAAAGGGAGTGCATGTGCAAGCATGTTGTCTGAAAGGCAAAACCCTTCGACTGGCCTCCACAGAGGCACTGGTCACTCTTTTTGTGTCTTAAAGGAGAGGGTCCACTATGATGATCCCTTTCCTACTCACTGCAACAAGGGGAAATACAAAAGTAATTGCTGATACCTTGGACTAAAGTCATCTTATGAAATGGGGAAAAGTACTACCAAAGTGATGGGCAATATAGGAAAAGTGCCACCAAAGTGATGGACACTATAGGAAAAGTGTCACTGAAGTGACCGACCATACAGGAAAAGCATCTTCATAGTAACTGAGCATATTGGAAAAGTGATACCAAAGTGGCCCTATGAGAAAAGTGTCACCAAAGTAACAGGTCACATGGCAAAAGAGTCACTAAAATAACTGACCATGTGAAAAAGTGTCACTGAAGTAACTGACTATATGGAAACATTTTCACTGAAGTAGTTACCCATATGGATAAAAAATGTCACTGAAGTAAATGAAAATATGGGCAAGTGCTACTGAAGCAATGGATCATCTGGGAAAAGTGACACCAGAGTAACTGTCCATCTGGAAAAAGTACCACTGAGGTAAATTATCATATGAAAAAAGTACTGCATTTTAACTGAAAATATAAGAAAAGTGTCAGACTAATTGCCCATATTGGAAACCAGTCATCATTTTAACTGACCATCTGATGAAGCCCTACCATAACCAGGATGAGATGGTCCTGGCTGTGTGAAGATATCTGGAGGAGGAGACAGAAGCAGATTTGCTGGTGGATCTCCTGGGAATGGCTAATGGAGAATCCTCGGTGGATGCTGTCACCCTCTCAGAACAGGTGACACCATCCCAAGATGCCAAAATGTGTGGGGTGCTGCATATATTTTGTGAAATGTTCATGCCAAAACCAAGGCATACCACACTGGCAGAGCACCACATGGATACAGGGTCCTGAACCCTACTGAGACAACACCCAACATAGTCCCAGAAGGAGTAAGACATGCCATAGTGGAGATCAAGGAGATGCTGAATCTCTGGGTGATTCAGGAGTCCAATAGTCCCTGGGCATTCCTAGTAGTGCTGATCCCCAAAAATCATGGGACCATGAAGTTCTGTGTCAACTACCAATGCTCAACACATGCACGGAGACGGTCACATACGCCATGCCCAGGGTAGATGAGGGCCTAGAGAGGTTAAGGGCAGCACTCTACCTATCCACCAGAGACTTGACAAAGGGCTATTGGCAGGTACCCTGACCCCTGAAGCCAGAGAGGAATCAGCCTTTGTCATTTTGTTTAAATTATTTGAGTGCAGGGTAATGCCATTCGGCATGGAGAAAGTGCCAGCCATCTTTCAATTGCTCATGGTCCACAGTCTGAATGGGATAGGAGACTTCACCCAGGTATACATGGAGAACATCGCCATCTACAGCCAGTCTTGGGAGGATCCCTTCAGGAACGTTACAAAGGTATTCTGCTGACTGCAGGCTAATGGTCTGACAGTAAAAGCACAGACGTCCCATACAGGTATGGCAGAAGCGCCATATGCTGGATATTGGGTGGGGACCGAGTAAAACCAGTCTGAGACAGTGAAAACTGAAGCCATCCAGCGATAGGCCATGTCCACAACCAAGAAAAAAGTATGGGCCTTTTTAGAGATGACAGGGTTATAACATTCATTTGTGCTACATTTCAGCAGCATGATCGAACCCTTGACCAGTCTCACCAGGAAGAATATGCTGGAACTGGGAAAGGTTCTGTGTACAGAAACCTGGGATACCACATTCCTCCGGCTGAAGGAGGCATTATGTAGGGCACTTGTGCTCACCAGCCAATGCTCCTTTCTTAAGCTTATCGCGCATGCAGTCACATCTGATCATGGGTTAGGTGTGGGTCTGAGTCAGGTTACGCACTCAGGAGAAGAAGATGAGGTCAAGTACCTGAGCAGGAAGCTGCTTCCCAGAGAGATGGTCTACACCTCAGTAGAGAAGGAGTGTCTAGCAATTGTTTGGGCTTTGCAGAAGCTGCAGTCCTACAATATGGACGCTAGGCACTGCAATGGATTATAGCATGCTGCACTGACAATATAAGCATACACATTATATAATACATATATTTCTATATAACAAACCAATCATGCACACACACAAAAAAAAAAATAAACAAGGTAGACAGACATGTGGGGAGTAGTGCAATGTAATGGCTGTGGAGCAGCAGTCTTCTGGGAGTCTTTCTGGAGGCTGAGATGCTGCCCTGTTTGCAGACAACTATCTGCACTGAAGGAGGAAGTTGCCCATCTTCAGGCCACACTGGACAGTATTAACTCATTGTCTCCTAGCAGACGCCTGTAGTCATCAGTAAAATACACTGGTGTGTCCTGAGGACGCCTGTAGAAGTCGGCTACTGACTCCAAGTGTGCCCTTGCAACGTCTGGAGAAGTCACTTATATATTTTAGTATATAGTGCAACAGAATATAATATATATTTGACTGCATAGCACCGTTGGAAAGGTAATTTTATGCTTTACAACTTTGCCACTGATATTTTGTGTATATCATGTATACTTTAGGAGTTATTCGCACTTGTTTATGGTATGGTGTGTATGGCTTATGTTGCCTGTTTTAGTGGAAAAAAATTTTTTTTTTGCTGTTTCAACCAGCATAGAAAAAAAATTACATATTATTTGTATACCACAATTGGGAAGGTAATTTTGTGCTGAACAACTTTGCCACTGATATTTTGTGAATATCATGTATACTTTAGAAGTTATTCACATTTGTTTATGGTATGGTGTGTATGGCTTATGTTGCCTGTTTTAGTGAAAAAAAATATTTTTTTTTTGCTGTTTCAACCAGCATAGAAACACAACTAAATTATATTTTATTATTTGCATACCACCATAGGAAAGGTAATTTTATGCTGAATAACTTTGTCACTCATACTTTGTGTCTAGCACTTACAGTTCTTGAGCTATTAGGATTTGTTTGTGGCATGCTGACTATAGCTTGATTTTGCTTAGAAAGGCCCCAGGATTTACTGTTAACAGCATACAGGAGACAAGTGGTGCAACTTCAGAGAGCTCCTGCGGAGGCAGTGAGTTAAGGGAACCTCCCCCATCCAGGGAGCACCAGAACCACCACCACTACCTCAGAGGTTGCGAAGAAAGCACAGCAGTTGGACCACAGTGGGCTCAGGGAGGGTAAGGGTGGTGGAAAAGAGGCACACCCAGTCATTTGTTTCACTCCACAATCCATACATCATTCTGGGGGAGCATAGTTCCCCTATGGATGCACCTACAGAGGAGACTAAGGAGGTTGCAGACAACTGTCACAAGGGAGGTCCTCAGGAAGGAGGCAGAGGGCACCACAGGGAAAGGAAGCAGCTCCTGGTGGGGGATTCAATTATTAGGGAGATAGAACTGGGGGGAGCAGGGAAAACTGAAGTAAGGTGCCTGCCTGGCACCATGGCTTGGAGGGACAGGAAGCACATCCTCAGGATCACGAGAACAGCTGCACGGGAGTCTGAGCTGGATGTCATTGTCCACCTAGGGACAAATGACTTGGCTCATCATGAGATTAGAGCAGTGCAGAAGGACTTTGTAGAGTTGGGGAGGGGCCTAAGACAAGTAGTACACACAGTATCCTTCTCAGAGGTGCTGCCTGTCAGTGGCATGGGTGAGGCGAGGGTACTTTGCACCATGCAGTTTAATGAATGGTTGAAAAAATGGTGTGGAGCACAGGGGTTTGGCTTCATTGGGGACTGGGGTTCCACCTGGAGGACACCAGCCTATACTGGCAGGATGGTCTGCATCTGTCCAGGAAGGAACAAGTCTTTGGGCGATCGGTTTAAATGCTTCATTGGCAAGCTTTCAAACTAGTCAAGGGAAGGCACTGATAAACAGCAGGAAAATCCCAGCCTCCCCTACAAAACAAGTACTAAATGAGGAAAAACCAAGGTAGAAAGGTCAGTGGGGATGCTGCAACAGAAGGTAAAGCCATCAAAAATGGAGAGCAATGAGTACCAATGCCCATAGTATGGGTAACAAGCTTCCTGAATTAGTGGCCTTGATGGAGGAAGAACATCTGGATATCATGCAGTCACAGAAACATGGTACACACAGAACCATGACTGGGACGTAAACATACCAGGATACACTATCTATAGGAGGGACAGGGAGGGTAAAAGAGGAGGAGAGCAGTTCTCTACATAGGGAAGGAATCAAAGCAACAGAGCAAAAGGGTAAACAGGGAGGAAAGAAGCACTGTGGGTCAATTTGGAGGCAGGCAATGGCACCACAATCTGCACAGGGGTTGTTTACAGACCCCCTTCTCGGGGGGGGAGGAAAAGGACAAGGAAATGATAGAAAGTATACTTAGAATGGCAGATAAAGGGGAGATATTGCTGATGGGTTATCTGAATATGCCAAATGTTAACTGGAGTGCAGTTGCAGCAGCCACTTCTAAGAGTGGGGTCATTCTAGATGCCCTACAGGGGGCATGCCTTAGACAACTAGTATTGGAACCCACTCGAGAGGGAGCAATCTTAGACCTGGTTCTCTCAAATGGAGATGGATAGAGAATCACAGATGTAGAAGTGGGTAGCCATCTGGGAACTAGCGACCATCGAACAGTATGGTTCACAATAAACAAAGCAATAGAGTCAAGTCATACAAAGGCAAAAGTACTGGACTTCAGGAGGGCTGACTTTGCCAAAATGGGTGAGTGCCTAAGGAATGCACTAGCAAATGGTCAGGAAGGAGGGGTGGAAGAACAATGGGGAAAAATAAAAACTGCCATCACAGAAGCAACAAGCCTTTGTGTGAAGCAAATAAACAAAACAAAACGATGTAAGAAACCACTATTGTTCTCAAAGGAGGTGGCAGAGAGGGGTAGGGAGAAAAAGAGAGCATTCAGGAATTACAAGGAATCGCAGAAGGAGCAGGGCAGAGAATTGTATTAGTTAAAGCAAAAGGAAGCAGGAAAGGCAGTCAGAACAGCAAAGGCCCAAACCGAGGAAAAGATAGCCAACTCAGTTCAGAAGGGGTATAAAACCTTTTATAGGTACATCAGGGAGCGGAAGGCCAAGGGAGGGATAGTGAGGCTTAATAAAAGGAAGGGGGTGGGCGAAGGGTGACTGTGAAAAGGCAGAGATACTAAAGAAATATTTTTGCTCAGTATTCACAAATGAAAAGGGGGCGGTACGTAAACCAAACAATAGAAACACACTGGATATGGGGGTTGATACCAGCCCTTTCATAGAAGAAAGGGTTCTGAAGGAACTCATAAAACTGAAGGTGGACAAAGCAATAGGACCTGATGGGATTCATCCCAGAATTCTAAAAGAACTAAGGGTGGAACTAGTGACACCACTGACTACCCTCTTTAATAAATCTTGGGAGGATGGGGTGGTATCTGAAGACTGGAGGAGGGCAGATGTTAAAAGTGGGAGCACGGCAGAAGCAGGAAACTACAGACCTGTTAGTTTAACCTCAGTGATTGGGAAAATGATGGAATCACTTCTGAAGGAAAGACCTGTTGAGTACCTAGAGGTCAGAGGAGCACAGGACCCAAGGCAGCATGGATTTATAGCAGGAAGGTCATGTCAGACAAATCTAATAGATTTCTTTGACTGCGTGACCAACGTGGTAGATCAGAGAGGGGCTGTAGACATGGCCTACCTAGACTTTAGCAAGGCATCTGACACAGTCCCACACAAAAGATTAATATACAAGTTGGCCAGCCTGGGAGTGGGTACCAAGATGGTAGCCTGGGTAAAGAATTGGCTGGAGAACAGGACACAGAGGGTAATAGCAAATGGAGTCCACTCTGAAGAAAGGGGGGTTACTAGTGGGGTACCGCAGGGTTCAGTACCAGGACTGGTCCTCTTTAATGTCATTATAAGTGACATTGCAGAGGGACTGGAAGGAAAAGTATGTCTCTTTGCAGACGACACAAAGATCTGCAACAGAGTTGATACACAAGGTGGGGTGGAAAGGATGAGAAGGGACTTGGCAAGGTTGGAGGAATGGTCGAATGTATTGCAGCTTAGATTCAATGCTAAGAAGTGCAAAGTAATGCACCTGGGAAACAAAAAACCAGGGGAAGAGTACACGATGCGGGATGAGATACTAACAACAACAAAAATGGAAAGGGACCTGGGAGTAGTCATATCAGAAGACCTAAAGATGAGCAAGCAATGTGAGAGGGCAGTAAGCAGGGCTGGTGGGATACTGGGAGGCATAGGGAGAGGTATCACCAGTAGAAAACAGGAAGTTGTTATCCCTCTGTACAGACAGCTGGTGAGACCCCATCTGGAGTACTGCATGCAGTTCTGGAGACCCAATCTCAACAAAGACATAGACAGGATGGAGGCAGTCCAGAGGAGGGCAACTAAAATGGTGCAGGGTCTGCACCAGAAGACATATCAAGAGAGGCTTAAGGATCTTAATATGCATAGCCTCAAGGGGGGGGTGGACATGATTGAAACTTTCAAATATTTCAAGGGAATCAACAAAGTCCAAGAGGGTAGCATCTTTCAGAAAAAGAGATGTGCAAGAACAAGGGGGCACAATTTGAAGCTAGAGGGGGGACGGCCCAGAGGTAATGTGAGGAAGTATTTTTTCATGGATAGGGTTGTGGGTGCATGGAACAGCCTTCCTGAGGAGGTTGTGGAGTCAAAAACAGTGGTAGAATTCAAGAATGCATGGGACAGACATAAGGCAATTCTAGGGGGCGGAGGTTGGAAGAAGTAAGCTGTTAGTTAGCTAGGATCTGCAGCTTATCCATTAGGTAGGGAAATGGGCAGACTGGGTGGGCCAAGTGGCCCTTATCTGTTGTCATATTCTATGTTTCTATGTTTCTAACTGACTGGTTCCACCCCCAAATCATTGATCTCCATCTCCAGGAGGAACAGCAGATCCATTAGTGACCTCCTATATGGGTAGAGGAGGTAATTACCTCTGTAAGGCCCAGGATTGTCATAAGCTGTAGGAGATTTTGACCAAACTGCAAGAGTTCATCTTTGATCCAGGCACTGAAGTCCCCCAGAATTATCCATCTGGGGGACTCCAATACCATGTCAACGATGAAGTCCACAATCTTCTGCAGGAATAAACCCTCATCACCTAGTGGATGGTAAATGAGGAGTTTCCTACAGCCTACATCCTCACCCATGACACACTCAAAGGATCTAGTGGTCCCCACTGGAACATCCACAAGGCCCAGTTCAGTCTTAAAAAAGATGGTGGCCACACCCCCACCCCTACGATCCAACCTCGGGCGGTGAATCACAGTGAACCCAGCTGGAACAGCATAGGCCAATACTGGGTCTGCATTTTCATCCAGCCAGGTCTTGGTGATACATTCCAGATCCACCTTTTGAACAAGATCAGCTATAATAGCTGTCTTGTTTTTGATGGACCCTGCATTCCGTAACACTGCCCGGGTTGGATGAGATGCTGAGGAAGACCTCGACTCCTGTCCGGCCTCAATTGCTGGGCCCTTGGGTATGGGAACAAGACAGGGATTACCCCAGTCCTGGCACCATTTCACCCCAGGGTGTCGCCTGGTACCCACCACCCCAATACATACCCCTTTACCATTCCCCATCAGGCCCACTCACTTGCCCGTCCCTGCGCCTCTGGCAATTGTAAAGGGATTGACAGCATTGTAGATCTCTGTTGGCAAGAAGGGGCAGTCAAAGGCGCGCAGTTCCCTGAGCCTGGTGGGAAAATATTGCCTGACCGTCCTTGAACCTTCCCTACACATACTATCCGTTTACACCCAGGAGCAAAAATACTCAAATTTCTAATATTTAAAACCAAAGCAACAACATAAATTAAAATAATAACAATACCCCTACCAGTCTCTCTCCCAGATTGGAGGGGAACTTAAACACAATAATACCCACACTTTAACAAATAAATACGACCCACAAACCCACAATAATACCAACCCCAAATCAATAAACCACAAATAGCGGTCCAAAAACCTACACAGCCCACTAAAAAATAAATTCCCAAAAACTCAATAAAACCCAAAAATAACAACATAAATAAAATAATATCACAAACAATATAGGCTTTAGACCTAAAAAGGTCTCCAACATCCAGTCCAGGCCTATAATTCCCAATTTCACAGGAGAAATTGAATAATCCAGAGAACATTAAACTGTAAAAAGACTGACTAAAAAACAGACCCCCAGTGGTCCTCTCACCACCAAAGGGGACCAAGTTAAGAGGGAAAAATAAAATAAGTCAAAGCTCTATAGTACCAGGCACACTCTCACTGTATCCCTGGACCAAGAGAAAAGGCACTCTCACTGCCTTATGGATTTAAATGCAGACACATAATGCATCAGTCCATAATATCCAGAAAGGATCCAAAAGGAAGGTACACCTTCATGGCTGAATTGCTCTGGGGCCAAAATAAAAAGCCTTGATAAATTCCCCTGGGTAGACGGATGCAAATCCATGGACATTGCTAATAATCCCTCTACCCAGGGTCACTCTCCAGCAGGCTCCAGGGAGAGATCCTAGGGGACACCAGACTAGACCTCCGACTACCCGGCAGAATATGACTGAGACCCCTGCACAGCCACAGACTGCAGCCAATCCATCCCCAAGATCAAGGCCTCAAATCAGGCACCAGATTTAAAGCTGATTTCCAAAAATCTAAAGTTCCTGCACACAAGCACGAACCACCATTCAAGGAGACACACAATATTTAATCCATATGGCCAATAATCCAAGTCCAGTTAGAAGTAAAGATCCAAAATCGTCCCCTCGCAACAATTGATGTCACCTCTTTAAACCTGCAATTAATTCCAATGTCCTCATAAACCTTCAGGGACTAATCGAACATTCTGTGCAGTCGCTATCAAGAAAAGTCAATCTCCACAAAGTTTGTTGGGACAAAAAAAAAAAAACAGTACCAGCAACAGCCCAACCATCGAAAATACAAGGCAGTAGCGGTGGTGAGTCAGCACAAGCCAGTCCCCGATAGAAACTGTGGGGCATTAGTTGTATTTACCATGGCACAATTCGAGCGTATACTGCACTCGACTGCTCCAGTTTTGCTACCAGTCACCAGCGAGTAGAAACAATGGTACAGGTAGGCAGAAAACTATTCCCCCAAAGAAAGGAAAGCCAATAAATAAAAACCTTTAAACCTTTAAACAACACAATAAATTAAAATGCTAAAATGCTTAAATCATAATAGCAGCTGACGGCTCGCCCAGCCTGGCGGCCATCTTGGGTATTGAGGCTATGAGAAAGGCCAAACATTTGTGGAACTGACAGACAGCCTTAAAAAAAGTGACCAGGAAAGCCTTACAGAAGTGGTCACTATGAGCCAAAGCTGTGAGATGGAGGCTAGGGAGAATACAGACGAGCCAGAGCCTTTGACTGGGGCAGCTGTGCAAACAGACAGAGTAAAAATATCGGAATGCAAGCTCCCTTTGGTTAAGGCAAAGACAGACGTTGAGAGGCAAAAGGCAGACACAGATCTTCAGAGGAGTACACTGGAAGCTGAGGACAAGAAAAGCAGTGCCAGCATGAGTAAAACGGGCAAGAAAAGTAGCTCCGGCAAGAGAGAGAGAGGAGTGAGGAAGGCAGCACCAGCAAGAGTGAAAGTAGTGAGAAAGGCAGAGCAAGCATGAATGAGAGGAGTGAGTAATGTAATGCCAGCAAGAGTGAGAGGAGTGAGAAAGGCAGTGCCAGCATGAGTGAGAGGAACATAGTGCCAGTAAGAGTGAAAGCAGTGAGAAAGACAGTGCCAGCACGAGTGAGAGGAGTAACGTAGCACCAACAAGAGCGAGAGGATTGAGAAAGGCAGTGCCAACATGAGTGAGAGGGGTGAGTTACGTAGCGCCAGCGAGAGAGAGAGAAAGAAGTGAAAAAGGCAGGGCCAGCATGAGTGAGAAGAGTGACATACCACTAGGAAGAGTTAGAGGAGTGAAACAGGCAGTGCCAGCATGAGATCCAGATGAAGCAACTTTAGCATGCAGGAGAGGCGGAGATTCTGTGCCAGAGAACAACACCACATACTATGAGTAATATCATGAGCAGTTCAACCCAGGAAGCCAACATTAATTCCAAGATGTTCCCAGCTATCAGGAGGGGGATGAGCTTGAATTCTTATTAAGATCTTTCAAAAGACTCTGTGGCAATCTGAATTGGGCAGGACTTCTTGGGCAGCCCGTGTATTGCCACTGCTTACATGCAAGGCATTAAAAGCTTTCGTCAGAATAAATTATGACTATAGCATGTGGACTGTGATATAGCTCAAAATGTCCTGCTAAAGCATTTTTGAGTAACTCTCAATGTCTACAGGCACAAATTTAGAAAGCTAAGACTGGCACCAGGGGATAGCTATACTCAAATGTGTGTGCAGCTAAGTAATTTTGTTAAAATGCTGGGAAAAGAGTGCAAAAGCTTACTCTGTAGAGGAAACAAAATATTTCTTTCTTCTAGAACAGTACTTAAAGACTATACCTGAGGAACTGAGAATATGCTTGTTGGGTAGAACTCTAAGATCAGTGAGCGATGCAGTTGAGAGGGCTGATCATTCATATTCAGCTGACCATCCTCTCATCACAACTGTAATGGGGAAGGGACATCAAGCAGTTTTAGGGGAACCCCGGGGGGGGGCAAGCTAAAGGAAGCCAGCATATACCTGAACATAGAAACATAGACTTTGTCGGCAGATAAAGACCACTTGGCCCACCTAGTCTGCCCATTTCCCTACCTAGAGGATAAGCTGCAGATCCTATTTAACCAACAGCCTATTTCTTCTTGCCCCCCATGAAAATTGCCTTATGTCTGTCCCATGCATTCTTGAATTCTCCCACAGTTTTAGACCCCACAACCTCCTCAGGAAGGCTGATCCATGCATCCACCACCCTCTCTGTGAAAAAATACTTCCTCACATTGCCCCTGAGCCGTCCCCCCTCTATCTTCAAATTGTGTCCCCTTGTTCTTGCACATCTCTTTTTCTGAAAGATGCTACCCTCTTGGACTTTATTGATTCCACTGAGGTACTTAAAAGTTTCTATCATGTCTCCCCTCTCCCTCCTTTCCTCAAGGGTATACATATTAAGCTCCTTTAGTCTCTCCTCTGTATGGCTTCTCTTGCAGACCCTGCACCATTTTAGTTGCCCTCCTCTGAACTGCCTCCATCCTGTCTATGTCCTTGCAGAGATGGGGTCTCCAGAACTGGACGCAGTACTCCAGATGGGGTCTCACCAACTGTCTGTACAGAGGGATAACAACTTCCTGTTTTCTGCTGGTGATGCCTCTCCTATACATCCCAGTATCCCCAGCCCTCCCTACCACCTTCTCACATTGCTTGCCAACCTTAAGGTCATCTGATATGATTACCCCCAGGTCCCCTTCCATCTTTGTTGTTGTTACTACCTTCCCCCCATTGTGTAATCTTCCCCGGGGTTTTTGTTTCCCAGGTGCATTATTTTGCACTTCTTTCATTGAATCCAAGCTGCCATACTTCTGACCATTCATCCAGCCTTGCCAAGTCCCTTCTCATTCTTTCCACACCTCCCTGAGTATCAACCCTGTTGCAGATCTTTGTGTCATCTGCAAAGAGGCATACTTTTCCTTTCAGTCCCTCTGCAATGTCACTTATAAGGACATTAAAAAGGACTGGACCCAGTACTGAACCATGCGGTACCCCACAAGTAACTCCTCATTCTTCAGAGTAGACTCCATTTACAATTACTTTCTGTGTTCTGTTGTGCAGCCAATGTTTTACCCAGGCTACCACTCTGGGGCCCACTCCCAGGCTGGTTAAAAATGGAAACCATCCAGTTTCAAAAGCAAGGAAGCAAGTGAACATAGGTGCTATATCTGCCAGAAACTGGGGTATTTGTCTTGTGATTGTCAGGAATATGTGAAAAATGGTGTGAGTGCAGCTGGCAGGGGTGGCATGTAAAGGTCCCAACAGTTATTAGCTTGAACACTGAGTGCAGTGCTCTTTAATTCCACTGCACACATGCACCCAGTGTGTGGTAATGAGATGGTGACACAGGAACTGAGGGATACTGGGGCCTCCGTCACTAGGATGAAGCAAGATTTAATTCTGGAGGAACAAATCCTGCCCGACCAGTTTTCAAGGATTACAGGAGTGATGATTCCTGTGGCTTCAATGCCAGTGGCCCAGATCTTTCTAAGCCGAGAAGGTTGCCAGGGCATATGGGTAGTATGTGTTGTACCAGACTTGCCTGTGGATGTAATCATGGGTAATGACTTCTATAATAGAACCAATATTGTGTATTACTACTCACAGCATGACAAAGGAAAGGACTCTGGAGAATATAGAGAGGCAGAACACAAGGAAGTATCCCCTACCTCAGTATCATAGAAACATAGAATTTGATGGCAGATAAGGACTGCTTGGCCCACCCAGTCTGCCCATTTCCCTACCTAATGGATAAGCTGCAGATCCTAGTTAACCAGCAGCCTAATTCTTTCTGCCCCAACCCCCTAGAATTGCCTTATGACTGTCCCATGCATGCTTGAATTCCACCACTGTTTTTGACTCACACCTCCTCCCGGAAGGCAGTTCCATGCATCCACAACCCTCTCTGTGAAAAATACTTCCTTAAATTACCTCTGAGCCGACCCCCTCTATCTTCAAATTGTGCCCCTTGTTCTTGCACCTCTTGTTTTGAAAGATGCTACCCTCTTGGACTTTGTTGATTCCCTTGAGGTACTTGAAAGTTTCTATCATGTCCCCCTCTCCCTCCTTTCCTCGAGGCTATACATATTAAGCTCCTTAAGTCTCTCTTCATATGTCTTCCGGTGCAGACCCTGCACCATTTTAGTTGCTCTCCTCTGGACAGCTTCCATCCTGTCTATGTCTTTGCGGAGATTGGGTCTCCAGAACCGCATGCAATACTCCAAATGGGGTCTGACCAGCTGTCTGTACAGAGGGTTAATAACTTCCTGTTTTCTACTGGTGATGCCTCTCCCTATACATCACAGTATCCCCCCAGCCCTCCTTGCTGCCCTCTCACATTGCTTGCCCACCTTTAGGTCATCTGATATGACTACCCCCAGGTCCCTTTCCATTTTTGTTGTTGTTAGTATCTCACCCCCCATTGTGTACTCTTCCCCTGGGTTTTGTTTCCCAGGTGCATTACCTGCACTTCTTAGCATTGAATCTAAGCTGCCATACATTTGACCATTCCTCTAACCTTGCCAAGTCCCTTCTCATCCTTTCCACCCCACCTTGTGCATCAACTCTGTTGCTGATCTTTGTGTCATCTGCAAAAGACATACTTTTCCTTCCAGTCCCTCTGCAATGTCAGCTTATAAAGACATTGAAGAGGACTAGTCCTAATCTCGAACCTTGCGGTACCCCACTAGTAACCCCCTTTTCTTCAGAGTGGACTCCATTTACTATTTCTCTCTGTGTCCTATTCTCCAGCCAATTCTTTATCCAGGCTGTCATCTTGGGACCCACTCCCAGGCTGGCTAACTTGTATATTAATCTTTTGTGTGGGACTGTGTCAAATGCCTTGCTAAAGTCTAGGTAGGCCATGTCCACAGCCCTTCCCTGATCTACTACTTTGGTCACCCAGTCAAAGAAATCTATCAGATTCATCTGGCATGACCTTCCCGCTGTGAATCCATGCTGCCTTGGGTCCTGTGCCCCTCTGGCCTCTAGATAATCGACAATTTTTTCCTTCAGAAGTGATTCCATCATTATCCCTACCACTGAGGTTAAACTAACAGGTCTGTAATTTCCTGCTTCTGCTTTGCTCCCACTTTTGTGAAGGGGAATCACATCTGCCCTCCTCCAGTCCTCGGGTACCACCCCATCCTCCCATGATTTGTTAAAGAGGGTAGTCAGTGGTGTCACT
The DNA here is from genome assembly GCA_016271365.2 of Neoceratodus forsteri. NCBI lineage: Eukaryota > Metazoa > Chordata > Ceratodontiformes > Ceratodontidae > Neoceratodus > Neoceratodus forsteri. The sequence goes on along the minus strand of CM057457.1, from coordinate 408,783,601 downwards.
TGTTCTACCCTTAGTTCTTTTAGAATTCTGGGATGAATCCCATCAGGCCCCATTGCTTTGTCCACCTTCAGTTTTAAGAGTTCTTTCTGAACCCTTTCTTTTGTAAATGGGCTGGTATCAACTTCTGTATCCAGAGTGTTTCTACTGTTTGTTTTAGGTACCTCCCCTCTACCTTTGTAAATACTGAGCAAAAATATTTCTTTAGTATCTCTGCCTTTTCACAGTCACCGTCTGCCCACCCTCCCTCCCCTTTATTAAGCCTCACTATCCCTCCTTGGTCTTCCTTTGCTCCTGATGTACCTATAAAGGTTTATCCCCTTCTTAACCGAGTTGGCTATCTTTTCCTCGGTTTGGGCCTTTGCTGCTCTGACTGCCTTCCCAGCTTCCTTTTGCTTTAACTGATACAGTTCTCTGTCCTGCTCCTTCTGTAATTCCTTGTACTTCCTGAATGCTTTCTTTTTCTCTTGGACCTTCACTGCCACTTCCTTTGAGAACCACAGTGGTTTCTTATATCGTTTCGTTTTGTTTATTTGCTTCACACAAAGGCTTGTTACCTCTGTGATGGCAGTTTTTATTATTCCCCATTGTTCGTCCACCCCTCCTTCCTGACCATTTGCTAGTGCATTCCTTAGGCACTCACCCATTTTGGCAAAGTCAGCCCTCCTAAAGTCCAGTACTTTTGCCTTTGTATGATTTGACTCTATTGCTGTGTTTATTGTGAACCATACTGTTGATGGTGCTAGTTCCCAGATGGCTACTTCTACATCTGTGATCTCTCTTCATCTCCATTTGAGAGAACCAGGTCTAAGATTGCTCCCTCTTGAGTGGGCTCCAATACCAGTTGTCTAAGGCATGCCCCTGTAGGGGATCTAGAATAACCCCACTCTTGAAGTGGCTGCTGCAACTGCACTCCAGTTAACATTTGGCATATTCAGATCACCCATCAACAATATCTCCCCTTTCTGCCATTCTAAGTATACTTTCTATCATTTCCTTGTCCATTTCCTCCCCTGAGAAGAAGTCTGTATCTAACCCTGTGCGGATTGTGGTTCCATTGCGGTCTCCAAATTTACCCACAGTGCTTCTTCTCCTCCCTGTTTTCCCTTTTGTTCTGTTGCTTTGATTCCTTCCCTTTTGTAAAGCTACTCCTCCTCCTCTTTTACCCTCCCTGTCCCTCCTGTAGATAATGTATCCTGGTATGTTACGTCCCAGTCATGGTTTTGTGTGTACCATGTTTCTGTGACTGCCATGATATCAGATGTTCCTCCTCCATCAAGGCCACTAATTCAGGAAGCTTGTTACTCAGACTACGGGCATTGGTATTCATTGCTCTCCATTTTTGATGGCTTTACCTTCTGTTGCAGCATCCCCACTGACCTTTCTACTTGGTCTTTTCTCATTTAGTACCCTGTTTTGTAGGGAGGCTGGGATTTTCCTGCTGCTTATCAGTGCCTCCCCTGACTAGTTTAAAAGCTTACCAATGAAGCATTTAAACCTATTGCTCAAAAGACTTGTTCCTTCCTGGACAGATGCAGACCATCCTGCCAGTATAGGCTGGTGTCCTCCAGGTGGAACCCCAGTCCCCAATGAAGCCAAACCCTGTTCTCCACACCATTTTTTCAACCACTCATTAAACTGCATGGTGCAAAGTACCCTCACCTCACTCATGCCATTGACAGGCAGCACCTCTGAGAAGGCTACTGTGTGTGCTACTTGTCTTAGGCCCCTCCCCAATTCTACAAAGTCCTTCTGCACTGCTCTAATCTCATGTTGAGCCAAGTCATTTGTCTCTAGGTGGACAATGACATCCAGCTCAGACTCCTGTACAGCTGTTCTCGTGATCCTGAGGATCGCTTCCTCTCCCTCAAGCCATGGCACCAGGCAGGCACCTTACTTCAGTTTTCCCTGCTCCCCCAGTTCTATCCCCTAATAATTGAGTCCCCACCAGGAGCTGCTTCCTTTCCTTGTGGTGTCCTCTGCCTCCTTCCTGTGGGCCTCCCTTGTGATAGTTGTCCTCACAAAACAATCAGCTAAGAGCTCTGACCCACCGCTGCGATGAGTGCCTTCCTGTCAGCAAGACACCCTACACAAAAATTTGACAGAGAAAATACCCTGTTAATCAAACAGAGAAAAATCCAGACATCCAAGTCAGACACAGGTAAAACCTCCCCAGCCCCAAAACAGAATGGTGGTTTGTACTCTGAAAGCAGTCAGCCCCAAAATAAGGCAGCTGTGCTTTAAACTCTTCCTGCACTGAAAATCTTAAGAATTGTAACAAAGACTGTCTTTTCCTGATAATTCTAAGTTCCTTATTTCACCTTTCAGTTAGAAGTAGCCTCCACCTGCAGAATATCTGCTCCAAACCAAAGATAATTATAAGGTTCACCTCCCTCTGTTGTGAGCACAACTCGCTTTCTTGCAAATCCTATGTTCAGTATTGCAGCTTCCAGCCAGAGATAGTTTGACTTGAAAAATGTTAGCTGTTATCAGGAGAAGTTATAGCTGAAGAACGAGAAGGGAGCAGCAGATCTAAGCCACAGCTACAGAGTGAGGAGAGCCCAGCCATGGGCAGCTCTCCCACATCATAGTGCGCTTTGGGGAAGGTTGGTCATGCAGAGCTAGGGAGAACTCAGCAAGCTGACCCATTACTGCAAAAATTAAGGAAGTTAGCCACCAGCGTGGAAGGTGATGCTCCGAGTTTTGGGAAAAGGGAGGTGAACTGGGAGAATGAGCTTCTGTACCATGAGTGGATTCCAAAGAGAGGATGGGAGGAGGGGGTACTCCAGCAGATATTGGTTCCTAGTAAGTACAGGAAGCAGCCTCTGGCCTTAGCCCATGACATACTCCTTTCTGGACTGTGTGTCAGTCATACAAAAAGGCAAGTGTCTAGCAACTTCTAATGACCTAGTATTTTTAAAGACATGGCAAACTACTGCTGTACTTGTCTGCAGTACCAGAGAGTGAGAACGGTTGGGGACAAGCCTAAGGCAAATTAGATTCCACTGTCCGTTATCAAAGAGACATTTTGGGGAGTTTCTATGGGCATTGTGGGGTCACTCAGCACCCCAAGTCACATCAGCAAGCTGTACATTTTGCTGGTTGTAGATTATGCCACAAGGTACCCAGAGGCAATGCCTTTGTCCTCTATCAGGGCTGAGAGCATGGCCCATGAGCTGCTGAGGATATTTAGCTGGGCGGGTTTTCCACAGAAGAGTCTGTCGGATAAGGGCATCAACTTCATCTCTGATCTGATAGTTAGTCCTCTGAAGAAGTGTGGGGTAAAACAGTTCAAGGCCTTGCCATACCACCCCCAGACTAGTGGTCTTTTCAAATGATTCAGTATGTCGCTTAAGACCATGTCAAGGGCATTCACAAAAAAGTATGTGGGAGAGTGGGACAAGTACCTAACCCAGCTCTTATTCACATAGACACTCCCTTCGAACACCTGTTTGGCCATTGGGTAAGGTTTCTCAATGATTTGGTAAGGAATGGATGGGAGGATGAGCTTGTTCACCAAGGCGTGTCTGTGGTGGTGGATGTCCTGAATTTCAGGTCACAGTTCAGGGAGCCCAGGAGCACCTAGCACCTGCACAGCAGAGGCAGAAGACATGGTATGCCTGTGGGGACAGAGACTGGGAGTACAAAGTCAGGTAGCAGTTGATGGTACTCATCCTCATCTGACAAAACAAATAAGAGGCTGTTTAGGAGGGGTCTTACTTGGGGATGAGGGTGAATGATGTTAATTACAGAAGAGAACAGGCAGGAGGCACAAACAGCGAGTCTAGCATGTAAACATGATGAAGTCCTACCATGATCAAGACAAAAAGGTCCTGGCTATGTGCAGCTATCAACAGGAGACAGAAGCAGGCCCCCTATTGGATCTCCTGGGACAGGTTAAGGAGAATCCTCAGTGGATGCTGTCACCCTCTTGGAGTAGTTGACGCTGGACCAAGCTACCACAATGGATGGTATACTGCATACATTTAGTGAAATGTTCATGAGGAAGCATATGTATGCCATGCTGTCAGCGTACCACATGGATACAGGGTCCCAAACCCTGCTCAGTCAGCCACCCTACAGAGTCCCAGAAGGAGTAAGCAGGCCACAGAGAGAGAGATCAAGAACAAGCTGGATTTCTGGGTAATCCAGTAGCCCCTGGGCTTTCCCAGTGGTACTGAGCCCCAAATGTATGGGACCATGAGGTTCTGTGTTGACTACCCCAAACTCAACAGCTGCAAAGAGTGGGATGTATACCCCATGCCTAGGATGGATGAGGTATAACAGAGGTTAGGGGCAGCCCTTTACCTGTCCTTAATACACTTGACAAACCATTATTGGTAAGTATCCCTGAAGCTAAAGCGAGGTCAGCCTTTGTCTCCCCTTTTGGATTATTCAAGTTCAGGGTAATGCAAGGGGAATGGAGCAAGATGGTACCACAGGAGAAAGTGTGAAGCAAGTCCTTCCTGATTTTGTGTTTAAAACTTGGCTAAATTATCCTTATTTAAAATGCACTCAATTTAATACTACTTACACAAGTCTCCAGTACAAGTCGACTGCTTTTTAAAAATAAAATAGACTATCCCCAACTCGTGCTTATAATAGGATATTTTTTTTTTTAGTTGTTTAACCAGGAGTAGCACACTAAGCTGAAAGCTTTTTTACAGGAGCATCCTGGGAGTTCAGGGAAGTTAAGTGACTTGCTCAGGGTCACACAGTATGTAAGTAGAAGCGGTGGGATTCAAACCCAGGTCTGCTCTGCTGGATGTCACCAGATTTGCAGCTCAGAGCCTTAAACCACTGCGCTATACTGCCTCCCTAATTGTTATATATTGGATATTGTTTGTTGGTACCACGTAGGGGAAAATAAATTATGTTCTGAGTAAAGAACTAACCTTCAGAATAGTCCCTGAGTGCTGAGATCTTCGGACACCGAAAGAGAAGGGATGATCTCCAGTGGACTTTACCTCCCAGCAGTGTGATAAACCCACAGTCACTCCCGGTGGAAGTCTGAACCCAAGTGGGGAAGGGGGTCTGGATACCATACAAGGAGTTTGTTGGTCAGCAGGTTCTGAACGCTGATTATAAGTAACCCTACTGTTACAAAAGATTTTAAGAACTATTTTCAAAAAATAAAAGACAGAAAACAATAAAAGTTAAAGCCCCTGAAATGACTCTAGAAGCCAGAAAATATAGGGCTAAATGGAATCGACCTCAGGTCACTACCAGAGGAAAGAAACAACATTCAGAGGAGGAGGAGGAGGAGGACTTATTAGACGTTCTCCTGAAGACCAGAATGACTGAAGGACATTTGAAAACTAGAACCAGTGAAGCAATAACCATAGTGTTATTCCCAGAAGCAGGAAGCCAGTCAGTAAACGATCTGCATGTTTCAGTGTCAGAACCAAAAGACAGACCAACTACAGATGAAACAGCAGGAATCTGTGGATTTAGCTAAAGTGGTGAGTCTGAAACTTTGGCATATAATTCCACAGTGCCAAAAACTAGTGAAATAAACATTGATGATTCAAACATGCCATTAGGCACTGAGGGAAAGAATAACATTGAAGGGCGAGAGAGAGCAAATTAATAGAGAACGCTCCAAACACAAGGCTCCCGACAGTGTAATAGTTCAGTAGTTTCTTTCCCTCAAAAGTGAAATTGAAGGGGAAAATCTGAAATGTGATATAGAGAATAATGGATGGGTAGCTAGTTATAACGAGAATTTTATACACCCCGAGGGGGTGTATAAAACCTGAGTTTTAACTAGCTACCCATCCTTTATTTTGTATAATTGCTGGAGATCATTTCTTTGCCACAGCAATTGCACAAAATAAATGTATATCTACAGAGTTGAGCCGCCGACTGTTGGAAAGCCCAGATTTCAGCGCAGTAGGTAACTGTACCTATATGGAAGCAATGTTTACTTTTTTTATTTTAACTGCCATTATGAAGGTTTGCTGTGCCGAGAGATGTTTTTTCTTTAAAAGAAAAAACTTAATACTGACGACTTCTGTCGGGGAACACTGCAGCACTGAGGCATCACGACAGAAGGTGCGGAAAAGGGGAAGTTCGCGGTAGGCGCAAGTGCAGAAGAAGGAAAACCAGGAGCGTGAATGTTGTTATTACCAGCTGGTTATAATGATGGAATTATAACCTGGTTTCCCTATGGGAAAATACTATAACCAGTTATTATAATAATATTACTATTTCTTTTCCAATTTCAAGAAATTTCACATTCTCCTTCATACATAATGAGTGAACCCCAGAGGAAGAGAGGGGAAGGAAAGAAGCAGTAACAGCAAAACTTGAGCTGAATATGAATAATCTCCTTCCAAATATATCTAAAAATAGGAATGAGGTCAAACATACAAACAGAACACAATCAATTTCTCTTACACAGCAAGATTAAAGTGTACATGGAAACACAACTAATAAATGGCAACTTTATTCATAGAAATGAGGAAGGGTCTTTGGCCCGAGTCAGTAAATGGAACACGTATTCAAGGATATTTCCAGTACACAGAAGGAGTTTACAGCATTAATCCCAAAAGCCATATAATTGGAATACAGATTGTCCGATGCAGATAATATACTTCCGCAATTAGAAACCAAAACAACTGAGAACTAACCAAAGCCAGTTTGTCCCCCTCAGTCTGGGATCATTGTGAGTGGCACTCCCATGTCCAGCCTTTGGTCTTCAGAGTCCTGACCTCCCATTGAACCATGAGGATTTCTGGTGAGGGGACCTAGGGCATACACTGACTTGTGCAACAGAATCAATGGCTGCAGTGATAGCCTCATTATTAGCTGCCACAGCTTCTCCCAGTACCGTCTCACATGCAGCCCATACACCTGATAGATCCATCACCGCCTGAAGTCCTACTGGGGGCAAGCCTCGTAAAGGGCAGTAACAAACTATCTGCACAGGGGGAGGACTCACTGGGAATCCCCAAACATGAATTTCACTGTGTAATTATCCAGCCATGTTACTGCAGCAATCTCAGATGATCTCAAGTCCAGTAAAGAACACTAATTCCAAGGTGTGGCCATGAGAGTGGGTCGCAGTGGTGATAACCTGTGACAGGCCAGAGATGACAATATCTTGAGGAAGTCAGCAGCAAATTGTGAGAGTTCATTGTCATCCCAGATGTTAAAATCACCCAAGATTTATGATCTGGGCGATTTCAACAATAGGTCAGCAACAAAGTCTGCAACTTCCTGAAGGAAATCCTCGTTGTGTCCAGGGGGACGATGGTAGACAAGGAAAATCCTATTGCCTGCACCGGGATCCTCTGAATGATCACCACACTCAAACTATGTGGTGTAATCCACTTAGAACATGATGAAATTCAGTCTGGATCTAACGCAGATGGATACACCCAGCCCTGCAGCCCTTCCTCAAGCAATGCACTATGAAATTACCAGCTGGGACTGATGCCTCTAAAACAGGTCCAGCATCATCTCTCAACCAGATCTCTGTTATACAAGCCAGATCAACTAGAAGCCACAATATGAGCCATGATAGCTGACTAGTTGTCCATCAACCTGGCATTACAGAGCACTGCTCGGGTACGGCGGTGGAGACTGTTGGCCTTTGGTGCACCTGCTCACTGAAAGTCATGGGAGCACCTGGGTACGGGAACCCCATTCCAGTTCCCAGTGCCTACTGGGTCTTACCAGCCCAATACCACCCCTCCCATTATCACACTGCCTGCCCCACCAGCCAGATTTACACCTTCTTACAATGCCCAGAGCCCTACAAGGCCTACAGGTAGCTGAGGGCAGGAGAGGATTGCCAGAGGTCCAGCAAATGGGTTGGAGAGTATCTAAGCTGATAGGAGCTGGCTTTCACAACCTTTCTGACTTAAGTGGTCTCCACCATAAGCCCTACCTACCAAAACCCAAAAACCCACAAAGCAATCAAACCTAATAATTAAATCTCTATACAAAAAACCCTACCTGTAGACATAAACTGGTAAGAAATTGGTTAAGGGACATGTGACAGAGGGTGGTGGTGAATGGAGATCATTCCAGAGAAGGCAGGGTGACCAAACCAGGGTTCAGTGTTGGGACCAGTTCTCTTTAATCTCGTTATATGTGACATTGCAGACAAATAGAAAAGGAAGGCTTGTGTCTTTGCAGCAGACACCAAAAACTGCAATAGGGTGGACACTCCAGGGGTAGAGAGGTGAGGTGGAATGGATGCATTGAGAGCTGAGAAAACTCAAGAAGTGGTCAAAGGTATGGCAGCTGGTTTTTATTGCAAAGAAGTGCAAAATCATGCACTTACGGCACAGAAAACCAGAGGCAGAGTACAAAATGGGGAAAAAAAGGAAATGATGACCACCAAAAAGGACAGAGACCTGGAGATAATCATATCTGATAACATAAAGAGGGTCAGGCAGTGTAACAAGGCAGTTGGGAGGATGAGTGGAATGGTGGGGTGCATAGAGAGGGATATCACCAGCTGAAAGAGGGAAGATGTGTTGCACCTGTATGGATTGCTGGTGAGAACTCACCTAGAGTACTGTGTCCACTTCTGGAGGTCACGTCTCTGGAAGGACATAGAGTGAAGTCTGCCCAGAGAAGGGTAACCGAAATGGTGTAGGATCTGCATAAGAAGCCCTACAAGGAGAGACTAAAGGTTCTAATATGTACACACTGGAAGAGAGGAAGGAGAGGACAAATATGATACAGACCTTTAAATATGTCACAGGAATAAATAAGATACACAAGGGGGGGGAATTTTTCAGAAACAAAGATGCTCAGGGACAAGGGGACATGCAGTGAAGCTGGAGAGCGGTAACTTTGGGAGATATGTGAGGATGTACTTCTTCACAGTTAGAGTGTTGGATTTCTGGAACATTTTTTCAACAGAAATGTTGGGGTGAATACAGTGGTGGGGTTCAAGAATGCATGGGATATGTATAAGAGAATCTTAGTAGAAAAGAAAGTGAGGGGAGGGAAGAGAGAGCCTGAGGTCAAGTAGGGTCTGCAGTGACACTGTAGGAGGGGGAAAATGGGCAGACTTGGTGGGTCTAGTGGTGCTTATCTGCAGTCGAGTCTATGTTTCTGTGTTACAGTCAAAGTACCAAAGTTTCCTTTTGTGTGAGGAGCTGGCTCACCCCAAGTGTATATATGTACCCTCAGCACTGTGTGCTAGAGAAAATACCTGAATGTAAGCTCCTGGCAAGTCTGGCAAGACCTGGAACCGGGTCAAGGCCAGGCAGGGGCTACTGAGGAACAGGACAGAGTTCCAACCTGACCCTAGTGGAGAAGAACTGAGCCCACTGGAAATGCGAGTTGAGCACCTTATACCAAGCCAAAGGTGCCAGTCAGGAGAGGGGGAGCTATGCTGTCCATCAGACACAGATAGCAGTTCCCACCCTCATCCCTGTGAATTGCAAAAGTGTCAGAGGGATGCCTCCACAAAGGCTTGGAACCTCCTCTATGGCTCTGGGCATAGAGGCATGACAATTGTGTCATCACCAAGATAGAGAAGTCGATAGGGAGAAGGGCACGGGTAAATGGAGAAAATGACAAAGGCAATAAGGACAGGGATGGGGCAAAAAGGGGTAAGGCCATCAAGAAATGGAGGGTAATGAGTACCAATGCCTGTAGTCTGGGCAACAAGCTCTCTGAATTGGTGGCCTTTATGGAAGAGGGATGCCTGGACATTGTAGCAGTCACAGAAACATGGCACACAGAGAACCATGACTGGGATGTTAACATACCAGGGTACACAACCTACAGGAGAGACAGGGAGGGAAGAAGAGGGGGAGGAGTAGCTCTCTATGTAGGGGAAGGGATAAAAGCAACAGAAAAAAAAGAGTAAACAGGGAGGAGAGGAGGCACCGTGGGTCACCTTAGAGACTGGAAATGGCACCACAATCTGCACAGGGGTTGTATACAGACCCCCATTTCAGGGGAAGGGAATGGACAAGGATATGATAGAAGGCATCCTTAGGATGGCAGAGAAAGGGGAGATACTGTTGATGGGGGACCTGAATATTCCAGATGTTAACCGGAGCAGCTTTGCTGCAGCCACATCAAAGAGGAGGGCCATTCTCGATGCCCTACAGGTGACATGTCTCAGACAGCTAGTTTTGGAACCCACTCATGAGGGAGCAATCTTAGACCTCATACTCTCAAATGGGGGACAGTGAGAGGATCTCAGATCTAGAAGTGGGTAGCCATCTGGGAACAAGTGACCACCAAACAGTGTGGTTCATGATAAACTCAGCTACAGAGTCAAGCTATACAAAAGTGAGGGTACTGGACTTCAGCAAGATGGGAGAGTGCCTTAGAAAAGCGCTAGCAAACAGGCTAGAAGGTGAGATGGAGCAACAATAGGGAAACATCAAAACTGCCATCACAGAGGCAACAAGCCATTGTGTGATGCAAATAAATCTAAATGAAAGAAAAAGCCACTATGGTTCTCAAAAGAAGTGGTGGGGGAGGTTAGGGAGAAAATATAGCATTTAGGAAGTACAGTATTAGGAAACACAGAAGGAGCAGGACAGAGAAATGTACCAGTTAAGGCAGAAGGAAGCAGGGAGGAAAGTCAGAATAGCAAAGGCCCAAACTGAGGAAAAGATAGCCAACTCGGTTAAGAAGGGGGATAAAACCTTTTATAGGTACATCAGGGAGCACAGAAAGACAATAGGAGGGATAGTGAGGCTGAACAGAATGGATGGTGGGTGGGCAGAGAGGGACAGTGAAAAAGCAGGGATACTGAATGAATACTTCTGCTCAGTATTCACAAAAGAGGAGGAGAGGGAGGTGCCTAATCCAATTAACAGAAGCACTCTGGATAGGGGGGTGATCCCAGTCCTTTCACAGAAGAAAGCGGTTCTGAAAGAACTCCTAAAACTGAAGGTGGACAAAGCAATGCGGCCTGATGGAATTCACCCCAGAATTCTAAAAGAATTAAGGGGAGAACTAGTGACATCACTGACTACCCTTTTTAATAAATCATGGGAGGATGGTGTGGTACCTGAGGACTGGAGGAAGGCAGATGTGATTCCCCTTCACAAAAGTGGGAACAAGACACAGGCAGGAAACTACAGATCTGTCATTTTGACCTCTGTGGTAGGGAAAATGATGGAATCACTTCTGAAATAAAGAATTGTTGAGTACCTAGAGGCCCGTGGGGTACAGGACCCAAGGCAGCATGGGTTCACAGCGAGAAGGTCATGTCAGATGAATCTAATTGATTTCTTTGACTGGGTGACCAAAGTAGTAGACCAGGGAGGGGCTATGGACATGGTCTACCTAGACTTTAGCAAGGCATTTGACACAGTCCCACACAGATTAATAATCAAACTAACCAGTCTGGGAGTGGGTTCCAGGGTGGTAGCCTGGGTAAACCATTGGCTGGACAACAGGACACAGAAGCTAATTGTAAATGGAGTCTACTCTGAAGAAAGAGGGGTTACTAGTGGGGTACTGCAGAGTTCAGTACTGGGTCCAGTCCTTTTTAATGTCTTCATCAGTGACATTGCAGAGGGACTGGAAGGAAAAGTATGCCTTTTTGCAGATGACACAAAGATCTGCAAAAGGGTTGATACAAAAGGAGGCGTGGAAAGGATGAGAAGGGACTTGGCAAGGTTGGAGGAATGGTCAGAAGTATGGCAGCTTGGATTCAATGCAAAGAACTGCAAAATAATGCACCTGGGAAACAAAAACCCAGGGGAAGATTACACAACGGGGGGGAGGTAGTAACAATAACAGAAATGGAAAGAGACCTGGGGGTAATCATATCAGATGACCTTAAGTTAGCAAGCAATGTGAGAAGGCAGTAGGGGGGGCTGGGGAATACTGGGATATATAGGGAAAGACATCATCATCAGAAAACAGGAAGTTGTTATCCCTCTGTAGAGACAGTTAGTGAGACCACATCTGGAGTACTGCGTCCAGTTCTGGAGACCCTATCTCCACAAGGACATAGACAGGATGGAGGCAGTCCAGAGGAGGGCAACTAAAATGGTGCAAGGTCTGCAAGAGAAGCCATATGAGGAGAGACTAAAGGAGTTTAATATGTATACCCTCGAGGAAAGGAGGGAGATGGGGACATGATCGAAACTTTTAAGTACCTCAATGGAATCAATAAAGTCCAAGAGGGCAGCATCTTTCAGAAAAAGAGATGTTCAAGAACAAGGGGACACAATTTGTAGATAGAGGGGGGAAGGCTCTGGGGCAATGTGAGGAAGTATTTTTTCACAGAGAGGGTGGTGGACGCATGGAACAGCCTTCCTGAGGAGGTTGTGGGGTCTAAAACTGTGGGAGAATTCAAGAATGCATGGGACAGACATAAGGAAATTCTTGAGGGGGGGGTATGAAGAAATAGGCTGTTGGTTAACTGGAATCTGCAGCTTATCCAGTAGGTAGGGAAATGCGCAGACTAGCTGGGCCAAGCAGTCCTTATCTGCTGTCAAAGTCTATGTTTCTATGTTTCTATGACTAGAAACTCAAAGGAATCCCAGTGGTAGGGCCACCAAATCATGGTTGGTAAAGACCTGAAGGTCCAGTGTCTGAAGCTTCTCCATCAAGAATCACTGGTGCAGGGCATACTCAGTAGAAGAGGTGAGATGAACTGATGACTCACTGCCCTCTGAAAAGGATGTTTACAGAAACATGGCACCACCTCCACCTGGGACCAGTTTCAAGGAGAAGGGCCTGATCTGTGCCCTGTCTGACTCACTATGTCAGTTCTCTATGCCATCAACCCATGCCAATGTTTATCCTACGTTACTAGCCCAGAGAGACCTAGTAATTAATGCATTATCTTGAAGAAATGGTTAGGCCATTCTAAGGTGTCTTTGGACCCCTGGTCTCAAGGGCCTCAGCCTGGGCTGAGGAATTCTCGATGGGGCCTTACCTGATTAGAAGGCCTACCAGAGCCGCCTGAAGGGTGTCCTCCTACATCTGCAGAATGATCTGATCAGTGCCCATAAGAGAAAGCCCCAAGTTAGGAGAGAGGAGCTGTACAGGTCCCACCAGGTGACCCTGGTCCACACTGGTAATGATGTCAACAAGCAGCTCTAGAAAGAAATCCAGTCCTGGGTCATCATCTAACTCTGAGTTGGCACCACCACTGGCACAGACTTGGGTCAGATGATGTCCTCAGAGACAGGAACCTTCTAGTCACTGTGATCAGCATCATCCTGGAATTACTCTCAGTATCAACATAGATGTCAGGCTCATTGTCATCACCCCTCTCAACACAGAAGTTGGGGATGGACACCAAGCCAACATCACTGCTTGCACCATGCTCAGAATTGGACCTCAGCCTAACATTTTGGCTGCTGCTGATGCTGTCTCATGGCTAGGAGTGATCCCCTTGATCAGAGCCACTAGGTACATCATGGTCAGGAATAGACTCCAAGCTGGCTATGGCACCAGCATTATCCTCTCTATCAGGCACCAGGGTACCAGGGTGAGGCCTTGTGTCATCTCTAGTATCACCCAGTGTCATCACTAAGAACAGTGACAGCAGAGCAGACAACACTGAGAGATGGCACTGATGTATACACCAGTGTGTACAGCTGTGGCCCCATCGGCCCCACCACTGTGGACATCTGTTGCTCAAGGCAATCAGAGTGTGGCGGGTTCTCAATTGGCCATGCAGAAGGAGCTGACTCTCCACCAAACCCAACCATTAGGGTCTCCAACACCTCAGCATAGCGAGGTCGAGGAAAACTATGTGCTTCCTTCAAATCAGAGGTCTGAGGAAGAGGCCCAGGGATAGATCTAGTGACCTTACTTTTGAAGCTCATGTGCACAAGGGGAAAACAACTGAACTGCTCTTAGGCAACAGACACAGGGTGTGTGTGATAAAGGTAGAAAACCATTTAAGTAGTAACAAAAAGACCATTACACCAGGAGTATGCATCATGCAGATTTTTTTCAAATTCAAAGGAAGGTTGGACATGGAGAAATACGCCAAACCACAGCCCCAACTGAACTTGAACAAGCTAATACGCACTACCTGCCACTGAAGGTGAGAAGTGGGTGACCCCACTTCCATGCATAGTCTTTCAGAGGCATGGCAGTCTATGGAGAAGCAGGCACTGCAGCAGTCCATGTTGTGCTTCAGTTTAGTCCATGACAGGTTGCACAGAGTTAATGCCAGTCCAAAGCCATCTTGCTCCCACAAGGGCACTGACTTATACTGGGTAGCCTTCTTTCCTTCTTTTTGGCCATGACCTCTTCCAACTTCACTGTGGCATCATGAACAGAAAAGAATAAGAATAAGAATGAGAATGACATAGAACAAGAAAAACAGATGGTAATGCAGCACAAAATCATTGCTGTGGTGAGGCAAAGCGAGGCGACGCTCCCATGGTGTGCACTTGACAGTGTAAAAGACAGAACTGAGATTCGTGAGGGAGCCAGCAGTGGTTATTGGCTAATGTGCGGCATCTACGTGGGGTGTGCAGTTGCTGTGCAGTAGCTGGTACTAGCATCCTGGCCAAAGATTTGCTCCCACAAGGTCTAAGTGTCTCTGCCCTGGACTCGTATGCCTCAGAATCAACGGAGAAGTCTGATTAGGGAAGACAATTTTTATTCAGAATTGCTGATGACTCGTATTTTGTATATGATCGAGAACTGTACATTGATGTTATAATGTGCTATATGAATATTTATGTATTGTGATGTGAAGCATCTGTCAGACTTTTATTGTATTTTAATATACTATGCAGTGCCTTGAGTATTGTTATGTAAACCCCCATAACGTGAATCCTTGACTGATTTACTATTATCTTTGTAATCCTGCTTGCATTGTCACTTCCAGGATTCCTTTTCTGCTGAACCCTCTTTCTTGTCTTCATCTCCTCTATTTTGAACTACAATAGTTCAGTCCTCTCTGAGTGTTCCAAATACTTCCTTTTTTAAGAACATGGGGTGGTGTGTTTAATGAGAAGTTTACACACACACACACGGTGTTGGATGCTACATAAACCCCAAGGCCGAAGCTCGAGTGGTTTATTTAAGCATCCAACACTGAGGGTGTGTGTAAAATTAAAGTTTTACACACCATCCCATGTTTTATTTTATATAATTGCTGGGAAGCATTTTCTTGCTACAGCAGTTATATAAGATACAAATACATCATACAACACCGGTGTTCAGCAGTGGTCTGCTTTGGATGAAATGCGGTCAGCCGTCTTTGGTTGCTGGAAACTTTCCAGTTTTTTTAAAGGTCTAATGTAGGAGAACCTGTTTAAGGAAGGATTCATGACCTTCAGTGGTGAGAGGCGAGTTTTTAATTTTTTGTGCTTATCACCGGGTGCTATAGGGAGCTAGCTAGAGAGTGCTGAGAAAGGAGAGAGTGGAGGCTAAGGCTTGTGCATGCCTGGAACGAGAGAACCCCAGCGCAGACAGCAAATTATAACTGGGTTTCCCTATGGAATAAAATGCTCCCGTTATTGTAAAATATTTATAATGCAGATACCTGCCTGCTCATCCAGTCCTGGAATAAAGACCCCATGAAGTCAATATTTTGTTGTGTCCACTAACTCCCAGTTCATTACCATAGCCACTATAAAATGTAATCTGTTTTTATTCTTCTTGGTTTTATTCATTTGAATCTTTCTAACATCATAATTCCACACTTTCTGATTCTCCAACTCTACCATTTTTCCTATTTCTCTTAACTCTCATAATCTCCTCTCAACAATGACTGGAAAATCCCATATAAACGAATTACCTAGCCATACACTTACCGTTGGGAGTGCCTTCAAGATGATCCTCCTGCTGTGTGGTCTCTTTCCTTGCCGCATCACCCTGTAGGTATTCCTTGTCCCACTTAAACAGCAATAACAGTTTCTTCTTTGGGATTTTGTATCCTGCAACAAAAGGAGAAGAGACCTAATAATACAGATGTTATCACAATTTTTTTTTCAAACTGTTTTCGAGGCACACATGTACCACATATCAAACTCAGATCTCTGGAACCACCCTCCACCCTGACACCTCCCTTCCTGTTGCCTGGTCTAGGAGGACTGTGACTTTCCCCTCACAGAGGGCTCCCTGTAGGGAGAAACCATATCACCCTATGAACCTCGACTGAGACTTACTGTATGCCTTCAGGTTGTTTCAGTGTTTAGAAGGCCCAGGGTCTGGGTGTCAAGCTGCTGCCTGGTGAGAAGTGTTTTCCTTTGTCATTTCCCCCTGAAGCTTGATCATATAATAGTGCCAGAGGCACACTAAGCTTGTGTGTGTGTGTGTGTGTCTGTGTCTGTGTGTGAGCGCATGCACGCCAGTGTCTGCTGAGCTTTAAGCCTGCATATGTACAGGGTGTCGGGCATACCAATCCCTAGTCACTGCTATAAGTCAGACAACTGCTGTCCGCCCTGACCCTCCCAACCCTGAGGAAGTGAGCAATTCTCCGAATACTCGTGCTCCTCCCCATGGCAGAGTTCTCGATGCTCAGGGCTCATTCCTGAACCAGGGTCTTTGGCACTGCAATTAACAGCGCTGCCGCTTGCGCCAACAGACAGACTAATCCATCATAAATTGGGGATAAAGACTGGACACCACTGAAGTCAGATTACTACTTTCCATGCTTGCATATTCCTGTACCCCCTTTTCTCTCCATACCTACATATTCCTGCACCCCACATTCTCTTCATAACATATTCCTACGCACCCTGTTCTCTCCATGCTTACATATTCCTACACACTCTGTCATCTCCCTACTTATACAATTCCATAACCCCTGCTGCCTCATACTTACCTATTGCTGTACCCTCTGTTCTCTCCATATATTCCTGCACTCCCTGTTCTCTCCATACTTACCTATTCCTGTACCCTCATTCTCTCCATTCTTAAATATTCCTGTACCTCCTGTTCTCCATACTTACCTATCTCCCTGCACCCTGTTCTCTCCACTTATTCTCATTCCTGTACCCACTGTTCTCTCCATTCTTAAATATTCCTAATTCCTGTTCTTTCCATACTTACATATTCCTGTACCCTAAGTTCTCTTCATAACATATTCCTACACACCCTGTTCTCTCCATACTTACATATTCCTACACGCTCTGTTGTCTCCATACTTATATAATCCCATAACCCCCAGCTGCCCTCGTACTTACCTATTGCTGTACCCTCTGTTCTCTCCATATGTGCATACTCCTGCACCCCCTGTTGTCTCCATATATTACTGCACCCCATTCTCTCCATACTTACCTATTCCTGTACCCCCTGTTCTTTCCATACTTACCTATTCCTGCACCCCTGTTCTCTCCACACTTACCTATTCATGTACCCACTGTTCTCTCTATTCTTACATATTCCTAATTCCTGTTATCTCCATACTTACATATTCTTGCACCCCATGTTCTCTCCATAACGTATTCTTACAAACTCTTTTTTTTTTTTCCATACTCTCCACACTGCTGATTGCATTGTGAGGCCTTCTGGCACCATGCAGTTCTGCTTAAAGTTGAGCCAGGCCAAATCATTTGATGGGGATTTGCATATGCTTCCTGTGACAGGGAGACCCTGTCAAAGTGGACACCCCTGGGATAAACTGAAACCCCTTCCCCAAGCAGTTTATATGTTTTGTATTACATCTAACATGCTGGTTGGCTGCTTATAAATTATGTGCTGAAATGCTTACAAAGCGTTCTGTGCACATTAACCTAAAAACTAACTAGAAGCTAACCAAACCCTTAAAGAATATTGAAGTTATATATAGTTTTCTTCTCAGATAATTGGTCATAAAACAAAACTAAGAGTACAGTTACAAAATGAGAGGGCAGTCTTAATATAAGAATAACAAAAACTTGTGACTGCTTTTTCTAAATGTTAGCAGCCCCCTTCTAAGATATACTTTGCAGCAGATAGCATAGGGCCCTGCAAGAGAGTTTAGGAGAGCACAGAATGTTCTGACATTGGGTCTGACCTTTTCCAATGCTGTAAACAAAAGAAAAAATAACTGCCATTCTATGCTGTGCTCCAGGTGCCAACTGAACTGTTCTCTATGGGGCAACAGTGGCCCCTAGAGGCTAAGTTTATGTCATGTCTGCTGTCTATCAAAAGGCTGTGGAAATGTTCTAACTTCTAGTGAGCTAATAAAAAGCCCAACCTCAGTGCTGAGCTAGAAGACAAGGTGATCAGCTGTATACTGGCTGTAGATGGTGGGAGACCTCAGCTGTGTGCAGAATTCACACCACTTGTTGGTGTTTCTCAGAAGAGAAACTGTTGAAGCTAAACAGTTGTCTGACTTACCATTTTGCTTTCTGTATATTTTACTTGATAAAAATATAGTCACAAACTCACTTGTGCATTTTTATGCACCTGATTTGTAGTCTGCCTGAAACTGTGTTATCTATCCTATACCCATACCTCTTGACACTTCCCATGATGCTTTACATTCCTGGGGTATGTGCAATTTGTGTTTTCTTTAAAATTTGGCTATATGGCCAATACCCTCTGGGGTAAACTTTGTCTCAGTGCATTTCCTCTGGGGTTCTTTTGTAGAATACTTACATATTCTACGCAGCATGTTCTCTTTATAGTTACATATTTTTGTACCTGTTCACTGTATACATTTGTATTCCTGCACCTCCTGTTCATTACAGAATGAGTAACACAGAAACGATTACAGGCAGAAATAGACCAAAGGTGGAGCCGGCCCGGTGGCGCTGAGGGTTGAGGCACTGGATGCCACACCTCGCGCTACGCCAGCGACCCGGGTTCAGGAACGGACTCAGGTGGCCGGGGGTCGGCAGGGGAGAGGGAGGATCGAGCGTCCCAACGGATGCTCTCCTCCCTCAGGGGTGGGAACCATGAACGCTTCCGCGTTCTACATCACCCTCACAGCCAGTGGAAGCACCGACAATAGAGGGGATGGAGGCGGCTCCGTCTAACGGAGTCGGGGAGGGAGGATGCCGCCGACGCATGAGGGCTCTGGCGTGCGTCAGCATGCCATCACTCGGGACGTACGTCCCAAGCGTTCGACGTCCTAGGGGGTAGGGGACGTAAGGGGAGAAAACGGAAAAACCCCTCCGGCAGCCCTAGATGAAGGCCGCCCTAAGTCCACCCAGACCACCTGCAGGACAGACCCCACTGTGCAAGGAGAGGAGGATGGGCACTCTAGGGGCAGATCCCCAAGGTAGGCAAGGGAGACATGAGCGGACGGAAGGAGGGGGCTCCGGAGGTAGTAAGGAGGGATAAAGAAAGAAAAAAAAAAAAAAAAAAGAAATAGACCAAAGGTACATCCACTCTGACCTGGTACAGCCGACTTTCACTCCAGCCTATCACCGGGGGGGGGGGATCCAAATCCTCTGTTAGCAGATCAGACATTCTGTAGCTTTACCCACACTCACAGCTCCCACCTGCCTCACCTTGCCCTGAATCCCTGCACAGTCTCTGCCTCATCTACTTCCCTTTACAAGCTACTGTACATCAGCTGTCCACCACCCTCTCCATGGAGAATTATATCCTCACACCTCTGCTGAGCTTAACCACAGTCAGTTTGTATCTATACCCCTTACACAGGTCCCTTTGCTGAGTTTGATTAATTGCTGACAATCCGCCTTACTGATGCCTTTATGGCAACTAAATGTTTCTATATGTTCTCCCCTTTCCCATCTAGCCTCAAGTGAGTATTTCACTCTTTTCAGTCTTTCTGCATAAGATCTTCCTTCCCTACCACATATCATTTTTGTGGCCTTCCTCTGCACTATTTCCAGACAGTTTCTGTCTTATTTCAGCCCTTTCCTTTCTAGTCTCAAGTGAGCACTTCCGCCTCCTCATCCTTTCCTCATAAGGCCTTCTCTGCATACCATGTATCATTTTGGCTGTCTTCCTCTGTATGGGTTCCAGGCAATCTCTGTATCAGTTCAGCTGTTTCCCTTTTGGCTTCAAGTGAGCACTTCAGCTGCCTCAGCCTTTCCTCATGAGTTCTGCTCTGCATACCATGTATCAGTTTGGTGGTCATCCTATGCACTGTTTCCAGCTGTGTATCTCTTAAGATGATGTCCCCAAACCTACACAAAGTGCAGTACAAGTCACATAAAACGGTTCCATCAATGATTTGGTTTAGCATTTTTTCACAGTTGGCAATGCACTGGCAACTCGTATTGCACTGTTTTTCAGTACTTATCTAGCACAAGAGGCATGTTATTAAACTGCTTTTACAACTCCATTGGAATGCATCTGCAGTCCAGTCCAGTCACAATACAATGCAAAACAGAGTTTTAACTCTTTAAGAAACAGTTTGTGCAGGGTTTTGTGTTGGATCCAGCAACATTTATGCAACTTAGTAAGAAATGCTAAAACAACTCATTGGAAGAATACATAATAATGTGACTTGTACAAAGTTCTCTAGGTGTGGCCTTACCAGGGATCTGTAGAGAGGCATGATCATGCTCTACTTTCCTACTGGCAGATCCCCTGATAATGCATTCAGCTGCCCTAACATATCCCTTGTTTTAATTGGCTGTCTTGAGGATATTTGCTAATGATTACTGAAGGGATACTTGTGACGCTTGGTCAGCTGATTATGATTGTGGGATGATATTTGTAATATAAAAATACAGTGTGTGATTGTCACAGTGATTCCATGTGTGTGCCCCTCCCCCCAGGTTTCAGTGAAATGACAGGATATATATTAAACCAGGAGATCTCTGTAATGTAATTAAGTTCCTTGAGACATTGCATTTTATGGCCTTTTTATGACCTGTTGCTTCTCTGAAGTGGAAACGAAATGGGACTTTATGAGTCTGCCAGAGGATGAAAATCATGAACTTTTATGACTTTAGAGGAAGAACATTTAATATCAACTGGTGTTAAAAAGCTATAAAACCCTTTGAAATGCCTTGGGAGAAAGAACTGGGAAATCAAAGACATAATTTGGGAAATCAGTTTTTGCTGATGTCACCTTATTTAAAATACCTCCTGATACGACATCATGTTTGTATTTTATTACATTCTAAAAGGAGGAGCAAGATGACTCATAGAAGGGGTGTGGGGAGAGACAGTTTAAATTAATACTGTGTCTGAACTGTTTTTGACATATATACCATCTTGTGACTTTAGAAAGACACATCTCCATAATTTAACTGCACTTACAGAGGTAAAACATTAGATAGAAATGATCTAACTGTTTTGATAGGAGTTTGTCTGTAGTTTTCCTTGTTTTTCTCTATGTGATTGTCTGCACTGTTTCCAGTTGTGTATCTCTTAAGATGATGTCTCCAAACCTACACAAAGTGCAGAACAAGTCACATAAAACTGTTCCATCAATGAGTTGGTTTAGCATTTTTTCACAGTTGGCAATGCACTGGCAACTCATATTGCACTGTTTTTCAGTACTTATCTAGCTCAAGAGTCATGTTTTTAAACTGCTTTTACAACTCCATTGGAATGCATCTACAGTCCAGTCACAATGCAATGCAAAACTGAGTTTGAACTCTTCAAGAAACAGTTTTTGCAGGGTTTTGTGTTGGATCCAGCAACATTTATGCAACTTAGTCAGAAATGCTAAAACAACTCATTGGACGAACACTTAAGTGTTGACTTGTACAAAGTACTCTAGGTGTGGCCTCACCAGGGATCTGTAGAGAGGCATGATCATGCTCCATCCTTCTAACTGGTAGATCCCCTGATAATGCATTCAGCTGCCCTAACGTATCCCTTATTATTGGCTGTCTTGAGGATATTTACTAATGATTACTGAAGGGATCCTTTCCTCCCTTGCCTGACACACTCTGACACCTCCTGTGCAATTCTTGGAAGCACTAAGGGAGGTCAACAGTGAAAATGCCGACCTCCCCCACAGCAACAGCACAATACAGACGTCATTATTGCGCCATCCATGTAGCGAGTGTTTTCTGTGGGGGGCTTCACCTCCCGCACCCCATGGACTTTAGATTATCAGCTCCAGGTTGGAGTTGGTCCGGGGGGGGGGCAGAACACTGGCGGAAAGCAAAACACAAAAAAAGGACCATTACAGCGACTATCACTATAATGGTCTTTTTTTGTATTTCACCATCAGGGTGTCAACCTGCAGAGGTGCACCGGCAATTCTCTGTTTTGGAGTTCTTTTTGATAATATGAATAACTTTGCATTTTTTGCATTGAATTGGTGCACATTTTTTAGCCTTTGCAGGTCCCTTCTCATTGCAACAATGCCCTTCTCCAAGTTCATTCAGCTACATAATTTTGATTAATTTTTGAATATGTTGATCTTTATGATTCCCATTTACAGTGTGACAGGTGAACACATTAAAAATTACCAGTCAAAGTACTGAACCATGTGGCACCCCACTCACGAGTTCCATTGAGCAGTATCCTCTGTGTTTTCTCCCTCAGCCCATTGCTTATCCAATCAGATAAGCTCTTCTCCCAATCCCAGGTCCCTCAACTGTTTCACAAATCCCCAGTGCAGCACCAAGTGGAAGACACTGCTGAAGTCCAAGTACAGGACATTCATAGCCTGTTCCATGTCCACTACCTACATACAATACTGAGTTGAAGTAGTGAATGAGGTTTGGATGCTGCAACCTTCCCTTAACAAGGCCATACTGCCTTTATTATGTAGGTCATTAGCTTCAAGAAATTTCACTTTCAGTTCCTTTGATGACAGGCACAAGCAGATACACCACAATAGAGGTCAGACTGAGTGGTCTGTAATTCCACTGGTACCCCTTGTCCCCTCTCCTATAAAGGCTGATTACATATGCCACTCTCCAGTCTTCCAGGAACACGTATCATCACAGACCAGTTAAAGAGATTTGATGATGCTCCTGCCACACTTCTGTCAGTGCCCTAGGGCTAAAGCCCATCTGGCTTGTCAACTTTCAACCTCCTCAGCCTTTTGAGTATGTTACCCCCTGTAATCTGCCTCATTTCAAACTTCTGCCTGTTCCCTGCTGACTTTATTGAGCTCTCAAGGCAGAGGACCCACTCCACCACCATGAATACTGAGCTGAAGTATTCTTTCAGTATGTTCCCTTTCCTCTTATCCTTGCCCCTCATACACCCCTCATTCTCGTAGCTTTATTAGGGCCCTTCTCTGCTGCCTAATATATCTAAAGAAGGATTGATCATTGTCCTTTACCCCTCCACTATCTTGAGCTATGCTTCAGTTTCTTTTTATTTTGATTATTTATCTCCTCTTGCTGCCTTTCAATCCAACTGGCCCCAGCCCGACATCCCGGAATACGGAGCTTACCTTAAGCCAGCCCGGGAGCAGAGCCTGCGGAGGGTCAGGCATCATCTTGCGGTCTCTTTGTGTGTTCTGTAAGCTTCATGCTATGGCAGCA
This sequence comes from Neoceratodus forsteri, assembly GCA_016271365.2. Taxonomy (NCBI): domain Eukaryota; kingdom Metazoa; phylum Chordata; order Ceratodontiformes; family Ceratodontidae; genus Neoceratodus; species Neoceratodus forsteri. The sequence continues at coordinate 408,760,319 of CM057457.1, read as the reverse complement.
CTGTTAAAGTCTGCTGCTTCAGCTACATAGTTTCATTATTGCTGTGCCTCCTCAGCCATTTCCACAGCTTCAGATTTGCAGCACTTGCGCAATTCATGCGGCTGCTTCACTGACGCTCATGTGGCGCTTTTTGCGGAAATCCGCAGCTGCGCCGGTTTTCTTTAAGAATACCATGCGACTACATATCTACACTGCTGCAAGCCTTTTTCCCCACAGCTCCAGGATTTTTGGTTTTCTTTGAGAATCCTGCCCGGGGTCTCCAGAACTGCACACAGTACAGATAGGGTCTCACCAACTGTCTGTACAGAGGGATGACAACTTCCTGTTTTCTACTGGTGATGCCTCTCCCTATACATCCCAATATCCCCACCTGCCCTCCTTACTGCCTTTTCACATTGCTTACCTACCTTAAGGTCATCTGATATGACTACCCCTAGGTCCCTTTCGATTTACGTTGTTGTTACTACCCCCCCAATTATGTACTCTTCCCCTGGGTTTTTGTTTTCCAGGTGCATTACTTTGCACTTTTTTGCACTGAATCTAAGCTGCCATATTTTTGACCATTCCTCTAATCTTGCCAAGTCCCTTCTCTTTCTTTGCACCCCTTCTTGTATATCAACACTGTTGTAGATCTTTGGGTCATCTGCAGAGAGGCATATTTTTCCTTCTAGCCCCTCTGGCACTTGGGTTAATATCCTAGTACAGACACTGCAGTGAAGCATGAGAGGGGTGCTGCACTTCTGAGGTGCCATGTTTTGGATGAGACATTAAACCAAGGTCCCATCTGCCTGGATTGGTGGTAGTTCAGGTGGATGTTAAAGATCCCATGGCACTTATCGCAAAGAGTAGGGGAATTTGGGGGATGATGTTATCTCCGCCAAATGGGTGTGGTTATCTCTCAAGGCCCTAAAAAAACAAAAACAAATCTCCTGAGCTGGATGGCATTCATCTGAGAGTACTAGGGGAACTGGTGGACATACTGGCTGCACCCCTGGTGGAGCTCTTCAACAGATCACTTGAGACAGGGAGGGTACCTAGGGATTGGCAAGAGGCACATGTGGTGCCAATCCATAAGGGAGGGTTGAGGGAAGTACCAGGTAACTATAGATCCACCAGTTTGACCTCGGTGGTGGGAAAATTAATGGAGAGTATACTAAAGGAACGATTGGGGGTGTACTTGGAGGAGGTGGGAGGTCTGGATAGTCGGCAACATGGGTTTGTGCCAGGTAGATCATGTCAAACCAATCTTGTGGAGTTCTACAAATGGGTAACATCAGAACTGGACAGGGGAAAGCCTGTGGATGTATTATTCTTGGACTTCAGCAAGGTGTTTGACTCTGTCCCCCACAATGGGCTGGTGGAGAAACTGATGGGGTTGGGAGTAGGCCCTTTGATGGTCAGATGGATTGAAAACTGGCTAGCTGGACGCACCCAGAGAGCAGTGGTCAGTGGGGAGCTCTCGAACCCTAGAGAGGTTGGTAGTGGGGTACCGCAGGGCTCGGTCCTGGGTCCGATCCTGTTTAATGCATACATATCGGACATCAGGGAGGGTATAGGGTGTGAAAACAGTCTCTTCGCTGATGACTCCAAGATGGGAGCAGTAGTTGAGGCAGAATAGGGGAGGTTGGCCCTGCAAGGGGATCTGGACACCCTGGAAAGCTGGGCTCACACATGGAAATTAAATTTCAATATCATCAAGTGCAAGACGTTACATCTTGGGTGGGGAAACCCTAAACACAGGTACACCGTGGGAGGGGAGGTGCTGGAGGCCTCAATAGGGGAAAAAGACCTAGGGGTCATGCTGGATGCATGTATGAATAACTCTGAGCAGTGCAGGAGAGCGGCTAGCAAGGCAAACAGGATGTTGGGATGCATCGTAAGGGGGATCACCTCTAGGAGCAAGGAAGTGATTCTGCCGCTGTACAATGGACTGGTTAGACCACACCTTGAGTACTGTGTACAGTACTGGAGACCACACTTGAAGAGGGACATACAGCTCCTGGAGAGGGTACAGAGGAGGGCAATTAAGATGATATGAGGACTAGGGGATCTGCCGTATGAGGACAGACTTGAGGAGCTCTGCCTGTTTTCATTGGAGGAGAGGAGAGCCGGGGGGACATGAATGACGTCTTCAAGTACCTCATGGGAATAAACAGGGTAAATATGGAGGGGATCTTTAGACTAAAGCAGGGAGGTATCACCAGAGTGCATGGTTTGAAGTTGGAAGGTGGAAGGGTGAGGGGAGGAAAAAGAGGAGGAGGTTTTTCACTGAGAGGGTGGTGGACCCTTGGAATGCACTGCCTGGTGAGCTGGTTCAGAGATCCACAGTGGAGGGCTTCAAGAGAGGGTGGGACAGACACAGAAAATACAGGTTACTCACCTGTAACAGGAGTTCCAGGAATGGTATATGTTGTTCATCCACACTGTCTGGCAGGTTCCTTGCCACTTTAAATCTTGCTGGAAGGTCTTCAAGCTAGCTCCTCCCACCCACCCGGGTGGTAAAACTCTCAGCTCCGCCCCATGACACCAGATCTAGCCCGCTGGAAGCCAGGTTGTGCATCGAAGCCGGGGAGGTCAGGGTCGTGGATGAACAACATATACCACTCCTACAACTCCTGTTACAGGTGAGTAACCTGTATTTCTAAGGACATGGAAATGTTGTTCATCCACACTGTATGGCAGACTCCTAGCAGTTCTCTGGGAGGAGGGAGGCAAGGCGCACACCCCCTACTTAGGGAATAGAGACTAGAGAACCAAGGCCCCAAAACCACCATCCCGGCGTGACTCAAGGTCGATGTGGTAGTGGGTAATAAATGTATGTGCCGACTTCCAGGTAGCAGCCCTGCAGACATCCTGGATAGGGACATCCCTGGAAGCAGCTACCGATGCAGCAGTATGGCGGGTAGAATAAGCTCTTATCCCTCTGGGAAGCTCCATGCCCACCAACCTATAGCAGAGATCTATGCAGGAGGTGACCCACCTGCCTATTGTCCACTTAGATGAAGGTCTGCCAGGTGCGGCTTCAGCATAGGTGACAAACAGCTGGCAAACCTCTCCCCGAACTTCAGCCTCCGAGGTGTGATTTGGGTAGAACACCGGCAAAGTCAACACCTGGTTAAGGTGAAACTCCGACACCACCTTCGGAAGGAACTTCGGGTGGGGGCGCAGGACAACCTTGTCCCTGTGGAAGACCAGATAAGGAGACTCGATGGAAAGCACCTGGAGCTCTCCCATCCTTCTGACTGACATGATAGCCACCAGGAAGGTAGTCTTCCACGACAGGTGGGAGATATCGCACCTGTGCATCAGTTCGAATGGCTTGCCCATGAGCTTGGCCAATACCAGCAGTAGATCCCACAGAGGTGGAGGTTCTCACACCAGAGGGGAAATGTGATCAAGGCCTTTGAAAAAGCGCCAGACCACCTTCTCCTGCGCCACTGACTGCTTCCCGGCCGCCCAGTAAGCAGAGATAGCTGCCAGGTGCACCTTAAGGGTCGTCGACCGAAGCCCTTGCTGAGAAAGGGACCACAGGTAGTCCAGAATGCTTGCCAAGGGACAGGCGGAAGGGTCCAAGCCCTTCCCCTGACACCAAATGGAGAATCTCTTCCATTTGAAAGCGTAGCATTTCCTAGTCGACTCCTTACGGGATGCCTCAATGATGTTGAGGACCTCGTTGGAAAGACCCAAGGCCTGGAACTCTAACCACTCAGGAACCAGGCTGTCAGGTGCAGGGATTGAAGGTCCAGATGGAATACCGTCCCCTGGTTGACTAAGATCAGGTCCAGGTGGTCTGGAAGCCACCTCAGGAGCCTGGAGCTGAGACTGAGGAGATCTGGATACCAGAACTGGTGGGGCCAATCTGGGGCTACCAGAAGCACCTGCACCTTGTCCCTCCCCGCCTTGAGAAGCACCTTGTGGATCAAGGGAAATGAGGGAAAGGCGTAGAAGAGGCCTGGGGTCCACGGCCTCGAGAAGGCATCCCCTTGCAGCGAGCCCTGCTGAGGGGGGCAGGCATGGAACAGTCTTAGCCGCATTCTCCTGGAGGCAAACAGGTCCACCTGAGGTGTGCCCCAGTGGGAGAACAGATCTTGTACTACCTCCGGCAGGACAGACCACTCGTGAGACGCAGCCCCTATCCGGCTTAGGGCATCGGCCAGGGTGCTGGAGGCTCCTGCCACATGAATGGCTAGGAGATCCGCCTCCAGGCTGTGCACGAGGGACCAAATGTGGAGAGCTTCCTTGCATAACAACATGGAGCGAGTCCCGCCCTGGTGGTTCAGGTAGTACATGGTCGTGGTATTGTCCGTCTGGACCTGAACCACTTGACTCCATAGAAACGGAACGAAGGTGGTGAGAGCTAGATGGACCGCTCAGAGCTCCAGCAGGTTGATATGGCATCGGGACTCCCGAGGGGACCAGAGGCCGTGCGCTCTGCGCCCCCCCAGACGGGCACCCCAACCCATCAGAGATGCATCGGTCGATAGAGAGACTGTTGGCTCAGGGCGGACGAACGGGATGCCCTCCTGCAGATGTGCCAGAACGGTCCACCACTGGAGAGCATTCCACATCTCCTGGGTCACTGTCATGGGCTGGTCCAACGGATCGCAGCGTTGTGACCACTGGCTGGCCAGTCCCCATTGAAGAGGACGAATGTACCAATGGCCCCAATGGACCACACAGGTGCAGGCCACCATGAGGCCCAGGAGGTGCAGGAAGTCACGGGCAGGGCGCAATTGCCCAACCAGAAATGACTGGGCAAAGGAGGAAAGAACCTCGGCCCTGTCCGCCAGGAGCCGAGCTCTGGCTCAAAGAGAGTCGAGCTCTGCCCCGATGAAGAGTATCACCTGCTTCGGCACGAGTTCCAACTTGACCTCATTGATGAGGAGGCCAATCTGAGAGCAAACCTGGAGGGCCAGATCTCTGGACCGCTCCACCTCTGCTCTGGAGGAGGCTGCAATCAGTCAGTCGTCCAGGTAGGGGTACACCCGGATCCTTCAGCGCCACAGGAATGCTGTCACCACTGCCATGCATTTGGTGAAGACCCTGGGAGCTAGAGAGAGGCCGAAGGGCATGGCCCGGAACTCGTAAAGGGATCCCTCCGCTCTGAAGCAGAGAAATCTCTGATGAGACGGATGGATTGGGACATGAAAGAACACATCCTGAAGGTCCAGGGAACAGAATCACATGCCTCATTCCAAGGATGGGATTATCTGAGCCAAAGTGACCATCCTGAAGGTCAGAGACCTTACGAACCTGTTCAGGTCATGCAGGTTGAGAATGGGGCGCCAGCCCCCCCATCCGTTTTGGGACCAGGAAATACCGGACACAAACCGGGTCTGGAGGAGGATCCGCACCTTCCTGATCACCTCTTTTTAGGAGCAGGGCATAGCTCGGCGTGGCCCACAGCGAGGCTGTGGACCCTATGGTCCCCTGAGGGGCTACGGCCCAAAGGGTGGGATCTGCTCAACTCCAGAGGCAGGTCCTTCCTACACCTCCAACACCCAGCGGTCCATGGTGATAGCGGACCAGGCAGGAGGAAGAGGCGGAGCCATCCCCATGGGAAACCCAGGGGAGTGGCGAGGCTGGGCGGCACCCCTCAACCCGTCACTGGGCAGGCTTGGAAGAGGGACCAGCCGAGGGACCTCCTGGGCCTTTACCTCCTTGCTTCCTGTTGGAGGAAGCCACGGGCTTGGGTTTGGGATGCCAAGCACGAGCCTGCTAGCCCTGTTGCTGGTGCTGTTGGGCTGGTCGTGCTGCAGGGGCAGAAGGACGAAAGGACTTATGCTGTTGTTGACGGCAGCCTTTGTCCCTCTGGGTGGAGGTGACTGAGACCAGAGTGGCATTGGACTTTTCGATCCGCTGGAGGTGTCCCTCCACTCCAGGGCCGAAGAGGTCAGTCCCCAAAAAGGGGATGTCCGCCAACTTGTGCTGGGTATCCACCGTGAAGTTGGATATCCTCAGCCACGCCCTGCGATGCATGGCCACCGCGGCCGCTACTGACCTGGCACAGGAATCACCTATGTCCAGAGCAGTCTGAAGCTGCTGCTTCACCACCGCCCTACCCTGGTCCCACACCTGATGGACCGTGGTCTGCAGGTCGGCCAGGAGATGAGGGACAACCTCATCCAGGGAGCCCATGAGGGTGTGGGAGAAGTGTGCCATCAGCACGGCCGAGCTGGCCTGTCGGAGGCTGAAGGAGGATGCAGCGTACACCTTGCACCCGGCAAAGTCCAGCTTTTTGGACTCTTTGTCGGGGGGGGCTTATCCACATCCTGAGCATTACCGGAACACTGGAAAACGCTGTCAGTGACTAACCCCTCGGCAGAGGGGTGCTCCGAAAAAACTGGAAAAGAGCTGGTAGGGACCGCATACTTTCTGGCCATCCTGGCCGAGGGCACAGGACAGGAAGCAGGCTGCTGCCAAAGCTCCAAGGCTGGGCCAACAATGGCCTCAGCCACTGGAAAAGCCTCCATGGGGAAATCCTCTCGGTCCAGTATCTCCATCAGGGGATACTTGGCCGGTTTGGACACAGGCTCGAGCCGCATCCTGGTGGATTCCAAGATGAGTTGAAGCAGACCCAAGAAGGACGATGGGCTATCGTCCAGTGACCGGCCCCCGGAGGACTCCAGGTCAACCTGCCTGGAGAACAGGGAGGAGTCATCGGTTTCCGAAGAGTCTGCGAAGAGCTGCCTCAGCCCTGAACCACCCTCCACCTGCCGAGGATAGTCGGGGTGAGGGTGACCGACAACCTGTGGGGCAGGCCGTGACCCAACCGAGAATCCTTGGTCGGTGCCCCATACTTCGGTTGTGGAGACGGAGGTTCCACCACAATTGGTGGAGCAGCCGGCTTCAGCCGAACAACCGGCCCTGGAATGGGCATCTCGACTGGGGCGAGCAGTTGCTTTGGTCGTTCAGGCGACAGCCACTTGATGGCCAGGGGCTGAACCGGAGTTGGTTTAGTCCCAGACAACAGTAGCTGCTGCCACAGAAGCTCCTCGTAACGTTGACGTAATTTAAATCGAAGCCTCTCCTCATCCGAGGAAGAGGATGAGGAGGAACGGTGTCGCCGCTTACTTCGGTACCGAGACCGAGACTGCCAATGTCGGCGGGAACGGCTTGACCGAGATGAAGTCCGAGACTGAGACCCTCAGGGAGACCGAGGGCAGGTCTGGGAAGGGCCGGGGGACACCCGCTCTTCCCTCGGCTCAGGCACTTTATCCGGGGACTGCGGCCCCGAAGGCACAGGCAGATCCTCAGTCTCCACCGGGGGAACCAGTGAAGGTGGGTTGACGGCTTCACCAGTCGACAGCCCGTCCGACGGGTCGAGAAAAATCTCGACTGCGTCGACGGGAGTCTCGGCAGGCTGGCCTGATGGGGACACCGTGAAGCCAGCGGCCTGAGCCGCAACTTCTACCAAAGTTGACAGTCGGCTGTCCGGGGAAGGAGACCTCTCCCGCTCCCACGAACGCCGACGGTAAGACTTACCCTTCGACTCCTTCTTCTTGGGCCGAGAAGAATGTCCCGAAGGCCCCTCTCCCTTCGTGGAAAGGGACTGACAAAGCTTCTTGAACGAAGTCGTGTACGAGGAACTCCGAGAGAGTGGGATAAATGCCGCAGCCGAGGAGGAGGAAGATGCAGCCTGGGCCGCCTCCTCATCGAGGGCAATCATATGCTCGAGCTGCTCAGTCGAGCCAGCCACCGCAGACACTCCCCAACGAGCCTCTTTGGATTTTACCAGCAGGTAATGCTTCTCGGGGCACCCGAGCTTCAATCGGGCAGTGCAATCTTCCAGGACAGTGGCCGAAAAAGAAGCACAACTTCGCAGGCCTGCGGGTGGTGGTCTGAGCCTAGGCAGTGAGGCCTTGCGTGAGTCGGATCCGTCCTGGACATTTTCTGCCCGCAAGGGCACCTCCGAAAGCTGGGTATCAGTTTGTCCATTGCAGCTGCGAGGGATGATGAAGACCGAAGTTTAGAAAACTTCAAAACTAGTTTCGGACAAACTGAAGAGTTAGGATCCAGTCTAAAATGCAGAGCGCTAAGGAGGGAACCTGAGCTTCCAAGCGGTAAGGAAGATCTGGCGTCATGGGGCAGAGCCAAGAGTTTTACCACCCGGGTGGGTGGGAGGAGCTAGCTTGAAGACCTTCCAGCAAGATTTAAAGCGGCAAGGAACCTGCCAGACAGTGTGGATGAACAACATATCCATGTCCCTAGAAGTGGATGTATCAGATGATGGCCTGTCCCAGGGGGGTGGGGATGGATGATAGGGGTTTCTGGAACACAAGGGGGGAGAGGGCCTCGGCACCCAACTAGGGATATGAGGTTCGAGCAGACTTGATAGACCGTAAGGCCTAATCTGCTGGCAAATAGTATGTTAGTATGTTAATTTCCCCAGTGTCCTCGCCAAATTTCCCTCATTCACTAAAAATACCACCGACAGCTTAATCTGGTTCAAGGTCAGCTGGCATTCATCTGTATCCCCCTCCTCCGGGTTGTGCCTGAAAATAGGCAGAATTTGCATAGTGCACTTACCCAGTCAACAAAAACTAAATAAATGTCCCCTAAAAAGACATTAAAGAGGGCTGGTCCCAATACTGAATCCTGTAGTACCCCACTAGTAACCCTCCTTTCTTCACAGTGTACTTTGTTAACTATTACCCCGCTGTGTCCTGTAGTCCAGCCAGCTTATTACCTAGGCTACTGCTCTGGGACCGACTCCCAGGCTGGCTAACTTGTTTATTAATTTTTTGTGTGGGACTGTGTCAAATGCCTTGCTAAAGTCTATGTAGGCCATATCCACAGCCCCTCCCTGGTCTATTACTATTATGCAGTATGAGAATGCTGCCTGTCCTGAAGTAGTGGCCATACAAGGGGTGCTGAAAGAAAAGGTGTCATATGTTTTGGGGGAGTACGAAGGTGAGGGAGGGACAGAAAGGGCACTAGAGAAGTATGGGGGCAGGGACTGGGTCCAGAACTTGGCCGTGAGTCTGGCACAGTGAGACAACCACCTATCATGCAGTGAGGGGAGGTATAAGTTCTGATAGAGGGTACAGTGGTGTGTGCTGGGACGACAGCCAAGGGCAAAAACAGCAGAAGGAGTGGGAAAGAGCGTCCAGTTTTGTTCCCAGGGTTCATGGCATTCCTGCTACTTACCATTCATGCTTTACTTCCTCTGTCTCTGCCCTGAGCTCTCGCCTTCCTCTCTCCATCCTATTAATTAACTCCTCCCACTCCTTCATTTCCTGCCTACCATTATTCCCACTCTGCCTCACTCCTTCAGTTGGTGGAGTACTAACCAGGTCCCGTACACTTCCTACCATGCCCTGGGCCTTTAAACTGGGCATGGGCCTCTAAATGTCAGCCTTGTCTGCTCCTAGCTTTAATATCTAGCAATAAAAGTCAAATGTCTGTAACAAAGCATTTCACCCTCTTCAGAGGGATGAATGCCATCTCTTCGAAACAGCCTTTTACCACATACATGTCCCTAGTCCCCTACATACCTGAACTCTTCTACTCTGTACCACTCCCTCAACAATGACTTGAACCAGTCTATCTTCAGAAGTCCCCATATGCCACACCAACAGAATCTCCAAAAAGGCCACTGACACAGCTAAAACCCTCAGCTTGCCCCCCAGTATCTAGAAATTAGCCTTGACCTCCTATATCTAAGAGTTGGTCAGGTCACTGGTCTCCATGAGGACAATCCCATCTGGCACCTTCAACATATGTCCAAGTGTCCCCACTGTTCCAAACGTATTCCTCCATGCTGTAGCTAGCAATAATGAACTATATGCAAATAAGCACAGTACACCAATAAGTTACATACCAACAGTGAACTGTATGTAAACAAGCACAGTAATCATGATATATCAATGAGTTATACCAATAATGAACTGTATGCAAACAAGCACTGTAGTGAAGATACACCAATGAATTATATACCAATAACCCATACCCTGTTATGCCTTATTGCTTAATTATACAATGGTGTGTGAAAATCCTGTAACCTCATTGGTCAAAACATGTCACATGACTGTGGGTAAATCCTGCATTACGTACGGCTGAGAAATTGCATTTATAAAAAACATTTTTACATTTATTTTACACATGGATCCATTGTATAATCACAATAAGGCACTCCAGGGTGTGAGTTATTGGGCTTTTACCCACTTCTTGCGTGGTTAAGTCATTCGGCTGCGCCTCGTGACACACCACACAAGGCGTGGGTAAACCACCATTATACAATGGCAAGGAAAAATGTGAGAAGCTGATTGGCTGCTGACCCATTGAGACAGTGATGTTATTACACAATAACATTAGTGTAGCATTGAATTGGATTTATTTCCACTTGATCATTGTTTCCATCTTCTCTTAAGAAATAAAAATATTTTCCCCACACTAACAAAAACATTCTTTAAAATAATTTTTTTATTCTGTATATAACAAACCACTGTATAATTGCAATAAGGCACACCAGGGTGTCTGTTATTGTGTATTAACTTCACTCCTGGGGTGGTGGAAGCACTCGGCTTTGCCTCGTGCTTCACCCACCCCAGGAGTGATGTTATTATACAATAACACACACCCTGGAGTGCCTTACTGCTTAAATAGTGAACTGTATGTAAACAAGCACTGTAGTCATGATACACCAATGAGTTGTATACCAACAGTGAACTGTATGCAAACAAGCAATGTAGTCATAATACACCAATGAGTTATATACCAATAGTGAACTGCATGCAAACAAGCACTGTAGTCATGATACACCAATGAGTTATACCAATAGTGAACTGTATGCAAACAAGCAATGTAGTCATGATACACCAATGCGTTATATACCAATAGTGAACTGCATGCAAACAAGCACTGTAGTCATGATACACCAATGAGTTATACACCAACAGTGAGGTTTTAGAAAAAGAAATGGGCAGACTGGATGGGCCTTGTGGTCCTTATCTGCCGTCAACTTCTATGTTTCTATGTTTCTAAGTGAACTGTATGTAAACAAGCACAGTAATCATAATACACCAATGCTCTGATAACCCATGGAAGAAAGAAACAGTCAAATGAGTAATGGCACTTACTTGTAAGTGTCAGTTGTTCCAAGCTAAGAGAGCCTCCAATGGGGTTTATTTTTTGCTATAACGGATTTTAAAACTGAGGTTTGGACAAGAAAACCATGAAGTGAAGCTGAGTGGTTCTGTCTGCACAGATCTCATGAGGGAAATCCTATATTATATGAGATACAATTTAGAGCCCATATTTCTCATTACAAATTGCTGGAGTTTAGCTTGAGTGATTTATAATAGGATTGGATTCTTTTTAGAATGTATGATGCCTTTCTTCATGTCCCAGCACTAAGGTGGAGTTCGTTGTCTCTCTCTCTCTCTCTCTCTCTCAACAGTGCTGTACAACAGCACACTGTGCTCAGGATAAGAGGTACAGCGGCTCTACATGCTGATTGGCTGAAATCTTATTAGTGATTTATAACAGTACATAAAATATATACACTAGCCATAAATTAAATTCAGACCACAACCATTTCATGGAATCCTGAATAAGAAGCTGAGGTCACAGACAGGACAGGGAAGATACTGTATATGTTGCTATGCAAGTTTGCTCCTCATTGACATCCATTTTTATGTTGTCTAGTGCATGCAGCACAGACAACATATTGCAGTTGCTTGAGTGGAGAAGCATATATACTTTGACGGCAGATAAGGACCGCTAGGCCCATCTTGTCTGCCCATTTCCCTACCTACAGGATAGGCCGCAGATCCTAGTTAACCAACAGCCTATATCTTCCTGCCCCCCACAAGAATTGCCTTATGTCTGTCCCTTGCATTCTTGAATTCTCCCACAGTTTTAGACCTCACAACTTCCTCAGGAAGGCTGTTCCATGCATCCACTACCCTCTCTGTGAAATAATACTTCCTCACATTGCCCCTGACCCGCCCTCCTTCTATCTTTAAATTGTGTCCCCTTGTTCTTGCAAGTCTCTTTTTCTGAAAGATGCTACCCTCTTGGATTTTGTTGATTCCTTTGAGGTACTTGAAAGTTTCTATCATGTCCCCCCTCTCCCAAGCAGGTTTTGAAGCTGTGGTCCTGCTGCAGCCAATGGCGACACTGCTTTTTCTGGCAGGGCTCTGTAGCACCAATGGCACAGCACACTGTCTATGACAGCAGTTGAGAAGCTTGTCACCAACTTGAAAGAAATTGTCTGCTGCAATCAGGGAACTCCCCCGGTGTGGTCCCTGATTGCAGCAGCGAATTACTGCTTGCCTTGTCTGGTTATCCCTTACAAGAAACATGGCAGTGGCTTCCCTGTCGCTTCTCACAGTCCTCACGGAAGCTGACAGATAGCCATCACCTCTCACAGTGCCCCAAAAGCTGATGGGGGTGCCCAATCCTCCTGTCACCATATCCCCTCCCAAATTAATTTGCCGATGGGATTCCCAATCCCCGTCGGCATAATGCCCCCCCATTTCTTGTGTGCTGATGGGGGTGCCCAATTCCCCCTCTGCTCATATGCCCACACTCTGTATGTGCCAATGGGAGTGCCCAATCCCCATTGGCTACAGCCTCCCCCCAAAAATACACAGGTGGCATGCTGGGAGCCCAACCCAGTGTGCAAAAGTACCTGCAAAAATTGAAAACATTACTGCATTGGTTTTTTTTTTTTTTTTTTTTTTTTTGAAACCGGTAAAATTAAAAACTGTCCCTCGTTGAGTTCGGAAGCCCCCTCAGACAACCCGCAGTCATCCTCTATGCACCTACCTCCCCACATACTTACCTCCGGAGCCCGGTAAAACAATCTTCGGTGGACCGGGAACACGTCTGCACTCTTCAAAGTCGAACGTGTACTGAAGAAATGCTGGTAAGCTGTTTAATGGTATAAGTGGAGTTTTTTTTTCAGCTTATGTGGATATTGTGCCCATTTTTGTGAATTTTGTACCAGATTTTCAACATGGGATTCTTGGGACCCCACTTCATGAACTCAGTCACTGTCGTTTCATTAATCGGTCCTGAAAGGTGATTTTGAGGTCACTGCATGGAATCACCTTTTGGGACCGATTCACAAAACAACAGTGTGTCAGTTCATGAGGTGGGCTCCCATAAAGGGTATGTTGCAAATTTGGTGAAAATATTCCCAAAAATGACGGTTACAGGTATGCATAGCGCAGTTCCCACGCACTCTCATAACTTCAAGAATTTTTAATATTTTCACTCCGGATTTTCAACATTTCCATTTTTCCACACCTCCTTATGAACAGTGCAGCTGTCATTTTTCATATCTGGCCCAAAATGTGTTTTTGCATATGTGGCGCACAATGGTGTGGTTGCTGTGCAAAATCAATGTTTGGGACAGATTAAGAAAATCACAGTGACAGTGTTCATAAGGAGAGGTCCCAAAAGATGCATGTTGCTAATTTTGTGAAAAAATTCCCCAAAATAACTGTTACTAGCATGCATTGCGCAGTTTCTATGCACACTCTTAACTTTGCCAATTTCTTGTATTTTTACTCCAGAATCTCAAAATTGTCATTTTTGCACACTGCCTGATGAATGGTACAGCTGCCATTTTTCACATGCTGCCTAAAACATGTTTTTGCACGTGTGGCACACAATGGGCGCAGTTGCTGTGCGAAATCAACGTTTGGGACAGTTTAAGAAAATCACAGTGCTACTGTTCATGAGTGGAGGTCCCGAAATTCCTATGTTGGAAATCTGGTGTAAGAAATCACCCAAATAATTGTATTATGGGTGTATGTTGCACAGTTTCTATGCACACTTGTGACTTCACCAATTTTGTTATATTTTCACATTACCATTTTTTACACCTCCTCATGAACAATGCAGCTGTCATTTTTCACTTTGTGTTCCAAATGTGTTTTTGCACCTGTGGTGCCAATTGGCATAGTCATTGTGCAAAATCACCTTTCAGCTAACAGACTGACAGTATCACTATTCATGCGCTGGGGTCACAAAAAGCCCATGTTGAAAACTTGGAGTGAAAATACCAAGAAACACCAAAGGCATTAGGCTTTCCCACCACAACACCCTACCCTGAAGGGACTGACAGGTGTCAGGGATGTGACTTGGGATTGTTGACAGTAATGCTCACGCCATTCCACCCCCACCCTGCAGCCAGTGACAGGCATCAAGGTGTGCCTTGCACTCTTCAGCCCCCAAATTTTCCCCATTCTACTATACTGCACTATTTCAGTGTATTTCCTTATGGAATGGGGTGAGTGTAAAGTCCAAACACCCCAAGACATGCCTTGACACTTGTTGGTGTCTGCAGGGTAGGGTGAGGTGAAATGGCATGAGCGTTATTGCCGACCTAAAGACACACCCCAATGCCTGTCAGTCTCTGCAGGGTGGGGTGGGGTTGACGTTGGTTCCATACTTCACTGCCATTCTTATTATGCATCTCTCTAACTCCTGCACCACAAATGTCAACACCAGCAAGACAACTTTCGGCACTGACAAACGCTTGTTATCTGAAGATTCCATGAAATGGCTGTGGCCTGGATTTAAATTTATCAGTACTTCACATCATGATATCTGTGGACTTTTGACACCAAATTGTAAGCTCATTACCTCTTATGAAAGATTTTTTCATTGACTTCAGAATGCAAGGGACTTGGCACAATTATATTTTCTTTCAACTATATTAACCATGACATCTGTACTGTTTTACAAACATAAATCTGCTTTAACATCTCCCATCTCTTGTCAAGCCTTACTGCTCTTCAACAATAGAGAGCATTATAAAATGCAAGTGTAAGGGTAAGCTCAATGTACTTCACATACAGCTTCAGTAAAAACAAAAGTACAAGAATATTACAGTGGAGCCCCCTAGCCAGTCAATTCATCCATTCCTCATGACACAGCATCAGGTTTTCAAGTTGCAGAAAAACTGGAAGGGAGAGTATGCCTTTTTGTAGATGACACCAAAATCTGTAATAGGGTGGACACTCAGGAAGGAATGGATAGAATACACGGGAATCTTGGGGAAAAATGAGGAGTGGTCAACAGCATTTGCAGTTGGGAATCAATGCCAAAAAATGCAAAAATCACAAACTTAGGGCACAGGGACCCAGCCAGAAGAGTATAGGATGAAGGGAGGTACTGACAGCACTAGACAGGAAGGGGACCTTGAGATTCTCATAGCTGAGGAACGCAAAGTGGCTGGTTAACGTGACAAAGCAGTGGGTAGGGCCAGTGTCATGCTAGGATTCATAGTGAGAGGTATCTCCAGCAGAGAAGGAGGGAAGTGGCATTGCCACTGTATGGCTCACATGCGAGGACCTCCACCTGGAATATTGTATCCGGCTCTGGAGGCTGCACCTCAGAAAGGACATAGGCAGAGTGGAGGCAGTCCACAGGAGGGCAACTAAATGGTGCAAGGGTTGCATCATCAGAAGAGAGACTGAGGGATATCAACATGTACACTCTGAAAGAGAGGACAGTGAGAGGGGACATGAGACAGAGCAACAAGTACCTCATGGAGGAGAACAGGGTGCAGGAGGGCAACTAAATGGTGCAAGGGTTGCATCATAAGAAGAGAGACTGAGGGATAGCAACATGCACACTATGAAAGAGAGGAGTGTGAGAGGGGACATCATAGAGACCTGCGCGTGTCTCACAGAGGAGAACAGGTGCAGGAGTGCAACTAAATGGTGCGATGGTTGCATCATCAGAAGACAGACTGAGGGATATCAACATGTACACTATGAAAAAGAGGAACAGTGAGAGGGGACATGAGAGAGAGCAACAAGTGCCTCACGGAGGAGAACAGGGTGCAGAAGGGGAGAGTCTTTCATATGAGAAAGACCACCAGGACCAGAGGGCATGCAGTGACCCTGGAGGGGGAGAAGTTTAAGAGGGATGTGAAGAGGTACTATTTCACTGACAGAGTAGTGGTTTCCTGAAACAGACTGCAAGCAGAAGTAATGTAGGTAAAAACATTAGGGGGCTTCACGCCTGCATAGCATACAAACAGGGAATATTAGTAAATAGGCAGGGAGGAGGAAGGGTCTCTGGAGACCAGTTGGGGTCTGTGGGAACAGATTATACAGGAACCATCTGGGCACACTGGGTGGACTAAGCAGTCCTTTTCTGCCAACAAATTCTATGTTTCTATTTTTCTAGGCTTGACATGTTAAAAGTAAGACCACCCTATTCAGAATAAAGGTCCCACTTCCCAGACTGTGACTACACTTACCTACTGAAACCATGTTTTCATAGTTCTGCACCATCACTTCCCTGTGAAGTTCCTTCTCTTGTTTGCTTAATACCTTCCACTCTTCTTCTGAAAAAGTGACAGCAACATCTTCAAAGGTTTCTAGTACCTGAAAGGACAAGATGTGTGTTTTACTGATCTTTGTTTCACCGCAAAAATTGAGAAATCTGAAAGTTTTTAACAAGAAGGAAACAGGCAAGGTTAAAATCTGCAGCTTACAGTATATCTATTCTTTTCACCCTGGTGGGTGATGGATTGATGGCAATTCAGGGATGTGATGGGTGAGCTAGCAGGCAAAATGAAAGCTCTTGATTTTTTTGTTGCATCAATTCAATACAGTGGCTTGGTAGTTACAGGGATCGTTAGGTTTAATTTATTTATATAATAGTAGTAGTAAATTTTATCCAGCAACATGAATGAGGCAATTCCCCATAAGCAGTTGCTCATGTACAAGGGATACCCATTTTCCATTTTTATGATTACAGAGGAAGGAAAAACAGTGTGCAATATATAGTTAAGAAATTAAATTAACACAATAATAGAAACAACCATATAACATTTAAATTCACACCTGTAAAAAAGCTTTCAGCTTAGTATGCTACTCCTGGTTAAACAACTAAAAAAAAATAATTCAACAGTATGTTAAATATGTTTATAACATGGGTTCCTAAAACACAGTCTTCTGATTGGTCCAAACAGGTTACCTGGCCATGGATTAATGTCTGATATACCCACAGTTGCATGGTCACATGGCTTCGTTTAAACAGTTTTTTTAGGTAAAACTCAAACAAAACATTGCCCATGTTATAAGAGGATTAACTCACTCCAGGGTATGGGTTTACTGAGTATTAATCCACGCCTGGGTGGCCGAAATCACTCGGCTTTGCCTCCTGATTCCCGACCCCCCCCAGGAATGGATTAATGCTCAGTAAACCCATACTCTGTCATGGGTTAATCCCTCCATATCATAATATTTATGTTTATGTGGCACATTCACACCTTCTAAAAAAAGTCACAAGAAATGTAGTATGTTGGGTAGCATAAAAGGTTAATCAATTTCAATGATGGTATAGCAGACTCGTGGCAATACGGTTTGTTTGTAAAAATATGCACAGAGGAAGAGTCAGACAGCATGCAGGGATCTGCAGTGTTCATGTCAGAAAATGCTGAGAACAAGGATGCAAATGGACTGGCATCTATCTGCAGGGATGTTGCCAATTAATGTAGCTCACTGGAGTTTACTGAACACGTTGACTTTATATTGCCAATTAACATAGCTCACTGAGCAGATTGACTATATTGCCAATTAACGTAACTCACTAGAGCTCACTGAAAACATAGACTGTATATTGCCAATTAACATAGTTCACTGGGGCTCACTGAGCACTTTGACTGTATATTGCCAATTAACATAGTTCACTGGAGCTCACTGAACACGCTGACTGTATACTGCCAATTAATGTAGCTCATTGGAGCTCACTTTGACTGTATATTGCCAATTACCATACCTCACTGAAGCTCACTGAGCACTTTGACTGTATATTTCTAATTAACATAGTTCACTGGAGCTTGCTGAGCACTGTGGCTATATATTGTCAATTAAAGTAGCTCACTGGAGCTCGCTGAGTACTTTGACTGTATACTGCCAATTAATGTAGCTCACTGGAGCTTGCTGAGCACTTTGACTATATATTACCAATTAATGTAGCTCACTGGATCTCACTGAGCACTTTGACTATATATTGCCAATTAATGTAGCTCACTGGAGCTTGCTGAGCACTTGTTAGAACCTCAGTGGAATCAACAAAGTCTAAAAGGGTAGCATCTTTTAGAAAAAGAGATGTGCAAGAAAAAGGGGACATAATTTGAAGATAGATGGGGAACAGCTCAGTGGCAATGTGAGGAAGTATTTTTTAAAGAGAGGGTGGTGGACGCATGGCATCGCCTTCCTGAGAAGGTTGCGGGATCTAAAACTGTGGGAGAATTCAAGAATGCATGGGACAGATATAAGGCAATTCCTGTGGGGGGGGGTAGGAATAAATAGGCTGTTGGTTAACTAGGATCTGAAGCTTATCCAGTAGGTAAGAAAATGGGCAGACTAGGTGTGGCCAAGTTGCCCTTATCTGCCGTCAAAGTCTATGTTTCTATGTAAGATAGCTCAGTGGAGCTCACTGAGCACTGTGACTGTATATTGCTAATTAAAGTAGCTCGCTGGAGCTAGCTGAGCACTGTGACTGTATACTGCCAATTAATGTAGCTCACTGGAGCTCACTGAGCACTTTTTATATTGCCAATTAAAGTAGCTCACTGGAGCTCACTGAGCACTTTGATTGTATATTGCCAATTAACGTAGTTCACTGGAGCTCGTTGAGCATTGTGACTGTATACTGCCAATTAATGTAGCTTACTGGAGGTTGCTGAGCACTGTGACTGTACATTGCCAATTAACGTAGCTCACTGAGCACTGTGACTGTACACTGCCAATTAATGTAGCTCACTGGGACTCACTGAACACGCTGACTGTATATTACCAATTAACGTAGCTCACTGAACATGCTGACTGTATATTGCCAATTCATAGCTCATTGGAGCTCACTGAACTTGCTGACTGTATATTGCCAATTAACGTAGCTCACTGGAGCTCACTGAGCACTTTGACTGTATATTGTCAATTAATGTAGTTCACTGGAGCTCGCTGAGCAGTTTGACTGTATATTGCCAATTAGCATAGGTCACTGGGGCTCACTGAGCACTTTGACTGCATATTGCCAATTGATATAGCTCACTGGAGGGCACTGAGCACTTTGTATATTGCCAACTAACATAGCTTACTGGAGCTCACTGAGCACGTTGACTATACATTGCCAATTATTGTAGCTCACTGGCACTCACTGTGAGTGTATATTGTCAATTAACATAGCTCACTGGAGCTCACTGAACATGTTGACTGTATTTTGCACATTATCACAGCTCACTGGAGCTCGCAAAGCCCTGTGACTGCATATTGCCAATTAATGTTGCTCACTGGCACTCACTGAACATGCTGGCTCTATATTGTCAATTAATGTAGCTAACTGGAGTTCACTGAACACTTTTTATATTGCCAATTAATGTAGCTCACTGGAGCTCTTTGACTGTATATTGCTAAGTAATGTAGTTCACTGGAGCTCACTGAACTCGCTGACTGTATACTGCCAATTAACGTAGCTCACTGGGGATCACTGAACATGCTGACTCTATATTGCCAGTTAACAAACCTCACTGGAGCTCACTAAGCACTGTGAAAGTATATTGTCAATTAACGAGCTCACTGGAGCTCACTGAACACTTTTTATATTGCCAATTAATGTAGCTCACTGAGCAGTCTGACTGTATGTTGTCAATTAACAAAGCTCACTGAGCACTGTCACTGTATACGTTTCTTTTTTTTTTTTGTCTTTGGTAATCGGGTAAGGCCCACTAGGCGCAAGTGCCTGTTTTCAGGGGCGCCCTGGGAACATATTGCCAATCAACATAGCTCACTGGGCCTCACTGAGCATGCTGGCTGTATATAGTCAATTAACGTAGCTCACTGGAGGTCACTGAGCACTCTGACTGGATATTACCAATTAACATCCCACACCTTTCACAGAAGAAAGGGTTCTGAAATAACTCCTAAAACTGAAAGTGGACAAAGCAATGGGGCCTGACAGGATTCACCCCAGAATTCAAAAAGTATTAAGGGGAGAACTAGCAACACCACTGACTACATTTTTTAACAAATCAAGGGAGGATGATGTGGTACCTGAGGACTGGAGGAGGGCAGATGTGATTTCCCTTCACAAAAGTGGGAGCAAGGTGGAGACAGGAAACTACAGACCTGTCAGTTTGACCTCTGTGGTAGGGAAAATGATGGAATCACTTCTGAAGGCAAGAACTGTTGAGTACCTAGAGGCCAATGGCGCACAGGACCAAAGGCAGCATAGATTCACAGTGGGAAGATAATGTCAGATGAATCTAATCGATTTCTTTGACTGGGAGACCAAAGCAGTAGACCAGGGAGGGGCTGTGGACATGGTCTACCTAGACTTTAGCAATTCATATGACACAGTCCCACACAAAAGATTAATAAACAAATTAGCCAGCTTGGGAGTGGGTCCCAGGGTGTTAGCCTGGGCAAAACATTTTCTGGATGACAGGACACAGAAGGTAATAGTAAACAACTAAACAGAGTCCACTCTGAAGAAAAGAGGGTTACTAGTGGGGTACCACACGGTTCTGTACTAGGTCCAGTCATTTTTACTGTCTTTATAAGTGACATTGCAGAGGGACTGGAAGGAAAAGTATGCCTCGTTGCAGATGACACAAAGATCTACAACAGGGTTGATACATTAGGCGGGTGGAAAGTATGAGAAGGGACTTGGCAAGATTGGAGGAATGGTCAGAAGTGTGGCAGCTTGGAATCAATGGAAAGAAATGCAAAATAATGCACTTGGGAAACAAAAACCTAGGGTAAGAGTACACAACGGGGGGGGTAGTAACAACAACAAAAATGGAAAGGGACCTAGGGGTAATCATATCAGATGACCTTAAGGTTAGCAAGCAATGTGAGAAGGCAGTAGAGAGGACTGGGGGGATACTGAGATGTATAGAGAGAGGCATCACCAGCAGAAAACAGGAAGCTGTTATCCCTCTCTAGAGACAGTTGGTGAGACCCCATCTGGAGTACTGCATCCAGTTCTGGACACCCAATCTCTGCAAGGACATAAACAGGATGGGGGCAGTCCAGAGGATGGCAACTGAAATGGTGCAGGGTCTGCAAGAGAAGCCATATGAGGAGAGACTAAAGGAGCGTAATATGTATACCTTTGAGGAAAGGAAGGGGGGGACATGATAGAAACTTTTTAGTACCTTAGTGGAATCAACAAAGTCCAAGAGGGTAGCATCTTCCAAAAAAAGAGATGTGCAAGAGAAAGGGGACACAACTCGAAGATAGAGGGAGGACAGCTCAGGGGCAATGTAAGGAAGTATTTTTTCCACAGAGAGGATGGTGGACGCACAGAACCGCCTTCCTGAGGATCTTGTGGGGTCTAAAACTCTGGGAGAATTCAAGAATGCATGGGACAGACATAAGGCAATTTTTGTGGGGGGTAGGAAGAAATAGGCTGTTGGTTAACTAGGATCTACAGCTTATCCAGTAGGTAGGGAAATGAACAGACTAGGTGGGCCAAGTGATCCTTATCTGCCATCAAAGACTATGGTTCTATGTAACATAGCTCAGTGGGGCTCACTGAGCACTATGACTGTATATTGCCAATTAACGTAGCTTGCTGGAGCTCACTAAGCACTGTGACTGTACATTGCCAATTAATGTAGCTCGCTGAGCATTGTGACTGTATATTGCCAATTAATGCAGCTTACTGGAGCTTGCTGAGCACTATGGCTATATTTTGCCAATTAGTGTACCTCCCAGGGCTCGTTGAGCACGTTGACTGTATATTGCCAATTAATGTAGCTCACTGGAGCTCGCTGAGTACTTTGTATATTGCCAATTAACGTAGCTCACGGAACATGCTGACTCTATAGTGTCAATTAACGTAGCTCATTGGAGCTCACTGAGCACTGTGACTGTATACTGCCAATTAACGTACCTCACTGAGCACGTTGACTGTATACTACCAATTAATGTACCTCACTGGAGCTCACTGAGCACTCTGACTGTATATTGCCAATTAACGCAGCTCACTGAGCACTCTAACTGTATATGCAAGCAATAACACACGACGAGGTGTGGGTTAACTCCTGATAAGAGCATGCCCAGGTGCGTTGTAAGCGCCGAGTGCCTTATGCACCTGGGCATGCTCTTATCAGCAGATAACCCACATCTTGGAGTGTGTTATTGCGCTTATAAAATGGGTCTACCTGTAAAAGAAATATTATTTAAAAATGTTAGGTAAGAAGGTTTAAAAAGTTTTTAAAGTATGTTAATATAAATAGAAAATAGAAAAGTAGTCCCGGTCCTTGTACTGTATTTATAACATATAAAGGAAGCTACTAGAGGGCATTGTTGTGTATCTGTCCCCCCCAATACACTGACATACATATATAGATGTTGTTTTATTTTTATTTAAGTAGGAGGCTCTTGAGGAGAACGAGATGGCTTGATTTCACTGGGAGCAGGTTAGAATCGAGTTTAAGTTGGGAGGTGCTATGACCGTTTGAGGAACTCCTCGATTAGCGGTGAAGTCGTATTTAACTTTGTTATATTTGAAGGCTGCCACTGGAGTGTATTCCTTTGCTTTTTGTGCTTTTTTAGTTCTGACTTGGAGGCGGGTATAGAGAGGGCAAGGAGTACGGGATTACCGGTGCCAACTGCTGTTGTGAATCAGTTGACCTTTGACTAAGGCACTTCCGGTGTTGCGGTCGGGTTTCTCGAGGTTACAAGGAAGGTATGGCAACTGCTTCATGGATATTTTTTTAAGTAGAGAATTTGTGGATAAAATAAAAAATGGAGAATGGGTCCCTCTGTGCAGAGTTTGTTTTTGTTGGTATGTGCAATTCATTTCAAAGATGAAATGAAGGAGCGGGTAAATGGACAGCACTGGGGATCGCGCTTGTGTGTCTGAATTGAAACGGAGGTCAGATTCTTTTTTAAATATTTTATTAACAGTTCAGCATACTGTGCAGTTGCTAAAGAAACAGAGTTTGTCTGACTGTGTCTGTGTATGGGGAGTATGTGGTTTTCAAGTAAGACAACTCCAGTATCGTAACCGCTTTGAAGATAAGGTTGTTTTTTTTTAACTGAAAAAGAGTACAGAGCTGCAGCGGCTAGCACAATGATCTGCATAGTAAAAAGTCCTGTCTGGCTGAAGAGGTACCGGTTGCTTCAATATATGCTGATAAGGACATGGCTGAAGGTACCGCTCAGCCAATCAGGAGCCAGAAAACTTTTGACCCATTTTATAATGCCAATTAATGTAGTTCACGGGAGCTCACTAAACACGCTGACTGTATATTGCCAATTAACGTAGCTCACTGGAGCTCACTGAACACGTTGACTGTATATTGCCAATTAACATAGCTCACAGGGTCTC
This sequence comes from Neoceratodus forsteri, assembly GCA_016271365.2. Taxonomy (NCBI): domain Eukaryota; kingdom Metazoa; phylum Chordata; order Ceratodontiformes; family Ceratodontidae; genus Neoceratodus; species Neoceratodus forsteri. The sequence goes on along the minus strand of CM057457.1, from coordinate 408,737,000 downwards.
ACTGAGCATGCTGACTGTATATTGCCAATTAACACAGCTCACTGGATCTCGCTGAACACTTTGACTGTGTGTTGCCAATTAACTTAGCTCACTGAGCACGTTGACTGTATTTTGCCAATGTGTTTGTGAAACTGCTTCAGGATATTTTTACTGCTAATGAAGAAAACCTGTGATTTTTAAGCTCATCCACCTCTGTGCATGTCCCCATATCTCCAGTGAGCTTCATTAACTGGCAACATCCAAGTACATGCCAGTCTATCTGATTCCTTGTTGTACAAACCAGTTATTTTAGTTTTTCTAAGATAACCTGTCATTATATAGCCTCAGATTTTTAAGAGTCATGTTCCGAGTCTAGGGACCCAAGTAACAGAAGGATGGTCATCTTATATTACATTTTCTTCAGGGCATTTCAAGTTCAATACAAGTTTGCTGATCTCAGCCCAGGCCTCAAAGTACTTACTGAACGATTATTACATACATATACATATATATATATATATATATATATATATATATATATAGAAAGAGACTTTCTTTTTGAGACATTTCAACATCAGGATGTCTAAATGCAGCCAGTTCAACTTTCCAATCAAGCAGCAGTAGTGAGAAAGCAAAGTGATTATACATGCTAGCCACCTTATTTATGTAACTAACCCCTCCCAACTGTAAGGGGGGGAGGTTGTTACCATATGTGGCCAGCAGGGGAATGTTGCCCTGACATCATCTTCTAGGGGTGAAATGGGAGGAGGTTGAAGGAGTATATAGATAGGGTGCCCTCGAGATGCGAGCCTTCTTGAAGTTCTGTATTTCTGGGGATAGCAGCTGGTGCACTTGTGGGGGTGAAGAAGCAGCTAGATGACAGGAAGCTTTTAAAGAGTGTACACTCCAAGTGTCCTTGCTGGGTATGCACCATGGGGTGCAGGCAGTGGGTCATCTGGGACATTCAAGGTGTGTGGGCCGTCTGAAAGGGGTAACCAGGCACTACCATCAAGGTGCTGGGAGTCAGGATTACTTCTGTGTGCCTGTCTCAGGTAAGCACACACCATGTCCACCTAGAAGCTAGATGAAGGACTTCAGCAGGGAGCATGAACACCCTCGATGTGTGCTGCCCTCTGGAAATCTGATCCTGAGAGTGGCAGGAGGTCCTGTATTCTTCATCATGTTAATGGCATTGGTGTAACATTGAGTGAGACCCTGTAGGCTGACACAGAGGGAACTCAGGTACTCAAGATGTGTCCCATATCACTGGTACTGGTGGGGAAGAGCTGCAGTTTCATATACCTACACTCTCAGGTACCCAGGATGTGTCCCATATCACTGCAACTGGTGGGAGAGGAGCTAGGGCTTCGCCCACAGTTTGGCATGTTAGAGGGATCACCAAGAGGATGCAGGGATCCAAATTCCTGTCTCCTCAAGAGGCATCTGCTGAGGGCTTTTGGGCCTGAGTTAGGGTCCCCTGAAATTCACTGTGACCATTCTAATGGATTGGGGACCCCAAGATCTGTATCCTGATACCATGGAGAACCTGAGAAACAAGTGAATCAAGTATTGTACATAGACAGCAGAAGCCAGGTAAAAGACTCATCTCCATAACTCATGTGGGGAGGGCAAACTCCACAAACAACATTAGAAGATCATAAGGCCTGTGTCACTAGAATGCCATCCTGGTAGAGTGTGTCACAGTGTCACATGTGCATGCAATGAAAGCGATGTGGGTGACGAACAGGAGAGCTGGAGACCTGGTTAGAGAAGTACCGGCCTGATTACATTCCTTAGGCTGAGAGTTCATCCTGATATTACTGGGTGCCTTGCCGGCGTGCCACATTTTGTAATGTGCAATGGGCCATGTGTACAGGTAGTGAAAGTAAAAGAAAGAGCAGAATAGCCAAGTTTTAGCACTGAAGGGTGATGGGGAATCCTCGGGCACCCTGTTACTCTGGAAGTATGGAGAGGCCGCACAAAGATACCTTGCATAGTGAACCAAAATGTATAGAGATTGTCAGAGACCTCGCCCTAAGGGCTAACTGCTGGGGGAAAGAAATGGACAGAATGTGCCACTACAGGTTGCTGCTGTGCAGCTAGTATGCCAGTCAAACCATGAGTAAAATGGCTATCTAGAAAAAAAAGTGAATTTCCATACCATATATTAAAGAGGCAGTATGGTGTATTGGTTCAGGTCACGGAGCTGGAAACCTGGAAACCTGGGCCTGAATCCTGTCAGGCCCCACTTGCATACTGTGTGACCCTGAGCAAGTCACTTCACTTCCTTGTGCCCAAAGTCACACCTGGAAGCAAGCTTCAGCTTAGTAGTGAGGCATTATTCATAAAAATAATACTCGGCAATGCCAAGTCCCTGCTCCTAGGAGGACTTTATACCCCCCAAAGTAGCCAGGCAGGCCTTAGATGCCTTAACAAAAATGCTGGCTGACTACACACCTTCAGTAGTCCTCTTGGTAAACTTCAATCTCCACTGGGAGACTGACTCTGAACAGGGGTACAAGTTTGGGCTACTTGATGTACACCTGGCCCAGCTCATCACTGTACCCACAAGGCAAAATACGAAATCAGGCAATCACTTGATCATACACTGGGCACTTGCCCCAACCCCCCAAAATATACAGGCAGTGGGCATCTTCTCAGATGCACTAAGTGACCATTCACCTACATTTTGCATAGGGAAGAACAGGTCCCCAAAATTTCCCCTGGGCCTTCATTGCTAGAAATTACTCCAAGTTCTCAGTATCTGCTTTCCAGTTCTATCTCTCCAGCCTTGACTGGAGCCCTATTTGGTTTCTCTGAACCAGAGACAAAGCTGTGGACTACTTCCAGAACTGCTTCTTGTCAGCAGTCAACAAGCATGCCCCACTGGGAAAGCTCAGAGTCAAGGGACAATGCTACAAATGGACAACCCCCTGACCTAAAAACCCTCATGAAGCAACAGGATAGGGCCTGGGAGAAATACAAGCCATCTGGTATACCCACTGACTGGGTTGCTTACAGAGAGCTTAAAAACCAAAGCAAATAAATGCTTAAAAACAGCCAAAAATAAACACGTCAAACACCTGCAGCAGGCCAGTCTCACTGACCCTAGGTGTTTTTGCAGCATATCAATGGTCTACTGAAAGGAAACAGTAAACCCCAGCAAGGACCAGTTGTCTCTAAAAACCACACTATTAGCGACAGCCTGGAGGCAGCTGATGCCTTCAACACATTCTTTACTGATCTATGGAGTACAAGGCTAAATTCCTCCCCCTCCCCCCCAGGACTCTGACCACTTGCTCCCCAGCAGGCTGGAACCCCTACATTCTGAATTCCATCTGAAAAAGGTGAATCAGAAGGATGTACTCTCTCTAAGGAACACAGAGACCAGGGAAACTGCAGGGCCAGATGGCCTGGTCCCAAAGAATACTGAAAGAGGCTGCACCCACTATTGCCACTCCTGTTACCTGGCTAATAAACAGGTCCTGATTAGAAGAAGTTGTCCCAGCCAGATGGAAAGAGGCCCACATAGTCTCCATACACAAGGGTAGTCAGAAGGAGCCAACTGGCAATTATAGGCCTATCTCGCTCTTCTTTATCTTGTCGAAGATACAGGAACGGCTTGTCTATAACCATATTCTAGTCTATGTTGATACGCTCCAGCTACTAGTACCAAACCAGCAGGTTTCAGACTAAATCATAGTACTGACACTGCACTTATCAAATTTACAACTGACACCCTCTGGGCTCTTGACAATGGCTACACCACTGGAGTAATTGTCATTGACTTCACAAAGGCCTTCGACTTGGTCGATCATGGCCTGCTGGCAAATTAGTTAAAGAACATAGGCCTAGACCATCACTCTCTGGCATCGTTTGAGAGCTACCTCTCCCACCGAACCCAGCAGGTTAAGTGAAATAGATCATTATCAGATAATCTACCTATCAAGGAGGGGGTACATTAAGGCACTATCCTGAGGCCACTCCTGTTTTCACTGTTTGACAACGATCTTGACAACAACTGTGGTGGTAGCTCTGTAATACAGTATGCAGTGGACACTGTACTATACAGAACCACTGACAGCATATCAGAATTTAAGCCTCTGCCACAGGAGGACTTCAGTACATTGGAAAAGTGACTGCTGAAGAATAGGCTACTGCTGAACGACAAAAAAAAACAAAAGTCATGATCTATGGACCTAGGACACTAGGCTCAGACAGATCCCTGCTACTTCCCCTTGTCTCATCTTCAGGGACAACCTTGGAAGTGGTGAGCTCTTTTAGGTACCTGGGCCTTTACCTTGACCAAAGCCTCACATTTACGTACCAGGTGGACCAGGTCATCAAAACTACACACCAGAAGCTTGGGCTGCTATACAGACTAAATTCACAACTTATCCCTGAGACATAGGGTTGCAATCACAAACAGTATCCTCCTGCCCAATCTAACCTATGTAGCTCCCATCTTTCAGGCCATATCCTGTAAGGTGCTGGGCAGGATGCAAGTTCTTTAAAACCAAATTTCTTGACTTGCTACCAAATCACCATCGAAGTGACATCACTGTGAGGTTCTTGACTTCTTAAACTGGCTGTCCCTTACCCAAAGGATCCAATTCTTTCTGTTGTGTGCCACCTACAAAATAATAAACGGACCACACCCAATTGGCCTAAATAGGATACTGGTACCTAAATGCCCAGACAGGTGTGTGTCGTGTGAGCTGAAGAACTGAGGTCTAGTGGCTCATAAACTAATTGTGCAAATGATCTTTGGCCTGAAACCCTCTAGTAAAGTCAAGTTATTGAAGTCCAGTGGTCCACTGTATTTTGTTCTACCATCTATGGTGTAAAAATACAAAAAGAAGGTTCAACTCCTGGGTAATTCCAAAACTTCTCCTCATTTTATCCCTCACCATAAGTATCAAAGTTTCATGACTGGCTTCTAATAGTGGAGAGTCGGCTGGTCACAGGAGAGCAGAATACTTTTCATAATAAGCAAAACCTGATGGCAGTAAATAAACACAAGTAGATTCCTGGGAGGTCGGGAAAGCTGATTAGCCTTTTAAGTTATAATCTGGGATGATTTTCCAGGAGGCTTGTATTGGGTAAAAGCGAGAAACCACTAATCCTGAGGCAGTGGCATAGCCATAAATTGACAATATTTACGGTGGAGGACAACATAAAAAGAAGTTTAGGAATTACCCAGGAGCTGAATCTCCTTTTGTATTTTAGGGACTAATAACTGCTTGAAAGAGTTCCTCCAGTCCTAACATTGTCCTTTTTAGGATAAGTTAAGCCCTGGACATCCTGGTCCATATCAGTAGGTTGCCACTGTCCAAGGTGTCCACATCCACCAACTCCAGCAGACAGTCAAGCAACCCACAGCACTGAGTGCAAGATCACCCAGCAAGTAATTCCACTATATAACTAGACTCAGGTGTTCACTGTGTCATGCCCACCCTCATCCAGGGCAGTGATGCAGTTTGGCCGTATTGCATCCTAAAAGCAGAGTTACATTTACATTCTTCACAAAGTTTTAAGCTGGGCAGAGCATTACTAAACCTCACTCCAAGGGTAAATATGCTAGCCTGTCAGTGCAGGAGTGCTGCTGCTCATTACGCCAGTGTTCCAGGATAGGGAACATACATAGTTAAACATTAAAAACTAGGGTAAATATACCAGCCTTTCAGTGCAGCAGGAGTGCTACTGCTCTCAACACCAGTGTCTCAGGGTTACGGAACATGCCTGAATAGGCAGGGACCAGCCATGAGGAGAAGGATCATGACATCATAGAAGATGTTCTCAGGGTAGCTATTTTCTTAGGTATACTACCACCTCTGGGTGACCACTGGTGGCAGTGAAACATAGAAACATAGACTTTGATGGCAGATAAGGACCACTTGGCCCACCCAGTCTGCCCATTTCCCTACCTACTGGATAAGCTGAAGATTCTAGTTAACCAACTGTCAACTTCCTGCCACCCCCCACTACAATTGCTTTATGTCTGTCTCATGCATGTTTGAATTCCTCCACTGTTTTAGACCCACCAACCTCCCCAGGAAGGCGGTTCCATGCATCCACCACTCTCTCCATGAAAATAAATGTCCTCACATTACCCCTGAGCCGTCCCCCCTCTATCTTTAAATTGTGCCCTCTTGTTATTACACATCTCTTTTTCTGAAAGATGCTACCCTCCTGGACTTGGTTGATTCCCTTGAGGTACTTGAAAGTTTCTATCATGTCCCCCCTGTTTTTCCTTTCATCAAGGGTATACATATTAAGCTCTCTCAGTCTCTCTTCATATGGTTTCTGATGCAGACCCTGCACCATTTTAGTTGTCCTCCTCTGGACTGCTTCCATCCTGTCTATGTCCTTGCGTAGATGAGGTCTCCAAAACTGCACACAGTACTCCAGATGGGGTCTCACCAACTGTCTGTACAGAGGAATAACCACTTCCCTTTTTCTACTTGTGATGCCTTCCTATGCATCCCAGTATCCCCTAGCTCTCCTTACTGACTTCTACATTGCTTACCCACCTTTAGATCATCTGATATGACTACCCCAGGTCCCTTTCCATTTTGTTGTTGTTAGTACCTCCCTGCTATTGTGTACTCTTCTTCTGGGTTTTGTTTCCCAGGTGCATTACTTTGCACTTGTTTGCATTGAATCTAAGTTGCCATATGTCTGACCATTCCTCCAACCTTGCCAAGTCCCTTCTCATCCTTTCTACCCCCCTTGTGTATCAACTCTGTTACAGATCTTTGTGTCATCTGCAAAGATGCATACCTTTCCTTCCAGACCGACTGCAATGTCACCTATAAAGATGTTAAAGAGGACTGGACCTAGTACTGAGCCCTGAGGTACTGCACTAGTGACCCCCCTTTCTTGGAATATGTTCCATTCACTATTACCTTCTGTGTCCAGTTGTACAGCCAGTTTGCAACCCAGGCTACCACCCTGGGACCCACTCCCAGGCTGGCTAACTTGATTATCAATCTTTTGTGTGGGACTGTGTCAAATGCCTTGCTAAAGTCTAGGTAGGCCATATCCACAGCCCCTCCCTGGTCTATTACTTTGGTCACCCAGTCAAAGAAATCTATTAGATTCATCTGACATGACCTTCCTGCTGTAAATCCATGCTGCTTTGGGTCCTGTGCCCTGCTGGCCTCTAGGTACTCAACAATTTTTTCTTTCAGAAGTGATTCCATCATTTTCTTTACCACTGAGGTCAAACTTACAGGTCTGTAGTTTCCTGCTTCTGCCTTGCTCCCACTTTTGTGAAGGGGAATCACATCTGCCCTCCTCCAGTCCTCAGGTACCACCCCATCCTCCCATGATTTGTTAAAAAGTGTGGTCAGTGGTGTCACTAGGTCCTCCTTTAGTTCTTTTAGGATTCTGGGGTGAATCCTGTCAGGCCCCATTGCTTTGTCCACCTTGAGTTTTAGGAGTTCTTTCAGGACTCTTTCTTCTGTAAATGGACTGGTGTCAACCCCCCTACCCAGAGTGCTTCTATTGTCTGGTTTATTTAACTCCTCCTCATCTTCTTTTGTGAATACTGAGCAAAAGTATTCATTCAGTAACTCTGCCTTTTCACTGTTTCCCTCTGCCCACCTCTCCACTCCCTTATTAATATTCACTATTACTCCCTTAACCTTTATATCCTCCCTAATGTACCTATAAAAGGTTTTATCCCCCTTCTTAACTGAACTGGCTATTTTTTCCTAGGTTTGGGCTTTTGCTATTCTGACTGCTAGTGAATCTGGAACAGCTTGGATAGGGACATCAGCTGGTGCCAGGATATACATTCTTGTGTCCTGAAGGAAAAGAATAAAGTAAAGTGAAACCCAGCTCAGTAGCAGGATGATGACCGGGGGAGACAGCAGCTACTACTGGGCTACATTCTTATATCCTGAAGGAAGGAATAAAGTAAAGTGGAAACCCCAGTCAATAGCAGGATGGTAACTGGGGGAAGGGGGGACAGCTAGTGCCAGGCTACACATTCTTGTGTCCTGAAGGAAAGGAATAAAGTAAAGTGGAAACCCCAGTCAGTAGCAGAATGATGACCCGGGGGGGGGGACATCAGCTGGTGCCAGGCTACACATTCTTGTGTCCTGAAGGAAAGAAATAAAGTAAAGTGGAAAACCCAGTCAGCAGCAGGATTTTGAGACAGCCTCCCAAAGGCTCTGCATCAATGACATGGACTTCCTCTTAGCTGGATCCCAAATCATGGTGGGAGCTGGGGAGCTCTACAACCCCCCACCGCAAGGGGCAAGCCTTGAGTGATGGAATACTGGTAAGCCTGTGAGCAGCTGGGTAATGAGGCTGCCAGGATAGACTAAAAGTGGGTATGGCCAGTGCAAGGGGGCATTAACAGAGCAAGCCAAAACATATATATTTATATTGTATTTTACAGCTGTCCATATGGCTGAATTTGTATACGAGGGTTGCTAAAACAATGGACCCCCACAACATCCCTTTTTCGGTGTATTTAAGGGCCTAAAACAGAGTCACACACATTAACTTTGTAGCGCTCAGAGGGAAATTCTGGACCAACCAAATCTCTTAGTAAGTCCCGAACTGCTTGCAAGATGGGGATTGCACTCGTACTTATCTTAAAGTGCACCTGTTTAGTAAGTATTTATTAACTAACTCCAACAGCATAATGTACTTTCAATCATTTAATTATGTTCATTTATCCTTCTGTACTATAGTAAATGCTTTACACACTTACACACGCACACACGTGGGTCACTCCCGAAAAGGAATCCTGTTTCTGGTTCTACACATTTAACAAGAAATAAACAGATCTGTCATAATGTCTCACATGCAGTTTTATGTGTGAAACCTACCTATGATTGCTTTTCTGTACACATTTATATATACATTTTATTATAATAGTAAAATATCTTGAACTGAATACTGATAATAAAACTTGGCTGCAACAGTAATATAAATGCAGCTAGACATTATTCTCTGACCTTGACTCTACAGTATACTGCCCTCCACCCACTTCATGGTACAACCCGATCTTTTCTTGACAATACCAGACAGAGTTGGAATATTTATTTCAAACCTCCAAAACTGCAAATGCATGCATTTAAAGACACATCATACATTATAAGCATGACTTGTTGTTTTTCTGTACAAGAGTCACCATACACTGACATTTCAAACGGACTCCATTTTGGTCTTGTTTACATTTCCCTCAGGTTTGTTTACACAGCATCTCAGCAGTCCTTACCTCCAACTTCATAGTCCACTGTTTCAGTCTATAACACCACAAACTACACTGTTCAGAAGTACAAGCAGTTACTGGTCTTCAGAGTTTTGGATTAAAAGAACAAAGGATATAAATACACAGAATACCATGTCCCTCTGTAGCTGCTTGTGTAGTCAGCTCTGTGTTCCTGGTCCCTAGTAGCTATCAGAGGTTAAAGTGCACTTCCTGACTCCCTCTGAAATGTGTCCCCTTACATCATTCTAAACAACTCATTAATATTCATAGTGTGCAGCAGCATGGGAGGAGCAAGAGGCTGCTTACTATTAAAGACACACACACACAATTATCCTTATACTTGCAAGATGGCAGCCCTTACAAAAATGGAATATATTGCTATATATTGGAAAGTATGTGTTAATGTATGCCAATACAATGAGAAATACATTGTCCCAATGTAATATATTATGGAATGTATTTTAAATATACTGACATAATACATTTCTAACCCATAGTATGCAAACATATGTCACTATATTAAGAAATACATTGACTCAATGAAATATAATGCACAGCATATTTAAGCATATAATAAAACCATTTATACCACTGGGGTGCGAGCTAGTCCAGTGGAATAACCTGTGTTGTTTTCTCTGGAGTGAGGAGAAATCCTGATGACATCCCCAGAGTGAGGATACCACATTTATCCTAACTCTGCTGATGTCACTGGAGTGGGGATATCACATGTATCCTCACTCTGCTGATGTCACTGGAGTGAGAATATCTGCAGTGCAGATAGCATTCTAAAGGAAATTGCTTCAAAAACAGTTTCTCTTTCTCACTAAAGCTGCAACTTACTCAATTAGTTTTGCAAAACACTCTCAGCTCTGCCCCACTGAGTTTCTAACACGCCTAGCCCATTATTGTGCAGACCTGAGCTTCCAAACAACTTGAGTTCTAAATGAAACTGTTTTACAAAGCAGTTTCTCTCTCTCACTGCTACTTGCAGCAGTTTGTCTTTCTCAGTGAGCCTCTGACTCACTCAGTTAGCTTTGCAAAATACTGTTGTAACCCCCCTGCAAATGGGGGTTCCCAAAAGACTTCCAGGAGCTTGCTTGAATGCTCCAAGCCTGAATGGTGTTTGGCGTTTAAGCCATTTATCAGTGAGTGTTTTTAGAACCTCTGGTATTGTCTCTTTAAGAGCTGTCTGCTTGCAGACATAATTAATTTGTATGGGGGACTGTGTGTTTCTTTGATTGAGTACCACTCAAGCTGCTGCCAATTCACTCCATTTTTGCAGTCACTAGGAGTGCAAAGGGAACCTATCTGAAAGATGTAACTGTTTGTCAGAAATCTTTTAGAGTAATAATGAAATTACAGTTTGTCTAACCTGCTTTCTTTGCAGTCAGAACTGTGTCTGCCTAGTTCCCCATTCTGGTTTTGAACTGCTGAACTGGACCAATCAGTGTGGTAAGCTAGCTCTAAAATGGTGCCTTGGACGAATCAGAACTTGACTCATAATCTGAGCCAGCCACAAGAGGATTGTGTGGGCAGTGACTCTGGGAGATGTAGTTTAGACTTGGCCTTTTTGGACCAACAGGAGCAGTCTATTGTGAGTGACAGCCAATCCAGTCAAGAACTGGGAGGAACTCAAAGGAAGTGCCCGGTTTTGTCTGTTGGAGTTTCAGTTTTAGCTTTGGCAGTGAAGAAGGAAGGAACCCAGTGCTCCTTCAGTGCACAGTTTTAGTCAAAAAACATGTGTAAGGTCCAGAGTTCCGGTCTGCAGCTTGTTAGGACTGAATCCGTCCTGTGAAGAGAATCAAAGGATATCTGAAGAGTAGAAACCAGGCTCACCCTGTAGAAGACTGGAGGAATTGCTGAAAATTGCTTCGGTCTGTCAGGAACTGAATCTGCTGTGTGTTCTCCCGGTATTGTGTAGTAATGCGATCGGGATACAGATGCAGCCTGCCTGGTATAGTGCTTTCTTTTACCATATAAATGTGTGAAGAGGTTTGTGTACCTCAAGTGAATCCTGCTGCCATTAAGTGACTTTTGCCTGTGACTGTTTACCATATAAATGTGTGAGGAGTCTCTTGAGCTCAAGAGTAGCCCTGCTGACATTGAAGGACCCTATCTTATTTGGAGGTCGTGAGTACTAATTCAGGGTCGCTCCCTGTTGAATTGCCACATTAAATCCAAATGGAATTACTGTACTGCTGACTGTTTAATTTTCCTTTCTCTGTGTGAAAGGGCCCCTACCAGCTGCCACGGTTTGGACTATCCACTAGGGCTTGGGTACCCAGGGACAGTAACTGATAGGGATAGGCCTGTGCACAGAGCCATAGGTAGATGAGTAGAGTGATAAGCTAATTAACCTGATTTCCCCCTGTCCTTGTTATATCCCCTAAATAAATCAGAGCTGCTTGTTTCAGCAAAGTTATACTGCCTGAGGTATTTGTCTATGTTAAAGTACTGTACTGTGATTGTTGCACTGTATCTTATTTCACAGGAGGTCCCAGTGCCGAACCAGTCCTGGGGTAAGTGTATACTGTGAAGGTAATTCTGATATATTGTGTGGGCCACTAGTGGGAAGAAAGGGGGGTTGCAGTGTCCCAGAGGGCTGTGACCAAGTTAGTTTAACTATTGCAAACCCTGACCTCTGGGTGGAGGCACCCGCCATTGGATCCAGGCCCCTCAACCTGTTAGTGGCAAATCAGGCAGGGGTAGTAGCCCCTGGGATAGCGCCATCTAGGGGTTACACTGTCAGCAGTGTCCCACTGAGTTTCTAACACTCCTAGCCCTTGAGTGTACTGATCTCAGCCTGAAAACAACCTGAGTTCTAAATGACACTTTTACAAAGCGGTTTCTCTCTCTCTCTCACTCACTGCTACATGCAACAGTTTTTCTTTCTCAGTGAGACTCTGAAATCACTCAATTAGCTTTCCAAAACACACTCAGCTGTTTCTCACTCCCAGTCCATTCAGACCCCCCACACACACACAGAATGAGCAGGAAATACACAGAAACAGAAACAAATGTTCCTAAAGCTCTCACCCCAGTGGTATAAACCACAGACATGATGTGTAGATCGTGGGATATGGAAAATATTCTGACTCCTGCATCATGAGCTGCGGATTCTCACATGTGCCTTAGGAACTCGTGAGAATACAGAGCTCACTCTGCAAGAGTCAGAATATTTTCCATATCCCACTCCTGCCCATCATGTATCCCTTATATAATCTGCCTCATGTATTTCTTAAAAATGTCTATTTAGCAATACATTGTCTGAAATATATTATTAGTATATTAAAAAATATATAATGTATTATTTGTATTTTACATATATATTTATATGTTTCATATATTTTATGTTACATATATTGTATACATGTTACATAATTTTGTATATATGTTACACACATTTTTGTAAATACTTAGTTTTATCCCATGTGTACATTTGTATAACTAATTTGCATATTTCAAAAAACAGTTTCTCAACCAGTCATAATAATTTTTACTTTTACAATATTTTCAAATCCACAACACTAGCTTACAGAATGAAAAGAAAGGTACAAGTTATAAAGCAAGTACATGTAGGATCTCACACTGATCTAAAAGTAAACAAACTGGAGTGGTATAAATACCAATCTGAGCCTTTAAAGGAATAGTCTACCCAAAACTTGAAAAAATGTATGTTGTGCAGAGTGTTTTAATTTGTATGTGAAGTTCTAGTGTTTCCTTCCCTCTGACTGGTATTAGGAGTTTTTCCTAAATTAGCCTGCTAGCTTTATGCTAGTTTTATGACCCCTGGGATCCTCATCCTTGATAGCTTAATTGCATTTCTTGTTCCTACAGTGCATCTTGTCTCATGTGACTGTGATGTAAGAGAGACCCAACATTCAGCACACACATGCCAAACAAACTAAATATCTTGGAAGCTTTATTAGCTGTACAAAAATTACCAGCAGCAAAGTTTTTCAGGACAGTAAAACCTTTATGATGAGGGTGTTCACCAAGCTGAATTCTATGGATTTTAAAATATAGCCATCTCTACTGTTGTGAACTGATTGTAAAGCAATGCTTTCTGCTGGATTTATGGTCTCTGCTACATCACCATCACATGAAACAAGGTGCATTGTAGGACAAAGAAATACAATTAAGCTGTATCATATGGTGATCTCCAGGGGTCATAAAACTACCCTAAAACTAGCAGGCTAATTTAGGAAAAACTCTTCTTAGCAGACAGGGAAGGAAACACAACAACTTAACATACAAATCAAAACACTCTGCACAACATATGTTTTTGCAAGTTTTGGGTGGACATTTCCTTTAACAAGTATGCGCATGTGAGGTGAGTCATATGTGTAAGCATAAATGTATTAAATGTATGTTTGAGTTAAAGCAGCACTGTAAAATAATAATTCAATGCAAATATCTCCATGATTAAAAACAAGATGAACCCAAGTTGTACAGATAGAGGTCTGTGTAAATAAGTTATTTTGGGTTTGTCTGGGTAAATTAATAGTTATATTAATATCTATGACACATGTATAATATATACATTTGTAAATATAACAAACAGTTTTTAAAAATATAATCCAAAATACATTTATACATATATTGACAATATACCTGTAACATATATTTTCCATCCTTATTTCAATATATTTAGAATTTTATCAATATATTTTGCAGAATACAGAATATACTAAAGTAGCCATACTGTATATATTTACAGTACATTGCAATATATTTGCACATTTTTAAATATATTTAAAAAGATTGGTTTACCAATACATTAACATATATTAAAAATCAAGTAGCTTGGAATACATTTCACTATGGACCAGATATTCAGAAATGTACCCAGGAGGTGTGCAATGGAATGCACAGTGCAATGCAGATGCACCATGTGAAATGGATGCCATAGTCAGATGATGCGCCACCGACATGAGATGGTGCAGAGCACACTGAATATAGCAAGGATGTGCCGCCGCACAACCAGGATTTCACAGGAGCAAGCAAGGATGCAGAAGCCAGCAGGCTGAGCAAGCACAACAGGCAAAGGGGAGCACATGCAGGGCTGCGCATGAGCAGAGTGCCACACCAGCACTGCCAGACATAAACCACAAGGGCACACTGGCCAGGACACACCACAGGGGCACCGGGTGAATGCCCAAACAGGATGCCAGGCCAGCAACACCAACCCATGTTGCAAAGCACACCAACCCACCCACCCCCAAAGGCATGCCCATGGGCAGGCCAATGCCAATGCACCAGCAACACAACCCTGACAGGCAGAGATGCAGTGGACAGGGGCACAGCCATGGTGCCAGGACACCAGACATGCACAGTGGACAGTAGGAAATGGGACAGGTACGCACAGGGGACCAAGGGGCATACAGACCGCAACTAGGAAAGGACAAGGGCACAGGGCACACCGGCACCAGCAAGGGCAGCACAGCTGGTGAACGGAAGGGCAGTGCAGGCAGACAGAGACAAATGGTGCTGGACAGTGCACAGGGTAGGGTGAGACCCACCGCCCATGGGCACACAAGACACAAGAACAGGGCAAACAGGCCCAGTGCACACAGCAGCACCACCCAGACGGCACAGCAGTGGGACAGCAGGGGACACACCCATGGACACAAATGTACAACTGCAGCACAGCACAACATGCTGCCTACAAAAGATACACAGACACAGATTTTGTAGAAAAATAATGTTTACTGCACAAAACAAAACACTGGTGTGCCAATGGGGCACCCAGGAACAGGAACAAAGTGGAAACACAGGGAGAGGCAATATGTGTCAGCAGGGGACAGGGACTGAGAGAAGGTACAGAGGTGGGAAAGGAGGACTCAGCAAAGAGAGGGTGGGCAGGGATGTCCAGGGAACAACAGGGATGGGCACATGGAGTAACGCTGCTGCCTACATAGCATCACTCAAAGCTGCTGCATCTCCTGGAGTAGCACCTCAGTTGCTGTCAGTTGGTGCTGTGCCACCTTCAGTGCCATTGTGGTGTGTCCAATGTGTCACCACATGAGCCAGTGCAGGATGAGTATTCCCCCCCCACCAGTGTGGTCAGCTGAGGTCTTCCAGGCTCGAAACCCAGCCCAACCTAGAAGAAGGGACAGGACAGACAAAAAGTGTCATGCCACAAGGAGGTCATGCCCATCCAACCATGCGCACATGACAGCAGATGCAGCCACCAGTGGATGGACCACCCAAGGGCACATGCACGGTGGACCGCAATAGCCAACCATGATGCACCGCACAGTTGGACTGCCAGGCAACTCCGGGTGACATGCACTCACACCAATGCAGTGGATGCTACTGTGCAGGTGCTTGCCACCCCAGGTGGCCTGCAAACACCCAGCAGCCATCACATACCATGGGTACCGTGCACACTGCCCCACCCCAACAGGGCAGCACTGGAGTGTCACCACACAGATGCCACATGCACAGTTCCCACACATGCATCACAGCACATCACTGACTATGGAGGCAGGCACCCACCTATGCAGTGGCTATGCATGGTGGCAGTGGCCAAGGCCGGACTTCAACACCCTACAGAGCCCCATATACACACCATACAACATGCTGCACATGCTTATCTGCCCATCTCTGTACCGGTGCATCTCTGGCACCCTGTCATGCTGCTGCCTGTCCACGGCCATGGCCACTCTGGCCCTCCTGCAGTCTTCTGGTCCTGTAGATGGAAGACAGAGACAGACACGGACATGAGTGGAATGCCACACAATCCCCCCCTGCCAACAACCTCATGCACACTACTGGCACAGCATGGGACAGTACACCACCTGGCTGTGGACCCTGGTGCCTGGCCAAGAGCACCATGCACTACAGAGGTAAGTGTTGTGGAAACGCAGGACACGCAGCACCCACCAGCACAGCGCCCACCTCCCCAGGCTGCTGCACATGCAGTGCACCTGTCAGCACAGTAAGGGGACACTACAGGCATGCACAGTGCATGTGGACACCTACCTGGCTGTGGCACAACACCCCATTGCACCCTTGCCTGGAGCTGGCATAGTCACCCTGGATCCCTCCACTGCAAGTCACCATACCAGTGGCAGCACTGTTCCCCCATGCACGGAACATCCGTGCAGCGCTCAAGCCCCATCGCCACCCTGTCCCACACCTGGGACCATGGCTCCTGCAGGGCTCCATGACCCAATAGCTGGACTGCATAGGGTTCCACCAGCGCCATGAGGTTACACATCTCCACCTTGCTCCGGATCACTTCGTGATGTAAACGAGTCCAGGACACCACCATACCACACCATGTACTGACAGAGTGGTAGCGAGCACTGTGGCCTACACTGCATGCACATTGTAATGCACAGGTATAATGCACGATAGTAGGCTAATGACTGTGACCGTGCAGCACATGGATGTGCAATAGACATGTGCAGTGAAGGCCTATCATGCAGTACAGCACATGTGAACTGTGGCACGGCATGGCATGGGTACGGGGTCACATCCATAACCCCTGAAGGTGCCATGCGTGACCCTGAGCAATGTTGCAGAGGCCCCAGCAATGCACTGTCATGGCATGGTGCACTCAGTGCTGCTGTGCAATGGGCCTGGGTGGAGCAGTGTGCCATGCACATTATGCATAATGGAGGAGCATCGCGCAATGCACACAGCTGCATGATTGGACACAGAACATGGTGCTGCTGATGGCGCACATGCACACCATGCAGCAGCACACTGCACATGAGCTAGACATGCATCACACGGCTGCTCCGGTGCAGTCCCATTGCGCAAGGCGCAATATCACAATATTCAACTGCCATATGCTAATTGCTTCATGAGGCAATCCATCGTGCAGTTGGGTTAATTTGCATTGCATTACTGTTGCGCTGGAGCTCATTTGCATACGTTGCTCCATAAAAGTGCAACAGTACAGCACAGGTCACTGACAGGTATTGCAGCCATTGTGGTAAGGGGCAGCACACATTGGGAATGGGATGGCCATGCTGATATTGTACCACTGCTACTGGGTGGGCTGCCAATCCACTGACGGGCCTTTGTTTCACTGTCCACAGGTAGTAACATGTCTGAGGTTGAGGGAGTTGATGAGCAGGGGCCTGCAGAGAAATGCAGGCCCAGCTTCACAAAGGAGGAGCAGCAGGCTCTGTTTAAGGCCTACCGCAACAGGGAGAACCTGCTGAGTGGTGCCACGGGCACCCTGCAGGAATGTGCCACTGAGTGGGAGGCGGAGGTAACCTATGTCAATGCCCACTGGAGGCATCAGAGGAGTGCACAGGAGTGCAAGAAGAAGGTGGGGACTGACCAATGTTGCATCAAGGAGAAGGTGGCAGCAATCAGGGCATCCTGCAGCAGGATGGGTGGGGCACCCGGTGATGCCTCCGCACTGACAGCGAGTGAGGAACTGGTGGCAGTGACCTTCAGCCATGCTGTCATTGTGGGCATCCCTGGCGGAGGATTCCAGATGAGTCACTGTGTGTCAGCCATGGGTGTGGGGAGGTGTTGCACCCGGCACCGTGCAGGTGTGCTAGCCGCCGTGCTGCATGGCCCATATGTGTGCGGTATGCAACAGTGCACGGTGCACATGGGGCAACCGTGCATGGCATCGTGCACCTAGGAACAGTGGGACAGCAACAGGGGCACTGTACTGTGGCCAGGACACCTGCTCTAGGCTATGTGGTGCAGTCACCCAGCCCCACAGTGCTGCATGCTCAGCACACCTGTGGCAAGGAGTGGTCCACTGGGGCACCATCTGCAGCATGGTACACCACCAGTGTTGTCACCACGCAGGGTGCCCCATGTGCCAGCCATGTGCCACCACCATGCCATGCATGATCGCCACTTACCACGGCTGCCCTGCCATGGGCATCATTGTTGATAAGTCTGCCCTGCTGTATGCTGCTGCCCAGGCATACGCCGTTACATGCTGGCATGGGTGAGGTGCACCTGCACCATCGCAGGGACCAGGGCTCAGCCTGCACAGTGCCATCACCACCACTGATAATGCTCTTCTGTCTTACAGCACCCTCATGCCTCAGGGGTGCATTGCAGGATGCCACTGCTGATGTTGTACCAGAAGAAGAGGTGCCATCCACGTCCACAGGCATCCATGACAGGGACCATCAGCATCAGGACAGTGGGGGGCTGCTGGACTTCTTGGGCCTGAATGACGATGACATGCTTTCGGACTTGCTGTTCAGTGAGGGCATACCCATGTTGCTACTGGGCACGCAAGTGGGCCTGGAATCCAACTCAGATGATGACATGATACTGATCCTGGATGGCATGGATCTTGTGGTGCCACCCAGGGTACAGGGCCATACACAGGTGGCGGTTGCCACCAGTGGCATAACGGCACCTGCCCAGTCTCTCCCTAACCATGACTGTACAGTGGCGTCTGGCACTACCGCTGTCACCAACCATGGGGTGGTGCTGCCATGGATGCTGGTGCCACAGGGAAAGCCCAGCAGACAGATGGGTAGTGGCAGCAGGCTGCAGTGACCACCATGCAACACAACCCAGGGGCTGCCACTGGTGTGCCCGCACATACACCACCCCCTGCGCAGTCCCCTGAGCAGCGTCCACAGGAGAGGGACATTGACCAGCATACCATGACCCCCCCCAGCAGGTCGGCATCTGCCCCAGGCTGTGCAGGGTGCTGACCAGCTGGACAAACACACCAGGCGCTGCGGGTATCTGTGAACAACCAGGAGACACTCGGGGCCAAGGTCTGTGCACTGCAGGTTGAAGTGCGGCAGTTGGCTGAGTGTGGGGACATTAGATGTGCTCAGCTCATTGGTGAGCTCCAGCAGCTGCGGGAGGCCATGACCACATCGCTGGACCACATTGCTGGTACCATTGTCACCAGATTTGCATTGATGGTATCCACTGGGCATGGTCATGCATGTACGACTCCCTGCAGTGCCACTTCAACTCCACGGACATGGCGTCTGGTGACCCCAGCACGACTGATGCTGAGATCCAACATGGCCATCCCTAACACTCCCGGCGCTGATCTCTTCACTGGACTTTTCATCCCAGCGAGGACCTGGTCACATTCTCAGGCCTCCACCCCTGCGAGTGTGTTGGTCACACCCCCAGTGGCTGTTGCGCAGCCAGTGGCTGCCACACAGCCTGGGCGTTGCCACCCACATTGCTGTGGTGGATGTGGTACCACACAGTAGGTGGGTGTGCTGTCCTATCCTGCTGCCCACTGCTGTTATCTAGTGCACACATGTGTGAGTGCAGCCCTGTGTGTGTGGTGGACCGTATGTGTAGTGTGTGGCACATCCTTTGTGTGTGCATGCTGTGCTGCTGGGCCTTGTGGCATGGGCATGATGATGGCAGCACCATGCTGGCCCTGCCTGTGCGCTGGTGTATTCAGTCTGATCCATGCCACATCCTGCTGCATGTGTGTGTGTGTACCCATGGCTCTGCACTGTGCTGTGGGCATGTGGCTGTGTGGTTGTGTGGTCCCTGTGCATGCTGTGTGTGTATGCCAGTGTTGGTGCATGCATCCCTGTGTGGTTTTGTGCCCGTTTGTGGGTGGGTGGGGTGTTGGTCCATGCATGCACAACAGGCGTATCAGTTCACTCACCTCCAGTTCTCATAGTGCTCCTGTATGATGGTGGCCCGGTGCCTTCTTGCCAGTCCAGCAAGCTTGGGGTCCCTCCTCACCATGGGTGGCTGCACCCCCCATCCAGCCTGTCTTCCCCATCTTCATCACTGCTGTCACCCTCATCCACCTGGACAGCTATCCCATGGTCAATGTCCATGTTGTGCAGCATGTAGCAGGCCAGGAATAGGCCACAGGTTTTCATAGGGCAGTACTGTAGGGCACCACCAGACCTGTCTAGGCAATAGAAATGCATCTTAAGCATGCCAAACACACGCTCAGTGACATTGAATGTAGCAATGTATGCCTCATTATACCTCTCCTCTGCAGCATTGGATGGGTGCCGGAAGGGGGTGAGCAGCCAGGGCTGCAGGGGGTAGGCACTGTCACTTGTGTGGGTAGAGGATTATGCTTATCACATTGCATTGCTTGTTCCCTCCCACCCCTGTCAGCCTACCCTTTCACTGTGTGTGTGTTGTGGGCCTCTGCCCATGGCACGGCTGCACCTGCAACCCTCCCCATGCCATGCTCACCTAACAGGTGTCCCATGGGGATCTCCCCATGCTCGAATCTCTGGCACAGGATGGAGCTGTGCCAGATGAATGAGTCATGTGCACTCCTAGGGTGTGTGGTGCAGACATTGGTGATGCACTCCATGGCATTGCACACCACCTGGCATGACCGAGGGGTACTCCTTCCTATTCATTTAGGTGGCCCCCTCCAGGCCAGGTGGTGTGTGTATGGCCACGTGAGTGCAGTCTATGGTTCCTATCACACCTGGCATGCGTGCCACCCTGTGGAAGGCCTGCATGTTTACTGTACACTCTGCCTGTGTGCTTGGGAATCGTATGAACTCCTAAGCACATGGCAGTGGGGTGTTGAGGAACTGTGTGAGGAAGCAGGACATGGCTGACTAGGTTATCCCAGTGGTTGCCCCCGTTGGTTTCTGGAAGGTGCCCGCGGTGAGCAGGCACATCGCTGCTGTCACCTTGGTCTCTGCTGACATGGCGTGACTCCTGGTGAGTGCCTACAACTCATCATGACACAGCTCACAGAGCTGCCTCAGAATTGCCCTGTTCAGCTGGTATCGAGCCATGATCTCCATGTACCCATAGTCCTCGAAGGTCAGGTGGGCACGGTACCATCTTTGTTGGGCATACCACCACTAGTCCCTTCCTCAGCCATGTTGCTGTTCTTCCTTCCTCCTCATACCCCTCATTACCGCATCCGTGAGAAATGGCCCTGCATCCATCTCTGTCTGTCTCAGTGTTGCACATCTGCTGTGTGTGTGTGTGTTAGAGCCTCGTTTTATATGCTCAAGTCTGTCTGGCACATTCTGTGGGTTGCTCCTGACTTGTGCCATGCTTTTTGCCTGAATATGACATTACGCAGCTTATTCATGGGAATGCCCCCTTGTACTTGTGCCGCATAAATTACTGTTGCACCTCTGTGCATTGCATTTTTTGCTGCACATTCACATTGGTTGAATATGGCTGTGGAGTGCAGTACTGTGGTTGTGCATTGCATAACTGCTCTGAATATCTGGGCCCTTATGTATTACAGAAGGAAGCTATCTGAGGAACATTGTGAGTATTATAAAATGTTCTTTTATCAAACATGAAAATTTACTACAGTACTGTGTTTCAGATTTTTAGAAATAAAAACATGCCCTGGCTTAGGAATGGGGTCCATTACTGTCCTGGCATTAGAAAATCCTGAACTTTGGAGACATTCCCCTAAGGTAGACTAACAAAAACAAACAAGATGTTTCTGGTACCATTGGGCTCTGGATACATAGCTTCATTGGGTATAAACCCTGATTTGTTAGTAATGTTTAGAAGAGATGCAAACAGCGGGGGCTGGGAGAACTGATCGTCTAAGCTGCTGCTTACCAATAGCTGAAGTCCTAGAGGTGTTACATTTTGCATTATGGTGGATTACCCCCCAAGTAGAGGTGGTACCATAAGTTGTGTAGTTGCTTATAAATCTCTGGAAAATGAAGACCTCCTCATTTTCTGACAGTCTATTGAAAGTGTTCACTTACTGTAGGTGAAGGGGCTCCTTCTAATGCTCCCCTTCCTCCAGTCAACGACATTGAGCATCTTCCTTTCCTTGTATTCTCATTCATCTTAAAGAGCAGCACTTGGTTTGTTAAGCAGTTTATTTTCAAGCCAGACTCCTCAATAATAATTTGTGTGGGTCTGGTGCAACAGCGTAGACTCCGGTCCTACCATGTACTGTGACAGGGAGCAAATCTGGGATGTGAACACATCCCAAAACATTCAGTTCCCCTTCATACCCTGGTCCACTTCACTCTTGAAACTGGCAGTGCCAGATTTGATTCAGGGCCTGGAGGCGTGAGCCTGTGCTTCACCAAGAAGCTGAGTTTCGCAAGGCAATGGAGAAGGCCATCACCACCTTTTTGGCCTGTTACATAATGGGGGCACTTCCCACTCTACCAGGTGGAAGGCCCTAAAAGCCTATCTTCATGGTGTGGTTGCCTCCTTATCATCTTATATGAAGAGTGCATCATTTATTTTTTTAACTTAATTTTCTGTATTAAAGGTTTAGAATTTGTAATGATGCAACCACAAAGAATTCCAAAAAAGAACAACTATATAACAATCAACAAGTAAAAAAAATCACAAAAAAAAGAAACAGAAAAGAAACAGAAAAGCAGAACAAGTAGAGCCTTGCATGAATACATACTAAGAAATACAAAAAGTAAACCCAATACAACAAAAGGCCTTATAAAATACCAACTTGAGTTAATCAGTCAGTCCAAAGGCAGTATAAATCAATTTATGTACGCAGACTGTAAGGAGACTAAGAAGCTTCTCCCATCTATTATGAAAAATAGGGAGGGCATGCTACAGACTAGCCACCATCTTCTCCATACAGAGCATTGCTAGAATTTCACTGTCATTCGCAATGTGTCAATGGATCCTTATCAACCCAATGGTGCAAAATAATTAATTTTATTTGCAGCTGCTGTGAAATTACAATGTAATGTTTCAAATGTGTACAGTAAAAGCTTCACGTACACCTAAAAGAATCTACATAACACTGTATTTGCCTCCAGAAATTATAAATCTGCAGACAACCCCACAGCATGTGTTTCAAAGTGCCAGTATTGGAATTACAACTCATGCAGATGAGACTAGCTAAGCAGTCAAATTTATGTAGCTTTTGGGGAGTACGATAAACAACATATAATATATTATACTGAATAAGGAATCATTTGCTTATTTTCATATATTTATAAATGTAGTCCCAAGGCACCAGTGAGTGAAAGGAAGTAGACTGATTTGGCAATTCTTTTCCCCAGTAGGTGCATCGTGCATGTGAGTGCTGATAATACATCACAATGTTTTGTAAAGTAATGAAACAGCAGGGGTTTAGAAACCAAATCAACTAGTTCAATAAATGTAGAATACTCTGACAGTTGCCATGGCATAGGACCCAAACACTCTTTCACTAAATGTAATAATTGGAAAAAAAGGGGGCGAAAAAAAACATCATGAGGGAAAGAGTTTATCAGTCTAAATTGTTCAAAGGAGATTAACTGGTCATCTGTCAATAAAAAAGAGAGACATTCTAAATTTTCTGTAGGGAGGAAGGATAAGGGAATAGTTTTGCTAGCTATCTTAAAATTAGGATTATAATAAATTGGTCAGAAGGGTCTTTATGTGGAAAATATTTCAAAATGCTACATAGTTGAATATTAATTCGAACCAACCAACCAGCCTATACAAGCAGATCTCAAAGACTAAGGCAAATTCTTCCATGCTAAATGAAGAAATGCACATGGATCAATGCTATCACATTGACATGAATGAACCTCAAGGTCTTTCTACAAACTAGAGTGCAAATTTGGTACTTTACTCACATGTGGCAGTCTCCAAGCCAGGAATTTACTGGCCTGAGCAGTAAGGTAGTACCAGTACAAATTAGGTAAGGCAGATCGAGCCCCCCTCCCCCCGAGGAGCCGGAGGTCGCGAGGGCTGCAGTGAAAAGCCCTCCCTGCCACAGAAACAAGCCCCGAAGCTGCTCTGCTGCTAGATTTCACCCCCCTTCCCCCGAGGAGCCGGAGGTCGCGAGGGCCACCCAGAAAAGCCCTCCCTGCCACAGAAACAAGCCCGAAGCTGCTGAACTGCAAGATCGAGCCCCCTTCCCCCCGAGGAGCCGGAGGTCGTGAGGGCCACCCAGAAAAGCCCTCCCTGCCACAGAAACAAGCCCGAAGCTGCTGAACTGCAAGGTAAATTTACCTGAAACTGCCCTGCTGCAGTCGCGACCATTAGGAGCGAGCCTGGCTGTGACGATTTTTGAATCGTGGGACTTGGCACCTTTTTTCAGGCTCTTTCTCTCTCCCGGTGCTAGGTGGACTAGAATACTACGTGCTCATTTGAAAAGTGTCTGTGCTTAATGTACTAGTCAGAATCAATATTGTAATTCCGAAAAAGAAAGAAAAAGAAGTGTTTTAGCCTGCTGTAAACTTTATTTAGTGACTCCTCTCACAACTTGTGCATCTGCAGAGCCATTAGCCCAAATTCACCTTTCTCCAAGCCTGCCCGCCCCTAGCGCTAATCCGCCCCCCCACCTGCCTACTTAACCTGTGCTTTCTCTCCCTCTCCTGCAGATCGAGCCCCCCTCCTCCCGAGGAGCCGGAGGTCGCGAGGGCTGCAGTGAAAAGCCCTCCCTGCCACAGAAACGAGCCCCGAAGCTGCTCTGCTGCTAGATTTCACCCCCCTCCCGAGGCAGATGTCGAGGCCACCCAAAAGCCTCCCTGCCACAGAAACAAGCCCGAAGCTGCTGAACTGCAAGGTAAATTTACCTGAAACCGCCCTGCTGCAGTCGCGACCATTAGGAAGCCAGAGCCTGGCTGTGCGATTTTTGAATCGTGGGACTTGGCGCCCTTTTTTCAGGCTAGTTCTCTCGGTGCTAGGTGAAGCCCCGCCCGAGATGCTCGCGTTCGGCTCCCCACCACCCCACCACCACCCTTGGTCGGCAGTCACTTATATAGCCATAGTCACATGAGGTGCCAGAACCAATCAGTCTACTTTTCCGTTTGCTGGTTATATTTTTCCAGCACTAGAGAGCCTGCACCTCAAACCAATTCTCTGTACTGCTAAATCTCACATAATCATGATCCTTGCTATAATGGTACTCCTCTTACCACAGCACCCACTGCATCACGTTGAACCCCTTTCTATCACCCACTGCCTGCCTGCCCAAACCACAATCCCTCCACTCTCAATACCCTGTTTTCTCACAACCTGTTGCCCATCCACCTCTCAGTCCATCCCCTAAATCCATCCCGAACTCTGGACTACTACACCACCCCACCCACCCACCATACACACAACCCCTGTACCACGTATTCTATCACAAGGTCCTCTCCTCTCTAGCGTCCCGCACTTCTCTCTCTCCCCATCCCATGCACCACTCATGTGATGTCATGACGGCTTCAAACGTACCCTACCTATAGGAACCACCACCCTATGAGGCGCCTAATTCTTCTGCTGCTCCTGCTCTCAGGCAATGTGCACCCAAACCCTGGGCCTGGCAACTCTAGCATGCCCCAGCCCACCATTGGCAAAGGTCTCCGAATTGCTTTTATGAACATATGTAGTCTTCCCAAGAAAACTGCAGCTCTCCAATGCTGGATTGCACAATATTCCCCTGACATTGTTATGCTAGCAGAAACCTGGCTCTCCCAGCATACGCCTGACTCAGCTGTCTCTCTACCAGGCTTCTCCCTGTTCAGGGCTGATAGGATGGGCAAGCGCGGAGGGGGGTGCGCAATCTACTTGCGTGACTTCGGTCCTGGGTCTTGCACTCCCAACCCCTGAGCTCAACCATGGGCGAAGCCATTACTCTTAAATCACCCCATACCCTGTCGTGGCCCCCTTATACCTAACCACGGCCTACATACCGAGTACAAAACATTTAGCAATCAACTCCCTCCTTGACTATCTATCCACCTTACCTCGGAAGGCTGAACAACTAATCTTGGGAGACCTAAACACCAACTGGCTCAGCCCTCATCTGATAATATAAAGGATGAGCTTGCAGCCCCTTGACCTGTCTCAAATGGTCACTCAGCCCACCAGACTAAACAAAACGAAGGGAACTAGTTCCCTCCTGGATATAGTCCTCTCTAACCGGCCACATAAATTGGAATCTGTAAAAGTCCTTGCGGACTCACTTAGCGACCACTCCCCTGTCATCTGCTTCTGGTCCTCCCCCACACTCAGCCCTGAGTACAGCAGCACCCCTCGACGTAGATTTCTCCCCAGGGGTCTTGACAACCTCAAACGTCACCTCGCACAAGTTGACTGGACTCCAGTGGCCTATGCATCTGACATAAACACTGCTCTAACTTACCTCACTAAGGCCTTCAGCTATGCCTGTGACCTATTTGCCCCCTTCACCACATCTAGACCAAAAAAACGGACTGCTGCATGGATATCCCCTGCACTGATCCGGCAACTAAAAAAGAGAGACAATCTTTGGCACATAGCAAATTACTCTGGTAGGGTGGCAGACAGGCAAGCCTATAGTGCAGCTCACAACCAATGTACCTGGGCCATCAAACAGGCGAAATCTAAATACTATCAGGCTGCTTTGACATCCTCCTGGGGCTCAGCTAGAGCCTTCTGGGACAATATTAAAGATCTGAATGGAAAACCGCTCCCCCGTCTCAGATTGTCATAAATGGAGCAGTCTCGACGGACCAAACATGTATTGCAGACTGCCTTAATAAAACTTTCACGGACTTAAGCACAGTTCTCCCTGCCCAATTCTTTGACCCGGTTCCCACGCCCACCCACACTCACATCTCCAGGCCGCAATTCCACTTCCGGATAATCTCACCCCATGATGCCAAACCTTTTCTCCTAAAATCTCTCGCCTCTCATAACCCAAGTAATGACCCTCTTGACTCCAGGATACTCCGCCTCACGCTGGATGTCATGTTAATCCCCCTCACGCTTGCTATAAATAAATCCTTATGCCTAGGGTCAATTCCGGAAGCAAAGAAGGCAGCGAAGTAACCCCATCCACAAGTCTGGGGACCAAACACTACCAAATAACTACAGGCCCATCTCCATCCTCCCTCCCTCTCCAAAGCCTTGGAAAAATAGTATCCACTCAACTCACAGAATACCTATCTAAATATGACATCCTATGTCCTGAGCAGCATGGGTTTCGTCCAGGCCACAACACGTCCACTGCCCTTCTGGAATTCTCCACTACATACACTCTGCGCTGACAATGGTCAACTTGCAGGGGCAGTCTTCATCGACCTATCAAGGCCTTTGACACTGTGTGCCACCCCTGCTGTTAAACTCCCTAAGCCAGCTGGGATTCTCATTTGGCCCCTGAATTGGTTCTCAAGCTACCTGCAAACAGGTCCCAAAGAGTTAAGCTAAATAGAACCTCTCCACCAACCTACCAGTTCTCTCAGGGTCCGCAAGGCTCCATCCTTGGACCCACCCTTTTCAGTCTCTTCCTGAACACCCTCCAAGCTCCTGTTCCAACAAAATACTGCTCTATGCTGATGATGCAGTGATCCTAGCATCTCACTCAGACCCTCCTACTCCAATGCACGCTGCAAAGCACCTTCCTACAAGCTGAAAAATGGTTCAGTAACCATCGACTAGTCTTGAACCTGAAAAAACTAAGTCAATGCTGTTCTCACATCGGCAAAACAGCGCCAGGATACTCCCTTCTCATCACCACCAGCATGCTCCTCCCACTAGAACAGGTATCAACATATAAGTATCTGGGCATCACCTTTGGCCTTGAGCCTTACATTCCCGCCCACCTAAAAGCCCTGTCATCAGCCATGAACTCCAGGACTGGGCTTCTCTACCCTCACATAAAGACTGCCTCCCAGATTCTGCCTTAAAATTAGCCATCACCTCATCTGTGTTGTCCCTGGCCGACTATGGACTTCCAATACATGGCCCCTCCTCCCTGTCAAAGGTACAGACCTCTATTAACAAAGCCTGTAGGCTCCTGACCGGTGCCCACAGCAGAACCCACACCTGTCTGCTATACTCCACCGCTAACATACTCACTCTTGAAGAATGACTGAAATATCACACCTGCCTACTGGCCAAAAAATCCCTGTCTGGGTTATGCCCACCAAGGGTTTCTGCATCCCTGCAACTAGCTGTCGGGCCTCGCTGACCCGTAACTCCACCAAGCCACCTTCCTAGTACCCAGGGCAAGGTCCTCTCTCTGCCAAGATCCTTCCATCATAAAGCTCCGGCCTGGTTTAACTCCTTCCTGAGGCAATCACAAAGATCCCGGGACTGGCGGTTTAAAATAGCCCTCCATCAATACATTATTGCTAGCCGATGCTGTAAATGTCTGTAGCGGATCCTAACTCTGTCTCATATAGCCCTATGCCCTCTGGCTCCCATAGACGACTGGGTAATGGTACAATGAACAACTGTAACAACGGTATTAACATAATGATGCATGTAACTCAACAAATGTATGTATTTATATAATGATGCCTGTAACTCTGCGTGTATTTATGTATCTCACCTGTATGTAACCACTGTCCTAAACCTCCTTAATTGTTGTCTCCCCCCCCCATGACGAGGTACCTTTGTAAACGAGTCCCTGACTCAAAGGTTGTAAAACTGATTATTTCAATAAATAAATAAATAAAAATAAAAACCCCCATGAGCTTTTGCTAATGTTAATTTAGAATAAGCAATCTGCAGCTTTTTATATTGCCATATAAAAACCAGCTAAAAGTCTATATAATTAGTTAAACCAACTTTTGGGTGCAAGCACTCCTAACATTGTACGTGGATAGAGAATATGCAGTAAGACATCCATTCATTCTAATAATTGAAACCCTACTCCATCGAGACAATGGAAGGGTTTGCCATCAAGCCAAATCAGTTGAGATGACACAAATCAATGGGTAAGGTTCCAACTAAAAAAGATTTAGGGTTAGTGGCAATTTAATACCTAAAATTTTAACTCAGAGGGTTCCAACACTTTTATAACTCTTCCGGTAGATCGTGCTTATATGTTTTAGAATTTAGGGCATTATAATAGTTTTTGCTAACTTCAACATGTAGCCTGCTATAGAGCCAAAGTGACTAAGTTGCAATGCAGCAAGTACCGTGTAGCGGGATGGATGAGGAGCAACAAAATGTCATCTCGTATGTTGAAATTTTAAAGGAAATGGTCCCAATTGAGATATCAGGAATGTGTTTACTTTGAAGAATATGTCAAGTATGGGACTCAATATACAAATTAAATAAATAGGGAGAAATGGAACAACCTTGATGTGTACTCCTATAAAGGAAAAAACTTCAGACAGAACCCCATTACACTGAATACAAGCTTTTGGAATACAATCAATCGATCTTTAAATACCAAGTGAAACACCATTGAGAAAGCTTATTTACAAGGTGGACCTGGGTGGATAAACAATAACACAAAGCAATAAGTACAATTAGACAACAAATAGAGCAATAGGAGTAAGCAAAGGAACAGATGACACATATCATATATACAAAAACAGATTAAATTCGGTCAATGTGCAAGTGAATGAGGAAGTGCATACAGAAAATTGCATGATAGTCATAGATCGTATGATCAGAGCTATATACAACAGTAGATACAATCTGGTCAAAGTACAGGAACAATGGAATGCATACTGTTCAGTTCAATTTTTTTTTTCATATATACTTTATTCATTTTTCGGTTTTGCTACCATTTCCCCCCTAGGCTGCAGCTAGTGGTGGGGGAAGTGGGCTCAATCTGCTCCATGAAGTGATTCACAGAGTAAAGATGAATTAGCAGAGTACTCCGCAATGTGAAGCGGAGTAATTTGTGTTATGATGGGTAATGCAAAGTCCATTAAAAACAATGATTTTGCGTTACTCCGCTTTCCCAGACCACTACTCCACCAATTTTAAAAGCGAAGTGCATTAGAAACAATGTACTTCACCTCACTTCGCCTTGGTTTTAAGCTTTGAAGGCAAATTTTGCAGTGATTCATGGGATTTCAGGTCACATGGTCTCTGTATTGATCTACATAGCCTCAGTTCAAGGTAGTGTGTGTAGGAAGCTGTAGGAGACAGTGTGCTCTGAGAGCTGTCTGTGATTCAAACCTTCTAAAAGCTGTAAAAAGGCAATTTTTTTTTGCTCGAACTTTAGTTCATCGATTGTAGGAAACCCTTCTGTGCTCATATCATCGAGCATTTTTGTTTGTGTGTGGATTTTGAAAGTTAATGTACAACATTGAGAATGTGTAGTAAAAGACAGTGAAAGTGTGCTTTGGGGAGGGCGTATCTGTGGTGTAGGTAGATTTAAGTTGGAGAAATAGGTACATCTTTGTTTTTGGTTATATTTTTGTTATATAACTGACTGTGTTAATGTACACACAGTAATACTGTCAGTAATTGTTGAAATTTTACTGCTGATTGTGTGTTGTGTGGATCTGGTGCAACAGTTCATAATTTCTGGTTGTTTACAATACGTGGCATATTACTGAACATTTCAATTTGCTATACATTACTCGTTGACCGTTCTAGACAAACTGTGTGTGTGAGTGTATGTGCAGTGCTGTGTGACATTAAATATTACACCTTTTATTGTGTCACGTGCAATTGCAGGTGCAGCAGTGTGAACCTGCTATCCACTGCAGCTGCGTGATTTTGTACTGCCATCGTGGTATCTGTTCTTTGTTTTGCTACTTGTACTGCCGTAAAATCTGCAGTCAGTGCTCCCACCCCACTGGCAAAGGAATTGTTTTCCAGATTGGATTGTTTGTGACCTCAGCACCACTGGTCAGTTATGAATTTGCGTCTCTATCTGTTGCTGAAGCCACAGTTGCTTTTTGGCTTCACATCCAGTGTTCCCCAATCAGAGTGAATGTGGCAAAATCTAAATTTGTTTAGAATATTGTTGTTGATCTCCAAAATGCCCACAAAGAGATGTGCAAGCAAGCTAGTTCTCCCATGGCACTGCTGCCAGTAAGATAGTCTGTGAGCATGGTAGTATGCAGATGCAGAAGTGCATTGCTGATGTGAGGAAAGGTATTTCTCCTGCAATGTTTTTACAGCCCAATCAGTAGCTTCACTCATACTTGGAGGAGATGATGTTGTCCCAGCCAGTGGTGTTAGTGCAGTTGCCGGTGGTGGTAGTATAGTATTGCTGCCTCATATTTGACTTCTGACCAGTGTACCATGTCCAAAAATATAGTGGAGTGTGAAGCAGTGCAAGTGAGTGGCAATGTAGATGATGTCATACTTTCCAGTAACATCCCAGTAACTGAACCTAAGGATTCTAATAATCATGTCAACGAGAGCATACAATGTGACATTTCTTCCACCGCGGTTCGTGTCACATATTTTCCATACAGTGGTTCACAGTGTGGTGAAAAAATATCAGGTGATGGTAGTGCTGATGATGATGATGAATGTGATGATGATGATGTTGCTGTGGTTGCAACATGCAGTCCACATGCCAGCATCCAAGCAGAACATGTGGATGTGGGTAATGTGGATGAATATGATGATGTAATTGATCCCCGTTGGGAACTGGAGAAAAATAAATTCCAGGTGGCTGTGTCTGGGTCTGTTTGCATGAATCTACCCCCCTGTAGAAACCTGTGATTTACCAGTTTCAGTTGATGGTGGTGATGATGATGATGATGATGATGACCCAGTAATAATGATAGGTAGTTGTGGTGGTCAGTTGCAGTCCAAGTGTGTTCTGCCTGAAAAATCACGTAGCACACACCACACTTCAGTGCTTAAAAGAATGGAATCCAATAACCAGTATCATGGACATGTTAAAAGCAGAGCATCACAATCCCTTGTTTGGGATTTTTTTGTGCAAGATGCAAAAGGTGAGTCAGTTGCAATCTGCCAGGTTTGCCATGTGCGTGTGAGATGAGGTAAAAAGGGGAGCCATCTGGGCACAAGAGGACAGCATACGCATCTTAATAATAATAATAATAATAATTTTATTTATATATCATCTTTCAATGTATCTAGGCACTGAACATATTAAAACCAAACATCAAATGCCAATTAATAAAACATATAAATAAAAACATTTCATAACAACATCAAATAGTAAAATCAAAATGAAATATTCCATAAAATCATATCCCAATATTTCAATTCAAATTACCGAATCCTCTAAGAAGGCCATTTGCCATAGGTATGTTTTAAACTCTTCTTAAATACCTCCACGGAATGCGCTCCTTTAACGGCGTGGTAGAGAATTCAAAGAGTGGGTGCAGCATCAAAATGCTCTGCTGCCAGAGGATTTTAAACTCACCTTGGAATCTCTAACAACCCCTCATCGGCCAAGTGGAGCGATCGGCGGGGGCAGTAAGGCACCAGAAGATCTTTCTGACAAGTCGGACCCTGATTGTGAAGGGCTTTAAAAGTCAATAAAATGACTTTAAAGGTGATCCGCCACCATATAGGAAGCCAGTGCAGTTCGCACAGCACCGGGATAATATGACAGGACCTTCTTGTCCCAGTCAAAACCCGGGCTGCAGCGTTCTGCACCAGCTATAGGTGATGGATTTCAACCCCAGAAAGCCCAAAGTAAAGGGCGTTGAAATAGTCCAAGCGCGAGGACACAAAGGCATGGACCAACATTGGCAAACAGTCAGACGGAACAAGGTGCCTCACCCTGGCAATATTCCTAAGATGATAAAAGGAAGTCTTGACAATGGCCGACACTTGCGATTGTTAGGTCAGCTTGTCGTCTAAGACAATCCCAAGGTTACACACCCTTTCAGAGGTCAGAAGTGACACGCCGTCAAGAAAAATTCCAGAGGGCGAGCCATCATGCGACCTCTCTATCTGACCACCCGGGTCCACACCAAAACCTCTGTCTTCTCTGAGTTCAGCTTTAACCAACTAGAATCCCTCTAACCTTGGATTTCTTCCAGACAGTTATTAAACACCGAGAGAGCTCCATCCTGGTCGGGTGCAAAAAACAGGTATAGCTGGGTATCATCTGCATAGCAGTGAAACCTCAACCCATACCATCTTATAATGTCTCCGAGGGGCAGCATGTACACTGCGAATAACATGGGTGACAGCACAGAACCCTGAGGCACCCCACATAACAAAGAAATTGGGCTGGAGGAATAGACCCCTGACACAACTCTTTGTGATCTCCCAGTGAGGAATGAAGTGAACCTTTGTAAAACAGTTCCCGACATTCCACAAATTAGCCTCAGGTGTGCTAACAACACCAGGTGATCCACAGTGTCAAAAGCTGACGAGAAATCAAGGAGAACCAGAATGGAGTCTCTTCTGATCCTTCGCCCTCTGAAGATCATTAAGCACCCGAACCAGTGCAGTCTCAGTGCTGTGTCTTTTACGAAAACCAGATTGGAAGGATTCGTAGATATTATGGATGGTTAAATGGTCCTCCAATTGGACTGCCACTACCTTCTCAATAACCTTCCCAATAAAGGGAAGATTAGAGATAGGTCTGTAGTTTGAGAAACAGTCTGGGTCTAGAGTGGCTTTGTTCAAGAGAGGTGTCACCACCGCCTCTTTCAGGGAGTTAGGAAACTCACCTGACTCTAAGGAGCACCAGACTATTTGCACCAGGACTGGACCGATGGTTTCAGAACAACCCAAAATTAGGGAAGTCGGTCCAGGGTCTAAACCACAGCTTGTGGGATGCACACTATGGATGATCTTCATAATACCCACAAACTCAGGTCGGCGAAAGGAACTCCAAGAGAACTGAGGTATTGTGAACTCACACTGTTCTACGACGTCACCCTTAGAGATTGCCGGACACAAGTCCGCACTGATGTCGGCCACTTTAGTTGCAAAGTAATGAGTGAGCTCCTCGCCCTCTAACTGTGAAAAAGCTTTTCGAACTTGCAGACAGGCTGGGTTGCACAGTCTGTCTACAGTCCGAAACAGCTGAGCCAGTCGATTCCGAGCAACTGCAATCTCCCTGGACAGGAATTCTGCCTTCGTATGGCTGATTGCAGATTGATAGATAGAATAATGTTCTATCAAACTAAGAATAGGCACATGGCACTGTGGACCCAGCACAAGATGGCAGTTAATACCACAGTGGGGCGTTCACCCTCGTCACCGGCAACCATAGTGAGCATGTTATCCCCTTCCATGAGTGTTAAATCCAGTAGGAAATTAAATGTGTGCAGTAGTGAGGAAATAAGAGCAGAGGATTACTACAGGCATGATGAGGTGGAGGAGCATAATGATTTTGAAATGTTGTCCAGTGCTGCTGAGAGTACCAGTTTTGGTGGTGGTAGTGGTGAATGTAGTATGTCTAGTGCAAGAGGTACATCAACCCCAGTTGGCAAATCTGACAAAATAACTGCATTTGTGAGTTTGTCATCATCACCTGTGCAAATGTCTTCATCAAACATCCACACTCCACCCCCTGCCATTCGCTGAGCAGAACCATTTGTAATCACACCCCGTGTAAAACATTTAAGCCAGCCTACATCACAGAGTGTTTTACACAAGCTGAAGTACCCACCCAATCATACAGTGTCACGTGAACTTAATGCTGCTGTAGCTGAAATGCTGGCAATTGATCTTTTGCCCTTCTCCTTTGTGGAGAATTCTGGGTTCTGGCAGTTTGCTGCACATGCATGTCCAAAATGGAAAGTCCCATCCAGGACATACTTTTCGACCCATGCTGTCCCCAAGTTGTTCCGTACTGTCCTACTCAGTAAGACATGCCCTTCAACATTCCTCCACTCCATTCATCCATTTAAGTATGGATATGTGGACAAGTGGCAAAATAGTGGGGAGTTCATATTTGTGTATAACTGCACACTGGGTGCAGGTGCTGGGGGGTTGTTTGTGATGTTGGTAGTGTGAATAATCAGTGCAGTAAGGTGGAGTGTCATGGTAGCAATCTTCCAGGAATTCGACAGCATGCAATGATTGCTATGCACAATGTGACCTGTTCACACACTGGTGAAAACATGTTGGACATGGTACTGCCTGAAACTGACAAGTGGCTGAACCCCCTGTCCCTGAGAGCTGGGTTCATAGCAAGTGACAATGGGTCAACTGTGGTGAAATGCATCATGAATGGTGGCTTTTTTGTGTTCCATGCATTGCTCATTGTTTAAATCTTGTAGTGCAGGAGTTTCTGCAGCACCCTGATGTAAAGGAAATGCTGACAGTTGCACGCTGTATCTGTTCTCACTTTTCACGATCTGCAAAGGCCCGTGACCAACTTCGTCAGTTGCAGATGTGAACCAGCCTCCCTCAGCACCGCTTGAAGCTGGAAGTTGTCACCTGATGGAACTCCACTTTATACATGGCAGAGAGGTTGTATGAACAATACAAAGCCATCTCAGAATATCTTGTGATGCATACTAGCTGTGACAGTTCTGGGGCCTCCATGTCTATGACGACTGAAGAGTGGCACCTCATGGACTCTGTAATAACAATTTTGTGGCTTTTTGAACATGCCACACAGGCAGTGAGTGGCGAGCCTGCCTCCATTAGCCAATCAATTCCACTGGTGTAGGTGCTGAGGCATACATTAGTGAATGTACAGCATGGCTTTGATGTTGCCAGAGACAGTGCTAGCAGTATGTTGCTGACACACATGCTGACGGTATTTGACCAGAATCATCACATTTTGAGCATTCAGCATTGTGACAACTTTGCCAGAGCAACAATGCTGGACCCACGATACAAACATGGAATTGCCTCAGTACTGGAGAGAGGGCCTGAATAGGTAAAAATGTCAGTGGGTAACTGGTGCACTTGGTTCATAGGGCACAGAAGTCACGTGCTAAGTCAGCAAACCTCAGCAGCATAATCCAGCTGGAGGTGCACCAGGAGGAACATCAAGTAAATCCTGTAAGGAGAAGGGACTTCAGTTCCAGGTGGTCTGTCATCCAAAGCGGTTGGCATCAACTCACTTGGGAGACTCTGCTATATGTGGGGATTTGTGAAATAAATGATTCCAGAGAACAGGATGATGTATCAACCACTGGACTTAGTGAGGCACAGAGAATGGTTGAGTCATATTTATCTGAAAACAGGCATCTGTCAATAACTGATGATCCTCTTTTGTACTGGAGCAGAAAGGTCAGTGAATGGCCAAAGCTGACTGCAGTGGCACTGAAGTACCTCACATACCCACCCTCCAGTGTAAGTGTCGACAGGGTATTCAGCTCAGCAGGTTTAATAAGCAGGGATCGTCAGACAAACCTCTCTCCTGCAAATGTTGGTTTGCTAACATTCATAAAATGAATGAGAGACACATACCAGCACAGACTGCAACCTTGGTATTCATACCCCAGCCTAGTCATGGTGGTTTTGGTAACGAAGAAATGGACCATCCTGGTGGCACTGGCAGTGGCAGCATGAAGCGACCCACCACTGATGTAGATGATGACACAGTGGAGAAAGAACTTCCAGTGGTCAGACTTCAGACATAGATGTCTGTGAGGGCAGTTTCTTTATGAGGATGATGATGTGGTTAATGTTGGCAGGTTTTAACTGAAGTTGTTAAAGGCGGTGTGCCCCGCAGACCACCAGCACCAGGACCGATGTTAGCCACTGCCACCACAGAGAATGACTCTGTCTACCACTCTGGACCACTACCACCAGGACCGATGTTAGCCGCTGCCACCACAGAAATTACTTTGCCTGCCCCGCATTCATTCATTTCAGGCCTGTGTTGGTACAGTATGGTCTGCATGCCCATTGGTCCGCAGTGGTCCAATAGGCGTACAGATCATACTGTACACTATCGTCGACAGGCGGCATGCGGGTGGGGTGCTGCCGCCCGCCGATGACAGGCGGGAGACCTCTGTGGGTGGGGAGGTGGTACCACTTGACCACAAGGTAATTCAGCTTGGCGTCACCAGCCCGTGAATGGGCATACTGGGGGTTACCACTGGACCACCAGGGATGTCAGTTCCTTTACATCAGCCTGTGATCGGCATGGGGTTACCGCTAGACCACCAGGGTGTGGTATGTTTATTACAGATGCCAGCGATTGGGCATGGGACCACTATACCACCAGAGAGTGCTGTTATGTGTACGGATGCCCGTGATTGGGCATGCAGGTCGGGGGGGCCCTAGACTACCAGGGGGTCTGGGTGCCTGTGGCCGGTGTACCTGCTGGGTGGGTGGCCACCCAAGGCTGGTGGCTGTTGTGTTGTGCCTTGTACTACAGCTGCCTACCTGTGGGTGACCAGCATTTAAGCCTGTTTTTTCAGCTCAATTTTGAGCACCAGTGGGCAGCGCATGTAGAGGGTTGTGCCAGCATATCGCTGTACATCCTGGGCTGAATATTGGGTTGTGCCACATATGCATGGGCATGGCCCCTGCAACTGCGCTGCATAGGATTACACTGCATCGGGACTTGCGCTGTGCCTGGCATCCTTTTGAATATCGCCAGGGCTAATGCAGGGTTGCACCAGGTGCAACCTCTTTAAATATCTGGGCTAATGAGTACATGTCTATATATGTCAACCCCCACCTACAAAATACAAATATATATATATATATATATATTTTTTCATATCTATATATATATATATATATATATATATAAAACTCACCAAGACTACTATTAGTGTACAGACAAAGGGCACCTTCCATCCAGTTGAGATGATCGCATTGCATTTGTGGGAATGCAGCACACATTGGACCAGCAACAGTTTGCTCATGGTCATCATTTCTGATGGGACTTTGTATGTGGTGTAATGCTCCCATTTCACTTCGTTACCACTTGTCAATTTTCTGGACACAAGACAGATGCATTTTGGACGTGCAGAAAAAAGCCTCTCAGAAATGTATTGCTCTATGTAAGGACATGTGAAGCAAGAAAAATTTCCCTGGAAGTAAGGCGCCCATATATCAGGTGCAATGCTGTAAGTTGGTGAATCTCTTTAATGTCTATTTCACAAACAAAATATTTATGGAGCTTCAATAATGTTTACTTTGTGTTGGGACTCATGATTTGAAGTGTTTCGCAAAAAGCATGGCTAAGCAGTGCAAGTATGTTATGCTAAACTGCATGTGTGCCATCAGTGTTCTTTCTTGTATGTGCATACATTGTCCAGCTTCATGCAAACATATGTATGGGGTGACTTGTTGCAGTATCTCAAGAATAAAGATAACAAAGAATACATGACGTATATTTTATTTATACCATCAGCACCAGTGGAGTAAGTGATATGATATTTTTTCACAGGTATCGGGTCACTGTGCATGTGCACCTCAGTCACTCACAATGCACACATGACTCATGGGAGATCATAACAAAAATGCTCTCCTAAATGTCATGTGTGCAGTATGTGACTAAAGTACACTCTGTGCAGACACCTCTGAAAAAGTTTTGTATCACTTAGTTCGCTGAAGATGATGGTGACAATAAAATATACATTATTCTGCTTGCTATTCTTTCTACCATAAACACTACAACAAGTCAGCAGTATATGTTTGCAGAAACTGCACAATGTCTGATGTCACACACACACGCATGAAACAACACTGACTGCACACATGCAATTTAGCACATCATACTTACTGCTCACACCAACTTTTCCACAAGCACTCCACAACAGAAAGTAAACATTACTGAGGCACTGCATTATAACAAAAGGGCAAGTGTCTATTACTAAACATAAAAAAAAAAAAAATCAAAACACTACAGCACAGTAGTGGGGGAGGTGTCCAGAAAAAAATATATGTTAATAGGGGATTCCATGGTGTTTCAGCAGCAGGTGGAGCATTGACAGTATCTGCAGCTGCTGTTGCTGGATCTGCTCCACCTGCTGCTACACAGCACCCACCCTTTCATTGCTTTCCTCAAGGGCTGCCCATACCAGTGCAATGTCTGCCTACATTGCAGACACTGTGGCGGGGTCCACTGCAGCAGGAAAGCCAGGTAGTGGTGGTGGTGGTGGTGTGGGTGGTGCTGGTGACTGTGGTGGTGGAGCAGCTGCTGCTGTTGCCCTCCTCCTGCTGCGGCAGTGAGACACAACACCCCCAGTTCCCTCTGTATTGCCACAGAAGGGCCAGCAGGTGGGTGCCTGGCCCCTTCGGTGGCAGCCTGCCATTCCACCTTGTGGTGGTTTGTCATGTGTGTGCACTGGCCACCAGTCCCCAAATATGTCCCCGGGGCCATGGCACACCTGCACACCATAACGGCAAACCACAATGGTGCTGCCCCTCACACAGTTAAAAACTGCCACACTTGGGAGCTGCGGGGGAGGGCCAGGCACAGAAGGGGCAGATGTACTGCCAGCAGCACCGTCATTCAACTGGGACTCCACCTGCAGCTGTGGAGGTGGTGGAGGGTGCTGCTGGAGCCCTGCAGCTGCTACTGGTGGTGGTGGTGGAGGACTTGGTGGATGTGCTGCGGTGGCACTGGTGGTGGTGCTGCTGCTGCTTCCAGGGGGAGCGCAACACCAAACAGTCAGGGCGTCCAATGACACCTGACCGCACGTGTGTGTACTCCCCTCTGCCCATGCCCACGAGCCACAGACTCTCCTCCAGGGTCCATCACCCACAACTAAGTCCCTCTCTGACCGATGCCTCAAAGACTGCTTCACACGCACTCACAGTCTCACACACACACACACACACACAGTCACACACACACACACACACACACAGAACAAGACATAAAAAAAAACAAATCAGTAGCAAAAAAGAACTGAAAAAACACACTACAAAAAAAACTAAAGATTTAGCTTTTAAAAAAGCTGTTTTTTTGTCAATTTGCAAGATACCACCAAATTCTCCACTACACTCAAAATGCTTCCACTGCAATGGAGAAAGTGAAGCTAAGTGCTTTTATGACTCACTTCCTTCCTGCCTGGCTAAAGCATGTGACTTACAGTACTGTAAGCCATGTGATGTGTGGGTGGTTGCCTATATTGTTGTCACTTCACCTTACTTCGTGTTAAGGTGGAATGTCAATGCGAAGTCATGATGGGAAGGCGAAGTGAGCACTTTACAATGGCCACTTCGTGTAGTGTCATGATAACACAAAGTGGCCACTTCAGGTCCACTTCACTGTTAGATTTTA
The DNA here is from genome assembly GCA_016271365.2 of Neoceratodus forsteri. Lineage (NCBI taxonomy): Eukaryota > Metazoa > Chordata > Ceratodontiformes > Ceratodontidae > Neoceratodus > Neoceratodus forsteri. The sequence continues at coordinate 408,697,101 of CM057457.1, read as the reverse complement.
AATTTGCTGCATCTCTAGTTGGGAGGAGAAACACTAATTTATTGTTTCTTAGCCCAGTGACATTCAGGTGTGAGCTACAATTGTCTAGTAGAAGCACTATCTTCCTGCGCCCTAGCCTGTGGTCCCAATCTTGCAACCATGCCTCGAGCCATGCAACCATAACATGAGGGGGCACAGTCTTAAGCTGGAGGGCAGGAGGTTTAGGAGGGAGGTCAGGAAGCACTTCTTCACAGAGAGGGTGGTGGACACTTGGAATGCACTGCCAGAAGAGGTAATCTCATTGAAGACAGTGGGCAGCTTTAAGAAAGGCTTGGACAGGTATAGCAGGAGGTAAAGGTCATGGGTAGGAAGGATAGGAGGAGTGGGGAGAGGGGCTACGGGCAGTAGCTCAAGCTGTGAACCCTGCAACATAAGCAGACTTGATAGACCAAATGGCCTTCTTCTGCTGGCTTCTTCATATATTCGTATGTTCATATGAAAATGTCCTCCAGTCATCCATACTGTTTTATTGTGTCTGTACGGTGTTGGGAGACTGGCGACACCTCGGAAGCAGCGTGGTTAAACTGACTTTCCTATGACCATAAGGGTTCTTTTGTCATTGCCAGACATGTTGTATGTGGCCAGAACTGTCACTCTCTTTTGCTTTCTTAAGGCCAGCGGATTCTCAGATTTAAAGGCTAGTGTGCCATAGCCCATGCACTGAAAAAGAACCCTAGTTTTGTCGGTGTTGTAAATGTTTTCAGGGCTGAAACCACTCAACATCTCAAGCAGACATCTTTTAACCATGTTTTAGCAGCTATGGTATCAGCATTTAACTTTCCTCCATGTATTTGTTTAAATACAATGTTATGCTGCTGTTTCCAGTGGCTTAATCAACCATCAATTGCTCTAAAATCAGTTTTGCCTAGTGCTTCTGCAATTTTGTCTGCCTTCTGAACTAAAAGGGGCCTGCTAATTACTGCTTCCCTCCCCTAGCATTGCTTAAACCACCTAAGCAGAGCCTCCTCCACATCACTGACTTTTCCTCTCTCTTCCCTTTTCTCTGGGTTGTGGTTAGAATGCTAGTCAGATAGGAGGGCAGTTTGTTTTTTAGCAATGCACTCACAGTTGATTGGGAATTTCAAGTGCAAGCTGAGGTCTCTTATGCTTAGCTTAGGAGTTTTCCATCTGCTTTAGAATGTCAACTTTCCTTGCTAGGGACAAGCAGGTCCATTTCCCAGAGGTAGAAGGTGTTGCAGGCATTGACTGGGACATTGTTTAGCACTGAACAGAACAACAGGGTGACTCAGAAACTGGAACAGATTAAGTTGTTAAGTTGGTCTTTTTATTCACATGCAAGATTGGTTTAACCTGCTTGGTTACACTAAGTGCTGTAAGTGGAACAGAGTTAATTGCTGCTGATCAAGTGCTATTGGGAAGGGGTACTAAAGGTTGCCAACTATCACCCAGATATTCAGAGCACTTGTGCATGGCGCAAATGAGATGCGCTAGCGCAAGTCCAGAGTTGCGCTACCGGTGATAAAGACCCGCGATGCGCAATCCATTGCACAAATCTACAACAGTAATGTATGTAGCGCTAAGTGCATGGGGCATTCCATGAATAAGCAGGCAATGGCACATTCAACCACAGAGTATGGCGCAAGTCAGGAGCAAACCCCATGTTGCGCCAGGCAGACTTGAGCCAATAAATTTCAGCTCAAACAGACACACAGCAGATGTGCAACACTGCAGAGAGAGAGAAGAGAGACAGTGAGACAGAGAGAGAGAGAGAGAGGAGAAAGACAGACAGACAGACCAGGAGACAGTGAGACACACAGACAGATGGATGGATAGACAGAGTGTGAGAGGGTGACACAGTGGCACAGCAATGGACAGTGGCCCATTCCTCGTGGATGCAGTGATGAGGGGTGTGAGGAGGCAGGAGGAACCAAGGGCTGACCAAGGTCCCGGCGGCAGTATGCCAGACACAGGTGGTACCGTGCCAGGATCACATATGAGAACTTGACTGACACAGAGATTGTGGGCCGGTACCGCCTGAACAGGGCAGTTCGGAGGCAGCTCTGTTGGCTGTGCAGTGATGATGAGATGCAGGCACCCACCAGCTGTAGTCATGCCATGTTAGTGGAGACTAAGGTGACAGTAGTGATGTGTCTACTCACAACGGGTGCCTTCCAGAGACCATTGGGTGATACCACGGGCATCACTGAGTTGGACACATCCCACCTCCTCACCCAGTTCCTCAATGCTCTGCTGCCACATGCTTCGGAATACATACATATCCCCAGCACACAGGCAGAGTGTACAGCAAATGTGCAGGAGTTCCACCGGGTGGCACACATGCCAGGCATGATGGGGCAATAGACTGCACCCATGTTGACATCCACACACCACCTGGCCCAGAGGGCGAAGTATACATAAATCGAATGGGATACCCATCCATCAACTGCCAGGTGGTGTGCGATGCCATGTGGTGCTTAATCAATGTTTGTGCCACACACCCCAGGAGTGCACATGATGCATTCATATGATACAGTTCTGCACTGTGCCAAAGGTTCAAGCGGGAGACATCCCCATGGGCCACCTTAGTCGGTGAGTAGGACATGTGCATGCATGGCGAGAGACACAGCCGAGGGGCTGGGGAGGAGGATGTGCAGGTGCAGAGGTGAATGTGATGGCTGAGAGGGAGTGTGTGGAAGCACAGCAAAGCACACGGATAACCATGCCACATTCCACACAGGTGATAGTGCATACCCCTTAAGGCCATGGCTATTCACCCCCTACCAGTGACCATCGTCTCCTGTGAAGGAAAGATACGAGGCACACATCAGCACATGCAATATCATCGAGCATGTCATTGGCATGCTAAAGATGCGATTCCATTGCCTAGACAGATCAGGCGGCACCCTACAATACAGCCCATCGAAAGCCTGTGGCATATTCCTGGACTGCTGCATCCTGCACAGTATGGCCATTGACCGTGGAATAGTAGTCGAGGCTGAAGAAAGCAACAGTAGTGGGGACGATGGAGCTGATGTGCCTGAGGGTGGTGGAAAAGTCCCCTATGGCAGGAGGGACCTGAGACTGGTGCAGGAGGTACGGAGGCACTGGGATACCATAACAAGAGAGCACTATGGGCAACGCAGGTGAGTGCACCCACACACAGGCAACACTAATACAGACCAACATGACACACAGTGGATGGGGCCACTGCTGTAGGCATGCATGGAGGATGGTGTGCAACATGCAGGGCAGGGCCACAGGCACACAGCCATGCACACAAAGACACAAGCGGCAATGGCATACACACCAGCACACATGAACACAGGCACAGACACACATGGTGAGGGGACAAGACATGGATCAGAAGCATGACACCAGTGCATAGGCACCAATGGTGCTGGTAGGCCATCATCACATCCACGCCATACATCCCAGCAGCACAGTCCATACACAAAGGGGGCATGCACTACGGCAAACACGTGTGTCACCACATGTGTACCACGACAGCACCACCCACGTGTGCGTGTGGCAACAGCAGCGGATGGCAGGCAGGGCAGCGCACATGTCACTCCAACCACACAGTACCACAGCTGCCACAGCCATGTGGGCGGCTGCGCCATTGCTGAACAGCAGATGCCTGCTGCATATCAGCTACAGGGGGCGTGTCAGATGCACCCCCAGGGGTTGATGTTTGGGACTGCGACCCGATCCGTGCAAGGGTGGCAAGGTGGCTAAACAGACCCACCCCAGGGGTATCAGGGATGCTGACCAATGACCCCAGCATACTCCATGCTGGTGTCACCAGCCGCCGGGACCGTGGGGTGGATAGTGCACTACGGGGTGTTCCCTGCCCCCGGCTGGGCCCAGTGGCTACCACCGACGCTAACCCAGCATCAATGGCACCAGTCATGCAGTCCATAGATGCCACAATGGCACCGGTCATGCTGTCCAGTGCCACAGTGGTGGCCTCCTGCATCTGGATGAGCCTGTCCATTAATCTCGTTCACCCTTTTCCTGATGCTCAGCTATCAGGCACACCTCTGCCCGCAGTGCGAGCACCTCACCGGCGAGCAACACCTGCTTCTCCATGGAAGCCCACAGTAACCAGGTGTGCTCCATCAGCCGCTCAGCATCCTGGGACTCTTGGTCCTCCAGCTGGGCTGTGGGGGGCACAGCACATCATTGCACAGTCTCCCTCTCAGGTGGACGCTGCACAGTGGCCCATTCGGGGGGCACAATCCTCTCTGACGCACCAGCAGTGGGCACCGTAGCATGCTGCACAATGGCACCGGCATCTTGCTGCTGCTGCCTGACTGTCTTCTGGTCAGTGCACTGCACCATGGCTGCATCCATGGTACCACGGCCAATCTCACTGGACACAGCCGTGGCACCACACACAGCTGCACCAGCGGGGATGGGGGGCAGCTGTGTAGCACCGGGAATAGTGCAGGGCCCTGCCTCCACCTGTGGTCCAAGCAGAGGCGTATCAGGCACCACTACCTCCACAAGACTGTACAGTACCAAGGTGATGTCACCATCAGTGTCTGACACCACCACAAGCTGGGTCTCTGCACACAGCACCGCAAGGCTGTCACCATGCAACAACCCAGCCAGGGGTTCATCAGACCTCATACCATGCTTGGCAGCATGGCCAATGAAGCTGAGACATGGCCTGTCATGACTCTGGATGCCCGTTGAGGTAGAGGGTTGGGCAGCCATGTCCGTGTCTGCATCCATGGGTCCCTCTGCATGTGATGGAGCTGCAAAGCAAGACAAGTGTTAGTGGTCAAGCATGCACCAATCCCCCCACTGCACCGTGCAGACCCGTGTGTCCGCATCTACATAGGCTAGTGACAGTGGGCAATGCCTGAGCGACTCCTGCACAGCACGTCCGCAACAGGCATGACCCGCAGCAGGTCATATTCACCATGCAGTGAGGGGCTGCCACCAGTCTGAAACCCACCACCTGGGACACCCTCCACGGCAGTGCGGCTTATGGTGGATGCTATCAGCTCCATGGTGGCCAGCAGCAGTGGCACAGCAGCAGGCCCACCACTGATTGACTGACGGGATGCCTGTATAGCTGCAACCTTGTCTTTAATCTGCTGCCTGTCCATGCCAACCTTCTTCTTACACTCCTGCGATGTGCGGTGGTGGTGACCATGGGCATTTACATAGCATGCCACCATGTCTTGTCCCTCTATACACTGCTGTGGCATGCCTGTGGCACTGTTGAGGAGCTCCTCGCAGTCCATATAGGCCTCAAAGTACAGTGCTCTCTGCGGCTGTAAAGTTGTGCCTATGCTTGTGTACAGGCCCCTGGCTCTCCTCTTCTTCTTCTGCTGCCAACATTCTGCTACCTGTGGGAGTGAATAGCAGTGTAGGTGAGTGGAAGCACAGCACGTTGCAGCTCTGGGTTGCAGTGTTGAAATAGGTCTTGGTCCATCCATGTTGGCAGTCACTTACCTGAATGGTTGCAATACCAGTCTGTGCCCTATGCTGTTCAGTGGTGCTTTCATGGCTCAACGTATGCAAATTTGGTTTTGTGCAATTGTAATGATATGCTAATGCTCCCCACTGCATCATGCATATGCTCAGTAGGTGATCTGCATGCAGCAGCAGAATATCACAAAATTGCCCCTTGCGCGCAATAGGGTTGCACCAGAGCAAGCAAGGAGGCATTATGGCGCAGTGGTTTAAGGCTCTGAGCTGCAACTCTGGAGGCCTGGGTTTGAATCCCACAGCCCCCACTTGTATACTGTGTGACCCTGAGCAAGTCACTTAACTTCCTCGTGCTCCCAGGTTGCACCTGCAAACAAGCTTTCAGCTTAGTGTGTCTCATCTGGTAAAATAATTGGTAAAAAAAAAAAAATTGCTAAGTCCATTGCACAATACACGCACGTGCACAGTGCGCATTGTGCATTGCGCATGTGCGCACCAAATGTCCACAGTGCAATCACGCATCATGCGCACCATGCTATCGCGCATTTGGTCAGTGCCCCCATCATGCGCATGTGCGCGGGGGTATGGCCTCTGACCCCCAGGCCATGTCATGACCCCGTGCCCCCTCTTGGCACCTGTGCGGTGCGCATGTCCATGCTTGCGTGATTGCCACACAGTGCACAGTGACCGCGCATCCATGCACTGCGCAATTGCTGCCCCATGCACCCTATCGCACATCCTGCACATGTGGCTGGCAGGTGTGCTGTTCCACAGCCAACCTCCTGCTTTACACAGCTACTGAACATGGCACAGGGAAGGAGCAGGCATGTCCTGAATTGGACAGAGGTCAAGCTGGTCAACCTTGTGGCCCTGGTGCAACCCTTTAAGGGCCAGCTATTTGGACAGGTGCCACTGCAGCAGGCCAGGGGGGACGTCTGGCAGCATGTTGCGTCTGGCATGGAGCGGCAAACTGGGGTCAGACTCACAGCGGAGCAGTGCAGGCACCACTATGGGGACCTATGGCAGAGGGCACCGAACAGGCTGTGGCGTATGCAGGCCCGCGTCCTGCGTGGCGTGGTGCCACAGCCAGGTGGGTGTGCTACTGTTGTTCCTCTGCCCATGCGTGGTGTTGTGGTGCTGGCAGTGTGGCATGGCATGTACTGCAGTGGGGTACTTCATTGGTCTGGGGGGGTCACACAGCAGGCATGGCAGCTGCACATGTGGCTGGCTTGCTGGCGTGTGTGCCTCCGAGCTGACCTGGACATGCCCTGAGCACAGTGAGCTGTGTGTTGGGGGGGCTCCATGGACATAACTGTGTACTGATGTTCACCTCTCTCCTTGCCCAACAGGGTTGGAAGACCATAGGAGGGCAAGGGCGGCAGCGGAGGAGGCCAGGGTGGTGCCACCATCCATCACCACCACCACTGGGCAGCAGATGACACTGGCTGTGGGGCGAGGGCAGGTAAGCCATGTCACCATCCTTCTTAGTGTCACTGTGGACTAGTGGAGGGTTGGGCATGGCCATGGCAGCCTCGGCCATGTGCCTGGGCAGCTGTGTGTGCCATACAGTCCATTGTGCATTCTACTGTGTGCCATCCCATGGTCACCTTGTACCGCTGTTGATGGGTGGGCATGAGATGGCCTCCACTGGTTGTGCCGTGGTGCTGCTGCTGCTGCTGTGTGTCATGTGCATTCACAGTGCGGGACGCTGGACACTGCACTACATCATCTGCCTCTGTGCTCCACTGTGGTATGCTGTGTCAATAGCTGGCATTGACCACCATGCAGGGGCCCATTCGGTCACTCAAAGGGTGTGCACCACCACTGTCCATTGCGCACGGTGTGTGGGCAGGTGTCCCTGGGACTTTGCACTGATGGGCTGTCTTGTCCCTTCTCCTAGGTGTGCAGTCTGGCCATCAGAGGAGGGGCCGTGGGGCTCGAGAAGGGACACAGCGCCAGGTACTGGCTATTCTGCAGAGGATGCTGGCGACTGTGAGATCCATCTAACGGCCGACAATGGCACTTAGGGTGGATCTGCTGCACAGAGGGACTGTTGGTCGTGGACAACGTTAGCTGACCTTTGTACATAGCCCCCTTCTCTTTCCATCCCTGTTCCCCTGCAGTGCCCCATCATCTTGTACAGCTCCAGTCCCAATCCCCCTACTACCAGTTTCTTCCCCTGTCCCTGTTGTTGGTTTTGTATTGCATTGATATTTTCTATAAAGCTTTATTTCCATACATACCTGTGTCCGTGTCTACTTTACGGGTGGCATGTGGAGCCATGCTGCAGTGGTTGGGGGTATGTCCACGCTGTTGGGGGGGTTGTTGCTGTTCCCTGCTGTGGCCAGTGGTGTTTCACGTTGTGGTGTGGGCTGCCTCCTGGGTGTGGTGAGTGTGTTTTGTGTTACCAGGGCCACCCTTCGGCTGTGGTCAGGACTGGGCAAATGGTTGTGGCCATGGGGCTGGCGCATTGGACTAATTGCTGTACCGAGTACGTTGGCACACAGGGGTGTAGCCATCTGCAACTGCCGTTGTCTTCCCAGTCCCGTGTGTTCTGGCCTCCTGCATGGGTCCTGGCACATGCACTGGCTGGCATTGGTGCCACCTCTGGGGTTGTGTGACGTGTGTGTTTGTGTCCAGAGCTGGGAGGTGGGCCACCTACTGCAGTGTGGAATTGTCCACGGCATGCTGGCTGGTGGGGGGGGGATGGTCACGGGCCAGGGTTGCCTATCATCCTCCCCTGCTGGCCAGCACACCATTGTGCTCCAGGGTGCTGTTCTAGTGCATGCCCCCGTTGGCTGCCTGTGGACCAGCTCTGGTTGTTGCATTGCTTTTCACCTCTGTTGGTGGTTGTGCCCTGTTCCGTGCTTCCCATTGTTCCCTCCTGCCCTGTGTCAGTGTGTGCACTGGTGTGCCCTGCTGGTGGGGGGGCCTGGGCCATTGCTTCTGTGCTTCCTGTGCTGTGTCCCTGGGCATCATGCATTTGCTCAGCTCCCTATGTTTGTGCGCAGGTTTGCTCCGCACTTCCCTGGTTGTACCATGGTGCATCCCTGCCATATTGGGATTGTGCATCCGCATTTGTGGTGGCACACATTCTGAATATGGCTCCCATTGTGCCATGGCGCAATTGACTTGCGCTGCACTGGACTTTGGCACATTTCTGAATATCTGGGCCTGAGTGTTTAAACTGCCAGAAAATTTAGAACATATAGGTTTTTAGGACACGTATACATGTCAGCAGCACAGCAAGGGTTAACACATGGCATCAAGTGTTGTGAGCATTACAATAGGCATGGAGAGGTGTGAATGGCACAGTGATTACACAAAACTGGGTGCAAAATGGCCGGTACATGTGGAGCTCTAGGGCCATTGTAACTACAATTTTTTATCGCGGGCATCAATGGAAATGACATTTGGCAAATGACTTTTGTCCACTACAAGCAGCTGTCTGGTTCAAATATGGACAGTACACTTGGTGCATACTATAACAGAAAGTGCAGCATATTTACAGTTCAGTTAATAATAGCAGTGGTATTTAACTCTACTGTACAGTGTGTTAACACTGAAATGGGACTCTAGATTGTAGTGTGCACTCCAATTCCCTCTGGGCTATCTCTTTAGTTTTATGCTTCCCCCATACACAATGGAAAAATGCCTTATAACCTTGCTTCAGCCCGTCAGCTCTTCTTAGTCCCACCCTGGATTTGTTTCACCCAGCCATTTACTTAACTTAATATCAATTGTGAAAAAACAGTAAACTGAAGCATCCCCCCAAAACACACACACACACATGTAACGGTTAGAATAATTTAACTGCTACAAGATGGGTAGTTTCAAGGCCATTTGAATGACCATTAGGCTCCATGCATGAAGATGTGAAATACACTGAAAACCAGCATAGGCTAGACGTGCTCAAGGACAGCAGAGGACGCAGCATGCACAAAGACCAACAAATGCCATGGTGGCAGGGGCCGCACAGCACAATGCACTGTTAAGGCAGGCAGGACAGACAGGCGGGAATGCCCCATGACCCCGCCATATAAGACAATGCACTGCCCACGTGCAGGTGGACTGCTGAGAGCCGCAAGGACACACATGTGCAGAAGGCAATGGTGGACAGGGATGTGGATCAGGAGATGCAGAAAGAGGTGGAGCCGAGGGGTGCATGCTGAGGTGGACATGGGTGAGGACAGGGCTGCGGGAGGATCGCGTGGTGGTCCAAATCAAGCAACTTCGCCAGAGGCCAGGTTGCTGCAATGGTGGCCAACATGGCAGCACTATGGCCACCTGTGTGGTGCGGAGGCCCTGTCCACAGGCCAAGGTGAAGGCCAGCTGTGGCTGTGGCTGGACATCCAGGCGAGCTGTCAATGCCACTGGGACCGAGGCATGGACCACAGTGGCCATAAAGCACAAACCTCAAAGCCATTGTCAGCGCAAGTCGCAGCCACTGGCCAGGCACACAGTGGCACTGAGATGGCCCACCCTGCACCAACAGCTGGCTTACACCACACTGGAATGACTGGTGGTGGAGACACTCACAGACGTCATCGTCCACGGGGAGGTGGAAGGTGTGGATGCCATGGCAGGTAGGTATGGCACACAGACACGCTGCAGTGACAGCGCATGACTAAATGCACCACTAACACTAATGACATGTATTCACAGGTGGGACACCGCCCAGTGGGAGTGCAGTGGTGCCACCCACAGACCTGCCTGGAGGCACCGAAGGACAGGCAATGCCTGAGGCATGGCAACAGGGGCAGGTGCTTGCAGGTAGGTATGCAGACCACAGGGGAGAGCAGTGGGGGGCAGCAGGCCTGCACCCAACTAATGTGTACTCTCCCCACCTACAGGTACTGCACCCGTGATGGAGGTTCAGACAGAGAAGCCCACCAGGGAGGACAGTGCCACAGAGGAGGACACGGGGCCAGGCAGTGACACTGTTGCAGATATGGACATGCAGTCACCCTGGGAGGTGTGCCCGGCATGGACCAGCACACTGTGGCTTGCACTGGTTGCGCACCACTAGCGTGCCTGTCGTGCCCTCTCCTGGGCCACCACAGCAGCATCGCGCGGCTGGCATACATAGACAGCAGTGATGAGGGACCTTCAGACTGCACCTGGACACACATCAGGACAGGACAGACACAGGCATACATGGAGGGCAGTACCGCCAGCTACAGCAGCTGGAGCATGACAGGCTGGAGGCACAGTGATGACACACAGTGGCACTGGCAGAGCAGACCATGGTCCAATGGGCGATTCACACTGCCATCCTGTGGTGTGCTGTAGTGTTGGAGGGCATCCAGGAGCAAGGGCGGCTCCCACAGGCCAGGGTGGTTGGGTCACCATGGGCACGGGCAGCGATGTCCGACTCAGCCATGCAGTACATACCATTGGCGGGATGCACACAGCACACTGAGGTGGGGGCTGGCCAGACACCAACATGCCGTGACGACGCACCAGATGACACACCCCCTGTGAAGTTACAGCCGATCCAGGAGTACCCTGAAGCCCCAGACCAGATGTGCCCACATTCACAGTGAACAGCACAACCAGTGAGGATGGAGGCAGGGACAAGGCCATGACAGGATGTAGGGCCAGTGGCATGCTCCGTGGTAGGCCACCAGTGCACAGACCCGGCAGCCAGATATCTGACAGACTACAGGCTTGCCCGGAGGCTGATGTGCCAGGACACCCGTGGGGTGGTAACACAACACTACACATGGCACACTCACAGAACCACACACACATGCACACACACACTACACCTGTCTGCATGGTGGTGACCAGCCATGCATGATGACCCCCAGCGCACCGCCACCCACCACACACATGCAAAGGCACAGAGGCCCCACCATGCGGTGCACTCAGGCTGCCCCACATCATCATCCTGCACTGCCAGCCCTCCCGCCGGACCACACTGCCATCAACTCATGGGCTACGGTGCAGAGCACAATGCTCATGGTGCCAGGGCAGCATGGCAGCACAGGGTGCGTTGGCCATGCAGCCAGCCTGTGGCATGCCCACGTTGTGCTGTCAGTGCCTGAACGTGCCCTCCATGAGTGTCTGATGGGCCATGTGGCCACTGACTATGCCAGCCATGCAGATGGGCACATCCCCATCCTCCCCATTTCCACCAGCATGCGAGCAGCATCTGGCATCAGCTCATTCTTCCTTTTCATGACGTTGTGCAGCATGGCACACATGGTGAACACCTTGCCCGCCTTGGTGGGGCACAGCATGAACCTGCTGCCTGTGTGGTCCAGGCACCAGAACCGAATTTTCTTCTGTCCAAAGGTCCTCTTGATGATGGCCCTTGTCCTCTTGTAAGCCATGCTGTAGGTGATCTCCTCTGGCATGGCCAGGGCATGGAATGTGGTCATCAGGTTGGTCCACAGTTTATAGCCGCTGTCACCTGCAGTTGGAAGGGGTACATGTCAGTGCATGGTGTCATATCTGTGGCAGGTGTGACATGGCATGCATACACACCGGTACTCACTGAGAAACCACCCGTCCAACTGTCCAGCCCACAGTAGCACACCCATTCTGGACCCTTCTGGGACATATGTATCATGTGTAGAGCTAGGGTACTTGGCACACACGTCAGTGAGCATGTCTCCAGTGTTGCATAACACCTGGCAATTTATGCTGTGGAAGCCCTTGCGATTCCTGTATGCCTCCTCATGGCACTGCGGTGTGAGTATATGGATATGTGTGCAGTCAATGGCGCCACACACATTGGGCATGCTGTTCATGTAGAAACATAGACTTTGACCGGCAGATAAGGACCGCTTGGCCCATCTAGTCTGCCCATTTCCCTACCTACAGGATAGGCCGTAGATCCTAGTTAACCAACACCCTATTTCTTCCTACCCCCACAAGAATTGCCTTATGTCTGTCCCATGCATTCTTGAATTCTCCCACAGTTTTAGACCCCACAACCTCCTCAGGAAGGCTGTTCCATGCATCCACTACCCTCTCTGTGAAATAATACTTCCTCACATTGCCCCTAAACCGCCCTCCTTCTATCTTAAAATTGTGTCCCCTTGTTCTTGCAAGTCTCTTTTTCTGAAAGATGCTACCCTCTTGGACTTTGTTGATTCCACTGAGGTACTTAAAAGTTTCTATCATGTCCCCTCTCCTTCTTTCCTCAAGGGTATACATATTAAGCTCCTTTAGTCTCTCCTCATACGGCTTCTCTTGCAGACCCTGCACCATTTTAGTTGCCCTCCTCTGGACTACCTCTATCCTGTCTATGTCCTTGCGAGATGGGGTCTCCAGAACTGGACACAGTACTCCAGATGGGGTCTCACCAACTGTCTGTACAGAGGGATAACAACTTCCTGTTTTCTGCTGCTGATGCCTCCCTATACATCCCAGTATACCCCAGCCCTCCCTACTGCCTTCTCACATTGCTTACTAACCTTAAGGTCATCTGATATGATTATCCCCAGGTCCCTTTCCTTTTTGTTGTTGTTACTACCTCCCCACCCATTGTGTATTCTTCCCTGGGTTCTTGTTTCCCAGGTGCATTATTTGCACTTCTTTGCATTGAATCCTAGCTGCCATACTTCTGACCATTCCTCCAACCTTGCCAAGTCCTTTTCATCCTTTCACGCCTCCTTGTGTATCAACCCTGTTGCAGATCTTTGTGACATCTGCAAAAGGCATACTTTTCCTTCCAGTCCTCTGCAATGTCACTGATGAAGACATTAAAAGGACTGGACTCAATACTGAACCCTGCAGTACTCCTAGTAACCCCTTCTTCAGAGTGGACTCCATTTACAATTACCTTCTGTGTCCTGTTGTCCAGCCAATGTTTTACCCAGGCTATCACCCTGGATCCGACTCCCAGGTTGGTTAAGATTGACCCCCCTATCAAGAATGCGTCTGTTAATTGGATTAGGCACTTCCCCTTCCTCTTTTGTGAATACTGAGCAGAAATATTCATTCAGTATTCCTGCTTTTTCACTGTCCCCCTCTGCCCACCCACCGTTCATTCTATTCAGCCTCACTATCCCTCCCTTTGTCTTTCTACGCTCGCTGATGTACCTATAAAAGGTTTTATCCCCCTTCTTAACTGAGTTGGCTATCTTTTCCTCAGTTTGGGTCTTTGCTATTCTGACTTCCCTCCCTGCTTCCTTCTGCCTTAACTGGTACAGCTCTCTTCCTGCTCCTTCTGTGTTTCCTTATACTTCCGGAATGCTATCTTTTTCTTCCTGACTTTCACAGCCACCTCTTTTGAGAACCATAGTGGCTTTTTCTTTCATTTTGATTTGTTTATTTGCTTCACAAAAGGCTTGTTGCCTCTGTGATGGCAGTTTTGATAATTCCCATTGTTGCTCCACACCTCCTTCTAGCCTGTTTGCTAGTGCTTTTCTGAGGCACTCTCCCATCTTGCCAAAGTCATCCCTCCTAAAGTCCAGTACCCTCACTTTTGTATGGCTTGACTCTGTAGCTGAGTTTAACGTGAACCACACTGTTTGATGGTCACTTGTCCCCAGATGGCAACCCACTTCTAGATCGGAGATCCTCTCACTGCCCCCCATTTGAGACGAGGTCTAAGATTGCTCCCTCAGGAGTGGGTTCCAAAACTAGCTGTCTAATGCCTGCCACCTAGGGCATCAGAATGGCCCTGCTCTTAGGACGTGGCTGCAGCAAATGTGCTCCAGTTAACATCTGGCATATTCAGGTCTCCCATTAACAGTATCTCCCTTTCTCTGCCATTCTAAGAATGCCTTCTATCATATCCTTGTCCATTCCTTCCCCTGACATGGGGGTCTGTACAACCCTGTGCGGATTGTGGTGCCTTTCCAGTCTCCAAGGTGACCCACAGTGCCTCCTCTCCTCCCTGTTTACTCTTTTGTTCAGTTGCTTTTATCCCTTCCTTTACATAGAGAGCTACTCCTCCCCTCTTCTCCCCTGCCTGTCTCTCCTGTAGGTTATTTACCCTGGTATGCTAACATCCCAGTCATGGTTCTCTGTGTACCATGTTTCTGTGACTGCTACAATATCCAGGCATCCCTCTTCCATTAAGGCCATCAGCTCAGGGAGCTTGTTGCCCAGACTACGGGCATTGGTACTCATTACCCTCCATTTCCTGATGGCCTTACTCCCTTTTCCCCATCCCTGTCCTTCTTGCCTTTGTCACTTTCTCCATTTACCCCTGCCCTTCTCCCTATCAACACCTCTACGTTGGTGTTTGCCTCACTTTCTACCATGATTATTTGGAGGGGGCTATTGGTGAGTTTAAAAGCTTGCCAATCAAGCATTTAAACCTATCACCTAGGATCCTAGTTCCCCTCCTGGACAGATGCAGCCCATCATGCCAGTATAGGCTTGCATCACTCCAGGTGAACCCCCAGTCCCCAATGAAGCCAAATCCCTGAGCTTCACACTACTTTTTCAACCACTGATTGAATCCCATGGTGCGGAACACCCTAGCCCCTCCTATGCCATAGATGGGTAGCACCTCAGAGAAGGTTACCGTGTGTGCTACTTGACTAAGGCCCCTCCCCAATTCCAAACTCTTCCTGCACTTCTAATCCTTTCTTAGCCAGGTCATTTGTCCCTAGGTGGACAATGACATCCAGCCCTCCCTGTGCAGCTGCTCCGGCAATCCTGAGGATTCGCTCCCTGTCCCTCCAAGACTGGCACCAGGCAGGCACACCTCCCTCTCCCCTTCCTCCCCACTTCTACCTTCCTAACAATGGAGTCCTCCACCAGGAGTTGTTTCTTCCTGCAGGGTCCCCTGCCACCCTCCTGTGGGTCTCCTTTGTGGAGGTTCCCAGCATCCTCCTTGGTCTCCACTGTAGGTGCCCTTCATGAGAGGAACCACACTTTGCCAGAATGGCATAGGAATTGTGAGAGGTACAACTGGAGGGATGTGCCTCTGTTCCACCACCCTCACCCTCCCTGAGCCCACTGTGGTCCAACTGCTCCTCCTTCTTGGCAACCTCCGAGGCAACGGCAGTGGCACTGGTGGTCCCTGGATGGAAGAGGAGGTCCCACAAATCCTGGCCAACTCAGCCTGGAGATGAGCAACCTCCTCCCTCAGCCCAGAGAGGTGCCTGCAGATGGAACAACACCACATCCTCCAGAACATCTCCCAGCAGACTGCTGCTCCACAGCCACTGCACTGTACCACTCCAATCATGTCTTATTTCTGGCCCCTTAACTGTTTGCACTCCTTACTCTTTCCTTTTTCTCTCTCTCTCTCTCTCTCCTTACTTTCTGCCTGTGTGCCCTTTAAGCTCCTGATTGTCCTGTTCTGAGACAAGAATATCCTATATTTCTCAGTAGACTGCTTACTTGCTCAGAGGCAGACCTCCAGCAGCTAGAGGGGGCCAGAGAGCTACTCTAGCCCTTCTAGGATGGTGGGTCCTTGGTGGTTCTGTGATCACTCACTTCCTGCCCCTAAACAGGAAGTTTCTGTTGTCAGTCAAATCCTTTGCCTATAAAAATAGAACTAGCTTTGGGTGGAGGGGAGGGAAGGAGGGCAATACAGTCCCAGCAGAGAAGTTCAGTCACACAGCAATCCTTTCTCCTGGTGTCTTCTGCCAAGCTATTAGCAGAATCTTTCTAAAGCAGTCTTTAAATGTAGCTTCCTTCTAGCTAAGCCACTCCCCCTACTTACCAGATCTTTCTACAAGTAATTTAAACCTCACAGCAGTTAAGTACTTTCAGTCACCTGAGATTTACACCTAGATAACTCTTCAGATACCCATTCAGTTCAGTTAACCCAAACACACACTTTTTTTTGTATGTTAGTTTTTTTTACCCTAAATTAAAGGTCCAAGTACAAAAGTTCTTCTACTTTAGTCCCAGCAGAGAAGTTCAGTCACACAGCAGTCCTTTCTCCTGGTGTTTTCTGCCAAGTATCATAGAAATTATAGCCCAAAGGAATGAACACATAATAAACCATGGATTTAAAAAATATCAGGCAATACTGTACATCGAAACAAAAACAGCACTGTAACTACTATCATTTGCTATAGGTAGACATACTTAGTAATACCAAGAACACTCAGGTAGTAGACTATCAAAACATTAACAGAAACAGTCATTCATGCTGATCAAACTCTGTTACAGCAAACTGTAAACATGTAGTCGTTATATGGGGGTTACTGACCCCCATGAGCAGAGTCCTCCTGGGAATGTCCAACACTGAAAAATGCCAGCAGCATCATATTACCCTCAGTTAAAGTAGTGGTGAGGGTGTAATTTGGTACATGGGCAACCATAGGGATCAGTCCCCCCCTCACAGTACTTAGTGCCACTACCATCAGTTAATGCCACCACCATCAAAGTCATGGAGCAGGGCACTGTTCTTACACAGAGTCAGTCCTTCACAGGTGCTATTGTCATAAATTCCTTTTGTCACTTACTAGGTTTCCTGCAGGGAGAAGGTGGGAGTGTAAGCATTCTGGTTATGTATTATAAATTTTCAGTGTGCAGTTGCATTTTACTGGCAAATAAACATGCTCATTTAACTGCTGCAATTTGTTAAATATGCCTCAGTTAAAAGCTCACTGGTGTGCCCAAGCTCTGCATTAGTGACAGCTTGATTACAGCTACATTGGCTCAACATTTAAATATAAAATTTTTTTTACTGAAAGGAAAACAAAGAGGACAGTGGGACTACTGTAGTGATTAATTTTTTTGCAGCGGTTGTAATTCAGTTATTCTCCAACTACAAAAGAAATTCAGGAGTCAGTTTTTAAAAAATTACAGAATCACTTAAAAAAGTATACAGTATGTTTTAATTGTGAAACATGTGAAAGTCCTTTGTCCTCTAGTGGTTCAGAACCATGTCTGAAGAATTACTAAAGTGTCTCATTTTCCATTAAGTTAAAACGAAGATGCCAGGGACTCACAGTGTTTGTTAAGTCTGTTTTATTTATAAATGAACAACCCAGTTGCAATAGGAGCTTTTAAGAACACTTCAATCAGAGACTAGACCAACTTTAGGTTTACACTGTAATACAAAAATTAAAAACAAAACAAATACTGTAAAAATAAAATCAAAAGGAGAACAACAAGAAATAAAAAGCGATGAGCTTTTATACAAAATAATTCTGTAAACATAAATAGTAGCAAATCATCTAGAACTCCTGCTTTCCTGGACAACCTAAATGAGCTTAAGATCTTAGTGACAAACGAAAGAAGCTTAAATAAAATGGATGACTTACAGTAAGACATATCTTAGTAACTAGAGACATTGACATATGTGGCATTACAGAGACCTGGTTTTCAGATAAAGACTGCAATACAGACATACTTGGCTACGTAAAGTTTTTAGAAAATAGAATAGGGCAGGTGGTGGTAGTCTTGCACTATATATTTCAAGTAAACTTAAGAGTCATCAGATAAACCTAGATGAGAAACGTACAGAAATTTTATGGAACAAGATTGAGCTAGGACACAAAACCCTCACTCCTGGTTTGTGTTATCGAGCACCCAACCTTAACCAAAAAGAGAATTCTATATTTTTGAATGAATTAGAAAAGTGAGAGGATATAGGGGACTTAATGCTGCTAGGAGATTTTAACTTCCCAGACATAAGCTGGGACACTCTTGAAACCAAAAGCCAACTTGAGCGAAGATTTTTAGAGGTTACTTTCAAACTGGGTTTGGAACAACTAGTTTCATGTCCCACTAGGAATAATAATATCCTGGACTTAATTTTTACAAATACTATAAGATTTCATATCAAGTCCAGTTATATTTCATCCACTAGGTGACACTGACCACAATATGATGATTTGAAATTGTCATAAGTGTGCTTTGAGTAACAATGGTGTAACTAAAATCAAAAACGTCTATAAAGCAGACTATAATAGTATATCAAATTATCTTACAACACGGGATTGGAAGAATGAGCTAAGAAATCTGGAGCAAACATAGGAAAAATTAAAATAGAATTTTGTGTAAATAATTGGGTTCCTAATAGAGCAAAATACAATAATAATAAACAGAGGATACCACTATGGTGGTCTAAGGATATTAAGCGCATTATAAAAAAGAAACATAGAGTGTACAATAAATATAACAAAACTCATAAAAATACAGATTGGGAAAGATTCAAATCACTAGCCAAAAGGGACAAGAAAGCTATATGTATAGAAAAATAGAAGTCAGAAATAAACCTTGTAAATGAGGTTAAGGACAATAAGAAAACATTTTATAATTATATTGGCTCCATTAAGGGAAGGCAAAGAGGAACTCGACCTTTAAATGCTAATGATAACATAATCACTGATGAAAGGGAAATGGCAGAAGAGCTGTACCATTATTTTGGGAGTATATTTAAAGCAAAAGAAAATGTAATTATTCAAATGCAACCAACAAATGATTCCACTATGTTGTTTACCGAACAGGATAGACTAGGTGCCACTAGTTCAATAAAAGTCAGCACATCCCGGGCCCTGACTATATTAACCCAACATTTTTAAAGGAACTCTCCAAAAATTAACAAGCCCTCTCAGTCTTTTATTTAATATTTCTTTGAAGAGGGAAATGTGTTACAAACATGGACAGAGGCCAACATTACTCCAATGTTTAAAGGTGATAATAGACAGCAGTCATGTAACTATAGGCCCATTAGCCTAACCTCTTCTCAGTAATATTATGGAAAGATTAAAACACCAAAAATGATTGCTAATATTAGGAATACAGGTTATACGGATATCTCTCAGCACTTATTTACACCAAGCAGATCATGTCTCATGAATCTTATTAATTTTTTGAACCCATGATGCCTCTGACAATGGTCTGCCAGCGGACATTGTTTTTTGGACTTTGAAACAGCCTTTGATACTGTATCTCATAAAACTATGATCAAACAGCTAGTCAACATATATCTGGACTTAAAACTAATAAAATGGATTTCATCTTTGTTAGACAAAAGACAACAGAGGTAGTTATTAAGGACCTGAGTCAGGCTGGCTTCCAGTTACGAGCACACTTCCCGGGATCCGTCCTGGGGCCACTTTTGTTAATATTCTGGTCTCCAGTATGCAATCATCTGATGAGGTACGGATTAATAAATATGCAGATGACTGTAAATTAGGTTGTGTAGTAAACAACATCCAGTCGGTAGCAAATCTGCAAAATAACTTAAATAATGTAAGTACTTGGGCAGTTCACAACAAAATGAAGTTTAATGTTTCCAAATGCATAGTTATGCATATGGGGAAAAACAACATTAAAGCTACTTTCTTAATGAATAATGCAAATTTGATGGTTACAACAAAAGAAGGATCTGGGTGTAACAATTTCAGACAATTTAAAATTCAATATACATACGAATAAAGTAGTTAAAAATGCAAAATATCTTTAAACATATTAAAAGTAGAAATTCAGGATAATTCTTCCATTATACAATAGCCTTGTGCATCCACTTCTGGACTTTGTGCCTTTTGTCCTCCCACATTTGTGGGATGTCAAAATATGACAGAAACGAGTACAATGCAAGGTCACTAAAAGGATTCACAATAAGACTACTACAGAGTGCGAGTCTAGACTCAGATCACTCCAATTATTTTCTTTAGAGTATAGAGCTCTAACAGGAGACCTGATTTTCAACTTTAAGGCCTATCAGAATGAATATATATTAAATACAATTGGTTTGGAAACAAACTTAATTAATAAAAACATGCGATCTCATAACTTTAAGCTCAAAACTTTTTATGTAAAACTATTAAGCGCAGCAGATTCTTTACTCAGAGAGTGTCTCCTATATAGAACTCACTCCCTGTAGATATTGTCACAAGCACAAATGTAAAACAATTTAAGGAAAGACTGGATTCCTATATGGGAGATAAGAAATATACCTTTCACCACTGATACGATGGTGGCGAGATCTTTATGGGCTAACACCTCTTGAACTTATTGATCTATGAAACAGCTATTAAATATACAGTCCTTAAGAGACATGATTCTTTTTTGCTAATGTAATGCAAGTACAATTTTGAAGGTTATTCATGGTCTGCTTTAGCATATAAGTTGGCTTCCTTCAGCAATAATTTGTAATGGTCCATGTTTCTAAGTGTCTACTGGTGACTATGAGCTGTGCAATAAGGCTCACCACCCGGAACAGCAAAGTAGTTACAGTACACATTTTCAGAAGTGTTGCTTGTTTTATCTATGTGAATTCTTCTCAAACTGTAATTGCTGCATGATAAACTGTGAAGAGGAATGCCTAGAAGGATGCAATAAAAGATTCAACACAAACATGGAATGTTAATGTAGGGAAACTTGGCTGAAATTAGTCAAACAAAAGATACTTAGACACTGAATATTATATTGCATTTCTCAGGAACCATCACGGTCATGGGCGCTGGTTTACCAGGATTGAGAAAGGACAAATTCCATTTTGCACATTGTAAAAAACAGTATTGTCACCGGTGTCTAAGATAAAATCTGGTTTTACAGGTGTTTGGTTTTGTGTACTTTATTTAACAATTTTTAACACTGCTAACATGCATTTTTGCAATTTTGACCACCACTATTGCACATCCTTCCATCCTTGTACCAATTTAAAGTTATTTTAGATACCAGATGCGATGGCAGCAGCACTACAGCCCCCATCCCTAAGGTGTGATGGAAGCACCACTACGGCCTTCTTCCCTTAGGTGCAGTGGCAACACCAACAAGCACTATGGCCCCCATCCCTCTGGTGTGACAGCAGCAGCAACAGCACAATGGCCCCTCCCTCAGGTGTGATGGAAGCAGCAGCAGTGCAGCCCATATCCCTCAGGTGTAATGGCAGCAGTACTACATTCCCCATCACTCAGGTGTGATGAAAGTATCAGCACTCTGGCCCCCATCCCTCAGGTGGGATGGCAGCAGTACTACATTCCCTATCCCTCAGGGGTGATGGCAGTAGTGACAGCACTATGATCCCCTTCCTTCAACATCCACCCCACATGCACAAGGTACAAACTACTTGGTCTCTTTGCATGTTAGAACTCAAGAATGAATTCATCTGAACCACCACCACCACTAAGCTGGACTACCTTTATTTTTCTGTCTATCATTTAACTGCCTGAATTGGATTTCTGCCTGTGACACCACTGACCAGGGCTCAGGAACAGACTTGGGTGTTGGAGGACCAGCGGGGGTGAAGGCTTGAGTGTCCAATGACCACTCACCTTCTCCTGGGAGGAGGGTGTGTTCCTGGCTCAGCATTTGCTGGCCCTGTGGAGGCCAGAGCATGGCACACATTGGCCCTCACTGTGGGAGGGCGTGACAGACATCCGCTTGTGCCTTGACATCATGTGGCCTGTCACGATCTCAAGAAAATGGTAAAACACCAGCTGGCCATCCAGAGGATGGCTGCTGGTCCCTCAATAAGCTCAAAGCCCCAGACACATGTGACCATTCTGATCCCTGCTGTACCCAGTATACACAGCAAGCTCTTTGGGGCAATTCTGCTCTCTAGTAGTCTCTCACAGGGGTAGGGGCCCACCCGATTAAGGGTTACTTTGGGTTACCTGGTAGCACAGCAATAAGGGGCAGTGGATGGTGGTTGGGACTCCGCAGTGGTGGTAGAGGGCCTTGGCAGGTCTGAAGGAGTGGATGGCCAGGGGGTAGGAGGAGCAAAAAAAAAAAAAAAACTGGCTGAATTTGTTTCTACGAAGTAAAGTGTCTTCACTTAAAAATCCACAAATGATTAGTGGAGGACCTTCAAATGGAAAATCATGCATCTTCCAAACACGTGGATGCTTTTTCTTACTTGGTCTCCATGAGAAGGGTGTCTCCCAGTTTTCATGTCTGAGCTCAGATATGAATTGAGCACCACTCTGCCCACCAGCTCTATACAGCCCCTGGGGTCTTACATAGAACATAGAAGTTGACGGCAGATAAGGACCACAAGGCCCATCCAGTCTGCCCATTTCTTTTTCTACCTTATAAATGTGCCATCAACCTTTGCTCTGTCAGTGGTCTATCTATTCATAGCCATTTGTATTGCTCCCTTATGCCTATCTCATGCCTGTTTGAAGCCTTGCACTGTATTCATAGCCACCACTTCTTGTGATAAGCCATTCCATACATCCACCACCCTTTCTGTGAAAAAGAATTTCCTCACATTCCCCCTTAATCGGCCTCCCTCTAATCTCATGCTGTGTCCTCTTGTCCTGCTATTTTTCTTATATTTAAATGTTAGACTCTTTCACCTTGTTAATGCCCTTAAGGTGTTTAAATGCCTCGATCATATCACCTCTCTCCCTCCTTTGCTCAAGGGTATACATCTTGAGCTCTGTTAATCTGTCCTCATATGTCTTCTGATGCAGTCCCTGCACCATTTTGGTTGCCCTTCTCTGGACTGCCTCAATTTGGTTAATCTCCTTGTGAAGGTGTGGCCTCCAATACTGCACGCAATACTCCAGGTGGGGCCTAACCAGTGTCTTGTAAAGAGGGATTATTACCTCCCTCTTACGACTTGATACCCCTACTATTACACCCTAACACCCCCCCCCCAGCCTTACCTACTGCTTTAGAGGTCTGCTTGATGATTTCAGGTCATCATGATGATGATGCCCAAGTCTCTTTCTTCCTTTGTGACTTCTAGCAACTCCCCTCCCAGCCTATAGGTGGCTTCAGGGTTTCTCTTCCCTATGTGCATGATTTTGCACTTCTTTGCATTAAATCCTAGTTGCCACTCTTCTGACCATTTTGCTAGTTTTTCCAGATATCTTCTCATTCTGCCCACCCCATCTGGATCATCTACTCTGTTGCAGATCTTGGTGTCATCTGCAAACAGACAAGCCTTACCCTTCAGTCCATTTGGAAGGTCACTAATGAAGATGTTGAAGAGGACTGGCCCCAAGACTGAGCCCTGAGGTACCCACTTGTGACATGAATCTCTTCTGACTGTATATCATTTACCACCGCTCTGTTTTCTCGCCTGTCAACCAGTTTGCCACCTGTTGACCAACTTCTGACCCACCCGAGCCTACCCAGCTTATTTATCAATCTTCTATGTGGAACAGTGTCAAAAGCTTTGCTGAAGTCAAGGCAGACAACATCAACTGCTCCCCCTTGGTCCACCACTCTGGTTACCCAGTCAAATAAATCTATGAGATTAGTGTGACAGGACCTTCCTTTTGTAAACCCATGCTGTCTTGGATCCTGTGCCCCTATGGATTCCAGGTGTTGCACTATCCTTTCCTTAAGGAATGCCTCCATAATCTTGCCCACTACAGAGGTAAGACTGACTGGTCTGTAGTTCCCCCTTCTCCCTGCTACCACTCTTGTGGGCGGGATCACATGAAACCTTTCTCCAGTCTTCTGGGACCTCTCCTGTGCTCAGAGACTCACTAAACAGTTCTGCTAATGGCTCTGCTAGTTCTACCTTTAGCTCCTTAAGTACCCTGGGATGTATGCCATCAGATCCCATTGCCTTATCCACTCTGAGCTTAGCAAGCTCTTGTAGTACCCTTTCTTTGTGAAGGGAGTAGTGCTCACCTCCCTCCCTGTGTCCATGATGCTGAGCTGTGGGCCTCCCTACCTTCTCTTCAGTAAATACTGAGCAAAGTATCTATTTAGGATAGATGCCTTTACAGGTTCCTCCTTCTCACATGCTCCCTTTTCTCCATTAAACATGGCACCCCTCTGGACTTCTCCTTTCACTAATGTAGCTATAGAAAGTCGTGTCACCTTCTTTTACTGTTTGTGCTAGTGTTTCCTCAGTTTGGGACTTTGCCTGCCTTACTGCCTTCCCTGCTTCCCTTAGGGCAGTTTGGTATGCCTCCCTATCTTCATCCCGCTGTGTTCCCTTATATTTCCTGAAGGCCAGCCTTTTGGATCTGGTCTTTTCTGCTACTGTATTTGAGAACCAAAGTGGTTTCCTTCTTCTTTTACACTTCCTTTTCTGTCTAACACAATGGGATGTTGCTTCAAGTATTGCATCCTTAATGCTTGCCCACTTTGTCTGTACCCCCCTCACCTGTGTTTGTTTTTGCCAGGGCTAGCTTAACTCTGTTGGCCATCTTATCAAAGTCAGCTCCTCTGAAGTTCTATATTTTTGCCGTGGAATGGGATGATTTAGATGTAGTAGCCAAATTGAACCATACCATGTGATGGTCATTGGCCCCCCAGGTGACCTTCTACCTTGAGATCTGTGATCCCTTCCTTGTTAGTCAGTACTAGATCTAGGATAGCCCTGTCTCTTGTGGGTTGCTGTACCAGTTATTTGAGGCCCTCCCCCTGCAGGGAATTGACTGTGTGTCTAGTTCTGGCAGATGTTCCTGCTGGTATAGACCACTCTGTAACCCGGCATGTTGAAGTAACCATTATCAGAACCTCCCTTTAGCTGTCATGTTTTGTATATCTTCTAACAGTAATGTGTCTATGTCCTCCCCTGGTCTGGGGCCTGTAGACAACCCCAGTTCTTATGGCTGTCCCATTTCCTGTTTCAGGGTGACCCACAGTTCTTCTGGCTGCTTATGTGTATTCTGAATTTCTATGCTTTGATATTTTCATTAACATAGGAGCCACTCCTCCCCCCCTTTTTGCACCTTGGTCTCTTCTGAACAATACATAGCCAGGTACTGAAGTCTCCCAAGTGTGGTTACTGGTAAACCACGTCTCACTAATTGCTACTGTGTCCAGTTTAGCCTCTGACATTATTGCCTGCAGGTCTGGGATCTTATTTCCCAGGCTGTGAGCATTTGTGTACATGATTTTCCATTGGCCAGATTTTGGTGTGTTAGTTGTTGGGTGAGGTTTGGCATTACCCCAGTGCGTCGTATGGGGAGACAAACCTTTTTTCTTACCTGGTGATGCAAATGAACTGTAAACATGCTGAATCCCTGTTTG
Source organism: Neoceratodus forsteri (assembly GCA_016271365.2). NCBI lineage: Eukaryota > Metazoa > Chordata > Ceratodontiformes > Ceratodontidae > Neoceratodus > Neoceratodus forsteri. The sequence goes on along the minus strand of CM057457.1, from coordinate 408,671,832 downwards.
ACCACTAGCTGTGGGGGGAGGGGTGTTCTTCCCATTCGACGTATGGGGTGCTGCACCCCTCTCCCCATTTGCTAGTTTAAATATTCTGCAAAGACATCAAACTTTTGCCCCAATGCACTGACTCCCCTCCTTAGTCAGATGCAGTCCATCAAATTTAAAGAACTTTCGCTCCCACAACTGTTGCCAGTTCCTACAAATCTGTGTCCTTTTTCCTGGCACCAGCCCTTGAGCCACGTGTTTAGCTCCCCTATCTCCCCTTCTCTGACCTTCCGTCCATCTGCTCCCCTCTCACAGACTGGCAGGATCTCAGAGAAGGAAATGCCAGATGAAATAGATGATAGTTTGTCACCCAGCCTGGTCAGGTGTTCCTTGGTCTCCACAACTGACCGGCTGGCAAGATCATTAGTCCCTATGTGTACTAGGACATCAATGTCTTCTCCTGCTTTGTGAACAATTTTAGCAATGCGGTCAGTGTCTCTCCATGCTAATGTACCTGGGAGACATCTGACCATTACCCCTTGCTAGAGATGGGTATCAACTCCTCAAATCATGGAGTCTCCTATGATCAGAAGTTTTTTGGATTTCCTTATTGCTTTTTTTGTTTTGGTTCCTGATTTGGGTGAGTTTTGTTGTGCTAGCTCCTGTGCTGCAGTGTCCTGCTCTGCAGTATCTTGTGCCTCTTTGTTTGATTTCAGAGATAGAGGCAGATACCTGTTTGTAGTGTTTATATGGTTTTTGGAGCTAATATGTTGGAGAGCAGAGAGTGATGGGGCACCCAATTTGCCCCTCCTAATCACCTGCCAACTTCCTGGACCAACTACCCTCTGCGGTTGAGGTTTTTCTGTTAGATGCTGGGGAAATGTCAGGTGGTTCTTCTAATGTATTTCCTCTTGAATATGAAATTTAAGGCATGCAATCTCTGCCCATGCTGCCCGGAGGTCAGCCTAAGATCTCAAAGGCCCAGCATGTGGACAGTGTCCTAAATTCTGAAAGACTGTCCTTCTGAAAATTGTTCCACAGTACCTGCAGTTAATGATATCCATTCCAGATAAGTTGCTGGGTTTATAACTTAGTCAGAGTAATTAGAAGGAAAAAATGCAAGTAATGGTTTGATTGTGTTTTGTTTAACTTGTTATAACAAGTTAAATTACTAGTGCCCTATAAAATGAGCTCACCTTGTGGAGGCCCCACTGATCCACCCTTCCTGCTCTGCCACAGGAAATGTCACAACTGTAGTACCCTATAAAGGGGTGTAGTGTGGGGTGGTTGGAGATGGGGTTGGGTGGCTGGACCCTTCCCCTACTGAAAAGGAAGAACTACGGACGAAAGAACAAGGAGGTAAGAGCAGAAACAGTCAACAACAAATGCAGTAACCCTGAAAGCTTATCCTAATATTAGATAAAACTGTAAAAGCTGAAAAGCACCACCTGTAATAATTTCAGAGAAGATATACGCTGTAAGAAACACTTTGTTACAGAGAAAAATAAAGCAATGAAATGTTAGCAACAAACAGTAGCAATCCCCGTGAGTAAAAAATAAAAACATCACCACACAGTAAATCTGTTTAGCCAAAATAAGTAATCCTTTTCCCTTGCTCTGGTAAGTTTCTCTACTCTACTCTACTCTGCCTTTCAAGCAGTCTTAGAAGGAAAGAGCTCAGGTGAAGCTAGGTGCCTTGGCCAGCAAACCAAGTCTTCTACCCCCTGTGTGTGTCATTGGCTTGCAAAATCCACTGGCTAAGCATAAGCACACTTAAAAGGCTTAACATCTGATTTTTGTTGAAGCAGTCTATCAGAAACATTTTTGTTGTCACAGAGACTGAAACAGCAGGTGGAAGAAAAGGTGCAAATGATCCCATTCACATAAATGGGGTGCTAACTGTGAAGTCTTTGTAAGCAGTAAGGCAATTTCTTCCTTGTGAACTTACTTTCATTCAGACTAGTTTTCATTCAAACAACTGAAGATTCTGGATGGCCCTGCTGAGTATAAACTTGAATAAGCTAGTTGTTAACAGTGATCCTGTACTAGCAATCTACAACCTAGATGTTCACATGCAAAGAATACAATAAAAACCTGACTAAAGTCTAAAACAAACTTATTAAACACATAAAATGTATCTGACCATTTATCTTTACCTATACAAAATCATTGCAGCCGAGTAAAACTCAGGTAAATTACATGGTACCTTGACTATTGTATGATGTAGTAAACATATTTTATTTATTTAAGAGATTTACCAGGAAAAGCATACTGAGCAGAGTACCGCTCGATTCCAGATGTGCCCTGGGGAGTAAACATATAATGGTATTCTTTTTTTAATATTCTTTTTAAAGCAGATTAAGTCCCACTAGGCAGAACTGCCCATTTTCAGGGGTGACCCAGGAGCACTGGAAAGGTTAAGTGACTTGCTTGGAGCCACACAGCATGCAAGTGGAGGTTGTAGGAATCAAACCCATGTCTACCGGATATACCCAGCTCAATCACCGCTTGTTACTCTAACCATTAGGCTATACTGCCAGTAATAACACCCATACATAATGTTTTAATATATGATTTCAATAATAGTGCACAGTACCTACAGTGCAAATTATGAATATTAAACACTTTACAACATTTTACTAAAACTGAATTATTTGCCACTCCATCTGCTTATTTTTTTCTTGCACCAAAGTGGGTGATTGTTGAGAGAACACTGTAAAATGCTTTTAATCAGGCTTCATTATTCTACATCCAGAAACAGATAACATTTGTTTATTCTGGATTTATTTGATATTGATTTTCTGTGGCTCACTAAATAGAATCTATTTAGCACTGTATGAGGCAAATGTTTTTACACGTTGGAAAAGAGGCAACACATCTTATCCATTTAAGATTCAAGTTAGGAACATATGTTTTCTTCATATTTAAAACATATTCAAGTGTCAGTGTATTCATTTAGTAGTTTATGCTGACTAATATATGCTGCAGAAAACAGTAAAGGATTTATTGTGAAGTGCTCAGGGTCTATAGTAGAACTCCCACAATTTCCCAGCAAGGTTTGCAATATATCTCTGCAATTTCAGGTTACTTTTCCTGCAATTTTCCAGTGGCCCTGCCCATGTGTGCTGATATTTGTATTGTTTTATCATCCAGTGTAATATAAATAGTAAAAGAAGTTTAGGCACATACTAAATGAAAACTGTGGTTTCAGGAAGGAAAATAGCCCTCAGCTGATAGAGAGTTTGGTGGGAAGCATGGGTGGTTAAACTGAAAAGATGGTTACAACAACGCTGTGTGGGTGGTTTCCTTACTGATTCTATATGCAGCAAAGCAGAAAGAATGCAAAGCATAGCAGCATTCATTTTAAGATGCTGAAATCTGGGCCAGCCCCGGCACTGCGGTAGCGCTACTGCTTGCAATACCAGCTACCCTGGGTTGTAGCGAACTTAGGTTGCTGGAGTACTGGCCTGGGGAGTAGGATCAAGCACCTGGGGGGTGCTCTCCTCCTCTGGGGAGGGTGGGCTGCAGGTCCCACTGCATTACTGCCACCTGGGTGACCACGGGTGGTGGTGCAATGGGCCTGCAGAGTGATCAGGAGGGGAGGACGCTAGCCGGGATCTGGAGCAGTGGTATGTCTCTATGTGCCCTACCTCCTTGGATCCCCTCACGGAACCCACTGGGATACCTAACACACACTAAGAAACTGTGGAAGGGTGACCAGGGGTCCCCTTCATTCCCACTTGGGAGGTACAACCCAGTCAGGATGAGGGCAGGCCCACAGGAGCTTCCCAGCATTACCTGGGGTGAAACTAGGAGATACCTAGCCTAGGGATCTCTGAAAAGTGGAGACTAATGCAGTGGGAAGGAGGCATAGAAAGAGAAAATAAAAAAATTAAAAAGATGCTGAAATCTCAGGGATTCTGTGCAGTGATATGCAATTTCCATAAGGCACTGGTGCAAGAACTCAAAATCCACAAACCAAGCAAGATTCCATGATTTTTACTGGTATTACTGGTAAAAACAGAAAACCAGGGTCCTTGATCAAGGTGCCAAGTAACATCACCACTTACGAATGCATCCAAGAGAAACAATAGCCAATGGTGTGGGATGCACCAAGTCTTTAACAGTGTTAAACTGAACTGAAACAACTTTTGTCTAAGTGTTTACAGCCCGATCTGTGCACTCTAAACAGAAGCCCTACTTTTCTGATGTTCACAAAAAGTCAAGATAAGAAGCATAAAAAAAATCTGAAATAAACCTGGAAGGTTTGATGGTAAACCTAGAAGAATTAAACCTTCTAAATCCACAAGGCAAAGAGAGAAATGAAAACTACCAGAGGAAAAACAATTTTCTCCAATTCTGACTGCAAACATAGACAAGTCAAACATACAAATCCATTTTCTCCCTTATCAACTCAATATTACAGGACCACTTTTCCCAGTTCAAATACCACCCCTAGAGGAGTTAAGCTAAATTTGCTTCAAGAAGAAGAAATATACTCTAGAGAAAGGAATTAGACATTTTGAAAGGAATAATTAGAAGATAGAAATATCCTTTAAAAAAAAACCTGTCAAAATAAAGAGGGATGCCTCAAACAAGCAATCAGCAATAAACTGGCAAACAGAAAGATCTTTCTAATCAAAGTAAGGACACTGAAAACACTCAAGTTGCAGATCAAACTGAAAAACAAGAAGCAACAACTCTCAAGCCATTAGAATTGCTAAATACTGCAACCACAACCAATAAAAATAAAATAGGAGGAAGAACTGCATTGTCAAACACAAGATCAAGACCCACCCCTCTTGGGTAGAAGCTTTTCAGCAAGAACTCCACATACTAAACCATGAAGTGGGTTCAATTGAGTAGTTAGTACAAGAAATTGACATTATGAAAACATATATAAATAACTTGGAAACCACTGCCAAACAAACATAGGACTGAACAGAGCTGAAAATGCTGACGGCCAGTGCAGTGAATAAAAAATAGAAAAAAAAAGTGACCCCATTCTTAAAGAAGAACTAAAGCCAACGTTTACAAAAAATATGTTGTGCAGAGTGTTCCGATTTGTAGGTGTACTTCTAGTAAGTCCTTCCTTTACTTGCTGAAATAAGTTTTTTTCAAAATTTGCTTGTTGGTTTTATGGCCCTTGGGGATCTCCATATCAGCATTTCTAATGACTTCTTAGTTCTACAATGCCTCCTGTCCCACGTAACTGTGATGTGTCCTGGACTATTACTTCAACAAGAGCTGTGTTTTTCTCATGTTTATAGTAGTAGAGCTGTTATGTTAATTAACTCTTCTTGTCCAAGGAGTTCTAAACACATGGCAGATGTCTGAGGGATAATTGAGTGGGCAATTCTGTAAGGAAACAGCTAGTGTCTTCATTAATTGTAGCATCTGTGGCATTTGTGACCTTGTGTGATTTGTGTGAATTGCTAATGGTATTGTGTAGTCTGATAGCATGAAAGGCTTTAAAAATAAAACATTCACTTCTGCAGACTAGACCTAGACACATACATAATAAACAGAAGTTTGGATTAGTTATTTAGTTGTAGCCAGAATCTCAGACTCATAACAGTAAATGCTGCTGCAGCAGTTATTATTCTCTGAATCAATGGTCCTGGATACATCACAGTCACATGGGACAGGAGGTAATGTAGGAACAAGAAAGGCCATTACAAATGCTAATATGGAGATCCCCAGAGGCCATAAAAGCAGCAAGCAAATTTAGAAAAAAACCCTTTCAGCAAATAAAAGAGAAGGCCATACTAGGAATATACCTACAAATCAAAACACTCTATACATTTTCTTTTGCAAATTTCAACTTTAGTTCTCCGTTAAGTCAGGTCATATTCAAAAATTAGGACACCAGTACTGTATTAACCTTTGATGTTTGCTGAAAGCACTCTTCTCAACACACACCACATCCCCAAGATGGCTTCCTTCTGCAGTTCATAAGGTGTCACAAATATTGGTAGCATATTTAGATGTGCCTGAAAGTTCTTTTTGATTAGTCATGTTGCTCCAAGCACAACCAAAATTATTTGTGTGTCCTTATTCCACATCAGTTTAGTTTTTGATAGCATAACTTGGTATTTCATGAGTTTAGGTCTCTCTGTACTCAGGATACTGTAGTCACTGGGGGTGGCTATTTTAATCAGCAACTAGAGTGAATTCACTGATGTTTTATTAGGCTACCCCTACTACCAAAACTCTTGTCACAATCAGTGCATTTATATGGTCTTTCTCAGGGTTAATGCTTAGGGATTTCAGGTAACATGATGAGAATGGACACAATTCCTAAGCCACAGAACATTCAAAATTCAGGAAATCAGTACTGTATTAGTCTTTGATGTTTGCTGACAGCACTCTTCTCAGCATATGCAATGTTCCCAAGAAGGCTTCCTTTTGAAGTTTATAAGGTGACACAAATATTGCTAGCATATTTAAATGTGCCTGAAAGTTCTTTTTGATTAGTCCCATTGCTGCAAGTACTATTGGAACAATCTGTGTGTCCTTATTCCACATCAATTTTGTTTCTGACTGCATATCTTGGTATTTCATGATTTTGTGTCTCTCTGTATGCAGGACACTGCAGTCACTAGGGGTGGCTATTTCGATCAGCAATACTTTTGTTCTTTTTTCTTGTATTACAATATCTGGTTTTCTCGTTACCACTTTCTTGGCAGTTGGCATTGGGTGATCCTATGTGATCATTACTTCTTTATTCTCTGTGATTCTTTGTGGCTCATGTTTCCAGTGTCTCTCTGCTACCTGTATGTTGTAGTGTCTTCACAGTTTTCAGTGGATCAATCTTGCTATGTTGTTGTGTCTTTCAGTATATAGGCCTTCTGCCATGAATACTTCTCATCCTACCAAGAGATGTGCAACTGTTTCTCATTCTGTACTACAGAACCTGCACTTGTCTGTTTCTCCCATTTTTTTCCTATGGATTTTTTGAACCATCTTGTGTGTAGCCCACTATCTTGGGCTGCTATTATTAATATCTCATCTCATGACCTAAATTCACCTCTCTCTAACCACTCACAGGTCAGGGCTTGATTGACCTCTGATTGTTCCAGTAGTTTCCTGTATTTTCCATTATAATTATGGACTTTCCAGCTGTTCTTTCTTTTAGGCTTGTTTTCTTCATGATGCAGGACTTTGACTATGTTTGGGTCCAAGGATGTCAGTAGGCATGTATGTAGCCCTACTATCGTGGACTTATATGTGTAATCAATCTCAGTGAGGTCCATGCCTCCCTCTGACCTTGGGATTTATAATCTTGGCATGCACTGGTTTTTGTATATTAACTGGTGAGCATGAAGCAGTTTTCTTGTGTTTACACCTAACTTGTTCAACACTTTTGGTGGCCAGTCTATTACACACCAAAACTGTATGATATCTCGCTCTAGAATGAATTCGTTGATGTTTTATCAGGTTACCCTTCTGGGCAAAACTTTTGTCACATTCAACACAATTATAAGGCCTCTCGCCAGAGTGAATTCTCCGATGTGTTTTCAGGTTACCCTTCTGTGCAAAACTTTTGCCACATTCAGCACAATTATATGGCCTCTCTCCAGAGTGAATTCGCTGATGTTTTATTAGGGTACCCTTTTCGCGAAAACATTTGTCACAATCAGTACATTTATATGGTGTCTCCCCAGAGTGAATTCGCTCATGTTTTGTCAGGTCACCCTTCAGGGCAAAACTCTTGTCACATTCAACACATTTATATGGTCTCTCACCAGAATGAAATATCTGATGTATTATTAGGGTATCCTTCCGGGCAAACCTCTTGTCACATTCAACACATATATATGGTCTCTCTCTCCAGAGTGAATTCTTTGATGTAAAATTAGGGCATTCTTCTTGACAAAACTCTTGTCACATTCAGCACATTTATAAGGTTTCTTGTGAATTTGGTGCATTGTACTTTTATGCTGCACAGTAAAACACTTGTTAGTACATTTAACTGCATTTAGCTTGCTTAAACTCCTCTGATATTTGGTACATTTACATTGCCCTTCTTCTTCGTGAATCTGTTGTTGTACAGTGATGAGATGTAGGTCATGAAAACTCTTGCACTGATGGGGATTCTCTGCTGTGTGACTCAGCTGGCAATTCTCAGGCAATGATGTGTGGTTCCAGTTGTTTCTGCACTCAAACTTCCTGCTGACTGAAATTAGATATTTTAATTAGTATTTTCTTACCATAAGCAAACACATATGTCTGTTGTTTTTATCTTAATCTTTTTGAAAGCTCCATCAATTTTCCCAAAGTTTAACCTCAATAAGTTTTTTTTTTAACATTCCATTAATACACCCCCACACAGACTGCATCCTACCTTCCCCTATTCCTAAAGCACACTTGGTAGTATCCACTCTCTAAAACTCCCAGTGATCTAATCCAACCTGACCTGTGGTACATCTAACTGAACAGCAGATGATTACTGGGATCTCAGTCCAACACACACTATACTGGTAAAAGCCTGCCTGTAAACATACAGAAGAAAATTACTAGCCTTGTAAAGCTAGAAGAAAATATTCTATTCCCTCTGTTCTGTCTGTTTACTTTTCTATCTCAATCCCTCTACCACATGGGAGTGCCCATGATGAACTATGGCTGACTGCCTCAGTACTCACTGGATTGCTACTGAGCACAGACCTGATGCAACAGTTCTGGACCCAAAATTCACAGAATCATGGCACATCACCATGTACAAAGTAGTATCAGTAGTCGATGTAGTAGACATTATTTAAGGTGCCCTTCCCAAAGGGTCCAGGGCGCCCTTCCAAAACAGTTAAAATACAAAAACAGAAAATTAAAACACAGAACAATAAAATTATAAATTAATAAAAATGACAGGAAATTAGCTTGGCAGAAAACACCAGGAGGAAGGACTGCTGTGTGACTGGACTTCTCTACTAGGACTATATTATCCTCCTTCCCTCCCCTCCAAAGCTAGTTCTACTTTTATAGGCACAGGATTTGACTGACAACAGGAACTTCCTGTTTGGGAGCAGGAAGTGAGTGATCACAGAGCCACCAAAGACCCACCATCCTAGAAGGGTAAGAGTGAGCTCACGGCCCCTCTAGCTGCTGGAGGTCTGCCCTCTCTGAGCAAGTAAGAGGTTTACTGAGAATATAGGATACTCTCTTGTCTCAGAACAGGACAATCAGAGCTTAAAGGGCACACAGGCAGAAAGTAAGTAGAGAGAGAGAAAAAAAAACAGAGGAAAGAGTAAGGATTCCAAACAGTTAAGGGGTCAGAAATAAGACATGATGGGAGTGGTGCAGTGCAGTGGTTGTGGAGCAGCAGTCTTCCAGGAGATGTTCTGGAGGATGTGGTGTTGTCCCATCTGCAGGCACCCTCTGGGCTGAGGGGAGGTTGCTCATCTTCAGGCTGAGTTGGCCAGGATTTGTGGGACCTCCTCTTCCATCCAGAGACCACCAGTGCCACTGCCATTGCCTCAGAGGTTGCCAAAAAAGAGGAGCGGTTGGACCATAGTGGGCTCAGGGAGGGTGAGGGTGGTGGAACAGAGGCACATCCCTCCAGTTGTACCTCTCCACAATTCCTATGGCATTCTGGCAAAATGTGGTTCCTCTATGGAGGCACCTGCACTGGAGACCAAGGAGGATGCTGGAAACCTGGAACAAAGGAGACCCACAGGAGGGTGGCAGGGGACCCCACGGGGGAAGGAAACAACTCCTGGTGGGGGACTCCATTGTTAGGAAGGTAGAACTGGGGGAGGAGAGGGAGGTAAGATGCCTGCCTGGTGCCATGACTTGGAAGGACAGGGAACAAATCCTCAGGACTGCCAAAGCAACTGCACAGGGGAGGGAGCTGGATGTCATTGTCCACCTAGGGACAAATGACCTGGCTAAGAAAGGGATTAGAGAAGTGCAGGAAGAGTTTTTGGAATGGGGAGGGGCCTTAGACAAGTAGCACGCACAGTAACCTTCTCGGAGGTGCTGCCCATATATAGCGTAGGAGAGGCTAGGGTGCTCTGTACCATGGGATTCAATCAGTGGTTGAAAAACTGATGCAGAGCACAGGGATTTTGCTTCACTGGGGACTGGGGGTCCACCTGGAGTGATGCAAGCCTATACTGGCATGATGGGCTGCATCTGTCCAGGAGGGGAACCAGGATCCCAGGTGACAGGTTTAAAATGCTTCACTGGCAAGCATTTAAACCAGCCAAGGGGGGAGGCACTGGAAAGGAGCAGGGAAATCCTAGCCCCCCAAAAATCATAGTAGTAAGTGCAGTAAACACCAACATAGAGGTGCTGATAAGGAGAATGGCAGGTGTAAATGGGGGAAAGTGACAAAGGCAAGAAGGACAGGGATGGGCCAAAAAGGAGTAAGGCCATCAGGAAATGGAGGCTAATGAGTACCAATGCCCGTAGTCTGGGCAACAAGCTCCCTGAGCTGGTGGCCTTGATGGAAGAGGGATGCCTGGATATTGTAGCAGTCACAGAAACATGGTACACAGAGAACCACAACTGGGATGTTAACATACCAGGGCACATAACCTACAGGAGAGACAGGCAGGGGAGAAGAGGGGGAGGAGTAGCTCTCTATGTAAAGGAAGGGATAAAAGCAATTGAACAAAAAAGAGTAAACAGGGAGGAGAGGAGGCACTGTGGGTCACCTTGGAGACTGAAAAGGGCACCACAATTCACACAGGGGTTGTGTAAAGACCCCCATGTCAGGGGGAGGGAATGGACAAGGATAGGACAGAAGGCATTCTTAGGATGGCAGAGAAAGGGGAGATACTGTTGATGGGAGACCTGAATATGCCAGATGTTAACTGGAGCACATTTGCTGCAGCCACATCCAAGAGCAGGGCCATTCTTGATGCCCTACAGGTGGCAGGCCTCAGACAGCTAGTTTCGGAACTCACTCATGAGGGAGCAATCTTAGACCTCGTACTCTCAAATGGGGGCAGTGAGAGGATCTCAGATCTAGAAGTGGGTTGCCATCTGGGAACAAGTGACCATCAAACAGTGTGGTTCACATTAAACTCAGCTACAGAGTCAAGCCATACAAAAGTAAGGGTACTGGACTTCAGGAGGGCTGACTTTGGCAGTATGGGAAAGTGCCTCAGAAGAGCACTAGTAAACAGGCTAGAAGGAGGGGTGGAGCAAAAATTGGGGAAATCATCAAAACGGCCATCACAGAGGCAACAAGCCTTTGTGTGAAGCAAATAAACAAATCAAAATGAAAGAAAAAGCCACTATGGTTCTCAAAAGAGGTGGCTGGGAAAGTCAGGGAGAAAAAGACAGCATTCTGGAAGTATAAGGAAACACAGAAGGAGCAGGACAGAGAGCTGTACCAGTTAAGGCAGAAGGAATCAGGAAGGGAAGTCGAATAGCAAGGCTCAAACTGAGGAAAAGACAGTCAACTCGGTTAAGAAGGGGATAAAACCTTTTATAGGTACATCAGCGAGCATAGAAAGACAAGGGAGAGACAGTGAGACTGAACTGAATGAATAGTGGGTGGAGAGGGGACGGTGAAAAAGCAGGGATACCGAATGAATATTTCTGATCAGTATTCACAAGAGGAGGGGAAGTGCCTAATCCATTAACTGAAGCACTCTTGATGGGGGGGGGGGTGATCCCAGTCTTTTCACAGAAGAAAGGGTTCTGCAAAAACTCCTAAAACTGAAGGTGGACAAAGCAATGGGGCCTGATGGAATTCACCCCAGAATTCTAAAAGAATTAAAGGGGAACTAGTGAAACCACTGGCTATTGTTTTTAATAAATCATGGGAGGATGGTATGGTACCCGAGGACTGGAGGAAGGCAGATGTGATTCCCCTTCACAAAAGCGGGACCAAGACAGAGGCAGGAAACTACAAACCTGTCAGTTTGATCTCTGTGGTAGGGAAAGTGATGGAGTCACTTCTGAAGGAAAGAACTGTTGAGTACCTAGAGGCCAGTGGGGCACAGAACCCAGGGCAGCATGAGTTCACAGCAGGAAGGTCATGTCAGATGAATCTAACAGATTTCTTGGCCTGGGTGACCAAAGTAGTAAACCAGGGAGGGCTGTGGACATGACCTACCTAGACTTTAGCAAGGCATTTGACACAGTCCCACACAAAAGATTAATAGTCAAATTAACCAGCCTGGAAGTGGGTCACAGGGTGGTAGCCTGGGTAAAACACTGGCTGGACAACAGGACACAGAAGGTAATTGTAAATGGAGTCCACTCTGAAGAAAGAGGGGCTACAGTGGGGTACATGAGGGTTCAGTATTGGTCCAGTCCTTTTAATGTCTTTATAAGTGACATTGCAGAGGGACTGGAAGGAAAAGATACCTCTTTGCAGATGACACAAAGATCTGCAACAGGGTTGATACACAAGGAGGCTTGAAAGGATGAGAAGGGACTTGCAAGGTTGGAGGAATGGTCAGAAGTGTGGAGCAGTGATTCAGCAAAGAAGTGCAAATAATGCACCTGGGAAACAAGAACCCAGGGAAGAATACACAATGGGGGAGGAGGTAGTAACAACAACAAAAGGAAAGGGACCTGGGGTAATCATATCAGATGACCTTAAGGTTAGCAAGCAATGTGAGAAGGCAGTAGGGAGGCTGGGGTATACTGGGATGCATAGGGAGGCATCACCAGCAGAAAACAGGAAGTTGTTATGCGCTGTACAGACAGTTGGTGAGACCCCATCTGAGTACTCAGTCCAGTTCTGGAGACCCCATCTCCGCAAGGACATAGACAGGATAGAGGCAGTCCAGAGAAGGGCAACTAAATGGTGCTGGTTCTGCAAGAGAAGTCGCATTTAGGAGAGAACTAAAGGAGCTTATATATGTATACCCCTTGAGGAAAGAAGAGAGGGGGACATAATAGAAACTTTAAGTACCTCAGTGGAATCAACAAAGTCCAAGAGGGTAGCATCTTTCAGAAAAGAGATGTGCAAGAACAGGGGACACAATTTAAAGATGGGGGTGGTTCAGGGGCAATGTGAGGAAGTAGTTTTCCACAGAGAGGGTAGTGGATGCATGGAACCGCCTTCCTGAGGAGGTTGTGGGGTCTAAAACTGTGGGAGAATTCAAGAATGCATGGGACAGACATAAAGCAATTCTTGTCGGGGTAGGAAGAAATAGGCTGTTGGTTAACTAGGATCTGCAGCCTATCCTGTAGGTAGAGAAATGGGCAGACTAGATGGACCAAGCGGTCCTTATCTGCCATCAAAGTCTGTTTCTATGAAATAAAATCAAAGCTTAAACAACTAGAACTGGTCTATAGCTAATCAATTTAAACATCTTCCTATGTCCCAAGGAAAGCTTGTCTAAATAAAATTTTTAATTTATGTTTAAAAATGTCCAGTGATGGTGCCTCTTGAAGATGGCTGGGCAAAGAGTTCCAAAGAGATGGAGCAGCGACCTCAAATGCTCGGTCCCCAGAGCTCTTCAATCTCACTCTGGGGATCTCCAGGAGGGCACCAGATGCAGATCTCAGAGACCAAGATGGGACATAAGGGTACAGGAAATCCTTTAGATAGTTCCAACCCAAGCTATGTAGGGCCTTATAAATCAAAATACCTATCTTGAAGGTGATGCACCAGTGCACCAGCAGCCAGTGCAGTTCATGCAGCACAGGGGTGATATGGCTAAATCTGGAATGACCAGTCCGCACTCATGCTGCTGCATTCCACAGGAGCCGCAGGCAACACAGCTCACCACCCCCAATGCTGAGGTAGAGGGTGTTACAGCAGTCAAGTCTTGAGGTCACAAATGCATGTAGTAGGGCAGCCAGGTCTTCATGCAGGACAAAGGGCTTAATCCAGGTGATGTTCTGGAGATGGTAAAAAATGGCTCAGACAACAGCTGACACCTGAGCATCAAATGCCAATTTGGTGTCCAACACAATGCCATAGTTTTCACCCTAGATGAGACCTCCAGTTCCGTTGTGCAATAAAAAAAGGCACAACCTGTCAATGGAGGTTCCCAGGCCCACCCTTCGACCAGGTTCTACCTCCAGTATCTCTGTTTTTCCGGGGTTCAGTCCCAGACAGTTCAAGGCCATCCAAGACTGGATCACAGCCAAGCATTTATTTACATCAACAGCACCAGATCTATAGGTGAGAAAAACAGGAAGAGCTGAGTATCATCAGTGTAACAATGGAAACTCAGCCCATACCATCTTATGACCTTGCCCAGAGGCAGCATACACATTGTGAACAGCATTGGAAGAGGATAAAACAGTTCCCCAAAACTACCCTCTGAGACCTGCCCCAGAGGAAGGACTCAAACAAGCTAATGACCTTGCCAGTAAATCCCACATACTCGCTCAGCTTCTCCAAGAACACCTCGTGGTCCACAGTATCGAAAGCTGAGGAGAGATCAAAGATGATGAAAATGGTATGCTCCCCCAATCTCTCACCCCATGTAGGTCATTCAACACCTTGACCAATGCTGTCTCCATATTGTGCACAGCCCAAAATCTGGAGTGGAGTGGTTCATAAATCTGGAAATATGCAAGGTGCTCCCCAAGCTATTCTGCTACCCCTTTCTCAAGAACCTTTTCTAAAAAAGGAAGGTTCAAGATAGATCAATAATTTGCCTGGACATCGGGGTCCAAAGATGGCTTTTTCAGCAGAGGCCTAACTAAAGCCTGCTATAAAGACTCCGGAAAGATGCCAGCCGACAAAGAACTCCCAGCAAAGACCAGACCAAGGGCCATGATGCAGCCAACCAGTAGCTGTGTCGGGCCTGGGTCCAGGTCACAGAACATTGGTTTAAGCCAGTGGATAATCCCAGGGACCTCCTGAGCCGTCACCAGCCAGAACTCACTCCAGGGTGGCTGAGTGCAATCACTCGAGTGAGAAATACCACTGCTGGAGGCTTGAATTTCACTGCAGGAAATCCTGGATTTTAGAGAGGACACTCCTTCCAAGAAGAATCGAGCAAACTCTTCACTTTTGTTAGTAGAATTAACTCTGACAGCTTCCAGACAGGCTGGGTATAACAGCCTGTCCACAACCTGGAAGAACTGAGCTGGTTGATTCTTCCCAGTTGCAATCATCCTAGACATAAAAGCTGCCTTTTTTGCATAACTGCCTTCTATTATTCATGATTATGAGATATCAAAACCAGCTTGTTCTCAGGAGATCTCATCTTCCTCCATCACCTCTCCAACCTTTTCCCCATAGCCATCAACCTCCTTGGCTCCCCATCGAAGCAGGGGGAGCTGAGGCAAAATGCACAGATCAATGCAAGACAGTGCAGAGCTCCATCAGCAGCACTATTATAGGCAGTGACTGCACTCTCTGGGCCGCCAGCATGGGCATCCAACACAGACAAAATCTCCAGTTCTGCTTAAAGTCCCTCTGGCTGAACACCTTTTAAAGAGTGGAACCGGACCATTTCCACAGGGGATTGGACCCTCAGGAGGGGGCCTGCAAAGCTAAACTCAATGAAGCAATGATTAGACCAAGCTACCTGACTAATATTGAAAGAATCAATCTCAAGCCCCATTGAGAACACCAGATCAAGTACATGGCTGGATTGGTGGGTCCCAGATGTGGAAAATGGAGTCAGGCCCAGGGCCTTCATATTTTGCAGGAGGACTCTGGCCCCAGGTGATGACACATCATCTACCCAGGTGTTGAAGTCACCTAGAACTATCCATCCTGGAGACTCCAACACAGTTTCAGCGACAAAGGACATCATCTCCTGCAAAAAGCCCCGATCAAACCCAGGTGGACCATAGATCCGGAGCACCCTAAATTACATGTCTGGACCCCCTGCACCACCACACATTTGAAAGAACTCGTGTCCCTGACTGGGTGCACCGTTGGGCCCAGCTCTGATCTAAAACAGACTGCAACCTCCCTCTCCCCCACAGTCCTTCCTCAGACAGTGGACAACAGAGTACCCTGCTGGGACTGACACCTCAAGCACAGGGCCTGTGGTATCACCCAGTCAGGTCTTTGTAATGCAGGCCAGATTGACTGACCCCACAAGACTTGCCATTATGGCAGTCTTGTTGGCCATCGACCTGGTGTTGCAAAATACTGCCCGAAGAGGACAAAGGGCTGGAGCTGCTCCATCGGCTACCTGTCCTCTTGATCCAAAGAAAACCCTGGGCACAGGGACAAGGCATGAGGGACCTCATTCCAACAGTCTCCTGAACTCAGGGAATCTCTTGGTCCCTATGACATGAACTGGCTCTTCAAAGACAATATTCCTCTCCCACCACTCTGTCTGGCACCCTTCCTCAAGATGTTGAGCTTCTTACACCTTTGCCAAACCACATCATCCAATGGGGAAGTGAGGAAGGGACAGAGATCATTAAGAAGGGAGGGAGAGTAGACTAAATGTTGGGTCTGAGATGATAACTCCATCCTTTAACAACTACTACTACAAAATACAAAAGTCAAAATTAACAAATATAAACCACACTATTAACACCCAAACGCCCGCAGCCCAAAAAAATAACACTATACCACCCTCCCAACCTCATAACCACACTAACACTAACACACACACACACACACACACACACACACACACACACACACACACACACACACACAGGAACTCCCAAATCCCCTTTCTTAGAGTACCAAAATTAAAACTAAAGTCCAAGGAGTTCAAATTTGAAGTCACCAGTAGCTCTAGGAAGAGAAGTTCTTTCACATGGAGTGAAATACACAGTTCTAAATGGAGCAAGATGTAAAGGTGCTAACGCTCTCAGTCCTAATGTTAAATCACAGATCAGACCAGAGAATATAAACCTCTGACTTTTTTCTTTTATCATCTTTCTATTTCTCTCCTGCAGACACTCACCTGCCTTTTCTCCTGCCGCTGTTCTACTTCCCCCGATGACCACAGATGCACATCTGCCCAGGCTGGCTGGCACACGCAGCTGTACCCATAAGAGGGACCCTCCCCTCGGTCCCTGCATCAGGCCAGGATCCAGTACTGGTCCCGGTGTTTATGCCCATGAGCCCCACCAGGCTCAAGAAGTGTGGCCATCAAGTTGCCGTGGACAGTGCTGCCATTTTCCATCAATTTTAACTCCAGGAATGCAGACATGCAATGACATCTAGCACTGACATACTGACATCTGCTGCATTCCTACCTCCATCGCACTGTCTCTAGCAGTGCCTCCAGGTGTCCCCAGGGGCTGCTGCAGAGCACTGACCCACATCCTTCCCCAGGATAGGAGAGCAGTCCTCCAGACGCTCAATCCTATCCTCCCCTGCTGACCCCTGACAGCCTGGGCTCACGTCCGAACCCAGATTGCCAGCGAGACGTGAGGTGTGGCATCCAGCACCTCAAACCTCAGAGCCACCGGACTGGCTCTCTGACCTCTCTCACACACATCAAAGGCTACTCAGGGCAGGTCAGAAAATCAGCCCCTAGGAATAGATAATCAGCCCAGAAAACTTAACCAAATCAAAATTAGTGGGGTAGTAAAATGTAAGGGCCCTCTTATGGCCACATAAACATCAACAAAGCTCTCTATTGGACTTCACCCCCAACCCTTTCATACTAACCCCTCCCCATACTAGAAAGCACCTCCTACTATCTTTATCTTGCACAGTGAATAGGCAGCCCTCATGCTCATCTCAAATACCATCTGAACTAAACAGGTATCCCTGGGCATAATCCCGGGCATCAACTCCAAATAATATAGCAATACAGGAGAGGGTGATAAAAAAAAAAAGCTTGAAACTTACAGCACCTTCCCTGGCAAAAATAAACACCTGATATTGCTGCTGCTATCTGCGATCATATACCCTTACCCAGGCCCCTTTGACAGGACCCAGGATGACTCCTTGGGCCACCTAAAGATAGCCTTCCTCAACACTGGCAACCTGCTGGCAAAACAAACTCAGTTTCAAGTGTGGATTGCACAGCACAATCCAGATCTTATCTCTCACTGAAACCTGTTTCACCCCAAAAATACCAGACTCTGCCGTTGTAGTAGATGGGTACACACTCTTCTGGATTAAAAGGCTCAACAAAAAGGGTGTGTCTGTCTAGTATACCTGAAGAACCACATACAAGGGCGCATGCTCAACTTAAGTGGCCACTCCAATGAAATACAGTTGTTCTCCAAAGACTTCTTAATGGGGTACGCAAAATATCTCTAGCAATAACTACAGTCTGCCTTCCCCCGGTAAACAAAATCCTGGCCTGAAAATATTTTCTGAACACATGGATAGACTCAATAAGCAATGCGAAAGCACTGTACTAGATTTGAACATTAACTGGATTGGACATGACACCCCCACACAAATGGGTGAAACCTGGAGATGAGCCTTGGCTCAGTGTGCCATTCCCAGTCACCAAATATTTAAATAAATAAATAAAAATGGACCTGATCAACAATCTTTATCTGACGCAAATGGTAAAGGAGCCAACTAGAATTAACTACTGCACAGGGAACCATATACTGACAGATTGGGTACTCACTAATTAACTAGAATAGATAATTGAGGCTAACATGCTACCAGACACTATTAGTGACCACTCCTCTGTTATGTGCAAATGGTCCAACAAAACCCCAAACTGCAGCTGGCTACCCTCCTAAGCAGGTATTCCATAAAGGTCTACTGCAACAACTAAACTATCACCTCTCCTAAATGGACTGGTCTCCCTTTGACTTCCACCAAGACCTATTTCACACACTCAACCTCTTCTTAACAACAATGCTCACAAGTGCATATGGTATCTTTGCACCAATAAGGAAATGCAGAACAAGAGGGATCAGCAATAGCTGGACATCACAGCAGTTAATAGAAAGTATTCATACCAGGGATCAACTCTGGTACAAAGCCAAAGCAACAGGTAAGTCAGCTGATGGTAAAAAATATAAGGCTGCCAGGAATAAGTGCACCACAGAAATCAGTACTGCCAAAGCTACTTACTACTGAGATCAGCTTGGGAGTCACTGGGGAAATGGGAAACTGTTTTGGGCTAAGCTTAAGGAACTAACTGGACAAGATAATAAATCACAGCCCGCCATGCTCATTCCCAATAGCAATATAACACAAAATCCTTCAGAAATGTTCAATGATTCCTTCACCGACCTCTACAGCATTCTCCCTCTGACTTTTGGGCTGAATATGCAAACAGTGATACACCACATTAACCCTAACATCCCCAGAGTTAATGTACCACCTTTTTAATTGAAACAGCTTTCTATGGCTGACACCAAAAGATACATCCAGAATGTACCAGGCAAAATTGGGGTTGGAAGTGACTCAATGGACATGACGTTATTAGCCTTCACCCTAGACAAACTTGTTACCTTCATCACTAAACTATTTAGTAAATCCCTCATGCTTGGTCAGTTTTCCAATCACTGGAAAGTAGCCCAAGTAATCACAGTGTACAAAAATAGGGATTGTACCCTTCATTCGAACTACAGACCCATCTCCATCCTTTCTCCTATCTAAAGCCATAGCGAGGGTCATGTCAGACCAATTAACAGAATACCTCCATAAATATAACATCTAATGCCCTCAACAGCATGGGTTCCACAAAGCACACATAGAATACACAAACTATATCCACACAGCTCTTAACAACAGCAACCTGGTCGGGTGTATTTACACAGACCTCACAAAAGCTTTCAACTTGGTTAAGCACTATATTCTATCAACCAAACTACATGCCATAGGATTGTCCTCTGATACCATCAATTGGTTTCATGACTACTTCACTAGTAGATCCCAAGTAAAAATAAATCAAACCGTGTCCGGCACCAGGAATGTATGTATCACATGGTGTCCCCTAGGGATCCATCCTGGGTCCCCCCCCCCCATTCAGCTTAGTTCTGAACACCCTTCCTGACTCCTGTTCCTCAATATGGATGATGCAATGGTATTTGCAAGCAGACAGGTGGGCCCATTTACCAATGTGCTCCAAAGCAGTTTCAGGAAAATGGAGGAGTAGTTCCATCAGAACAAGCTTTTCTTCAACTACAAAAAAAAAAACCCAACAGTTTTGCTTATCACAAGCCACCAGGCCAAAAGAAAAGCAAGTCAGCTTAATATATACAAAAGAAAAGGTGAAGTACTTAAATAGGTTAATAATTTAAAATACCTAGTTATCACCATTAACTATTCCCTTACATTCATCACAGATATTTAATACATCATAAAAACCACAAATGCTAAACTACTGTAGATATGCTAAGATGCCATGAGTATTGCCGTCTCCAGCTCCATCCTGTCTACCACTGACTATGGGCTAATAGTCTATAGCATAGACCCAGACATGTCACTAAACAGGATCAAGATGGTCATGAACAAAGCCTGCAGGTTGGTTTTCAGTGTTGGAAAACTCACCCACACCTGCAACCTCTATGACCAAATGGGCTGGCTCCACCTCAATACATGAATTATGTACCAAGTATTCCTTCTAGGAAAGAAGTCCCTACTAAATCAGACCCTCATGGAATCTAAATGCTTATTCAACCAGTGCACTCTCCACACTGCACAACAAGTGTGTCCAGCAATGCCCTCAGTATTCCCCTTAGAAGGACTAGCCTGACACGTTCTTTCACCTATAGGGCTCCACACTGGCTAAACAGCCTCCCTGACTCAATAGTGACCACTATAAAAGTTGGACAGTTCAAAGCTGAGCTGAGAAAGCACCTTGCCCTGATGGGAAAATGCGGCTGTCATGACTCAAAGACAGGAGGAAGCTACTACCTAATCTCCCCATCACCACCTCACTTACCCACCTTTAATATGTCCCAACTCTACTTAACCCCTACTTCCCCAACCCCCTGCAGTAGAACAAGGCCAATAAGCTGCTTCTTATATGACTAAATTTATTACTGTAAGTCTATTTCACTATCTTCTGTAACCTATACTGATTCGATGTATTTCATTGTGTGTATTCCTGTTTTATTTGATGTGGAACCATTGTAAAAGAGCATTAACCCATAGGAATTGTAATCCAAAACTACAAATAAAATAAGTGAAATATTGTACTTTGGATCAAATTATTATCGAAAAGAGTAGGAGAATTTCCCCGGTGTCCTGGCCAAATTTCCTTCATTCACTAAAAGTACCACCAACAGCTTAATCTGGTTCAAGGTCAGTTGGCATTCATCTGTATCCCCCTCCCACGGGTCATGCCTGAAAATAGGCAGGATTTGTCTAGTGCACTTACCCGGTCAACAAAAACTAAATAAAATAAATAAATAAAATTATTTCTGCATCATTTCAATTTATTGTTTTTATTGATAAAATTCATAGAATGGGTCTGACCAATTCTGGCTTCTCAATGATCACCACCTGGTCACAAGGGAGAATGTTGACAGGTAATAAAATGTGGTAGGTGAGGTATAATAACACAAAACAGTAATAATACAAAATAAAAGATTAGTAAGCAACTCAGACATAACCACATGGAGAATTTCCAGCAGAGAAAAAACGTACATTACATTTTCAAAATGCAGACAGTAACCAGAGTCAGAGTGGGACTGAGTAAAATGTCAATCTGCAGTTACTCCCTCCCAAAGTACAAAAAGCAAAATCACATTTTTTTTAAGTGAAGGCAGTCACTGAAGTCAGGCAGAACAACACAACTGCAGTTAGCCCCTCCTCTGAGTAAAAAAATATATTTTTTTTAATTCAGGAAGTCATCACAGCCAGTCAGAATACAAAGCAACTGCACCTATCCAAGTAAAAATAAAAATCACATTTTAAAAATGCAGTCACCAAAGTCAGACAGTACAATGCAACTGCAGCTACCCCCTCCTACGAGTAAACAAAAACATCAAAAATCATGTTTGTAAGGCAGACCAGTCACCAGAGCTAGTCAGAATACAATGCAGCTGAAGCTGCTCTCACCTCTGAGTAAAAAGCAAGAATCCCATTTTTGTGATATAGACAGTCATCAGAACTAGACACAATACAATGCAAATGCATTCTAACTGGCTCTGGTGACTGTGCCATAAAAAAGCAAGTCCTCCAAGTTGAAAACAAAATCGCATTCTTATTTTTGGTGCTATACTCCTCTGGCTCAGCCTCTATTCGCCAACTTCCTGCACTCAGCCCCCCTGGGACTTCCTCGGGTGACAATCATCTACAGCTTGCTCCCAGGGTGGGGCAACCAGGCAGACACTCCCCCGACAGAATAGTGAATCAGGTTCCCAGAGGACCCCCATTATTGGTGTACCCCCTAGCTTCTAGCTTGCCCCCACAGGATGGGACAATAGGGTCGGGATATTCCCATGGAACATCTGAACTCAGTTTTTAGCTAAGTGCCATGAGTAGGTGGGGCAGGAATGGTGGAGTGGAGTGTCATTAATGGGCCTGGTGTTTTTATTAATGCTTTATCCCTCCATGGGAGGCATGACATGCAAAGGTGTGAAAAGCTCGAGAGGTTCTCTTGTCCCCAGAACCTCGAGATGGTATTAATCCTGAGTAACATGCTCTCACCTATTTTTTTATTTTTTGTAATATAGGGATCAGATTTCGAACTACTGCAGCTCTTTGTTCATGGCACATTGTGAGGATGGTCCACTGCTGCTTTGAGGACTCGCTCACTGCGTGTCCACCGTTGCACGGAGGACTCACTCAGTGTGCATCGAAGAACTGCCCCCCATCCTCCATGGTCTGTCTCTGTACTTGAGTGCATCTAAATTGTGGGGAGCCCTACCTTTTTGCCATTTTCATGTGCAGAGAAGGCAGGAGCCAAGAGAAAATGCCTTTACTCAAAAGAAAAAATATCACAAAGACAAGATAATTTCTCGCTAAGCAAGAGATGGCTGCCATGTTATTTAAAATGTTCCACCCACCCACAGACAGAAAGCGGCCAATCATGAGCCATGATTTGAAATGTCTGGACGCTACTGTCGGATTGACAGTTGGGGGGAGCATGGCAACCACTGAACGGTGTGGGAGAGTTTGCTCTTGCGTTGTTTAGATTTTGTGATAATAGTATCATTCAGAGCTCTGAACAATAGTATTACGGGCTCTGAACAATACTATTATTACCTACAAATGATGGTATTATCACTTTGGCTCCGGTGTATTATTGGACATTTTTCACATGCTTTTTGATGGTTTTATTTCAACTATCCATATATTACATACGTATATATTTTTTGCGTATTATATCAGGAGAAACACACTAAACTGAAAGCTTGTTTATAGGTACAACATGGGAGGATAAGGAAGTTAAGTGACTTGCTCAGGGTCAGACAGTATGCAAGTGGGGGCTGTGGGATTCAAACCCAGGTCTCCAGGTTTGCAGCTCAGAGCCTTAAACCACTATGCTATGCTGCCTCCTAAAACCACAATATTCAGGGCACCTCCCCAGTATTCAGGCTCCAGCCTCCACAAGAAATCAGTCATGCACTGGACCATCACCCACTCTCCTCACAGAGGAGGAGAGGAGTCCTTGCGATGCTCAGTCCTCTTCCCAGCAAGCCCTCCAACTCCTTGGGTCTGTTCCCGGATCTGGGGTGTCAGCATTGCAGGCAGAAGCCCTAAAACTACATCAGTTGACCAGCTCAATAATCACATTTTTATAATGTAGTCACCAGAGTGAATCACAGTACAATGTAGCTGTATTCTGACCGGCTCTTGTGACTATATACATTATAAAAATGTGATTTCCCAAAAAACAAAATAACATTTTTAAAATGCAGATGTTCAAAGTCAACCAGACTAAAAGAAAAAAATCATATTTTCATTCATTTATTTGAAATTACTCCAAGCAGGATAATTCCACGAGATACAGTATCTCATTTTCATGGGGGTCCCATGGAGATAGTAGCAGTCAGTAATTTAACACAGTCCAGCAGGAATAGTTACCGACAGGCTAATGTATACAGAGAAGGGGGGAAAAAAAAGCTCTGAATGTAAGTAAATCCAAACAGTAATCAAAACAAGCACACAAAGTGGGTTTACTGTTTTTTTACAATATAGTTAACAAGTCACTAAAGCCAGACAGTACAACTGCAAATATCCCACCTAATAAACAAACATTTATCAATGCTGAACATGTTTGCTTACATGATGTTACTAGTTCCAGTAGCCACTGTCTTATGAACCCAGGACACAACTACTGGCTGGAGGGTGTCCAGGATGTGAGGTGTTTGTTGGTTTTATTCATGTACTTTCTCAATCTCCTCTCCTCCATGGAGTACATGTTGTGTTCCTGCAGCCTTTCCATGTACGGCTTTTCATGCAGCCCTCACACCATTTTTTTCTTTTTGCAATAACATTTAATACAATAACAGTATATCCGCTATTCACTCCAACAGAAAAGTCAAATGTACAATAAATAAATCCCATTAATATATAATCATAATCACAGAATGTGCTAACAGAGTATAATAAAATCAAAGCAATCTTGTCTGGTGCTAAGGAGAGTCAATGACCTGACTTTATATAAATCAGAGTAAGCTAAATCAATTCACGTATCTAGATAGCACAGTTACTGTACATCAAAGCCCCACAACACACTTCAGATCTCATATACTCGGTGAATGGGCCCCAAAGCCTATTATACAGATTGATCAAGTTATGACAGCGATAATGAACCTTTTCTAGCTGACAACTTATTATCATAGAATTAATCCACAATTTGAAACTCAAAGGGGACATGTCTTTCCAGTGCATGAGAAAGGTTTTGAAAGCAGCAATAAGACTCAGCCTAATGAAACTAATGCGACTCCTGTTAAACTGTATTAAAGGGCCACCTGAGCATAACATCATGCATTTTTGGTCCTTATAGATCATGCAAACCTCAATTTGTGATACAGCATTTAGGATTTTATTCCACCATTCAGACAAAGCAGGGCAAGTGATTAGCATATGTTCAAGTGTGCCCTTTTGTCCACAGCCCCTGTGATATAAATCAGATATACTCACATCGAATAGGTTGAGTCTATGTGGGGTTAAGTATGTTCTGTGCAAAATGTTAAAATAAATTTGTTGCAGCTTTGTGGATTTTATACCTATATATTTTTTAAAATTAGTAATTAATGACCACTACTTACTGGAAAATCTTTCATTAAGTTTAGTATCCCATTTAACTGTGAGTTGGTCATCCAACCTACCATATCCGCAGTTATCTATTAGATTATACAAAGTTGAAATCACTCTTTGGCCCCCCAGGAAGCCATTTTATTCCCAAGATTTCTTCCAGTAGGGAGTTATTTAAATCATTACTATTTACTATAATGTCTGATTTGTAGGTAGGCATAGAAATGTTTGAGAAAGGTTGTACTTATTTTTAAGTGTAATAAAATCCAAGACTTGATTATTTTCTACTAGTTGACCAACCAATTTTAAGCACTTTTCATGCCATACCTTAACAATCTTTTCCTGCACGGATAGTTGAAAGAACTCATTAAAATATATAGGGGACATTTTGGTACAATTAATTTTTAAGTGAATCACCTTATTCATAAGATCCCAGAAATAACAGTGTTCTGGTAGGCTGTAACCACTGGTGCCCCAGCCTTCCTTTAGGTCTGCTCATAATGCAGAGTAGCAACTTATCATAAGGAGTAGAGACTGTTTCTATCTCCACTTCCAGCCTAATGCTATTGTTTTGGCTCATATCGTATAAAAAAAGATAAACTTACTGTGTAATAATATAATCTAATGTTAGGAAGAGATAACGCTCCTTTTCTCTTTAGTTAAAAATAATTTCTCAATTTTGAGTCTTGGATGTTTGCCTTTTCATAGAAATGTTTTTATCATGGATTCAATTGTTTTATAAAAAAGAATCAGGTATGATAACTGGGATAGTCTGAAAAAAGAATAGATATTTATGTAATGTGTTCATTTTTATGACATTAGTTCTACCTATGAGTGAAATGGGGAGAGATTCCCAATGAGATAATTCTGATTGCACTAAATTGGACAGTGGTGTTAAATGAAGTTAAAGTTTAGATATATCACTATCAATAGTAACACATATATAGCAAATTCTCTGAACTTTGTGAATGTCACATCCCTGTGGAGGTATAAAAGGTTGAGCGTGATTTGGGGATTCCAATAATTCCGTCTTCGTCCAATTAATTTTGTAGCCAGAGATTTTTCAATATTTGTCTAATTGTCTCATAATATGAGGAAAATGTCATTCATTTTTGTTAAATATAAAAGGGCATCATTGGCATAAAGACTAATCTTATGCTCAATGCGTCCTATGTTAATATCTGTAATAAGCTTATCACTCCTGAGCATCATGGCCAGGGGCTTGACTGCCAAGGTGAATATTAATGGTGACAGAGGGCAGCCCTGTCATGTACTCCTATGAAGCGTAATTTGACCTGATAAAGTGAGGTTAGTTTTGATCCTCACCACGAGACCAGAGTAGAGCATATTTACCATTGTCAGAAACTTAGCACCAAACCCAAATTTAGACATTAGAGTTTTAATGTAATTCCATTCTACCCTATCAAATGCATTCTCAGCATCTAACTACAGCAAAGAATAATTGCTATTTTTAAATTTATCGATAATGTCAATAGTTCTTCTGATATGAGATCTGACATTGCACCCTTTTATAAATCTGTTCTGATCAGAATGAATAAACTCTGGAAGGGCTCCTTCTAGTCTTGTGGTGAGGATCTTTGCATCAGCATTCATTAATGAAATAGTATTATACAAGCTAGGACTTAAGCTATCTTTATCTTTCTTTTTAAAATAACAAATTGTGGCTTCTTTAAAAGATGGTGGTCATTTTTTTCCCCAATGATGTTCAGAAATAATGCTTTTAAATGACCTGCTAACATCAATGCAAATAATTTATAAAAATCTATAGAAATACCATCTGGGCTGGGAACCTTTAAAGGTTCTAACTTTTTAATTGCTTCACAAATGTCTTGCAGAGAGAAATCAGCCTCTAACATTGTGTTCTGTTCTGGATTTATTGTAGAAAGACTAATTTGTCCAGGCTACTTTAAATTTCTTGAATACTTACTTTTTGCTCCAATTTATAAAGTTTCTTATTAGATTCTGCAAACGTTTTAGTAATATCCTTTGGGTTTTTAATCAAATCCCCTGCCGGTGTAGCAATAGCATTAATATTATTTTTGGCTTGTTATTTTTTAAATAGCACACCAAAATTTTGTCTGATTTGTCACCATGTGCATAGTATCAACTTCTAGTACTGTATATAAAAACTGTCTTTCAGCTACTCCTGTGGCCATCTGATTATAATCATCATGAAGCTGAATTAATGGACTGGATCAAATTTAAACGTAGACTGTACTCTCTCAAAATCCATTTTTAAGTCCATAATCAAAGCAGCGTGGTCAGAGATTATTATATTTTCTGTACATAACAGTTTTAATCAAATAACTGATGGATTCAGGGACTGAAACAGAATTGATTCTTGAATAATGCTGATGTACAGATGAAAAAAAGGAATACTGTTTGTTATTGGGGTTTCTTATTCTCCAGATATCAATAAGATTTAAATCATCACAGAACTGTTTTAGTTTAACAGCTGCTGAGCTGGGTCTTTCTGTAATAATTAAAGTTTTGTCTAGCTGAGGATTTAAAGTCATACTAAGGACTCCTGCCATTATGTACAGTGCAGGAAATTTGACTAACTCCAAAATTAATTCATTAAAGAACGTTGGACTATTTTCATTAGGACCATACATGCTAATAAGTGCATTTTTTTTAGTTTTATATTGCATCTCTGTGATTATATAGTGGCCATTAAGGTCTATTTTTGATGGGCCAAATGAAAGTCCAGAACACTTTTTTACAAAGATTGCTACACCTCTTGTGTTATTTCTGTCGGGTGCATTAACTCCCATACCCAATTTCTTGGAATAAAAATGTAAAATATCATTGGAAAAATGCATTTCCTGTGAACAGACACTCTTATCCTTATTCTTAAACAGAAAATTAAAGACTTTTTTCGGCCTTGGTCTGATCTTGTAGGCCCTTGATGTTCCACATCATGATTATAATGGTACTCTCCATCTTTTACAAAAACCTTATACAATTTTTCACTGCATAAGCACTTTGCCAGGATATATACAGTTGAAACATTGATAGCAACGTTTAGTCACAGTACTTATGTTCCATAGCACAGAGACAAACATCTGTTCCTCTAATACAAAACTGACTTTCCAAAAAAAGAAGCCAGTGTACACCCACCCCTTACCAACAGCAGTCATAAAGCAATGATAATAAACTCAAACCATGATTATGCTTCCCACCTCCCTGTCCAAGCATGACATGCTTATTGTAAGAACCCAATACAAGTAACGTTAATACATATATTAGTGCCTGGTCTCCCCACCCCACCCATCAACCATCATAGCAATCCACCTAGGGTAGTCAGTGCTGCCAAGGGGCAACTTAATTTTTCTCTTCCCAAACCCCACTGTAATATACAGCAGCAACAATCAAAGTGAGTGTATATGCAGCATATGTGCTCTCGTTTATTTTCCCCTTTATTTTTCCTTTTTCTCCCTTACCCACTTTTTTCCTTTATCCACCCCTCAAACCAGATATTGCTATGGCTGCCTTTCAAATAAACAAACAAACATTGGGGGGTCTATCTTCACACCATTTTGGTTGCCCTCTATGTTCTGCCTCCACCCTGTTAATGTCCTAGCAGAGGTGTGGCTTCTAGAATGGCATTACCCCAGATATGGCTTCACTAGTGAACAATACAGTGGCAGTACCACCTCCCTCTTCTTGCTAGAAATCCCCCTTTCAATGCACCCTAGCACCCTACTAGCCTTTCCCACTGCTCTGTGAAACTAACCAGCCACCTTGAGGTCATTAGATATGATGACCATGAGATCTCTTTCTTGCTCAGTTACTGTGGTCCACCCCCAATCTTATACACAACTCCTGGTTTTCACCACCCTAGGTGCATAACCTTGCTTTTTTTGGCACTGAAACCCAGATGTAACCCCATAGATCACTCCTCTTATTTCCCAAGATCCTTTTGCATTCTCTTAACCCTTTCATGAGTGTCCACCCTGTTGAAGATTTTTGTATCATCCCTAAAGAGACACACCTTCCCCTCCAGCTCCTCCACAATGTCATCTATAAAAACATTAAAGAAGACCAGTTCAACACAGATCCCTGTTGCACCCCACTAGTAACTGTGCTATCTCCCAAGTGTCTACCATTTTCCACCACCCACTGCCTCCAATCCTTCAACCAGTTTGATACCCATCTTGTCACTTTCTCCCTCACCTGCCGGCTGCTTAGCTCTTTAGCTAGTCTCCTGTGCAGCACAGTGTTGAAAGCACTACTAAAGTTCAGATAGACCACACCCCACTGTTCTCCTTTGATAAACCTCCCCTGTAAAGCAGTCAAAGAAATCTGTGAGAATAGTCTGCATGACCTCACCCTGTGAAACCATGCTGCTGGTCATCCTGCATCCTCCCAGGACTGGACTTCATTCTTAGTGGGAGGCTTAAATGTTACTTGGGAAACCATTTAAACTAGCAAGGAGGGGACTGTATTAACAAGGAAAGCAGTA
Source organism: Neoceratodus forsteri (assembly GCA_016271365.2). Lineage (NCBI taxonomy): Eukaryota > Metazoa > Chordata > Ceratodontiformes > Ceratodontidae > Neoceratodus > Neoceratodus forsteri. The sequence goes on along the minus strand of CM057457.1, from coordinate 408,642,385 downwards.
AGCACCCCTGTTCTGTTTGATGAAGAAACAAGAAGCAAAGACCTGAGCAGAGGGAGCTTAATTAGGGACACAGCACAAAAAGGAAAGAATGCAAACAAGACAAGAGGACAAGAGGGAGTATAAACTAAGGACACAAAAGAGAGAAGCAAAAGAGACAAGAAGCAGAGAGGGTAACATGAGAACAGATGAGTCTGGGGGCAGAGACAGGGAGCAGCATAGGAAGGAGGGAAAGGGGTTGCATAAAGGGAGAGAGCATGGTATGGAAAGGCACATGCAGGCAATGCAAGGAGTCTGGGAAATAAAATGTTGGATCTTGAGGTCTCATGGTGGATTCTGACCTGGAGTTAGTGGTCATAACTGAGTCATGGTGCATGGACAATCAGGACTGGAACATGGCCATAGCAAGCTATACTCTGTTCAGGAGAAACAGGAAGAGGAGGAGGAGGAGTTGTTCTATATGTGAGGGAGGGAATCAAGGCTATAGAAACACAGGGGAACCTAGAGGAAAAGGAAGGACTAGAGGTGCTGTTGGTCATCCTAGTGACAAGAGCTTGGGCAATACAGCATAGTGGTTAAGGCCACTGAGCTTTAAACCTAGAGACTTGGGTATGAATCATATAATCCCCACTTGCATAATGTGTGACCCTGAGCAGGTCAATTAACTTCTTTGTGCTCCCAGGTCACATCTGGGAACATGCTCCAGCTTGGTGTGCCTTTCATGGTTAAACAATTTCCCTTTGCCTTGGGCCACTACCCATACATGTGTAGTATACAGACATTCAACACAGGGAAAGGAGCTGGATAAGGCACTAGTGGAAGCCACCATCAGGATGGCAAATAAGTGAGAAGTACTGTTCGTTGGCAACTTCAATCTGCCAGATATAGACTGGAGCTTTCCAGCTGCAACCTCGACAATGAGCAGGGCCATCCTTGACTCGCAACAGGGGATGTTTCTCAGGAAGCTAGTTAGTGGACCTACCAGAGATGAAGCAGTGCTAGATCTGGTGCTTGCTAACAGAGACAGCATTGCAGATGTCACAGTGGGCATTCCCCTACTGATCAGTGATCACTGTACAGAGTGGTTTAACATTAAGACAAATGCCAAGGCAAACCACACAAAGACAAGGGTTCTGGACTTTAGGAGGGTGGATTTTAAAAGAAAGAAATGAGGGACTGCCTCAGAAGCTGCCTAGTAGGGAGGTCTGCCAGAGAGGGGTAGAGGAACAGTGGGGAAAAATTAGGGAGGGCACAATTAAGGCAAAATGTCTCTATATTAAGGAGGAGTGAACAAAAGCAAACAAAAACCACTGTCATGGTACTGTAAAGAAGTGGCCACAGTGATGAAGGAAAGAGGGTGTCATTCAGTAGGTACAAAGGAACACAGAGGGAGGAAAACAAAGATGTGTACCAAGTAAAACAGAGAAAATCAGGTAATACAGTGAGGCAAGTAATGCTGCAGACAGAAGAAAGGATAACCAAATGGGTGGCTAAAGGGGATAAGGCTTTCTTTGGGTACATAAGTGATAAGAGGGAAACAAACTCTGGCAGGGCCTCTACAGCTGTAAACACATTAACTAGACAAGGGTGTTTCATGGGCTTAAACATAAACATGAATTGCCATTGCATACACTAACTGAATCAAAGTATGGTACATTCAGAAAGGACAGATTTAAAAATAATGGCACAGACTGCATTACAGTTACCTATATGTTTCACATTTTGTTCTATGCACTGTTGTAGCAATCAACTCAACACAACCAGGCCATCATATACATGAAGGTACTTTACCTTAATTGCAAACACATGCTGAGACAACTATATGTTGCAACAAGGTGGAAGATGAACTCATTGCTGAGATGTGTTTAGGAAGACGTTTGATGTTTTCATTGATTTTTTAGAGAGTGCTATACAGTGCACACACACACATAATTAGTATAATATACAAGTGCACATACCTAAATATCAATGTAAATCTTACACATTTCATTATACGTTGTTCTCTTGAAGAAATATTTTACAGTACAAGGCCTAAAAATTGGCATTAGGTAAAGGTAAACTGGGGTAGGTGTGTTACTGAGGGTACTGCATAGTTTATCTTTTATTGCTGCTCCACCCCAGGCACACACAATATAAAAATCAACAACCCCTTGTTACGAAGCAACAGGAATTAGTAGAAGGACAGAAACAAGTAGGAGACTGAGTAAGTGGGTAAACAAGCATGAGTATGGTAAGTCAAATAACATTTCAAAAAGTCTTACTATTATAATTCATTTTTTACAAATGCTTCTGCACAGTTGACAATTTTTGTAAAAAAAATATAACAATGGGAGTTATTACATATATGTCCACAGGTGCCATGCATGTAGTTGGAGGGATCTGTGGCCCGGATGCACCAGTCTGCCCTGCTCCTGAGTCAGAAGATCATGGTGGAGAGGCAGAGGTACCAAGGATTCCATTGATAGCTGTTGAAGCAGAGGGAACCAAATCTGATGAGGCCAAAAAGGGGCTATTAGAATCTTGCGAGCCCCTTCCACCTATAGCTTCAGGAGAACCCTCTGAAGCACTGGGAAGGGAGGAAAGGTGTACAAGAATCTTCCTGGCCAGCAAAGAGACAGTGCATCTTACCAGAAGACACAACTCCCGGGAATGAGTGAGCAACAAGTGGGTACTTTTGCACTGGATGGAGGGATGAAGAGGTCTATTCCAGCTGACCCCCCCCGGTCGCATAAGCTTTTAACCACCTCTTGATTTAGTTCCCACTCATGAGCCCTGACAGTGATGTGGCTGAGGCTGTCTGCCAAGATGTTGCTGATGCCCAGCACATGGACAGCAGTCAGGCGGAGGTCATGCTGGACTGCCCAGTATCACACTCGCATTGCCTCATGGCATAGAGGGTACGAGTGAGTGCCTCCCTGTTTGTTCAGGTACCAGGCCACAGACAAACTGTTGGTCTGAACCACGAGTGTCCCTGGACATAGAAGAGGCTGGAAGACCTGGAGGGCATACAGCACTGCCCTCATTTCTAACACACTGATGCGATGAGATGGTTCCAGCTGAGACCATATTCCCTGGCTCTGATGGTTTCCTAGGTGGCCTTCCCAGCCTTGACATGAAGCATCCACTGTAAGGGTCATGTAGGAGCAGGGTGTTGAAAGGGGAACCACCATGGAGAGACTAGCCAACTTCTGCCACCAAAGAAGATTCTTCTTCATGTATCTGATCATTAGGACCCTGTGGTCCAAGCTGTCCAGCTGCTGATCCCATTGATCATGAAGAGTCCATTAGCTTACCCTCATATGCAATCTGATTAGAGGAACTGTAGGGATCACAGCTGCCATCAGCCCGAGAAGATGGAGGATCGACTGGACTGCCATCCAGCACGAATTGGCCACTAATCTGCCATGTACCTGCAGGGTCTCTGCTCTGTCCGATGGGAGGAAGACCCCGTCCTGGACTGTATACAGCACTGCCCCAAATGAACTGTAGGTGCTGGGAGGGGAGAGGTGGGACTCAGGATAGTTGACTGTTATTCCAAGTCTGGAAAAGAGGTCCAGGGTGAAGGAAATGGACTCTCTCCAACTGCTCTGTGATGGCGTTGACAGAAGCCAGTCATCCAGATACAGTCACAATTAGATCCCTCTACGGCATAGGGCTGCAGCCACCACTGCTAGGCACTTGCAAAAACCAGAGATGCAAAGGATAGGCCAAAAGGGAGAGCACTAAACTGGTAATGTTCCTCCTGGAAGGCAAACCAAAGAAAGCAGTGGTGGGCCTGGAAGACAGGAATGTGCAGGTACACATCATGCAAGTCCAGCGTACAAAGCCAATGACCCTTGTGGTGCACGGGTAGAAGTCCCTGCATGGTGAGCATGCAGAACCTCTTGTACTTGCCATACAGGTTGAGCATGCTGAGGTCCAAGATGGGTCTTATGGCACCCATCTTTTTGGGCACTAGGAAGAAATGAAAGCAGTACCCTCTTCTTATCTGTGCCAGAGCCATGGGTTCTGTGGCTGACATTTGCAGAAGAGTCTAGATCTTATCCCCTATCAGAGACAGGTGCCTTACAGGATAATAGGTGAGGCCTTGGGGGTTGTCTGGAGGCCTGTCTAGGAACTCTATGGTGTGACCTCTTGCTAGCTGAAGGACCCAAGTGTCTGTGGTTATGTTCTGCAACCCCGGAAGGTGGAGGGCAAATCCCCCCCCACTGGTTCCCCTAGAGGATCTAGAGGAGGCAGTGGGGTCCCCCATGAGTCAGAAGACAAGGGAAGGGAGCCAGCAGCTTCTCTGGGGGGCTTCTGGTACCTGGCGGGGGAGTAGGGGTTCTTGATGCTGCATACCAACATTTGGCCTGGTGTTTGGCATGCGGCTCTTTAGTCTGGCATCTCTGTTGCCGACAAAAAGGCACTTTACCTTTGTAACCCACTCAGTACATGAAACGTTCATCACAGATGGATATACCACTGCCCTGCAATTCATTGATGATATACTTAGCGTCACCTCTGAATAATACAGATCCCCTGAAAAGGGAATCCAAAATGGAGGCCTGGACATCCTGTGCCAGACCAGCAATCCTGAGCTATGAATATCACCTAATGCAGATAACAGTGGCAGTGGTGCAAGCAACTGAGTCTACTGTGTCATGTGTGGCCCGGAGGGCAAGATGACAAGAGATTTCAGCCATTCTCACTGTCTTGGCAATCTTGGCTTTAAGCTTCTGGTCCTGGATAGCTTCCAGCTTGGCCTTGAGTGAGGCCAAGGAGATTTCTGGTAGGAAACCATATGATCCACATAATTAAGGGATTTGAGGGCACAAGTGGAGGAGGAATGGATCTTACAACTGAAATTGTCCAGCTGCTTAGATTTCTTATCAGGAGGAGATGTGCTCAAATGTTTAGGTTTACAGGACCAGTTGTGGGCAGCCTTGATAACAACCAAGTCTTCATTAGGATGGCCAGTAAGGTGTGTGACCCCATCTAGGGGGTGATGTATCCTGTCTGCCTTTTTTGAAACAGCCTGAATGGAAGAAGGCTGTTGCCAGATAGTGGATGTCAGATCTTCACGGGGCCCAGTCTAAAGCAGTATGGCCACAGGAGCTGTGTCAGTCATGTCTAAATGCTCCACAAGCCTTTTCTGCTTTGGATTCTGTACCTGGATAACCCAGTCACAGGCATTCTGTATAGTTATGAGGAGTTCTGCAAAGGAAGGGTCAATCTGGAGGAGATCTTGGGGACTCCTTTAGCTGAGGCTCTATAGGTGTATGCATACCACAGCTGCAGGATGAGTCAAAGTCAGAGTCCGAAGAGTGCCTGCTGGGAGTCTGAATCCTTTTTAGAGAAGTGTCCTGGATTTTATCCCTGACCTGAGGTCTAGAGGAGCCTTCTCCAGAAAGGTGAGAATCCACAGGACAGGTTGATCTAGGGGTTGGAAGGTAGGTGGGAGTAGAGGCTGTCACTGGTTTCCAGTGGTCACGCTCTGAGGCTAGTTGAGTCCTGGCCTCCTGAATCAGGGTCTGAAACACTGTCTGGATATCAGCATGAAGCTGCTGTGGAGACAGAGGCTGAGGAGGAGGAAGCTGTATAATGGATAGCTCTGTGTCTGATATTGAAAGTATCCATGAGCCTGATAAGAGTCGGGAAAGCCAAAATGAGCATACCCTTGATTAGACACAGCCCAATATCTGGTACCCCAGTACATAATGTAGTTGATGACCAGGCGTTGGATACCCCGGTGAAGGGTAAATTGGGTATTGTGGTGGTGGATTGCCTGGAACATTGCCCATAGGTCCAGCTGGACGTGAGGCTGAAGGCCTGGCAGATGGCCCACAAGAACCAGGTGTCGGTGCCATAGGGACAGTTGAAGGGGCTGGCACTGGATCAGGCACAGGAATGTCCAGCACAGGAATGGATTTGGCACCTGGGGGCCTGACTGAATGCTGTCCATCGTTTGGGGAATGGCTGAAATGCCAGACATACCCTGACACAAACGATCACCTGGCAAAGGGAAGGGTCACTTGACACTGAGGTGTGAGCAGAACCCAATGGAAGACACTCCATTGTCTGGGGATCAGGAGTCCAAGATGTCGACTTATTATCAACATAAAGAAAACAAAAACGATGCTCTTCTCCCACTCCCAAAACAAGCACAGCAAATTTCCCCTCACTGTTCTTTCCACCCGCAAAATGCCCATTGAAACTGTGCAGTCCTTTAAATACCTGGGAGTTGTCTTTGACCCAGCCTCTCCTTTCATGACCATATCTCCGCCTTGAACACTGCCGTAAACCGGTGGCTGGGCATTCTCTTCCGGCACAAAAAATGTCTCTCTGTGGATGCCCTCCGCCTGGCTGTCACCTCTTCTGTGTTATCCCTCATCGACTATGGCCTCCCGGTCTATGGATCAGCTGATCAGAAAGCGCTCAGCAAGGTCCGCCTTACACTTAACAAAGCCTGCAGACTTATCACTGGTGCACCTAGGCAAACGCATACATGTCAGCTGTATGCCTTGTCCACCCTACTCAACCTGGATGAGCGGCTCATGTATCAAACCTGCCTGCTCACCTTCAAAACACTGCAGGGCCTATCTCCAACTGGTCTAGCTAGCTCTATTCGCCGTACTGCACCAGCAGTGAACACCCGCAGCTCGTCCAAAACGTCCCTGTTCATACCAATGGCTAGGACCTCACAAGGCCAAAGGGCATTCCCCTACAGAGCCCCTACCTGGTATAATTCACTCCCTACCAGTATCTCAGACTCCCCCACATTAGCAAGCTTTAAACTCAGCCTTAGAAACCACCTGCTCAATTCCCGCAGGTGTTGCTGCTGAGAAGTTGAAGTGGGGTGATAAGACTTTATAAGTTAAGACCATAAAATTTTTTGTAGACTTGACAATGCTCACAAGCACCCCACCCCCCCCGCCTGCCTCTTTCTCCCTGAACTTCCACCCTACCTCTCGCTCTTTCCTCCCCATCCTCCATCTAACCTTACCTCCTACGGTCCTCACCTTAAACATATGTATCTTGAACTTGCCTTATTTCTGTATTAACTGTTGTTTATTGCTCTAATGTCTGTTTGTCCTCTATGTGACGAGGTACCTTTGTAAATGAGCCTCTGGCTCAAAGGTTGTTAAACTGATGTTTAAATAAATAAATAAATAAAATAAGATGTTGGAACCTGGTTGTCCAAGAGGGCTTGGGTTGAGGAGATCCTAATAGAAGGTCCCCAGAGGGATTAATAATAGGTCCAGTGGGCGAACCAGGAAGATACTTACCTGGTGAAGGAGGGGTAACCTCCAGATTAGTGCCCACCTCCAGCTCTTGATCTTCGGGCAAACCCAGAGGGTCTGCTTTGGTCAGTGGGAGTAAGGAACCTTCTAAAGGCTGTTTCTGGCAGCTGGCCCAACTTGAATTTAGGTGTATCCTGTGACCCTGACAGGAGAATCCCAGCTGTGCGGTCCCCAGAGGAACCAGAAAGCAACTTATCAGCCATGGCCATGCAGATATCAGAAGAGCTAACATCAAACTTATTGGCCTGGGCCATGCAGACAACAGCGGAGCTGGAGTCTAGCTTATTGGCTGTGATCATGTGTGCCTTGGTGGGTCCAAGGAGTGACTTATGAACCTGACTCCTGGCGACAGACCCTGAAGAAGCTATGGACCTAAGGGAGCACAATAGGTTCAGTTGTCTAAGAAGTGCCCCAACTGCACTGTGAGGAAGGCAGGCAGGGAGGACGTGGTCTGATCCACTGGAACGGTTGGAGACTTACTGAAGGGGGGGCCCCCAGTGTCAGTGGTGACCAATGTTCACTGCCAAGTGGATGGAGACCTATCCCAGTCTCGGTGCCTCTCCTTGTCCTTTTTCTTCTTTTTGGGTTCTGGCATTGGAGAAGATTTTTCCCTCAGAGATTCTACAGCTCCTTTTCAATCAAAGCTAGGCACTTCTCCAGCAAGTGGGCTTAAGGCTTTTTCTGGTGGCCAATCCATGTGGCCTGGTTGAAGGATTGGCAGGGTGCACAGTCCTTGACCCAGTGTTTGGGGCCTAGGAAGATCACGCAGCAGGAATGCTCATCCACATGCAGGATCTGAGTGCCACAGGACTTGCAATTCTTTTTGATTCATCACCCAACTGTTCTTGAATTGTACCTCCAACTATATCCCATGCTGTAAATTTGTTACTGCTATTTATTTGCTTCCCCTTTCTTCTGTATATCCCTCAAGATGTCTGTGTTAGACCCGTTTATACCATATTTGACTATGTAATTGTTTAACCTGGTGTTCTGTTCTTATTTTATGCTTAACTGCATGTTTGTGTAAATAGGCATTTTTGCTCACATACTTTTCAGTCTAAAATAAAAACTGGACTGTCAGACCTGAACCATAGCAGTTCTTTAAAAATCCAAACTGGCCATACTGGGTGCAACTTGTACAAATACTGCTGATCCAGTCCCTCTGGCTGCACTGTTCAGTCCTACATTTATGTATCTGGTGCACTCCTGGAAGTCTGTTTTTCAACCCTTCCTTGGGATGGTTGAAGATGGAATCATCACGACCAGACCAGATAGGTAAAAGCCAGACTAGATCATCTAGAATGAGTGGATCAGCAATATTTGCACAAGCTGTGCCCAGTCCAGATTTTACAGCTCTGGTCTGGGTCTGGTGATCCGGTTTTTACCCATACCCCACTGCATGTGGCTTAGTGACGTGCTGTATAGATGGATGCAGAGTCTAACCCATTGAAGGCTGAAGTTTCAGTAAACCATTATGCTAAAAATACCAAGACTCACTCAATTCCTGATGATTCCCCTACCTACAAGTCACACATAGTCCTCTACCAAAGTTCTGCTCAAATACTGGTGCTACTATATCCATAACATTAAACTTTTAATGCCATCATGCCTCTGCTGCTGCCATGAGCTCCCCATCCATGAAGTCCCATTCTGCTTGTGGCAGCCCCCAAAAAAAAAAAAAAAAAATAGAAATTTTCTAGGAACAGCTCCTTACACCACATCAACTAAATTACTGCTAAACTCCTTATTTTTAAACATTTTGTTGAAAAGTTTCATTTTAGTATATCCATGGTCAGGAAAATGAATCCGAACAAGGAATCAAAGCCCTCATTTATTAGCTCATTTAATCATAATATAGCATGTTTTGAACTGATTAGATTCTATGTGTAACCTAAGTCAAACAAAGATTAGAACACACATGCCTACCAATTTGCAAGTGAAGCAAATGTGGTTACTATCATTCAGTTGTAAACACCTACAGTCACAAATTGTAGGTTAAGAACATTCAGTAGAATATAAACAGTAGACCAGAACTGCCTGCCCAAGAAAGACGAGTTGGTGTATTATTTGGAAACAGGCATCACTGGGACTCTGTTATGGAATATCAAGCAAAATAGCAGAATGACTGCTCTTACGGTAGTGGTGTCACTTGCTTAATGAGGGCACAGCAGAGCTTATTTGTTATGCAGAAAGCTCCAGGAAGTGTTTAACCCATTCTACTTCCAGTAGTTTTCTATGATGTCTGTACTGTCCAATGGTAATCTGATACAGAATGACTGCCAGAAGATAATGAATGAACTTTCTGTGGGCTCAATCCAGAGGAAAAATAGTGCTCTACAGCCTTCTATACACACACACATGCAGCGCAGTAATGAGGCTTTATTGGAAGAATCTATTTTTAACACTTTATCATGTTGTTTGGAATCAAAAATTACATCAGTACTTTTCTGAATGCAAAATGTCTGCAGAGCTATGCCCACAGCCATAAAAAACAGGGATAGTAAGGATAAAGAGGCTGACTGAGGAGATTGTGCAGAAGAGGATCCTGACAAAGTGAGCATCCTGAACAGGCACTTTAGCTCAGGCTTCACAGTAGAAGGAGGATGGATGGATGACCAGGGAGCAGCAGGAAAATTGGGGGTGAGGTGGATACATGTCCATTTCCAATGGAACAAGTCTTGAAGGACTTGTAGAGATAAAAGTAAACAAAGCTAGCAGACCAGATGGGATACACCCATGGGTACTAAAGATATTCAGGGAGATGCTTGCTGCACTACAGTGACCTTATTCATCAGGTCACTGGAATCAGAGCTTGGTTTTAGAGGACTGGAGCGGGAGCAAATGTGGTACCACTCCATAAGAGTGACATCAGGGAGAGGCAAACAACTATAGGCCACTCAGTCTCATATCAGTTTGTGGGGAAACTAACAGAAACCTTGTTAAAGGAGAGAGGTTAGCAGAGTTTCTTAACACTAATGAGCTAAAAGACCAAAGGCAACATGGAACCATAGGGTGGAGGAGGTCACGAGAGGATGAATCTCTGATTTCTTTGACTAGGTGACCAAGGAAATAGTTTAGGGAAGACAGTGGAGACCATCTATTTGACTTTCAGCAAGGCTTCAATACTCGACCACACAGGAGACTGATAAAGAAATTGAGCAGTCTAGGGATGGGATCCAAAGATGACATTCCTTCATGCTTACTAGAATTTCCTTTTCTGTTAGGTCCAACACTGTCAATGGGAATGAACACTTTCTTCCTGTACCTTCAGTGATTTATTCTGTTTAGGGGGGCTACGGAGGATCAAAACAGTAATCCATCTTATTGGGTAAGGGTTTTTATAGAACCTACCTGCATTGGCATATCTTTAGGGAATGCTGAATGAATTTGTTATACCTCAAGCCAGTGGCACCATGGCTTATCAGAGATCCATGATTTTCAAACATTGTAGGACCTGCAGGAGGTTATGAGACCCTCAACTTTAGGATCATATTCCCCTGTATAATGCGATTTAACGTGTCAGCTTTGGTCCTCCCCAGAAGAACCCCCCCCCCCCAAGATGGGGCAGTGCACCTGCTATACCAATTGATAGTGGCAAGGCTGAGTTGTGCAAATCCTTTTTATTGCTCTTAGTTACTGAGTACTGATGTACTGCAGGGCATGCCCACCCACACACCTGAACCCAAGATGGATCCCTCAGGTCAGTGGGGCCATTCAGGCATGTCCAGCTGCACCAGAGCAAGACAAGACTGCCCACCCTGATCTGCAGGAAAACCACAATCCTGATCATATTGAAGGGTCAAGATGATGATACTGGGCCATGAAGAAAACCCTGACCCAAATGTACTTTCTGATGAGAAGGACCCTTCTGAACAGGAGGAAGAAGGTGAGTAGATGGAGCCTAAGAGAAGAATTCCGATCCCTCCTGTTTGATTCAAATCTCTCCCCTACCTCATAATGGAGGCTTTTAGGACATTACAGGTAAAGTAGGTACCTGCCATGGGGGCTCTGGGCATGAACCCGATACTATCTGCATCCGTGCACTGTGACTAGATTATTAAAAAGGAATGGGCTAGCACAGACCACAGAAATCATCTACTTGCTGTGGGGACAGGTAATAAAGGAGACTGAATATGAGGTGAGTTTGTCTCTGAGAGTTTATTTATCTCTGCAAGGTTTTTTGTAAGTTTTGCTGGTGGTTTTTGAATTTAGATTCAATCTTTATCAGCTGCTTGTTTGCGGACTGTGGCTGGAATTTAGATTACATCTTTAACAGTTGCTGATTTGTCTGGGGACTGTAGATGGATGGACTGAAAAACAGTTCAACAGTTGCTGGTTTGTCTTGGGCAGGGGAAGGGGTTTCTTTGCCCAGTAGCAGAGCAGCCAATCTAGTTTGTTTGGATTTTAGTTGAATCTCTCTTAAAATGTTTGCTGAGGTATTGTCTGTTCATTCCAATTGCTGTGGGGAGAAGTAATAGGGGAGTTTGAAAATAAGGTGAGTTTCTCTCAGAGTTTATTTATCTCTGAGTTTTTTTGTGTTTGCTGGTGGTTTCTGAATTTAGATTAAATCTTTAACAGACACTGGCTTGTCTGGGGACTGTGGCTGGAATTTATATTAAATCGTTAACAGTTACTCGCTTCTCTGGGAACTGTAGCTGGACGGATAAAACAAAATGCCCCCACACCTCTTCCACCAAGCCTTCTTAAATACTGTAAAGTTACTGTGAGTTGGTCTTGAAGGCTGTGAGGGAGGAGCTTGGGATCTGCAAACTTCCCATATGAGCTACCACTTAAGCGATTAGTCAGGTGGTGAAAAGCTCAGACACTCAAGCTTTTTCTAGTTGGATTTAAGGTTTAAATGTTTTAAAGTTGCAAGTCTGAAAGTCAAACTGACACGTTTGGGTTAAGGAGGGATAACTGCATATTTAAAGTTGAAAATTTAACGTTGAAATTGACAATGTCATGTATAAATGTGCAAACTAGAGTTACTTAAGCTAGCAAGCTAGGGACCAACGGGTAAAGAAAACTCAGAAGCAAGTTAGTAGGGTCACACATAGTATCCAGCTGTTAGCTATCACAGACTGTGTGATAAAAATTTGAGGTTATATTTAGTTAAGTGTGAATAATGGAGGCAAGGAAAATGGGGCATTATGGGAGGTTGCACTGGGGGTGGAGGGGCATGAATAAGGGTGGCTGGAGACATCAGAATAGTGGATGACATTGGGGCTCCATGGAGTGAGGGTGGCAGGCACAGGGAGGACAGTGGGTACAGTGGCTATGGGGTGGCTGTTTGGATGAATATACTATGGAAACTGGGGGGCTGTCCAATTTGTTACAGACTGAGCAGACTGGAAAAGGAGATACAGGGGCTCTGGAGGGAGTGGGAGGGGGACTGGAGGAGGTTGGGAGGAGGGACCCCTGGAGATGAATAGCTGGGAGAAGCAGAGGATGAACAACAGGCTAAAACCCTTGAGGGTGTAGGGAGGGATGGGGTGGGACAGCAGAGGGGCAGTAAGGGAAAAAAAGGCTCAGGATAGGGGAAAGAAGGAGATGGGCACCACTGCGGGGATAGAAAGTAATAGGTTTGCAGTGTTGGCATAGGAGGTGTTGGAGAGTAGTGGAGGGGGAGGAGAAGGGTAGTAAAGGCCCAGAGTCAGGAGGTGAAAGAAAGAAGGGAGGAACAGCATTAGGAGGCAGAGGGAGAGGAGGAGGAAACAGGAGGGAGGAGCGGTTGCAAATGGTGCAAATAGAGGTACTAAGGAGCAGGACAATGTGAACTCTGAAATGTGGACAGGAATACAGGAGGTGGGTATGGGACAAGAAGATGGGGTACAGTGCTAAGGATTCTATGAAAGGGTCAGATGGGGAGAAAGGCACAATCATATCTGGGTAGAGGCTATTCCGGGTAGAGCCTTCTCAAGTGTGCATGGACGGGAGGAAGAAACCTCAATAGTGATGCACGTGGGTAAAATGATTTGGTGTAACAGATGGTAGAGGTGGCAAAGGGGCGATCAAGGAATTGGGTAGGCAATGTGAGGGCGGGTGGGGGGGTCAGTGGCATTCTCTGGGTACTCCGCTACCACGTGCTGGAACAGGTGAGGAAAAAGGACAGAGGGAGTTCAGCAGTGGCTGAGGGATTGGTGCCATAACAGAGTGCGGATTAGTGTCAGACTGGGTCAGGACCTGGGGAAATAGTGACTTATATGCAGGGGACAGGTTATATTTGAGAAGGGAAGGGAAGGGAAGGGAAGAGAGTACTAAAATGAGGAATAGAGGGGTATAGATCAACAAAGGTGGATTTAAACTAGGAGGGAGGTGGCAAGGGGACCCCTTATGGGGAAAAAGGTCTGGAGAGAGACTAGTGAGCTCACTCCACTAGTAATGAGTAAAGGCTGTGGGGAAACTGCACAGGGGGGGATTAAGATGGGAAGAATAGGGGTAGGGAAGGGGAGGAGACAGGCTGGAGGGTGGTCTCACTGAATGCAAAAAGCTTAAGGAATAGAACAGCAGAGTTGCAGGCTATCTTGGCAGTGGAGGGGGTGGACACTGCAGCCATCACGGACACATGGGCAACACAGCACCAGGACTGGGATATGATGATCCCGGGGTTCAGGTTATTCAGAAAGGATAGAGCTAAGGGGAATGGGGGAAGAGTGGTGATCTATGTAAGGGAGTGGATAAAGTGTGAAAGATTGGGAGGGGAGGACGGGAGGACAGAAGCACTATGGATTTCCAAGATGCAAAGAACAGGACACTGAGGATATGAGTTGTGTACAGGCCACCACCTCAGGGGAGTGACCTGGACAGGTAATTAGCTGAACAAATTAGGAAGGTCTGCAGGAAGAAGAGCACAGTGGTGGTGGGGGACTTCAACCTACCGGGGTGGAGTGGGGCATCCCATCCACCACGAGTACAAGGGAGTGGGTCATGTTCATTTCAAGACAGCTTCCTGACACAGCTGGTCCAGGGTCTGACTCCATTAGAAAGGACTCTGGAACTTATACTGGATATAAGGGAAGCTGTAAGGAATCTAGAAGTGGAGGAACCCCAATGGGAGTGATCACTATTCGGTGTGGTTCACTCTCAACATGGGAAGGGAAACAGAGGCTCAGGTACAAGGGTGACCGAATTCATGGAGTCAGACTTTAAGAAGATGGGGAAATTTGGGCAGGCACCTGGTAGGTATGCAGCCTATGGATGCAGGCCAGAAATGGGACATCATAAAGGAAGGGCTGGTAGAGGCTACTGAGTCTTGCACTAGGAAGAAAGCATAGAAACATAGAATTTGACACCAGATAAGGACCACTTGGCCCACCAGTCTTGTTCCTACCTGATGGATAAGCTGCAGATCCTAGTTAACCAGCAGCCTATTTCTTCCTACCCCTACCCCAAGAATTGCCTTATGACTGTCCCATGCATGCTTGAATTCCACCACTGTTTTTGACTCCACAACCTCCTCTGGAAGGCCGTTCCATACATCTACAACCCTCTCTGTGAAAAATACTCTTAAATTACTCTGAGCCTCCCCTTCTATCTTCAAATTGTGGCCCCTTGTTCTGCACTCCTTTTTTGAAAGATGCTACCCTCTTGGACTTTGTTGATTCCTTGAAGGTACTTGGAAAGTTTCTATCATGTCCTCCCTCTCCCTCCTTTCCTCAAGGCTATACATATTAACCTCTTAAGTCTCTCTTCATATGTCTTCCAGTGCAGACCCTGCACCATTTTAGTTGCCCTCCCCTCTGGACAGCTTCCATCCTGTCTATGTCTTTCTGGAGATTGGGTCTCAGAACTGCACGCAGTACTCCAGATGGGGTCTCACTAGCTGTCTGTACAGAGGGATAATAACTCCTGTTTTCTACTGGTGATGCCTCTCCCTATGCATCCCAGTATCCCCCAGCCTCCTTGCTGCCCTCTCACATTGCTTGCCCACCTTTGGGTCATCTGATATGACTACCCCCAGGTCCCTTTCCATTTCTGTTGTTGTTAGTATCTCACCCCCCATTGTGTACTCTTCCCTTGGGTTTTTGTTTCCCAGGTGCATTACTTTGCATTTCTTAGCATTGAATCTAAGCTGCCATACATTTGACCATTCTTCTAACTTTGCCAAGTCCCTTCTCATCCTTTCCACTCCACCTTGTGCATTAACTCTGTTGCAGATCTTTGTGTCATCTGCAAAGAGACATACTTTTTCCTTCAGTCCTCTGCAATGTAAGCTTATAAAGACATTGAGAGGACCGATCTAATACTGAACCCTGCAGTACCCACTACTAACCTCCCTTTTTCAGAGTGGACTCCATTTATTATTACTCTCTGTGTCCTATTCTCCAGCCAATCTCTTACCCAGGCTATCGTCTTGGGACCCACCAGGCTGGCTAACTCTCATTAATCTTTGTGTGGACTGTGTCAAATGCCTTGCTAAAGTCTAGGTAGGACATGTCCACAGCCCCTCCTGATCAACTACTTTGGTCACCCAGTCAAAGAAATCTATCAGATCTGTCTGGCATGACCTTACTGCTGTGAATCCATGCTGCCTTGATCCTGTGCCCTCTGGCCTCTAGATACTCAACAATTCTTTCCTTCAGAAGTGATTCCATTATTTTCCTACCACTGAGGTTAAACTAACAGGTCTGTAGTTTCCTGCTTCTGCCTTGCTCCACTTTTGTGAAGGGAATCACATCTGCCCTCCTCCAGTCCTTGGGTACCACCCCATCCTCCCATGATTTGTTAAAGAGGGTAGTCAGTGGTATCACTAGTTCTACCTTTAGTTCTTTTAGAATTTGTAGAATCCCATCAGGCCTCATTGCTTTGTCCACCTTCAGTTTTAAGAGTTCTTTCAGAACCCTTTCTTCTGTAAATGGGCTGGTATCAACTTCTGTATCCAGAGTGTTTCTACTGTTTGTTTTAGGTACCCCTCTCTTCATTTGTAAATACTGAGCAAAATATTTGTTTAGTATCTCGGCCTTTTCACAGTCTCCCTCTGCCCACCCTACCCCCTTTATTAAGCCTCCTATCCCTCCTTGGTCTTCCTTCGGTCCCTGATGTACCTATAAAGGTTTATCCCCCTTCTTAACTGAGTTGGCTATCTTTTCCTCGGTTTGGGCCTTTGCTGTTCTGACTGCCTTCCCAGCTTCCTTTTGCTTTAACTGATACAGTTCTCTGTCCTGTTCCTTCTGTGATTCCTTGTACTTCCTGAATGCTTTTTTTTTCTCTAGAACCTTCCCTACCACTTCCTTTGAAAACCATAGTGGTTTCTTACCTCATTTCATTTTGTTTATTTGCTTTATACAAAGGCTTGTTACCTCTGTGATGGCAGTTTTTATTACTCCCCATTGTTCTTTCACCCCTCCTTCCTGCCCATTTGCTAGTGCATTCCTTAGGCACTCACCCATTTTGACAAAGTCAGCCCTCCTAAAATCCAGTACCTTTGTCTTTGTATGGCTTGACTCTATTATTGTGTTTATTGTGAACCATACTGTTCGATGGTCGCTAGTTCCCAGATGGCTACCCACTTCTACATCTGTGATTCTCTCTTCATCTCCATTTGAGAGAACCAGGTCTAAGATTGCTCCCTCTCGAGTGGGCTCCAATACTAGTTGTCTAAGGCATGCCCCCTGTAGGTCATCTAGAATAACCCCACTCTTAGAAGTGGCTGCTGCAACTGCACTCGTTAACATCTGGCATATTCAGATCACCCATCAGCAATATCTCCTTTTTCTGTCATTCTAAGTATACTTTCTATCATTTCCTTGTCCATTTCCTCCCCTGAGAAGGGGTTCATACAACCCCTGTGCGGATTGTGTGTCATTGCCAGTCTCCAAATTTACCCACAGTGCTTCTTCTCCCTGTTTACCCTTTTGTTCTGTTGCTTTGATTCCTTCTCTATGTAAAGAGCTACTCCTCCTCTTTTACCCTCCCTGTCCCTCCTGTAGATAGTGTATCCTGGTATGTTTACATCCAGTCATGGTTTTGTATGTACATGTTTCTGTGACTGCCACGATATCCAGATGTCCTCCTCCATCAAGGCCACTAATTCAGGAAGCTTGTTACTCAGACTACGGGCATTGGTACTCATTGCTCTCCATTTTTTGATGGCTTTACCTTCTGTTGCAGCATCCCCCACTGACCTTTCTAACTTGGTCTTTTTCTCATTTAGTACCCCATTTTGTAGGGAGAGGCTGGGATTTTCCTGCTGCTTATCAGTGCCTCCCCCCTTGACTAGTTTAAAAGCTTGCCAATGAAGCATTTAAACCAACTGCTCAAAAGACTTGTTCCCTTCCTGGACAGATGCAGACCATCCTGCCAGTATAGGCTGGTGTCCCTCCAGGTGGAACCCCAGTCCCAAAAGAAGCCAAACCCCTGTGCTCCACACCATTTTTCCAACCATTCATTAAACTGCATGGTGCAAAGTACTCTCGCCTCACTCATGCCATTGACAGGCAACACCTCTGAGAAGGATACTGTGTGTGCTACTTGTCTTAGGCCCCTCCCCAATTCTACAAAGTCCTTCTGCACTGCTCTAATCTCATGATGAGCCAAGTCATTTGTCCCTAGGTGGACAATGACGTTCAGCTCAGACTCCCATGCAGCTGTTCCCGTGATCCTGGGGATGCGCTTCCTGTCCCTCCAAGCCATGGCACCAGGCAGGCACCTTACTTCAGTTTTCCCTGCTTCCCCCAGTTCTATCCCCCTAATAATGGAGTCCCCCACCAGGAGCTGCTTCCTTTCTTGGTGTGTCCTCTGTCTCCTTCCTGTGGGCCTCCTTTGTGACAGCTGTCCTCAGCCTCCTTAGTCTCCTCTGTGGGTGCATCCAGGGGAGCTATGCTCCCCATAATGGTGTATGGATTGTGGAGTGGAACAACTGACTGGGTGTGCCTCTGTTCCACCATCCTCACCCTTCCTGAGCCCACTGTGGTCCAACTGCTGTGTTTTCTTCGCAACCTCTGAGGTAGTGGTGGTGGCTCTGGTGCTCCCTGGATGGGAGGTTCCCTTCTTACCGTCCAGTGTGGCCTGGGAGAAGGTTCCTTACTACTGTCCAGCATGGCCTGAAGATGGACAAATTCCTCCCTCAGGGCAGAGAGTTGTCTGCAAATAGGGCAGCATCTCAGCCTACAGAAAGACTCCCGGAAGACTGCTGCCCCACAGCCATTACATTGTACTACTCCCTACATGTTTATCTACTTTTTTTTTTGTGTGTGTGTGTGATTGGTTTGTTATATAGAAATATATATATTATACAATGTGTATGCTTATATTGTCAGTGCAGTGTGCTAGAGATGATATGACAGTGATATGCACCTTGCACTCTTGAGGAATGATGTCAGAACCCCAGGTATAAAGGAACTATTTCCAGGGGTGGGTGGCGTGAGGTAGGAAGGGTTGGGCCTAAACTGTGCCTCACAAAAATCAGCTAAAAGCTCAGACCTAGCCATGATGAGTGCCTTCCTGTCAGCAAGATGCCCTACACAACAATTTGACAGAGAAAATACCATGCTAATCAAACAGAGAAAATCCAGACATCCAAGTCAGACACAGGTAACCCTCCCCAGCTCCAAAACAGCCTGGTGGTTTGTGCTCTGAAAGTTGTCAGCCCCAAAATAAGTCAGCTGTGCTTTACACTCTTCCTGCACTGAAAATCTTAAAAATTAAGCCAATTGATTGACTAGTGACACCTGTGATGTAAGCAGGCCTTTCAATGTAGGCAGGCTGCTATGTCTGATTCCAATACACAAAATCTTTCAGTGAAACCAGGGATAAAAACATAACTACTCAGCCAGCAGGACACTTTTAAAATGTTGCAAAAATATCCTTTCAAATCCTAGGTCTCAACCCCAACAATCAAGCAAATTCAGTTGTATCTCACTCCCTCTGGTTATAAAATTACTACACTTTTAATGGAATCCTGCAAATCTCTGCTTAATGCCAATAAGAAAAAAAAAATGAAACTTTTTGTAGAAAGCGTAGCTCCCCTGTTTTACAATATTATGCCTTACCAAGTTTCCAGCTCCTAAATGAAGTTATAGTTTGTTCTTTGCAGTGTAGCAAGGTTCTCAGCTTCAGACAAATCAAAAGTCAGACTGACTCAAGCAAGAAGGGAAGGGCAAAGAAACCCAGTTGGATGATACAGGAGGTTATGGAATGGAGTGAGGGCCAAGAGGGCAGCATTTCAAAAGTACAGGAAATCAGAGAGGGGTGAAGACAAGGATATGTACATGGAGAGGTCCAGGGAGGTTACCAGCCTGGTCAGGGTAGCCAAGGCATCCAGGGAGCTGAGACTGGTGCAGGGAAACAAAAGTGGAGAAAAGGACTTCTTCCGGTATGTGAGAGAGAGAAGAAGAAGCAAGGATCAGCTGGTGAGGATTAAGAAGGACGGGGGGAGTGGAGAAATTGACGGACAAGGCAGACACACTGTACAAATACTTGTGCTCTGTATTCATGCAGGAAAAGGGGGCAGATACCCCAGGCGAGGGGGGGGGGAGTGAGTGTTGGGGGGAAGACGAAAAGGATATGTACAGATGTAGGGATTACAGAGCAGGGTACTAGATGGATTGAGACATTAAATGTGAACAAAGCACTTGGACCTTGTGGCATTCATCCTAGGGTACTAAGGGAGTTGGCAGAGGTCCTGGTGGCGCCAAGGGCTGACCTGTTCAATACCTTCCCAGATGCAGAATGTGTACCACAGGACTGGAGAGTGGCCCGTGTGGTGCCCATCTGTAAAAGTGGCCCAAAGGATGAACCATGAAACTATAGGCCAGTGAGCTTCACACTGATTGTGGGAAAGCTCATGTAGATCATCCTAAATGAAAGGCTAGTGAGCATCTTGGAGGAAAATAGTCTCCAGGAAGGTCACCAACATGGGTCTGTAGTGGGCAGATCCTGCCAGACAAACCTTGTAGAGTACTATGACTGGGTGAAGTGGGAACCGGACAAGGGCCATGCAGTGGATGTCCTGTATTTAAACTTCAACAAGGCCTTGGATTCAGTGCCGCATGGGAGGTTCAGGGGGGGGGACTGGAATATGTGGAGGCAGGATCAAAAATGGTGAAATGGATCACAAACTGGCTAAAGGGAAGGCAGCAAAGGGTGGTAGTGGGGGACCTCTCATCACAGAGAACAGTGACAAGTGGGGTACCACAGGGATCAGTACTGGGATCAGTGCTGTTTGGGATTTTTATTGCAGGCCTCTCACAGGGGATCCAGAGCAGGATCGGTCTGTTCGCAGACAATACCAAGATGGAAGCTGTAGTTGACGCTGTGGAGGGGTGGAAGGGGTTGCAAGAGGACCTGACTAAGCTGCAGCAATGGGTGGAAACATGGCAGTAGGGGTTCAATGCCAAGAAATGCAAGGTTCTGCACTTCGGAGCCAGGACCCAGGGAAGGGATTATCACTTAAATGAGGTACAGTTGGGAAGCTCCACAGAGCAGAAGGACTTAGGAGTTATCATTACAGGGAGCATGAACAACTCTGCTCAGTGCAAGAAGGCGGCAGCAAAAGACAACAAAATGCTGGGGCGTATTGCAAGAGGGATCTCCTCCAAAAGGACTATACCAACTGAAAGATCGCTGGCCTTGATACGCATTATAAGCGAGTGGCCACTGCATGCGGAAGAGCCTTTCCCTCCAATGGAATAAATCTCTGCACCTTCTATGCATCTTGCATTGTTTCCAGTACACTGAACTGACGGATTTCAGCTCTGGATAATGTCATTCCTCTGGACTATGATGTGGCAAACATTTTACAGCTGGTATCCATGGCGTCCATCCATTTCAGGTGATGTCACAGTGGACAATTTACAAATGTCAGCATGCAACAATTATTACAATGTGTCAGCCATGCGGAGCGTATGGCTCCAGCATTGGATTGCAGATCAGGCATTGAAGGCCAAACTGTTTAACTTGGCCTTTGAGGGAGGACTGTCACTTGGCTAGGGCTTGCATGACATCTTAAAGAGTATCCAAGCTGAGAAGGGACATCTTCCAGTATCACAACAGCTGCCGAAATCCAGTGTGACGCTTAAAGGTCAACGAGGCAGCATCAGAGGACATCTTGAGGTGTTTTTTTGTCCCTTTTGGGGACACCAAGACACCTGGGTTCTAGAAATCCTGGTGCTAGGTTACATAATAGCATTTGCTACAGTACCCATGAAGGGACATGTCTCACCAGCAGCCATGTCCCTGATGGGCCTTCTGAGGTTCTGCTATAGGATCCCAGTCCTGTGTGACCTGCACTGGCTGCCGGTAAGATGAAGAATTACCTTTTTTATTCTTTTTAATTTAGATTTTTCTGTTTTTTTCCTGGGTTTTATCCCATAACCCTACTGTGCAATTTTTTACTGTGTTTAAATCTATATTTGTAAATAAGCTTTTATGCTCTTGTTTCTTATACTCACATGTGACGTTTAACCTTTGCAAATGAGCCCTTGGCTCAAAGGTAGTGTAATCCAAGAATTAAATAACTAACTAACGGCCCCAGGGCCCTGGCACATGACCATACATGTACCTGGAGGTGCGCACAAACACCAAAAGCCAGCTCAGCCTCTTCCTCCCACCCCCACTGCTGCCCCCGCCCACCTACATTACCCCACTGGGCCTCCACCTGGTGGGGATGGAACTATGGGAGGGGTGACAACCCAACACTCCCGGGAGAGGAGAGTGGCCTTATGGCTCTCTCTGCCAGCCCCCCCCATGCCCACACCCTGATGACCCAAGGTCGTTCCTGAACCTGGGTCGCCAGCGCAGTGTGCGGTAAGGCATCTGGAACCTCAACACTCAGCGCCACCGGGCTGGCTAGAGAGTCACCTTTAAGGTGGGCTTGCTCGCCTATAAGGGCCTATATAGTTTGGGCCCTGGCTATCTGAGTGACCTCCTAACTCCAGTCTGCCCTTGTACTCACTCTGCTCCTCTATCAAGGGCCTCCTAGTTGTTCCAAGGGCCCAGATGAAAACCTTGGGAGACCATACATTTGAGGTGGCCAGTTCAGCCCTTTGAAACTTGCTTCCAAGATGCTTGAGGGAGGCTTCATCAGTGGAGGCATTCAAGCAGGGTCTGAAGACACATCTGTTCAGAGACGCATTTGGGGCCCAGTTATTTTCTTGAAGTTAAAGA